>CAWUFW010001853.1:0-2548666 GCA_963921515.1 Calotriton arnoldi
TGATGCACATGTAATCTGTGGCTTGGCAACTGGTCCACATGTCTGTAGTCAGGTGGATACTGTGAACAGCACTCTGCTTCAAGGCCTTTCCTAGCAATTCCGATACAAAAGGGGATGATGGACGGAACGTTTGAGCCAATCAAACACTCACCCCCAGTCAACTGATCCGGGTTTAATCCATCATCATTCTTTAGCTCACTCCACCACCCCAGTTCAGACATGGCCATATGCAAATCAGTCTGACCCTGTGCCTCATGGGAACAGTCCAGCCCGAACTGCCAAGCCATGTCTTTCCGGTCCAGGGAAGACATGGCTTGGCAGTTCGGGCTGGACTGTTCCCATGAGGCACAGGGTCAGACTGATTTGCATATGGCCATGTCTGAACTGGGGTGGTGGAGTGAGCTAAAGAATGATGATGGATTAAACCCAGATCAGTTGACTGGGGTGAGTGTTTGATTGGCTCAAACGTTCCGTCCATCATCCCCTTTTGTATCGCTTTGTTCGCCCTAAGTTGGCGGGGGTATGCCCAGACGTGGGTCCCTTGCTCACTTTGCCACTGGATTCAAGCAAGCCTGGCTGATGACGGCTGGAATGCCAGAAACCGGTCCTAGGATGCTTGTTTCCGGTCCAGGGAAGACATGGCTTGGCAGTTCGGGCTGGACTGTTCCCATGAGGCACAGGGTCAGACTGATTTGCATATGGCCATGTCTGAACTGGGGTGGTGGAGTGAGCTAAAGAATGATGATGGATTAAACCCAGATCAGTTGACTGGGGGTGAGTGTTTGATTGGCTCAAGCGTTCCGTCCATCATCCCCTTTTGTATCGCTTTGTTCGCCCTAAGTTGGCGGGGGTATGCCCAGACGTGGGTCCCTTGCTCACTTTGCCACTGGATTCAAGCAAGCCTGGCTGATGACAGCTGGAATGCCAGAAACCGGTCCTAGGATGCTTGTTTCCGGTCCAGGGAAGACATGGCTTGGCAGTTCGGGCTGGACTGTTCCCATGAGGCACAGGGTCAGACTGATTTGCATATGGCCATGTCTGAACTGGGGTGGTGGAGTGAGCTAAAGAATGATGATGGATTAAACCCAGATCAGTTGACTGGGGGTGAGTGTTTGATTGGCTCAAACGTTCCGTCCATCATCCCCTTTTGTATCGCTTTGTTCGCCCTAAGTTGGCGGGGGTATGCCCAGACGTGGGTCCCTTGCTCACTTTGCCACTGGATTCAAGCAAGCCTGGCTGATGACGGCTGGAATGCCAGAAACCGGTCCTAGGATGCTTGTTTCCGGTCCAGGGAAGACATGGCTTGGCAGTTCGGGCTGGACTGTTCCCATGAGGCACAGGGTCAGACTGATTTGCATATGGCCATGTCTGAACTGGGGTGGTGGAGTGAGCTAAAGAATGATGATGGATTAAACCCAGATCAGTTGACTGGGGGTGAGTGTTTGATTGGCTCAAACGTTCCGTCCATCATCCCCTTTTGTATCGCTTTGTTCGCCCTAAGTTGGCGGGGGTATGCCCAGACGTGGGTCCCTTGCTCACTTTGCCACTGGATTCAAGCAAGCCTGGCTGATGACGGCTGGAATGCCAGAAACCGGTCCTAGGATGCTTGTTTCCGGTCCAGGGAAGACATGGCTTGGCAGTTCGGGCTGGACTGTTCCCATGAGGCACAGGGTCAGACTGATTTGCATATGGCCATGTCTGAACTGGGGTGGTGGAGTGAGCTAAAGAATGATGATGGATTAAACCCAGATCAGTTGACTGGGGGTGAGTGTTTGATTGGCTCAAGCGTTCCGTCCATCATCCCCTTTTGTATCGCTTTGTTCGCCCTAAGTTGGCGGGGGTATGCCCAGACGTGGGTCCCTTGCTCACTTTGCCACTGGATTCAAGCAAGCCTGGCTGATGACGGCTGGAATGCCAGAAACCGGTCCTAGGATGCTTGTTTCCGGTCCAGGGAAGACATGGATTGGCAGTTCGGGCTGGACTGTTCCCATGAGGCACAGGGTCAGACTGATTTGCATATGGCCATGTCTGAACTGGGGTGGTGGAGTGAGCTAAAGAATGATGATGGATTAAACCCAGATCAGTTGACTGGGGGTGAGTGTTTGATTGGCTCAAACGTTCCGTCCATCATCCCCTTTTGTATCGCTTTGTTTTTCCTAGCAATTCCAGCACGTCGTGATGTAGTGCTGGAACTGCAACTCTGGCAAAATAGTAGCGGCTGGGAACATGCCATTTTGGGCAGATGGTTGACACAAATTCCACAAAACCCAACCCTTCAACAAAAGAAAAAGGGAGAAGGTCCAGTGCTAACATTTTAGCCAGCTTCGCATTGTACAAACGTGCTATTGGGTGGTTGCGTTCGTACTGCCCCTCACCCCCAAACATGCTGATAATGGTAGGCTGCATGGTTTTCCTTTCTCTTAGGCTCAACGCACTTTTTGGTAGTGTGGACCTGGTACTTCTTGGTGTCTCCGGCTGACTCTTACTCTTGTGCCACTGAGATGTTGCTGAAGATGTGTGCAACGTTAAGACTGCACTGCTGGGGTCAGGGACACCTTGTGTACCACTACCAGAGAGAATGTCTCCCTGTCCTTCCTCTTCCACCGTGATCGGATCTTCTTCTTCTACTCCTTTATCCCCACCAACACCAATGGTTGCAGTTTTTTTATGGCGCGAAGGTGGTCCTCCCAGCTGATCAAGTGGTGTTTTTTCAGATGGGTCATTTGGCCTCCGGTACCATAGTTTGTACCAAGCTTACCATGACTAACAGAGGTATTACAAATGGAGTATATAGCAATGTTCTCCTCCTTTTCGCTAACCGTAAAGAAGTCCCAAACTGGGGAGCTTAACTTTGACCTCCTGATGGAGGTGCCACTTCCAATGCCGGATGATCTGTAGGGTGTGTGTTGAATTTGACTCTGTGCTGCTGTACCACTACCTACTCCTACAGAGGTGGTGGTTGTGCTTGATGTAGGTCGCTGCCGGGCCTTTGCTAATACAAATATGGAAGCTGTAGGTCGTGTTGGTGTTACCTGTGGAGGTATGCGTGCTACATCCCTCGCAGCGATTTTGGATAGAGTAAGAATGTTGGTCTCCATCTCCTCGGGGCCGGGAGTGATGTTCGTGATGACTGGCTCGTCGTCATCATCATCATCATCTTGCTGTTCTACATCGACCTCCATAAGTGTAAGGCTTTCCGGAACCTTCCTTTTCCCTAGCTTGGTCTTGGAACGTGGCTCCCTCTCCGACTCAGTTTGTGGCTTCCAAGTGGCATCTAGATCATCAGAAGGGGGCTTGGCGAAGAACTTGATGGACTACCCCTCCTTTTCCTTGCTGGGGATTTGGAAGACAATGGATCTTCTGAATGAGTGGCTTCTTCTTCTACCTCTGCACGAGGCTCAATTTCCTGAATTGCCCCTACTTCAGGAGGAACAACAACTACTATTGCGGGCGGTGGTTGCGGCTGTTGTTGTTGACCACTTATCTGCTGTGTTTCCTCCTGCGTTGATTGGGTACTACTTTGAGATAGCGATAAGTTTATCTCCGGCTCAGCATCACTGCTTTCCACCATTAGGCTGGCTACCTCTTCCCCACTCATGTGCTTGGGCCTGGGTTGGTGGGTTGGGTCCACTGATGCGGAGGTGCTGCCCCCAGCTTGCCCCCGGACACCGCTGCTGCAGGCGCAATTTTTTTCCCAAAAAGGTATTGGCCGGCACACCAGACTTCAATGTCACTTGCTTCTTCTGTTCCTTCTTCTTCTCAATAGCAACTTTCTTGGTACTGGAGGACCTGGTACCTGCTTTCTTTGGGCCCATCTTCTTCAGATGTCAGCAGCACTCAGTTGCAGAGATGTCTGGTCAGGTCACACGTCACGTTGTGTTGTGTGTACAGCAGCAGGATGTCTGTCTGGAAGTGCAACAGGCAATGATGAGAGACACACCTCCTCCTCAGTCTTTGTGCACCTAAAAGCAAAAAGCCAGAACATCAGTCAAACATAGCACAAATCAAACAAATAGAATATAGAACTTAGTGTGTGGTGGCCTCAATTATTAAATTTCAGAAACTCTGTGAACAACAACACTCAGTGTAGCCATTTATGAGACGTTGACAACAAGGCCAGGGCTTTCCTGGCTACTGTGTAGTGCTAGTGTACACTCTGGAAGAATAAGAATAGTAAAGAACAAAAACTAAAATGTACTGGAGCATGTTTGGCCTAAATTTGTGCATCATGTGGGATGTATTATATAGCAGCATCAGGGAGCTGCAGCTGGCAATGGGGATGGATTTGGAAGCAGTAAGACAAGAGGAACAATGGAAAGACACGCAGGCCTATGTGGCAAAAACAGCACACTAATAACTACCACAACAAAATGGCCCCCAGAAACATGGTGACTCACAGGCACAAGGCACGGCAAACAATGAACTCAAGCAGGCCTATATATGGGCAGACAAAGGATGCCTTATAAAACACACACAGCTTTAATGCAAAAACTAAAATCCACATGGCTAAAAACACTTTGGAAAGTTAGACAACCACTACAACAACACAATTATAATTACACAGTACACACGCAAAAAAGGCATTTATTTAACACACCCAAAAAGTGAAATAGTCAGACCCTCCAAAAAAACCACATTTCGCAATTCAATTGAATCAATTCAATGCCATCCATGGCCTAAATGATGTCAAAATTCCACAGACTACACAGAAACAGTTTTATGCACCCATGGTGACTACCTCTGGGCCTACTGGCATACTGGGTCGCAAGCTTGGAGGCCTATGGCAAAAGCACAGTGGCTGGTTTAACAAAATGGCCGCCGCCCACATGGCCAGGCCACCCAAAATAACAAAAAGTGAAGACAAAGGACAGGACCAGGCAGTTGGAGACTCTGGGCAACTTGCTACCTCTTGGAAAAAATTGTAAAACAAAAAAAAAATGACTCCTTGCTCACCAAACTACATCTAAATGACAACCTGAGGAGTTTTTGTGCAAAATGAACTAAATCAACATTTTCGAGAAGGTTTAATGATGCTCGAGAGATATTGTTCGCCAGATTGTAAATTCTGCGTGTTCGGCATCGCGATCGTCACAAAATGTCGTTATCGCGCGCGAACGTACATTGAGCGCGCGAAGAAGATAAAAAGTGTAAGTCCGCGTTGTCGCGCAGTGCGGACTTGCCCAAAGTCCGCGAGCTGAACGCCCAGGGTTACCTACTGGCTGAAAAGGCCTATTTATTTAACAAACAACCAAAAAAATAAAATACGCCCCAAAAGCCACATTTTGCAAATCAATCCAATGCCATCCATGGCCTAAATTATGTTACAATTCAACAGACAACACAGAAACTGTTTTTATGCACCCATGAGGATGACTACCTCCGGGCCTACTGGCACACTAGGCCGCAAGCTTGGAGGCCTATGGCAAAAGCACAGTGGCTGTTCACACAAAATGGCCGCCAACACATGGCCAGGCCACCCAGAACAACAAGAAAAGGAACACAAGACAGACAATGCAGGCCTATGGCAAAAGCACAATGCCTGGCTTTACAAAATGGCCGCCACCCACATGGCCAGGCTACCCAAAATAACAAAAAAGTGAAGACAAAGGACAGGGCCAGGCAGTTGGAGACTCTGGGCAACTTGCTACCTCTTGGAAAAAATTGTAAAACAAAAAAAAATGACTCCTTGATCACCAAACTACATCTAAATGACAACCTGAGGAGTTTTTTGTGCAAAATGAACTAAATCAACATTTTCGAGAAGGTTTAATGATGCTCGAGAGATATTGTTCGCCAGATTGTAAATTCTGCGTGTTCGGCATCGCGATCGTCACAAATTGTCGTTATCGCGCGCGCGAAACGTACATTGAGCGCGCGAAGAAGATAAAAAGTGTAAGTCCGCGTTGTCGCGCAGTGCGGACTTGCCCAAAGTCCGCGAGCTGAACGCCCAGGTTTACCTACTGGCTGAAAAGGCCTATTTATTTAACAAACACCCAAAAATATAAAATACCACCCCAAAACCCACATTTTGCAAATCAATCCAATGCCATCCATGGATGCCCGGCCTACATGATGTTTAAACTTTAAATTCAACAGACACCACAGAAACATGCACCCATGGGTACCTCTGGCTCTAGTCCGGGCCTACTGGCTGAAATTCCAATCAAAGAAAAACAACTAGGCCCCTGCCGAAACTACAGGCCACAACAATACATTTTAAAAACTATGGAAATCCCACAAAAAAATGTAGGTACAAACAAGCCCCAATCAAACAAACAAGTACACCAATTCTCCAACTTACTTGTAAAATCTCAAATCCAAGAGTCCTCAAATCCAATCCAATGATATGATGCAGCAGACAGACACAAAAAGTGATCCTTCCAGCTCCAAATCCAAATGAAAGTGAACAGCACATGGACAAAGCACTGGGAGGAGCCTGCTGGACAGGAACAGGAAGTTTGAGAATCAGGGGCACTTCCTTCCTCTTGGAAAAAAGAAAAAGGACTCCTTGCTCACCAAACTACATCTCTAAATGACAACCTGAGGAGTTTTTTGTGCAAAATGAACTAATTCATCATTTTCGAGAAGGTTTTATGATGCTCAAGATATATTCTTCGCCAGATTGTAGTTTCTTCGTCTTCGGGATCGCGATCTTACCAACACTGCCGCCGGAAGTCAGATCGCGCGTCCGAATGACGTGTTCGCGTTCGCACACTCTCGCGGGATCGTGCGGCCGGATTCCAAATCTCGTGGCGCCCGCGAACGGATAGGAAGTCGCGTCGGCGAACGCAGAATCACGGTAGGTCGTTACGTATATTGAGCGCGCAAAGAAGAAAAACAGCTACGCTACGCCGCAAATTGCGTAGTGCACGGTAACTTCGCGTTCTACGCGAATCGCGAAGTTACCGAAACTTCGCAAATTCCGCGAGCGTAGCGTAGTTCACCGCCCAGGGTTAGTCATAACCTTGTTTGCTGAGGAGTACAATGGCTCCCCCTTTATCAGCTGGTTTGATAATTAAGTTGTCGTTTTTGCGTAGATCATCCAGGGCTCTCTGTTCTTGTTTCGTTATATTCATGTATGGTTTTTGGCAGTGGGTCTGATGTTTTCCACCTCCTTCATGACTGCTTGTTCGAATGTATGTATTTCCAGCGGAACCATGCTATTTGGTGGACAAAAGGTGGATTTGGATCTTAAGTTGGTGTCACTTTCTGGGATTAGGTTTTCTTTGTTCATGAAGAAAGCTTTTAGTTTTATCTTCCTGCAGAACTCTGCCATTTCGCATCGTAGTTTGAAGATGTCAAGTGGGGGGTTGGGACGAAGCCAAGTCCCTTATTCAGCACTTTCTCTTGGTCTGTAGTAAGAACCATGTCGGTTAAGTTGATTACCAGTGATTCGTTGAGCTGGGACCCGGTTGTTCCTTGGTCATACTGCGAGTGTGTACCTGTCTCTCCTGTTCGTTCCAGGTCACTCCTTTTCTTCTCCCTCTCTGGGTATGTGGGCCTCTCCCTAAAAAAGGAGGTGGTTGCATGTTCATTGATGGTCCCATTATTTGTGGCCCTTGGAAGTAGGGATTCATCCATCCTTGGAAGTTCTGCATGTATGGTTGGTAGTTGGGTTGTAGTTGGTCAAAGTGTCTTGGCATTTGCCAGAAGTTTGATCGTCGACGTTGATTCCATCTGTGTTGGCCTCTTCCTTGTCTTGGATTTATTCCCTCATCACTGCTCCAGTCAGAGTTATTACTCGAAGTCTCTCCTGTTGAGTCTTCATCTCCTTGTTGGTCTGGTGCGACATAGTCGTCTCTCAAATAGGGGTGCATCTTCTCCATTGAGAACCGTTTCAGGTCTTTGCCCAGCTTCTGGATTTTATTCTGGGTTATATAATCTTTGGTCTCATTCATTTCCCGATTTATCTCCTCCAATCTTTTTTTGTATACCGAGATCTGAACTGTCGTCTTAAGTTTGGCTTCACTGACTTGTATTCTGATGGTTAGTGCCTCCACTAGTCTCGTAGCTGTTTTTATGATTAGTACCAGGTGATCTCTGGTGCACTTCCACGATATTGCGGACCAGTCTTTACGGAAGGCTATGTCTTTGTGAAAAATGCGTGGGGCGTTTTGTACCCATAAGCCTTTGGGGGCAGCATTCGCGCGTAGATATTCTTTCATTATAATGCCATGAATGGCAGTCCTCACTAGATCCTTCTTGGTCTCGGTTAGTTCGTCCCAATCGCTAGTTTGTGTAAGTGTTTGCGCTAGGTCTTTGTCTTGCAGCAACGATGGTTCAGATAGGATAGCATTTACTTCTTCCTCTGTGTAACTTAATCCTTGGTATTCCGCCATTTCTCCTAGGTCTGCTCTGTTTTCTTTTTGATAGTTCAGAACACAAACACCATTTGTGGTTTGATGTTCGTACGGGGTTGACAGATATCTGTCAGTCACTGTGAACAGGTTTCCCACAGCTGTCCGCTGCTTTAATATGTCATAATCAATGGTGAGGGAAAGAGAAGCTGTGATCCATTTGGCTTCCGATGGTTAGTTCCAAAAATCAGAGAGGAGGGAGAATGGACCACTTGTCCTGCATAACGAGGGTCTCGGTTATGTGTGAAACCGTCATAAAAACCCTCATATACATACACAGGCATTTAGGCGCTATATCTTGGTTCTCCGCCTGAGTGTACTGTTACAGCATCATCATTGGGTTTTGTTTTTGTGCTGACCTCCACCTGGAGGGAGACCAACTGGTTTGTCAGTAGGGTCCAGAGATGAAAAAGGGAGGGCATGTGTGTGCTCTAGTGAGGTGTGATAAAATTCCCTACATTACTATATCAAAACCATTTATTACAAAGAATTGTGATGTGGGAAGTTAAAAAACAACGTGGTGCGTGCGTGGATCCAGTTACTAATCCACCGCACTTGTATTGGTCAACATGTTTCAGCCTCGTGAAAGTTCTACAGGCTTTCGTCAGGACCGGAATGTGATAGGGAGCGTTTTATGGCTCCTTTAATGGTGGTCAACTTACCACTTTGGTTGAGTATGGTCAGATCTATAGTATCTGTACCTGTAAAGAGAGAAAAGAGCTGTGCAATTGTGTCTAATCTCTATCGTTCTATTTGTCTATTTGACACAATGACCCCTATTTCCCATGTAATGCAAGGAAATAGCTGGAACAGTTACATTTAATCAAGACATAATTGAGTCTCATCATGCGTACATTCTGCGCAATAGGAAAAGCTAGCAGGGGAGGTGAGAAGGCAGTTACATTGAAAAAGGGAGTATACTAAAAGGTAAACCGTCTGTGTTGTTCATAGCAGACAGGTAACAGTGTGTTGTAAGTATGCCCATAATTATCGATTAAGGTTACATTGAAGAGGGAGTATGCTAAAAGGTAAACCGTCTGTGTGGTTCCAAACAGACCGGTAACCGAGTTCTAGACCGTTGAATTTGCCCCTGAGTGGCGATTAGGACCCAGATCTTATGAGTACAATATGTACTCGAGATTCGTATGTAGCTTTAAGGACATGTCTATAAAGTAGAGCGGCACAGTTTATGTGCTAAAATACTGTTTACAATAGAAATAAAGAATTAAAAATAAGTTGGTAAATGCCCGTATCCCCGTGATGTTCATGTTACCTTGTTACTGAAGCATTGGGCTTCCTCGGGGTGCCGAAGAGCAAGAGAGAGTTTGTTAGAAACCGCTCCTAAACAAACACAGGATGATCTACTGACATGTGTTACCACATACAACACATCATCTAACACTGTGAAGAAAATAATAAACAAAAATTGGAGGATCCTCACATCAAATACATACAATGGCCTAAACCCAGATTTGCGAATAGAAGGACACGCAATATCAAAGATTACCTAGTACACATAAGACCGGCACCAATCATCAAAAGAGACACCATCACAACTGCATGGAACCTGAGCCCGGTGATAGGACATTTCCCATGTGGCTCGTGCTCAGTCTGCAAATTAACAAAAACTACTAAAACTCTGCAACTTCTACCAAACCTTACCTGGACGTTACGTTGTCACACAAATTGTAATACCACACATGTGGTTTATATGATCGTGTGTCCATGCAACAAAAGATACATTGGGATGACATGCTGCAAAATAAAACAACGAATATGTGAACATAGGAGCAATGTGAATTGCAAGAGAGCAACCACCAAAATGAGCAAACATTATATTGAGAGTAACCACAGCGCCGACGATCTCAAGTGGGTAGTCCTGGCGACACTACACACCAAGACCAACAATGCTGAACGAGTGCTTTTTGAAAGAGAACAGCGTTGGGTTAATCGTCTCAAGACAGACACAGAGGGACTGAATGATAATATTCCTTGGCACACACTATCGTGAGTCCCCCAATTAACTATGAGTTTGCCAGATCTGAAAGATTGGGTATCATCAACTCAGTTACACAATGGTAACTGTTCCAATAGACCTATCCAGTCTGCATGACAGACTCACTTAATGAGGTTAAATGCACGGGCACCCTAAGAGTTATACTCAACATCAGAATCTACATAATGATATAAGAAACACAAGAAACACGATAGCAATTCTTGGGCACATCAGGCTTGGAATAGGGGGTTCAGTTGTCACACTTGGCCTCTTTCGATGTGGCAATTACACAGTTAATCCACATTTTATTTTATTTTATTTACAACACCTTAATAATGATAATAACCACAAGATAGTGGCCTCATCGCTATTAATTACTAATAGTCTTTCTACTAACATCATCACTCACGGTGCCAACCATTCGTGCCAACCAACGACCTGTAAATGGTCTTTCTACTATTTCTCTCTCCCCCCCCCCCCCCGGGTCTGTATGTAAAGAGGAGCTCAGCACGGGCCCGCGTCACCTGGGGCACCGTGCACAGAGCCAGAACAAGCCAATAGCTTGCATCAACCGGTAAGCGGCCACGAGGAGAATACGCTGGCCAGAACGCGCTGCTAGTAATATTTAACTAAATTGTCCTTTAACCTTTTCAGTAACAGGTTGCAACTTGCTCTTCGGCACCCCGAGGAAGCCCAATGCTTCAGTAACAAGGTAACATGAACATCACGGGGATACGGGCATTTACCAACTTATTTTTAATTCTTTATTTCTATTGTAAACAGTATTTTAGCACATAAACTGTGCCGCTCTACTTTATAGACATGTCCTTAAAGCTACATACGAATCTCGAGTACATATTGTACTCATAAGATCTGGGTCCTAATCGCCACTCAGGGGCAAATTCAACGGTCTAGAACTCGGTTACCGGTCTGTTTGGAACCACACAGACGGTTTACCTTTTAGCATACTCCCTCTTCAATGTAACCTTAATCGATAATTATGGGCATACTTACAACACACTGTTACCTGTCTGCTATGAACAACACAGACGGTTTACCTTTTAGTATACTCCCTTTTTCAATGTAACTGCCTTCTCACCTCCCCCTGCTAGCTTTTCCTATTGCGCAGAATGTACGCATGATGAGACTCAATTATGTCTTGATTAAATGTAACTGTTCCAGCTATTTCCTTGCATTACATGGGAAATAGGGGTCATTGTGTCAAATAAACAAATAGAACGATAGAGATTAGACACAATTGCACAGCTCTTTTCTCTCTTTACAGGTACAGATACTATAGATCTGACCATACTCAACCAAAGGGGTAAGTTGACTACCATTAAAGGAGCCATAAAACGCTCCCTATCACATTCCGGTCCTGACGAAAGCCAGTAGAACTTTCACGAGGCTGAAACATGTTGACCAATACAAGTGTGGTGGATTAGTAACTGATCCACGCACGCACCACGTTGTTTTTTAACTTCCCACATCACAATTCTTTGTAATAAATGGTTTTGATATAGTGATGTAGGGAATTTTATCACACCTCACTAGAGCACACACATGCCCTACCTTTTTCATCTCTGGACCCTACTGACAAACCAGTTGGTCTCCCTCCAGGTGGAGGTCAGCACAACAACAAAACCCAATGATGATGCTGTAACAGTACACTCAGGCGGAGAACCAAGATATACCGCCTAAACGCCTGTGTACGTATATGAGGGTTTTTATGACGGTTTCACACATAACCGAGACCCTGGTTATGCAGGACAAGTGGTCCATTCTATCCTCATACCTATTCATGCGCCAAACTGACTAAGGCAGTCCACTGACATTATGAGGGTCAGGTCCACCTTATATGTACTATGATGTGAGGTACTAGGACCTATTGAAGGCTAACCAACTTTTGCATTATTGTTCTGACACTTTTACCGCCAGGCCCAATTACTTGAAGGCTACAGTCCATAAAGCCTGGTACCTGAGTATAGACTTCATCCTATGACTGAGCTCACTATGAAAGGGCGGCCATGTGTGTCAGCGAGGGCTTGTCCTCTGGGGATGTATGGACATGTATACTTATAGATGGGATGTCATACTATGGGTGTTGGAGTATGTGTGGCATGTACTAGCATCACAGGACACATCTTTTGCCATATGTGGAACTATTACAGGGATGACATCAACATACCATTGTATGTCCTGTTGGATTGGCTGAGAATAAAAAAGCTGGTGAATCACCTATACAACACATGTTATGAAGTAACCAACTATCTGCACTGTCAATGTGCCACATGTGAGATAGGGCTGTACAGTGCAAGCAATAGTCATGGAACAGTGAAAACAGGCCTGTCATTATGAAATCACACACCTGGGAAATGTAGGTCAATGGACAGAAGTATAAGGTAAGGGGTAACTGCAATCACCATTCCAAATGTCCATGTCATAACAATATGGGGGCGCATTGCTTGTGACAACTCAATTTGTGAGCATCCAAAGACCTACAGGTCAACAGGGATGTAACTCTGTGCATCAGTTGTATTGCCACAGAGACTCAACCCCAGCCTGGCACATGGTTCTGACTGTGCACAGCTTATTGTCAACCCTTGCTCTCCGCAGGCTGAGCATCCTGATGTCACATGACCAGCACATTTACAACATTTTTAAATGAGAAAGGTCAGCTTGGGGCCATCCAATAAGTGCCCTCAAGACTGGTTAGCACTATGAAGGGGTCTGTGAGCTATTGCTAGCTCCAGACAACTGTTTGGAGAGCCCTGATTTTGGGTGAGTGATATGTGGGACTGTACACATAGCTAACAGCATCCTCATCTGCTCCAGACAGAGTCCATTCATGGCTCATGTTGTAAAGGCTATACAATTGTCTTCATATTTAAAATTATCAGAGTTGTATCAACATCACAGGTACCATGAGAATCATGAATGCCTAGATGGCTACATACACACTAAGTAGAATCTAGGGCTTTACATACAATTCTACATCCCAATGGTAACGTTACAATAACAAAGTACAGCGCTCAACAATCCCTAACATGAGTGTCCTATTTAAGGACCAACAAATGATACAACACTTAATAGACCTAAATCTGGAACTCATGGGCACATTACACCCTGTGGAAATGGCAAATATGGAGTTACCCAGAGTAATATACGTATGTCAGAGAGTTACCTTGTCTTCTTGTGAGCCATGGAGCTGGGCATACAGGGAAAGGATCTCTTCAGCCAGCAGCTCCAGCTCCTCTGCAGAGATGACACAGGCCCTCTCACATGCTTGGCCTTGCATGATTGCTTCTAGAGGTGGCAAACAGCAGCTAAAGTGGAGGAGGTGTTGATACCAGCATTGTCAGGAGGCAAGTGATGTATTTTTCAAACCGCTGCGTACATGTACCGCGGAGACAGATACTACCATGGCCCTCAACCGTCACAATAACCAACATTTGCCTATGGCTGTGTCTGTTGTGGATTAAAACGCTCACCGCGCGGTCGATTACTGCCAGAAGCGGCAGGCAGAATATCCAATATGCAAGGTTAGGCATTTGACATTTTAACGTTTGGAAATACAGTATTGGTGACTGTTAAGTCTGTCACCATCTCTCCAAATGAAGGGTTACATGTTTACATATGGACTACTCCATTGCCATGTAATTTCCAGGACACAAATCATCTGTGTATTGCGCTACTGTGCATAAACTCTATATTTATTCGGTGCACTGTACACACCGTTGAAGGTATATTGACTGAAAATTAAAAAAAAAAAAATTTAAGGTGCTAATAATACATTTTTGTATGTGTAATTTGCACATTTATGTTACAGACACATGTGAAGGCCACAATGGGGATTATTGGTGGATGCTGGACAGTAGCCAATTATTATGTGAGTAATGTGTAATGCTTTCTGAACCAGTTATGTTTTGTTTTTGTTCGTCACATGACTTTTGGCTTACTCTTCACATATGTCACTGTATACACTGTGACCAATGTTCAAAATTGTTTTCACTCCACACACAGGTACCCTGGGAGATGGAAGAGATAACAGCCTCCAGTGCAACACCCATTTCCAGACCTTCAGACCTCATTCTTTGAAACACTAATCCCAAATGTATCCCACCAATTGTGAAACGTATGTCAGCATTGCATTTTCTAGCCACAGGTCTCTTTCAATACACTGTTGCAATATCTGGTGGTATGCCACAACCAATGTTCAGTGGTGTACTACAAGATGTGCTTTCACCAATGATGAGACACATGGACAGCTACATCCAATTTCCCAAACATGAGGATTTGGCCAATGTGAAGGTTGACATCTATGGATTTGGTCACCTCCCACATGTGGTTGGAGCCATTGATGGCACCCATATTGCCTTGGTACCACTGCAAGCCAGTGAACAAGTTTACCATAACAGTGAGCACTTCCATTCAATCAAGAGAATGGGAGAGGATGTAGCCTTACGGCTAGAGCGGTCGACCTCGAAGCTGGGGAACCGGGTTCGAGTCTCGGCAACGACAATCAACATCCTGTGATTCTGGACAAATCACTTAATCTCCCCGTGGAGGTGCAGTGCGTGTGAGGGCCCTAGTGAGTGTAGATGTAATAAGTAAAGAAGTGAGATTAAAACAGGAGGTAGAGGTCCACCCAGAATTATTTTAATGGTAGTGGCCACTCTCCTGACTAAAAAACGTGAAGGTTGCGCAACCCTGTTATAAGGTCACGGGGATGTGCGCATTCGGGGTCAACATGTTTCTTGCCGTTAGTTCAATTTGAGGGCAATTCTTCAGGACCAATACAGGATCTATCCACACTTTTTGGTAGTGGTGCACACTCTACTAAGTAAGTGACCACCTATACAGCACCCTAAAAAGTGGTACCTGAATTTCTAGGACATCAACCCAGTAGGGTCGGAATAATGTATCGTTGGTGGCCGGCGAGTTCCAACACTGAGTAGTGCAGTGTCTTGGGCATCCACGCGGATCGCAGGAAGACCTACCCCTGCTCTGCCGGGCCCGGTAGGAGAATGGGAAATGCGAGCACTGTCCCGCCCCCTGCATCGGCCACCTGGAGGATATACGGGACAGTGCTCGCATTTCCCATTCTCCTACCGGGACCGGCAGAGCAGGGGTAGGATTTTCCGCATTATAACAGGGTTGCGCAACCTTCACGTTTTTTAGTCAGGAGAGTGGCCACTACCATTAAAATAGTTCTGGGTGGACCTCTACCTCCTGTTTTAATCTCACTTCTTTACTTATTACATCTACACTCACTAGGGCCCTCACACGCACTGCACCTTACGGCAAAAAAGGAAAAAAAGATCTCCGCCAAAAGGCCCCGTTAAGGGCGCCGATCGGGTATTGCAGCGCCAACCCGATAAGGAGCAGACATGATGATGAAGCAAGACACCCCACTGATGGGGGGTGTGTGAGGGTTCCTTTTCCGAAAGGAGGAAATTTCCTCCTGCTTCTAGTGTGTACTCTATTACACACTACCACACATCAACTTACCGTGTTCACTAGGAACCGCATACCTTTCTGTTTTGTAGTACTTTAGAGCATGTATGCTGGACCTGGATAAATATAGCCCGTAGTCCCCCCTCTAATTGTTAATAAAAACCTTATTGCTTGCCCATGCGACAATAGAACTTCCCAGAGCACCTTGCACTTTACTCTTTTTTGTGCACTTTATAAAGGGCCAAGGAGTAGATTTTTGATACCCTTACTATTGAATATTCGCCCATGTACATATATTGAGGGGTACAGATATCTGCAATCACTGATCAATCCTGTTATTTGCACTGCTGTTTTAAATTTTATTAGAACAGCAATGGGCATTAGGAAGCGCTATGAAGTGCAATAATTGGGTGGGGAGATGAAATGATTTGTATTCCTTGTTTTTATCTCAAATTGGTTCAAATTTTTTTGCCATTATTACATCCATGTATAAGTATGATTTTAGCTTATAATGGAACTTTTATCTTTTCAATATTTTTTAGAAACAATTTATTTTAAATTTGTATTGCTTGATTGTCGAAACTTTTGTGGCTGTGTGCCGAATAAAGTTAATTTGACTGACTATTTTGTGAAATGTCATGGCTTTGACTGTTACAGCTTTTGGTGATGATGAGAGTAGTATGTTAGGGTAAAATATCAGGAAGGTCAAGCTCTGGGAAATCCAGGTGAAAGGCGTTTGTTGAGTAAGGTTTAGACACATGGTCATTTTGTTTGTGTTGCTTTGTCTTGCTTTGATTTTTGTCATGGACTGTGTTCTCCAGAAGGAATCACTGACAGAATATCGACTACAGAAATATCAACGACAAAAATATCGGAGCCGAAATATCGATGTCCAGAATATCGAAGTCCTATCTACATTATGGTAAGTACAAAAATATCGTTGTTAAAAATATCGTTTTTTAAAATGTCTAAAAAATAATGTAAAATAAAGTAAATAATACATACAATTAAAAAAACATAGTTATAATTATTAGAAAATGTTCAAAATTATAAATAATAAATATAATTTTAATAAAAATTAAACATACATATATATAAAATATAATATATAAATTTACTTTATAATATTAAAAAAATATATTATAATAAATTATAAAATGTTAGAAACATATTTAAAATTATAAATACATATATATATACATATACCAGTAAATATAAAATACAAATACAATATTTATATAATAATTAAAAAAAAAAAATACTTTTAATCTTTTACAATTAAATTTCACACTACATTAACAGGAACAGTGGAGAAAAAATTGGATAGCGGAGAGGATAAAATTACTATTCCCACTCCAGGGAGTGCAACAGTAGGGAAAGTGTTGGATAGCGGATGGGAATAATTTACTATTCCCACTCCAGAAAATGCAACAGTAAGGAAAGTGTTGGATAGCGGAGGGGAATAATTTACTATTCCCACCCCAGCAAATAAAACAGTAGGGAAAGTGTGGGATAGCATATGTGAATAATTTACTATTCCCACTTCAGGGAGTGCAACATTAAGAAAAGTGTTGGATAGCGGAGGGGTAAAAATTACTATTCCCACTCCAGGGAGTGCAACAGTAGGGAAAGTGTTGGATAGCGGAGGGAAATAATTTACTATTCCCACTACAGGGAGTGCAACATTAAAGAAAGTTTTGGATAGCGTAGGTGTAAAAATTACTATTCCCACTCCAGAAAGTGCAACAGTAGGGAAAGTGTTTGATAGCAGAGTGGATAAAATTACTATTCCCACTCCAGCAAGTGCAATAGTAGGGAAAGTGTTGGATAGCGGAGGGGAATAATTTACTATTCCCACTCCAGCAAGTACAACAGTAGGGAAAGTGTTGGATAGCGTATGTGAATAATTTACTATTCCCACTCCAAAGAGTGCAACACTAGGGAAAGTGTTGGAAAGCGGAGTGGATAAAATTACTATTCCCACTCCAACGAGTGCAACAGTAGGGAAAGTGTTGGATAGCGGAGGGGAATAATTTACTATTCCCACTTCAGGGAGTGCAACATTAAAGAAAGTGTTGGATAGCGTAGGTGTAAAAATTACTATTCCCACTCCAGAGAGTGTAACAGTAGGGAAAGTGTTGGATAGCGGAGTGGATAAAATTACTATTCCCACTCCAGCAAATACAATAGTAGGGAAACTGTTGGATAGCGGCGGGGAATAATTTACTATTTCCACTCCAGCAAGTACAACAGTAGGGAAAGTGTTGGATAGCGGAGTGGATAAAATTACTATTCCCACTCCACCAAATACAATAGTAGGGAAACTGTTGGATAGCGGCGGGGAATAATTTACTATTCCCACTCCAGGGAGTGCAACAGTAGGGAAAATGTTGGATAGCAGAGTGGATAAAATTACTATTACCACTCCAGCGAGTGCAACAGTAGGGGAAGTGTTGGATAAAGAGGGGAAAAATTTACTATTCCCACTCCAGCAAGTACAACAGTAGGGAAAGTATTGGATAGCAGAGGGAAATAATTTACTATTCCCACTTCTCGGAGTGCAACATTAAAGAAAGTGTTGGATAGCGTAGATGTAAAAATTACTATTCCCACTCCAGAGAGTGCAACAGTAGGGAAAGTGTTGGATAGCGGATTGGATAAAATTACTATTCCCACTCCAGCGAGTGGAATAGTAGGGAAAGTGTTGGATAGCGGAGGGATAACAATTACTATTCCCACTCGAGCAAGTGAAACAGTAGGGAAAGTGTTGGATAGCAGAGGGGAATAATTTACTATTCCCACTCAAGCAAAATAATTAAAATTAATTAACAAAATTTTAAATAATTATAAAAAATTTACCTTCCACCATATTCCCCTATAAATGACACCACCAATATTATAAAACATAACACTATTAACATAATTAATTTATGATTAATTAATTAATTAATTAATGAAAATTAATAAACATATTAAAAACAATCAAGAATAAATTAATTCACACGATTAACACTATAAAAAGGTTTAAAAAAATTATAATAAACAATTAAAAAAATATATTAAAATTAAATTACTTCCCAGCCTACTCCCCTATCAACCCACAACCCGCTCCTAAAAAAATAACACAATTAAGATATTTACCAATTAATTATTAATAATTAACAACAAATTAATAACTAATTAATATCAAATTAATTACAACAATGAACAATATAAAATATTAAATACATAGATATTGATGAATAATTTTTTTAAATTAATTAATTATAATTAAATTACTTCCCACCCTATTCCCCTATTCAATTCAATCAATTCAATTCAATTCAGAATTTGTAGAGAGCACTACTTACCCGCGAGGGTCTCAAGGCGCTGGGGAAGAGAAGAAGGGGGGGGTGCCGCTACTGGTCGAACAGCCAGGTCTTGAGTAGCCTCCTGAAGGTCAGCAGGTCTTGGGTCTGACGTAGGCTGAGTGGAAGGGTGTTCCAGGTCTTGGCGGCGAGGTGGGAGAAGGATCTGCCGCCGGTGGTAGTTCTTCGGATGCAAGGGACGGTGGCGAGGGAGAGGTCGGCGGAGCGGAGCTGGCGGTTGGGGACGTAGAAGAAGAGTCGTCTGTTGAGGTAGTCTGGGCCGGTCTTGTGGAGTGCCTTGTGTGCGTGGATGAGGAGTTTGAAGGAGATTCTCCTGTCGACGGGGAGCCAGTGCAGGTTTCTCAGGTGGGGGTGATGTGGCTGTGGCGTGGTACATCGAGGATCAGGCGTGCAGAGGCGTTTTGATTGCGTTGCAGTCGTTTGATGAGCTTGGCCGGGGCTCCCGCGAGTCTGCTACTGACGAGGGCTTGGGTGACTGTTCTTCTTATATCTGTCGGGATCCACCTGTAGATCTTGCGGAGCATGCGGAGGGTGTTGAAGTAGGAGGAGGAGACTGCGTTGACTTGCCTGGCCATGGAGAGCGTTGAGTCGAGGATGACTCCCAGGTTGCGTGCGTGGTTGGTGGGTGTCGGGGCTGCCCCCAGTGTCGTAGGCCACCAGGAGTCGTCCCAGGCTGAAGGGTTGGAGCCGAGGATGAGGACCTCCGTCTTGTCCGTGTTCAGCTTTAGTCGGCTGCTCTTCATCCAATCGGCGACGGCCTTCATTCCTTCGTGGAGGTTGGATTTGGCGGTGAGGGGGTCCTTGGTGAGGGAGAGGATCAGTTGGGTGTCGTCGGCGTAGGAGATGATGTTGAGGTCGTGCTGTTGGGCGATGCATGCGATGCATGCGAGCGGGGCCATGTAGATGTTGAACAGTGTCAGGCTGAGGGATGATCCCTGGGGTACGCCGCAGATGATCTCGGAGGCTTCGGATCGGAATGGGGGGAGGCAGACTCTCTGGGTTCTGCCGGAGAGGAAGGAGGTGGTCCACTCCAGAGCCTTCTCTCGGATGAGGCGTGCACGTAGTGTGCGGTGGCAGACAGTGTCGAAGGCGGCGGAGAGGTCCAGCAGGATGAGGGCTGCGGTCTCACCGTTGTCCAGCAGGGTCCTGATGTCGTCGGTGGCGGCGATGAGGGCAGTCTCGGTGCTGTGGTTGCTGCGGAACCCTGACTGGGATGGGTCCAGGATGCTGTTTTCTTCGAGGTATCGGGTTAGCTGTCTGTTGACGATCTTCTCGATGACCTTGGCTGGGAACGGAAGCAGGGAGATGGGCCGGAAGTTCTTGAGGTCTCTCGGGTCCGCCTTGGGTTTTTTGAGTAGGGTGTTGATCTCGGCGTGTTTCCAGCTCTCTGGGAAGGTCGCGGTCTCGAAGGAGAGGTTGATGACGTTGCGCAGGTGGGGTGCGTTGGAGCTGCTGGCTTTGTTGAAGATGTGGTGCGGGAAAGGGTCTGATGGGGAGCCGGAGTGGATTGTGCTCATGGTCTTGATGGTGTCATCGATGTTCACGTTGGCCCAGGCTATCAAGGGGTCGTGGTCGATGGTGTGCGGCGAGTCTGGTGTGTCGGTGTCTGTTGGGGCAGTCTGGGTGTCGAAGCTGTCGTGGATGTCGGTGATCTTGCGGTGGAAGAAGGTGGCGAGGGAGTCGCACAGGGCTTGCGAAGGCGGGATGTCGTTGGTGTTGGAGCTGGGGTTGGAGAGTTCCTTCACGATGTTGAAGAGCTCCTTGCTGTTGTGTGCATTGTTGTCGAGGCGGTCTTTGAAGGAGATCTTCTTGGCAGATCTGATGAGGTGATGGTGGTTGCGGATGGCGTCTTTGTGGGCTGCATGGCTGTCCGGTGTCTTTTCACTGTGCCATTTCTTCTCTAGTTTCCGGCAGGTGCGCTTGGATGCTAGGAGTTCCGGGGTGAACCAGTTGGCTCTCTTGCTGGTGTCTCTGTAGTTGGGTTTTTTCAGCGGGGCGAGGGTGTTGGTGCAGTCATCTATCCATCGTCTGAGGTTGCGGGCAGCGTCGTTGGTGTTGGAGGGGTCGGCGGGTGGGCTGAGAGCGAGGTTTGCTTGTAGTTGCTCCAGCAGCGGCGTGGGATTTGTTGGGTGTGGTGGTGTGTGGTGGGTTTCTGGAAGGTGAAGTGGATGCAGCGGTGGTCGGTCCAGAGGAATTCGGTGGTGTGGCTGAAGGAGACGTGGGAGCTTGAGGAGAAGACGGGGTCGAGCATGTGGCCGGCGGAATGGGTCGGTGTTGTGACGAGCTGTGTCGGTCCAAGGTTGGTGAGGTTGTCGATCAGGGTGGTGGAGTTGCTGTCGTTGTTGTTCTCCAGGTGAAAGTTCAGGTCTCCGAGGAGGATGTAGTCGGTGGAGGTCAGGGCGTGCGTGCTGATGAAGTCGGCGATGGAGTCGCTGAATTGGGGTCGGGGTCTGGGGGGTCTGTAGATGAGGGTGCCTCTTAGGGTGGTGTTGGGGTCCGTGTGGATCTGGAAGTGCATGTGTTCGGCGGTGCAGAGAGTGTCATCGGTGCTGGTCGAGACCCTGATGGTGTTCTTGTGGACGATGGCGATTCCTCCTCCTACTCCGTTGGTGCGGTCTCTGCGGGTGATCTTATAGCCGTCTGGGATGGCTATGGCGATGTCGGGTGCGGAGGAGTCGTTCATCCAGGTCTCTGTCAGGAAGGCGACGTCCGGTGATGATGTGTCGAGCAGGTCCCAGGGCTCGACGGCGTGTTTGCGTGCGGAGCGGGTGTTAAGTAGGATGCACCGGAGGTGGTTGAGGTCCTTCTTGGCGGGCGGTTCGGCGGCTCTGAGGCTGGTGTAGCTGCAGTTCCGGCAGGCGAAGGGACCATGTGTGCGTTTCGGGGCGGCCTTGAAGCAGGTGTGGGTCCGTCCATGGTTGAGAGCGCGGAGTGTGCTGGCATCGTATCGGCGGCGAACGTCGTGGCGGGCGCGGGGCGTGCGGCCCAGGGGTTCTGGCGCTGGGCGCGGTCCAGGCGCGGACGGGCGTAGACAAGCTTGCCTTAGGCGCGCCTTCGGCGCGCCAGCAGCGCGCCCGCTGCGCGCGTTCGCCATATATGGGGAGGTGGGAGGGAGGAGCAGTTGGGAGGCGGGAGGCAGGGGCAGCGAATGGGCAGAGAGGGGGCTGGGCCGCAGGGGACGCAGCGCCGGGAACGGGATCGGCGAGGGGCGACGGGTGGAACAGAAGGCAAAAGGAACGGGATTAGGGGCACAGCAAGGAGCAGAAGACAGAACCTGGCACAGAGCGCACAGGGGGCAGCGAGGGGCACAGAATGAAAAAACGGGCACAGAACAATCAGGACAGCGAGGGGCACAGAATGAAAAAACGGGTACAGAACAGTCAGGACAGCGAGGGGTACAGAATGAAAAACGGGCACAGAACAGTCAGGACAGCAAGGGGCACAGAATGAAAAAACGGGAACAGAACAGTCAGGACAGCGAGGGGCACAGAATGAAAAAACGGGCACAGAACAGTCAGGACAGCGAGGGGCACAGAATGAAAAAACAGGCACAGAACAATCAGGACAGCGAGGGGCACAGAATGAAAAAACAGGCACAGAACAGTCAGGACAGCGAGGGGCACAGAATGAAAAACGGGCACAGAACAGTCAGGACAGCGAGGGGCACAGAATGAAAAAATGGGCACAGGACAGCGAGGGGCACAGAATGAAAAAATGGGCACAGAACAGTCAGGACAGCGAGGGGCACAGAATGAAAAAACGGGCACAGAACAATCAGGACAGCGAGGGGCACAGAATGAAAAAACGGGCACAGAACAGTCAGGACAGCGAGGGGCACAGAATGAAAAAACGGGCACAGAACAATTAGGGCACAGACAACAGAAAGAGAAATGGCAGTACAAGGCAGTACAGAAGAGGGAGATACAAACCTACGGCCTACCACTGGCCAACAGGGATGAGGTGCAGGTGGTAGCCTGCGGGTGGAGGAGGGCCTCGAACTTCCTCAGCAGCGGCAGCTGGGGCAGGGACCATACAGGCGGTGCTGTGCGGAGGGGGAGCGACCTACCAACAGGTCAAGGGTCGCTCTCCTCACCGCGCAGCGACCGCCATATATGGGGAGGTGGGAGGGAGGAGCAGTTGGGAGGCGGGAGGCGGGAGGCAGGGGCAGCGAATGGGCAGAGAGGGGGCGGGGCCACAGGGGACGCAGCGGCGGGAACAGGATCGGCGAGGGGCGACGGGTGGAACAGAAGGCAAAAGGGCACGGGATTAGGGGCACAGCAAGGAGCAGAAGACAGAACCTGGCACAGAGCGCACAGGGGGCAGCGAGGGGCACAGAATGAAAAAACAGGCACAGAACAATCAGGACAGCGAGGGGCACAGAATGAAAAAACGGGCACAGAACAATCAGGACAGCGAGGGGCACAGAATGAAAAACGGGCACAGAACAGTCAGGACAGCGAGGGGCACAGAATGAAAAAACGGGCACAGAACAGTCAGGACAGCGAGGGGCACAGAATGAAAAAACGGGCACAGAACAGTCAGGACAGCGAGGGGCACAGAATGAAAAAACGGGCACAGAACAATCAGGACAGCGAGGGGCACAGAATAAAAAACAGGCACAGAACAGTCAGGACAGCGAGGGGCACAGAATGAAAAAACGGGCACAGAACAGTCAGGATAGCGAGGGGCACAGAATGAAAAAACGGGCACAGAACAATCAGGACAGCGAGGGGCACAGAATGAAAAAACGGGCACAGAACAGTCAGGACAGCGAGGGGCACAGAATGAAAAACGGGCACAGAACAGTCAGGACAGCGAGGGGCACAGAATGAAAAAACGGGCACAGAACAGTCAGGACAGCGAGGGGCACAGAATGAAAAAACGGGCACAGAACAGTCAGGACAGTGAGGGGCACAGAATGAAAAAACGGGCACAGAACAGTCAGGACAGCGAGGGGCACAGAATGAAAAAACGGGCACAGAACAGTCAGGACAGCGAGGGGCACAGAATGAAAAAACGGGCACAGAACAATTAGGACACAGACAACAGAAAGAGAAATGGCAGTACAAGGCAGTACAGAAGAGGGAGATACAAACCTACGGCCTACCACTGGCCACCAGGGATGAGGCGCAGGTGGTAGCCTGCAGGTGGAGGAGGGCCTCGAACTTCCTCAGCAGCGGCAGCTGGGGCAGGGACCACACAGGCGGTGCTGTGCTGAGGGGGAGCGACCTACCAACAGGTCAAGGGTCCTATAAACCCACAACCCGCTCCTAAAAAAACCCAAATTAAGATATACACCAATTAATTATTAATAGTTAACAACCAATTAATAACTAATTAATAATTAATTAATTACCACAATTAACAATATAAAATATTAAATACATAAATATTAATTAATCAAAATAATTTATTAATTACTTACAATTAAAATACTTCCCACCCTATTCCCCTATAAACCCACAACCCACTCCTAAAAAAAATAACACAATTTAATTAAATAATTAACTAATCAATTAATAAAATTTAATAGCAATTAATATTTAAATAATAAAAAATTATTTATAAATAATAATCAATAAAGATTATTGATTACTTTATTAAAATTAAATTACTTCCCACCCTATTCCCCTATAAACCCACAACCCGCTACAGAACTAAAATACGCAAAATGTAATTTACATAAAATAAATAACTTCTAAAAATGTCACAAATACTTTAAAAAAAACAGATATACTTATACAAAAAACATTAGATCACATACTATTAACAGACATACTAAAATACAGAACACTAATATAAATATCGATATTATTAACAACGATGTTATGACAAACGATATTACTGACTTCGATATTTAAAAAAAACGATATTTCTTACCTTCATTCTGGTCACCGATATTCTTGATGTCGATATTCTGTCCCTTCGATATTTCCAACACGATAATTTTCTACTTCGAAAATTAAAACTCGATAATATGTCTGTTTACCCTCCAGAAGTTGACTGTGTGAATTGTCTTATTTGTATGGTTTGGTAATTAATTTCTTTATTTTGGTCTGTTTTAGGTACCTTCACCATGCCATCTTCATTTGGACATTTCAGAGCTGTGACATTTGTGGATAGATAGTGCTATTTGGAAGTACTAACGGGACATGGGTTGTTCCTGGGAATGACTGTCAGAGACTTTGGGTGCTTAAATCCTGTACGAAGACCACTTGCACAGTGATAAGATGGAAGTTATGAGGAATCCATTGGACTTGTTCCTTGTTGTGTGGTGTTCCTAATACAAAATGTGGGTCATCATGTGCTCCAACAAAATGCTGTTGTGGGGCCAAATCATGCTTTTTTCCCTTCACATTCGCTAAATCCTCATTGTATTTAAAGTGTACGTAGCTGTTGATGTGTCTCCTCATTGTAAGCCAAAGTGTTTGTGGCACACCAAAAAAATGTGGTTGTGACATTCCACCAGATACTGAAACAATGTATTGGAATGATCTTGTGATCAGAAAATGTAGTATTGCTATGTGTTTGTCTATTGGGGTTATTGATGTGGGATTCCTTTTGGAAGCTGAGCAATATGGCCTCAGCGGACGACATTGACCAATTCTATTTTACCTATTCAATAGGAAATTGTCTGATGTACCCCCTGCTTCCGCGTTGTTAAGGTCTGCAACTGAAATTATGATCACTGGCACAGAATATCTGAGTCATGTATGATTTCCTATGTTTCTGACATAATGCCAGCCTATTGTTGGTACACTGGAATAAAGATGGTATATAAGAATACACTTGTATGTATGGTTGTGATCCTGTGTACATGCAACATATTCATGCTTACACAAGTTGATGTTTTTGGCATTGTAAAGTTCAGGTAGGAGTACATAAATGCATTGCTAGATGTGATATATACTACAGCAGGCAATGAGTTTCAGACTAGTGGATTTATTTAAGTGAACAAGGAGAAAATAAACATCATGCAAAACCAAACAGGAAAACAGAATAGTGGAGAAGTTAGTCATGGTGAATGAAACCATAGTTGTAGATGCCAAAATGTCCAATGTCCAAAATTCTACACGCATCAGAAAGGTAACGGTGTCTAGAAATAATCCACAGATTGAATGTGTTACACACACTGGAGGAAACTAGGTACAAGGGGGGTCATTACGATGACTGGCGGATCGCCACCGCCCGTATGGCGGTGGCGATCCGCCCGCCATTCCCCTCCGCCCGCATGCCATTTCCCCCCCGCCACATTACGAGGGTGGGGGGGAGCCCGGCGGACGGAAAGACCGTCCGCCGGTTTTCCGCCGGTCACACAGGTGACTGGGCAGAAAAGGGCAGTAATATGGTGGCGGTGTCTGCAAGACACCGCCATCCATATTAGGATGGATGCGGAGAGCAGCCTTTCCATGGCGGCAACGCCGCCATGGAAAGGCATATGGTCTTTGCTATTGGGGGCCCGTTGCGGGCCCCAGAGTGTTGGGGGTGCACATGGGGGTACCTATGGTACCCCCTGCATTGGCATGGACAAGGTGGCAGGCACCGCGCGGTGCCTGTCACCTTGTGCATGGCAATGCACGACCTGCATTCCCAGCATTGTGGCAGGCGGTGCTGTGAACACCGCCCGCCACAATGTTGGGAATAGGGGATGCCACCGCCACCGTGGCGGTGGCATCCTAATACTCGCGGTGGGACCGCCGCTCCTATGGCGGACAGTCCCATTCACCGCTACGGTGGCGGGCGGACTTTGTCCGCCAGTCATCGTAATGGACCCCCATGGTTTCTTGCTGGCGGTGGTGGAGGTCTTGCCATCCGCACCTCTTTGAAATAGACATGGATGTCCCAGCTTGGCAGCTGCAGGGACAGGGGTGTCTGCAGGTGTGTCTTCCTCTGGCAGGGCCTCCTTTCATGTGGCCGCTGCAGATGTTGATGGGCCTGATGTTGTTGGAACATAGGAAGAGCTAGATGGTGCTGGAAAAGTCCTGCAAAGGTGTGTGTGAATGTCCTGCACCACCCCAATTAGGCATCCCATGTTGGTATTATGGACCTGCATCTCATGGTGTATGTCCCTCTGCAGCTGCTTCATCTCCCGGATTTCGGTGAGTACCTGGCCCATCATACCTTGGGACTCCAGATAGGCTCCCAAGACTTGGTTGATGGTGGCCTGGGTGTGAGTGACCTCACTCTTCTTGACCACAGTTACCCTACCATGATCTCTACCCTCATGAGCCTGTGCCCTTGGCTCAGGGTGCCCTCTCCCATTGGGTCCTGACCTCTATCGAGCGGGGTGGTGATTGTCACATCAGGACTGGGGGGCACACGATGGTTGGAACTGCGCTAGGTATCTATAAATACTGAGGTTGGCTGAGGTGTTGCAGCTACGGTGGGAGTTGTTGTTGTGGGCCGAGTGAGACTCACTGTTGCTGTCTACCCAGGCTGAACAGATGGACCAGCCCCGGCATTCACGTCCAGATCTCCAGAAGTGTTGTCATCACTGAGGACTTGATCCTGGGGTGGAGTGGGTGTCTCTTCGGTGGCCAGGCTCTGGACAGGTGCCCTGCCAGATCGACCTGTTGTGAAATAGTGAACATTGTTATTTCTGGAAGTGTGGTAACTACATCCAAATGTTTTATGACGCAGTATGTAGAAACCTAGGAAAAACAAAATAGGTAAAGATTACTATAGTGCTTGAATTAGGCAGCTCTTTAGATGTCCTGAGATGTTGCAATTTGAATTAAGGAATAAACATGACATCTCCCAAACATTTAAGTCGACACAGTGGGGAGGTAACATGTGTATTTGGCCATTCCAAGGCCTACTTGTGTACAAAACCGGCGCTCACACAACTTGGTTGTATATTTAGCATTAGCCATCATGTGAGAAGTGCAGATTCAATAGGTCACCTGCCACTTCTAATCAGCTGAGTTACCTTCAAGCCTTACAAATAATTGAACTACACTTGGCAGGGTGTCACTCATGCCATCAATAGTTTTATTTAAAGAGACCAGGACAACATGAAGCTAAGTAGGCAGAAATGTCTCTGAGTAGAGTATTGTATGTAAATTGATCAAGCCAGGAGATTTGAACATCAGTTGTAACATGTCAGACAAGTGAGAATGGGCAAAATCCAGTAGCGGCCCGTGGTGGGAGTGCTGCCGGGCGCTGACGTGGGGCGGGGGAATTTCGTTGCGCGTGCTGCATCGCATTTGGCGAACGAAATTCCTTTTATTTATTTATATGTTTACTTACCTCTAATTGGCCGTAATCCGTAGTTTACTACCCGCCACCCGGCCCCTTCCCCGCCCCACGTCAGCGCCCTGCAGCACTCCCACCACGGGCCACTACTGGCAAAATCACAATTTCGTCTTGTTTTGAGTTACAGAAACAGGGCCTATTGATAGTCATTTCAAGCTATACTTGCCAACACTTGCAAACTGGTTAGTGTAACATACCTGTTGTCAAATTGCAGTTGTAGTGGACCATACATTTACATATTAACTCATATCATGGGTCCTGAAATGATATTTTTTATTAAAATACACTTGCAGACACCATTATAGCATTTGGCATGGATGGAGATTGATACATGTGATCTGACATTCAACAATACACATTAACACACACACTACAACACCTCTAATATCTTGAGTATTGCATGTTAGGAAATTAGATACACAACACAATGGCAAAAGCTGAGATGAGAGCAAAAAGGACATTGAATTATTGTGACAGTTAGTGAGGTGTAACTTACCAGACTCCACTCCCCCAGGTATTTCTGTCAAGCCCTCAGAATGTAGGATCTGCAAGACCTTCTACTCCCGAGGAAACATTTGTATTGGGGCGCTGGAAGGACCACCACCAGTCCTCTGGGCCTCCAGGCATTGCTTGGAGGCCCGGGAACGCACCTTCCCCACAGGTCACTCCAACTTTCCTAATTTCCTCCTGTGTGCGCAGGGTTCTACCTACAGCATTCACTCTGTTGACTATTGTGGACCTCATTTTCCTTTTCATACTGAGAGCAGTATGTTTGACTTGGACTCCAAACAATTGTGGCTCTACTCTTATGATTTCATCCACCATGACTGACAACTCTGCCCCTGTAAAATGTGGATTTTTTGGACATGACATTTTCCCAAATTATAATCAGTGTCAATGAAGAAAAACCACCATCAGATGTAAGGAAAATGTACAACAAAAGTCAGTGGAGAGTGGTAAAAGGGATGGGGAAAAAAGGGCCGCCTTATCTCACTGAAATTGGGCTCTAACTTGCTGTGCTGCAGTGGAGTGGCAAAGGATCATGGTCTGAAATGGGGTGTGTTTTATAGTATGTTTGCAGGTGTAGCCACTTGGCCAATGGACATCAGGTGTGTTGTATCAGTATCCATCCAATGGTCCCTGTTATGGTGCTTTGCTGAGAGTGTACTGCGGCAGACTACCAACGTGAGGGAAACGCTCGAAAGGGGACTGCCAGTACAACTGTGTTTTTGTAATCGACTCATGCAAAAGAAACAATTGATGGACGGAATGCTGGACAATGCAAACATTCACCCCAAGTCACAAGGATCTGGGTTAAATCCATCATTCTTTTTCTCACCACACCACCCCAGTTTGGACCCAGCCATATGCAAATCAGTCTTAACCCTGTTCCTTGTGGGAACAGTCCAGCCCGAACTGCCAAGCCAGGTCCTCCCTGGACCAGAAACAAGCATCCTGGGACCGGTTTCAGGGCATCACCCTTCTTCAGCCAGGCTAGCTTGAATCCAGTGGTGTAGTGAGCACGGGACCCACGTCTGGGCATACCCTTCCCACTTAGGGCGACAAATGCAAAAGAAACAATTGATGGACGGAATGCTGGACAATGCAAACATTCACCCCCAGTCACAAGGATCTGGGTTAAATACATCATTCTTTTGCTCACCACACCACCCCAGTTTGGACCCAGCCATATGCAAATCAGTCTTAACCCTGTTCCTTGTGGGAACAGTCCAGCCAGAAACCGGTCCCAGGATGCTTGTTTCCGGTCCAGGGAAGACATGGCTTGGCAGTTCGGGCTGGACTGTTCCCATGAGGCACAGGGTCAGACTGATTTGCATATGGCCATGTCTGAACTGGGGTGGTGGAGTGAGCTAAAGAATGATGATGGATTAAACCCAGATCAGTTGACTGGGGGTGAGTGTTTGATTTGCTCAAGCGCTCCGTCCATCATCCCCTTTGGTATCGCTTTGTTCGCCCTAAGTTGGCAGGGTATGCCCAGACGTGGGTCCCTTGCTCACTTTGCCACTGGATTCAAGCTAGCCTGGCTGATGATGGCTGAATAGCCAGAAACCGGTCCCAGGATGCTTGTTTCCGGTCCAGGGAAGACATGGCTTGGCAGTTCGGGCTGGACTGTTCCCATGAGGCACAGGGTCAGACTGATTTGCATATGGCCATGTCTGAACTGGGGTGGTGGAGTGAGCTAAAGAATGATGATGGATTAAACCCAGATCAGTTGACTGCAGGTGAGTGTTTGATTTGCTCAAGCGCTCCGTCCATCATCCCCTTTGGTATCGCTTTGTTCGCCCTAAGTTGGCAGGGTATGCCCATACGTGGGTCCCTTGCTCACTTTGCCACTGGATTCAAGCTAGCCTGGCTGATGACGGCTGAATAGCCAGAAACCGGTCCCAGGATGCTTGTTTCCGGTCCAGGGAAGACATGGCTTGGCAGTTCGGGCTGGACTGTTCCCATGAGGCACAGGGTCAGACTGATTTGCATATGGCCATGTCTGAACTGGGGTGGTGGAGTGAGCTAAAGAATGATGATGGATTAAACCCAGATCAGTTGACTGGGGGTGAGTGTTTGATTTGCTCAAGCGCTCCGTCCATCATCCCCTTTGGTATTGCTTTGTAATCGACTCGGCGGGAATCTGTTGCCCTGACGGTGATGGAGTCCGCATCACCAACATTCCAGTCTGCTGCATCGCAGACGGGGCACACTCTGTCGATGCGGACGGTGGTTCAGGCTGCATGCATCCTAATAGGGTGGGCAGAAGACCTCCGACTCCAGGATCTTCTTGAAACTGCTGCCGCAGCGGTATGGGGGCAAGATTGTAAAACTCGTAATCGGCCCCTTAGTTGTAAAAGCATCTTGTTGTTCAGCCTTTGTTGTAAAGGCTGTTTCCCATGTAAGAACTGCTCCTCATCCATATGCACTGGTATCAGTGGAAAGCAGAGACCTGCAGGACACCAAAACTACCTAATTGGGGTGCGTTTGCAATTTCCAATTTCATATTGACAAATTCCTCATTGAGATATCAATTAGAACAACGGCGGACCATAGGTACCGCACTTCGTACCAGTTCCAAAAGGTAAAGTTTTGATGCGCAAATCTGCCCCTACGCCAACCGTTGCGTGGCGTCACTGTGCTCCAGATCAGAAAATCAGTCACTTTCAAAGGGCGTGCGCATCACACAAAGTCCAATAGTCAATTGTATCTGATACGGGAACAAGGAGGAAGACGCGTACGACTGTAAGGAGTTATCACACTCAAGACCATATTGTTGGGTCCTAGTGGAATACACAGGATCGTGTCCAAAACTACTGCAAGCAAAGTGATTAAGAATATCAAGATATGAGCCCTGATGAAGTTCCCATTGTGGGAATGAAACGCGTTGGCTGGAGTGTTTATGTTCAATGTTTTTTATACTGATGAAAATAAAGAAATCACAATTTTTGCAAATACAATTGACTATTGGACTTTGTGTGATGCGCACGCCCTTTGAAAATGACTGAAATTCCTCATTGACTTGGTCTTGTCTGAAAATTATTTTTCCAAATTGGCGTAAAATTCAATTACAACTAAAAAGACTTCATCCTTGTTACTAGGAATCATACTATTAACGATACTGTCTATGAGTTTCTCACGAGGTCTTACCCAATTGACATCAATAGTGTGTCCTAAATAAGCCACACTATTGACTTTAATTTTGCATTTTTCTGCTTTCACCGTGAGACCACTGCTTTGTAACCTTACCAAAACATTTTTTTAATTTACTATCATGATCTTTCTTATCTTTTCCACTTATCAATATGTCATCCTGAAAATAGCATACTCTATTCATTTCATCAAACATATTTTGCATTAACCTCTGAAAAACTGAAGCTGCAGTGTCTAGCCCAAAAGGCTTGCAGTTCAATTAGTATGCTCCAAAAGATGTGCTAAAAGATGTTAAATGGAGTCAACATGCAGTTCAATCTGGTGGTAGGCTGATGATAGATCAATTGTTGAAAACCATTTGTTCTTTCCAATGGTTGCAATCCTCACATTGTTGTTTGGCAATGGCTGTTTCTCAATCCATATGGCATTGTTCAAATCTCTCAAATCCATTCTGATGGATTGATCAGGTTTTTGCACTACAACAATGGGCGCCTACCACTCAGAGGATTCAATTTCCTCAATGATATCTGAATCAATTAATTTCTTGATTTCAGCTTTACCATCATTCCTTACAGCTCATGGTAAACTTAGTGCTTTATGAACTTTTAGTTGACAAATTCAACTTAGTACAATCTGGTGTTTAAAACCTTTTAACCGCTCTAATTTCTCAGAAAATACCTCTGGAAACATCTGCACTACACTTTCTTCTTGTGTAGTAGCCCCTACTAGAACCACGTTTTCCTTAGGACCTGGATGTAATGCATTCCCATAGCAGTTTTGTAAATCAGACCAAATAAGGGTGCCTCTTTCTTTGCAACATATACCCTTCCTGAGATTTTGTTGTTCCTACATGCAATTTCAGCAATAAAAAATTCACAAATTTCCAAACATTCATGGCTATATGATTTAAGTTTTACATCTGGTTTGCACAAGCGCTTGTCCTTAAATATTTCACATTTCCTAAAATCATCCTCTGAAATGATAGTATATTGAGCTCCAGAATCCACCAACATATGGAAAGGATTACCATCAATCTCAATAACACTTAGGATCCCTTACACCCATTTGTCTCTCTTTATCATAGTCGATGACTGACCACACTATTTGTTCTTCACATTCTTCACCATCATCATCAATAATGCACAAAATATGATCATTCTACCCATCTTCATTCTCTGAGTCATGATAACTGAGTCACTCACAGCTCCAACATACTTGGATGACATACTTTTGCAAACACGTGCGTAATTGCCTAGTTTTTTGCATTTCATGCATGTAACATTACGTGCAGCACAACTTATCATTTGCCCAATGACTCATACTGCCACATCTCAAACATGAACTTTTCTGCCCCCCTTTATACTTTCCTTTACTCTTCTGTGTATTTTTACTATGTTGCCCTTCTGCTTTCGCCTTCCCCTTGACTATGCAAACTTGTTGCCCTTCAAGGCATTTCCCAGTCTATATTTTATACTGGTTAACAGCTATAACACATTTACTTGTTAATTCTTCACCTCTAGCAATTTCGAGTGCTTCCAATAAAGTAGGATTGCGTGCACTCCATAACTTTTTTTGAATTTCAGGGTTTGAAGTAGTCATATTGAATTGGTCATGACTATATTCATCCTGATTACCCACCAATGCACATTTCACTATTAATGCTCTCAGAACAGTTGCAAATTAATACATGTTTTCATCGCTCTGCGAGAAAAAATGTATACCTCTTTAAAATTAGATTAGTCTTCTTACCAAATTGTAAATCCAACTGCTTTATGTTCTTAGCATACAATGGCAAGCTACCACCGTCTTCCTGATTGGGAATATCAGAAACAGTGTAATACATTCTTTGCCCAAAGAATGTAATAGCATAGCCTGTTTCCAAGATGGCAGCTACTGTAGTACTATGGGTTTCCTTCAGTCAGAAGAATGTTCCCAATTGCAATGTTGCATACAGCTTGTGCCAATCTCTTTACTTTTTTAAGACACACCCTTTACTGGGAGAAACGTAGCCTGAAAGCATGCAGGCATTGTCTCCAATAATCTGTGGCAACATTCCATAAAGCAGCAAAATGGGATGCACTGGTAAGTGAACTTCAAATATTTAAAATTAAATACTGTTCTCAACCCCTGGAGGTGAGTAGTATTACATTCCGAACCCTTCAGCGATCACATGCTGCCAGGTGCGGGCCTTCTTCCATGCAGCAGACGCGATGCAATTTGTAACGAGAGCGGGAACGGCATGCGGCGCAGGGCCTTTAAAAAATAACATACTCACATGTAACAGAGTGCGAGCAAACTGCTTAATATTGTTGAATATGTAAACTTAAACCGCAAGCAATACGGGGCGAATAAGGCCCAAACGTGTTTTTAAATTGCAATGTCCCCAGTTTTCATAAACATCAAATGTATGTTCACATGCACTAATACCTACAAAGTCAATGTTAATATTTGATCTTGATCTAGATATGCAAAAATGTCCTTTATGCTGCCAGTCCAAAGCTAAAGTAGCCATTCCTTCTAATTTGTTATGCTCCATTTCGAAAGAGTTAATTTAGGCGGCTTAGCATTTTTAACTGTTGTATTTTTTTTTCTACTCTCTACTAAATCTATACATTTAATTTCAGATCTGCCTAGTTTACATGTTAGGTTATTTCATGTGCATAAGCCATGTCCAAGGATTGAGTCGGTCTAAACAGGTAACCCATAGTTTCATCTTGTGCAGCTTCAAGCTTCAAGATGCAGATTTGGACTTTTTAGTATCGGAAGTTCAGAAAATATCAGCTATTGATTTGAGTAATAATAAAGCAATTGATCAATATCATAGAACAAACTAGTCAACACACTACAAGAAACTCCATATGTTAAGGGTAAACTGTGATAAGTCACACCTTCAGCAACTGATGCAGGTAATTGCATACATACGTAAAAATCAGTAGCACCCATTGTATCTATATATTCATAAAACTAACTAGCATACACATTTAATGAACCATTAGCTTTTGTGAATTTGAAATGTAAAGTGTCATCATCCAAAACAATTGAACTAATGTAACTAATTTCCACAGCTGTGAAAGTAGTTGTATGCTCAGGATTTTAATCAGACACATAGGGGCATATTCTCAAGGACTTATCGCCGATTTATCGGCACTTTAGCGCCGCAAAAGTCGCGATAGATTTATCGCCCTATTCTCAAGCTGGTGCAAACTGCCGATATCGCCAGTTATCCAGCGATAGCTGCCGCAAAAAATATCGCCACGGATGAGAGCGACAACTAACGCTAATGATATGCAGAGTAGGCGTTCCCGTGCAAAAACACACAAATACACCACTTCGCGATATTCTCAACGACCAGCCAGATCGGTGAAGCGATCCAAAAACAGGCGATAAGGCGCGTTAGCAGCAGGGTTTTAACACCTGCCTTTTACTGGTGTTAAGCAGGACGACAACCTGCAGTATGAAAGGGAGCCAAGCCCAGAGCCACATCTGAAGACCAACAGATGCCATGGAGCCAATGATCATGCAGCTTGGAGACCCAAGAGGGCCACAACACCCACCGCCACCACCCCCAGGCCCCCCCCGGAACACCCTCCCCCGGACTACCACCTAGGCAGCGCAGAAGAAGACAGCGGACGTTCCTAAAACGCACCAGCCTCAGACACTCAATGCCAGAGGATGCCATTGCCCATTACAGGCTCAAAAGGACAACCGTCCTCCGCATCCTGACCCACATTGCCCACAGGCTGACGGTACCAACACAGCGGAGAACCAACATCCCTCCGCAGACAAAGCTGCTGGCTGTGCTGCACCTGTTGGCCTCTGGTACCTGCCAACCAACAACTGCCAGAGTCGGAGGAGTCTCACAGCCAGCCCTATCAAACTTCCTCACACATGTCTTGGATGCATGTCCACAAAAGCAACGGCGGGCCCCTGTATCCGCACCACATGCTAGTTCCAATTCGTAGTGTTCCTGCGCAACCAACCCCAAAGCCAGCCATTGCTTGATGCCTCTGTGCTCCAGATCCAAGATTGTAGTTACTGAAATGGGGGTGCACCAGGTCATGAAGTCCAGTAGTCAACAGTAGTGTCAAAACAGTTCTTTATTACAAATACATAAATCAACAATACGAAAAGCTCAGCCAACACGTTCCATTCCCAACGGGGAACTTCTTCAGGGCAACGTGTGGATTCAATTAACTGCATATGCTGCAGGAACTCCCCAATACAATTCCATATTCCGAAAGTCAGTATTCAGAAACCTGTTGGATAAATGGTGACAATGGTCAAGCGTCTGTATAGTCACAAACGTAATCTGGTACAGTGTATAGCACTTGGACAAACCGAAATGCTAACAGGTTTGATAAATCCTGCATAAAAAGACCGTAAGAGAAGTTCGTGTGGGCGTAACCTTCGTAGGAAAGAAAAGGAAGGTTACGGCCACACAAACTTCTGTTACGGTCTTATTATGAAGGAGTTATCATACCTGTAAGTATCACGGTTTGTATCAGCTTGATACCCCTGCACCTTCACTTCCCCCACACTGCACAGGAACAGCTGGAGACCAAGCAAGGGAACTACGCCATAGCTGGCTTCCCGCACGTGTTGGGGGCAATTGACTGCACACATGTTCTACTTGTGCCCCCTGCCGACACTGCACACAATAACCGCAACAGAAACCACACGCATTCCATCAATGTGCAGGCAAAAGCGGACCACCGGGGCCTGTTCACGAATGTCGTCGCAAACTTCCCAGGCAGTGTGCATGATTCCTACATCTTCCGCAAGTCCATCACCAACCAGCGCTTTGAGGATGGCACCTATGGAAATGCACTGCTCGTCGGTAAGTACCAACTGAACACACCACACACCTCAACTCCACAATCATACAACTCACAACTGTGGGAATGCCCACGTTACAAAATCACATACAACATGCCAATCAACATGCCCAACTACCAGACACGACAACACAAGTAACTGTGGTAACCGTGGCCAGCCATGTAGACAAACCATCCACGGCATGGCACCTCTGCCACACAATTGCACAATGTGGGGAGAGGTGGGAACCAAGTATGTGCGAAGGAGGCAAGTGACCCATCAATAAGAATGTACACAATGCCAAGTGTGGCGGTGATATGCTGGACAGACTTCAGTATGCAGAGCACAGACATGTCCATGTGGACATATACTGCTGGTGTTTGTAGTGTTGTGGACAGTGGACGCAAACAGGTTACCTCAGGCAGTGTGGAAGACCTTGGACATGTAGCTTTGTCGTCCCCCCCTGTAAGGGTGAGCGGAGTGGCCTTGGCCGGCGTATGTCGAGAATAAATAGCCCGGGGCTCTGGGCGTGGTTCAGTTCTGGGCTGGACAAGAAAGTAACTAATGCGTGTGTCTCTGTTGTAGTGTCGGCGCCACATGGACCGCAATCGGCAATGTTGCACCCTGTGACTCAAGTCCCACAACATGAGCAACATGGACGTAAAGGGGAATCACTGACCCTACATTCATCCATACTTTCATACTTGACTGATCATAGACATGACACATCTGTGTGAATCTGAATGTTTTATTCACATTCAGTGGAGTGTTGAAGCTGGAGCAGTACAGGGCCATGCAAACCCCACTCTACATTGTTGCCCCATGGAGGGCCAGCCAGAGTCCTTTAGGGAATGACAAGTTCATCGGAAGAGGATGAGTTCAGTCCGCAGTCTGATTGCTGTGTCATTGGTAACCAAACAGAATATGGCAGTCCATGTTGAGGTCCAAGGTGAGTGTCGCAGAGTGTATCGGGGGACAGTGGAAGGTGATGACGCAGAGGGCAGAACCAAGCAGAAACAGGCCATATGACGGAGATGAATGCTACCGCTTCCTTCTTACCACTAAGGCAGAATCATCCGCATCTTCGTCCTCTGATGTTTCATGTGCCTCACATGTGGGTGGTGTTGTTTTGTCTGCATCACTGTGTGGCACTGACACATCAGGGGGTGGAGATGTGGATGGAGTAGTAGCAGGAGCATTCATCTGCGCCAGGCCTTGTGGCAGCAATGCCATGATGAAGATCTGCAGGGCATGGAAGATCCCAGCTACATCTCGCTGGTGTGCAGCCATGGCAGCCATTCTTTCCGCCTGCATCCGCTCCGTGTTCTCCATGAGCCTCCGCATGTGTCCCAACTCCTGGCTGACATCGCTGGAACCACTCTGACTAGACAGTTGTCCTTGTCTCAGAGTCATGACTCCAGCGATGTCAGCCATGGATCGTTGGAGAGCATGGAGCGGACTGTGGGTGTCCGTTAGGGACTGTAAGTGGTCCCTGATGGGACTTAGACACCCACGTATGGCATCCAGTTTAGCTGCCATGAGGTCGAACCCCACCCGCACCTGATCAGCCATCTTCTCCTGGCACCCTAGCACATGGTGTTGGAAGGCCATGTGTTGTTCGTGGGGGTCCTGGGAGGCAGCCGTGGTGGTGGGTGCTTCCTGCTGTGTGGTCTGTGCAGGGGGTGAGGTCTCCTCGATGCAGCTGGGCTGCCCTGCTCCTGGAGGTGAGGTGCCGAAGCTGTCCATGAGCTCTTGGAGGGCGTCGGTGTCGAAGGTGTGGAGGTCCTCTTCGTCATCAGTGAAGAGATGTTCGGTCTGCTCTGCAGTAGGTGTTGATTCTCCCTCTGCAATGTGAAGGGGAGATGCAGTTTAACATTGTGTTCACATGTATGTTGACGCATTGTACAAGTTTGCATACAGAATGCATGACAATGTACATTGTGACTGTTTGGGAGGAGCTGCCTATTTGATGCGGGACAGTGGGCATTTCAACAACATCACGGATGTGTGTTTGTACTTGTACATTATCATCTCACATTTCCCTGCTATGCCAAATGTGATTGGCCAGTTTCTACACACAAGCGGCACCAGTTGTGTCCTCTGTTCTGTTGTGAACGTGTTGCAGTTTGTACCACATTGTTGTCAATGTTGATGTGCTCTGAATGTTATGTGTGTGTGCTGCATTTTGGGAGAGTCGCCCCTGCAGCTCTGATATTGCTGGCCCTTATCCCTTTCAGGCGGTGTGCCTTTGACTTCTGTGCTTATACAGTGCTGAGAGGTTGCATACTTGGGTAAATTGGGCTCTTGGTGGGAGTTGGGACTCTGGGGCATGGTTTATCCGCAGATGTGTTGTTGACGTCAGGGGTTGTTTGTGCACGTGGATGTGTCAGAGTGTGACCTGCTCCTTTGCGGATGTGGTCCACACTCAGCCACCTCAATGTCGTGGCGTGCAACATGTCATGATATATTGACTGCAGCCATGCTATTCGTCATGCAGTGTCATTTGCATTGTCAGTGTGGCTCACAGACACGCCGCTTTGTGGGGTTTGGCACATGTGCATGGGTTGGTTGTGAGATTGGTGATGTGTGGGAAGGGCCACCTCTGGGCACATAGTCGACGGGGGCCTACTTGCTGTTTCTAGGTGTGCTGCAGTATGCCAAGGGGATCAGGGACATGATCCAGAGTCATTGTGGGTGTGCACTGTGCTATACTTAATTGTGCATGTGTGACATTGTGCCCATCTCCCCCCGTCCCCCCAGTCCCTAGTCGTTACTCATCCTGTTGCTGTTGTGTCAGGTCATGTTGAGCAGTGTCCGGTCCCCCAACTCCTGCCACCGTCTCCACACTGATGACTGTGGACACCATTGCCTCCATCTCATCCAGCTCCTCCTGTGGCGCTGGACTCCCACCTCCAGTCTGCATTGCTGCCTTCTGGTTGTTGCCGAGTTTCTGCTTGGTTTTGCGCTTCACATCATTCCAGTGCCTCTTGAGCTCTTCCATTGTCTTCCTCAGCACTCCGACTGCATTCACCTTGTCCACGATGGACTGCCATATTGCATTTTTTGTTGCCAATGACACAGTGGAGGTGACGAACAGTTGTTGATGGTGTTCTATCACCTCCGTTATCAGGATCCTGTTTTCCTGTGGACTGAACCGCGTCTTCCTCTTCTTCTTCTCCTTGCCCTTCCCTGGCCCCGAGGTCCCAGGCTGGTCCTCCGTGGGGCTTGTGGGGTTCTGGTTGTCCTCTGTTCTTGCTCCGGCTACCTCCATTGTGCATCGCAGTTGTTTTTTTTTTTTTCTGCTTTTATAGTGATTTTTCCCGCCTGACGTGTGTGAATTGCAGGCCTGGCGCAGCTTATCGCTGATTTTTTTATCGCAGTTGGGCCCATCGCCACTTTTTCACGTTCGGCTTTAGATTTTTATCGCCGTCCTGGTAATTTTATCGTGGACATCTGACGCGTTATCGGGAAACTATCGCATGTTACCGCCGTGTTGAGAATAGAACGTTAACACAGCGTTATTTTCCCGCCATAGACGGCGATATGAAAAATTGCGTTAACCTATTTTGGCAATGATTATCGCACGTTCTTGAGACTATCCCCCTTAGTGTGGCAAGTTTAGAATAATAAGCATTGCAAATAATATTAAAGCATTACTAGTAAAGATTCCAACGTATACACGTTTACATCTAGGAGAGATTCCAGTGGCAGGCTTCATGACGTCTCACGACTCAGACCATTTAACTCGGAATTTTTTTTTAAAATAGCAGCTACCACAATTTGAGCAATTTCAACAAAGTGGTGCACAAAAATACGAAGGTACAGTTCAATTATCCTGTTCAGAATTAAAAATACGCAATTCAGCTTTGCTAATGAGTAAGTTCAGGATAAATTGATTCAGTCCTTCAGGTAGCACAACAAGATTGAAATTCAGATCCACAAAAAAGTTCATTTCAAAGTTCAAGTTCAGGTGGAGTCGATGGTTATCACGAAAGGCAAAGCATTCCTGCTCCCATTCATTCACATCTAGATAGGTTCATTCAGGAGATGAGTACTTTTGACTGGGTACTCTCACTCATTTTGAGCTGTTCACTCATCATCACTGTCACTCTGATCAGACTTTTCAGAACTTTCAGGAATTGGCTGTGGTACTTACACTCTTTCTTCAGTTAGACAATGTCTCTGTATCTCACCTCATCTGTGCCAATGGTCTCCAGGTACAACTTGCTTTCTTGATGCTCTGAGCCCTTTGTTAGGATCTACATCTCTCATAGTCAACTCTACTTGCTGAGACCCTTTGGTACCATCAATAGTTGACTCTCTCAGATCCCCCTCAGGCTGAACAAGTGCTGTCCCATCTGCTTGCTGGTCCCCAACAGCTTGACTAACCTACTTCCTCTGTCTTACTGTACCACCGGAACATCAGGAACAGGTGCTGTTATATCATCAGGGGCAAATGGGACTCTGCCAGTATGGGCTGCATGTATCGAATTCGGGAGACCTCTGCACTTCACCGCAGTATTGATGACCAGGATCACCTGGTATGGCCCTCTCCAGCAGAGTTCCAAGCATGATCTTCGCATGTGCTTCTTCACCATTACCCAGTCGCTGGGACTAAGATCATGGCACTGCTCCTGTTGTGTCACAAGGGCAGCTTCTCCAACCTGGTGAGACACAGAACGTACCACATCAGTCAGTCCCTTGCTGTAGTCCAAAATAAGGTCATCTGTAATACTGACAAGAACATTTGCAGGATCAGCTGGCTGTCTCATTACTCGCCCCATAATGATCTCATGGAACAATAAGCCTGTCCTCCTGTATAGTCTACTTCTGAGACTCATTAACACAAGAGGCAATGAATTGGGCCACTTCAAAGACATTGAAGTGCCCACCTTTGCCAATCTGGTCTTCAATGTGCCATTTGTTTGATCACCTAAGCCTGAAGCTTCAGGGTGGAAACTGCAATGGAGCTTCTGCTCAATTAGTAATGCTGCACAGAACATTTTCAGGACCTCATTGTTAAAATGATTCCCTCGATCTGACTTTATAGAAGTCAGAAAGCCAAACCGTGGAATCAGCTCCATCAACAACAATTTTGCTGCTGAAGGCTGTCGTTTCTGCATGTTGGATAAGCTTCGACCCATTTTGAGAAATACAAACAATGACCAAAACAAATCTCAAACCGTTGCAAAGGGGTACTTCTATAAAGTCCATTTGCATCCAGTTGAAGGGACCTGCTGATTTCCCTACATAGCTCATTATGACTGGATATTTCTTTCCAACATTCTGTCATTGTCATATTACACATCGATGACAGAGGTTTTCAGCCATCAGGCTGAATCTAGGGCTATACCACACCTATCGAAAAATGGCGCATCATTGCATCTCTTCCTACATGTGGGGGCCATGATAGTGTCTTGCCATAGGTGACAATAGACTATCAGGCAACACAGGTCTGCCATCAGTGTAAACCCAAACTTTATCCTCCCTCTTGGTACAACCAGCTTACATCCAACCTGTTCATTCAGCTTCTGTCACCTCTTCTTGCATGTTTTGCACCTCTTCCCATGTATCTACTGCAAACAACAATAGATTGCAATTTGTGACGTCTGATGTTCCATTCATCAAACCCCCATTAAAGGTATAGGAATTCAAAGTACAGAATATGTCAATTTTGTTGGTGAATCTATTGACAACAGTTACATAACCAGTGCCTTGCCTGTGGACTACGCACTGACCACGGCAATTTGGGCAGGCAATTGTAATGACCCCAAAAGGTCCCTTACACTTTCTCCATTTCATATAGGAGATCTGGCGGAAGCCATAAACCCACGCTCTGACCACAATTGCCCGAAGTCATGTACGACTCCAAAGCCATACTGACTGTCTTTAAAAATTGTCACTGTAAACTGTTCTGAAATGCTACAAGCTCTTGTCAAAGTGATCTGTTTGGCAACCTAAGTCGAATACACTCCTTGCAAGTATGACGCTTTCACCACACATGCAACTGTACAAGGTAGCTTTCAGCTTTCCATCATTGTCTCACAAACAGGAACCATCAACAAGCAACACATGATCAGATTCAGGTAATGGTTCATCACTTATGTCAGTTACATCCAAACGATCTTGTTCAGCTTCATCAATCACAGTTTTATTCCCAGGCAGTGGCAATAAAGTCAAAGGGTTTTAAACAGTACATCTCCTAAGAGTTACATTCTCTGCACCCAAAAGAATTTGTTCGTACTCAGGGAAGCGACTATGGTCCGAGTACAGGGCAACAGTAAGCACAAACACAGTCAATAGATGTCCCATAACAATGCTTTCACACTACTCAAGACTCACACATGTAGATGCAAACGCTTTCAAACATCCAGGCAATGCAGCGGCAACAGGATCAAGAGTGGCTGAAAAATATGCCTCTGGCCTGTGATTACTTCCATGCATTTGTGTCAGTACTGAAAGAGCGCAACCTTCCATTTCACAACAAAACAACACACAGCATTTGTTGCAGTCAGGCATTCCCAAAGCTGGTGTCCTACAAAGGCATTCTCGCACCTCAGTAAAGATAGTCATACAGCTGTCATCCCAGGGTACTGGATCAGACACGTCTTTGTGTGTCAACCTGTATTGTATTGTATTGTAATTGCATTTGTATAGCGCTTACTACCCCTGACGAGGCGTCAAAGCGCTTTTTCGGCGAGTAGCACGCTACTCCGGGACCCATAGACCTGTAGAGGTAGAGGTTTTGCTGTCAAGGAAAAGTTTGGAATCCAGTGACTGCAATAGCCCACCATTCCGAAGAACATGCAGACTTCTTTCTGAGTGGTTGGCAGACTCATGCTAAAAATCGCTGAGATTCTTTCCTGTAACACTTTCCTTGCTCCTTTTTCAATGTGGTGTCCTAAGTACAGGACTTCAGTTTGGCAAAACTGTAACTTAGTCGGGGATACATTATGTCCATTTTCCGCTAGATGATTTAGAAATGCAAATGTATCACTTTTGAAAAAGATTCTTTTGTGTTTGCTGCCACCAGCAGGTCCTCAATATAATGTACCAGTACTGAGTGATTTGGGATTACCAGAGACTCGAGATTCTTTTTGAGGATTTGGTTAAAATTGAAGGACTTTCCGTACACCCTTGTGGGACTCGGCACCATGCCAAAATATGACTGCAGAAATGGAAAGTGAATAAAAACTGACTAGCCTCATGCAATGGAATTGAAAAGAAGGCGTGTCACAAGTCAATGACTGAAAAGCATTTGGCTTTCAATGGAATCTGAAATAAAATCACAGCTGGATTTGTTATCAGAGGAAAACATGGAACAACGATATTATTCACTTGCCGCACATCCCGCACAATGCAATACTTGCCATTCGGCTTTTGAAAGCCCATGAGGGGAGAGTTACATGGACTCCTCATTATCTCCCTTAGGATCCCTTGCTCAATCATTGAGTCGATCACAAGAGTAATTCCAGCAATAGTATCTGGAGTCAAGTTGTATTGTGGAATTATTGGTTATTCTGCATTCAGTTAGACGGTGATTCGGACTGGTTTGACACCTTTGATGAGTCCGATATCTTTACCTGTAAAGTCCCAGACTTTATGTAAGATGGTGTCTCTCAGTTCAATGAGCAAGTCAGTTAAAGTCAATAGGGGATGTATTTCCACATCAGTTTTTTTCGGGCAAGTTTAAACACAACATCCTCATTGTTAGTATGAAATTCAATACGTCTTGGAGTGCAATAGATGGAACCGTTTAATTGGCACAGTAAGTCACATCCCAGTAGATTCACTGGACTTGAATCACATACGACAAATCAGTGTTGATCTTCAAAATACCCTATTTTAACAGGAGCTGGTTCTAAAATTGGGGCAGGCAACCTTTTATTTGTAACTCCTACAACTTGGATACTTTCTCCCGAGAGGGGTAGGTTAGGAACCGCTGCTGTTTTTACAGTAGAGTGGGTACCACCAGTGTCAACAAGGAAGGAGTCATGGTTCCCATTTACCTTTCCATCCACATATGGACCACTCTGGTCTAACGGTAAGGCTGTGCCAAGTACGCAGTATTCCCCCCGCCATAGGCACCGTCAAGCTGATGGGTCCTGATCAAAATCATCTGTCTCAAATCAAATACTGTTGTGATACATCTTGATTTTGGAAAGAATTTCTATTCAACTGCTGATTTTGATTATGATCAGGGCTTGAGGTATCTGCATTGACTGAGATGTATTAGGATTTAGAATTTTCGGTCTGTTGGATCTGACCCATGTTATTTCCCTGAATCTGTGCATACCCTTCATTCTGTGTCTGATTCCCAGGAAGATTCATATTAAACGTACACTCATGTTTCCACTGCCCTAATTTTCCAAACACGTGACATGGATTTGTTTTATTCAAATCTGACATATCAACACCTATCCTAGAATCTATTTGCACACCACAACCTCTATCTAGTTGCTGGAAGTTCTACTGTTGAAAACCATTAATTTCCTGCAGTACAGGAGTCAAATTAAATCCTCCCTGTGCTGGAACTGCATTGTCAAAAGCATTTTGTCCTTTCTGTACTGCTTTCATCTGAGCCATCATAAATGTTTCATTTAGCTTTCTATGCTTCTAATCTAATTCATCCTCACAACATTTTGCATAAAGTAAAACTTCATCTATCGGCTTCCTTTGCCAACACAGTAAATACGTCTAAATCATTGATGAAATCCCAGGATTCAAACCAGTCACAAATCTGTGAACAAAATGTTCAAAATCTTTCTCTACCATATTTTTGGTTTCACTGTACTGTTGGAAAACCTGTATCAAACTTTCATAATAAGCATGAACTGATTCTTTAATCTCTTGTGATTTTCTATCTATTTTCTGCCAATCAATTTCTTTTGGGGAGTCTTTAGTTTTTAGGAAAGTAATCACTTCTTGGTATTTCTTCAGTACCACAGGAGATAGGGCACCGGTTCTAGGATCTCTCTCTGGTTCTGCTTCAGGTCAATCCACATACATTTTACGCTCTGTCCACAAGTCTCCTGGAACCACAATGTCAAACAAGGTGTTCAAATCGATCCACAAAACCTTTGAGACTTTCACGAACCTTTCAATCTGTCTGGACTAGTCCACTGGATTATCTCTCAATTTCAGGAATTCATTTATAAATGGCAAAATATCAGCTTCAGTCCAAGGCACATGCACGTATCCTCCACCATGTACTTCTCTCATTGGAAGCATCTGTATCTCTCCAACCACTCCATTCATCATAGCAGGAGGTGTCTACAATCTAACTCTTTGTGTTTCGTTCTTTTTCGATCCTCTGCCTTCCCATTTCTTTCTTTCGCAATGTTTCTTGATAAATGTTATTAATTCTCTAATCTGTAATTTCATTCCAAGATCTTTGTCACTAAAGTCTAATCTGTACGACTTTTGTAGCACTTTTGATTTCTGTACATCAATTTCATATTTCTGAGCCAATTAAACTAGCTTTTCATGTGTCAGTCTAGCTCGTCTTGTAATGTCTTTACAGAGATACAATGATTCCTCTTCCTGGTAGGTGTCTAATCGTGATAGGCTAAGATTCCAACAATAATTTCTTCTAACTCTACTTTCAGCTTGATCACATCTAATGTTAATCACTGTACTGGGACTGAAATAGTTTCAGAACTCTGGTTATTAATTGGGGTACTAAACCCTTTAAGCCAATCATCTAATTCTTGAGGAGTAACTCTTGATATTTCTTTCTAATTATTTGAGTGTAAATCTCCATTAGTCAAATCTCTACTTGTTTCAGGATGCATATTTAATTCGGATGTATCTGGTACTGTAATTCCCATTGATACAGTATTTTCAGAAGAATGGTAACTTAATTTTGGAGGCTCACCTGTTCTAGGGATACAAAAAGGTGACAACCTCTGTACCTCTCTACAACTCGGATCAAATTCTGTCTTGTTTTGAATGGAACCTGTACTCTTAGTAGCAGTTGTATTACTTTGAGTGGGAACTAGTGGCATCAGGAGCAAAGATCCTGTTGTCAAATCTAGTGGATTACCTTGTACAGTAATCAATCGTGTAGGTTTAGTCTGAGAATGTGTAGTATTCACCTGTGTCCTAGAATTAGAAAGAGGTACAACAGTTCCAATCGTAACAGGAACAGTCAAAGCATCTGGACCTTTTATTTCAAATGGGTTCAATGGAGCTGTTATTTCTGTTTCACACTGTTATAGGAGAAATCAGTGTGGCTTCTTTTGGTACATCAGGTATTACATAGGCATTAAGAATTTTAGCTGTAGTACTACTTGACACATCAGCATTCTGGGTGTTCATTATATGGTGGAGGGCGACTCATTACCAAAGTATTCAAAAGTTCGTCATCTATGTCATTATTTTCTCCTTCTGTTTCTGCATCACTCTTTTCTGTTTCAATATGTTTTCTTTTCTCTTTTGGCTTTCCCCTAATCTCTCCTACTGGTAACATTGGAAATAATCTAGTTCCCTGTACAATATCTGCTCTCCATGCTTTCTGTTGTCTATCCCATCTAGCTTCTGCATAATGATCTAAGGTTCTTCTATATCTTCCCTGATATCTTACTTTCTCTTTTTGATGTGCAATGTATTCCCAAGTATTTAATGACTCAAATTGGGCTACTCTTGGAGGTGGTTTCAATTCATGCTATCTCCTCATTACATTCTCAATAATTCTCAAATTAAATGTCCCATAATGAAGAAACTGTAGTGCCTCATCTTCTTCTGTAAGTTTATGCCAAGATTCAAGCCACAGGCATGGATGTAATCCTTTGTCCATCAATGTAATGTGTCCTGGTGTACCCTCAGGCGGTGCTTCTAATCCTGTCCTAGCAAGTATTGTATCATCTACCATAATTAAGTTTCATAAAGCCTTGAAAAATGTCATTGTTATTCAATTGTTTAAATTCAGAAAGATTTTCTGTAAAATCCAGGAAATGAAATTCTCCCACAATTCTCTTTGTTCAGCAGTCTCAACCAATAAAAGTGTGACTCTCAATCGCAGAACAACTTCACACACACCGACCAATCACAGTGCGACCCACTGTGACGTCAACTCCCCTCCCTGCAGCAGCTCACCCTCCTTTACAATTTTTCTTGGCATGTGTTCTGAGTAAAACCACAAACAATATGCAAGTGTTTCAACATAAAACTGTCTATTCCACTAAGGAAGAATGTCTCTCACTCAAAGGTAATATGAAATATCTTATTTCTATACCTATATTACCTTCACTTCAAATGAAATCTCGACCAGCGGGATTTCACCCTTAGTTGATACAGTTGTTCCCTGTGCACCTGAAATCAACTATACCAATCATATACTACTAACACACTAGGAAGTCCCAATCCATAGATGTTGTTGACAATGTCTCACGACAAACCCCACAATACAGCAGACAACTTACTTAGGGGGTTATTAGGATGGCGGGCCGACTTTAGTCTGCCCGCCACCCTAGCGGTGCTGGGACCAGCCGCCAGACGTGCGGCGGTCCTGCACCGCTGATTAGGATGCGACCGCCACCCTGGCGGTCGCATTCCGCAATTTTGACATTGCGGCGGTTGCTGCTGTAAGCAGCACCCGCCGCAATGCCAAATTGCCATGTTGTGCATTGCCATGCACAACGTGGCAGGCACCGCGCGGTGCCTGCCACCTTGTGCATGGCAATGTAGGGGGGGTACCATAGGTACCCCCCAAGTGCAGCCCCCCACCCCCCGGGGGCCTGCAATGGGCCCCCAGAGTGATTCCCCACCAGCCTTTCCATGGTGGCATCGCCGCCATGGAAAGGCCTTAAAAACCATACATCCTAATATGGATGGCGGTGCCTGCTAGGCACAGCCACCATATTAGGCCCCCAGCTCCGCCCGGCCAGCAATCAGAACGATTGCCGACCGGTGGAAAAGCGGCGGACGCACTTTGCGTCTGCCGCGGTACCCCCGCCATTATAATATGGCGGGGGTAAATCGGGTGGAGATGGCGGGCGGATCGCCACCGCCTGGCCGGCAATGGCGATCCGCCCGCCATCCTAATCACCCCCTTAGTGTCTTCTACACTAAGACCACCACATCGGTGTATATCCCAGGATCTTAGGCCACAAATGGACCCGATAACAGCCTCAGCTTCTTTGCATTAAGCGCCACAATCATGCTTTGACTTTAACCATTACATGGACTTTAACCACTTTGTGGACTTTAACCACTTCGTCACTTAGCTCAACAAGACCCAGCCAAATTAAAAATACTGCAATCTAATCCAAAGCAATGCAACACATATCCCAATTAATACTCTCACTCCTTTGCTGCTACAAGTCATCGAAATCCGTGAGCTATTCCATCACTCCTTCTGCGAAACATGATATTTTTTACTTTTGAACTGGACAGGGAAAATCTAATTTTGGAGTACCCTAAATCCTCACTTTACTAAACAAAACCATAGCTCTGCTCCCAAGATTTGCGGCAGCGTAAGCACTTTTCAGGCGATTGTCTAGCACTGGGCCCATAGGAGTACTAAATTTCATATCTACTTAGTATACTTTACCACAGAGCCAATGGTCCTCTGATGGACCTTTGTTCATCGTAGTAAGGGGTGAAAATCTAGGATAACCCACTGCTGGTCTACCAAATGTGGTCCAATAATTTGTAGGAAACTCCCAAGAACAGTTTCTTAGAAAGAACATTAAATCTCAAATAAATGATTCACAACAAATCTTAAACTAAATGAATTATAGAATTAAAGATTTTATTAATACAAGTAAGTTAAACGTTTAGCAAGTCTGTTATGCATACTAATGCATGCAGCAAAAATCCAAACATTTAGTCAAATCTAAGTGTTGGAATGCAAAGGATGGTTTCAAAGGTAACAGGATGGTTCAATTAGAAATCTCTCAAATGGACACAGGATTAAAGTTAAAGTCTGCTAGAGGAAAGTGCATAAGTATAGGCAAAGGGGAATGGGGCATTTCATCAGAAAGTTCAAGTTTGGACTCTCACCAGACAGCCCCAAACAGTCCATCAGATAAGTTCATTAGCATAAGGAAATGGCAAAAACGAGATAACTTGGCAGGCAGGATCAATCAATCAATCAGGGGGTTTATAAAGCGTGCTACTCACCCGTGAGGGTCTCAAGGCGCTGGGGGAGCGGGGGCGGCGGCTCCGGGTCAGTCGAAGAGCCAGGTCTTGAGGTTCTTCCTGAACGCTTTCAGAGTCGGGGAGCGTCTGATGTTCACAGGGAGCTCGTTCCAGGCCTTTGCTGCGATGTAGGAGAAAGCCCTCCTGCCGGTTCTGCTTCTGCAGATGTGGGGGACCTCTGCCAGGGAGAGGTCAGCTGAGCGGAGGTTCCTCGTGGGTATGTGGAAGGATAGTCTCTCGTTGAGGTATTTGGGTCCGATGTTGTTGAGGGATTTGTAGGTGTGTGTGAGGAGTTTGAAGGTGACCCTCTTTTTGACGGAGAGCCAGTGGAGGCCTTGTAGGTGCTGGGTCATGTGCTCGTGGCGCAGTGTCCCAAGGACGAGTCTGGCTGCGGTGTTCTGGATGGTTTGGAGTTTGTGTAGAAGAGTTTTGTTGATTCCGGCGTAGGGGCGTTGCCGTAGTCCAGTCTGCTGGTGATGAGTGCGTGGGTGACGGTCTTTCTGCAGTTGGGGGGGATTCATTTGAAGGTCTTGCGGAGGATGCGGAGGCAGTTGAAACTGGTGGAGGCGACGGCATTGATCTGGCGGTTCATGGAGAGGGAGGAGTCCAGGATGATGCCGAGGTTCCGAGCGTGGTCTGTAGGGGTGGGTGGGCTCCCGAGGGCGGAGGGCCACCAGGTGTTGTCCCAGGCGGTGGTGCAGGGTCCGAGGATGAGGACCTCGGTTTTCTCTGAGTTAAGCTTCAGGCAGCTGTCCTTCATCCAGGCTGCTATGTTCTTCATTCCTTCCTGGAAACAGAGTCTGGCGTCTTCGGGATTCTTCGTGAGCGAGAGGATGAGCTGAGTGTCGTCGGCGTAGGATATGATGTTTAGTCCCTGCTGTCTGACGATGGCGGCGAGGGGGGCCATGTAGACATTGAAGAGCGTGGGGCTGAGTGATGATCCCTGGGGTACTCCGCAGCTGATTTCCGTGGGTTTAGAGAGGAAGGGGAGGAGTCGGATCCTCTGGGTTCTGTCGGAGAGGAAGGATTGGATCCAGTCGAGGGCGGCTCCTTGTATTCCCGCGTCGTGTAGTCTGGCTGCGAGGGTGCGGTGTGAGATGGTGTTGAAAGCTGCGGAGAGGTCTAGAAGTATGAGGGCCGCGGTGTGTCCTTGGTCCAGTAGCATGCGAATGTCGTCGGTGGCAGCGAGGAGGGCGGTTTCGGTGCTGTGGTTGCTGCGGAATCCGGATTGGGAGGCATCCAGGGTGGAGTTCTCTTCTATGAAGGCGGTCAGCTGGGTGTTTATGATTCTCTCGGTGACTTTGGCCACGAAGGGGAGGGGAGAGATGGGCCGGTAGTTTTTCAGGTCTGTAGGGTCGGCCGTAGGTTTCTTGAGAAGGGGTTTTACCTCTGCCCGTTTCCAGTCATCTGGGCAGATGCCTGATCTGAGGGAGGCGTTGATGGTTCTACCTAGTTCGGGTGCAATGACGGTGGCGGCCCTGTGGAATATGTGCGGTGAGCACGGGTCCATATGGGCTCCTGAGTGGGTTTTCTTCATGGTCGCGGCGATGAGTTCGACGGTGGCGGGGTCCCAGGACGTGATGGTAGGCTTATCGGCGGTGGTCGGTAGGGCAGTGGTGTTCGTCGTTGGTTCATTGAAGTCATCGTAGAGAGCCTTGATCTTTAGATGGAAGTAGGAGCTGAGCTTGTTGCAGAGTTCCTGGGAGGGTGTGACGTCCGTGGCTTCGGAGGCGGGTTTGGCGAACTGCTGTATAACGTTGAACAGTTCCTTGGCGTTGGTCACGTTGGTCTGGACCTTGTCTCTTATAAAGGTCCGTTTGGCATCTCTTATGCGTTGGTGGTATTCCTTCAGGGCGCTCTTGTGGTTGTTCCGTGATTCCGTGGTTTTGAGGTTTCGCCAGGTTTTTTCTAGGCGTCTGCAGGAGTGTCTGGCTTCTTGAAGTTCTGTGGTGAACCAGGCGGCTTTTAGAGGGCATTGTTTGGCAGGGGGGCGGAGGGGTGAGAGAATGTCGGCGCTGCAGGAGATCCAGCGGTGAAGTTCCCTGGCTGCGGAGTTGGCGTCATTCATAGTGATGGGGGGGATTTGATGGAGGGTGATGCTGCGGTGTTCCTCTGTGACCTTGCTCCAGTTCCGTCGTGGTGGTCGAGGGGCGGGTTTGGGTGCGGTGGTGGTGTTGAAAGTGAAATGGATGCAGTGGTGGTCCGTCCAGTGGGGCTGGGTGGTGTGGCTGAAGCGGATGTTAGTTCCTCCCACGAAGATGGGGTCGAGGGTGTGTCCAGCTCTGTGGGTGGACGTGTTGACGAGCTGCTTCAGTCCAAGGTTGGCGAGGTTGTCGAGGAGAGTGGTGGAGTCGGGGTCATTATCGTTGTCGAGGTGGAAGTTTAGGTCCCCGAGTAGAATGTAGTCCGTAGAGGTGATGGCGTGGGGTGCGGCGAGCTCGGCGATGGTGGTTGCGTGGTGCGTGCGAGGTCCTGGCGGCCTGTAGATGAGGGTGCCGCATAGCGTGGTCCTGGGGCTAGTCTGTATCTGGAAGTGGAGGTGCTCTGTGTTGGAGAGGGGGTCCACCATGCTGGATGTAGTGAGTCGGAGGGGGGTCTTGTGTGCGATGGCGAGTCCTCCTCCTGGGCGGTGCGGACGGTCCCTTCTCTGGATCTTGTATCCGTTGGGGATGGCCGTAGCGATGTCGGGGCCGGAGGTGGCATTGGTCCAGGTTTCTGTGAAGAATGCGACGTCAGGCGAGAGGGTGTTGATCAGGTCCCAGATCTCTACGGCGTGTCGGTGCAGGGAGCGCACGTTGAGTAGGATGCAAGTAAGGGCTTCGGTGGTGCGAGCATCAGGCATGTTTTTGGCAGTCGTGAGTGCTTCGTCGATGGTGAAGGATCTGCGGCAGGATCTGCACGAGAACTGCCCGTGGGTGGTGTTGGGTGCAGATCTAGTGCAGTCGGCGTGTCTTCCGGGGTTGAGTGCGTGGAGGGTGGTAGAGTCGTAGCGGTGGGTACTCCAAGAACCAGGGTTCCTGGCGCTGGTCGCGGTCGGGTCGCGGACGGGTGCAGACGCAGCGGTCGCCATAATGTAGGGGAGGGGGAGGGACATGCAGCTAGGAGGCTGGAGAGGGCAGTAGGGGGAGGGGTCAGAGGTCGGCGGCGGCAGTGGGAAATGGAGGGGGGACAGGGGGGAGCACCAGCGAGGGCCATGGGCAAAATAGAGAACAGAGGAAGCAGGCACACAAAGTACAATTACAAAGTACAATTACACAATTACAGCAGTGACAAAATCCCAAAATGCGCTAAAGATTAACCTGCCACAGGGTGGTCTCGAACCCTGCTACTGAGGGGCGGCTGCCAGAGGCGATGCAGAGTACCGCGGAGCTGCCGGGAGAGTGCGATCCCAGGACCGGAGTCTGAGGATTCACACGCGCTCCCCGCAGCGGTCGTCATAATGTAGGGGAGGGGAGGGACGTGCAGCTGGGAGGACGGGGAGTGGGCGGTAGGGGGAAGGGTCAGAGGTCGGCGGTGGCGGGAAACAGAGGGGGGATGGGGGGAGCACCAGAGAGGGCAATGGGCAAAATAGAGAACAGAGGAAGCAGGCACACAAAGTACAATTACAAAGTACAATTACACAATTACAGCAGTGACAAAATCTCAAAATGCGCTAAAGATTAACCTGCCACAGGGTGGTCTCGAACCCTGCTACTGAGGGGTGGCTGCCAGAGGCGATGCAGAGTACCGCGGAGCTGCCGGGGAGAGTGCGATCCCAGGACCGGAGTCTGAGGATAGAGTCAAGGAAGTGATGGAACGATGGCAACAGCTACAGTTCTTAAGAGTATCGCCAAGGAAGCCAAAACAGGTAAGGGAGAGAAAGCGGGGAGAATGGGAGCCCACTCCTCCTAAATCCAATAGTCTTTATAGTGTACATTTGTCATCATGACGTTGTTGTCAGTCCACAGTGGAGTGGTCCCATGTAGTCACTCTTCCGTTTAGTAGGTACAAATTGATACTCTGGGATATTTTCCCATGCAATTCATGAGAAAGAACAGTACATTGCATCCTCACAGATTTATCAACAAAAAACTTTAATATTGTCTCTGTCCATTGATGTGGTCAAAGGGTTAGGTTCACATAAAAACCACACAAAGGAGAAATAAGGAAACGTGTCTGGTTTGTTCTTTAAGGAATGTGTCATGATCAGAACAAATAAGCAAAGTTTGAAAACATGCCAAAGTTCATTGCATCAGGCCATGGAAAAGACGCAGCTTAAAGAGAAAAGTCAATTCAAACATCTTTTAAAAACTCATTCTTAATTTAGTGTAAAACTTCTGGTTTATGTTAAAAAGCCTTATAAGGTTACTCAAATATATCATATGTAAGCATTTTTCAATGTTTGTCAGTGAATAATTCATATAAATTTGTAACTTTGATTATGGCCTACTACTACATTCTCAAAAGTAGTAACGTGTAAAATATTTTTAAATCATCATTTGACTAAAATCGTTTTTATAAATCTAAAGGTATATATTATTAGATGTCTCTATAAACAATTTCAAAGCTCTAACACATAACAGAAAGGTTTTGCACTGATATATGTTGTCATGTGTTAGACCTGGCACCATTGGCGTGGGTCTCCCTTCCATTTTATTTCCTTTACCTCCTGTCTTTTGCTGTGTGTTGGACTCCATTTTTGCTGGTCTAGATACTTTGGGCACTTTGCCACTGCTGTTCAGTGCCAAAGTGCAAGTGCTCCCTTTGTAAATTATTGTTATGGATTCGTGATTCCATGATTGGCTTATTTGGTTTACTTGTCAGACCCTAGTACAGTGCACTATGTGTGCCCAGGGCCTGTAAATCAAATGCTGCTGGTGGGCTTGCAGCACTTATTGTGCCACCCACAGAGGCAGCTTGTAAAATGTGACTCAGGCCTGCCATTGCACACACTTGCCAGTCCCTAAACCTTCCCTTTTCTACATGTTAGTCACCCATAAGGTCGGCCAAAGGTACCCCTGTGGGCAGGGTGCATTGTATGTGAAAGGTAGGACATGCCCTGGTGTGTGTGGCATGTCCTGATAGTGAAATACTGCCAATTTCGTTTTTCACTATTACAAGGCTATCTGTTCCCATAGGCCGGAATGGGGAGTTTGTTTATAACATCTTATAAACATAACTGACCCTAGGAACAAGATAGAAAAGTAAAGTTTAGTATGCCTGAACTCAGAATGTTAAAATACATCTTTTAGTGAGGGTAATTTTTACATTCTGTGTTTGAAAATACCACTTTTAGAAAGTAGGTATTTTCTTGCCTAACCATCCAGTGTGCCTCTGCTAGGTTTGTGTATTGCATGTCTGGCTTTTGGATGACAGGGGCTGGAGAAGGGCAGTGGCTCCAGAAGTCTGATGAGTCAGGGCTGGGCTGAATAGACCTGGGCTGCATTTAGAGTAGAGGGAAGAGATTTCCTTTTTACCTGAATGGGCCTGGTCTGCCTTCAGCAATGCTGTCTCTACCTCATGCCAGGAAGTAGCACCAGTGAGGACAGAACTGGTTTTGGCTGGGTACAGACACTCTCTGCCTTCAGAGAACAAAGGATTTTAGTGTATAAAAAGAGGGGCCCAGACCCCGGACTTTTAGATCACTTCTGGGAAATCAAGAGGAACCTTTGCCAAGGAGAAGAGCCGGATAAGCTGAGGAGGAATACTGCCCCTGTGCTGTTTGCTGTTTGGGGTTGGCCTGCAGTGGCTACTTGCTGCCAAGGAAAGGAGAAAAGGACTTTGCTCTTTGCTTTGCCACCTGCTTGAAGAATAAGATCTTCAAGGGCTTGAAACTGAGCTTGCCTCCTGTTCTGAAGTCTCAGGAACACTAAGACTTCATCCCTTCTGCCTCTCTGCATCTGGAACTGCTGTTTCAGCTGCTACAGAAGGAAATTGCAACACCGACGCCGGCGAGCGACGCCGTAACCTGCATCGAAGCCGTGGGCACTGCTCGTGAAAAGCACGATGCACTGCCCCGACTTGCACCGTAGGCCCGACGCCTGCTGACGCCATGCCGCATCGACTCCGAAGCCATCATCGAGGCCACTGCCAGCTCCGGAGCTGAGGACACCGCTCGTGACGTGCAGGACGCACCGTCCCGACTCGCACCGCAGTCCGGACTTCATCGACGCAGGTGCTTTATCAACGCCGGGCCGATTCTCGACGTGGGTGACTCCCGAATCCATCGACATCGCACCGTCGTAAGGAACAAAAGCCTCGGCGCCATTCGTGACGTCACCTCTCCGACACAGTAAGGAACCGACGTCTCACCTCCCCTGCGCTGCAGTAAGGAACAGAGGCATCACCTCGCCTGGGGTTGTAAGGAACCGACGCCGCAGGTGCCAACGAAGCATCACCTCCCCAACACCGTGCACCATCTTTGCTTTCATCAAATTCCAGGTACTGTTCTTTGTGGGTCTGCTTGACTCCAGGCCCGACGCCGCGCACCTCGTGGTCAGTGCCGTACTTTGGGATTTTCATCTGTCACGACGTCGTAATACCTCCAGGTGGAGTTATTTATTGCTAGGAACTTTATTTAAGTGAATAGCCTATTTTTAAGGATATTTTTGATACTGTATTGTGGATTTTTGTCGTTTGCTCTTGTTTTGGGTTTAGATAAAGTTTACTTATTTTTCTAAACTGGTGTGGTGTCCATTTGTAGTGTTTTCACTGTATTACTGTATGTGTTCACAAATGCGTTACACACTGCCTCTGAGATAAGCCTGTCTGCTCGTGCCAAGCTACCAAGGGGGTGAGCAGGGGTTATTTTAGGAGTGTATCCTGCTTACCCTGACTAGAAGCAAGGGTCCCTATTTGGACAAAGGTACCTACCTCTGCCAACTAGAGACCCTCTTTTCTGACATTGGTGGTCAGCGGTGAGGATCCTGGACTTGCATTTGTGATTTACATACAGTGATTGGTGTACACTACTAGTGAGTGCAGACCATTACACAACCACATACATTTTGGTAGAGTTTTTCCTTGGAATTCTTTGCATCTTGAGAACTGCCAATTTTCACCATGAGTGAACCGGCATCCATTGCATCTGTGGATATTGAATTTGAAGAGGAGAGGGTTGATACCTACACTGTGCCACAACTTAAGGCTATCTGCAAAAAAATTAAAAATCTCGGTAAGAGGCCTCAGCAGAAAGGAGGAGTTCCAAAAGGCGCTGAGGGCCTGGTTGGAAGCAAGGAATGCCAGTGGGCAGACCGAGGAGCCTATGGTGGAGGGGGAGAATTTAGAAGGGCAGCAGGATGGGCTAGTGGGCTTAACTGGAGGGAGTGCCTCCCAGGGAAGGAAGCAGTGTATCTTCAAGGGGTCTGTCTCCAGAAGAGTTGGAGGACAGTGAGAAAAGCAGAGTGCATGCAATGGAGCTTGCTAAACTCAAGCTGGGGAGCCAGGGTGACTTAGAGAATAAGAGGTTGGAGTTGGAGAGCAAGAAATTGGCCATGGAGGAAAAGAAGATGCTTTTAGAGCATGAAAGAGTGTTGAGGGAGCTGGAGCTGAAAGCGAAAAGCCAGGAGATCACTCCCTCTGGTGGCAGCACACCATCAGTGCCTGGGGAAGGAAAAGTATACATCCCCAAAGATGTGATCAAAGATTTCATGAAGCATGAGGAAATTGGGCAGTGGTTTAAGGCCTATGAGATAGCGATGATGTCTCACCGGGTCCCTGAGAGAAATTGGGGAGCGGGTTGTGGGGCCGCTTCATAGGTGAAGGGAGGCAAACCTTACTAGCTTTGCCCACTGAGGATCAGATGTCCTATGCCCCCATGAAGGAAGCCTTGATAGCCAGGTATGGGTTGACCCCAGAGCTTTATAGGCAGAAATTTAGGAACTGTAAGAAGCTGGAGTCAAGTACTTGGGTGGAGTATGTATCTTACTTTTGCACAGCACTGGATGGATGGGTGAAGGGTAGCAAGGTAACTGACTTGCAGGGGCTCTATGATTTGGTTGCATGGGAGCACTTGTCCAATAGTTGTTTTCCTGAGCTATGCCAGCACCTGATTGATAGTAAGCTGACTGATCCCAGGAAGCTTGCTATGGAGGCGGTCCGCTGGGTCAGTACCAGGGTCCACAAAGGTCTTGTGGGAGACTCCGCCAAGGGTGGGCAGGGTCCCCAGCAGAAGAGTGGGGGGGACAAAGGTAAACAAAAGGAGTTCCAAAAGGGCCCCAAAGTAATCCCCAAGGGAACCAAGGTAAGGGTTCCCAGCCTCCCACTGAAAAGAAACCATGGGTCCTGCCAGGTAAGCCTGTGCAGAAGGGTCCCAAGACCTGTTTTTGTTGTGGTCAGGTGGGCCACTTCCGGGGGGATCCTAAGTGTCCCAAACCGGTTACCACCGCACCCACTGGTGCATCGCCCCGGGAACTGGCTAGTGTAGCCTTGGGGGAGGAGTCGGGTCCCCAAGGTGGGTGGGGTCCTGCAGAGATGTCCCTGGTCTCTTTAGGATTCAGTGAGATGGTCCCAAGGACTCATCTGCCTGATAACACTAAAAAGTACAGGCAATGGGTGACCATCAATGGCCATAGTGTGGAGGCTCTGAGAGACACTGGAGCCAGTGTGACAGCTGTCAGTTGTCGGCTGGTGTCTGAAGAGCAGGTGGTCCCCAACACATTCTACCCAGTAGTGGCCGCTGACAATTCAGAGTGCCTCTGCAAAGTGGCACAGGTTCCCTTTGAGTGGGGGGGGGGCTCAGGTACCTTGAGAGTAGCTGTGAGGCCAGCCATTCCTATTGACTGTCGGCTGGCCAATGATTTGGAGACCTCCCCTTGGGTGAAAGTGGAGCGGAGGTCTCATTTGGAGATGTTGGGTCTGCCTGAGTGGGCATGTGTGACCCCTCGGTCAATGGCAGCCGGTAAGGGCATTCAAGAGTACCTGGAGCCTGAAAGAGTGGCCCAGGTGCATGCCGGGAAGAGAAGAGGCAGGGGGCATGGGAAACCGGCCCCCGAAGTTCCCACAGTCCAGGAGGAGGTAGACCCTGAGGGGGATGCCCTGGAGCCTACAGGGGAACAAGTGGCTGAACTGGGGGACCTGCCTGAGCTGACCCATTGGCAGCAAGAAGGAGGACCCACCAGGGAGGACTTCTGCCAGGAGCAGCAGACGTGCCCTTCTCTCATTGGTGTGCGGCATCAGGCTGCAAACCAGGCAGCAGGTGATCAGTCCGGATCACATTGGATTTACTGGGAGAATGGTCTCCTGTATAGCGAGCCTAAGGTTGCTGAGCCAGGGTCAGCCTGTGTGCTGGCAGTACCCCAGCGCTTCAGAGGCTTCCTACTGGGTCTGGCTCATGATGTGCCTTTGGCAGGGTATTTGGGGCAAGACAAGACCTTTGAGAGGCTTGTCATCCACTTTTACTGGCCCCAAATGCACAAGCATTCTGATGCTCACTGTAGGTCTTGCCAGACTTGCCAGGCAAGTGGTAAGAGTGGGGGGAAGTGTAAGGCTCCTCTCCAACCTTTCCCTGTGGTCAGCACCCCCTTTGAGAGGGTGGCCATTGACATTGTGGGGCCTCTGGATCCCAAGACAGCCATGGGCAACAGGTTTATCCTGGTCTTGGTGGACCATGCCACCCGGTACCCAGAAGCCATCCCTCTCCGGACTGTGACGGCCCCTGTGGTGGGTCGTGCATTGATGGGAATTTTCTCCCATGTGGGGTTCCCCAGAGAGGTGGTGTCTGACCGTGGAACCAACTTCATATCGAAGTATATGAAGTCCCTGTGGCAGGAGTGCGGTGTAACTTATAAGTTCACCAATCCTTGCCACCCCCAAGGTAATGGGCTGGTTGAGAGATTCAACCGGACCCTAAAAGGCATGATTATGGGTCTTGGTGAACCCATGAGGCGTAAGTGGGATGTCCTCTTACCATGCCTGCTGTTTGCTTACAGAGAGGTGCCCCAGAAGTCCTTAGGGTTCAGTCCCTTTGAGGTGCTGTATGGCCATCCTGTAAGAGGACCTCTGAGTCTGTTGAAAGAAGGCTGGGAGAAAGCTCCCAATAAACCTCCCCAGGATGTATATACCTACATGCTGGCCTTCAGAAACCAGACTAAGCGCTTCAGGCAACTCGCTCAGGTGAACCTGGAAGCCAGCCTGGAGGAAATTAAACACTGGTATGATCAGAATGCCACTTTGACCGAGTTTCAGCCTGGACAAAAGGTTTGGGTCATGGCCCCAGTGGAGCCTTGTGCGCTCCAGGATAAGTGGACCGGACCATTTGAGGTGGTGGAAAGCAAGAGCAACGTCACCTACTTGGTGGACTTGCAGTCTCCTAGGAACCCTTTGGGGGTTCTGCATGTGAACCGCCTGAAGCCCCACTTGGAGAAGTCCGAAGTGGTCATGCTCCTAGCAACAGATGCTGGGATGGAAGAGGAGACTGAGCCTCTTCCTGACCTCCTGTGTGCAAAGGAGCAAGATGGGCCAGTGGATGGTGTGAACCTCTCTACCGCCCTGAACCCTGAGCAGCAGAGTGACTGTCGCCAACTGTTGGGACAGTTTTCTGACCTGTTCTCCCTGACCCCCAGTGTCACCCAGTGGTGCGTCCATGATGTGGACACTGGGGACAGTCCTCCAGTAAAACATAAGATTTACAGAGTGACAGACAGGGTCAGAGCTTGCATCAAGGAGGAGGTCTCCAAGATGTTAGCGCTAGGGGTGATTGGGCCCTCAGACAGCCCTTGGGCCAGCCCAGTGGTTTTGGTCCCGAAGGCTGCCGCACCCGGTGCCACGCCAGATCTCCGGTTCAGTGTGGACTACCGAGGGCTCAATTCAGTCACCAGGACTGACGCGCACCCCATCCCCAGAGCTGATGAGCTCATCGATCGGTTGGGGGCTGCCCGGTACCTCAGTACGTTTGACTTAACGTGTGGGTACTGGCAGATCGCCTTAACTGATGGGGCAAGAGAGAGGTCAGCATTCTCCACACCAGATGGGCACTACCAATTCTGGGAGATGCCCTTTGGGATGAAGAATGCCCCTGCCACCTTTCAGAGGTTGGTCAACCAGGTGTTGGTTGGGCTGGAGGATTTCAGTGCCGCCTACCTGGATGACATTGCAGTGTTCAGTGCCACTTGGGAGGAACATCTGCAACACCTCTGGGAAGTGTTGAAGGCGCTGCGGAGGGCCGGCCTCACGATCAAGGCAAGCAAGTGCCAGATCGGGCAGGGTTCAGTGGTGTACTTGGGACACCAGGTAGGGAGCGGCCAGTTGGCGCCCCTCCAGCCCAAGATTGATACCATTCTGGCTTGGGAGCCCCCCAAGACTTCCCACAGAGGTGAAAGCCTTTTTAGGACTCACAGGGTATTACAGGAGATTTGTAAAGGGGTATGGCACCATTGTTGCCCCCTTGACAGAGCTGACTTCCAGGAAGCAGCCCAAGAAAGTGAATTGGACTGACGCCTGCCAGAAGGCTTTTGATGCCCTGAAATCTGCCATGTGCACAGTGCCCGTGCTTAAGGCACCCAACTTCTCAGAAGAGTTCATTTTGCAGACAGATGCTTCAGAGCATGGTGTGCGGGCTGTGCTCTCACAGGTAAATGAGGAGGGCCTAGACCAACCTGTAGCCTTCATTAGTAGGAGGTTACTTCCACGGCAACAGAGGTGGAGTGCGATTGAGCGTGAGGCATTTGCTGTGGTCTGGGCACTGAAGAAGCTGAGACCATACTTGTTTGGGACTCACTTACGGGTTCAGACAGACCACAGGCCTGTCAGATGGTTGATGCAAATGAGGGGTGCGAATCCCAAGCTGTTGAGGTGGTCCATTTCCCTACAGGGGATGGACTTTACGGTGGAACACCGCCCTGGTACAGAACACGTCAATGCTGATGGTCTGTCCAGATTTTTCCGCCTTAGTGAAGAGAACTCCCAGGAGGGTGGGTAGTTCTCCCCACATTTCAGCTGGAGGGGACACGTGTTAGACCTGGCACCATTGGCGTGGGTCTCCCTTCCATTTTTATGCCTTTACCTCCTGTGCTTTGCTGTGTGTTGGACTCCATTTTTGCTGGTCTAGATGCTTTGGGTACTTTGCAACTGCTGTTCAGTGCCAAAGTGCAAGTGCTCCCTTTGTAAAGTATTGTTATGGAGTAGTGATTCCATGATTGGCTTATTTGGTTTACTTGTCAGATCCTAGTACAGTGCACTATGTGTGCCCAGAGTCTGTAAATCAAATGCTGCTGGTGGGCTTGCAGCACTGATTGTGCAAACCAAAATGGCAGCTTGTAAAATGTGACTCAGGCCTGCCATTGCAGAGCCTGTGTGCAGTCTGGGACTGCCATGTCGACTTGGCAAGTGCACACACTTGCCAGTCCCTAAACATTCCATTTTCTACATGTTAGTCACCCCTAAGGTAGGCCCAAGGTACCCCTGTGGGCAGGGTGCATTGTATGTGAAAGGTAGGACATGCCCTGGTGTGTGTGGCATGTCCTGATAGTGAAATACTGCCAATTTCGTTTTTCACTATTGCAAGGCTATCTGTTACCATAGGCCAGAATGGGGAGTTTGATTATAACATCTTATAAACATAACTGACCCTATGAACAAGATGGAAAAGTAAAGTTTAGTATGCCTGAACTCAGAATGTTAAAATACATCTTTTAGTGAAGGTGATTTTTACATTCTGTGTTTGAAAATACCACTTTTAGAAAGTAGGTATTTTCTTGCCTAGCCATCCAGTGTGCCTCTGCTAGGTTTGTGTATTGCATGTCTGGCTTTTGGATGACAGGGGCTGGAGAAGGGCAGTGGCTCCAGAAGTCTGATGAGTGAGGGCTGGGCTGAATAGACCTGGGCTGCATATAGAGTAGGGGAGGAGATTTCCTTTTCACCTGAATGGGCCTGGTCTGCCTTCAACAATGCTGTCTCCACCTCCTGCCAGGAAGTTGCACCAGTGAGGACAGAACTGGTTTTGGCTGGGTACAGACACTCTCTGCCTTCAGAGAACAAAGGATTTTGGTGTATAAAAAGAGGGGCCCAGACCTCAGACTTTTTGGTCACTTCTGGGAAATCAAGAGGAACCTTTGCCAAGGAGAAGAGCGGATAGGCTGAGGAGGAATACTGCCCCTGTGCTGTTTGCTGTTTTGGGTTGGCCTGCAGTGGCTATTTGCTGCCAAGGAAAGGAGAAAAGGACTTTGCTGTTTGCTTTGCCACCTGCTTGAAGAAGAAGATCTCCAAGGGCTTGAAACTGAGCTTGCCTCCTTTTCTGAAGTCTCAGGAACACAAAGACTTCATCCCTTCTGCCTCTCTGCATCTGGAACTGCTGTTTCAGCTGCTACAGAAGGAAATTGCGACACCGACGCCGGCGAGCAATGCCGTAACCTGCATCGAAGCCGTGGGCACCGCTTGTGAAGAGCACGACTGTTAGACCTGGCATCATTGGCGCGGGTCTCCCTTCCTCTTTTCTCTTCTGACCTTTTATGTTGGCTGGATTTAGATGCTCTGGGCGCTGTGCCACTGCCAATCAGTGACACAGAGCGAATGCTCCCTGTGTAAGGATAACTGTATGAATTGGAATAATCCTAATGGGCTCGTTTGGTTTACCTGTCAGTCCCTAGTATCAGTGCACTGCGTGTGCCCAGGGCTGGTAGACCAAATACTGCTGGTGGGCCGGCAGCGCTGATTTGCGCTACCCACCGAAGCAGCTTTGAAAGTATGTCTGTGTAGCCTGTTCTAATAGCGAGTTACCCTCCATTTCACTGTTTACTATTGCGAGGCCACCCGTTCTCATAGGCCAGAATGTGCAGGCTGAGTATTGCATGCCTTAATTCTCCCTGCCCCAGGAACCTGATAGGAATGTCGAATTTGATATGTTTAAACTCAGAACTTGGAGATGCATCTTCTAGTAAGGATTATTAGCGTAGCCCATGTTCGAAAATGCCTCTACTAGAAACGAGGTATTTTCTGGTCTGAAGCTTTCCTGTAGGCTTTTGCTAGCGTGTGTATTGGCCGTCTGGTTTTGGAGCAGCATGGCCAGCTGGGTCAGACCTGGCTGGAGAGAGAGAGATCGGCATTTAGAGTATGGGGAGGGGTGACTCTTTGATCCGAGCAGGGCCGTGCCTGGCAAGGTGAATGATGGCTCCATCTCCCACTGGGCGTCTGATAGCAGACCCCCAGATTCCCAAAGGGCAGGATGTCGCCTCATAAACCAAGTGCTCCCCGACCCCACCGAACTGGTTCTGACTGGATGCAGTGATTTGTGACTGCAGAGAACAAAGACTTTTTAGGTATAAAGCGCTGCGCTGAATCCTGTTTCAAGTGTGTTCCTTCTGGATGTCAAGACGAAACTCTGTCCGAGCGGACAGAGGAAAGGACTTTGAAACTTTCACCAAGCTTGCTGAAGAAACTACCCAAGGGCCTGAATTGAGAGCGCCTCCTGCTGAAGTCTCAGGGACTTTAGACTTCACCCCATCAGCCGCCCGAATTCCTTCGCTAGGAATTCTACTTGCAGGTGAGGCCTCCGTCGAGTAATCCGGAACCTCTAGTTCTACTGTGAGGAACGCGGACTGGTAACCTTTGTGAACTCTGTGTGTGGGCCGCCGCAGCTAAGAGAGAGCTGCCGCCGCTGAGTGCCCGCCTTAATTTGAATCTTTAGAACCTTTGCTGAAACTGTGTGGGCCGCCGCAGCTAAGAGAGAGCTGCTGCCGCTGAGTGCCTGCCTTAAATTTGAACCTGCAGAACCTGCGCTGAAACTGTGTGGGCTGCCGCAGCTAAGAGAGAGCTGCTGCCGCTGAGTGCCCGCCTTAAATTTGAACCTGCAGAACCTGCGCTGAAACTGTGTGGGCCGCCGCAGCTAAGAGAGCTGCCGCCGCTGGATGCCCGCACTCGTGTTAATTGTGCAACATCGTGGATTGTCCTTTGAGCCGCCGCAGCTAAGAGGGAGCTGCCGCCGCTGAGTGCTCGCCCCGTTGCTAACGTTGCATCACCGAGATTTGTCCTTTGAGCCACCGCAGCTAAGAGGGAGCTGCCGCCACTGAGTGCTCGCACCGTTGCTAACGTTGCATCACCGAGAGTTGTCCTGTGGGCCGCCGCAGCCAAGAGAGGGCTGCCGCCGCTGAGTGCTCGCACCGTTGCTAACTTGGCATCGCCGTGATTTGTCCTGTGAGCCGCCACAGCTAAGAGAGAGTTGCTGCCGCGGAGTGCTCGCACCCTTGCTAACTGTGCATCATCGTGATTTGACCTGTGAGCCGCCGCAGCTAGAGAGAGCTGCCGCCGCGTGCTCGCACCCTTGCTAACTTTGCATCCTCGTGATTTGTCTTGTGAGCCGCCGCAGCTAAGAGAGTTGCTGCCGCGGAGTGCTCGCACCCTTGCTAACTGTGCATCATCGTGATTTGGCCTGTGAGCCGCCGCAGCTAAGAGAGGCTGCCGCCGCTGAGTGCTCGCACCCTGGCTAACTTTGCATCCTCGTGATTTGACCTGTGAGCCGCCGCAGCTAAGAGAGAGCTGCCGCCGCTGAGTGCTCGCACCCTTGCTAACTTTGCATCATTGGGATTTGTCCTGTGGGCCGCCGCAGCTAGAGAGAGCTGCTGCCGCTGAGTGCCCACGTCTTTGTCAACCTTGCACCATCGTGAATCGTCCTGTGGGCCGCCGCAGCTAGGAGAGTGCTGCTGCCGCCGCGAGCCCACCACGGAGCTGCACGACGAGAGTCATCGCCACCACCAGCCCGGGCCACCGCAGCCGCGTGCTGCTGCCGCTGAGGGCCCGCCTGTCCCGGAGTGCCCGAATCGTTGTGAGTGCACTTTGCGCACCACTGCCATCGAGAACTGTGGTCGCTGGGAGTCCGCCTGTCACCGTCTCCGCTTCTTCGAGAAGCTACATGCTGGGTCCACGTCCAACGGCAGGTATCTGGTGCGCAACGGGTCACGTAGACCCAGGCCTCGAACTCAGTCAGTGCCACGTTCTGGTGAACACGTATTGCCTTTTTAAGTCCCTAGTGATTTACATGCCTGATTACTGGTTAAAACGCTTTTGAGAGTCTTGTACCAAACCTTAGATAAAGATACTATTTTTTCTATACCTACTTGAGTTGTGTCCTTTTGTGGTGTCGTTACTGCCTTATTGTGCATGGTCATAAATGCTTCACACACTGCCTCTGAGATATGCCTAGCTGCTCGTGCTACGTTACCACAGGGTTGAGCAGGGGTTATCAAAGGGGGAAGCCCACTTGCCCTGACTTGGGGAGAAGGGTCCCTATTTGCACAGTGGCGCCAGCCATTGCCAACTAGAGACCCCCATTTCCAACAACGACGCACCGCCCCGACTTGCACTGTATGCCCGACGCCTGCTGATGCCGTGCCGCATCGACTCCGAAGCCCTCATCGAGGCCGCTGCCTGCACCGGAGCCGAGGACACCACTCGTGACGTGCACGACGCACCATCCCGACTCGCACCGCAGTCCCGACTTCATCGACACCGGTGCTTCATCAACGCCGGGCCGATTCTCGACGTGGGTGACTACCGAATCCATCGACATCGCACCGTCATAAGGAACCGACGCCTCGCCGCCATTCGCGACGTCACCTCCCCGACACAGTAAGGAACTGACGTCTCACCTCCCCTGCGCTGCAGTAAGGAACAAAGGCATCACCTCCTCTGGGGTCATAAGGAACCGACGCCGCAGGCGCCAACGAAGCATCACCTCCCCAACGCCGTGCACCATCTTTGCTTTCATCAAATTCCAGGTACTGTTCTTTGTGGGTCTGCTTGACTCCAGGCCCGACGCTGCGCACCTCGCGGTCGGCGGCGTACTCTGGGATTTTCATCTGTCAGGATGTCGTTAAATCCTCAAGGTAGACTTATTTGTTGCTAGGAACTTTATTTAAGTGCATAACCTATTTTTAAGGATATTTTTGATACTGTATTGTGGATTTTTGTCGTTTGCTCTTGTTTTGGGTTTAGATAAAGTTTACTTATTTTTCTAAACTGGTGTGGTGTCCATTTGTAGTGTTTTCACTGAATTACTATATGTGTTCACAAATGCTTTACACACTGCCTCTGAGATAAGCCTGTCTGCTCGTGCCAAGCTACCAAGGTGGTGAGCAGGGGTTATTTTAGGAGTGTATCCCCCTTACCCTGACTAGAAGCAAGGGTCCCTATTTGGACAAAGGTACCTACCTCTGCCAACTAGAGATCCCCATTTCTAACACCAAGTCACTCTGCTAAGAAATGCTAAGCTTTCATGTTTCATCTTCATGTCATCTTTGCTAGAAATGTAAGATAATCAGTTACTAAATCATCTCAAAATCACTGTTTATTGATTCTACCATTTTCTAACTAACCAAGCACACTTTTACGGTGCTGGATGGTTCAACTTAACATGTTTTTAGTATTGTTTTTCTACACACATACAAGGTGCACCTATACATTTCAATATCATTTTTGGTGGTTTTGTCTTAATTAGAATTATCAGTATTTTCGCTCTAACACAGTCTTCTCACTGTGCATAAACAAATGGCAGGCATGCTGTCATTGTTTTCTTACGTATTCCGTGAGCGACGTGGGCATGGTGAAGGGGTCCTGTTGATGTCAACTGGCTTGCTCCCCAATGATGGCTTTTTGGAACAGAACTGACATTTGCAAGCCTTAAAGGGCTCCTTAGATTTAAATGCTTCTATTTACATTATCGCCCTTATTTAGGAGTGGGAATATCAATCTACACTCCACTGTTTTTTATGAGTGGACAAGCATGAGGCTTGTGATGCACAAATGGGACCCTGCTGTCCTCTATCTGGATTGTAAGTACTCAGGCAACATCCCTCCACTTATGCAGGGCTATAGGGGAAGGTAAGGCATGAGAGGCCATCATCTAACTCATCTTCCTGTCAATGAGACATCCATTGAAATATCCGCCCACTACACCTGCTGGCATGTTGGGTAGCCCAAAATGTATGCACAAGCCAAAGTGCACACGTCTTTCATTTTTAGAAGCGTAAAATGAATATTTTTTTGGCCATGCACTAAAATGGGAAAATCATGTTTTTATATCTTTGCCCACAGTCTGTTGGTCTTCGTGAACAGACTACAAGTGATAGTGTCAGTAGCAAGAGCTGTGAATTGTGGACTCTTCTAGCTGCCAGCCTCATGCTCTACCACCACACAAAAGTAGAGTGCAGAGTGGTTGATATTTCGCATTCGTGATATCTGCGCCGTGATCGTCTAGCTGGCCTCTGCCTAATAAGTCTCTTTGAGTGACTCTCTAGCGAGCTTTATGACACGGAAGGCTGACAAACACAAGTTATATGTGCAATTTTCTGCTGAATGATTCATGCTTAAATAATATAGGATTATTTATCAGTTTCTGGTAAACAATCCTATATATTTTAAACATGAATCATCCTTTCCTCTAGAGTCAAATACTTTTATACTTTTGCTAGGCATTCTGAAAAAGGGTTCTGTCCTGTAAACTGATATAAAGCATAAATGTAATGTGCACTTACAAATGTTTTATACTCTGCCATCGCAGAGTTTTCAGAGGACGTTGCTGCACTAAAACATAATTTTAGATACATTAAGATAAGATTTAAAGTCGAAAGGTGAATATAAATTCGTGCATTGGATATAATCGTGTAATGCGAATGTCTCTACACGTTTCATTTCTTTATTTACTTTTCACTGTGGCATGCATCTTATAACACCAATCTCTGACAGGCGAGCCATCAGCCTCTTTCAAACTAAGCACTTCTGTAAGGTCGTGCAGAGTTTACGCGCCGCTAAAATGGGCCCAGATCCCCCAGTGCTTGAATATAATTGAATTCTTCGAGAACTGATTTAATATTTAATGCGGAGTGTGGCATGGCCCGAGGCTTGCTGCTCGGATTTGCGTTTGTTGAGGCATCCCGTACTATGTGCAGAGCTTTCGGTGTCTCTGCGTGATAGTTCCCACGGCATTTAAGCTGATGAGGCTTTCAAACATCTGTCCACGTGTCCCCTCGTCACCCTTGGAGGTTCGCGCTCTCTTTTTTTCTATTCGAATTACGCAAAATGGATCAGGTATTTAAAACTCCCTGGAATTAGTTCAGAGTTCTTGCAGTCGGTTCATTTCATACAAGCCACTCAGAGAAGAAGATGCATAAACTGGACTGTGTGGGTGGCGCGCATGAATTTCGCTAAATAAATCAGTTATTACGCAGAGTAAGATATTAAAGGGACAGGCGCTGATTTCTCGATAGTTGCACAGCTCAGCACACTGTTTTCGACGAGAAACCGAACTTAAATTTTGACTGAACGGTATGAACATAATGGGAGAGCAGAAACCTGAAGCAAACTTACATTTTTGTGCACTGAATACCACTAGAAGCAAGCATTGGCAAAATCAGCAGGGCTGGCATTTGATTTGCTTGCGACTCCCGGAGACTTTGCCAGTGTTTGTAAGTAGCCATTCGATGTGCTTATTAGCCACGGAAGGGCAGAAGAGCCATCATGCACCCCTACAATGCGAACAGGGCTCTTGTGGCAAGGGAAATCAGCCAATGGACGCAAAGCCACCTTGTACATAGAAAGAAGCATCCTATCAATGGGGGAGAACAGCTGCTGCACGTGCACACTGTGTGTACTGCGTCCCACCCTCAAGAGAGAGGAGCCGCTAGGATGGGATTACATCAGAATATGATATGGGATTTCCACAACAATATTTGGGACATTATTACTCCTCAAGATATGTTTTTTGGCACGTACATCATCCTCCACTATGTCCTGGCTTTTTTTACATGATTTTACAGCATGTAGTCTGTCTGTGTCGAAGAATAGGTGGGTTTTTTTAAGTTTAAAAGAGCTTAAGAACAAAGGGTACAACATTACAACAACAATTATAGGAAAACTACAAAAATAGTATACAATATGTATGTCCATAGTAGAATGAAAACCTGATATAATTACTGTTGGACAAAACAAACCAAAACTAGGAATAGTAATACAAGAATAGGTACCTTAGTGACTTAGCATTTTACATTTTATAGATAAAGAGAGAAAAGAAAAAGACAGAAGAAAAGACAGAAAGAGAAAAAAAACAACATCCATACCAAATATACTTACTAAGAAAATCCGATAACAGGCACTATACATGTTCAAATGACTAAGTGGTAATAGTGTAATATCTTAATATGAAACAATATAAAAATAATAAATCTCAATACTCATGGTGGCTGAAAAACAAAAGTACTGACTTTGTTACGCATTACAGGTGAGGATAAATACTTAGTGAGTGGAGACCAAAAGGCTTCCTTTCGAAGAAGTTGGTGGGAGGTAGTGGCAGAAGCTCTACCCAGCCTGTGATGATAACAGAGAAGGTTCCACTAGCCAGAAAAGGTGATCTTAGTGGCATCCTTCCAATTAGAGGTAATAACTTGTAAGCCAATGGCAAGTAACAAATCCACAAACGATCCCAACTTGAGTGCACCAAACCAATGTGCAGAACTACTACCCAGAAATATGGAGTGAATCTCAAAAGTAAAATTAATAGAGCAAATGGAGGAGACTGATTTACAAACCTTTGTCCAAAAAGAGGTAATGTTAGGACAAAGGAAAAAGGGAATGTAAATATGTACCAGTAGTGTTTGTGCAGGTCCAACAATTAGGAGATATATCAGGACTGTATTTGGAGATAGATAATGGGGTTAAAAACAACCTCTAATAGAAGTAATACAAAGTTTGAGTAGTGCTAGCATTACAGGAAGTGCGTTGTACTCGTAACCAGATAGAGTTCCAAGTGAGTACAAAAAGGGTGTGTTGCAAGTCCGATTCCCATATAAGCTCGACCTTACTTTTGGGGCGATTAGGAAGAGAAAAATGAAGATATTTATAAATATGGGAGGCCCGAACGGACGGGGAGGTAGATAACGGCTCTAATGGGGGATCTAGTGAAGTAGAAGAAGATCGAGAGAGAAGAGAGTACTGCTGAGTTAAGAGCGTTCTTAGAGAGTCGTACTTAAGAAAGGAGGTAGCGGGCAGACCAAATTTGGATTGGACTTCCTGAGAGGGAAGAAAATGTGTACCTTGAAACAAATGTTTAACTTGGACTATCCCTTTAGCAACCCAATCCTTCCAGAAAATAGTACGGTTAGAAAGTTTAATGGATTTATTATGCCATAAAGAAGAATCAAGGAACACTTGCAGAGATGAAAGAGATTTGGTAAAGACCGGACAAATGATCGATATAAGTTGTGAAATGGTTGGGGACTTAAATGAACGAGGGGGATGCGGAAAATTAGCTAGTGAAGAAAAAGGAAGGGGATGAATCAGGGAATTCTCCAGTTTACGCCAAACCGATATAAAAGGAGCTTCCTAGGGAGAAAGATATGGTAAAACTTGACGTATTAGAAAAGAAGAGTGGTACTGTCTGAAGTTAGGAAAGTTAACACCACCCCGATCCGTAGGAGCAGAAAAAGAAGACAAAGAAATCCGGGCTTTCCGATTATTCCATAGGAATTTACTTAGAGTACTATTAAGGGTTTTAAAGAACCTTAATGGAAGCCTCACTGGTAACATGGACAAATAGAAATTAATAACAGGGAGCATCATCATTTTGATTGTTTCCAACCTACCCCACCAAGATAGATATAAGGGTGTCCATTTCCCTGACATATGAAGCACTTTCAATAAAACATTCTCCAAATTAAGTTGAACCATTTTGGAGATTGAAGAAGAGTATTTGACCCCCAAACAAGCAATGTAATTGGTGTTCCATTTGAATCCCGTATCCACGAACATGTTTTTTAGGCAGTATTTGTTTAGTGGGAGAACTTCAGATTTGGTAAAGTTTAACTTATAACAAGGTGGTGTATGAAAATAAGATATCAGTAAAAGCAGGTAGAGAGACAAGGGGATCGGAGACATATAACAAAATGTCGTCAGCATAAGCAGTGAATTTGATTCCAGTGGATTTGTAAATAAAACCCCGGAATAAGGAAGAGTATCGTAGAGAATGAAGATAAGGTTCTAGGGATAATATAAAGAGCAATGGAGAAAGACGGCAGCCTTGACGAGTGCCCCTTTGAATGGTAAAATATGAAGATTGAGAACCGTTAACAAAAACTGAGATAGTTGGGGAAGAATAGAGAAAACTTATAAAAGACAAAATAACAGGGCCAAAACCATGCCATTTAAGTGCCCGCATCATAAAAAGCCAGTGAAGGCGATCAAAGGCTTTTACAGCGTCTATGTTCAAAAAGTTTCTGGAATTATCTGCCAAAGTTCTACCCCTAACAAAACCAGTCTGTTCGGGACCGATCAGGTCTGGAATTACCTGATTAATGGGACGGGCCAACACTGTAGCAAAAATTTTGCAATCTAAATTTATTAGAGAAATAGGATGGTAGTTGGCACACGATGAAAGGTCTTTATCCTTCTTTGGGATTAAACAGATCATAGCTTCTAGAAAAGTGCCATGGGCCTCGTTATTTGAAATAAAGTGCTGAAAAAGAGATAGGAGATATGGGAGAAGAATCTGTGAAAAGCAGGAATAGAATTCGGCAGTAAAGCCATCAGGGCCATAAGCTTTATCCTTAGGTAACTGAGCTAAAGCTAGCTTAATCTCCGATAGGGACAGGTCTTGATCCAGAAAGGAACAATCAGGAGAAGGAGAGGAACAAGGAGGTAGGGAATCGAAAAACGAATCCAAAGCAGTGTCTGAAGGAGAAGACTCAGGGGTATATAAATTCTTATAAAAATCTGTGAAGCATTGCAGTATCTCTTCATCTTAGAAATGATTAATACCTTTATCATTGATGATATTAACTATTTTGGATTTCTGAGATTTGACTTTCAAGTAGGTTGCTAGCAATTTACCAGCTCTATTGCGTCCACCGTAGAATTTAGAGTTGATCTTTAGTAACTTCCCAGAAGCTTCCTTGGTCGATTTCAAATTGAAATTTAATTTAGCTTGGACTAGGTGTTTGAGAGTAACTTCGTTACTAGAGGAGTAATATGCATGCTCGAGTTGTTTAATAGAAGATAATAAGAAAGAGGATTCCTTAAGAAGTTCTTTCTTCTTGACAGCACGTAGTCAATGATAAAACCTCTGGCTTTCGCTTTAAGAGCATCCCAAACAGTATGGAATAGTATGTCTGGGCTGGTATTAGTAAGAAAAAAATTCAGATAAAAAACCTTTGTAGCGCTCTATAAAAATGGGATCTTTAAGTAAATATTTGTTAAAGCGCCATCTACGGGGTTTAGAGGGTTCAGAGGGGAGATCTAAATCAATAAAAACAGGCGCATGGTCAGAAATAAGTATGGACCCGATTTCGGCATGTGTTAAGTTAGTGAGAAGATGGGGAGTCAAAAAGATGTAATCAATTCTAGATTTGGAGTTGTGTGTGTGAGAATAAAAGGTGAATTCCAAACTGTCCGGGTTGAATATCCTCCAAGCATCAGCCAAACCTCTCGAATGGATAGTGCTTGTAAAGGTTTTTTGCATTTTATTAGGGATATAACTAGAAGTGGATTTCCTGTCAATGGAGGGGTCCATTACCTGATTACAGTCTCCACCCACCAGGAGATTGGAGTTAGAACAAGAATGCAAGACAGGTGACACGGATTGCCAAAACTGTGAGTCTAAACCAGTGGGACCATAAATGTTAAGGAGAGAAAGAGGGGAACCATTAATGACTAGGTGAAGAAGAAGCCATCTTCCATCAGCGTCCCTCTTCTCCTTTTCTATAGTTAAGGAAAGGGACTTGTGAAAACGTGTCACCACTCCATTCTTTCTTTCCCTAGCCGGAGAGCAAAACACGTGCCCCACCCAGTGCTTTTTAAGAGAGTTAATATCATTTTCATTAAGATGAGTTTCTTGTAGCATTGCAATCTTACATTGTAATCTAGATAAATGGATAAGTACTAACTGTTTGTTAATGGGGTTATGCAGACACTTCACATTCCATGACACAATACAAACATTATCAGTCATAATGAGAAGGGAAGAACATTACAAGCAACCATGAGCATTCTAAAATTGGTAACTGTATGATATCAGCATGCAAAAATATTAAGCCAACATGGAAAGAAAAATGCAATAGGAATAAGTGCCAGAAAAGAAAAGTTAAATAGGTGCATTCCAAGAAAGGAAAAATAGATGAAAATGACTTGAGATAGAGAATTAGAGAAAAAAGAGGAGAGAGAAAAATTACAATACAAAGAATGAGAAAAAGAAACCAAGGATAGAGTAGAAGAGGAAAAAGGAAAGAGAAGAAGGTGTGAATCACAGAGGAAGATAAGTTGACAGGAAGCCAAGAGACTTCAGTCAAAGTAGACAAAGTACACTTCCAGTGTGGAGAAAACAACATGAAGAGGCGGGGAAACACAAAAAGACAGACGACAGAGTCAGCAAAGTCAAGAAGAAACAACGAAGACCACTTTAAAGGTCAATGATTAAGAATAAAATATGGAGCAGCAGTTAGGAGGAGATAGTGAGCGGAGTTAAGCCGAATAGATAAATACTACAAACAACAAACATAAGAAACGTGCATATTTAATGGAAGGAGGAACACTTACCAACATATGAAGAGGAACTATAAACACTAGGACTAGGAAGGGAGGCACATCAAGGAAGGGTATCTGAGCTAGACAAGAGACATCTGTGAAAGAGAAACCGCAAAAAATTATTAAGTAGAAGCAGCCTAAGAAAACAGACAAGTAACAACTACAGATTAAACAAGAGAACAGAGGCAATAACTATTCGTTCCTGTAAATTAAAAAAGGTTATGTGAATGAGAACTGAAACGAGTTAAGAGAGTCCATATTCACGATTTCCCGAAGTCCATGTCTTCACCTTTGTGACGAGAAATAATCTGTCTTAAGTCCTCAGGGCAGTCAAATGAGTAGGTCCTTCCCTTGTAGGTGACTTTAAAAAAACAAGGATGCACTAGACCATATCTAGTAACCCTGGGCGGAGTTCGCGGAGTTGCACTACGCGGAACACCGCGAAGTGCATAAAAAACTCTGTCGCACTACGCAGAGCTCCGCGAGCGGCGGAGTATGATAGAAAAATGCAGTTCGCGGTGATTGCACAGTGCCGGATGCTTGTCCGCACTGTGCAATCATTGCGAACGGCACCATGCACAGCGCAAGCTTTCCTTTTCTGCCGCTCAAGTAGATTTTTACTCTAGCATTCCTGGAACGAAGAGCAGGATGAAAGGAAGGGAACTCCTTATGGCGGGCGGCAGTAGCACGAGCCACATCTTGAGAAAAGAAAACTCTCTGGCCAGACCATAACATTTGCTTTTTCTGCTTGGCCGCAGAGAGAACCATTAACAGTTCAGTATATTCCAAAAAAAGGACAATTATCCCTCTGGAGTGACTAGCTGACGATGGAGAAGAAGACCCTCCAAGTTTGGGTCCAATGCGGTGCGCACGTTGCAAGTTAAGATTAGTACCCTCCTCGAGGCCAACCATTTTAGGGATATGAATTTTAAGAAAAGCAAGCATGTCAGATCCCTCCTACCCTTCAGGATACCATAAATTCTAAGGTTATTACATCTATTGTGATTCTCCAAGTCCTCCGTTTGTTGTTTAAGAAGAGCTATTTCTTTGGACATAGCTTCGACTTTAGGAATCACGTCCTGGGCATCACTGATCTTCTGCTCCACCACCGATACTCTAGACTCTAAACTAGACCATTTCTCCTCTAGTCTCTGAAGAGTTGCGTTGGTGTCGATGACAAAAGGTTTCAAAAGTTTTATCTCCTCCATGAGGTCATCCAGCGTTAAGGGTAATGGAGATTTTCTGGGAGAACAAATCTCCATCTTTTGGCGTTTTGAGGCAGCAGTTGTGGATTCTTTGCGGAGGGAGGACATGCTCACAGAGGTGTCCTTTTGACTGGAAAGGAGACTCCATGTAGAGAAAAGAGAAGGTAAGCCACGTAATGCACCACAGCCTCAGATAACACCCAGATATCAGGAACGTATCTCAATTCCAAAGCACCAGAGGAAATCCAAAATCCGAAGAAAATGCAGTTGGGAGCCAATCTAGCAGCTCTTGTGAAGAAACAATGAAATTGTAAACAGGTGAGAGGCAGAAAAAGATGAAAAGCAAAAGAGGCCCATGCAAAAACACACCTGGTAAAGCTATGGGTTTGAGAGGCTTATATGGTGGCAAAAAGAGGGTTAATTTGACCAGTGCGCCGCCAGAGGGTAGTTAAAACCTACTTCAAAAAAATCATTTGGCCATGTATAATTGCCAGAGGTGCTGTCTGGATTACGATGCACGGTTTCCAGCAGGGTTTCCATGCCAGCCTTTCTGACATGGAAACCCTGTTGGAAAGCATGTTTGGGGGCCCCCAGCAGGGCCCCCTTTCCTTTGCGGCCTCCGTTTGGTGAGTGAGGGGGCACCATTGCCCCCGTTTTAATCCCTGCACCCTGTGGCAGTTGTAGGAGAGTAGGATCTGCTTCACATGGGTACCCCCACTTTTTGCTGATGCTTCACTGTTTTTCGACATTAGTCTGGCTGGGGCCCTGCTAATCAGAACCCCAGCCTAGCTGCTTCCTCTCTAAAATGGTTTCCATGTGCCTTAGGCACATCACTGATTGGGATCTGGAGTGCCCTTATAAGTCCCTAGTATATGGTATACTATGTACCAAGGGCATAGGTACCTCAGAGGCCTGCCAGGGGCTGCAGCATGTATTATGCCACCCCTGGAAGGCCATCCAAACTGACACCACAGGTCTGCTACTGCAGCCTGGGTAAGGTGGTGCATGCACCCCTTACTGTGATATAGGTTACCTATATCACTAAATACATACACACATATAAACCTATAAGTCACTCCTAAGGCAGGCCTTATCAATCCTAAAGGCAGAGTGCATGGTTCCTATGTGAGAGGGTGCCCCTGCATGAGCAGGGCCCCTCTGCAGCGTTCGGAGACCATCTCTGATGCTGTTTGTAGTGCAGCCTGACCATATACTCTTAAGCGCATTATAACCTCGCGGTAAAATGCTAACTTTGGAATGGCTGCACCTAAACATGTCGTGTTTGGTGTCAAACATCTTGGAATACTACCCCCCGCCAATCCTGGTGGCGGGGGTAGCATTCCACCCTTCTAGAGGGAAAGACATGTTAACTCTGGCTAGCCCGGTAACTTCTTTCCAAAGCCCTGGCATCACAAAATGGATGCTGCTGCCACAGACACGAGTCTGGCCTCCTGCTGCTGGACGAAACTCCGGCAGGGGAGGCCTGGACAATAGGTTTCCTGTCCCAGGGAGGTGTGACCACCTCCCCAGACAGGATAATGTGTATTGGGGCTGGGCGGGAGCACTTTCGGGTGCTTTGAAGTCCTGCACTGGGGGCACATTTGGTGTCCCTGTGCATACCCCAGTTCAAACCGGATCAGGGGCTTGCAGCCCCTGCTTTGGCGCGAACTGGACAAAGGGAAAGGGGTGTAGCCACCCCTCTGCCCTGACCCACCCATAGGTGGGGCCACAGAGTAGTCCAACCCCTATCCTTAGTATAAGTATAGGAACCCAGTCCTTAGGACTTTAGATTATCCCTGGACGAAACTCTGAAACTGAATCCTGGACCTTCGATGCTCTACTCACGATTAGAGGACAGAAGAATCTCCCTTGGGGTCAAGGAGTGACTCCCCTGCTTGGCAGGCACCAAAGAAGCATCTGTCCGGTTCGCATTTCTGAAGTTCCCGTCGGACGCCGAAGTCATCGCATCACCAGAGGTAGATTCTCAGACCTCCCCGAGGCTACCTTGAGTCCCCAGCAAAGCTGAGGCCCGTGGCTATCGTGGGTGACTTGAGACCGTGACCCCTGGACACCGAGCACATTTGCAAGTGCATCCTCTTCTAGGTCTCCCAAGAAGTCGTGCTTTGGGCTCCGAGTAGCCCTAGCCTCCAGCACCACCTGCACCGAAGATCACTGGCCCCCACTCCACGAGTGTCCTGTAAGCCAGATCCACGTGCGGCGTCACGAGGCTCCTTTGCAGTCGCTAGCCCGTTGGCTAGTAGCCCTTAACGAAGGCCAATCTTTTCCTAACTTGGCATCCTCGTTGCTCCAGGCCTGCCCTCACTTACCCTTGCTGGGTGAGTTCCCCAGACCTTGCTGGTCTGCACCATCGACGATCTTCCTCTGCATCAAGACTTGCCGTTGCCAAGGCTTGTTGGGTCCAATCCGGTCGCCGACACCTCAGCACTCGACAGACATTGTGTAGCAGCCCGAATCCTGCTCCTGGTCGCCGACAACGCCTCCTGGACCTCGTGGCTGAAGAGTCAAGACGACCGTCAACGCACCTGAAGCACTCGACATCGGTGGGCATCTGTCCATCGCCCTCCTGGTCACTGGCTAGTGACCCAGACTCTGTCCCCTCTGCTTTCAGGTTCTTCAGAACTCCGATCCACTCTTGGATCCACCCGGACACTTTTCTCTTGGTCGCCAGCAGCACTTTGCAGCAGATCGCCATTCAAATCGACGACGAAACCCGACCCCGAAAGGCACCTATGCACCCGGCTTCCCTGGGTGAGGTAACACGAGTACTCCGGTGCTCCCGTGGGTAGAGACTCTTCAAAGTCCTAGATCTCAAAGGGTTTGGTCCAAGTCCTCTTTAAAGTGTCCCTTTTCTCTAATTTCCCGATCACGACTTTCTCCATAGAAGTCAACGGCGTATCGCGGTTGTGTATTTACACTGCACGCGTCTCCCGTGGGTCCCCTGTGTCACTACCTTGGGTGGTTCCTTGTGGTCCAAGCACTTCTAGAGGCTCTAGGCCTAGTGTCTAGTTCAGTCGTGGTTCTTATACCACTTTATTGGTATATGGTTTGGTACGCCCCTAGGGCCCAAACGTGTATTTGTGCTATTACTGTGTTTAAATAACTTCTAACTTATGTACTTCGAACTCTAGCCTCATAAAGAGACTAGAGGGGTGTGTTTAGCAATAAATACATATATTTTGAATATATACCTGGTGTGGTGCTCTTTCATTTGGTCACTCAAGAGATTATAGACTGGTAAAACAAGCTGCTTTACATTCCTTCAAGACTTAGCCTGAAGGCTGCTCTCCATAGCTACCACTAGGATAGCTTTCAATAAGGTTGTCTTTAACCTATCTCCAATAAGGGGTTGTTTGGACTGGTGCAAGGTGCCCACTATAATTAGTGGACAGCATATACCAGGCCAACTTCTCACATTGGTGTGCAGCGTGTGGGATTCCAGCTTGCTATTGTTTTACCAGATAATCTCAATTGAATTGATCAACTGAAAACCACTAAAGGTACCTAAGGTACATATAATTTAAGCTTAGAATACAGTAAGTTCTACTGAACTTAGAGTTGTGTGTTAAGGGATAGCACAACCCTTTCTACAACTCAAGAGAGTTTAGTAGGCCACACTAGAGTAGGTAGTGCATACACCACACCACACTAGTAATGTCTTTAAGGGCAGGATCTAAAGAATCCTTGCAGGAAGCCATTGAGCTTCCACCCTCCAAGTATGATACACTCCCATTCTTGGAATTGAGAGCTTTATGCAACTTGAGAAAAATAAGGACAGGCCAAAGCCCCACCACCCAACACCTCAAGGAGTTGTTGGTGGCTTATGACCTTAGTAAGCCCTTGGGGACTGAAGGGGTAGGAGCTGAGGGTGGGGCAGATGATGAGGATGGGACCAGGGGTACCAGTACCCCCAGCCCCCCTCTGAAACTGGCCAGGAGGGCGACAATGGCCCTGACCTGGATAATCCAACCCCTCCTGAGGAAGATGAAGAGGAGGATCAGAATGATGCCCCCTTTGTCCCCCCAGGAAGGATTGTGAGTGTGCCCAGAAGGTCTAGATCTTCTTCTCAGGAGTCTAACCACTCTGGCACCTCAATAGGGAGCTCTGTCTCATCTCATAGGAGGGAATCCTCTCATGAGAGAAGAAAGAGGCTGGTTCTATATGAGGAAGCTCAGCTTGAACTCAAAAAGAAGCAACTAGCCATAGACAGGGAGTCCCTAGATCTCTTTAGAGAGAGAAGAAAGTTGGGACTAGAGTCCCATGGTGGCAGCCATATCCCTAGAGATAGGGAAAGGTCCTATGACCATAGGAACCTGAGCAAGATTGTCCCTCCCTATCAGAATGGGGATGACATCCACAAGTGGATAACTGCTCTAGAGAGGGCCTGTAAGGTACAGAAGGTCCCTCAGGAGCAGTGGGCAGCAATCTTGTGGCTCTCCTTTGCTGACAAAGGTAGAGATAAGCTCCTCACTGTTAGAGAGGAGGATGCTGATAATTACAAGGTCTTGAAGAGTGCTCTTATTGATGGGTTTGGCCTAACCACTGAACAGTACAGGTTGAAGTTCAGAGATACCCAAAAAGCACAGACTCAAGACTGGGTAGACTATGTGGATTGTTCTGCCAAGGCTCTGGAAGGCTGGTTGATGGGCAGTAAGGTGTGTGACTTCTCAGGATTGTACAATCTGATAATGAGGGAGCAGATTCTTAATAACTGTCAAAATCAGCTGTTGCATCAATACCTGGTAGACTCTGATCTGACCTCTCCCCAAGAATTGGGAAAGAAGGCAGACAAATGGGTCAGAACCAGGGTGAAGCAGAAGGTACAGAACCAAGGTGGGGAAACCAAGAAGCAAGATGCTAAGAACTCTGACAAGGGTGGGGAGAAGGGTAAAGATCAAAAGTCTTCATCAGGCCCCCAAAAATCTTCTTCTGGTGGGGATTCACAGTCTACCAAAGGGAAAGGCCAAAGAAAACCATGGTGCAAGGTCTGTAAGCAAAAGACCCACTGGACCAGTGATTGCACCAAGTCCAAAGACTCCAGTCCAGCACCCACCAATGCCCCTAAGGCACCTGTTCCCCCTAGTACAGTTGGTGGGAGTGCTCCAGCCAAGGGTTTAGTAGGGTTCACCCTGGGTACTGAGTTGGGCTCTGACCTAGTCAGAGAACTGACTCAGGCTGTGTTAGTCTGTGATGGAGGCATGGATGTGACCTCCTCTGTGAGTCCCAGTAATCTGGGCAAGTACAGACAACAGCCTTTAATCAATGGACGTGAGGCTTTGGCATTTAGGGACACAGGGGCAAGTGTCACAATGGTGACACAAGACCTTGTGAATCCTGGGCAAGTTATACTTGGTGAGATGTACCAAGTGACCAATGCTAGCAATGTCAGAACAGACCATACTCTGGCAGTTGTTAACTTCTCCTGGGGAGGGGTAACTGGCCTTAAGAAGGTTGTGGTGAGTGCAAACCTACCAGTCGAATGCTTGCTTGGCAATGACTTAGAGACTTCTGCTTGGGCAGAAGTGGAGCTCAGGACCCATGCAGAAATGCTGGGGATCCCTGCAGATGTGTTTGCTGTGACCAGGTCACAAGCCAAAATGTCTAGCACTGAACAGGCCTTGGATTCTGGAAGAATGGACCAAGTGCCTTCCAAGAGGAGGAGTAGTAGGGTTAAGGCAGTGCCTTCCCCCTTGGCTCAGGAGGAAGATCAGTCCCTTGAGGGGGATGATCTCAGCCCTGAAGAAGGAACTGTCCCAGAGGAACTTGAACCTGACCAGGTTGAGTTCTTGGGGACAGGGGGACCTTCTAGGGCAGATCTGAGCCAGGAGCAGCAGAGCTGCCCCTCCCTTGAACCCCTCAGACAGCAAGCTGCTGCTGAGGCTGCTGGGAAAGCTAGTGGTCCCCATACAGTGTATTGGGATGATGGACTCCTGTACTCAGAGAGTAGAGACCCCAAGCCTGGTGCTACCAGGAGGTTGGTTATACCTCTGAAGTTCAGGGGCTTCCTATTGACCCTAGCCCATGATATTCCCTTAGCAGGTCACCTGGGCCAGAACAAAACTTGGGACAGAATTGTCCCTCACTTTCACTGGCCCCACATGTCTAAAGACAGCAAGGAGTTTTGTCGCTCCTGTGTAACCTGCCAAGCCAGTGGCAAGGCAGGTGGCACTACAAAGGCCCCCTGATACCACTACCTGTGGTGGGGGTGCCCTTTGAAAGGGTAGGGATTGACATTGTTGGTCCCATGGATCCCCAAACAGCCTCTGGGCACAGGTTTATCCTGGTGGTAGTGGATCATGCCACCAGGTACCCAGAAGCTATTCCCCTCAGGACCACTACAGCACCTGTGGTGGCAAGGGCCCTCCTGGGAATTTTCTCAAGGGTGGGCTTTCCTAAGGAGGTAGTCTCAGACAGGGGTGCTAACTTCATGTCTGGGTACTTAAAAGCAATGTGGAAGGAGTGTGGAGTGACTTATAAGTTCACCACACCCTATCACCCACAATGCAATGGTTTAGTTGAGAGATTCAACAAAACCTTGAAGGGCATGATTAAAGGGCTCCCAGAAAAGCTTAGGCGTAGATGGGACATACTCTTGCCCTGCCTTTTATTCGCATATAGGGAGGTGCCTCAGAAGGGGGTTGGTTACAGCCCTTTTGAACTTCTGTTTGGCCACCCTGTGAGGGGTCCACTGTGCTTGGTGAAGGAAGGATGGGAGTTACCTCTCAAGCCCCCAAAGCAAGATATAGTGGACTATGTACTTGGTCTCCGCTCCAGGATGGCTGAGTACATGAAAAAGGCAACCAAAAACCTTGAGGCTAGCCAGGAACTTCAAAAGGCCTGGCATGACCAAAGAGCTGTTCTGACTGTTTACCAGCCAGGACAGAAGGTGTGGGTGTTGGAGCCAGTGGCCCCAGCAGCTCTCCAAGACAAATGGAGTGGACCCCACACTATTGTTGAGCAGAAGGGTGAGGTCACTTACTTAGTAGACCTAGGAACACCCAGGAGTCCCCACAGGGTTCTCCATGTCAACAGGTTAAAACCATATGTGGACAGGGCAGACATGGGCTTGCTCATGGCTACTGATGAAGGGCAGGAGGAAGAGAGTGACCCACTCCCTGACCTGCTCTCACAGAACCCTGACGATGGGTCAGTTGATGGTGTAGCCTTGGCAGGCAGCCTCACTACCCAGCAACAAACTGATTGCAGGCAAGTTCTCAATCAGTTTAGACATATGTTTTCACTGACACCCAGTCAGACCACCTGGTGCACTCATGAAGTGGACACTGGGGACAGTCTGCCTATTAAAAACAAGATTTATAGGCAACCTGACCATGTCAGGGACTGTATCAGGACTGAAGTCCAGAAAATGTTGGAGTTGGGAGTTATTGAACCCTCAGATAGCCCTTGGGCTAGTCCAGTGGTCCTTGTACCAAAACCTCACACCAGTGGTGGAAAGAGAGAGATGAGGTTTTGTGTGGACTACAGGGGTCTCAATGCAGTCACTAGGACTGATGCCCATCCAATACCCAGGGCAGATGAGCTCATAGATACTTTGGCCTCTGCCAAATATCTCAGCACATTTGACCTAACAGCTGGCTACTGGCAGATCAGACTAGCTGATACTGCAAAGCCCAAAACAGCATTCTCAACCCCTAGTGGGCATTATCAATTTGTGGTAATGCCCTTTGGTCTGAAGAATGCACCTGCCACTTTCCAGAGGCTGGTGAATACAGTTCTCACAGGTCTGGAAGCCTATAGTGCAGCATATCTAGATGATATTGCTGTCTTTAGCTCCACCTGGGAGGATCACCTGGTCCACCTCAGGAATGTTTTACAGGCCCTGCAAAAGGCAGGCCTGACTATCAAGGCCACTAAGTGCCAGATAGGGCAGAGTCAGGTTGTGTACCTGGGCCACCTTGTGGGTGGAGGCCAGGTTCAACCTTTGCAGAGCAAGATCCAGACTATCATGGACTGGACTGCTCCAACTACCCAGACTCAGGTGAGAGCCTTCTTAGGCCTGACTGGGTACTATAGGAGATTTGTCAAGGGGTATGGATCAATAGTGACACCCCTGAATGACTTAACTTCTAAGAAAATGCCCAAAAAGGTTCAGTGGACAGTTAGCTGTCAAAAGGCATTTGATGACCTGAAGCAGGCCATGTGCACTGCTCCCATTCTACAGAGTCCTGATTACTCCAAGAAGTTCATTGTTCAAACTGATGCATCTGAATTGGGGGTAGGGGCTGTACTGTCACAATTGAATGAAGAAGGTCAGGATCAGCCAGTAGCTTTCATTAGCAGAAGGCTGACCCCTAGAGAGAAACGTTGGTCAGCCATAGAGAGGGAGGCCTTTGCTGTGGTCTGGGCTCTGAAGAAGTTGAGGCCATACTTGTTTGGTACACACTTCCTGGTTCAGACAGACCATAAGCCCCTCTTATGGCTAAAACAAATGAAGGGTGAAAACCCCAAACTGCTTAGGTGGTCCATTTCCCTACAGGGGATGGACTTTACAGTGGAACATAGACCTGGGAGTAACCATGCCAATGCAGATGGACTCTCTAGGTATTTCCACTTAGAACATGAAGACTTAACTGGGCAAGGTTAGTTTAATGTCCCTACGTTTGGGGGGGTGTTGTGTAGGAGAGTAGGATCTGCTTCACATGGGTACCCCCACTTTTTGCTGATGCTTCACTGTTTTTCGACATTAGTCTGGCTGGGGCCCTGCTAATCAGAACCCCAGCCTAGCTGCTTCCTCTCTAAAATGGTTTCCATGTGCCTTAGGCACATCACTGATTGGGATCTGGAGTGCCCTTATAAGTCCCTAGTATATGGTATACTATGTACCAAGGGCATAGGTACCTCAGAGGCCTGCCAGGGGCTGCAGCATGTATTATGCCACCCCTGGAAGGCCATCCAAACTGACACCACAGGTCTGCTACTGCAGCCTGGGTAAGGTGGTGCATGCACCCCTTACTGTGATATAGGTTACCTATATCACTAAATACATACACACATATAAACCTATAAGTCACTCCTAAGGCAGGCCTTATCAATCCTAAAGGCAGAGTGCATGGTTCCTATGTGAGAGGGTGCCCCTGCATGAGCAGGGCCCCTCTGCAGCGTTCGGAGACCATCTCTGATGCTGTTTGTAGTGCAGCCTGACCATATACTCTTAAGCGCATTATAACCTCGCGGTAAAATGCTAACTTTGGAATGGCTGCACCTAAACATGTCGTGTTTGGTGTCAAACATCTTGGAATACTACCCCCCGCCAATCCTGGCGGCGGGGGTAGCATTCCACCCTTCTAGAGGGAAAGACATGTTAACTCTGGCTAGCCCGGTAACTTCTTTCCAAAGCCCTGGCATCACAAAATGGATGCTGCTGCCACAGACACGAGTCTGGCCTCCTGCTGCTGGACGAAACTCCGGCAGGGGAGGCCTGGACAATAGGTTTCCTGTCCCAGGGAGGTGTGACCACCTCCCCAGACAGGATAATGTGTATTGGGGCTGGGCGGGAGCACTTTCGGGTGCTTTGAAGTCCTGCACTGGGGGCACATTTGGTGTCCCTGTGCATACCCCAGTTCAAACCGGATCAGGGGCTTGCAGCCCCTGCTTTGGCGTGAACTGGACAAAGGGAAAGGGGTGTAGCCACCCCTCTGCCCTGACCCACCCATAGGTGGGGCCACAGAGTAGTCCAACCCCTATCCTTAGTATAAGTATAGGAACCCAGTCCTTAGGACTTTAGATTATCCCTGGACGAAACTCTGAAACTGAATCCTGGACCTTCGACGCTCTACTCACGATTAGAGGACAGAAGAATCTCCCTTGGGGTCAAGGAGTGACTCCCCTGCTTGGCAGGCACCAAAGAAGCATCTGTCCGGTTCGCATTTCTGAAGCTCCCGTCGGACGCCGAAGTCATCGCATCACCAGAGGTGGATTCTCAGACTTCCCCGAGGCTACCCTGAGTTCCCAGCAAAGCTGAGGCCCATGGCTATCGTGGGTGACTTGAGACCGTGACCCCTGGACACCGAGCACATTTGCAAGTGCATCCTCTTCTGGGTCCTCCAAGAAGTCGTGCTTTGGGCTCTGAGTAGCCCTAGCCTCCAGCACCACCTGCACCGAAGATCACTGGCCCCCACTCCACGAGTGTCCTGTAAGCCAGATCCACGTGCGGCATCACGAGGCTCCTTCGCGGTCGCTAGCCCGTTGGCTAGTAGCCCTTAACGAAGGCCAATCTTTTCCTAACTTGGCATCCTGGTTGCTCCAGGCCTCCCCTCACTTACCCTTGCTGGGTGAGTTCCCCAGACCTTGCTGGTCTGCACCATCGACGATCTTCCTCTGCATCAAGACTTGCCGTTGCCAAGGCTTGTTGGGTCCAATCCGGTCGCCGACACCTCAGCACTCGACAAACATTGTGTACCAGTCCGAATCCTGCTCCTGGTCGCCGACAACTCCTCCTGGACCTCGTGGCTGAAGAGTCAAGACGACCGTCAATGCACCTGAAGCACTCGACATCGGTGGGCATCTGTCCATCGCCTTCCTGGTCACTGGCTAGTGACCCAGACTCTGTCCCCTCTGCTTTCAGGTTCTTCAGAACTCCGATCCACTCTTGGATCCACCCGGACACTTTTCTCTTGGTCGCCAGCAGCACTTTGCAGCAGATCGCCATTCAAATCGACGACGAAACCCGACCCCGAAAGGCACCTATGCACCCGGCTTCCCTGGGTGAGGTAACACGAGTACTCCGGTGCTCCCGTGGGTAGAGACTCTTCAAAGTCCTAGATCTCAAAGGGTTTGGTCCAAGTCCTCTTTAAAGTGTCCCTTTTCTCTAATTTCCCGATCACGACTTTCTCCATAGAAGTCAACGGCGTATCGCGGTTGTGTATTTACACTGCACGCGTCTCCCGTGGGTCCCCTGTGTCACTACCTTGGGTGGTTCCTTGTGGTCCAAGCACTTCTAGAGGCTCTAGGCCTAGTGTCTAGTTCAGTCGTGGTTCTTATACCACTTTATTGGTATATGGTTTGGTACGCCCCTAGGGCCCAAACGTGTATTTGTGCTATTACTGTGTTTAAATAACTTCTAACTTATGTACTTCGAACTCTAGCCTCATAAAGAGACTAGAGGGGTGTGTTTAGCAATAAATACATATATTTTGAATATATACCTGGTGTGGTGCTCTTTCATTTGGTCACTCAAGAGATTATAGACTGGTAAAACAAGCTGCTTTACATTCCTTCAAGACTTAGCCTGAAGGCTGCTCTCCATAGCTACCACTAGGATAGCTTTCAATAAGGTTGTCTTTAACCTATCTCCAATAAGGGGTTGTTTGGACTGGTGCAAGGTGCCCACTATAATTAGTGGACAGCATATACCAGGCCAACTTCTCACAGCAGTCACCTTGAGGTGCCTGCCACAAGGTGCAGGGATTAACACCACCTCACATTTCCCTATGGGAGCATGTATTACGGCCGGTTTATGGCCGTAACACATGCTCCCAGAGGGAAATGTCGGAATGTGATTGTACCATGTGCAGTCGCATCAGGTAAACATCGTTTACAACGATGTTTACACATCATATGCCATTACAACGCAGTCATTACAACGACCGCGTTGTTACTTCGCATGCCACTACAACGCAAGCCGTTACAACGACTTGCTGTAGGGGGCAGAAGGTGTTGGATTTTAAATGCAACACATTGCACCAACTGAAGTTGGAATAGTAAATTATACTATTCTAACATCCAGCGCCCCCCCTACAGCAAGTCGTTGTAATGACTTGCGTTGTAATGGTCTGCGATATAACAATGCAGCCGTTGTAATGGCTGCGTTGTAATGGGCTGCGTTCTAAACGCATGCGGTGTAACGTGGCCTATTCGTCGCATCATAATGAGGCGGTCGGTGGGTTTCGTTTCCGAGATGGTGCCAACATTGTAATAGGCCCCTATGTCATGAACTCCTTTTTAAAATTAAATACATATAAAAAATAACAATAGGTAACCAACACAAAAAAATTAAGAATACATTGAAAGAACAAATATAAAAGTATTTACATATAAAACCATATATATTCACCATTCAATTATTTTTAAAATAGACAGACTTTTAAGAGTACAACCATTATAAAATAATTACTACAACACAAATTAAAAATAATTCTATTACATTTCACATTTACCATCTATCATTAACACAACAATCTAACAAATGCAAATATTTAGAACTGAAAAAGAAACACTAATTAGCATTCACCAGAAAAGGTCATAACTGAAAAAAATTCAAGCTGCAAACAAAGTAGCCAATAAAAGTTACTATAAAACAAACTGAGCAATGCAAATATAAACGTTATTAAGTGAACACTATAAAAAGAACACAGAACCTCACTGTTTTGCCCAGGAAAAAATTAACAACCGCAAGAATATGACAATCTGCCAGACTGCAGAATGTAAAGCCAAAAAGAAGACTTTAATCAAATAAAAAGACACCTTCACAAGTAAGTTTAAAAATTAAATGAAGCCAAAGTAATGTGATATACTAATAAAATGCAAGATGCTTCACCTTTCGTTTGCCTGACAGTCTTCCATCGCTTATTTACCCAAAAACGTGTTAGAGCTCGTAGAGGGTGGAGTTTCAATGGTTTGAAGCATTGTGTGTGAGAATGTGTGGTGAAGCTGTTAGTGTACTTCAGGGCAATAAAATAATAGCTAAAATGTGTGCAAAGCATGCAGCAAATGGCCAGTATGTCATGGAGTAGTGCTTTCAGTTTATATCTTGAGTTGCTTGTGTTCCGGATAAGAGAAGGCCTGGCCTGGCAGTCCTTGGCTGGACTGTTCCTATTGGAGCAGGGTCAAGACTGATTGGCATAAGGGCTGGGTCCAAACTGAGGTGGCATGGTGTTTAAAATAACGATGGACTGGGATATAGCCCTAGAAATTACCAGTGGCTGAGATTAATTCAAGCTTTCCATCTATCACTTTTTATATACTTCAGTGCAATGCCCTAGGTGGGACAGGTATGCCAACACGTGGTTCCCGTGCACACTGTGCCATTTGAACGAAACTACAACTGACTGATGAGCTGTAGAAATAAAATCCTTCTTAGGGGTTCACTGATACATCTGGTCCTTAAGACCAACAAAGAAAAGATTGGCACGGAAGCTGTAATATCAAAAAACATGTTTTAATAACCTCAGATGAGGGAGATTGCGTCTTACGGTACCCGCAGGCCACTGTAGGAGGCATTCTAATGAGTGCAGAGAACAGGGTCCTTATATATGCATTTGTTACATAGTCAGCATAAAATCAAGGGGAGGTCCTAGCACATACAAGCATGCTTATTGACTAATATGGGTATACAAAATTTGCTTGCTCCACAAAGTGGGAGGGGAGACTAAACTGCTTACATCAGTAAGAATAGCCTGACAGTTCTATACTAGGAGCAGGTGCATTCTACCAGCTAGGCCCCTCTGAGCATGTGCAAGACTCTGGAAGAGGGAGAAAGCACATGGCGAGCACATGGCTAACTAAAATGGCTGCCAAGTACAAAATGGCTTTCAGCTCATGCTAACAGCGATTCCTGCAATCTTTAACAGATGATCCTTTTAGCATGAGCTAAAGACATTCCCATGATCTAGTAGAGACATAGAAAATATTTTGCACATTTTCTTCTCATAAATTCATCAATATCCTATGCTAGGTGGGCATTTACATTCTAAACATTTCATTAAGCAGGTATATATAAGGTATAAGCAGGAGTACAAAGGGAACAGAGCATTGGGTCATACAGGTAGCAAGAGAGAAAAATGACTATTATCTCAAACAGAAATCTCAATATTTTTCCAACCCTAAGCAGAAAGCAAATACCAAAACCATCTAGTCTAATTCTAAGTTTCAGGGCTCTGATGTATTTCAGTAACTATCTATTTCAATTTCAGAATAGCCAACAGCACATACCTAATAAAAACATTTTCAATAGACTTTCTCAGTATTTTTTTTATGATGGCTAAAGTATCAATTAATATACTTAAGGAAAGAGTAAAGTAATATGCTCAGATGAACTTTTCTCGTGCAGAATAAACATTACTCTTAAAAGAAATATTAAAGCAGTCAGACATATTATTACAAAAACAATCCTGCCTCCGGGGGACCAGGAGGACCACACAAGGCCATTGGAATTAGGACAAGGAGCCGCAAAGGGCTGTTCCTCCTCAAAAATGGGACGACCAAAGGGGTACATTACTAACAAAAAAAAGAGTCCTTGGGAAATTGTAGTACAACCAACCAGAGGGAGTCTTCTCCCTGTGTCCGTTTGAGCCTCACAGGCAGGCTCTTGTTGTTCCCACGGTGGAGCTGCACAACTCGCAACTCAAGAATCACGGAGAAGGAAAAGTCTTTCTTTCAGGATAGGGCAATCACCCCCCAGGGCAAATACCCTCAATGATCCTGTCCAGTGTCTCAGGCAGTGCACCAGTTTTCTTCACTTTAATCTAACAGGCACCAAGGGCACAGCACCTGTACCCTAAACTCAAGTCCTTCCCTAACTCCTGTATTGCACCTCTGGCGCACTGCTCTTTTGTTGGGGCCACAAATTATAGCCAATATGCTCAGGCATCCCTTGATCAACAAACAAAGGCTTAGACTTGCATTCACTTGGGACCAGGACTCAAAAGGCCTGATGCTGGGCTATGTGAAGCAACCCTTGTTTCAAAGGGGGTCACCTCAAGCAAAAGCCTCCTTGCCGTCCTTGTCGTTCTGTGACTCTCTCAGCTGGGCATCAAAAACTGGATCCACACAAAGATTTCTCCATCCTGATTTGTAACCCCGTCTTTCGCCCAAGACAGTGGCAGGGGTACACACTTCACGTCCCAGTGCTTCTGCCTTCACTGAGGTCCTAGTTGCCAGCAACGCCTGTGCTGGTTCCTTTTGTTTTGACTGTAGGCTGGACTGGTGCTGACTCCCAGGCTGGATCTGATGTCCGGGCCCCTCTGGCAATGGTTGTAAGGCAGCAAATATCTATTGGTGGACAGAACAAGAGGTCTTTAGACAAGGCACAGAAATAATCTAACAACAGAATACTTCCTTAGTCTTGGGGCGGTCCATACATTAGCAAGGCACCCAAAAACCACTTCATCTATCTAAGAGTAGAAAACCCTGGACCTATTGGCAAGTATAAAAGGAACGTTTTGGTGAACTGACAAGAGTAATACATCACCCAATCCCAAACAGCCAAGGAAGTCTGTGTTCATTTACTAAATTCTGAGGAAAAGAGAAAAACAATACAGACATACTCCAAATACTTACATTGGTGTATTCCTATATTACTAATCTGAAGAACCCTCAAGAAAAAGGAAATGTTCTACACTTTTACTCATAGATTTTACATTACTTGTACAGGACTGCAGACACTTGTAAAATAATTTCTCTTACATGTTATGCTTAGGACCATGCTCTCATGTTATAGGCGCAGCAGGAAAATCTAAAACTGCTAATTTAACAGGGATTCTTATTGCAAAAAGAACTAAACTTCAACATAGTGGGTACATTTTCTCCAGCAGAACCTGTTATGACAAACAAACTCCTATAAAACAATATTTTCCTTCAAAATGTTTGCTAAGGATCACATGAGCGTCTTTCCTGCATTCTACTTTTCACGATCTGGACTATGCAACATCATTTTCAAAAGGAAAAAAACCCTATCTCCAGCTCTAATAAGGGCTGTCAGCTTATTTACAGAGACTAGCTAATAAAAGACTAGCAATGCCCTTGCAAAACTGTATAGAACATGAGAATAACATAAACAATAATAGTGTTGCCACCTGAGATTTTTGAACAGAAACCCCCACTATACAGTTCCCCTTAAAGATCAAATAAGGGAACATCAATCTGTTCTACTCATTCTTTCATACAGGATGGGCAGTAACATAGCATATATGTTTCATCATTTTATTAATTCTAACAATTTTAAAACAGTATTACAGAATAGCCAATAACTGTCACATGGCCATTTCCTAGACAGCTTAGACAGACTCAAGAAAGAGTGAGAAAAAGAAGAGAGAAAACATAATTTTGCCTACCCTTAATTTGTAGAGGAGCTAGCCTCCTTCCCCCATTTTGACAGTAGGAAAACCTGAAACAGGTTTCACTTCTGTCAACACTTTCAACCCCTATTTGTAGCAACTGGGCACAAACAAACTTGTAGGAGATATCTTAGAAAGTGGCTATTCTCTGATTCAGCCTAACACAAGCACATTGAGTACTGTAGAAAGCGTTAGCAACCAATTTATCAATTCCTTGAGCAATTGTACTAGATTAACATGAGGGCGCATGAATGCAAACTAAAATCCATTTCCTCCTTATCGTAGCCCCTACACAGTATTCTTTAAACTAAAACCATTATTTTTATATACATGGCAGATCAATGCTCAACTGAGGGCTGCTTTTCCTTCGTTTCATATGACTGCGCAAAATGTGTGTTTGCCAAAAATAGGAAGCAAAGCTTCTCATTCCTCTCTCTGCGCTGTCATCTCGTCTTTCAAAAACTTTTCGGAGGTCGAAGTGTCCAAGCAAACATTACCCTTCACCCTGCTAAGTTGCTAAATGCAGAACTCCGACCTTTGACCCGTTCAGCAGCTGGTCATTTTTTTTGTGCAAGGCTTTCCATGCGGTTTTTGTAATTCAAAGCAACTCTGGAGAATCACAGCTGAAAGGCAGTCCTGTCCGGTCCGTTTGCCAGCAATTTAAAGGTAGGATAATAACGTCTGCTGGTTTCTGTATACTTATTTTCATTTGTGTACAGTATGTGGTGTGCAGTAGGTCAGCTGTTTGTTCTATACTTGCATATGTATACTTTATTGAAGCCTGAGAGCAGGTTAAAAACTGCCCTGAGTGGTAGAACTGCTTGTAAAATTGTGAATTTAGTTCAATTTCGACTTTTGTGGTAGGGGCACTTAAAAATGAATATCCTACAATATTTTTGCATAATAGGAACCCCCAGAGTGTTCTCTAGATAGCCCAGGAATGGGAAATCAGAAATGTATAAGGTATACCCTTATAAAAATGAGTTTTGTACGGCTGGGTAAAGTGACATTTCACATTTAAGTTTCCTTTTTTTTTCCGGTACAGCACTGCTTAAATCCAACTTTGATGCTAGGAATTCACAGTATGATGATTAGGCTTTATAAAGATGAAAAAACGAATTTAAAGCATTTATTTTTAATAATATATTTTTTTCATATAATTATTATTATTTATTTTTTTAATCAAAATCAACCATTTTGATGATTCCACATTGGAAAAGCAAGCTTCATTCCTAGCCTATCATATTTAAACACATTCATTCATAACCCTAAGCACAGAAGCCTTACTTGAAACATGAAAAGTCTGCGCCACTTTTTAAAAGGACAGTTATTATTTAACATCAGAACCACAGAGGTACTTATGAAAAAAGGCATTAAGAAAGGAAATCCCTACTTTCAATTTTGTTCTCTGTTATCCAAAATAATGAAACTGGTTTTTTGAAACTTTTAAAATAATGCAGGCCTTTATACCAGTTTTACACTGACTTAAAATTTTGCTGACTCAGCATTCCTGTCTGTGGCCGCGATCAGGAATAGCCATATGCTATTTATGCAGCTGTTGTTTGTCAGCGGGCGTCGAATTTTCACGCCTTTCTCATGAAAAAAAAACCTTTATTATTTGAAATACCCTGACAGAGTTAAATCCCCATTTGCTGTGTCAAACAGTTTCTTTTCAGTTAGTCAGTTTAAACGCAGCTGTTGGAAAGCTTTTTCTCGGGTGCTGAAAGAAAAGCATGTCACAGTCTATTTAAAAACTGAGGCATTTCAATGCAGTCAAATCTATCTTTCTATAATGTGTATTTAGTTCAGCAACGACCAAATTCACTCAGATGATGTGCATGCCTTTTAATGTCTAATACAATGTATCTAAGGAAAATGCTGTAACATGTTGTATTTTAGTCTATTGATTACAAAACACACAATTTCGTTTTTCTTCCTCTGTATGAGGCCTATTTTAATCCTATTGAATACGAATTCTAATTTTATCTTTAGCATTGTGGCAATTTGCACACATGTATAGTGTCTTACTCTGTCAATTTAATAGTAACATGCAGCTATTTAGCATATGTTATATAATTCATTTCTGGATTTTTATTTAATATGTAAGTAACTAAATGACATTTTGCATAACAGAATGATGACAGCAAAAAAACATAAACAAACTCATTGAGCTCATTCCAGACATTTACAGAAGGGGGTCATACACTCAGAGCACACAATACAGCGCGCTTAAAGCTAGCCATTCTTACACAAAGAGCGCAATCGCTATTTACTCACACAAGTATCACCAATGTCAAACCACAAACCACATAGACATTTAAACACACATTTAACCCACAAATCAACACTTAGGACAGCTTACAAACTGTACGCAAAACCAAACTATTTGTAAATACTAATTGTAAGTCATATTTACAAGAAGAGCTCTCAAAAGTAGCCCAAAAAACTGTTCCATGGTCAAGAAGCCAAAATACACCAAATTCGCCAGTTTTGGCTGGTAGAACACTCAAAAAGCGCTCTGCATATCACCACTTATGAATGTTACTAAGTGCGCAGATCCGGATCCGTTTTATGTACATATTTAGTTCCATGGGGTACTTAGTCACCAAGGAAGAAATATCTTTTTACTATACCTAAACCTATTTAGGTATCCCCTCTGAGGGGAGTCAGCTGAGTACTTCCTAAATCCATATCGGTACCTCCAAGACAGCAACACTTTCTACGAAGTGCGCTAGAAGCAGGCTTGTCAAGAATATTATAGCATATATAATATTATACTCCAAGTGACACTTAACACAATGTGTGCCATTCAAGTTTTCAAAGTTAGAGAAAAATCTCCTCATTACCTGCCTTCATTTGCTGCAGCAAAACAAACAAACAAACCAAAATCTTGGCCAAGTCATTCCAAACAAAAGTGTTGCTCCAGCAACCTTACCAAACCAAAGTCTCCAGCTTCCAACTGCCAAGTTCTGAGTGACCTAACGGTCGTTTTAAAATACTCACGCCAAAGAAGTTCTCAGTCGGGAGCGGCAAACACTTGGAGGATCAGATCAGGAAGACCAGAAATATACTGGGCTGGAAGACAAACAATCTCCGTGCGCAGGGTACCTCCTCAGTAGATTCCTGTCCTGTACTCCTCAGTAGATTCCTGTCTCCCTTCAAGACCACTCCCTTGGATAGCCGCTTCACCGATGAGGTCCACTTTCGGGCGCCATTTGTAGAAATAAAAACCTTCTTAGGGGTTCACTGATACATCTGGTCCTTAAGACCAACAAAGAAAAGATTGGCACGGAAGCTGTAATATCAAAAAACATGTTTTAATAACCTCAGATGAGGGAGATTGTGTCTTACGGTACCCGCAGGCCACTGTAGGAGGCATTCTAATGAGTGCAGAGAACAGGGTCCTTATATATGCATTTGTTACATAGTCAGCATAAAATCAAGGGGAGGTCCTAGCACATACAAGCATGCTTATTGACTAATATGGGTATACAAAATTTGCTTGCTCCACAAAGTGGGAGGGGAGACTAAACTGCTTACATCAGTAAGAATAGCCTGACAGTTCTATACTAGGAGCAGGTGCATTCTACCAGCTAGGCCCCTCTGAGCATGTGCAAGACTCTGGAAGAGGGAGAAAGCACATGGCGAGCACATGGCTAACTAAAATGGCTGCCAAGTACAAAATGGCTTTCAGCTCATGCTAACAGCGATTCCTGCAATCTTTAACAGAGCCCTAATAAGTGTGAAACCAGTCTTGGGTTGCTTGTGTTCTGGTTCAGGGAGGAACTGGCCTGGCAGTTTGGCTGGACTGTTCCTGTTGGGGCAGGGTCAGGACTGATATGCATATGGCTGGGTCCAAACTGAGGTAGCAAAATAATGGTGGACTGGGATGCAGTCAGAGTAATTACCAGCGCCTGAGACTAATTTAGGCATTCCATCCATCACTTTTTTATAAACTTCAGTTTGATGAAGTCATGCACAATCATGGTCATGCTATGGTCAAAAGAGAGCACTTGGAATTATCCACTACCGGACATGGCATTGAAATATTACTGTTGTTGTCATAGTACCACACACGCTTTTCAAATAAATCTTCTTCCTTATTGCCCGACCGTTTTGTGCACTTTTTGAATGCAGACCATTGCAATGGTTTGGAGTGGATAAATGACTTCCAGAGCAGTAATAGCTTGTAGTGGCACCAGGGCACAGCAGGGCCGGACTGGGAACCGTAACCGGCCCTGGCAAACTGCTGGGTGGAGGAGGGGGGTGTGGCCGAGCTGTTTGCTAGGGCCGGTTTCGGCCGATTTTGTTACAGGGGGCCGATATTGCCGGCCCCCGGTAAAAAAAATGGCCCCCGGGGCCTAAAGCCGGCCCCCAACCTGGCGGCCCACCGGGGAAACGCCCGGTGCCCCCTACGGCCAGTCCGGCCCTGGGGCACAGTAATGCACATGAGATCGTCCATTTCTCCATATCAGATGGATAGTTGCTGTCTCATTTAATGTCTGTACAGCCAATGCATACATTGTTCTGTGTAGTTCTACCAGCAAGAGTGGAGAAATAGATCCAGTCCTTCTTTTTCAGGTAAATGTTCACCAGAAATTTTAACAACCCCTCGTTTTCCACCAAAGAAAATTACACAAGGTCAACAGCCAACATTTTCACTAGCTTCCTTTTCGGTAAACAGGTCACTGAATTGGTTTAGTTCCTTCTTCTTTCCTGTCTGAAAAGAGCACAGACAGAAATGTGTTTTCTAACATTAACACAATAGCTGTAGGGAGAGGTTGCTGATGAAGACACACTAGAGGAGGCAGGCCATGATGTCTTCCTGACATCGGGATCTGGGCCATCATGTGCATCATCATCATCATCTCCTTCGGGCACTGTGGATTCCTTGGTGGTCTTCATATATGCATGCATGTCTGATAGGGAAAGTGCTAATAAGTTTGCCCAGCTTCCCATAATACAAGCCATGCACACTATCCTAACCTATGAATGTTCTTTTTGTTGTAGCACTAGATCCAGAAAAGTTGGTGCCAAAACCAATGGGCTATAAGTGTTTAGGTACGGGAACTAATCCAGGGTTTTGCTGTTGATAAGGCTGTTTTTGTCTTCCCAGGCAAAAAATTTAGAAAATAGGTTTACAGATGACAGGTGATCCCATCTAAAATTGCCATCCACTCTATAACTGCTGCTCTCACCAGCAATTACAGCTTCACCTTCATTAACATCATCAGTAGTGGCGCTGGCAGCTGAGCTTTCAGTAACATCTGGTTCCCATGTTTCGCTTGGCATTCTGACTCATAGCCCCAACCCCATTTGCTATAATTTGAAGGAATGTGGGCTTGGACAACCCCTAAATTCTTACACCATTAAGGATACTTCAATAACATGCCCACTGGTGAATGGTTCAGGGACGATGTAATACCTGAATATGATGTCCGGAGACAAGACCCTACGCAGCATATCAAAAATACAGATAGTTAAGTAAGGACAGACTCAATAAGTGAGTTCTGGGGCAGAATTAGAAAATGCTAAATTATCATGTTATGAGCAAAAGAGTTGTAATTTCAGCAAATCAGAGCACGGTTCTATTAAACGTAATATTGCCTTACCATTTAAGCACCATCCCGGTGCATGAATATTGATTCAGTCCCTCTATGCTAATGTTGTTCAGAGATGGCAGGACAAACGAGTTACAAAACAAGAGTTAACTATTGTGAATAAATACAGTACAGTGAGTTAGCAGAAAGGACCTTGGGTGATTTGCAACATTATTGAGGCCATGATAGAAAGTTTCTTCGAGAGCATCAATGGAAATAAACAAACTTGATTCTACTTGACTGTGTGATCCAGAAATAATAAATAGTGAATATGCAGGGGAGTCTTCGTTTTAAGCAAGATGGAGTTGAGGCCTAGCTGAGACCTAATTAACATAAGGCAGGAAAGGTACTTTAGCATGTCATAATGAATTTGTTTAAAAGGCAATAGCATCAAATAAGTATACACATGTAACTATGAGTGCAAACCCACATTATGCACAATATTAATAATGCACACTTTTATGAATGTATAGAACATGTACAGGAGTCTGCAGAAGTTAAAGGACTTGACCTTTTTTTGGGAGAACATTGTGAAAACGAAGTTCTTGTTGATGAAGCTGCTTCCTTCTCCGATCCTACCTCTTCTTCCTGTGTTTGCTGAGACTCCTGTTTGTTATTGATGGAGCAGGATAAATGAAAATTTTTGAACCTCCTAATAATTTACATAAAATAATTAATAAACATGTTCATTTAAGTAAATAACCAACAATGTATGTTACATGTGAAGGGTAAAGGTAACACGCTATTTTGTGTGCAAATTAATCTACTTATAATTGTTGACGTGGCTAATATAAACGTAATATTTGCGTACTAATAGAATAATGAAATGCATGATTTGTGCTTTAAAAATAAAACGTGTAGTGGCAAAATAAAGCGATGGTAAGTAAGGGACGGCTTTATATGTTGCTTTTTGCTAGGTAATACCTAATTGGGGTACGTAGAATGATGGGAGGGAAACGAAAGGGTTTATATTCCTTATTTTAACAATATTTTGTTTATCTTTATAAATAGTGCGCTTAGGCCTGTTGAGCAGCGATATAAAATGGCCGCCATGAGCTAGAGTACGCATGTGCGAGAAGCCGTGTGGAAAAGGAGAAAGGCCGTGAACAAGAATGACCACGTGTTCATTCAGAGAGCCTAGGATGGAAGTATGGTCAAGGCTATCATGACCTTATGGAATAAATGTGTGCCAAGATGATTAGCAAGAAGCGTGAGAAGTCAAAATTAATAAATGGACAAACGGAACTGTTGAACCTAAAAAGTATCAGAAAATGATACAAATTGGACTGATCAAAACTGATGAGTAATGTCATGAACTGTGGGAAACGATGCAAGCATGGACATTCCACAAAGAACTGGTTAAGACAAGGAAGTTTGATAAAAATGTATATGGACTCGAATGAACCAATGAGAGAGAATCACGACATAAAGAGACAACATTTTATTTAGTAAGCGAGAATTAGGGTATAAGAAGACCTACTCCTGGTGGGAGGGATTGATGATGATGAGCGAGCGTAATGTTAGGAGAAGGGAGAGCTGAGATTGCTGATAGAGGAGTTGCGGGTGCTGAGTTGCTGTTGCAGATGATCGAAGCTGCTGCTGCTATTTTTATTAAGTATAAGATGCTGCTTTTGGAGAACCTTTTTACTCCTGATAGATTTTTCATTTAGAGCTATTAGATTTTCCAAGACAGATAGATAGATCTTTTGGAGTTCTTGCTGTGACAAACTTTATCTTCCATCTAATAGGTATGCATTGTAATTTCAATTTATTCTTATAATGATGATAAATGTAATAATCTGAGTGATAAACTTAAAACTTATGCATTGTTTCTAAACCTTATATAAACTTTATTATCTTTAAACAAATGACTCAGTGGTTCTTTAGCTCAATGATTAATGAAAATGTTAAAAGGTTATTGTGATTGAGCTGGTCTTAATCACCATCAACTGATTCCTACTAGTTGGTCCATCGACCAATGAGCGGAATACCTTAAAAGCAATGAGAAATATTATGTCGTGTTAAAAAGAGGTATCCCGTCTCCTTCCAGCGAATCGTTTTACTGTTTTTTCTCCTAGGTTAAGGATGAAGGTAATCCAGGGAATAAATGAGTAAGTGAATGTATATGCGGTGTTATGGGCCCCACCGTCATATGGATATAGTTTGTGTGTTGGAGGGATAGTTGTACCTGGATGACCGAGTCATATAGGAGAAGAATTTTATTGTTAGCGCTGGATCAGATTTCTTGGTAGCAGAGTTATGGTTACTATAGATTAGTTTGGTGATTATTGATTATTGATAAATTCATGTCTAACACTATATGTTGAGTCGCGTTATGTTATATGTAAGTTTTCACGCTTCCGGGAAGTAGGAAGTGGAACACGTGTGGCAAGAGAAGTCACATGGAATAGTGCATTGTCTGAGTTCATATTGGTGATAACACAGGTTGTGTTATGATAGGGACATTTCCCGCATATAAGGTGTGTAAGTGAAATAGTGACCGGTTTTCTGGTGAAACTCTGGCCTTAATTCTCAGGAGCAGTATAGTCTCCACATGTGTTTTATCCCCAGAGAAACGGGTTTACCGCTTGCTTGAAAGAAGGGTAAGGTAGAGGGAAGTGCTACTTTATCGGCGAAACAGAAAAGTTCTGTGGTAGGGTAGAGGTAAGCGCTGCCTACTGGAAAATACAGAATTCTTGTGTAAATGGACAAAGCTATCTCTTTGGTTTAGCGAATCAGACAATGGAAATGTGTTTTAAATGTTGTAACTAACGAAGAATTGTTGAAAAAGAAATTGCCGATAAATTTTGTAAAGGAGGGGTCAAGAGCAGAACTGAAGTAGACAAAAGCCGCGCTGGAATTGGACAGTGCGCTAGTCATACGGAGTCAAGAGCAGAACTGACGTAGACAAAAGCCGCGCTGGGATTGGACAGTGCGTTGTAGACAGAAACTGCTGTGATTGGAGTGTTGGTGTGAGTCACGCTAGTATTGGTCGAATAGACTAGTGACGTGGAAGTTTGTGATTGGAGTGTTGGTGTGAGTCGCGCTAGTATTGGTTGGAAAAACGCATAGAGAACAGTGTTGAATTGCGGATCGTTTGAGGAGAGAAAGCGATTGTGAATTATGTCTTATTATGAGTATAGTAGAGAGAAAACGTCATGGATGTCGAAAGTTAAGAACTTTTTTAAGAAAGACAAAAAGGTAGTGACTAGAGAGGGACAAGTAATTCCTCCGCCGAAATCACCAGCTTCGCACATGATGCTGAAATATGGATATCATACATGCATATGGTTAGAAAATTGGACAAAATATACCAAGAATGATGGAGCATTGGCTTTCCCTGAGAATGGTTCATTTAGTGTAGCGGTACTCTGAATTTGAGAGAGAAGATGGCAATGTTAGAACCTAGACCGACACAGTTTGAAGCTTTAAGTGAATGGGAAGATGAGATGTATGAACGAGAGAGATTCAGAGGATTAAAGAATCATGAGTTTGTGCCTGGAAGGTTATGGGGAGTAAATCATGAGGACAGAATAAAGCGTTGGAGATGTGCTAATATGACAGGAGGTTTGTTTCCAGCTTTTACAGTTGAGGAAGAAGCAAAGAAAAAGTGTACAGAGAAAAAGAAACATGTAGTTATGGAAAAGTATGGGTATGGTGGTAGTGAAACGGAAGATGAATTGCTGGAAGATATTTTAAACAGAAACCCACCTCCATACCAACAGACTTCTGCGGTGGTGACACCTAATGCACCGCCAATGGAAACTGGGAGGAATAAAATTCCCGAACGAAGAGATGAGATAAATAGGTCACAAGATCAGTTAAAAACTTCACAAAATGAAGAGATAGAAAGTGACAATGCAACTGAATTAGCAAAAACTACAAGAGAATTGACTGAGAAAATAAGAGAATTGACAAAGAATATGGAAGCTGTAACTGTACCAGTAACGATAGGTCCAGTAATGCCAGTTTATGAGAATCAGAAAATTGATGAACGTTCTTTAGTGATTCCTATGAATTCACATTTGCAAAGAAAAAGAGAAGGGATGGAACTGGACAATGAAGGTGCACACCATTTGGTTAGTACCTATAGACCAAGCCCACCTACTAATTTGACGATAAATGAGAATGAGTTCAGGAGAATACCTATGGTAACGGAGTCTTCATCAGGGACACCAGAAAGAAGTAACAATTGAATAGAATTAAATAGTACGCCTGTAGGTCCGACTCCAGATGAGTTAAATGAATGGATGAAAGCGCTAAAAACGAAAGAGACAGAAGTAAAACCATTAGATGTAATTAGGTTAAAAATAGACATGGAAGAATTGATTTTAGGAACGATTGGTACAGAAAAATTGAAAAATGATCAGGATGATGAGATTATGTTTTTGTGCAAAAGTCTAACATGGAGAGCTAGAAATTTACATGACAAATTAGAAGAAACAGCGAATGAACTAGGAGTAGAATTTGTAAAAGTGAGAACGTTGCAGAAACCATATAGAGTAGATTTTTGTGAGAAAGATATAGAGAATCTGAACACATCAGGACGATTGACCCAAATAAAAGAATTAATTGTTCTACTGAGAAAATGGGGTGATGTGGATAGATGGAGAAGTAGATGGATGAAAAAGAATGAGAAAGTAACAGATAAAGCATCTTTGGCTTTTGCAGTAACAGATAAGGAACCAATTGTAAGGGAGTACCCGATGAGAGAAACTCCAGGAGGTAGTTATGTGCATGTTCCGTGGTCTAGACAGGATATACTGTCATTTACAAATGATTTCCCAAAGTTGAGAGAGAAGCCAGTAGAATGGTACAGACAAGTGGAGAGATTTGTTAAAGTTTCAAAGGTGTTGTGGATAGACTTGGATGGATTGTTTGATATAGTAGTGCCAGCTGATTTGTGGACAGAATGTAAGATTACTATTGATTGGCCAACTGTAGAATATCCAAGGGATGCTAAAACAGGAGCGCCAGGACCAGAAGTGATGAGAAAGTACGATCAAGTAATTACCTTTTTGAAGAATAAGATTCCACCTAAAGAAACGGATTGGGTAAAAATAGACAGAACCACGCAGGAAAGTAAAGAATCAGTGCATGATTACTATGAGAGACTATTGTTAGTTTTCAAACAATATAGTGGTTATGAGACACTAAATGAGAAGGATATGAGTCATTTTGTATATAGATTTGTATATGGGTTGAAACCAGAGATAAGTGAGATGATTAAACAGCATATGATTTGTTGGCAGAATAGCACAGTCGATGAGGTTTTGAGATATGCTAAGTATTGCAGTGATGATATTGAGAGTAGACAGCGGAAATTGAAAGAGAAAGCCATGTGGGCACAGGTGAAAGTTGCAGAGAAGCAAGAAGCTCAATTGAGTAATACAGGTAATGAAGCAGGACAGGCTAGATTTCGACCAAATATAGGCAAAGGAAAAGGACAAATGAGCATAGATGAGGCAAAGAAAAAGTGGCCATGCCACAACTGCGGAAAGCTAGGGCATTGGAGAAACAAGTGTAAATTTCCTCCTAAACTTAATGTGGAAAATCAATCATTAAATTCACAGGTGCAGAGTGAGGTAGTTACTCCACAGAGTCAGGTGCCACAACCACCACTTCCCAAGAGTGTTAACCAACAGAAATTCAGTGCAGAAACAGGATTCTACGGAGGAGAGCAGGTAACACAGTTGCCGCGTGCAGCTGCCATTTCTCAATATTGGTTACGACAGGATGATGATGAGACGGATGAAAGCTTCTGACGGTGCCTAGGAGAGGGGGAAGAGTGCGTGCTTGGCGCAACTCTAGAGGTAGATCAAGCAGGTCCATTTGTGGATGGAGAAGTGAATGGTGCAAATGTAACATTCCTTGTGGACACTGGAGCTACCCGTTCTACTGTTAGGTCAGTGGAAATTCCAAACCTTCCTCTCTCAGGTGAACATATCCAAGTAGTTGGAGTATCGAATCAGCAAATTAAGACGCCTCTTACTAAATTAGTGGAGGTAAAGATTGGTCCATTTAGTGAAATGCACAGATTTGTAGTGTGTGATTGTAGTCCTGTGAACCTATTAGGACGCGATCTATTGTGCAAAATGAATTGCACTATCTATTGTGCTCCAGATGGAATTGCATTTCAGACCCCAGATGAAGATGTATTGTATAAAATGACACTGGTAAATTTAGAACCAGAAGTAAATGATTTGTTTCCTGTGTTTGATGCAGAGAAAATCCCAATTGAACTGAAAGAGACAGTGAAAGAGGAAGTGTGGGACTTTACAGGAGAAGATATAGGATTAATGAAAGAAGTAGATCCCGTTAAAATCTCCGTAAAAGAGGGAACAAGTTACCCAAATACGCCCCAGTATAAATTGACACCAGAAATAATTGAAGGAATAACGCCAGTAATAAATAAAATGGTTGAACAAGGGATTCTAAAAGAAATCATGAGCAGTCCATGTAATTCGCCAATAATGGGACTGAAAAAGCCAAACGGAACATATAGAATTGTACAGGATTTGAGGAAGGTAAACAAAATTGTAGTGACTTGTTGCCCAATAGTACCGAACCCTGCTGTGATTCTATACCAGATTCCACGTGCAGCAGAATGGTACACAGTAATTGATTTATGTCATGCATTTTTCTCTATTCCATTGCATCCAGATAGCCAGCCATTATTTGCATTCAGGTTTGGAGAGCGTATTTTGGCATGGTGCCGAATTCCTCAACTGTACACAGAAAGCCCCTCGATCTTTAATCAGATTCTAAAGAAATCCTTGGAAGATTTAAAAATGCCAGAAAAGTCAGTGATGGTTCAGTATATTGATGACCTACTGGTGGCATCAAAAACGAAGGAAGCATGTGTCAATGATACAATTGCTTTGCTGAATCATTTAGCCAAAAGAGGACATAAAGTGTCCCCATCAAAATTGCAGTTTTGTCAACAAGAAGTCCAATATTTAGGGCATAAAATTGAGAAAGGAGTGCGAAAGGTAACGACTGAGAGAATAAAGATGATTCAAGGAATGAGAGCTCCAATGACGCAAAGAGAGGTAAGAATGTTTCTGGGAATGGTTGGATATTGTCGACAATGGATAAGCGGTTTTTCGTTGATCGCCAAACCGTTAAAGATCCTTTTGAAATGAATGATGAGGAAATGAAAGCATTCAGAGAGCTGAAAAAGAAATTGTGTGAAGCTCCAGCATTGGGAATGCCTGACTATGAGAAAGATTTTGAGTTGTATTGCAGTGAAAGAGATGGATGTGCATTTTCAGTCTTGGTACAGAGACATGGAACCATGAAAAGACCCATTGCATATTTTTCAGCTGTTTTAGACCCTGTAGCGAAAGCGTTGCCTGGATGTTTGAAAGCAGTTGCTGCTACTTGTGTGAGTCTGGAACAGAGTGAAGGCATAGTGATGGGATATCCACTGAGAGTATATGTTCCCCATTCTGTGGAAATTCTCTTGACAAGAACGAAAACCCAATACATGACACATAGTCGGCTGACTAGGTATGAAAAAGTAATTTTGAGTGCAGATAATGTGACCATTGACAGATGTATGAATGTGAATCCTTCGACATCATTGCCGGATGAAGAGAGTGTGATTGAAATGGATGAAGTAGATCACGATTGTCTGAATGTGCTTGAATATTGTACAAAACCGAGACCAGATATACGAGATGAGCCCTTAAAGGAATCAGATTATATTCTGTTCGTGGATGGCTCATGTTTGAGGAACAAATGATGGAGTTCTAAGTGCAGCGTATGCAGTTTGCACAGTAGCAACTGTAATGGAAGCATCTTGTCTGAAAGGGATACGGTCTGCCCAAGTCGCAGAACTAATAGCTCTGATTCAAGCTTGCAAGTTGGGAAGAAATGTACGGGTTACGATTGTGACAGATAGCCAATACGGTTTTGGAGTTGTGCACGACTTTGGTCAGATTTGGTCACAAAGAGGTTTCTTGACGTCTGCAGGAACGCCAATTAGAAATGGAGATTTTGTGAAAAAGTTGCTTGAGGCGATACAGCTGCCTAAACAGATTGCTGTTGTGAAGTGCAATGCACATAAACATGGGGAAGACTACATAACTGTCGGCAATAAGTATGCTGATGAGATTGCACAGTACTGTGCAAAGAACGTGGTCTCTTTGAACAGGAACCGAGAAAGAGAGCATATTTCTTGTCCTTTGCTTTTTACTAACCCTGTTGAGACATGGGATGAGGTGAGACAGTTACAGGAAGCAGCAGATGATGAGGAAAAAGATACATGGATAAAAGCAGGATGTAGAAAACATGAGGAAAATGATGTTTGGGTTTACAGAGATGAAAGACCAGTTATGCCTGATAGCATGATTTCTGACATGGCACGGATGTACCATGGACAAGCCCATATTGGGAGAGATTCAATGATCAGACTTTTTAGACAAACATGGTATAATCCAAAATTCAGAGCCATAGCTGAGAGTCTTTGTCAAAGATGTCTTATTTGTCAATAGTTAAATCCAGGAAGGAAGACAGTAGTGAGTCTAGGAACAATAGGACAAGAAGGAGGTCCGTTCACTAGAATGCAAATGGATTTTATAGAAATGCCCCCGAGCAACAGACTAAGGTATGTCCTCGTAGTCGTCTGTTTGTTTTCCCGTTGGGTGGAAGCATACCCGACCAGAAGGAATGATGGAATCACGGTAGCAAAACTTATGCTGCGAGAATTCATTCCGAGGTATGGTTTTCCAGTCACGATTGAAACAGATAGAGGAACACATTTCCAAAACGAATTAATTAAACTGATTTGTGAAGCACTTAGTATTAAACAGAAACTGCATTGTGCATACAGACCAGAGGCTTCTGGAATAGTAGAGCAAGTGAATGGAACAATTAAGAACAGGTTAGGAAAAATGTGTCAAGCCACAGGACTCAAATGGCCAGATGCCTTGCCATTAGTTTTAATGACAATCAGAAGTATTCCGGAAAGGAAAACTGGACTCAGTCCCCATGAGATAATTATGGGACGAGCAATGAGACAAGCACATGTACCTGTCAACAAACTACTGACTATAACTGATGATCTGGTGCTGGATTATTGCAAAGGATTGGCTGATGTGGTGCGTTCTGTGTTTCATCAGGTTGGACCGGATGCTACTACTCTTGAAAGAAAACCAGCTCACGACTTGAATCCAGGAGATTGGGTCCGCATAAAAGTCCACAGAAGAAGAAACTGTTTGGTTCCTCGCTGGGACGAACCGCGACAGGTGATACTGGTGACAACCACTGCAGTCAAATGTGCAGGAGTAAAACACTGGGTGCATGCCAGTCACACCATCAGAGTTCCAGAACCTGAAGATCGACATGTAAGTCGACATCTGGAAGTGTTGGATAACAGTTCAGCATCAGAAGCGGAAGAAGAGACGAACAGGGTGCCAGAATCTGAAGATCGACCTGTAAGTCGACATCTGGAAGACCCAACTACAAGTGCAACGACAGAAGAAGTGGAGGAAATAGCTGAAGTTCCAGAACTTGAAGATCGACATGTGAGTCGACATCTGGAAATATCAGACACCAGTTCAGAATCTGATACAGATCATTCGGATTGTGAGGAAATTCTGAAAAGAAATTGGAAATTTGAAAGCATAAGAGAAGAAACTGAGCACGAAGATAGTAACAGTGAGCAACCAAGTACAAGTTGTGGTAAAATCCTTCGGAGATAATATTAATAGATGAAGAAGGGAGAGTTTCAAACAGAAAGTTAGAAAAATCGGAAGATCCCCGAGGAGCAATAGGGACAGATAGCCAAACAAAAGAACAGGGAAATTTAGAAGCAGATAGAGAGATTGACACAAATTCGGAAGAACCTCGAGGAGGGACAGAAATAGGTGAACGAAGGAAGATAAGAAAAGAACCACAAGTAGAGGAAGAAAATGAAATTATAAGATTCAAAATAAGAGACAATAAAGAGAAAACTGAAACAAAGTCTGAAGAAAGTGGAGAAGAGAGAAACCAAAAACTAGAGTCAAGAAAAAGAACTTGGAAAACAGAAAGAGAGGAAAAAGGAAGTGAGGCAAAAAGGCCAAGAAAAGGAGACAATTGGCCCAACGAAGTAAGAAAATTAAGATACAGGATCATAAGGTTAGATGGAAAAAGTGCTGAACAAGTGAATGAAATAACAAGTCAGAAAGAGCAAGAAAAACAAGGTGGAAAACACTTGCAGAAAACGAAAAGAGTAAAGAAGGTAAATCCGAAGTATAGATCGCCTGAATGGTTGTACCTTGCTTTAACTGATATCAAAGAAGAAAAGAACACTCACGAGAACCCAGAACAAAGAAACCTAATGGGTGAAGGTGAAGTGCAACAAACTTGAAGAAATTTAAACAAATTTCTACCGGACTTGACAAAATACTGGATTTGACGAATTTCTACCAGAGTTGACAAAATACTGGATTTGACAAAGAAAGAATTCTGAAAAGAATTTAAAGAAAGTACCAAACGAAGACAAAAGCATTGGAGTGCAGAGTGGCTAAGAAGTCATTTCTGAGGTGTAGTGACACAATTTTCTTGTAAATAAATAAATAGGTTATAAGACAAAATGGAGGATACTAGAGATAGAAAATGTAGATGTGAGTTTTTAAGTAGATGGTGTAAGATGTGCTTCTTTTGTACAGGATTATTAATGACAGTATGGGTGGTTTTAGCAATCACTATTCCAATTAGTTTAGCTGTAGTAGAAACGTCTAATCACACAGAGAAAGAAAAAGGAGCTAACACTCAAGAAACAGTTTTATTAAAAACTAGTGCAGAATTACATAAAGACAAATCAATAACAGATTTTTCAAAGAATGTTTTTACTAAATTATTATATGAGTATGTCGAAACAATGGATGTAAGAGATTGCTATGTTTGTATGCAATTGCCTGCGTCTGTAGCAGAGGGTGTGACTTATCATCACCTTCCTTTGACGTATGGAATAACATGTAGTGTTTTAGCAAGTTTATTTTATAAAACAGGTAGATTAGAATATTATTACACTGACATAGATAAGATTTTTGCGAACATTTCTGTAGTTCCCGAACTAAACAAAATAAAAGAGGGAAAAACGTTTGGTGAATTTTTCATAGAAGAAAAGATTTTAACATTAGATAATATAGTTAAAAACAACCTTACCTGTGAGTTAAAGAAAGAAGAAAAGGTATTTTTAGAGATGGTTGAAGAAAGAAGAGTGAAATTTCAAAGAAAAGTGATAGAAGAGACAAAAACACCTCTTTGGGCGTTTGAGGAAGACAATCATGACAAGAAAAAGACAAATGCAGCTATGACTCTGGATTGGCCCCAACAGGGAAGGTTGTGCATTAGAAGAAATAGAACAAGATATGACAATTATTTTGTGGGTTCCAGTGATTGCCATGACAATTATCAAATTTTAGGCGGATGGGGATTCAAAGGGGGAAAAGATCCAATATTTCCAGGGATCTATTATGTTTGCGGTAATAGGGCTTATTACAGGTTGCCGGACCATTGGTATGGGTCATGTTATTTAGGCCTGGTCTTTCCAAAGATTTTTCATATGGATAGAAAAGAAAAAGGAACACACAAAATGATAAATACCTTTATACGTAGAAAAAGGGAACGTTTTTCAGAAATAGTAGGTGATATTTTTGGTGCATTGATACCAGCAGTGGGAATATCTTTGAATGCATTTAAAATTCGGAAATTATCCACAGTGGTAGATCGTTTATCTACAGATACTGCTGGAGGGTTCTTGATGGTAAATACCGAGATGGTTGCCATGAGAGCTATGGTAATGCAAAATCGACTTGCCCTTGATATTCTTTTGGCAAAAGAGGGTGGAGTCTGTGGAATGCTGAAAGTCCAACATTGTTGCACTTACATTCCAGATAAAAGTGAAAATATACAAAAGTATATAAAGAATATTACAAGTTTGCACAAAGAACTTGTTCCACTGGAGGTTGAAAGTGCATTTGGAAAACTTGGTAAAGGGTTTTCTTCAGTAATAAATTGGTTAACAAGAATGAGTGGATTAATAATAGGGAAAGTTATAATAATAGCAACCATGATAATCATAATATTTTTAGTGTTGAAGCTTGTAATTACATGTATAAAGAAAAGAAGAAGACAGAATAAAATAGAAAAAGAAAACATGATAAACAAAGAGAGGAGAGAGAGAAATGGGTGAAATAGAGCTAGAAGAGATAAAAGAGAACATGTACAAGAAGACCAAGAGACAAGTTGAAAGGGATACAGTTGTGTAAACTAACAAAAGCAAACGGATAAAAGAAATATGCGGTCTGAGAGAATTGTATAACTTGGGTTTTGTGGTGATATTAAAAATCACCAAAGGGGGGAGTTGATGGAGCAGGATAAATGAACATTTTTTAACCTCCTAATAATTTACGTAAAATAATTAATAAACATGTTCATTTAAGTAAATAACCAACAATGTATGTTACATGTGAAAGGTAAAGGTAACACGCTATTTTGTGTGCAAATTAATCTACTTATAATTGTTGACGTGGCTAATATAAACGTAATATTTGCGTACTAATAGAATAATGAAATGCATAATTTGTGCTTTAAAAATAAAACATGTAGTGGCACAATAAAGCGATGGTAAGTAAGGGACGGCTTTATATGTTGCTTTTTGCTAGGTAATACCTAATTGTGGTACGTAGAATGATGGGAGGGATACGAAAGGGTTTATAGTCCTTATTTTAACAATATTTTGTTTATCTTTATAAATAGTGCGCTTAGGCCTGTTGAGCAGCGATATAAAATGGCCGCCATGAGCTAGAGTACGCATGTGCGAGAAGCCGTGTGGAAAAGGAGAAAGGCCGTGAACAAGAATGACCACGTGTTCATTCTGAGAGCCTAGGATGGAAGTATGGTCAAGGCTATCATGACCTTACGGAATAAATGTGTGCCAAGATGATCAGCAAGAAGCGTGAGAAGTCAAAATTAATAAATGGACAAACGGAACTGTTGAACCTAAAAAGTATCAGAAAATGATACAAATTGGACTGATCGAAACTGATGAGTAATGTCATGAACTGTGGGAAACGATGCAAGCATGGACATTCCACAAAGAACTGGTTAAGACAAGGACGTTTGATAAAAATGTATATGGACTCGAATGAACCAATGAGAGAGAATCACGCCATAAAGAGGCAACATTTTATTTAGTAAGCGAGAATTAGGGTATAAGAAGACCTACTCCTGGTGGGAGGGATTGATGATGATGAGCGAGCGTACTGTTAGGAGAAGGGAGAGCTGAGATTGCTGATAGAGGAGTTGCGGGTGCTGAGTTGCTGTTGCAGATGATCGAAGCTGCTGCTGCTATTTTTATTAAGTATAAGATGCTGCTTTTGGAGAACCTTTTTACTCCTGATAGATTTTTCATTTAGCTATTAGATTTTCCAAGACAGATAGATAGATCTTTTTGGAGTTCTTGCTGTGACAAATTTATCTTCCATCTAATAGGTATGCATTGTAATTTAAATTTATTCTTATAATGATGATAAATGTAATAATCTGAGTGATAAACTTAAAACTTATGCATTGTTTCTAAACCTTATATAAACTTTATTATCTTTAAACAAATGACTCAGTGGTTCTTTAGCTCAATGATTAATGAAAATGTTAAAAGGTTATTGTGATTGAGCTGGTCTTAATCACCATCAACTGATTCCTACTAGTTGGTCCATCGACCAATGAGCGGAATACCTTAAAAGCAATGAGAAATATTATGTTGTGTTAAAAAGAGGTATCCCGTCTCCTTCCAGCGAATCGTTTTACTGTTTTTTTCTCCTAGGTTAAGGACGAAGTTAATCCAGGGAATAAATGAGTAAGTGAATGTATATGCGGTGTTATGGGCCCCACCGTCATATGGATATAGTTTGCATGTTGGAGGGATAGTTGTACCTGGATGACCGAGTCATATAGGAGAAGAATTTTTATTGTTAGCGCTGGATCATTATGCATGATGCCTCCATGGCAGCAGTGAGAGAAACACGTTTTTTTCTTATACAACTATGATGTTGGTAGGAATACATTTGATTCAGTGACACTTTTTCTCAATGGCTAGGAGCACTGTTTGCACTAGATATACAACATTGTACATTTCACCCAAAGAATGAGAAGTCTTTGATCCCAATCTTTGTCAGAAGGATGGTGATATCCAGACACTTTCTTTGCATGCACAGAGATTTTACCTGTCATGTTCTTTGTCAGTCCAACTAAAGTAATGAGTCAGGAAAATGAACTATTCTGGAAGAACAGAAGATTCAGCTAATTTTACCTGAAGGCAATAAAATATAAGACAGTCTGACAGACTTGGACATTGTAGAGAATAACATGAATACAATGCTTAATAGAGCAGTAGGTATGAAGAAACCCATGTGCTATTTTATCCCCATGTTATTGGAGTCACAGCCTATAGATATATTGTGCCCGAAAGGAATCTGCAACGTTTTCAAAGATAAGAAATAAGGCTGGTGTCTCTCTCCCCTTTCATACTGAGTTATGCTCGGTGTGGCTTGTTTGGAGTCAGACAAAATCTGCCAGAGAATCTCTAATTTACAGGTTGTATTGAGAGCCTCACCTAATATCTTGTATACCATGTGCACACTTAGTAATTGGTATTTCACATTTTATGGTTATTTATTATATATTATTCATCTATAGAACATGCGCATTAGAAAGACTGTGAATGTTATAAGATGATTGTGTCCCCTCATTATTCATTTTTTGGTTCCTTTCCTGGTGAGGGTTTATGGCACAGGAGGAACTCAGATTGCCCCTGTGATGGCTGCTCTAATCAAAGCACTCTACACTTTATGTTTTTTTGTAAGTTTTACGAAATCTTTAGGTCACATTTTTTAAAATGCTTATTATTAAATTTTACTATTTGTAGACTGACACTTATTTTCCTCCAATGATAAGAATCTTTTTCTACCTGTCTAGCTGTACTGTGTTATGTTAAGATGGCAGTCAAGTCAAGTTAAGAATACTTTATTTCGGTTCAAAGAACCATAATTTTTAACAATAACATTTAAAAATTCATAAACAATCACAATAAAAGCTAAAAAACAATTCTTAAAATTCCAGCAATATAGTATTCTTTACATACAGTAATCATTTTGGGCTGCATGGAATTACATCAGTCATTGAGAGCATCATTTACTCGTATCGCTTCCTAATAGCCAAAGAAACCTTTATTTAATTGGTTACCGCTGTACAAATATCCATGGTAGCCAAAGTATGCAAACTATTAAAACCATCAATATATGTGCAAGGGCAAATCTTCCTTAATAATGGAATTAAGAATCTACTTCTCTGCGTTTTGTATAAAGTACAAAATAAGACAAAGTGCATAGTGCTTTTTGGTCGAAAAGGTATTGCACGGACAAGGCATAAGCTTATGCAACCACCCTCTTTGGTATGGAAATGCCAACAAAAAGTGCAGAGTGCATAAACGGAATCTAGTGAGATAAAATCTGATCTGAAAGTTAGTAGAAAAAGTTAAATAGTATTGCAGTTTGGCAGGGAACCACTGTAATAAGCCCATCTCGCCATGCTGAGGATCACGCATATTACTCCTAGTATGGTATGCCTCTTTAATGATGACCTTGACTTTTGGGGGATGCTTTCGGGATTTTCGTAAAAATGCCCTAGTCCTATCTGGTGGTATTTTTCCCTCAAGTAGTGAAGCCAGGGTATTAATAAAGCATTTACTACAAGCCGGGGCACGGACCACACCCCCCAGGCTCTTTTGCTTTCACCTCATTTCCTGGCGCCCGGAGGAAAATAAAGCCAGCTGCGAGGCCCCGCTGTGCGGAACCCGCTTCACTATGAGCCGGGTGACGCACCACACCCTCCAGGCTCCTTTGCTTTCACCTCATTTCCTGGCGCCCGGAGGCACATAAAGCCAGTCGCGAGGCCCTGCTGCACGGGACCCGCTTCACTACGAGCCGGGACACGGACAAGCCCCCCAGGCTCCTTTGCTTTCGCCTCATTTCCTGGCACCCGGAGGTGCATAAAGCCAGCCGCGAGGCCCTGCTGCGCAGGACCAGCTTTACTACGAGCCGGCATAAATTGTAATGGGGTGACCCAGTATCCCTCAGAACCTGGGCATTTAGAAAATATACTACAATTGGTCCTGTTGGGTGCACAATTGCCTTACAGTTCCATCAATAAATGTAAACAATTAAAAGAAGGAAACACACATCAATTGAATTAATCAAAATTAGTATATTGTAAATTCTTTCTCTTTTTTGTTTTTTGTTTTTTGTCACAAAATAATATGGCTGTCACAGGACAATATTCATAATTGGATAAGGCGACGAGTGACTTATACGTGAATAGCTGATCTAAAAGTGACAAGGTGTTTTGAGTGAAGATAATATATACAGTGCTATACAAGTGTATAAAATGATGGGATCAATGGACATCCATCTCTAGACATATGAATCTCCAAGAAGCCTCTAGAATATTCTGTTATTTTGCATGGGATGGAGAACATAGGGTATAGATTGTCATGGTACGTTGACGTTTCGACCCAGAAGCGTGCGTGATTGCGAAGGAGTCACAGCGGGTCTTCTTCAGGACAAAAGGGAGGACAGCCTGTCTAAACAAAATGAATAAGCAATGAGTGGGGTGTGTTTCACATGATGCATAGGAGAACTGATGGTCAGTGGGACCTACCAGTGAAAGTGGTCCGTGGTACCACTTGGAGTCCTATCTGATTGTAGGAGTAATCCACCGTCCGGTCGGATTTTAGAAGAGAGAGAAGGCAATTAAGGGCGGCTGGGAAGAGTGTAGCTCTCAGGATCATGCTGAGTTAAACGGAAGGTTACCTTTAGAGCAATGACGGGAGTAAGTCTCATAGCTCAAAGTGGATATTATTTCCATGAATCAAGGCTGTGGGTGGGGGGGAAGCAACCGTTTGAGACATCATAAATGGTGAATTAGGGTTTATTGACCTTAGTAAAAGAAAACAATTAAGGAGTGCGACTAGGTTACGCGTTTGTAAAACCACCGTTGTGGTGTGCGCATTAGGAGCCGGATAAGTGGCGGTGATGCCGATTACACAAGCGGGAGGGTGAATTCAGTCATGATAGCGTGCCAATATGGTTTAAAGCAGCGGAAAGACAAACTACTCAAAGGTTAAGAAAGTAGTATGTCCTACATCTAGTATGTATGAAGGAGGTCGCATTTAAAAAGCCACCGTGTTGGTAGGCGCGTTAGGAACCGGAAGCGTGATAGCAAAGCCGGTCAGAGTAGCATGCTACAAATAGTATGCATCAGCATGTGTGCTTGGTGTAAGTTTGACACAAGGAGGTTACGTGTATCAATCCCCCGTAGTGGTATTGATGCCAGTCAAACTGATTGCAGCAGCGGGATGTGCGCATTACTGCTGCCAGTCATGGTTCCCGGGAAGCAATTGACTCGCATAGAACACCGCATGAGCTAAGGAGGTTGAGGAAGCCTACGTGTGCAATGGCAAAACATGATCATTACAAAAGCCAGAAAGCAACAGCGTGACATGCTGCTTAAAATACAGGTCAGAAGTTGACCAAAATTCACATGGTATTAGGTCGAAGGGTCCCCCAGCCCCGCCAAGATAAAAACATAAGTGAATGGCACGCAGCTATAGAATGGTGTGTCTCACCTAATGCCCGGTAGAACGCTGACTGCTCGTAAAGCCGGTGTCTCGGGCAGACATGAGGGAATTTGACGGGCTGAGATAACATGCGCGTGAAGACGTCCTTCTGTTAATAGGCCCGAGGCTATGGGTTGTCAATCAAGGAGAGTGATTGACAAGAGTCAATTATTCCTGTAGACTAAGCTACGGGATTCGTTAAGTAACTGGCATCATGTGTGTGAGATGTATCAGGGTGGTAACACGAAATGAGATAATTATTGGCATATTATATGAAAAATGCAACATTGGCTCAGGAGGTGATGTATTGACGATCAGGCGATTTCGCACCGTCAGTGTGATCATACACCCTCCAGACTCTTTTGCTTTCGCCTCATTTCTTGGTGCCCGGAGGTGCATAAAGTCAGCTACGAGGCCCCACTGCGCAGGATCCTCTTCACTACGAGCCGGGGCACAGACCACACCTCCCAGGCTCCTTTGCTTTCGCCTCATTTCCTGGTGCCTGGAGGTGCATAAAGCCAGATGCGAGGCCCCGGTGCGTGGGACCCGCTTCACTACGAGCCAGGGCATGGACCACACCCCCCAGGCTCCTTTGCTTTGGCCTCATTTCCTGGCACCCGGAGGCACATAAAGCCAGCCGCGAGGCCCAGCTGCGCGGGACCTGCTTCACTATGAGCCGGGGCACGGACCACACCCCCCATGCTCCTTTGCTTTTGTCTCATTTCCTGGCGCCGGGAGGTGCATACAGCCAGCCACGAGGCCCGCTGTGCGGTATGCATGCAGGACACACCTGGGCAAAGCCCGGGCCAAGGGTGGGCCCGTCCGTGCCGGTCATAGACCGGAAGAGGCTGGGCCACCCCTCTAGGCCCTGCGACTTGGGGCCTTACTCAAGGTACTGTACAACACATTGTAGCACATTTTGCGACTTGTTAGTTGTTCCCTATCTGCCATACTGGCTTGTGGGCTTGCCATCTCCCCCTGCATTTCCACTTTCTGTTCCCCGCTAGAACTTTTGTCAAACCTGTTGGAGCCCCCATGAGGAAAAGGAAGGTTGTGGAAGGGGTGACAGGCTTGGTGGAGCACACAAAGCAGCCAAGATATCCAAAAAGACACAGAGCCTACCAGAGGGGGGTGGTGTTCTCGATTGCATTGACGATTTACTGATTAGTGCGAGGGTTCATTGGCTCCAACTCCTGAAGATGCTGTGTCTAGAGCAAAAACAGTCACAGCACACGAGACCCTCGCTAAAAAGGGGCGTATACCCAGTATGTTCAGGAAGGCGAATAATGGTAAAGGTGCTGAGCCCCCGGAAGCCTCGGCTATGTCTCAGGATGCTCTTCAAAATGTGATCACTGATACCAGCTTCTACTACTGAGCTTCTATGCAGTAATAGATTTTGACCCTTGCAACACTTACTTGAAACCAGCATTGTTACTGAGGACATAGATGACAGGGGGAGAGCCAAGAAAGGAAGCCCCCCACACTAGCGATGCACCTTTGGATAATCCTGAAGCTGCAATCTCCGTTTCTGATCTACATAAGGAGGTTTGTGCCCTGAAAACCACCATTGGGACTGTTGGACTTGGCCCTTTTTGCAGGGTCATCCCTGAAATTTTTGCCTTCCTCCTGTACTTTTTCTGACCTGTTTTTGTTGGTTTTATGACTCTGGGCACTTTACCACTGCTGATCAGTGCTAAAGTGCATATGCTCTCTGTTATAAATTGCTGTATGGATTAATGATTCCATGATTGGCCTATTTGATTCACTGTCAGACCCTAGTACAGTGCACTGTTTGTGCCCAGGGCCTGTGAATCAAATGCTGCTGGTGGGCTTGCAGCACTGGTTGTGCCACCCACAGGAGCAGCTTGTAAAGTGTGTCTCAGTCCTGCCATTGCAGAGCCTGTGTGAAGTCGGGTACTGCCATGTCGACTTGGTAAGTGCACCCACTTACCAGTCCCCAAACCTTCACTTTTCTGCATGTTAGTCACCCCTAAGGTAGGCCTGCGGGCAGGGTGCATTGTATGTAAGAGGTAGGACATGCCCTGGTGTGTGTGGCATGTCCTGATAGTGAATTACAGCCAATTTCGTTTTTCACTATTGCAAGGCTACCTGTCCCCATAGGCCAGAATGGGCAGTTTGATTATAACATCTTATAATCCTACCTGACCCAGGGAACATGGTAGAAAAACGAATTTAGTATGCCTGAACTCAGAATGATAAAATACATCTTTTAGTGAAGTTGGTTTAACATTCTGTGTTTGAAAATACCACTTTTAGAAAGTAGGTATTTTCTTGCCTAACCATCCAGCCTGCCTCTGCTAGCTTGTGTATTGTGTGTCTGGGTTTGTGAGTGACAGGGGCTGGGGGACTCCAGGAGACAGGGTGAGTCAGAACAGGGCTGAATAGACCTATCTGCATGTAGAGTGGTGGGAGGAGTGGCACCTGGGTCTGAATAGGGCTGTGCCTGCCTTCCACAATGCTGGCTCCACCTCCTGTGGTTCGTCTGATGTCCCTGGCCCACACTGACAAAGGAAGAAGGTGTGCACTGGCAGAATGCACCCAGAACTGGTTTGGACTAGGTACAGGACCCTCTGCCTTCAGAGGACAAAGGATTTATGGGTATAAATCCTGGGGCCCAGACCCCAAGACTTTAGATCACTTCTGGAACAAACAAGACGAACCTTTGCTGAGGAGAGGAAACAGAGAAGCTGAAGGAGGAGACTATCCCTATGCTGTGTGCTGTTTTAGGGATTGGCCTGCAGTGGTTGCCTGATTGCCAAAGAAAGGAGAAAGGAACTTTGTGCTACTTTCATCATCTTGCAGAATATCTCCAAGGGCTTGAAGATTGAGCTTGCCTCCTGCTGAAGTCTCAGGAACACAAGACATCACCAACCAGCTCCTGTGAATTCCCTTGCTGGGAATTTGAAGTACCTGCTGTTGTGTTGGGCCTTCTGAGAGACTGCGTGTCGCTGGGAGCTGGAAGCGCGACTCACGAGGGAGAAGCGTGTCGCCGCCGCAGCTGCTGCCGTCGCATTGCCGAGAAAGCGTGCCGCCGCTGTCGCATCGCATCACTGAAGCGCCTCGCATCACCGGAGAAGAGTGTCGCCTTCGCATCATCGGAGAAGCGTGTCGCAGGGCCTGTCGTGGCTCAGACGATTCACTGAGTCGTCGCACGGCCGTCGGGCATGCACGCATCGCCCCCTGAGTGTGGCATCAAGAAGAAGATGCCATTTTGTTTCATTGCACCGGGTTGTCATCGCATCGCGGCACTGCGGGTCGCATCGCCACAGAAGCGCAGTAAGAAACCGACGCATCACCTCCCCACGCGGTGAAGAACCGACGCATCACTTCCTCTCCGGTAAGGAACCGCCGCATCACCGTCCCCTACACAGCAGTAGGGAACCGACGCATCACCTCCCCCGGAGCAAGGAACCGACGCATCACCGTTTTTGCGTGTAAGGAACCGACGCATTACCTTCCCTGCAACTCTTTTGTTTGTATCGCGTTACTCATCCAAAGGTACATTGAACGTTGAGTGTCACATTTACCATCTTTATTGAACTGAACTATTTTCTACCATTGACAGTTATATTTTTTAGTGTATTGTGGATTTTTGTCGTTTTGGGTCTTGTGTTAAGTCTATATAAAAATATTTTTATATAATACAACCTGTGTGGTGTCCATCTGTAGTGTTGTCACTGTGTTACTGTATGTGTTCACAAATGCTTTACACACTGCCTCTGAGATAAGCCTGCCTGCTCGTGCCAAGCTACCAAGGGGGTGAGCAGGGGTTATTTTAGTAGTGTATTCCCCTTACCCTGACTAGAAGCAAGGGTCCCTATTTGGACAAAGGTACCTACCTCTGCCAACTAGAGACCCTCAGTTCTAACAGGGACACTAACTGGGCTTATCTACAGGTTGTTAGACAGGCTCGGAGATCATAATAGCCAAGGCACAGAACCTAGACTAGAGTACATGAGGGAAGCCGCCGGTAGTAAACAGCTGTCCTATACAGCCCCTCACGACATTCCCTTAACAACAACTTCTAACACCAACTTGAGTAATTGCATAGCTGAAACGGCTGGAATCTGCTAGTTCAATCTGCATCATAGGCATCATATAGACATTCACATCCTTTACGTCCTTTACATTTTTCACGTAGAGAAACAGTAAGGTGTAATAGCCCACAAAGTTGGGTAGGACCTGCTACTCCCCTTGCCACCCAGGGGAAAAAGATTTTTATGATCAATGTCCCTAAATGTGATCACTCCACAAGACATGAGAACGAATAATCCCTATTAAATAAAACCATCCATTGGATCAGGCACGTTAGAGGGTGCAGATCCATGATTAGGGAAGACATACTTCATGCAAAGAGATGCGTTTTATATGACAATCCAACAGATGCCATTGAGCTGACCTTGGCTGATGAGAGTTTAGTGTAAAAACTTATCGCCCTGGAAGTCAGGACTCTTCCCCCAGCTACATCGAACATCCAATACAAGAGGCAGCTGGTAACCCCTACTTCCTCGTGCAACCCCAACTTAAGTGCCAATAGGCCAACTTCATCGTCCCCCCTAACAGATATTGACTGACTACAGCACAGCTATACGTTCATGCCTATAGAAGCTAGTGTCCCTTGCACTCTCCCGTGTACAGACCCCCCAAAAAGCAGGGAACTATTGTCACTGCCAATACCACAGTGCCACCCAATTGGGAAAATACAACACATAGCCAGGGCTTTGCCAAAATTGACGCTAGTGTAACACCTGTCGATAAAGAAAATGGCCTTGAGATTTTTCCCCATGCTCCCCTTGAGCTACCCACAAGTCACAACTTGCTCAAGCTAATTTCATGGAACGTGGCTGGAATTCGAAGCAAATTGAGTCTACCTCATTGGGTACAGTTAGTCCAATCCCACGACATATGTATCCTGCAGGAAACATGAAGTTTATCTCCATCTTTCTTGCCAGGCTAAGTGTCGTTCCATCTGCCTGCATTAGCATCCAATAAAGGTCGTCCATCAGGTGGAATGTTGATATGGATTAGCATTGAACTTAACTGTAGTACTAAGGAGATACCCACGAATTGCCCTGATGTACAAGCTGTTAGATTGAAAGCCAACTCTGGCTTTATCTTAGACATCAATAATGTGTATGCCAGAGCCACCAGAGGGGGAGGCAAATCTGTCACCTTACAGACCTTAGAAGGCTGCTACGGGTGATTTTAATGTAACTTTTGAGCCACTGGATGAGGATGACATCATTGAAGTAAATGACGAGGATAAACTTTGGAATGTCCCTTTGCTTAGCTTACCTCCGATTAAGGAATGGTCTCAACCAGCCTTTCAATTAAACGCACTGACTATCGAACATAGGTTATGGGCCACTAATGGTAGGACCGTATCAGATAGAGAAGGCGAACTGACCTTCATTGGTCCAACAGGAGCCAGTCGCATAGACTACATCCTAGTAGATCTTAGGCTGTGGCCCACATTACTCGGCATGTCTATAATTAAGAACAGCGATAGCAAACACAACCCACTCAGTCTGGAGTTAGTCTTTCCCTGGGAGGGGAAAGATAGTGCTCTTAGGAGCAATCTGATTATGAAAGAGGTATTAGCCACCAACGATAAGCGCCATCTTAAATGGCCCATGGTTCTTGGGGATGAAAATAAACTCAACAAAATCAAGCAGGAACTATTAGCCCAGCTGGTTGGGATCCAATCCCTCTCAGAGGCCGCAGGAGATGTGGAAGATGTCAGTAAACTGCACGCAATGTTTTTTTAACAGCTTACTGCATATTTTGTAGTCAACTCCAAATGTACAAATCACAACGTTGGGGATTCAACCAGGTTGATCTCATGGTTTTCAAGCGGGTACAGATCTCTAAAGTGTCTACTGGTTAGAGCCATTAAAAATAAAAACATACCCCTAGTACAAGAACTACGGCGGTTGTTAGAACTGGGGGTCTCTAGTTGGCAATGGTTTGCACCTTTGTCCAAATAGGGACCCTTGCTTCTAGTCAGGGTAAGGGGGCTACACTCCTAAAATAACCCCTGCTCAAACCTGTGGTAGCTTGGCACGAGCAGGCAGGCTTATCTCAGAGGCAGTGTGTAAAGCATTTGTGAACACATACAGTAATACAGTGAAAACACTACAGATGGACACCACACAGGTTTAGAAAAATAAGTAATCTTTATATAGACTTAACACAAGACCCAAACGACAAAAATCCACAATACAGTATTAAAGAAAATGACTTTTAAATGGTAGAAATAGCTTTGTTCAAAGGTGATGGTAAATGCGACACGTTTCTCACAAAGTACCTTGGATGCGTAATGCAAAACAAACAAAAGGCTCGCAGGGAGGGTGATGCGTCGGTTCCTTGCTTCAGGGGAGGCGATGCGTCTGCTCCTCAATGCTTGCGCAAAGTAGGGGATGCGTCTGTTCCTTACCAGAGAGGAGGTGATGCGTTGATATCTTACTGCGTTCCGGTTGCGATGCGACAAAATGGCGCCTCGATGTGATGCGACGATCCGGTGCGATGCGACAAGATGGCGTCTTTGATGCGATGCGACGACGTGAAGGCGATGCGTGCACGCCGATGGCCATGTGGCGGAATCGGTAACTTCTGAGCCGCGACAGGCCCTGCGACACGCTTCTCCGGTGATGCGACGCGACCCTGCGGTGGCGACATGCTTCTCCGGTGATGCGACGACAAACAGCTGCGACGGAGACACGCTTCTTCGGTGATGCGACCCTTGCGGTGGCGACACGCTTCTCCGGGATTCGACGGCAACAGCTGCGGCGGCGACACGCTTCTTCTCGTTGCGTCGAGCTTCAAGCTCCCAACAATACGCAATCTCTGCAGACAGAATTCCCAGCAAGGAAATTCACGGGGGAGCTGGTGGTGGGCAGTCACCACCTTCAGCTTCCTTGGTTTCTCTCCTTGGTAAAGGTTCGTCTTGATTCCCAGAAGTGATCTAAAGTCTTGGGATCTGGGCCCCAATATTTATACTCAAAAAGTTTTTGTTCTCTGAAGGCAGAGAGCGTCTGTACCTGGCCAAGACCAGTTCTGTCCACACTGGTGCAGCTTCCTGGCAGGAGGTGGACACAGCATTGTTGAAAGCAGACCTGGCCCAGGTAGCTGAAAGGAAATCTCCTTCCCCTACTCTCTATTCTATGAGGGCTCAGGGGAGTGAAAGGAAATCCCCGCCCCCTACTCTCTATTCAGCCAAGGTCCTATTCAGCCCAGCCCTGACCCATCAGACTGCTGGAGCCCAAGCCCTCCTGTCACTCACAAACCAGACAAGGAATACACAACCTACCAGAGGCAGGCTGGATGCTTAGGCAAGAAAATACCTACTTTCTAAAAGTGGTATTTTCAAACACAGAATGTAAAAATCACCTACACTAAAAGATGTAGTTTAACATTCTGAGTTCAGGCATACTAAATTCATTTTTCTACCATGTTCCCTGGGTCAGTTAGGATTATAAGATGTTATAATCAAACTGCCCATTCTGGCCTATGGGGACAGGTAGCCTTGCAATAGTGAAAAACGAAATTGGCTGTAATTCACTATCAGGACATGACACCCACACCAGGGCATGTCCTACCTTTTACTTACAATGCACCCTGCCCTTGGGCCTACCTTAGGGCTGGCTAACATGTAGAAAAGGAAAGGTTTAGGGACTGGTAAGTGGGTGCACTTACCAAGTCGACATGGCAGTACTAGACTGCACACAGGCTCTGCAATGGCAGGCCTGAGACACACTTTACAAGCTGCTTCTGTGGGTGGCACAACCAGTGCTGCAAGCCCACCAGCGGCATTTGATCTACAGACCCTGGGCACACATAGTGCACTGTACTAGGGTCTGACAAGTAAATCAAATAAGCCAATCATGGAGTCACTAATTCATTACAACAATTTACAATAGGGAGCCCTTGCACTGTGGCACTGAATAGCAGTGGAACAGTGCCCAACGCATCTAAACCAGCAACAATGTATCAAAAAACAGAGGAGACAACAGCAAAAAATGGAAGGGAGACTCACGCCAATGGTACCAGGTCTAACAGCGGTCATGTAAACTAGCCATAACGGAGGCCAAGCGGAATCGGGACGAGGATAAGTGGAAGTAAATCGGGGACGCGTGCTCCATGAAAGATTATAGGAAGTTCGGGTTTCTTGTGGGAAAGGGAAATCTGGGAAACCAACCTGCACTAGCCAATAATATAACAGCTGGGGACTGGCAGGAGAACTTTGGGGCCCTTTACTCAGCCAGTACAATCTGCACCAAAGGGATGCCTCCTTTAGATTTACCACCTAACTTAGCGAGGGTTAACTTCACTAAGGAGGAAATAGAAACCTCAATTGATTCTATTGTAGCTGCAAAAGCCACGGGACCTGACGGAATAACCAGTGATTTGTTCCGACATGATAAAAGTAATTGGTCAAATTACATGCTGTCACTCTTTAACGCCATCGCAGGGGGAGCACGAATTCCTGAGTCTTGCAAGGGAGCCAAGGTTATACCAGTTTTAAAAAAAGGGGATCGCAACAACCCGGCTAATTACAGGCCTATTAACTTAATAGACTGCATCCAGAAGGTGTTTCGTCACACCCTCTTAGCCAGAATTCAGGACTGGATGACTAAGGAAAATATACTAACACCACTCCAAGCAGCCTTTCGACAAAAGACTGGGACAATTGACCAGGGGCCCGATTCACAAAAGTATTCTGAGACAAAATCCTAACTTTACGACTTTCGGTATTCACAGAAGGCATTTAGGAGTACTAAAGTTAGGATTTTGTCTCAGTTAAACTTAAGTTTTGGTCTTAAGTTAAACTTAAGACAAACTTAAGTTTAACTGAGACAAAATCCTAGTCATAAAGTTAGGATTTTGTCTCAGTTAAACTTAAATTTTGGTCTTAAGTTAAACTTAAGACAAACTCAAGTTTAACTGAGACAAAATCCTAGTCGTAAAGTTAGGATTTTGTCTCAGTTAAACTTAAGTTTGTCTTAAGTTTAACTTAAGACCAAAACTTAAGATTAACTGAGAGAAAATCCTAACTTTAGTACTCCTAAATGCCTTCTGTGAATACCGAAAGTCGTAAAGTTAGGATTTTGATCAGATTACTTTTGTGAATTGGGCCCCAGGTCTTTAGATTCCTTCTGCTCTATTGGAAAGTGGTGATTCTGGTCAAAGGGAGTCTATACGTCGCCTTTGTATATCTAAAGTCAGCATTTGACCTTGTGCCACGTGGAAAACTCTGGGAGGCGCTGAGAGACATGGGGAGGCCCATGGAGATCCTGGCATTGATTGTTCGTTTTCATGACGACAACTATGCCAGGGTGCACCGGGGCAATCAGGGCCAGGTGACCGACCCCATTATTGTAAACAGGGGTGTTTGGCAGGGCTGCGTGTTGGCCCCCACATTGTTCTCGCTCTACATCAATCAGGTTGTGGATTTTCTAGCCCGAACCCCAGCTGATGCTCCTTCTCTGGGGAACACGAAGATCACTATGCTTCTCTTTGCGGATGACACGCTCCTTGTTTCTAAAACTCCCAGCAGGCTGCAGACGCTACTAAATCAATTTAAAGCGTTCTGCCACGAGAGGGGGCTAGAAATAAATACTAGTAAGACTAAACTAATGATGCTTAACCCACATAAATCTTTTAAAGGTTGTTTTTCATTAAATAACACTCGTCTGGAGCGGGTATGTAGCTTCGAATATCTGGGCATAAAATTGGCAGAGGGAATGTCCTGGAAGCAACATTTGACTAAGACCAATCTAAAATTTAGACAGATATTTGGAGCCATCAGAAGGGAACATTCAGGATCCTACACTAAACCAGTTGCTCCAGCCTTAGAGATCTACAAAACCAAAGCAGTAAGCAGTGCTTTGTACGGGGCTGAGCTGTGTGGGCTCGATAAAATGTATGATCTCATAGCAACTGAGAATAGGTACTTGAGGAATTTAGTCTCCCTTTCACCAAGCACACCTCCTCTCAAATTAGATGTGGGGGTTAAATCTATAAAAGACCTAGTCATATTACATCCTCCTTTGTTTTGGCAGAGATTGCTTTCAACCCCGGATCTGAACCCATACGCCTCAGCCTGGTAAGAAGTCTGTACCTTAGACACATATAAGAAGATAGGCTGGATAAGGAACATCAACATTTTACTAAAAAATATTGGGTTAAAAGGTGGCTGCATTCATCCCCAAGACCTCCCCACAAAAAACAACTAAAATCCATGTATTGGTATTGGGTATTTGAAAATGAGGTCAGGAACAGAAATTTAGGAAGATTAACAGGGGAATTCCTAGACTTTAAACTGCAGCGATCGTTGGAGAGTTTCCTTGACTTGATACACGTCCCGTGAGACAGAAAGCTATACATTCAAATTAGACATGGCACAATTCCTTTGAATACATTCACAAGTTCTTAGCCAGGTAATGCTACTGCCAGCAAGGGCTGTCCATGCTGTTTTGCCCCTAGAGAAACTATAGGTCATGCCTTCTTTTGCTGCCCAGCATATTCAGTCCCTAGGAGCAGGTGGCGCGCCCCCATATGCAAAAAACTGGGCACTAGAGACCATAGTGAGGCACTTTGTATTTTAAAATCCGACTAAAGACCCTTGTTTGCTTGTGCGAATGCTACGTTCCTAAGTCAAATGTGGGGACTCAGAAGGAAGGTACGATTGAAACCATCTACCCTGACGATTTGTTCTAATGTGATTCCCTAACCTTGGCTAATGAACAGCAGCTTGTACTGTTTTAAAGTATACAAATGCACTAACTTATAAAAGTAGAAGGCCTGAGGCACATTGATTCATCATTTTACAAAATGTTATCTTTTTATTTAAATGATTCTTAACTGATATAGTTTTCTTTTTTTATTATCTCAATACATATGTAAAATGTGACCATGTTTTAATGTGTTGTTTTGATGAAACTAATGAATTATGTATATGTAAACAGCAACAATCTTTGTATAGGCACGTTTGCACTTTTAAGGTCTGTTGACCGAAATAAAGTTTATTGACTAAAAAAATAAAGCATTGCCCACATTTTGACAATCTTTGATTACTTCTCTTGAAAATGTTAGATCTTCTGAGAGCCAAATCTTTGCCCATAAAAGCAGGGGGAACTGCCTATGCAGGCTATATAAACTCTAATCCCAGTTCCTTGTGACAGAAAAGAGTAGGGGCACTTTTTGGGGTCATTAATAATCTTTTGATGAATTTATTTTTTTAAACTTGAAGCTGTCGACTTTTATCATGTCCCCACATGCCTGCCCCATAGGTTGCAATGGAGAGATATTTAGCTCTATAGAGAGTAATTAATTCCCTCACAGGCTTGTGCCCTAATTTACACGCAAAACGAAATAATGCATCCACAGCCCTGCTTGTCTGTAGGGGTCTATTACTTAAAAGTGGTTCCCATTTCATCTGGTTATTAAATAAATTGCCCAGGTGAGAAAAATTATCTACCTTTTCTATCTTCTTACCCTGTACGACAAAGGTTTTAGTTTTTGTAGTCTTAGGGCCGCATACCATTATATATGATTTAATAAAATTGACTTTCAGGTCAAGGGAAAGCATAAAATCAGTAAAAGCATCGAGAGATTTCTGCAGGTTATTTGCTGTCCTTGCCTCTGAGACTGTCATCTGCATACGATAATAAAAGGACGGATTTATTGCCAATTTTGGGAAAATAGAGCTCTCTACTTGCTAATGAGGCCTCCAGTCCATTTGTGTAAAGTAAAAACAGAAATGGTGCAAGGATGCACCCTTGCCGGACCCCCTCTGTCGAAATGATTGGGTTGTTTTGTTCCCCTTAGTTGCCGTATGCTATGACGACTGTGGTATTTGAGTGTAGCCTACGAAGGAGGCTTACTAGTGCTTCTTCCACACTCATACTCCCCATCATAGCCCACAATTTGTCCCGGTTAACGGTGGCGAAGGCACTAGATAAGTCCATGAAGGCCAGGAGGATGGCCCTCACATACTTATTGACAATTAAGACCAAGTTGAGACATTGCTCGGTCGTGCCCATCCCCCTCCTAAAACCATATTGTGTACTGTACATGATCCCTGAGGTGGATGCCCAGTCCTCTAAACGAGCAAGGAGGACCCTGCCCAGTACTTTCGCTGTGGCATCAATCAAAGAAATTTGCCTATAGCATGCTGGATCACTCCTATTGCCCTTTTAAAATACTGGGACCACTACTGCCTCCCTCCAGGTTGTGGGCAAAGGGCCAATAATAGCTGCTTTAAAAGCATTTGTCAGCAAAGGTGCCCATAGATTAGAGTTTCTTTTAAAGAGGTCAAGGGGCCCCCCATCTGGGCCTGGGGCTTTCAGGCAGATCCCCTGTGCTAAAGCCTCTTCCAACTGGGCAGCTGTGATGGACGAGCTGAATTGGGTAGCTGTAGTTAAGTCCAGGACATATCGCTTGGGTGCTCCTCTATTATCTTGTGCTGCTGGTTAAAAATGCCAGTAAAGTGAGCTTCCCAAGCTTCCCCCAAAATCAGCCAGTCCATCTGTCTCACACCTTCGGTGAAAAGAGGACGGTTGATAATTTCCCAGAATTTTTTTGAATCTTTCAGGGATCCTGCTCTTTCCAGATCATCCCAGGTCAGCCACCTCAGCTCCGCCTTTCTATTTTCTATCGCATTTTTATAATTATGCCTAGTAGATTTTTCATTAGCTCTCTATCACGAGGAGTGGCATATAGGGTCCTTGTTAATTCCTTATGAGCCCTAGAGGATTCGGTGTTAAACCAACGGGCCTCTAAGGATTCCTTTTGGGGGGCATTCCTGGTCAGCCTCTTGGCTATATCTGTACAAAGTAGCTCAAAGTAACTGCAAGCAACTAACAACTGAATAGTAGTTTCCTATGATGGTATCTTCCTGAAATTTGAGAGGGTTGATCTAGTCCCATTTTAGTCTAACTCCTTTATTTGGATGATATTGAATCAGAAGTTCATCTCCCTCCCCCGCCTGGATCTTTAAATTGAGGGAGATAGTGAGGGGATAGTGATCACTGGCACAGTTAGACTTAACCATGAAATCCTTCATAAGAGTGGTAAAGATCCTAGATATTAACACAAAATCAATGAAGCTGGCCCTGCCACCACCAACGTAGGTGGGGCACTGTGAGTGAGAGTTACAGACAAAATTATTTATAATACATAAATCATTGCCAACAAGAATAGAATTTAAGGCATCACCCTGGGGTGAGTGAATAAAATGAGTCTGGGGCTGACCCTCAATGTCTTCCAGCCCGCACACGCATTGGGAACTATGCTAACAAATTATGCAATTAAAATCCCCAGCCCAAAGTATGCATAAAGGCTGCCACTTCGAGGTGGCTTGGGTAATTTCCGTTTGCAGGGAATCTATTACTTGGCAGTTACTTTTGTCAAAGATGTTATGATACCAGTTCCGCAATAATACTTTGGCCTTAGCTAGGTTCAAGATCATTATTAATTGATACCAGGGCGATGAGCTTATACACTTGGCTTTTACAGAACCATAATTTACTGAAATGAATACCACAATCCCACCCTTGGCCCTTCCATCGGGAGATGGAATTGCAGGAACACAGAAGGATCGGTAACCATTTATAAGGATATCATCTATAGACCAAGTTTCCTGGAGACAAATGATAATGAAACCTCAAATAAAGCCTAGTGAGTCCTCGTTCTCCAGTTTTTAACGTATTCCTGCAATGTTCCAAGATGTAATATTAAAGTTCAGTGTGATGTTCGGTGTGCTGGTTCCCTGGTTAGCTGGCCCCCAAGTTATCTTAACAGGTACATCAGGTGTTTCGGTAACTGGGGAAACGATCCCTTCAGCTTCGTGTGCCTCTTCACAGATGACTATCCCTAAATTATTGCACGGCTGTGCCAAATCCACCGCCTCTACTACCTGACCAAGCTGATCTTGCAGTCAGTCGATATCAGTAAGGCCTGAAAGAATTTCAAAGCGGTTTGACTGGGTGATCGGCTGTAGGTACATGTGCTGATGGTTTATAGGGCCTATTGGAGGAAGCCTTTGCCTGAAACGGTGTCCCCTATAGGGGAGGTAGAAGAAACCTAAGGTGAAGGCCCTTATAGGGTTATTCTCGCCAAGTACTTCCTTAAGGCGTGCCAGTAAAAAGAGCACACACCTAGGGTCCCTAAAGTTAAGAACCACGCAGTCCCCTCCAAACATTTTACTGTATGTCCCAGCCAGCTCCCCCGCTGGGCCATAATGATGTTATTGGACAAATTTGTCTGAGACAATGTTTTACTATGGCACCAGTGGGCTGATTTATTTATGAGACTATGACAGTTTTCTTGGTGGCCAGGAGGGAGAGAGGGGACTCCTGTTAGTATCAGTGTATAGGGGGTACAGTCTGGAGGTAGGTTTAATATATCCTTTGCTGCTTCCCCACTTAAAGGTGGATGTACTAAGCCGTAGGGGTTTGGGTTTACATACTGCCGTCTACCCCCGTTCAGTGAATCATACCCAGGGCGGTTAGTAACCCCTTGTCTCACCTTTTGACTTTTCCTAAGGGGTACTGTTTCCCAGGGGATCAGTTCAGTGAAGTTCTGAGGGGGAACTTCATTCATAATGGGAGTGAGTGTTGATGTTAGAGGGACAATCTTATTAAGGGGTACATCGTCTTGAATTCCAGTCTGTGTAGCCACATCCCTCTGTGTAGAGCAAATTGCTTTCTTCTTTGGGTCCCTTAATATGAGGGAGAGCTGTTCTTCGATCTGACCAAATTGTTCTAGGATGGGAGTCAACACCTCTGATACCAATTTGCTGATTTTATTAAACAGGGAAATGTCTGCTCTCTCTAGTGTGGCCCCTTTTCCCAAGCCACCCCTTAGCCTTTTAGCACTTCCTGTTGAGGGGCCTTGCCTGGTTCTTTTAATCATTGGAGACTGACCCTTTAATTTAAGTCCTACCTCTACCTCTACCGCCTCCAATCTCTTCTTTTCCCCCCTATTGCTTGCGAACATCTACTCCCCTCCATAGTCAAATTAAGATTATGTGAATTTCTATCATCGCTAGCAATGGCTCCATCTTTATTACTGATCCTCACCACGGTAGAGAGTGGTACAGGAAGCCTGGGCTCAGTGTCAATCAGAATAGGGTCTGTGGTTGCGTCTGCAGTAGCTGGGGGGGTAGAGATAAAGTAGAGGTTAACGAGAGTCTCCCCTCAGTTTGCTCAATTTTCTTACTGTTTGCACCCATGGCTTTTTGCAGGAAGCCGTCCAGTGTAGGACCAGTATAGTTTGGGGCTGGCTTGGTTTTCCATCTGCCCATGGTTTAGATGGCCCAGGTTGATGATCAAAGAGAGAAAAAGAAAAATGACCTCTAGTTGTGCCTCTCGTCGCCTCTCAATGCTAAGGTAGGGCACTGTGTCCCAAGATCAAGGGACCAAGAGGGTAAGCCCAGCCCAGCCTTAAAGAGCCGTGGACGGGTGCACACAGGCCCGCCCTTGGCCCGCGCGCACCCACGCACTTCCTGCGCTGCGGGAGACAGCCGCGGGTTTTGTAGCGAGGAGGCCCTTCCCTCTCTCAAGTGCAGGTGAGGAGGAGGCTGGGGAACCGAATCCCACCCCAGCTGTAGACAAGTGACAAGGTTGCGGGGTAGCAGAGCCCGTTTTGTGAGATGGGAGTCAGGATCAAAAAAGGCATATTAAATGTGGATGAAGATAATACAAACTGAATGTAACGCATAACTTGTGTATATGTGATCATTCCACTTTGAATGTTTTATAGAAATATTTATGTCATATGTTTTTATTCTACTTTTATGTAATTTGTTTTATGGCTTGTGTTAGAAACCGAATAAAGATTAATTGAATTGAAATAAACAACAGCAATTTCTATGTTTTTTTTGTTTTCATTTTTAAATGTTTTATGTATGTATGTGTATATATTTTTTATATTAGTAAATTAAGAAACCTACAAAAAATATGATGTAATATATATATGTAGTATTCATTTTTTTTTATAGATTATGTATATATAAAAACATACACACATGTTTATATGTGTGTATGTTTACATAAGTATGTATTTATTTTTAACATTAAGGGCTTCATTGCGATGAGACTCGGAAAGCCTCCGACTGCAGGTCGGAGGTTTTCCGAGTCTCACGGTGGGTTTCACTTTCGACCGCCGCATAACAGTGCAGGCGGTTGAAAGTGAAACCGGCCTGTCATTCCGGCTGGATTCCGACAGGCTCAAGGAGCACATCGGCCAGTTGGAGGCCTGACCGTGATCCTAATGGATGGCGTTTCCGCCATCAGGATTACCATGTCGGTTTCCAACAGGCTTTCCATGTTGGGTTTTCCGACATGGAAAGCGACTTTGGGGGCCCCTAGCAGGGCCCCCTTCTCCCTGCGGCCTCTGGTTTTGGGCCGAGGAGCCACCTATGATGCTCCCTGTTCATCCCTGCCCAGTTACTCAAGGTGCCTGCCACTCTGAGCAGGGATGAACAGATTCTCCCATTTCTTTATCGGAGCTTGCGCTATGGCCAGTTTATTACGATGTCAGCAGGAAAGGCTCCAAACGGCATTCGAAATCTCCTAAACCCTTTTAGAATCTATGTTTCCGACCAACTCGGAAACATTTCTGACCAACCAATTATGATGTAAAGGTAACCGTCGGTCAGTCCGAATCGGTTTCAACCAGCATCCGGAGAATCTGAGTCGGTCGAAGCCAAATCTTACAGCTCTATGGACCGCATTTCTGACCGACGCATTACGATGTCTGATTCGGACAGCCTTTCCGAATCGATTTGTCCAACACGGAACGGCTGTCAGAATCTGACTTTGGGTGCCCGTAGCAGACCCCACTTCACTCTGAGGCTTCCGGTTGGGACCCTTGCGGGTAACCAAGGGACACCCCTTTAAAACAATGCACAGTGTGGCAGGCACCATGGGGTGCCCGCCACAGGGAGCAAGGTTTTCTGCAACCACCCCTTTTTTCAATGGCAGCCTGGCTTCTCTGGTAGGTGTAGGCTTACCCTACTGCACATTGTGATATTAAGTCTGTTGTTAGGGGGCTTCTTAAGAAATTGATTCCAAGATTTAGAGGACTATCTCACAAAGATTCAGACAATGGAACACTTTTTTCTGCATACATAATGAAACAAATATTTTAAGCATTAAATATTCTTCATAAATGTCATTGCCCTATCTCCCACAATCATCGGGAACAGTAGAACACAAGAATGGAGTGTTAAAATATAAAACAGCAAACAATTGTGGAGATATAGGGTTGTAAAAGATTGATGCTCCTCCACTTGCCCTAATAAGTATGAGGAACACTCCTAGCAGACAAAATGGACTGAGCGCCGCTGAAGTGACAATGGGCTGCCCGATGCATGAGCCAGGGACACCTCCTGCCCCAGGTTATAATTGGCAGAGGACATTATGATTGACTATTTCAAAAAGCTGATTAAAACATTTCAAGTTATTCATCTTCAGCAGCACATCTCTCTCCACCCACATAACCTTGCCGCAAACTGCAGCCGAGAGACTGAGTATATATTAAAGTGCATCAACACAAGACAGTCACCCATGATGGAAAGGCCCTTTCCAGATTTTATTGACAACCAGCACAGTGATCCAATGCAAGGATTATCAGTTCTAAATTCATGCAAGCAACTGTAAAAAGGAACACCCCTTGAGGAACGCAACTGACTTTTGCCATACACTTCGAATTCGGTGTTTCCCCAGACTCCCAGGGTAAAACCCATGGAGGAGGATAAAACAAGCAGCAGCCTGGTGCAAACAAGTGGTTGTTAGTATCTGTGGACCAAACAACGAACTGAAAGATCAGGTTCAGAAGTAGGGTGAACTCCCAGAAACCTCTCTTCCACAAGAAATAAGCAATGCTACCAAGGGTAACAGTGTTTGTGACCTTTTATTTGACAACATTGACTACTCCCTTAATATCAACTTGGATCATCCCATCACTGGTTGGTGTCAGTTCATTAAAATGCAAAATAGATATACTTGAATACTCAGTATAAACTTTCTATATTTCCTTAAATGAAATAATGCCCTGCTTGGTGTAGGAATCAACACATTAGCAGCTGTAGGAACCATTACTACAGAATCAAATGGCACAAAAATGTTGTGTTGCCAGATAATGGGAGAGTATGTAGTATGCAACGGATGGAATGCTGTACATATTTTCCTAATAATACTGGTAATATCTACCAGGGGTAATCGGAACAGGAAATAGAAGAGCTTTTCATTAAATGGAGAGTAGAGCAACCACCATTGGATGGATGACATTAATGTCCGATATTGGGACAATATTATGTACCTATGATAGCAGGTTATAAAAGGTGTTTAATAACTCAGACTGTCGGACTTGTGCACATATGCCAGCAAGTACCACAAATGGTAGGCCTATACTGCATACACACCTCCTATTGTGTTTAGAATAGCCTATATTCTGCCCTACTTTGCTAAAATAGCAGAAAAAGTGGTCAACTCTCAACTGACTATGCACATGGACCAGCACGGCTTACTCCACCCGACACAATCAGGCTTTTGGGCCACATACTCCACGGAGTCAGCTCTGCTTCTGTCTACAGAAACCATTCGCAGGCATGTGGACGAAGGGCAGACGGTGGCACTGGTCCTGTTGGACCTTAGTGCCGCTTTTGATACCGTCGCCCACCCAATACTCCTACAGCGCCTTAAGGAAGGAGGGCTGGATAAGCTGGCTCTGAAGTGGCTGAGATCCTTTTTACAGGACAGAAGTTTTCAAGTATCCCAACAACCACACTTCTCCAAGAGCATTAAACTAGCCCAGGGGGTTCCCCAGGGCTCTATACTCAGCCCCACTCTTTTCAATCTTTATATGGCCCCGTTGGCAGACATCATCAGGAAATATGGTATCAGTGTTGTATCATATGCAGATGACACACAACTGATAGTGTCTCTTTCTCAGGCCCACACTGAGGCTGCCACTACTTTCGCCTCCTGTTTACAGGAGTTGGAAGAGTGGATGTCAAATAATTGTCTAAAACTTAACGGTAGTAAGACGGAGGTCCTAATTGTAGGGAAGGCTCCCTCAATATGGTCATCGAGGTGGTGGCCGCAGAATCTGGGCACTATTCCCACCCCCAGTAACCAGGTGAAGAACTTGGGGATATGGCTGGATTCTAAGCTTTCGTTTGATCACCACACGAGAGCAGTGGCCGGAAAATGTTTCGGAATAATGAAACTCCTTCGGAAGGTCTTGGACGTGCTCCCCGCAGCCGCCAGGAAAACTTTAACCCATGCGTTGGTGACCTCCCGCCTGGACTATGGGAACGTCCTTTACCTGGGTGCCAGTGGTGGAAGTGTGCAGCGATTACAATGTATACAGAACGCGGTGGCCCACCTCGTTCTGATGCTCCCCAGGAGAGCCTCTTCCAAAAATGCTCTGGACACTCTACACTGGCTCCCGGTGAGGAAAAGAATCCTTTTTAAGGCCATGTGTGTAAGTCAGCGGATCCTGCAGGGAAAGGGACCTAGCTACTTACATAATCTGATACTTCCCTACACTCCAATTAGGGCCCTGCGGTCCCTGGGGACGGGACGGGTTAGAATCCCAGTAATTAAAAGAGCAAGAAAGGGTGGCAGGTCTTTTTGCTATCTAGCTGCTAAGAACTGGAATACCCTGCCCCTAGAGCTTCGTACAGATCCTTTACAAGTCTCCTTCCGAAAAAATTTAAAAACATGGCTCTACCAAGTGTAGATCACCCTTCACTCTTTTTGCACAGAGAGGTCCGAGTAGCCTCCAGCGCGGGGACACACTAGTTAGTGTAACCAGGAGCTATACAAGCTCATTTATTATTTATTATTATTATATCGGCCAGAATTTATATCGATTATTATGTTTCGGATAGCAATTTGAGAAAGTACTACACGTGGTTTATTAGAGATGTTTTGGCTGAAGAGTGTACACAATCACTAGATGGGAAATTTTGGTATAAAGTCACCCGTAAAATAAAAAAAAAACGCTAATGTAGCTATTACTTACTTAAAACTGCCTTATGTGAAGAGAGTTTCCTTCTTATTCAAGAACAATGGGTAATGAGTTCTGGGATACGGTAAATGTGATCTTATTGTTTTAGTGGCGAATAATACAAATAGAAGAATGTTACTGTCATTTAAGAGATTGTAGTTTGTATGTGTAACGTGGCATATTCTTGGTTGCCAGCTAAGAAGGGAGGTTCATGTTATTTGGCGTATGTGTACCCAGCTGTTCATCATGCTAAAAGTGTTCCTTAGTATAAATGTATAGGAGAATTTTGGAAGGCTTTCTAGCTTTCATAAAAAAAAAATAATGCCTCCTCTGCTTTGAGGTATGAACACACTGGTAACTCCCAGAACCAGTACTAGAGAATACAATGGCACTGAATTTTGTGCTAGCAAATCATGGAGGAGTATGTAGGATAGTAGGGACGGAATGCTGTACCTTCAATCCTGAAAATACTTGTAATATGTACCAGGGCTAATGGTAACAGTTGAATTATTGCTTAGGTTGTTGGGTAACGTACATTTGGGAAATATCACAAGTGGTTCTGGCTGGAAAAGTGAATATGGTGGTAGTAATCCAACTGATAGTATGTATTTTGAAGAATTGTCTAAAAAGGTTACACGTTGCAACAGTTGTAGCCCACACTAATGGAATGTCCTTGGGTGGAAAAATTAGATTTAGATGAGAAAAAGACATTGATAATGATTCCCAGATAGATGTTTCCCTGTAAGTAGTAAGAAGAACATTTGTGCATGATCCAAATAGTCTTCATGTTGAAACAGACACTGTTGAAGTCTGTTGATGCAGCTATTTCCCTGTAAACTTATCTTATTCTGTGTACTAGTGTAATAATAAAAATGTCAACTAGAGTGTTGCTGGCATAGCTGAGTGATGCAACTCATTATAACTGGTGTTTTCAACAGCTGTTTTTCCTATGTTTGTATAAGTATGCTGACATTTGATGAAGCTTATCTCTTGCCTCAACATGTGCAAACAATTTCCCCAGCATGCCCCGATGGCTATATAATCTTAAACACATATGCTTCTGTATTCAGTTGTTCTGGGTATCTCTGGTTTGCTGTACTGGGCACTCCCCAAGTGTGTATTCAAAGAATACTCTTTCACAGCAGAAAGGTTTATCTTTGTCATTCTACAACAGCAACCTGCTACTATCCAAAACCACTAATGAATGATATATCAAGGTTATGTGCTATGGGCAAGTAATAAGAAAGTACCCAACTCAGAACATGTGAGTGCTGACAAAATGGAAGCTTTTTCTGAAGCACAGCACACACTTAGGGCAGTTCCATGTTACGAAACAATCTCTGCTTGTTTGAAAGAACATCTAGCAACAAACCATGCTCCTAGCACACACACACCAGGATCCCAGCAGAAGGACTGCCAATGAATGGGAATACATTGTAAAACATTTTGTGGGCAGCAATATTCCCTAAATACACCCAGAATTCCAGCAGAAAGGTTGGAAAAGAGGCAAAAAATTCAGCAAAATAAATCAATGAACATGAACACAGGCGCATATACACACCATGTAGTCTATTCACAAACTGTATTTTCTAGTACTTTTAGTAGTACTACAATACCAATTAAGCACTACAAAATGCTATTCACAAAGCTATGAGTGTATATCTCCTCCTTCACCTCTCTTTTCTTTTCTATTGGGAAATCCTCACACATGTAAGTTTACTACTTAATAGTAAATGTGGGAGGTCCAGAAGGAGTGCCTGGAAAATGGGCATAGTTACATCGAAACGGGAAGTGTTTAGCGTGGAGTAATGAGGGATTTAAGGAAGGACATTTACTCACCCACAAAAGAGTAAGTGCATTGCTATTCACAAACTGCACTTCTAAAGTTCCTACAACCTAAAAAGGACCCAAAACAGTAGCAAATTACCCCAATTTAGAGCTGATCTAAGTCCAACACCACACGTGACCAACCACTGGTCCAGCAACACCTTCTCACAGAGCATAATGGAGGAAGGGACTTAAAATAAAATGTAATTTGTGTTGCTGGACTTATTACTGGTTATTCTTCACAGTAGTAACTTACACTCATAAATGTAGTTCCACCCCCTTTTTCATGAGGTGGAGTAACTTTACAATCAGATTTTGTGAATAGCCAAAAGTAGTACAGTTACTCAAAAGTGCAAGCATAAATTACAAGTGTAATTTACCATTGTGAATAGTCCCAAATATATACAACAACTGGCCACTGACGTGCATATTTGAAAGTCTAAATCCATGTGCGCCATGATACGTGGGATAGTTATGCAGAAGACCAAAGATAATATATCTGTGTTTTCCAATTTTTTAACCCTCATTCAAAACTATTAAAGACATTACACATACCAACGTGTTGCTGGTATTTGTACATACTTGTCAGGGTTCACCAAAACTAGGAGCATCGGTCCTGTTCCTGCAGTGTGGATTAAACATAAACACACACACATGAGGAAACATTCGCACAAATACACACACTCAAACAGACACTTCATCCAGTAGATGGCTAGCCAATGACAAAATCAATGCATTTTATAAGATGGTTGCCTGTCATGGATTGCCTCACCAAAAACTAGCAGAAACATTATTTCACAAAGAAACATAATTGGAAAAAATCTAGGACAATCCTTAGGCTTCCCCGTTACACTCTATGTATAGAGAATCATATATTACCACCCATTCTGTAGTTTTCTGATAGACAAACTAGTGTTGCACATGTTGCATCTAATCTGTGCAATACAAGCCTTCGATGCTGCCATACATGCTATAACTTTCACTTTTTCTGCTGTGTTTGTGCTAAAGAAGTTTGTAGTTCTGCTGGACATTGAAAAAAATTATCCTGCTGTGACTAGCTGTGTCTTTTCTGGATGAGGTGCTTTTAAACTTTTACTGATCATACTATACTGTATGTAAAGGCAGCTTACTCTATTGTGCAGTTATGTGTGGGAAGCTTGCTTTACAGCCACGATGCTGTGCTTGTTCTGTGAGGAAAGAGATTATACTGCTACTGTCAGTGTGATGGAAAACAGCTTATTATACTATGTTATACAGATTCACATCACTGCTGCGACTGTCCTCTGTGGGCTGGATGCTTGTAGTGATACATCTCATGTTGCACCTTTGAAGCCAAAGAAAATATGTTTTGCTGCTGCATGACTTGTACTTGTCTTGCAGGGCAGCATAACATTTCTTTTTTGAAAGAGTTCATCAAAAGCAGGAGACACTGGACTTCCAGTGTGGCTTTGATGCCCACCATTCAGTTTACCCGTCAAGTCCAGCAGTAGCACAAGAATATTTGTGCACTGATACACACTTTACAAAATACCGAAAGCAGAACGCTCTGGTCCTCATTTAGGGTTTGGTGAACAGGACAGTTCGTCTAAATGTGACTGATGTCCAGTTGGCTACCATACTCTATATATGAAACTTTAAATAAGGTCATCTAATTCCTCCTGCACAGTCCAAGCACCACACTTGCGCCGTTTCTGTGGAGCACCATCATGTATTTTGAAGATAGCCGTATAATAGGTGGTGAATTTTATTTCCTTTGGTCTGGATCATTCAGAATCTGTTAGCCCTGAAGCAACAATTAATTCGCGAAATATGTGTTGGCTGTGTCTTTCTTATTTATAAATTTAAATTCCTCTTTTTACATTTGGCTGATGAAGTTTTGTGGTGATTAGTGAAGGGGGCGCAAAGAAAAAAGGGGTGTCACAAAGCACGTTTTTCCATCAATGCATTTTCCATAGACTTTTTAATCAGACGTAGCAATAAAATGGCTGAACGTATTTAGATGAAATTTGACAGGAATCTAGATTATGGTGTGAAAAGGATACGTTTTGCTATTAGATGTTAATTGGTTCAGTAGCTTTGAAGTTATAAGGGACAAAAACATAGTGATATATTGGGCCGGGGTGTAACGCAGTACCTTCACGGTGAACCGCAGGACATGGCGATGACGAAACACAATACCATTAGTTAATGAATACCCTTACAAAATAAAAAGACAGACATATTGTTCAGACCATACTTTGTCTTTGTTGTGAGTTTTAATTTGAACTGTAGATTATTAGTGGTTTGAAAATGTATAGCAAGACATGAGGCAGTTTAGCAAACTATGTAGAGAAAATTATTTTTATTGATGTATATATTTTTAAAGACGTTTGGGGAGTACCACTGTACTTTCATGAAAGTATCTTAGAAGTATTGTGGTACCTATAGCAATGAAAAAAAACTATAACAAAAGACACTGTACAACAAGTCACTTCACTGCACTCTATGACATGCCACTCTACTCCACGATACGCTCCTCCACACCACTCTATGACATGCCGTTGCACTTTACGACATGCCACTGCACTCTACGACATGCCACTCCACCCTAAGTCACTCCACTCTATGCCCTTCTACTGTAAGACACTCTATAACATGCCACTCTTTGACACACCAGTCACCTCTACTCTACGCCACACCACTGCATATTTTATGACACTGCACTTTTCAACATTCCACTCTACGACACTCTACTCTATGCTACTCCACTCTATGCCATTCCACTCTAATCTACTCTGTGACGGTGGAGTCTACCACGTTGGTCGACACACCACTCCAGGCCTGCCACTCTACTGTAGACCACTCCACTCTATGCCCCTTCACTCTAAGACACTCTAAGACATCCTACTCTATGACACGCCACTCCACACTACTCCACTGTATGCCCCTCCACTCTACATCACTCTATTCCCCTCTTTGACAATCAATGGCATGTCACTCCCCTCCACTCTATGACATGCCACTCCACTCTACAACATGCCAATCTGCTCCACGACAATCCACTGCACGACATGCCACTCAACTATATGACACGACAGTCCACTCTACAACATGCCACTCCACCCTACGATATGCCACTCCATTCTACACCACTCCACTCTATCCCCCTCTGATCTAAGACACTCTACGACAAGCCACTCTATGACATGCCACACCACACCACTCCACTCCACTCCACAAAACTGTACTCTATGCCCCTTCACTCTATGCCACTCTACTTCAGTCTATGACACTCTACAACATGCCACTCCACTCCACTGTACGACCCTCCACTCTATGACACACCACTCCACTGTGCGACTTGCCAATCCAGGATAATCCACTCTGTGCTATGACACTCCACGCCACTCCACTGTAAGACATGCCTCTCTACTGTACGACACACCAGTCTACTCTACGACATGCCTCTGCACCCTACGACATGCCACTCCACTTATCCCCCTCCACTCTAAGAGACTCTAAGACACGCCACTCTATGACACGCCATTGCAGTGTACTGTACACTCTACTCTACTCTGTCACTCCACTCTATGCCACTCTGTGACACCTACTCTGTGACAGTCTACTCTACGACATGCCTCTGCACCCTATGACATGCCACTCCCCTTATCCCCCTCCACTCTAAGAGACTCTAAGACACGCCACTCTATGACACGCCACTGCAGTGTACTGTACACTCTACTCTACTCTGTCACTCCACTCTATGCCACTCTGTGACACCTCACTCCTCACCATGCTACAACACACCACTCAACTATATGACACACCACTCCAATCTACAACTCGCCAATCCACTGCACGACACTCCACTCTATGCCACTCCACTCTACGCCCCTCCATTCTAAGACACTCTACGAGGCGGCACTCTATGACACGCCATTCCACGCTACTGTACGACACGACACTCCAATCTACAACACTCTACTCCACACTACGCCCGTCCACAATACACCGCTCTAATCCACACTACAAGATGCTACTCCACTCTATGACATGCCACTCCACTCTACGACACGCCATTCCACTCCACTCCGCTCCACTGTATGACACCTCACGACACTCCACTCAACGACATGCCACTCAACTCTATGACATGCCACTCCGCTCTACGTCACGACGCTCTATGTCACAACACACTAGGCTGCGACACTCTATGCCACAACACTGTATGATAGGATAATCTATGACACACCACTCTACATCACTCCACTCTATGCAATTCACTTTACTTCACTCAATGACACTCGACTCCACTCTACGCCCCTCGACTCTATGACACTCTCCTCCACAGTATGTCACTACACTCTACAACCCTCTACGACACTCTATGCCACTCTATGACACTCTACTCCACTCTGCCCACTCTAAGACAATCTACTCCACCCTACAACACTCTACAAAACTCCATCTATTCCACTCCATGCCACTTTACTCTACTCTACTCTATGACACAATATTCCACTCTAGTCTACTACTCCACTCTACACTACCCCACTCTACTCTATGACACACTATTCCACTCTACTCTACTACTCTACTCTACACTACTCCACTCTATGCCTTGCGCATGTAGTCTGGTTAGCGCGCTCACAACTTTGTGTATGGAGGTGCATGACTAGGTTCATCTTTTCAAAATAAAACCATATTTTGAAAGGCTCCAACCTGTTCTTTAAAATTTTGATTTTTGTAAAGTTTGTGTTTGTGAATTGAATAAAATATTTAATATTTCATGTATTTGTTCGATCTCCACTTATTTCCGTAGTTCTGTGTGTTGCTTTAAGGTTCAAATCGTAGAACTTGCTTAGACTTAGGCTGGGGTCCCTGGCTTCCAGTAGTGATTCGGTGGGGGTCCCTTGAAGTTAAAAGGTTAAGAAACACTGTGCTAGAGGATTCTCTTTTAAAGATGTCAAGATTCTTGAAGACACTAGAAGGTGTTCTATGTAATCCTGCAGAGTAGTCTAAAATTCATTTATATTTAGGATCCGTGTTGATGTGAATCGTCACAATGTGAAAATGCAAAGTCCCAAATATTTGTTATTTTTATCAGTTGCCAGAGCTAGAGAATGCCTTGGCCTGAGGTGCTCTTTAGGAGTTTTCTCGAATATAGAGAGGTGAGGGGATTGTTATGTATGTTGAATATTGCATGTTTTGTTTGGGCTGGCGCCAGAACATTGTGGAGCAGAGGATGTGAGTACTATTTATGGATGCAAGGTATGCCTTTAGATGAGATCCCATCGTAGCTTTGGGGTCTCTGTTATATAAAATACAGCATACCGGAATGATGCCCTAAGATAAACATTGGCTGAGGCTTCAATTCGTATTTATAAAATAAACATATCTATTATTTATATGAAACACTTCATAAGCGCTGCTTATTAAAAAGGCAGCGATGCACTTTATACCCGTTTAGAGCAAATCAATATAGGCAAGTGAAAACAAAAAAATACAAAATAAATGCAATTTTACATGTGACTCAAGTAAACCATAACAAATGTGTATTCATAGTAAAAATATTGTTTGCAATAGTTGCTGTCATATATTTAATTACATAGGCTCTACTACACTTTAAAGTGATTACTTATTGAAAGATCCTAAATGAGTTTTTGTGTTTATTTGTACAGCTCTCACACCAGAACTCAGTTGCTTTTAGGAGCTTCAGAGAGAGGCCAGTCAGGAGATGCAGAGTAGTGTTTACAGTGAGTGTCTATGATCCTAGCATAGAGAAACTGCATTTACAAAGACACCCATTTCATCAAGCTAAGTTCTATTGAAAATAAAAATGGATGCCTGTTACATTATTATATCTACATGTATATATATAATATATAGCTTAAACACAGTGCTTCTTCTGCCCCACTCAGCCCGTGGTAGTTGGAGCGAATACCGGCGAAGCCCACCGGACATGAATTTTTGTACAGCAACGAAGTAATAACGCTCTCGCAGGAGATCAGTTTAAGCTTCGATTTTATTCCAGTTACTCACACCTGAGCAAGGGGACTGTATTTCCCGAAACGCGTAACTGGAATCGAAGCTTAAACTGAGCTTTGTGACTTCGTTGCTGGACAAAAAAAAAAAAATATATATATATATATATATATATATATATATATATATATATATATATATATATAATCAAAAAGTGCCCACAATATATATATATAAAAAACAATATGGGTAACAGGATTTTTGCCCGGCGCAAAGTATCCCAGTTACTGGTCCCCACCAATATTTTTTTACAATCATATAACACCACACAGTACAGAGATAGCCACAAAAAACAAAAACAACAATTCACAACAAAGTCTTCTTGTTCGTTTTCTTTAGCTGTATTTATTCTTTCTTTAAGTTTTATTCTCCATGTCAATAAATCCAAAACCAGTCTTAAATACCTTAAGCAGACAGAAAGAGCCAACACGTGTTTCGCGCTTCACTGCGCTTCTTCAGGGCTTATGGTTCTGTCCTTGAAGCTTGTTATTCATATACTCCCCTTGCTTCGGTTTAAACAATTCCCGTTGCAAGGCTAAAGGCTGACGTAGTTTCCCCTCCAAGTTATACCTTATGCTGGCACTGACGTCATTGTGTAGTTCTCTAAGAAAATTAACAATATACAAGTCAAACCCCACATCGGTCATAATACCCCACAGTTTGGACCTCTTGACAGAGTTGAACGCAGAAATCAAATCCATAAATGCCAGGTACAACTTGCCACGCTTTGCCACAGTAAATTTGGCAATTAGCAAATATAGATTTAAGGACTGCTTAACTGCGCCTAGACCAGAGCGGAAACCAAATTGGAGTTCCGAGAGCATGTTATGCTCCTCGGCCCATAACTGCAAACGGTCCAACAAGATTCGTCCCATGATCTTTGCAGTGGAATTAATCCATGAGCTGGGGCAATAACAGTGGGGATCATTTTCTGAGCCCATTTTAAAAATAGGAATAATGGTCGCATGAGACCAATTCTTGAGGGGGCAGAAGCTCGTGGGGCATTGAGGACGTTTGTCAGGAGTGGGGCCCACATTGAGGTGTTAACTTTAAAACATATCAGAGGGAAGCCCATCTGGACCAGGTGCTCGCCCAACCGGACAACTTGTCACTGCCTGCAAGACCTCGCCCAATTCAATACCTGGACCAGCAGAAAACTTAACGGGAGCCTGAGAAACAGTAGAAGGGCTGGTCAGCGGCTGAGGTAAAACTTAAGGAGTATAATCAGGGCTCTCAGAGTGCCCTGAGCAAGGGACAGCATAGAGCTTTGTGAAATGGGCAAACCAGATATCAGGTGGAATAACACTATCAATACCAGGATCTTTTTTAACCTCGAAATTGCTGCGATTCACCGTCACCCAAAAAGCCTTGCAATCCCTTAACTCACTAGCCTGCACCAGTGAAGAAAAAGCTGCCTCTCTAATAGTATCCTTCCTGGTTCTAAGGGTATCTCAATACAAAGCTCTGCATCTCTGCATAGCATCCTGATCTCTAGGGATTGTTTGCAGGGCAGCGAGTAGCTGGTTATGTGCATAGGTGCAGTTAACATCAAATCCCTTTGCAGGTGGCTTACGACCCATTTTAGTTGGAACCAGAAGGAGGTCATATGCTGCTCTGCAGATCTTATCAAAACTATTAAGAAGCACAGGACCCCTACCCTGAATATGATCATCTGATAAACAGACCAAAAATTCAGGGTATGTAGAGACCACTAAGTGCACTAAAAGGAAGGTTCATCAACATGGGACCTGTCTTTGATCTCCAAATGATTCATAGAAAATGATAAACGAGAAGAGTGGACCACTACAGACATTCTAGAAAACAGTGAGCCATGCAGAGAAAGAGACAAAAGTCTATGGTCGCTGAGGGGAAAATCAGCAAGATTTTAGTCCAAAACCCAATCTCTTAATGATTTAGAGAAAATAATAATATCAATGTGGCTTGGGGTACCTCATCCCACAAAAGTGGGTGTAATATTTGGTTTTGAAATGAGGGCATCAAAGGAAAATATAAGGTTAAATTTAGCCAGCAGCAGATTGAGTTCGCCCCCAAGAGGACAATGTCCAAAGTGGGTGAGAGGAACCCCAGCCTCATCCTCCAACCCACAGATATTTTCCTGGGAGAACTGGCAGGCTTTTAGGTTAAAATCCCCCGGCAAAATCACAGCACAGCCCCCTTGAATGTTACTAATACATTTCTCAATATCCCTAAGCAAAGAGCACACTAGATCAACCTTGGAATAGTCAAATACATTATTATATAAATTTATCAGCAGTAATCTTGTTGCAGAACACTGAAGCAGGATCATCTGATAGTATATTGAGTCACAGTTTGATCGAGTCACCTGCGCCGGAAATGTACATGAAATGAGCATGGTGAGACCACCCTTGGCCCTGCCTATGATGCCAGCCACCGCTGGCATATGGTAAGTAGCGTACCAGTCCACAAAGATAGGGTCAGTAAGCCAAGTCTCTTGGATACAAATAACAGCATGGCATTCAATAAACCTAAGATAGTCATGACTGTTCCATTTGTTAGCTAAACCAGCAATGTTCCATGAGGCTATCGATAATCAAATCAAATCAAATCAAATCATGGAATATTTGTTAAGCGCACAAATCACTCGAAAGTCTCATGGCGCTTGCGGACACTCGAAAGATCAGCTTAGTTGGATGTAATTAGATGTCAAACAGCCATGTCTTTAACTTCCTGCGAAAACAGTTGTGGTTAGTGATGATGCGTAGGTGTGGGGGCAGTTTGTTCCAAAAAGCCGGATAATCATTGCTTTATCTGGCTTTCAGTGTCCTTGATGGAAATAGGCCTGCAGCTGGAGGCACAAAGAGCATAAATTCAGTGTCAATCCCTGGTTGCACACACTCTATCGGTGCATCACTTAGATCCAAGGGATTAACTGCACCAGGGAGTCGGTCCTGTTGATCCAGTTGTGAAAGAGGAGTAAACCTGTTGGAGGTTGGGAATATAGGCCCAGATGGCAAGTGAGTGGGCGGACGACCCTGAGGTTTATAAAAGTAGCCAAGCTGGAGGGCCTCAATAGCAGTTGGTGCAAAGCTGGAAAAGCATAAATTGGACAAGATATCATTAGCCACACTTCTATCTCTAAAGTTAATAACAATGCAGTCAGTGTCAAATGGTTTTGGGATATTGCCCGCCCAAGGAACTCTGCTCATAAGATTATTCTGGCTGTGACATAGCACAGGACCACCTAGTCAGGTGATAGCCCAGTGGACGACCTTATTGACCAATTGGTTGAGATCCTCACGTGAGCTCCTAATTAGTGGGGGTACATTTCTTAAAATCACAACAAAAGGGGTAGCCTGAGGAGGCAGATGCAATGTGTGGCCCCTAGAGAGACCAGTGCGCTGAGTAGGGCCAAGGCTCATGCTTCTAAAGCCACAGGATACAGCTTGCTGATCCTGATCCTCACTAGTGCCTGCAGAAGGATTTTGCAGGCAGGCCTGTGATGTATGAGTAGGCCTGGCTGGGCTAGAGTCACAGGCAGTACCCTTGGTAGCCCAGGAGGAGTCAATCAAACCACCAAAGGCTGGGGGAGTGTCATGAATGAGCCATGTCAGTAGTGCAGCCTGATGAGCCAGGCAGGAACGATCTTGCGGAATGATACACCAGCAGAGTATCCCTCAACTTGGCTAGAGCATCCTCAGTCTTACCTAATCTGTCTATAGTAGGGCTGTAACATGTGAGTCCAGCCACTCACCTGAAATCCAGGACTGTCTGTAGGGGTGATGACAATTCCTCAACCCACCCGGAACACCTCTCAGTGCTACTGAAGTAAACAGGAGCCCTAGCAGGTGTTCAAAGAGGGAAGGGGATTTGGACGAGAGAAAAAGAGAAGAAAAAGAAGCTGCAACGTTCCGCCACCTGGGCCAGCCAGGATCCGGGTTCTGGGGATGCAGGAGTAGCGCTCGTCTAACCTAGGACCAAGAGAGGTGATTAACAACAAGACAAACCCAAGAATACCCTCTACCATGTGTACTTCCTTTGCGTTCTCAGGAATTACCTCTCTTTGTATTGTTGTGAACTCTGGTAAAGCTTCGCTCAAGAATAATCTCTCACCTCTGGTGCATAAATAACTTGTGTGAGAAGAGAACAACTGGTTCTATAAGACACAATGAATTCAACATAGTATGCTGCCATGTACATTAAATGATTCGCACTTAGTATGCCTTCATTCTTGCACACTCTCACCTTTCTAGACTCATGTACGCTTTCAAAAACTAAAATCAGCGTGATATCTTGTTTCATGCGCTGTCAGGGCAAATTACTCATCAAATGTCTGAACAGACTGATAGCGAGCCAAATGTCATCAGAGTCCAAAGCCCAGCAGAAAAGTAATGTCAACTCAAGGGCATAGTGATCAAGACGAGTCGTGGGTTAAAAACAGTTTAAAGTCATCAGAAAACCCTGAACGCGTAGTGAAGACTAAGTGGAATCAAGAAATGTGCACTTAGCTTTGTTGTGTTCTGTTGTCCTGTGCTCTGCCTTAATTCATTTTCTTCATTGGAGCCGGCTCGTAGGAAGCTTTCCGCTGACTCAGGAAATCCCCCGGAAGAGATGATGACGTGACAAAGGAGGCTTGTCCAAGACGGGGAATCTTCACGATGCTGACGTGATGAGGAGAAAGAAAGCCAAGCTACGCGCGTTGAGGGGCGCTGCTATTTATAGCCAATCACAGGGCATAGCCGGATGTGTTGTAGCAACATGCTCGGCAACGTTGCTCAGTCACGTGATCAGCCGCCGGGATGCCCAGCGTCATGTGTTGCCCTGGAAACAGGGAAACAAAGCCGGTGCGCGTTTTCTTTAACGCGCATCGGTTCTCATAAATAAACGGCAGCATGGTTCTTTATAAATAAACGGCAGCATAAGAAAAGGAACAGGGTCTCATAATACTGCCAATTGAAAAGTAACAAGCATTGGCAACGAACCGGCCATAAACTGCCACGTTTTATATACAATAAACATTGGTTGAGCTACTGTGTCCAACATCAAAGCATTGGTAAGGGCAATCATAGTTTTAGGTACACATTGCAACATGATTGATATGGAATCCATAGGGATGCTGACAGACAACACAAGTTACCATGGTTCCTGTGTGATGTGCATTCCTGACTGTCCTCCCTCTCAAAAGTCCTGGCACTGGCCATGGTTTGGAGGGATTTTGTTGATGGAATCGTTGTACCAGACGAGGAGAATGGATGGAGGAAGCGGGCTCCCATGAGTTATCCTCAGTTCCATACCCCTTCCATGCTCATAGGTAATGCAAAACCCCTCGTATTCTTTTAGAATCAAGAATCTTGGCCACTTCAAACTCCCACTCACCTTCTATTTTGACAGGTGGTTGGCCAACCCGAGTGGTGGGGGGAATAGAGCTGTATCAGGGAAACATGGAAAAACCGGACAGATCTGATAGTCCACAGGGAGGCCCAGTTCTACAGTAACAGGGTTAATCAATTTAGTAATCGAGAAAGGACCTAAATATCTTGGGTGTAGTTTACGGGACCCAGCAATATGCAGATTCTTTGCTGAGAGCCATACCTGATCTCATACAGATTATTGAGGGGCAGGTTGCCTATGTTTGTCAGCCTGACTCTTAACCTGTTGTTGGTATGATGCTAGATGTTGTTTAACTTGTGTCTGAATATGTAATATTTTCTTATGATGATCTTGAACGGCTGGGACCTGAATTGTACTATGTGTTTGTAATATCGGGAGCATTCCGGGATGATAACCAAATAGACAATAAAAGGGTGACTCCCCTGTAGCGGAGTGGACGGTGTTGTTATACACAAATTCTACCATAGGTAGTTCTTTATCCCATTCCGTTGTCCACGTGGTAATGAAACAATGTAAAATCTGTTCCAGTGTTTGTTTCAGTCGTTCCGTCTGTCCGTCCGTTGGGTGGTAAGCAGAGGACAGACGGACGTCCATTTTCATAGATGAACAAAAACTTCACCAGAACCTGGAGATGATTTGCTGACCCCAATCAGATACAATGACGGTCGGCAATCAATGAGCTTTGACCACATGTTGCACACATAGTACGGTTAGCTCTTTTGTAGACGGCATGTGCTTCAAGTGGAGGCAATGCGCCCTTTGCTTAAATAATCCACTACCACCCATTTGATGGAACATCCATTGGATTCGGGCAAACCAGTAACAAAATCCATACTTAAAGTATGCCAAGGTGCAGGTGGTATGGGCATGGGTTGTAATAAACCGGCGGGTGCAACATGAGAGGTGTTGGATTGCACACAGGTTGGGCAGGTTTGGACGTAGTTTGTGACATCAGAAATCAATGTGGACCACCCAAAATCCCTCTGTCACAATTCCAGAGTATTTTTAGAGCCAGGATGCCCAGCTAAGACGGCATCATGACTCCAATACAACACGGTATCACGGAAGGCTTGTGTAAGGATGTATAAACAATGCTCATGATACAGTAAATCCCCTTTCTCTGTGGTTTTAGGGTGTGATTGTTCCTTATGTTGTGCTTGTTGGACTAGTGTTAAGAAATCCTTGGGAGCACAGAGAGCAATAATTTTATGTTCGAGAATGATGGAATTAGACAGATTTGCATTTTTGTCAAGACTAGGATAATCTAATCGTGATACGGTGTCAACTTTCTGTTGCTCTTTACCTGGTCCATAAGTGATTACGAAGTCAAATTCATTAAAGAATAAAAGCCAGCAAAGTTGTTGTGGTGTTATGGCCTTGACATTCTGGTAAAATTTTCAATTTCGATGGACAGAATAAATGGTAACTGTGTGACGAGCTCCCAACAAGTGATGCCGCCACTCCTGGAATGCAGATTTGATGGATAATAACTCCCGTTTAGCCACCGTATAATTCTGTTCGGCTGGCAAGAGTTTTTTTTAGAAAAATAGGCTACTGGGTGTAGATGACCAGATTCAGGATCTCTTTGGGATAAGATTCCCCCAACGGCTATTTGGGATGCATCTGCCTCAACATAGAAAGGCTGAGATGGATCAAATGGGAGGTTCAGTGAAAGCCTTCTTAAGCATCTGGAATGCTTCTTCTTCTGCTGGGGACCAATGGAATTTAACCCCCTTTTTGAGCAGGTGAGTGATGGGTGAGACAACCGAGGAGAACTGAGGAATAAAACGCCAATTAAAATTGGCTAAACCCAGGAATCATTGGATGTCTTTTAGGGATCCTGGGGTTTCCCATTTTAATATGGCCTGTACCTTAGAATGATCCATAGCAATACCGTTGGGTGAAATCACGTAACCTATGAATTCTATGCGGGTGGCATGAAAGACACATTTGTCTAGTTTGGCAAACAGGTGGTGTTCTCGCATACACTGTAAGACAGCCCAGACATGTCTTACGTGCTCTTCGGTAGAGGATGAAAAAATAAGAATGTCATCAATGTAAACTATTACAAAGATGTCCAAAAAGTCCTGCAGCACTTCATTATTAAAAAATTGAAATGCTGCAGGAGCATTACACAAACCGAAGGGCATTACCGTACATTTGAAAAGACCAAATTTGGTCCGGAAGACAGTCTTCCACTCATCCCCGTCTTTTACTCTAATCAAATGGTATGCGCCCCGAAGATCCAGTTTGGTAAAGATAGTAGAATTACGTACCTGATCCAGTAGTACTGGTATCAGGGGAAGAGGATACCTATTTTTGACTGTGACCTTATTTATTACGCGATAGTCAATACAGGCACGAAGCTCATGATTCTTTTTTGGGACGAAGAAAAGTGGAGAAATGACAGGAGAGGTGGAATGCCTTATGAAGCCCTTTAGCAATAAATCATCCAGATATTCGCGCAAGTAACGAGTCTCAGGTTCGGATAGGGCATACACACGACTACACAGTAAAGTGGCTCCAGGAAGCAAATCGATATGGCAGTCGTAAGACCAATGAGGTGGTAATTGGGTTGCCTGTTTTTCTGAGAAACCGTTATGAAAGTCCTCATATAACGTTGGTAAAGTGATTGGAGTTGTCTTATCAACCACTGGTTCAGGAACCTCTAGAGTAGAGGCACAGTGTAAATGTGTCACAGGTTGTTGTCTGTTTGTATAGCATGTTTGCCAACAATGTGTAGAATCCAACGTGACCGTACGTTTCCCCCAGTCAATTTTTGGATTGTGTACTTGGAGCCATGGGATTACCCAATATGGCTACAAACACGGGGTGTCAATAAGATCGAATTGAATCTGCTCGCAGTGTCCATCCGTGCAGGTCATGATCAATGGAGCAGTCTGATAGTGAATCAAGCCAGAGGACAATTCGGAACCATCAACGGCCCTCACTGGGTCAGGGGTATCTTTTTTGATGGTGGGAATATTCAGAGTTTTTGCTAACCCAATATCCATGAAACTTCCAGTAGCTCTAGAATCTAGTAGAATAGGGATAACTTTTTGAATTTGGGTGGCAAAAAGCAAGGTCAGGATCAAAGTGAGATGGCGTGGTGTGGGTGTCATGGTGTTTGCCAAGTAATGATATGAGGCCATGTTGTAAGATATGCTCGATTTTTTTAAACATATTTTATTTGATTTTTAACATTTAGCATCATTAATAAAACAAGCATATATAATGTATTCATCAGGCTTCACAGCACATCGGATAGTCAGATATGCTCGATAAGGGGGCCTCCGTTCTTATCGGGCCGAAGAGTTTTCCGACTGGATAGTTTCCACAATGGGAGGCGAGTCATCGGTCAAGCCTATCCCCTTTCTAGGGTTGGTTTTCGCTGAACAATCTCAAGCAAAATGCCAAGGTCGCCCAAAATATAAACATAGATTCATGCGACGTCTCCGGTCTTTCTCGTCCTTAGATAAGGGTCCCCTAGCACTGCCAATTTGCATTGGTTCGGTGGGATCAGAGGAAGAACTAGAACTAGGGGACTCTTTTTCCTTATGTTTAACTACTACCCCATGTGCTACTTTCCCACGGGTTTTCTCACCCTTTCGTTCGCCCAGACGATGATCCAACCGTACCACCAGATCGATGAACTCAGCACAATCAGAGGGGGGATCAACAATTTGTGCAAGCAGATCTTTTAGCTCGTCTCAAAGACCGCGATAGAAGAGTGATGTTCTCTTTTCCTCTGGCCATTCCGTTTCAGCTATTAATCTATTAAAGGAGGTGATATAGGATATCAAATCCTTGTTTCCCTGGCATAAGTTCAACAGTTCGTTGTCACTTGCTTGGACGAACTGGTGTTTAGGAAAGAGCTTTCGCATTGTTTCCTTAAAGCGACTAAAATCATGTAGTACTGGATCGTCCCATTCCAGGAACGGTATTGACCACGTAGCCGCAGTCCCACCAAGATGAGACAGGATGAATGCCACCTTTGCGGCAACATCAGGAAACGCCGAAGGCCGACAAAGAAAATGCAATTGGCACTGATTCATAAAAATGCAATATTTAGCTTGATCCCCAAAAAATCGCTCAGGAGGGGCCTATAAGACAGGTGTAGGGGTGGTAACTGTGATGTTTATAGGCCGAACCCCAGACGTTTCTGTGGCTATTGGAGAAAAATTTAAATGTGGTGGTTGAATCACCGGTTTGGGTCTGACGGTAGCATTATCCTAGGGAGTGCCTCGTGGTTTGTAACATTGCAGTTCGCATTGCAATGTGTGATTTTCTTGTTTTAGGACTGTTACCTTGTGTTGTAATCTTATCACAGCTCTGGACAACTCCTGTAAAGGAGTGGTTTCTTCAGTAGGGGAATCCATCGCCCAGGCAGACTTTTGTTTTTTTGGCTTGTCTTTATGTAAGATGTGAGTCCAGCCACTCACCTGAAATCCAGGACTGTCTGCGGGGGCGATGACAATTCCTCAACCCGCCCTGGACGCCTCTCAATGCTACTGAAGTAAACAGGAGCCCTGGCAGGTGTTCAAAGAGGGAAGAGGATTTGGACGAGAGAAAAAGAGAAGAAAAAGACACTGCATTGTTCCGCCACCTGGGCCAGCCAGGATCCGGGTTGTGGGAATGCAGGCATAGCGCTCGTCTAACCTAGGAACAAGAATGGTGATTAACAACAAGACAAACCCAAGAATACCCCTCTACCATGTGTACTTCCTTTGCGTTCTCAGGAATTACCTCTCTTTGTATTGTTGTGAACTCTGGTAAAACTTCACTCAAGAATAATCTCTCATCTCTAGTGCATAAATAACTTGTGTGGGAAGAGAACAACTGGTTCTATAAGACACAATGAATTCAACATATTATGCTGCCATGTACAGTAAACGATTTGCACTTAGTATGCCTTCATTCTTGCACACTCTCACCTTTCTAGACTCATGTACGCTCTCAAAAGCTAAAATGATCGTGATATCTTGTTTCATGCGCTGTAAGGGCAAATTACTCATCAAATGCCTGAACAGACTGATAGCGAGCCAAATGTCATCAGAATCCAAAGCCCAGCGGAAAAGTAATGTCAACTCAAGGGCATAGTGATCAAACTGAGTCATGGGTTAAAAACAGTTTAAAGTCATCAGAAAACCCTGAACGCGCAGTGCAGACTAAGTGGAATCAAGAAATGTGCACTTAGCTTTGTCGTGTTCTGTTGTCCTGTGCTCTACCTTGATTCAGTTTCTTCGTTGGAGCCGGCTCGTAGGAAGCTTTCCGCTGACTCAGGAAATCTCCCGGAAGAGATGATGACGCGACGAAGGAGGCTTGTCCAAGACGGAGAATCTTCACGATGCTGACGCGACGAGGAGAAAGAAAGCCAAGCAACATGCGTTGAGGGGCGTGGCAAATTTATAGCCAATCACAGGGCGTAGCCTGATGTGTTGTAGCAATGTGCTCTGCAACGTTGCTCAGTCACATGACCAGCTGCCGGGATGCCCAGCGAAACAAAGCTGGTGCACGTTTTCTTTAACGCACATCGGTTCTCATAAATAAACGGCAGCATGGTTCTTTATAAATAAACGGCAGCATAAGAAAAGGAACACAGTCTCATAATACTGCCAATTGAAAAGTAACAAGCATTGGCAATGAACCGGCCATAAACTGCCAGGTTTTATATACAATAAACATTGGTTGAGCTACTCTGTCCAACATCAAAGCATTGGTAAGGGCAATCATAATTTTAGGTATATATTGCAACATGATTGATATGGAATCCATAGGGATGCTGACAGACAGCACAAGTTACCATGGTTCCTGTGTGATGTGCATTCCTGACAAGGGCCCAGAGATGGAGTAAGAGAAGAAATTACATTTTTATAGTTTTCCCCAGCCAGAACCGACCAAGAATCCTGCATACAGCTCATTAATTGAGGCCTGATTTCACAGTTTGGAGCTGGGGTAGGTGACATGGTAGGTGGTTCTGGATATAGTTTTTTTTATTCAGCATTCCTGTCCAATCTCTTCCTTTTGCCCCCTCTGCTGTTGGTTGCCTCATAGTTAGTCAAATTAGTTGGGCACACAGATGGCTGGCCTCGCCCCGTATTATCATCACACTCCACAGTTTAGTAGCAACATTCCAGGTTTTAGTACGGTTGAAAAGGACGGTTCATCAGGGCCCAAGGCTTGCAGGGGAAGATCTGTGTTGGGAGAAGACATACTAGCAGACACATGGGGCTCAGGGAAAGCTTTTGATGGCTCAGAAAACGGCTCAGGCAGGGATGTCAAAGACAGACGCCGCTCAGCCAGGTCAATTTCTCTACTGATGACCCCCACAGCACGTTGCAGAAAGCCATCCATGGTGGAACCTGGCGTGGTTTTCGCAGGAGCAGCCCTCTGTTTCTCCATTACTGCTCAAGAGTGTAGTGCTAAAAAAGAAAGCTTGTTATGCAAGTCAAAGTGCAATGTCTCAAGAATAAAGCAGCTCAAAAAGCTGGAAGTGACAGCATAAAATTCAGTCCATTTTAATCGCAGAATTAAGGGGGTGGCCCCCACCCCTGCTCCTCCTGGCGCTAACGGGCGCAAGACGGGCCCGGGCACTGTCCATGCGCGTCCCCCGTCGCTGGAGCAGTCCTGCACTCTTGAAGCACGATGCAGCGTTGGTGGCCCCTCCTCCTGGAGGTCACAGCAGGCTGGTACAGCAAGTCTCCACAGCGGCCGAGTCCCCTGGGCGTCCTGCATCGCGGGAGCAGTCCTGCGCTCTTGAAGCGAGACTCAGCATTGGTGGCCCCTCCTCCTGGAGGTCACTGCAGGTCACGGCAGGCTGGGACAGCAAGTCCTCACAGTGGCTGAGTCCCCTGAGTCCCCTGGGCGTCCCATAGTCAAATGTGGTGATAACTGTATTAGAACAGATCTCATTGTAAAGGAATCATTTTTTGGTGGGGGGGAGTTAAAAAGATTTTTATTAAAAAACAATAATACATAAAATACAATATTGCCAAACGTATGAAAACTACTCCAAATGTTAAGCAGATCTGAGAGTTATGCAAATCTCAAAACATGCAAATTAAAATGAATAACGGAAATGGAAACATATTGAGTTTGGATAGTGAGGAAAGGAAAAAAAAGGGTAAAGAAGATAGAAGGAAAAGGAGAGAGACAGAGAGAGAGAGAGAAAGAAAAATAGAATTATTTAGTCAAGTGAAAGAAGAAAAAGAAGTGCATAAATTGCAATAAGATTGAAAAATGAACTGGATTGAAATGAAACCTTGGGAATAGAATTACAAGATAAATAGTAAGTGGCATCCGTAGCCTAGTGCGTTTAACCGATAGCTATATTGAGCTAAAACTGTATCTGTCTAGCCTAGGATGATGGCAGATTACATTCCACCAGCAGTAAAGATTAATATTGTCTATGGACTTCCACTTGGAGCTGATAACATGAATAGCGATTTAAATCAGAAAGTTTCCTAATTTTCCAAGCATTCTGTTAGTAGACAAGAATATCATGCATGCTGCCCAGAAACAATACATCATATGAAAGGGGTATATGAACCTGAGTGATAGCAGTAATTATTTTCCAAACTATTAACCAAAAATTAGAAAGAGCTTGCCAAGAAAAAAACACATGCAAATACGTACCTGGTTTGGATTTACATCACCAGCAAGTGTTTCCGGCAATAGGTTTAGCCTTGAAAAGACAAATGGAAGTAAAAACGAATCTATTATGAAAAAAAAGTAAGGTTTGAGTGAGACTAACAGTGCAAGCATTGGAATGTATTTTGTTGCAAATGCTGTCCCACAAGGCATAGGCCATGCGGAGTGTACATCAGAGTCCCACAAAGATTCTGTGCTTTTTTAGCCATCTGAGATGAGCATTCTAATCAATTTATAGATAGTAGTGACTTTGGAGTATACATTCAAGGAAAGCAGGTGAGGAGGGCAACTAGTATGGGAGGTAACAGAAGAAATGTAGTGTGTGAAAGCAGTTTGTGTCAGAGCGGACATCGCGGTATACTGGGTACGCATGGTATGTGCGAGATTGTATTAAGAGGTTAAGTCGGTGAATGAAATGAGAGAGTCTGAGTGAAATAATTGTGAAATGAGGAGTAAGCCTTTGTTCATCCATGCTTTCCATCGTAAAGTTTTCCCATTTTCCTTAAGCCTTCTATTATGTGAAATAGGACTGTTCAGGAATTTATTGGAGGAAGTAAGAGGACAGACTAGGAATGGCTTCAACAATGTGCAAGCATGTGTTACAGTGGCGGGCAAACAGAACTGAGGAGAGTTAGGCATGAAAAGAATATGTTTGGGTGTAAAAAGGGGATGTCAGGACACTTTACAAAGTAAACCATACTTTATGTGGAATATCGTTAGATTGGGACAAATAACACTGTATTTGTTTAATGCCAAAGGCCCTGTGATAGGAAATAAAATCAGGGAAATTGAATAGAAACTTCGGTAAGCTTTATATTCTGTAGTGACATGCTAGGTGGTTTACTATTCCAAAGAAATTGGGTTAGTAGTTTGCCAATGGAGCTAAAAAACCCTTTAGTAATCTTGATAGGTAACATCTTGAGAGAGAAATTAATAATGGGGAGGAACATCATTTTGTGACCCCACCATAAAAGGTATGATGCAGACCATTTCTGAGAGAGGTGTTGGAGTTTAGTAAAAAGAGCATTTTAATTTACTTTAAGGTAAATTCTTAAGATGAATACTGTACCAAACTCCCAAGCATTTATTTTTGGCAGAGTTCCAGGAAAGACCTGCATCAAGAATGGGTTGCCAGATACAGTATTTATTGACCAGCATTACTTCAGATTTGTTGATATTACATTTGTAACCTGAAACTTCGGAATAGACTAAGTTCATGAACAAATGCAGGGAGAGAACGTTATGTATGTGAAAGGATGTCATCTGCATAAGCAGTGAATTTAATGTGAATGTCACTGACTTGAAACCCAGAAAAATGATCTGAATGTGTTAATTGGTTGAGGAAAAGTTCCAAAACTAATACAAAAAAAGCAGGGGAAACAAAGGACAACCCTGTCTAGTATTTCTCATAAGCGGTAAATAAGGGGACTTTATACCGTTAACTATGAAAAGGATTGTGGCATGGAATACAGTAAAGAAATACGTTGTAAAAAATGAGGACTGAATCTATGCCATTAAGAATCGCCAGTTGATCATGCTGAAGGCTTTCTCTGCATTCAAAGAAAGTGCTGCCAGAGGGTCCTTCAATTTATGAGCTTTGTTGATAATATTCAAAAAGTGTTAGAATTGTCTGCAAAATTCCAATGAGGGCTAATGTCATATTAGTTACCGGCAATCCTCATTACTCCTGGCCCTGTTGTCCTCATCCCATTTGTCACTAATGAAGTGATCTTACGTCACACAACAGAAAATAGCAAGAAAAATACTCCGTATTAGCTCCTCCCATAAGGCGGTAGCCTATAAAGGCTATACTTACCCAGATTTCCTCTTTAATTCCCAATTATCCACCAACAGAAAGCCGCGTTGACAGAGGGAGGGGCTTGACGATTGGGAGGAGGACAATAGGACAAGGAGTAATGAAGATCACTGGTAAGTAATATGACTCTGCCCCCAGGCCCTCCTTGTCCTCATCCCATTCGTCATTAATGAGGAATACCAAAGCAATCTCAAACCGGCCATCAAGTGCAGCTTCAGTTAGAAAAGTCAAAAGAACACATAAACCACTTTTGATTGAAAACCCCAAAAGTGATTTATTAGAGAATAGCACCTAAGGGAAACTCAGGACAATGCATATTGCAGCACACCCACCCCAAAATTGATACCATCTGGCAATACATTATGCAAGCGATAATGACAGACAAACGTATTTGGAGAACCTCAAGTGACTGTCTGACAGTATCGGCAACAGAAATCCCATGGAGTTCTGCCCAAGAGGCCGACATCCCACAATAGGAATGCTCCTGAACCTGTTTGAGAGGTGGAGAGCCTGACAAGCCATGATGATCACCTGCTTAATTCAGCAACTAATAGACAACAACGTAGCCTTTTTTACCCCTATTTGAGGAACCAAAAAGAGAGTTAGAACAAGTAATGGATTTGAATTGATTTACATACACCCAAAGGACCCTCCTCACATCCAGCAGTTGCCACTGAAAATCACCGGAGACTCAGCCTCCCCAATCAAAACAGGCAGCACAATTTCCTGAGTCCTGTGAAACTGAGATGAAAAAAAGAAGGGTCCAAATGCAACACAACACCATCATCACTGAAGGAAAGAAAAGGCTTCTTCACCAATAAGGAACCCAATTCACCAAGGCACCTAGCAGACGTGATGGTGACCAAGAAGACCCCTTTCTTCATCAGAAACTTAACATCCATAGAATCAAAAGGCTCAAAAGGATGGGAAAGCGGTGCTCTAAGGACCAAAGGCAAGTCCCACAATGGGCATAAAGGACACACAAAAGGTCTGGAGATAGAGAAACTCCTCAACAAGTGAGCAGCCAAATCATTAGAGTCTGCCAGATTGCCCCAGGGACACCTGAATGCCGGAGTAGCAGCCCACTGAGCCATCAGTGTAGACACAGAAAGCTTCTTCTCAAATCCATCACAAAAAACAGAAGAATATAGTTCAAAGGAAAGTCCAAGGGAGAAAGATTTGAGGACGAACACCACCTCTGAAAACTACCCCAGTGACGACCATAACACTTCAGGGTAGAAGGCCTCCTTGACTGCTGAATGGCAATAGCCAGATGTCTAGGCAAGCCCTTGTTCCTGCAATATCCTCCTCTCAATTTCCACACTGAGAGGCAGAGCCTCTGGAGCGAGAGAACATGAGACACTCTCAAAAGAGAGGGGATGAGAGGCAGAAACCAAGGACCCTGAACAACCAGGGACTGGAGAGGGGAAACCATGACCAACGAGGCCAAAAAGGATCACTAGAATTAAATTCCTGAACTTCCCGAACAACCTTGTCAGGTAATTGAAAATCAGAGGAATGGGGGGAATAAATACAGAAGAAACTGAACCCAAGGGGTCAGCAAAGCATCCACCCCTACCCGAAACCCCTTCTTGTGGTACCCTGGCATAAAAGCGGCGAACCTGAGCGTTGCTGTGGAAGGCAAACAGATCCAGATTTGGCTTCTCAAACCTGGTACAAATCTGGAGAAAGACACATTTGGTTAGGGACATTTCCTGAGGGAAAAGAAATACCCTGCTGAGGGAATCTACCGCCACATTCTCCACCCACTTGAACTGCATGAAGGGACACTAGGTGACATTCCACCCACCAGAATAGCTGGGCTGCAACTTGATTCAAGGACTGGGACCTGGACTCCCCCGCCTGTTGAGCTCTACTGTAGCCACCATATTGTCCATCTGGACCACCAGATTGCAACCCTCCAGGTCCTTTCAAAACCCCAAGAGAGCTTGAAACACAGCCATGAGCTCCCTCCAGTTGGAGGAGGGCCTGCTGTCCTAGAGAGACCACTTGGCTTGAAGAGACTTCCCCTCCAGCGTAGGATCCCAACCAAACGAGCCAGCATCCGTTGTTAACACTTTCGGGTATCCGGTTGCAGCCAAACCCCCTTTTCAAAAAGAAGGAATCCAGCCACGAAAGAAGCTCCTGACAAATGTCCATAGTCACCGGAACCTAAAACTTGAAATCATCTGAAGCTGGATACCACCAGGTGTGCAGATGAGTCCAAAATGGTCAGAGGTGGAACCTGGCCCACAGGATCATGAACACTGCTGCTGCCATGTGCCCCATAATCTTCAACCAACCCCTCACCAGATGGACTGGCTGTTGGAGGCCTGGAGAGTCAGGGACAGCAAGACCAACACCTTGGAGTCTAGCAGGAAGATCTTGTTGAGATCAGTCCGAAATCTGGCCCCAATGAAGGATTGTGCGAAGGGACCAACCTGCACTTCTTCAAACTGATGAGAAACCCATGCATCTGGACTTCTCAGCAAACCACCACGAGCTCCTGACGTAACTGGGACTGTGAAGGAGCATGGAGAAGCCAGTCATCTATGTATGGGTAGATGCAGATCCCCTGAAGGTAGAACAAAGCAATAAGGGGAACCACCACCTTTGTGAACACTCATGGAGTCATCTTGAGTCTGAAGGGCAGGGCCCGAAATGGAGAATGCTGGTTATGAATGCAAAACCTCAGGTACTTTTGATCGCGGGATGAATGGGCACATGGTAGTATGCATCCTGGGGATCCAGAGTACACATGAAATGGTCCTTGGTGACCAGAGGAATCACCCACTGCAAAGTCTCCATCTCGAACAGCAGCGTCTGCATAAATTTGTTCAGAGGTTTCGGATTCAGGATCATCCGAAATCACCCTGATGACTTCTCCACTAGAAAGACAACAAGGTAATACCCCTGACCCCTTTCAGCCCGGGGCACCCTCGCAGTTGCCCGTTGCAGTTGCAGGGACTCCAGTCCCTGAGACATGGCTAGTTGTTTCTTTTTATTCTGGGCCATGGGGTTGGCCTCACTCCGTAATCCCATGGGGGAGTTGTAAGCTCGATCCTGTAACCTTCCCTGATGGTGCGACGAACCCATTTGTCAGAATTTGATGCCTTCCATACTGCATTGAAGTGAAGAGACATGCCTCCAACTGCAAACCCCAATGAAACATTCATACAGTCAGGAATAGGGGTGGGCGGTAAACTTTGCTCCACCAGCAGAGTTTGCAGAGTTTTGCCACTCAGCACTCTGCTTGGAGTGCAGAGTTAGGCAAAATCTCCGCCAATCACCATGTGGCAGAGTTTACTGGTGCTTAACCGAAACTTTGATGCTATTGTCCATCATCAAGCGCTAGGACAGAGAAGTGCCTTCACCAACAAGAGCGCACGAGCAGCGAAATGAACCAGCGGGAGGGTAGGATAGGGTGTCATCTGCAACACTATGAGCTCCCACACTACCAGCTACCGCAGGAAGGGGCGCACCTAGGATAGAACACCCGCTGGAGGAGAAAGAGGCAGCTCAGAGCACCACTGTGATTACGGAGCAAAGCTAGACTGCGCAGGAACAGTGAGGGAACCCTACCCAAGCACAGCCAGAGCTCCCGATCAGTGCAGCTGTGCACATCTGCCCCCACCCTCTGGCCTTCTCTTAAGCTGCTGCCATTGATCAACCCCCTTCTACCGTCTGCTAGGACGTGGGGTTCCTTTATTCTAGAAGGCTGCTTGTTTTTCTCTGGCTTCTTTGAATGAGCGACAACTCAGTGGGATGGGAACCCTGGGGCTGTGTGCTGCTGTGGAAGAGAATGGGGGTTACAGGGCCCCTTTCCTATGGCACCACCATTCTTCCTTTATTTGTCTCTCCAAGCACAGGAGAGAGTTACTCGTCGCTGGCAGAGCGCTAGTCGCACAGATGTAAATTGGTCCTTTGTCCCCTTTGCCTGTGCTTGAAATGCGTGCGATTGGGGGCTGAGGATGTGAGGGGCTGGGGCAGCCCCTTAACCTTTGGCAACTCGCTCTATATTGCACACAGCCCAGGTTTTTGTGTTTCATGTGGGAATGCTGGCCAAGCATTTCTAGGAGGTTTGGCTTAGTGTTAAGTGATTATATTTTTATCAGCGTGGCATGACGAATGCAAGGGTGGGATAATACAGGGAGATGTGTGCCCATTGGGTGCTTGTAGAGGGGCATGGGGCTAATATAGGGATGATGTGAATTTATCACCAGTACCAGACCACTCGTATTTACTAGCCAGTTTGAATTCCATCACCTTGGATGGACCCGATTGATGGGGACTAAGGATGAGCGAGGAATGGAGATTCTTCTTTCCATGTGCTTCCACTCTCCTGAGGGTGATGAGTGGGCTGCAGTGACCGCCTGCACGATGCATGTTGAATGTGGTGTCCCCCACCATAGTTGCTTTGACAGTGCCACAGTCCTGTGTGATAAATGACTTGGAATGAGGATTCGTATTTCCCTTGTGGAGGTGAGTGCAGCCCTGGCACGCCTTGATCTAAGTGCTCTGCTGTACATCCACTCCCCTGCCTTCTCACCCAACCCCAGTTCATCCCCAGTAGATGTTACTGGAGTGTCAACAGCATCCCTGTCACTCAGAGCCTGCTGCGCCTAAGGCTAAAGCAGCCGTTCGGATCACTCAGGTGATTACTCTTGGGAACACCATTGTTACACAACATGAATCGAGAAAACATGTAACAGTAACTAGGGGTGGGCAGAGCTCCACGGAATCTCGCATAGTTTTTATGTAACTCCACAGAATTCCACAGTGTAAAACTCGACAAGCTACGCCCACCCCTCGTCAGGAACTCCCTTCTTAGGATAGAACTTCCTCTGCGGGGTACGCTGCTGCTGCTGTTGTCGGCGAGAGGATTGATGAAAGAAGGGGCGCTTCTGGGATGTCACCTTGTCTGAACCCGACTGCTCTAAAGATGAGGAATGTTTCTTTTGCTTGAACAATTTATGCAGTCTTTCCTCCAGTTCTGACCCAAACAGCTGTGAACCCTGAAAATGAAGTCTCAAGGCAGAGGACTTTTGGGCAGCATCAGTACATCATGGGACTAGGTTACGTCTGGCAGCGACAGGCACCCCAAGTTAGAGCAGAAGCCGAACCACATCAAAAACAATGTCTGACATGAATTCAAATTGTTTCTCAATATTATCCAGCAAAGAGGAACAGTCAGAAGAGTCATCAACAGCACTGAATAATTTCTGGAGCAAGGACTGCGGAAGCATAAGAACCGTAAATACCAACTCTTAATGCCAATTGAGAGCGGGAATAAATCTTCCTGAGGGCAGAATCAACCTTTTTATTTGTCATGTCTTTAATATTGGCATCCTCTGTTAGGGATGTCCTGCCCACCAAGTTGGCCACAAAAGAATCAGTAGGAATGGAATCCAATAAACTGATATTCATGTCTTTAAGGGGATATAACTTAGCCATGAAGCAGGGCAACATAATTTTGTCTGGGCATTTCCATTCCTTCTTTAAGACCCTCAAAATAAAAGGGTGAACTGGTAAATACAACTCCGAGGCACTCTGGAGTTGCCTCAGTAACCCAGAAGACGATGTCTCAGGCATCACCTCCTCTTAAAAACCCATATTATCTTTAACATGTGATAAAAGTTCAGGCAGTATCTCCTTGCCTATATATTTCGCTTTTGTTCTTCTGGCCCAAGAGTCTCTTTATCTGATCCCAAGGACCTAGGAGAATGGGATCTGAAAGACTCCTGTTGAACCTTTTCACAGGAGATAACTCAAGCAATGTCTCTCTAATCAAGTCAAGTGCTTTAACCGCTCATCAGATCTCCCAGACCACTTCCTCACAGGAGAGGAAGAAGAATCAGAGGAAGGAGAGGTCATAGCCCGTTTCCCCTTGTAGGAGCACTTCCCTATAATGTTCTTCACAATAATCCCAGGCAAGAGCAAAAATGATCTCCACAAATCAGCATAATCACTGCAATACTGGCCTCCAAAAACCTCTATGTGGACTTACCTGGATCTACTGATTTTAAAGCTCCATCCCGTAACTCATGGATCCAAAAGCAGTGCTTCATCGTGGATACGTGAACTCCCGATCCTCACACAGGTGTGGCACAGTAACCCGGAAGTGCAGATCCCCTGTCATACACCGCAACAATAAAAGCCGATCATGAGGACACCCGGCTTCCCCCAATCACTCCAATAATCCTCTTGCCTCTCCTAACAAAGCCCAGCAGTGCAGAGGAGACAGCGATACCATGCTGACCCGGTGCCCAGGAATCCACCATGTGTCGACAGACCAGGACCCGCAGAGTCCGCCTTCTCCTTGTCTCTGTCCTACAAGACAGAAAAATCAGGAATGCTGGGTGAGTATAGCCTTTATAGGCTACCGCCTTATTGGAACAGCTTATATGGAGCTTTCTTCTTGCTTTTTTCTGCCTTGTGAGGTGGGATCACCTTATTAGTGATGAATGGGATGTGGACAAGGGGAACCTGGGGGCAATACCGGATTGCTCTGGACCAATTAAATCAGGCATAAAGGGGAGTAAACATAGAGCCAACACCTTAGCAAATATCTTACAGTCAGTATTGATTAATGAGATGGACCTGTACTTTTTGCATTGAGTCAGATCACAGTCTTTCTTAAAGATGAAACAGATCATGGCCTCTAAAAAAGTACCTGAAGAAGTGTTCACAAGAGTAAGTGATCAAGTAGTTTGAAAAGTTTGGGAAAGAGAAGTTGTTCATCATTCTTTAGAAACCCTCAGCACATGAACAGTAACAAGCATTGGCAAAGCCAATAGGTATCGCTGATGGCAAATTATTGCATTGTTGATTGGTTACAGGTGCTCACCAGGAGAGGTTAACATTTTTCAAAAACACTATGAAACAGCCAGTGCTGACTGCATTATGGAGCTTTTTCTTCCTTAAACAAGACAGACGGTAGTTGGCAGGAGAAGAAGCAACCTGGATGGGGGGTGGCAGGGGAGGAAGGAAAATTAGCAGAAGGTTGGAGGGGAGGGAGCCATATGAATGGGGTGGGAGGGAAGAAGCAAAATGAAGAGGGTGGGAGGGGAAGAAGCAACACCAACTGTGGGAGCTAGAGGAAGAAGCAAAATTGACCCAATACAATTAAATTTTTATGCAATGTCATATTAACACCAGCCACAAGAGATCAGTAAAGAACATTAAATACTTCCCGCACTCCCGCTTTCCAGTGCAAACGAGGCAAGTGGGAATGAAGATGAGGGCCAACATGTTTTAAATCAAGTCATTAAGGCTAATGTATATTGAGTAAACCTCCCTGAGCACGTCCTTGCTTGGAAGAAGTATGTACTTTTGCAGCGAACTGTAAACAGTAAGTGGGGATAATAGCCCTGATCGAGGGAGAACATAGCTGCCATTAGGCACGATGCCATGCAGTTGTTCATTGGCAAGCTCCTAAATGTATGTATGTCCTTTCACTGAAGTTCCTTGTTATATGTGGGCTCTAACAGTCCTCAAAGTGGCATGGTTGCAAACAATAAATCACAGTAAAAATTTTAAAAAGCGCCATGAAACAACCAGTGCTGACCGCATCATGGCACTTTTATTCCTTGAGGCAACACCGAAGGAGGGAGGGAGGAGAGGAACAGACGGAGATCGGAGGGTAAAAAGCCACATGGAAGGGGGAGGGAGGATGGGAGGGGAAGAATTAAAATGGACAGGGAGGCAGGAGGGGAAGAAGTCACACAGACTGGGGGAGTGATGGGAAGAAGCAAGAAAATAAAGAAAGATAGTACCTCACTCAGAACGCCTGCAGCGGAAAGACCCTAATCAAGATGAAGCAAATAGTATTTGGTACATGCTCCAGCCAAAAGATGAAGGAAGTGACCTATTAGAAGACAGCAGTTGAGAGTGACAATGATGCCCATGAATGATAAGCAATAGGAGGACTCCAAGTCCCTTGAAAAACAAAATATCTCTCGCAAGTGAGAGTGTATCTACTAGTGCATGCTCATGCAGGCAAGACCTAAAAAGGAAGTCTTGCCTGAAGGACACTTGATACTTTATGCTGTAGGAAATATCTTGTGTTTGAAGAGACATAGCGGTTAGTTAGCTCTAGTATTGAGACTTGTTGCTTTAACCTTTAAGAAAAAGGACTTGGAGATGACAGAATAACTAGCACACATCTATAACTCTAATATATGGGAAACATAATAATAATAATAATAATAATAATAATAATGATAATGATAATAACAACAATAATAATACATAAATAATAATAATGTTATGTTGTGCAAAGTGTTAGTCAGCAGTGGGTGAACAGTTGCTGAGCATTGAAAAAAACAGGAAGACGCCTTTTATCCCAGGTATTGTTTGGCTTGCCGGTAGAACCCTTGGCACAAAGATACAGACTGAAATCATCGGAATCGGGGATTACAATAGGAGGCATTGGAGCAGCGTAATATAGGCTCCACCCTTTATACGTCATGAATATACATTTAAATACTCATTTACGACAATTATACCCAAACATGTGCCTTAACTTTATTAACATGTGAGATGCATTTTAACAAATTAATAGTATGTAACCATTGTAGCCATTAACAATTCATACATAAGTGTATTGGATTGATCAATTGACCAAGGCAATCATGCTCTTCACATATTCACATTTAATATTTGTATAGATATACGTGTGTGTGTGTGTATATATATGGGCACTTGCCACGATGTATGGTAGCTGATATTCTTGCAATAAACGCACTTTATGAAACCTAAAAGCACGCTGTGGTCCGTACCTGATGTTTGCCGTGACGGTGGCGATACAGGAGTGTGGATTCTTTCATATATATATATATACATATATATATATATATATATATATATATATATATCACCAACGAAAATCCCAGGAATGTATCCGCTACGGCAGCAGCAGCAGCGCAACACCACAGGCACAGACTCCAAAGGCAGAAGTATTCAACAGATGGGTTTATTCACACATCTATGTCCAAAAATGACGCGTTTCGGCCGCCAGACATGCGGCCTTGATCACACAACGCGCTGCTGGTGAATACGTGCATTATATACAGGTGATAATAGTAGTCCTTTTTTCATGTTTGCCTGCATGACCGGGCGATTTTACGACAATGGTGTAAGTGAGTAGGTCATTTACAACAGGCTTTCGCTTTACTGTTTAACATCAGGCTGAGCTATATATGGTATTCAGTGAGTATCCCATAAACGGTAAATAGACATGGGGCACATCAACTGTAATAACTCACGCTGCGTGTGCCACAATCAAAATGGACATGTATAAACAGTGCTGGATGTGACTGTCCCGGCTATAAATAGCTCAAGGATGTGAATCATGAGCATATCGGTAGGTTAAAACAATACGTTATGACTGCATAATACATATTATATCAATGATTCACTGCGTTATTTGTGTCACAAATACAAGTTAGTGCATGTAAATAAAGAATGGCAACAATCCCAGGTGGGCAATAGTACAGAAGTGGAGCCCTGCTTATCGGTATATTTTCGCGCATGTGCGCACAGTGGTTGTTCTCACATTGTGTAGAAATGTTCTCATGGGGATATATATCGTATATTGTGTAATCTACGTTGTGCCTGATATATATAAAATGCCAGCTGTGGTGTTGAGCAAATAAGCGAGTGCTACTACTAATAAAAAAGTGCTTAACTGAATTGTAGTGAGAGGTAAAATAGTGCCAAAGTAATGTGTAGCGAAAAATTATTTTAAAAACATGAATGAAAAGAAAACATGTAAGCGCATAACATACAAAGATCTAAGTGTTAGAAGGAAATGTTATGTACCATATGTTAGCGCACATAGTGTTCTATATACAGTGTGGTAATCCAGAAATTCAATTTGAAAAATTAAATCAAATCAAAAAGGTAAATACGAATTAGAAATGGCTCAGAATGCGCAAATGGGAATACAACTAGCGTTATTAATGACAGACAGTTAGTGGTAATATATCTGTAACAAATATGACTGCGTTAATGCAATAAGTCTTATGTATTTAGCGCGATAACAGCATGTAAGTCATAGGAAAAAAGAGGACATCACAAATTAAACTACAATTTAAAGTTGAAACTAAAATTAGATGCTTAACCTATGTGTGCCACTTAGTTAAGACCCAATGGGGAATAACAAAACCAAAGATTGCTGGGAACATACAGTGGAGCACTAGGCACAAGGAACAAAAAGAACAGAAAATGGCCACATGATTTCAACTCTACAGAAAATTGTGCAAATCCTCACTGGTGTTAAGGCCTGAGGGTGTCTTAGTGTTGAATTCTAGTATATATTTGCTTTCAAGTTGGCGTAACAGTTTTTCCCGGTTCCCCCTCTTCTTAAGATAGGTATGCAATCAATAACAGAGTATCGGAGGTGGTCCAGATTGTTGTTATGGACCTCCCTAAAGTGTCTGGCAACTGGGTATGCTGGGTCATTATTTACTATGGCTCTCAGATGTTGCAAAATGCGTAAATGCACCTGTAGCTTGGTGCTACCAATGTAGCGTAACTTGCAATCACACTCAAGCAGATAAACTGCGAATTCAGTTCTGCAAGTCAGGCGGTGTTTGATAATGAGGGGTTGTTTTCTAAAGGTAGAATCTACCTGGGTCATGTTTCTGCCAAACTTGCAAGCCCTGCAGCTGTGACATTTAACAAAACCTTTCATGTCGGAAAGCCAGTTAGATTTTGTGACTATCTCAGGGCTGTTTTTCACAAGGGCATCGCGCATAGAGAAGGCACGCCTGTAGGTGATATCAGGGTGTGCTGTTACTATGGGGCCCATGATAGGATCTGATTTAATAATGCCCCAGTGTTTATTAATCACTGATCTGATCGCGCGTTCCTCTGTGTTGCGAGTGATGATAAGTCTGGTAGTCACTGTGTGTGCCTGTAATTCACTACTGGCGGTAGTGCTGGCTAAACTGGGTCTACCTGTGAGGAGTTCTTCCCTGGGAATAGTGTTAGCTCTAGTGATGGCTTTATTAATGTTGTCTTTGGAGTACCCTCGTGCTCTGAACCTGCTAAATGCCTCTTGTTGACATGCTTTCAGATCCCCCTCTGCACTGCAAATCCTACGTATGCGTAGCATTTCTCCATACGGGATGCTGGTAATCAAGTGTCTGGGGTGAAAACTGGAGGCGTGGAGAGTAGAGTTGCCTGCTGTGGGCTTTCTGTGCAGTCGGGACTGTAATGCTCCATTGGATATATACAACATAACGTCAAGGAATTCTATTGAGGTTTCACTGATGCTAGCATTGAATTCAAGATTAAGCTGGTTGTTGTTAATCTCCTCGACGAATGCCATTGCGCTGTCAGTGTTGCCTCTCCAGATCACAAAGACATCATCGATGTACCTCATCCAGGTAACCACATTGTTGTTAAATGCAAATGAGTGTTCCGCCATTAGGGCCTGCTCCTCCCACCAACCCACATGTAAACATGCGTAACTGGGAGAGAAGCAGGCTCCCATGGCGACCCCCCTCATCTGCTGGTATACAGTTTTATCGAACATGAAATAGTTATGAAACAAACACCACTCAATAAGGAACAAAATGAATGCATTGTGTTTGTAGCAGTGAATGGGTTTTTTGTCCAGGAAATGTTTGCAGGCTTTAATGCCGTCTAGGTGGCAGATGCTGGTATACAAGGCGGTGATGTCAAGTGACATCAAAATGTAGTCATCATGCCATGGGATGTCTTTGATCTTGAGTAAAAAATCACTGGTGTCTTTTAGGTATGTGGGTAAGTTGGTGACCAAGTCCTTTAGAAAGAAATCTACATATTTAGAGATGTTTTCACATACGTTCTTTCTAGCAGAAATAATGGGGCGGCCAGGTATGGGGTTACAACCTTTGTGCACTTTAGGGAGAAAGTACAGGATGGGAAGCACCGGTGAATCTGTCTGGAGAAAAGCATGTTCGTCCATACTGATAATCCCTTGTGATTTGAAAGTGTTAAGATGTTTTTTAAGTTCTTTATTGCTTTTGGCCACCTCATTGTGGCTAGATGTTTTGTAGCAGGATGTGTCAGACAAGTGTCTGTTTGCTTCCTCTAGGTAGAGCTTCCTGGGCCAGAGCACAATGTTGCCCCCCTTGTCCGCCTTGTTGATAATGACGTCGTTTTCCTTGTTCAATTTAGTCATTAAATCTTGATATTTTTTGTTGTTTTGCTGTTTACGCCAGGTTGGTCTGCGTTTGGTTTTGACATGGAGTGTCTTTAGTTCATCAGTTATGACATCACTGAAAATGTCAATGGCATCCCGTGCCATTACTGGCATGAAGGTCGAGTGTGGTTTGAAGGGACTAACCACTTTTGATGAAATTGTAATTCCTTCTCCCTGCAGGATTTCCTGAGTGGACATGGGCTCTACATCTGATTCCAGTTTGACCAGAGTACGAATTGTGGAAATGTCAGATACTGTTAGATTGGCTCCCACTGTTGGTGTAATGGCTGTTGTGGGCTGAGTGTCATTATTATTGTGTTTAAGTTTGAAGAACTTGATTAATTTGAGTTTACGAATAAATTTGAAGACATCAATGCGGGTATTACTATAGTCAAAACTGCTCTCTGGGCAGAAAGTTAAACCGAGGCAGAGTAGCTGTTTCTCTGCCTCCGTGAGGTTAATGTCACTGAGGTTAATGATAGTTTTGGTGTTGTTTTCTACTTGCGCCTCCAGTTTCCTCGCCTCATGTTGCCTGGTTTGAGCTTTGCGGAGTTTCCTTCTTTCATGCCTTCTGCGGTTGCGTCGGCGTTTTGAAGCTTCGGTAAGCGCGGCCTGATTGTTTGTTGTCTGTCGAATACTAAAAAATCCAACTCCTGTGCCAGGCTTGCTCCACTCGCTTCATCTCTTGTTTCCGCCATCATCTGAGTCTGTTGCGCTTTCTACATTAGAGCTGAGGTCAGATGCTGAGGCCGATTCTGCTGTTACTGCTGCAGTTAGACCGTCTTGTCTTTGTTGTGCGGGTTTGTTCATTCTTTGTTTTCTGATTTTATCATATTTTCTGGCAAACGTGAATATTTGGCCGCATTCGTAGTCTGTTTTATCACGTGCAAATTAATAGTATGTAACCATTGTAGCCATTAACAATTCATACATAAGTGTATTGGATTGATCAATTGACCAAGGCAATCATGCTCTTCACATATTCACATTTAATATTTGTATAGATATACGTGTGTGTGTGTGTATATATATGGGCACTTGCCACGATGTATGGTAGCTGATATTCTTGCAATAAACGCACTTTATGAAACCTAAAAGCACGCTGTGGTCCGTACCTGATGTTTGCCGTGACGGTGGCGATACAGGAGTGTGGATTCTTTCATATATATATATATATATATATATATATATATATATATATATATATATATATATATATATATATTTGTGTAATCGACAACCATTTTGATTCTCGAGTTAACTTAATGTGACATCAGGCCTCGATTGAAGTGTGTGCTGTAACGTTGCCAGTAGTAACTCTTAGAGAGTAGAGTAAGGCTAATTGTTTGTATTAGAAGACTTATAGTGAGGCCTGAGGGGAGGAAGTTGGCAGCAAACTTAGATAAATAATGGTCAAAGGAGGGCTCTTGTTATGCTGTACCTGGAGGATGAGGTGTCCAAGGTTTTCAGCTGCAGACCTGGTTTCGATGAGATGGGAACTTAGGGAGTATGTCGACTCCCCTCACATTCAGCAATTTTGTTGTTTCTCGGTGGTGAAGAAGAGATACAGATGTTTTTGAAGATACTGTTATATTTAATTGGTGCTTCCTTAGCTAGTTAGGCATAAGTTCCCCTGACTTTGAGAGAGAACAGATCTCTCTGTTGGAGTTTCCTTGAGTGTAAACCTTCATGCTGAACACTTCTTTCAATTCCTTAAACTTCTACAGAAGTTCCATTCTATGCTGACACCTTCAATGCTCCCTGGATAAAATCCCCGTTAGCTAATTTTGGTTCTCAACCTATGTTTAGATTAGAAAAGGGAAGTTTCTTTTTGGAACACCTGATTGAAACAATTTGCTTTATTTGCATTGTGGCCGTTACTATGCTGTATTTCATAATATTACGACTTACCTTACTGGCACATTTCAACCTTCAAACTGTATTGCTGTATCTCCTGAATTTAATTTTACCTTTGCACATATCCTGGATGGATTAATATCCTGAAATAAACCCATTAAATTGAAATTATTGATTATGGGTCTTTATTGTGGAGTCACATTGGCTTCACAAGTTGGAAATGTTTCTGATGTTAACTCCCTTGCATCGCTTCAAGTCAACTAACAAAGGTCCATACGACCAATGGGAAAATATATTTGATGATTTTACGAAGAGATTAAGATGCAAGACCAGCGCGCCATCAGCGCTATGCATGTTATATGGCAATATGCTGATAATACGTTAATATTTTTAAAAGACCAATTTGTATCAGTACAAAAATGGCAAAGATTATTGGAGGAATTCAAATAGTGTCTGGCTTGATTACAAACTGCAATACATTTGGGGGCATATTATCAAGAACGGCCTTAAAATTATCGCCGGTTTAGCGGCAGAAAACTGCCGCTAAAGCGGCGATAATGGGCTTGATAATATGCCCTGGAGAATTCCAATAGAAGCCCATGTTCACACCAGAACATGGACTTCTATTGGAATTCTCAAGGGCATATTATCAAGCCCATTATCGCCACTTTAGCGGCAGTTTTCTGCCGCTAAACCGGCGATAATTTTTAACGCCGTTCTTGATAATATGCCCCTTGGACTGCTCCCTCTGGTGCAAAGGACTCATACAGTGGGCATTAATTGCCAAAATTTAAGAATACAATGGAATGCCAAGGAATCGAAATATCTAGGAATAATGGTGACACATGATGCTGAACAATATTGTAAGGAAATGCCTTTTTTTGCATTATAACCCCAAGTTTTTGGGCTGATTCTGCTGGGTTTTCGACCATGAAGGTGAACTGAGGGCTGCTAAACATACCTCAGTTGCATTGCTCTGATCCTTAAAAGGTATATGTCTGATTAGCTACCCTCCATTGGTATTGGTTAACTTACTTATGAGTCCCTGGTGTACAAGTCAAGGGGTACGTAGGGCCTGTAAAGCATCTCTCATGGACTGTATCCCTCATTGTGGCACCACGAGTGTGGCAAAGCAAAGTGTGACTCCAAGCCTGCCATTTCTGGCTGTCAGAGCAGTTACAAACTGCTAAATCAACTTTGCCATTTAAAGTAGTGCCAAAGACCAAAACTTCCCTTTTAATATATGTATCAGGCAGGCTTTATGAGCCCTAAGGCATGGTGCTGTATATTTAAACGTAGTTCGTGTTTTTACATGTCCTGACAGTAAAAACCATGCATTGTTGTTTTTACTGTAAAAAGGTTAGCAGCCCCATTGGTGAATACAGGGTTACTTACAGACTGACAACTCAGCAGTGTTAACTTCAGAATAGGATTACTAAATATGATACTTCAAGGTGTCACAAGAATCGTTGCCTTAAACCCGACTTGATGCCCAAGTAAAATTTAAATTAACTTCTGTACAAGTGGCAACTTTAATAAGTAGCCTCTTTGTTCCCTAAAGTTCTCCAGTGATTTTTTATGGCTTCTGGCCAGGAGACAGCCTTCTGCCTTCCTGTGGGAAGGTGTGGACAACTATCAGGAAAGAGGCCTGCCTCTGGAAAAGTTGTGACCTCTCCCTGGCAGGAAGGCCAGAGTATGCACCCAAAAGGCGAACTTCAAAGGAGAAGCTGCCTTTGAAGTGCAAATGGTGGACACACAAGAGTAGCTGCTTTTTTGTTCTTTCACACAGGTTGGCATAGAGGACAGAAACAGGGAAACCACAGTCCCACCATTTTTCCCATGGGCGTGTTGCCCCAGGTAGCCACACCTCCAGGATGGACTACAGAGCTCTACACACCAGATGAAGAGATCTTCAATGATGGGAGTGGGCAGAATGGTGCATTCTGGGCTAACTAGATGCCACACCTTACAGGAAGTCGTTGCTAGGAAGGAGGCGACCTTGTAGCCCATTGGCTAGTAGTTGACACAACCCTGAGGGCACAACCTGCACATAAAAGGGGCACCCCAGGTACCCAGACCTCAGATCACATCTGGAATGGAGAGTGGACTGAAAAAGGACTGTCCTGCTGTTCCTAGGACCTTGCAAAGAGAGGCTGCACCAAGATTGGACTGCACCTGCTGCTCCTTGGGATTGCAAAAAGAGGACTGTGCCTATGGTGCCCTGCATCACACATTTGGACTGTGAAGCCCTTAGGTTTAATTTTAAATTGAACAATATTCTTGTCTTTAATGGCATTTTAATGTATTGTCCCCCTGGGCCCAGAGCAAAATTCATCCAAACACTAATCGAGTTTACTGAACCATGTATGGATCTCCCTAATTTAACAATTCTTGGCGACTTTAACTTCCATTTAGAGATTTCAGACAATAAAGATACAGAATACCTTATTGATAGCTTTCTTAATTTTGACCTTACTCTAAAAAAACTCAGCGACTCATCTGGCAAAACACACCCTTGATGGGTATTTTACTAGTAATCAGGAGTTGAGTTTGAGAAAACCTTGCCCCTGACATGGACTGACCACAAAGCATTGTTTCTATAGCTCAACGTCCCTACCAACAATGGCTCTAGTCATCCTGTGCATACCCTGATCAAATTCAGCCCCTGGAAAACAATTAATAAAACCCAATTAAATAGTTCTATCTTTAAGTCTCAAACCATTTTGGGTAATAACATAGACACAGCTACCACAAATATTTCGAACTGGATTGATTCTGCAGTATCTCAATTAGCCCCTGCAAAGATGATCAAAAACCAGAAAAGGAAGCCCTGTGCCCCGTGGTATTCACAAGACCCAAGATTATTAAAACAAAAATGTAGACATCAGAAACAAAGACGGCGAAACAACCACTGCCCTGAGGAAAGGAACAAATACAAACAACTTATCAGCAAGTATAAAGCCCTGACTATAGCAGAAAAATGTAGATACTTTATGGATAAAATGAACACCACAAAAAACTCCTCAAAATAATTATTTAAAACAGTGAAAATTTTGGCCAACTGTATCACCAACAACACTGTAGAACCTAACCAAACTCTGCAATAAATTAGCGGACTTTTTCCAATTCAAGGTTAACGCAATCTTTAACGATTTCACCTCCAATCCGAATGGCAACTCCACTGTGTGTAGGAATGTTTGAACTAATGTGACATCTAATACTTTTTCAGTATTCTCCCCTCTTACCAGCAAAAAGGTTGCCAACCTTCTCGAGGCTACGAAATCAGGTGCTTCTACAGATCCATTTCTCCCTAATGATCTTCACGTCATCTCAGTTATCTGAAACGTTACATAAGATTATGATCTAAGTGAATTTCCCTTCAACATGGAAGAAAGCATTGGTATTTCCCTTACTTAAAAAACCCTTCCTCGACCCCCTTGATGTGGAAAATGATTGGCCCATCTATTGCCTTCCTCTGCCAGCCAAGATTTTTGAGAAAGCATTGAACACGGAACTCATGGCATTCCTTGACAAACACCAACTCCGAGATAGCTCCCAGTACAATGTCAGGCCCAATCACTGTAAGGTATCAGCCCTTGTGGCTGCTACAGAAGAAATCAGGTCCTTAGTCGACAAGGGTGGTAAAGCGGCCTTGATTCTTCTGACCTATCGCCAGCCTTTGATACCATTAACTAGTCTTTGTTAATAGACAGGCTATAGTCCATAGGTACAAGGGACCACCCTTTCCCTTTTAAGGTCTTTTCTGGCTAATAGAGAACAAGTAGTATTTTACATCTGAGCCTTTCTCCCTCCCATGTGGGTTCCCTCAGGGGTCATCTTTAAGCCCCACTCTCTTCAATATCTATGTGACTCCATTCACGAACATGATTCAATCATTTGGTTTTTCTGTGATCTCATATGCTGACGGTACGCAGATTGTGGTTTCAGTCTCGGTTTTCATGTGACGTCAAAGTGGTAATCAAACAGTTTAACAACTGCATGGAAAAAATTGTTATCTGGATGAGAGATAATTGCCTCAAGTTAAATCCAGACAAGACTGAGGTACTTCTATTCAGCAAGGATACATCTTTTTGGTCTCCTTCCTGGTGGCCCCAAAATCTTGGTCAGCTTCCTTGTCCAGTAAATGAAGTCAAATAGTTAGGTGTCCCCTTTGACAGAAAACTATATTTTTTGGACCAAATAAATCAGGTCACATTATCCTGTTTCTTCCTGCTGAGAATCCTGAGGAAGATTTTTCGGTTCATTCCGATAGAGCTCCAGAAATTGGTTATTTTTGCCCTACTTATCTCTAGGATTGACTATTGAAATGCTGTTTAAGTGAGTATCCAATAACATCTGCTGAAGAAATGCCAGACTCTCTAGAATGCCGCAGTTCGTCTGCTCATGAAGGTTCCGAAATTCAGCTTGGTGTCTTAAGCTATCATTAACCTTCATTGGCTTTCAATTCGCGAGTGGGTCAATTTTAAAGCTCTTTGCATGGCACATAAAGCTCTTCACCAGCCTGGCCCTGAACACTTCAGAACAACTTTCAAATGGTACACTCCCTAGCGCAAGCTTCAATCTTCTGCAACCAAAATGTTGGCCATCCCCAGATTCAATAAGGTCTGTTGGGGTGGTAGAAGTTTCTCCTTCTCCACATGTAAACTGTGGAATTCTTTACTCTTAAAACTTGGAGCTCAATCGGATCTACTACAATTTAGGAAATTTGCTAAAAACCTGGCTCTTCACAAAATCTCACACAATTTAGGCTCATCTACTGGGCTTGTTGTCTGATGCTAGCGCCAAGACACCTTTGGGCATTTGAATGCTCTATAAATCTTTTTACTTGCTTACCTACTGCTCAAGAAAAAGTCATCCTGAGCCTCAGACAGAAGAAGTGACTTGAAGAGTCAGTTGGCTGACTTCCTGTTACAACAACAGGGTCAAAAAAGCTGAAAAAGCCTTCTGTGGTGAGTTGACTGCCAAGCACGCCTGACTACCGATGACTGCAAAAATGCAGCATGGGAGAACAAGACCTAACCCTCAAAAGTTGCACCCAAGTCTGCTCAACTCTGGAGAGTTGTCAGAGTGCAGTTTTGCCACCCAGCAAGGAAGTTATTGCCAGTTAAAGGGAACTTCTAGTTTCGCTGTATCCGGAAACCAGTAGACCAGTGGCAACTGGTTTTTGGCTGGACTTCAACTGGACTTCGAAGGACATCGACAGCTGTGGCCAAAGTTCCCACACTGTGCTCGTGGAGCCTGAGGAAGACCCTTGTCACTGGATTAGCATCCTCAGCATCCTTTAGCATCTTCAGCATCAATTATCCTTTGCAGGGCCACTCCATTGAAGATTATGGTGGGTCGCCCATAGAACCTGGAACCTGGAACTGGACTGGAGACTACTTTGATTCCGAGGTAGCTGAGATGTTGAGAAGTTGAGAACCTACTTGAAGACTCACTTCAGAGTTCACACTGACCACAGACCTCTTAGGTGGATGATGCAGATGAGAGAAGAGACCCCCAAACTATTGAGGTGGTCCATTTTCCTACAGGGTATGGACTTTACAGTGAAATACATACCTGGTACTGATCAGCATCTGTGACTCACTCCCTACCAGAGCTGGCCATCCAAAGCAGCCAGAGTAGTAGTTTACAACTTTATAAAAGTTTTCCAAAGTTTTGCAAAGTTATCTGTGAGCGCAGCTCATTACAATGATTCATTGTGCTGAATGAAAAAGCAGTGATTTAGTGTTCCTGTAACAATAATCCAGTGGATTTATGTCATTGAGGTGTCTAGTTGAAGATAAAAATACAGCCTATTTTAATAAATTGGTGTCAGAGTTTTATAGAGTCTTGTTTCTTATTCAACTGCTTTGGTAACTCTTGAAGCTTCATCAACCTATCAATCAAGTAGTATGTCTACAGTGTGGCTAATCACCCCGGGGGGTTATCCAGGTGCTGTGCTGCAGGTAACAGTTAAAGAGCCAGGTCTCGATTCCCTTCCAGAAGTGGGTCAGCGAGGGTGCAGTGCAAAGCGGGAGGTTGTTCCAGGCTTTGTCGGCGTGGTGGGAGAAGGAGTGTACTCCGGAGTGGCTGTGGCAGATACGTGGTGTCTGAGAGAGGGCAAGGCATGCGGAGCACAGGTTTATGGCAGGCGGTGGTTCATGTACGCTGGTCCGTGATTGTGGAAGGCTTTGTAGGTGTGGGTCAGTAGCTTGAAATGGCATCTCTTATAGACGGGGGTGAAGGGAGACCTTTCAGGTTCTGGGTGATGTCTGTCCGCTTGGGCAGGTTAAGATTCAGTCTGGCTGCTGCGTTCTGGATTGTCTGGAGTCTTTGCATGGGTTCGGTGGTGGTGCCGGTATAGAGTGCGTTGTTATAGTCAAGCCGGCTTGTGATGAGCGCCTGCGTCACAGTTTTCCTTGTGCTGATGGAGAGCCATCTGAAGATTTTGCAGATCATGCGGATTGTGTGGAAGCAGGCTGAGGAGATGGCGTTGACCTGACGTTTCATGGAGAGTTCCCTGTCCAGGATGATGTCGAGGTAGCGGGCGTGGGCATTGGGGTAGGTCCAAGCTCTGCTGGCCACCAGGAGTCATTCCAAAGGGCGGTGTGTCTGCTGAAGATCAAAACTTTCATTTTGTCCATGTTGAGTTTCAGGCAGTTGTCTTTCATCCATGTCGTGGCATTCTTCATACAGTTGTGGAAGTTGGTCTTCATCGAGGTGGGGTCCGCTGAGAGTGAGAGGACATGTATTCATTGGTGTAGGAGATGATTTTGATGTCATGTGATCGGATGATGTCTGCAAGTGGTGTCATGTAGATGTTGAAGAAGATTGAGCTGAGGGATGAGCCTTGGAGTGCTCAGACGATGGTGTGCTTGGGTTGTGAGGTAAGGGAGGGAGGTGAACTATCTGTGTGCATACTGTGAGAAAGGATGCTATCCATCTGAGTGCATCGTCTGTGATTCCAATTTGGTGTAGTCGATCGATGAGTGTGTGTGGGTGACGGTGTTGAAAGCTGCATAGAGGTCCAGAACGGTGAGGGCAGCTCATTCTTCTCTGTCGAGTAGGGCTCGCATGTCATCTGTTGCTGCAATCAGGGCTGTCTCAGTGCTGTCGTTGGCTCTGAAACTCGATTGGGATGGGTCTAGAAGTTTGTTTCTTTCCAGATGATTGGTGAGTTGGTGGTTGATGGCCTTCTCCAGGACCTTGGCGGGGAACGGGAGAAGGGAGATGGGGAAGTAGTTCTGTAGCTCGTTGGGTCTGCCAAAGGTTTCTTGAGGAGGGGTTTAACCTCTGCCTGTTTCTATGCGTCGGGAAAGGTGGCTGTAGTTATGGAGACATTAAAGATGGCAGTGACCTGGTGGCTGATCTCGTTGCTTCCAAGGTTAAGTCGATTGGCCATGGATCGGTGGGTGCTCCTGAGTGGATGGAGTTCATCAGGGTGGTTGTTGTGGCTGTGCTGAGTTGTTCCCATGAGATGAGCGGGTGGTTGGTCGTTGTGGTTGATGCTGAGGAGGTCGGAGGGTTGGGGATCAAACTTTCTGTATTTATTTATTTATTTTATTTGAAAGTTTTATATAGCGCGAACAAGACCCTTGCGGATATTAGAGCGCTTTACAAGGTAAATGTCTTAGATACATAGGTGCATGGTAAATAACATAAAGTTCCATGACAGTCAATGATAGTGTAATCACCCTATCGTAGATACATAGGTATATGGTGCATAACAAAACATTCCATGTATATCAAGCATAATATAGATACAATATCTAGGATACATAGATGGACAGTAAATAATATATAGTTCCATGTAGATCAAATGTTGAGTCGCATAATAAAAGTAGCCCATGCTCAAGTGAACTTAGTCATGAGAAGAGATTTCACTTCTTTTTTGAAAGATGCAGTAGAGGGATTAAGTCTAGTTTCTGGGGGCAGAGCATTCCAAATTCTGGGCGCCATCCCTGAAAAGGTTCGGTTGTATGTAGATGGTTGCTATCTTGAAGTGGTCAGGGATGGCGTCGAATATTTCCTGTGAGTAAGGGATCGAGTTTTCTGTGGCTGACGGGCAGGTGAACTCTCTGATAATGGTGAAGAGTTCTTTGGTTTGGTTGGTTCTGGTCTTGATCTGGTGTGTCAGGGACCCTTTTTGTGGCTTTGAGCTGGCAGTGGTAGTTGTTGAGGGCTGATTTGCGGGCAGATCTGTTGGTGTGGTTCCTGCTGGTTTGCCATATTTATTCCAGTTGTTTACACTTGCGTTTTGATGCGCTGAGTTCTGACGCATACCAGCTGACTTGTATGGTGGGTCTGTGCATTTTGGCTGGTTTGGTGGGGGCAACTTGGTTGGCAGCGCTGGTGATCCTGGTGCTGAAATTCTCTACTTTCAGGTCCAGGTTGGTGGTGATGTTGGGCTGCGCAGTGCTGATGGCTTCTGTCCATTGCTGCTGAGTTACCTTCGTCCAGCTGCGGTAGGGAGCGCTGTGTCGGTTCGAGCGGTGGGCGGCGGGCCATTGAGGGTGAAGTGTATGATGGAGCGGCCCTTCCACGTGAGTTTTGAGGTGTGGCTGTATCTGATTCTGTTGCTGGACATGCAGATAAGGTCTAGCATGTGTCCTGCTTTGCATGTGAGGTCGGTGACTATCTGCTTGCGGCCGATATTGTCTAGTCTTTCCAAGAGGGCGGTGGAGTTGGTGTCAGTGAGGTCGTCCAGGTGAAAGTTGAGGTGTGCCAGGAAGATGTAGTGTTCGGATTCGACGGCGAGCTGGGCAATGAATTCGGCGATGGCGTCGCTGAGGCCGGTTCGTGGTCCTGGTAGTCTGTATGAGAGGGTCCCTATGATGGTGTTTTTAGCGTCGGCGTGCAACTGAAAATTCATGTGTTTGATGATCGGCGCTGTGTCGCCATTGGTGATGGTGCATGTTGGACTTGGCCCTTTTTGCAAGGTCATCCCTAAACTTTTTACGTTTCTCCTAGCCTTTTTTCTGACATGGTGTTGGTGGTTTTAGGACTCTGGGCACTTTAGCACTGCTGTCCAGTGTAAAGTGCGTGGGCTCTCTGTGTTAAATATGGTAAGATTGGTCTACACCTGTTTGGCCTATTTAATTTACCTGTCAGTCCCTTGTAAAGTGGTATCCCATATACCCAGGGCTGGTAAATTAAATGCTACTGGTGGGCTTGCAGCGCTGATTGCGCCACCCACCAAAGTAGCCTTTCAAACCTATCTCAGGCCTCTGCCATTGCAGGGCCTTTACGCGCAGTGTTACTGCCGCTGTGACGTGGCACCTAAAGTGTGTGCCATGTCTGTGACCCCCCTTTTACTGCATGTCCGTCACCCCTAAGGTAGGCCCTAGCTAGCCCTATGGGCAGGGTGCATTGTAGGTAAAAGATAGGACATGGACCTTAAGTGTGTGACATGTCCTGGTAGTGACAAACAGCCATTTTGGTTTCTCACTACTGTGGGGCTGCCCTCCCATAGGAATGCATTGGGGATTCCCTGATAAGTGTTTCATTGGTAATTCCTGATATGAGAGGCGCAGCGTGGTCAAGTTTGGTATGTTTGGAATGGTGATAATAAATGCTACACAATGGTGTGCGCAGATTTATTATAACTATTTTAGAAATGCAACTTTTAGAAGTTGGCATTTCTGTGTGCTATGTGTCTGCCTGCCCGATGTGAATTGCATGTCTGGCTTTTGAGTGACAGGGGCTGGTGAGGTGTGTGTGGCTCCAGGAGGGGCACGGTGAGTCAGCGCTAGGCTGAATGGGACATCTGCATTTGAAGTGGTGGGAGGAGAATTCCCTGGTCCCTGAATAGCATTGTGCCTGCCCTAGTGAATGCTGGCTCTGCCCCCCTGTGGTGTGTCTGAGGACGAGCCCCCACCTAACAATAGAGAAGAGGAGCCCTGTCAACAGAGTGCTCCAATTCCCCCCTGGACCAGTTTTTGCTGGTTCCCCAAGCCCTGTGCTGGCGCAGAAAAAGGTGTATAAATACTGGGGCTGTGACCCCATGAAGGTGTGCTGTTCCTGGACCTTTGGGGGCTTGCTGCTGCTGGGGCCCAGGAGGAACCGCCATGGGGGCTTGCCTCCCTGCTGGAGGGCCCTGTGTGCTGGCCTCCCTGGGCTCAACTTTGCCCCCTTCCCCTCTCAGGACTTTTTGCTACATCTAGCGCCTCGTGAGCGCTATATTTAAATTTCCAGGGAGAAGAGAAGCATCTTTGGCTTGGCATTGCAGCGCTGGGCTGCGACGGCGTTGGGAGGGAATCCCGACGTGGGGATTCCCCCGCCCTGCTGCTGATCAGACCGGGAGCCCACCCCGTGTTGGTGCCGCATTTATGCTTATTTGGTGCAGAGGGTGCCCACCCCACGTTTGCCCTTATTTTTGCGGGTGCCCACCCCACATCTGTGCTATTGTGAATATGCGGGAGCCCACCCCGCTCTTATGCGCTTTTAAAATACGGGTGCCCACCCCGCATTACACTGAAAAGCGGAGAGAAACCGCCAGCCGCCGCGATTGGCGGCAAAACAGTAAGTCAGGCATCCTGAAAGCCTGATCGTGGGTGGGCTGACCTGCACGAACCGGAAGCAGGAAGTCCGGAGCCTCGCGGGCTCCACATCGAAGTCCCGGGTCCCAGGAGGGGGCCAGGTGAAGTGAGGAGAGTGCGGCGGGTCAACGGGGCTCCCGTGAGCGAGCCCCGCGCGCAGCAACAGTGTGGCCGGATTCAAGGCGGGGCTCTCATGAGCAGAGAGAGCCCCGCGTGTTGCTGCCTGGTGAGAGGAGACCGGGCGAAGAGAAGCCAAAGAAGGAGAGAGCCCTGCATGCTGAGTGAGAGACGGGAGGTGTCGGAGCCAAGCCCCGGTGAGTGGGGCTTCTCTTTTTGAATTGTAGGAACCGATCAAGGGGTCCCAGGGCACCGTAGTGCCAAAGCATTTCCCCCAGCTTCCCCACCTGACAGTGGGCAGCGGCAACGTTTGGGAGCAATTTGGCAAGTAATAGTCCCGGAGTAGGGATCTCAGGGCACTGCGTGCCAGGGCTCATTTTTCTCCAGCTGCCCCGCTTGACAGTGGGCAGCTGCAACGTGGGCCTATTTGTTAAAAAGCCCAATGGGGCTCACAAGGCACAGTAGTACCAGCACCCTTCTTTTCCTTTGGGGGCATTTTTAAGATGGAGTAAGGTACACTCCTGCCCTGCCCCAGCGCTTTGCGCACTTTGCATGTTGCTGCATCGGCAGCCAGAGGGCTAATTGGATAGCCCTGGAGTAAGCCCTGACTTTCTGGACAGAGGGCATGGGGGCCCTCCCTTTAGAGGCCAGTTGGCCTGGGGGACAGGTTTAATGTTGGTAGGGCGCAAAGCCCTATTGTGATGCCTCTTTCATCATGTGTTTATGTCTACAGATATTGCTATGATGTCTACTGCGTGATGTGATTTACGCCCACTGTTATCGCCTCAAGGTGGTACCTAATGTGTAATGTGTTTATGCTTAGGAGGTTATTCCATACTGCGTGTATGCTGGTGAGGCCTATTGCGTAATGTGTTTATGCTAATGAGGTTTGGGCCTAATGTGATTTATTACCTAATGTCATGCTATGATAGTTTAGGATGGTGTCTAATGCTAATGTGATAATGCTTAGGACATTATGGTACCAGTAGTTACTGGTTGTGTTTTGCATTTACTTACCTGCATTTTGATGGTTCTGACCGTGGCCCGATTGGCCTGGTCCTGTATATAATCCTCTGTGAATATTGCCCGTGCCAGTTGGCACAGTGTAAATGTGTGATTAGGTTTCTAATGTGTTTATGATAATACAAAGGCTATTTTTTATATAACCTTGTGTGGAGTTTCTTTTGTGGTGTGCCTAGTTTGTTGCTGCTGTGTGTGTGTGTTGCGCAAATGCTTTACACATTGCCTCTGGGATAAGCCTGACTGCTCGTGCCAAGCTACCAAGGGGGTGAGCAGGGGTTATCAGCAGTGTGTAACTCCCTTGCCCTGACTGGAGTGGTGGTTTCTGCCTGGCTTTGGCGCAAGCCTTAGCCAACCAGAAATCCCATTTCTAACAGTGCAAGTGATGGATTCCTGCCAGGTTACCAGCTCAAGAAACTCCAAGTAATACAGAATGCGGCGGCCAGAGCTTTGATGGGTACTCCGGGCAGGTCTAGCGTAAAACATCATTTGCGGGATCTGCACTGGCTCCCAGTGGCTCAAAGAGTCAAATTTAAGGCTCTCACGATGGCCCACTCAGCCCTTTATGGGTCAGGGCCCCTTTACCTGAGGAAACGGTTCAGTTTCTATACCCCCCGAAGGCATCTGCGCTCCGCCTCACAGTGCCTAGCATTAATTCCTCGGTTTCGGCTGGTAAGAATTGGAGGTAGTTCTCTATCCTTCAAAGCGGCCGAAGCTTGGAATTCTCTACCCCTTGAACTGCACAGCATCCATGACCTCTGCCTGTTCAAGAAAAGTCTAAAGGCACTGCTGTTTATTTAACCGGTACTCTTTCTCAGTTTCTTATAGTCTTCTACATTGGCTTGTCGCGCCGGGACACTCATGAGTAGCCGTGCGCGTTATAAATCATTGTAACATAACATTCCTTGTGTACAATGGCAATACCCCCTACGTGTCTGTTAGTGCAGTCACGATGTTTCATCTTGTAGATGCTGGGAGTTGCTGTGGTGATGTCTGGGGCCAATGTGGGGGTGAGTCAGGTCTCCATGATTAAGGTCACATCGAGGGCAATGGTGGAGATGTGTCCCATATTTCGGTGGCGTTTTTGCAGAGTAATCTGATGTTGATCAGGAGGCAGTTGAGTTGATCCGGGGGGTGTCTGCATCAGGGGTTGGCACTGCGTTATTCGATGTGGTGGTGATCAGTGTTGGGGTGGCAGTGAATTGGCAGTGGATGCAGGTGAAAGATCTAGCTGTGGAGCGTGGTGATGTGAGACAGCAGTTGTTATTGCATACGGGGTCCAGGGCACGAAGTTCTGCAGTGGAATACCTGTGGGAGCACAAAGGGCCAGGGTTCCTGGAGCTGGGCACGGTCCAGGCACGGACGGGCATAGATGGGCTTGCTTTTGTCATGCCTTCGGTGCACCAGTGTTGCACCCACTGCGTGGCCACGCTGCAGCCTCCATTAAGTAGTCCTGGGAGGTGTGAGCGGATGTTCAGGAGGTGGGAGGGCAAGGGGCTTAGGCCACAGGAAAAAAACGGCACAGTGGGCAGACTGGAGGAAACAGGGAAAAAAACAGCACAACAACAAACCAAGCGCAACAACCAATCTATGAAGGAGGGGGAAGGAGATAATGGTGAGCAGTATTTATAGAGGTGCAGACAGCAGTTAAACAAAAATGCAGTGTCAATGCAATTCCAGGCACCCGTACAACATGAAATATTATTTTCACACAAACATTACTTTTGCAGCACCAAAAAGCAATTTTACTCAGGAATAAGTAAATCCCAAAGGGAGGGACCGTGGCATGAACAGCGGTTTGAGTGTGGCTAGAGGACTGGAAGAGTGCCTCTGCGCAATGTGGATCGACAGCAGTGGAGCACCGAGCAAGACCTCAGAGGTTGAGGGCTAATACCCATGTTCCTTTAATAAAGCCTGACTGCCAGGAGCCACAGCTACCGAGAGTTGAGGTAATGTTTTTCAAATGAATCTGACTGGACCCAGTACAGGTAGTGAGTTTATTAAATGGTGAGGTCTCACAACCACATCATAAAATAAACTGCTTTCCTCACAGATGCATTAGAGAGAATAATGCTAGGATATCGATAAATGCTGACACCAGGTAGAGTTTTGGAAGCAATTGCTGTTGTCCGTGATAGGCGGCATAGCTTTGATAAAAGTGGTTAAAGTTCTTTGATGCCACATGCAAGGGGTTTTCATTTTACTGCCCAAGATCATGATCAGGGAATTGGAGAGTATACTCAAAGAGGTGATCTTGGCTAGTAATAGACAGAGAGTTAGATTTTAACACACTACAATTGCAATCTGAAGAAGGGGGAATGGGAGTCCTTGGCATGAAATCATACTGCCTGACAACAAAAATAATATTTACCACAGTGGTGGGCACACACAGAGAATAGGGAAGAAGATTTCTAAAAGGCTACTGTGGCACTGCAGATTTGCAATATATGAGAATATCATAACTAGGACAAACTGGCCAGGGTCCTTATTTAATGACTCTAATGGCACATATCTGGAACTGGCTCAACTGGTGAGGGCTGCAAAAGAGCCTGTTTGCTGAAGGGTGCTTAAATAATTTAGACAACTACTTCCAGAGGGCATGGTGGCAGACTGGATAAGGGCTTTAATGCAATAGATTGGGGACATACAGACAGAAGAAGTACATTTACTAAAGCAGGAGTACATCTTGATACGTGCAGAGGACAGTTCTTGCTGTATGCCAGACCCCTCTAATCACCCACATTAACAGCAATGAGGACACTGAGAATAAACAGAAAGCCATTGGTGACATAGTATAAGGTTATTATATCAGAGCAACTGAAACAGACATTAAGGGAGAAAGAAAAGTGGGATGTAGATGCTGGTACTGTAATATCAGATTCACAGTGAAAAAGGACACTGCTATTTTGAGTGAAATGTCCAGTAATCCACGATTTATGCTTATTCATATATTATATCTAAATAGAGTGTACATGACACTGATGATCATCATCAAAATATATACAGAAGCTTACTCAATCTCCCCGAGGTGTCACACTTAACGGCCGGATTTCACACACATAGGGGGGAATTCAAAAAAGTGTTGCAAACCCTGGGCAATACGGGGCATATTTATCATAGTGTTGCGTCACCTTTGCGCCATGAAACGGGGTGCAAAAGCAAGGCAATCCTTAAGTGTGAATTATTAAGCCATGCAAGGCCACCCTTGCGTGGACCTGAGTGGCTTTAAAAATCTGGAATAACACATCGCAGCGCAAATTGCTGCGTTGCGTTACTCTGCTCCAGGGAGTCATTCCATGGGTGGTGCCTGGGTGTTCCAACACAACACCCATGGATTTTGGTGCATTACCAGAAATACTATTACTGGTATACCTTGGAATGCGCCAAAATGCTATGCATCCCCAGGGGAGGTGTAACGAGGAGAAATATCTTAACCATGGTGCAAGAGTGTCTCTGTTGGCGCTAGGCAGCACATTGTGTGCCAGCACTGGGAAAAGACAGGAATGCACTGTATTATGTTAAATACTGTGAATTCCTGCCTTTCCCCGTGACGCAGCGCAGCAAGGTGGCTAGCTGCTCTATGCTATGCCACTTAATGATAAATATGCCCCTATGTTTTGTTGGTGTTTACTTCCCTTTGCAAATTCTGATTTGTCTCTGTCAAGGAGGCACACCAAGGGTGGTACATGGGAGTATTCATGCACCGACCCATGGATCTTGACATAAATCCCTATCTACTAACATTGGTGGAGAGGAATTGCTCCAAAAAATTACACCAAACGGTAACAGTAGAGCAAGTTTAAAAAGTTGTTAACATTTTTTCGACTTTCCATATGTGGTGCGCAGTACTGCACACATACAAATAAGGAAAAATATTAAAACATAATTGTTGTACTGGAAGGGTCCTCATCCAGTACAAAAACTTTGCTTGAGTGAATGCAACATTCATGCTCTGTGGTGCAAGATTGTGTGTGTTGGTGCATAACAGCCTGAAGTGGGTCAGCACTAGGGGAGAGAGAAACAGCACCTTATCTTAGTAGATTTGGTACTGTTCTTTTTCTCTCCCGACAGAATGCAGCACAGCTTCTGTGGTTGCTGCGCTGCACTCCGTTGCATTAAAAGTTACTAAATTGCCCCCCTAGTGTGAATGTGTCCAGTGATTACAATTTACTGGGACAGTGTTGGGAGAAAGCTACAAAAAGTAGGGGACTCCATGATAGACATAGATCTAAACCAATAAATAGTAGGACTATATAAGAAGCCAAAGAGAAAGCAAATACAGAACAAATTGATAGCCTTAAGGTTGATACTAGTACGTAGAAGAATAGTGATTCATTGAAAGGAGGCAAGGAGACCTGAATATGCTTTATAGGAAAAGGCTTATTTGAATGGACATTGGCAGAAGAACAATGATGAACGGTGGTACGTAATATTCAAAAAGCCAGCACTGATATTGCAACATGGAACCAACTAATAGGCACTCTGACCCAACAAGTTATATTAGAGGACTAAAATATGATAATTTCATTTTCATACATGAGAAAGAAGGTTGTTGACCACGGAGAGAATAAATAGCAAGCTAGAAGTGTAAACGTACAGGATTAAAAGCTGGCCTTAACCTCCAAATTCACCTTTTCTGGGATACTAGTGTATCGCCCCCCTGGGCCGTCTGGTCCATGGGCTTCATCTTTTCCTGGTTTAATAACTCCTTTTCTAATGAATGCAGCACATTTTTCCATCCTGGGTGACCTCAATTTGCATTTTGAAGATTCCGCATGTACTACCAGTGCTACCTTTATTTCTGATTTGGCAGCAATGAACATTGCACTGTATAATTCTGGCCCCACTCTTGTGGCCGGCCACTTATTGGATCCTATTTTCTCCACTTTATCTAACATTCAATGCTCACCAGCTCTTCCTTTATGTTGGTCTGATCACTTTGCCATTGGCTTTCGCCTTGAGATTTTAGCAATTCATTTTCTGTCGGACCTAACATTAGGAAGCCCACTAGAAACTGGGGAAAATTATATATTGTAGCTTTAAATAAGATCTTGTCTTCCAATACTCCCTTTACCAAACAAATGTTGGTTACTCTCTCGGGTGTCGTACAAAAATGGCTCTTAAATGCCATCGATACCTGTCTCCCTCCCTCCTTAAAAAAAGGTAAACAACCACCGCCCCCCTGCGCCTTGGTTTACTGAGAAATTTAAAATGGAGAAAACTAAATGCAAGGTGTTGGAAAGACGCTGGAGGAGGAACTATGCGTCCGATTCCAAATTTGCCTATAAAAGGGCCAAAAGAGAATACCACACTCTCTGCAAGTCAGCTTGCGCTGAATATGTATCCTCAACCATCTCCAGTGATCTGAACTGCTCCAAGACACTATTTAAAATGGTCAAGTTGCTCTCTGGTTCTGAAACTCAATCTATGCCCCCTTCTTTGAATGGCCGGCAATGTGAAGACCTGGCTAAATTCTTTCTCCAGAAAGTGGAGAAAATATATTCCGAAATAAAGGGGACAAAGCCTGACAATCCCCCCCAGCTAGCATCTACATTTTCTATAACAGACAGTACTTTTTCTTATCGAGATAGGGGGACTTCTGAATCCATGATTAAATTGGAAACATGGTCTCTACTAGACTGGGCTCCTTTAAACGTCTTTTAGACGGTATTAAATCAGGCTCTCCCAGGGATCCTCTTCCCATCTCTGTGCTCCAGCAGCTTGAGCCACCATCACTCATGGTAATTATGGAACTCTTGAATGCCCCCTTATAAGGAAGCAATAGTTCCACCAGAGTGGAAACATGCAATGGTGCTCCCTCTTCTGAAGAAGGCTAATGCGGATCCTGATCTGCCTTCTAACTACCGGCCTATTTCTTTGCTCCCGGCTTTCTCAAAGATTTTAGAGAGGCATATTAATCTACAGTTATCCCAATTTGTAGAGTCGCAAAAGTTCCTACATCCATCTCAATCTGGCTTTAGAGCCGGCTTTTCAACGGAAACAACACTTCTTGGAGTTACGGGAAGACTGCGACGCCACCTAGACTCTGGAGACACGGTGGCCCTCATAATACTTGACTTAAGCGTGGCTTTTGACACGGTGTCTCACACCGTGTTAGTGAAAGCCTTAAGATCATTGGGCGTTACTGGGTTGGCTCTTAACTGGCTTATTTCTTTTCTCGCTAATCGGACTTTCCAGGTCTTCTCTCCAACAGCCAGTTCTGATACCCATTCTTCACCTTATGGGGTACCCCGGGGCTCTATTCTTAGCCCTTTATTGTTTAACATATACGTCAGACCTTTGGCTGATATTGCGGAAGAAGCCGGGCTGTCCTTGTTCTCCTATGCGGACGACACCCAAATTATCTTCTCTCTCTCAGTAGAGAGGGCGTCTGCGACTTCTCCCCTCCAGTTGGGCTTGGGTAAAATTGCTTCGTGGATGCAGGCAAATTATCTCAATGGAGAGAAGACCGAGGTCTTGATTCTAGGGAAGAATAGAGATCTTTGGGGTCCCCAACATTGGCCTACTGAAATGGGTGCTCTTCCTCAGCCCTCCCGCCAAGTTCGTAACTTAGGCTTCATCATTGATGACTCATTAACTATGCAACACCAAGCCGTAAAGGTGGCTGCAACTTGCTTTACCATCCTGAAATGGCTTAAAAAGATTATTTGGATGTTGCCTGACCATACCCAGAGAACCGTAGTCCAGGCTCTTGTCACCTCTAGACTGGACTACGGCAACATTCTTTATCTGGGGACTAACAAGGATGTGACACGTAAGTTGCAGGTGGTACAGAACTCCGCCGCCAGATTGATATGCCAGGTTCCGAGAGTTGCCTCTGTCTCTGGCTATCTGTGTGATCTTCATTGGCTCAGGGTGGAGAACCGAATTAAGTTCAAAGCCCTGAGCTATATGTTTAAAATCAAAACTGGAGTGGCTCCCCAGTACCTGCAGGCCCTGGTTCATCCTTACGTGCCTCCTCGTCCCCTCCGCTCCTCCACTCAAGTGAAATTCTCTGTCCCCAGAATCAGATTGTCATGGATGGGCGGTCGATCTTTTGCCTGTCTGGGCCCCTCCTTATGGAACTCTCTTCCCATATCGCTTCGCAATTAAACTGTGTATGTCAAATTCTGTAAATTCTTAAAAACCTGGCTTTTTAACCAATAAACTTCACTTTGCTCTGTTCCCTTCTGGCTGGCGCCGGGAAACCCTTTTTGGGTGCTGTTGCGCCTTACAAATTAAATTAACATAACATAACATGCAAAGTAAACATGAGATAAAAACTTTAATAAACAGATTTTATTTTAAAAAAAAGACTATGGAGTTCCTCCATGTATATTTATTGACAGGCTGCAGGAGAATGTTGCACTTTGTGAGGGCTTTCATCTTTAAAGAGAGTGCAAGGAAACAGCAAGGAAAGCCTTCCTGAAAAGGTTTTTATTAAAATTTCTTTTAATTGGGGACATGGCCAAGCCAGCGACCAAGATGGCCCCCCTGGCAGATAAACACTGCCCATAACTACTCATAACTTGGGTTGCTCAGCTATTTTGGAGGAGGTAGCAGCTTACTGATGACCTCGATGCCGCTACGGTGACCGGAATGACTGCCTGAGCATGAGCCTCCATCATCAGCCCCTCATTCACCTCGGAGGCCCCGAGGAGACATCGGCTGTGGGCGAGCCTGCAGCGGAGGCTACCGAGCCTCGCCGTGTCTGGGTGGCCCTCTCATATTTATCGCCAGTTGCAGAGGGACAGCTGTGCATATCCGATGTCTCCTCCACTGTCAGGACCTGAGTCGCCTTTACCGTTGCCACTGCGGTTTCCTCACATCGGACTTACCAACTGTCTCATGAGTTGCTTGTCACACCTGCGCTGGGATCGCCTTGCCCACTCTGCTTTCCATGCTACATGGGGGATTGCCCTCCAGATCACGCTCCTTGATTCTAGACTCCATTGCCAGACGTACTGTGCTGCATAGACTGGGAGGCCTCCTTCTACCCTGCACTTCCTCTGACCTCAATGCAGTGCTGCTCCTTAGTGAAATAAGGCACCTAAACGCATCATCCTCCTGCCACATATGGACAACGGGTCTTATAGCCCTTGCTCCCCAGCTCGCCCCTCGTTTTTCTGGACATTGCTCCATGGCTTATAATTGAATTGGCCTCCTGGTGAGTGTCATTACTGCTCAACTGTCTCTCCTGTGCTTGGCAGCCAGATACTTGCCTCCCTACCGGACAACACCAGTGCAGCTGCTGTGACAACACTGGGGGGGGCTCTGCTATCCTTAGGAATATCCCCATCTGCAGTGTTTAGTAGGCATTTTGTGGTCCATTTGCCTGCAGCCCCTCAAGACTTCTCCTACTGTCTCTCCTACAGCTCTATTATGGGTCGTGGTGACCCCAAACAATGGAAACTTCAATTTGAGCAGGCCAAGCCTGCCAGTCACCACGGCACGCTATCAGATGCCAATGACAGCCCTGATGGGGACAATGGCACACAGGCATCACATGGCACAGCTTCTATCATGGCGGAGTTGCACACAGGGGATCTGCTCCATTGATGCCCAATTTAACGCATTCACCAGTCGGCTCAATTGCATGGGTGAGGCCACCAGATTGGATAGCGTGGAGGAGCGCATCTCCCGGTTGGAGGATGGGGCGACTACAAACATGAAGCATCTGGACAAACTGGAATGCCTGCTCAGGATTGTCCTGGCTACAAATGAGGATCCAGAGGTGCTCTTATGCCACAATAAAATTTGCACTGTGTGTATTGCGAAATATTGCGGAATTTACTGAAATGAGCTGCCCGGACTTGTTCGTTGAGCGCCTACTGGCAGAATTATTCAACCGCCAAACCTTCACGTTGACCTTTGTGGTGAAATGAGTGCATTGCTCTCTTGGCCCTAGACCGCCTCCTGGCACCTCCCTCCCCCAAGCCCTTTTGTCACTCCCTTACTTAATTATAGGGACAGGGACACTGCTCTCCACCTAGCCTGAGAACAGAGCCCTCTGCAATTCCAAGGCTCCACCATCTCCCTCTTTCTAGATTTTACCATGATTGTCCAAGAGGTGCAACACAAATTCACAGATGTGAAAGCCACTCTCTGCAAACCGGGCCTTTGATATGCCATGCTCTACTCTGCATGGTTGCAGATTGTGGTGAGTAGCAAGACACAGATCTTTGACACCCCTGCGGAGGACGTTGAGTTCTGCAGACAACATTGTGCGGACCGGGCAGACTCTCGTTGAGCTACTCCTGATCGCTCACCTTCTTCTGTATCTCTAGTGGCTGCTGTGGACCTGCCAAAAAGAACAATTGATGGACAGAATGCAGAACAATGTCATGCATTCACCCCAGTACAGAGATCTGGGCCTAAATCCATCGTTTTTTTGCTCACCATGCTATTCCAGTTTGGACCCAGCCATATGCAAATCAGTCTTGACCCTGCACCCAATGGGAACAGTCCAGCCTGAACTGCCAGGCCAGGTCCTCCCTGGACTGGAAACAAGCATCCTAGGACCGGTTTCGGACTTTCAGCTCTCATCAGCCAGGATAGCTTGGCTCCAGTGGCATGGAGAGCACGGGACCCACGTCTGGGCATACCCGTCCCACTCGGGTGATATATATTTTTGTTTGGTTTTTGATATCAGGAACATTATATACTATTTTACTATAAAGATATTGTGTTACATTTATTGACATAAGAAACACCGAGTAACATACTAATCATGTATGTCACGTGACCGCAAACATCTACGTATAAATAAGGAACTCCGGGCCATGGACAACTGTGGATCCTGACCCGGAAGTTGTCGTTTTGTTGTTGGCAAGGAGGCCATTCTGCTCTCCGTAGGTAAGCGGTAGTTAGAAACTTATTTTAACCCCGGCACTTTATCGTACCATTTGAAAATGTAAAGTTAGTTTCAGGAGGAGGACAACAGAGTCATGTCTTTTCTCCCTCGACATGGGTTTATTTTATCTGTATTTTGTCACGCACGTACCATCAATTTATATAGCACTTAATCGCGTATTCAAGCAGTGGGAGTATGGCTATGGATTACGACAGGTCTCCCTATAATAATTAGACAAAATGTTGATTATTGAAAATAACTGCTTAGAGATCTTAAATATTTGATTATGTCCTACAAAAAGAAATAAATACATTTTGTAATCGATAGATGGCTTTCATGAAGTACTATATATATAACCTATAAGTTTAAAAACCTTCGCTACCTATTAGGGTTTTCGATTTATTATTTAACTCGAAAAAAAGTTGTATTTTAGGAATATTATAGATTATCAGAAAAAACTTTGAGACTTACTAGTGAAATACATATTTCTTTCTATAGGTTTTAATTAATCTGATTTGATGACCTTGACGGCGATATAATCAGGTAACAAACTGAAAAACTTATGTTTTTACTAATATTCGCATGATAGTTATCGGGTTGTAATTATAACCCCTTTTTTCTTAGATAAAAAGTTCCATTAGTAAAATATCTTCGCCGCAAAAAAAACTTATATCATAAACGGCGAGGTCTTGGATTGTAGATACAGTGCCCTCTATCACGGCGGATCAGCCACGAGCACTACATCCTTTTGATTCATGATTTTTTGGTAAGCCCATTGCTATTTAGCATTTTTTGGTCTATTTAATCATCATAGATCGAGTGTAGACTCTATATTTCTTTCAGAGTCTTTGGATCCTACTGAAGAACAATATCATATTATGGTGGCCACAACAAACACAATCTCCTCTATCTTGTCTCTTACTCAATAGGTACTTAGAATTACTTCAGAAGATATATATATAACCATTTTTGGGAGGTATTGTTGACATATAACTTTTTGATGGTCTGGTTCTCTTCAATCTAGAGGTTTTCAATAAGTGGCACATTTCCAGCCCCTAAGAGCAAGAAGATCCCTTCTACAAATCAAAATTTAATCGTCTTCCTAAATGTTTAGGTATGTTTTAACATATTTATGATGTTTTCTTAAATAGAATGTCATAATTTATTAATAATAATATTATACTGTGATATAATGTGTATAATTACTGTGATATAATTTATTAATAATAATGTTATACTGTGAATGTGTAAAGTGTCATGAGATTTTAGTTTGTTCAGTTTAGTAAAGTATTATTATGATATGGCGTTATAAATATGTAATCATGTTTGTCTGAATTAAAAACCTATAAAGATTTGATTTTAGATATGGTATTTAATAATGGCAGCAGCAACACCAGAGATGTTCAATAACAAAATGTTTTTATTACTTAGAAAACATGTCCTGAAGAAGGTGATATATGTACGACTCACCGAAACGCAGCGTCGACTTTCCTGTTTTCTAACGATACTGTTACGGTTTTTTTTAATAATGAAATGCTCTTTTTAAATTATGAATTGTGTATCATGGTCTTAATTTTGTATTATGATTGAATACATTTTATACTGATTTTATATATAGTTTGTTATTTGCTCTCTGTGTTGCACTGATCAGTTGTTGTTTAATTAATTGTTTAATTATATGGTGTCTTTGAGTCTCTCTCTGACACTAATTTTGTGTATAACAATTACAACTAAAGTATAGTAGATACTGTGTAGGGACTTTTGTGTTTTATTTATAATTACCCTGTCCCTATCATTAATATTAGGGTACCTCCCTGTTTCTGTTCTTTACTTCACGTACAGCTTGTTAGCTGGGGAGTTCTTATATCTATCCCCCATATATAGTGGGTAAATAATGGAAGGATTGAAAACCTATGGTTTTTCAGAGGACCAGTTCAATCAGATCATTAATGGTACCTCCAAAAATATAGCCACTGTGACTCTTGATAATGGAGATGATGAACAGTGGAAAACACTATGGAATCTTAAAAAGAAAGCAATAAGAACAGAATTATACGCAGACTTTCTTGTGGAATACTGTAAAAAGGGAACCATTCCTAAGGGCCTTCAGGTTCATAATGAACCAGGCGTCTTTATAAAAAATCAGAAATTTATTGAAAATTGGACTTTTATAGCCAATAGGTGCAGCCGTGACTGGATGCTTCTCATTATTGAAACGGCCCACGAAGTTTTAATTATTGAAAGAGTAGAAATTGAAGAGATGGAAAAGAAACTTAAAGAAAGTACTGTACTTGAGGAAGCCAAAAAGAAGCTAGAAGAAATCCAAGAAGATATCTCTGGATATAGGGAATATCTAGTCAACAAAAAATCTAATAAATTAAGGAAAGACATTTCCAAATATAATTTGGAACATGTTTATCCATATCTCCAAAAAGATTTTTATGAAAGACCTAGAGAAGATTACTCCAATAGGAGAACATGGCAACAGCCAACAAGAAATTTCCCAAAAAAGAATGTGAGGTTTTTTGACACATCATATACCAGCTCAGACTCTGATAATGAGGCCCAACAGGAGAACCATAACAACAAGGGAAGAGACTCGACCCCCAGCTCTAGTAGAGAAACATTGTCTTTTTAGAACAACGTCAGAAAAATTTTGGACCAACAAGGGTGAGAGGAAGAGGGAGAGGGAATTTCAACCCACAGAATCAATTCCAACATCGTCCCTACACGAGGAGTCAGAAAAAATGGGATTAGATGATAAGGCCCCAATAATAAATCTTTCACAGAGAATCCTATCACAGGAGGAGGTTAATGTGTTAGAGAAAGGATTAGGATATGCCATTGCCTCCCCAATTGATAGGTATAACCTGGAAAGAGACCTACTAGGTTTCTTTAGAAAGATTAGACTGAATGCTTTTTTTGAAGGTAAAGATAGATTACCAACGGAAAATAAATCTGGTTTAAAACCCAAATCCAACTGGACTCCACAGATTAATCTAGATAACAAAGACATAGAAGAATTTGAACGGGTTATCGAAAAAAGCATAGACGACTTACTGAATAAAAAAATATGGGTCAATAACAATTTGAATGCCCATGAACGATTAGCACTTAAGGCTTTAGAACAGTGCCATAACCTGACGATTAAACCGGCGGACAAAGGTGGCAGTATTGTCATAATGAAAACTGAAGATTACAACAATAGAATGTACACACTTCTCAATAATAATCTACATTACCAAAAATCAAATAGAGATGAGTGGAATATTTTGAAAAGAAATATCACTAACTTGCTAAACTTCGCCAAAGAAGATGGCATTATTTGTAGTGAAGAATTTAGTTTCTTGAATAACATAAACCCCATTATCCCAGCACTATATGGCCTTCCTAAAGTGCACAAGAATATGACAGACCCACCAATGAGACCCATTGTCTCCAGTATTAATTCTCTCACCGAGCCGCTAAGCAAATATGTAGACATCTTCTTACAGCCTTTGGTAGTCCAACAAAGGGCGTATATTAAAGACACTACTGCTATGATCCAGAAGATAGAGGGGTTGGAATATAACCCAGAATCACAATGCCTCGTAACTCTAGATATTGAGGCTTTATATACAAACATCCCCCAAGACAGCACCATACAAATGATTAAAAACCTCCTTAGCTTGGATGAGGAAGACCTATCCCCTCATGCAACTTTTATTGTGGAATGTGTGACCATTATACTAAAAAACAATATCTTCCTGTTTCAAAAAGATTTTTATAGACAGATCAAAGGCACCAGCATGGGAGCAACTTGTGCTCCCAGTCTGGCCTGTCTATATGTGGCACAATTTGAAGAGAGACACGTCTTCAGTGTATCAGCACCATTTTTTGAGAATATCTCACATTGGTCCCGATACATTGACGATGTGTTTTTTATCTGGACAGGATCTGTAGAAACTCTGGTGGAGTTTGTAGAGTGGATAAACCTGGGAGATGTCAATCTTAGATTTACCTCCTCTATTAATAAATATGACTCTGAGTTTTTAGATATCAAAATTAAACATGTAGATGGCTTACTTAATGTGGAATTATTTACAAAACCAACTGATCGCAACACCATGCTTCACTATAACAGTAATCACCCTACCTGTTAAAAAGACAATATTCCTTTTGGACAATTTTTACGGTTAAAACGTAATTGTACAACCATCAAAGATTATGATAAACATGCAGATACCTTGACCAAAACATTTTTGAATAGAGGTTACCCTAAGAGAATAGTAAGACATGCGTACAAAAGAGCCAAGTATTTTAACAGATGCTCCTTCTTTGAGAATAAGTCCGAAAAAATGACTTCATAAGCCACATCTTTGAATTATGTAACTAATTATAGTAATATTAGTGCCAAAATCAAAAATATTATTAATAGGAATTGGCATCTTATTACCAACCAGAATAAAGAGATTCTTCCGGAACCTATGTTTTCTTTTAGACGCAATCGAACGATCAGGAATTGCCTGGTCCATACCTACAGAGATACTAGTGAACATAGACAACCTTGTATACTTAATGCCCCATTACCAATGGGTACTTTTGCATGTAGTGGGTGCAATAACTGTGATAACATCATCAACGGACCAATGATGGTACACAATGGCGTGACCCACAAATTTAATACCTTTATGAATTGCCGTACAAAGAATTTGGTATATTTCATTATGTGCCCATGTCTCCTGGGCTATGTTGGAGAGACTTCAAGAGAAGTTAGGATTAGAATTAACGAGCATAAGTCTGCAATTAGAATTAACAAAAGAACTGCCCGTTAGTAGAACACTGGTATACTGCACAACACAAAATTGAAGATTTGAAATGGTGCGGTTTAGAAACAATTCATATGAATATGAGAGGAGGAGACACGACCCTCAAAAGAAAAAAACGAGAACAGTTTCATATGTCCCGTTTTAATACATTTAGAAAAGGACTTAACAGTAAAGAAGATTGGGAGAGGCTTATTTAAATAATAGTACTTGTCCTGCAGGAGGCTTATGATTGTAGTCCTTTATAACTTCCTGTACTCGGAGACATTTAAAGTATTTTATATATATATATATAAAAGATTAAAGCCTTCTGAATCAAGAATATGCCTTCGTAATAATGATTTTTTGTGATTAGTATATACTCAGGTGGTCGTCTTAGTATTTGTTGTAGTTATATCCATTCCTATATGTCTTCTTGAAGCAATGGGATTTATTTTATCTGATTTATTTTATCTGTATGGATCCTGGCTGTCGATATTATTTTTTCCAATAGCTTTAAGTGCTATTGTTTATGCAAACTTTATTATAAACTAAGACTTTTTGGCCTTAGATAAATTATTAGTATATAGGCATTATTTATTTAATTATTATTCGTATGATAGAAAGAAAGATCAGGATTTTTAAATGATAACTAATATCGGCATGCATCTATTTACTATAGAACCCGTTCCAAGATGGCCGACTGTTTTGACGGTTTTTTCATATAAACATATCTTAATTTTTTCAAATATATATTTTTGTTTGGTTTTTGATATCAGGAACATTATATACTATTTTACTATAAAGATATTGTGTTACATTTATTGACATAAGAAACACCGAGTAACATACTAATCATGTATGTCACGTGACCGCAAACATCTTCGTATAAATAAGGAACTCCGGGCCATGGACAACTGTGGATCCTGACCCGGAAGTTGTCGTTTTGTTGTTGGCGAGGAGGCCATTCTGCTCTCCGTAGGTAAGCGGTAGTTAGAAACGTATTTTAACCCCGGCACTTTATCGTACCATTTGAAAATTTAAAGTTAGTTTCAGGAGGAGGACAACAGAGTCATGTCTTTTCTCCCTCGACATGGGTTTATTTTATCTGTATTTTGTCACGCACGTACCATCAATTTATATAGCACTTAATCGCGTATTCAAGCAGTGGGAGTATGGCTATGGATTACGACAGGTCTCCCTATAATAATTAGACAAAATGTTGCTTATTGAAAATAACTGCTTAGAGATCTTAAATATTTGATTATGTCCTACAAAAAGAAAGAAATACATTTTGTAATCAATAGATGGCTTTCATGAAGTACTATATATATAACCTATAAGTTTAAAAACCTTCGCTACCTATTAGGGTTTTCGATTTATTATTTAACTCGAAATAAAGTAGTATTTTAGGAATATTATAGATTATCAGAAAAAACTTTGAGACTTACTAGTGAAATACATATTTCTTTCTATAGGTTTTAATTAATCTGATTTGATGACCTTGACAGCGATATAATCAGGTAACAAACTGAAGAACTTATGTTTTTACTAATATTCGCATGATAGTTATCGGGTTGTAATTATAACCCCTTTTTTCTTAGATAAAAAGTTCCATTAGTAAAATATCTTCGCCGCAAAAAAAACTTATATCATAAACGGCGAGGTCTTGGATTGTAGATACAGTGCCCTCTATTACGGCGGATCAGCCACGAGCACTACATCCTTTTGATTCATGACTTTTTGGTAAGCCCATTGCTATTTAGCATTTTTTGGTCTATTTAATCATCATAGATCGGGTGTAGACTCTATATTTCTTTCAGAGTCTTTGGATCCTACTGAAGAACAATATCATATTATGGTGGCCACAACAAACACAATCTCCTCTATCTTGTCTCTTACTCAATAGGTACTTATAATTACTTCAGAAGATATATATATAACCATTTTTTGGAGGTATTGTTGACATATAACGTTTTGATGGTCTGGTTCTCTTCAATCTAGAGGTTTTCAATAAGTGGCACATTTCCAGCCCCTAAGAGCAAGAAGATCCCTTCTACAAATCAAAATTTAATCGTCTTCCTAAATGTTTAGGTATGTTTTAACATATTTATGATGTTTTCTTAAATAGAATGTCATAATGTTATACTGTGAATGTGTAAAGTGTCATGAGATTTTAGTTTGTTCAGTTTAGTAAAGTATTATTATGATATGGCGTTATAAATATGTAATCATGTTTGTCTGAATTAAAAACCTATAAAGATTTGATTTTAGATATGGTATTTAATAATGGCAGTAGCAACACCAGAGATGTTCAATAACAAAATGTTTTTATTACTTAGAAAACTGTCCTGAAGAAGGTGATATATGTACGACTCACCGAAACGCAGCGTCGACTTTCCTGTTTTCTAACGATACTGTTACGGTTTTTTTAATAATGAAATGCTCTTTTTAAATTATGAATTGTGTATCATGGTCTTAATTTTGTATTATGATTGAATACATTTTATACTGATTTTATATATAGTTTGTTATTTGCTCTCTGTGTTGCACTGATCAGTTGTTGTTTAATTAATTGTTTAATTATATGGTGACTTTGAGTCTCTCTCTGACACTAATTTTGTGTATAACAATTACAACTAAAGTATAGTAGATACTGTGTAGGGACTTTTGTGTTTTATTTATAATTACCCTGTCCCTATCATTAATATTAGGGTACCTCCCTGTTTCTGTTCTTGACCTGCCAAAAAGAACAATTGATGGACAGAATGCAGAACAATGTCATGCATTCACCCCAGTACAGAGATCTGGGGCTAAATCCATCATTTTTTTGCTCACCATGCTATTCCAGTTTGGACCCAGCCATATGCAAATCAGTCTTGACCCTGCACCCAATGGGAACAGTCCAGCCCGAACTGCCAGGCCAGGTCCTCCCTGGACTGGAAACAAGCATCCTAGGACCGGTTTCGGACTTTCAGCTCTCATCAGCCAGGATAGCTTGACTCCAGTGGCATGGAGAGCATGGGACCCACGTCTGGGCATACCCATCCCACTCGGGTGACAAATGCAAAAAGAACAATTGATGGACAGAATGCAGAACAATGTCATGCATTCACCCCAGTACAGAGATCTGGGCCTAAATCCATCGTTTTTTTGCTCACCATGCCATTCCAGTTTGGACCCAGCCATATGCAAATCAGTCTTGACCCTGCACCCAATGGGAACAGTCCAGCCCGAACTGCCAGGCCAGGTCCTCCCTGGACTGGAAACAAGCATCCTAGGACCGGTTTCGGACTTTCAGCCCTCATCAGCCAGGATAGCTTGACTCCAGTGGCATGGAGAGCACGGGACCCACGTCTGGGCATACCCGTCCCACTCGGGGTGACAAATGCAAAGCTGTGGACCTGCCATTATCAGACAGATCCATCGATTACATTGCTGATCTTGTTTGTTCACATGATTTGCTTTTGTTTGTTTCTTGATGATCCTCACCCTCTTACTGGTTAGTTTCCTTTGGGAAATGGAGCAGGTACAACCTTCTCACCATTTTAAAGCTCAAGTTAAAACCATAGATCAGGGGAGAAGATTGAAATGAGACAAAATTATTCCAGAGACTTTTATTACCAACTTAGTTACGTCCTGCTTTGCGGAGTTCCAGACCTGTTTGAATGTAGAGGCCCCACATCATAGTATTTTACGGGTGTATGATAAGATATGTACTTGTATTAATACTGCCCTTTAAAGGCCCGCAAGGTCTGGCTCTCCAGCCCGATGCCGTTGGTTTAGTAATAACTGTGCAAGGCACACAAGGCTCATTTAGCCACGATAAATAAAAAATCTGAGAGGCATGGGGGATAGAAGAGTGTGTAGGGCTATTTATAGAGATGCAATATAACATTGGAAACTAAATTTAAAGAAAGAGTTGTGGGAGGACTTTCTTTCAGCTCGTAATCAGAAAGATAGTATCTTGCTTTGGAAGGTGGTTAATCACCCTTTCTTCAAGGAGGACCCGGTGGTGGACCAAGCTGCTCTAGTCCCTGCCCAGGCATGGGAGGACCATTTCAAAGTTTTATATCAGGGGGATGATCCAGTTTTTACCCTGGTACGGGGTGACAAACTAACGCTTCATTGGGAGGAGATTAGAGATGCTATTGCGTCTTTTCCACTGGTAAAGGCCCCTGGGTCAAATGGGGTCCCCAGGGACCTGTTTAAATCCTCTGTGGATATCTGGGCCCCTCTACTTACTCTCCATATTAATGCTGCCATTAGTTGCCCTCTTCCTGAGACATGGCGTCATTCCGTTATAGTACCCTTGTTCAAGAAGGGGGACAGGAATTACCCTTCCTTTTACAGGCCCATTTCTCTAATTGATGTCGAGGTCAAGATTATAGGTGGAGTCATATTGAAAAGACTAACTCTCTGGGCAGAGAAACATAATATATTCTCTGACATCCAATATGGGTTTCATTTGGGGAGGGGCATGGTGGAGCAGAATCTCAATCTTTATCTTGTTATCAATAAATATGCCAGAGCTAAAAGGGGTTCCGTTCATCTTGCTTTTATGCAGTTCTGCCTTTGATAAGGTTGACAGAGATAAGCTCTGGGCAGGACTGAGGTCCAATGGGTGGAACAGGGTCTGGTTGATTTTCTCAGGGTCCTTCACTGTGGGTTGACAGCCTCAGTCCGATATGGCAGTAATGGGGAATGCACTAAGCATTTTACTCTCAGTAGGGGGGTCAGACAGGGCTGTATTTTTGCCCCCTTTCTTTCACTATATATGTTAATCACTTAGAGAAGGCACTTTCTGAACAGGGGATAGATGTCCCAAGAGTCGGGGTAGATTGCTCCTGGCTCTTTTATATGGAGATTATGCAGTTTTGATTGTCTGCACTGCCAGAAGCCTGCAGCATTTTTGGGGACTCTTTGTTGATTTTATGGGCAGAATGGACGTTCTCACTCATTTTAAAAAGTCACATGCGATGGTTTTGGTGCCTAAAAATACGAAAAGTGCTACTTTCTCTGTGCAGGACCATATCTTAAGTAAGGTTAATAATTTTACTTATTTAGGAATCTTAATAGATTCAAGTCTTAGCTGGCAACCCTTAATAAAAAAGAATATTGGATTTTTCTTCCCGCTTGGGTCAGAAGCCATTGAAAAGTATATTGGAGATCTATAAAGCCAAGTGTATTCCAATTTCCACCTTTGGTTATGAGATCTGGGGTTATGCGATTCTAGGCTCGCTTGAGGTGGTAGAGAATAAATTCTTTAGGAGCCTCTTAGGGAGTTGGGCAAAGTACATCTACTGAAATTGGTATGAGCTACATTGCTGGCCTGATTCAGTTTGACCCTTTTTGCTGTGTTGTGCAGTATGGCTAAAGGAAGAATGAAGTCTTAGCAGGCTAGTAATTTCGGATTGTATGAGGAGCAGGGTGTAGACTGATTTGCATATGGCTGGGTCCAAACTGGGGTGGCATAGTGAGTGAGCAAAAGAACGCTGGATTAAACCCAGATCTCTTGACTGGGGGTGAGTGGTTGAAACGTTTCAGCACTCTGTCCATCATCTTATTGTGTTTGCTATGTTCGCCCTAAGTAGCCAAGGGTATGCCCAGACGTGGGTTCCTTGCTCGCTGTGCCACTTGATTCCAGCTAGCCTGGCTGATGAGGGGTGATACCCTGAAACCGGTCCCAGGATGCTTGTTTCCTGTCCTGTCCTGGCAGCTCGTGCTAGAATGTTCATTGAGAAGCAGGGTCAAGACCGATTTGCATAGGGCTGTCTCCAAACTGGGGTGGAATAGTGAGCAAAAGAATGATGGATTAAACACAGATCTCTTGACTGGGGGTGAGTGGTTGAAAAATGTCAGCACTCAGTCCATCATCTTATTGTGTTTGATGAGTTCAGTACCGGGCCTTCTCTGGCGGAGCAGATCAATTCTTATAAGCATCATAATTTTGAGATGGGCACTTACACAATAACTGCAATCTGGTGTGCAAATAAAGAGATCATTGTTGAGCCAAACCACAAGATTTGACACTGATTTAGCTAGCCACATTCTCCAATCACTTAGGGAAGATCTTTTGATCTACTTGTAGTATGCCGCAGGTAGGTCATGTAAGATCACATTTTCAGACTTACTTGCATTAAGGGAGTATGGAACATCCTTTCTGAAGTATGCAATTGCAGTTTCCATACATCTGCCAGGCCAAAAAGCCCGGCTGTTTGTCATATAAAATGTGAGTGAATTTGATGTGCTCTTATACTTATCATGTGACCAGTGGTGGCTCTTCCACTATGGATGGCGGAGGAACGTCACCCCACTGCTTTTAAGCAGTGCAAATAAAGGAAACATAAAAAGATAATAACCTAGAGTTATTATCATTTTATTTTTCAATGCTGCTTTGCGGGTGGGCAGGTGGGGCTGCTCTGCTCTCGGAGGTGGGCAGGCGAGGAGTGGTTTGCCCACTCCTAAGTGCACATGACTGTTTGGCCAGCCCTTTGGGACCGGCCACACAGTCAAGCGCTCTTTCCCTGTTCTCCATGCAGGCTGCATTACCGCCTGCGTGGAGAACATGCCCAGGCCCCCATTCCCTAGCTGAGTGTCAAACCACAACGCTCAGACCAATCACAATGCTGCATTGCTGCATTGTGATTGCTCAGGGGAACCTGGGTGCTTACCAATAACAATGCTTCTTTGCAGCGTTGTGGTTGGTCAGGGGAGCCTGGCTGGGCTTCCTGTTACTAGAGTCCGACTAGGAGAGCAGGAGCAGAGACGCAGGACCCAGCGGCAAGGTAAGTGGTTTTTTTTTTGTACATGGCACCACCACCCCCTGCGCCTGCCCGCGAGCCATGCTGACCACCACTGCATGTGACCTAGAAGGAAAGGCAGGTTTAAAATGGGTCTGTAGTTTGTCAGGGCCAAAGGGTTGTCAGTTGATTTCTTCAGGAGTGAGGTTATAACAGCTGCTTTAATTCACTGAGAACTGTATCTTGTTGGATAGAGGCATTTATGATTCTTGTGACATTGGAACTTGGCCTTGGCAGAGTTTGTGGAGTCACGCTACAGGGAACTTCCCGAAGTGCCAAAAAAACTCAGCCGCACTACGGCAGAGTCTGGTATATTGCTCTGTTCATGCTGATTATTAGCGCAAACAGTTTCTCCACTGCAGATGGCATCACGCGAAGCGGCAGCTTCCTTAATGCAAGCGGCAACTTCCTCAAACACAAGTGGCAGCTTTCTCAATTCGAGCGGTTGTGACCTGCAGTGACTGCCCGCGTTCAGAAATCGCGCCAGGAGGTGGTCTAGCGAGCAATTTCACACGCTCGTGATCACCAACTTAACTAATGTTGGAGAGTCATACAAGAGAAAAACCTCTGCTCTGTGTCACTTCACAGAGTTTTTCGGAACTTTGCACTCCGCGCAGAGGGCGGAGTGGGCAAAGCTCTGCGAACTCCACCCTTGGAGCAGAATTCTTCACTCACCCCTAGTTGGAACCCTGAATAAAAATGTGTTCTTTAATAGTGAATGCAAAGCTCGACCAGGAGGTATGATGCATTTATCTTACCTACAGATACATGTTCACATTTGAGGAGGTTGAGAAATGCGATTGACAACTCGATTGGGATAAGTGGGCAAGAATTCTATTTTTCCTGGATGTCAGGCTGAATCTTTAGGAATTTTCTCTCAAAGAAGGAAAGCTGTTCTTCACAGAGGTGATCAGATTTGAAAGAAGTATTCATTGTTTTTGGATCAGATATTACCTGGAAAATATATTTTGATTGTGTCCTACACCTTTTTTCTCTTTCTGAATTGCTATGTGCAATTTTCTCATGCAAGTTTTTCAGATTTCTCAATCTGAAATAGATTCAGTTTAATCTCGCTCTGTTGCACTTTATGACCTTATCTTTGCCAATTATTCAGATTTCAAGTAAGCTACTTATTAATAGCTTAATTGGTGGGCCTGAGTTTTTTAAGGGGAGTACAAACAGTTGCGCTGGGTAACTGGATCACTGAGTGAAATCAGCAGGCCACATTGAAGTTTCCCTGAATCGTTCCCACAGTATTTGCATATAACTGGATTACATGCTCTAGTGAAATTGAAGTTCTAATGTTAGTTATCTGACCCCATCATAAAAGGTACCAGGTATTGGTTTGACCCGGATCTTGCTATTGGTATTAGTTCTTGGATGTTCAGGCTGAAGGAAAACACCAAGCCAACGGTGTGGCTAGCAGTGTGGGTTGGACCCAAAAGTAGTTGAGTGAACCCTATTGATTCTAGATTTTCTACAACTTTGGTGGTATGACTTGGAATGTTCTTCCAGGGTTTGAACTCTCCTAGGAGAAGAATCGTTTGTAATATGACTTTAATGGATAGAGTCAGGTCTAAAATGTCAATGAGGAACATGAAAGAATATCCTAGTCGGTGTATAAGGGGATTCTTGATAGATAAAAACGTGTGGCTGAAACTGATCTGAAATTAATGACTAGAAGAGACAGTAAAACTACCCTCTTTTTATGCAAAAAATGAGACTCCACACATGAAATTCAGTGGAGCTAACTACAGAGTATGGTAACATAAGAGAAGGATGCTTTGTCTGAAATGTGGTTTTGTTTCCTATTAAACTTTGTGAAATGCCTAAGATTTCATCTGATCAATTTGATTAATCTTTGCATGATTTAAGATTTCAGGAGGAATTGTGTAACTTTCTGGCAGGGATTACGTATCACCGTCTCTTTACACTTATGCATTTTCGAAAATGAATTATGTGAGATTTAAGATGAAATTAGAAAGATTTAAAAAATACTTTTTATTGAATACACGAATGCAATGAACAATAAATGGAGGAAAAATACAACATAGGTAGCTTGTAAGGATATATCAGAAGATACAAAACAATGTCATACAGAGATAAATATATGCATAATGTTGACCATATGAAACTAAAACGCGTTTCTTTGTTTTAACTTACAGAAGGATAGAATGGAAAAAGGAAAGAGAAAGAAAAGCAAAATAATATTTATAGATAGGAGCATGAAGATCAAGGGGTAAGAATCGTACAAAGCATAAAGATTCTATTAGAGATTAGGAGGACCATACATAATAGTACAATTAATACAGAAAGAAAAGAGAAAAGACATATTCAGTGGGGTTGAAAAATTTCTGCAGCAACAGAGGGATAAATGGAGTGCATACTTAGAGACAGAATTTAAATAACTTGTCAGAGGAAGCCAAAATGAGTCTCTGTTGACAACCTTAATAGAGGAGCCCACGAATGTAAGATCTAATTTATGATGATAACAAACTGTGTACCACCATTAGTTAAAGGAAATATTTGAGGAGTATTTCCAATTAATAATTATTTGTTGGAAAGTAATAGCCAATAAAAGGTCAAACAGTTTGTTGTTAAATAAGATCCAAGCTGTGGGGTCAGCTAAACTACCTAGAAATGTGGTCATGATATTGAAGGTGGAAGGGATATGGAAGATTAACTGCAGTTGTTTCCAGACTATATGCCAGAATGACAATGTATGCGGTCACCAAAATAATCTAAATACTAAATCCCTATTGGGATGAGTACATGAGCAACAATTGCTAGGCTTATCTTGAGAGAATTTAGCAGTCATTAAGGGAGTAATATACAATCTACTATATAGGAAGAACAGGGCCTGTGTAGTTTTGTCTGTCCAAGAAGTTTTATGAATCATTCACCATAGTTTGTCCCCGAAAGTAGTTGGCAAAACAAGGTCAACATCTTTTTCCTGTAATAGCTCAATCCTAGGTTTCAATCTTAACAGAGGAGGAGAGGAAAGAAGTTTATACACAAAGGAAGCTTTGGGGAAAGAATGCAAAATCTGAGACAGACCGCTTGGAGGAACTGATGAGGCGGAAGTATTATCAAAAGAGAAAAGAACTTCTAAATTCAATAGAAGGGGAAACTTAGATTTAAATGAGGTGGAGCACTGGAAGCATGACTGAAATTGAGGGAAGGGAGCAGGGTCCCTATCCTGAAAGAGGTCAAAAACGTCTTGTCTGGGAGGAGGCATCGTCATTGGGGAGTGGTAGATGAGGTCGCAGTCAAGATGTTTACCATCGGACTTTGTCACTTTTTTGGAAGTTGAAAATCTCCAGCAAGACAAAGCTTCAGGCTGTAGCCAACGAGTGCTCCATGAGGCTGGATACCTTCGCAGAGAGGTCTAGCTGAACTGGATTTTCTGTTGCAGAAAAGCATGTAGCAGGATCTACCGCGAAGTCAGGCTGACCAGTGATGAGCCTCAGGCAGATCGGATAGCAGGTAGATCCTGGTCTTCTGTCGCTTCTCATGGCACTTTTTGATGAAAAAAATGACTACTTCCCTAGTTTTAGGGTTAGGCAGAATCAGCATCTCTTAAATCACTTCCAATGGTCCAGGACCTGCGAAGCACCATTTGGGGGGGTTAGAAGTCACTTAAGCAAAGGCCAAGTCAGGGTTCAAGGACTCAGGAGCTTCTTATGTCCCTGTAGTTCATACAGGAGGCCAGCCAACTAGCCCTTGGAGTCACTTCTGGTGTTCCTGGGTTCAAGGAGATGGTCCAGTTATTTTTCAAGCAGCAAAACAGGCCTTAAAGCAGCAGGGCTGTCCTCTGGTAGCAGCAGGGCAGTCCTTTGGGGGTCCAGGCAGTCCTTCTGAAGTCTTCCACAGGTCCAGGAGTGTACCGAAGAGGTGTTCTGAGCATCCAATATGCATCCCTCGTGCCAGCCTTTGAAGTTGAGGACTTTGTGTATCAACACCTAGTCCCCTTTTGTCTCATTATCTGCGGGGAATACACAGCAGAGCTATTCACGGTCATGTGACCCAGAATACTGGCAGAGGCACAAATGGTTGGGATAGGAAAATGTCAACTTTCTAACAGTGACATTTTCAGAATTGTGACTTAAATTATGACTTTACCATTAAAGAGGATTTTAAATTGCAATTCATTTGAATCTAAACATGACATTTATACCTGCTCTCAATCAAACGTTATCACTTATTAAATGTAATAAGATAACCCAATATTATGTAATGGGCGAGATAGACCGTGTAGTAGTGAAAGCTAATTTAGGAGGTTTTTTTACTACCAGAACATGTAAAACTTAAACCCACATGTCCTACCGTTTAAATAGAATGCACATTGCCCTGTGGGCATTTAGGGTCTACCTTAGGGGTGACGTATAATTATTATAATATTATAATTGCAATGGCAGGCGTGAGACAAGTTTTAAAGTGCTACTTCAGTGGCTGGCACAATGAGTGCTGCAGGACCACCAGTAGCATTTAATGTACAGACCCTGGGTGCCATGTAGTACCATATACTAGGGATTTATAGGTAAACTACATGTGCCAATCAGGTGTAGGCCAACAAAAACAAATTCAGAAAACAAGAGGGGTGAAAGCAAACATTTGGGGGAAGACCACACCAAGGATGTCAGGTTTAAAATTATCTCTTTGCTGAATCTAAATTATGAAACGCAAATGTACAGAACAGTAAGCAAGAAAGAGAGATTGTATCACACATGTATAGAGTAGACTAAATTCTACAATCTACTTCACAATACTGACCCGGGTTTTGAAAGCGAGTGTATCGTTTCACCTCTGGAAAGTCTGCCATATCTCCATGTTATCCCCACTCCTTCATTTAAACAAGACACACTAGTGGAGGGCACTACTATTAACTCAGGGCTCCAGTATACAAACTTAGTCTAACTCAGGAAGACAAAAAAAACCTAAAACCTCTCCAAGTGCTCCATAAGACTGTCACAACGTTGGTATCTGGTCTGAAAACCTGAGACCTTATCTCATGCATTACAAAACTGATACATTAGATCCCCATAAATACAAAAATTAACATATAGAGTCTCAGTGCTTCACTCAGAAATCCTTCACTAACTTAACAAACACCTTATCCTGAAAATGTTGCAGCCCCAAAGAAGGCGGGTACTTTCCAGTCCAATGATGATATGAAAACGTTAAAATCAGTAAATACGAATGCCTTTTTATAAATAATGCCAATTATGAAGAACTCTCGATTTATATAATCTTCCAATGAGACCCAGCATGAGATCATCGGTGTATCTGTACTTGATGATATCCAATACATCTTGGTAGTATGTAGTTGCTATAGTTCTACAGATCATTTAGTCTTGTGAGGATGAAGGAAAGACCCATGTATGGAGTGCTTAATTTGTAAACAAAAGTACCAGGGCTCTCGTCAGGAGGCCACTGCATATTACACCACCCTTTGCCACGGCCAGCACTGCCAATGACAGTACCAATGTGTTAGACCTGGTACTAGTTGGCAGAGGTAGGTACCTTTGTCCAAATAGGGACCCTCAGTTCTAACACAATGCAACTACTAACCATCACACTGTGACAATTCAGACTATTCCAAGCCTTCAAAGCTATAAGAATGGCTTGTGCGCCAGGTAGTAGTCATTTTGAATATATATTAAATTAATAAACAACTGTTGTTGTGCTTATCTCTAAATTAAACAGACAGCGCTACCATGTAGCAGATTGTCATAAGTGCTGGTATTGTTGTTGTTGTATAAGCTTTATTTCGACAACTCACGTCATAAAAGCTATAAAAACAAAATTTTTAGATAAAAAAATATAAAATTAATCAATTCATGCAAAAACATATTACAACAAGTATATACAACCAGTCCGTTCTAATACCCTGCCAAAACCAGGATACATCGTGCTAATCAACAGGGCAATAGCAGAGCTATCGATAATACAACATAGTGGGATAAAAATATACATAAGTTACATTCTAAAAAAAAAAAGAGATGCTTCCTATTATCATACAGTTTCAGTTAAACCCAGTGTGCAAACCCCCCTCAGGGAAGCATATCAGGAGACTAAAAACAGGAAAGTGCTCGTGCAAGGTGTATAATTAAGCCATTTTTACAAAAAGAAGGAAGGTGCACCAGGACAGAGTCAGCAAATTCCAACGTATCCAAAAACTCTTTATTAATTTCGTAATTAAAATTTGGACATCAGCCAACGCATTTCGTTCCACACCTGGAACTTCATCAGGGCTCCAATAATAAAAGTGATGTCATTATTGGTTCAATAATAAGATTTCCAAAACTTCATTCGTAATAATTGTCCAATCCTCCACACAAACTATGATGCAGTTAAAGTTGGTAATCGTAAATCGTTTTTGTACATCCCATATTCCGGGTGGCCAATGTAGTGGCCAATTTTCCTTGTCAAGATTGACAAACACGACGGTATTACTGCTTTCGCAAATTTGAAAAAGCAGTAATACCGTCGTGTTTGTCAATCTTGACAAGTCAGTTAGCTGTAGTTTCACAGACAGGAAGTGTTCCAAACCTGAAATGGATATATAAGAGCCTGTCCCGTGGGACCTGAATTATGTCTAAAAAAGGCTCTAAATGTCTTTCCTGCTTGTGAAGATAAAAGTCTACAGTTAATCTCCCCAAATTTGATTTGCTGGATTCTTGCTTGTCCACCCATTCCCAGTAAAGACGCTTGAGTTCTTCTTTCCTCGGTGGGTCCTTGTTATCCCAATGAGCTCAGAGCCCTATGGCTGACATCATTTTCCTAGTGTTAGAAATTCAACCCACTTTGCTACTCGTGTCTAGCCTGATGACCTCAAATAGGGCTTCTGCATAAGGCAGGAGCTCTGGGGTTCGCCTAATGCGAGCCCAAAAGAGCAACGGCCGAAGCCTTGCTACATCGCCAATAGACCGTCTGCCCATATCGAGCATAAGGGGAGTGAGGGGGACATATTTGGGCAGCATCACTAGTTCCCTAAAGAATTTAAACTCTGATCTGCAGAGGTCATGGGTCTTCTCAAATCCCCACAACTCCGCTCCATACAATGCTGTACTAACTGCCTTTGCTTCGTAGACCTGAAGGGCTGGCGCTACCAGTCTACTGTGCGATGAGCGGTGTTCCTTCCTAAGTGATCCCGCTACCCTTTTATGGCTCATCAACATCTTTATGAGGTGGTGTTTCCAAGACATGTTGTCTGCGAGGCGGATACCAAGATAGTCAAAGGTGCTCACTCTTTCTGAGGGTGTTCCGCCAAGCAAAGGACTGCCTATATACGACTTGTGGGGGTTGAAGGCCATAAATTTTGTTTTTGAGGTGCTAATTACCAGCCCTCTTGTTTCGCAGAAAAGTTGAAACCTATTCAGAAGATGCTGCAACCCCATTGGGGTCTTTCACACCAACAGGGTGTCGTCTGCGAACAAGAGGGTCGGCATCTTATCCCTCCCCAGGGTTGGTGCATCTGCTGGATCAGCTTGCAGGAAGCTAACCACTCCATTCATATAGAGGGAAAAAAAGGGTTGAGGCCAGAACACAACCCTGTCAAACTCCCCTGCTGACAGGAATACGGTCAGTCAGCTGTCCCTGCGTCCACCACCTGATCTGCGCATAAGTATCTTCATGCAGCCTAGCTATAAGGTCAAGGATAAACAGATGGAGCCCCATATCTTTGAGCAGCAACCATAGTTTACTCTTAGAAACTGGGTCAAAGGCAGTTTTTAAGTCAATAAATGCCAGGTATAGACTGCCTTTGTCAATCACCACCTCTTTCCAGTAGATGAGTTGGAGCCGAAATGCCTGACCGATGGTCCCTGTCCTGGCCCTAAAGCCGGCCTGTAACTGCAATAGAATAGCATTATCGTCTGCCCACAGCTGGATCCTCTGCAGCAAACCTCTGCTCAAGTCCTTCTGGAGGGCATCGATCAGGCTTATGGGCCTGTAATTTGAGGGGTCATCTTTGGCTCCCCTCTTATAAACTGGAACCACCTCTGCTCCTTTCCATGACCTGGGGACTGGGGCTCCTTTAGCTATTGCGTTTGCCAGGAGAAGAATACAGCGGGGCCAATTAGGAATATCAGATAAAAACAGGTCACCCGGTATACCGTCTGGTCCTGCTGCCTTAGACGGCCCTATTCTGCCTATTGCAGCCTCAATTTCACCTAAGGAAAAGAGCTCATCGTCTACATGATGTCCAACAAGCTCAGTCGACTCCTCTGGGGGCATGCCCTCCGGGGTTGAGTAGAGCTTCCTAAAATGATCATACCATACTTGGGCCAAAATGTAATTAGGTGGTGGGGGCGCGCCTGATTTGCTGCCCCAAGTAACCAAAGACCAAAATAAGTTGGCATCCTTTGCTACACTTGCTTCCCTAAGTTGCTGCCAACGAGATTCATCCCATGCTGACTTTGCCGAATGCAAGGTGGCCTTATAGCGCTTCCTGGCAATTCGTATCAGGGTACAATTCTTATCTTTGATTGCTGCAGCCAGGAGGGATCGCTCACGTTGGCAATCCTTGGTATACCATGAGTAAACCCCTCTTGGCGGCTTATTGGGCTTACGATTGGACCTAGGGACTGTAAAGTGAGCATTAATTAGATCAAAGGTACAGGAGTGGACCGCGGTTGCAACAGCCAATTCCCTTTCGCTGGAAGCCACGGACTAGAGTTCCAATGTACCTGCTGCCAGGTGGTGCTGTATGGCTAAGATCTTATTTTCTTGCAATGCCACCTTCCGCCATTTTAGGGATCTGTTGTTATTCGAGGGTAGAATTTCCCTGGTAAGTATCGGGGTGGATAGCTCTTTGGATAGTATGGAGCTTCCCACAGAGGGTTCATGCTTAAACAGAGAGGCTTGTGATCACTCTCTGTGGTGTTGCTGACACACATATCGACTAAGTCTCCCCAAAGCTGTACATCGAGAAGAATATAATGGATATGAGAGGGACAGCTGGCTCTGTTATATGTGTTGGCACCCTGCCTATCCGAAGGAGTTCTGCCATTTACTGCCCTTAGGCCGAACTCTGCATTTAGGGCGTTAAGATGAGGTGCCGTCTGTGTCCATTTTTTGACTGGTGGTAAGAGTAAAGGGGGGACAGCCCATTTATTGTCATCAGCCTCGGTGCCTAACAGATCTTCTTTGTCGAGCGGTTCAAAGGTGCTGTTAAAATCACCCGCAACTATCACTCTGTAATGAGGTGAACATCTAGCTAAGCTTTCTTCCAGTATAGTGATAGTGGGTGAAGTTCTACCACCTTTAGTCCCTCTCACATAGACATTAAACAAGTCAATATGAACTCCCCCCCTGGGTCCCCTAATACCTAGCCCCAAAATATCTGGACTTGAGCTTGGGTGAGGTGTAATCCGGCAACCCAGATTAATGCACACCCAGATAATCAAGCCCCTGACAGGCGCCCTCTCCCTATTGTCGTTGCAGGTGAGCAAAAACATATGAAACCTGACTTAAACAGGGGAACCAAGCTCCAAGTCTCCTGAAAAATGCAGATGTCATAACTCTCAATTAGGTTATTCCAGTGAGGAAGTGCCATTTTACTATTTAACCCAGCCACGTTCCATGAAATCACCCTAAGTTGTCAGTGGGGATCTGGGCTAGGAGACAGTACAACATTTGAGTTAGAGTGAGAATGGCCAGTTGGAGCCTGAGATAGAGCCTAGGAGCTATAACTTGTGCGTTGGTCAGCACCCACCATCCCACTACTATTGGTAGGGGGGTTACACATGCCTAGTTCTACTAGGGATCTATCTTCCCTTAGATGGGGCACCTTCTGGCGATCCACAGTTGCTAAGCAACTATCTACACAGGAGAGTAGAAGAGCACAAGGCCCGGAATTTCCTTCGGAAGTCAATCATTGGCTTCTAAACTAGAGTCGCTAACTGTTGGGCCAGATGGTTGGTGGGCAAGCAACTTGCTATGTTCGAAGGGTAGGAAGCGCTTGAACTGGATAGAGGAAGTGTCAGGGGAGCAAGTTCAGAATTCCAGGGCAAGGAGGTTTTCAGCTAAGTCTGTACCTTTCAAGGTAAGTTCATTACAGTCAAAAGGCTGGACGGGAGAGAAACACCTCTGTGCCCGAATAATATCGTCGCGGATCACCGAACGGCAACCCCTGACGTAAGGAATACAGTGTATTGCTTTCTTAGTCAAAGAATCTTCCCCCTCAGGCCCTTTCCTTTTGTCAAGCTTCGGGACATTTACCATATAAATTTTATAGGTAGCTAGCAAATGTGGGATGGTTGGTTGGGTCCGGGCGTTGCATGGCGGTGGTAGGCCCTGGGGCGGGATGATATTTCTAGTCCCCGGGCAGCTAAAAGGACCATGCGCGGCCACTGGATTAGGAAGGTAACTGTGTCGTTTGACAGCAGGTTCTTGCAACACTTGGGTATAAGGGGCGAAAGTTGGATTAGACTGGGTGTACCCATTGTTCACCTGGTTTGGTTTGCATTGATTAACCCGAGGTGGTATGTAAGTTTCTAACGCAGATGTAACATGCTATTGGGAGGGTGAAATTTTCCGCACTAAGGACTCAACTAGGGTAGTGAGACCTCAATCATACATTGCATATTCCCTATTTCAGCCCTAAGTGCTGGTATTGACAATTAGATGACCGTGCAGAGCATCGGAAACCACTGTCTCAAATTAAGCACTGTCAGTATGTTGGACATTGAGGCAACATAGTTTGGACTAATAAAGAAAGCTCAATGGCATGCACTGCCATGATGACACCACATCCATAAGGACTTTCTCAGTGAATGAAAATATGAAGGAAAGCACTTCAAAATTGGATTACGCTAACAGCCTGTACCTAGGCCTTCCTGACTATCGCCCTAAGTGCGCCAGGTATGCCCAGACGTGGGTCCTGGGCTCACTGTGCCACTGGAATCAAGCTATCCTGGCTGAAGAGGGGTGAAACCCCGAAACCGGTCCTAGGATGCTTGTTTCCGGTCCAGGGAGGACCTGGCTTGGCAGTTCGGGCTGGACTGTTCCCATGAGGCACAGGGTCAAGACTGATTTGCATATGGCCAGGTCTAAACTGGGGTGGCATGGTGAGCAAAAGGATGATGGATTTAACCCAGATCTCTTGACTGGGGGTGAATGTTTTGATTTGTTCTGCATTCCGTCTATCAATTGTGTGTCTTTTGCTTTATCGCCCTAAGTGCGCCAGGTATGCCCAGACGTGGGTCCTGGGCTCACTGTGCCACTGGAATCAAGCTATCCTGGCTGAAGAGGGGTGAAACCCCGAAACCGGTCCTAGGATGCTTGTTTCCAGTCCAGGGAGGACCTGGCTTGGCAGTTCGGGCTGGACTGTTCCCATGAGGCACAGGGTCAAGACTGATTTGCATATGGCCAGGTCTAAACTGGGGTGGCATGGTGAGCAAAAGAATGATGGATTTAACCCAGATCTCTTGACTGGGAGTGAATGTTTTGATTTGTTCTGCATTCCGTCTATCAATTGTGTGTCTTTTGCTGACTTTCTCATTCAGCGTCTACAAGTAGTGCAGAACGCAGTGGCCAGAGCGATCCTTAGACCAAAGACTAGATCTCACATGACTCCTATTCTCAAATCTCTGCACTGGCTCCGAATAAAAGAACAAATTAAATTTAAAGCCATGGTGATATTCTTTAAAGCATTCCACGGCCTAGGCGCTAAGTACCTTAAGAAGCGTGTTATCCACTACATTCCAACTAGGACCTTAAGATCCTCTACTGCCGACCTTGCACGCATCCCCAAAATACGCTTAGTGTGCATGGGTGGAGATCCTTTGGGTTTCTGAGTGCACAAACATGGAACAGCCTACCCGCATCATTGAGAGCCTCAGCTGACCTGGCAACGTTCAAAAAACATCTTAAAACCTGGCTTTTCAAGAATAAGGGGCCGATTCCGATTCGGGCCAGAAAACGTACCGACCGACTCGGAGCCGGAATTAATTCCGACCGACACGTACCGGTGCAGCCCGACCCGCAAAGTACGATGAAAAGCGTGCAAAATCCGACCGACTCGTACGGAGCACAAGCCGAACGACCGAACCGCGCGGAAAACAGCTATCCGGCCAGAAAAGCACACGAATCGAACCGACCGACACGCACCAGGAAGAATCCCGAACGAAACGTACCCGCGAACTCCGACCCGCCAAGTACGATGCAACGCGTGGAAAACACGACCGAGTCGCACGGAGCTCAAGCCGTACGACCGACACACATACAAAACAGCGAGCCGAAGCAACCCAATACACCGCGACCGACGCGTACGCAGCACAGGAAACAGCACAAAAACAGCGTGAACGACTCGGAGAAGCTCGCACGAGACAACTGCAGGGTCCGACTCGGTCAGAAGAACGTCTCCTACCTGCACAAAAAGTACAAAGGGAAAAACACAAAAAAAAGGCCAAACAAGCAATTACAAAGCCAATAAATACTGGGGGGGAACAGGGAACAAAGACACACCCACAAATCCACCCATATAAAGGACACAAATCCCTACCATGATCCTTTGCAAATTCAAATGACCTGCCAGCACAGAACACCAACAGACAGCAACCACACACACACTCACAGCTCATCCATCACACAAGCCACACACCATCAGCACCTCAACAAATAGCACCCTCACATACACCCAGCAAAACACACACTCACACACCCTCACTTGCACACCAACACACACATCACTCACCACCACCACCCATCACTATGCCCCCAAGAAGAATCCAAAGTTCCTAGATAGTGAATTGGAAGTCCTGGTAGATGAGATCCTCAGGGTAGAGCCACAGCTGTTTGGTACACTGGTCCAACAGACCCCCATGTCGCAGAAAACCAAGATGTGGGCGAGGATCGTTGACAGGGTGAACGCACAATCACCATGTTTGCGCACAAAGGAAGACATCCAGAACAGGTGGTATGATGTGCGCAGGAGGGTCAGGGACCTACTGAAGAAGGATTACATCTTGAGCCAACACACCGGCAGTGGCCCTCCTGCCAAACCACTATACCTCAGGCCCTGGGAGGAGAAGGTGCGGGCCATCCTACCACCAGTGAGCGTCTATGGACTAGAAGACATCCCAGAGCCTGGTGAGTACACAACCAATATACCCAATATCGTGTGACAATACACACACATCACTGTCAAGGGGATAGTCAAACCATGCACCCTTAGCAAATCCACAGCAACAAAACCAGAATCATCCCAAGATGTGTATGTCAGTCAGATATACACAATACATGCCATCTCATAGTGATATGTAACTGTGTCATGACATGTACAAACCCTACAACAAATAAAGTTAGGCAGTGGCACAAATCTAACCAACAAACACTGTCAGATATGTAGCCACCACTACAACACCACCACACAGGGAATCCCACAGAAAGGAAGGAATTCTGTGTATGCTGGTCAAGTCAGTGTAGCCAATAGCATCATGGGAGTCGTAGTCACAGATATTGCCCACCATCACAATACGCCCATCAACACCACTCTGAACCATGCTCACATCACAGGGAGTGGAAATCAACTGACAAGATGGCTGACACTGGCTACTGCTGTGGGGAGCACAAGGCCCTGCTGGGAACTGTGCACCAACCAACAGCAGGACACCACTGTCTGACATCCTGAAAGACAACTTGCACTCCCTCCAATGGAAGCACGTTCCGTGGTGGGATATCTGGCTGGGTGGGAAGGAGGACTGACAGCTATGACCATAGTTACCAGCAGCTCTTCCCACACACACCCCTAACCCAAACTACACACAACTCACCTGGGAAAATGCATTGCCTCACACTAAAAATATTTTTCCCACAAAGAACCACCACCCTGGGTCATGCTGTGGGAAGCACAGTGACACACATGGGACTTGTAGCCAAACAAACGCCAGGACAACACTGTCAGCCATCCATTCAGCACAGGCACACTACCACACAGGGAAGCAGAGTCAGAAGGAAGGAAGTATGGGCAAGCTGGGAAGGGGGGTGGAGGCAATAGCATGATGGGAGTGGTAGTCACAGCTCAACATCCCCCCCCACATGGCCCAGCAAGCTCACACTGAAGCATGCACACCTCACAGAGAGTGGAAAGCCCCATCAAAGATGTCTTACCCTGCTGCTCTGTTGTGGGGAGCACAAGGCAATGCTGGGAACTGGCCACCAACCGACAGCAGGACACCACTGTCAGCCATCTTGCCATTGCTGTCACACCTACACACAGTGAAGTACACTCAAAAGGAAGTAAGTATGGGCATGCTGGGAAGGGGGGTGGAGGCAATAGCATGATGGGAGTGGTAGTCACAGCTCAACATCCCCCTCCACATGGCCCAGCAAGCTCACACTGAAGCATGCACACCTCACAGAGAGTGGAAAGCCCCATCAAAGATGTCTGACACTGCTGCTCTGTTGTGGGGAGCACAAGGCCATGCTGGGAACTGGCCACCAACCAACAGCAGGACACCACTGTCAGCCATCTTGCCATTGCTGTCACACCCACACACAGTGAAGTACACTCAAAAGGAAGGAAGTATGGGCATGCTGGGAAGGGGTGGAGGCAATAGCATGATGGGAGTGGTAGTCACAGCTCAACATCCCCCCCCCCGCATGGCCCAGCGAGCTCACACTGAAGCATGCACACCTCACAGAGAGGGGAAAGCCCCATCAAAGATGTCTGACACTGCTGCTCTGTTGTGGGGAGCACAAGGCCATGCTGGGAACTGGCCACCAACCAACAGCAGGACACCACTGTCAGCCATCTTGCCATTGCTGTCACACCCACAAACAGTGTAGTACACTCAAAAGGAAGGACGTATGGGCATGCTGGGAAGGGGGTGGAGGCAATAGCATGATGGGAGTGGTAGTCACAGCTCAACATCCCCCCACATGGCCCAGCAAGCTCACACTGAAGCATGCACACCTCACAGAGAGTGGAAAGCCCCATCAAAGATGTCTGACACTGCTGCTCTGTTGTGGGGAGCACAAGGCCATGCTGGGAACTGGCCACCAACCAACAGCAGGACACCACTGTCAGCCATCTTGCCATTGCTGTCACACCCACACACAGTGAAGTACACTCAAAAGGAAGGAAGTATGGGCATGCTGGGAAGGGGGTGGAGGCAATAGCATGATGGGAGTGGTAGTCACAGCTCAACATCCCCCCCACATGGCCCAGCAAGCTCACACTGAAGCATGCACACCTCACAGAGAGTGGAAAGCCCCATCAAAGATGTCTGACACTGCTGCTCTGTTGTGGGGAGCACAAGGCCATGCTGGGAACTGGCCACCAACCAACAGCAGGACACCACTGTCCGCCATCTTGCCATTGCTGTCACACCCACACACAGTGAAGTACACTCAAAAGGAAGGAAGTATGGGCATGCTGGGAAGAGGGGTGGAGGCAATAGCATGATGGGAGTGGTAGTCACAGCTCAACATCCCCCCCCACATGGCCCAGCAAGCTCACACTGAAGCATGCACACCTCACAGAGAGTGGAAAGCCCCATCAAAGATGTCTGACACTGCTGCTCTGTTGTGGGGAGCACAAGGCCATGCTGGGAACTGGCCACCAACCAACAGCAGGACACCACTGTCAGCCATCTTGCCATTGCTGTCACACCCACACACAGTGAAGTACACTCAAAAGGAAGGAAGTATGGGCATGCTGGGAAGGGGGTGGAGGCAATAGCATGATGGGAGTGGTAGTCACAGCTCAACATCCCCCCCACATGGCCCAGCAAGCTCACACTGAAGCATGCACACCTCACAGAGAGTGGAAAGCCCCATCAAAGATGTCTGACACTGCTGCTCTGTTGTGGGGAGCACAAGGCCATGCTGGGAACTGGCCACCAACCAACAGCAGGACACCACTGTCAGCCATCTTGCCATTGCTGTCACACCCACAAACAGTGTAGTACACTCAAAAGGAAGGACGTATGGGCATGCTGGGAAGGGGGGTGGAGGCAATAGCATGATGGGAGTGGTAGTCACAGCTCAACATCCCCCCCACATGGCCCAGCAAGCTCACACTGAAGCATGCACACCTCACAGAGAGTGGAAAGCCCCATCAAAGATGTCTGACACTGCTGCTCTGTTGTGGGGAGCACAAGGCCATGCTGGGAACTGGCCACCAACCAACAGAAGGACACCACTGTCAGCCATCTTGCCATTGCTGTCACACCCACACACAGTGAAGTACACTCAAAAGGAAGGAAGTATGGGCATGCTGGGAAGGGGGTGGAGGCAATAGCATGATGGGAGTGGTAGTCACAGCTCAACATCCCCCCCACATGGCCCAGCAAGCTCACACTGAAGCATGCACACCTCACAGAGAGTGGAAAGCCCCATCAAAGATGTCTGACACTGCTGCTCTGTTGTGGGGAGCACAAGGCCATGCTGGGAACTGGCCACCAACCAACAGCAGGACACCACTGTCAGCCATCTTGCCATTGCTGTCACACCCACACACAGTGAAGTACACTCAAAAGGAAGGAAGTATGGGCATGCTGGGAAGAGGGGTGGAGGCAATAGCATGATGGGAGTGGTAGTCACAGCTCAACATCCCCCCACATGGCCCAGCAAGCTCACACTGAAGCATGCACACCTCACAGAGAGTGGAAAGCCCCATCAAAGATGTCTGACACTGCTGCTCTGTTGTGGGGAGCACAAGGCCATGCTGGGAACTGGCCACCAACCAACTACAGGACACCACTGTCAGCCATCTTGCCATTGCTGTCACACCCACACACAGTGAAGTACACTCAAAAGGAAGTAAGTATGGGCATGCTGGGAAGGGGGGTGGAGGCAATAGCATGATGGGAGTGGTAGTCACAGCTCAACATCCCCCGCCCACATGGCCCAGCAAGCTCACACTGAAGCATGCACACCTCACAGAGAGTGGAAAGCCCCATCAAAGATGTCTGACACTGCTGCTCTGTTGTGGGGAGCACAACGGCCATGCTGGGAACTGGCCACCAACCAACAGCAGGACACCACTGTCAGCCATCTTGCCATTGCTGTCACACCCACACACAGTGAAGTACACTCAAAAGGAAGGAAGTATGGGCATGCTGGGAAGGGGGTGGAGGCAATAGCATGATGGGAGTGGTAGTCACAGCTCAACATCCCCCCCCCACATGGCCCAGCAAGCTCACACTGAAGCATGCACACCTCACAGAGAGTGGAAAGCCCCATCAAAGATGTATGACACTGCTGCTCTGTTGTGGGGAGCACAAGGCCGAGCTGGGAACTGGCCACCAACCAACAGCAGGACACAACTGTCAACCATCTTGCCATTGCTGTCCCACCCACACAAAGTGAAGTACACTCAAAAGGAAGGAAGTATGGGCATGCTGGGAAGGGGGTGGAGGCAATAGCATGATGGGAGTGGTAGTCACAGCTCAACATCCCCCCACATGGCCCAGCAAGCTCACACTGAAGCATGCACACCTCACAGAGAGTGGAAAGCCCCATCAAAGATGTCTGACACTGCTGCTCTGTTGTGGGGAGCACAAGGCCATGCTGGGAACTGGCCACCAACCAACAGCAGGACACTACTGTCAGCCATCTTGCCATTGCTGTCACACCCACACACAGTGAAGTACACTCAAAAGGAAGGAAGTATGGGCATGCTGGGAAGGGGGTGGAGGCAATAGCATGATGGGAGTGGTAGTCACAGCTCAACATCCCCCCCACATGGCCCAGCAAGCTCACACTGAAGCATGCACACCTCACAGAGAGTGGAAAGCCCCATCAAAGATGTCTGACACTGCTGCTCTGTTGTGGGGAGCACAAGGCCATGCTGGGAACTGGCCACCAACCAACAGCAGGACACCACTGTCAGCCATCTTGCCATTGCTGTCACACCCACACACAGTGAAGTACACTCAAAAGGAAGGAAGTATGGGCATGCTGGGAAGGGGGTGGAGGCAATAGCATGATGGGAGTGGTAGTCACAGCTCAACATCCCCCACCCACATGGCCCAGCAAGCTCACACTGAAGCATGCACACCTCACAGAGAGTGGAAAGCCCCATCAAAGATGTCTGACACTGCTGCTCTGTTGTGGGGAGCACAAGGCCATGCTGGGAACTGGCCACCAACCAACAGCAGGACACCACTGTCAGCCATCTTGCCATTGCTGTCACACCCACACACAGTGAAGTACACTCAAAAGGAAGGAAGTATGGGCATGCTGGGAAGGGGGTGGAGGCAATAGCATGATGGGAGTGGTAGTCACAGCTCAACATCCCCCCACATGGCCCAGCAAGCTCACACTGAAGCATGCACACCTCACAGAGAGTGGAAAGCCCCATCAAAGATGTCTGACACTGCTGCTCTGTTGTGGGGAGCACAAGGCCATGCTGGGAACTGGCCACCAACCAACAGCAGGACACCACTGACTGACATCCTGAGAGTCAACCTGCACCCACTGCAAGGGTGGCATGCTTCATGGTGGGATAACTGGGCTGGAGGGAGAAGGATGTCCGGATGTCAACCAAATACCACCAATGCTGGCTATGCACACACCTCAACATTCACATTGAAATGCTTCATGTTGTCAGGACAATGCGCTACACCAATATCAACAGCTGACTGTGACAACTTAGGACAATGCAATGTACAGGCCCGCATCCAGAGGTACAGTCACAACTGTCAGGTGTTTGAACCATTGATGCCTGTAGAAACATTACATACATTGTGTGTCTCTTCCAAATACAGGTGATGATGGGGACACAGCAGAAGACGCTGAGGAGTCCCTGTCCCAGGCTCCAGGGGACACTGAGCTCACTGGTGTGGAACAGCCTCTGCCCACCTCGGATGACGAAGACCTACCTGGCACCTCCGCAGTGAGTCATCATGCAGCACCAGCAGGACCACCAGCTGCACCCCCTGCACCCACCCCTCCAACAACTGCCAACACACAGACCACCCCTGCCGACACGGACAGACCAAGGACCACCACCACCAACAGCACACGGACCCCGGCCCAACGTGGAGCTACGGACACCAACACCAGCAACAACCCCCAAGGGGGCCCAGGGTCACCTGTGCATGCCAACGCAGGTCCTTCACGTGTCGCCAGGGGTGGTGGGAGGGGTGGTAGACATAGGTCGCTGCTTGCAGAGGGTCTGGACTGCATGATGACCCACAACTGGTACGCATAGCTGATGCGTACCAGACTAGCACCGGAGAGTTCAGCCAGGTAGTGGGGATCCTCAGGGACATTCAACAGCAGCAGGCTGCCCATCATGCCCGCTTGGACTTACACATGTCCCGCATGGAGTCCAAGTGGGACACATTGCAAGAACAGACGGCGGTGCATAGGGACATATTACAATGCCTCTGCCAGATGTGCACCAACATGTCAACACCTCCCTGTGTGCCCACAACATCTGGTGCTGCAACAACTGCAACTGCCACAGGGAGGGAGGAAGATTCTGGCGGAGAGTCCCCTGCACCACAGCAGCCTGCACTTGAGGGTCCCCCCCCAAAGAAGAGGGGTCGTCCGAGGAAGGACAACTGAGAGGCTGATGGCCATGCACAAGCCCCAGGAAGCCAACACCTGTTCCGGAAAATCACCTTTGTGCGCAAACTCTTCACCCTGTCGAATGCAACACAACTCTCCCACATGACATGGGGAGCTCAAGTTGGACCAATGTATCAGATGACTGTGGACTTTACTCAGGACATTTCTGCTATCAGGACTTCCAAATCATCTAGGAACTTTGGATTACAATCACAATGTACAGCACCCACCATCCTGTGCACTATACTCACACATGTATGTCAATAAACTCACTAATACACCATACTTGCCTCTGTTGTGATTACAACATTGTTTCTGAAGTGGAGATGATGATCTGTGAAATGACACTGTGCATGCTAACTGCTACAGCAAGTACAACACCGGCATGTGAGTCATGGCGACGTGACACATATGAGGGAGACACACCACCAGGGCTACACAACACATACACACCAGGGCCATCTGACTCATCGCCTACACTGATGTTGCCAGGAAATACGGTGCAATGCACAGACACAACACCTATTCACAGTCTGTGTTAACTAGCCCATTGGTGCAGGAAGCAAATGTCAGTCAGATGTGTGACCACAGACAACGCACATCACAAAGTGAAGCGCAGGTTTATTACACATTTGCAACATGTTGTAACCACTACAGATGCAAGGTAATCCCACCTGGCAGTGGGCACACAGTCAACAAGTGTAGAAGAAAGGAAGTCCATGGGTGTGGCGCACATCACCTGTAGGGAAACGACAGCTACCACCCTGGAAGTTGATTCACGGTGTCGGGGGATCACAGTTGACCAAACAACTCTGAAAGTACCCTGTGAAGGACAGAAATGACACACAGTCAAAAGCACTGAAGAACAGGACAGAACTGCAATACTCATGCCCAATACATGTCACAAGATACCCACCCAGGACCAAGTTAGCATGTCAACACTGTTGTGGAGTACAGACTACCTGTAAGGACACATTGCTGCACGCATCCAGTCAAGTAGCACATGGACACACTCAAACAGCACCAGAGCACCACCAACACATATCATGCAAACTCACATCATTGACATAACATCCCTGGATACTCACATTCAGCTGAAGAAGTTGGTGATGAGCTGTGTGCGGACATCACCCTCATCATCATCATCACCACTGGCATCGTGGTCCAGCCCAGGATCCTCCACAGGTGGCGGATGTTGGTCATCGTCATCCAGGATGAGAGGCAACTCCTTCCGCACTGCCAGGTTGTGTAGCATGCAGCAGACGATGACAATCTTGCACACCTTTGCTGGGGCATATGGGAGGGCCCCTCCTGTCTTATCTAGGCAGCGGAAGCGGCTCTTCAGGAGACCAAATGTCCGCTCAATCACTCTCCTGGTCCGACCATGTGCCTCATTGTAGCGCATCTGGGCTGGTGTCACAGGGTTCCTGAGGGGCGTCAGCAACCACGGCATGTTGGGGTATCCGGAGTCACCTACATACAGACAATTGCACATTAGCTGAGTTGGAAAAGAGGGTGGAACACTACATTGCAGAACACACACGATGGTACAAAGTCAGTACACACCAACAAGCCAGGCACGCTGGTTCCGCATCTGTGACATCATCCTCGGGATGCGACTACTCCTCATCACGTAGGCATTGTGTGCAGAACCGGGGAAACGGGCACAGACGTGTGTGATGCTCATAGCTGCAAGACATACCACCAGTGCATTGACCGAATGGTAGTGTTTGCGGTTCCTGTATGCCTGCTCTTGGGCCTGTGGTGGTACCAAAGCCACATGTGTCCCATCAATGGAGCCAATGACATGCAGCATCCTCCCCAGGGCATAGAAGTCACTCTTCACGTCAGTGAGTTGTTGAAGTCTAGGGAAATAGATGTACTGGTTCAGGTACCTCAACATAGCCTCCAAAACGTCGCGGAGCACACGGCTGAACATGGTCTGTGACATCCCACCAGCAGACGCCACAGTGTGTTGAAAGGTACCGGTGGCAAAGAAGTGTAGGGCTGCCATCATCTTCACCTTGGGGGTCAGCGCTGTAGGGTATGTCTGGCCAGCTTGCAAATGTGGGACCAACCGCACCGTCAATTCCTCAATCAGTGGCCTGGTGAAGCGGTACCGTCGGATGCAGTCCCGTTCAACCACCATTGCAAGGTCAGGGAATGGCTGATGGACAGCTGGTGCCCTGCAGTGCATAGGTGAAGAAAGAAAGATTGTCAGTCACCCCACATATGTGGCATAGACCAGACTCAATATCACATGATACATCATTACGAGACACAAGTACATGATGCGTGTGCCGTTCCGTAAGGACATGTATGGCACCTACATGGCTAACATCTAACATCACAGTTCAACATGTGTCCTCAACAAGTCCCAGGTTGTGCTATGGGATATCATTAGGCTGTGTCACAGTACCCATGTACTGCTGTCACGCTCCAAACACACACCACAGTGACATGTGAGGACAGATGTGCCCCAGGCATCACAGCTCATCGACAGGTAGATTCCCAGGGACCCTGTATTGACACATGGACACTGGCATGACATGGTGCATCATGAATACACCACAGCTAAACAACCATGACCCCCACAGGTAGTGGTCCCTGTTGCCTCGGCAGGACAGACATGGACGTCTGTGACACACACACTCACAACATCAAAGTCCATGCACAAACAACGTGGATGTGGAGACTGTCTCCCATTGTGTACATGGAATCAGAGACATTGTAAACACGACATGCACACAGACTGTGGAGGGCCATCACAATTGTGGCAATGGGTCACCCTGGGACGTACATACCGTCCCACATGGGACTCAGGGGGTATGTGACATGACATACACATACACAACCGTGAAATGTGACCATGCCACATGCCCTGAAATGAACAGTTGCACACCACAGTGTTCATGTGCACAACACACCAAGGATTCTGTCCCCATGAACACGTGCACAGCCTGGGAGTGGCTGCCCCCAAGTGCCACCCAAAAACAACATGTTGACCCCCATACACGGAACATGTAATGCAGCCTTACATGCCTTAGGATACAGTGTGGACAGGCTGTGGTGTTGTAGGTGTGCCCCTCACTCCCTGGGAAGTATATGTGGCTGGCATATGTTCACCTGTGACAGGCATGGTGACATATGCCAGTGACTTGTACAGGGACGCGTTGTACAGCAATGGACCGATTGGTGCGCACACATTGGCCATTGCATACGATGTGAGCGGGTACGCGTTGTACAGCAATGGACCGATCGGTGCGCACACATTGGCCATTGCATACGATGTGAGCGGGTACGCGTTGAACTGCAATGGACCGATCAGTGTGCCCGGCCGGCCCATTGCATTCAATGTGAGCGGGTACGCGTTGTATCCCGGGTACGCGTTGTAGAGCAATGGACCGATCGGTGCGCACACATTGGCCATTGCATTCAATGTGAGCGGGTACGCGTTGTATCGCGGGTACGCGTTGAACTGCAATGGACCAATCGGTGTGCCCAGCCGGCCCATTGCATTCAATGTGAGTGGGTACGCGTTGTATCCCGGGTACGCATTGTACAGCAATGGACCGATCGGTTCGCACACATTGGCCATTGCATTCAATGTGAGCGGGTATGCGTTGTATCCCGGGTACGCGTTGTACAGCAATTGACCGATCGGTGCGCACACATTGGCCATTGCATTCAATGTGAGCGGGTACGCGTTGTATCCCGGGTACGCGTTGTAGAGCAATGGACCGATCGGTGTGCCCGGCCGGCCCATTGCATTCAATGTGAGCGGGTACATGTTGTATCGCGGGTACGCGTTGAACTGCAATGGACCGATCGGTGTGCCCGGCCGGCCCATTGCATTCAATGTGAGCGGGTACGCGTTGTATCCCGGGTACGCGTTGTAGAGCAATGGACCGATCGGTGCGCACACATTGGCCATTGCATTCAATGTGAGCGGGTACGCGTTGTATCCCGGGTACGCGTTGTAGAGCAATGGACCGATCGGTGTGCCCGGCCGGCCCATTGCATTCAATGTGAGCGGGTACGCGTTGTATGGCGTGGTACGCGTTGTATCGCTGGTACGCGTTGTATCGCTGGTACGCTGTTGAACTGCAATGGACCGATCGGTGTGCCCGGCCGGCCCATTGCATTCAATGTGAGCGGGTACGCGCTGTATCCCGGGTACGCGTTGTAGAGCAATGGACCGATCGGTGCACACACACTGGCCATTGCATTCAATGTGAGCGGGCACGCGTTGTATCCCGGTACGCGTTGTAGAGCAATGGACCGATCGGTGTGCCCGGCCGCCCATTGCATTCAATGTGAGCGGGTACGCGTTGTATCGCGGGTACGCTGCTGTATCGCGGGTACGCGTTGAACTGCAATGGACCGATCGGTGTGCCCGGCCGGCCCATTGCATTCAATGTGAGCGGGTACGCCGTTGTATCGCTGGTACCCGTTGAACTGCAATGGACCGATCGGTGTGCCCGGCCGCCCATTGCATTCAATGTGAGCGCGTACGCGTTGTATCCCGGGTACGCGTTGAACTGCAATGGACCGATCGGTGTGCCCGGCCGGCCCATTGCATTCAATGTAAGCGGGTATGCGTTGTATCGCGGGTACGTGTTGAACTGCAATGGACCGATCGGTGTGACCGGCCGGCCCATTGCATTCAATGTGAGCGGGTACGCGTTGTATGCCGGGTACGCGTTGTACAGCAATGGACCGATCGGTGCGCACACATTGGCTGGGGCCTGGCATGGCAACGGACGCGTTTCGAAGCTCCAACGAGTCTGATGCAGTGAATTCAGTTGGCCAGCCACAACAATGTTGCAAAATCATGGGTGTCATGAAGTTGAAGATTTGAAGGATGCTGTGGGCGTGTATTAGTGCTGCTATACCATGGATTGGTCAGATTTAGAAGATGCAAATGACTTGGACCTATCACTTTGGACACATGGGACAGTATCTGCCTCTGCAGCACACATATAATGCTGGCTGTTCCCCTGAGAGCTCACTTGCCAGCACTACATGCTCCAGGATGACATCTGCCACCAACACTGCTGCTGTTTATGCATCCTCTGGCTCCTGCAATGGCACGTACTGTGGAGAGAGCCCCAGCCTTCAGCCTTGAGGAGAACCAGGCCCTGCTGGACAGCCTCCTTCCACAGTACAGCAAGCTGTATGGGAAACCAGGGGAGCAGGTGAGTGTGCTGTCCACTGCATCACTAATTGTGCATGTTGTCTGACTAGCAGGACTTTCACTGTGCACACCACTGGCTAGCATGCCCACTGAGTAGTTGTCACACCCCAAAGTGTGTAGTTACATGCACTGAACTGGTACAGTGCAGTAACAGTGCATTCCAACTAGGTTTACTTCCCATGCAATGATACCATGTAGTGACTGCTGGCAAGCTGTTCATAGCCATTGTTGCACTGCCTGTGTACATCATATGCCCCTGTAATTGAGACATGTATATCCAACTGTGTGATGCACGTATATGTTGCATGTGTAGTAATGGCCTTTTCACTTTGTCATCCTCACAGGTTGATGCCCACCAGAAGCAGGACATCTGGCTGACCATCGCCCGGAAAGTAAGATCCGTGGGGGTCTACAGGCGCAGGATCCGCAACTGCCAAAAGAGGTGGCAGGACCTTCGTGGCTGGACCCGGAGGATCGCAAGGGTCCAGCTGAAGCTGTCGCCTCCTCGCAGGAGGGGCGGACACCGGACCCTGACCCCCACATGCTCCGGATCCTGGCGGTGGTCTTCCCTGACCTGGATGGGCAGCTGAAGGACAGACAGCAGCAAGGAGGGGGTGAGTCCATGACTGCACTGTGCACTTTGTCTGCCATGCTATGTGCCCTCCTCTGGCCTGGTTAAACTTCCACAGTACATCAGTCATGTGGTCCAGGACCCATGTCCCTCATTTGTTACATGCCCACTTCTCCTCTGATACGCATATGTGTGGCCCTTATAGTCAGGAAATTGTATCATTTGGGGACTGTGTCATTGCATTTTGCTTTGCTCAAGGTGGGGGACAGCATTTGTTCCCGTGACTATGTTGTGCGATTCATGGGTGGGTCAATTGCTTACACAATGCCTAAGTTCTGACATGTGATCTGCGTGTAACTTTGATATGTGGTCCGCTTGCTGCTCTGACTCACCACATGTCCCTGGGGAATGTGGCACACACCCATGCTGCTGGTGGGAACAATATTTGGGCCTCAGGAGTATGTGTATCCAGTGTGTCACACATGCTTAGCCACCTGCCTACTGTCCAGGACTCATCCCTCTTACAGGTGGAGCTGGACAGTCATGCCTACTCCAGTGCATACAATACACTCTGTACTCCCATTCCTGTGTATCATCTGGCATGTTGTGATCAGTGAAATGTACCCTCAGGTGTCTGCCTTTGTCTCATTGTGCTGTGTCTTCGTTGTCAGGACTACTGGTACGTTCATCGTTTGGGGCTCAGCATGCCATCTGAGATGTGACCATGATAGACGATACTTCTGTGACTTATAGGTGTCTGATCACTTGACTGTGCACACAGGTGTTTGCGACTGTGACTTTCAGGCAGCTATATTTTCATTCACAGCACTCTGTGAGGTGCTCATGTTCAGAGAGTTGTGTTTCATGTCCCCCATATGTCCAGTTGGTATGACGTGGACAAATAGTAGTACAGATGATGTGGTTTTTGGGGGATGGACATGTGCACTTGTCAGTCACATAACTTGCATTCCCCATGCCCTCGGATTGTGACACAGTGCAGACTGTTGTTGTCTGGCTGCCATGGCCATGTGACTTGAGACAGTAATGTATGACTTTGCACGCTTTCCTGTGTCATGGCATTCAACTTCCTGGGACTGATCCTGCAGGAGAGTGACATGTGCAACATGCACCCCATTGTTGCATTAACTATCCGGACATGGGTGCATCATGGTGTCTGGTGCTGGTATGCATCACATGCATTTCTGTTAGACTTGGCATCTTTTGGCGTGTTTCCCCTGACTTTTTGCTTTCTGACCTCCCAGTTTTGACTCTGTTTTTGCTGGTGTAATGATTCTGCGCACTTTCCTCACTGCTGTCCAGTGGGAAAGTGCAAGTGCTCCTGTATAAAATGTGTTATGGATTGGTGTTTCCATGATTGGCCTATTTGGTTTATGTGTCAGTCCCTTGTAAAGTGCACTGCGAGTGCCAGGGCCTATAGACCAAATGCTGTTGGTGGGCTGCAGCACTGGATTGTGCCACCCACGCAAACAGCCCGTAAGGGTAACTCGGGCCTGCCACCGCAGAGCCTGTGCGCAGCCTGGGGCTGCCATGTCGACTTGGCAAGTGCACACACTTGCAAGTCCCTAAACCTTCCCTTTGCTACATGTTAGTCACCCCTAAGGTAGGCCCAAGGTACCCCTGTGGGCAGGGTGCGGTGTATGCGAAAGGTAGGACATGCCCGGATGTGTGCGGCATGTCCTGATAGTGAATTACAGCCTAGTTCGTTTTTCACTATTGCAAGGCTACCTGTTCCCCTAGGCCAGAACGGGCAGTTTTGATTATTACAGCTTATAATCCTAACTGACCCGGGAACATGGTAGAAATTCGAGTTTAGTATGCCTGGACTCAGAATGATAAAATGCAGCTTTTAGTGAAGTTGGTTTTAACATTCTGTGTTTGAAAATACCACTTTTAGAAAGTGGGTATTTTCTTGTCTAACCATCCAAGCCTGCCTCTGCGAGGTTGTGTATTCCTTGTCTGGAGTGTGAGTGACAGGGGCTGGGGGATGCCAGGAGACAGGGTGAGTCAGCACATGGCTGAATAGCAAGATCTACATGTAGATGGGTGGGAGGGGTCGCACCTGGGCCCTGAATAGGACAGTGCCTTCCTCCCACAATGCTGGCTCCACCTCCTGTGGTGCGTCTGATGTCCCTGGCCTACTCACTGAAAGAAGGGACGGAGACTTGTCAACAAAGTGCTCCAGAACTGGTTTGGACTAGGCAAAGGCCTCTCTGCCTTCAGAGAACAAAGGAATTTGGGATATAAATATTGGGGCCCTGACCCCATGAATTTAGATCTCGCTGGAATCAAGGAACCTGCCAAGACGAAGAGCTGGAAGAGCTGCCAGGAGGAGTACTGCCCCTTTGCTGTGTTGTTGCTTTGTTGGGTTGGCCTGCAGCTGCTGCTTCTGCCTTGGGCAGTGAAAGGACTGGACTGAACTTTCTACAAACTTGTGCTGAGTATCTCCAAGGGCCTGGAACCGAGCTGGCCTCCTGTTAAGAAGTCTCAGGGACTACAAAGACTTCACAAGCCTCTGGGTACCGCTTCTGGAACGCTGTTTCAGTTGCCACAGAGGAAGGGAACTGCAACCGACTCCATCAACCGAATCCATCCCTGGCCGGTGACCTGTTTGCACCGCAGACCGCATCGCCCCGCTTCGCATCGCAACCCTGGTCTCAGCGTGGGCGACGTCCGACGCCGCCAACATCGAGCCGCTGCTTGCACCGTGACCTGTGGGCACCGCAGTTCGCATCGCATCGCTTCACTGAACCAACCGGACCCGACCGACGCGGTCGCTGCAACTGGCTGAAGAGTCGAGACCGCACCGCATTTGGGGCACCGCTCGCACGTTTGCGACGCACCGCTCCGACTCGCACCGCTGTCCGACGCCAGCTCCCGCACTCCGGCTAGGTCGCCTGCATCGCAACCTGTCAGCACTGCATCGAGCATCGTCTCACCCTGCATCGCACGCCTTGGACTCACCGACTCCGTCTGCACGACGCTCATCGAGCCGCTGCCTGCACCGCATCGAGGACACCGCACCTTGCATCGCTCCGTCTTGCACCGCAACCGCGACGAACGCCGACCGGCTCGTACACTCCGTACCAGCCACAACGAGAAAGGTACTGTAACCGAGTCTGTTCATGACTCTGCTGGCCCGTATCGACGCGGTCGGCTGGAACTGTTAGACTCTGTGGTTTTCAGCATCACGGTAGGCTCGGACGGAGCTACCGACTCGCACGAGCTTTGCTTTTGTGCTATTCCTGCAAAGAAGAAGTTACCGTATCAAGCATTCATTCGTAAAGTATAGTATTGTGGATTTTTGTCGTAATTGGTCTTGTCTTGAGTATATAAAATATTGGTTATTTTTCTAAACTGTTGTGGTGTCCGTTTGTAGTGCTTACACTGTATTACTGTTGGTTATGTGCAAATGCTTTACACACTGCCTCTGAATTAAGCCTGACTGCTCATGCCAAGCTACCACGAGGGTGAGCAGGGGTTACTTCACGAGTGTAACACCCTTACCCTGACTAGGAAGAAGGGTCCCTACTTGGACAAAGGTGCAAGCCCTTGCCAACTAGAGATCCCATTTCTAACAATTTCTAATTAGAATCTGGCCATCCCTTTATCCGGACACCTGCACTGACTCAGTGGCAAGAGATGTGATGTGTGCATGTTCACATGCTTCACCGTGTTCCCTGCAATGTCCAACAACTGTGTAGGTGGTGCATGTGTCCACACTGGGGTCTTACCATCAGACAGGCACCAGACAGATGGGTGCAAGGGCAGGAGGGGTGTGAGTCCCATGGTTGACCATCAGACTGACAATTGGCTTCCCGAATCTGTGTGAGGACTTTAGGCAATGTTCAACTAAGGATGCCAGGGCTTGCTCTGTAATGTGCTGTACTTACTGTGGTGTGTGCGGTCAGTGCAGGTGACTGATGTTTGTCTGTTTCCTAATTGTTTGCAGATACATCCACGGCCACAGGAGGGGACAGCTCCACGGACCAGGAGGAGCAGCGGAGCCAGACTGGGTCAGCATCGGACGAGTGGTCAGAGGGACCCAGTGGCACGGAGGGTGAGGGGAGCCACACCGAGGAGTCCTCAGCACCATCCACCTCAGCTGGGGACCACAGCAGCTCGGAGGATGACTCCCTTGTGGAGGCGGGTCTCGGCAGCCACCAAAGGCCAGCTAGTCTGAATGGCCCCGCCACCACCACCACCGCCCTCCCATCGGCTCCCATTCCTGAGGTCCGTGGAGGCTCCCGTGCTCGGGAGCGTGTCTCCTTCGTGCCAGGCACCGCACCCCCTGCCCCTGTGTCCCCTGCTGCCCTGAGTGAGGAGTCTGTGTACCTCCTTCAGCAGCTCCATGTAGGGCAGACAGCAATGCTGAGTGTCCTCCATGCACACACCACTCTGTTGACACAGCTGGTGTCGATCATGGAGGGCATCTCGACAGGTATGTCTGCCCTACAGAGGAGCAATAGGTCCATGGACTCCTCCCTGACGGCAGCAGTGTCCCTCCTCCAACAGTCCCTCACCCCTCCCACCTCTGCCCCATCCACACTTCCTGCCCCCTTACCTGTCCAAAGCACATGCACATCTGCACAGTCATCCAAACACACAGACACGAGCAGCACAGACACACCCAAGAGTAAGGCAAGACGTGCACACAAGCATCCTCAGGGGACTGATACCACAGACACAGGGGATCGGGAACACACACACAGGCATCCACATTCACTCCGCAGCCCTCCAAATCCTCTCCCTCCAAGACCCCTTCCCTTGCCTCACCTGCTACCCCACCTACACAGCAGGTCTTCCTGTGTGACCTCGGCCTCTTCCCCACCATTCCTGCTGACCTAGCACACCAGGGGAAGAGGAAGTCCACCCACACAGAGAGGAGTGCCCTCGCCCCCGGACACCCTCCCCCAGGCGCAGGCAGACACAGGAGCCCATTCGGAAGTCCCCCGGAGCAGGAAGAGCAAGACCCCACCACCACCACCACGCAGCTCCAGCGCCCAGTCTCTCTCCTCCATCCCCCAGGCCACCACTGCACAGGTTCCCCCGCCACACCCTGCCCCAGGTTCCCCCACACACCGATACCGCATCCCCAGACTGCTTAGGCCCTCCCCCTGCCACTTGCTCTTCCACCCCCAACCCAGACGCTCTGCCTGTTAGTGGCACTGTTGTGGGGACCGGGTCCCCCCTCTGTCCTGCCCACCTCATCTGCCCACCCTTCCACTCCCTTGGAGTCATGCACTGCAGTGGAGTCCACAACCACCACGTCTGACTCGGGCACTGCAGTGGGTACCCAGTCCACTACATCAGTCCAGCCCACTGCAGTGGTTGCGGCACCCACACCAACTGACTTGTGTACCACGGTGGTGCCGGCCCCCTGAGTCAGACACCTCCACTGCAGTTGCCGGTGACACTCCTGCACCCACCACCCCTTCACTGCCTCACTCTGCCATCCCCTGATCCTGTCCCTGCGGTGCCTGGCCTGCCCCTTGTATGCCCCTCCAAGGGTGATGTCCCCCAACCGTACAAGTGCAGGCAAGCAATGTGTGACCAGTTGTCACTTCTCACCCCGTTGGTACTGTGATTTTGGACTGGCCATTTGCCTTAGTTTCTTTTGGACTTCCGTTTTTACCCTGACATTTGCTGAATAAAGCCTCTTTTTGTTTACTTTTGGGTTTTCTTTTGATGTACATGATGTGGATGAGTAGCATCCTGCATTTGCAGTTGTAATAGTGTTCACATCAGGACGATGAAGTGTTGCAGTGATGGACTCCATGTGGTCCATGGGATATGTGTCCTGTTGTATTCTGGATCTATGGCATCCTTTGCTACAGTCTGAGGGTGTAATGTTCAGCATTTGACACAGGGATGTCCTTTTGCATTTGTAAATGAACATCTTTGTCTTACACTGATGCACATCTGGTGGGCTTACCACTGTTCACTGTTCCGATTTCCTGACTGTGTGCCCAGCTCCACTGGACATGCAGTTTTGCACATCAATGTCGAAGGACTCATCTGTGTATACAGTGCAACTTGCTTGACACGTGTTTGGTGTGTGTGCAGATGACTGACGTGACACCCCCGTACCCAGGCTGATGTGAGCAGAGCCTTCTGTGTCTTGTGGTTGTTGACTCACTGACGGAGTGTTCTGCTGACATGTTTGGGTCGTGCACAGACACGGGTTGGCACAGCGGACCTTCCACAGGAGTGGTGTGCCCTCATGGCAGTGTGTAATCTGGTGACATTGCGTGGGCCTGTGTTGTGTAAGCATGTTTGTGCGTGTTCCCTTCCCTTTTCCTACACAGGCTGTGTCCCTAGGGATGTTCCTGTTTGTGATGCTTGCTGAGTTGTTCTGTGTTCATCCAGCATCTTGGACCTGGTTTCTCTGTGATGTGGGTGCATGGCAAACTAATGTTCATGAGGTTGTCATCCCAGGTTGTCTTTGTTGTCAGTGCTGGGGATGTGGGCAAACGCAGATGGGACACATTCAGGATTCCCCTTGGCACTTGTTGTTTACACGAGTAATGTGATTTACAGTTTGTGTTCGCTTACAGTGATTGTGACACGTTGTGTGTGTGACTGCTGCCACTCCTCAGGGTCAGAGCTGCAATGTTGGTAGTTGTGTACTTGTGTTCTTCGTGTGTCACCTTGGCTTCTTCATTGGTGTGTGACTATGGCCAGGATCCCATTGATTGTGGTGGATTTCACATCATGCCCATGTACAGCATACTGTGCTGTGTGTCAGACATTGACAAGTCTTGTTGACTGGCCATGTGTGATGGGTATCTGCACCTTGGTTCCCACCACCACCCCTGGTATTGTCATGGGTGCATGTGCAATGTCACCAGTCCATGTGAGCTTCACTGCTGCACATTGGTGGAGATCAGGGTGTGTGGTGTTGAGTGTGTGCAAAAGTGAGTTGTTGCACGGCCAGACCCCTATCTCCATATTAGCCTTGGCTGGCAGGCCATGCTGATTGATTGGAGCTTGTGTAGGTGTGATGGTAGTTAGTTGCTCAGGACACATGGCTGGGGTTCACAGTGTGAACGACATCTAACATTGTCATCACAGTGGGATTATCATGCAGGCTAGTGTCAGCACAATATGGGGTCCCTGGGGGTAGTGCTGTGGTGGGTCTGTCTCTTGCTGTGTTAGTTGCTGTTCCTACAAGCTTGTGTGACATGTGTAATTTGTGCTCCCTCTCATCTAACAATGCCTGATTGCCCACATAGGGGATTTGGATCCATGAGTTACTTTTGTGTGGCACTGTATGTGCATCTGTGTAATTGGTATTCAGGCCTCATCATGTGTTGTGTGGTTGCCTGGGGACACTGGCACCCCCCTCACCTGTTGTGTTTGATGTGCAGTGTGGGTCTGCCTGTTTGTGCATCTGCACCACTGCATTGGCATATCTTTAGTGTGCTATTGGCTGTATGTTGTTTGGTGGGTTTCACCTGCTGTCCCTGGGACTCCTAGGTCATCAGTCAGCACAATGATCATTGTTTGTGTGTCCCATTGCTGCCATGGTATGTTATTTGTTCACCTCACATCTACAGTCTCCACAGGGTATCTCCATTTGTGTGCCCATTGGTGCAAATATGTGGGTCTGCATTATGATGGTCACTTCTGTCATTGTGTCATTGATGGATGTTGACAGTGTCAGCCCCCATGGGTGATGTTTGTCTGCACATGGCCAAAGGTATGTCTTATTTGCACTGCACTGTTTGCCTCACACAATCTATGTTGCTATGGGACACAAGCACTACTTTGCCACTGATGTGTTTGTTGTTCTGTGACCAGGAATCATCCATGCAGTTTGGCAGTTGCAGCTTTTTCAATGTCAACACTTACATTTTGGTCACTGTGATGATGGGGGTTGGACCCCATTGCCACAATGTTCAAAATGTGCTTCAGCTATGGACCCCACACTTACCTTTTGGTCACTGTGATGATGGGGGTTTAGACCCCATTGCCACAATGTTCAAAATGTGCTTCAGCTATGGACCTCACACTTACCTTTTGGTCACTGTGATGATGGGGGTTTAGACCCCATTGCCACAATGTTCAAAATGTGCTTCAGCTATGGACCCCACACTTAACTTTTGGTCACTGTGATGATGGGGGTTTAGACCCCATTGCCACAATGTGCAAAATGTGCTTCAGCTATGGACCCCACACTTACCTTTTGGTCACTGTGATGATGGGGGTTTAGACCCCATTGCCACAATGTGCAAAATGTGCTTCAGCTATGGACCCCACACTTACCTTTTGGTCACTGTGATGATGGGGGCTGGACCCCATTGCCACAATGTTCAAAATGTGCTTCAGCTATGGACCCCACACTTACCTTTTGGTCACTGTGATGATGGGGGTTGGACCCCATTGCCACAGTGGTCATGGTCTGCTTGCATTGTGGGGGCCACACACATTTATGTGTGACACATGTGATAGGGGGTCACATTGTATGTTCAAAGTCATGTTGAGTCTTGTAGGCATTTGACACAGTCTACACACGCTTGTCATGGTGTTGGGGGATGTCTTTTTGTTGCATTCCTTATGTTGGTGTGTGCTTGTTGTGTCATGCATTAGCCATTATGTGAGTGGGGGTGTTGTTGGTGGTAGGCATCCTGCCCCCATGGGTAGAGGTGGTAGTAGTGGTAGGCATCTGGCACCCCTGAGTAGGGGTGGTAGTGGTGGTAGGCATCCAGCCCCCATGGGTAGAGGTGGTAGTAGTGACAGGCATCCTGCCCCCATGGGTAGAGGTAGTAGTAGTGGTAGGCATCTGGCACCTCCTGAGTAGGGGTGGTAGTGGTGGTAGGCATCCAGCCCCCATGGGTAGAGGTGGTAGTAGTGGTAGGCATCCAGCCCCCCATGGGTAGAGGTGGTAGTAGTGGTAGGCATCTGGCACCCATGGGTAGAGGTGGTAGTAGTGGTAGGCATCTGGCACCCCTGAGTAGGGGTGGTAGTGGTGGTAGGCATCCAGCCCCCCATGGGTAGAGGTGGTAGTAGTGGTAGGCATCTGGCACCCCCTGAGTAGGGGTGGTAGTGGTGGTAGGCATCCAGCTCCCCATGGGTAGAGGTGGTAGTAGTGACAGGCATCCTGCCCCCCATGGGTAGAGGTGGTAGTAGTGGTAGGCATCTGGCACCCCCTGAGTAGGGGTGGTAGTGGTGGTGGGCATCTGGAACCCCCTGAGTAGGGGTGGTAGTGGTGGTAGGCATCCAGCCCCCATGGGTAGAGGTGGTGGTAGTAGTGGTAGGCATCCAGCCCCCCATGGGTAGAGGTGGTAGTAGTGACAGGCATCCAGCCCCCCCATGGGTAGAGGTGGTAGTAGTGGTAGGCATCTGGCACCCCCTGAGTAGGGGTGGTAGTAGTGGTAGGCATCCAGCCACCCATAGGTAGAGGTGGTAGTAGTGACAGGCATCCAGCCCCCCATGGGTAGAGGTGGTAGTAGTGGTAGGCATCCAGCCCCTCATGGGTAGAGGTGGTAGTAGTGGTAGGCATCCTGCCCCCATGGGTAGAGGTGGTAGTAGTGGTAGGCATCCAGCCCCCATGGGTAGAGGTGGTAGTAGGTGTAGTCATCCAGCCCCCCATGGGTAGAGGTGGTAGTAGTGACAGGCATCCTGCCCCCCATGGGTAGAGGTGGTAGTAGTGGTAGGCATCTGGCACCCCCTGAGTCGGGGTGGTAGTGGTGGTGGGCATCTGGCACCCCCTGAGTAGGGGTGGTAGTGGTGGTAGGCATCCAGCCCCCCATGGGTAGAGGTGGTAGTAGTGGTAGGCATCCAGCCTCCCATGGGTAGAGGTGGTAGTAGTGGTAGGCATCCAGCCCCCCATGGGTAGAGGTGGTAGTAGTGACAGGCATCCAGCCCCCATGGGTAGAGGTGGTAGTAGTGGTAGGCATCTGGCACCCCTGAATAGGGGTGGTAGTAGTGGTAGGCATCCAGCCCCCATGGGTAGAGGTGGTAGTAGTGACAGGCATCCAGCCCCCATGGGTAGAGGTGGTAGTAGTGGTAGGCATCCAGCCCCCCATGGGTAGAGGTGGTAGTAGTGGTAGGCATCCTGCCCCCATGGGTAGAGGTGGTAGTAGTGGTAGGCATCCAGCCCCCCATGGGTAGAGGTGGTAGTAGTTGTAGGCATCCAGCCCCCCATGGGTAGAGGTGGAAGTAGTGACAGGCATCCTGCCCCCCATAGGTAGAGGTGGTAGTAGTGGTAGGCATCTGGCACCCCTGAGTAGGGGTGGTAGTGGTGGTGGGCATCTGGCACCCCCTGAGTAGGGGTGGTAGTGGTGGTAGGCATCCAGCCCCCCATGGGTAGAGGTGGTAGTAGTGGTAGGCATCCAGCCCCCATGGGTAGAGGTGGTGGTAGTGGTAGGCATCCAGCCCCCATGGGTAGAGGTGGTAGTAGTGGTAGGCATCTGGCACCCCTGAGTAGGGGTGGTAGTGGTGGTAGGCATCCAGCCCCCCATGGGTAGAGGTGGTAGTAGTGACAGGCCTCCTGCCCCCATGGGTAGAGGTGGTAGTAGTGGTAGACATCTGGCACCCCTGAGTAGGGGTGGTAGTGGTGGTAGGCATCCAGCTCCCCATGGGTAGAGGTGGTAGTAGTGGTAGGCATCCAGCCCCCCATGGGTAGAGGTGGTAGTAGTGGTAGGCATCTGGCACCCATGGGTAGAGGTGGTAGTAGTGGTAGGCATCTGGCACCCCCTGCATAGGGGTGGTAGTGGTGGTAGGCATCCAGCGCCCCCATGGGTAGAGGTGGTAGTAGTGGTAGGCATCCAGCCCCCCATGGGTAGAGGTGGTAGTAGTGGTAGGCATCCAGCCCCCCATGGGTAGAGATGGTAGTAGTGACAGGCATCCAGCCCCCCATGGGTAGAGGTGGTAGTAGTGGTAGGCATCCAGCCCCCCATGGGTAGAGGTGGTAGTAGTGGTAGGCATCTGGCACCCCCTGAGTAGGGGTGGTAGTAGTGGTAGGCATCCAGCCCCCCATGGGTAGAGGTGGTAGTAGTGACAGGCATCCAGCTCCCCATGGGTAGAGGTGGTAGTAGTGACAGGCATCCTGCCCCCATGGGTAGAGGTGGTAGTAGTGGTAGGCATCTGGCACCCCCTGAGTAGGGGTGATAGTGGTGGTGGGCATCCAGCCCCCATGGGTAGAGGTGGTAGTAGTGACAGGCATCCAGCCCCCCATGGGTAGAGGTGGTAGTAGTGACAGGCATCCTGCCCCCATGGGTAGAGGTGGTAGTAGTGGTAGGCATCTGGCACCCCTGAGTAGGAGTGGTAGTGGTGGTGGGCATCCAGCCCCCATGGGTAGAGGTGGTAGTGGTGGTGGGCATCCAGCCCCCATGGGTAGAGGTGGTAGTAGTGACAGGCATCCTGCCCCCCATGGGTAGAGGTGGTAGTAGTGGTAGGCATCTGGCACCCCTGAGTAGGGGTGGTAGTGGTGGTGGGCATCCAGCCCCCATGGGTAGAGGTGGTAGTAGTGACAGGCATCCAGCCCCCCATGGGTAGAGGTGGTAGTAGTGACAGGCATCCTGCCCCCCATGGGTAGAGGTGGTAGTAGTGACAGGCATCTAGCAACCCCTGGGTAGGGGTGGTGTTAGTTGTTGGCATCCAGGCCCCTATGTGTATATGTGGCATTGGTGATGGCCATCCCGCCCCTATGGTGCTGCTGTTGCTGGTGTAAGTAATTTCTGCATCCCTCTGTGTGTGTGTGATATGTTGGGTACGTGTAGTTTGTTTTTGTGGTTGGTGTCTGACTTACCTTCTGCGCCGTACGCGTCCGTGCCTGTTCCGGTAATAGATGTAGAATATTGGTAGGATCGGCATGATGGGATTCATGGTTGGTTCGTCTCGTTCGTCTTTCTCTTTGCTTCGCCTCGTCCTCGCCGCTGGCGTGTTCGTCCTCGTAGCCGTGGATCGTCTTGTGGCGCGAATCGGAGCTTATGTGCGCCTCTCCCAGATGCTTTGACGTGCCGTGCGTAGCGACGGGTTCGGCGCGTACGGAAAGCGCATCGTACTTGTCCGGCCGGACGGGGCTGCATTTTGGCTTCCGTGCGACTCGATTCTGCGTTTCCGGACCCGCATCGGTCGGAGAACTGGACCTGTATTGGGTGAGTACGACTGGGTCGGGATTTGGGCAGTTGTGCGCATCGTACTTGCTCGTTCGGACGTATGTGCGAATCGGTCGGGAAACAGGCATTCGCCTGGCTTTTTTCCCAGCCGAATGGTATTAGGTGCGCCTCCGACCGGGATCGGACTCGACCCCTTAGTCTTAGCTTATTATCCGGCCACTATGTCCGCCTTAGCACTGATGTCCATCTTAGCGCCAGGACACTCTAGCTGGAGTAGCTGTGTGTGCTATATCAAATTCTTTCATTTAATTTAATTTCAAAGCATACCATAGGATATGGAACGGCTGTATGCCAGAATAATTTTTTTAAAATGCGGTCCAACAGAAATAAGAAACATTGTGTTCTAATTATTGCTTACAAAAATATTATCCCAATGGGTGTAGATTTCCTAATATTAAATTCAGTTTGTCAATATTTTTATAAACAATGTTTAGGACACGATATTTCTGTCAAATAGCATTTTAGTTACTATATACTGATACCATGCTGTGCACCTTACAGCATTTAGCCAGTTAACAGGCTCTGCAAAACATAACTGTTCTGCGTTGGCTGTATTTGACCTTGTCAGTGGCAATGGCTACTTCACATAAATAGATTTATGTCCGCAGAATTTACAGTTAAAACCAGCCAGCAGTATTCCACTACATAAATAACAAATACTAGAAAAAAGCAATAAAAGAAAAAGTTGCAGTAGTGATGCCAGTACCACAGTTCACTAAATAGTGTATATTTACAGTGTTACAAGTAGCGCTTCGATGGGATACATTTTGCAGCACATACTAAACATCAGGGACAGCTTTCAACTCCAGTATATACAAACACCACTGCCTTAAACTTGCTTATGTGACACAGCCATCCCACTTCAAAAACAACTGAACAATAGATTTGTATCTGATATGATCCCAGAAGAGCTTAACTCCTTTTTTAGGTCGAGCGGGGCAGCGCATGCGCTGCTCTGCGAGGCATGCTGTGTTCAGGTAGGGACTTGATGCTCCGCCCACTCTGCGACGATATTTTTCATTGGCTTGTGTCATTGTCCACTGAAACTGTAACTGTAGAGTTTTATATAGCACGAACGAGACCCGAAGATATCAGGTATCAGAGCGTTTTACATGAGCACCAGTTTCGTTACACAGGACACATTCATTTTTTGTTAGGCACGGGGAGATTAAGTGATTTGCCTAGAATCACAGAATGTTGAGCGTTGTTGCCGTGACTCGCACCCGGTCCAGCTTCGAGGTCCACCACTGTAGCCATAAGGCTACATCCTCTCTTGGCTGTTCATTGGTCAATAGGCTTAGTAGTCCCTCCTTAGTACCGCTGTGTCTCATTTTGTAACCTCCCATGGCGACACCCCCTGCTACATGTGTTGTTACTCGGTAGGCTTTAATAACAGCCTCCAAGCACTATTTTCTCAAATAGCTTTGTCCTGCCTGCTGTTGTATGCAGGACACGCTCTCGCCTTACGCTTTTTTTCAATTTTTAGAGCACAAACACATTTGCAATGCAATAGGTATCGCATTTGCGAGAGGTTAAGCTATTGTAAATGACAATGCCTTTTATTTATCTGTTTTAAAAACAACACATAAATAAATAGCATTGTCATTTACAATGCCAATAGCTCAAACTCTCGTAAATGCAAGACCTATTGCATTGCAAATGCCTGTTTAGAAGGTTGTGCTGTGAATTACTCCTCTAGGTGCTATCTAAATATTCTTATTTGCTGCCTTTTGAAATTCCTGTTCTTTTAGCATTAACATAAAAAGCAGAATAGCTTATGGATTTCATAGTGGCCATCCAGTGATAAGAAAAATAATTGTCCTCTTACCCAATCTGACATTATCAACAATCAGCAACAATAAGGTTTCGAAAATATTCCTTTATTTCATGATAATTGGCTAACCTAAAAACTTACTGTGACATCAGTAGATGGCGCCATTTAGTCCCCGATTACGAGTTGCATGGAACTGGAAGGGTGGTAAATGTGAACCTGTAAAGATGTGCTGTCACCCCAACAATCCATTGAAATTATGAGTTTATCTCAGCGGAATGGGGATTAACCGGGTGGACCTGGATTGACCATGCACAATTCCACACAGAAGTTTCATTTCCATGGGAATTATTGCTCACATTTTCCACCTCCTCTAATTAGCTGGTAAATGTGAGTGAGGGTCTTCCGAGGCTGGGGGGAGAGAGGATGTAGGGGAAGTGAAGGGAGGCTGTAGTTTAGCATGGGCGCCATTGTGACGGTCTGCGGGAGCAGGAAAGCAAGTCCTGGCTGTAAAACAAGCAGCCCGCACCCAAAGTGATTTTACCGGCCTGTAAAACTGGGTCTGTTGTTCCTGCACCTATTACATCTGGGCGCGAGAACAACAACCCACTCATGCTTGGACAAAGCAGAATGCCATACAGACATTCCACTCGACTCATAATCGAGGGGTCGGAGGATTCGCTGTCACGCTTTGAGCGGTTTGCAATTTTATAAAATGCCTTTCACAAATGCTGAGGAATGTTTTCTTTTTTTTTTGTTTTCTTCTCCTATTTATGAAAGAGACAAATACGTCCAGATAGTTTCTTTTCACATTCTCAAAATGGAAAATATTTGAAGAGTTCTTTAGTGTATTGCCAAGAAAGTAGTGCGGTAGCTCTGAAGGAATTTGAGCCGCCTGCACCTCCAGGCTCGGCCCCATTAATGGCGCCTGTTTCTAATTCATGAGAGTCAAGTGTGTCAATATCTCACGCTTAGCCAAAGGTATGCATATTACACAGAGCTTATTTTGGATGGATCTACAGTTCTTCTTGCAGCAATGTGCTGTGATTAACTAGGTGTTAAAAGCTGTATGAGGTTTTGAATGTTGTGATGGGCTGAGCGTTATAGTATTATTAATAATATTTTATTTCTGTAATGCTTTTTTTGGACGTATGAAGTGTATTTCTTCACTGTAATGATGTTTTGTTTTTTTTTTGTTTTTTTTCTTTGTCCTTATTTATGCGATTAAATATGGTTATGGTAAGGCCAAAGTCACCTTCTATACCCCAAAACTCTTGAAGGAGAACCGCCAATAGGGTACAAGGTTAAACCAGGTCTCAACAACCTTCAAGGAATTTGAAAATGGTCAATCATGGTCCCACCATGATAATTCCATCCATGTCGCATTAGATAAAATCATTGGACATCCCGCCCTAGTTTAACATATGTTCTTATCCCATAGTTCCCAGTACTTTGTTCGTTTGCTCTTCCCACTAGCTTTATCCAGCTTCTTAATTCTATCTACTGCCCTGCGCCACTCTGCCACCCCCGGGAGGAGTAGGGAGAATCCAATTAATACACACCTCCCGTCTAGCTAACAGGATCAAGACAAATAATAAATATTTTGGGTTTTTACTTAGTACCATATCCACTGCATTATTATCCGAAATGCCAAAAATAACTGTAAAAGTGCTTACCTTGATGTTGATATCTAAAGCTTTTGAAATACTCTTACCAACTTCTTCTCAAAAGACATCAAGGTGTGTACACAGATGGAACATATGAATATCGTTTGCATTTATCTTGTTGCATTTCGGACAGTGTTTCATCTCCTGATTATTTATTTTAGACAGCTTCTCGGGCGTCCAATATGACCTGTGTATGGTAAACAAATGGTTTTTCCTTAGGGGTGCAGAAGCAATAGTATACCAAAGAAAAGTGCAGGATACTTGCCATAACTGTTGCAAGTCTTGGTCGGGAAAGACTTTTTCCAGATGTCGTCTGGGGTGGTGAAATCGCCTTCTTCGTTCTGAATCATGTACCAGTACCATTTAGATACTTCTTTCCGGGTTGGGTCTTTTTGAAACTCTTCTTCCAATTTTTGTGTAGAAACTGATGTTTTCTCTTGGTCTTTTGACCAACTCGCCAGCTGGTAATATTTAAACTTAGAGATACCACCATTGGTCTTTTCTAGCAATCAATCAATCAATCACAGAATTTGTAGAGCGCACTACTTACCCGCGAGGGTCTCAAGGCGCTGGGGAGAGGGAAGGGGGGGATGCTGCTACTGGTCGGACAGCCAGGTCTTGAGTAGCCTCCTGAAGGTCAGCAGGTCTTGGGTCGTTCGTAGGCTTAGTGGAAGGGTGTTCCAGGTCTTGGCGGTGAGGTGTGAGAAGGATCTGCCGCCGGTGGTTGTTCTTCGAATGCGGGGACGGTGGCGAGGGAGAGGTCGGCGGAGCGGAGCTGGCGGTTGGGGACGTAGAAGAAGAGTCGTCTGTTGAGGTAGGCTGGGCCAGTTTTGTGGAGTGCCTTGTGTGCGTGGGTGAGGAGTTTGAAGGTGATCCTCCTGTCGATGGGGAGCCAGTGCAGGTTCCTCAAGTGGGGGTGATGTGGCTGTGGCGTGGTACGTCGAGGATCAGTCGTGCGGAGGCGTTTTGTATGCGTTGCAGTCGCTTGATGAGCTTGGCCGGGGCTCCCGCGTAGAGGGCGTTCCCATAGTCCAGTCTGCTACTGACGAGGGCCTGGGTGACTGTTCTTCTTGTGTCTGTCGGGATCCACCTGTAGATCTTGCGAAGCATGCGGAGGGTGTTGAAGCAGGAGGAGGAGACTGCGTTGACTTGATTGGCCATGGAGAGCGTTGAGTCGAGGATGACTCCCAGGTTGCGTGCGTGGTCGGTGGGTGTCGGGGCTGCTCCCAGCGTCGTTGGCCACCAGGAGTCGTCCCAGGCTGAGGGGTTGGAGCCGAGGATGAGGACCTCCGTTTTGTCCGTGTTCAGCTTTAGTCAGCTGATCTTCATCCAATCGGCGACGGCCTTCATTCCTTCATGGAGTTTGGCTTTGGCGGCGAGGGGGTCCTTGGTGAGGGAGAGGATCAGTTGAGTGTCGTCGGCGTAGGGAGATAATGTTGAGGTCGTGTTGTCTGGCGATGCGTGCGAGCGGGGCCATGTAGATGTTGAACAGTGTTGGGCTGAGGGACGATCCCTGGGGTACGCCGCAGATGATCTCGGAGGCTTCGGATCGGAAAGGTGGGAGGCGGACTCTCTGGGTTCTGCCGTCGAGGAAGGAGGTGGTCCATTCCAGGGCCTTGTCTCGGATCCCTGCGTCGTGGAGGAGTGCGCGTAGAGTGCGGTGGCAGACAGTGTCGAAGGCGGCGGAGAGGTCCAGCAGGATGAGGGCTGCGGTCTCACCATTGTCCAGCAGGATCCTGATGTTGTCGGTGGCGGCGATGAGGGCAGTCTCAGTGCTGTGGTTGCTGCGGAACCCTGATTGGGATGGGTCCAGGATGCTGTTTTCTTCGAGGTATCGGGTTAGCTGTTTGTTGACAATCTTCTCGATGACCTTGGCTGGGAACGGAAGCAGAGAGATGGGCCGGAAGTTCTTGAGGTCTCTCGGGTCCGCCTTGGGTTTTTTGAGTAGGGCGTTGATCTCTGCGTGTTTCCAGCTCTCTGGGAAGGTCGCGGTCTCGAAGGACAGGTTGATGATGTTGCACAGGTGGGGTGCGATGGAGCTGCTGGCTTTGTTGAAGATGTGGTGCGGGAAAGGGTCTGACGGGGAGCCGGAGTGTATTGTGCTCATGGTCTTGATGGTGTCCTCGATGTTCATGCTGGCCCAGGCTGGCAGGGGGTCGTGGTCGATGGTGTGTGGCGGGTCTGGTGTATCGATCTTAGTTGGGGTTGTCTGGGTGTCGAAGCTGTCGTGGATGTCGGCGATCTTGCGGTGAAAGAAGGTGGCAATGAAGCCCAACTTTGTAGAATGCCATTTTCAAGGAGTTCTCCCCAACTAGTTATACCAGCACTTATCAATGGGGCAGCAAGAGAGTCTTTTAAGCAGTCGGGGGTTCCAGGTGAGCACCATATAGGTGCTAGATCACTATAGTAGGGAATTTTCCAAGATTTCCTTAGATCGTACCATAACTTATATGCTGATCTCAAAACTTTTAATTTTATCTTTTTGAAATATTTTGGATGACCAAATTTATAAAGGCAGTTATCCTCATCCGTTACAGTGTGCCAGTACGGAGGATACAAATCGCGAGGTCTAAGAAGGATCCTAATATTCTTAAATTGAAAGGCTCTGTAATAGGCCAAAAGGTCTGGACTAGCTATGCCTCCTCGATTTTTCTTCTGGGAAAGCTTCTTCCACGCTATCCTTACCCCTTTGGAAGCCCAAATAAAGGTGTTAATTTCACTTTGGATCTTCTTTAACCATATAGGCTTAAATTCTAGTGGGATTGCATTAAATAAGAAAGTGAATTTGGGCAGAATTGACATTTTTACAGCATTTGTTCTCCCCCAAAAAGTAAGGGACAGACTATTCCAAGACTTTAGTAATTTTCTCATTTCTTTGACTTTCGAGTTGAGGTTTGCTTGGGCAATCTCATCGATGTTTTTTAGAACCTCTATCCCCAAATATTTAATTCTATTGTTACCTCCTATTGGTGGTGAATTCATATTCCAGAGCATCATCTCAGTCTTCTGGCGATTAAGTAGATAACCGGAGATGCTACCGAAGTCTGTTAACAACTTTGTTATGGGGTGAAGGGATTTATCTAGGTCACTTGTATAGAGCATTAGATCATCTGCATATAATGCAACCTTAATGACCCATTCTTTAAAGGTAAAAGGAATAATTTCTTGAGACCTTCTGATCATATTTGCAAGAGGCTCAATATACAAATTAAAAAGATGAGGGGAGAGCGGGCACCCCTGTCTCGTGCCTCTGTTGATAGCAAATTCTTTCGAGAGACTTCCATTTATCAGAATTTTTGCTTTCGGGGCTTAATATATGTTTCTAATTGCTCTCAAAAAATTATCTCCTAAACCAAAGTGAAAAATAACAGAATGCAAGAATGACCAATTTACACGGTCGAATGCTTTAGCAGCATCAAACGTAAGTACCGCTAATGGGATTTTTCTCTGGGTGACTATATCAATGGCGCCTATAAGTTGGTGAGTGAGATCATGTAATTGCCTCCCCTTAGTGAAACCTTTCTGGTCGTTGTGAATAATTTTATCGGTTATATTGCCTAGCCTTATGGCTAAAACCTTGGTGAAAATTTTATAATCATTATTCAGAATAGAAATAGGCCTGTATGATTCACATTTATGAGGGTCTTTACCAGGTTTCAAAATTAAACTGATAGTAGCGTTGTTCCATGATTTTGGGAGCTGTTGGCCATCCAGATATATGGAATTAAAAGGTCTGTCAAAATGGGAGCTAATTGTTCCTTTAGAGCTAGATAAAATTCGTTGGGGATAGCGTCGGGGCCAGCAGCTTTGTTTTTTTTCATCTTATTTATCGCCTTCATGACCTCCTCTGTAGTTATTGCTTTATTTAAGGCTTCACATGAGTCTAAATCTAAACTTGTTATTTGTGAGTTTTTAAATACAAGTTTACCGCCTGAGCAGGCGGTGTTAAATCTTCCTCATATAATGCCTGAAAAAAGTCTACAAATGCTTCTTCTATACCTAAGCTATCTTCTACCCTCCCCCATCTCGAGCATTATAAATTCCCATAATCTTGTTCCTATTGGAATCTATTTTAAGCTTCCATGCTAGTAATTTCCCACTGTTTTCCCCATACTCATAGGTTGACAAACTACTAGCCTCCCATCTTTTCCTGACTCGATCTTCAAGGTATAATGATAAATCCTGCTTTTTCTTAGATAATTCCTCAATTGCCCTTTCTTGTTCTGCCTTCGAAGTAGTGCCTTCGCTCTTTTTTTGCATTTCTAAAATATCTGCTTCAAACTGTTTAATTTTATGCCTATTCTCCTTGTTCTTCCTTGCTGCAAGACCAATGGGGTTTCCTCTAGTAACGGATTTATATGCGTCCCACACTATGTGACTGGGTACTTCACCGTTAGCATTTATTAAAAAGTATTCTGATGTCTCGCCCCTCAACTTCTCAATTAATTGTTTATCTAACAGGAGAGTACGGTCTACAGTCCATCTTTTCTTACCCTTAGGGGAGTCTTGGATTAATTCCATCTGGACAAGGGAGTGGTCGGACAGGTGCGCTGGTATATGTATTACCTTTTTTACCTTTTTACTCCATAATTTATCAATTAAAAAGAAATCAATTCTGGAAGCGTGACCATATTTATGGTTCCTATAAGTAAATCTATTGCTTTGGTCACCTTTAATCTTCCAAATATCTACCAGCCCCAAGTCCTCTTTAAACCTATTCAGCCAATCCCTCATTTTTATTAAGTTGAGACCTCTTCCAGGCGGGTGTCTATCCTGCTTAGGATCTAACAATATATTAAAATCTCCTCCAAGAATTATTGGCGTGGATACATTAATTAATTGGGCATATAATGATTGAAGTGGTTCAGGGTCATCCGAATTAGGGCCGTAGTAACCCACCATCGAGAAGAGGTTGTCCCCAGATTTCATTTTCACTAGGATCCATCTACCTTTCGGGTTCCCACACTCTTCCAACATAGTTATTTTAGATGGTCTTTTACAATTACTGCAACCCCTTAATACAACAGGTTTGATTTGTACAAGCACTACTCTCTATCCATTTTTCATATTTTGTAAATTCATACCATTCTGATTTTAATAGGTGAGTTTCCTGCAGTATTATAACATCACTCTTTATTAGCTTAAGATATTCAAAAATCTTTTGACGCCTTCTCCTGACCCTAAGCCCATTAACATTCCATTTTGTAATTTTCATTTCGCCCATCTTATAGGAGATTTTTAGTTCTACAAGCTATCGTGGCCTTATTTACCATAAAATGTACATATCGGACAAATGCATTTTTTTGGTCTTTTTCCCTATGCTCCCCACCCAATAAAAACAAAACATCGTAAATGTGCTAAAAAAAAAACAAAAAACCTACAACTCCTACCCACTCTAGCCCTCCCACCCCTCCCTGGAGAACCCTCCCAACTTCCATTTGGGCAATCTTATTACCCTATTTGAGCTCCGTTATTGTAGGGTTGTCCTATCTTTATTGCGTTATATCTCTGGCTCTTACTTCAATCTCATTTATTTATGAGCTTTTATTTGCTCCAGCAGTGATTCTACCTCTTTTGGTTCACGAATGTTAAAAGTCTTGTTATTCCACATAATTTTCAAGAGGGCAGGAAATTTCATTTGAACCGACGCCCCTGCTGCTGTCAGCTCTTTCATGTAATTCCCTAAGGTCCATTGTCTGTCTGCTGTCGCCCTAGATATATCTGAGCGAACTTTATAATTATAACCATCCTTTATGAAAGTGGTAGACTTTAACGCGGCGTTTAAGATAGTCTCTTTTATAGTATAAGTTTTGGAAGTTAACAAGTATTCGGCGAGGGTTTTTCCTTGGTTTATTCAGTCTAAAAGGGTCCCTGTGAACCCTCTGAATATCGTCCTCTAGCACTTTTTCGTCTAGCTCTGGAGAAATTCCCTTGATCAGGTTAATTATAAAATTCTTTAGGTTTGGACCTTCGGCGCCTTCTGGAATACTCAGAAACCGTAAATTACTCCTCCTTGCGTTGTTTTCCAACGTTTCAACTTTGTCTCTAAGTTCCTTCTCTGAAGATCTTAACTCCTCAATGTCATTCTGACATGATCTCACTTCTGTTTTAGTTTGTTCCAAAGATACTTCTATAGTAGAGACCCTAATGACTAAGGCATTAACCTTAGATTCTAAAGCCTCACATGTTACCTGTATCCTCTCCTGATTTTTTTAGACTTGGCAAAGCCATGCTTCATTTCTTTGAAGAGAGACCCCATTAGTTCCCCAATTTCAGTGTGCGGAGGTACCTCTAAACACTGATCTTTATTTATAGTCTTTTGATGTTGATTTTCATCCCTCTCGTGATCCTCCTCTATTTCGATGTCGTTATTATCCTCCTTGTCTGTCTGATCGAGGACTTGAAACGGGTTAGATATCTCTATTGTTTGCATATCGCCGATAGATGTTGGTTTTTGCATGTTAAGGGCCCCCTACAGATCTTTCCTCCTTCAATAATATATTTTTAGACACCTGTTGGACTTTAAAGAAGGAGCGAAGAGATGGTGTAACTTTAGGCTGGCACCCTTTTTAGCTGCTCTTTTTCGCCGCCTTTGCTGCTCTAGTAGAAACCACTGCTACTGTATCAGCTTTTACTCTTTGGTTTCCTTGTTTCTTAGTTGCTTTTATAGCTGTGGTATGACTAGGACTGACAGTTTGTTCTTGGTCGGATTCTTTATACGTTAGTAGAGCAGTGTCAACTTTAGACGGGACGGTTGTAGGTTTCCTATTCCTTAGTGCATAACTTATATCTTGAATTCGACTCTTTGTACTCTCTTTTTTATCCAAGTCCCTTAAGTCGATAACAGTCTTCTTAGTACCATCCAGAATCTGTAATTTTAAATCTTCTGGGGTTGCAACCTCCTCTCGTAATGATTTTATACTAATGTTATTTTTGGGTGTAAACAGGTCCTCTACCTGACCCTTCCCCTCCTTCTTGCCGAATTCATACACACTACTTTACGATTTACTGTAGTGGTTCTGTGCTCCTCACTTGGTATAGTTATACAACTCTGTTCTAATTTAGCATTTGGATTCAAAAGCAATAGCAGAGAGCTACTTGGGGGGCCTCTAAAACTTACTTTCATTGTAGCTCTTCTCCTCCGAAGTAACTCAGCTGCAGCAGCTGACCAAACCGCTCCCCTCCCTCCTCTCAATGTCTGAGGGTTAGAGGGCGGCTCTCCTCCGGATCTTGCCTGCACCTCCGCCACTGTTCTCGCCTCCACAGCGCCTCCAACAATGGCACGCAATCCTCCGCCGACAACCCCCAGCCTCCAAACTCCCAAGCGAAAGGGAAGAAAGAAAAGAGAAAAGAGACCGGTCTCCTGATCAGCCGAGGACTCCACGGCTCAACGCGGCTCGGCGTTCTGTGGCTCCCGCGCCAATCAGCAAGACGGACACCGCTGCAGCAACACCGCAAAAAGGCACCGAAAACAGGGAAACCAAGTCTACCATCGGGGACGCTTCGCCCGGAAGAATCATCCGTGCCTTTCAGCTCCACGAGCCATTACGTTCTGCGAGGACTTCCCTACCTCACGGAGCTCGCGACCCGCTCTCCTAGCTGGCCGCCATGTTCTCCCGCTCTCCTCCAATGTACCACTGTAATGATGTTTGCGTGATTGCTGCACCACACCATATGCATTCTCCCCCAAGGAAAGCCATGCTGTTTGTGCCAAGCTACCATAAGCAGCCAGGAATTCCTGGATTATTGAAAGCAGTTTGATTTTGGGGGTCAGATTATTTTATTATGAGACTCATGAACCCATGGATGTTAATTCACCAAAATGCCAGGGGTAGCGGATGCGACATCACACGCCATTTGACGTTCACTTTTACTCTCACACACATGCTTACACACACACACACACATACACGCACTGTCTCATATATAAACACACTCTCACCTGCAAGCATGCACACAATATACATTTAAATTCATTTTTTTCTTACCTCACCTGACAGGGAGAGTCATTTTCCAGCTAACTGTACATCATTTTTTTACTATACTAGTAGTGAATAATATAATATTATTCCCTATTAATGTAATACAAAAAAAGCACAACGTAAGGAAAGTGGAGCCCCAGCCGACGTCCTTAAGGACGATCTGCTCCTGTGTTCCTGTCACTGATTTTGCCACTTCTGAGGCCAGGGGTTTCAAAGGTAGTGCCAAGGGCCTCAAGGGGAAAGCCAGGGGTCGCAGATGTGACCCCTAAATGACTTCCATGCATTAAACTTTAAGATTGATCATTGCTCTCAATAACTGACCGTGAATGTCGTTTTTCGTTCCTTGCCTTTCTCATTTACATTGATAATTTGCAAGCAGTACAATGTAAAAAGAAGCTCATTATAAGTGGCCCAATAATCATCCCGGTTTTCCCACCCCGGAAATTATTGATATTATGGTCATAGGTAAATTCAGGGTTGGTTAGATTATAACATAATGAGGAATGACAGAAAGGAGTCACTATTTTCATACTGATTTCTCTGTTTTGAAACGATTCCCCCCCCGAAATGCTGGATTTAAAATGCCATACCCTGGTATGGTGTCTTGAGCCACTAGGCCCGCATGATGGATAAGGACCACACAGACACAGGATATTCAGTACTGGAACTGGCCCAGGGCACTTGCGCCCGGCCCCTTTTATTAGCAGAGTCACCTGACCGGTGACGCCTGTGATGGGTGGGTGTTAATGTGGGTGTATTACACAGGCAGAACACTAGAACGTATTCAGCAGGACACTACATCCCTCCCAAACTTTAATGAAAAAGAAACAAACAAAAGTCCAACCTATAAGGAAAACAAATAAGCAATACACAGCACCAACTGAGTCTCTTCAGGCCATCTGCCAGCCAGCGCTGGAGCTTTGGACCGCATGGTCAGGATGCTTTAGTCCACCTTGGCGATGTAGTTCAGACCGGCCTGGTCTCGCGGTGTGGAAGTCTATTTACATTGTTCTAATAGCAGTGCATCTGGAGCGGTGGTGAAGTCCACTTTGGAGATCTTGCAGGCGCTCAGGTTCCGATGGATGACAAACCTACAGCTATTGAGGATGACCTTGTTGGACGAGGCCCTTCCTTGGAGGCGACGTACTTGACGATCTTTCCAATTCCCAATAGCCGAGCAGCTTCAGACTTGCCTCTCTTGCCTGGACTCCTCTCTCGCTGGAGTTTCCTGGAGGGCCTTCCTGCCGGGCTGCCATGGGACCGTGTGGACTGTGCGGGCTTCGTGTAGGCCGCGCGAAGGCATCGCTGAGGAACTGCCAACAGGACCACAGCCAAGTCGCTCATGTAGCCAAAGAGGGTGGTGTCTCAGTCTGAGTGTTCTCGCCATCAGGGGTCAGGTTCTGTGCCTTCCTCAGATGCCCTTTGGGTGGCAGTCTTCATCTGTGACCTCCGTACTTCCCGGTGCCTGTCGTGGAGCTGCTGCCGACGCATCTCTCCGATCCGGATTCCCCTCTCACAGGAATTTTGTTGAGGCCCTTGCCCCTGGATTGCCACGTGACCGTGTGGGCTGTGCGGGCCTTTTGTAGGCTGCGCCGAGGGGTCGCTGCAGAACTCCCAACAGGGCCACGGCCGAGCCTCGTGTAACCCCAAGGGTGGATGGTCCAATGGTCGGAACGCTCTTCTTCGGCAGTCTTCCGGTTCATGGGGACACACAGAAGGTTCCTGGGTGGCAAGCGTCCCACAGCGCCAGGAATGCTTTGTTGAGCTCTGGCTGTCTCGAGTGGTTGTATCCACTCAGGTAGTGCGATGCTCCTTTTGGTAAACAGACATAATATTGAGGTTTTTTTTTCGAAGTACAAAAATATCGAGTTGGAGATATCGAAGGGACATCAAGAATATCGGTGACCAGAATATCGGCAAGAAGGTAAGAAATATTGTTTTTGAAAATATCGAAGTTAGTAATATTGTTTGTCATAATATCGTTGTTAATAATATTGATATTTATATTAGTGTTCTGTATTTTAGTATGTATGTTAATAGTATGTGATCTAATGTTTTTGTATAAGTATATTTGTTTTTTTAATGTATTTGTGAAATTTTTTAAAGTTATTTATTTTATGTAAATTAAATTTTGCATATTTTATTTCTGTAGCGGGTTGTGGGTTTATAGGGGAATAGGGTGGGAAGTAATTTAATTTTAATAAAGTAATCAATCATTTTTATTGATTATTATTTATAATTAATTTTTTATTAATTAAATATTAATTGGTTATTACATTTTATTAATTGATTAGTTAATTAATTAATTAAATTGTGGGTTTTTTTTAGGAGCGGGTTGTGGGTTTATAGGGGAATAGGGTGGGAAGTATTTTAATTACAATGAATTAATAAATAATTTTGATTAATTAATATGTATGTATTTAATATTTTATAGTGTTAATTGTGGTAAATAATTAATTATTAATTAGTTAATTGGTTGTTAATTATCAATAATTAATTGGTAAATATCTTAATTTTTTTCTTTAGGAGCGGGTTGTGGGTTTATAGTGGAATAGGGTGGAAAGTAATGTAATTATAATTAATTAATTATTTTGTTTTATTAATTAATATCTATGTATTTAATATTTTATATTGTTCATTGTTGTAATTAATTTGATATTAATTAGTTATTAATTTGTTGTTAATGAATTGGTAAATATCTTAATTGTGTTATTTTTTTAGGAGCGGGTTGTGGGTTGATAGGGGAGTAGGCTGGGAAATAATTTAATTTTAAAAATTGTTTATTATAATTTAAAAACTTTTTTATAGTGTTAATTGTGTGATTTAATTTATACTTGATTGTTTTTAATTTGTTTGTGAATTTTTATTAATTATGTTAATAGTGTTATGTTTTATAATATTGGTGGTGTCATTTATAGGGGAATATGGTGGGAGGTACATTTTTTATAAATAATTAAAATGTTGTTAATTAATTTTAATTATTTTGCTTGAGTGGGAATAGTTAATTATTCCCCTCTGCTATCCAACACTTTCCCTACTGTTTCACTTGCTGGAGTGGGAATAGTAATTGTTACCCCTCCGCTATCCAATACTTTCCCTACTATTGCACTTGCTGGAGTGGGAATAGTAATTTTATCCACTCCGCTATCCAACACTTTCCCTACTGTTGCATTCTCTGGAGTGGGAATAGTAAATTTTACATCTACGCTATCCAACACTTTCTTTAATGTTGCACTCCCTGAAGTGAGAATAGTAAATTATTCCCCTCCGCTATCCAATACTTTCCCTACTGTTGTACTTGCTGGAGTGGGAATAGTAAATTATTCCCCTCCGCTATCCAACACTTTCCCTACTGTTGCACTCGCTGGAGTGGGAATAGAAATTTTATCCACTCCGCTATCCAACACTTTCCCTACTGTTGCACTCCCTGGAGTGGGAATAGTAATTTTTACCCCTCCGCTATCCAACACTTTCCCTACTGTTGTACTTGCTGGAGTGGAAATAGTAAATTATTCCCCTCCGCTATCCAACACTTTCCCTACTATTCTACTTGCTGGAGTGGGAATAGTAATTTTATCCACTTTGCTATCCAACACTTTCCCTACTGTTGCACTGTCTGGAGTGGGAATAGTAATTTTTACACCTACGCTATCCAACACTTTCTTTAATGTTGCACTCCCTGAAGTGGAAATAGTAAATTATTCCCCTCCGCTATCCAATACTTTCCCTACTGTTGCACTCGCTGGAGTGGAAATAGTAAATTATTCCCCTCCGCTAGCCAATACTTTCCCTACTGTTGTACTTGCTGGAGTGGGAATAGTAAATTATTCCCCTTTGCTATCCAACACTTTCCCTACTGTTGTACTTGCTGGAGTGGGAATAGTAAATTATTCCCCTCTGCTATCTAACACTTTCCCTACTGTTGCACTCACTGGAGTGGGAATACTAATTTTATCCACTCCGCTATCCAACACTTTCCCTAGTGTTGCACTCTTTGGAGTGGGATTAGTAAATTATTCCCCTCCGCTATCCAACACTTTCCCTACTGTTGTACTTGCTGGAGTGGGAATAGTAAATTATTCCCCTCTGCTATCCAACACTTTCCCTACTGTTGTACTTGCTGGAGTGGGAATAGTAAATTATGTCCCTCTGCTATCCAACACTTTCCCTACTGTTGTACTTGCTGGAGTGGAAATAGTAAATTATTCCCCTCCGCTATCCAACACTTTCCCTCCTATTCCACTTGCTGGAGTGGGAATAGTAATTTTATCCACTCCGCTATCCAACACTTTCCCTACTGTTGCACTGTCTGGAGTGGGAATAGTAATTTTTACACCTACGCTAGCCAACACTTTCTTTAATGTTGCACTCCCTGAAGTGGGAATAGTAAATTATTCCCCTCCGCTATCCAATACTTTCCCTACTGTTGTACTTGCTGGAGTGGGAATAGTAAATTATTCCCCTCTGCTATCCAACACTTTACCTACTGTTGCACTTGCTGGAGTGGGAATAGTGAATTATTCCCCTCTGCTATCCAATACTTTCCCTACTGTTGTACTTGCTGGAGTGGGAATAGTAAATTATTCCCTCTGCTATCCAACACTTTCCCTACTGTTGTACTTGCTGGACTGGGAATAGTAAATTATTCCCCTCCGCTATCTAACACTTTCCCTACTGTTGTACTCACTGGAGTGGGAATACTAATTTTATCCACTCGCTATCTAACACTTTCCCTAGTGTTGCACTCTTTGGAGTGGGATTAGTAAATTATTCACATACGTTATCCAACACTTTCCCTACTGTTGTACTTGCTGGAGTGGGAATAGTAAATTATTCCCCACCGCTATCCAACACTTTCCCTACTGTTGTACTTGCTGGAGTGGGAATAGTAAATTATTCCCCTCCGCTATCCAACACTTTCCCTATTGTTGCACTCGCTGGAGTGGGAATACTAATTTTATCCACTCCGCTATCCAACACTTTCCCTAGTGTTGCACTCTTTGGAGTGGGAATAGTAAATTATTCACATACGCTATCCAACACTTTCCCTACTGTTGTACTTGCTGGAGTGGGAATAGTAAATTATTCCCTCCGCTATCCAACACTTTCCCTACTATTGCACTTGCTGGAGTGGGAATAGTAATTTTATCCACTCAGCTATCCAACACTTTCCCTACTGTTTCACTTTCTGGTGTGGGAATAGTAATTTTTAAACCTACGCTATCCAACACTTTATTTAATGTTGCACTCCCTGGAGTGGGAATAGTAAATTATTTCCCTCCGCTATCCAACACTTTCACTACTGTTGCACTCCCTGGAGTGGGAATAGTTTTTTACCCCTCTGCTATCCAACACTTTTCTTAATGTTGCACACCCTGAAGTGGGAATAGTAAATTATTCACATATGCTATCCAACACTTTCCCTACTGTTTTATTTGCTGGAGTGGGAATAGTAAATTATTCCCCTCCGCTATCCAACACTTTCCTTACTGTTGCATTTTCTGGAGTGGGAATAGTAAATTATTCCCATCCGCTATCCAACACTTTCCCTACTGTTGCACTCCCTGGAGTGGGAATAGTAATGTTATCCTCTCCGCTATCCAATATTTTCTCTACTGTTCCTGTTAATGTAGTGTGAAATGTAATTGTAAAAGATTAACAATATTTTAATTTTTTTAATTATTATATAAATATTGTGGGCCCGATTCACAGAACTAACTTAAGACAAAATCCTAAACTTACTACCATTTTGGTATTCACAGAAGGCACTTACTCATTTTGTTATTCACAGAAGGCACTTAGGTGTCCATTACGATGTCGGGCGGATAAAAACCCGCCATCAACCACAGTGGCGAAAATCCGCCCGCCTACACCCTCTGAATACCGACCGAGCAATTACGATGCCGCGAACCGAAAACCGCCGGAGGCGGAAAATAAACAGAAAAAACCGCCCGCCCATGTCCGAGTCCAAGTCCATCCGCCCGCCACGGACGGAAAGACGCACGAAAAGCCAAAACCGCCCGCCCTGACGACCGAGACACCGCCCGTCAAATTAGGATCGTACCGACATGAGCGCGGGAAATCCACAAATACACCGCCCACCAGCGCAAACAACAGTGACGAAAATGGACACGGCGGAAGCCCTGGCGGCCACCTCCATGCACAGAAACCATCCGCTGATGAAAACAAACACACACAACATGGCTAACAAGTCCACACAGCAACCCACGCACAAAAACCCAAACACAGTACACATCCCTGAAACACACCCCCCCTGGACATACAAATCAACTACAAATCCCAGAACACCAGCCACAACACACCTGAAAACAACAGACCACCATGACACACCCACATAGGTAAGTACAAAACCAGCCCCTCCACAGACCACAACCCCCTGCAACATTACAAACTGAGGACGAAATCACACAACACAGTGAGACAGAAAGGACAGCAGCACACCACAGACACGCACCTATCACACCCATCAACACCACCACCAAACACCTGACCCACAAACCCCCTGCACATCACACACCACACACCGCACCAGCACCACAAACACCAAAACACACACCATGGCATCACACAGAATGCCCAAGTTCACTTCCACCGAGCTGACGGTCATGGTCGACGAGATCGTCAAGGTGCACCCACAAATCTATGGCAACCAGGTCCAACAGACACCACTATCCACCAGAAACCGGTTGTGGAGCAGGATCGTAGACCAGGTCAATGCAGTCGGGAACGTTCCACGCAACAGAGGAGAAATTAACAAAAGGTGGAACGACCTCAAAAGCGTGGTCAAGAAGAAGGAGAGCAAAAATCGAGAGCTGGCTGCCAGGACTGGCGGAGGGAATCCCGCGCTATTCAAGACCTTCAAGGCGTGGGAGGAGAAGGTGCGAGTCATCATACATCCGGAGATCCTCACCGGATTACCAGGGGAGTGGAGGCTGGTAAGTACAAACAAACGTATACCAGCACACCGCTATGTACTCACATGCACGACCACCATGCCATAGCTCCTAGGGACAAACACCCCCATGTCCAGCACACAATACACAAGACATCACCCACACATGCAACAGACACTCATACACACTCAGCCCAAAGCTACCAACTAACAAAACCATGGGGGCATGTGTACAGTCAGCCAGCACCGCAACTACCACCAGGTCCCCTTGTACTCCAGATGCGCCAGAATGAGCACTCCCCACACCCACATCCATGTGTCCGCCATAGCTGCACTGACCGACAATGAACAGGTAAGTAGCCGGAACACAAAGACAGTGAGTCGGAGGGGGACAGCTGAAGTTAAACACCCACCAGGCCCCCACTACCACAGACCAGCAAGGTGGAGCACCCCTCCCTCCCAGTACCATGTGGCATCCATTGCATTGCGCACTCAGAAACAACCTGTAGGTGGGAAACTGTACAGGGCGGGGCGTCTGTAGGCATGAGGACTGTACTACGACTGACACATGGGACATGACACGTAGCAGAGGAACACGCAGCACTGCTCCCAGTCACAATCATGAGACCAATGTGCACACGGACATGTTCGACAGAGTCAAACCCCACATGACCTATCACAGATACAGCAACACCTAAGGAGCCACGTCTGCATGTACAAGTCCCACTGGAGCACAGACCCACACGGCAGGTACTGTGCCACCCATCACACACATCAGCAACACCATCGAAGTCCTGTCCATGTAGTCCTCACTGCCTGTCACCCACACATCGTACAACAACGCCCACGTAAGACAGACCGTACTAGAAGTAACAGCTTGGAACCACAATATTGCACACAAAGACAACCGGACCCATGAAACACACAGGCACACAATGCACATTCAACATATCATCCATCTCATCTCACAGCCACAATGTCATGATAGGTATGACATCCGAACAGCTGGCCCTCATACAGTAGACATGCAAAGATACCTGCCCATGACAAATCAAGTGCCTGCAGTGACCGAAGCGCACGTCACACTGCGAATAACGACACACATAACATAGTCAACACCCCAAGAGCACAGCACTGATGCACATGTACCAGGGCAGCGCGCACACAAAGGAATTGGCCCATCTTCAATACGACGTGTGGCACACAACAAGCACGAACTCACAACATTGCTACCAATGTGATGTCCATGAATGATAACAGTCAGCAGATATTCCGGCCATGTGAGACAGACACACACCTTTGTCCATGCACTGTCACGTTGCCAGAACACATGTCACGTTCTGCACCCATCACCCACAGCATGTACCCCAAAAGCATATCTCAACCCAAGAGCGTTTAGGGGCTGTACCCCCTTCTGGCATCAGCGTACCTAAGCGTACCATCCCTCCCCCTAAACCATCGTTCAACCCAACATCGCCGATGGCCCTGGAGCACGCATACACACGAGCCACAAAATGTAGGAGCATAGCAACACACACCCATCGGCATTGCTAATCCGTCCCATGCCACATGTCCACATCACACAGACCCATTGCCTAGCCCACGCATACACACATCGTACATCCACACACACCACTGGGAAACCTGTGCACGACAGTGCACGAACTGTGAATGTCAGACAACCAATACATACTTTGCTAGGTGCAACACAATGACCCATCTCATCCTCCCCACAGGTGCCGAACTGCTGGATGCTGGAGAGGGTGACAGCAGCCAGCACAGCCAGTCTGAAAGCCCCGACCCGGACTCACGGATGTAGAGGAGCTGGACACCTCTCCGGACACGGACCACCCAGCAGGCCCATCTGGAGTGGCAGGGCACAACCGCTCCCCAGGGCCCCTCCTGCCTACCAACCCATCACCCAGGGCTGCTGACCAGTCACAGACCCCTGCTGCCACGGCCATTGTGGCCACCACCACCGCCGCAACCACCAACACCGCCGCAACCACCACCACCACGCCATCCCTCGCCACAGCACCTGTGCAAGGGTCGGCACGGCTGTCGGGCTCCACCCTGGGAGCCAGAGCGAGGACCGTGGTGAGCAATGTGGCTAGTGGGCAGGTCGGTGGCAGCAGTACTGGTAGGAGGAGCAGGGTCAGGCCAACGCCAACTGTGCCTGGGAGCCAAGCCCTGCCGCCAATCGACAGAGTCCTTGGGGCCTATGAAGAGGCCCAAGGCGAATGGGCCAGGTCGGCAAGCGACACGCGGGAGGTCCTTGCGGTGTTGAGGTCCATGGACGTCCATATGGGCCAAATCGCGGCCCTCATGGGCCAGCTGGTGGTGGGGGGGAGGGCACAAGCAAGGCCAGCAACACCACCTCCGCCACCACCTGCTGTGGCGCAGGCTCGTGCAGCCTCGCGTTCCCCTGCGTCCACAGCGAGTGAGCACTCCTCAGCCACCACCAGCGGAACATCAACACCCCCTACCAAACGTGGAAGGGGCCGTCCGAAGAGGAAACAGGTGTCCAGAGAAGACTTCGCCCGCACCAAACGCCAGTGAGTCAGCCAGCCACCTTGACCACCTACTGCATTGACATGGAATACGATCCTACCCCACACTGCCATGTGAATGGCATGTGTCTGTTGGACTGTGGACATAGAACTCCATGGGTACACCTTGACCATCACGCAGCCATGACCGTCAACTCATTGTCAGAGCATGCACCACATTTGTCATCACCTTGCACACAATCACATGTCACCGCTGTTAATAAATACACCTTGATCACAATCGGCTTAATGTGTCCTGGGTTTATACCACGATGTGCAATCGCCACCATGAGCAGAAATGCATCTGCTGTGTGGCATGTCGATGGGACAGGAGAGGCTACAGGGACCTAGGGGTGAAAAACAGAACAAGAGTACATACAATGAGTGTGTCACACACTCATCACACAGTACTTGTCACCAACTACAAGCAATGCACACACATCTCACAGAGCAACAGGGCACAATGCAACAGCCACTGTCAGTGGCATACCAACCTGGACATGGACCATTGACACACAGCACTCAGTGAACAAAAGGCCCCCGTAACAGAGCACACATACACCTGCACAACTACAGCTACATCAGCCGTCGTACATGGTCACTCACCATCAAGTGAAGTAGCGGGCGATGAGCTGCTGACGCACATTCACAGCTTCATCCTCTCCACTGTCCTCTTCACTGGAGCTGTCCAGGTCTGCAGGCTGGGGCCCTGGTTGATCTCCGTCATCCACAATTAGGGGGATCTGCTTGCGGATCGCCAGATTGTGCAGCATGCAACAAGCCACAATTATCTGGCACACCTTCTGTGGGGAGTATGCCAGTGCGCCCCGGTGCGGTCCAGGCATCTGAACCTGGACTTGAGGAGGCCAAAGGTCCGCTCAACCACACGTCTGGTCCTCCCATGTGCCTCATTGTAGCGTACATCTGCTGGGCTCCCAGGACGTCGTAATGGGCTGAGCAGCCAGGGTCCATTCGGGTAAGCAGAGTCACCTGGGTGTGAGGGACACAGAGAACCGTTGCAATTCCAACTGTACACAAGACAGCATCGCACAGCCAGCACGCTACACTACTCCACATACTCACCAACAATCCAGCCACGGTCCGGTTGCAGATTGGTCATCAGACGTGGTAGGATGCTGTTGCGCATGATGTGCGCGTCATGGGCCGATCCTGGGAATTTCGCACACACGTGTGTGATCACCATGTCCGCAAGGCACACCACTTGCACATTCAGGGAGTGCGTGTGCTTCCGGTTGCGGTAGAGGTGCTCGGTGGCCTGTGGTGCAACAAGGCCAACATGGGTGCAGTCTATTGCACCAACGACGTGGGGATTCGTCCAAGAGCATAGAATGCACCCTTCACTGCCGCCAATTCACGAGCCCTGGGGAAGCGGATGTATCTGTTCCTGTACAGCATCATGGCTGACAGTACATCCCTGAGCACCATGCTGAACATGGGTTGGGACATCCCACCTCCATTGCCCACTGTGTGCTGGAATGACCCAGTGGCGAAGAAATGCAGTGCAGCCATCACCTTAGCCGTGGGGGTGAATGCTGTTGGATACACCCTGCGAGGACAGAGGTGGGGTACCAACAAGACACATAGACGATGCAGGGTGGGTCGGTCCAGACGATATTTGCGGATGACCTCAACATCCACCATGTCTGACAGCAATTGGTAGGGGCGATGAATGTTTGGTCTCCGCCTAGGAAAGATGGAAGTGTACACATGTCAAAGCAACACGCCACATGGCATATTCACATACACAGAACATAAATGACTGAGCAGGCAATTGAATGACAGAACGGCTGACAAGTAGGGACAGCACAGCCACAATACACTTACACAGGTCCCCTACCAATAGCAATGGGCAGTGACACACACCATTGCTATGAGCATGCACATGGGGAGTTAGGCATTAACAACTTGTAAGGCATGCTGAAGGCAACAGACTGCATATTCGGTAAGCTGCAACACCACGGCAACATGACTAGCTGCTGTGCATCACACTGCTTCCGAGGCTGGGTGTGTAGGGCACACACCAACAACGCTATGGACACAGGCTGAGCGGCCAAAACAAGTGGGACCGGTGGCACGAGGGGATATGAGACAGTCATTGATGTCCCTACTGCACCCTAAGTACAGCACTGTACGGATCACACCTCCAGAAACATTGACAGGTGTACACATTGACAGCCCCATGCCGACACGGCTGTGTGCTTGCAACTACACATCACAAGTGACACGTAACATTGCACGTGCCAAGTGGCAGATGTACATAGTGAAAGATGGCATGTGTGTGCATATGCATATCCCATGCTCCCATGCCAATGTGTACATGATGATGTTCCTACATACATGTGGAGGCTGAGCACTGGCCGTCCCTGCCTATGCACACGGCATGTTGTGGCCCTGTCCATTGTGGACCTGCACCCACACGCAAATCATGGCCACACATGCAGATGCATTGCGCACATTATACTGTGTGGTGCACATGGCATCAGCGGACTGTACCCGGCATGGGCCAGGCCCTTACGGCCAACTCCAATGACCCTCGCGGTTGCACCCTGCGTGTTCCACTGTGGAGGTAGGCGTCCATGGCCAGCTGGGAGCAGGCCATCGTCTGCAATTGCAGCTGCCAGACATGGTACACGAAGCGCAGCAGCTTGTACCCACTGAAACGGCCCCAGGGTGTAATATGTGTGTGTGAGTGGGACAGGCATGACCACAGCTACCTGGCACTGCAGCCTGGCACCCCTCGACGACAGCTGCTGCTGCCACCACTACACCTACACGTGGATGACGCTGAGGACATGTCCAGGTCCACTCACCAGCGAGGAGCCGGAGAACCTGGATTCCGTGCTCCACGCACACTGCACATGGCTATTCCTTGCGAAAGTTGTGTGTGAGAGACAACTGCAGTGGGTGTGGGTGTGCATGTGGGGGACACACATGTCGTTGCTCCTCAGCACTATGAGTCAGAGCCTGTGGAGTACAGACATGCACTGCACACCATGCTGGCTGCAGGTGGCATGGGAATGTGAGCTCTCGGGCGCTTTGACCTGTCTGTCCCACCCGAGTGGTGGTACATGGCAACTTCATGTCAGACATCCAGTGACACAGACAATTGGCAATGCAGGTCTCAGTGCACTTGTCGGTCGTGTGGAAGTCAGGCTGGGGCCATGCTGCCCTTCTCAGTACCAGCAGGCCTGGCCTGCACATTGACTGCACAATGCCAGTAGGTGCCGACACAGACTGCCTAGTGGGTTACATGTGTCTCCTGTTCAGGACCCCCTGGATGAGCGCTTACTCTGCACTGTCGATTGGACACACCATGACTCGTGATAGGGATGTGTGTGAGGGATAGTGGCACTGAATGTGACCTTCGTTGCGGGGTGGGCCATGCACAGGGCGAGTACGCTGATGGTTGCGCAGTGTTGGTCACAGTGGGTACACCCACACAGATGTGTTGCCTTTGTGATCTTTTTCTAGGTCAGCCTGACAATGGACAGTAGATGTGGGCAGGCTACCCATTGCTCGATGTGCTGTCTATGTGCATGTGCATTCACACCAGGCACAACTGCCCCTGCACATGTGACCCCTGCTGCACTCAGTGCTGGGTCTGTTGAGCTGATGCACCGTCTGTGCGTGGGGCAGACAGCTCTGCTCACTTCCGTCATTGCCCATGACATCACTTTGCCGCAGGTGACATGGTTCATGGAGGGCCCACATGCACGCGTGGGTGGACTACACAAGACTGTCCAATGGTTGTCACCCCCAGTCAGTGCTTCGAATGGGAAGTATGTGGTGCTGGTACTCATTACGCTGTGTCGGGTGTGCGGGGCTAGGTGCGGGGCTACATGCAAGACATGGGTAGGTCATCGGCTTATCTACTAGTTGCAATACACACAAGACATGTCTTTTTCTGACCACATCAGGGGCATTCCTTAAACTAACTGGAAGTCAACAGTTATCTTTTACACTGTCCTCATGGCCTCCCCTCGCTCACACCAATATGTATTTGCACATGAGAAGCTAGCGCATGCACAAGCAGCTCCAAGCTCGCCCCAGAGAGGCCAAGGAGTGTATGTGTGGGTCCATCTGTACATGTGGTCTGTCTCACGGTATAATTAGTGGCGTGACGCCGTCCACATGCGTGGTGCCCCGACTCGAGACCCGGGCAACATTGACAAAGCATGACAGGCTCCGCAGTCCGGATATACCACCTGCAACACACAGAGGCTGTAGCTGCCCTAGCGGGCCAGTCCGCGTCCAACTGGAGCTCATGGCCCCACACATTCACTCTTTGGCCTCTCTGGAGCGAGCTTGGAGCTGCTTGTGCACGCGCTGGCTTCTCTGTTGCAATGGCATGTAACGTGTGTGGGTGTATTGTCAATGGGTGGGATGGTGCGAGCCACCTTCCGTGACGTCACTGCTGCTTGTGATGTGTGCGTCCCCCCACTACTTCCATTTGACTTGTGCCATACTACACATTGTGGATGTGTTGCCTGCGTGATGTGACAAGGATGAGCGCGCCATGACCTCTCACCCACCATGCTCAACTGCCATCCCACGCCCTGGATTGCCTGTGCAAGTGGACAATGTTGGGGATACACCAGGTCGACAGGGGATGTGAGTGCCTTGGCAAGGGCCTAGCGGACGCGCAGCAGTATCCGGCATGTCCACGGAGGGTGGGCTGACGTCTACACTTGATGCGGCATTGTTCGTGTGCCCGCCTGTTGTGCACACACGAGTTCACATTCGTCACCAGACAGGTGGTCTTTACAGATTCCCAGGAGTGCGCCAATGTACTGGTCCTGAGTCCTACCAACACAGCGTGTTTCAACATTGCATGTGCGCACCTACCCGTCACACCAACCCACCTGAGCCATGCGTAACTCCCGCTTCACATGACACATGTGTGTCTCCCACAGTTGTGCTACTCATTTGCGTTGACATCCAATGACAGTGGACTACATGGTCATCTCACGACTGCCGTGTACTTCACACACTCTCATCCTCTCTCATTCGTACTTGTGAAATGAATCAGCAGAGACACATTGTTGCTTCAAGCCATGTATTGGGACTAATGTCCTCTGTGATGCAGTATAGTGAACACTTTTGGCAGCGAAGTGCATGTGGAGGATATACTCAGCATGATTACACATAGCATAGGGTGTAGGGGTACAGTGATTAGTTGTTGACTGTGGGATGTGGGCTTCAGAGTTACAACTGCTTAGCCGTTGGTGTGCTAATGTACATTTGCTGATTACTGTGGTGCTGATGACTGACACAGACAGTATACATTTAGCCTACCAGTCCGCTTGTCATCATGGGCACAGTGCATCTCAGTTCCATGTTACAGGTTTGCTGCTATGGTTACTCATACACACGTGCGTGGAGGTGACATCAGGGCATGGGCTTACGTGCATGCAAAGGCGTCCCACTTGTTGTTGCGATGTGGTGGGTACTGGCCATGTCACAGTCACTGGGCTCATGTTGTTGGTGGATGCACTTGGTGTCCATGCAAAGGTCCTGGCACGGACGTTCAGTGGGAGGTGTGGTGACAGCTCTCACATACTACAGCAGGACGATTGCTGTCCACTGACCGGTGCATATGTTCATGGGCGCAGGATCCATATCATGGCATGGTTGTACGTGCAGTTCTGTCCATGTGGTTGCCATACACAAATCCCATGCCTCCGCCTCTCCCTGTTCATGCAGAGTTACTGGATGTGATGAGGTACAGGGTGCATTTCCCAAATAGTATCAGATGTCATGGCAGTGTAGTTGTTGTTGTGGTGTCAGTTGCAGGTTGCATGGTGTAGTAGTTGTACTGGTAACTGCCTAGTCCGTGCGTAAGCCAAGCATGGGTACGGTGTGGGACATCATTGCTCAATTGGGGGTCTGGCGACGGGGCCCGACGAATTGACAGGTTGTCAGGAATGCAATACCTTCCAGCAGGGCTTCCATGGCATTGGTGGTGGACATGGTTGCCAGCCAATGTAGCGGATGGTGGCTGTCAAGGTGTTGGTCGTGAGTTGTCCCTTGTAGGAGCATGATGGGACATGTTGGATGGCATTCGATGTAACTGTAATCCATTATCCATCGTGTGGAGGCACAGTGGTCCCATTGCAGTGTGGGTCCGATAGTCGCCACATACGCCATGCCCCCATAGGCTGAACAGGCCCTGTCGTGGGCGTCCAGGGGGTGAATAGTTGTAGCAGGTCCGCCCTTGGACATGCCGGGTTGGAGAGACATAACTCCACAGGATAGTAGAAGGGACACCTCCGACAGTAGAAGACGGGGATGACGCAGCTGAACAATGCGATGCGGTAAGTTAGTCGGTAACTTACGTTCAGCAAGGCCAGATTGTCACATCCCAATATCTGTATCAGGTTATGTTTGTACAGCTTGATCTGTCCGGCGTAGTTGGGTAGGTGTGGTGCAAGTGCCATTTTGCTGCAGGGCGCTGTGGTGGCGTGCTCCGGCTGTCTGTGCAGTCTGCAGAGTGCAACCTCCGATGTTGCTGGGAATTCTGTAATGGTTGTAGGGAGGCAGGACTTGTGTTATGTTTGCTTGTGCGGAGGACACAGGCCCTCATCCCACATGCTTCTCTGAATGGTCAAGGTCAGTGGTGTCTGACTCCTTCCAGATAACTTGCATGTGAACCACATGGGGGAGTGTTATCATTTCTTCTTTCCGTTCTGAATGTTCTTTGGTGTTATGCGCTATCTGCCCTGTGGCCGCTTCCCTCTGCATGCCTGTGTTGGGCTTTGTTTGGTGCAATGACTGTTTTCTCCGGCTTGTTTAGTCGGGATGTGGTTTCACAGTGGGAATGGAAGGTCATTCGGTGCTGTCTCCTCTCCCGTGTGTGGGCAGCAGGCTGCTTTTCCGCTGTACGTTGGGCCTTGTGTTATAATTGGTCCCACCTGTTGTCTGTCCCCGGTATCTTTGATGTTACGTATTGCATGTCTTGTTATTGGGTGCAGGGTGGCACCGGTAGCTTCTGTGTGGTACTGGCGTACCTTTTCCCGACGGGGTCCATATTCTGATGGGTGATGTTGCCTCCGCTGTGTGCTTCGCCGTGTTTTGCACACAGGGGTGTGTCCTAATGTGGCGTGACGTCACTGACATGTTCGGGTCAGTTGTGTGACGTCAGGTTGGCAACAGTGAATTGCCGGTTGGGGACATGACTGTGGCAGGGCTGTCACGTGACATGTGCGTTCTGGGTGGTGCTGGTGTGTGTGGTGTTTGGTTGTGACCCTGTGTTGTTTGTGTGCGGCGCATGCATTGCGCTGCCTTTGGCCTCTGCGTTGTGCGCATGTGTGGGTGCAGTGGTGGATGTGTCGTGTCTACGCAGGGGTGTCGGGGTGGGGGCCATATACAGTTTTCCCACCCTTGCACTGTGTGCGCTGTTTGCGTGCCCCTGTTGTGTGTCTGCCTACCTGCGTCGCCGCGGTGCGTTGACTCCTGGGTGCTGCATCAGGTAGAGCATGGGGAGGGCCTGCAGTGCTGGATTCATGCTCGGGGGTCCGCCTCTTTGCTATCCGTACTGTGAGTTCGGTTTTCCGCCTTGCTTTCACGTGCGGTGTCTCTTAGCCGGAGGAACTGTTTGGTTCTGGCATCGTAATTTGTACGCCGGGCGGTACGTGATTTCGTCGGGCGTTGTGTCTCCATTGAGCCGTGCCGCTCCGTGAATGGGCGCACTTTGATGGCGGACGGCGTCGCTGGCGTACGGGCGGTGTTTGGCTGTCTTTTCGCATCCTAATTGGGCCGGCGTGTGTGCTGTGGCGGGCGGACGGTAACTGGTGCTTTTTGCATCCGCCAGCACGGCGGTGGTGCTTCCGCCCGCCATCCTAATGGGCCCCTTACTTACTCATCAATGAGTAAGTGCCTTCTGTGAATACCAAAATGAGTAAGTTACACAAAATGAGTAAGTTACTCAAAATGAGTAAGTAAGTGCCTTCTGTGAATACCAAAATGGTAGTAAGTTTAGGAATTTGTCTTAAGTTAGTTCTGTGAATTGGGCCCTGTATTTTTATTTTATATTTACTGGTATATGTATATATATGTATTTATAATTTTTAATATGTTTCTAACATTTTATAATTTATTATAATATTTATTTTTTAATATTATAAAGTAAATGTATATATTATATTTTATATATATGTGTATGTTTAATGTTTATAAAAATTATATTTATTATTTATAATTTTAAACATTTTCTAATGATTCTAACTATGTTTTTTAAATTATATGTATTTACTTTATTTTACATTATTTTTTAGACATTTTAAAAAAACAATATTTTTAACAACGATATTTTTTACAACGATATTTTTGTTTCCATATTTTTGTACTTACCATAATGTAGATAGGACTTCGATATTCTGGACATCGATATTTCGGCTCCGATATTTTTGTCGTCGATATTTCTGTAGTCGATATTCTGTCCGTGATTCGCTCCTTTGATGTTCTTAGTGATGATGCACTTTGGATGATGAACATGGTAACTTTCCTTCAGCTGGGCAAACAGGCGGCAATCTCTTGCTTTTGGTGACCTTGTGGATTGAGGAGGACTGGAGGGACTTTGTGGCCACTGGCAGTTGTCTTCCAGCAGGTGTACTTGCTAGGCGTGGTGCTATCGATGCCAAGCAGCCGGTGACAGGTGAGAGGACGGTCGAACTGCGAAGCGTGGGGCCTGGACGCAGATCGCGCTTGTTAGCGGCTTACGGTTAGTCCTCCTGTGAAGCTGTCTCCAGTGACGTCTCTGCACCCCGGTGGCTGGCTTGTGTTGATGAACACCTTCTCCAGTGCTGGCACGAGTCCTCTGCCCTCTCTCTCTTCTCCTTTCCTTCTTGCGAACCTGTGGTGGTTGTTTGCCCTGTGGCATCGTGCCACTCTCCTTTCCGTCTTTGGAGAGTGGCGTCCTGCCACGCTCTTGTCCTTCTTCCGACCAGGTTCGTCACCCGGATTTGGCGTCCTGCCACATGTCTCATGTTTGCGCCACATGGACATCTCGCTGGTCGTGTCTGTTTCTTGGGCACAGTCTTTCCTTTTCTGTGAACCTGTCGCAGGTCTGTCCTGTCGGTCGGACTTGCTTCTTCATCTTGAGGACCTTTCACAGGCACCAACCCCTCCTCAGGGATTTCCGCAATGCTCCTCTTCTCTTCACTTGAGGGTGTCATGCTTGCGCCTCGAGGCTGTGCGGTCGTGGCGCTTGATTCAGCCTCTGTTCAGGCATGCTTGGCAGGGTTGATCACTTCGAGTGACATGCTCCATGCTTGCGGTACAAATGTGGCATCCGGCCACTTGTTGCCTGTCGTTGGAACACATGTGGTGCCGGCTTGCCACATGGAGTGTGCGACTCTCCTCTTGCCTGTCTTGGGTCATTGGCGACTCCGTCTTGAGGCAGTGTGAGGGAGGACACTCTGCTGTCTTCAGCATTGCTTTTTCTCTTTGCACGCTTCTGGGTGCATGCGTCGCGCACCTCTGTCTTCGCGCGCTTCGTCCTCTACGTGGGCGCCCTCTTCTGCCACTTGGTGTGCTCGTTTTGTATCTTGCGGTGGTGTCCGGTCACCACTGAGGGTGGGTGGTGTAATTTCCTCGCTTGTGGTGGCGTCACACGGCCACTGGGGGTTGTGTGCTCCGTATGTGTTCCCCTTGCATCTTCATGGGGCTTGATTGCTTTTCGGTCCTATCACCTTCACCTTGCAACTGCAAACTTGCTTGGCCCCTTGATGCTTCTCTTGGTCAGGGCAGCTCTGGGATTCTTGGCAGTGTCCTTCTTAGCTGCTGCAGCTTTGGGGCTATTTGAGTGCTCTCTACTGTCGTGCGTCGACGGGGCACAAATGCCTCTTCATGTCCTGTGGTTGCACTGTTCATGCCACTTTACATGTTGCTGCAGTTTAGGGGCATCTTCTTTTGACTTGCTGTGCTTCCCTTCAATGTGGTGCTATATGGGGAAGTGGCCACTAGGTGGCACTGCAGTGTTTTTCTGCTGCAGTAATGTGGATGAAGAACCCTCTTTTTTTCTCTGGGGACAGCTCTTTTGTCTTTGTCCATTTGATTCCCTCGGGGTCTCTTCTCACATGGTGTACACTTCGACAGCCCCTCAGGCTGGTAGGCGGTGTGTGAGACATCTTCTAGGTGGCGCTGCAGCCACCCCTGAGTTGAAAACTGCTGCTGGCCTTGCGTGATCGTCCTTCGTCCTTGCCTCAGCACCCCTCAGACGGTGAGTGCAGCTACCTTGCACACAGTGCTGTTGAGGCAGGCACATACCAATCAGTATGGGAGTAGCGGCCTCGGGCTCACATGCAGCTCTGTCCTGTCTTCTGACATGGAGCTAGGGGTACTGCTGACATTGTGATGTGGGGTATGTTCACTTTAAACCAATGCTGGCGCAGGGTATTTCATCCATACAGGGGCGGTACAAGTGCTCGTTCACTTTGAGGGCCGCTTGCTGCCCATCTGTGGGTGCAGTACTTTAAACGACTGGCTAGTTGGCTCTTCAGCTGCGGGGGCCGGTGCTGCAGAACGCTCTCCCTCAAGCACCCTGCGGCTGCTCGAGTGCCACAGGCCTCGTCGGGAGCTGGCAGCGTGAAGGAAAAAAAGGTCAGTTTATTCATATGGAGGCACGCGGTGCCGGCTGACTGCCGGAGGACACCACGGCTCCATGGCTGTGTCTTTGGCTTCTCTTATGGTGGCAGGGGCACGTGGGGCTGCTGCTCTTTTGCTCCGTCCTCTTGCACCACGCTGGCAAGCCGCACCTCCGCTTTCCCCCTCCGATGCCGATGGCAGCAGGTAGGCAGCCCGTGGGCCACCCCGGCTTATGGACGCAGATGCGGGGGCGGACCAGGGCAACCTCGGCAGGGTCTCCCGGGTGAGTGCTTATTTCTTTCTAGGCAGGCGGGTCGACTCATCAGGTGGCGGGTGCCTTCATTGACTGCGGAGTGCATCTCTGCTCCTGTTCTGTGGCTAAGGTGACGCTGGAGCAGCAGGAGGCACAGAGGCTTTGCTTCTGCTGTGCAGGGCAGCTGAGGGCGGTTTTCTCTTTCTGCGGCAATCTCTTACTAACTACGGGCCACGCGGAGCCTGGAGACGCGAATCACTGTCTCCCGTGGTTGCAGATCACGGCATGCGGGTGAGGCGCCTCATCCCCCAAACGACAAGGCTGCAGGGGTGTGTGTGTTGAAGCAGCATGTTTGTCGTCTGCAATGACGTGCTTGGGTGGCATATGTTTCCCGCTATACTTTTCTCCCTTGCCGGCGGCAAAGTCTGCTCTGGCAGGTTCCACGGCTTCGCTCAGGGGTTGTGGGGTTGATCAGTGCCACGCTTGGTTCTGGCTGTGCCTCACCTCAACGGGGTCAAGGGACGCTTCCCTTGTTCAGCACCGGCTTCTTATGGCGCTGCCTAGTCTTTTAGCAGGCGGGTGGCAGCAGGGCATCGGATTGTGGAAGATGAGCCTTCTCTTCCCTCTCCTCTTTCGCAGTCAAAAGCCGCCACGCTCTCAGAAGGTGTGGGGGAGCCTTATGTCCTCGCAATTACTCCCCACGACCAAGTACAAAACGGCCGACGCCGCACACATGGGGGTCAACCCCCTCATCGCCAATGTGGTGTCTTGAGCCACTAGGCCTGCATGATGGATAAGGACCATACAGACACAGGATATTCAGTACTGGAACTGGCCCAGAGCACGTGCGCCCGGCCCCTTTTATTAGCAGGGTCACCTGACCGGTGACGCCTGTGATGGGCGGGTGTTAATGTGGGTGTATTACACAGGCAGAACACTAGAACGTGTCCAGCAGGACACTACACCTGGGTATCCCCTCATCACACGCGATTCTATGTGGGACTGGTAACACTTACTGGCCCCCATCAGGAAATGTGAGCCCCTTTTAATGAGGTCTTTAGTTGCATGACTTCAGACAGGTATTGTCAAATAAAAGTTATTGGACACATTCAAAATGAACTTTTGTTTTGTTTGTCTACCACACGAAACGATGCCAGCACCTACTCAAATGCACAAAAATAACCCAAATATCTAAGCAGTAAAAAAAAAGACATTTTGCAACATCTATGTGTGCTGCATTAAGCAGCATACATAAAAGTTACAAAACGTCATTTAAAGATTATTTATGTGCAGGAAGGGAGACCTTCCTGCACATAAACAGATTTCCCCTGAACGCATACACTATTGCTCTATGATGCAAGGATGCCTGCGTTGGCGCTAGGCTGCTACGTTTAGTGCCAGCGCAGGGGGAAATGCAGGGCTGCACCATATTGTTGAAAATATGGTACAGCCCTGCATTTCTGATGTGGCAGAGTGCAGCGTTATGCCAGGGAGAATAATGCCGCACCCCGTCACTTCGTTGTAAATATGCCACTTCATTTTCCCACACCCTGAAATGCTTTATGGTGGATGCCATTTTAAATCTGCACATTATCTAGCGCTCGTTCGCAAAATTGCCCAAAATAGTCTAGTTTGCTTTTTTTTTAAATATATATTGAAGACATGGATTATTCTAGCTGGGGCCGTAGCCGGATTGAGGCAGGGGGGAGGTGGGCTTTGAGTGGTGGGCCAGCCCATATTTATCTTTGGCCCTTCCAAATGACCGAGGCAGCTGGCACAGTATTTAAAGGTGTGTGAGTTCGGAAGATGAATGAGCAATAAAAAATGCCTTTAAATATAGATTTTATCTTGTTAGATTTGCTGTGTGTTCCAAGACAGGTTAAATGTCAGGCAATGTCTTCTGACAAATTGCGTGGAGATGTTGTTTACTTTCCTGCCTTTGACTGCAAAGAGAGATGGTTTTGTAAAGTGTACTGTGTGACAATCTCGCTGGGATACAGATAGGGCCGCTGGAATTATGTGATGGGGAGGCCTACATTTTTTACGGCAATGTTGACTAAATTATGTCAAAAGAAAACAAATTTTGCAGCTTAATGGGTTGCATTATGTGATAGTATCACTTTATTATTTTATCATTTTTACACGTTAAGGCTGTCACGGCGCGGCAAAGGTTTCACTTCATTAGTACCTGTTCCACGTACAAATGCAGCTATAAGTAACTGAAAGGTGACCAGACAAGCTTTGCAGAAGATCTTCCACTCTGGGCGGCACATTTTGCAACATTTCTAGTAACTTTTGATCTGTTTAGATTAGAAACAAAATTTGTTTTTGTTTAAATCTGTGGATTATGCAGTAGAAGATGGATTATGTGGTAAAGCGGCAAATTCAAAAACGCTGCAACTACAAAATCACATAATTCCAGTGGCCTTGCGTACATGGAGTCCAAAAATAAATACAGAAGGAGTAGTCCTTGACCTCTTCTGGTCATTGCGCCACTCCCCCGGCTGCCAGATGCTCGAGACCAGGACACTACTCCCAGTCCCGACAGCTGCCAGTTCAACACTGCTGCTTGGAGGCCCACTGGGCTGGGACCTTCCTCCAGAACAATGTTTATTTGTTTGCTTGCTTGTATAATTTCACACTGGTTACCGTTAATTTATTGTTGCGGGCAAGTTAATTTATTTGCTATTTGGGCACTTTGTGGGCCATTGTAGAGCTGCAACTCAGTTACATACCCCTCCTGTTCCCGCCGTTTTCCTGCCTGTTGCTGTTCCCACCCCTGTCTCCCGGACAGTTCCTCCCACCTCCCAGGGCTACGTATGGAGGCACCTTTCGCCGATAAACCTCCAAGGAGCTCCTGGCCTTGGCACCACAACAACAGCTGCATCGTGTCCTCTCTGCAATCAACCAAAGGACACTTCACCTGCCACCTCTGCCACTTTTACTGCTACACAGGTCCCCCCACTCTAACCGGAGCCCACACCACTCCCACTTGAAAAGCCATAAACAACCCGGCATCGCTCCAATGCGTCCTGCTCCACGCCCACTTCCTCTGCAAACAAAACATGGAAATCTGGGACACCATCACCACCCAATCCCCAGACATTGCCTTCATCACTGAAACGTAACTCAACCCATCCTTGAACCCCAATATCGCCACCGCCACCCTTGACATTTGCAAGATGAAACATCGAGATCGCACCAGCAAACACGGTGAGGGCATCGGCATCATCTTTAATGAAACCGTCCAATGCACACTCACTAATGATGACCCAATACCTATTATGGAACACCTCAACTTCTGATTACACACTGATGCTAAGACCACAATAACAGGCACCCTTGCCTGCAGACCCCCGGTTCCTGACCACCCTACTGCGACGACATCTCCAACCTCATCACCCCACTCGCCAACGATTCCCTCTACTACATCCTGCACAGTGACCTCAACTTCCACGCCGATGACCCCAACTATGCTAATTCCACCCCCCTGCTAGAAAACCTCAACAGCATCAGCCTCACCCAACTGGTCACCGAACCCATGCACAAAGAAAGAAACACACTAGGCGCCATCTTTACCTCCAGCGACAGAATCAAATTCACCCACATCACAGAACTCATCTGGACCAGGCAGCAACAGGCAGCAAGCCCTGTGCGATTCCCTCGCCACCTTCTTCCACCGCAAGATCGCCGACATCCACGACAGCTTCAACACCCAGACAGCCCCAACAGACACCGACACACCAGACAAGCCGCACACCATCGACCACGACCCCTTGCCAGCCTGGGCCAACGTGAACATCGATGACACCATCAAGACCATGAGCACAATCCACTCCGGCTCCCCGTCAGACCCTTTCCCGCACCACATCTTCAACAAAGCTAGCAGCTCCATTGCACCCCACCTGCGCAACGTCAACAATCTCTCCTTCGAGACCGCGACCTTCCCAGAGAGCTGGAAACCCGCCGAGATCAACGCCCTACTCAAAAAACCCAAGGCGGACCCGAGAGACCTCAAGAACTTCCGGCCCATCTCCCTGCTTCCGTTCCCAGCCAAGGTCATCGAGAAGATCGTCAACAGACAGCTAACCCGATACCTCGAAGAAAACAGCATCCTGGACCCATCCCAGTCAGGGTTCCGCAGCAACCACTGCACCGAGACTGCCCTCATCGCCGCCACCGACGACATCAGGATCCTGCTGGACAATGGTGAGACCGCAGCCCTCATCCTGCTGGACCTCTCCGCCGCCTTCGACACTGTCTGCTACCGCACTCTACGCGCACGCCTCCTCGACGCAGGGATCCGAGACAAGGCCCTGGAATGGACCACCTCCTTCCTCTCCAGCAGAACCCAGAGAGTACGCCTCCCCCCATTCCGATCCGAAGCCTCCGAGATCATCTGCGGCGTACCCCTGGGATCATCCCTCAGCCCGACACTGCTTAACATCTACATGGCCCTGCTCGCATGCATCGCCAGACAGCACGACCTCAACATAATCTCCTACGCTGATGACACTCAACTGATCCTCTCCCTCACCAAGGACCCCCTCACCGCCAAATCCAACCTCCACGAAGGAATGAAGGCCTTCGCCGATTGGATGAAGAGCAGCCAACTAAAGCTGAACACGGACAAGACGGAGGTCCTCATCCTCGGATCCAACCCTTCAGCCTGGGACGACTCCTGGTGGCCAACGACACTGGGGGCAGCCCGACACCCACCGACCATGCACGCAACCTGGGAGTCATCCTCGACTCAACGCTCTCCATGGCCAAGCAAGTCAACGCAGTCTCCTCCTCCTGCTTCAACACCCTCCGCATGCTCCGCAAGATCTACAGGTGGATCCCGACAGATACAAGAAGAACAGTCACCCAGGCCCTCGTCAGTAGCAGACTCGACTATGGAAACGCCCTCTATGCGGGAGCCCCGGCCAAGCTCATCAAGCGACTGCAACGCATTCAAAACGCCTCTGCACACCTGATCCTCGACGTACCACACCACAGCCACATCACCCCCCACCTGAGAAACCTGCACTGGCTCCCCGTCGACAGGAGAATCTCCTTCAAACTCCTCATCCACGCACACAAGGCACTCCACAAGACCGGCCCAGCCTACCTCAACAGACGACTCTTCTACGTCCCCAACCGCCAGCTCCGCTCTGCCGACCTCTCCCTCGCCACCGTCCCTCGCATTCGAAGAACAACTACCGGCGGCAGATCCTTCTCCCACCTCGCCGCCAAGACCTGGAACACCCTTCCACTCAGCCTACGACAGACCCAAGACCTGCTGACCTTCAGGAGGCTACTCAAGACCTGGCTGTTCGACCAGTAGCAGCACCCCCCCCTTTTTTCCCCAGCGCCTTGAGACCCTCGCGGGTAAGTAGTGCGCTCTACAAATTCTGTGATTGATTGATTGATTGATTGGACCGACCACGCCATCATTCACTTTACCTTCACTGATGCCCAGCACCCCACTGCTGAGCACCACAGCGTCTCCTACCGCAGCTGGGGCAAGGTAACCCAGACTCTGTGGACACAAGCCCCTCAACTCCACTCAACCTGAAACTTCAGCAGACCTCGACCAGGCTGCTCAGAACTTCTCCAACAACTTCAATCAACAAATGTGCCACCAGAGTCACCCTGCTGAACCAACAAAGCCAACAAAACCTCAAAACACGCCAGCTGGTACACCACCGGAGCTCAAAACCATAAATCACAACTGCTACCAATTCGAGAAGCGTTGGTGTGTCACTAAGAACCTCTCAGACAGAGCAGCGCACCAAGCAGCCCGCAACAACTACCGCCTGCGCAATAAAGAAGCCAAGAGAGTAGCCATCACCGCCTGCATCAACAGTGCAGCCAACCACACGAAGGAACTTTCAAAATTGTTAAGGAATACTCCAACCCGACAGCCACGGAGAACACAATCCACCCCTCCCAAGAACTCTGCAACACCCTCTCAGACTACTTCCACATCAAGACTGCCCCCATCTACAACAACTTTGACATCTAAACCCCCCACACTCTGCCTCGACAACATTGACTGCCAGTCAACTCCAGCCAAACGATATCCACCTGGTCTCCGCTCACCACTCAGAACACCACAGCCATCATGTCGTTCATCCACTCCGGGGCACCCAACGACCCCTGCCATCTCTTCAGCCTGGGAGCCAACCCAATCAGCTCGGAACTCACGAGCATCCTCAACACCTCCATCTCCACAGCAACCTTCCCAGATATATGGAAACACACAGAGGTCACACCCCTCCTAAAGAAGCCCTCTGCCGACCCCAGCAACCTCAAAAACTACTGGCCAACTCCATGCTCCCCTACCCACCCAATGTACTCAAGAAAGCCATCAACCAACAGCTCACTGTATACCTGGAAGATAAACAACTTTTTGATTCTCAATAATCAGGATTCCGTGCCAGCCACAGCACTGGGACCGCACTGATCGCTCCCACAGACGACATCATATCCCTCCTGAGACCATAGTTGGTGGCCAGCCGAACTTGGACCGACACCCACTCCAACAGACCACGCACCCAACCTTTGCATAATACATGACAGCCAACTTACCCTGAAATAACAAGTTAATGCAGTAGCCTCCTCCTACTTCCACATCCTCTGCATGCTCCACAGACTCATAATGTGGATGCCCATCAACACCAGAAAGTCCATGATGCAGGCACTCGTCGCCCACCACCTCAACTATGGCAACACTGTCTGCGCCGGAATCTCCACCCATCTCCTCAAAAGACTTCAACTATACAAAACACAACAGGCAGACTCATCCTGGACCTCCCAAAATGTACTCACATCACCCCTCACCACAGAAACCTCCACTGGTTCCCCATTCAGAAGAGATGCCAGTTCAAGATCAACGCACACACATACAGAGCCCTCCATGACCAAGGACCATCTTTCATCAAACACTGACTGAACTTCCACCAGCCTCAAGACACCTGCACTCTGCCTCCCTTGCCCATGCCCTTCATCATGGCCAAGACCTGGAACGACCTTCCCCTCCACCTTCGAACATCACCCTCCCTGGCGGACTTCAGCAAGAAACTCATGATCTGGCTCTTCGACTGAGACACAGCACCCAGATACCCATAGGGGTGACAAAGCTGCACTGTGAAAAAGCTGATTGAATCATCGGTTGTTTGATTGAAGGATGTCAATTTGTTTCCAGTTTGCAAAAAAATTAAAGAGCTGTAAATGAACTGTACAAATATGTCAACATATACCAGCAGTTATGAATGCACATTGAAGCACATTTTGTTTTATAATTCCGAAGTCTGATGGGAATTTTTAAAATCAAACCTAAATCTTGATGATGCACAAATGATATGTATTGTAAGTTACGCAATATAGGGTGGTATGTAGTTGGAAGGGTATTGTCTTTGTTTTGCGATCCTACGTGGGAAGTGTTTCCATGTCGTGCGTGATGACCACCCATGTGCTGTTATCATGCTACGAAATGCATTGCTTAGCACTGTGGTGGAGGTTGAGCTGTGGGATACACAGATGTGAAGTTTATGGTTTTTCAGTACGCTGGCAGCTCCGAACAGCTCTGCATGTGTCTTTATGGTATTTGTTATGATATAGCCCGCTTTGTTGGTTACTACACTAAATTGTCCAATCAGAAATTTTGGGTAAAAGTCTGGGGCATAGGTGGCATTGCTGGAGGGAGAGAGAAGTGGAGAGATCTGCTGGGATGTTCATTGTTACTATCTTCTCATATCTGAAAGTCATTGTGAGATTTAAAGTAGCAGCTATAGTCTATAGATATTTGGGACATGCAGTCATAGACTAGATTAAAGCCCTCTGATTGACAAGCACTGTGGACAGAGCTCTTCATTTATTCAATGCCTGTTCATTTGGTGAGGGCTGGTTTATTGGCTGCACAGTACTGGTGATGGACAACCCTTGTAGCAGATATGTCTTATGGTATTAGTAATAGTGTGGACCAGAAATGTTGTCGGAACTACATAATACCCCAGAGAAGCATAAGTCAGTCCTCCTTAACTTACCAGTCTATCAAAAGTAGTCTGCTGGTTGGGTTGTTTTCAGTGTGTGGATTGTAAGTTAAAGATTGAGCTTTAGAGTGCGACTGTCTTTTCAGGTTCTGTTTTCAGGGTGTGTGATTCTTTAGTTGTCTAGGAAATAGCCATGTCTGCAACTGTCTTCTGAAGTTTACATGCTCCTGGATTCTTAGAATGCTGGCTGGCAGGGCATTCTATAGCTTGGCAGCTTGTACTGAGAAAGCAGTGCCTCCTAAGGATTTCCTATAGTAAGGTGGTATCATGATAAGTGGTGCAAGCCTGGAGCTCAGTGTCCTGATTTGTTTTTATTGCTTGAATTTAGCCTGGAAGTATAGCAGTACTTACCCTTGCAGGCTCTGTGAACAATTCAAAGTGCCTTGAACAATGCTCTTCTAGCTATAGGTAGCCTTCTGGAGTGATTGCAAGATTGGAGTCATGTGTTCTCTTAGGTGAAGGCAGAGAAGGAGTCTTGCAGCAGCATTTTGGATGAGTTGTATTTTGTGTTTGGTGAATGCAGGTGTAACAAGTTATAAGCTGTTGGCATAGTCAAGCTTGGAGATTATCCAAGGTATAGGAAGATGCAACATAGTGTTTGCATTGTGTAGATGGCACTCTATTTTACTTTGTTAACATGTGGTATCAAATATTGGACTGAATCCATGGTTAACCTTAGGTTTCTGACTTGTCTTGATATTGTTGGAGGGGCCTCATGTTAGCGGTAGGCCGGTATTTTGTCATTTTCTGCAGGTAATAAGCCCTGTCTTTGCGATATTTTGCTTTAGATGGTGTTAGACCTGTCAACTTTATGGTGGTCTTTTCCTCATCTTTTTGCCTCCCATTTTTGCTGATTTTTTTTGTTGGCCCTAGGACTTTGAGTACTTTACCAATGCTAATCAGTGCTAAAGTGCATATGCTTCTCACTAAACATGATGACATTGGTATATACCTGATTGCCATATTTATTGTGCTGGTAAGTCCCTTGTTAAGAGGTATACCATATACTCTGGTCCTGTACTTCAAATGCTATTATTGGACTGCAGCACTGATTGTGCCACCCACAGAAGTACCCTTTCAAACCTGTCTCATGCCTGCCACTGCAGTGCCTTTGTGTGCAGTTTACTGCCAATTCAGCTTGGCATTTAAAACTACTTGCCAGGCCTTAAACCATCCTTTTATTTAATATGTCACCCTAAGGTAGGCTCTAAGAAACCCTAAGAGCAGGGTGCTATGTAACTAAAAGGTAGCACATGTACCTTTACTTTTTGCATGTCTGGTAGTGACAAACAGCCTATTAGGCCAGCACAGGGAATTCCTTAATACACTTTTAAGCTGTAATCCCTGATCATAGAGGAATAGCCTTTTCATGTTTCATATGTTTGGAATGGCAATGATAAATCCTCCTTACTGGTGAAGTTGGATTTAACATTTCTGTTTTAGAAATGCCACTTTTAGAAAGTAGCCATTGCTCTGTACTTACTGCTCTTCATGCCTGACAGCCTGTCTCCAATACACATCTGGGTTGGGTGACAGCTACACCTAATGCATTCCCTCTAGACAGCCACAAGCACAGGAATGTGAGGCTCATCTGCACTCAGAGCACTCATCTGCATTCTGATGGGTCTTCCTGAGCAGGGAGGAATGGAAGGGGCTGACACTTACACTTCAATAGGTAGTGTCTTGTCCACATACAAAACACTGATTTACCCTCACAGGTATCCTGGCAGACAAGACCGTATTGAAAGGGATCCTTGTGCATTCAGAGAGTTCCTTTGAAGTCACTCCCTACATCAAAAGCACTTTGGGATATAAGTACTGGGTCTCCGACTCCCTAAAAACAGACACTTCTGGATCTTAAACTGAATCTCTGTCAGAAGGACTGCTGTGCTGCTTAAAGTACTCAGCAGGACAGCTTTTCTGGTAGGACTTTTCTACTTGTTGTCCTGCTGCTCCCTGACTCTGCTGGAAGGACTTTGCCTTCCCTCCAAGTGATCTCCAAGGGCTCGCTGGTTGGCCTCCTTTTTTCTGAAGTCTAAGGGACACAAAAGACTTCCTACAAACCTGCTGGTGCTGCTGGACTCTGCCTTCTGTGAGTACGACCCTTCCCTGAGGTGCCCCCTCCAAACTCGGGGCCTCAGAAGTGTGGTCTGCAGCTGTTTTCATCATAAACCGATGTAATTCTTCGACTGCATGAGAAATTCAGTTGCATCGCCCTTCGATGCCGATGCAGAGGCTGCCTGACGATAGCAGTTCCACTGCCTCCACAGCTCAATGGCGGCGCTCTGCACGGCTCCACAACAACGCATTGCATTCACTTCAATGGAGCACGACCAGGATGTGGGTTCCTCATTGAGAGTGCATGATGCAGCAACGGTTCCGAGGAGACTGCGGGCTGTGATGTGGAGTCTGTTGTCTGGGATGTGTTGAGTTGTGGTGGTGCTGATACAGCTGCAAGGTGATACATCGCGTTGAGTTGGGTCTGCCTTCAGGACCCAAGCTGGGCTGGCAGAGCACCTACAGGTCCACTTCATATGGTTCAGGACTGGGGTGCCACCTCTTGGTGGGTAAGATGTATAACAGGTGGAGTCTAGGTACTGGGTTCAAGAATGGTTGGAGTTTCTTCTGTCCCTGAGGCTTTGATCAGCCAACTGCCCTTGGAGTAACTCTTGTGGTCCTGGGATCAAGATGCATATCCAGTCCTTTTTCTCAGGCAGCAGGGCAGCAGATTGGCAGTCTTTCTTGCAGAACATCACAGAAGTCTATCTGAGTCTTCCATAGGTGCAGAGGACTGCTGAAGAGTTGGGTCTCAAGGTCCATTATTTATACCTGGTGCCAGCTTTGAAGTAGGAGAAGGTTCTGGAAGTTTCCACCCCCAGAGGTTTTTGGAATTTTCTGCCATCCTGGTCTGGCGCCAGCTTTTCTGGAGTCGAAAAGGAATAGTGTCTAACCCTTTGTGAGTAGGCCCAGGCAGAACCTTTGTGATCTCCAAGTGTGGTAGGTGTCAGTCCCCCCCCCATCAAGTCAGAAGTAGCGTATCCTGGCAGTTAGAAATGGCAGCTTAAACTGCACAAACAGGATGCAATAAAGGCATCTTTAGAAGGATGCTTTAGTGGGTGCACAATAAGTGCTGCAGGCCCACTAGTAGAATTTAACTTACAGGCCCTGGGTACAAGTAGTACCACTTTACTAGGGATTTACAAATAAATTAACTGTTCCAATGGGGCAGAAACAAATTTCACCATATTTAAAGGAGAGAGCAACAGTACTTTAGCACTTGTCAGCAGTGTTAAAGTTCACAGAGTCCTACAAGCCAACAAAAATGGGTTCAGAAGACAGGAGGGTGAAGTCGAGAAGGTTGGTGATGGCACTGCAAAAAGGGCTACGTCCAACACCTTTTATATATGGCATGTCAAACAGGTGGTCACAGTGTGAAACGATTGCACAACTGTACAGGGCATTGAGTCATGTTGTTCTTAAGCCAGCAACCGCAATGGCCTTTACCATTCAGAATGCATAAGTGGTCGTTAATATCTAAAAATACCATTCATTCAGAAACAATGTCCAATAATGAAACCCCAGATTCTAATAAGGCATAGTGCTTTGATTAGCCTATTATGCTGGGAGTCATTACAAGTCAGGTACAACTTACATTTGATTGACATTGCTTCCGCTTACACTGGCCTGCTGTGAAATGTAGTCTGGTAAGATAACTGCAGCTCCAGAGATCTATATTTGTATTGCAGGAGCCAAATATTTTGTTAGGTTTCTCTGCTTGCAAAATAGGGCTGCAAATACCCCAACCAGCAGTACTGTAAATCTGAAATGATCCAATATAGCCTGCAATGTCACAGAGGACTGCTATAGCAGAATGTGTATCTTTTAAAAATTGTTTAATATCTAGATCATTCTGCCAGGGTCAACACGCTGAGGATCCATCCCCTTGGATAAAATATTTTGGAAACTATAAGTAGGGCATTTCGTTTTCACCATTGCTGCAGCCGTGAAATGTTTAAAACACACAGCTTACCACTAATTTCCCAAAATGTTCTTGATGGATATACTCCAAGCTCTCTATAAAGATATTTAAACCTAGTGACAAGTTAAATTAAAATGTCTCTTCCGAAGTTGGTTGAAAATAGGAAACCCCACACTTTATAAAGCAGATGTGGTTTCCTAAATTTACATGCGATAAGGTTTATCCTTTCAGGCCTTCCAGGTGTGATGATTTCCTGATGCAGAATGTCCCAGGTATGATATCCTCCAGCGAAAATATGTTGAGTGTGGAGGCTGGACATCTACCACCTGAGGTAAGAGGTGCGGGAGGGATAACTCTGAGCTGAGGCCAGCTCATTGTTTATAAAAAATAACTTGAAAGATTTGCATTTCACAACAGCTTGAACAGTTAAGAAAATGCATAAAGTTGCAACTCAGACTTTACACCCTTCTACTTTAAATCCCATCTAATTGATAGGATTTAAAGTTGGATTGTGGAAAGTTGATTGAGCGTGCTCTAATATGTACATTAAAAAAATCCACATATTTTTTCACATAGAATCACAAGGTGTGCACCAGAATATCAAAAGCAGAATATTGATGGCACAGAATATTGAGGACTAAATACTGTATCCAAATTATCAACTGGTAAGTAATTATGGATTTTCTATGTTTCACTCCACAAATATCTACCTACACAGTATATATCTCTTCAAGAGATATAGATGTATCATTAGGAATAGTAAATCTATACTTCCTATATATGCACTTACCTTTCAATATTCTGTCATCGATATTCTTGTACTGCGATATCCTGGGGGGTCAATATTTAGTAGGACAATCAGTGTTTGTAAAAGAATGTACCTGTAGAGCACAGCTTTAATGTGTGATCATAGCTGAGGGCCATACCCCCTAAAAGTATACTACTGGCTAAAGGCCTGATTCAAACCTCTTCATATATGTTTGTCATTCAGAAAAAGTTTTAATTCCATAACTATATAGTACATGTAAACAGGTTGAACTCGTTTAAATGCATCAATTAGACACCTTTCTATTTTTTAACCTGTTGCTATCCCTCTGCTTTTTTGTATCCAATTATCTCTTATTTTACCTCATTTACAGTCCACGGGCAACCAGTATTTATTTTCACAGATCTCCTATGAGATAGCATCTCCAATATCTATCCAGATATTGTGGCGTATCTGTGTGCAAACCGCTCCTTTCTGTGCTATCATCTCTGCCTGTACCATTTTTATTTTACTTGCGGAATTTGCAGTGCTGCATGACAGCAGCACCACAAGCTTGGGAATAAAAATCAGCAATGCCCTGAGACTGGAGATAAAAAAACACACACAGACATAGAGGCACAAAAAGAGAGGTTGCACAGATGCTGCTTACTTTGAGCCTGTGGTTACAGGTGAGGCACTCATTTTGGCAGATCAGGGCTTATTTGTCATCAACAGATTTTGATCCAGAGCAAAAGATAAAATAGGACAAAAGTGGGAAAGAAGGAGGAAGAGAAAGATGGGGAAAAAAGTGGCAAAGGGAGAAACCAGGGATGAAAAGTTACTTGCAAGAGTGTGTTAAAGAGGCAGCAAGTGTGGGGTACTGGATCAAAGAGGCGTGAGATGGAATCAGGACTACGCAGCCATAGCAGTTTGCACCACAACCTTCTATAGCGCAAGTCACAGGATTCTGAACAAAACCTTTAGCCTGGCAATAATTCTTTTACAAATAAATACGGTGCACAGGAAACTTGAACATAAAGACTGCACATTTTTGCATGCATGTGTTTGCAAGCATTAGTATACGAAAGTCAGACTTTTTTGCTGCTCTTGATAGAAGTAGCAGACTGGATCAGAAAATGTGGTAGATAACTCAGTCCATTAAGGCAATTCCCATGTAGCTTTATAAATGACTTCTTGAAGCATCATGCCATTCTATGGGACCTTTAGAGTAAATTATAATGGGCAACTCATTATTCAACCTTGATAGTGTCTCGGTAGTTATGGTCTAATTTTCTTAATAAATTTGGGGCCTTTCAATGAATCTGCAGGTAATGTTCCAACAAAAATAATAATCTGATATGGGCTCAGCATGGCAAGTTTCTTGAAGATCTGTTAAGGGGGGGGATAAGTGATATTTCCCAATGTAACTTTCTCAGGATTCTTTGCTCTTTAATACAAGAAAAAGCATCTAAGCTAGAATTACACCAAACGTGCCATAAAAATAAAACTTTACTCAAGGAAACGCGTTTGCTTGGTTTACAATTCTGAAGGGCTGGACTTGAAAGGGCTAAATGATAAAGATATTGAGATGGATAATTTTTTTAACCTTCTTAAGCTCACAAATCCATGGAGGAACGGCAAATCTAGTTAAAAAATAAAATTACCATTCAATTGTGGAGCTTTTTCTCCCATTGTCCATTGTGTATTTGAAAATATGATTGGTGATTTGTGAATCCCCTGCAGTCCGGTAGACTGGCTGTCACATAAAAATTTCTGTTTCAGCCGCAATTACCCATAATGATTCATTCATCACCATTTTGGAGAAAATAAAACCAAAAAGGGCATAAGGAAACTTAATGAGACTATCCATCCCCCAGGCCCTGTTGGACCGCTGACATTAAAATAAATATTAAAAAAATATTTTTATCATTGGTAATCACAAATCAGATCCCGCAGACCCCTCTTTGGATCACAAGGTTCCGTGTAAAAATAATTTAGTGCCCACCAGCGGGTCACAGAGGGACAGGCCCTGCAGCCAACCCCTGCTGTGCATGGCATTCAGCCATGCTCAGTGAATGTTGGCTTCCAGCTGTGGGCTGGGCATAGAGCCTGGCCATAGGCAGGTTGGTCACCAGCGGTGGTTTGGGTAATCTGCCTAGTCGTAGATTGGTTAGTCACATGTGATTGGTTGGGCCATAGGTCAGGCTCTGTGCCATGAACAGGAAGGCTTGGCCAGCAATTGCAGGTTTGGACCCTGTGCACACAGGCCATGCCTGTGATACCGAAAAGGGTAACAGGAGAAAACAGTCCCTTGGCCAATCAGAGGGACCGACTTTTTTAAATTACAGGACTGCTCGACTCCTGTGGCACCCACTTTGGTGTGTGGCCAAAATATCAAATAAAAAATATTGTATTACATAATTATCGTGTCAAGAATTTCTCGTTGACAAAAATATCGCTGACAGAAATATTGAAGGTATGAGTATCATTTTAAGAGTTACTTTTTATATTGCTGTCAAAAATATAATTTACAATAATATCGCTGTCATAAATATTGTTTTTATGGATTAATTTATATGTGCTTTTTACATGTGTTTTATTTTATTTGTATGGCAATTTTTGTGTTACTATGTTTATTCATTCTTTATAGCAAAATTTACAAAATGTTCAAATTATTTTATTTAGAAATATAAAGATTTTTCATTATTGTACATGTATTTAAGTTATAGGAGCAGGATGTTAGATTTTTAGGGGGAAAAGATGGGGAGATTGTTAAAATTTGTTAATAATTTATTTGTATGTTACATGTTATTAAATGTATTCAATTTTTATTAGTTGTTTAAATGTGTAAATATTGTATTACATTTTATATTGGTTTTTACATTTTTAAATGTTGATATATATATTTTATACAATTATTGGAATGTTATGTAGTTTATTTTTAAAAAGTGGCATATTTGTGGGTATATAATAGAATGATAAATGTTACCACTTTAGTGTCCAACACCTTTCACAAATTTGCATATTAAAAACATGCCACAAATGTTTTACAGTTTTTATTTGCTCTCTATTTGTTACTGCTGTACAGTTTTACAATTTGTAATATATATATTTCAAGTAAAATAAAAATATACAATTAAGTAAATGAAACACTTTTTCAGTATTTTTAATAATATAAAATAAGGACAAACATGTTTATATAAATGTGTATGTGATAGATTTTGATATTTTATTTTTTGTTGTTAACAATTTTTTAACATTTATTACCTTTTTTGGCATATATATTTTACACATTATTTTCACAAATCTTTTATTATTATATATTAAATAATTGTATATATTTTATACTACTATTTAATTTATACTCTACAGTCTTCATAATTTTTTATGACATAGTTGATATGTTTTACATGTTTGATAATTTTTAAAATTTCTTTTAAACATTTATTCAACACTTTTACAATGTTTCCCAATCATTTCTATGGGGAGATAGTCTTTTTTGTTAGTTTCATTTAACAGACATTTTTTTAATCTTTTACTTGCTATTTTGTAACCTATTTGTGTTAGTTTTGGTCTATTTTCCCAGAACTAGGTCACAGTAAGGCACTGCTGTTCATCAGAACAGGGGCACCTTTATTAAGGATTTTTTTAAGGGTTTTGAGGGTAGGGGAGATTTAGGAGGGAAGTTTAAAAGTTAATTATAGTGATGTTTGTTTTTTTTTAAATATTTAGATCTACTGCGGTTACTATTTTACATTAGCTTGCCGTTCACGTTTTTTACACTGTTTTAATAATGTATTACTATGTTATGTTAACTTGTGTGGTTTTACTTATATTTTGATGATTTACTGTCATGTACACAAACTTATGGATATATGTTTTTTGCAGATTGGTCTTGTCAAATTCTTTGACATGTTTTTGTCCACGAATTTATTATTTGGGCATTTAGAGTTGCTGATTATTTTTTAAAGGAAATCAGTTTGGTTTATAATAAACCAATGGTTTTTACTTTGATTTCCTTTTTTAGGGTTTCCTGGAGTGGTTCTTTTTTTTAAAACACTTTTTGGGGTTTTAATGGTACCTGGATACTCTCGGATTACTTCAAGGGATTTTGATTGAAATTGTTATATTTTTGCGGGGATATTTGGATTTATTTATCTTATTTTTGGTGGATTCAAAATGTTTGTTACGTGGAGTCAGAGAAAGATGCAGAACAGTAGGTTTTAATTTTTTTATTTATTTTGGGTGAGAAATGTGATATTACATTGTTTTTATTAAATATATGTGACTGTTATATGGAATTCTTTGGATTATATGTTGTTAATATTTTATGTGATGGATTGGATTTTAGTTGATCTATTTTGGTTGGTGATAATTTTTTTTTTTTTTTTATAATTTAGTTTTAAATTAAATTATATCAGTCTTTATTAACATTGTTATTTTAAAAAGTTGTTTGACTGATCTAATAAAATATTATATCTATTATTAAAAAAAAAGATTTGGTATGTTGGTTTACAGTTTATTGTACTTTTTGAGGACCTTAGTAGGCTAAGATTTATTTTATACTGTGCTTTTGGCTATCATTTCTAAGTAATGTAGTCCTTTGTTATTTATGAAGAGTTTGACTTTAAATTGGTGCACGTCGTACATTCTTTTGGTTTGTTTGTTTTGGTTTGTTTGCTACGTTTATGGTCAATTTGACTAACAGATTGCTCCATAGCTTTGTTCTTTTTGCAATACTTCTATAAATTTGTAAAGTGTAGCTTGAGTTCTGCCTAGAGTGGATCGGAAGGCATTGTGCCACCCTTCCACTGCATTATTTGTGTTGGCTTCCTATGCCAAAGTGCTGTCATAGACATTCCACCTTGGTATTTGGAATTTGTGTTGTCGTCTGTGTTCTGAGCAATGCAATCTCCTAATCTTCAATATAGTCCAACTGTCCATTAGGGGACTAAGTTTGCCTTCATGTTGTTGGAAGAAAGGGCTTTCTATTAGTAGACTGCAGTGGTTGGCTACCTCTGTGACAGGGACATAGGCTAGGGCTATAATTTTTTTCATTTCAAAGGCAAATTGGGCGTTTGTGGAATATTCTAGACTTAGGGCTTCATTACGAGTTTGGCGATCCAACCTCCGTAGGACCGTGTCCGCCCCCGTCAGCAGCCCATGGTGCTGGCAGTCCAAAGATTGTTGTATTACAAGTTGAAGACAGGGCCGGCGGTGTGTGGGGGGGTTTGCAGTGGTGGTGCGTATTTTCACAAATATATTGATGCTTGTATGTGCATTTCGACTGAAGATGTGTCGGATGCATACATATGCATGATATATTTGGAAAAATACCATACATCTAATAGCGGGGTTCAGCCCATATGTGGGCAGTCCTGGCACTGGAAGATTGCTGCAAACAGGGTCGTAATCCACGGGGTGAAGACCCTGCTGTGTAGGGGCGACCTGGAGAAAGGGATCCGCGTCAGAATCTGCCTAGACGAACAAGAATGGGGTGAGTACGCACCCTAAATCCTACATTCCCCGCCACCTTGAAGCAGATGGTCAGACTGCCCCGGTCTACTTGTGGAACAATCAATTCATAATACGGATGGCGGTGCAGCTCCCCTGCATTGCCATATGGCGGCTGCCTTTCCGCCGACTGCGAACCCGGCGGTTGGACATTTGCTTGCAGTCTCAGAGGTCCTGCAGCGGTCTTCACAAAATCGGTCTGCCGAACTTGTAATACTGCAGTCAGACCACCGAGCTCACCATACTTGACCACCACAACCCATAAGGCGGTCCAATTGACCGCCAAACTCGTAATAAGGCCCCTAGTGCTGATTTTTGGAGATGTCTCCATATACTTTGATTAAAACAAGAGTAACAGCCTTGTATAGCTATGTGGGGGTATATTTTTAAAATTGTTCTAATCATGGCTTGTTCAAAGTCTATGATTATGTTTTGGGTGTAGTAGTCATTTGTTGCATGTGCTACATGGTTTAAGAGCTTGTAATAAGTGCTGCTTTGTTTATTTGGTAGTAGGGCTTATACAAAAGGGATATTTGTCTTTTGATATTCACCATGTATCAATAACGTATAGTGGAGTCTTGTATAGTGGAGTGGCGTAGAGTGTAATAGCAAATAATGGAATTGCGTACAGTGGAATGGCATACAGGGAAGTGGTGTAGACTGGAGTGGCATACAGTGGAGTTGGGCAGAGTGTAATAGCATACAGTGGAGTGGCGCACATTGGAGTAGCATCCACAGGAAAACTACTGCCTGCGCAATAAAGAAGCCAAGAGAGTAGCCATCACCGCCTGCATCAACAGTGCAGCCAACCACACGAAGGAACTTTCAAAATTGTTAAGGAATACTCCAACCCGACAGCCACGGAGAACACAATCCACCCCTCCCAAGAACTCTGCAACACCCTCTCAGACTACTTCCACATCAAGACTGCCCCCATCTACAACAACTTTGACATCTAAACCCCCCACACTCTGCCTCGACAACATTGACTGCCAGTCAACTCCAGCCAAACGATAACCACCTGGTCTCCGCTCACCACTCAGAACACCACAGCCATCATGTCGTTCATCCACTCCGGGGCACCCAACGACCCCTGCCATCTCTTCAGCCTGGGAGCCAACCCAATCAGCTCGGAACTCACGAGCATCCTCAACACCTCCATCTCCACAGCAACCTTCCCAGATATATGGAAACACACAGAGGTCACACCCCTCCTAAAGAAGCCCTCTGCCGACCCCAGCAACCTCAAAAACTACTGGCCAACTCCATGCTCCCCTACCCACCCAATGTACTCAAGAAAGCCATCAACCAACAGCTCACTGTATACCTGGAAGATAACCAACTTTTTGATTCCCAATAATCAGGATTCCGTGCCAGCCACAGCACTGGGACCGCACTGATCGCTCCCACAGACGACAACATATCCCTCCTGAGACCATAGTTGGTGGCCAGCCGAACTTGGACCGACACCCACTCCAACAGACCACGCACCCAACCTTCGCATAATACATGACAGCCAACTTACCCTGAAATAACAAGTTAATGCAGTAGCCTCCTCCTACTTCCACATCCTCTGCATGCTCCACAGACTCATAATGTGGATGCCCATCAACACCAGAAAGGCCATGATGCAGGCACTCGTCGCCCACCACCTCAACTATGGCAACACTGTCTGCGCCGGAATCTCCACCCATCTCCTCAAAAGACTTCAACTATACAAAACACAACAGGCAGACTCATCCTGGACCTCCCAAAATGTACTCACATCACCCCTCACCACAGAAACCTCCACTGGTTCCCCATTCAGAAGAGATGCCAGTTCAAGATCAACGCACACACATACAGAGCCCTCCATGACCAAGGACCATCTTTCATCAAACACTGACTGAACTTCCACCAGCCTCAAGACACCTGCACTCTGCCTCCCTTGCCCATGCCCTTGCACACACCCCTCCCATCCATCACAGCTGCAGCGGGGGTCCCTCCTTCTTCTTCATCATGGCCAAGACCTGGAACGACCTTCCCCTCCACCTTCGAACATCACCCTCCCTGGCGGACTTCAGCAAGAAACTCATGACCTGGCTCTTCGACTGAGACACAGCACCCAGATACCCATAGGGGTGACAAAGCTGCACTGTGAAAAAGCTGATTGAATCATCAGCTGTTTGATTGAAGGATGTCAATTTGTTTCCAGTTTGCAAAAAAATTAAAGAGCTGTAAATGAACTGTACAAATATGTCAACATATACCAGCAGTTATGAATGCACATTGAAGCACATTTTGTTTTATAATTCCGAAGTCTGATGGGAAGTTTTAAAATCAAACCTAAATCTTGATGATGCACAAATGATATGTATTGTAAGTTACGCCATATAAGGTGGTATGTAGTTGGAAGGGTATTGTCTTTGTTTTGCGATCCTACGTGGGAAGTGTTTCCATGTCGTGCGTGATGACCACCCATGTGCTGTTATCATGCTACGAAATGCATTGCTTAGCACTGTGGTGGAGGTTGAGCTGTGGGATACACAGATGTGAAGTTTATGGTTTTTCAGTACGCTGGCAGCTCCGAACAGCTCTGCATGTGTCTTTATGGTATTTGTTATGATATAGCCCGCTTTGTTGGTTACTACACTAAATTGTCCAATCAGAAATTTTGGGTAAAAGTCTGGGGCATAGGTGGCATTGCTGGAGGGAGAGAGAAGTGGAGAGATCTGCTGGGATGTTCATTGTTACTATCTTCTCATATCTGAAAGTCATTGTGAGATTTAAAGTAGCAGCTATAGTCTATAGATATTTGGGACATGCAGTCATAGACTAGATTAAAGCCCTCTGATTGACAAGCACTGTGGACAGAGCTCTTCATTTATTCAATGCCTGTTCATTTGGTGAGGGCTGGTTTATTGGCTGCACAGTACTGGTGATGGACAACCCTTGTAGCAGATATGTCTTATGGTATTAGTAATAGTGTGGACCAGAAATGTTGTCGGAACTACATAATTCCCCAGAGAAGCATAAGTCAGTCCTCCTTAACTTACCAGTCTATCAAAAGTAGTCTGCTGGTTGGGTTGTTTTCAGTGTGTGGATTGTAAGATAAAGATTGAGCTTTAGAGTGCGACTGTCTTTTCAGGTTCTGTTTTCAGGGTGTGTGATTCTTTAGTTGTCTAGGAAATAGCCATGTCTGCAACTGTCTTCTGAAGTTTACATGCTCCTGGATTCTTAGAATGCTGGCTGGCAGGGCATTCTATAGCTTGGCAGCTTGTACTGAGAAAGCAGTGCCTCCTAAGGATTTCCTACAGTAAGGTGGTATCATGATAAGTGGTGCAAGCCTGGAGCTCAGTGTCCTGATTTGTTTTTATTGCTTGAATTTAGCCTGGAAGTATAGCAGTACTTACCCTTGCAGGCTCTGTGAACAATTCAAAGTGCCTTGAACAATGCTCTTCTAGCTATAGGTAGCCTTCTGGAGTGATTGCAAGATTGGAGTCATGTGTTCTCTTAGGTGAAGGCAGAGAAGGAGTCTTGCAGCAGCATTTTGGATGAGTTGTATTTTGTGTTTGGTGAATGCAGGTGTAACAAGTTATAAGCTGTTGGCATAGTCAAGCTTGGAGATTATCCAAGGTATAGGAAGATGCAACATAGTGTTTGCATTGTGTAGATGGCACTCTATTTTACTTTGTTAACATGTGGTATCAAATATTGGACTGAATCCATGGTTAACCTTAGGTTTCTGACTTGTCTTGATATTGTTGGAGGGGCCTCATGTTAGCGGTAGGCCGGTATTTTGTCATTTTCTGCAGGTAATAAGCCCTGTCTTTGCGATATTTTGCTTTAGATGGTGTTAGACCTGTCAACTTTATGGTGGTCTTTTCCTCATCTTTTTGCCTCCCATTTTTGCTGATTTTTTTTGTTGGCCCTAGGACTTTGAGTACTTTACCAATGCTAATCAGTGCTAAAGTGCATATGCTTCTCACTAAACATGATGACATTGGTATATACCTGATTGCCATATTTATTGTGCTGGTAAGTCCCTTGTTAAGAGGTATACCATATACTCTGGTCCTGTACTTCAAATGCTATTATTGGACTGCAGCACTGATTGTGCCACCCACAGAAGTACCCTTTCAAACCTGTCTCATGCCTGCCACTGCAGTGCCTTTGTGTGCAGTTTACTGCCAATTCAGCTTGGCATTTAAAACTACTTGCCAGGCCTTAAACCATCCTTTTATTTAATATGTCACCCTAAGGTAGGCTCTAAGAAACCCTAAGAGCAGGGTGCTATGTAACTAAAAGGTAGCACATGTACCTTTACTTTTGCATGTCTGGTAGTGACAAACAGCCTATTAGGCCAGCACAGGGAATTCCTTAATACATTTTTAAGCTGTAATCCCTGATCATAGAGGAATAGCCTTTTCATGTTTCATATGTTTGGAATGGCAATGATAAATCCTTCTTACTGGTGAAGTTGGATTTAACATTTCTGTTTTAGAAATGCCACTTTTAGAAAGTAGCCATTGCTCTGTACTTACTGCTCTTCATGCCTGACAGCCTGTCTCCAATACACATCTGGGTTGGGTGACAGCTACACCTAATGCATTCCCTCTAGACAGCCACAAGCACAGGAATGTGAGGCTCATCTGCACTCAGAGCACTCATCTGCATTCTGATGGGTCTTCCTGAGCAGGGAGGAATGGAAGGGGCTGACACTTACACTTCAATAGGTAGTGTCTTGTCCACATACAAAACACTGATTTACCCTCACAGGTATCCTGGCAGACAAGACCGTATTGAAAGGGATCCTTAGTGCATTCAGAGAGTTCCTTTGAAGTCACTCCCTACATCAAAAGCACTTTGGGATATAAGTACTGGGTCTCCGACTCCCTAAAAACAGACACTTCTGGATCTTAAACTGAATCTCTGTCAGAAGGACTGCTGTGCTGCTTAAAGTACTCAGCAGGACAGCTTTTCTGGTAGGACTTTTCTACTTGTTGTCCTGCTGCTCCCTGACTCTGCTGGAAGGACTTTGCCTTCCCTCCAAGTGATCTCCAAGGGCTTGCTGGTTGGCCTCCTTTTTTCTGAAGTCTAAGGGACACAAAAGACTTCCTACAAACCTGCTGGTGCTGCTGGACTCTGCCTTCTGTGAGTACGACCCTTCCCTGAGGTGCCCCCTCCAAACTCGGGGCCTCAGAAGTGTGGTCTGCAGCTGTTTTCATCATAAACCGATGTAATTCTTCGACTGCATGAGAAATTCAGTTGCATCGCCCTTCGATGCCGATGCAGAAGCTGCCTGACGACAGCAGTTCCACTGCCTCCACAGCTCAATGGCGGCGCTCTGCACGGCTCCACAACAACGCATTGCATTCACTTCAATGGAGCACGACCAGGATGTGGGTTCCTCATTGAGAGTGCATGATGCAGCAACGGTTCCGAGGAGACTGCGGGCTGTGATGTGGAGTCTGTTGTCTGGGATGTGTTGAGTTGTGGTGGTGCTGATACAGCTGCAAGGTGATACATCGCGTTGAGTTGGGTCTGCCTTCAGGACCCAAGCTGGGCTGGCAGAGCACCTACAGGTCCACTTCATATGGTTCAGGACTGGGGTGCCACCTCTTGGTGGGTAAGACGTATAACAGGTGGAGTCTAGGTACTGGGTTCAAGAATGGTTGGAGTTTCTTCTGTCCCTGAGGCTTTGATCAGCCAACTGCCCTTGGAGTAACTCTTGTGGTCCTGGGATCAAGATGCATATCCAGTCCTTTTTCTCAGGCAGCAGGGCAGCAGATTGGCAGTCTTTCTTGCAGAACATCACAGAAGTCTATCTGAGTCTTCCATAGGTGCAGAGGACTGCTGAAGAGTTGGGTCTCAAGGTCCATTATTTATACCTGGTGCCAGCTTTGAAGTAGGAGAAGGTTCTGGAAGTTTCCACCCCCAGAGGTTTTTGGAATTTTCTGCCATCCTGGTCTGGCGCCAGCTTTTCTGGAGTCGAAAAGGAATAGTGTCTAACCCTTTGTGAGTAGGCCCAGGCAGAACCTTTGTGATCTCCAAGTGTGGTAGGTGTCAGTCCCCCCCCCATCAAGTCAGAAGTAGCGTATCCTGGCAGTTAGAAATGGCAGCTTAAACTGCACAAACAGGATGCAATAAAGGCATCTTTAGAAGGATGCTTTAGTGGGTGCACAATAAGTGCTGCAGGCCCACTAGTAGAATTTAACTTACAGGCCCTGGGTACAAGTAGTACCACTTTACTAGGGATTTACAAATAAATTAACTGTTCCAATGGGGCAGAAACAAATTTCACCATGTTTAAAGGAGAGAGCAACAGTACTTTAGCACTTGTCAGCAGTGTTAAAGTTCACAGAGTCCTACAAGCCAACAAAAATGGGTTCAGAAGACAGGAGGGTGAAGTCGAGAAGGTTGGTGATGGCACTGCAAAAAGGGCTACGTCCAACACCTTTTATATATGGCATGTCAAACAGGTGGTCACAGTGTGAAACGATTGCACAACTGTACAGGGCATTGAGTCATGTTGTTCTTAAGCCAGCAACCGCAATGGCCTTTACCATTCAGAATGCATAAGTGGTCGTTAATATCTAAAAATACCATTCATTCAGAAACAATGTCCAATCATGAAACCCCAGATTCTAATAAGGCATAGTGCTTTGATTAGCCTATTATGCTGGGAGTCATCACAAGTCAGGTACAACTTACATTTGATTGACATTGCTTCCGCTTACACTGGCCTGCTGTGAAATGTAGTCTGGTAAGATAACTGCAGCTCCAGAGATCTATATTTGTATTGCAGGAGCCAAATATTTTGTTAGGTTTCTCTGCTTGCAAAATAGGGCTGCAAATACCCCAACCAGCAGTACTGTAAATCTGAAATGATCCAATATAGCCTGCAATGTCACAGAGGACTGCTATAGCAGAATGTGTATCTTTTAAAAATTGTTTAATATCTAGATCATTCTGCCAGGGTCAACACGCTGAGGATCCATCCCCTTGGATAAAATATTTTGGAAACTATAAGTAGGGCATTTCGTTTTCACCATTGCTGCAGCCGTGAAATGTTTAAAACACACAGCTTACCACTAATTTCCCAAAATGTTCTTGATGGATATACTCCAAGCTCTCTATAAAGATATTTAAACCTAGTGACAAGTTAAATTAAAATGTCTCTTCCGAAGTTGGTTGAAAATAGGAAACCCCACACTTTATAAAGCAGATGTGGTTTCCTAAATTTACATGCGATAAGGTTTATCCTTTCAGGCCTTCCAGGTGTGATGATTTCCTGATGCAGAATGTCCCAGGTATGATATCCTCCAGCGAAAATATGTTGAGTGTGGAGGCTGGACATCTACCACCTGAGGTAAGAGGTGCGGGAGGGATAACTCTGAGCTGAGGCCAGCTCATTGTTTATAAAAAATAACTTGAAAGATTTGCATTTCACACAGCTTGAACAGTTAAGAAAATGCATAAAGTTGCAACTCAGACTTTACACTTTTCTACTTTAAATCCCATCTAATTGATAGGATTTAAAGTTGGATTGTGGAAAGTTGATTGAGCGTGCTCTAATATGTACATTAAAAAATCCACATATTTTTTCACATAGAATCACAAGGTGTGCACCAGAATATCAAAAGCAGAATATTGATGGCACAGAATATTGAGGACTAAATACTGTATCCAAATTATCAACTGGTAAGTAATTATGGATTTTCTATGTTTCACTCCACAAATATGTACCTACACAGTATATATCTCTTCAAGAGATATAGATGTATCATTAGGAATAGTAAATCTATACTTCCTATATATGCACTTACCTTTCAATATTCTGTCATCGATATTCTTGTACTGCGATATCCTGGGGGGTCAATATTTAGTAGGACAATCAGTGTTTGTAAAAGAATGTACCTGTAGAGCACAGCTTTAATGTGTGATCATAGCTGAGGGCCATACCCCCTAAAAGTATACTACTGGCTAAAGGCCTGATTCAAACCTCTTCATATATGTTTGTCATTCAGAAAAAGTTTTAATTCCATAACTATATAGTACATGTAAACAGGTTGAACTCGTTTAAATGCATCAATTAGACACCTTTCTATTTTTTAACCTGTTGCTATCCCTCTGCTTTTTTGTATCCAATTATCTCTTATTTTACCTCATTTACAGTCCACGGGCAACCAGTACTTATTTTCACAGATCTCCTATGAGATAGCATCTCCAATATCTATCCAGATATTGTGGCGTATCTGTGTGCAAACCGCTCCTTTCTGTGCTATCATCTCTGCCTGTACCATTTTTATTTTACTTGCGGAATTTGCAGTGCTGCATGACAGCAGCACCACAAGCTTGGGAATAAAAATCAGCAATGCCCTGAGACTGGAGATAAAAAAACACACACAGACATAGAGGCACAAAAAGAGAGGTTGCACAGATGCTGCTTACTTTGAGCCTGTGGTTACAGGTGAGGCACTCATTTTGGCAGATCAGGGCTTATTTGTCATCAACAGATTTTGATCCAGAGCAAAAGATAAAATAGGACAAAAGTGGGAAAGAAGGAGGAAGAGAAAGATGGGGAAAAAAGTGGCAAAGGGAGAAACCAGGGATGAAAAGTTACTTGCAAGAGTGTGTTAAAGAGGCAGCAAGTGTGGGGTACTGGATCAAAGAGGCGTGAGATGGAATCAGGACTACGCAGCCATAGCAGTTTGCACCACAACCTTCTATAGCGCAAGTCACAGGATTCTGAACAAAACCTTTAGCCTGGCAATAATTCTTTTACAAATAAATACGGTGCACAGGAAACTTGAACATACAGACTGCACATTTTTGCATGCATGTGTTTGCAAGCATTAGTATACGAAAGTCAGACTTTTTTGCTGCTCTTGATAGAAGTAGCAGACTGGATCAGAAAATGTGGTAGATAACTCAGTCCATTAATGCAATTCCCATGTAGCTTTATAAATGACTTCTTGAAGCATCATGCCATTCTATGGGACCTTTAGAGTAAATTATAATGGGCAACTCATTATTCAACCTTGATAGTGTCTCGGTAGTTATGGTCTAATTTTCTTAATAAATTTGGGGCCTTTCAATGAATCTGCAGGTAATGTTCCAACAAAAATAATAATCTGATATGGGCTCAGCATGGCAAGTTTCTTGAAGATCTGTTAAGGGGGGGATAAGTGATATTTCCCAATGTAACTTTCTCAGGATTCTTTGCTCTTTAATACAAGAAAAAGCATCTAAGCTAGAATTACACCAAACGTGCCATAAAAATAAAACTTTACTCAAGGAAACGCGTTTGCTTGGTTTACAATTCTGAAGGGCTGGACTTGAAAGGGCTAAATGATAAAGATATTGAGATGGATAATTTTTTTAACCTTCTTAAGCTCACAAATCCATGGAGGAACGGCAAATCTAGTTAAAAAATAAAATTACCATTCAATTGTGGAGCTTTTTCTCCCATCGTCCATTGTGTATTTGAAAATATGATTGGTGATTTGTGAATCCCCTGCAGTCCGGTAGACTGGCTGTCACATAAAAATTTCTGTTTCAGCCGCAATTACCCATAATGATTCATTCATCACCATTTTGGAGAAAATAAAATCAAAAAGGGCATAAGGAAACTTAATGAGACTATCCATCCCCCAGGCCCTGTTGGACCGCTGACATTAAAATAAATATTTAAAAAAATATTTTTATCATTGGTAATCACAAATCAGATCCCGCAGACCCCTCTTTGGATCACAAGGTTCCGTGTAAAAATAATTTAGTGCCCACCAGCGGGTCGCAGAGGGACAGGCCCTGCAGCCAACCCCTGCTGTGCATGGCATTCAGCCATGCTCAGTGAATGTTGGCTTCCAGCTGTGGGCTGGGCATAGAGCCTGGCCATAGGCAGGTTGGTCACCAGCGGTGGTTTGGGTAATGGGCCTAGTCGTAGATTGGTTAGTCACATGTGGTTGGTTGGGCCATAGGTCAGGCTCTGTGCCATGAACAGGAAGGCTTGGCCAGCCATTGCAGGTTTGGACCCTGTGCACACAGGCCATGCCTGTGATACCGAAAAGGGTAACAGGAGAAAACAGTCCCTTGGCCAATCAGAGGGACCGACTTTTTTAAATTACAGGACTGCTCGACTCCTGTGGCACCCACTTTGGTGTGTGGCCAAAATATCAAATAAAAAATATTGTATTACATAATTATCGTGTCAAGAATTTCTCGTTGACAAAAATATCGCTGACAGAAATATTGAAGGTATGAGTATCATTTTAAGAGTTACTTTTTATATTGCTGTCAAAAATATAATTTACAATAATATCGCTGTCATAAATATTATTTTTATGGATTAATTTATATGTGCTTTTTACATGTGTTTTATTTTATTTGTATGGCAATTTTTGTGTTACTATGTTTATTCATTCTTTATAGCAAAATTTACAAAATGTTCAAATTATTTTATTTAGAAATATAAAGATTTTTCATTATTGTACATGTATTTAAGTTATAGGAGCAGGATGTTAGATTTTTAGGGGGAAAAGATGGGGAGATTGTTAAAATTTGTTAATAATTTATTTGTATGTTACATGTTATTAAATGTATTCAATTTTTATTAGTTGTTTAAATGTGTAAATATTGTATTACATTTTATATTGGTTTTTACATTTTTAAATGTTGATATATATATTTTATACAATTATTGGAATGTTATGTAGTTTATTTTTAAAAAGTGGCATATTTGTGGGTATATAATAGAATGATAAATGTTACCACTTTAGTGTCCAACACCTTTCACAAATTTGCATATTAAAAACATGCCACAAATGTTTTTACAGTTTTTATTTGCTCTCTATTTGTTACTGCTGTACAGTTTTACAATTTGTAATATATATACTTCAAGTAAAATAAAAATATACAATTAAGTAAATGAAACACATTTTCAGTATTTTTAATAATATAAAATAAGGACAAACATGTTTATATAAATGTGTATGTGATAGATTTTGATATTTTATTTTTTGTTGTTAACCATTTTTTAACATTTATTACCTTTTTTGGCATATATATTTTACACATTATTTTCACAAATCTTTTATTATTATATATTAAATAATTGTATATATTTTATACTACTATTTAATTTATACTCTACAATCTTCATAATTTTTTATGACATAGTTGATATGTTTTACATGTTTGATAATTTTTAAAATTTCTTTTAAACATTTATTCAACACTTTTACAATGTTTCCCAATCATTTCTATGGGGAGATAGTCTTTTTTGTTAGTTTCATTTAACAGACTTTTTTTTAATCTTTTACTTGCTATTTTGTAACCTATTTGTGTTAGTTTTGGTCTATTTTCCCAGAACTAGGTTACAGTAAGGCACTGCTGTTCATCAGAACAGGGGGCACCTTTATTAAGGATTTTTTTAAGGGTTTTGAGGGTAGGGGAGATTTAGGAGGGAAGTTTAAAAGTTAATTATAGTGATGTTTGTTGTTTTTTTAAATATTTAGATCTACTGCGGTTACTATTTTACATTAGCTTGCCGTTCGTGTTTTTTACACTGTTTTAATAATGTATTACTATGTTATGTTAACTTGTGTGGTTTTACTTATATTTTGATGATTTACTGTCATGTACACAAACTTATGGATATATGTTTTTTGCAGATTGGTCTTGTCAAATTCTTTGACATGTTTTTGTCCACGAATTTATTATTTGGGCATTTAGAGTTGCTGATTATTTTTTAAAGGAAATCAGTTTGGTTTATAATAAACCAATGGTTTTTACTTTGATTTCCTTTTTTTAGGGTTTCCTGGAGTGGTTCTTTTTTTTAAAACACTTTTTGGGGTTTTAATGGTACCTGGATACTCTCGGATTACTTCAAGGGATTTTGATTGAAATTGTTATATTTTTATGGGGATATTTGGATTTATTTATCTTATTTTTGGTGGATTCAAAATGTTTGTTACGTGGAGTCAGAGAAAGATGCAGAACAGTAGGTTTTAATTTTTTTATTTATTTTGGGTGAGAAATGTGATATTACATTGTTTTTATTAAATATATGTGACTGTTATATGGAATTCTTTGGATTATATGTTGTTAATATTTTATGTGATGGATTGGATTTTAGTTGATCTATTTTGGTTGGTGATAATTTTTTATTTTTTTTAAATAATTTAGTTTTAAATTAAATTATATCAGTCTTTATTAACATTGTTATTTTAAAAAGTTGTTTGACTGATCTAATAAAATATTATATCTATTATTAAAAAAAAAAGATTTGGTATGTTGGTTTACAGTTTATTGTACTTTTTGAGGACCTTAGTAGGCTAAGATTTATTTTATACTGTGCTTTTGGCTATCATTTCTAAGTAATGTAGTCCTTTGTTATTTATGAAGAGTTTGACTTTAAATTGGTGCACGTCGTACATTCTTTTGGTTTGTTTGTTTTGGTTTGTTTGCTACGTTTATGGTCAATTTGACTAACAGATTGCTCCATAGCTTTGTTCTTTTTGCAATACTTCTATAAATTTGTAAAGTGTAGCTTGAGTTCTGCCTAGAGTGGATCGGAAGGCATTGTGCCACCCTTCCACTGCATTATTTGTGTTGGCTTCCTATGCCAAAGTGCTGTCATAGACATTCCACCTTGGTATTTGGAATTTGTGTTGTCGTCTGTGTTCTGAGCAATGCAATCTCCTAATCTTCAATATAGTCCAACTGTCCATTAGGGGACTAAGTTTGCCTTCATGTTGTTGGAAGAAAGGGCTTTCTATTAGTAGACTGCAGTGGTTGGCTACCTCTGTGACAGGGACATAGGCTAGGGCTATAATTTTTTTCATTTCAAAGGCAAATTGGGCGTTTGTGGAATATTCTAGACTTAGGGCTTCATTACGAGTTTGGCGATCCAACCTCCGTAGGACCGTGTCCGCCCCCGTCAGCAGCCCATGGTGCTGGCAGTCCAAAGATTGTTGTATTACAAGTTGAAGACAGGGCCGGCGGTGTGTGGGGGGGTTTGCAGTGGTGGTGCGTATTTTCACAAATATATTGATGCTTGTATGTGCATTTCGACTGAAGATGTGTCGGATGCATACATATGCATGATATATTTGGAAAAATACCATACATCTAATAGCGGGGTTCAGCCCATATGTGGGCAGTCCTGGCACTGGAAGATTGCTGCAAACAGGGTCGTAATCCACGGGGTGAAGACCCTGCTGTGTAGGGGCGACCTGGAGAAAGGGATCCGCGTCAGAATCTGCCTAGACGAACAAGAATGGGGTGAGTACGCACCCTAAATCCTACATTCCCCGCCACCTTGAAGCAGATGGTCAGACTGCCCCGGTCTACTTGTGGAACAATCAATTCATAATACGGATGGCGGTGCAGCTCCCCTGCATTGCCATATGGCGGCTGCCTTTCCGCCGACTGCGAACCCGGCGGTTGGACATTTGCTTGCAGTCTCAGAGGTCCTGCAGCGGTCTTCATAAAATCGGTCTGCCGAACTTGTAATACTGCAGTCAGACCACCGAGCTCACCATACTTGACCACCACAACCCATAAGGCGGTCCAATTGACCGCCAAACTCGTAATAAGGCCCCTAGTGCTGATTTTTGGAGATGTCTCCATATACTTTGATTAAAACAAGAGTAACAGCCTTGTATAGCTATGTGGGGGTATATTTTTAAAATTGTTCTAATCATGGCTTGTTCAAAGTCTATGATTATGTTTTGGGTGTAGTAGTCATTTGTTGCATGTGCTACATGGTTTAAGAGCTTGTAATAAGTGCTGCTTTGTTTATTTGGTAGTAGGGCTTATACAAAAGGGATATTTGTCTTTTGATATTCACCATGTATGGTGTATATCTGAGTAAATGGTTTGGGACACGTTTTTAAAGGCCCCATCTGTCATCCAGGTTTTACATTGGCTAAGTTTCATTAAGTTGTTGGCTGTAGAGAATATTCTATTTTTTTTCTCATTATTTAGGTTGTCATGCATAGGAACAGGTTGCTCAATGTGTGTAATTGTTAATTGTTCAGGTATGTCTGACTGGTATCTTCTAGGGGCAGGAGGGTATCGCTGGTGGCTTTTTTAGTTCATGCATGCAATTAATCTTTTTAAAGTGGGGATAGGTAGTAGTTGCCCTTTTCTATATTCGGGGACTATAGGTAAAATATCCTTCAATATTTTGCTTGTGGGTTCCTGGGAGCTAGTGCTTGCTCTCTTATATCTTACAGTATTTCTTGTACTTTCTCTCATGAATTACTGCATTATCTTCTGTGGTTGCCCTCCCATAGCATGCATTAGAATAATATTTAGTACATTTCATGTTTATAGTTTCTGATGATTCACTTTTTTGGCTGTTGGTGTAGGCCATGTGGTTTACTAACTGCTTTCCTTTCAGTAAGTGATAAACCATGCGACCTTTGTCCTTATATCTGTAAATATTGTTATAGAGTAAAAATATAATTTATTTTAAGTTTTGCATGATTGTCATTAACATATTAAAAAATGCATTTACTTCTATGTTGTATACTTACATGTAGGTTCTGGTGAGATGTTTTACCCGTTTCTGCAGTTTTTCCCTTGTAGATGTTTTAATTTAATGTGCAGCAGGTGCTTTCATTTCTGTTGATTGAAAACAAACGGTAAGTTACAATTTTAATGGTACTTCGTTGATAGTTTGAAGGAGTTGAGTCATTAGGTCTGTTTTTGTTTGCTATTTGGGTGAGTTTATCATTAGTTATTTACTTATATATACTTACTTTCTTATTTCTTTTTACGGGTTTGTTTACATTTACATTTACAGTTAATATTTTGTGACAGTTTATTGTTTTTCAAGTTGAAGAGTTTTTCTTTTAGGAAGTCTGTTTGAAAAAAGATAAAAGTTGAAAAGTGTGTTAATATTTATTTGCTATTTTATATTATTAAGTTTGTTAACAGTTACGTTTAGTTTAAATATAAGAGTTACTTACTTGGTTATGTAATTATTATTTTGGTGATAATATTGTACTTGATATTGTGTGGATCAATATTTTTGGCATATTATATATTTATTTAAAGGTAAAGATATTTTTGTTTTCAATATGTTTTAAAATATATATTTTTTTAACAACGATATTTGTGTTCTCGATATTTGTGGTTTTTATAGTTAAGTATATGAAGTCTGTAGGGAAGTGTCCTTTTTGTATGGTCACCCCCCCCCCCCCACCTTTTTGTTCCAATGCTGATGGTTATGTCTCTGAAAGTGCACTGGAGCTTGCTGCCAAGGCCACAGTGCCAGTACTCTCTCCCTGAAACTGTTATGTGTAAATTGGCAACCCCAATTGACAAGGACTTTGCCCCCATATAAGTCCTTAGTAGATAGTACAAGTGGTATAACCAGGGCATGGGTGGTAAAAGAGTCCCCAGGGCTTGTAACACTATTTGTGCCACCCTGAGTGACCCAAGTAAACTACTAAAAGCAGGCCTACCATTGCAGACTGCAGAAGCTGTACAAACTGCTCAAACTCGACTTTGCCTTCACCATGGGTGGTAAAGCCAATGTACAGTGGAGTTGTGTAGAGTGGAATACCATACAGTAGAGTGGGGAAGGTTAAAGTTGTGTACAGCTTAGATTGAAGTGGCATACAGTGCAATAGCATAGAGTGGAGTACAGTTGAGTGGTGTAGAGAAGAATGGTGTGGAGTGGAATAGCGTACAGTAGAGTAGCATAGACTGGAGTGGTGAACAGTGGAGTTGGTTAAATTGGAACACCATAATGAACTAGCATATAATAAAGTGGCATAGAGTGGTTTACACTGGAGTGCCATAGCGTGTAGTAGCGTATAGTGGAGTGCAAAACAGTGGAACAGCATAGAGTGGAGTGGCATAGAATGGAGTGGCACAGAGTGGAATAATGTGTCTTGGAGTAGGGTACAGTGCAGTGGCATACAGTGAAGTAGTGTCGAGTGCAGTGGCGTACACTGGAGTGGGGTAGAATACAACAGCATACAGTGGAGTGACATACAGTGGTGTGGTGTCCAATGCAATAGCATAGAATGGAGTGCCATTGAGTGGAGTAGCATACAGTATAGTGGCATATGGTGAAATACAATACAGTGGACTCTTGTACAGTGGAGCGGCATAGAGTGAAATAGTATATAGTAGAATAGCATATAGTGGAGTGACTTACAGTGGAGTCGGTGTACACTGAAGTGGCATAGAGTGTGGTTGCATGCAGTGTAATAGCATATAGTGGAGTTGTGTAGAGTGGAGTTGTGTACAGTGCAACAGTTCAATAACGTATAGTGGAGTCTTGTATAGTGGAGTGGCGTAGAGTGTAATAGCAAATAGTGGAATTGCGTACAGTGGAATGGCATACAGGGAAGTGGTGTAGACTGGAGTGGCATACAGTGGAGTCGGGCAGAGTGTAATAGCATACAGTGGAGTGGCGCACATTGGAGTAGCATCCACAGGAATAATGTGGAATGAAGGGGCGCAAAGTTGAATGCCAAATAGTGGAGTGGTGTAAAGTGGAGTAGCATACAGTGGAGCGGAATACTGTGAAATTGCGTGCAGTGGAGTTTTAAAGAGTTGAGTGGCATACAGTGGAATAGCATAGAGAGGAGTAGAGTTCAGTGTAATGGTGTAGAGTGAAATAGCGTATAGTGGAGTAGCCTCCATTGGAGTGGCGTACAGTGGAGTAGTGTGAACTAGAATAGCATAGAGTGGTGGTGCGTAGAGTGTAAGAGCGTAGAGTGTAGTGGCATACAGTGGAGTTGCATACAGTGTAATAGAGTAGAGTGGAGTGACGTAAAGTGGAGTTTTGTACAGTGGATAGGCATGCAGTGGAGTGGCGTAGATTGGAATAGGTATAGTGGAGTGGTGTATAGTGGCATGGCGATGAGTGAAGTGACATACAGTGGAGTGGTGAACACTGGAGTGGTTTACACTGGGATTCTGTAGAGTAGAGTGGTATATAGTGTGGTGGCGTACAGTGGAGTGGCATACGGATGTATGTGAAATTTAGCAGCATGTAGGTTATGGTGGGAAGAGTAAAGCAAAACAGGAAATTATGCTTCCTTGCATATCTCCAGATTTACCAATCAATGCAGAGCCACAATGGTGGCCTTGTGTTGCTTTGTAAGCCTGACTTAAGTATTGCGTTGCCCATGTGACACAATGCGTGACACAGGGATGCTGCAATGCAAAAATACAGCTAGGCCTTAGTTATATTTTGGGCCACTGTATATTGCTGCAACTTAGGGCCTGATTCCGATGTCGTTCGGAAGGCCTCTGAATCGGATTTGGCTTTCCCGGATCCGATTCGTAGCCCTTGTTTATGACCGAATCATACACAGGTCCGAACGACCAAGTACAATGCAAAGATCGAGTACGCTCTGACCGAATCGTTTCCGGGGCGCAAACCTGTCCGTACAACTGGTTCGTAGCCGAATCGTGCCACGCTATGGAGCCGAATTCCGACCGAGCGAGTACGATGCACGATTCCAACAGCCACTTCGCCTCGGTCTCAGTGAGATGAAACGGCTGTCAGAATCGTACTTTGGGGGGCCGGAGCAGGCCCCCCTTCACCCGGGGCCCTCCGAATCTGTCACGGGGTGTGCCCATGGGTCCCCCCGATTCAGGCATGCACAGTGTGGCGGGCACAGTGGGGTAGTGTATGCTTTTCCCCACCCACCCCTTTTTGCTATGGGAGCCTGTCTACGCGTCTGTACACAGGCTCCATAGAGTTCAATGGGAGTCCAAGCGAACCGAGTCCGTAAGCATGCAGCTGCATCGTACTCGCTCGTTCGGACTGCCGGAGCACGTTTCGCTCGGAAAGCCCTCCGGATCCGAGTCGTACGGAGGGCTTTCCTAGGGAGATCAAAATCAGGCCCTTAGTGGTATACCATTGTACATGGCAATGGCAAGCCAGTATATACTTGGGTAATGGCTGTTTTTAGAAAATGATAAGGCAGCCATATGGTTTATACTGCACTTTGGCTGTGTTCTGTGTCTGGGCCTTAGATATAGGTAAATAGTTGGCTTTATTGTAGTTCCCTACCTATTATCACTTTAAAGTAGTAATAGGTAAGGAAATGTATTTATATTTTTTTACATATTTTTAAATTTGATTATGGAGTACTGTGCTAGTACCTAGTAAGTATTGTATTTTTTAGGAAATGTTTCTTTCTTTTTTTTTCAGTTGCACGCCATTTGTACAGTATTTTTTAGGTATTTCCGCAGTACTTCATACACTTTTTTTATAGATTGAACTATGATAAAATTATAAATACACTGTTCTACACTATATTTGTGAAATATATACGGTATTACAGTGCTTTTTCTATTTTTTAAGATATTTAAAAAAAATGTAAATACCAGGTACTCCCTAGGCAATACTGCGGTACTCTGTAACATTTTTTAAAAATATATAGAAAATTATAATTATTTTTCCCTACCTTTGACCACTTTACTAAAGTGGTAATCATTGGGGAAAAAATATAAAACCTATACTTACCTATATCTAAGGCCCTAAGCCAGAACACTGGCAAAGTGGCCTTAAAACAACATGGCTGCCTTCACCTTTTGCGAAAGGGAGTCATTATCCAATCTGGCAATGACTTGTCATCGCCATGTACTGTGGTAGTTTTATGAATTTTTGCGAAATTCTGTTAAAGTATAGTGCTTCCAGATATTACTTAATTTAAATACCTTATAACGTAAAAATCCTTAGGGGCTTATTACGAGTTTGGCAGTCTAGAAGCCCCCTAAAACCCGTGGTGGCGGTTCGACCGCCTTATTACGAGTCTGGTGGTTGAACAGCCACCAGCCCGACACAACACCGCTGGCACAGCCAGGATCCTGGATCCCGCTGTGCCGGCGGTGTGCAGAGTGGGGGGGAAGAAAGGCGGTGCAGAGCCTGGCACCATCGTCCATATTACGACTTGCCCTTCCGCAAGCCTGTTCATGGCAGGGAAATCACCATGAAAAAGCTGGTGGAACGGAAAAGAGGGGGGCTCTAACAGGCCCCCCGGGCATTGTTGCACATTTTGTTATGTGATGGGGGCACATGTTGTGCCCCCTATGCCTGCACTTTTGTGCATGCACTGTGTGGCATGCAAGACATGATGCATGCCAGCAGTGCCCGCACAACAGTGCAGGTGCTGCTGGGCTGCTGCTTTGGCTTCAAGCTCACTCATTGGCTTCAGGCTCACTCAGTGAGCTGAAGCATGCAGACAACCAAGACCACGGCTGGCACAACGTCGACTCGGCGGTCCAGTCCTAATGCAGCGGTCTTAAGACCACCGGCATTGCAGCCTCGAGGTGGATGCTGCTTTGGTGGTCAGACCGCTAAAGTCATAATAGGGCCCTTAGCATATTTACCCGCAGTACCAAAAAGATCATCTATGCATCATGATGCACAATCTTGCCAAGTTTCATGTAAATCCGTTAGGCCGTTTTTGCACTACCGCAAATACAATAGTCAATGGAAAATGCGTTAGTAGGAAAAGTATTTTGGGACCCCTTTTATCTTTGCATCCCCTTAATGATTCACCACAAAGATTTATATCATCACAAAATGCAGAAAATGCTATAGTTCTGGAACGTTTTGTGGTGATTTGTCAAACGGATGGAAAGTTATTAAGAAGCAAAAATCTGAGGAATTCCTATTTCTGAGAATCCTAACTAAATTAAAGACATGCAATCAGATTTTACGTGATTTTTTTCTTTTTATCTATTATATTTGTTATCTATTTGCTTATAGGTGTACATAATCATTTGACCATAACTGTGTCTTTTAGTTGTTTATGCAGTAATTCTGAAACTCTACATATGCAGTCTAGTTTATTTTTTGGGCTTCCTTGCTACTTTTAGTAGGATTCTGCTACATATGAAGGCCAAAGTGAATAAAAGTCAATCAGTGTAAAAACAAATTTAGATTATAATTTTTCATTCCTTGCGGCCAATTATCATGTCCTCCATATAGGAGTTTGCGTAGGTCAATACTGGGTCACTTTTTCTTCTGTTGCACAGGAGTGCATAAGAAAGATGTTTTTGTTTGGCTTGTTGGGCACAGTTTTATTTTGTGAGCCATAGAGCATGCAAAGACAACTTTTTTAGATTAAGACGTATTCTACTTGTTATGTATTTGTTTATTGGTTTCAATTAGCAAGTGTCTATAAATGGGTCTTTCATTTGTTTATGTACTAAATCTGAAACTTTACATAAGCAGTCTTGTTTATTTTTTGGACTTCCTTGCTACTTTTAGTAGTATTGAGGTACAGAGATATCACTACGTTTTTGGCCCTTACAACTTCATACCACTTAATAACAAGACTAGCAAAAAGGATCACTTCATAATCTAATGTGCATTGCTGTGAAATGTCATTATAATGTGTTCAGCCATTTTACTGCTACATCCAATACAAAAAGTCTGTGTAAAATGCATTGGGCTCAAAACCTGTTTTGAGACCCCCCTTTCTTTATTTGAATCTCCTTGACGAAACGCTGAAAAACTCTCCATCCTCTGCCAATTCAATGGGGGCAATAGGTCTGGAAAGTTTAGCTGAAGTTCGTCAAACGGGTGTTAAGTTATTAAAGGGCAAAAATCTGAGGAATTCCTATCTCTGGGTAACCCTAACTATAAATTGGCTAAGCTACTCTGGGTTATAGATATATATATCGCCCCTGCCACATGACCTGCTGAGATATTATCAATGATGTCATATAAGATGTCATGCCTGATGTAACGTGTGGGATAATTAGCAGTGCATGGCAAGGGCACGAGTTATAGCTACCTTAGGGCATAAGTTTTTTTAAATAAATATAACTATAACTGCTGAATTTCTATGGTTGTGTTTGTGTAAACTCTGAACCTAACTGTAACATCCCTGTAACCTTTGTTTTTTTTAAAGAATTTCTAAGGTTTTTTTAATTCTATTTCCTAACTATAATGTCCCTGTAATCTTTGGTTTTTACGGTGAATTTCTGCGTTTTTGTAATGGTGTTTCCTAACTATAACATCTCTATTACCTTTTTTTCTTCAGTGAATATATAGGGTTTTTATAATGTAGACTAATGTATAATTACCATACATTAATCCAACCACCGATGCCACTGTCTTCTGCTGTGCGAGGTGGGGCATTGGCAGCGGGGCCTGCAGCCAACTACCCGCATGCAGCCAACCCCATGCCATGCACAGCCTTCGGCCACGCCCTGCTGCTGACCCCCACATGAAGCCTGCCCTATGCACCCCCAGGGCCAGCCACATTTTCTTAAGGGATGGGGTACTTGGCCCCAGGGATACCATCCCCTGGGCCCAACGCTGAATTTATGGGGGCACACAGCTCCCCTTCCTGGGACGATTTCAGCCCCAGGGACCCCATATCATGGGACCCGGCCAAATAGTAAATCTAGAGGGAGCAAATAATATCCAAATAATAATGGTGGCCATGAGGGCCCCCCTGCCTGGTATGATTGTGGCCCTGTGGACCACATCCACAGGGGCCTGGCCAATAATTAATGGGGGCCATGCAGCCAACCTCCCCAGGTGAATTTCAACCTCAGGGACCCCATCCCCTGGGGCCCGGACAATTACAGGAGGGTGCTCTGTGTTTATCTTCTTTTAATTTTCCAGCGGATCCTCCGTGGATTCGCAGTAAAAGTTTTTTTAAAAACTTGTGGGACCCCACTAGGCCTAGGGGGTCAGAGTATTCCTGCCCCCTTATGGTATTTTGGGCATTTTATCTTGGGACTCGATCGAGTCTCAAGACGGCTGCCACCACTTCCTGGTTTAAGTGGTGGCAGCCAATCATATCTCATTTTGAGATCTGCCGGATTTGCGATCCCTTCGCGTCACTAGATATACATAAATATTTTTCTTTAATGACTCCAAAACTAATGAACAGCTTTACACCAAATTACAAAAAGCACTCTTTCTGGACCATGATATTGCATTTTTTGTTCTGCTAATAACTTTGGCGCCGTTTCAGGAAGACTCACGAAATTTTCAAAACTAGCTTGTCACTCAATCCATCTGCTGTGTTAAACGTTGCAGGGTGATTGGTAAAATGGGGCCAAGAAAAAGGGGGAATCCCAAAATATTTTTTCTCCATGCCATTTCCCATAGGGATTTTAGACACAACTTGGAACTGTTGAATGGAACTACACCAAATTTGGCAGAAAGCTAGATCTTGGTCCAGAAGGAGTGCTTTTAGGGATTTTGTGTAAATCTGTTTGTGGAGGGCAGTACACATGGCCCCCCTTCCCATGGTCGATTTCAGCCCTGAGGACTGTCACCTCCATAGGTCTAGGCCAATATAATCTAATTATATCCCCGCCAAGGCCCTTTAGGGCCCAGGGACCGCCACCTCCCCAGGACCGGCTTGATTTAACAAAAAGCTTGAGGGGGCAGCGCAACTGCCCTCCCTGGCCACGAACAACCCCGGGGACCACCACATCCCCGGGGCTTGGCCAGATATTGAATGGGGAGGAGGGTCACCCTCCCAGGCTGCTTTGAGCCCCAACAAACAACACCTCCACGGGGCAGGCCCTGTAAAAACAAAGGAGGAGGGCTAGGCAGCAGCTTTTCTAGAGCCATTAATGGCCCTGGGGACTGCCACCTCCAGGGCTGGCTCCCTATGTCCGAGGTGCCCACCCTCAGGACATAGATGTTTGCTTTTGCTTGGCCGGAGCTTTGACAGCTTCTGCCAAGCAAGAGCAAAGAGTAAGTCCACTCCCAGTGGGTGGGAGAAGGAAAACTGTTTCCACCCACTGAGATCAGACTTTTCAGCTGTTTTCTTGCCTGAAAACAGATGAAAGAATTGCTCCCACATGCACTGAGCAGCATTTTTGGCTGGTCCCTGTGCACGGGAGCCATGCCGGCTCCCAATAGAGGCAAGGAGCAGGCAGGGATTGTGGGAGCATTGAGGGTCCCCCACCATTCCCAAAACTGCACAATGGGTGCCCTGAGTGGGGCCAGGGCACCCAGCATCAAGTGGACGGGCCCTGGAATTGGGGCCCATGGGTACAAAATCGGCTTGGGGAGGGGCTGCATGGCCCCCCCTTCTTCTTCAGGTAATTGGCTGGGCCCCAGGGGATAGGGTCCCTGGGGCCACCATCAGCCTGGGGAAGGGGCTGCGTGGTTCCCTCCCCTTTCAGTAGTTGGCTGAGCCCCAAGGGTGGGGTCCCCGAAGCCAAAATTGGCCTGGGAGAGGTGCCAAGTGGCCCCTCCCCTTTTGTAAAGGACAAATGATCCTAACTTCTTGGGCTTGGTGAAGGCAAAGCAAGTGTATTTTCTTGGCAATTCCACATTGAAAAACTATCTGAAATCCTTGGTGCAGGTGAACACTTTATTGATCTATCAGAGTGCAATCTGAGGTTACTGTGATGAGTGGGTTCTTTCTTGGCTATCCTGATGAGAGCAGAGTCCATGATTCTCCCTTTAAATTACTATGAGTGTGCAAATGTGCAATATCCGCCGGAAGCTCTGCCCATTTGGCCCCACCCCATCCACTTCAGTAGTATGCAAAGGTCTTCCCCCCTTTTGCCAGGATGATGGACAGCTTACCAAAAAGTGCCCCAGCATGTTTCCCACAGATTTTGGTGATGCGTTCTTGAAGCCGAAGAACATGAGGACATCTCCATCAAACAAAGAAGCACTTATTTTATGTAATTCAGAGGAAGTACCCTTGTTTGGTGGAGATTCACCTCTTTGTAGTCTTGTCATCTTCTCAAAGGGTATATCATGTTATCACAGATTTCTAGAAGAAAAGGCACGAGGAACAATCACATTGCTGAAAGTAAACACACAGAATGTCACTAGAAACATTTCCTTTTGGTCAATTGCTCAGCTGTAGTATAGAATATGCACTAGACATTTACACAATGACCTAGAACTTACTAATTAGCCAGCAAAAAGCACTCCAGTTGTGTAGACATTTTGTGCAAAGCTGCAGACTTATGTTGGTTAATGGGGCAGTTGAGGTTCCATTCTGGCCCAGTCACTCATACAACAACTGACACACCTACACAGAAACCCACTCATACACCCATTCTGCCACGCTCATATACACTCAGACTCACACAGCCTCTTGCCCACTTACTTTATACACCCATGCAGTCACTCACATACCCACAAAACTACTCACACACCCACTCCAAGACCTATGAAGCCACTCACACAACCACTCACACACCCACTCACAGGCCCATACAGCCACTCACAAATGCACTCACACACCCACTCACAGACCCACACAGCCACTCACTCACCTACTCACTGACTCACAAATCCACTCACACACCCTCAAAACTTCTCACACCCACTCATACCCCCATACAGACACTCACACACCCACTGAGAGACCCATACAGAAGCTCACACACCCAGTCACCGACCCATACCGTTACTCATACACCCACTCACAAACTCATACAGCTATTTACACACCCATTCACAGGCCCATACAGCCACTCACACACCCACTCACTGACCAATAGAGCCACTCACACACCCACTCACACACCCATAAAATGGACTCACACACCCACTCACAGACCCATACGGCCACTCACACACCCACTCACTGACCTATGCCGCCACTCACACACCTACTCGCAGAGGTTAAAGGTTACAGTTAGGAAATACAAATAAAAAAACTGAAAATTCACTAAAACACACAGGTTACAGGGACGTTATAATTATGAAATAGCAAATAGCACAAAATAAATGTAGACATTCACTGAAAAAAACAAAAGGTTATGGAGACATTATTGTTCGGCTTAGATTTCACTTGCACAAACCTATTGAAATTCAGCAGTTATAGTTACCTGAGCTAACTGTAACTTAAGCCACCACAATGCACTGCTTATGACCTCACATATTACATCACTCATGACATGGTCAGTGACATCACCGATAACATCACTGGTGAAATCTCAAATGACTTCACTCATGATGTCATCCACAGAACCACACACCCCCACTCATACCCCTACACAAGCTCTCATATACCACTCACACATGCACACACCCACTCACATACCCATTCAAAGACCAATACAAGCACTCACACAACCACTCACTCATCCATGGAGGCACTCACATAACCACTTACTCACTCATACAGCCACTAACACAACCATTCATTCACCCATACAGCTACTCATACAAGCAGTCACTCACCCATACAGCCACTCACACAGACACACACTCACCTGTAAAGCTACTCATACATACCCTTATTCACCTAAACAGCCAATCACACACCCACTCACTCACTCATACAGCCTCTCAACATAGCCACTCACCCATACAAGAACTCACACACTCACTCATACACCTACACAACCACTTATATACCCATTCACACATCAATACAAGCACTCACACATCTGCTCACTCACCCTTACAGCCTATGACACAGACACTCACTCTCCAATACAACCAGTTACACACCAACTCACTTAACCAAACAGCCACTCACTCACCCATACACCACTTATCCACCCAGTCGCTCACTCATACAGTCATTCAGAGACCCACTCACTCACCGATACAGTCACTCACACAGCCACTCTCTCATCCATACAGCCACTGACACACCCGCTCACTCACCAATACAGCCATTCACACACCCACTCACTCACCCATACATCCACTGACCCACCCACTCACTCACCGATCTAGCCATTCACACAGCCACTCACTCACCTAAATAGCTACTCACACACCCACTTATACACCCATACAGCCACTCACACTTGGATACACAACCACTCGGGTCACATATGTTAGAAATAGTATCACTCATTAGTAGTATAGAAAGAATTGTGGGGCATATTAGCAAGACCGGCGATAAATTATCGCCGCTTTAGCGGCAGGAAACTGCCGCTGAAACGGCGATAAGGGCTTGCTAATATGCGTTATGGAATTCAATAGAAGCCCAGGTTAGATGTCATGCACATCTAACCTGGGCTTCTATTGGAATTCTATAACGCATATTAGCAAGCCCATTATCGCCGTTTTAGCGGCAGTTTCCTGCCGCTAAAACGGCGATAATTTTATCGCTGGTCTTGCTAATATGCCCCTGTATTTTAAGTTATTCAGTATCTTAGTATATATCTTTAAGAAACATTTACAAAATACTTACAGTCACTGGATGATGTCATCAGTGATGTCACTGATCATGTCATGAGTGATGAAATATGTGAGGTAATAAGCAGTTCATTGTGAATGTGTAAGTTATAGTTAGCTCAGGTAACTATAACTGCTGAATTTCAATGCTTTTGTATGAATGAAATCTGAGCCTAATTATAATGTCCCTGTAACCTTTGGTTTTTACAGTGAATAGATAGATAGATAGATAGATAGATAGATAGATAGATAGAGAGAGAGAGAGAGAGAGAGATAGATAGGTAGATAGATAGATAGATAGATAGATAGATAGTTAGATAGATAGATAGATAGATAGATAGATAGATTTTACATTATCATTTCTTGAGTGGCGTTAGTGTTCTGTCTTGAGGGAGAAAAAAATCAATATTTGGTATCTAGTCTACAGAAATAAGCACTAACACTGTAGTTTCTACAAAACAGAATTGATTGCCACAAAAATATATGGTGCAAGATAGCGCTGTTTTACTATGTGTAAAATAGTATTAGATAGCACATTGATGAGAATTATCCCCAACAGGGCAGTTTAAAAAATCTGGAGAATTATTTGTGTGTAGCAAAGGGTGGCGAGCACACCATTGTAAACTTCTCATGCATTATATACACTTTTGCAGTGACTGACTATTGCGGCTTCTGCTCCAAAGCCGTTTTCTGAATGCTGTCTATTGATGGGGCCTCTACACTGTCCAAAACAACTCAATAAAATGGAATGAAACATGTCAGAAGCTGACTGTACATAATAGTTTTTCAGAGTCTGCATCCCTCCAGGGAAGAACAAGAGATTACAGTTTATAGGGTTGAGAAAATAGAGTCAAGCTTTTAGGGAGAAAAAAAACATAGTTCTCTAGTGACCAGCAGACTGACTGTCAGAGTAGTTTTGGCCCGTGGAATACGAAATGGTGGTTTCAATCTACAGTATGTCAGAAAACACATCCTTCAAAGGAGAGGAGCCCACAGCGGTTTCCAGGCTCTGTTGAAAATGGCAGTCCTCAAGATGAACTTCTTTTTAGAATGGTGCCTAATATGCTTGCAAAATGGAGGGGACAGAGTGCATAAACTGCCCAGGTGGTGCATTATATTTTACAGGCTGTGCTCATTTACATAAGGTAATGTTTAGCAATATATTACATATTACGGGGCTGTGTGTGCATTTCTTTTTTGTAAAGTGGTCAATGCTTTTTGGTTTACACCAAGAGGTGGTAAATAGAATGAACCAATCAGATAGCACCGCCATGGCCATATATATTTTCCTTCTCTATGTGTCCTAAGGGCCTCATTTAAGGTAGATTGGCAACTAGTCCATGCAATTTAGAGTACAGTGCCACTGCAACGTGGATTTTTTCCTGATTGTGCTTCCACTGACATGGCTGCAGCTCTTTTTCATTTTTTTTTAAATCGCCACATGCCAGGCAGTCCACCATGTCAACTATAGCTGACATTTTTACATTGTTCAAAGAGATACCTCCAAGGCAGGAGTTTCTGTTTCAGGAAAATGCAAAATGAATGTCCCTGATAATATGGTGGGTTTCTCCTGGTTCATATACCACAGACTGTGCATGGCAGTTTCTAACAGGAAAAGACATGATGGGTATGGCATTGGAAGTCAGACCCTAAATAGGGCGGGCCTCTGATGTCATATAAACAGACGGACCATGCCATATAGGATGACGGGCCTGCGACACTGCAACCACGCCACTGTCAGAAACACAGTAGGTTCCATACCGTTCAAAAAGGTTAGGAAATCGAAAGGTTGTCTCATCTTGTGTCTGTCAATTTTAGCCAGATGACCCTCTAAAGCAGGGTTCTCAAAAGTCGGTCCTGGAGGGCCTGTTCCATGCCAGATTTTTTGCATAGCCCCATTTAGATATATGTAGTTATCTTAAACATCTGGCGTGGATCCGGCCCTTCAGGACTGACTTTGGAGAACCCTGCTCTAAAGCTATCCTACAAGTGAAAACCTAATTGTCTGAAAATTAAGGCTGCCATTAACAACTATTAGACAGATGAGGAAACACAAATTCAGTTTGCTATGTGAGTGAGTCACAGGGCACGTTCACAAAAATGTGTTTAAGCCTGAACTTCTGTGTTTAGTGGATTTGAGCTAACTGCATACATTGCGCAGGTCACCTATTGAATATACGATCATGCACATTCCAGTTCCTTTATGATTATGTTGTCCCACTGGGTGCAAGCAATACACATATTTATCATTGCCTCCATCCATGTGGGCCCTTGGACGGAGACCTGTTCATAGAGCGCTTCAGTCCACGAGGCTCCCAGAGATTGGGACCTTGAAGGGCTCATTCTCTGCATTTCAAGAGCTTCCCAATATGCTTTTCTGCTTTTCACATCGTAAAGATGTAGACATTGTTTGTAAAAACAATCTGCAGCATAAACTCAAAAAAATGTTTTCCTGCACACTTGACATTTTTTGTAAGATGGCATCTGGTGCCTTATCCGCCTCTCTTGCGTCCCCGATAACACCAATTAGAAAATATATTGAGTGTCGTTTTCCTCCCAAAAGAACAAATGTATCCCATGTAATTGCCTAAATATAATGCCTGGTTTCCTACTGCCACGTGGCCACCACCTCCCCCCACAGTAACGTCTCTCACCCAAATTTAAAAAAAACATTCTCCATTGCTGCAGGACCCTTTTAAGGAAAGTGGAAATCAATGGAGAACACAGAACAGCTGCCCAGGCTAAGGCACTGTACTGTTTAATTCCAAAACTCCAAGCTTTCAGTGCGGAGAGTAGCGGGCAGAATCGTGTTGAGATGAAGACACAGGTGTTGAGATGAAGACACAGGAGACATAAGTATAGTGGGCATAAATACGTGCTACTCGCCCTTGCAACCCTGGTTGCCGCCCCCCCCCTTTTTCCACACAAAGATACCATACAAGGGGTTGGTCTTCACTGCGTAGTTTTTATTACTTTTCACTTAGCGCCATCTTTATTTGTTGACGCACTCTCAACATTAGACCAACTTTATTACCTTGATTACACAAATTCCAATACAAATGGATATATAGGGTTACACAGTATTCATTATATCTGCAGCGCCACCCTGATGCATGGTGTGCCGGCAGGCAGCAACACCCATCTCTACTGCTTCCATTTGGAGGTGCAACTACCGTCATCTACCCCCTAGACTTGGCCGCCCCCCAGGGCACTGCCTTGCGCCATACACATGCACCGACTCTCACCCAAATTGCTTCCTCCAAGCACCGGCATCTCGGGTAGGGCCGGAGAGTCCAGGACCACCAGCAGGACGGCCCCCTCTCCCGCCAGCCCGGAGCCCCATTGACTGCCCCCCTTTGATCCAGTATCCGGCAGTCCCCCAAAAAGGAGTCCCCTGCATTCCTCTTACCCGGGACCCCGCCAAAACTAGGGATGGGTGGGTGGGCCACTATTTTTGTTGCGACCTGCTGGGCGCCCGAGGCGAGAGAACAAAGAGGGCTCCTCCCTCGTGTCCAGGGGTTTTTACAACATTTCCCTGGGGGAGTGGGGGTCGCCTGCGCCCTCAGTGAGTGACGCCACTCCGTGCCTGCCCTGCACATCTCATTACCTGGCGATGACCCCTCCCACTCTTCTCCGCTTACACCGGACACTAGACACCCTCCGTCTCGCGCCCGAAATGCCACTATAGGCACCCCGCCCCTAGGTGCGGGGGGTGCCTCTTATAGTGGGCATAAATATGTGCTACTCGCCCTTGCAACCCTGGTTGCCCCCCCCCTTTTTCCACACAAAGATACCATACAAGGGGTTGGTCTTCACTGCGTAGTTTTTATTACTTTTCACTTAGCGCCATCTTTATTTGTTGACGCACTCTCAACATTAGACCAACTTTATTACCTTGATTACACAAATTCCAATACAAATGGATATATAGGGTTACACAATATTCATTTTAGCCACCGGTTACAATTGTATTTACAATTCTGTATCTGCAGCGCCACCCTGATGCATGCTGTGCCGGCAGGCAGCAACACCCATCTCTACTGCTTCCATTTGGAGGTGCAACTACCGTCATCTACCCCCTAGACTTGGCCGCCCCCCAGGGCACTGCCTTGCGCCATACACGCGCACCGACTCTCACCCAAATTGCTTCCTCCAAGCACCGGCATCTCGGGTAGGGCCGGAGAGTCCAGGACCACCAGCAGGACGGCCCCCTCTCCCGCCAGCCCGGAGCCCCATTGACTGCCCCCCTTTGATCCAGTATCCGGCAGTCCCTCAAAAAGGAGTCCCCTGCATTCCTCTTACCCGGGACCCCGCCACAGGACGAGTAGCCTACTGGCGCTCTCGCCATCCCCCACCTGCCGCTACATCTTCGAGCTCCACCAGTACAAATAATTCCAACCCTGTGTTAGACAGACGCACCCCGTCTGCCAAAAACAGTTCCGACTTCGAGGCCTGAATCAAGTTATGTCTGACAATGCGGATTGGGGACCTCCTGATTCAATTTCCTCACCGACCTGTTCAGAACACCTACTGGCGCATTGTCCCCCCAAGTTTGCCGCGGGATCACTTCTGACCAAAATATAATGGCTTCCGGCAGCAACTTCCTTAACGTGGAAAGAGACGAAAACAGGGCCTCCTTCACCCCCCTTCTGCCAGCCGGTAGCATGTTATTACCACCTGAATGAATTTACCAGCACATTTGGAACTGGCATGCCTTTATCAAGCGCTCCCTGCAACTGACTTGCAATATCCCCCAATCGTTGCCCCTCGGCCCCTATCCAATGATGATCGATTCCCTTCCACCTTTGCGCTCTTCCTTCCCCGCATTTGCCGAAAAATTGCCCTGCACTCTGTATAAATGAGTCTCCACACCAGCATATCTGCGTCCGCTGACTCGCCACCACTGTATCAAAGTCAAAAGAATAAAGAGAAAGAAACAAAACTCAGGCACAGTTAGGCCACCGCTGCCCCTCGCCTGCCGCTTAAAGAAGCTGCGGTCTCACGTAGCGCTCAAAGCATGACGACCTCCATCTGCCCACCCTCCTAATGGCCTCGGATGATAGCCCCAAGGTGGCTGCTGTTGTGGCCGCCCCGATGCGAAATGAATGCGATGTGAAATGTGCAGTCTCCTCCCCCAGCAACCCTAATGAACGCTTGCATAACCGTGTGAACTGAAATCTTGTCAGAGGTGTTCCGTCTGCATGCAATAGCAGCCTACCATCCTCCTTAACAGGCCGCATCTGCAAAAACGTCCCCATCAAAGCTACGGGGCAGTAGCAAGCCCCATTCACCGCCCTCATGTGGACCCAAACCCCTTTTCCCAACGGGTCTGTCTTCGACCTCTTCACTCTGACCTGAAGCAATTCGCTGGACCATAACACATCCTCCAAGCTGATTCCCCCCTCCTTATCCACTTTCGATGCTGGTACCAATTCCGATATCCGGAACGCCCCAAAAAATGCCAGGGAATACGCTACCCTCAGCAGCTGCACCTCATAAAGGGATATGCACACCTGCGGTAGCACCCCCAAAATGTTAGGAAGTCTACTGGCGTCTATGGGTCTCCTGAGGTCGTTAACCCCCGGAGCCATGCGCTCCCAACCTTTCACCGCACGTCTGACCCTGGGATCCTTAGTAGGGTCCGGCACCCCCTCTAATCCCGCAAAGAACGCGATGGCCGACAACTGCCACCTAACCAGAGACTGTGACTTTCCGTTCTCTTTCTGGCGCACTATGAACAGGAGCACCCCTTGCGGTGTAAACCTGTCCACACACCCTGCACCCCTTAAGACTGCCACATATACCTGCCATGTCCTCTCATACATACACTTAGTCTTCGGCGCAATAGACGCTGCTATCAGGTCAGGAGCAATGGGGCACCAATTTTCCACAAGCTCTCCGGGAAGAACGTCATCTGATCGTCCGCTTGGGGCCATTGCGCTTTGAAATCTGTCAACTTAAAACGAGACAAAGCGTCAGCTACGGCGTTGTCCACTCCCGGGACATGTTTTGCAGTAAAAAAGACATTGAGACTGAGGCATCCCCGCACCAATTCTTTCAGCAGGCGCAGCACCCACGGACACTTGGCCCTTTGACTGTTCACCGCCATCACCACCGACATACTGTCAGACCAAAACACTATACGCTTGTTTTCCAGCAACGCGCCCCATAAATGCAATGATACAATAATGGGGAATAGCTCCAAAAAGGTGATGTTGCGTGTCAGGCCTGTGTTCACCCATTCTGCCGGCCAATGCTTCATACACCAGCGTGAGCCCAGCACCGCCCCAAAACCAACACTGCCAGCTGCATCCGTGTACAGTTCCAGCTCTACACTGGTTTGCGCTGGCTCCTGCCAAATCACTGATCCATTGAACCTGCCCAAAAATTCCCTCCAAGTGACCAAATCCTCCTTCACTTCCGCCGATAGCCTAGTGTGATGATGTTTCGCCTGTAACCCAGACATAGCCCTGGCTATATTGCATGAAAAGGCCCTCCCCATGGGTATCACCCTAAGCGCAAAATTAAGCTGCCCCACCAAGACTTGCAACTGGTACAGCGTGACCTTGCGTGCAACTAGACACTCATCTATTGCCGCCTGAAAAGCCTTCACCTTTCCCCCAGGGAGTCTACATACCTCTCCCACAGTGTCAATCTCAACACCCAGAAAAGTTAAACACGTGGTGGGGCCCTCAGTTTTATCTCCTGCCAGAGGTACCCCCAGAACCTCTGCCAGCCGCTGAAATCCCCGCAAGGCCTCCCCGCAATCAGGTGAGCTAGGTGGACCCATAAACAGGAAATCATCCAAGTAATGTACCACATGTTGAGTTGTCACCAAATCTTTCACTGCCCACTCCAGGAAGCGACTGAAAGTTTCAAATACTGCACAGGAGATGGAACACCCCATTGGCATGCACCGATCCACAAAGAAACTCCCCTCAAACGTAAAACCTAGCAACCTCATATCATCTGGGTGCACCGGCAGGAGTCGAAAGGCTGCCTCAATATCGGATTTTGCCATCAGTGCACCTTGACCTAATCTCTGCAGTTTCTGTATAGCCGTATCAAAAGTGGTGTACCGCACTGCACATAGCCCTGGATCCAACCTGTCATTGACTGACAGTCCAGGCGGACTGGAAAGGTTGTGAATGAGTCGATATTTCCCTGCCTCTTTCTTCGGCACCAGGCCCAAGGGCGAACAGACCAAGTCCTGCCTTGGTAACTGCTGGAAAGGCCCTGCCACCCTCCCCAACGCAACTTCTTTCATGATTTTTTCCCTCGCCACCCCCGGATTCAGCAGGACCGAGCGCTGATTACGTGGTGGCACTATGGAGGGTGGGGCATTAGACGGGATATGAAAGCCAAATTTAAAACCTTGAAACAAGAAATGCGCCTCTTGCCTCTTCTCGTATCTGCTGAGAAAGCGGGCTAGCACATGCAAGCATATAGGAGTAGCGGCCTGTTATGATGACTGGGCCGGACGGCCTTTGTTCTGGACACTGACAGGGGTGGAGGTGCGCTGTTCCTTAGGTTTCCCCACTTTCTTATAACATTTGCTCTCCGGGTGGCCTTGCATCCCACAGAAGGAACATATATGCCGGAACTTGCATGTTGCTCCCCTGCTACATTCGTTCCTATTGAACTGCCAGCACGCTTGTTTCTTATCACCAGCTCCCTTGGCCCCCCGAAAGGAATGAGTAGGCTTGCTAACTGGCGTTGCCGAATAGAATTCCGCATGCCATATATTAATCTCTCGCTGATCCCAAGCTACTTCCGGCCTTACAGCCTTCATCTGGCGGAATTTGGTATCGTATTGCAGCCAAGCTGTGCCCTGGAATTCAGAAGCTGCCCCATGAATCAATGACATGTAGCTTATTAACTGAGCTGCCAGCGCTGGGAACCGCTCTACCATAATGGCTGCGTAGATCGCGAAACCCGTCACCCAATTCTTGATCGACCAATCCACCCAAACTTTCTTTACCTTAAATTCACGTTCCTTGCTTGTTCTGCTCTTCCCTGGCACTACCCCCGCATTGATCAAATCAAACACATCCACATACTCTCCCTTGAATATCTTCTCTCTGGTTTCCCCCGGCACGTGCCATGTGATACTTGCTGATGGGGCCACCGCGTGGAACGCAGAACCGTATATTACCGGGCTCTGTGACAGGGGGGCTTGCCCTAATGTCCCCGCCCCCGGATGTATGGGTGGCACCGCTGAGGTAGACCCGACCTCCGGTGCCCCCGTATTACGTACTGGACCTTGTGACGTGGTAGCAACCACCATGGGAGATTGGGCCACCCCTCCCGACTGGACCCACACCTGCGCCACCCCGCCACCCTGATGTGCTACTACTGGCGCGGGGACTTGCACAGCGATGGGCGTGGCTGACCTCCCCTCCCCCTGAGCTACCGTGGTTTGTCGTGTCTCTGTCGCCACTAGCGTTGGCAAAACGGCGGGAGCCGCCACCTGTGGAACGCCCCCCCCCTGTGATCAATTCTGCCCCCATTTGACCCTGCTGGGCAGCTGCACCCGCAACTGGACCAATGTCTGTCCACAACAGGGGCTGGGCCAGTGCCACTGCCTCACCTACAGTGTTCGCTTTCGCTACCACGGCCCGTTTGTTCTTCTCTTGCTGCGCATCCTTAAAACGTTCGGGCGTCCGCCTTGTGCGTTTAGTTAGAGGAGCCTCCTGTTGCGAACTTGCTCCTGGCCCCTGCGCCAATGTCTTCAGCGCCCAATCGATGCCTCCTTTTTTTGCAACCTCCCACAGCGCTGACAACGATCGAAATTCCTCCGCTGTCGCCGGGGCCTCCTTGCCCCCCGCGCCCTTTTTGGCGGCATCGCGCCGTCTACAGAAACAGAGAGAGTTGAGTTAACAAGCTGGCCCGCCATTGCCTGCGGGTTTCCCGTCCTACATATTCCATGCCGGCGCCTGTCACTGAGGCTGGGCTATAGGGATACTTACCACCCCATTGCCCTCCCCTTCACACTCCATGCATCGCATAGCCATGCGTACGAGAGCCGCGTTGGCAAGGCAGTGGGGATACTTACTACCCCATCACCCTCCCTGCGGCACTCTCATGCCTAATAAACCTTTGCTTGCGTGCGCCACCTCGGCAGGGCAGTAGGAGATACTTACCACCCCATTGCCCTCTCTGCACCTCTCCATGCCCCATACATACATGCCTCCATACAACAAACCCCCCACCTGCTTGCGCCACCTTGGCAGGGCCATCAGGGTACTTACCACCCCATTGCCCTCCCCGCGACCACCCACGGGGGACTCCGCCATTAGCTCGATGAGGTCCCCCGGTAGGACATGCACTTCCCCATGCTTATGCCCTAACCCAGCCATGCCCCCATCAGCAACCCCCTTGTTGCGCCACCCGGCCCACCCCCAGGTGTCATGCTGGCATGCAACCTTCCCCATCGTCGTGGCCGTAACACGATCTCATTTGAGCCATGCCAGCCTATCTGTGCTTTGGGGAGACAACATCGTTATGGTATGAACTTACGCAGCCCCCGCTGCGCGCCCTGCTTGGCCCGCGCCTGCATTTCTTCCTACAAGCCCCCACCAGTCTCGCACTCTGGGTACAAATCGCACCACAAATTGTAGCCCCTGAAATCCCCCAACGTCCCCCTGCGCGGTCTCAAACCTTGCTGAGCACTGCGTTATCTGTGGTGCGCATGGTACGCGAGCTCCACTAATTAGCCGATCCCGGGTGCTGTTTCGCAACTGCTTGCGCCGCCCAAATGGCCGTCCCTAATAATCCCCCCTCCTCCCCGAAGGGGTTCTCCGATATGGACACGCAACAATTTGTGCACAAACATCCTCAAATTTCATTCCTTCGCTGCCGCCGCAACGAGCCTTTGCTTTCGCTGCCCCAGCCGTACTTTCACTCTGCAAGCGGCCTCAACCGTCTATCCCGACACATCCACCCAATATCCGAACCCCCCACGATCAAACTACGGCATCTGCGGCAGTTCACCACCCGCACCCTTCATGGCCGATACTTGTATCCATGGGATTGTATCAGAAAAATCCCGGACATTGCCTCCCGTATATTCGCTCGAGATGATGGTAATGCCGCTTTCATCATCGAGTCCACCGCTACATTGTATCCCTCCATTCTATCCATTGGATCCTTATCCGATAACACCGGGACATTGCCTCCCATATATTCGCTCTAGATGATATGATGTGGAATGTCTCTTTATTATGGATTCCACCGATACATTGTATCCCTCACATTACCCAGGCCCATAATCACCCGCCGCAACCGGGAATCGAACCCAGGACCACGCGGTCTTCAGCCTAACGCTCTACCTACTACGCTATTCCAGTTGTATGTCCTACTCGACATACAGGCCCTTCTCTACTAACCTTGCTCGGCCTGTTCGTCTCTATCGCTACGCCGTGAGGTCCCCTCACTCCGGTGCCTGCCGCCACTATTTTTGTTGCGACCTGCTGGGCGCCCGAGGCGAGAGAACAAAGAGGGCTCCTCCCTCGTGTCCAGGGGTTTTTACAACATTTCCCTGGGGGAGTGGGGGTCGCCTGCGCCCTCAGTGAGTGACGCCACTCCGTGCCTGCCCTGCACATCTCATTACCCGGCGATGACCCCTCCCACTCTTCTCCGTTTACACCGGACACTAGACACCCTCCGTCTCGCGCCTGAAATGCCACTATAGGCACCCCGCCCCTAGGTGCGGGGGGTGCCTCTTAGTTTCAGTGTCTATCCTTTAATACTCGAACTCAAGTACAGCATCGAGGAGAACCGGTAGGACACTCCTCTCCTAACGATGCTCTGTCTTCTCATGACCTCACCAGATTCTACAGCTCGAGGAAACTAAAGCGTCGGAACACCGTGAGCTCATAAACTGGCACGAGCTTACACAACAAACACACCTGCAGTGCCTGCGACGTAATGAGCTGCTGTCGCGTTCTTCTACGTCACCCTGCTGCCATTTGGGGAGGGTAAACAGCAGTAATGCTCAGCATGGCACAGGCAGCGGTTAGGTTTGGCTGACCAATCCCGGTGCTATGGAGGCGCTGTCATTCTTTCGCTCTCTTCAGGTAGCCAGGTGCAGAGAGGGCGCAGGTACTGGAAGGCTCTAATTCTGAGTTGGCAAGTCATTTCTGATCTGGCGTGTGAAAACCAGCCCAGAATGCAGAAAAACAAGTGGAAATCATTGGGGGAAAAAATTGATTCCGGCAATAATTCCCAATTTTACAAGGGAAATTTCAGCACAATGTATTAATACCGCCGCTGTAAATTTCCACACTCAGTTGTATCAGGATTTCAGGTTGTGTAATTATCAAATCAGCCCTGCAACAGCTGTGACGAGGGCCTATTCCTCTAAAAATTAGTCCAAGGCCACTGAAGTCCTAAATGACTGCGGCTCTCACCTGTAATTGCTTTCTCCCTTAAACATATAGGAAGATTGTACAATATAGCTCTAGCATTGACTCCAAAAAATGAAACTATTGGAAAGTTTGCATAAAAGCATGCAATGCTTCTGTAGACAGTGCATTTCCATGTCTTTCTTCCCCCAGCACTGTTAGATAAGTTTTGTATTAACAAACAGTTATCTTCATTCGTCTTGACAGATAGATTGGTTTTTGTACAGAAGAAAGGGAGGGGTGGGTTACACTTACAAGTGTATTGTTATGGTAAGACCCTGTAAGCACAATTGTAGGAAGGGAGTGGGAACATTGCATTTTTAATAAAAAATAATTATCAGAAAAGTCCGATATATACATATTTCTAGCAGAAAGGGGAAAATGCAGTGCAAAAAAATAACACAGTATTGCAGTTACCTTATAGGAATATGTGTAGTGCATGTTTCTATCAGCCAAGAGCAGGAAATATTACTAGGACAGTCATAGCATCAAAAAGGCAAAACTGGAGCTGAACTTTTTCAGTACTGCAGATGCACTGGTTGTCAGAAGAACAGCGACAGCAAGACCTGTTCCTTTCAACATTAACGCAAATAGTACATACATCAAGCTTATATTTCATGTATTTACACTGCTGCATATTTAATTACTGACTTGCATTCGGCTCATATGAATACTTATGTATCACTACACTTTACAAATAAGTGAGCGCTATAAAATGTAATTTGATGAGATAGTAGTTGTATATCTCATATGTTGCAATGTTGTGACATTATAAAAGGTTTATGAGTAGTGTTAGAAATGGGATTTCTGGTTGGCTAGGGCTTGCGCCTAAGCAAGGCAGAAACCACCACTCTAGTCAGGGCAAGGGAGTTACACACTGAAGATAACCCCTGCTCACCCCGTTGGTATCTTGGCACGAGCAGTCAGGCTTATCCCAGAGGCAATGTGTAAAGCGTTTGCGCAACACACACACACAGCGGCAACACACTAGGCACACCACAAAAGGAACTCCACACAAGGTTATATAAAAAATAGCCTTTGTATTATCCAAAACACATTAGAATCATAATCACACATATACACTGTGCCAACTGGCACTAGGCAATATTTACAGGGGATTATATATACCTGGCAGGGCCAATCGGGCCACTGTCAGAACCTTTTAGAAAGCACTAGTAACAAGTAGTGAATAACGCAACCAGTAACTACTGGTATAATAATGACCTCAGCATTATATCACCTTAGGCATAAGACATATCCTGCATAACCATCAGAGGCATAGATACATTATGCATAAATCACATTAGATCAGGCATTAAAATCATAAGCATAATCATTAGGCATCACATTAGGGCCTGCGCCCTACTAACATAACTGACCCCAGGCCAACTGGCCTTTTACTGGGGCTCCAATGCCCTTTGTCCAGAAAGTCAGGGCTGTCACAGGACCTTCCACTGGCCCATTTGCTGCCAATGCAGCCAAAGCAAAGTGTGCAATGCGCTGGGGGCATGGGGTGCTTCTCACCCCTTTCTTATTATGAGGCAACACTCAAAATGCCCCCGGGTTGCAGCTGCCCGCTCTCGCTCGCGGTGCAGCTGGAAATTAGGCCTTGGCACCACTCTGCCTCCCGAGTCCCCACTGGGATCTACAACAAAATGGCCCCCACGATGCAGCTGCCCACTGTCCGGCGGGGCAGCTGTGGAAAATTAGGCACCGGAACCACTGTGCCCTGGAAGCCCCCTCTGGGGCTTTGAATTACCACTTGCTTCCATGTTGCAGCGGCCCCCCCAATGGGCAGGACTACTGTGGAGAATTCGGCCCCCCAACCAAGTTGAGCCCCACTCACCGGGGCTCTCCAGTGACCAGGCCACGAAGCTCCAGGCTCCTCCACCAGTCGGGGCTCCATCGTCGGGCCACCGGTGTCTTGCCAGCTTTGGGGACGCCGCTCTCCTCCACTCACACAAGGGACTCCGGTCGCACGCAGGGCTCTCCTCATGGACACGGGAGCCCTGCCCACACTAAGGCTCCTTCCGCCTGACCCCCGCCCTTGGGAGTCACGGAGCGAGGTCTCCGGTGTGGCTGCAGTCTTGTCGGGCCCCCTTTGGACACGGAGGCGGGGTAGGCTCCCGCCCTCCTTCAGTCACGATGAGCCCGGACGTCCGCGGCGTGCTGCCTCGTCTCCAACCGGCCGGCAACTTCCTCTTCTCCCTCCAGGCAACTTGCTTGGCTTCCTGGTCACCGCGCTCAGCGGCGGCTCCTCTCCTCTGGGGCAGATACGGGGCGGGCACCCGCTAAAAAGAAGCATAAATGCGGGGTGGGCACCCGCTAAAAGAGGCAACAATGCGGGGTGGGCTCCCACTCTACTGGAATGTGGAAATGCGGGGTGGGCTCCCGCTCCACCACCAGCAACTCGGGGGAATCCCACGCCGGGGTTCCCTCGGAATGCAGCGCAGCGCTGCAGAGCACCAGGATTCCCTCCTGGAATTAAAGATATAGCGCTCACGAGGCTCTATGCCTCAAAAACGTCCAGGGCAAAGGCTGGGTCCAGGCAGGCCAGCTCACAGGGCCCTCCAACAGGGAGGCAGTCCCTCGTGGCGGTGCCTCCTGGGGCCCAGCAGCAACAAGTCAACAGGAAGCACCAAAAAGCACAACATTTTCATGGGGTCACAGCCCCAATATTTATACAGCCTTTTCCTTTGTCTGCCCTTGGCACAGGGCTTGGGGGAACCAGCCTGAACTGGTTCTGTTTTTTTTTGGAGCACTGTGTTTACAGGGCTCCTCTTCCCTATTGTCAGGTGGGGGCTCGTCATCAGACACACCACAGGGGGCGGAGCCAGCATTCACCCAGGCAGGCACAACCTATTCAGGGTCAGGGGACTACTCCTCCCACTACTCCAAATGCAGTTGCCCTATTCAGCCTAGCGCTGACTCACCCTGCCCCTCCTGGAGCCACACACACCTCACCAGCCCCAGCCACTCCAAAGCCAGACATGCAATCTACATCAGGCAGGCAGACACATAGCACACAGAAATGCCAACTTCTAAAAGTGGCATTTCTAAAATAGGTATAATAAACCTGCGCACACCATTGTGTAGCATTTATTATCACCATTCCAAATATACCAAACTTGACGACGCTGCTCCTCTCATATCAGGAATTACCACTGAAACACTTATCAGGGAATCCCCAATGCATTCCTATGAGAGGGCAGCCTCCTTGCAGTGAGAAACCAAAATGGCTGTTTGTCACTACCAGGACATTTCACACACTTAAGGTACATGTCCTACCTTTTACCTATAATGCACCCTGCCCATAGGGCTAGCTAGGGCCTACCTTAGGGTTGACTGACATGCAGTAAAAAGGGGGGTCACAGACATGGCACACACTTTGGGTGCCACGCCACAGCGGCAGTAACACTGCGCGCACAGGCCCTGCAATGGCAGAGGCCTGAGACAGGTTTGAAAGGCTACTTTTGGTGGGTGGCGCAATCAGCGCTGCAAGCCCACCAGTAGCATTTAATTTACTGGCCCTGGGTATCTGAGATACCACTTTACAAGGGACTGACAGGTAAATTAAATATGCCAAACAGGTGTAGACCAATCTTACCATGTTTACCACAGAGCGCACACGCACTTTACACTGAACAGCAGTGCTAAAGTGCCCAGAGTCCTAAAACCACCAGCACCATGTCAGAAAAAAGGCTAGGAGGAAGGCAAAAAGTTCAGGGATGACCCTGCAAAAAGGGCCAAGTCCAACAAGTAGGCTTGAAACATAACATAGATCATAGAGCTAAACGTTTATTTGGGAATTCTGGTTTACGGTGCATGAAAATGAAGTCTTACATCAAAGCTAAATTTAGTCAGTGTTGTTTTTGAAAATGGGAAAGTATGTGAAATTTCAGGTTTTCTCATTAACTGGGCAATGTTCTGTAATGGTTTTTAGTGGTACCATATGAGATTTCATGAATAACGAAAAATGGGGATCATAGGGGATGGTTTCTGATATCATTGGCTTTGTATGGTAGTGGCGTATGGTGGTTTACCTCCTTCACTCTCTTTGAGTTGGTGGCAGGAGCTGGTTCGTATTTGACTGCGGTTGAGATAAAGAGTTTGTGGTGGTGGGTAGCACTGTAGGCATTTTTGAAGAGCCAGGAGAAGACACAATAACACTGTTCATTCTTGCATGGGGTGGACGCTAGATTTGCCGCCCTGTTATCAGTAGACTTGTTGACTTTTATTTTTGAGGAGTAAAGATATTGCCTATAGATGTAGATAGGGCCCTACCTCACTACAGGATCCTAAGCAAAATCCAGCTGTATGTCACAATGTCGATGTTAGAAATACCGATCTTCAACAGTCCACAGCAGATGTTACCATGATATTGTCAAGGTAAGCATACATAGGGAATTATAGTTTTATCATTTTCGATTCTTAACCCTGCATCTATCTACCTTGTTGATATAGTGATGGTCAATATAATAGTGTTGATATTGTTGCAGGTCGATATTCCAACCATGACATTGTGACCACCCCCACCCATCCTCTAATGCATTTGTCCTGCCCCACATTGGTGGCAGAATTGGCATCTTGTTCTTCTCTAAAGTATGCAGGTCCATAAATGTCAAGACCTCAACTGATGACTGGCATCTCTACACATAGGATAGGTACAGACTTCAAGGCTGTTGATTTTCATTGTTTGTGTTTCCATTCATTACTGCCAGGGCCACCTGTACTCAATTGTTCATAGATGAAATGCTAAGCTTCTAATTAAAAGAAGCCCTCAGGTTTGCAGGACATTAAAAAGAATAAGTCAATAATGCTTTGTGGTAAATTATGGTGTTATTTGCACTGTGAATCCAGGATCCTGCATTCATGTATCTGATCATGTGTAAGATCAATGCCACCACCAGTATGTCTGCTGTGACACTTCTGGTGTCAGAAACAAACAAAGGGCTCGGAGACCTGGAATTGCCTTAGTGAAACAACATAAGAGATTCGCAAGAGGCATCCCTTTAAGATTGTAACATGCCGCCTATGAAGGCTGGGGCTCCAATACTACAAAGTTGGAGAAGGGCAAGGATATAGGACTTTTGGATCACTTTTGGCGGAGGTGCTATTCAAACTGTGAATGGTCAACAGGAAGGTGCCTGGCAACTTTCAGTGTTACGTTGACTCCTTCACTTGCTGTAGCATTCTGACTGCCATTGTTCCTTCCTTCACCTTTGTTGCTTTTTTGGTTCCCTGAACTTTTACCTGTCTTATAACTTAATTACAAATTACATTTTGGCTTTTTGTCTCATTAACTTTTGTCTCCTATTAACGCCTGTTTCCAGGATTGCCATTGATCTGGATTTCGTTAACCTATGTACCACTTCCTACGACTCTCTTAACTTCATAATGGTTCACTACTCTGAAGATGGTGAGCTAGTCATCTTGTACTGCCAGAATGTATTACATTTACTGATGACTGTGAATGGTACTAACGATCTCTGTGTTCCATCTTTATGTAGTGTATGCTTAATCTCGTTGAGAACGCTAGTGATCCAGCGTTTCAGGACTAGAAATTTCCTAAAGACAAGGCCCAATTTCCATTACCCAACTGGTCCCTTCACGCTGGGTTAGTATAATTCCAAACTAAACCAAATTTACCAATCTCCAATAATGTACTCACATCTCTAGTATACCAAAATTGGCGATGCAATCTTTATATAGTTAATTACATTTGGCGAATCAATACTCTTGAATAAATCACTCCGAATAAAGACAGACTCGTTTGTAAATTTAAAAATTTAACAAACCCCTGATTGAAAAATGTTTATCTAAATAATGTGAAATAAATGCTCATTGGTACAAACATACAGCATGAATCATAGATTGTCACAAGGAAAACAATATCAGAAGAGAAAATGACAAATTCATATCAATGACAATGTATAAAGGAGTGGAAAGGCGAAGAGACAAAAGATTCATAGACAAAAATACATTTGCAAATGATTATGCAAATTCAGATTTCAGTCTATACTAACCAATATAGAAATAAGGAAATCTACTCTCTGGCCATGAGAGCAGCAAGGCCCCTCAAGAAGATTTGAAGAGGCAAAGACTAAGGGGCCGATTCCGATTCAGGCCGGAAATCTCCCCGACCGAGCCGGACCCGGAGAGATTTCCGACCGAATCGGACCCTAGCAGCCCGACCGAACGAGTATGATGTGCACGTATGCTATCGGACTCGATTCGGTCGGACTCCCATTGAAGTCAATGGGAGCCAGTCGTACGACGCGTACACAAGCTCCCATTGACTCAATGGGCACGACGCGAACAAGGGCGCCCCCTACAGCGTGTTCGCGTCGATGGGGGCCCCGCGCCGTACATGCACGTGTAGGGGGGACCTATGGGTCCCCCCTGTGTGCGACTCGCGCGTCTACGCTTCCAGGGGGGTCCGACACAGACCCCCAAAGTGCGGCTCCGACAGCGCTTTGGAGCCGGACTGCGCGAGTCGGTCGGAGCGGTCGAGGTGCGCATCGTACTTACCCGGCCGGGGCACGTCTCCATTGCACGGTGCTAGTCGTCCCCGTGCGAGTCGGTCGGAGCGGTCGGTCCCTCGAATGAGTCGGTCGGAGATTTCGCGAGCACACGCATCGTACTCGCTCGCACGAATCGGTCGGGAAATAGGGCTCCGAATCGGATCCGGTAAAGCCGAATCCGATTCGGAGCCCTACCGGCCGAGATCGGAATCGGCCCCTAAGTCAGGAATCTGTAGACAGGAAACAGAACAGCAAAACCGACGACAGTGACGATCTCCCAACAGTCTCACGAGTCAGACTCTTAACCCCTCTCTCCAGGCACCTCAATTCTACCTTAAAACCCAAATGTCCAACCCACACATGTATCCAGCTAAAGGTTTTCTTCACATTTGATTGGTTAAGGAAGGGGGTGTATAGTCACACCATTCTCAGCATGTCCGCCACACTAAATGCCCCATTGTTTATTTAGTCAATGACATAAACTTCCACCCCAAGAAATACAAATTCGAGCCTTCGTCATTCTTCTCTTCCTCTTCTCCAGCAAATGTTGCAAACTTTGTATATCTTTCTCGCTGAGCGCCTCTCTGCAGAGGAAGCTTCCCTCTGTTTGTCGCATTGTTCTTTCATACAAATCTTGGCAGACTCTCGGGATTCGAAGGTCAGAATAATGTTCCACCTCCTTATTCACTCTCGATTTTCCATCTTTTAAATGTTTTTATTTACTGAAGGCTCCTTGACCCATTATTTGCCATCCAAAATAGAAAACCATACTTCTACAAGACAAACACAGACATTATTATTCACTTATAATGCTTTTTCTCTACGCACCAACCAAATGCTGCATTTATCCCTGCGCAACCCATATTAATTATTACTAATTCCCTAGCAAACGTTAATAACGTGCATAAAAGCAGCATTAGTCCTTTTTATTTTCGTTAGTCAAAAAAGCATTTGCGACCTTCTATTATTACTTTAGTACGCGCTTGTGCAGTAGCATTTTCCCTCATGTTAGGCCTTTTCCGCATAATTTTCACTGCACACGTTTAGTAAATGTTACTGAGGGTTCAATCCGAGCAGGTTTTATTTTTCACGAAAACCCTGCTCCATCAATCTCCCCTTTGATGGCGTTTTGAGCCATCACCAAATACCCACCAATACTAATTGTCACTTATTAGAAAGCAGATGTTCTCTCTCGTTTTATCATTATTCCATCTAAATCCTTCATGACTTCATAAAAATTTCTATTCATATCCTCTGATTCTATTTCTTCTCTCTTTCTCTTTCTTGCTCTTTGTTTATTATCAGATCAATCTCTTTTGCATCTACAACACTTATAGATCAGAAAAATCATTAGTATTGCTGTAGCCACTGCAATAATAGGTGTTAATATTCTCCCTAATACAGTATTTCCAAAGGAAGATAACCAATTACCCACAGAGAAAAAACTTTTACCAAGTTTCTCCCAAGCACCATCAACCTTCAATTCAGACAAATCTTGATGAAGATTTGTAATATTCTTGATATACCCCTCAAGACTCTTACTCTTGTCTGGGATATAAGTGCAACATTGTTGTATTTTCAACATATTGCAGACTCCACCCTCTTTAGCCAATATCACATCAAGGGCAAGTCGATTTTGTAAAACCATGGACCTAATGTCAAGTACCCCACAAGTCTTACCTTTAACCTGTGAAGCAATCTCGCAGAGACGACATGAACCACCACCACCGGACCCACCTTACCCCAGCTGGACTAAAAACAGGCTAGGATGGCGATGGGCACGGGGAAGGAAGCCAGGAATAACGCTGTGGTGTTCTAGTAGCCCGGTTAAGGAACCTCCCTCTGTCTGGGGGCTATCCGTGAGCACCGGTAACTGAGAAGAGAAAGAACAGCCCCTATTAGTAAGGCCACAACCACACGATCACACCTCCTGCTCCTCCATACAATGCACATGCGAAAACGGCCTTTACCTTGTCAGGAAGACACCACAAGCCAGGTAATCCACACGGTAGAGTCACCGTGGATAGCGCTCCTGAGATGAGGAACCAATCAGGTACCCCGGTGTGGAGCTTGGATTAAGCAGACAACAATCGCTCCTGCGCAACCAATAACATAAAGATAAGCGCTCCAGCGCGGTGTGACAACAGTGAGGTAAGTTGTGCTCCAGCGCGTGCAAACCATAAAGTAAATTAACGCTCCAGCGCGTGATATAACATTGAGGCAAAGCAGCGCTCCAGCGCGGCAAAGGAAGAAAGGTAAACAGAGAAAAACACTTCAGCGTGGCAATGGAAGTCGAGCCAAGCTAAGTGTAGCGCACCAGCGCGGAAAGTATAGTGCAGGCAGGACTGAAACGAGCTCCAGCGCGGCAAGGCTGTGGAATGAGCTTCAGCGCGGCAAAGAAAAAGATCGACAAGGCTATGGAAGTGCGCTCCAGCGCGGAAAGGAATACCTGGTCCAGGGATGCAGGCAACTAGAAACACTGAATCCTAAGCGCCGATCGGACGGAAACCGTGGTTCAAATGCGGTTTCCCCCGGAAGCGCTGGACACAGCAGAGGTAGCATCCGGAGCGAAGCTAGACTGCCGACCTCCATGGAACGGAAGTCGGGTGCTCCGATTTCCGCATGTGTCTCGGAGCCAGCAGACCCTCCCGCAGTCAAACAGGATGCCCTAACCTAGCGGAACATGACAACACCGCCAACCAAAACAGAACCCCCACCCAACACCCACAGGCTCAAACAGGGGTGGCAGGGCGTGGGCGAAGGGGATGTCTAACATGAAAAGCACGAACCAATCGGGGAGCATTGCGTACATGGGACAAGGGTTCCCAGGATCGCTCCTCCGGACCATAACCCTTCCAGTCCACCAGGTAAAAGAGCCTACCCCGGGTGCGACGGGAATCGAGAATAGCCCCGACCTCGTACTCCATGTGGTCATCCCTCAGAATCGGGGCAGGAGGAGAAGAGACGATACAGTCTGGGTGAACAGCACACAGAAGGGAGACATGGAAGACCGGGTGCACTTTCATGTGCGGGGGTAGAGTGAGTTTCATGGAAACACGATTAATCACCCTCTCAATAGGAAAAGGACCCACGAAGCGGGGCAGTAGCTTCTTGGGACCATGCACGTTGAGGTTACGTAAGGAGAGCCACACCCTGTCCCCTTTCTTGTAGGCGGGTTCCAGCTTCCGGTGTTTGTCTGCATAGTGTTTGTATGTCTCCTTGGCCTTTGCTAACTCAAAACGGGCTTGCTGCCAAAGATTGCGAAGCATGGTGTGGTACTCCTGCACCGTGGGCAAGGAACAGGTCAAACGCTCCTCCCAGGGCACTGTTCGTGGATGTCTCCCCTGGAGGCAATAGAAAGGAGACATGCCTATAGCAGAATGCATATTGTTGTTATAGGAGTATTCCACCATCCACAGTATTTCCGCCCATTCCTTGTCCACCGCTAGCAGCAAGCAGCGGAGGTATTGTTCCATGGTGTGATTCGTTCTCTCCGCCTGACCGTCGGTCTGTGGGTGGTAAGCAGATGACAGGCGGACGTCCATGTCCAGAGCTGTACAGACTTCATTCCAGAACTGGGACACGAACTGTGAGCCCCTATCCGTGATCAATGCGGATGGTATGCCGTGCAGGCGAACCACTTCATGCAGAAAAACCACCGCCAGTTCTGCCGCAGAGGGCAGTTTTTTCAGAGGTACAAAGTGAGCCATCTTGGTAAGGTGATCAACTATGGTCAGAACAGTGGTATAGCCAGATTTGGTGGCAGGTAATTCCACTACGAAATCCATGGAGACGGTGTGCCAAGGATAGGGAGGAACGGGGATGGGATGCAGCAGACCTACAGAGGATCCCGGCATGTTCTTTCCTTGTGCACAGACTGTACAACGGGCTATGTATGACTGTACGTCTGCCTCCATGGTTGACCACCAGAAGTGTCTTTGCAACAGATCCATGGTCTTGTGGTACCCTGGATGATTGGACAGTGAATGGTCATGACACATGTACAGTGCTTGTTGTTGATTAGCAGCCCACAGCAGATAGTATCTGTCTTCTTTGTACATGAGACCGTTCCGTAGAGTGATACCTTCGTGTGCTTTTACCAGGGTAGCAGGATCCGCCTGGCTGATATCGTCTCGCAATTGGGCAAGGAAGGTAGAGGACAAGACCACACCTTGGAAGCAACGGTCAGGAATGATAGGGTCCGGCTCCACAGCTGGTACAGTGTCTTCGGTTTCCTCCAGGCGGGACAATGCATCGGCTTTGGCGTTCTCCCTGCCAGGTCGGTACGTGATAAGAAAGTCGTATTCGTTGAAGAACAGGGTCCAACGTAGTTGTCTGGATGTAAGGGCACGGGCTGAGCGGAGAAACTGCAGGTTTCTGTGGTCCGTGTAAATGGTCACAGGGTGTTTGGCGTCCTTCAGGTAGTGGCGCCATTCCTCGAACGCTGTCTTGATAGCCAGAAGTTCCCGGTCCGATATGGTGTAGTTTCGTTCGGCCGGTTGCAGTTTTCTGGAGTAAAAGGCCACAGGGTGCAGTAGGCCTGTTTTGGCGTCTCTCTGTGATAACACACCTCCTAGAGCGTCTTGTGAGGCATCCGCTTCTACTACATATGGCTGTTCGGAGTCCGGGTGTATCAGGATGGGGGCAGTAGTGAACCTCTTTTTAAGGTCCTGAAAAGCGTGTTCTGCCGCGGAATCCCAGCAGTACTGGACCCCTTTGCGTAGTAACCTGGTGATGGGACTTACTATACCGGAAAAACCTGTAATGAAACAATGGTAATAGTTAGCAAATCCCAAGAACCTTTGGACATGCTTCACTGTAGTTGGGGATGGCCATTGTACTATGGCTTCCACTTTCTTGTTGTCCATCTGAATGCCTGCAGGGGTGATGATGTGTCCCAAGAACTCAACAGCAGTAGCATGGAAGACGCTTTTCTCCAGCTTGACGTACAAACCGTGTTGCTCCAGTCGTTGCAGGATGGTCCGTACGTGGTGGATGTGTTCGGCTGTGGTTTGCGAGTAGATCAGAATGTCGTCAATGTATACTATGCAGTATATGTCGATGTATTCTCTGAGTACTTCATCGATGAAGAATTGGAACGCCGCCGAAGCGTTGCAGAGTCCGAAAGGCATGACCTGGTATTCGAATAGACCGTACTTGGTCCGAAATGCGGTCTTCCACTCGTCGCCCTTCCGGACTCTGACAAGATGGTAGGCCCCACGCAAGTCCAGTTTAGTATATATGGCGGCGTTCTTCACCTGGTCCAGCAGGTTGGATATCAAGGGTAGTGGGTACCTGTTTTTTACCGTGATGGCATTCATTGCCCTAAAGTCTATGCAGGTCCTCAAATCTCCCTCCTTCTTGGCCACGAAGAAAAGAGGAGAGGATACCGGAGACCTGGAGTGGCGTATGAACCCATTACGCAGGTATTCTTCCAGATAGGAGCGGAGGTGTTCGTTTTCTTTTTCTGTGAGGGAATATATCCGACTGCACGGAAGCGTGGAGCCAGGTATCAGGTCTATTCTGCAGTCAAAGGAGCGGTGAGGAGGAAGAGTACTGGCTCCTTTCTTGTTGAACACCACCGCAAGATCCAGGTATTCATCCGGCATGGTTCCGTGAGCGACCATTCCTGTTCCAATCAAGGGTAGAGCATGGACCTGTACTGCTCTGTTTCCGGAGGATTCATGCAGCGTATAACAGGAAGACGTGCACACGGCCGAATCCAAGGACATACTTCCGCACGCCCAATCGATCCGTGGGTTGTGGTGCACTAACCATGGAAGACCCAATATTACTCTAAATTGGGGCGCATCGATGACGTCAAAGGCGATGGTTTCTGTGTGGTGGTTTTCAAACGTCATCGACACATCCTCGGTTTGGAACCGGAGGTAAGGTCCGTTCCATCCACTGCCTTTACTGTTTCTGGTTTTGCCTTTTGTACGGAAATCATACCCAGGTCCTACATATGCTGGGTATCGATGAAGTTGCTGGTTGCTCCTGAATCGAGAAGCGCAGTAACCCGCCATTCCTGGCCAGTCCGTGCCTGTAAGACTACCTCCACACCCAAATGCTGGTTGCCTCGGAAGAAGGCAGGGGTCGCGGTCTCGTTGGATGAATAACCCAGTAGTCGAACCCCTTTGTCTACTGGGTTTCTCTGTTTCCCGACTTGTCTCCTCTGGTTATAGGTAGTGCAAAAGGTCTCCTTCCTCTTGCTCTGGCGGGTCTAACTGGGCATTCCCTGATGAAGTGACCATTCTTACCACAGTATAAACATTGATTCTGTTTTCTTCTCTCTCTCTCTCTTCCATGGTAAGTGGTCCCCGGACTCCACCTATTTGCATAGGTTCAGGCGCATTGTTGGAGGGTACTGGTTCTTCTTTGATTCTTTCCTTGTACGCTAAGAACCGGTTGTCGCTTCCTTTGGTCTTCTCGGTCTTCCGTTCCTGTAATCTATAATTTACCTTGACTACCAGATCGATGAACGGTCCGATTTCGTCTGGTGGTTCGGGCATCTGTGCTATTAAGTCCTTCAGTTCGTCACGCAACCCCTGTAGAACACGGACACCTTCTTGGACTCGGTCCAATGAGCTTCAATGACAAGCCTGCTGAAGGTGGTGATATAGTGGAGCAGATCTGTGTTTCCTTGTTTCAAATTGAGCAGTTCGTTGTCCGCTGCTTGGACAAAGGTGTGACGAGCAAACATACGTCTCATAGTCTCTTTGAATACCGGTAGGTTATACAGCATTGGATCGTCGTTTTCAACCAACGAGATGGACCACTGGGCGGCATCGCCCCCATATAGGAGAGTATGAAGGCTACCTTGGATGCGTTGTCTGGAAAGGCAGTTGCTCGTGCCATGAAGTGTAGGTGGCATTGGTGAAGGAAGACACTGTACTTGGTGCTTTCGCCATAAAAGCGTTCGGGTGGTGCCAACTGGACAGGGTGTTGTGCTATCACTTGTATGGTGTTATCTGGGTTAGACGGGGTAGAAGTGCCATCAAAGGAGAATACTGGCGGACGGATTAACCCTTCCTGTCTGACTCTGGAAGGGGAGGCCTACCCCACGGGTTTGCAGTGCCAGCAGCCACCTGCCCTTGTAGGGCAGCCATGTCCTGACGTAGGCTAAGGTTTTCAGCCTGTATGCCGGCAAGCAAGGCCGCTATGTCCTGCAGGGTGATTTCGGGATCGCTCATGTTGCCCGGGCGAGGTATAACCCTTGGGCTTCGGATTCTATCAAGTAACTCACAAGTCTTACCTTTAACCTGTGAAGCAATCTCGCAGAGATGACATGAGCCACCACCACTGGACCCACCTTACCCCAGCTGGACTAAAAACAGGCTAGGATGGCGATGGGCACGGGGAAGGAACCCAGGAATAACGCTGTGGTGTTCTAGTAGCCCGGTTAAGGAACCTCCCTCTGTCTGGGGACTATCCGTGAGCACCGGTAACTGAGAAGAGAAAGAACAGCCCCTATTAGTAAGGACACAACCACACAATCACACCTCCTGCTCCTCCATACAATGCACATGCGAAAACGGCCTTTACCTTGTCAGGAAGACACCACAAGCCAGGTAATCCACACGGTAGAGTCACCGTGGATATCGCTCCTGAGATGAGGAACCAATCAGGTACCCCGGTGTGGAGCTTGGATTAAGCAGACAACAAGCGCTCCTGCGCAACCAATAACATAAAGATAAGCCCTCCAGCGCGGTGTGACAACAGTGAGGTAAGTTGCGCTCCAGCGCGTGCAAACCATAAAGTAAATTAGCGCTCCAGTGCGTGATATAACATTGAGGCAAAGCAGCGCTCCAGCGCGGCAAAGGAAGAAAGGTAAACAGAGAAAAACACTTCAGCGTGGCAATGGAAGTCGAGCCAAGCTAAGTGTAGCACACCAGCGCGGAAAGTATAGTGCAGGCAGGACTGAAACGAGCTCCAGCGCGGCAAGGCTGTGGAATGAGCTTCAGCGCGGCAAAGAGAAAGATCGACAAGGCTATGGAAGTGCTCTCCAGTGCGGAAAGGAATACCTGGTCCAGGGATGCAGGCAACTGGAAACACTGAATCCGAAGCGCCGATCGGGCGAAAACCGCTGTTCAAATGCGGTTTCCCCCGGAAGTGCTGGACGCTGCAGAGGTAGCATCCGGAGCGAAGCTAGACTGCCGACCTCCATGGAACGGAAGTCGGGTGCTCCGATTTCCGCATGTGTCTCGGAGCCAGCAGACCCTCCCGCAGTCAAACAGGATGCCCTAACCTAGCGGAACATGACACCTAATTGCAACCATTTCAGTGTCAACCATTAAAAACCCACCAGCAGTGTCTGTTGATAAACGATCAACCACTGTGGACAATTTTCTAATTTTGTGCGAATTCAGAATAACTCCAACTGAAGGTATCAATGCTCCAAAAACATCCCCAATTATTTCTGAAAAACTCGCTCTCTTATTACGTATTAGTCCATTCTTTACTTCATTAATTCTATGATTCTTATCTATATGATATATCTTCGGAAATACTATGGCTAAATAACAACACCCATACCAATGTGCAGGCAACCTATAGTAGGCATTCTTACCATACACTTTATAAATTCCTGGAAAGACAGGATCAGTTCCTCCTTTTATTCCCCATCCTCCCGTAATTAGGAAAGTATGGTCACATTCATTAGAACCAATAAAATAATTATTATAATCAGTCTTTTGTCTAAGCAAACAAAGCTTCCTCTATGATACCAGTCTAGAGTCATGGCAGCGTAAGTCTCGCCTTTCTTATAATTTCCTTCTCTGATAGCCCATGGAGGTTCATGAGACTTTTGCTCAGCAGCTTTTCTCTGAAACTCTTGTCTTCTATCTTTAACCATGTTAATGAATTCTATTTCTTCAAACCGTAAACTACATGTTAAATTGTGTCTATGTGCATATACTGTATCTATTGTTTGTGTAGAATGAAAAAACTCTCCCATGTAGTCTGCATTTCTAGCACTATTTATTTTATTCATATTCTTTCTAATAGGAATTTCTGAAAACACTAAATCCATGTTAGAATAGAAGTACTGCAAACTTCCCTTCTCGTAGAACAGACTGGTTAGTACACTACTCGACACACCATATGTTAAAGGTAGCTGATGATAAGTCACCCCCTCTGAAACAGACGGCAGTAATTGCATGCACACATAACAATCTCTCGCATCCATTATATCCACATGTTCATAAAGTAGTTTTGTGAAAACATTTAATGAAAAATCATTAATCGATTAGCATGATGATATATGCTATCATCTTTCATCTTCTCTAATTTAGTATGTGAGTAGTATGTGAGTCTTCTTCAAAACTTTTAGTATCTACTTTTTCACTCATCACACCATTAGTATTAGTATTATTTTTATGATTAGTTACCATTAACACAGGCACAATGACAATTAATATTAACCACACCAACATTAGTTGAAAAATACGAAATAAGCAAGCATTAATATATCTACGTTTAAAACTACGATTTTGATGTCCAGTCTCTGCTGTATTTGCCATTTCTAATAAAAAAATTGTATCAATTCCCAAAAACTAAAAAAAGAAGAAGAAACTAAAAACTTATCAAAAAAATCTACTCTATAAAGATTTTATAAAATATATCCAAAGTAGTGTATCTTCACACTTTATTGCTTTCTTCTTTACCCCCTCTTTTTTTTTTATCTCTTCTTCATCAGATCTTCTGCTTAAATTTTCTGCAATTCTTTCAATGAATTTTCAATTTTCTGGATTCTACAACTTAATTTTACACAGTTCTTTAAGGTGGTTCAAAACCGTTTCTCTCACTTTGCTCTGTACCAACGTCTTCTTTAATCTGGTCTGAATTTTCAATTTCTTCCAGTACCACATATGTTCATTCTGGAGCTGTGTATTTCTTGTTTGGAACTCTTACTCTTTTCATTTTACGAACTGATTCTTCTTCAGACTCACTTTGCTCAGTCTGATCTGGAACTTCAATTATCGTGTCAGGTGATCTTCGTTTCAGAGTGTATTTCAGTCTTTTCACTCCTTTTGGCCACACATCACCTTTTCTTGCTTTCTTTACTTGAATTGTTTCTTCAGCATCAGTGTCAAGATCGCAAGTTCTCTTATTCAGTCTTTTTCTCTGTTGCACTTGCTCTTGATTTTCACTCAACACTTCTCTATTGTCTCCTTCAACAGCAGTTATGAGACCCAGTAGCTGGTGCCCACTTTATTCGACTTCCTTCTTGTGCTAACACGTGTTCAACAGTTTCAGAATCTATAATTTCAGACTCTGCGGCTTCACGTTCTTCAGCTTCTGGCTCTTCTTGTCTTTCCACCAGTTGCTGCTCTTCTTCTTGTCTTTCAAGTGGACTTTGGACTCTTGTTGTATGACTTGTGTGTATCCAATTCGGCAAGCCGCCACACTTTACTGCTGTCTTTGTTACCAATATTATTTGGTAAGGGCCACGCCATCTAGGTTCCAAACACAACTTTCTCACATGTTTCTTCACCAGGATCCACTCACCTGGATTTAAATCATGTGCTTGCTCCTGCTGTGTTGTGGTTGCAATTTCTCCAACCTGATGAGACACATCAGCTAATCCTTTGCAATAATCAAGCACCAGATCATCAGTAATATTCATCAGTTGATATGCTGGTAGAATCGACTGTCTCAATGCTCTCCCCATTATAACTTCATGAGTTCGGGCTGGACTGTTCCCATGAGGCACAGGGTCAGACTGATTTGCATATGGCCATGTCTGAACTGGGGTGGTGGAGTGAGCTAAAGAATGATGATGGATTAAACCCAGATCAGTTGACTGGGGGTGAGTGTTTGATTGGCTCAAACGTTCCGTCCATCATCCCCTTTTGTATCGCTTTGGTCGCCCTAAGTTGGCGGGGGTATGCCCAGACGTGGGTCCCTTGCTCACTTTGCCACTGGATTCAAGCAAGCCTGGCTGATGACGGCTGAAATGCCAGAAACCGGTCCTAGGATGCTTGTTTCCGATGCAGGGAAGACATGGCTTGGCAGTTCGGGCTGGAATGTTCCCATGCGGCACAGGGTCAGACTGATTTGCATATGGCCATGTCTGAACTGGGGTGGTGGAGTGAGCTAAAGAATGATGATGGATTAAACCCAGATCAGTTGACTGGGGGTGAGTGTTTGATTGGCTCAAACGTTCCGTCCATCATCCCCTTTTGTATCGCTTTGGTCGACCTAAGTTGGCGGGGGTATGCCCAGACGTGGGTCCCTTGCTCACTTTGCCACTGGATTCAAGCAAGCCTGGCTGATGACGGCTGAAATGCCAGAAACCGGTCCTAGGATGCTTGTTTCCGGTCCAGGGAAGACATGGCTTGGCAGTTCGGGCTGGACTGTTCCCATGAGGCACAGGGTCAGACTGATTTGCATATGGCCATGTCTGAACTGGGGTGGTGGAGTGAGCTAAAGAATGATGATGGATTAAACCCAGATCAGTTGACTGGGGGTGAGTGTTTGATTGGCTCAAACGTTCCGTCCATCATCCCCTTTTGTATCGCTTTGGTCGCCCTAAGTTGGTGGGGGTATGCCCAGACGTGGGTCCCTTGCTCACTTTGCCACTGGATTCAAGCAAGCCTGGCTGATGATGGCTGAAATGCCAGAAACCGGTCCTAGGATGCTTGTTTCCGGTCCAGGGAAGACATGGCTTGGCAGTTCGGGCTGGACTGTTCCCATGAGGCACAGGGTCAGACTGATTTGCATATGGCCATGTCTGAACTGGGGTGGTGGAGTGAGCTAAAGAATGATGATGGATTAAACCCAGATCAGTTGACTGGGGGTGAGTGTTTGATTGGCTCAAACGTTTCGTCCATCATCCCCTTTTGTATCGCTTTGGTCGCCCTAAGTTGGCGGGGGTATGCCCAGACGTGGGTCCCTTGCTCACTTTGCCACTGGATTCAAGCAAGCCTGGCTGATGACGGCTGAAATGCCAGAAACCGGTCCTAGGATGCTTGTTTCCGGTCCAGGAAAGACATGGCTTGGCAGTTCGGGCTGGACTGTTCCCATGAGGCACAGGGTCAGACTGATTTGCATATGGCCATGTCTGAACTGGGGTGGTGGAGTGAGCTAAAGAATGATGATGGATTAAACCCAGATCAGTTGACTGGGGGTGAGTGTTTGATTGGCTCAAACGTTCCGTCCATCATCCCCTTTTGTATCCCTTTGGTCGCCCCTAAGTTGGCGGGGGTATGCCCAGATGTGGGTCCCTTGCTCACTTTGCCACTGGATTCAAGCAAGCCTGGCTGATGACGGCTGAAATGCCAAAAACCGGTCCTAGGATGCTTGTTTCCGGTCCAGGGAAGACATGGCTTGGCAGTTCGGGCTGGACTGTTCCCATGAGGCACAGGGTCAGACTGATTTGCATATGGCCATGTCTGAACTGGGGTGGTGGAGTGAGCTAAAGAATGATGATGGATTAAACCCAGATCAGTTGACTGGGGGTGAGTGTTTGATTGGCTCAAACGTTCCGTCCATCATCCCCTTTTGTATCGCTTTGGTCGCCCTAAGTTGGCGCGGGTATGCCCAGACGTGGGTCCCTTGCTCACTTTGCCACTGGATTCAAGCAAGCCTGGCTGATGACGGCTGAAATGCCAGAAACCGGTCCTAGGATGCTTGTTTCCGGTCCAGGGAAGACATGGCTTGGCAGTTCGGGCTGGACTGTTCCCATGAGGCACAGGGTCAGACTGATTTGCATATGGCCATGTCTGAACTGGGGTGGTGGAGTGAGCTAAAGAATGATGATGGATTAAACCCAGATCAGTTGACTGGGGGTGAGTGTTTGATTGGCTCAAACGTTCCGTCCATCATCCCCTTTTGTATCGCTTTGGTCGCCCTAAGTTGGCGGGGGTATGCCCAGACGTGGGTCCCTTGCTCACTTTGCCACTGGATTCAAGCAAGCCTGGCTGATGACGGCTGAAATGCCAGAAACCGGTCCTAGGATGCTTGTTTCCGGTCCAGGGAAGACATGGCTTGGCAGTTCGGGCTGGACTGTTCCCATGAGGCACAGGGTCAGACTGATTTGCATTTGGCCATGTCTGAACTGGGGTGGTGGAGTGAGCTAAAGAATGATGATGGATTAAACCCAGATCAGTTGACTGGGGGTGAGTGTTTGATTGGCTCAAACGCTCCGTCCATCATCCCCTTTTGTATCGCTTTGGTCGCCCTAAGTTGGCGGGGGTATGCCCAGACGTGGGTCCCTTGCTCACTTTGCCACTGGATTCAAGCAAGCCTGGCTGATGACGGCTGAAATGCCAGAAACCGGTGCTAGGATGCTTGTTTCCGGTCCAGGGAAGACATGGCTTGGCAGTTCGGGCTGGACTGTTCCCATGAGGCACAGGGTCAGACTGATTTGCATATGGCCATGTCTGAACTGGGGTGGTGGAGTGAGCTAAAGAATGATGATGGATTAAACCCAGATCAGTTGACTGGGGGTGAGTGTTTGATTGGCTCAAACGTTCCGTCCATCATCCCCTTTTGTATCGCCTTGAGTCCTAGTACATGTCAGCAGAATCTCAACAGAATGTGGCACATACACTCTCACTGGATGTCCCATTACAATCGACTCACTCTGCTCCAAACTCACACAAGTTGCAGCCACTGCTTTCAAACAACCTGGCAACGCTGCAGCCACCAAATCTAAAGTAGCAGAGAAATATGCCACTGGTCGACCTGCCATTCCATGTGTCTGTGTCAGGACCGAAAGTGCACACCCATCTCTCTCACAACAGAACAATGCAAACTCTTTACCATAATCTGGCATTCCCAATGCAGGCGCTCGACATAGACTATCTCGCAATTCCATAAAAGCCTTCATGATTTCTTCATCCAACTGAATTGGATCGACTAAATCTTTGTGAGTCAATCTCTGCAATGGCTTAGCTGTCAAAGAAAACCCACTAATCCACTGTCTGCAATATCCAATCATGCCCAAAAACATTCGAACTTCTTTCTGCGTTTTGGGAGGTCCCAGTTGCAAGATCACAGCAATTCAATCTTGTGATACTTTCCTGACTACTTTTTCAATTTTGTGTCCCAAATATTGAACTTCTTTTTGACAAATTTGTAATTTTGCTGGTGACACTTTATGCCCACCTACTGCCAAATGGTTCAGTAGAGCAATTGTATCTGTCACACATGCCTCTCGTGTCTTTGATGCCATCAATAGGTCATCGGTGTATTGCACCAATACTGAGTCTTCTGGCATGACCAATGACTCCAGACACTTTTTCAGAATTTGGTCTCTGTATACCCTTGAGGAACTCGACACCATGCCAAAACACGGTCTCCGAACCGGAAATCAAAAAGATATTGGCTATCCGGATGCAGGGGTATCGAGAAAAACGCTTGACACAAATCAATCACTGTGAACCACTCCACATCCCAAGGGATTTGGTAAAGAATCACTGCTGGATTGGGCACTATCAGACAACAAGGTACCACAATCTTATTAACTTTGCGCAAATCTTGCACAATCCTATACTTCTCACTCGGTATAGGTGAATTACAAGGACTCCCTAGTATCTCTCTCAAAATACCTTGTTCAATCATTTGCTCAATTACTGGAGTAACTCCCTCTATAGTCTCAGGACTCATTTTATACTGTGGTGTTTTCGGAAATTCTGCACCCTGTTTAACCATAATCTGAATAGGATCAACACATTTCATTAATCCAATGTCTTTCCCTGAAAGATCCCACACATCAGCTGTCACTGTGTCTCTTAATTCAACAGCCAAATCACTTGTTGTGAACATGGGATACAAATCATTCACTTTTGTCCCTTGCTTTGCTAACATCATCTTAAAAGCAACAACCTCATCTGGTGTTTGGAACGCAATACCATCCGGTGTACAATAAATAGTGCAATTCATTTTGCACAGTAAATCCCTACCTAAAAGATTCACTGGACTCGAGTCACATACCACAAACCGATGCAAATCTTTGAATTTTCCAATATGAACCTCCATTGGTTTGGTCACTGGAGTCTTAATATGTCTATTTGAGACTCCTACAACTTGGATAGTTTCTCCTGAGAGGGGTAGGTTTGGAATTTCCGCTGTTCTCACAGTAGAACGGTGTCCACAAGGAATGTAATATCATTACCTTCCACTTTCCCATCAACAAAAGGAGCTGACTGATCTACCTCTAGAGATGCGCCAAGCACGCACTCCCCCCTCAGGCACCGTCATTGAGATGAATCCGAATAATTCTCAGAACACTGCAACCAATATTGTGGAACCATTTGTACATTTTGATTCTTACCAACTTGTTCACTCACGTGAAACCCAGCATCCGCACTGTATCTCTGTACCTGAGCATTCACATTATTTGGCATAGGTGCTTGAGGCACTTGTACCTGTTGTACCTGTGGTGTAACTAGCTGTTGCAGTTGCTGTTGATTCACAGCCACCTCATTCTGCATCTGTTGATTGAAATTTTCAACCATTCCATTATTCTTTAACAAAGACTTACACTCGTTCCTCCAATGTCCTAATTGGCCGCATCCATGACATGGGAATGTCTTTTTCATTTCTTCTTTATTACCCTTGCCTCTACCTTTTCCTGGTAACTGCACTTGAACACCTCCATTCGGTACAATATTCATAGGTACCTGACCATTTTGAAAATTCTGATTCTGCCCTTTCATCTGGTAACCTGTTTGCGAACCATCAACAAAATTCCCATTATTCTGTTGTGCCACTTTCACCTGTGCCCACATCACTTTTTCCTTCAATTTCTTATATCTCGATTCAATATCATCACTACAATACTTTGCATACCTCAGGATTTCATCCACTGTTTTCTTCTGCCAAAAAATCAAATGCTACTGAATCATATTGCTAATCTCCGGTTTCAATCCAAACACAAATTTATAGACAAAATGTCCCATATCCTTATCAGTAATGCTTTCAAAACCACTATACTGTTTAAATACCTGTAACAGCCTCTCATAATAAGCATGTACTGATTCTTTCGATTCCTGTGTCGTCCTATCAATCTTAACCCAATCTGTTTCTTTTGGAGAAATTTTACCATTCAAATAAGTAATCACTTGGGTATATTTTTTCATCACCTCTTCTGAAGGCGCTCCTGTTTTAATATCTCTAGGATATTCATCTTTCGGCCAATGAACTGCAATCTTACATTCAGTCCATAAATCAGCTGGAACCACAATATCAAATAAACCATCCAAATCTTTCAACAAGACTTTTGAAACTTTTACAAATCTCTCTACCTGTTTGTACCATTCAACAGGCTTCTCTCTCAATCTTGGGAACTCATTCGTGAAAGACAATATATCCTGTCTTGACCAAGGGATATGAACATATCCACCACCCGGAACTTCTCTCATTGGATATATCATTTCAGCAGACTCTGTCTCTTTTAACGGAAGTAAAGGAGATGCAGTCACACCCTTATTCATAAGCGCTTCTTCTTTCTTTCTCGCACATCTACCTTTCCAATGTTCCACATCACCCCATCTTTTCAGAGTATTTATCAATTCCTTTATTTGCAATCTTTTTCCAGAAACATTTAAATTCTCCAAATCTGTTACTGAAATCCAACCTATACGTCTTTTGCAAAGTCTTTGACCTATCTATATCCACACCATATTCTTTTGCAGCTTCTGCCAACTTCTCATGCAAATTTGTAGCTCTCAATGTAATATTCTTACACATGAATAATAACTGTTCATCCTGATATTTACTCAATGTCTCTGGACTAATTGTACCAATAATCATTTCTTCCAGATCTACCTTCAATCTCCCTAAATCCATACTTGGTTTAGATCTATTAGAGGCCCTTCCTCTTATTCATTCATCCAACTCCTCTGGCGAAGGTCCCACTGAACCAGAACCCTCTGATATCGAAGTTGTTTCTCTCGCATTCGGCAATAATTTTCTAGGATCTATCTGAACACTTCTTTTTGGTGTTTCAGTCACATTTCCATTTACTGGAAGATCAACTAATGACGTACTTGTCTCATTTGACTCTGACCCACTAACATTCCTAACACCATTCACCGGAACTGACAATGTATGTACTCTTGAAATATTTTGACCCTCACTATACAACGGAACTATAGGACGAATCGTCACTGGTACTGACATCGCTTCTGCATTTAAACTCATCTGATTAATTTTCTGAGTCAATTCTTCCTTTGCTCTATTAAGCATCTCAATCTCTTTTTCCTGTGATATTTGAGTAACCTGTGAAACCTGTGGAATTTCGGGAGCTTCAATTTCAATTAACGGTGCACTTGGAGTAGTCCCATCCGGGCTCTCCTGATATGGTGGAGGTCTTTTCAATAACATCTCTTCTAATAACTCATCATCAATTTCATTCGGATCCATATCTAAGTCTGAAGTTTCTATATTTTTCTTTTTCTCTTTACATTTTCCACCAGCCTGATCCTCAGCAACCATTACTGGATATAATCCATCTAGAATTACATCTCTCCTCCATCTTTTCATTTGAGCATCCCAATTAGCCTCTGAAAACCATCTCATCGTATTCTTATATTTCAATCCATTCCTGTCTCTCTCCCTTCTGTACCCTGCATGCTCCCATTCCTCAAGCGCCTCATACTGCGTAGGTTTAGGATTTGGTTTCAAGGAATTCATTTGTCTCCTCAAATTCTCCAAAATGTTCACATTAAATGTACCATGCTCTGGGAAAGCTAACACTCCATCGTCCTCTGTGTATTTTACCCAGTTCTCCAACCATGTACATGTAAGATATCCATGCTCTAACATCATAAAAGAAGCAGGCGATCTTGGAGGAGGTACAGGAATTCCCTCTCTAATCACAATCGGTTTATCCTTTTTAAAGAAATCCTGAATCGCTTTAATCAACTTCATTTTCAACACTCTCTTTTCTCTTCGCTAACTATTTCGGAAAACTAAGGAAATCCTTCCGCAATTCCACTCACTCCATTTGCTCACGCTCATCCAATACCAGCGTAACTCACACCAACCAACCAATCACAGCACAATACACACCCGCTATTCTGACTAATGCCAGTGCGGCATTTGTCACATCAGTATAACTCCTACTACTGACCCTCCCTTTGCAAAAATATTACGGCAATATAAAACAAGGTTTTTCCTAACTAGATTCTTATTAAAAACGACACAAAACAGCGCCTTTGTCTGCTCCACTAATAAAGAGATAGTTCAATTACTCTAAAAGATTCATTTTACTTCCAGTAAAATAACGACGAGCGTCACTCTACTCCCAAACAAGTGAAAAGAGGTCTTGGTACTCCTCTGGGGATAAGGCCAAAGTTTCGGAAGAGGACTTTTTAGAAAAGAGGTCTTGGTACTCCTTTAGGGATAAGGCCAGAGTTTTGGAAGCGGACTTTCTCCTTACAACAGAATAGGTCCCTAAAATAACATCAACAGCATTTCACTGTTCGATATTACAACAACAGACAAAGAAGTTCCAGTGTGATATTTCTCCACACTATGACTATGCCACAGCGGCTTAAATTAACATCCCGGGATCTTAGGCAACTCCGTACCCGTACTTCCAGACTACATAAAACAAAGACACTAACTTTTCATATTAGTAATCAAAAATCTCTAAATCATTAAATCAGTCATAAATTTGCCAAAATAACCAATATAACCATCAAATTCTGCTACCAAAACTGATCCAGCGTTTCAGGACTAGAAATGTCCTAAAGACAAGGCCCAATTTCCATTGCCCAACAAGTCCCTTCACGCTGGGTTAGTATAATTCCAAACTAAACCAAATTTACCAATCTCCAATAATGTACTCACATCTCTAGTATACCAAAATTGGCAATGCAATCTTTATATAGTTGATTACATTTGGCAAATCAATACTCTTGAATAAATCACTCTTAATAAAGACAGACTCATTTGTAAATGTAAAAATGTTTATCTAAATAATGTGAAATAAATGCTCATTGGTACAAACATACAGCATGAATCACAGATCGTCACAAGGAAAACAATATCAGAAGAGAAAAGGACAAATTCATATCAATGACAATGTATAAAGGAGTGGAAAGGCAAAGAGACAAAAGATTCAGAGACAAAAATACATTTGCAAATGATTATGCAAATTCAGATTTCAGTCTATACTAACCAATATAGAAATAAGGAAATCTACTCTCTGGCCATGAGAGCAGCAAGGCCCCTCAAGAAGATTTGAAGAGGCAAAGACTTAGGGGTCGATTCCGATTCGGGCCGGAAAAAGCACCGACCGACTCGGAGCCGGAAATTATACCGACCGACACGTACCTGTGGCGCCCGACACGCCAAGTACGATGCAAGGCGTGCAAAATCCGACCAACACGTACCGAACCCAAGCCGAACGACCGAGCCACACGGAAAACAGCAATCCGGTCGGAAAAACACGCGAATCCAACCGACCGACACGCACCCGGAACAAATCCGACCGAAACGTACACGCGAACTCCAAACCGCAAAGTACGATGCAAGGCGCGAAAACCACGACCGAGTCGGACGGAGGACAAGCCGTACGACCGACACGCATACAAAACCGAGCCGAAGCAACACAAAACACCGCGACCGATGCGTACGCAGCATAGAAAACTGCACAAACACAGCGTGAACGAAACGGAGAACACCGTACGAGACAAATGCAGGGTCCGACTCGGTCACAAGAACGTTTCCAACATGCACAGACAGTACAAAGGAAAAATCACACAAAAAAAGGCCAAACAAGCAATTACAAAGCCAATAAATACTGGGGGGTGGGGACAGAGAACAAAGACACACCCACAACTCCACCCATATAAAGGACAAAAATCACAACCATGATCCTTTGCAAATGCCATTCCACTGCCAGCACCCAAGAGACAGCAACCACACACCCACAGCTCATCCCTCACACAAGCCACACACCATCAGCACACCAACAAATACCTACCTCACATACACCCAGCAAAACACACACTAACACACCCTCACCTGCACACCAACACACACATCACTCACCATCACCACCCATCACCATGCCCCCAAGAAGAATCACAAGTTCCTAGATTGTGAATTGGAAGTCATGGTAGACGAGATCCTCAAGGTAGAGCCACAGCTGTTTGGCACACTGGTCCAACAGACCCCCATCTCCCAGAAAACCAAGATGTGGGAGAGGATCATCAACAGGGTGAACGCACAATCACCATGTCTGCACACAAAGAGCGACATCCAGAACAGGTGGTATGACGTGCGCAGGAGGGTACGGGACCTGCTCAAGAAAGAGTACATCATCAGCCAATACACCGGCAGTGGCCCTCCTGCCAAGCCAATATACCTCAGGCCCTGGGAGGAGAAGGTGCGGGCCATCCTTCCGCCAGTGAGCATATATGGACTAGAGAACATCCCAGAGCCTGGTGAGTACACAACAAATGTACACAATATTCTGCCACAAAACACACACACATCACTGTCAAGGGGAGAGTCAAACCATGCACTCATAGCAATTACACAGCAACCAGAACAGAATCATCCCAAAATGTGTATGTCACTCAGATAAACACAACACATGCCATCTAAAAAGTTACATCCAACTGTGCCATCACATGTACAAACACAACTACAACTACAGCTAGGCAGTGGCACAAATAGAACTAACAAACACATCCAGACATGTAGCCACCACAACAACACCAACACACAGTGAAGACCACTCAAAGGAAGGAATTCTGTGTATGCTGGCCAAGTCAGTGTAGCCAATAGCATCATGGGAGTCGCAGTCACACATATTGCCCCCCCACAACTGTCCCATCAACACCACCATGAACCATGCGCACATCACAGGGAGTGGAGAAGGACTCACAAGATAGCTGACACTGGCAACTGCTGTGGGGAGCACAAGGCCCTGCTGGCAACTGTGCACCAACAAACAGCAGGACACCACTGACTGACATCCTGAGAGACAACTTCCACTCCCTGCAATGCAAGCACGTTCCATGGTGGGATATCTGGCTGGCTGGGTGGGAAGGAGGACTTGCAGCACAGACCATAGTCACAAGCACCTCCCCTCACACCCCCCCTCAACACAAACTCCACAGAACCCACCTGGTAGAATGCAATGCATCACATCCTAACTCAAGATCCCACAAAGAACCACCACCCTGGGTTATGTTGTGTGAAGCACAGGGACACTCTTGGGACTTTTAGCCAAACAACTGCCAGGATAACACTCAGAGCCATCCTGTCAGCACAGCCAGCCCACCCCACAGGGAAGCAGAGTCAAAAGGAAGGAAGCATGGGCATGCTGGGAAGGGGGGTGGAGGCAATAGCATGATGGGAGTCGTAGTCACAGCTCTACATCCCCCACCACATGGCCCAGCAAGCTCACACTCACGCATGCACATCCCACAGAGAGTGGAAAGGCCCATCAAAGATGTCTGACACTGTTGCTGTGTCGTGGGGAGCACAAGGGCATGCTGGGAACTGCACACCAACCAACAGCAGGACACCACTGTCAGCCATCTTGCCATTGCTCACACACCCACACATACTGAACTCCCCACAAAAGCAAGTAAGTTTGGGAATGCTGGCAAGTGGGGTGGAGGCAATAGCATGAAGGGAGTGGCAGTCACAGATATTGGTCACTCTCACAACTGGCCCATCAACACCACCCTGAACCATGCTCACATCACAGGGAGTGGAGAAGGACTCACAAGATGGCTGACACTGGCTACTGCTGTGGGGAGCACAAGGCCCTGCTGGCAACTGTGCACCAAAAACAGCAGGACACCACTGACTGACATCCTGAGAGACAACTTCCACTCCCTGCAATGCAAGCACGTTCCATGGTGGGATATCTGGCTGGCTGGGTGGGAAGGAGGACTTGCAGCACTGACCATAGTCACAAGCACCTCCCCTCACACCCCCCTCAACACAAACTCCACAGAACCCACCTGGTAGAATGCAATGCCTCCCATCCTAACTCAAGATCCCACAAAGAACCACCACCCTGGGTTATGTTGTGTGAAGCACAGGGACACTCTTGGGACTTTTAGCCAAACAACTGCCAGGACAACACTCCCAGCCATCCTGTCAGCACAGCCAGCCCACCCCACAGGGAAGCAGAGTCAAAAGGAAGGAAGCATGGGCATGCTGGGAAGGGGGTGGAGGCAATAGCATGATGGGAGTCGTAGTCACAGCTCTACATCCCCCACCACATGGCCCAGCAAGCTCACACTCACGCATGCACATCCCACAGAGAGTGGAAAGGCCCATCAAAGATGTCTGACACTGTTGCTGTGTCGTGGGGTGCACAAGGGCATGCTGGGAACTGCACACCAACCAACAGCAGGACACCACTGTCAGCCATCTTGCCATTGCTCACACACCCACACATACTGAACTCCCCACAAAAGCAAGTAAGTTTGGGAATGCTGGCAAGTGGGGTGGAGGCAATAGCATGAAGGGAGTGGCAGTCACAGATATTGGTCACCCTCACAACTGGCCCATCAACACCACCCTGAACCATGCTCACATCACAGGGAGTGGAGAAGGACTCACAAGATGGCTGACACTGGCTACTGCTGTGGGGAGCACAAGGCCCTGCTGGCAACTGTGCACCAAAAAACAGCAGAACACCACTGACTGACATCCTGAGAGACAACTTCCACTCCCTGCAATGCAAGCACGTTCCATGGTGGGATATCTGGCTGGCTGGGTGGGAAGGAGGACTTGCAGCACTGACCATAGTCACAAGCACCTCCCCTCACACCCCCGCTCAACACAAACTCCACAGAACCCACCTGGTAGAATGCAATGCCTCCCATCCTAACTCAAGATCCCACAAAGAACCACCACCCTGGGTTATGTTGTGTGAAGCACAGGGACACTCTTGGGACTTTTAGGCAAACAACTGCCAGGACAACACTCCCAGCCATCCTGTCAGCACAGCCAGCCCACCCCACAGGGAAGCAGAGTCAAAAGGAAGGAAGCATGGGCATGCTGGGAAGGGGGTGGAGGCAATAGCATGATGGGAGTGGTAGTCACAGACATTGCTCAGCCTCACAACTGGCCCATCACCACCACCCTGAACCATGCTCACATCACAGGGAGTGGATAAGGACACACAAGATGGCTGACACTGGCTACTGCTGTGGGGAGCACAAGGCCCTGCTGGCAACTGTGCACCAACAAACAGCAGGACACCACTGACTGACATCCTGAGAGACAACTTCCACTCCCTGCAATGCAAGCACGTTCCATGGTGGGATATCTGGCTGGCTGGGTGGGAAGGAGGACTTGCAGCACTGACCATAGTCACAAGCACCTCCCCTCACACCCCCTCAACACAAACTCCACAGAACCCACCTGGTAGAATGCAATGCCTCCCATCCTAACTCAAGATCCCACAAAGAACCACCACCCTGGGTTGTGTTGTGTGAAGCACAGGGACACTCTTGGGACTTTTAGCCAAACAACTGCCAGGACAACACTCCCAGCCATCCTGTCAGCACAGCCAGCCCACCCCACAGGGAAGCAGAGTCAAAAGGAAGGAAGCATGGGCATGCTGGGAAGGGGGTGGAGGCAATAGCATGATGGGAGTGGTAGTCACAGACATTGCTCAGCCTCACAACTGGCCCATCAACACCACCCTGAACCATGCTCACATCACAGGGAGTGGATAAGGACACACAAGATGGCTGACACTGGCTACTGCTGTGGGGAGCACAAGGCCCTGCTGGCAACTGTGCACCAACAAACAGCAGGACACCACTGACTGACATCCTGAGAGACAACTTCCACTCCCTGCAATGCAAGCACAGTCCATGGTGGGATAACTGACTGGCTGGGTGGGTGGGAAGGAGGGCCGGCTGTCAACCAAACACAACCAATGCAGACCATGTTCACACCCCAAGAAATACATAGAAATGCCCAAATAATGCAGGACAATATGCCACACCAATATCAACCCCTGACTGTGACGACTTAGGACAATGCAATGTACAGGCCCGCACCCAGAGGCACAGTCACAACTGTCATGTGTGTCAACCATTGATGCCTGCAGAAACATAACATACATTGTGTGTGTCTCCCAAAAACAGGTGATGATGGGGACACAGCAGCAGACGCTGAGGAGTCCCAGTCCCAGGCTCAAGAGGATGCGGAGCTCACTGGTGTCGTACAGCCTCTGCCCTCCTCGGACGAAGAAGACCAACCTGGCACATCCGGTGCAAGTCTACATGCAGCACCAGCAGGACCACCAGCTGCAGCACCAGCAGGACCACCAGCTGCACCCCCTGCACCCACCCCTCCAACGACTGTCAACACAAATACCATCCCTGCCGACATGGACAGAACAAGGAGCAACACCAGCACAGGGACCCTGGACCAACCTGGGGCCATGGACACCACCACCACCACCAACCTCCAAGGTGGACCAGGGTCATCTGTGCGTGCCACTGCACGCACTGCACATGTCAGCAGGGGTGGGAGACAGAGGTCGCTGCTTGCAGAGGTTGCTGGTGTGCATGATGACCCACAACTGATACGCATAGCTGATGCGTACCAGTCCAGCACCGGAGACCTCAGCCAGGTAGTGGGGCTCCTCAGAGACATGAAACAGCAGCAGGCTGCCCATCATGCCCGCTTGGACTCTCACATGTCCCACGTGGAGTCACACATGTCCCGCGTGGACTCACACATGTCCTGCGTGGAGTCCAAGTGGGATGCACTGCATGAGATGACGGCGGTGCACAGGGACATTTTACAATGCCTCCGCCAGATGAACAGCAACGAGTCCACACCTCCCTGTGTGCCAACAACATCTGGTGCTGCCCAAACTGCAACTGCCACAGGGAGGGAGGATGACTCTGGCGGAGAGTCCCCTGCACCGCAGCAGCCTGTACTTGAGGGCCCCCCCCAAGAAGAGGGGTCATCCGAAGAGGGGCAAGTGAGAGGCCGATGGCCAAGCCCAACTCCCAGGAAGCCTGAACCTGTTCTGGATGTTCACCTTTGTGCACAGACTGTTCACCCTGTTGACGGCAACACTACTCCCACACATTGCATGGGGAGTACAAGTTGGACCAATGTGTCAGACAACTGTGGCCCCGATACTGTGGATTCTGTCTACCAGGACTTTCAATTCACCTAGGAACTTCTGATTGCAAGATTTATGCAAAGCACTACCCATCCTATGCACTATTCACACAAATGTATCACAATAAACACACTAATACACCATACTTGCCTCTGTTGTGATTCAAACGTGGGTGCTGTTATGGGGATAATGAACTGCAAAATTACACTGTGTATGCGAACTGCAACAGCAAGTACAACACAGGCATGTGAGTAAAGGCAACGTGACACATATGAGGGAGACACACCACCAGGGCTACACAACACATACACACCTAGGACATCTGACTCATTGCCTACACTGATGTTGCCAGGGAAGACGGTGCAATGCACAGACACCACACCCATTCCCAGTTGTAGTCAAGTAGCCCACAGGTGCAGTAAGCAAATGGCAGTCAAATGTGTGACCACAGACAACACACATCACAAAGTGAAGCACAGGTTTATTACACAGTTGCAACATGTCGTAACCACTACAGATGCAAGGTAATCCCACCTGGCAGCGGGCACACAGTCAACAACTGTAGACGGAAGGAAGTCCATGGGTGTGGCGCACATCACCTGTAGGGACACAACAGCTACCACCCTGGAAGTGCAATCACGTTGTCGGTGGACACAGTTGACCAAACGAATCTGAAAGTACCCTGTGAAGGACAGAAATGACACACAGGCAAAAGCAATGGAGTACAGGACAGAACAGCAAAACTCATGCACAATACATGTTACAAGATACCCACCCAGAACCAAGTTAGCATGTCAACACTGTTGGGGAGTACAGACCACCTGTAAGCACACATCGCAACACACATCCAGTCAAGTAGCCCATGGACACACTCCAACAGCACCAGAGCACCACCTACACATATCATGCCAACTCACATCATTGACATGACACCTCAGGATACTCACATTCAGCTAAAGAAGTTGGTGATGAGCTGTGTGCGGACATCACCCTCATCATCATCATCATCATCGTCACTGGCATCGTGGTCCAGGCCAGGATCCTCCACAGGTGGCGGATGTTGGTCATTGTCATCCTGGATGAGAGGCAACTCCTTTCGCACTTCCAGGTTGTGGAGCATGCAGCAGACGATGATAATCTTGCACACTTTCGCAGGGGCATATGGGAGGGACCCTCCGGTCTTGTCCAGGCAGCGGAAGCGGCTCTTCAGGAGACCAAATGTTCGCTCAATAACTCTCCTGGTCCGACCATGTGCCTCATTGTAGCGCATCTGGGCTGGTGTCACAGGGTTCCTGAGGGGTGTCAGCAACCACGGCATGTTGGGGTATCCCGAGTCACCTACGGACAGACAAGTGCACATTAGCTGACTTGGAAAAGTGGGCGGAATACTACAGATCAGATCACACACAATGGCACAAAGTCAGTACACACCGACAAGCCAGGCACGCTGGTTCTGCATCTGTGCCATCATCCTGGGGATGCGACTACTCCTCATCACAAAGGCATCGTGTGCTGAACCAGGGAAACGGGCACACACGTGTGTGATGGTCATGTCTGCAAGACACACCACCAGTGTATTGACCGAGTGGTAGTGCTTGCGGTTCCTGTAGGCCTGCTCCTGGGCCTGTGGTGGTACCAAAGCCACATGTGTCCCATCAATGGAGCCAATGACATGCGGCATCCTCCCCAGGGCATAAAAGTCACTCTTCACGTCAGTGAGTCGTCGCAGTCTAGGGAAATAGATGTACCGGTTCAGGAATAGCAACATTGCCGCCAAAACATCGCGGAGCACACGGCTCAACATGGTCTGTGACATCCCACCAGCAGTCGCCACAGTATGTTGGAAGGTACCGGTGGCAAAGAAGTGTAGGGCTGCCATCACCTTCACCTTGGGGGTCAGCGCTGTAGGATACGGCCGGCCAGGCTGCAAATGTGGGGCCAACTGCACTGCCAAATCCTCAATCAGCTGCCTGGTGAAGCGGTACCGTCGGATGCTGTCCCGTTCCACCATCGTTGCCAGGTCTGGGAATGGTCGATGGACAGCAGGAGCCCTGCAGTGCAGAGGAGAAATAAGCAAGATTGTCAGTCAGCCCACATATGCAGCATTAAACACACTCAATATCCCAACATACATCATTATGAGGCACAACTACATGAAGTGTGCAGTTCCGTAAGGACATGTATGGTACATACATGGCCAACATCTGTCAACACGGTCCAACAAGTGGCATCAATTAGTCCCAGGTTGGCCCATTGGATATCATGTGGCCGTGTCACAGTTCCCATCTCCTGCTGCCGTGTCACAATCACCCCCCACAGTGACATGTGAGGACAGATGTGCCCCAGGCACCACAGCTCAACGACAGGTACATTCCCAGGGACCCTGTATTGCCACATGGACACTGGCATTACATGGAGTATCATGTATACGCCACAGCAAAACAACCATGACCCCCACAGGTAGTGGTCCCACTTGCCACGGCAGGACAGACATGGACGTCTGTGACACACACACGCACAACATCAAAGTCCATGCACACACAACGTGGATGTGGAGACTGTCTCCCATTGTGCACATGAAATCAGAGACATTGTAAACACTACATGCACAAAGACTGTGGAGGACCATCACTATTGTGCCACTGGGACACCCTGGCTCAAACATACCGTCCCACATGGGACTCACGGGGTATGTGACATGACATACACATACACCACCGTGAAATGTGACCATGGCACATGCACAGATATGAACAGTTGCACATCACAGTGGTCATGTACACGTAACACCCAGGATCCTGTCCCCATGAACACGTGCACAGCCTGGGGGTGGCTGCCCACAGGTGACACCCACAGGACAACATGTACACCAACATACACACAATAGGAAATGCAGCCTTACATGCCTTATGATAAAGTTTGGACAGGCTGTCGTGATGTAGGTGTGCCCCTCACTCCCTGGGAGCTATCTGTGGCTGGCATATGTCCATCTGAGACAGGCATGCTGACATATGCCAGTCACATGTACAGTGATGCGTTGAACAGCAATGGACCGATCGGTGCCCCCGGCCGGCCCATTGCATTCAATGTGTGCGGGTACGCGTTGTACCCCTGTACGCGTTGTACTGCAATGGACCGATCGGTGCCCCCGGCCGGCCCATTGCATTCAATGTGTGCGGGTACGCGTTGTACCCCTGTACGCGTTGTACTGCAATGGACCGATCGGTGCCCCCGGCCGGCCCATTGCATTCAATGTGTGCGGATACGCGTTGTACCCCTGTACGCATTGAACTGCAAATGACCGATCGGTGCCCCCGGCCGGCCCATTGCATTCAATGTGTGCGGGTACGCGTTGTACCCCTGTACGCGTTGTACCGCAATGGACCGATCGGTGCGCACCCATTGACAATGGCCTTGCCTGGCAACGGACGCGTTTTCGAATTTCGAACGAGTTGGTTGCTGGAAAATCAGTTGGTCACCCACAACAATGTTGCAAAATCATGTATGTCATGAAGTTGAAGATTTGAAGGATGCTGTGGGCGTGTTTTGGTGCTGCTATTCCATGTATTGGCCAGATTCAGAAGATGCAAACGACTTGGACCTATCACTTTGGACACAAGGGACAGTATCTGCCTCTCCAGCACATATATATTGCTGGCTGTTCCCCTGAGAGCTCACTTGCCTGCACTACATGCTCCAGGACGACATCTGCCACTGCACTGCTGCTGTCTCTGCCCCTCTGGACCCTGCAATGGCACGTACTGTGGAGAGAGCCCCAGCCTTCAGCCTTGAGGAGAACCAGGCCCTGCTGGACAGCCTACTTCCACAGTACAGCAAGCTGTATGGGACACCAGGGGAGCAGGTGAGTGTTCTGTGCACTGCCCTTCTGAATGTGCATATTGTCTGACTAGCAAGGTCGAAAGTCTGCACGCCACTGGCTAGCAGGCTCACTGAGTAGTTGTCACCCCCCATAGTGTGTAGTGACATGCACTGGACAGGTATGGTGCAGTGACAGTGCATTTGAACAAGGTTTTACTTCCCATGCAATGATACCATGTAGTGACGTCTGGCAAACTGTCCATGGGCAGCTTTGCACTGCCTGTGTACATCATGTGCCCCTGTGATTGAGACATGTATATACAACTGTGTCATGCATGGATATGTTGCATGTGTAGTAATGGCCTTTTCACTTTGTCAACCTGACAGGTTAATGCCCATCGGAAGCAGGAGATCTGGAAGGACATCGTCCGGGCTGTCCGGTCCGTGGGGGTCTACAAGCGCCGGATCCGCAACTGCCAGAAGAGGTGGCAGGACCTTCGGGGCTGGACCCGGAGGATTGCTCGGGTCCAGCTGAAGCTGTCGCCTCCTCGCAGGAGGGGCGGAACACGGACCCTGACCCCCCACATGCTCCAGATCCTGGCGGTGGTGTTTCCAGACCTGGATGGGCAGCTGAAGGCCAGACAGCAGCAAGGAGGGGGTGAGTCAAAGACTGCACTGTGAACTCTGTATTACATGCTTTGGCCCTCCTCTGGCCTGGTTCAACTGCCACAGTGCAGCAGTCATGTTGTCCAGGAGCCATGTCCCTCTATTGTGCACTGCCCACTGCTCATCTGATACCCAGGTGTGGCCCTTACATTCAGGGAATTGTGTCACTTGGGACTGTGTCCTTGCAGTTTGCTTCACTAAAGGTGGGGGACAGCATCTGTTTCCCTAACTCTGTTGTGGGCATCATGGGTGGGTCCATTGTTCACACAACGCCTGTGTTCGGACATGTAATCTGCGTGTTGCTTTGATATGCGGTCCACTTGCTGAGCTGAGCCACCACATGTGCCTGGGGTATGTGGCACATGCCCATGCAGCGGGTGGGAACAATGTTTGGGCCCCAGGAGTGTGCAGATTACGTGTGTCACACATACATAGCCAGCTATCCACTGTCCAGGGCTCATCCCTCATTCATGTGGGGCAGGACAGTCATGCCTACTCCAGGCCATGCAATGCACTCTGTACTCCCACTCCCGTGTATCAGCTGACACATTGTGCGCAGTGATTTGACCCCTCAGGTGTCTGCCTCTGTGTCAGTGTGCTGTGGATTAGTTGCCAGGACTGCTGGGGTGTTTCTTGGTAGGGGCTCAGCATGCCCCTGGAGATGTGACCATAGGAGACGATACTTGTGTGTCACATAGGTGTTTGATCAGCTGCCCGTGCAGACTGGGGTATGCGAATGTGAAGTTCAGGCAGCTGTTCCCCATTCACAGCAGATTGTGAGGGGCTCAGGTTCAGAGGGTAGTGTCACAGGTCTCCCATATGTCCAATAGGTATGACCTGGACAGATGAGGGTTAAGATGATGTGTTGTGGGGGGATGTACATGTGCACTTGTGCAGCTCCAGGACTTGCATTCCCCATGACCTACTATTGTGACACAGTGCAGAGTGTTGTTGTCTGGCTGCCAAGTCATACATCACTGAGACAGTGATGTATGACTTAGCAGTCATGCCTCCGCCATGGCATGTGTCTACTTATTGGTGATCCTGCAGGGGAGTGACATGTACTACATGCACACCATTGTGGCGATGACTATCAGGACATGGGTGCATCATGGTGTCTGTCGCTGGTATGCATCACATGCATTTCCTATTTGACTCTGGGCATCCCTTTCATCCGGAAACCTGTACTGACTCAGTAGCAAGAGCTGTGATGTGTGCATGTCCACATGCCACACCGTGTCCTCTGCACTGTCCAACCACTGTGTAGTTGGTGCATGTGTCCACACTGGGGTGTTGCAATCCAACAGACACCAGACAGATGGGTGCAAGGCCATGTGGGATGTGAGTGCCATGGTTGGCATCAGACTGACAATTGGCTGCTCCTGTTCAGTTAGGGCACTTTTAGCAATGTACAACTAATGATGCCAGGGCTTGCTCTGTAATGTGCTGTGCTCACAGTAGTGTGTGCATTTGGTGCAGGTGACTGATGTCTGTCTGTTTCCCCATTGTTTGCAGATACATCCACGGCCACGGAAGGGGACAGCTCCACGGACCAGGAGGAGCCGGAGAGCCAGACTAGGTCAGCAGCCAAGGAGTGGTCAGAGGGACCCAGTGGCACGGAGGGCGAGCCACACCGAGGAGTCCTCAGCACCATCCACCTCAGCTGAGGACCAGAGCAACTCGGAGGATGACTCCCTTATGGAGGCGGGTGTCAGCAGCCACCACACCCCAGCTAGTGTTGCTGTCCCCACCACCACCAGCACCACCACCGCCCTCCCATCGGCTCCCATTCCCCAGGTCCGTGGAGGCTCCCATGTTCAGGAGCGTGTCTCCTTTGGGCCAGGCACCGCACCCCCTGCCCCTGTGTCCCCTGCTGCCCTGAGTGAGGAGTCTGTGTACCTCCTTCGCCAGCTCCATGTAGGGCAGACAGCCATGCTGAGTGTCCTCCATGCGCACACCGCTCTGTTGACTCAGCTGGTGTCGTTCATGGAGGGCATCTCATCAGGCATGTCTGACCTACAGAGGGGCAATAGGTCCATGGACTCCTCCCTGACGGCAGCAGTGTCCCTCCTCAGACAGTCCCTCACCCCTCCTGCCTCTGCTCCATCCACACTCCCCAGCACCTTACCCGTCCCAAGCACACACACACCGGCACAGGCACACACCAGCACACACACATCCAGCACACAGACACACACGCCACAAACAAAACGCACACGCACGCACAGTCAGGGGACTGAAACCAGACTCACAGGGGATGGGGCCCTGGTACACACACACGCATCCATGAGCACTGCGCAGTCCTCAGTTGCCTCTCCCTCCAAAACACCCTCCCTTGCCTCACCTGCAACCCCAAAGACCCAGCGCCTCTTCCTCAGTGACCTCGGCCTCTTCCCCTCCGATCCAGCTGCTCCAGCATCCAGGGGGAAGAGGAAGCCCCCCACATGGAGCAGAGTGCCCCTCGCCCCCGGACACCCTCCCCAGGCGCAGACAGACTGAGGACCCCACCCGCAAGTCCCCCGGAGTCATAAGAGCAAGACCCCGCCGCCGCCCTGCAGCTCAGGCACCAGGTCTCCTTCCTCCATCCCTCAGGCCCCCACTCCACAGGTGCCCCCACCACACCCTGCCCCAGGTTCCCCCACCCACAGATATACCATCCCCAAGAGGATCCGGCCTTCTCCCCTGGCACTTGCTCTCCCGGCACCACACCCCCGCTGCGCTTGTCTGTGCCACTGATGTGGTGAGGGTGTCCTCCCCTCTGTCCAGCCCACCTTGCCTGTTCCCCATTCTCCTCCCCTGGTGGTAGGCACTGCAGTGGAGTCCACTACCACCCTGTCTGACTTGGGCACTGCAGTGGCGGACCTGTCCACTCCATCTGCAGGGTCCACTGCAGTCGTGCCGGCACCCACAACATCTGAGTCATGCCCCCCAGTTGTGCCGGCACACACCATGTCAGACACCTCCACTGCAGTTGTCAGTGGCTCTCCAGCACCCACCACCCCTTCCCTGCTTCCTCCTGGTGAGTCTGATCCTGTCCCTGCGGTGCCTGGCCTGCCCCCCCGGTTGCCCCTCCTAGTGGATTGTCCCTGGTTTTGTGCAGGCATGCGTAGGGTGACATCTGCCACTGTCACCCTGTTTGGACTTTTACAATGGACTGGCCATTGGCCTTTGTGTTTTTTCTGGACTTTGTTTTCATTCCACACATATGCTGAATAAAGCAACTTTCTGTTCTCTAGTGCTTATGCTTCTGATGTACATGTTGTTGATGATGCTAACCATGCCCTTGCTGCAGTGATGGTGATATTTGGTCTCATGATAATGAAGTGTTACTGTGCAGGAACCCATGTGGTCCAGGGGGAATGTGTCCTATCCTGTGGTGTATCCATGTCATCCATAGCAGCATCTGAGGGTGTCATGTGTTCAGTATTTGGCAATGGGATTTCCTACTTAGATTAGCTATTTCACATCTGTGGCTTCCACCCGTGCACATCTGTTGTGCCTGCCATTGTTCAATTCGTCTACTTCCCTGACCGTGTGGCCATCTCCACTGGACATGCAGGTTTGGGCATCAATGGGGAAGGACTCATCTGTGTTGTCAGTGCAACATTGCTATACAAGTGTGTTGGATCTGTGCTGATGATTCCGTTGGCACTTCCATGACCAGGCTGATGTGACGGGAGCCCTCATTTGGTGCTAATTGTTGATTGTGTGACCAAGTGCTCAGCTGACATGATGGGGCCCTACTGAGGCAACATATGGCACAGCTTTCCTCACACAGGAGTGGAGTCCCCTCATGGCAGTGTGTACTCCTGTGACATTGCCTGCGCCCAAGGTGTGTGTTGTATGTGCATGTCTGTGTGTTTACTTCCGTTTAGCTGTGCATGCTGTGATCCCTAGTGTTGTACCTGTTTGTGATGCTAGCTGAGTTGACCTATGTTCCCCCAAAGTCTTCTCCCTGGGTTCTCTGTGATGTGGGTGCATGGCACATTACTGGTCATCAGGGTGTCACCCATAGGTGTGTTTGCTGTCAGGGCTGAGTTTGTGTGCAGACGCAGATGGGTCACAGTCAGGTTTCCCCTTGGCACTTGTTGTTTGCCCCTGTCATGTGATTTCCAGTTTGTGTTATCTTTCAGTGATTGTGACACGTTGTGTGTGTGGCTGCTGGCACTCCTCAGGGTCCGGGCTGCAATGTTGGTTGTTGTCTATGTGTGTTCTTTGTGGGTGACCTTGGCTTCTTCATTGGTGTGTGACTGTGGCTGGGATCCCATTGGTTGGTGTGGTATTGCCGTCATGTCCATGTACAGCGTAGTGTGCAGTGTGTCAGACATTCAGGAGTCTTGTTGAGTGGCCATGTGTGATGTGTTTCTGCACCTTGGTTCCCACCCACCACCCTGGAATAGTCATGGGTGCATGTGCAATGTCACCAGTGCATGTGTTCTTCACTGCTGCACATTGTTGGAGGTCGAGGGGTGTGGTGTTGAGTGTGTGCAGATGAGAGTTGTTGCCCGGCTAGGCCCCTGCCTCCATGTTGGCCTTGGCTTACTGGCCATGCTGATTGATTTGTGCTTGTGTAGGTGTGATGGTAGTTTGTTGCTCAGGACACATGACTGTGGTTCACAGTGTGAACCACATTTAGCTTTGTCATCACAGTGGGATTGTAATGCAGCCCAGGGTCACCACATTGTGGGGGCCCTGAGGGTGGTGCTGTGGTGTGTCTGTGTCTTGCTGTGTCAGTTGCTGTTCCTACGTGCCTGTGTGACATGTGTGATTTGTGCTCCCTCTCATCTGACAATGCCTGCTTGCCCACATAGGGGATTTGGATCCATGAGTTACCTTTGTGTGGCACTGTATGCACATCTGTATGATTGGTATTCAGGTCTCCTCATGTGTTGTGTGGTTGCCTGGGGACACTGGCACCCCCTCACCTGTTGTGTATGATGTGCAGTGTGGGTCTGCCTGTTTGTGTTTGTGCATCTGCACCACTGCATTGGCATATCTTGGGTGTGCCATTGGCTGTATGTAGTTTGGTGGGTTTCCCCTGCTGTCCCTGGGACTCCTAGGTCATCGGTCAGCACAATGATCATGGTTTGTGTGTCCCATTGCTGCCATGGTATGGTATCTGTTCACCTCACATCTGCAGTCTCCACAGGGTATCTGCATTTGTGTGCCCATTGGTGCAAATATGTGGGTCTGCATTCTGATGGTCACTTCTGTCATTGTTGAATGTTGACGGTGTCAGCCCCCATGGGTGTTGTTTGTCTGCACATGGCCAAAGGTATGTCTTATTTGCACTGCAGTATTTGGCTCACCCAATTTATGTTGCAATGGGACACATACACTACTTTGCCACTGATGTGTTTTTTGTTCTGTGACCAGGAATCATCCATGCAGTTTGGCAGTTGCACCTCTTTCTTTGTCAACACTTACCTTTTGGTCACTGTGATGATGGGGGTTTAGACCCCATTGCCACAATGTTCAATATGTGCTTCAGCTATGGACCCCACACTTACATTTTGCTCACTGTGATGATGGGGGTTTAGACCCCATTGCCACAATGTTCAAAATGTGCTTCAGCTATGGACCCCACACTTACATTTTGGTCACTGTAATGATGGGGGTTTAGACCCCATTGCCACAATGTTCAAAATGTGCTTCAGCTATGAAACCCACACTTACATTTTGCTCACTGTGATGATGGGGGTTTGGACCCCATTGCCACAATGGTCATGGCCTGCTTGCATTGTGGGTGCCACACACATATATGTGTGGCACATGTGCTAGGAGGTCACATTGTATGTTCAAAGTCATGTTCGGTGTTGTAGGCATTTGACACAGTCTACACACGCTTGTCATGGTGTTGGGGGGATTTCTTTTTCTTGCATTCCCTAGGTTGTGGTGTGCTGGTTGTGTCATGCATTGTCCATCCTATGAGTGGGGGTGGTAGTAGTGGTAGGCATCCAGCCCCCCCTGGCTAAGGGTAGTGGTAGGCATCCATCCCCCTGGCTAAGGGTGGTAGTAGTGGTAGGCATCCAGCCCCCCTGGCTAAGGGTGGTAGTAGTGGTAGGCATCCAGCCCCCTGGCTAAGGGTGGTAGTAGTGGTAGGCATCCAGCCCCCTGGCTCAGGGTGGTAGTAGTGGTAGGCATCCAGCCCCCTGGCTAAGGGTGGTAGTAGTGGTAGGCATCCAGCCCCCCTGGCTCAGGGTGGTAGTTGTGGTAGGCATCCAGCCCCCTGGCTAAGGGTGGTAGTAGTGGTAGGCATCCAGCCCCCTGGCTAAGGGTGGTGGTGGGCATCCAGCCCCCCTGGCTAAGGGTGGTAGTAGTGGTAGGCATCCAGCCCCCCTGGCTAAGGGTGGTAGTAGTGGTAGGCATCCAGCCCCCCTGGCTAAGGGTGGTGGTGGGCATCCAGCCCCCCTGGCTAAGGGTGGTAGTAGTGGTAGGCATCCAGCCCCCCTGGCTAAGGGTGGTAGTAGTGGTAGGCATCCAGCCCCCCTGGCTAAGGGTGGTAGTAGTGGTAGGCATCCAGCCCCCCTGGCTCAGGGTGGTAGTAGTGGTATTCATCCAGCCCCCTGGCTAAGGGTGGTAGTAGTGGTAGGCATCCAGCCCCCTGGCTCAGGGTGGTAGTAGTGGTAGGCATCCAGCCCCCGTGGCTAAGGGTGGTAGTAGTGGTAGGCATCCAGCCCCCCTGGCTCAGGGTGGTAGTAGTGGTAGGCATCCAGCCCCCTGGCTAAGGGTGGTAGTAGTGGTAGGCATCCAGCCCCCTGGCTAAGGGTGGTAGTAGTGGTAGGCATCCAGCCCCCTGGCTAAGGGTGGTAGTAGTGGTAGGCATCCAGCCCCCCTGGCTCAGGGTGGTAGTAGTGGTAGGCATCCAGGCCCCCTGGCTAAGGGTGGTGGTGGGCATCCAGCCCCCCTGGCTCAGGGTGGTAGTAGTGGTAGGCATCCAGCCCCCTGGCTAAGGGTGGTAGTAGTGGTAGGCATCCAGCCCCCCCTGGCTAAGGGTGGTGGTGGGCATCCAGCCCCCCCTGGCTAAGGGTGGTAGTAGTGGTAGGCATCCAGCCCCCCCTGGCTAAGGGTGGTAGTAGTGGTAGGCATCCAGCCCCCCCTGTCTAAGGGTGGTAGTAGTGGTAGGCATCCAGCCCCCTGGCTAAGGGTGGTAGTAGTGGTAGGCATCCAGCCCCCTGGCTAAGGGTGGTAGTAGTGGTAGGCATCCAGCCCCCCTGGCTCAGGGTGGTAGTAGTGGTAGGCATCCAGCCCCCTGGCTAAGGGTGGTAGTAGTGGTAGGCATCCAGCCCCCCTGGCTCAGGGTGGTAGTAGTGGTAGGCATCCAGCCCCCCTGGATAAGGGTGGTAGTAGTGGTAGGCATCCAGCCCCCCTGGCTCAGGGTGGTAGTAGTGGTAGGCATCCAGCCCCCTGGCTAAGGGTGGTAGTAGTGGTAGGCATCCAGCCCCCTGGCTAATGGTGGTAGTAGTGGTAGGCATCCAGCCCCCTGGCTAAGGGTGGTAGTAGTGGTAGGCATCCAGCCCCCCTGGCTCAGGGTGGTAGTAGTGGTAGGCATCCAGCCCCCTGGCTAAGGGTGGTAGTAGTGGTAGGCATCCAGCCCCCTGGCTAAGGGTGGTGGTGGGCATCCAGCCCCCTGGCTAAGGGTGGTATTAGTGGTAGGCATCCAGCCCCCTGGCTAAGGGTGGTAGTTGTGGTAGGCATCCAGCCCCCCTGGCTAAGGGTGGTAGTAGTGGTAGGCATCCAGCCCCCTGGCTAAGGGTGGTGGTGGGCATCCAGCCCCCTGGCTAAGGGTGGTAGTAGTGGTAGGCATCCAGCCCCCTGGCTAAGGGTGGTAGTAGTGGTAGGCATCCAGCCCCCCTGGCTAAGGGTGGTAGTAGTGGTAGGCATCCAGCCCCCCTGGCTAAGGGTGGTGGTGGGCATCCAGCCCCCCTGGCTAAGGGTGGTAGTAGTGGTAGGCATCCAGCCCCCCCTGGCTAAGGGTGGTAGTTGTGGTAGGCATCCAGCCCCCCCTGGCTAAGGGTGGTAGTAGTGGTAGGCATCCAGCCCCCCCTGGCTAAGGGTGGTGGTGGGCATCCAGCCCCCCCTGGCTAAGGGTTGTAGTAGTGGTAGGCATCCAGCCCCCCCTGGCTAAGGGTGGTAGTAGTGATAGGCATCCAGCCCCCCCTGGCTAAGGGTGGTAGTAGTGGTAGGCATCCAGCCCCCCCTGGCTCAGGGTGGTAGTAGTGGTAGGCATCCAACCCCCCCTGGCTAAGGGTGGTAGTAGGGGTAGGCATCCAGCCTCCCCTGGCTCAGGGTGGTAGTAGTGGTAGGCATCCATCCCCCCCTGGCTAAGGGTGGTAGTAGTGGTAGGCATCCAGCCCCCCTGGCTCAGGGTGGTAGTAGTGGTAGGCATCCAGCCCCCCTGGCTAAGGGTGGTAGTAGTGGTAGGCATCCAGCCCCCCTGGCTAAGGGTGGTAGTAGTGGTAGGCATCCTGCCCCCCTGGGTAGGGGTGGTGGTGCGCATTCAGGCCCCTGTGTGCATATGTGGCATTGGTGATGGGCATCCCGCCCCTATGGTGCTGCTGTTGCTGGTGTAAGTATATTCTGCATCCCTCTGTGTGTGTGTGATGTGTCGTGTACGTGTTGTATGTGTTTTGTGGTTGGTGTCTGACTTACCTTCTGCGCCGTACGCGTCCGTGCCTGTTCCGGTAGTAAATGTAGAATATTGGTATGATCGGGACGAAGGGATTCATGGTTGGTTCGTGTCGTTCGTCCTTCTCGTTGCTTCGCGTCGTCCTCGCCGCTTCGCCTCGTCCTCGTCGCTGGCGTGTTCGTCTCGTAGCCGTGGATCGTGTTGTGGCGCGAATCGGAGCTTATGTGCGCCTCTCCCGGATGCTTTGACGTGCCGTGCGTAGCGACGGGTTCGGCGCGTACGGGAAGCGCATCGTACTTGTTCGGCCGGACGGAGCTGCATTTTCCCTTCCGTGCGACTCGATTCAGCGTTTCCGGATTCGCCTCGGTCGGGGAACAGGACCTGGTTTGGGTGAGTACGGCTCGGCCGGATTCTGTGCTGTTGCGCGCATCGTACTTACTCGTTCGGTGTGCTGTACGGATCGGTCGGCAAACAGGCTTTCGCATGGCTTTTTTCCCGACCGAATGGTATTGGGTGCGCCTCTGACCGAGATCGGAATCGGCCCCTAAGTCAGGAACCTGTAGACAGGAAACAGAACAGCAAAACCGACGACAGCGACGATCTCCCAACAGTCTCACGAGTCAGACTCTTAACCCCTCCCACCAGGCACCTCAATTATACCCTAAAACCCAAATGTCCAACCCACACATGTATCCAGCTAAAGGTTTTCTTCACATTTGATTGGTTAAGGAAGGGGGTGTATAGTCACACCATTCTTAGCATGTCCGCCACACTAAGGGGCTGATTAAGATGGCGGGCGGAAAGGCATTCCGACCGCCGTGGTAGCGGGAAATTTCTGCCCGCAGGTACCGTGGCAAAACCGCCGGCCAGTAATAAATAATAATCAACCCCCAAGGGCAAGGGAAGAAAATGTCACCTGCCACAGGATAATCAAGGAGAGTAATAACGTCTCAAGTGGATAAGGACAGAAAATAAATAAAGTCAGGGGAGAACCACATACATAACACAATAGGAACACAAATAAGGTACAGTATTCAAAAAAAATTTATTTAAAAATGATAACAAAAGATTTATTTGAACTTCAGTTGATAAATCAATCACGGAACAGACAAAAAAACAATATAAACACTAAACAAATACATTTATTGCATACACAGACGAAAATGTCTGAACTAATAAAGGTGTTAAATTACACGAATAGATTCTCTCTACCCCCACAAAAGAACTCTAAGGAACACAGACAACAACATATATTTCCATCAGTCTTACCATTCATACGGTCCACACTCTCACAAACACCACATGAAACAGATAATATACATACAATATATACAAAAGGCAGAAACCCAAACAGAATAAAGGGCAGTTGTGCACCAAGGTGGTGCTATCGGGAGTTTGTCGCCCAAAGGTTTCTGGCTTGCACGGTGCAGACGCGCGTTTCGGTGGTAGGCTAACAGGTAGCCATCACCTTCCTCAGGGCACTTAGAGACTTAAAACATCTGAAAAGAGCACTAGGTTGGAGGCGGGGGGAGGGAGGGGGGAAAAATGCCAGGGGGATAAGAATTTTAGAACAGAATCAATCTGGGTGCAACAATGTACACTCCTAATAGGCCACAGCTCCGTAAAATCTAAAAAGCAAATAAACAACAATTAGGCGCATTCTCCCCTGAAAACAAATAAATTATGAAAACTAATACGGTTTCCAAAAAACTTCACCTGGAAAAAGTTGTGCAAAGAAAGAAGTATGTGTAGATAGATCCCAAGCATCAGCAAAAAGGAAACCAAAGAGTGTCCCATTGTGAAGCCAAGCAGACTAGAGACAATCAGCACAGACCATAGAGTCTAAACCAGGAAAGAATACCTACATATCTGTGTAAACAAGACATATAGAAATAACAAAAAAATGTGTGCACGGTGATCAATTGCAGGCATACAGAGATACCAGGTGTATTAGTAGAGAGAACAGTACTTTAAACAGTGTGTGGTGTATGCACTGATAAACTTACTAAGAATCCAGAAGTAAAGCAATTCTTAAAGAATTCTCAGAGGAAAAAAGGGGCAAAACAAATTGCCAATCACGCACGGTTCGATACCGGATCAAAGCGAAGATAGTCCAGGGCCAATAGATCAGAATGGAGGCCAATCTGAAAATGTAAAAGCCAGACAATACAGATCGAGTTGTATAGGAAAGAATAGAGGGCAGTGAAAATGGGACAGAAATAACTAATAATTATATCAAAAAACGCAAACTTCCTATGAGTATGGGCAAATGATAATTACCTTAAAAAAGCGAATTTCGTCCAGGAAATAAGACAGGTCCAGCTAAGGCGAGGGTTAACTGCTTCAACCACTATCCTAGGGTGGCGTTTAGAATTCAGGGGTGGGAAGAGAATTTCTGCAACAAGAGGGAGAAAGGGTAATAGACTGAATGTTCAGGAAAAGAAGAATGTGACCAAATATCGTGTCACACTCCATAAAGAAATGTTCAACTGCTAAACTGGCCGAGGCCAGCTGGGAACCATAATGGTCTGGTGTGAAATAGGAAAGCAGGGCCATAACAGAGTAAGAAAGTCCTTAAGTAAGGGAGAGTCCAAAGAAATATAAAACCCCTACTTACAAAGAAGCTCTCAAAAAAGTAAACACAGTCAATAGGGCGAAGCCCCAGGAGAAAAAGGCAAGAGGCCAAAGATCTTACCTCAGATAACAAGTAATAACGCGCTGCCGTCCTGCAGTAGACTACTAGCGGACTAGACTGGCGCAGTAAACGGTCACCAGAGGCTGAAGGGAGACGGCGTTCTCCTCCAAGGGTGGCGTCAAGATTCCGGCGTCCAAAGCTTCCGAGTGGCTGTCGAGGCTCGTCTGCGAAGTATCTCGAGAACGGAGATGAAGGGCAGGCCGAAGATCTAGCTATTTATAGGTCCACCGTGAGCCATTACGTATCCAAAGAGGGCGGAGATCTCAATGAGATACTATAGAAGGCGCTAAAAATAAAAGAAATAAAGGAAAGGAAAGGCGGACTGCCAATTCACGCCGCCGTAGGTCAAAGCAGATTAGCGCTAATGGTAATGAAAAGTGAAACAAGACTATCTGACTGTCCCGCCATTTTGGAGGTAAATCGGACCGCAAAACTACCTATTCGGTGCCCATCAAGGCAAAGCTAAAAATAGGATAGTAGTCTTGCCTAATGGGTAGACTAGGAAACAACACACATGAGAAAACAACTAAGTCAAGAAACATGATAAAGAAGAAAGGGGTGATATCATGAAAAGTGAAGAAAAACTACCTTACTTTATTGGAGGTAAATCAGACCGCGAAACTGCTGATTCGGTGCCCATTAAAGCAAAATTAAAAATACGGTAGTAGTCTTGCCAATGGGAAGACAAAGAAAAAACAAATGAGAAAACAGCCTAGTCAAGGAACGTGGTGCAGGAAAAAAGTGGGGTATCCTGGACTGATCCTAGAACGCTGTCCTGTGACAAAGGATGCAGGACCAAAATGATGTAACGACATAACTGAATGAGAGTATCCTAATGATGGATCTCGGAGAATAACAAAAAGAGAAAAAAAAACACAAAAAAAAACTAATAGGGTGGACAAAGATCTCTAATAGAAAAAATGTAAATGAAGCAAGCCGATAGCTACATATGATCCCTGTGGCAAAAAAGGAAGCCACTGAATATCAAAGGTCTTTAGGGGGTATCACCCCAGGATAAGTATAGCCCTCAATCGGGCCACAAAGTGTGTCCAAGGGGGGAGTAAGCAAAGAAACTGAACAAAAAATGATAAGTAACATAACTCAACAAGTCAGATGGCTTGTTCCCAGGGGGTGTGTTCATTCAATCCTTGCTTTTTGGAATTCAGAAAAAAGATCCAGAACACTTCCCTGGTCTTGCGGATCTTACTGTCTTCACAGCCTTTAACAGAGGCAATTTTCTCTAGGATAATCCACTTCAAGTCGATTTCAGTGTGTCCCATTAGTCGCCAGTGTTGGACCAAGGGGGCCGATGTTTTAAAGGTCCGAAAGTTAGATTTGTGCTCACCAATCCGCGTTCTGATCTCTCTACCTGTTTCGCCCACATAGCGGAGATTACATGGGCAAACAATGCAGTACACCACGTTCGTGGTCCTGCAGTTAGTCATTTGATTACATTTGATGTCTTTACTCCTGATGTTAATATGATCAGCGACAATGGCATTGTCACAAGCCTGGCAACTGCCACACCTGTGATTGCCTTTGATGGGAGTATCTCCAGTAATGGACTTTTGCAGGAAAGAGTCAGTTTTGTCTGGTTTGGCCTTCACTAGAAAATTCCGAAGGTTCTTATTTCGTCGGAAGGCAAAGGTGGGTTTGGGAAGCTTCGGAGTGTCATCTCTGAGATTAAGCAGATGCCACGCAGAATAGATAACTTGTTGGATTTTATGGTTCAAGTTAGAATGGCGAGTCACACACACAAGATTCTTGTGTTCGAGATTTTGTTTGGGTACAAACATGGAGTCTCTGTCAAAATATTTGGCCCTCTTATAGGAATTCCGAATCAGTCTTTTAGGATAACCTTGGGCTAGGAGTTTGGTTTTGAGAATATCAGCATGAATGTCAAAATCATGGATGTTAGTACAGTTCCTGCGAAGGCGCAGGAACTGGCTGAATGGAATCCCGTCTTTTTGACAGCGGGGATGGTAGCTGCTGTAATGAAGAAGTGTATTTTTGGCTGTAGGTTTGGTGTAAAGTGATACCGCAATATGTTGGTCTCTGTGTTCTATCCAAACATCGAGAAATTCTACTTTCTCTTTACTTCTTTTAGGGGTAAATTTAAGATTGTAATCGCACAGGTTGATTCATTCCAAAAATTGGTCCAGATCAACCTCATCTCCTTCCAAAATAAAGAAGATGTCATCAATAAATCGATGCCATGATAATATATTCTCATAGAAGGGAGCAACTTCGTTATAAATAAATTTATGCTCGAAGTTGCCCATGTATAGGTTGGCTACACTGGGGGCACAGGCCGCCCCCATGCTGACTCCCTTCACTTGTTTGAATAGTTCTCCATCAAATTCAAAGAAGTTTTCACTAAGGACGATGTCCAAGCAATGAATAATGAAATCAGAGTTGGGCTCCACTCCAAGCTGATCCAGATACTGGCGGACAACTGAAAGAGCCTGTTGTTGTGGTACATTTGTATACAACGCCTCAATGTCCATAGTGATCAGAAATTGAGTATTAATGTTAAATGGCCTATTTTCGATTTTAGAGATAAGATGGCCAGTACGCCGGCCAGATTAGGATGCACCGCCAGAAACTCCCTACCGCGGCGGTCGGATTCCAGGATACACCGCCGGGAACGTGCGGAAAAGCTGAAAATCTGTCCGCGGCGGTCGGAATTGGAGCGGTAACACTCCGAACCGCCGTCCGAACTGCAGTCAGCAGTGTCCGGGAGTGGATCTTCGCTATCCGCAATATTGCTTCCGCCGTCCTCGCATAGCCGGATTCACCGCTGCGGTGTGATGGGTTGTTTGTGGCATTGTGATTCGACCGGCGGTCGTAACCGCATTCCGCACGGCGGTCCCTCTCTATTGGCTCCATCCGCCAAACCTGCGGAGGGGGATTTCTGGCGGTTCCCGAAACACTGCAGCGGACGGGAAATGGGCTATCTTTGCCCATCGTAATTCGGCGGACGCAAGGACCGCCGATGAAGTGCGGAAAAGGACATTTTTCTCCTCCGCCAGCACCGTGGAGGTGCCTCCGCCTGCCATCGTAATCAGCCCCTAAATGCCCCATTGTTTATTTAGTCAATGACATAAACTTCCACTCAAAGAAATACAAATTCGAGCCTTCTTCATTCTTCTCTTCCTCTTCTCCGGCAAATGTTGCAAACTTTGTATATCTTTCTCGCTGAGCGCCTCTCTGCAGAGGAAGCTTCCCCCTGTTTGTCACATTGTTCTTTAATACAAATCTTGGCAGACTCTTGGGATTCGAAAGCCAGAATAATGTTCCACCTCCTTATTCACTCTCGATTTTCCATCTTTTAAACGTTTTTATTTACTGAAGACTCCTTGACCCATTATTTGCCATACAGAATAGAAAACCATACTTCTACAAGACAAACACAGACATTATTATTCACTTATAATGCTTTTTCTCTACGCTCCAACCCAATGCTGCATTTATCCCTGCGCAACCATTATTAATTATTACCAATTACCTAGCAAACGCTAATAACAATCAATCAATCAAGCATTTGTAGAGCGCGCTACTCACCCGTGAGGGTCTCAAGGCACTAGAGGGGGTGGGGGATGAAGCAGCTACTGATCGAACATCCAGGTCTTGAGGAGTCTCCTGAAGGTCAGCAGGTCCTGGGTCTGTTGCAGGTGGATGGGGAGGGTGTTCCATGTCTTGGCGGTGAGGTGAGAGAATGATCTGCCGCCGGTGATCGTTCGGTGGATGCGTGGGACAGTGACGAGGGCGAGGTCAGCGGAGCAAAGCTGGCAGTTCGGGGTGTAGAAGGTGAGTCGTTCGTTGAGGTATGCTGGTCCGGCGTTGTGGAGTGCTTTGTGAGCGTGGATGAGGGGCTTGAAGGTGATCCTTTTGTTGACCGGGAGCCAGTGCAGGTCTCTCAGGTGGGCGGTGATATGGCTGTGGCGAGGGATTCCGAGGATGAGGCGTGCGGAGGCATTTTGTATACGTTGGAGTCTTTTCTGGAGTTTGGCCGTGGTTCCTGCATAGAGGGTGTAGCCGTAGTCCAGCCTGCTGCTGACGAGGGCTTGGGTGACCGTCCTTCTGGTTTCGTTGGGGATCCATCTGTAGATCTTGCGGAGCATGCAGAGGGTGTTGAAGCAGGAGGAGGAGACAGCGTTGACTTGCTGGGTCATAGAGAGCTTTGAGTCCAGGATGAACCCCAGGTTTCGTGCGTGGTTGGTGGGTGTCGGGGCAGCTCCTAGCGTGGCCGGCCACCAGGAGTCATCCCATGAGGAGGGGGTGGAGCCGAGGATGAGGACCTCCGTCTTGTCAGAGTTCAGTTTCAGACGGCTGGTCTTCATCCACTCTACGACGGCCTTCATTCCCTCGTGGAGGTTGGATTTGACGGTGGCCGGGTCCTTGGTGAGGGAGAGGATCAGCTGGGTGTCGTCGGCGTACGAGATGATGTTGAGGTGGTGCACTCGGACGATGTTGGCGAGTGGTGCCATGTAGATGTTGAAGAGGGTCGGGCTGAGGGATGATCCTTGGGGTACGCCGCAGGTGATCGTGGTGGCTTCGGATCAGAAAGGGGGGGAGGCAGACTCTGGGTTCTGCCGGTGAGGAAGGAGGTGATCCAGTTCAGGGTTTTGTCACGGACCCCTTCGTCGTGGAGGCGTGTGCGCAGGGTGTGGTGGCAGATGGTTTTGAAGGCGGCCGAGAGGTCCAGGAGGATGAGGGCCGCTGTTTCGCTGTTGTCCAGCAGGGTCCTGATGTCGTCGGTGGCGGCGATGAGGGCGGTTTCGGTGCTGTGATTGCTGCGGAAACCGGATTGGGAGGGGTCCAGGATGTTGTTCTTCTCTAGGAAGTGGGTCAGTTGTCTGTTGGCGGTTTTCTCAATGACTTTTGCCGGGAACGGGAGCAGGGAGATGGGACGAAAATTCTTGAGGTCCTCTGGGTCCGCCTTGGGTTTCTTGAGTAGGGTGTTGATCTTGGTGTGTTTCCAGCTCTCCGGGAAGGTGGCGGTCTCGAAGGAGCTATTGATGATCTTTCGGAGTTGAGGTGCGATGATGGCGCTTGCTTTGTTGAAGATGTGGTGGGGGCAGGGGTCGGAAGGTGAGCCGGAGTGGATGGTGTTCATGATTTTGGTGGTGTCTTCGTCGTTGACGTTGTTCCAGGAGAGCAGGAGGTCGGTGTGTTTAGTGGGCGTTGAGTCGGGGGTGTCGACGTCTGTCGTCGGTGTCTGGGTGTCGAAGCTGTCGTGGATGTCTGCGATCTTGTGGTGGAAGAAGGTGGCCAGGGAGTTGCAGAGTTCTTGCGACGGCGGGATGTCTTTGGAGCTGGAGCTGGGGGTGGCGAGTTCTTTCACGATGTTGAAGAGCTCTTTGCTGTTGTGTGCATTGTTGTCGATGCGTTCCTTGAAGGAGGTCCTTTTGGCGAATTGGATGAGTTGGTGGTGCTTGCGTCTGGCATTCTTGAGGGCTGCGTGGTTGTCTGGTGTCTGGTCTTGGCGCCATTGCTTCTCGAGTCTTCGGCAGGTTTGCTTGGAAGTCTGGAGGTCGGCGTTGAACCAGATGGCTCTCGTGTTGGTGCGCCTGTTAGAGGGTTTCCTGATCGGGGCGAGGGTGTTGGCACAGTCGTTGATCCATTGTCTGAAGTTGTGGGCCGCTGCGTTGGTGTCAGAGGGCTCGGATGGGGGTTCTCGAGCGAGGGCTGTGAGGCGCTTGTGTTCGGTGACTTTGTTCCAGCTGGGGTGTGGGATTCGTTGCGGTTGGTTGTGCGCGGTGTGTTTCTCGAAGGAGAAGTGGATGCAGTGGTGGTCGGTCCAGTGGAGTTCAGTGGTGTGGCTGAAGGTGACGTGGTTGCTGGCGGAGAAGATGGGGTCGAGCATGTGTCCGGCGGAGTGGGTGGGTGTCGTGATGAGCTATTTGAGTCCGAGGTTGGCGAGGTTGTCGATCAGGGTTGTGGAGTTGCTGTCGTTGGCGTTCTCGAGGTGGAAGTTCAGGTCTCCGAGGAGGATGTAGTCTGTGGAGGCGAGGGCGTGCGTGCTGATGAGGTCGGCGATGGAGTCGCTGAACTGTGGTCGGGATCCCGGGGGTCTGTAGACAAGGGTTCCTCTGAGGGTGGTGTTGTGATCGACGTGGATCTGGAAGTGTAGGTGTTCGGCCATGCTGAGGGAGTCTTCGGTGTTGGTCGAAATTCTGATGGTGTTCCTGTGGACGATGGTGATTCCCCTCCTGGTTTGTTGTTTTGGTCCCTGCGGGTGATCTTGTAGCCGTCTGGGATGGCTATGGCTATGTCGGGCACCGAGGAGGCGTTCATCCAGGTCCCTGTCAGGAAGGCGACGTCCGGGGAGGATGAATCGAGAAGGTCCCAGAGTTCGACGGCGTGCTTGTGGACTGAGCAGGTGTTGAGTAGTATGCATCTGAGATTGTTGTGGCCTGCTTTGGTGGGGTGGCAGGACGTGTAGGTGTGCGCTGGCTGGTGTAGCTGCAGTTTCGGCAGGTGAAGGGTCCGTGGGTGAGCTTCGGGGTGGCCTGGAAGCAGGTGGCGGGTCTGCCGGCATTGAGTGCATGGAGGGTGTTGGCATTGTAGCGGCGTCGGGTGTTGTGGTGCTCGCGTGGGCCAGGGAGTCTGGCACTGGGCGCGGTCCAGGCGCTGACGGGCGCAGACGGGCTTGCCTTAGGCGCGCCTTCGGCGTGCCAGCGGCACGACCGTGCAGCAGTCGCCATATGAAGGGATGGGGGGCGGGAGCAGAGGTAGAGGGGTGGGAGTGGGCCGGATCGGGGGCGGGGCCGCACGGGCAGCAGCGGTGGGAAAAACAACGCAAGCACACAGGGAGGCTAAAAGAAACAAGAATCACACTAACAGTAAAGTGAAACAGGAAAATACACATAAACAAAGTACAGTCACAGAATACAGGCACACAAGGGCAACGATGAGGGACAGGGGGGCCTCTAGCAGACAAATGGGCGAACTGCAGGGGTGGAGCAGCGGCGCAGGGACGGGCTGCTGGCTCGAACCCTGAACGGAGGGCACAGAGCTGGAGGCTGGAGACCAGCAGACAGGCGGAGCTGCTGGGGAGAGTGCTGGCCTTGAACCAGTGGTCAAGGAGTCACACGCGCTCCCCCACAGTGGTCGCCATATGAAGGGGAGGGGGGGCGGGAGCAGAGGTAGGGGGGCGGGAGCGGGCTGGATCGGGGGGTGGGGCCGCATGGGCAACAGCGGTGGGAAAAACAACATAAGCACACAGGGAGGCTAAAAGAAACAAGAATCACACTAACACTAAAGTGAAACAGGAAAATTCAAATAAACAAAGTACAGGGGGGGCCTCTAGCAGACAAACGGGCGAACTGCAGGGGTGGAGCAGTGGCGCAGGGACGGGCTGCTGGCTCGAACCCTGAACAGAGGGCACAGAGCTGGAGGCTGGAGACCGGCAGACAGGCGGAGCTGCTGGGGAGAGTGCTGGCCTTGAACCAGTGGTCAAGGAGTCACACGCGCTCCCCCGCAACTGTCGCCATATGAAGGGGAGGGGGGGCGGGAGCAGAGGTAGGGGGGAGGGAGCGGGCCGGATCAGGGGGCGGGGCCGCAGGGGCAGCAGCGGCAGGAAAAACAACACAAGCACACAGGGAGGCTAAAAGAAACAAGAATCACACTAACACTAAAGTGAAACAGGAAAATACAAATAAACAAAGTACAGGCACAGAATACAGGCACACAAGGGCAACGGCAACGATGAGGGACAGGGGCGGCCTCTAGCAGACAAACGGGCGAACTGCAGGGGTGGAGCAGCGGCGCAGGATGGGCTGCTGGCTCGAACCCTGAACAGAGGGCACAGAGCTGGAGGCTGGAGACCGGCAGACAGGCGGAGCTGCTGGGGAGAGTGCTGGCCTTGAACCAGTGGCGCCACTGCTTCTCGAGTCTTCGGCAGGTTTGCTTGGAAGTCTGGAGGTCGGCGTTGAACCAGATGGCTCTCGTGTCGGTGCGTCTGTTAGAGGGTTTCCTGATCAGGGCGAGGGTGCATAAAAGCAGCATTAGTCCTTTTTATTTTCGTTAGTCAAAAAAGCATTTGCGGCCTTCTATTATTACTTTAGTACGCGCTTGCGCAGTAGCATTTTCCCTCATGTTAGGCCTTTTCCGCATAATTTTCACTGCACACGGTTAGTAAATGTTACTGAGGGTTCAAACTGAGCAGGTTTTATTTTTCGTGAAAACCCTGCTACATCACTAGTCTGTTAGAACTCTGTTGAGTGTTCTAAAATCTGAGAGAAACACGCCTGATAAGGGTAAACAGACATAATATCGAATTTTTAATATCGAATTGCCAAAATATCGAGTTTTAAATATAGAATGGACAGAATATCGAATTGCCAAAATATAGTGGTTAAGAATATCGAAATTCAGGTAAGAAATATCGATTGTCAAAATATCGACAGTCATAATATAGTTGTTAAAAATATCGAATTTTTTTATAGTGTTTTAAGTGTTAGTATATGTGTTAAAAGTATGTATTATTTTTGTAATGTATGTTTTAATTTTTTTTAAGTAATGAATTTTATGTTATTTAATTTTTGCGTAATTTAATTCTGTAGCGGGTTGTGGGTTTATAGGGGAATAGGGTGGGAAGTAATTTAATTATAGTAAATTAAATATTAATTTTTAGGAATTATTAATTATATTTAATTTAATTTTGCGTTTTAGTTCTGTAGCGGGTTGTGGGTTTATAGGGGAATAGGGTGGGAAGTAATTTAAATGTAATTAAGTAATTATTTAATTTTATTTATTGGTATTGATAAATAATTCATTGTTAATTAATTATTAATTAGTAATTAATTTTTATTAATTGGTAATTAATTTTTAATAATTATTTAATTGATAATTATATTAATTGTATTAATGTATTATTCAGAGCGGGTTGTGGGTTTATAGGGGAATAGGGTGGGAAGTAATTTAATTGTAATTCAGTAATTATTTATTTTTATTTATTGGTATTGATTATTCATTTATTGTTAATTAATTCTTATTTGGTAATTAATTTTTATTAATTGGTAATTAATTTTTATTAATTTTTTAATTGATAATTATATTAATTGTATTAATTTATTATTCAGAGCGGGTTGTGGGTTTATAGGGGAATAGGGTGGGAAGTAATTTAATTGTAATTCAGCAATTATTTATTTTTATTTATTGGTATTAATTATTAATTTATTGTTAATTAATTCTTATTTGGTAATTAATTTTTATTAATAGGTAATTAATTTTTAAGAAATAATATTTATTGGTATTTAGAATTAATTATTACATATTTTGTAATTGGTAAGTAATTTTAATTAATTTTTTATTGGTATTGGTAATTATTTTATTTTTATTAAAATATTAAATCATTATTTTCCCTACTGTTGCACTCTCTGGAGTGGGAATAGTAATTTTTACCCCTACGCTATCCAACGCTTTCCCTACTGTTGCACTCACTGGAGTGGGAATAGTAATTTTTACCCCTACGCTATCCAACTCTTTCCCTACTGTTGCACTCTCTGGAGTGGGAATAGTAATTTATACCCCTACACTATCCAATGCTTTCCCTACTGTTGCACTCTCTGGAGTGGGAATAATAATTTTTACCCCTACGCTATCCAACGATTTCCCTACTGTTGCACTCTCTGGAGTGGGAATAGTAATTTTTACCCTCCCGCTATCCAACGCTTTCCCTACTGTTGCACTGACTGGAGTGGGAATAGTAATTTTTACCCTCCCGCTATCCAACGCTTCCCTACTGTTGCACTCTCTGGAGTGGGAATAGTAATTTTTACCCTCCCGCTATCCAACGCTTTCCCTACTGTTGCACTCTCTGGAGTGGGAATAGTAATTTTTACCCCTACGCTATCCAACGTTTTCCCTACTGTTGCACTCTCTGGAGTGGGAATAGTAATTTTTACCCTCCCGCTATCCAACGCTTTCCCTACTGTTGCACTCACTGGAGTGGGAATAGTAATTTTTACCCTCCCGCTATCCAATGCTTTCCCTACTGTTGCACTCAGTGGAGTGGTAATAGTAAATTTTACCCTCCCGCTATCCTACGCTAAAAATATTGAATATTTTTTATAAATATTACGTTAATATATATATGTATTAAAAAATAAAAATGTATGTTTATTTTTTTTTACTTACATAAATTATTTATTAATTTTAAAGTTATTTAAGTATTTTTAAGTATGTTTTAGTTAATTATATATATTATTTCATTAATTTTACATTACTTTTAAGATATTTAAAAAATTCGATATTTTGACTAACTATATTTTTTACAACTATATTTTGGATTCGATATTTTTGTACTTACCTGTTTGTAGATAGGGATTCGATATTTTGGCATTCTATATTTTTACCTCGATATTGTTGTAGGTCGATATTCTTCTCATTGATATTCTGTCAGTGATCCGCCGGTAAGCTGTACATCTTGTACTTCCTGATATTTGAGCGTTTACTGATGGCTTTGAATGTTACTATCTCTTTGTGTTCTATGTAGTGTATCAATCAATCAGTACTCTTATAAAGCGTGACTACTCACCCGTGAGGGTCTCAAGGCGCTAAGTGGGGGGTGGGGGTGAGCGAGCCAGAGAAAGCCAGTCTGTGAGAACTCTGTGATAAGTGTTCTGAAGTCCAAGAGAAGCCCACCTGATGAGACAGTAAAGTACTGGCTGTCTCTTCTCTCTCTCGCTCCCACTCCCCCTTCACTCCACTATTTAGTTCTGCTTTAGTATCCCACCTCACACTACAACTCATCAGCACCTAGTGTCTCACCTAGTACTAGCAGAACAATGTACTGGGGAGCAGGGCAGATTGGCATCAGACTCTTCCAAGACAACGTCTACAAATGCAGAGATGTGGTGAGTTTTTCATTGCAGAGGGCCAACTATCCACAAAACATTAGTGATCATTGAAAGACTAGTTTCAGAGGATCTGAAAAAACTAGGCTAGAAAATTCAACAAAACAAAAATAAATTGACACAAAAAAGAGAATGCCTCCAAAAATTAGCCTTTAAACAGTCTGTTGCAGACAAAGGAAGCACACTGACCATAACGGAAACAGAACATTATGAGTGAAGGTCAGTCAACATTTACATGATGAATCTACTTAGTTACCATTACAGGAGGAACCAACAAACTAATAAAAAAAACATCTCGAAACACGTATTAAACCATCCACTGGACAAAGTTTGGATAACTGAAAAAAAAAAATGAAAACCTTCTCTTTTACGAGACCACCCGAGAATGACTACATTTCTCCCAAAAATCCACAAAAAGTTGATTACAGCCCCTGGACAGGCTGATTATTTCTGCTATTGGATCGATCCAAGAACAATTAGGCAAGTACCTGGATGAATTCTTACAGTTTGTTGTTCAAGTTGGACCAACATATATGAAAGACACAAACACAATTTTGAATAAGCTACAAACAATACTTTTCAATAAGGGGCAAGAGATCTGGTAATGTACTTGAAATTATAAATGTTTATATCCGTCTAATCCATAATGAATGAATAGAAGCTATAGAATTCTTTTGCCTCAGAAATGAAGCACCAAGGGTTAAACATGACTTTTTTTTGTTAGAACTCCTCCATTACATTTGATATTACAGCTATTTCAAAGAACAAAATAATTTCTATTTAGAGACACTAGGAACTTAGGGGCCCATTACGATACCCGGCGTAAAAGAATCCGCCAGGCATGGAAGCGGCAAAAATCCGCCCGCACACACCGTCTGAACACCGACCACGCCATTACGATGACACAAACCGAAAACCGCCATCGGCGGAAAAATCACACAAAATACCGCCCGCCAACGTCCGAGTCGGAGTCAAACCGCCCGCCACGGACGGAAACACGCACGACAACACAAAACCGCCCGCCCTCACGGCCGACACACCGCACGTGAAATTACGATCGCACCGCCATGAGCGCGGGAAAACCACAAATATACCGCCCGCCAGCGCAAACAACACCGATGAGAATCGACACGGCAGAAGCCATGGCGCCCACGTACCTGCACAGAAACCATCCGCTCACAAAACCAATAGCACACAACATGGCCAACAAGTCCACACAGCAAGGCACGCACAAATACACAAGCACAGTACACATCCCGAAAACACCCCCCGGACAAACAAAAAATACAAAGGCCAGAACCCCAGACACAACACACCTGAAAACAACAGACCATGAGGACACACCCACATAGGTAAGTACAAAAGCAGCACTCCCACAGACCACAACCCCTTGCTACATTGCAAACCAGAGAGGAGAGGAGAGGACACAGTGACACAGCAAGGACAGCAGCACACCACAGAAACGCACACATCACAACCACCACCACCACCACCACCACCACCAAACACCTGCACCACAAACCCCCTGCACATTACACAACACACACCGCACCAGCACCACAAACACCATGGCACCACAAAGAATGCCCAAGTTCACGCCCATTGAGCTGACGGTCATGGTCGACGAGATCATCAAGGTGTACCCACAAATCTATGGGAACATGGTCCAGCACACACCACTAGCCACCAGAAACAGAATGTGGAACCGGATCGTAGACCAGGTCAATGCAGTCGGGACCCTGCCCAGGAACAGAGGAGAAATTAACAAACGTTGGAATGACGTCAAGAGCCTGGTCAAGAAGAAGGAGGGCAAAAACAGAGAGCTGGCTGCCGTCACTGGCGGAGGGAATCCCGCGCTCTTCAAGACCTTCAAAGCGTGGGAGGAGAAGGTGCGAGTCGTAATACATCCGGAGATCCTCGCCGGATTAGCAGGGGGAGTGGAGGCTGGTAAGTACAAACTAATGTATACCAGCACACCGCTATGTACTCACATGCACTACCACCATGCCACAGCTCCCAGGGACAAACACCCCCATGTCCAGCACACAATACACAACACATCACACACACATGCAACAGACACCACCACACACAGCCCAAACCGAACAACTGTAAGATACGTGGGGACATGTGTACACTCAGCCAGCCACGTAACCACCAACAGGTCCCCAAATATGCCAGAAGCGCCACAACGAGCACCCACCACACCCATGTGTCCGCCACAGCTGCACTAACCGACAAGTAACAGGTAAGTGGCAGGAACACAAAGTGCAGTGGGTGGGACGGTGGACAGCCCAAGTACAACACACACCAGGCCCCTAGTCCCACAGCACAGCAAGGAGGAGCATCCCCCACACCCCACAGCCACGTGTCAGCCACCGCAGTGCACAACGACAGCCGAAAGGCAGACATCACGGTCCACAGCAATCGGTGTCAGTGGGTGTCCAGCCACCCCACGACCCACAACACCCCCCACCCCCACAGACATGCAACATGGAGCACCCCCCGCTTAGAGCCATGTGGCATCCAGTACAGTGCACGCACGAACAACTTGCAGGTGGGAAACTGGACAGGGCTGGATTACTGGAGGCATGAGGACCGGAACACGACCAACACATGGGACATGTCACGTAGCAGACGAACACGCAGCACCGCCCACCGTCACGAACAAGTGAACAATGTGCACACGGACATGAACAACAGACTCACACCCCACATGACCCATCACAGACATAGCAACACCCAAGGAGCCACGTCTGCATGCACAAGCCACACTGAACATAGTACCACACGGCAGCCACTGTGCAACTCATCACACACAACCGAAACACCATTGAAGTCCTGTCCATGTAGCCCCTACTGCCTGTCAACCTCACACCCCACAACTACGCCTATGTAAGACAAACAACACTAGACGCAACAGAGCGGAACAACATAAATGCACACGAACACCACTGAACCCATCAAACACACAGACACACCATGCACATACAACATACCATCCATCCCATCCGTCAGCCCCAGTCTCATGAAAGGCATGTCATCCGCACAGCTGCCACACATACAGCAGTCACGCTAAGATACATGCCCATGACCAACCATGTGCCAGAAGTCAATGAAGCGCACAACACACTGTGAGCAACAACACACAACATGGGCCACACCCCCCGAGCACTGCAGTGATGCACATGGCACAGGGCAGCACGCACACCAAGGAGATGGGACAACTGCAATACGTTGGCTGGCACACAACCATCACTCACTCATAACGATGCGTCCAATGCCATGTCCAGTAATCACAACAGACAGCAAATATGCAGGCCATGTCAAGCATGCACACACCTCAAACCATGCACTGTCATGCTGCCACAACACATGTCACGTTCGGCACCCATGGCTCACAGCATGTACCCCAAAAGCATATTCCCTCCCAAATGCGAATCTGGGGCATGGCCCCCATGTTGCCATATGCGTTCCTAAGCGTTCCATTTGAACCCCAAAAGCATATTCCCACCCAAATGCGAATCTGGGGCATGGCCCCCATGTTGCCATATGCGTTCCTAAGCGTTCCATTTGAACCCCAAAAGCATATTCCCACCCAAATGCGAATCTGGGGCATGGCCCCCATGTTGCCATATGCGTTCCTAAGCGTTCCATTTGAACCCCAAAAGCATATTCCCACCCAAATGCGAATCTGGGGCATGGCCCCCATGTTGCCATATGCGTTCCTAAGCGTTCCATTTGAACCCCAAAAGCATATTCCCACCCAAATGCGAATCTGGGGCATGGCCCCCATGTTGCCATATGCGTTCCTAAGCGTCCCATCTGAACACCAAAAGCAAAGTACAAACCAGACCCAGGATGGGCCAGGAGCCCGCATACACCAGAGTCACAATAAGTAGGGGCACAGCAACACACCCATCGGCATGGCCAATCCGTCCCATGCCACATGTGCACAGCACACAGTCCCATTGCCAAGCACACACAACTACAGATGCTACAGCCACACACACGCCTCCGGGAAACCCATGTACGAGATTGCACGAACTGTTAATGTCAGACGACAAATACATACTTCGCCAGGTGCAACACAATAACAAATCTCATTCTCTCCACAGGTGACGAACTGCTGGATGCTGGGGATGGAGCCAGCAGCCAGCACAGCCAGCCTACAAGCCCCCAACGAGGACACACGGATCTGGAGGATCTGTCCTACTCTTCGGACACGGACCACCAAGCAGGCCCATCTGGTGTGGCAGGGCCCAGCCGCTCCCCAGGACCCCTCCTACCCACCAACCCATCATCCAGGGCTGCTGAACATTCCCAGCCGCCTGCTGCCACTGTCGTTGCGGCCACACCCACGGTCATTGTGGCCACTACCACTGCCGCAACCGCCACCATCGCCGCACCGACCACCACCGCCGCCACCACCACCACGTCTTCGCTGGCACCAGCCCCAGCGCAGGTGGTGGCCCGGCCGACTGGATCCACCCTGGGAGCCACAGCGAGGACCGTGGTGAGCAATGTGGCTAGTGGGCAGGCCGGTGGCAGCAGGACTGGTAGGAGGAGCAGGGTCAGGGAAATGCCAGCCTCCCCTGGGAGCCATGCCCTGCCTCAAATGGCCAGAGTCCTTGGGGCCTATGAAGAGGCCCAAGGACAATGGGTCCGGTCTGCTTCAGACACGCGTGAGGTGCTGGGGGTGCTGAGGTCCATGGACGCCCGTATGGGCCAACTCGTGGACCTCATGGGCCAGCTGGTGGTGGCGGTGAGGTCACAGCCAGGGACAGCAGCTCCCCCTCCGCCACCACCTGCCGGGGCGCAGGGTGGAGCAGCAGTGTCCAGTTCCCCTGCGTCCACAGCCAGTGAGCACACCTCAACCACCAGCATGTCGCAAGCAGGCACCCCCTCGCAAACGTGGAAGGGGCCGTCCGAAGTGGAAACAGATCTCCCGGGAGGACTTCGCACGCTCCAAACGCAAGTGAGGCAGCCAGCCAGCCTTCCGCCAGCCTTCCTTGACCAGCCACTGCATTGACTTGGACTACGATCCCACTCCACACAGCCATCTGGATGGCATGTGTGTGTTGGACTAAGGACATAGAACCAGTGGGTACACCCTGTGCATCACGCAGCCATGACCGACAGCTCATTGTCACTGCACGCACCACTTTTGTCATCACCTTACACACAATCACATGTCACAGTTTGAAATAAATGCACCTTTTACACTAACTGCTGTTTGTGCCCTGTGTTTTATTTGTACGGAATACAACGGCCACCTTGGGCGGAAAGGCACCTGATGCGTGGCATGGCAATTGAATCCGGAGGGCCTGTAGGGACCTAGGGGTGGGAGACAGAACAGGAGCACATTCAATGAGTGTGTCACACACCCATCACACAGTACATGTCAACAACTACAAGCAATGTACACACATCGCACAGAGCAATAGGGCACAATGCCACAGCCACCAACAGTGGCATACTACCCTGGCCATGGAGCGTTGACACACAGCACGCAGTGAACAAACGGCCACCCTGACACAGCACACACACACCTGCACAGATACAGCCACATCAGCCGTCGTATATGGACACTCACCGTCAAGTGAAGTAGCGGGCGATGAGCTGCTGCCGCACATTACCAGCTTCCTCCTCTCCGCTGTCCTCCTCACTCGAGCTGTCCTGGTCTGCGGGCTGGGGCCCTGGTTGATCTCCGTCATCCACGATGAGGGGGATCTGCTTCCGAATGGCCAGATTGTGCAGCATGCAGCACGCCACCACTATCCGGCACACCTTCTGTGGGGAGTACGCCAGCGTACCCCCTGTGCGGTCCAGGCACCTGAACCTGGACTTGAGGAGGCCAAAGGTACGCTCGACCACACGTCTGGTCCTCCCATGTGCCTCATTGTAGCGATCGTCTGCTGGGGTGCGAGGATTCCTCAATGGACTGAGCAGCCATGCCCCATTCGGGTACGCAGAGTCACCTGGGTGTGAGGGACACAGAGAACCGTTGCTATTCCAACTGGACAGGGGACAGCATCGCACAACCAGCACGCTACACCACTCCACATACTCACCGACAATACAGGCACGATCCTGTTGCATATTGGACATCAGTCGTGGCAAGATGCTGTTGCGCATTATGTGTGCGTCATGGGCCGAGCCTGGGAACTTTGCACACACGTGGGTGATCACCATGTCCGCAAGGCACACCACTTGTACATTCAGGGAGTGCGTGTGCTTCCTGTTGCGGTACAGGTGCTCAGTGGCCTGTGGTGGAACAAGGCCGACATGTGTGCAGTCAATGGCTCCAACGACGTGTGGGATTCTGCCAAGGGCATAGAATGCACCCTTCACTGCCGCCAATTCACGAGCCCTGGGGAAGCGGATGTACCTGTTTCGGTACAGCATCATGGCTGCCAGTACATCCCTCAGCACCTTGCTGAACATGGGCTGGGACATCCCTCCTCCAATGCCCACTGTGTGCTGGAATGACCCAGTGGCGAAGAAATGCATGGCGGCCATCACCTTAGCCGTGGGGGTGACAGCAGTCGGATACACCCTGCGGGGACGGAGATGGGGTTCTAACATGGCACACAGTCGATGCAGGGTTGGCCTGTCCAGCCGAAACTTCCTAATAACCTCTGTATCGTCCATGTCCGCCAGCAATTGGTATGGGCGGTCAATGTTCGGTCTCCGCCTAGGGACAATGGCAGAGGACACATGTCAAAGCAACACGACACATAGCAATTTCGCATACACATCACTGACATGACTGAGCAAGCACATGAGCCACAGCCCAGCTGTCAAGCTGGGACGGCATGGCCACAATACACTTACACAGGTCTCCCAACAATGGCAATGGCTAGTGATACAAACCACTGCCATGTGCATGCACATGGGGATGTAGGCCCCAATGACTTGCGGGGCGTGCTGATGGGGACTGACTGCATATCCGTCAAGCGGCAACGCCACGGCAACATGAATGTCTGCTGAGCATGGAACTGCTTCCGCGGCTGGATGAGTATGGCACACGATGACGACGATGTGGGCACAGGCTGAGCGGCCAAAACAAGTGGGACCTGTGGCACGAGGGGCTATGAGACAGTAGTAGGTGTCAGCACTGCACCCTATGTACAGCACTGTACGGATCACACCTCCCGAAACATTGACAGGTGTCCACATTGACAGCCCCATGCCAAGACGGCTGTGTGCTTGCAGTCACACGTCACAGGTGAGAGGTTACATTGCACGTGCCAGGTGGCAGACGTACATAGTGGGAGCTGGCATGTGTGTGCATGTGTCTCCTGTTCAGGATCCACCAGATGGGCGCTGACTCTGTACTGACCATTGGACACAGCATGTTCCGTGGAAGGCTTGTGTGTGTGGGATGGTGGCACTGGATGTGCCTCCGTTGGGTGGGGGCCATGCACAGGGCGGGTACGTCGATGATTGCGCATTGTTGGTCACGGTGGGTGCACCAACTGAAGATGTGTTGCCCTGTGTTCAATTCCTATGTCCGCATGATGATGGACTGTAGATGTGGGCAGACTACACATTGGTCGATGTGCTGTCTATATGCATGTGCCTTCACACCAGGCACAGCTGCCCCTGCACATGTGACCCCTGCTGGACTCGCTGCTGGGTCTGTGGAGCTGATGCACCTTCTGCGCGTGGGGCGGACAGCTCTCCTCACTTCCCTCATTGCGCATGTCATGACTTTGCCGCAGGTGACATGGATCATGGAGGGCCCACATGTACGCGTGGGTAGGCTACACATGATTGTTCACTGGTCGCCACCCCCAGTCAGTGTTTCGAATGGGAAGGTTGTCGTGCTGGTGGTATGTTCGATGTGGCGGATGGGCGGGCCTAGGTGCGGGCTTACATTCCGGACATGGGGGGTAGTTGGATTGGCGACTAGTTGCAGTACACACGGGACACGTCTCTTCCTTTCCACATCTGGGTCATCCCTTGTACTAACTGACAGTGATACAGTCATCTTCGCCCCAGCCCTCATGTCCTCCCCTCGCTCCCCCAATATGCATGCTCACCTGCGAGGCTAGCGCTTGCACAGGCAGCCCCAAGCTCGCACCAGAGAGGGCAAGGAGTGTATGTGTGGGTCCAGTTGCACGAGTGGCCTGTCTCAGGGTATGATGTGTGGCGGGACGCCGTCCACCTGCGTGGTGCCCCAAATGGAGACCCGGACTATGCATCACAGTCTTCGCCTTCCGGATCCGCCACCTGCGACACCCAGTGGCTGTGGCTGCCCTTGCGGCCAGGCCGCGTCCGTCTGTGGCTGATGGCCCACACATTCACTCTTTGGCCTCTCTGGGGAGGGCTCGGGGGTGGTGGCGCACGCGCTTGCACTTAGTCGCAATGGCATGTGGCGTGGTTGGTATGATGGGCAATGGATGGGATGGTGCGAGCCACCTCCCGTGACGTCAGTGCTGCTCGTGCTGTGGTGCGTCCCCCTACACTTCCATTTGACTTGTGCCATGCTAGACGTTGAGGTTCTATTGCCTGCGTGATATGACCAGGAGGAGCGCGAGGAGACCTCTCACACACCATGCTCCACTGCCATCCTGTGCCCTGTATCGCCTGTGCGGATTGACTATGTTGGGGTTACACCTGGTCGACTGGGGCTGTGTGTGCCTTGTCAAGGGGCATGGCGGGCGCACAACAGGATCCAGCTTGTCCACAGAGGGTGGGCTGAGGTGAGCCTGGTACCGCTTTGTACGTGTGCCCGGCTGCTGTGCACACACGTGTTCACTCCCCCGACAGGTGTCCTCTCACAATGCCCAGGGAAGCGGTGGTGTACTGTTCATGAGCCCTCCCAACACGGCGTGCTCCAACTTGGCATGTGCGCATCTACCCGTCACACCCACCCACCTGAGCACTGCGTCCATACGACTTCACACGACACATGTGTGTCTTCCACAGTTGTGCTACTCATTTGCGTTGACATCCAATACCAGTGGACTACATGGTCATGTCACGACTGCCGTGTACTTCACATACTCTCATCCTCTCTCATTCGTACTTGTGAAATGAGTCAGCGGAGACAGTTTTGGTTTCAAACATTATATTGAGTCTTCTGTCCTCTGTGATGCAGTATAGTGGACACTACTGGCAGCGGAATACATGTTGAGGATATACTGAGCATGATTGCAAATGGGATAGGGTGTGGGGTTACATGTGATTGGCTGTTGCATGTGGGATGTGGGCTTCAGAGTGACATCTGCTTGGCCAAGGCTGTGCTAATGTACATTTACGTATAGCTGCGGAGCTGCGGACTTTGACACAGACGGTATACATGTAGCCTACCAGACCGCTTGGCATCATGGGCACAGTCCATCTCAGTTCCATGTGACAGGTTTGCTGCGGTTGTTCCTCATGCACGCGTGCATGTGAGATGACATCAGGGCATGTGCTTGCGTGCATGCAGCGGCGTGCCACTTGTTGTTGCACTGTGGTGGTTACTGGACATGTCACAGTCACTGGGGTCGTGTTGTTGTTGTATGCACTTGTCGTCCATGCAAAGGTCCTGGTATGGGATTCCCGGGGCGGGGGTGGGAGGGGTGCAGCACCCACAGACTCCAGGCGACCTATTCATGTCCACTGAGCGGTGTGTGTGTCCATGGGCGCTGGATCCATGTCGTGTCCTGGTTGTTCGTGCAGTTCCGTCCATGTGGGTGCGATACACAGAGCCCATGCCACTGCCTCCCACGATGCATGCGGTGTTCCTGGATGTGATGGGGAACAGTGTGCATGTCCCGGTCATATCCGATGTCATGGCGATGTCGTTGATGGTGTGGTTACAGTTGCCGGTCGTTTGGTATGGCTGTTGTGGTGGTGACTGGCCAGATCCGTGCGGAAGCTAAGCATGGGTGCGGGGTTGGACATCATAGGTCAATCGGGGAACCTGCGTTGTGGTCCGACGAATTTACAGGTTGTCAGGTATGCAATGCCGTCCAGCAGGGCTTCCATGTCATTGGTGGTGTACATGTTTGCCAGCCAATGTAGCGGATGGTGGCTGTCAAGGTGTTGTTCGTAAGTTGTCCCTTGGAGGACCATGATGGGGCATGCTGGGTGACATTCGATGTAGCTGTTCTCGATGATCCGTCGTGTGGAGGCACAGTGGTCCCATTTCAGTGCGGGTGCGATGTTGGCCACATACGCCATGCCCCCATAGGCAGAGCAGGCCCTGTCGTGTGCGTCCAGAGGGAGGAGTAGTGGTAGCAGGTCCGCCTTCAGACATGCCGGGTTGGAGAGGCATATCTCCACGGGATGCTGGTAGGGACACCTCCGACAGTAGAAGACGGGCATGACGCAGCTGAACAATGTGATGCGGTAAGTCTGTCGGTAACTTACGTTCAGCAGGGACAGGAGATCTCATCCCAATGTATGAAACAGGTTGGTTTTGTACAGCTTGAGCTGTTCGGCGTAGTTGGGTAGGTGTGTTGCGGTTGCCATTTCGCAGCGGTGCGTTGTGGTGGCGTGCTCCGGCTGTGTGTGCAGTCTGCAATGTGCACGCTCCGAGGTTGCTGTGAGCTCTGTGTAGTCGTAGGGAGACAGGACTTGTGTTCTGTTGGCTTGTTTGGAGGACACGGGCCCTCTTCCCACATGCTTCTCAGACAGTTCAAGGTCAGTGATGTGTGACTCCTTCCAATTAACTTGCATGTGGCCGACATGGGGAGTGTTTTCTTCTTTCTTCCCCGTCCGTTGTGTGCTTCTGTGATATGCGCTATCTGCCCTGTGGTCGGTCTCCTCGGCAAGCCTGTGTTGGTCTATTCTTGGACAATGGCTGTATTCACCGGCTTCTGTCGTAGGGCTGTGGTTTCGGAGTTGGAATGGAAGGTCATTCAGTGCTGTCTGCTCTCCCTTGTGTGGGCGTCAGGCTGCCTTTCCGCTCTGCGTTGGGCCTTGTGTGTGAATGTTATTCTTGGGCCACCTGTTGTCGGTCCCCGGGCTCTTTGGTGTTCCGTTTTATATGTCTTGTTCATATGTGCAGGGTGGTATGGGTGTTTCAGTGTGGTACTGGCGTTCCTCTTCCCGAAGGGGCCCTGCTTCTCCTAGTTGGTGTTGCCGCCGCTGTGTGCTACGCCATGTTTGTTACACTGGGGTGTGTCCTGCTGTTGCGTGTCTTCACTGACATGTGTGCGTCGGTTGTGTGGCGTTGGGTGTTGTCCGTGAATTGGGCGTTGGGGACATGTCTGTGGCAGGCCTGTCACGTGTCATGTGCGTTCGGGGTGGGGCTGATGTGTGTGCTGCTTGGTTGTGTCCCTGTGTCTGTGTGCGACGCATGCATGGCGCTGCGGTTGGCCTCTGCGTTGTGCGCATGTGTGGCGGCGTCATCGCCGCTTTGGGGCCGTGACGGGGTGGTTGGTTCCTAATCCCAGGTGGTGTGTACACATGTGTTATGCGATGTTACGATTTGGCCTGTGTGTCATATGTGGATGCAATGGTGGATGTGTAGTGTACACGCGCTGGTGGGGGGTTGTCCGCTTTTTCCGCCCTTGCACTGTGTGCGCTGTTTGCGTGCACTTGTTGTGTGTGTGCCTACCTGCGTCTCCGCGGTACGTTGCGTCCTTGGTGGTGTATCAGCAAGAGCATGGGGAGGGCCTGCAGTGCTGGATTCATGCTCGGGGAGCCGCTTCTTCGTTGTCCGTGCTCGGCGTCCGTGTTACCGCTTCGGTTTGTCGTACGGTATCTCTTGGCCGTGGGAGCCGTTTGTTTGCGGCATCGTAATTTATGCGCCGGGCGGGACGTGTTTCGTCGGACGGTGTGTGTCAGTTGGGCTGCGCCGCTACGTGTACGGGCGCACTTTGATGGCGGACGGTGTTGCTGGCTTGCCGGCGGTGTTTGGCCTACTTTTCGCATCGTAATTGGGCGGGCGTGTGGACTCCTGCGTGCCGGCGGTAACTGGTGGTTTTTGCATCCGCCAGCACGGCGGTTGTGCTTCCGCCCGCCATCGTAATGAGCCCCTTAGATGGGCTATCCAGCTCTACTTAGGTATGCAAATATCTTTATGCATAAAGTCAAGCAGGATTACATTCTGACCAACGTGGATTAGAATAAAGGATTAAGAACATTTTTAAAATACATACACAACATTTATCGAATTTGGCAAGGCAACAAGAAAGACCTTCTTGACATTATCATAGTCCTTAACCTTAAAACATCAACACAATACCCTTCGTACATTAATTGATTTTGATAAAAATGGGAACATGGCAAACCAATTACACACTAAAAGAAACAGATCAAATGTAATCTTCTAAAGGGAAGTAGCTATTACTCAATGAGTCTCAAATCCCACCTTCCATATTCTCAACTACTGAGGATTACATTCAGATCCAGCAGCATATCTGATGCAAGAGAGCAAAAGGGTATAATAATTCAAAGTGAGAGGATGCTCAAACGGTACTCTAATGAACGCACAAGAGGGGGTTAAAGCATATCATTAAGACCTTCTTAAGACATTCTTAAAAGACATTCTTAAAAGAAACTACTCAGAGCTCCGGACAAGAAAGACCCATCTTTAAGGCGAACTATAGCATACAGAGTGGCAAAATCCAGAAATCTATACGTAAACATTGGAAGCTGATTGAGTGTGTTGAAGAACTTAAAAATATTTTTAAAGAATCACATTCAAGAGCGATAAGAACCTTAAGGACCTCATTGTGAAAACATAGTGGATGTCTAACAACATACAAATAGCCATTAAGACAAAAACACAAAGCTACATTTATTTCCTTGCATAAACTGTGTACGCCACACCAGTGTCACCTAGGGAGATAAATTATACTACTCAATAATGGGAGGAAAAATTAATCTTAAAAAATTATGCGGGACTTGATAGAATGTATTTATTTGATTAAATGCCCATGTGGTAAGGCCTATGTGTTGAAGACCAGTCGAAAAATCAAAACACAGATTGGTGAACACAAAAGCAACACTAGAATATTCAACACAAAGGCATCAATGGTTACACATTGGATTGAGATGTGACACAATCTTAACCAAAATTCAACGTTCTAGAAGTACTTCAGAAAACAGAGATAGGAGGCGATCCTGCCAGACGTTTCTCACAGAAAGCATTTCTGGGTGATAAAAATAAATAAATACCCTATATCCAGCAGGTCTTAATGATATGCTTTTTTATGAATTAGTTACGTTATATTTATGCAAATTTGAGATGTGAACCATTCAGACCAAAAGGAAAGACAGGGGACTAATATTGACATAAAAAGAGTCAAGCGCTCCTCTAAATTACACTGTTTCTTTAGATGTCTGACCAATGTGAATAAAGTAAAAGACGTCTGGTACACCACATCCATATATGTCATCCTTAACACTCTGGACTATTATCATTAATAGTAACTGTATCAATTAATTGTATACAACCTCACCACTCAACAGGTACCATTTATTCTATTGAAAAAAAGTGGTTAGGTCTATCATTGTTAATCTCCCTTGTCTTGCCCAGTTACACATGACTGCCCCACCTGACCTCATCCAATAATCTTCAAAATTAACATTTACTGTGCTAAGTAGAATCTTGCTGTGTTATTCATACCTCTATTGCATACCACTGACCAGAGTAGATTTTTTTTCTTTTCACCCTAAATACCTAAGAGAAAGTTGTATTAGTGTCAGCCCTTTTTTCTCGTTCTTCCTCTTTCTAGTTATTTCATTAATACCACGGTGCTCACTGTATCCACGTTATATGTATTTCTAAAGCGCACTATCATGCGCAAGGGTATTATGCCACTGGGCAGGTGTGTGTGCCTAGCTCTGTTTAGGATAGGTTTGTTGATTGAAAAGCAAGGTTTCAGTGTATTATGGAATTCTACAAGAGAGTGTTAGACCTGGCATCCTTGGTGTGGTTCTCACCTAACTTTTTGCCTTCAACCTTCCTGTTTTGCTGACTTTGTTTTTGCTGACTTTAGCCAGAATGATTTGGATTTTGGTCTGGAGAGGTAGCACCTTGCTTCCTCCCACTTGGTGACCCAAGTGGACCACTGAACCCTCCCCTATCTGGCACTTACTGGCCTTGATAGTCAGGCCTGCTCTCTGCAGAGCCTGAAGCATTTCCCTGATGTGGCAAACTGCCCAATAATAGGTGTCAGTCCTTCTGCTGATGTAGAGTCAGGGTAGAGGAAAGTCTTACACCCTCCTGCTCCTTGGAAGAAAGAAGGTTGAGGAGAGGTTCACTCTCCTCCTCCACTCTATCATTTTTGTGATAAGGAGAATGGTTACCTCGGAATTCTCAAAGTGAGTTTGAGGCGATTGACATGCAAAACCCTTAAAGGGTTCCTGAGAATCTTGAGAACCTCACTTTATAGGGCCCAGACCATCACTCTTGTAGGGCCCTGGGCTCCAGACTCCATCACCCACACTTTTTGGCCAGGCTGAATGGCCTTCTGGTTATACCTAGCAAAAACAACAGCTTGATGGACGGAGTGCTGAGACCTATCAAACACTCACCCGCAGTCAAGAGATCTGATTTAAATCCATTGTTCTTTTGCTCACTGTGCCACCCCAGTTTGAATCCAGCCATATGCAAATCAGTCTTGTCCCTGCTCCAAATGGGAACAGTCCAGCCCCAACAGGCCAGGCCAGGTCCTCCCTGGACCGGAAACAAGCATCCTGGGACCGGTTTCAGGGTATCACCCCTCACCAGCCAGGCTAGCCTGAATCCAGTGGCACAGAAAGCAAGGGACCCACGTCTGGGCATACCCTTGGCCACTTAGGGAGAACATAGCCTAGCAGTTCGGGCTAGACTGTTCCCATGGGGAGCAGGGTCTTGACAGCTTTGCATATGGCTGGGTCTAAACTGGAATGGCATGGTGAGAAAAAAAATGATGGATTAAGGTTCAGTTCTCTGTACTGGGGGTGAATGTTTGACAATATTCAGCATTCCGTCCATCATCATTTTGTGTTGCTTCTGGTTATACCACCATTTCATGACCTCCTGGCTGGCTTCAAGATTTTCTTTAGCCTTCTTCCAGAAGCTCTTCTTATGGGTACGGAGTGCCAGCATGTATCGGACCACATCCTGGGGAGCTTGCTTGGGAGCTTGCTTTCATCCCTCCTTTACTAGACTGAAAGGCCCTCACATAGGGTGCCCGTACAGAAGCTCAAATGGGCTGAATCGAACCCCCTTCTGTGGAACTTCTCAGCAAGTCCATTCGTTTGGGAATGGTAGGGTGTGGAAATCTTATGTGTTATCCACACTCCTTTCACATTGACCCCGGTCAGATACTACCTCCTTGGGGAATCCCACATGGGTAAATATCCCCATCTGTGGCCTGGCCACTTCGGGTGCATTCACTGTCCTCAGAGGAATAGCTTCTGAGTACCGGGTGGCATGGTCCACCAAGACCAGAATGAGCCTGTTTCCCAGGGCAGTCTTGGGGTACAGAGGCCCAACACTGTCAATACCCACACTTTCGTAGTGTCTTGTGGATTGTTGCCTGCCTTGTTATGTTGGCCTAGGCCTGGCTGCCATGCTGCTTTTCTTTGCGCACGTTACACTGAGCCGGACCTCCCTCGCCCTTTGCTCGTGCCAAGTTCTTTTGCACTGTCTGCATTTTCTGTTGTTCACCTTTTTGGGCTCAGTCTGCACAAACATGTACAAGGTCGCATAACAATGTATTTTGGTTCTTCCTGATATGGCCAGTCTCGCGCACCCAGACATAACATTAGGTGCAATTGCCATGAAGAATTTGGTATGCTTTTAATACTGTGGTTTACTAGCGCTTGACACACTTGGAGAAATCCCTTTCAGTGAGAAGAGCTATGATGTCCTGCTGATGTAATTCTGCATCTAGAGACTGAGGTATGAGGGTTCGCTAGTCAAAGCCCAGAGGTCTTCTATTTTATAATAAACTATCTTACTGCAAGGGGAGGGTGGTAATGTTATTTATACGTTTATCCACTGAGCTCTGAGATGCTTTCCCCGTTTGTATTCTATGGAATTGTAACAATGCTGCTTATATTAGTCATATGCATTATGCTATTAGTACTGACACGTGTACTGTACATTAGAGCACGTAAGTTGGAATAAACATTTTAACCTATCCAGTGTCTCTTACTACGCACCTTGTGGACAAGTACGAGTGAGTGGCGAAAGAGTGTTCTTGCTTCTGCGAGTCCTGAGATAAAGATACCGTGTTCTGGGTTGTCTAAACATTAGTACTTGGGTGCTAATGGGATGCTAAGCTAGTTGGGTTGGGGTTTTTGGGTGCTACGGTATATGGTGGCAAACCACTGTATTCCGGGGTCCCATTTTCCTGTGCATAGCTCTGTGTATGTGCAGAAACCTTATGACATGGCGCCCAACGTGGGGCGGCTTATCTGCGAGACGCTTGAGTAGTACTTGTGCTTGTCCACAAACCCCTCGCGTACGCTTCCGGAGGCGTATGTGACGGTGATACCTCCTATATTGAATGTTTTATAGGTTCTTTCAAGCTTGATGTTATTAAAAAGGTTAGTTAACAGACCCATTTTTGTGCTCCCTGTTAGGTTGTCGAATATAATTGTTTAGTCATGGCTGGTGTGGCGATAGCTGCACATAGTCGAGGAGCACTCCGAGACCACTTAGCTGTGTATGGAGTGCCCGATACAGGGGTCGAGTTGGTCTTTGTAGTTCAAGCCGATGCGGCTTATCACTTTGAAGTGTTTTACACTTGGATCACTTTTGAGGCGGTGGATGCAGGTGATAAGCTGTTTCATGAATATAAACCCACCGTTATTCCTGCTGCATATCGACCCTATACCACTCTTGAAGTACCTCTCACGGCTTGGCAGCACCGTGTTTGGTTTAATGGCGCCCTACCACAACCAACTACCGCAGTTCGTTTAGGCCCCTTGTCAATTCAGGGGGCCACTTGGCCTGTATTGGCCGGGTATACCCCGCATCCAAATTATCTGGCATTACCGCTCATGAACTGCGCACTATGCATACCGAATTGGTACGAGTGCATCGAGCCCTAGTGACATACGTTACAGGTAGCCTCCATGGAGCTGCTCCTGTAGTCGCAGGCCAACCAGCTATTGCAGCTGGAGTGACTATAAGTCCTGTCATGGTAAATTCTGTGATGGGCAAGCGTCCACAAAATAAGGACGACTATCCTTATTGGCTGGCCGAAAAGTTCGATCAGATAGAAGCGGTGTTTCCACATACGTCCCCAGTGGATAAACATCGCATCCTTACGATAAGTTTGCCAAAAGACATAATCCCGATTTGACATCATGTGAAAACTGGGGTAAGGTATTCGCAGCAGTTTATTCCAAATGTTTTGGAACTCCTTCCATGACGGTTCTACCCTCTGTAATTAAAAAGTACAGGATGAACATGGCCCTGAAGCGGCTGTGGAATTAGGGATGAGACTAGTGGGAGTGTTTGATGTAGTAGCTGAGCTGATCCTTGGAAATGTCAAGGGCGATGCTATGAACTTTCAAGTAGCGAATGCTTTGGCTTTGGTCCCAGAGTTGGACAGGCCTCGCGAATTACCGAAAATAATAGCCCGGGCTTATAAAACAATTGGAAGAAATAGCCTAGGCAACAAGCCTTTTGTAAAAATGCAAACTCAATCGCAAACACAAGTTATACAAACAAAAAGTGCATCTGAGAAAGATGATAAACCAGTCTTCACTAAAAAGAGTTGGAGACAGAAAAAACAGGGTAAGCAACAAAAGAAGCCGGGGTCGAGAGGCGCTTCCCCAGTTTCGGTTTCTTCTGAACGTACTTATGATTTACGTGATAGGTCAAGGATTAAATCACCAGAAAGGTTTCAGAGCTCTGATACGCGTTCTCCTCGTTCTTCACAGGCCCAGACGTCGTCACAGGCTGGTGGAGGAGGACGGCAAGATAGAGGAAGGGGCCGAGAGGCTCCCCAGGAGCGAGACCAACCTCGACAACAAGTCAGAGGTAAAGCAGAAGACTTTCATCTTCCTCGACCGCAATTTCAGAAGAAAAAGGTTGCCGCTGTTACAGCGAAATATGCCTCAGACCGTGAGAACGAGACTCCAGAATTGGACGTGGGCAGTGACCCTCCTAGACAGCGCCGCGGAAGTTACCATAGTGCGGGAGGCGCTACGTCCTCATATGGAGGCGACAGCAACTGAAACATTCGTTACTGTAGAGACAGCTGACACGAGAGTGGCACCCCTGACAGACTATATAATATAGTTATACAAATTGAAGGTGACATACCGCGTGAAATAAAAGGGATTTTTTGGGAAAATCTAACCTCTTCATATGACATTTTGTTAGCAGAGGTGGATTGGCCACCCCCATTCGTTTTAGCTGCACATAAAGGAGAGGAGGTAATCCTTCCAAGCTTTTCAAAGCATGTCCCAAAAGACAAAGCTGAAGCACTTGCAGCTGAGTGGGCTGTGTACCTGGCACCAGCGTTATACCGCAACCATGTGGGATGGGATGAAGAATCACCTCCTCATGCAATACCTTTGCGGTCACTACCGCAGCCACAACCCCAATATCCCATCAAACAGCAGGCAAAAGGCCCCGTCTCCGAAATTCTGACACAGTTGGAATATCAGGGAGTAATTGAACCATGCGTATCACCTATGAACAATCCCCTTTTCGTGGTTTCTAAACCCGATGGATCGTACCGCTTAGTTTTGGATTACCGGCATTTAAATACTCATTGTCGGAACTTTGCGGTGCAAAATACACACAGTTCTGCGCTTGTAGACAGTCTTGTCTCCTGGAGGGTATGGCTTTTCTCTGCACTTACACTTTCATGGATTGACCTGCCCTTCGCCGTTTGGGCGCTCCCTGTGCTCCAACGGCTCTGTTTTTCCTCTGATGGGCCTCTGTCCTGGCCGCTGGACTGACCAGGGGAGGGTGTCTTGTGGATTGTTGCCTGCCTTGTTATGTTGGCCTAGGCCTGGCTGCCATGCTGCTTTTCTTTGCGCACGTTACACTGAGCCGGACCTCCCTCGCCCTTTGCTCGTGCCAAGTTCTTTTGCACTGTCTGCATTTTCTGTTGTTCACCTTTTTGGGCTCAGTCTGCACAAACATGTACAAGGTCGCATAACAATGTATTTTGGTTCTTCCTGATATGGCCAGTCTCGCGCACCCAGACATAACATTAGGTGCAATTGCCATGAAGAATTTGGTATGCTTTTAATACTGTGGTTTACTAGCGCTTGACACACTTGGAGAAATCCCTTTCAGTGAGAAGAGCTATGATGTCCTGCTGATGTAATTCTGCATCTAGAGACTGAGGTATGAGGGTTCGCTAGTCAAAGCCCAGAGGTCTTCTATTTTATAATAAACTATCTTACTGCAAGGGGAGGGTGGTAATGTTATTTATACGTTTATCCACTGAGCTCTGAGATGCTTTCCCCGTTTGTATTCTATGGAATTGTAACAATGCTGCTTATATTAGTCATATGCATTATGCTATTAGTACTGACACGTGTACTGTACATTAGAGCACGTAAGTTGGAATAAACATTTTAACCTATCCAGTGTCTCTTACTACGCACCTTGTGGACAAGTACGAGTGAGTGGCGAAAGAGTGTTCTTGCTTCTGCGAGTCCTGAGATAAAGATACCGTGTTCTGGGTTGTCTAAACATTAGTACTTGGGTGCTAATGGGATGCTAAGCTAGTTGGGTTGGGGTTTTTGGGTGCTACGGTATATGGTGGCAAACCACTGTATTCCGGGGTCCCATTTTCCTGTGCATAGCTCTGTGTATGTGCAGAAACCTTATGACAGTAGGGAGTGCCAATGACTAGAAATGGATACAGGGGAGTCTTGCTCCCCCATCCTGACTTGCCACTGGCCCTGCAAATAGGGCATGACCTGCAGAACGCATATGAGGCCATCCTCATCCCTGGTCAATAGAAGTGGCTGACAAAACCTTCAAAGGTTTTGTCCTGCCCTAGATGACCTTCCAAGGGAACATCATGAGCCAGTTCCAGTAGGAAGGACCTGTAGCACTGGGGGACTACCAGTACACAGGTTGCACCAGGCTCAGGAACCTTAGACTCGCTATAAAAGAGACCATTCTCCCAATAGATCAGGTGATCACCAGAGGTGTCACCAGCTGCCTGGGCCTGCTGCTCTAGGCCCTACAGAATAGGGCACTCCATCTGTGCTCCACAGAATTCCTCCCTGGTGTGACACCCTTCCTTTTGCCAGTTGGTCAGTTCAGTCAGGTCTATGTGGTTAGCAATGTCCTCCCCTGTAGGTTCCAGGGTGTGGCTCTCAGCTCAGCCTCCTGTCGGACCGTGGGAGCTTCAGGAATGGATTTGCCAGGTCCCTTGCACTTTCACTTTTTGGCATGCTCCTGGGCCATTCTTCTAGGCTTCCGGCCCCCCTGACTACCCTCTCGGGTGACCATGGACCGTGTGGTCAGGCACACCCGCTCAGGCAAACCTAACATCTCCTGAGCTCCACCTCTTTCCAGATGGTGTGCTCTAGGTTGCTGCCCAGCAGATAATCCACAGACCTGGATGGACTCACAGCTACCCTTACGGAACTTGAGACCCCTCCTACTCAAAGGGAGCCAGAGCCACTGGATAGTGACTCTAATGGTTGTCAGCTACAATATTCTGGCGGAATGCATTAGGGACTACCTGCTGCGGTCACCAGAGGACATCTGGCAGTTGTAATGCTGACTCCAGTGTCTCTCAGAGCCTCCACCCTCTCCCCGTTGATGGTGACCCACTGCCAATACTTTTTAGTGTTACTCAGCATGTGGGCCCTTGGCACCATCTCTTCATCCCCCATGGGCACCAGGGTAACCTCTGCACCACCCCCCACACTATCTGGGGTAATCTCCTCTTCAAGCGCTACACTCGGTAGCCCTGGTTTCTGCCCTCCGTTGGGGGGCTGTGCTGACATGGGACACTTGTCATCCCCTTTAAAATGCCCGACCAGTTGGAACTCAAAGCACTTAGCTGGTGCATTCCCTGATGACTAGTTGTCAGGGAACCATTTCTTCTTCCACTCAGGTGGGGATTGGGAGTCCTGACCCATCGAAATACTTTGGGGACCTTTAGAGAACTTCTTATTTTTATGTTTGCCTCCCCCTACATCTTCTGGTAGGGACCCTGCCCACCCTTGTGGTGATCACCCCCAGATACCTGCTTGTAGACCCTGGTGCTGAGTCAGTGATCTGCTTCTTTAGCGAGCTCCCTGTGGTCAGTGAGCTTACTATCAATCAGGTATTGGTGTAGATTTGCAAAGCAAAGACTGAACAAGTGCTCTTTAGCAATCACTCTGTACAGCTCCTGCTAATCCTCTACTGCACAGACCTTCACCCAACCATTCAATGCCTTGCAAATAAATCCACACAATCCACCCACAACTGATGGGCCAGCTTCTGGCTCTCCGTAAATTTCTGCCTATATTTTCAGGGGTGAGCCTTACTTCCTCACAAGGGGTTCCTTCATGAGGGGTACCTCATCCTTTCCCCCTTCTCTAGGGCCAATAGGGCGTCCCTCCCCTCATTAGGGATATTCTTCCAGCAGCAAGCCCTCCAATCCTCTTTAGGAATCCTTTACACCTGCAAAGCTTCATAAGCTCATAAGCTTCAAACAATTTGTCAGTGTTGTCCCTCACAAGAAAGTCAGGCACCAGAACTTTAGGAATTTGGACCCTCTTGTCTCCAGAGGGCCTTGCAAGTATGCTGCCACCAACATTGCTGAACTCTGCCTGCATGGCTTTGAGGTCCAGCTCTCTGAGGCTCCTTTCATGAGCCAGTCGCTCTAAGGCCAGTTCCTCCTCCATGGCCAGTTTCCTTTCCATCATCCTGGGTTTGGCCATCTCCAGCCTGAGCTCCCTTTCTGCCTTCCTGTCCACCAGCACCATGGCCAGTTTCCTTTCAAACCATCCTGGTTTTGGCCATCTCCAGCCTGAACTCCCTTTCTGCCTTCCTGTCCACCAACACCTCTGGGGACAGGCCCTGAGAAGACACACTGCTCTCTGCTCTAGCAGGAAGCTCTAACTCAGGAGGCAGATCATCCCCCTCAGCAGACTGCTGCCTCTCAGGACTGGTGTCCAGGTCCCCTCCTTTCCTTTCCACATCATCATCTCCTTCTGTTGCTGTAAGCAGTGACTGGTGTTCCACTCAGGCCCTCAGCGCCCTTCCATTTTCCTGGTGTTGCTTTCTGCTTTTGGTGCTACTCACTGAAATCTTTAAAATGGCATATCTCTGGTTCTAGTTATTGGATTTTTGTCATTGTGGTCTTGATTTATTTATTACAAATTTAGCCTATTTTTCTAAATTGATGTGGGAGTTTTCTTGTGGTGTGTTTTTACTTCCTTACTGTTTGAAGTGCTGCATAAATACGTTACATGTTGCCTCTAAGTTAAGCCTGACTGCCCTGTGCCCAGCTACCAGAGGGTTGAGCACAGGTTTATTTGGGGATTGCTTGTGCCTCACCCTGACAAGGATTGTGGTTCCTACTTGAGTAGGGCTTAACCCCCAAAACCAGTAACCCAGTTCCTTACAGTAAGAGAACTCCCGTCCACCTGATCTGGTTCTGTGTATGTGTGGGATGTGTACGAATAGAAGCCCTGTGGAACGGGAGTGTCTAGGTGGTTGGTAGAAGGACATGCGACTATTCAGGTAGGTGAAACCTAAATTGTGCAGTGCCTTGAATGTGTGTGTGAAGAGTTCAAAATGAGTGTGTTTGTGTATCAGGAGCCATTGTAGCCTCCCAAGGGGTGGTGTGATGTGAGTTCTGTGTAGGAGGTTAAGGATGAGTCTGGCTGCCGAGTTCTGGATGGTTTATAGTCTTCTGGTGAGTTGCCTTGTGATCCTGGCTCAGAGGGTGTCCCTGTGCTTTAACTTGCTGGTGACTAGGGGATAAATGATTGGTTTTCTGATATTGCTTGGGAGCAGTTTGAAGATCTTCTTTAGCATTCTCAGGGTGTAGAAGAAGGATGCAGTGATGGAGTTGACTTGTGTGGTCATGTCCAGTGTTTTGCCAATGATGAGTCCAAGGTTCCCGGTGTGGGTCTGAGTTTGGATGGCCACCAGTTGAAGTCCTATGGTGAGGTGTTGTTGCAGAAGATCAATCCTTCTGTCTTGTCGGTGTTGAGCTTGAGACAGTTGGCTTTCATCCCGTTAGTAACTTTGGTCATGCAGGCAGTGAACTTGTTTCTTGTGTTAGGGGTCTGTTTGAGAGTGAGAGTATTAGTTGTGTGTCGTAGGCATAGAAAAAGGATTTTGATGTTGAGTCTGTGGATGACATTTTCTGGAGGGATCATGAATGCATTGAAGAGGGTAGGGCTAAGCAATGAACTTTGAGACAGTCCGCAGATGAGTTTGTGCCTTGCCAGGGAGTAAGGTGCCAGGTTGAAAGCTTGTGTTCGGTCCCTTAGGAGAGAGCAGATTCAGCAGAGAGCTGGTCCTTGGATGCCTGTCTCATACAGGCACCTGATAAGAATGGGGTGTGAGTCCTTGTCAATGCTGCAGAGCGGTCTAGCAGAATGAGGGCTGCCATGTCTCCTTTGACAAGGATCATGTAGATGTAATGTGTGCGGTGATGAGTGCTGTTTCTCTAATGTGGCTAGGTCTGTTTTCAGACTGCATTGTATAGAGGAACTGGTGATTGCTGAGGTGGTCGGTGAAGCATACAAAAAAGTGATGTATGGAATATTTTAATTATTCACATCCACTGGAAGTTACTCTGGGCGCATCCCAATCCATCATTATTTTGCTCGCCATGCCAGCTCAGTTTGGACCCAGACGTAGGCAAATCAGTCTTGTCCCTGCTCCAATGGGAACAGTCTATCCCAAAATACTAGACAGGTCTCCTTGAGCTGGACACAAGCAACCGAAAGCATGTTTTGCCCTTTTTCTGGCTCATCAGTCAGGTAGAGCTTGGTTCCAGTGGTACAGTGCGTATGGGACCTACACCTGGGCATACCTGTGCCACTTATGGTGGCACACTGAAGCATGCTAAAACGTGATGGATGAAATGCTTGAATTATTCCCAGCCTCTGGCAGTTACTTGGGGCCGCACCTTAGTCCATTGTTATTTTGTATACCATACCACCACAGTTTGGAGCCAGCCTTATGGAAACCAGTGTTTAGCCTCCTCCAATGGGAACAGTCCAGCCTGAACTGCCAGGCTAGGTCTTCCCTGAACCAGAAAACAAGCAACTCAAAACCGGTTTTGCCCTATTAGGGCTCTTCAGTCGGGTATAGCTTGACTCTAGTGGCAAAGTGTGCACCATACTGAAGCATACAAAAAAGTGTTTGATGAAAGTGGTCGGCGAGGCTTTGGTTGAATAGTTTCTCTAAGACCTTGGCTGGTTGTGGTAATAGGGTGATGAGTCTGAAGTTGGCCAGCATGGCTGGGTCAGCAGATGCCTTCTTGAGCAGGGGCATGATGGAGGTGTGTTTCCAGGTATCCGAGAATGTGGCTGAGCCGATGGAGGCTTTTAGGATGGGCGCTAGTACCTCGCTGATTGGTAGGAATCTTTTGTTGAAGGCATAGTAGGACCAGGGGTCAGACAGGGCCCCTGAGTAGAAGGTCTTTGTGGTAGTGGCAGTTTAGAAGGTGGTAATGGCAAGCCATGAGGTCAGGTTTGTTCTTCAGTTGCAACTGAAATGGGTTCCACTTGAGGGCTAAAGTTGTATAATGTAGAGGTGATTTTGATACAGAAAAAAAAGACCGCTTGTTGGAAAGGTTTTATGAGAGGGTGATTTTGATAGAGGAGAAAGGAGGCATGATGAAATCCCTTATAGTGGCAATGATTTCCTTGCTGCTGTTTGTGCTGGCACTGATGTGGTCTGCAAAAGCCGTGCACTTGATATTCCATTTCTGCTGGTGGTAGCATCTTAGGAGCATTTGCAGATGTTTTTATCCATAGTGTCTTTACTTGTTCTCCATTTATGCTGCAGTTGCTTGTGGCGTTTCATCAGTCTAAGTTTCTCTATGTGCCACCTGGCCTGTGGTCGGGTCCTTGATGTTGAGTTGCACTTGAGGGGAGCAAGGGTAACTGCACATGCAGTGATCCAGCTGCTGAGGTTCTTGATGGCTTTCAGCAAGTTGCTGGTGTGCTCGGGTGGTGTGTAGAGAGGGTTCAAGCCCAGTCCTCTTCTATGAGACCTTTACAGCTGCAACAGGCAGGTCTGGTGGTGGTAGGTCTGTGGTTGTGCAGGATGGGTATGCTGAAACCAACTAAGGTATGGTGTATCCAGGTTCAAATTTTCTGGCTTGTCAACTGTGATGTTGCTTATTGAGGAGAAAATCTGGTCCAATGTGGGTGGATTCAGTAACATGCTGGGTGAAGCCGACGTTTCCAAGGTTTTCTATAAGGGACATAGAATTTGGGTCAGTGCGGTCTTCTAGGTGACATCTTAGGTTTCCAAGGTGGATGAAGTTGCTGGTGTTGATGATGAGTGCAATAAAGTCTGTGATGGCGCTAGTAAAATTGGTGCAGGGTTCTGGTAATCTGTATACAAGGGCTTTGCCGAGGTACAAGTTGGCTCTATTGTGGATCTTGAGGTGTTCCATGTAGCTGGAGGAGACTGTGTTGCTGAGGCAGCTGATGGTGTTTTTGATTATGATGGCAAATCTGCCGCTGGGCTTGTGCTGACAGTCTTGTCTGGTGATCTTGTAGTCTGCTAGGATGGCACTAATGATGTCAGTTGCAGTGGTAGGGTTTCACCATGTTTCAGTGAGAATGGGTGTTGAGGAGCATGGATGTGAGTATGGCATGTTGCGTGGGTGATGGGTTGGTGGTTGATCTGTATGAGCCTGAGTGGCTGGCCTGTTTATGTCAGTGTGAGCGAATGGGGTGCTGGGTGCTGTTGGCACGCTATTAGTGGGTGTTAAATGTGGGAGAGTGCATGAGATTTGGCAGGAGGCAAATTTGAATGCTATGTGGTGTGTTTTGGCAGCAGTGCGGCAGCCAGGAATAAGAGAACAGGGGAGCATGGCACACTAGCGGTGGGTATGGAGAGGACCAGGGGTCCTGTCGCTAGGCTCAGCCAGGGATGGCCAGACATGCACTGGTGCAGATGGACTGAACTGTGACATGTCAGCAGGACACCAACGCTGTGTCTGCTGTGTGCCTCCGCACCGCAGCCATTAAGTAGGTACTAGGAGAGGGGCAGAGGACAGTGTACAAATGGATTATGGCAAATGATGTCTTTTTGTTCAGATTCTTCTTTTAAAGACGCTTTTGGTGGATAGCCAGTGATGTCACTTCCTGTGTAGATGGATGATGGGAAATGCAGTGATGCAATAATCTGCATGGTGCCTATGTACAGTGTACCCATAGCAATAAAGCCAACTTCAGGGTATGCAATCTATAAGTTTTCTTTTCCAAACAGGAAATACTCACATGTTCAGCATAGAATAGTAAGACCCAATAATAAGGCAGGGCTACAGTGTAATTACAATGAATTCTTCTTCTTCTGCTAGAGCACGTACAATTCCACCCAGCTGATTATTGCTAGATATGGACAAATGTAAATCTTAATGAAGCTTTTTATCCAAAACACTTCAGTGAAAAGTAAGTAACAGTGAATTCTTATTAGAAATTATTTTCTCACATTGCACTATTTAATATGTAATAAAGTACCCATGCCTTACATTGTAATGATATTTATTTTGTGAGTCGCAGAGGTGTTCCATGATCATAAAGAAGAATGAGGCTGAAGATGGAGTTCCTTTAAAAGGTCATGGGACTCCTAGGTGTACGGCACAGGGAATTTTATTTCTTATAAGACATAGTCACCCTTTCCACAAACTGCTTAAATCCATGCTGCCTTGCTATTGCGTATGAAAGAACTAGTATGATTGCAAACATGAAGAATAAAAGCAGAATCTTTAGTGCATAATTAAGCACCTTGGCTGCTGACTCTGGGGATGGCACCAGGTACACCACCCAATTGTAATAAGTTATTGCATTTGAGCAGCCATGTCATTTTATTATTACAGGTAACTAGAAACTACACAACTCAACTGTAATAACGACATTTGTGATGGGTTATTATACAGGGATTGCAGGCTCCCATGTATAATAATGTGAAATCAATGCAAGTTGTACATATATTACATTCAGGTGGCTAAGTGAAAAAGGAGAGGCAACTCCAAAGCCAGTGAACTCTCCATATAATCAGTATATGTCAAGCCAGATAATTGTTTATGAGTCCTAGAAGTTCCACTAACCAATAAGCAGCCCGGAAATACAATTGGTTCATAGAACACCTTGCATCAATTCATGGCGAAATTGCCGTGTTTGTCAGTCAATATGCATGAATTACATAGTAGTGAATTGTTGCTGCACTGCATTAGTAACGGGGACTATTTACTCAAAATATGCCAGGGAAATTTTATACTAAACTTTAGACAAAAGTTCAATCATCTTGATGATGTATGTTCATACTGAAGGTGTAGATGATATATGAGGGCCATGACAAATTGTTACCAGTCACATATGACTCTAAGGATGCACAATTAGTTTCAACATCTTAATCCTTCCACCTATCTGACCTACGACGCAACGCATGTTGACCCAGTTTTGTAATAAAAGGTCTGTGAACAGAAAGTTTTAGTTAGATAGGACACTTGGGAGAAATAATCATGGTTAATTCTGAGTTTGGGGTTATGTATGTAGTGATTTGCTCAATGAAACGTTGTTTCTTTCTCTAATGCATTGAATTAAGTTATATATAACTTTGCACCTATCTGAAATACGCAATAAAAGTTTGATACTGGCACCAGCAAAGAAGTTGTCCGTTCCCGTTTTTGTGCGTGCATTGCACATTGGAGTGTAACTGGATATATATATATATATATATATATATATATATATATATGCTTGAAGATCCTTGCTGACGCCGCCGCGCCGCCAGAAAGGCCCGCACTCCAGGTAAGTCCAAAATCAGTTTATTTAGTGTAGCTGACGCGTTTCAACCGAGAGGTCTTTGTCAAAGCTGGGGAGGAAACATTGTGACAGTGTATTTAAAAGATACAGTGAGACACTGTTGCATAATAAATCAACATAGGAAAAAGACTTAGGCATTTGAAAAATGCACACTCATCAGTCAAAAGGGAAAAAAGACTACAATAGTCAAAAATGAAAAAAAAATGAGAAAACAAATGAAAAAAATATATATATATATTTTCACTGAAAAAACCAAAGGTGACATGGGTGTTATAGTTAGGCTGACATTTCACTCGTACAAAACCAGAGAAATTCAGCCATTATAGTTAGTGAGCTAACTATAACTCACGCCCCAGAAATGCACTGCTTATGACCTCACATATTACATCACTCATGACATGGTCAGTGACATCACTGATGACAACTAAAAGTTGGTGGTAATTCATTTGGAAATTGGAAGGGGTCCCATCCCTTCCCCTTTTGTAAATGTTGGGAAAACATTTTTTAAGAGCAGACAGTAGTAGAGCACAGCCTGCTCTTAAAAAAATGAAGCAAAACATTTAATTTTTCATTGTTGAAATGCATCCTGTTTTTGTTTAAGGAAAACGGGTTGCATTTCAACAAAAAAAACCTTTATTAAAACTAAATCAGAGACATGGTAGTCTGCTGACCTCAGCAGGCTACCTTTTCTGTGATGGCTGCGATTGCTAATGGGTCGCAAACTGCGAACTACCTCATTTTGGGGAGAGGATGTGGCCACACGGACTAGGGCGGTCGATCTCAAATTTTGGGGAACCGGGTTCGAGTCCGGGCAATGACGCTCAACATCCTGTGATTCTGGGCAAATCACTTAATCTCCCTGTGCCTACCAAAAATGAATGTGTCCTTGTGTAACATAACTGGAGCTCATGTAAAGCGCTCTGATACCCGTTACCTTCGGGTCAAGTTTGCGCTATATAAAACTCTGAAAAAAAGAAACAATAATAATGTTGATGAGATAGGTCAATTTGCAACCCACTAGGAATTGCAAGTATGAAACAAAACGTTTTATACATAAGGAATAGCGATTTCCAATTAGCGATTCGGATGGAATCGCTATTTGGAAATCGCTAATTCCAGTCTATGTACATCCAGCACCAAGTTCTGAAGATTTTTCTTGCATTCCAGACACTTTTCTCTAGATATATTCACTTAGCTTTCACTGGTGAGTATGTCCATGGAAGAACTTGAAGGGTGCAGCGTTACAATAATTCTGATTCAGGTGGAAACTCTCATTTCCACCAAACTCTGGATGATTGACAAACCAGTAATGAGGACAGTCTTGGGATCTAATACTCAGGAACATCTCTACCCTTTTGCAGAACGTCTACAACAGCAATGACTAACAAAAGTTGAGATTCAGACCGCAAAGTTCCTCCGAGGGTGCATATTCTCATTACCTGAAGAGAAGATTACTTTAAATTGTACTTATTTTTTGTGAAGGTAACCAGCTAAAAGGTTGTTTGCCCATTCCTTCTAGAACACCCCTAAACTTAACTCAACATTTCTGAGCAAATTCTACGAGTCATTTGTTATTTTTTTTAGGCCTATTTATAAGTTACTGAAATATTGAAATCAAATAAATGTTAGTTTTCTGTGGAAAAACGAAAGTGGTGATTTTATTACAATCTTTGATTTCTATAGAAAATATTATGTACTGAAGCTCTAACTTGGTATAACTTTATTATTGATCCAGGAGCCCAAAGGCTTCATTTTGTCTTGAAATGAGGAGGGACAGTCTTTACTGCTGCCTATTTGTGTTAATCTTGGAGGGTCTAATAGAAATACCTCTGTGTTTTACAGAATATAGCTAAAAGCAGTCTGTATGTATCCATTCGTCAATTTGGGGTATACGACTTGTGGGGGGGGAGAATTCAAGGCAAAAAAATACCTGCATATTATTTGCATATGAAGACATTGCAAGATATGTTACCTAATAGTATGAAGACTATTTTACAGAGGTAAAAGAATTCAATGACCCTTGTAGAACCCCACAGTATAACAGTGAGACCTACTATGATAAATCTATGACATAACATATGCGATTACCTGCCTTTTAGAAAAATGACAACTGTAAAAGTAGAATTTTGGAGAGTTCGTCAAAACTTTCTTTGGCTATTCATTTCAGGAATTTTTCCATCCATGAATTATGTCCTCAATATAGAGAGACAGATAACCTAGGGTTTTAAATACATTGCAATATTCAAGTAGGAACCAGTTATACCTTAGATTCTGTAGGAGGCAGCTTTAATAATAATATAATGGAGGGACATTTAACTTTTGGTGGGTGGCCCACCAGCTCGCCAGATCAGTGGGAGGCTTTGGCCTCCATCCCCTGGCAGAGGCTAACAGTAAGAGGCCCCCCTGCGATTGAAAGGGCACTGCTGGACAACTGTGGAATCCCAAATAATTACATAGCCTACTGCACCCTGATTACACCAGAGTACATATATCAGACTTCAGGGACCCTTAGTGATAACGTGAGGCAGTGCGGCCTGCTAAAACAATGATTTGTCTTACTCCAGGGACAGTGTTGGGATAGTATATAACTTCAATGTTGTCAATGACTGTAGATGCATCTCATTTCCTTCTCCCTCACTTTTTCTCTCATTTTCTCTCCATTTGGAGTTGCTGTTTCTACATACATGTGATGGGTATTAGCTAAGAACGTTCAGGGTTACTTCTTCCAGAATGTTGCATGGGTCTCTGGATATTGAGAAATCATACTGGAGTTGATAAGTCTTCAGAACAAAAAAAGTCTTTAATTCTAGAGTAGGACCAACGACCAAGAGGAACCGGCTAGATCCCAGGCTGCAGGGATCTTTGTGATGAAAGTGCGCACACTGGTATATCTAATAAACTGCTAATGCTGGGAGGGGCCACGGTGTTGTTTCAGTCTGCTTGATATTTCCATTTCTTCCTCACAAATAGTCCCCGGGAGAGGGGCAGTTTTGTGTTTTCCCTCACATGGTTGTTTTGTGGGGGTATTTAAAATATTTAGCCACCAAATCCATCGAAAGTGCGCCCCTGGCTGTTAAGGGCTTACACCACAGCCATGGTGGTGGCAGTCTTCCACTTGGAGCACTCAATGTTGGTGATAGCGTCCCATATCTCATTCTCCGGGAAAATCTTGAGCACAGCAAGGATCTCCACATATGATGAGGCCGGAGAGGTGCTTGACTCCTCCACGGTAGGGTAGGTGGGAAAACGGCAGGCTTGGTGACACCCTGGATGTTGTCCTGAAGCAGCTTCCTGTGCCCCTTGGTGCCCAATGTGCCGAGATCCTTTCCTCCTTTGCCTTGCACAAACATGGTCTTTTCTTGCTCAGAACAGAAATATGAATCTGGTTGACCCAGACAGGGAATATGAGTGATGGTCTCCCTGCCATAAATACAGCAGAGCAGTTATCACTGTGACTTAGCAACCCCGTGTCAGATGGGCCATTAGATCAATGGTCTTCTTTACCGGCTGAGGTCCATTGTCCGAAACCCTTTCTTCATCCACCTCTAAATCAGGCAAGTGAACTGCGAGGTTGGTGAGGGAGGAAGGGTATCTGCCAGAATCTACAAAATCTCCTAGAGCTGCATAGAATGAGTGGCCCAGATGTGAAAGTCTCAACATGTCTAATGCCTGGGGTCAGAGCATTGTCAGGGATCCTCTTTAGGAATCATGGCAAGCCATGTTCATCTTATGATAATAGAAACAGGCATGCCTTTGCAGCTCTGATCACATGGTCAACACATCTTTGCAGCCATGAGAAACCAGTTCATATAAGCAAAGTATTTTTCTAGACGTGAAGGTGTAACAGCAAACAGTGGTACATGTGTCATTAATACAGCAGGGCAGTGAGGTGTTGCTGTAAGGTCCCTGTGGACATCACACCTGACACACAAATGAATAGGAATCACTGGGACAGCAGCATAGCAGACTCGATGACATTGAGGCTCCAGAAGGTCACATTCCTGTCAGACTCCTTTCATAGGACCATGCCATACGGGCAAAGACAGAAAATAGAGTAAAGATCAGTTATTTGTCCCAGCTTTGGGTCTTCGTTGACAGGTCTAAGTGTAAGTGCATGGAATGATACTTCTAGGATCACTGCAAGGACCTGGACAGGGAATGCATGTTTTGTATGCCAAACGCCTACTCGGGACTGAAAACTTTATATAAACACTGTTCACTTCATATAAAGGTTTCCTCTTTAAACCTTTAGAAGAGAAAGAAGTAAACATGAGTTTCCTACAGTGGCAGTCTTGCAACTGCAACTGCACTGGGGAAATCAGTCGGAGGCTTTGAGGGTACGAAATGTTACCATTCGAAGTATATTTCAATTGTAGCATAATAAACCAGGCTCGCAAAGCACAGTCTCAGTGGCAATCTTTTTAAATGAAGAGGGATTTACATGTAGATACTTTACCTGAAAAAAACCCTCGCTCCGTTTTTTTAAATTTCCATAACACATAAAAAATATCTGTATATTGATTTGCTGTGGCATCACTCAGTAAACAAACATTCTTCCGATGTCTTTGCTGAAGTCGGAAACAACAAGCATTGGCAAACAATAGGTTTCGCCTCTGTGAAATCTATTGACTTTGCCAATTATTTTGACATGTTGCACAGCAGGAAAGCTGCTGTGCAGTATGGCTTAAAGTAAACAAAAAGCACTATGAAGCATAAGAAAAAAAGCTCTATGACGCGGCCAGCATTGACTGAGTCATAGCGCTTTTTTTTTACTTTAATGTTATTTTGCACAGCAGCTCAAATGCTGTGCAACATGCAAAAAAATATTGACAAAGACAATAGATTTTGAATAGGCTAAACCTATTGGTTTTGCCAATGCTTGGCCTTCTGCTTTACCTGCTGATGTCCACAATGAAGTTGGAGTTCTGCTGCTTTCATGTCTATCAAAATAAACTACACAGCTCTGGAAGATCAGCTGCCTACTGCTGAAGGTTTTTTCACAAATACAACTAAAATATATTTTTTGGACCCCATCCAAGGTGTAAGGTAGTTTCTATTGTTGCGAATGCGAACAGAGGAGCTATATTCGCGCCTCGAGTAGTTTAATTCAGGGGGCTGTACACACCCCCTCTTCTCCACCAAACTTCGAGCACCTATGTAGTGTGAAGGCAACATACTCAAAAGCAAACCAAAATATGTAAGGGGTAAGGGGACTCTTTCCTGGTGGAGAAAGGAAATAAAGTCCATGCTCTGCGCTCCGAGATGACTGTGGTCGATGTACTGGGAGATGAATGAATAAGCTAACATTTCTCCTTAGGCTCACACTCTCCCTAAAAAAGTATTTGCCCAATTAATCACAGAAGAGTACAACTGAAAACATTTCTTTACACATGGGAGTGAGTTTTACAATATTTTTCGAGGCGGAGGACAACAACACAGGTTTTCCCAGGAGCGTTTGTGTTTTTACTAAAACATTTCAGAAACATTTCTGCCTCTGTTATCACTGAATAAGCTACTGCAGGCCAAGAAAGAAACAGAAAATGGTGCCAATAACAACAAGCAGGTAAGAAACAATGCCACACTTTATTGTGTTAGTGCTCTAAAATTATTTTGTTTTCCTCCCACATTTTAACAATACTGCAGTCTTGGGTCAGGTGGCCGGATTATTTCTGCGGAAATGATTACTGATACCGTACAGATTAGGGATGTATGTCTTCTGGAGGGCTACACCATATTTGTGTTGTAGCATATGCGCCATCTCCTAAGACTAAAAAAAACAATCAGAGATGCAAATGTTTTATAGCACAGAACAATTTGCTCCCTTTCTCAAGCCTGCTTGCTTGGCAACAAGCTCACAGGAGTGGGTGGGATCTGTGCAAGCAAGCAAGACAACAGGGAGGGGTAGAGAGAGCATGCATTCATCAAGTGCTAGCCCAAAATTGTCAGTCAAATGTGGGACCATAATATCATTGATAAATTCAATAACAGGGCAATTTGGGAACAAATAAGAACTTAGCTAGGTCTTTAAATGATATCCATAGTCGCAACTCGATAGGTCTTGTGAGCCGTGACCAGCATAACAATAGGCTGCTTATAATTAAACTACAATAAAATGTGTTCGTGGTAGCATCTCCTCACCCCAACAACCCAGAGCACAAAAAAAAGAGTACCTGACCTACAGGAGCCTGCAGCGGAAGGACAGTGACTACCAGAAACAGTACTTGGTCCAGGCTCCAAGGCAGAACCAGGATGAAGATGTGAAGACTTGAAGCCCAGGAGGAAGATGGAGGGGAGGAGGAGGCACTGACCAAAAGAAAGCAAGAAAACGAGAGTGACGTTGGAGCCACGTGGGAGTCAGCCAATGGTAAGTAAAGTGACACAAGAGCCATGTGGGAGCCAGTCAATGGTAAGTAAAGGTAAGTAATGTGCAGACTCTAAGTACCTTCTAAAATGTTTTTTAAATACCAGAGATTTTACCAGCACAGCGCAAGCTCTGTGCATGTGAAACTTAAAAAACACAGATCTGTCGTAGCTGTAGAACGAGGACTGAACAGTGAAATTTCACTTTCTGTGTTGCAGACAGGCAGTAGTACACAAATGGAACTCTCAAAGTCATGCTTGCAAATTAGGCACATGCTTATCCAGTAATCGTTGTTTTGACATGGCCCTAGAGGCACACCTCAACAGACAGCTGGCAGTCATTAATTTCACACATACCGAAGCATGTGTTTTCACCTCTCACTTCATCATGTTACATCTTTTAAATATAGTATCTACAATAAAAATGCCATTGTAACTGCCAACTACCACTGTAAAGGACATGACCATAAAGTCCCAAACGAGGGGCACAAAGCTGACCACAAAGTACAAAAGAGATCCCAGTGTCTTTACTGTGTTAACAACTACACAGGTACAGTGGCACCAAATTTGCTGACATGCAAAATATACATTTAAAACAAAAATTATAAGTATAGAAAATGGTCCATGTTATTCTGCCCTACCTTTCAAGTCTTTACTATCTCTCTAAAAAATGGAGCCCTATATAAATTTAAACGTCAGTGGCACATGGGATGCCAACAGTAACTCCACATAATGGTCGCTCTGCAAGAAGATGGTATACATGTGTCTCTGGTAATGTAAGCTAAGAGCGTGTCAGGGACTGGAGCATGAGATGGCAAGAGACTTGTAGGCAGTGGCGGCTCCTCCGCTAAGGCAGAGGAGCTTAGGCCCACAGTTTTTTGCAGCAGTATAAGAAAAAAAAATGATAATAACTCGGTTATTATCATTCTATTTTTCCCTTTTTCGGGCACTGCAGCTAAGCTTTGCGCTGCAGTGCGGCGGGGCTGACAGAGCAGCCGGGGAGTGGTTTGCCCCACTCCTAAGTGCACACGATTGTTTGGCTGGCCCTCTGGGGCCAACCATAACAGTCATACGTACTTCTGTGAATCGGGCCATTTGCTACTGGAAGAAACCTACTAACATGTGGCCCCAAGTCACTGTTCCCAAAGGCTCTCCTTCAGACCAGTTCAGTCCCCAGCATATGCACAACCTTCCATTCTGCTTGGAGGGCTTATACCCCAAAATCTATCAACTGTGTGGAAGGAGCAGGATTACCATGAAGGTAGTATCACCCTAAATTCTGTCTCATCACAATACCAGCTCCCCCTCAGGCTCCCTCTTCTCCTGTCTCATTCCCCGTGACGTCTATCCCGACTGGCTGTCCCTGAATACCACTCTCGGGTGCTCTCTTCTCTCCTCTCAGGTCTCACGTACTGCTCGTGGACTCATCTCTTGGATCCATGCACTCCTCAGGGTCCACTTTTAGGTCATTATCTCTGCCACGCTGCTCACTCCCACCTCCTTGTGTGCTCATCTGATATCGTTTGAAGAAGGAGACATTGCAGGTCACCTCCTCCTCGCCTCTCTGAGCCATTATCATAGTCCCACATCTCTTGACTACTGTCTTTACACGAGGCTCAAATGGTATTCAAAACTTGCTGCCGGGATGCCAGTCTTTCACAAGTACAAGGTCCCCAGGGCTTAGGTCAGACTGTTTTGGCCCTCATTGCTTGCTGGCCAGCTCATTGCACTTTTCTCTCCTTTTGTGTACTGCGTGGTAATCAATGATTCCCAGTGGGAGATCTGGATTATGAGGAATGACATCGTGCAAAACTATCCTCATGCAGACCTGTGCAGGTACTTGCCTTGTGGTGGAGTGTAGGATCTGCCTGTATTTCCTCAAGAAAGAGTAGATCGACCATTCCAGTGGGCAGTTGCTAGTTTGGGCAATCCTAATAGCTTTATTTAGTATCCTCATGAAGTGTTCAGCTTCACCATTGACATGGGGCTAGCTCGGAATCACTTTCTTGTGTCACATATTTAACGACTGGGGGACGCGCGAACGCGCGAAAACAAGATGGCCGCCTCCCGGTGAGCTCCGTGTTTAAGGAGCCCGTTTTTATCGACGAAATCAGCATTTCCAGTCAGAAATTGCTGGAAATGACGGTAGCAGACTGCTGAAACCCTACCTGCTGCTGTGGATGCTGTTTTTTCCTCCTTGGACCATCAGAAGTGCATGATTTCTGCCTCCTGCTTCAGCCTGCTCCAGCCTCAAGCTCTGCATTCAGGTACTGCCCAGATTCCTCTCAGGGGGGCGGAGCGTCTTCTCAAGAAAGGGCCTGGCTTTGGCCTAACCACTCCCACAGTCTGGTTTAGTTGCTGCACCAGCTTTTACAGAGAAGCAATTTCGGTACTTTTAATTTATACTTGCTTCATTATTCTTAATTACTCCTGTTCATTTTTTCATATGAAAATGGAGAATACAAATCTACAAAATCCTAATAATAAGAGGAAAAATCAGATTTCCCCTCCTCCAGTAAAATCTAAAGTGGTGGAATCCAGTGAGCCATCTTTGGCTTTAATTCTTGACGAGATTCATGCTTTGCGTGCAAATACTGATACTATTGCGTCCGAAATTAAAAACTTACGTAAAGATATGGCCAGCATGTCGATGAAAGTATCGGATAATACAATTAAAATACAAGACAATAAAGTAAAAATTGACGCTTTTACACCACTTGTGGCAAAAATTTCCCCTATGTCTACCCTTCTTCTGGATATGGAAAATCGTAACAGGCAATATAATTTGCGTATTTTTAATTTACCAGAGGAGGTTGAAGGCTCTAATTGCAGGTTATACCTGGAAAATTTGTTACCTGGCCTTTTAAACGTCAAATTCCTGGAAAAATTTGAAATTGATAAAGCGCATAGGATTCCATCCCATCGCAATCCTCAACATACTAAGCCAAGACAAATGATTTTTAAGGTACTGCGTCACCATCATTTGGTCATGATAAGGAAAGCAGCACGGGAAATTCCATCTTTAATAGTTAATGGCAATAGAATATTTATTCACCAAGACTTTGCCAAAGAGACTGTCAAGATTCGTAAAGAATTTACTGATTGTCGCCCTCACTTGAGAAGTCTTGGATTTAAATACGGCTTATTTGATCCATCAACAATGAGAATCTGGAAAGATAATTTTTCTAAGTCCTTCCAACGTCCAGAAGACTTAAAATTATTCCTGGAACAGCACTCACAGCTCTCACCACATTCTATGGATACGCATGACTCTGCAATTTGAAAATTGTTTTCATATGTACTTCTGACTAATTTTTCTAGCTCTTTACACGATGGGCTCCAACGGTTTGGTCATGCTTGTAAAGCGCGTGTGCATCTCAAATTTCGTATTAATGTTTATGTGTGGTCGTCTTTTTTCTGTTTGTCTGTTTCTGTTCTTTTTCCTCCTATTCCTTGTATATTATACTAGAACTACTATTCTCTGTATTTTTCTTCAATGTTTACTCCTCTTCTTCAATCTTTTTCCTCTTCCTCTCTATTCTACTATGGCTAATATTCATAATATTAAAATTACTTCTTTAAATGTTAAAGGTTTGAGACATCCGGTAAAACGTACAAAGATACTAAACTATTTCAGAAGCTGTAAAGCAGATATTTGTTTTATTCAGGAAACACATATTGACGACAAAATATTGGATTATATGAAAAAACAATGGGTAGATACTATTGTCTCTTCTCCTGCTAACGGGAGAAAGAATGGTGTTGCTATTCTTTTTGCTAAAAGATTACATTGTCAAATTTTAAGTAAAACATCAGACTTAGAAGGTAGATATGTTATAGTCAAAGTTAAAATTTATGATTCTGTTATGTATTTGATTAATGTTTATGGTCCAACTGCTGATGATCCTTTGATTTGGTCTAATTTAACTACTGAAGTACTCAAGTTAGGCAACGTTCCTCTTATAGTTGGAGGAGACTTTAATCTTATTTCTGATCCTTTATTGGATAGATCATCCTTCACTAAGTTTAGACCTCCAAAAGCTTTTTAACTTTTAGAACTTTCCCTAGAGTTACAAAATTAATCGATATTTGGCGATTACATTTCCCTACATATAAAGTGTTCACTTTTTTTTCCAATCCTCATAATTCACACTCTAGACTTGATTATTTATTAATTTCCAGGCAGCTCCTTAATTCTGTGGTTTCTCCTAACATTGTCAATATTGACATATCAGATCATGCTCTCGTGTCTTTTGTTTTGCAAGTTAATACAAATTATAACGTACAATCTAGATGGCGAATGAATACTGATATTATTCTTAATGAACAAAACAAACCGAAAATATTAACAGCTATACAGGATTACTTTCAGCTTAACCCAGAAGGTTCCACTTCCCTTGTGAATAGATGGGACGCCTTTAAAGCTTATGTTAGAGGCGCTTCTATCTCTCTCATGGCATATGAGAATAAAACTTATAATATACGAATTAAAGAGTTGGATAAACAAATTTCAGAAGTTGAGAGGTTTTTTATCACTTCTAACGATCCTAAATATAAATTTAAGTTGCAAAAACTCAGATATGAATTTAATTCCATTCTTAGTAGAAAAGCTGGTATTCAACTTTCCAAATCCAAAGCAACATTTTGTTTTAATGCTAATAGGTCTGGTCGGCTTTTAGCTAATTATTTACGTATAAAAAAAGATAAAGCCCAAATAAATTTGATTCATGGTCCCAATGGGAAAATTGCCATATCACACAATGATATTGTTAAGGAATTTTTAAATTATTATACTAATTTATATACTCAACCTAGTTCTAATGAGTCTTCTTTAATTGATTCTTTTTTGTCTACTTGTGACTTACCCAAAATTTCTCATTTAGATAAAAATAAATTGGACCTGCCCATTACTGAGGATGAAATTCGAGTAGCTATTAAATCTCTCAAACAAATGAAATCACCTGGTCCTGATGGCATTCCAGCTGAATTTTATAAAGAATTTCAAATACAACTTATTCCTTATTTATTTAAATTATTTACCTTTTTTAGCACTACAGGGACTATTACAGGCTCTTTTACTGAGGCGTTAATTGTTGTGTTACCCAAACCCAATAAAGATCCTACACTAGTCTCAAATTATCGCCCTATTTCTTTATTAAATCAAGATTGTAAATTATACGCTAAAATACTTGCTACCAGGTTAACATCTGTTTTAGATTCTATTATTCATCCAGATCAATCTGGGTTTATGAAAAATAGACATTCTGCAAATAATACAAAAACATTATTACATGTTATCGAACAAGGTTTTAAATTATCTATCCCAATAGGAGTGTTAGCTCTGGATGCTGAAAAAGCCTTCGATAAAGTTCATTGGCAGTTTTTATTCCATACTTTAGTTGCATTTAATTTTGGTGATATATTTATTCGTATGATAACTGCTTTGTATTTTGCACCGACAGCCCGGTTATTTATTAATGGTTAAATCTCTAACCAATTTTCTCTTTCAGAGGTACCAGACAAGGTTGCCCCCTCTCCCCGCTCCTATTTCTTCTTGTGATTGAGCCTTTGCTTGTGTCAATTAGGAATTGTAACGATATTAATGGTATTAAAATTAATAAGGTCAATGTTAAAACACTGGCATATGCAGATGATGTACTTTTATTTATTAGTAATCCTATCTCTTCACTTCCCCTTTATTTGAGATTATTTCATCATATTCCATACTTTCTGGTTACAAATTAAATACTAATAAAACTGAATTCTTTCCGATAAATATTCATTGTACCCCAGATATGTTACCCATGAAAGATATAATTTGGCAAAGAGAAAAAATTAAATATTTAGGTATTTCATTCTCATCTACTATAAAATCTACAATTTCATTAAATTGTGAGTCTATTCTAAGTTATATTAAAGATAAAATATCTAAATGGTCTCCACTTCATCTTTCGTGGTGGGGGAGAATGGACTCCATAAAAATGACTATAGCACCAAAACTTTTTACTCCCTCTCCATGATTCCTACCCAATTTCCTATGAAGTTTTATAAAGATATAGATCGGCTTCTATCCAAGTTTTTATGGTGCAATAAAGCTCCTCGTATCAGTTATAAAAAATTAAAACTGCCTAAATGTAATGGAGGTTTTGGTTTACCGGATTTTTTTGTTATCATAAAGCCTTTATTTTAAAGCAAAGCTCTCTTTGGTTTAATCATTCTCAGTTGAATAACCCCCTGCATGGCTTTCTATAGAAAAAAGCTTAATAGATCCGTTCCCCTTACCTTCTTTATTAACTATGTCTAATAGGTCAATATTTTTTAATAGATCTGTTATTCTGAAATCTACTAAGTTAATATTACATGATTTTGATTTCATTTTCCAATCACCCATGTCTATTACTGAAGACATGTCGTTGTGGTATAATTCAAACATAAAACTCACTAAAAATGTTAGATTTTGGCATTCATGGATTAAAAGTGGTATTTTTTATCTCAAAGATATTTATTATAATAATACTTTTATAACTTTTGTGAAAAATGTAACTTACCTTCTACTGATTTATTCAAATATGAATGTTTATGTAATTCGATTTTGGATTCATTTCTTCATTCTATACCTCTTAATGCTAAATCGGATTTATTGATTTATATTCAAACACTTTCCACCTTACCACATGGTGTTTCTAGATTGTATAAAAAGATGATTACATTTAAAGGTGACAATATTAATATGTTATTGACCTATTGGAATAATGAGCTTTCTTTATCATTATCCTATGAAATATGGAAAACTATTTGGTTAGATAGTATTTCAGGATGGCTACCTGTATCGATCTATCAAACAAACTCATATATTTTATATAATTGTTTATGGTCGCCTTTAAGACTGTTTCAAGCTAAACTCCTTCCATCCCCTATATGTTGGCATTGTAATTTGCACACTGGTTCGTTAAAACATTTGCTTTTTGAATGCCCTCTTATTGTCAAATTTTGGACTGAAGTTTGGGATGTTATAAAACACATACTTAATATTCAAGATGATTTGACATTTAACCTGATAATTTGTAAATCTGTTGTTCTTTCTCATAAATTAATGGACTTAGAATGTAAACTTTTTAATTTTTTATTATCAGCTGCCTTAAAGTCCATTACTTCTTGCTGGAAAGATGTTACATCACTATCTGTTCATGCATGGTGGTCGTGGGTTATTTTTACAAGAAGAGGAGCTCATTTATCTTTGAATGGTGTTATTCACAATTGTGATTCTTTTCATTTTTTCTGGAAACCTGTTGATAATTATTTATCTTCCTAGCATGTTTTTCTCCTTAAGTTTAGTATTTATTAATAGTCTCTATATCTTTTGATAGACAGTAGTTCTATTTTAGACTTATTAATAACGTCTGTATATTATCTCTGTTCTCCCGCCCCTCCTGTTTTAATTTATTACAATAATAGACTATATTAGACTGTATCTATTCTAAGTTTACTATGGTTGTTAAATTTCATATATGCATTTTAGGTACTTTTATTGTACTATTTCATTTTTTTTGTCCTGCATGTTTATTACCTGAAAATTCAATAAAATATTTTGAACACATATTTAACGACTGAAGGTAGCCTGCCATCTCCTGGCTGTCATATGGGGAACCAATATCTGTTTTCAGCTCCTGCAGTATTCCGTGATTTGCCATGATCTTCTCCAATTTTGTGAGCACCTCTCTGGCAGACAGATTAGAAATTACCTCTACTTTGGGATACTTCAGTTTGTCTGTCACCACCAAGTGTCGACAACCCATAGGAAGCCAAAATCCATGCTGACGCTTAGCCACAGCTGTCGAGGATTCTCTTCTGTGATGATAGGAGCTGGCAAGTCTGTCTGCCTAGCTGCTTGACATATTAGACAGCCTTGAACCATATCTTCTATGATCTCATTTAGTCCTGAGAACCAGATCTAGCTTCTCAACTGGCTCTTTGTCTTGGCCATGCCTTGGTGTCCGGCATGGGCTAGTTGGATGATCTGATAGATGAGGCACTCGGTCACCACCACCCTCAGTCCACTCAGAAGGCATCTTTCCGCTTCTTCAGCCACCTCATGGCAAATGTTGTATAGGGCCTGGAGCATCTGCTGAGCTTCCGGACTTCTCTGTGCAAGACACTCTTTGAGTATGACCCACTGACCCATGGCCACTCCTTTTAGGGCTATTTGTAAGCTTTCATCTCAGTGGGTGGCTTCACAAATAGCATCTAGAGTTACTGACAGTAGCCTTGACCATTCCACCACATATCAGATATATTCTTCCACTTCCACAGTCTCCTCTGCCTCCTGGGACGTAGTCCTTCTATTGTTTCTTGATAGGTAGTCAGCAGGATTGGACACACCTGGGTGGTACTCAACCTGGAAGTCATACACCTGCAGTTCGGGCACTCATTTCTCAATCCGAGGTTGTGTTTGTGATGAGGAGCTTTGGAACAAGGGAACCAATGGTTTGTGATCAGTGTATATCCGAAAGAGGTGGCCACAGATGTAGAGATGAAAATATCTACACCCTCAGTGCATGGCGATAGCCTCATTCTCAATTTCTGAGTACCTCTGTTCCATTGCCATTCATGCCCAACTGGCACATGCAACTGGTACCCATTCCCCAAAAGGCTGTCTTTGCGATAATATGACACCCAACCCCACAAGGCAGGGATCTACCCTGAGAGCAGTGTCATACTTCAGGTCAAAGAACTTTAAAGTTGTGTTGTTTGATAGTCCCTCTTTTGTCTTTCAGAAGGCCTCCTCCAGGGCAGCTCCCATACTCACGGGGTACCTGCATTCATGAGCTCTCTCAAGGGTTGAGTCAGGGTGGTGATATTACTGATAAAACGCTCACAATAGTTCACCATCCCTAGAAAGCTTCCCACTTCTGAGAGAGTGGATGGGGCTGGTGCCTCCTTGACATCTTTGACCTTCGCCGGGTCAGGGGCTACTCCCTTGGCTGAAAACTGATAGCTGAAGAAATTGATGCTGGTCTGCATGAAGGCAAACTTTTTCCAGTGGAGTGTAAGCCTGCGGTCATGAAGGCAGCGCAGTACTTGGTGAAGCCGGTGATGGTGTTCATCCAAGGTTTTGGCGTACACTAGGATGTCATCACTGACATTTATGATGCCCTCCAATCCTGCCAACACCTCCCGGATCATGTGTTGGAATACCTCCACTGCGCTCGAGATGCCAAAATTGAGCCAATTGCATGGCCCACGTGGGTGTAGAACGTTGGAATGTATCTCTCACAGGGTATAGCAGGAGCAGGTAGAGGCCAGACTGGAGGTCCATCTTGGAGAACCAGCCCGCTCCATTGAGCTATCCGATGAGGTCATCAAAAGTTGGCGTTAGAAGTCACTCACGCTTGACAGTTTCATTAGGTAGCCGCATGTCAACACATAATCTCACTTCAGCCAGTTGTTTTGGCTTTCAAGTGACTACTAAGGTGAGACCCATGGTGTGGAGCCTTCCACTCTCTCAATTATGTCTGGTTGTTGCAGCTTGATCAGCTCAGTTTCCACCATCTGCCTAAGGTGGAACGCAATGTGCCTGTGCCACAGGGCTACGGGTTGTACTGTCTTATCAATGTGTGAAGAAACTAGCTTGTCTTTGAGGCACCCAATTTCTTTGAAGAGTCCCATGAACTTTCCAAGGATATCATCAACGGTGGCCAAGTGCACTCAGTGCTCAAAATGAACAAGTCCCAGTTGTTTGGCTGTGTTTCAACTTAGGAGCATGCCTCTTCTTTCACTGGCCACATGCACCAGTGCTACTATCTGATTTCTCCATGTGAGATAGTGGTCATGAACTGGCCCCCCATTTAGATGGGATGGCCCTGGTATTATGCAAACACTCTGACTTTGGCCTGCTTTAAAACGGGGTGTGGGAGTAAGGTGGAGTATACTTCTTTGCCCATGATATTGATCGAGGCCCCCATGCCTATTCTCGCCCTGACCTCAGCCCCACCTATCCGAATTGGGCACTTCGGAGGGCTGCTCCGAGGTGATGCTGGGGGCTTAAAAGCCAGGACAGTGTGGATTATAACGTCCGCTTGATCATAGTCTCCATTTTCAACCTCGGAGTCACCTTGATTTACTGTCCTGTGTGGTGTAGGTTTGAAGGTGTGACTTGATCTGAAGACTTTGGCAAAATGGTTCTGTTTGCTGCAAGCCATGCACTTCTTACCCCATGTGGGGCATTCAGACTGGCGCTCTTGCGGGTCCCAACAGTAACCATATGGCCCTTGTGGCGTTCAGCTACTCGGTTTCTCTCTGTTTGCGCACTGCAAGACAAAGTTGGCAGGTTCCGATTTAATGGGCTTGTTCAGTGCTGCCTCCATGTGTGATGCTCTTGCCTGTGACAGTCCTTTGAACCTCCCAAGTGTAAGGATGTCATGTAGGGGTTTCCCGGTGACTTGTAAAATTTGCTTGCTCAGTTTGTTGGACACATGCCCTTTGATGATTTGAGCCCTGATCTCCTCGTTTTCATTGGTGAAGTCACACATGCTCGCCAGCCCCTTTAGCCAAGCGTGAAAGGAATTAAAATACTCCTCGGGCTCTTGGCACGCTTGCCTGAGGATGAAACACTCATAATTCGCGTTGGCTTGGGCTTAAAGTGGGTCTTCAAAGCTGCAACCAACATAGCATACGTGTGTGGACAGTGGGATCTTGATGACATTTACATTATATTTATTTATTTCGCCCCGGGGGTCCCTCTGGGACCACCTCAAATGGGCTAAGGGGTCAATTTTCAGGACTCAGGGACCGAGTCCCATGTCCTGTAATGGCAGCCATAACATTTTTTACATGAGACGGCAGCCAATCAGATTTAATATCTATACATTTTGAACCATAATTTTGCAAACAATACTGAACTGATTTACCCCAAATCACAAGAAGGATACTTTCTGTTTAAAGAGCTATCTTTCTGCCAAATTTGGTATAATTCCATTCAGCCGATTTGGCTGTAGTGCTGGTCAGAATTACTATCAGAAATTGCATTTGGAAAATGTATTTTGGAACCCCCCCCTTTTTGTCTCAGCACCGCTCAAATGGATCACCCCGTAGCTTTCCAAGAAGGAACAAAGGTGGATGAACCTTTTTTGGGGGGAAGTTTTGTGAAGAGTCGTCATATGGTGCCAATGTTATTAGCAAACCAAAAAATCAATTTGCTATGGAAACTGGGGTGGGCATACATCATGTAATTTACTGTAGCGCAATTAAGTGAAAATACAGCAAGATTATGTGGGATTATGCAGAATTACGCGAGGAGCACAACCCAGCATTTAGCACTATTTTCTTGGTGCAAAATGCACACGCTTGTCCAAAATGGTGCAGAGGAGTAATTTTGCGTTTAGAAAATAGCGCTAAATATAATAGAACATAAACAGCAGCAGCCAGCAACTGCTCACTGCAGTAGGATTTTTATGCCAAATTACTCATAATTATGCAAATTTCAGGTAATTTTAAGAGTAATGCAAAATTACAGAAATTTCTCTGGTTACTCTGGCATAACTAAAATTTCACAAAGACCTAATGGAAACCCGGTCCTAACTATAAATACACACTGGCAACTGTATCACATAACATCCCATTTTAAACCTGAAAAATCACTTAAATTCACCAGTTATAGTCTGCTGAGCACACTATAAATTGTTCCCCGCCATGCACTGCTATAGACCTCACATATTAAATCACTCATTACATTGTAGTCTAGTGAGAAATAGTTAGCTTACAAAACTATATCTGGTGAATTTCAGATTTTTTTTGGGTTGAACACATAGGCACACCAGCCTTGGTGCTGGAGTGCACTACATTTCAGGTGGCTGTGCAGAATTTAACAGGCAAAATACAGTCACTCACAGTGCAACACAACCTATGGATGAACTGGGCTCACCCATTGTTCCAATCTGTATGCCATAGTATGTGGAAGCAGAATGTGAATGACAGTTGAACAGGGCAATGGATGGAGCGGGCTGACTGAAAGTATGTTTATTATGATTCTTTTTAGAAAACAAGAGGCTGGCGAGACAGATGAAGGTGTCTCTGGGGCAGAACCTACAAAGGAAAACTACTACTCACCTAAAGCACTTATTTGAAAGAGAACAAATAATACTTACCTAGATACTATGGCATAGCAATAATCATTGAACAAACTGTTGAAAACATTAAAGACCACAACCTCCTGCCATCTATCTCATTTTCAAACTCAAGTGTGTTATGTGAACAATATGTGTGTTAAAAATGTAATAAAAAAACAGCACTTAAAATATGTATTGATTACTAATAACTACACATTAATGCAAACATCAAAAATATTATGTGTATATTGATATATTGGTATTTGTAGAGCATGAACCTTACTGGAGAGCAACAGAGCGCTGAAGAGGGGACATAGTTCAAGAAAGGTACAGTTATTGAGGGAAGGTCAAGTGTAGACTATCAGGTGAGGAGTAGGGCTCCTTAAAGAGATGTGTCTCCTGCTTTTTTTTCTGCATTATAGGAGAGTTGGCTCTGAAGTAGTGTTGAGAGGGATGCTGCTCCTGATCATGGGAGCATGAACAGAGAAGGCTTGTCCTCTGTTCTTTTACCTTTTTGCTATTTTGTATGTCCAGCCTGTCAATATCCAGGCTCCTTGTCTGACGTTTTTCCCCAACAGTGTCTAGTCTGTTTGTCAGGCAAGCCAGGGTCTTGTTGTTGAGGACTTTATAATAGATACATCTCACCTTGAAGATGGTCCAGGGTGGAAGGCAATGACAGTGACATAAGTGCTTGGGTGTGGGGGATAGAATTCATGCTGTAGAATGTTCAGTTTTTGGTTACACACTGAGAAATAAAGACATGTAATACCATGCTCCGTGTGTGGCATAATCATTTGCATGTGCCGGGATAGGGAGGACGCTACAAAGATGAACTATTGGAGACCAAAGGAAATCATATGAAAATATTCAAAGACATTTTTCAGAATGGCCTTCCTAAATGTTTTATTATTAGATAGGGAATGAAACTGAGTGGAAGAGAATTCCAGATCCGGGTGCGCAACAAAATATTAAATTTCTTCCAGATCTGAGGAGCGAGCAACTTCTTGACCACTTAGCACGGACTCAAAAACATGCGAAAATGCATGCAAGATTTGAAACAGTCTTTAGCACTTGAGCTTGTCCACAAAAAATGCAGACAAACCTAATGGGAATTCCTAGAGAACGTGTGTCAGATCATTCTATCAAAATAACACACTGTGACATAGTGGCCAGGGAAGCTTATCCTTAGCTGGTGAAAGAAGGTCATGTTTTCTTAAACTGCGAAACAGGAGATCCACCCCAGCTGGAACCAACACCGGATTGATATTTTGCGCTTTATGAAATAAATCCAAAGATAACGTATTCTCATTTTCAACTCTCAATTAAATAAAATCATTCACTGCTAAGGTTTGTTAATTCAATGGCAATAAAAATAATATTTGCTTCTCATTGTTGGTTGTTCAATGGCCCTTAGTAGTCAGACTCTTCTTCTAGCACCACCGAAATTCAGAGCAGCAACAGCACAGAAATAATCATATTGCCTCCTCACTGAATCCCAAACCTAAGAACCCTGGTAATACTATGAATCTTCTGTAAGCATTTCACAGCTCACCTTTTCAGACAATTCCTACAATAAAACCATACTGATTTTATAGAGTCATATTATAAGTATGAATGCTGATTAAATCTATGGTTCATAAAATTTGGTTAACCCTCTCCTCATCTCAATGTAATCCTAAATTGTTAACCTCTGTTATGATGTAAAGCGCCCTCATACCAACCGGTCTAGATGCTCTATATACACAGACAAATAAATAAATATGCGGGACACATTGAGGTCTTTCAGAATCAATGTTGGCAGAATCATTTAACACACCTTAGAAGCTATTTCTAAGTTTGTTTTTGAAGATGCCTAGTGAAGACATTAACTGGATGGAGATCACCATGTAATTAATATGATCTTTTAACTCATTGATGCAAATGGATCGAAAACTAATTTTTGATTACTAAAAGAGCCCTATTTTGTCTGGACTGTATATCCGTGGTAAAAATTAACAAATCCAACTTAACCTCTCTCTGGCGCAATCCGTCCCTGAAGATCGATGGAGAGATGCTCCTCTGGGAACAATGGTCAAAAAATGGCATAAATATAGTCAAAGACCTCTTTACAGGGAATTTCCCTTTGCCTTTCTCAGAACTTCAGTCTAGACACGAGTTAAAATTGATAGATTTTTATAAATTTCTAAAACTAAAGTCACTGCTCACGCTGCAAGCTTAATCTCAGCCAGAACACGACATGCTGGAATTGTAACTCTCACGTTGGTAACCTTGCCCACATGCTCTTCCATTGTCCCATCCTACAAACATATTGGGACAAAATCTACGAATGTATAAACAAAACATTCAAGATTGTCCCCCCAAGGGAATTTTCCTATATCTTGCTAGGCTTTCTGGACCCAATGCTCCCAGACAAGCATGACCGTTATTTGTTTGACCTTATGCTCACCCTGGGCTGTAAAATAGTACAGACTAAGTGGAAAAACTCAAAAGATGTATCCTTTAGGATGTGGCAAGAACGGTTGTCCTTTCTCAGAGGGGCTGACAACATCTCTCTTCCCTCCTCTCCCTGGCGAATAACACATAGGAAGTTATGGAGGTCCCTTGATGCCTTTTCCTTCACATATGATCCACCGTGAAACTTATCTCGTCGACTACCCGCACAATTACAGTTGTCCTAGTGATCTCGTCCTTTAAATTGGGAGCTTTCCAATCATACACCACCCCTCCCCAAGAACACTTCGTATAGGATTTGTTTTTCAATTTCTCACAATACACTGCTTATAAAATCCTATGCCCTTTGTGCTACGGCTGTATTGTACCTCTCTTATTGCACCTGTAATGACTGTGATTTTAATAGACCACCTGTACTCTCTCTAGCTCCACTGCAACTCCTACGGTAATGCTCTTGTATAATTTGCTGGTTTTCGTTTTCGTTTCTTTGTATGTCTTCCTGGTTGCTATCATTTGATGATATTCTTGTGATCATTATTATTTGATTACTGTGTTTATTATTTATTTGTTCCTTTCTTGAAAATTCAATAAAAACGATTTGAGTTAAAAAAAACAAATTTTTGATGTTAAATTTTGTCCCAAACAAGCACATCCGGTATGTGGACAGGCACATCCGTGATGGTAACAGCCACATAAAGGCATGCCTTTAGCACATCCAAGACACACACACTGTGCAACAGTTGAAGTGGGTTCCAGAGCACACTGGATGCAGGCATCCTCCAGCCGCTATATAGCACAATATCGAGATAAGTAATATCATCCTACAACACTACTGTATCCAGAATATCAACTATCACAATATAGTGGCAGAAATGACATACAAGTAAGTATAAGTTTACTATGCCTAACTCCAAATCAATGTGCCTAACATAACTATTGTCAATACTGTATATAAATGCAGATTTAAGAGTAGTAAATTCATACTTACTGATATATAACTGAGTCTGGCGCCTTAGTGGACTAATGCTTCCACTGCAGGTGCCTGTTTTTGACCTCATGGTCACAGGTTCAAATCCTGACAGGTACACTCAGCCTTTCAGCCTTCTGAGATTGATAAAATGAGTACCATTAAGTTGGGTAACAATAAACATCTGTTATTCCGCACCAAGAGGCCCTTTTGGGTGAACGTGCACTTTGCAAATACACGTTATATACCCTCGAGAGCATGCCCGCAAAGCTAAAAGGGTCTAGACCTGAAAGAGAAAGTTGTCAGCCCCCCAGAAGAAACCCAAATTCAGTATTAAAGTAATGGAAGGACTTGTCTACCTGTTGCCTAACCTATAGGAGTCCCACTGTAACTAGTCAGACGTACACGGTTGAACTGAACCACCCAGGCCTTGGTGATCTGTTTCCTAACTTTCTCACTGTTACTAGCCTGAAGTGGAGCAGGAAGAAACCAGAAGGAAACACAATTCAGAATGCATATTGTACAGCTACGTTTACCTTCTTTTCCCAATTTGCGAGAAAACCTTTGACGTTTGCGGGACAAAGTGTAACTTTAGTAAAACATTTTTTAAAACTGTGACGACCCAGCCGCATTGATTCAGGAAAGAAGCTACCTTTTTTTTTTTTTTACCAGCAATAGAATGGCTACCTATGGAGGGATAGCCTTTTTGGACTAGAATAACCACACCTGAGACATGTCTGCCATTAACACATGAGAAAATTACATTTTGGAGTTTAAATTTGTTTAGTTTCAATGTAGGAATTTGAAAAGCTGATCTGAAAACACTAGAAATACGCTCTGCTCACGGAGTGTACCTTTCAGGAAACTAAATGCATGATTTGCCTTTCAGTAATGGTACATGTGAAACAGATTGTTCATGCATTTGGGATATGTTTTGCAATTAATGTATTTCCCCGTGATGCTCTACATTATTCCCACAAGCCATGTTTCCAAGCTGTGCCTCCAACATCACTGTACCTTAGATGTGGCAATGTTTGCAGTGGTATGTATGGAATGTTCATAAACTATTCCTGTAAATATTATTGTGTCTCAAGAGCTACTCAGAGAGTTCTGGTACATTATGAAACAACTTTTCCTAAAGGAGTACAACAATTTAATCAGTTATGCTCCTGAAATACCTTCGCCGCTATATTGTTCTGCTGAAGCACCATGTGCTACATGAATTAACCTCTGTGTTGCTTAGTTAGAATAACAAGTTATCTCTTTCTTTGTGGACTGATGGAGGAGTAAATTGAACTGTAAAAGTTGCACGTCAACTATTGCATTTTCAGGGTTGTCTTCTATTTCTTTTTATAAAATCTCAGCCTTTACATTTTGCGTTTGTATCCTTTTATATGTTCCCTCTTTGATTCTTTCATTTACAGGTAGTTTCTTTATTGCACAATTGAGATAAATGCATGCTCTCTACGTTCAAAGACACATGCAATGTCTGCATTTATGGTAGGATTATCAGTATCAACGAGGTACCCTTTATGCGAAGAGATCGTTTTCTGCTAAAGCTGCATGAACCACTCTTTCATTGAAGACTTCACTTTCTACATTACACCACCTATTCAAACATCAAGGCTGGGGCCTTGGAAATTGTGAATGGCAGCTGCATACAATGTATAACTTTTCCCTTTCACCATATATGTATTTGAACACTTAGTTCAATTCATGTGGCACTGGTACGTTATAAAAATGTTCTCAAAGAGCTCAAGTGTACAACAAACGCCCTATTTCTGTTCCCTTAACTGTGCTCGAAGGCCATCTGAGAAAGCCTGCGTTATCCATAATTTCCTACTTTTCACAAAGCAAGTAGTTTTGTAAATAATGAGTCCCAGAGAGTAACCTGGAGCGTTACCATTAATGTACAATAGTTCAGGGCGCTGCTGTGTGCCAATTTTTATGCAATTGTAAGGGCATATTTACAAGCCCCTAGCGGCACTTTTTTTGACGCTCTGGTGACGCTCTATGCGAGTCCATATTTACTAGGCCGCGCTAAGCCACTTTGCGTGGCTTAACACAGCCTTGTAAATATGGCCCTCTGCAACGCCGTTTCCTGGTGCAAAGGGGCGTGCAATGGGTGTTGCTGTGGGTGTCCCCAGCAACACCCATGGCTTTTTGACACTTCTCCATATTTACAAGGATCTGTAAATCTGAGGCAGCGCCCAAAACTAACGCCTTTCAAAAGGAGGCATTAATGTGACGCAACGTGGGGAAATACTTATATTTCTCCTTGTTCTTTTGCTCTTTCTATGTGTGCTGCATTCTGCAGCACACATAGAAAGAGCAAAATGCCATTAAGTATTGTTTTTGTGCAGGAAGGTGTCCCTTCCTGCCCAAACACAATCATCCCTCCAAACGTAGGCACCATGGTGCAAGGGTGCCTGCATTGGCGCTAGGCGGTGTTTTAGCACAGGAGCAGGAGTGAGCACAGGGATGCACCATATTCTTGTTAATACGTGTTAGACCTGGCACCATTGGCGTGGGTCTCCCTTCCATTTTTTGCTGTTGCCTCCTGTGTTTTGCTACGTTTTTGCTGGTCTAGATGCTTTGGGCACTTTGCCACTGCTATTCAGTGCCAAAGTGCAAGTGCTTCCTATTGCAAATTGTTGTATGGATTAGTGATTTCATGATTGGATTATTTGATTTACTTGTCAGACCCTAGTACAGTGCACCGTGTGTGCCCAGGGCCTGTAAATCAAATGTTGCTGGTGGGCTTGCAGCACTGGTTGTGCCACCCACAGAAGCAGCTTGTAAACTATGGCTCAGGACTGCCATTGCATAGCCTGTGTGCAGTCTGGGACTGCCATGTCGACTTGGCAAGTGCACCCACTTGCCAGTCCCCAAACCTTCCCTTTTCTACCTGTTAGTCACCCCTAAGGTAGGCCCTAGGGCAGGGTGCATTGTATGTGAAAGGTAGAACATGCCCTGATGTGTGTGGCATGTCCTAATAGTGAATTACAGCCAATTTCGTTTTTCACTATTGCAAGGCTATCTGTTCCCAAAGGCCAGAATGGGCAGTTTGGTTATAACATCTTATAATCCTTAACTGACCCTAGGAACAAGATAGAAACACGAATTTAGTATGCCTGAACTCAGAATGTTAAAATACATCTTTTAGTGTGGGTTATTTTTACATTCTGTGTTTGAAAATACCACTTTTAGAAAGTAGGTATTTTCTTGCCTAACCTTCCAGTGTGCCTCTGCTAAGGTTGTGTATTCACTGTCTGGTTTGTGAGTGACAGGGGACTGGAGAGGGTCTTGGCTCCAGCAGTCTGATGGGTCAGGGCTGGGCTGGCTAAGACCCACATAGAATAGAGAGTAGGGGGGAGGAGACTTCCTTTCACTGACCTGAGCCCTCATAGAATAGAGAGTAGGGGGAGGGGATTTCCTTTCACTCCCCTGAGACCTCATAGAATAGAGAGTAGGGGGAGGAGATTTCCTTTCAGCTACCTGGGCCAGGTCTGCTCTCAAACAATGCTGTCTCCACCTCCTGCCAGGAAGCTGCACAGAACTGGTTTTGGTCAGGCACAGACACTCTCTGCCTCCAGAGAACAAAGACTTTTTGAGTATAAATATTGGGGCCCAGACCCCAAGACTTTAGATCACTTCTGGGAATCAAGACAAACCTTTGCTGAGGAGAAGAACCAGAAAACTGAAGGAGGAGACTGCCCCTGTGCTGTGTGCTGTTGGGGTTGGGCTGCCTTTATTGCCAAAGAAAGGAGAAAGGAACTTTGTGTGTACTTTCATCATCTTGAAGAAGATCTCCAAGGGCTTGAAGATTGAGCTTGCCTCCTGCCTGAAGTCTCAGGGATACAAGACTTCACCAACCAGCTCCCCTGAATTCCCTTGCTGGGAATTCTACCTGCAAAGGGGTGCCTGCTGTTGTGTTGGGCCCTTTTGAAGACTGCGTGTTGCTGGGAGCTGGAAGCGCGATGCAACAAGGAGAAGCGTGTCGCCGCAGCAGCAGTTGCCGTCGCATTGCCGAAGAAGCGTGCCGCCGCTGTTCGCCGTCGCATCACTGACGAAGCGTGTCACATCACCGGAGAAGCGTGTCGCCGCAGCAGAGGTCGCCGTCGCATCACCGGAGAAGCGTGTTGCAGGGCCTGTCCCGGCTCGAAAGTTCACCGAGTCGCCGCACGGCCTTCGGGCATACACGCATCGCATGTACGTTGTCGCAAAGTAACCAAGACGCCATTTTGTCGCACCGGATCGCCATCACATTGAGGTGCCATCTTGTCGCATCGCACCGGATCACAGTAAGAAACCGACGCATCAACTCCCCACAGAGTAAGGAAGCGAGCCTCAACTCCCCTGCGCAGCAGTAAGGAACCAACGCATCCACTCCCCTGAGTGTAAGGAACGGTGCATCACCTTCCCTGCGACCCTTTTGTTTGTATTGCGTGACGCTCCAAGGTACTTTGAGAGTAAAGTGTCGCATTTATCACCTACATTGAACTAAGCTATTTCTACCATTTTAAAGACTCATTTTTGATTACAGTATTGTGGATTTTTGTCGTTTGACCTTGTGTTAAGTCTAGTAAAGATTACTTATTTTTCTAAACTGGTGTAGTGTCCATTTGTAGTGTTTTCACTGTATTACTGTATGTGTTCACAAATGCTTTGCACACTGCCTCTGAGATAAGCCTGCCTGCTCGTGTCAAGCTACCAAGGGGTGAGCAGGGGTTATTTAGGAGTGTAGCCCCTTACCCTGACTAGACGCAAGGGTCCCTATTTGGACAAAGGTGCAAACCATTGCCAACTAGAGACCCCCAAATCTAACATTGGTGGCAGCGGTGGGATTTGGACTTGCATTTGTGATTCATATACAGTGATTGGTGTACACTACTAGTGAGTGCAGATCAAACGCAACCACATACTTATTGGTAGAATTTTTTTTCCTTGGGATTTCTATTTTTGCTAACAACTGCCAGTTGTTGTTACCATGAGTAGACCAGCATCCATTGCACCTGAAGAGTTTGAATTTGAAGAAGAAATGTTGGATGCATACACTGTGCCCCAGCTCAAATCCGCTTGCAAGAAATTTAAAGTCTCCCTGAAAGGCCTCACGAGAAAAGAGGAATACCAAAAGGCGCTGAGGGCCTGGTTGGAAGCAAGGAGTGCCAGTGAGCACCCTGAGGATCAGGTGGAGGATTTAGAGGAGCAGCAAGGGGGGCCCTTGGGTCCAGTGGGAAGGAAAGTACCTTCCAGGGCAGGCAGCAGTGTTCCTTCCAAAGGCCTGTCCCCAGGAGAGCTGGAGGACAGGGAGAGAAGTAGGGTGCATGAGATGGAGCTAGCCAAGCTCAAAATGGGTGGGCAGTTAGAATTAGAGAATAAGAAATTGGCCCTAGAGGAAAAGAGGATGCAATTGGAGCATAAGAGAAGTTTGAGGGAGTTGGAATTGAAAGCAAGAAGCTTAGAGATTACTCCCTCTGGTGGTAGCACACCGTCCATGCCTAGTGAGGCACGAGTATATATATCCAAGGAGGTGGTCAAAGAATTTTACAGAAATGATGATATTGGTCAGTGGTTCAAGGCCTCTGAGGTAGCTATAACCTCCCACCGGGTCCCTGAGAAAGATTGGGGAGCGGGATTGTGGGGGCGGTTCCTCAGTGAGGGGCGGGATACCTTGTTAGACTTGCCCTCTGAAGTCCACAATTCTTATGAGCACATGAAAGAAGCCTTGATGAGTAGTTATGGGTTGACTCCTGAAATGTATAGACAGAGGTTTAGGAATTGCAAGAAACTGGAGTCAAGCACTTGGGTAGAATATGTGTCCTTTTTTGGCAGAGCATTGGATGGTTGGGTGAAGGGTAGCAAAGTGAATAATGATTTTCAGGCGCTCTATGATTTGATTGCGTGGGAGCACTTGTCCAGTGATTGTTTTCCAGAGCTGCGCCAGCACCTGATTGATAGTAAGCTGACTATCCCTAGGAAGCTTGCTGAGGAGGCGGACCGCTGGGTGAGCACCAGGGTCCACAAGGGTCATGTGGGAGCCTCCGCCAAAGGTGGGCAGGGTCCCCAGCAGAGGAGTGGGGGGGACAAGGGTAAACAGAGGGAGTTCCAGAAAAGGCCCCAAAGTAATACCCAAGGGAACCAAGGGAAGGGTTCCCAGCCTCCCTCTGAAAAGAAGTCAGGGGCCCCGACAGATAAGCCTGTTCACAGGGGGCCCAAGACCTGTTTCAAGTGTGGTCAAGTGGGCCACTGCTCCTATGATTCAAGATGTCCCATGTATGGGAAAACAGCACCCACTGGTGCACCAACCCGGCAGATCGCTAGTGTAGCCCTGGGGGAGGAGTTGGGTGCCCAAGGTGGGTGGGGTCCCGCAGAGATGTCCCATGTCTCTTTAGGAGACTGTGAGGTGGTCCCCAGGACCCAGCTGCCTGATAACACTAGGAAGTACAGGCAGTGGGTGACCATCAATGGCCAAAGGTGGAGGCTCTGAGAGACACCGGAGCCAGTGTGACAGCTGCCAGTTGTCGGCTGGTGTCTGAAGAGCAGGTAATCCCCAATGCATTTTACCCAGTTGTTGCCGCTGACAACACAGAGAGCCACTTCAAGGTGGCTCAGGTTCCCTTCGAGTGGGGGGGGGTCTCAGGTACTCTTCAAGTAGCTGTGAGGCCAGCCATGTCTGTTGACTGTCTGTTGGGCAATGATTTGGAGAGCTCCCCTTGGGCTAAGGTGGAGCATAATGCACATTTGGAGATGCTGGGCTTGCCGGATTGGGCGTGTGTGACCACCCGGTCTATGGCAGCCAGTAAGGGTGTTCAAGTGGCCCAGGTGCCTGCCTTAAAGAGAAGAGGCAGGGGTGCGGGAAACCAGCCCCTGTGGTTCCCACGGTCCAGGAGGAGGCAGACCTTGAGCGGGATGCCCTGGAACCTACAGGGGAACAGGTGGCTGAACTGGGGGACCTGCCTGAGCTGACCCATTGGCAGCAGGAATGAGGCCCCTCCAGGGAAGAGTTCTGTGAGGAGCAGAACAAGTGCCCTTCTCTTGTGGGTTTTCGGCAATAGGCCACAAACCAGGCAGCAGGTGATCAGTCTGGATCACATTGGATCTGTAATGATCCTGTCCGAAGACGGGTACTCCTCAGGATTCGCGTGATGCAATATGGGTTCCACCCCTTGATATCCCCAACTCCTACAATGATTGCACAGAGTATTAGGGCGATCAAGTGAGGGAAGGGTAGGAAGGGAACAGCAGGGAGTAGAATCTGGAAAACAAAGAACAGCACTATGAGATACAAGGGCATGCAACACTACTCTCATATAGTCTCGCTAGGTTTCTATTTCCTGACAAGTCTCATAACACAAGCAGCCTTCTCCTTATTACCAGAAAAGCGGTATTCATGCATACCAGGTACTAAGAAGGAGAGAAACACATGGATTAATAACCAACTATCCAGAGCACCTGTGAACAATTACTGGTAATCTGCTCCTTGACCTTTAACCCACCGATTCTACTATGGGAGTCCTTGACAGTATTTACACAGGCTGAAGAAAGAATGAGGCGACCTGTATATAGCACAAGAGTCAAAGTTCCAGAACACCCTTTATGAGCAACCACTCGTTTAATGTCACAGGGGTTTTTCCTGTTCCAATCCCAAAATCAAGTCAAATGACAAAAGAAATGCAATTAAACCAAGCTCCTTCTTCGGAGCAATTCCAAACGAACAAAAGTAGCAATGTCTTATATTCCTGGTGTGTATCAGGCCAGAGAGCGATATATCGCTTCCGATATAGTGCGTTCGTCTCCCTCAGCAATGGAGACGCTGCACTTCCCTCCGATGCACACAACTGGAGGCAAACAAATGGAATCTCTCCTTTCTTGAGAGAGGTATTCGTGTGGCAGAAAAAACGGCTCTACTATTCCAGCCCGTTTAGTCTCCGCACTCGGTTGTCGCAATCTCCCGCTCTTACCTTAGAGCGCGCTGGGGTTTCTCGGAATGTTTCTTCCCCCTCCCCCCGCAGATGGCCCCGTAAAGGAACGGCAGTCCCTTCTCTTACGGTGCACTTAGGAAATGCCGAGCTTCCGTGACGGCTCTCCTCCGTATTCTAAACGCGGGCCGGAACGCCCACAGTGCTCGCAGCCTTTCAAGCTGCCAAAAAGGGAAAATCAGGGTCCATAAATCAGACGCAACCTCGCGTCAGCTTCTCTTCTTTTTCTCCCGGGTATGTAGATGCGACAGATTCGCATTCAGGATTACGCATGCCTTACCGTGCGTGTTGCGTCCTATTTAAGGACGTGGCTCCGCTCCCGCATCATAGGGCATTCTGGGATTTGTAGTCTAGGCAGGCGCAACGTTTGCCATTCCTGACAGTAGGTCCCCCTGCCAAGCGCCTCCTAGATCCAGGCTTATCGGGATGTTTGCGGTAGAATGTGCGAACCGCAACCGGGGCATGCACATTGACGCAAGGTTCCCACGAATCGTCTTCCGGGGTGTAGCCTTTCCAGGACACCAGAAACCACAACTTCCCTCTCCTGTACCTGGAGTCCAGAATACTTTTCACCTCGTATTCCAGCCCACCATTTGTAGCTATCGGAGGGGGGTGATCTCTGCTTCGCCCCTTCAGTGGGTTTCAGGAGACTGCAATGGAATACCGGATGGATCCGTAGGGAGCACAGCAACCGCAACCTGTACGCCACTGGATTAATCCTCTTTACCACCGGGTAAGGGCCTATGTATTTAGGATGAAACACACTGCGCAGTTTGAACCGGATGTTCTTAGTGGACAACCATACCATGTCCCCCACCGCATACTGAGGTCCATCGATCCGGTGACGATCTTCCCATCCTTTATACACTAGCTTCGCCCGCAACAGCTTTCTCCTCACTTTCTTGTGGACCTCCTGCAGTGTTTTGATATGAGCACGAACAGAGGGTTGGTTGGTGATATCGTCAGGCAGGTCAATGGGCAATATTCGGGCACAGAATCCATAATTGGCTGCGAATGGAGAGATGCCCGTAGAGCTATGAGGAGCATTGTTATATGCCAACTCGGCCATCCATAGCATGGAAACCCAGGATTCCTGTGCTTCTTTGGCGTAACACCTTAAGTACTTTTTCAACGTCTGGTTGAGCCTCTCCGTCTGCCCATCTGTCTGCGGATGGAAGCTCGTAGACACCTCAGACTCAACGTGCAGGGCTTGGCACCACATCCTCCAGAAACTCGCAATAAACTGAGGGCCCCTATCCGACACAATGACCTTGGGAGTTCCGTGTAGTTTAACGATGTTCTGGAGCACCAATTGGGAGGTTTGTCCTGCATTGGGCAGGTTTTTGCAGGGAACGAAATGACCCATTTTGGTAAGGCTGTCCACCACCACCAGAAGCGCAGAACACCCCTGGTCCATAGGTAGCCCTGTGATAAAGTCCAAACTGATATGCTGCCATGGCAAGCGAGGAGTGGGCATGGGAATCAGTTTCCCTTTCTTTTTCGTCGTGTCCCTTTTTCCTCGAGCACAACTCTCACACTTTGAGACCCAGCCCTTGACATCTCGGACCAATGAATCCCACCAGAAATGTCTCTGCATCAACAGGATAGTTTTTCTGATACCGGGATGCCCAGCCAATGGCGAGTCGTGACACCAAGCATATGCCTTTTTCCTTAAAGCCCCTGTGGGGCGATACAGCTTATTGTTCTGAAAAGGCAACCCATGCTTGATGGCTCGGGCAGCGTTCGCTCTAGCCCATTCATCCCACTCTTGGGTGCTCCTATAATGGCGTACTTCCTCCAAGTATTGGTCGGCCTTGAGAACACACACCACCTTAGAGGAATCAATGATGGCTTCAGGAGGGACCGCGATCTTATCGTCGTCTGAAGCAAGACGGGACAAAGAATCCACTTTGCGATTCTCCGACCCAGGCCGGAAAGTGATGATGAAGTCGTATTCCTCAAAGAAGAGCATCCACCTCATCTGTCTTTGAGAAATATGTCTAGCCGTCTTGATGTATTGGATGTTCCGATGGTCGGAGTATACCGTGATGGGATGCCGGGCCCCCCACAAGTAAGGGCGCCATTCCTGGAAGGCCTTTTTTATTGACAACAACTCCTTCTCCGCTATGTTATAGTTCTTTTCCGCCGGGTTAAGCTTTTTGGAAAGATAGGCGACCGGATGTAGCTGTCCCGTGTGTTTGTCCCTTTGTGAGAGGATAGCCCCTATCGCCTCATCGGAAGCATCAGCTTCCACAATGAAGGGAGCATCCAACTGGGGGTGTTTAAGAACTGGTGCTGAGGTGAAAGCATGTTTTAGGTACTCAAAAGCGTCTGCGGCCTCCTGGGTCCATCCAAAGGGTACTCCCTTTCTGAGTAGCCTGGTGATCAGAATCGCCATTTGCGAGAAACCTTGGATAAACCTGCGGTAATAATTGGTGAAGCCCAGGAAGCTTTGTACTCCTTTGACGTTCTTTGGTACCGGCCATTCTTGCACTGCCTGTACCTTCCTTTCTGCCATACCCAAGCCTTCTGGACGGAGCATAACCCCCAAAAACTCTACCTCATGCACTCCAAACTCACACTTGCTCAACTTGCAGTACAAGTGGTGCTTCCTAAGGGTCCTTAAGACTTGCATGACATGTTCTTGGTGGTTTTCCTCCGATTCTGAGTAAATCAGTATGTCATCTATGTAGACAACTACCGAATGATCCACGTACTCTTTCAGTACGTCGCTCAGAAAGTACTGAAACGCCGCAGGGGCGTTGCACAGCCCGAACGGCAACACTGTGTACTCGAACAGGCCATAGCGTGTCTTAAAGGCTGTTTTACATTCATCCCCCTCTCGCATGCGTACCAGATGATACGCCCCTCTTAAGTCTAGTCTGGGGTAAATCTTTGCTTCACGCACCTGATCTAATAAGACGGGTATTAGGGGTAGAGGATACCGATTGCGGATTGTGTTTTTATTTAGCATGCAGTAGTTGCAGCAAGCTCTCAGTTCTCCGCTCGCTTTGGCTATGAAGAAAAGAGGGGATGCTGCAGGGGAACGTGATGGACTAATGAAACCTATTTCCAGAAAATGGTCTAAATACTCCCTTAAGTGTTTGGTCTCTGGCTCTGATAGGGCATAGACCCGGCAGGCGGGTATGGTGGCTCCTTCTACCAAGTCGATCTGGCAGTCATACCGCCTATGAGGCGGGAGTTTTTCGGCCTGGGATTTGCTAAACACATCCGCGAATTGTGTATATTCGCTCGGCAGAACCATCTCCTTCTCGGCAGCGGTGGCCACCAGAAACGGGTGGGCCAGGGCTGCCGCACAGGAGATAGGTTCGAGGAATAGATGTTCCTTACACACATCCGACAGGAACTGTACGGTCTTGTCTCTCCAATTAATGGTGGGGTTATGGTGACAGAACCATGGCATCCCCAGTATCACCTCATACTGTGGGGCGTCAATGATGTTCAAAGCCAAATCCTCTATATGTTGTCCCCCTCCTATCCCAACCGACAGGTGTACAGCCTCCGTCTGTTCCGTGATGAGTCCTGATTTAAGGGGCTTGCCATCCACTGCCAATACCTCCTCAGGGGTTTCTAGGGGCACCCTACTTATGTCTAGGTGTTGAACCAAACCGCTATCTATGAAATTCCCGGTAGCCCCGGAGTCTAACATGGCCATTACCTGGAATATGTGCTGCTTATATTCTAGACCCATCGGGAGCACTATATGGGATTTTGTATCCTTCACCCGAGTGGTGGCCAAAGAAGGTATCCTCCATTCTTTATCCACCACCGACCCTGAAGGACCAGCGGAAACACTGCTAAGGTCTGTGTCCAATGTTGATGCTACCGTTTTCTTGTTTTTATATGTACCTCCTAGTGTTTTGGGCCTAGCGGGGCAATCACGAACGTAGTGCCCTTTCTTTCCGCAGTACATACAGAGCCCCTGAGTGCATCTACTCTCCCTCTCACTCCTGGAGAATGGTGCTCGAAGAGCTCCTACCTCCATGGGTTCAGAAGTGGCTTCACTACCAGGCGCGTCTCTCCTAAGGCTCCTATCCGGCTGGTAAACCGACTTGTCCCCCCTACGTCTCTCTCCTCCTCTATCAGCTATACGTCCATCTAACCTCAAAGCAAGACTGATGAGATCTGCACAAGATCGTGGTTGGGGATCAATTCTGGCTATGACGTCTTTCAGCTCATCACAGAGACCTTGGTAAAAAAGGGACATTCTCTTTTCTTCTGGCCAAGCTGCTTCCGCCACTAGTCTATTGAAGGTGGTCAAATAGGACACCAGGTCGCGTCTCCCCTGCCTCAACTCCAAGAGCTCCTTGTCAGCACTGAAGGTAGTGGTTCGCCTGTCAAATACCCCTTCTAAAGCAGATCTGAAATCTTCCCAATCTGACAAGATAGGGTTGTTATTCCGGACCAGGGGCACTGCCCAATTAGCAGCATCCCCTATTAGATATGAGATCACAAAAGCCACTCTAGAGTGATGATTCGGAAATGACGAAGGTTTGCACGAGAAATGCATCATGATCTGGGTTAAAAACACCTGTATTTTCAGGGGGTCTCCGGCATAGCGTTCAGGGCTAGCTAAATGAATGGGAGGAGGAACGGTGACGTGTATCTGGGGACTCCCTGAAGCTATTTCAAACGGATTTTTGGTTAGCTTTTCCACCCTCTCCCGCAAAGACGCAGTCTCTGCTCGGGAGGCTGCCAACTCCTGCTGAACCAAGGCTAGGGCTCCTAGAACCTCTTCCATAGTCCCCCCGTATTGCCACACACGAACCTGGATGAGTAAGTATCGTGGGTGCGTAATTCTGTAACGATCCTGTCCGAAGACGGGTACTCCTCAGGATTCGCGTGATGCAATATGGGTTCCACCCCTTGATATCCCCAACTCCTACAATGATTGCACAGAGTATTAGGGCAATCAAGTGAGGGAAGGGTAGGAAGGGAACAGCAGGGAGTAGAATCTGGAAAACAAAGAACAGCACTATGAGATACAAGGGCATGCAACACTACTCTCATATAGTCTCGCTAGGTTTCTATTTACCTGACAAGTCTCATAACACAAGCAGCCTTCTCCTTATTACCAGAAAAGCGGTATTCATGCATACCAGGTACTAAGAAGGAGAGAAACACATGGATTAATAACCAACTATCCAGAGCACCTGTGAACAATTACTGGTAATCTGCTCCTTGACCTTTAACCCACCGATTCTACTATGGGAGTCCTTGACAGTATTTACACAGGCTGAAGAAAGAATGAGGCGACCTGTATATAGCACAAGAGTCAAAGTTCCAGAACACCCTTTATGAGCAACCACTCGTTCAATGTCACAGGGGTTTTTCCTGTTCCCATCCCAAAATCAAGTCAAATGACAAAAGAAATGCAATTAAACCAAGCTCCTTCTTCGGAGCAATTCCAAACGAACAAAAGTAGCAATGTCTTATATTCCTGGTGTGTATCAGGCCAGAGAGCGATATATCGCTTCCGATATAGCGCGTTCGTCTCCCTCAGCAATGGAGACGCCGCACTTCCCTCCGATGAACACAACTGGAGGCAAACAAATGGAATCTCTCCTTTCTTGAGAGAGGTATTCGTGTGGCAGAAAAAACGGCTCTACTATTCCAGCCCATTTAGTCTCCGCACTCGGTTGTCGCAATCTCCCGCTCCTACCTTAGAGCGCGCTGGGGTTTCTCGGAATGTTTCTTCCCCCTCCCTGCAGATGGCCCCGTAAAGGAACGGCAGTCCCTTCTCTTACGGTGCACTTAGGAAACGCCAAGCTTCCGTGACGGCTCTCCCTCCATCTTCTAAACGCGGGCCGGAACGCCCACAGTGCTCGCAGCTTTTCAAGCTGCCAAAAAGGGAAAATCAGGGTCCATAAATCAGACGCGACCTCGCGTCAGCTTCTCTTCTTTTTCTCCCGGGTATGTAGATGCGACAGATTCGCATTCAGGATTACGCACACCTTACCGTGCGTGTTGCGTCCTATTTAAGGACGTGGCTCCGCCCCCGCATCATAGGGCATTCTGGGATTTGTAGTCTAGGCAGGCGCAACGTTTGCCATTCCTGACAGGATCTACTGGGAGAATGGTCTCCTGTATAGCGAGCCTAAGGTTGCTGAGCCTGGGTCAGCCCCTGTGCTGGTGGTACCCCAGCACTTCAGAGCCTTCCTACTAGGTTTGGCTCATGATGTACCTTTAGCATGACATCTGGGGCAGGACAAGACCTTTGAGAGGCTTGTCACCCACTTTTATTGGCCCCAGATGCACAAGAGTTCAGATACTCATTGCAGGAATTGTCAGACTTGCCAGGCAAGTGGAAAGAGTGGGAGGAAGCACAAGGCTCCTCTCCAGCCATTCCCTGTGGTCAGCATCCCCTTTGAAAGGGTGGGCATTGACATTGAGGGGCCTCTGGATCCCAAGACAGCCATGGGCAACAGGTTCATCCTGGTCTTGGTGGACCATGCCACCCGGTACCCGGAAGCCATCCATTTCCGGACTGTGACGGCCCCCGGTGTGGGACGTGCGTTGATGGGGATTTCCTCCCATGTGGGGTTCCCCAGAGAGGTGGTGTCAGACCGTGGTACAAACTTAATTTCCAAGTATATGAAGTCCCTGTGGCAGGAGTGCGGTGTGACATACAAGTTCACCACTCCTTACCACCCCCAAGGTAATGGGCTGGTTGAGAGATTCAACCGGACCCTAAAAGGCATGATTATGGGTCTGGAAGAACCCATGAGGCGTAAGTGGGACATCCTCTTGCCATGCCTTCTCTTTGCTTACCGTGAGGTGCCAAAGAAGTCCTTAGGGTTCAGTCCCTTTGAACTGCTGTATGGTCACCCGGTAAGAGGACCTCTGAGTTTGGTAAAGGAAGGCTGGGAAAAAGCTCCCAGGAAACCTCCCCAGGATGTATATAGCTGCATGCTGGCCTTCAGAAACCAAACCCGGCGTTTCAGGCAACTCGCTCAGGCGAATCTGGAAGCCAGCCAGGAGGAGATGAAGCAGTGGTACGATCAGAATGCCTCTCTGATTGAGCTTCAGCCTGGTCTGAAAGTGTGGGTCATGGCCCCAGTGGAGCCCTGCGCGCTCCAGGATAAGTGGACCGGACCATTTGAGGTGGTGGAGCGCAAGAGTGATGTCACCTACTTGGTGAACTTGCGGTCTCCTAGGAAACCCTTGCGGGTCCTGCATGTCAACCGCCTGAAGCCCCACTTAGAGAGGTCTGAAGTGGGCATGCTCCTAGCGACAGATGATGGAATGGAGGAGGAGACTGAGCCTCTTCCTGACCTCCTGTCTGCGACAGAGCAAGATGGGTCAGTGGATGGTGTAAACCTCTCTTCCACCCTGACCCCTGAGCTGCAGGATGACTGTCGCCAACTGTTGGGACAGTTTCCTGAATTGTTCTCCCTGACCCCTAGTGTCACTGAGTGGTGCGTCCATGATGTGGACACTGGTGACAGTCCTCCTGTGAAGAACAAGACTTACAGAGTGACTGACAGGGTGAGAGCTTGCATCAAGGAGGAGGTCTCCAAGATGTTCGCATTGGGGGTGATTGAGTCTTCTAACAGCCCTTGGGCCAGCCCAGTGGTCTTGGTCCCAAAGGCTGCCGCACCTGGTGCCACACCCGAACTCCGGTTCTGTGTGGACTACCGAGGACTCAATTCAGTCACCAGGACTGACGCGCACCCCATCCCCAGAGCTGATGAGCTCATTGATCGGTTAGGGGCTGCCCGGTACCTCAGCACGTTTGATTTAATGTCTGGGTACTGGCAGATCGCCTTAACTGATGGGGCAAAAGAGAGGTCAGCATTCTCCACACCAGATGGGCACTACCAATTCCGGGTTATGCCCTTTGGGATGAAGAATGCCCCTGCCACCTTTCAGAGGTTGGTCAACCAGGTGTTGGCTGGACTGGAGGATTTCAGTGCCGCCTACCTGGATGACATTGCGCAGTGTTCAGCGCCAGTTGGGAAGAACATCTGCGCCACCTCTGGGAAGTGTTGACGGCACTGCGGAGGGCAGGCCTCACGATCAAGGCGAGTAAGTGCCAGATCGGGCAGGGTTCAGTGGTGTATTTGGGACACCAGGTTGGGAGCGGCCAGGTGGCGCCCCTACAGCCCAAAATTGATACCATCCTGGCTTGGCAACCCCCCAAGACCCAGACAGAGGTGAGAGCCTTTTTAGGACTGACTGGGTATTACAGGAGGTTTGTCAAGGGGTATGGCAGCATAGTTGCACCCTTGACAGAGCTGACTTCCAAGAAGCAGCCCAAGAAAGTGAACTGGACTGACACCTGTCAGAAAGCTTTTGATGCCCTGAAGACTGCTATGTGCACAGCGCCCGTGCTCCTGGCACCCAACTTCTCAAAAGAGTTAATTGTTCAAACAGACGCTTCAGAGCATGGTGTAGGGGCTGTTCTTGCGCAGATGAATGAGGAGGGCCTAGACCAACCTGTAGCCTTCATCAGTTGGAGGTTACTTCCACGGGAACAGAGGTGGAGTGCGATTGAGCGTGAGGCATTTGCTGTGGTCTGGGCACTGAAGAAGTTGAGACCATACTTGTTTGGGACTCACTTCTGGGTTCAGACAGACCACAGGCCCCTCAGATGGTTGATGCAGATGAGGGGTGAGAATCCAAAGCTGTTGAGGTGGTCCATTTCCCTACAGGGGTTGGACTTCACGGTGGAACACCGCCCTGGTACAGAAAACACCAATGCTGATGGTCTGTCCAGATTTTTCCGCCTTAGTGAAGAGAACTCCCAAGAGGTAGGGTAGTTCTCCCCACATTTCAGCTAGAGGGGACACGTGTTAGACCTGGCACCATTGGCGTGGGTCTCCCTTCCATTTTTTACTGTTGCCTCCTGTGTTTTGCTATGTTTTTGCTGGTCTAGATGCTTTGGGCACTTTGCCACTGCTATTCAGTGCCAAAGTGCAAGTGCTCCCTATTGTAAATTGTTGTATGGATTAGTGATTCCATGATTGGATTATTTGATTTACTTATCAGACCCTAGTACAGTGCACCGTTTGTGCCCAGGGCCTGTAAATCAAATGCTGCTGGTGGGCTTGCAGCACTGGTTGTGCCACCCACAGAAGCAGTTTGTAAACTGTGGCTCAGGCCTGCCATTGCAGAGCCTGTGTGCAGTCTGGGACTGCCATGTCGACATGGCAAGTGCACCCACTTGCCAGTCCCCAAACCTTCCCTTTTCTACATGTTAGTCACCCCTAAGGTAGGCCCTAGGGCAGGTTGCATTGTATGTGAAAGGTAGGACATGCCCTGATGTGTGTGGCATGTCCTAATAGTGAATTACAACCAATTTCGTTTTTCACTATTGCAAGGCTATCTGTTCCCATAGGCCAGAATGGGCAGTTTGGTTATAACATCATCGGAGGGATTTCGAGGGACGATGCAGAGGGAAAATTAATTATTTATTTAATTTTCTCTCTGCATCGTCCCTTGAAATCTCACCTTACCCGGCCCCACGGTCCCACGGTCCCACCGTTGTTACCTGCATGGTCCGCGGCTGTACGGCTCCAAACCCTGCATGGCTTTCAAAAGCATATGACCTCGCACTGATGGTTTCTGCAGCTCCAGATGCTCTCTCTCCAAACAGGAATGGTCCAAGAACAGCCTCTTAACACAAACCAACTTACGCATGGACAGGGAAGTGGTACCTCACAGATATTGGACCTAACTTGGGAATAAAAGCTGGCTTAAAGTAGGCTATCCACAGTATTTTATGTGCCCGAACGAGGGCCAAACAGTCCGCAAGGATCAACCCATTTAATTTTAATTCCTCCCTGCTCCAAATCCTAATCCGGTGCAATAAGGGGCTTAGGGATATCAAGTCCGTCACTTGCGCAATGACAAGCTCCGCCTGCACCGAAAATGCTGGGGTAGAATGTCGAACTTGTACCATCTGGTGTAGAAATGTATTTTCTGCCGAGTGAATCCTATCCAATTTTGCATAAACCCAGACCTCGCTGCCAAATCAGGGTTGAGATATGCATTTGGCCTGGAAAATATTTAAATGGTCCTTTGGCACCCATGAGCCCAACCGGTATGCAAAGGTGGAAACCGCCCCCATGGTTTTAACAAGCTTGGAACCTTTGGCCTCAATTAATGACTTCCAACAATTTTCAGCATAAAATAAGGCACACAGGTAAGGGAACGCCATGACTTTACCAAGAGTGGAATTAGCCACCTTAAAGGTCTTGCAGCTTGTGGAGTTTGGGCCTACTAGCATCACATATGACTCTAAAAAATTAACCAACAAATCAAGGTTCCCCATAAATGACACGAGTAGATCCAACCCATGAGTGTGCCATAAGGACTGTGTCGTCCGCGTACAATAAAACAGGAAGGGATCTATCTCCAACCTTGTCGCAATCCGCCGAGACTGATAATAAAGCAGACTCGAGCCCATTCACATATAGGGTAAACAAAAAATGGGCAAGAATGCACCCTTGACGAACGCCAAAGCTGGTAGGGAATGAGCGAGTGCAAGCAGCTCCCTGGGGAAAATGCACAGAAGCAGAGGTCTTTGAATGAAGATTGACTAAGAGGGCCACAATACTTGGGTCAACCCCCAGCTCACAAAGCAGAGCCCAAAGTTTCGCCTGGTACACCCTGTCAAATACTGACTTTAAGTTCATAAATGCTAAGTGTATCGATTCAGAACGGGCAACCGTATACGTATTTATGATTAAATGGAGGTGCAGACACTGATCTGAATTAGACCTTCCTGCCCTGAAACCATATTGAACATCACTCAAAATATTACTCTCCTCTGCCCACTCCCCCAACCTGTTTACAATCATCCTGCCCGAGACCTTGACCACTGCATCCAATAGAGATATTGGGCGATAGCATTGTGGATTGTCCCTGTCACCCTTCTTAAAAATAGGGATGATCATGGCTGTGGAGTAGGAGGGCAACATTCCCTCCCGGGCGGCTGCATTCATGACCTGAGTCAAAAGTGGATCCCAAACCTCTACATTATCCTTAAACAAATCTGGCGGGATACTGTCAGGCCATGGGGTCTTATTGCTCGACAAGGCCAAAATGCCCTGCGTGACTTCTTCTAAAGTAAAGGCCACTGGGTTACAAGCTGTGTCCTCTAAAGACGAAGTTAAGTCACCCCAGCGGTCCCCCTGGTTATAGACACCTTCAAATGGTCGACTCACTGCTGTTCCGGTATGTGATGGCATATGACTGGGCCAGAGCCATCGGCAAAGCACGGCCCGTAAACCAGTTTCCAAAAAAGAAAACTATCCCCTATTTCGCATGCTTAACACAGCTCCTCCCAGGCTAACTCTTGCACGTTATGTTTCAACTTTTAATTTACCAACAAACTGTTTAAGGTACAATACAAACACAAGTAGTGCATATACAACTATCCAGTATGCTACACTGCAATACAAATAATGCCTGCTCCCAATTTATAAATCCATATGTGTCCATGCACAGCAGAACGCAGAGTCTAAGTACAATGGTAGTTTATAATGGCTTATTCAGAAATGTACTTTCAGTAACTGGGTGACTTGTGTGATGGTGCAGGTATGGAGTAAGCTGCACATGAAAAGATACAAATGTATAAATATGGGAGTGGACAGGGACGCTCAAATTAACAATGTATCCTCCAAAGTATGTGCGGTAGGAGAACATTGTAAAGGGGCACAGGTCATGGAAATTCAATCACAATTAACAACAGTCTGCTCACATGCCATCTCTGCCCATGTCAAGGTAATGAGAGCACTTGACAGCCTGGTTACTGAATCATGCCACAGGACCAGCATAGACATGGCTGGAATAAAGTATTGAGATACATCACCAGTTGGGTGCATCTCTCTATCAGCATACCAGTCACTGCATGACAGTCAATGAGTGGCACAACAGTTCCATGACATTGCCTATTTTCCCTCTCCCCCATTAACGATACGCATACTGCACTTCCGCGAACCCCAGTACAGGGAATGCCATTATTACAATCAACATCTCTGGCACTACATCAATGTACAAGCTATTGGAGATGCCAGAGACTGTTTGACACAGTATATGTCTACTTTTCTGTTGCAACACATGATAGCTTCATCTTTTGTCAGTCCACGCTGGCACATCCATAGATTACCAGGAACTGCAGAGACACACTTGGGGAGATATTTACCAAAGAGTCACACAGCAGGCAAGGAAAGCATCTTATTTAACATAATACGGGACATGAATGTCTTTTCCCAGCACTGGCGCACAATGTGCTGCCTAACTCCAACACAGGCACCCTTGCACCATGGTGCAAGAGTGCCTGCATTGTAAGCAGGATTGTTTTTGTGCAGGAAGGGATGCCTTCCTGCTCAAAAACAGTCCCCTGAGGCATTTTCCTCTAAAGCACAGATAGAAAGAAGAAGTAATGAGAAGCAACAGAGATATTTCTCCTCATTACGCCTCACATGGGAAGGCGTAGCATTCTGACACATTTGTTTAACAGGATCTGTAAATCTGGTACTGCTTCACAATCCATGGGTGGATGCGTGGGAACACCCACACTCGACCCATGGCACGCCTTCCCAGGGCACAGTAATGCAAAACAGCGATTTGCGATACGTTGTGCTCTTGTATGGCTTGATAAATCAAACTTAAGGGTTGTGTCACTTTCACACCCCATTGCGTGGCGCAAAAGCGATGCAACCCTATGATAAATATGCCCCTTAGCAACTAAAACAAACACATGCAAGACATGCTTATGGATTTAAGGCATGATATCATGGTAATGGCACACTTCACATCATTTTCACAAGATGACTTAATTTGTAACTTATAAGTGTATGCTTGATGTAAATGTGAATGTGAGAAAGTGCCTCTTTTTGCATGGTCACCCCCATTTTTTGTGAATTCATGATGTTGTTTTTTTAAACTCTGCACATGGTGCTACCCAGCCCCCATTGTATGTGCCTTGACCCCTAAAACATGGTAAATTTGGCTAACTCCAAATTGGCATATATAACTTCCCGGCAATACCATAGTATATGGTGCCGGAAATACACCAATGGCATGTAAACGTTAAATGTCACCTGTGAACTTTAATGAATGTTACACCAGCCACTAGTCAGCAAAGGGAACATAGCTTCAGGGTTCCTGTGTAGCCTGCCTCCTGCCGCTTTTGAAAATGCAGGCAAACCTGTCCAAACAATGATTTTTGCCAAGAAAGAACCATCCTTTTAATATTAAATAAGTCACCCATAAGGTGAATTTGTAGCCCACAAGGTAGGGTGCCTAGCATTTAAAAGTGGTGCATGCAAGAATTTTATGTTGGCATCTACCTACAGTGACCCCCAAAGTCCATTTTCATTATAAAGAGCTATAGCTTTCCTATGAGAAAAACTAAAGCTCAGACTAAAATCATAGCTCTGCTGTCTGTGGTTTGGGGCTAGCTACGTGAAAAATTCAAACATTATTTTTAATGTTTATTAAAAATCCAATCCAGTGTGAAGTTGTATCTTTAATAAATATTTAGGAAAAGTGACTTTTAAAAAGTTAGAATTTGTCTGCCTGAATCCCCAATAAACTAATCGCCATTGGCCTGCTGACAGATGCCCCTGGCAGTGTTTCCTCTTAATGAGGTGTGAAAACTGCTCCCAGAGTAGAAACAATGACTTAGATCTTTTGACAGGAAACCTTGGTGTGAGATATGTGACACATATCAGCTCAGGGAGGTCTGCTGGGGAAGGTTCAGGAACCTCATTAACTTGAAAAGGACCAGAGTGAGGCCTGCCTATTCATAGTTGAGTGTAAAGGGATGCCTGGGGAAGAAAAGCCTTTAGTCCCATGGGTTCTCTATAGCCAATTTTGCACCAGTCCAGTGGCTGTTGGTGTTGGTCCCTGAACCAGTGTGGCATAGTTGAGGAGGCAGGGACTGCTCATTTCCCCAAACATATCCCTGAATGGCATACAAGTCACCGCCAAGGACATAAAGACTATGCGATCTTGGATTTTGCAAAGAATAGTACAGGATTTACTGCAAAAGTGTAAGGTTTTGCACTTAGGAACTATTTCCTTGTTGGGTAGCGAGTGTTCAATTGTCACATCCACCCACTGGCTTGTGAATGCACCAAAAGCGGTACCTAGTCCGTAGCTCATTAGAATGCCCTGTGAACCTGCGGAAGAACAGAAGAACACTAAACCTGCTGTTTGAGACCTCTGTGGTGCCTGAAGGACTGGACCTGCTCCCATGGGTACCCAGGACTAAGAGTTGGACTCCGAGGGTCAGTTAGCTGACCTCCTGTGTGGCTCCAGAGACACAACAAGAGGCAAAGGGCCTTTTTCCTGAATTGCGCAGCTGAACAGTAGCAACTGGACCTAAAATGGATCATGCTGGTAGCCTCTGTTTGAGTGAGTTTTGGCCCCTATTTGCTGTCCCTGAAGTCTTGGAAGACTTAGAAGTGACCAAGTGAAGGTGCTCCAGAAACAGCGGTACGTCACAGCGAAAGTGTCCAATTTCGAAGGGACTTCGCTGTATACAGCTTTAGGCTTGTCCCACTAGAGAATTTTGAGCTCCATAAAAGAGACAAAGACCGAAGGTAGAGATTGTCAGTGCCTGAAGGCATGAAAAGTATTCGCTCAGCATAAGAACTTTGGCGACTGAAAATTTGAATTTCTCTTGTTCACAGCTTTTCTTGGCAAAACCAACAGCTTCAGTGGAACCTCACCCAGTGGCTATCAGGCTTAGAGAGGGCTTCCAAGAATAAAGCCTCCAACTTGCCCATTCATGCGATTTCAACTTCTAATTCAGAGACTAAGTCAGAAGGTAAAACCTTTGACCAGCATGAAACTGCTTGGTGTATGCAATCCACGCTCCATTGCATTTAGCCTGAAATCATGCTAGTAAACAGCAAACAGCAACTGCCAATTGGCGCTTTACTTTTTTTGGGTGTTGTTTTTGCCTTCAACCTTTAAAAATTCATTTCAATGGTTTCCCCTATTGGATTTTTGTCATTTTGGTGTAATTTTACTCTGACTTTTGATCTATTTTTATTAATTAGTTGTTGGAAGTGACTGCTAAGAATTATGTTATGTTATGCAGATATATAGAGCACACTATCACCCAGGAGGGTATCCTGGCACTGCGCAGGTGTGAGTCTAGCCATACTAGGGCATAATGGTTCTACTCGAAAAGCCAGGTCTTCAGATTCTTGTAGAATTCAAGAATGGAGGATGAGGCTCTTTTGTTTAGCGGCAGGTTCCGCCACGCTCTAGGAGTGATGTAAGAGAAGGCTCAACCACCAGTTATGGTTTTCCGTAAGTGAGGGATGTGTGCAAGTAGGGGTTCTCTGGAAGGTTTGTGAAAGCAGATGCGATTCTTGAGGTATACTGGCCCTGTGTTACTTACTGCCTTGAAAGTGTGGGTGAGGAGTTTGAATTGTGCTCGTTTGTGAACTGGGAGCCAGTGGAGCTACTTCAGGTGTGGTGTGATGTGAGTGTGGTGTGGAAGTTTGGGAGTGATTCTGCCTGCTAAGTTCTGAATGGTCTGCAGCCTTCTGATGGGTTTTTGTTCATCCTGGCATAGAGGGATTTGTAGTAGTCCAGCTTGCTTGAGATAAGCGCGAAAGTGACATATTTCCAGGTGCTGATACGGAGCCAATTGACAAACTCCCTCAGCTTCTTCAGGGAATGGAAGCATGAGGTATTGATTGCGTTGACTTGGCAGTCATATTGAGTTTGCTGTCAACGACGATCCAGAGCCTCTTGGCAGGGGTATGGGCCCAATATAGTAAATTGCACTAAGTCAAAAATAACTAGACAATGGAGGAAGATTGTGCCTAACTCTTTTGCAGAAGTGTTCAAGCCTCCCTCATTTGTTAAGGTAACTGACATTGAAGTAGGGCTGTCTGAACATGAGAGTGCATTAATGCTTGCTTTGGATAAATTAGCAACTTTTAGATCCTGCAAAAAAAAGACCTGTGTCATTTATGCCCCATGGTTCACATCAGAATTGCGTACAGAGAAACCACTATGCAAATGGCAGGAAAGACGATGACGTCAAACAAAACAAAACGGCTTCCAAAGAATTGTATAGGATGGCTTTGACCAGTTATTACCGTAATTTAAAACTAGCAAGAAAGCTGCATATATTGAATCTAATTGCTACTGCTGGTAATTCTTCAAAAGAACTGTTTAAAGTTCTAAAGTCCTTTACTAACCCTTCAGCTTGCACTCAAAGTTCTCAGGCATATCAAGCCTTGTGCGATTCACTAGCCAATCACTTTGAGGAGAAAATTAACATGATATACATGATATACATGATAGATTCTGTCAGACACGCCACCCGTGTGCATCATCTTGCAGCACACGTGGTATACGCGGCACACTGCGGTATCAGTGTACCTAACGACCCCTGTAGTGCAGACGATCCTTCTACCTCTGCTGGGTAATCATTCTTCGAATTGTGTGGCCTCAGAAGTAAAAAAGGAATACATCCAACAATTTTTTGGCCCTACACCTGTAGTGAAACGTGTAGCATACTTATCGCTACCCCATAACAAGACGCCTGTATTTCTGTACATTGGGTCCGGCTGGACCTTTTGAATTCAAGATAGTACCTGTATCTGAGGTGGCTTTTCCTGAAGAAGGCCTTTTGGTAGGCCGAAACGTGCGTAGAGAAACCACCCTGGAATTGTAATCGCTTCACGACACAGATACATGTTGCACATCAAAAGCCTAATAATAATGCCTAGCCTTGAAAAAAATGTTTAAAATAAACGAGTGTTTTTAAGTAATTAAATGTATCGGATCATGTACATAATATGTTGATAAACAAGGTTTCACATGTTGTAGATGCCTGTGCATGTATATATTTATGAATGATGAGGATGTATGAATAGATGAGTGTGGTGTGTATGAAGTTTGTTTATATTTTATATTGTAGAAAAAACATATATGGCTATCAATAAATATTATTTTTGTATTTTCCTATCACACCTGTCTCTCCTAATGTTTATTTGATGGTTTAGGATACAATAGTAGCTGAAGTTGCCCTAGGAATCTACAGTATGCATGATATACATGATATACATGATAGCCATGATTTACGGCCCCCATGCCCATCATGGAGGTAGGAGTCCCTCAGGGCTCTATTTTGAGCCCAACTCTTTTTAATTTATATATGTCACCCCTAGCCCCCTTGGCGGAAGCAAATGGCGCTAAGATAATTTCGTACGCTGACGATACTTAGCAGTTGTTCTCGTGAAACAAAGGCACAGACTTTGATGGGGACGCTATCAGATCCTGCCTCACAAAGGTCTATCAACGGCTGAAGGTTAACTAGCTCAAGTGCAACCCTGATAAATCAGAAATTGTTTTCTATGGTCTGCCTTCTGTGTGCAATTGGAGCCAATGGTAGCCGGAGGAATTGCCCCCCCCCCCAAGTCTTGCCCAATCCAAAGTTAAAAACCTGGGAATCTACATTGATAATGCCCTCTCTATGAATTCTCAAATACAGGCCCTGGTGGGAACCTGTTTTGGCCTACTCCGTATGCTGAAAAATTTATTTCCCCTCCTTCCTCCGGACTCCAGGAAGATTGTGGTTCAGGCGTTGGTTACGTCTAGATTAGACTACGCCAACGTCCTTTACTTAGGCCTACCGGACTACCTCCTTCAGCACCTCCAGGTGATGCAAAACTCAGCTGCTAAGGCGATTTTCAGACTGAAACCCAGGTCTCATATGGCCCCTCATCTCAAGGCCTTACACTAACTTCCAGTGAAGGAGCGGATAAAATTCAAAGCCATGGTCATATTTTTTATTTTTAAAGCCCTCCCTGGTAAGGGCGCTGGATACCTCAGAAGGTGGGTCTGTCGCTATGCACCTATCAGATCACTAAGATCATCTTCCTCTGATTTTGCTTGCATCCCCAAGGTCCGCTTGGCACATAGGGGCGGTAAATCTTTCAGTTTCCTTGGTGCTCAAGCATGGAATAAACTTCTGGCGGCACTGCGAGCAAGCACTGATTTGACAACTTTTAAGAAACAGCTGAAAACATGGCTTTTTAAGAGTTAAGTTGTCCATTGGGTGCAGTCATGTGTGAACCTCCAGCACCGGGACACTCCTGAGGGAGTAGCTGTGCACTTTATAAGCTAAAAACAAAAAAATAAATATGAGAACTTCTCGGATGTAAAGCCTCAGACTGCAGAGAATTCGGTTTCCGATAGTTTCAATAGCAGATGTACATCCAGTCTTGATCATTTTACTAGTGTGACGGTTAAGCCACTCAGCGAGCCATAGTCCTGGCAAAATGAGGGTCTCCATTAGACATCTGTCGGCCTAGGATCTTACCCTCTCTTTCAGAAATTCTTGCTCCTGCACTATGTTCCTTGTTCAACCTATCTATCATGAGTGGAAAAATCCCTTCAGCTTGAAAAGCTGCACAGGTGGTTTGTATCCAGAAGAAATCCAATGTGCAGTTGAATGATTTAACCAACTACTGCCCCATCTCATTGCTCCCTCTGTTGGGTAAGTTGCTTGAAGGCCAGATAAATAGTCAACTGTTGGCCTATTTGGAGGCCAATCACCTTCTAGATCCTCCCAATTTGGGTTTCGGCCTTGCCATAGCACTGAATCTATTTTAGTGGCTCTTACAGATCCCATTAGATGTGCTTTAGACATCAACAAACCTATTATGTTGGTTCTACTTGATTTATCCGCAGCTCTCAACAGAGTGTCACACTCCTGCCTTTTGGGGCGGCTATGAGAGTGTGGCATTTGTAGTCCAGCTCTGAGTTGGTTTAAGGATTTCCTCACTAATAGAACTCAGACCATTTCTCTAGGATATTTCAGATCCCGCACTGTTTTGTTGGATAAAGGTGTTCCTCAGGGCTCCTGTTTGAGCCCTACTCTATTTAATCTATATGTGGCACCTTTAGCCAGGATAGTGAAATCATATGGATTGGATCTGTATTCTTATGCAGATGATAATCAGCTTTTGATTTCTTTTGACTGTGATTCCAACCTAGTAAAAGAAGGTTTTGCAAATAGTCTGAAAGCCTTAGCAGTTTGGATGACTGAGGATCGTCTTCAACTGAATGCGGGAAAAACTGAGATCATGCTATTTGGAAAGGCTTCCAACCTATGGGCTTCTGACTGGTGGCAAGAAGAAATTGGCATTGCTCCAACCCCTAAGACAGTTGTCAAAAATCTTGGAATGTTTCTGGACCAATCTCTGTCTATGGAAGATTAGGTCTGTAAAACCGCAGGACTTTGTTTTCATATGTTACATCTGTTAAGACTGGCATTCCCATTTCTTCCTTTGTCAAAAAGGAGGTATGTAGTCCAAGCCTTAGTGGTGAGTCGCTTGGATTATGGCAATGCTTTTTTTGCCTCTGTTAATGAATCGTTGCCAAAACTATATGTGGTGCAAAACACAGCAGCCTGCCTTATCTGCAATGCTCCTGCGAGGTCCTTATCTGCTCCTCTTTCGCAGTCTCTACATTGGTTACCAATTCGCAAGAGTATTGTCTTCAAGATCTGTTGTATGACTCACAAAGCCCTAACGGGAAAGGGTCCTTGATACTTCACCTCAAGGCTTACCCTTTACTGTCCTGAAAGTGCTCTTCATTCTCGGGGCAAAAAGGCTCTTGCAATCCCTCGGATTAAAAGGTCTAGTTCAGGGGGCAGAGCGTTTTCCTATCTAGCCCCTCTCTACTGGAATGCCATCCTAGTTCATTTACATTTCTGTATGGACCATCTCAAATTCAGGAAATCACTGGAAACTGAACTGTTTTAGGGATGGCTTCCCGGTGGCTGCGACATGATGTTAGAAGTCTTCCTGCACCGAGATAGCCCTCACAGAGTGATTTGTGCGCAATATAAATGATAGTAACGTAACATAACATAGCATGGGGGAAGCGTCGGTCCTAGCTCTATTAGCACCAGATGGAGTCGTACGGTTAAGTGCTCCTCCAGAGGAGCACGATTTTAGTCTTGTCAGTGTCAGACATGGCTGATCTGTCTTTGCTCCTCACCTTAGTGTAGTCAGCATAAGACGCTTGCCACTTGAGTTCTTGCTGAAGCAACTGGAGTGTGCTCATGTCTGCAGCTGGTCTCTCCTCAACTTTTATAGTTTTTCAGAATGGATTTATAAATTGGGACCAGGCATTATTTCTATTGCACTGTAGCATACTGGATAGTTGTATATGCACTACTTGTGTTTTTATTGTACCCTAAACAGTCTGTGGGTAAATTAAACGTTGAAACATACCTTGGTAGAGTTAGCCTGAGAGGAGTTGTGTCAAACATGCGAAACAGGGGATAGTTCTTTTTTTTGGAAAGTGGTTACCAGGCCTTGCTTCGCGGATGGCTCTGGCCCAGTCATATGCTGTCACATCCTGGAACAGCAGTGTGTCGACCATTTGAAGGTGTCTGGAGTGTGCTCTTGTCTGCAGCTGGTCTCTCCTCAACTTTTATAGTGTTTCAGTGCTTTCAATATAAGAAGGAAAAACCAAGGAATATTTGGACCCTCACAAATTTGAATAGTTTCTAAATGATCTAGATGACAATGAATCGGAAATGGAACGTAAGGCTTCTTCTACATCAGCTGCATGTGATCTGAACATAACTTCTACCTCAGACACTCGTGGAAGATGGAAAACTGTTGCTTGAAACTGGTCTCATGGTGGCAAACTTAAGGCTTGGAAAGGGTCGCAACCTAGAAATAAATCAAGATCACTATTGAAAACTTGAACCAAGACAATTTTCAAAATCAAGGAAAGCCAGAATTTTTGTTCTGTAAAGTTTACATTGCATCCTTGTTATATTTTGATTGCAATGTTTACTTGATGGGGGGATTATTACTTTTTATTTCTAAGGCAAAATTTGTAACCACTAAATCCAATACATTATTCTTTTTCTATTTGGTTTATGATGATTTGATTTGTTGGTATTCTGCTCAATATTATATTTCCTCCTTAATCTTACCCTTCAATTTAGGTGATGCAAGAGGTATTTAGACATAATTCCTTTAGGGTTGACAGCTTCACCTCCCCCTCACTCTGTGTCATCTCATACACACTCCCCCAGCTAAAAGATTTATTAGAGTGTATGCTGTTGTCTAATCACTTATCGAACATATCCCTAGTTATTATTCATATTCTTATTTATTTTTTCATTTTGCAACCACTAGGATAATTATTTTCTGTTGTACTTCACAGTAAAATACTATAGAATCAGAGTTCATTGTCTCACTTTTTCATCATATCCTGCAGATACATTATTTTACTCATTCTTTACAGCCTCAAAGAAATCAATTGACTTATATTGTTCCTAATTTCCGTTATCCTCCTTTTATTTCTTCCTTCGTTATTTACTCTTTTTTATTACATAATTTCATTACTGCTCTCCACTTTTCTGTGCTACATGCTAACTACCTCATGCATTCTTCTCATATGAATCCATTGAAGATCACATCTTTAAATGTAAATGGTCTAATACATTTTATCAAGAGGATTTTTTTTTTACTTATATTGGTCAGAACAAACCAAATATTCCACTACTACAAGAAACCCATCTTACTTCACAAGAAAGTAATACATTTAAAGGAGACTGGGTTGGCCACGTTATACATGCAAGCATCACTTCTAATACGACACCCATTGATTCTACACCACAAAGGAAATGTGGTGTGGCCATTCTCTTTAATAAACTTACCATACAAGATACTTAAAAAATGGGAAGACTTAGAAGAACAATATATTTTTGTCAAACTCCGCATTAGCAATACATTCCTAATAGTGGGAACCAGTATAAACCAACAGATTCTAAAACTATCTTTCTATCCCAAATTAGTGTATTATTATCATTTTTTGCATCAACCTGTGTATTAATAGGAGGCGACTGGAATGTTACCATTATGCCATTCATTGATAGATCAGGCAAACCTGACATTCATCTCAATAAAGACAGATACATGTTACTTGACTTCGTCAAAGATTACATGCTTCAGGAACCATGGAGACTGTTAGATTCAAATGAAAAGGACTGTACCTTTACAACATGCCCACACTCAATACGCACAAGAATTGACTATTTCTTAGTTTCTCTCTCAGTTCTACAGTTGGTAACAAATGTAAATATTGTCCCTTGTAGCATATCCAATGATGATCTCATAGAAATTCACTTATATATAGGTCTATCCCACTCCCCGAACCCCCCTTGGAGATTCAACATTTCCTCATATAAGACACACCAAGAAAAACTTCAAATATGTTTACACTTTGAACAATTTTTGAAAGACAATGACCATTCAGTTTCTAATGCACATACATCGTGTGGCACAGGGAAATCGGTAATATTAGTCTTGATAATGAAAGAGACAGCACTTCATAAAAAACAAACAAACTACTTTAGATTTGGTCTTGAAAAATAAATCTCAAAACTTATAGCTACTTCCTCCCAAACAGAATCTTCAGAAATATTGATAATGATATTATCTGCAAAATTCACTTTGAACAATCTTTATACATCTTATGCAGAGAAATGTTTATTCCGTATTCATCAACGACACTATGAACACGGGGAAAAAGCTGGGGGACTACTGGCTTATCAGTTACGCCACAAGAATCTTCAAGAGTAAACCCCAATATAAAAAATTCTAGAGGGGCATTACTCACTCATCCTTGTCACAATTTCAGAATTATTTTGAAACACTTCACACGCCCAGGATCTGTTTGGATCAGAAAGAGGAAGATACCTTCTTTTCAAAACTTAACCTCCCTAAACTAACACAAGAACAAAGAGAAGAATTAGAAGGAGGCATTATATAAATGCTGGTAGATATCGAGGAGGAACTTGTTGGGGCTATAGCCTCTGGGTTAAGTATAGAGAATATATTGCATAAACTTGCTCTGGCAAGAGCCGCAATAGGAGAAATCTCAGCAGCAAGAGCAGCTGAAAAGTATGTTGCATGGTGGCAAGACTGTCATGAGTATAATAAATGGGTCGGACATATGCTGGCAGTACGGACAAGACAGAAAGCTGTTAGGTTTGAGATCCTTGAGATTAAGAACAAGAGGGGAAACTTATTTACTGGCTCCACGGGCATACAGGAGGAATTCCGCAAGTACTATGAGAAATTATATCGTGAGGATAAGTGCTCCGAGGAGAGTTCAATAAGAGATTACTTAAGTCTTATTCAAATGGAGCAGCTTTCTCCAAAAGACGTTGAACTCTTAGATGCTCCATTCTCAAAAGAAAAAATATATAGAGCACTCAGCGATCTCCCTTCCGGAAAGGCTGTGGGACCTGACCAGATTCCTCCGGAATTTTACAAAGCCTTTCTCACTATTCTAGGTCCCGATTTCATTAACACGCTAAGGCAGGCTCAAAAGGGGGTGCCCCCGCCCCCCAGAGTCATGGGCCTGGGCCACCATTATTACTTTCTTGAAGAAGGGGAAGCCTCCAACCAAGGCCGGGTCCTATAGACCCATAGTGCTCATGAACAGCGACGCCAATTTATTTTCAAAGGTATTAGACTGCCGGCTTGGCCTGATGATTGGTAAGGTGATCTCTCCCCAGCAGCATGGTTTTATTCCAAGCAGAGTTACCACGGATCACATACACAGGGTGGTTACACTGTTTGATGCTGCTGCAATCGCCGGAGACCATATGGCACTGATCCTGCTTGATGCCGAAAAAGCGTTTGATACGGTCTCCTGGGATTACGTGTGGGCTGCCCTAGAATGGTTTGGTATAGGCAAGGGTTTTGTTGACGCTATACGGGTAATGTATCGGGCCCCCGCTGCCCTGCTTCGTTTGAATGGAGGCCATACAGAACCACTCTTGATCACAAGGGGGACAAGACATGGTTGTCCTTGTTCCCCACATTTGTTTTATTAAGAAAATTGAGGCCAATATGAGATTTAAACCTATGTGTTTTCAAGGACACAACACCAGAATTCGGAGATATGCTGATGATTCGGCGGTTGTAACATCTGATCCCCAGGTAGAGTTAGCAGAAATCGAGAAAGAGACCTGGTCATTCGGGAGGATTTCTGGGTATTCACTCAATCAGCAAAAAATTCAAATAGTAATAAATAGCATGGTTTATCTGGAGGATCCCAGGGTGATGCAGTTCACAACTTATCTATGGATAAATATAACATCAGGGCTGGAGCAAATTGTGGAGCTAAACCTAGCCCTGGTCATCCAGAAAGGGAAGAAGAATTTTGATAGGATGAATAACTTACATCTGTCTATTGTTGGTTGGTGCAATATTGTTAAGATGATCTTTCTTCCCAAAGTCCTCTACCTCATTAGAGCAATACCTCTGGAAAAGGAAAAACGCTGGTTTAAGGGGATGGAAGACGTGATTAACAGGTTTATATGGGCATTTGGGAAGACAAGGAGAGCCCTGAGATTTATGACAGTTCCTAGGGATAGAGAGGGATGGGCCGTCCTGGACTTAAGAATGTACTATTGGACCACAGTGCTTCAGTACATGTGTGGTCTAGTGGGGGAACTCCATGGATCGATGGAATAGGAGGGGGCCACCTGACACTTATGAACTATTACTAGGAGATGATGCACAAAATTGGTTCTTGAAATACAAGGAACCCAGCTACTATAAGAAAGTCAGATTAAAAACCCTCTCAGCCGCTTTTCGGGTATGGGTGATTCTAAGGAAAAAAATAGGGCTTGGGAGGATGAATTTCTATACTCCGCTCTTCAGGAACCCATTACTGGAGTATTGGGGACCTCATTGATGCAGATGGAATTAAGCCATTTGAGGAAGTTCAAATCAATTATGGGGTTGATTGGAAAGATTTTTTAAATATCTGCAAATACTCTTTTTAGCTCTGCAAAGACTCTATTATGGAGGTGGTAAGGGATAACGAGGAATGCACTATCAGTCATATATACGGGGGCTGAGCCAACTAATGCAGGACGACTTTGAGAAGCAAGTTGAGAAATGGAAACAAAAGGTAGGCACAAACTGCGTCAGCGTTCTAGACTAATTGAAATTAGGCTGGTCTATCCTGTGTTTGGCCGGGTTACAGGCGCAACATTATAAAGCAATTTTCTCGCTGTATTCTACACCGGCCAAGATAACTCAATGGGGGGGCCTAGCTGGGGTTTGCTGTCCTCGCTTAGTACAGAAGCAGATCTAATACATATGTTTTCAACTTGTCACCTGCTAGAAGCCCTGAAGAAGGATATAGAACATTTCTTAAATCAATCCCTGAAAATAAAAGCAACGCTTTCACCAGAACTAATACTGATAGGGATCAGTAGCAAAGGAACGACAGGGACACATCAATATTTGTTGTTTTTGGCCATGGTAGTGATTAGAATTTGTATTTGTTCGGCTTGGTTGGAACCGCTCGCCCCAACATTTCAACAATGGCCTGCGCGGCTTTTACCCATTTTTATCTTGAAAAGGGGGTTGTGAAAGGAAGGGACGGAGGGCAAGAAAACTAGAAAGGTGTATATGGGCTCCGATTTATAGTTGGAAAAAAGACCGAGTGATAGGCCAAGATTAATCATGAGTTGTCTGTATTTTAAGTATGTCGTATAATATTAATTGTAGTTTTTAAATTGATGGTATTTGGATCTCCATGCTCCCTCAATATTGTACTTATTATATTATTGGCTGAATTGCCTCATGTATTTATATGTGTATTTATCTATTTGATCGTGTTGAATTAGAAAAAAAAAAAAGAATTCTATAAAATCACAAAAACATACTCTGTCCCAATCTTAAGATCTATCTTCATCAAAGCATTACAATTGGGACATTTATCTCCTTATTTCTTACACGCTCGCATCACAGTAATCTCCAAACAAGGTAAAGACCCTTTGGAATGGTTAAGTTATAGGCCGATCTCATTAATAAATTCAAATGTTAAAATTTTAGCCAAAGTCTTAGCTAATCACCTTAACTAAGTCAGTACTTCTCTTATCCACCCATCTCAGGCTGGCTTTGTTCCAGGTCGATCCTCTATTATTCACCTCCGCACTTATTATGACAATTGCGTAACGATACTGAGGAGAAAACCCGTCTTTCCCTGGATGCGGAAAAAGCTTTTGATAGAGTAGAATGGGGCTTCCGTACCATTGAAAGGATGGGATATGGTAAAGATTTTATCACTTTAACCAGAGGCATGTATTATTCACCCACAGCAGCTGTTACATGCAGTGGCTTTACATTCCCATATTTCCGTATCCATCGTGGCACTAGACAAGGTTGTCCATTATCTCTGTTAATATTTCTTTTGGCTTTAGAAAAGCATTGTAACCACTGCTGGGGAAACTAATGCCTTTTGTTATGCAGACGATATCCTTTTGACTCTTTCACATCCAAAATCATCTGCAACCTCTTTAATTTCACATTTAACCATTTTTTTCAAATTGTTCCGGTTACAAAATTAATTGGTCTATATGTGAAGCACTACCACTGAGTCCCACTACCACTAAAGCCTCTATTTGCGATCTCCCCTTTAAATGGTTACATTCCAAATTAAAATATTTAGGGATACTCCTTAACCCTGGCCTAAAAGATATGATGATGGCTAATCTCAATCCTATTATTGACTAGGTTAAAAGAGGTTTTCACCATTGGACACTCCTAAATTTATCACTTTGAGGTACAGCACAAATAATTAAAATGAACACGATCCCCAAATGTAATTGTATTTTTGGGATGATACCACTATCCACTCCATGGCCATTTTTCAAAAAACATTTCTTCTACTATTTCGCGATTCATATGGGGAGGTGATAGGCCGCTCTTGTGTGGCCCAAAGTTACACACTTCCTCATTGAAAGGTGGTCTACATCTTCCTCATTTAGAATATTACTGGATTGTACAACAACTAGCTCATTCTACTTATATGCTCTCAACAAATGGGAACACTCCACTTTGGGTTATACTCGAACAGTATTTACTTAAATCTGACACTCCGCTTGCTATTTATTATACTAAACGCCCACGATTTACAAATTTCTCTAACCCCGTTATTTATTCTTCTCAGTTAGCTTGGCAAAAGGAACACTCCTTTGCAAACTACATTGTCTAACTACATTTTCAAGCCCCCTTGTGGAATAATGCAGATATCACATACATGGAGAAAGAACTCAACTGGCATATTTTAGCTAAACATAAAATAAATCATATTTCCGACATATTTACACAACAATACTCTTTAAAATCCTTTCTAAATTTTGCAACGAAAGTTCGATCTCCCTTTATTTCAATTCAATAAATATATTCAACTGACTACTGACCTTTCTTTCAGCATGGCAAAATCCCAGAGCATAACTTCACAACCACCAATTACACAATATATTCACATTTGGAAGAACTTCAGAGGAACTGTTTCTGGTATTTACGCCTTTCTAATTGATCACTGTTTTTTATTTAAACAACTAGTAATCTAACATACTGGTGGTCTTCATGTTTGAACACAATATTCTCAGATAAGGAATGGGTCACCCTACTTGAACTACAGCAAAGGGTTTAGAGACTCCCCTCCTAAATGTAATTACTAAAAAAGAAATTATCGTTGGCACTGGTCTCCGGCCAAATTGCATTCAGCCAAACTTAGAGCTCGATTTTGATCTTGGTGGTCGGGTTACTCCGTCACAATGGTGGCGGATATCCTGTCCGCCGAAATATAAATCCCATAGGATATGATGGGATTTATATTTCGGTGGACGGATATCCATCACCGTTGTGACAGAGTAACCCATCTGCCGAGTTATAAATCAGGCCCTTAGTCTCAAGTCCCTTTGTTGGAGATGCCGAGAACATGGTTGTGATATAGTACACATATTATGGGAATGTCCAAAAAATACACCCTTTCTGGTCCTAAATTGAAAGCTATTTAAACGAATACTCCCCTATTCCACTCTCCTTAATGAATCGTTTATCATTTCTTCATGATGTTTCAGGCTTGTCTCCCATTTCTATTCATACCTTTAAGTGGCTTTCTTCTGCTCTTAGAGGGTCATTACGATGGCGGACGTAAAAAAATCCTCCCGCAATGGTAGCGGAAATTTACCGTCCGCATGGGCCGTGGATACACCGCCGACACTATTATGATCAACCGCCAAAATATTCCAACCGCGGCGGTAGGAGGCATTGAAAAAACGCCCGTAGATGTTGGAGATTGTGAAAATCCAACCGCGACGGTCGGTATAATAGCGTAAACACCTAAAACAACCGCCAGGCACGCGGAGTGACCGCCAATGATATTATGATATCCCCGATGTTACAGCGGAACGTTCCACTGTTTCCGTCCGCAGTGGTCGCGAACAGTAATGAATGTGAGATACGGCGGAAGGCCTGAAGCATAGCCACCACTGCGGATGCTCCGCCAACAAAATGGCGGACAAGGAAAAAAAAAACAATCAGGCCACCAAATGCACATAGGCAAATAGCCCTGCCCCCAAAACAACCTGAAACATCCAAATGACACACCCCCATGGCAAATTCAAATATACCAATCACAGGACAACCCGCACACCTGACAGCAATACACCATCTTGACACACCCTCATAGCTGAGCATAAAATCTGTGAAGACCTGGCTATTTAACAAGTAATCTTTTGCTGTTAATTTTTATTATCTGGTCTCTCTTTGCCTAGCGCCGGGAAACCCTTTTTGGGTAGCTGTAGCGCTCTATAAATTAAATAAATAAAATAATAAATAAATAAAAACAGCCCCTTCCCTGACCACAATCCTTTGCACTACTCCAGCCCTGAAGGAACCAAACCCTGCAGCACATTGGATAGGCAAAACACCACACATCTCACCAGCACAACAACACACACACACACACCACCTACACCACCCACACCACCCTCACAACTGCACCCCAAAACATCTGCACAGCGCACACCATGGCACATCACAAAATGCCAAAATTCACAGACACTGAGCTGACAGTCATGGTAGATGAGATAATTAGAGTAGAACCACAACTCTTTGGTAGCATGGTCCAACAGACACCATTAGCCACAAGGACAAACATGTGGGTAAGGATAGTGGACAAGGTCAATGCAGTAGGGAATGTGCCCCGCAACAAGCATGAAATCATGAGGCGGTGGCATGACCTGAAGAGTGTTGTCAAGAAGAAGAGGGCCAAGAACCGTCAGCTGGCTGATGCGACTGGTGGAGGCCCTCCCATTCCACCAAAACCATTCTCTGCGTGGGAGGAGAAGGTGCTTGCCATCCTGCATCCAGAGAGTCTGGAAGGAATACCCGGGGGAGTTGAGGCTGGTAAGTACCAACTAATGGATACCATGAAACTGCCATGTACTGTCTTGCACAACTACAAAGCTACATCCCTGAGGCACAAGTACAGGGAAGTGTGTTTGGAATAGGGAGGCCTGCACTACAACTCCCACCAGGCCCCCTTGTCCCACAGCTGAGCAGGATGGACTACTCCCCCCCCCAGAACCATGTGGCAGTCATTGTGTGCTACACCCTCACCGTACAGGTAGGTAGCCATCTTTCCAGGGAGATGTGTTTGGAATAGGGAGGCCTGCACCACAACTCCCACCAGGCACACCCTGCCCCATCCCTCAGCAGGATGGAGCACTCCCTCCCACCCAGAAGCATGCCTCAGCCATTGTGTGCTTCACCCTCACCTAACAGGTAGGTAGCCATCTTCACAGGGAGGTTTGTTTGGAATAGGGAGGCCTGCACCACAACTCCCACCAGGCCCCCTTGTCCCACAGCTGAGCAGGATGGATAACTCTCCCCACCCAGAAGCATGCCTCAGCCAATGTGTGCAGCACCCTCCCCTAACAGGTAGGTAGCCATCTTTACAGGGAGGGTTGTTTGGGTGTGGGAGGCCTGCCCCACAACTCCCACCAGGCCCCCTTGTCCCACAGCTGAGCAGGTTGGATAACTCCCCCACCCAGAAGCATGCCTCAGCCAATGTGTGCAGCACCCTCACCTAACAGGTAGGTAGCCATCTTCACAGGGAGGGTTGTTTGGAATAGGGAGGCCTGCACCACAAGCCCCGCCAGGCCCCCTTGTCCCACAGCTGAGCAGGATGGATAACTCCCCCCACCCAGAAGCATGCCTCAGCCAATGTGAGCAGCACCCTCCCCTAACAGGTAGGTAGCCATCTTTACAGGGAGGGTTGTTTGGGTGCAGGAGGCCTGCCACACAACTCCCAACAGGCCCCCTTGTCCCACAGCTGAGCAGGATGGATAACTCCCCCCACCCAGAAGCATGCCTCAGCCAATTTGTGCATCACCCTCACCTAACAGGTAGGTAGCCATCTTTACAGGGAGGTGTGTTTGGAATAGGGAGGCCTGCCCCACAACTCCCTCCAGGACCCCTTGTCCCACAGCTGAGCAGGATGGATTACTCCCCCCACCCAGAATCATGCCTCAGCCATTGTGTGCTTCACCCTCACCTAACGGGTAGGTAGCCATCTTCACAGGGAGGGTTGTTTGGAATAGGGAGGCCTGCACCACAACTCCCACCAGGCCCCCTTGTCCCACAGCTGAGCAGGATGGAGCACTGCCCCCGATCCAGAAGCATGCCTCAGCCATTGTGTGCTTCACCCTCACCTAACAGGTAGGCAGCCATCTTTACAGGGAGCGTTGTTTGGAATGGGGAGGCATGCCCCACAACTCCCACCAGGACCCCTTGTCCCACAGCTGAGCAGGATGGATTACTCCCCCCACCCAGAAGCATGCCTCAGCCATTGTGTTCTCCACCCTCACCTAACAGGTAGGCAGCCATCTTGACAGGGAGGTGTGTTTGGAATAGGGAGGCCTGCCCCACAACTCCCACTAGGCCCCCTTGTACCACAGCTGAGCAGGATGGATTACCCCCCCACCCAGGAGCATGTGTCAGAAAGTCCACCAAAAAATGACAACATGACAGGCAAGCAGACAGTGCATGCACCCCACCATTCCTCAACAAAAGCATTGAGCTAGATGACAACACCAGGCCTCACATCACAACAAAATACACCCCAATAAAATAGCAATTGATAGTATGCAGACAGCTAAGCGTATGTAACAGTGACAGAAACAGAACTGTGACTCAACTAAACCCATGTGTAAGCAAATCAGGGACCATATATGCACTGCACCGAATGCCATCTGGAAATTCCATGGGTGCTGAGCATGAAGGACCATAGTAACAATAAACAGGCATGGTCTGTTGACCAATGAAATCCTAGCACAGAACATTTCAAAGGTATGCATGAGATAACAATGGTACAATGGCTAGTACATGTGCATATGTAACATCTGCCAGGAAGAGTAACCAGCAAAGATGCATCACATCAAGTTGTACAGCAGCCAGTTGTCAGATGAAAACCTTTCAGCTTAATACTAAGAGCATCACGTGGGGCATGGTATCCAATGACTTGTCACACCATGGAAAAAGATGTATGTACCTCCACATCATGTCATGACGCACATCACTGTGCAGACATACAATCTATGAAATACGTAAATGTGTGTTGCATAACATGTATATAAGAGACATCAAACACAGCAAGCCTGATGGGTGTAAGTCACTGACTATGTACCCTCGGTTCCACAGGTGACCAACAACTGACTGCAGAGGACGACAACCTCAACCTGCAGAGCCAGTCTCCTCCCCGGAACATGGACACTCTGATGCAGAGTCCCTGGATTCTTTGGACGAGGAGCTCCAAGTCGGCCCATCTGGTGTGCCAGGGCGCAACCGGTCACATGACCCCACTGCCCCCCCACCCTCAGCAACAACATCAATGCTGACCCCTGCTGGAACGACCTGTGCCGCCACCACCACTACCATTGCTGCCTGCAACACTCGCCCTGCACCAGAGGATGCCCAGCCCACACCAACAACTGCGGAGGGCAGGGAGAGTAGGCGTGTGCTAAGAGTGGTGAGGCAACAGGTCAGTGATAGCAGGGCAGGTGGGAGGACAAGTGGGACTCCAACCCCACCGGACACTGTGACCGAAGCCCTGGCTAACATCACCAGAGTTGTGTCTGCCTATGAACACAAACAGGCACATATGGGCCAGGCCCACGAAGATGCCCTGGAGCTCCAACGTCTGCTGAGGTCCTTGGACAACCGTATGGGACAAATAGTGGACCTCATGGGCCACTTAGTGGCGGTACTGAGGGACAGGCCAGTGCCACATCACACACCTCCACCTCCCCCCGTTGTCATGCAGGATGACAGTTCATCATCCACCCCTGCGGGTACGGAGAGGGGTGACTCCTCAGATCCCACTGGCCCAGCAGACGATGCCCCCCCTGCCAAAAGAAGAAGGGGCCGTCCAAAGAAAAACTTGGGACTCACCCGTGGCAAAGCACCTGCCAAACGCCAGTCAAGGAGCCAGCCATGATGGCAACACTCTTCACCCTGCCATTGACTTTCTACACTGTCCTTACCCACACTGCTGTGGTAATGGCATACGTCTGTTGGACTGTGTCACCACATCAATGTGGTGCCTACTTGATTGTCTCATCTACCATCACTGCCGACTGATAGATTCACCATTCACACTTATGTAAATATCAACTTCCCTCTCACATATACCCATTGAAAATAAACAACAATAACGCACCAATGTAGTTGAGTCTGCTCCATTTTTATCACTGTATGTGCAATGTTTACCATGGTTACAATGTCACAGTAGCATGGATCCTCTGTAGGCAAGGAGAGGCGGAAGGGACCTAGCAAAACACGACAGAACAAAAGTCACTAGTCAGGTGGTGGCATCACAGACATCACACAACACATGTCCTCAACGTACACCAATATGCACACATTACAATGTGCTTGAGGGAACAAAACACAGGCAATGTTATATTTAACTCTCAGCAGACACAATCAATCAAAACTTCTTCATTAACAAACCAATTTTCTTTATGGACAAGGAATACTATATATCCAAGTTTGTACTGAATTACTTTATTATACCTTCATAATTCATATCTTTCTTTTTTTGTACTTTATAATTTTATATAAAACTAAAAGAATCAACAATTATTATCCATTTATAATATACTGTAAACAATATCTAAACAATTCAAATCATTCTAGCATCACGTTGTCTTATTCTCATTGAATTAATTGATACAAATATGTGAGTCAACAATTAATTTGACCATACATTCAAGATGTTGCAATTGATTGATGAAAAAACATGAAGAATGAAGACTGACGGCTTTTTAACACACAAAATTAAAGACTGGCGGTTTTTTAACACACAACGCGTTTCGGCTATGCCTTCCTCAGGAACTCCGTCACAGTTTAAACTCTTGTATATATATAATGTTGAACATCTGAATATAGGAATGGCTGAGAATGATTCCACTCTCTGACTTTACGCTCTCTCTGTTTATGCCTGAAGATTGATAGCAGAAAGCCAAGCAAAATGTTTGGTATATATATATCTCCAAATTTTGTTTGCTGGTCACCACCTTTATAAGCAATTACTACTGGGACCAGCGCTGATCGCAGCTGACAGTCCAGCAAAATTTCCCGACTAAATATCTGAAGTGCTGTGATCCTACGCGCATGGCTCGATGGTTACAATGTGCAACAGTACCAACATAGACATCCTGTAGCTGTGCCAAACTACCCTGTATCCAACACATAGGCAGCCAGCACTGAGTCAACAACAGGATGCAGTCACAAAGATCACATATACCTTCACGCAAACAACTACATCAACAGACAATGGACCAGGTGTACATTGTCACTCACCATCAAGTGAAGTAGCGGTTGATGAGTTGCTGACGCTGGTTGACACCTTCCTCCTCTCCACTATCCTCGTCACTGGACATTTGTGGGATCGCAGGTGGGGGCCTCGGCTGGTCATCATCATCCAGGATCATGGGGATTCCTTTCCGTAAGGCCAGGTTGTGCAGCATGCAGCATGCTACCACTATCTGACACATCTTTTTGGGTGAGTACATGAGTGCCCCTCCGGTCCTGTCCAGGCAGCGAAATCTCGATTTTAGGAGACCAAAGGTTCGCTCCACCACCCGACGTGTTCTCCCATGGGCATTGTTGTAGCGGACTTCAGACGGTGTCCTAGGATTGCGCAGTGGGCTCAGCAACCAAGGTCTGTTGGGATATGCAGAGTCACCTAGGTGTGAAAAACACATACCGATTAAGTGATACAACTGTGGCGGACGACAGCATGGCACACACAGCACCCAACTTGACTCTGCCCACTCACCCACAATCCATGCCCGCTCCGGAAGTAGATTGGCCATCAGCTGGGGCACAATGCTGTTGTGCAGGATGTAGGAATCATGTGCAGAGCCGGGAAACTTGGCACAGACATGCAATACGATCATATCGGCCTGGCACACCACCTGCACATTGATGGAACGTGAATGTTTACGATTCCTATATATGTGTTCCCGTGCCTGTGGTGGAACCAGGCCAACATGTGTGCAGTCAATTGCACCTACAACATTAGGGATGTGACCAAGGGCATAAAAATCCGCCTTCACAGCCGCCAAAGCCGCCCTCCTTGGAAAACTTATGTATCGGTCTTTGTATTGCATCATGGCCGACAGGAAATCCCGTAGCACCATGCTGAAGGTGGGCTGAGACATCCCCCCTGCAATGCCCACTGTCTCCTGGAATGACCCACTAGCCAGGAAATGCAGTGCCGCCATCACCTTCGATTCAGTTGTCAATGCTGTTGGGTATGTCCTGCCAGCCCGCAGGTGTGGCTCCAACATGGCACACAGGTCTTGGATGTTTGTGCGGTCCAGACGGAATCTGCGTATTATGTCATCATCCTCAATGTTAGCCAGCAGGGTGACTGGACGATACACATTAGGTCGCCTCCTAGGTGAGATGAAAGGGGACACGTCATTGCAACAGAACATGCGATGTGCACAAATCCATAGCTTGTGATTGACACAGCGCAAACATTGACTGGCATCACAATGCACCATACAGTGCAAGTCAAAAGTCGTGACACCTTGAGAAAACATTGTAGTACACTTGTTCAGTATTCGCACAGTGAGAACAACCAACATGGAAACTGTTTCTGCGAATGCTAATAGTCACATTTCAAAGTCTTGTGTAAACAGCCCTGACAGTACTGGATACAGGACATGTGTGAAACAGAAACACTGCTGGCTTCCAAGTGGCTGCTGTACCTGCCACACATTCTTGTGCAATAATGACAGGGGACACATGAACAACAACATTTGTCTAGTTCTGAAGTACTCATTATGGAATTTGAGCCACTGCAAATCCACACAAGTTTAGAGACACCCTCATACATATTCACAAGCCTGTGCTAATATCCACCGTCATCAGTACACATGCCATACATGCTGGTAATCACAATTCAAAGTCAGTCAATGACTAATAATGAAAAGCATTTGCAGATTCTGTGTAGCCGTGGATCAAGACACAATGACACCACTGCACAATATCATCAACAAGCAGACAGATTGTCAATGTGGCACACAAAAAGTGGAAAAGGTACGTGATCCAAAAGGACTGCAGACAAACATTAATCTGCACTGAAGTTGCACTATGACATGCAGTATGAAGGTAGCACAGCCCAAACACACAACTAAAGTACAACAGTTGCCATGGAGCTAATCATCCAGCTGCTTGGAGACACAACAGTGCCACAAAAACAACCGACAACACCACCAGGACAAAGCCACACCAGTATACCTACAACTCAGCGCATGAATATGCTGAGTACATAACAAAAACACAACAGCCTCATACACATAACAACAGCGGATGTCATCGCACAACACAGGTACCAATGGACAAACATCAATAGCATCCTGAGCCACATTCCCCACAGGCTGTCAGGAACAACACAGCGGACTATCAACATCCCTCCGCAGACAAAGATGCTGGCTGTGCATCACTTGCTGGCCTCTGGTACCTTCAAAACAACAAAAGTTAGAGTTGGATGAGTGTCACAGCCAGCCCTATCAAGGTTTATCTCACGTTTCTTGGATGCCATCATTAGCTTGATTCAACAGCACCATCAGTTCACCCACACTGCGCAGGAACAGCTTGTGCCCCAGAAAGGCTTCTACGCCATAGCAGGCTTATCCACTCGTGTTTGTTCAATGTCACTGCACACGTGTCCTACGTGTGCACCCTGCCAAAACTGCACACAATTACTGCAAATGAAAGCACACGCATCACATCAATGTGCAGCCAATTGTGGCACACCGTCTACTGTTCACAGATGCCATATCAAATTTACCAGTCAGTGAGCGCCATCACCACCTTTGGCTACAGTCCATCATCCAAGGCAACAATCTTCATGTGAACAAGGTCAATGCACCTGTCCTATGTGGGTACCAACGTAACACACCACACACATCAAATCCACTATCAACATACTCACAACTGTGGAAATATACATGTAACAAAATCACATATGACAGGCCGAACAACATGAGCACATACCAGACACAATATCACAAGTAATGGTGATGACATTTGACAGATATGGGGACAAAACATACCCAAAGGCAGGGATACAAGTGAAAAATGATAAGGATGTACAGAATGCCAAGTGTGCTGGTGATGTAATTAACATCCTTGAGTATGTAGAGCACACACATGTCCATGTGGACATATACTGTAGGATTTGCTACTGCGAACAATAACATAACATGAAGGCAGTAATAGGTGATACCAAACAGACAACAGTGTGACACATGTGGTGAGTAATGAAAATAATGCTGAAATGTCTGTACAATCATGTACTGTATAGTGACATATTGTGTGAGACATGGACATGTGTGTAAATATTGGGATCATATATGAAATTGGGGCTAAATTTGGGGCTCAGATATGAAATTGGGGATGAATTTGGGGGTCAGATATGAAATTGGGGCTAAATTTGGGGGTCAGTTATGAGAATGTGTGTAAATGTGGGCTCACATATGAAATTGTGTAGGAGTAATGTGCCCCATTAGTACTTTCAGTGTGGCAATTGGTGTTAGATATGAAGTTTAGGCTGTCATTACTATCTATAGCCCATTAGAATTCCATCAAGTGCCATGATATTTTGTAAGTGACCACTGTTCGAAGTACAGATATGACCCATGACATTGACACAGCACGATGTGTCCATTGGTGCCTTAAACGTGCTCAAACAACACTGTCATGCCCATAGTCAACAATGTCAGGCTGCACCCTTGCCGTAGCTACCGCCTGGCACCAGCGGTGTGGCACCGCCATGGCCCAAGACACCATAGCGGGATTGATAGGCACATGTCTAATGGCTGTTGGCATGCTCCGACACCCAGATCCCGGTCACTCATAGTAATGCATGTGCCCGGAATCGCGGTAGCTACCGCCTGGCACCAGCGGTGTGGCACCGCCATGGCCCAAGACACCATAGCGGGATTGATAGGCACGTGCACATGTCTAATGGCGGTTGGCATGATCCGACACCCAGATCCCGGTCACTCATAGTAATGCATGTGCCCGGAATCGTGGTAGCTACCGCTTGGCACCAGTGGTGTGGCACCGCCATGGACCATGCCCTTCCAGCCAATGGGAAGCGCTATCGCGGTTGCCTGATGCAAGTTTGAAAATTGCGGTAGGCGAGCTCCGCCACCGCGGGGCCGGTCATTGGATGCACTTGAAAGATGCACCACCGCGGTACCGCACGCCTGTCCCCTGCGATGTGTCACCGCCCTGGACCATGCCCTTCCAGCCAATGGGAAGCGCTATCGCGGTTGCCTGATGCAAGTTTGAAAATCGTGGTAAGCGCGCTCTGCCATCGCGGGCCGGTCATTGGATGCACTTGAAAGATGCACCACCGCGGTACCGCATGCCTGTCCCCTGCGGTGTGTCACCGCCATGGACCATGCCCTTCCAGCCAGTGGGAAGCGCTATCGCGGTTGCCTGATGCAAGTTTGAAAATCGCGGTAGGCGTGCTCCGCCACCGCGGGGCCGGTCATTGGATGCACTTGAAAGATGCACCACCGCGGTACCGCACACCTGTCCCCTGCGGTGTGTCACCGCCATGGACCATGCCCTTCCAGCCAATGGGAAGCGCTATCGCGGTTGCCTGATGCAAGTTTGAAAATCGCGGTAGGCGTGCTCCGCCACCGCGGAGGCGGTCATTGGATGTATTTGAATGAGGCAGACCTGGAACACCAATTGCAGCAGCTTAGAACCACAGACACGAGCCCTGGGGGCTATATATGTGTGTGAGGGAGCCACACATTGCCACAGCTCACTGAGCCTGCTGCCTGAGACCCCTCACCTGCTGCTGCCTCCAGGGACTGCTGCCTGAGACCCCTCACCTGCTGCTGCCGCTGCTGCTGTCTCCTGCCCACAGTGATGGCGAGGACTGAGAAGATCCGTGCCACTCCCTTCACCCCCGAGGAACTGGAGGTCCTGGTGGACGAGGTGCTCACCAAGTATCCAAGGCTATATGGTGCGCGAAATGTCATGGTAAGTATCTCAGGGTGTGAGTGAGAGTGTAGGGGGGGCACACATGAAGTTGATCTGCTGCAGTATGTGCGTGAGAGTGTGGGGTTGGGTCATGCACTGCCTAGCATGCTGTTTCCAGGGAGAAGGTGTGTGTAGCCTATTCCACACGTTTGCCTGCCTTCACATCCAGATGTGAGGGAAATGTGATGTCTTGTCAGACATACAGTGAGGCTGCACCTTTTCAATTCAGGAGTCAGGACAGTGATTTTCAGTCTGAATGTCTTTGTGTGTCCCTGATGTCCTTCACAAGCCCATCTGTGGCCTTAGCTAGTGTTGTTGTCCAGAGGGCAGTGAGGGCATTGTTTCTGACTCAATATGTGCCTCAGCTCTAGTTCTGCACTATGCTCAGGACCTCAGTCCCCCAGGGTAACACTCTTGTTGGTCATTCACCTATGACACTGTACATTCCAACATTCTTGTGCCCAGACCCTTCCATCACCACCAGCATGTGCACATACTCGCATGTGTTGCCACTGGTTGTGTTTCCAGATAGTCCCTCCATGTAAAAGATGAGATGCCCCACGTTGGACCTCTGTGTGACCCCAACTGGCCTGCACATTCACTGCCCAATCAGACAGTGACACAACACTGAATGTACAGAGTGTCAAATCTGTGCTTTTCCTCTTGACTCTCCATCCATGAGCCATTGCAGAGATGTAGATTGCACACGACAGGCCTTGTGATGAGGGTTTGCGTTTGTGAGGTCATGTCCCTCAATGTGACATCCATGTCACAGTGTGGCAGTTTAAGGGCAAGTGCTTTGAGGGCTGCGCAGTGTTGGACACAGTGAGTATTCACAGTGACATATGTAGTAATGTCCTGCATGTCTTGGTATTCCCAGGAACTTGCAGTAGATGTGGTCAGCATACACATTTTGCTCTCTGCTGGCATCCTGCATGGCTTTGAGATAGGCATGTACTGCGTCCACCCTCATACCTGCATGCATTAATGTGTATTTCACACATGATGATGTTTGAATGTCGCTGATTTGTTGTCTCTGCTGAAATTATGGCTGAAGTTGGTATGAGTCTGTGTCATGCTCCTGCACTGTGAAATGGTGGTAGGCTACACTGATTGTTGCACCCTCTTGTCTCCCATGTCTGCAGCTCAAAGTCAACCAGCGCAAGGCCGTGTGGAGGACCATTGCAAGCAAGGTGCGTGCCCTGGGTGTCTCCAACCGACGGCGCTCCCACTGTCACAAGAGGTGGGATGACATCTGCCGGCATGAGCAGGAACGTGGCACAGATGACACTGGGGCTGATCCCTCGGTCCGGCAGGTTGGCGCAGTGCAGCATGACACCACTAATGGCACGCATTTTAGCTGTGACGCAGCCTGAACTGGATGCACAACTGAAGGGGCATCAGCAGCAAGCTGGTGGTGAGTATTCTGTGAGTGTGACTTTGGGTGTTGTTTGGCTGCATGTTCTCCAAGCCTGGGCCAGTGCAGGGCTGTGATGTTGCTAGTGTGATGCAATGGCGTGTAAGTGGCCGCGGTGTTGGGTGCAGTAGTCATGCATTCCCCCAACATGTACCTTCCCATGTCATTTGTGTAGTGGCCCTTGGATTCGCTTTTGTAGATGTGGCCTTCTGGTATCATCTTCATTGGTGTCGTCACGGACATCCCATGTCAGGGTCAAGCAGAGTGCATGATCTGAGTGTGCCATCATCTATGTGTGCATTGCCTGACGTCAGATTTGTGCTGGCTACACATCTAACAACAATGTGCAACTGTAGTTGTGCCCCAAGATACGACATGATGGATGGCATGTGCTCATGGCCATTGTGTGCAGATATGTTGGAGTCTGTCTCTGTGTTGGACACTTCTGCTGGCTCAAGATGTGACAGTGGCAACATGTTGTGAGTAGAATCTTTTACCCCCTCAGGGCCCTAGGTGTGCGCAGAGGGATATGTGTGTCTGGTTAGCTGAAGCCACCAACAGGCTAATTGGCTGTGGGCCTGATTCACAGAACTAACTTACGTCAAAAACGTAAACGTAAACGTAAACGTAAAGTTAGTACTTTTTAGGTATTCACAGAATACACTTACTCATTTTGGTATTCACAGAATGAACTTACTCATTTTGGTATTCACAGAATAGTACTAACTTTACGTTTACGTTTTTGACGTAAGTTAGTTCTGTGAATCAGGCCAAGTGGGCCTGATTCACAGAACTAACTTACGTCAAAAACGTAAACGTAAATGTAAACGTAAAGTTAGTACTATTCTGTGAATACCAAAATGGTAAGTTCATTCTGTGAATACCAAAATGAGTAAGTGTATTCTGTGAATACCTAAAAGTACTAACTTTACGTTTACGTTTAAGTTTACGTTTTTGACGTAAGTTAGTTCTGTGAATCAGGCCCTGTGTGTCCATCACATGGGCGAATCATGCCAAGTTTGCATTATGCCACGGTCATTTCGATGTTTGGATTGAGGTTGCGCAGTGTTACTGCCCATGGTGTTGTCCAACATGGATGATTGTTCATCATTAGTGATGCTTCCCTTGCAGATATTTGTAAACTTGATGCATATGTACTGATCCGACCTCTATCTCTCTCTCATGCAGCATCTCACATGGGCACGGAAGGACAGGGGACGGACACCAGTGGTGAGGCATCAGGCACAACTGCTGCACACCAGCATAGTGACACGGATGTCACCAGCGCATCAGAGGGGGACTGTAGTCTTCTAGAGGAGTCACAGCCAGAGACGCAGACCTCTACGTCATCTGACGACGGCGGTGACGCTTCTATGTTTTCTGCAGAAGGAAACAGGGACTCTGCCTCCTCGTCCACCACACAGCGTTCAGTGCCCACCCTCCCTGCTACTCCCACTGTTGCTGCCCGTGTTCGCATCACAAAAAAGGGAAGAGTGTCCTTCACCCCAGGCACCGCTGCCCCTGCCCCTGTCCCTCCTGCTGCCATCAGTGCTGAGTCTGTGGAGCTTTTGCGCCAGCTGTGTGTGGGTCAGACAGCTCTCCTCAATGCCTTCCTGGACCATGACAAAAAATTGGCACAGGTGGTGGCTTACATGGAGGACGTTCATTCCGACGTGGGTGGGCTACACCGGACTGTACAGTCTCTCTCCTCTGCAGTGAGAGCAGCCATTCAACTTGCTCAATCCCATAGTCCAGCTCCAGTCCCTAGGCCCACCACCCTGCCAGTGGCCGCATCTGATGATAGTGAATACACACCACAGACATCAAGGGACAGATACAGCACACGCAGCACACGGCAGCAGCAGCCCAAGCAGTCCAGGCCGCAGACTCCATCCCCACAGAAAGGTAAACCCACACCAGAGCGCAGAGGCAAAAGCACTTCAGGCCACACCCAGGGCAAGAATGGCAAGGAGCAGGCTTCAGGCTCACATGCCTCAGAGGCATCCCCAGCCAAGGACTCACCTGTCCCAAAAGTGTCTCGCAGAGACAGGCACACAGTTTCCGTGCCCAGTGACAAACAGGTGCCTGCTAAGGGTACACGTAAGAAGAGCTCCAAAGCAAGTTCACCCACAACATCTACTCCCATCCAGAGCCCTGTGAAGCAGGGAAAGGAGGCCACTGTAGGGGGGACACCTGGTAAACAGGTGATGCAGGGGCAGAGGCAATCCGGGGCCAAGCATCCCAAAGAATCCAGCACGTCCCCAGAGGGGGGACCAGCCTCTACACATGTGCGCAGCTTTTGTGACGAGTGTGCCTGTTGTATACAACCCACTTGGCATTAATCCCAGGACAGGGAAGCCATATCAAATCCCCAAGAAGCGGAAGGGCACCCCTCCAACTTCTCCCACACACACTGGGTCTCGTGCACGCATGAGTCCACCTCCATGTGCCACCACCCCACCTGGTCCTAGCAGCCCTCCGGCTTCCCAAACCACTGCTGGCTCTACCACACCAGGACCTAGCAGCCCTCAAGCTTCCCAGGACACTGGTGGCTCTACCCCAGCTGGGCCTCTCTCTCCACGAGCCAGTACCCCAACTGGCCCCGACAGACAGCCACCTCCCAGTCATACTGCCAGACAAGTCTGAGTGTTGGTCACCCTCACACACATGTCTCTCCCACAGTGGTACCATGGACTGCCCATTTTTGACGCCCTGAGTGTGTTGCTGACCATGGCAGTGTACTGTACCACACATTCCCAGTGCTGGATGTCATGTACTCACTCTGCACTTTGGACTGGCCACTGGCCTTGCTGTTCACTGCTGTTTGCCCCTTGCCTGTGCAGCTTCTCATGTACCTCACCTGCACTTTGGAGTGGCCGCTGGCCTTGCTGTTCACTGCTGTTTGCCCCTTGCCTGTGCAGCTTCTCATGTACCTCACCTGCACTTTGGAGTGGCCACTGGCCTTGCTCTTGTATAGATTTTACTGCATAACGGTGTGCAATGTAAATAATAAATATAATTACTCCTGTTGTCTGCCTTGTCAGTGTCCTTGCTACCTAAAGGGTTACTGTGTGGGTATGGTTTACTGTGACACATGCTCTATATGCCACTTCAACATTGCCAATGTCTTGGTTCCTCTGATCATGTTGTTTCAACTTTGGTGTCCCAGACTTGTGCATCTGTGTGTGTTGGCTTAGATGTAGGTGTGTTTGCTGTGGACTGTTTGACTTCCTGGGTGTGTTGTTGTCTGTGTGATGTTTAGATTGTTGTTGTGTGTGTTCATGGTGTGTCACGCATTTCTGTTTGTAACTGGTATGTCTGTTGTGCACACACTGCTTGGTGTGCATGCAGTGCTGTGAGTGTATATTGCCTTGTCCTTGCCTGTTGTGCACCCCTGATGTTTAGCTGTTGTAGCATGTTGTTATCTTTGCATGTGCATGTGTTATGTCTGATGTGGCTGTGTGCGGTGTTTGTGTTGTGTTGTCTCATGCAGTTGACAGATGCTCTGTGTGTGGTGTTCTATTTGCCTGTCAGTGTGTGTGTATTGTTGTTGTGTTTGATTCTGATGTGTGTTGCCATTGTGGTGTGCCTTACTTGTGTGTCTGTCACATGAACTGAGGTCTATTGTAGTTCCCGTGCTTGTTTTATGTGCATCCTTGGTGTTTTCTCATCTCATATTTGATGTGTCTCTTGTCATTGTTGTACATGTGCAGGCAAGTGGTACACTGTGACACCATTTTGAGTTGATGGGTGGTGTGGTATGTCTGTCTCTGTGTCATTGTAGGCCCCTTTCTCCCTGTTTGTCTCCATTATTGTTTTGTGTGGATGCACTTCTTATATGTGTTGTGGTATGTTGTCTGTGCATTTTTCCTGACTGATGAGGTTGTGTACTCCTGTTGTGTCTGTGCTCCCATTGAAATTGCACTGTTTGGCTGCACAGGTCTTGTCTGTTATTGTAGTAGTTCTGTGTGTGTGTTTTGATTGAGTTCTGTGTCTGACTATTGGTTTTGTGCGTACAGTGGTTCTGCCATCCCTGGGTGTGTGGGTGATGTTTGTGGATACCCCCCAGGGGGTGTGTTTCCTTGTCAGTGTATTGACTGGACATTATTGGCAAGCTTCTGTGTGTTTGTCACTGGTGTTGTGTGCTGCAGGTGTGATGGGTGTGGGTGTTGTGTGGAGGTTCATACTTGTGTTTGACAGTCATGGAGTGTTGCAATGGGCCCTGTGTGTTGTGCTGCTGACATACTCATGTGAAGTGTTTGGATGCAGATGTGCGGCTGCTCAGTGTTAGACTTACTACCCTTCCTTTCATCCCTGTGCCTATACATGGCTTGCCTTGCTGTCTCCCTGAGTTGTTGCAGTGAGGTGACTGTGGTTTGACTTCACTCACTGTGACTGCCATGTGTGATTAGTTGAGCTGGGGTTGTTGTTATATGTTCCTTCCCTTGCATGTGATGTACACTTTCTTGGTGTTCAGGTCCTTGCCATTCCATTTGTGTGCACCTCACTTTCGGTTTCCTATTTGTTGTCCTCCATTGCTGCTGGCATGTGGTATGTGTTTTTTGCTGTGTGTCAGTGTGGGGTGTGTCAGTGTGACTTGGCAGGCTGTGTGTCCATTGGAGTGTCAGTTCATTGTCTGTGTGTGTTTATTTTGTGCTTGGACTGGGTTTACTTGCCATGAGTGTGGTGTTGTTGTGGTGTGTGGGTTCCCCTGGCCCTGTGCTTCTACGCTGTGTGTTACTCTGCAGCCACACCTGATGAGGCTGTCTCCCTAGTTGTTTGTTGTGTGGTGCAGTGTGTGTGTTCACCTGGCTTGTTGTTGGGCATGTGTGGGCACAGGAGGGTCACGTGGCATGTCCCTTCATGTTGTGGGTGGGCCTAGTGTGTGGAGTGTGGAGGTGTTGCCCTGTGTACTTTGTGCACTGACCATGCCTTGCGCTGGCCCCGCCTACAACATTGTGCGCATTCTTTCACATGGATTCACCGCTGCGGTCACGTGACCGGGACAATATTTCAAGATCGCGGACATGTTGAGCGGGATGAGGAGGGGTGGACTGGTGGCAGGTAGGACATGTGTGGCTACACCTGTGGTTGTGTTCCTGTCCCCACCAGTGTGTCTGGTGGGGGCAGGGACCTTACATCATCCATGGGGTTGTGGGTTGTGTTTGTGTGCAGAGTTGTGTGCTCGCGTACCTGCGGTGGTGTCTGCCACGGTCCATGGCTTGCTGGAGGTGTATCATGTACAGCGCCGGGAAGACGTGTAGTGCCGGGTCCATGGCGGTCGGGTCCGGTATTCTTTTGTGCGCTCCGCTGTGGCGCTTCCGCCTGCTCAGATTGGCCGGTTTCTCCGCTGCGGTGTGCATGGCTTTTTGGCGCATCCTAATTTGTACGGCAGGAGGTACATCATTCCGCACGGCGGTGGCTCTCGATTGGTTGACTCCGCCGCGGTGGCGGACGCGTTTTGATGGCAGTGCACGTCGCACCGCAGCGGACGGACAATGGGCTGTGTTTGACCATTGTAATATGGCGGACGGGTGCACCGCTGCTCACGGGCGGAAAACAGCGTTTTATCCCATTGCCAGCATCGCGGAGGTGCATCCGCCAGTCATCGTAATGGACCCCTTAGTTTGGTTAAGATCAATATACTACATTTCTGGAAAACAGATGTAACCCGAACACTTCATTCTTGGCTGGAAGACATGTTTGATGATGCTCAGTTTGAGAAAATGATCCATAAGTTAAATGAAGATGTGGGGCCCTCTTCTTGATATACAAAAATCTTAAATTTGTTACTTCATGTAATATTGTTAGATCCACACTCACTAAAGTTTTTTGTCTATGTTAATGTTAATGTCCGTTGCTATATTTACTTACCTTGACTAGACGATTGATCTCCTGTATATGTGATTACAGTACTTGAATATCAGTTTCCTCTTTGATTTTATTTTTATTTTTATCTATCTCTGATAACTGGTTTATATCTTCTTTTATATATTGTATACAATTTACATTTCTGTAATGATACCTACATGTGGATTAATATTTGTCCTTTTTTTTCTTGAAAAATCAATGAAGAATTGAGATAAAAAATGCATGAAAACGACCAAGTGTAGCCTGTCATACAATTGGTGTGCAGCCCATTCATCTATTTATAGTGGAGAGAATGAATACAAGTTCATTAAATTTGGATCAAACGAGACTGAGAGTGGGCCTAGAATGTAAGAGATACGCACCTGTAGTGACAGACTTAAAAAGCACAGCTTTTCACTGATAATAGAACTGGGCAATAAGTTATGTGTGGCATGTGGTCAGCAACAACTAGCCTCCAAAAGCAGCAATCACTATATTACTAAGACAGCCTCCTACCCTGAATATAAATCTAGAGATTAAAATGATATATAATGAATTGGGGCAATAAATTAAAATTATCAGCAGCTGACTGCAAACTCAGGTACCAAACTTCAGAAGACATTGTAGCATTCAAATGTAAATCCCTTCTGAACAGGGACCTGAACGAAGCAACAGTTGTTACCTGGACATCATCAGAAGTAGCCCAGCTGATTTTATCAAAGCAAGAGACCTTCTTGCAATGGGCTATTATTGTCACCACCATTGGTAGAGGGAGATACCCAATTGTGTTAATGGGAGAGTCCAAGAAAACATCTGTGGAGGAGCTTGGGGGCACACTAGGTTCTGCATCAAGAACGGAATGGGACGGCATACACAACCTTGGATGTGCTTGATTTTAAAGAAGGCATATGGGCCTAAGTACAGTCAAAGCTGAGACGATTTAAAAAAACATCTTAGTCGCGGGACAACAACCTGGGCCGTCAGTGTAAGTAAGAGTATCCGTCCACTGGAAAGGTTGAGGACTGGGGATGGCTTTCTCAGGCCCTAAACAGCAGGAAAATGCATGACCTCCACTGCAAATAGACCCAAGCGGGAAAACTGACAAAATTACTGTTTTATTCCAGAACATTGCTGGATCGAATAAGCTGAAGTTGGATGCAATAAAGGAAGCCTACATTAAAACACATGCTCTGATATGCTTCTAGGAAACATGGAAAGAAAGTTAACTACTGGTAAGTTGTTTTATTGAGTATTGTGTGCCGGCTGGCAAAGCAAAAAAGAAAGGTTATCCGAAGGGAGGTCTGCCTACTTATGTTTAGATTAAGCACGATTTTGTAGAAACTAATCTAAACATCGACTCTGCAAATATGCTTGCCAGCCAAATTGAAAATGTGACATGTGGGGCATGTCCCAGTTCCCTTTTGGTGATAAATACATACATACCAATAAGCCCATGTTTGAAGAATTAAATTGTCAATTCAGTCAAACAAAAGCTACTAGAATTATTTGTCTCACATGGAAACAGACCTTGGATTTTGACAGGAGATTTTAATCTAAACTTAGCTAATCAAAGCAAAGAAAAGGAACCTTTTGTAGAATTGATGTTACAAATGGAATTCCAAATCAGCACTCCGTATACAGCAAAGTGGAGAAGTTAGATCATCCTCTCCCTGCAATCCTTGAGGCCCTTGGCTTAGGAGCATTGAATGGCCGTATTCCCCCCAATGTGCCAATGGCTTTTACGAACAGAACAAACCTGAGACATTCAGTACTGGATTATATGTTTATCTCCACAGGCTGATCAAACAAATAATAGAGTTTACAATTGTTCCAAGATGTGAAAGTATTCACTATCCACAGATTATAACTATCAGCAGCTCTAATAAGATGGCAAACCCCATGAGGATGGTGAGGTCTGTTTCAAACTCGTATCATTGGAATAGAGATTCATGGAATGGTGGATCCCTGGCAAACTACACCAACTGAAAGCAGACAGAAGGAATATCCTGGAAAATAAAAGATCTGATTGCTGCTGAGGAATCAGCATTACGCAAGCTAAGAACTAAGTTGGTTGGTCATTAACATCAACATCAACCTCGCTCTGAGAACAAATCACAAAAAATTGTATTCAAAGGAGCTTAGGGCCCAAAGGAAAGCTCTGGATCAGGAAGCCACGAAGATGAAAAATTTAGAGGATAGCGCAGACCACGCAACGAAATTAAAGGAATTGAGAAAGGCATATTATAAATCTCTATGGAATGGAAGGAGAAGAGCAGAACATCTTGAATGGCGTAACCTTTTGCAAGTATGGAAAAGTAAAAATCAACAGGTCTTTTGGCATTTTATCAACAGCCTGGAAAAAGATCAAAACTTTACAGGTGGAAATGCGGTTGATCAAACTTCATGGGTGGATTACATTAAAGATCTTTATTATTGGATGGGTTTTGTGTTTTTCTGGAAAAGAAAGGATCAAGAAAAAATTCCACTGACATATTCCCGGCAAGAAATATTTGAACAAATTATCAAATGCAAAGGGGGACAATGCATTTGGCCCAATAGGTCTTCCAAGGGCAAATATTGAGAAGCTGCCCTCGAGAATTTATTCAACAATTGTTTGGCTGTTGACTCTATACCAGAACTTGGAAAAGGGTGGGTCTTACACCGAATATATAAAAAAGGATCATATACCAGTCCTCACAGCTATTGATTAATAAGCTTAGTAGATATTGAAGCATAATACTATGTGAGTTTAAATTTGGCTGACCTAGAAGCTTGTGAAACTAAAGAAAACTTCACTCATTGCAATCAAAGAGGTTCTGGGTGAAATCCAGTACTTTGGAGAACTAGATCCGCTTGGCTATGTTAATAAACAAGTCAATCCAGAAAAAACAGCTTCTTTATTCTTGTTTTATCGATTTCTCTAAAGCATTCGATCATGTGATAGGAGCTTGTAATGGAGGAAATTGATCATGTGGAATATTCCAGACACATTGCTGCCGCTATTCAATTACCTTATTCCAACAACTGGGTGCAATAAAGCTGGGAGTCAACCATACACTTTCTGAAAAAGTACAAACAAATGGGACTACAGCAGGGTTGTATGCTTGCTCCCACTCTTTTTAACTTGTTTATTTCAGATCTGAGTCCTCGATTAAGCAAGGCACTATTTCATGTTCCATCTATTGGTGGCCAGATATATCTTCTTCCCAATAATCCGATGATGTTGTACTCTTCAGTCAAACATGAGTGAGTTTAAAGAGGCTTTTAATTGATTTAAATGTATACTATAAAGAACATTTTCTTACAGTCAGTTTTGACAAAACATCTGGTAAATTGCCAGCGCTAATTTTTGCATTTCAGATGCTGCTCTGTAAATTACCAAACCCTTCTTTGTTTCCTTTGTTACATGTAATTAAGGCAAAATTAATTCCCACACTGTCTTATGGCTCTTAAGCCTTTCCCGGGAAGATGGTACACTTTTTTAATGTCTCCCAAAGTAAGGTGCACCGGCTATTATTTAATGTCCCCAATAATGCATCCCAAGCACAGGTGAGGCTTGGAGTTGGGTTCATTGATCAACAGGTAGTTCAGAAGGCATCAGTGATTAAGTGTGCTATTCTCTGTTGAAGGCGGAGGAGGTTACTAAAGCATATGAATGGGAAAACATGCAGACAGGGACTTTACAAAATGCCTGGATGTTAGAGCTGATATCTGCCTTGAAAGATCCCCAGGTTGATAGCATATGGAATCACAACCAATCATATAATATGTTCAAATCTGTAGTGAACAAGATATTAAGGCCGCACTCATTTTTGGAAGATCAGGAAGTTTTCATACAAGTGACTGCAGTACCAAAAATATGTAACCTAAAGCTATAGACGCTATTTTAAAATTCGGCTAATGCAACTTCGTTTGGGCACATTCACTTCACTAGATTCGCTGCCAAAATGGGCGTTTGCGGCATTTGAAAATAAATGCAGACTATGCTCTGTCCATCAAGAAACGCTTTAGCAGTTGCTGTGTATTTGCCGTTGCATTCTATTTGAGCGAAGATATTGGTTACGCCCAGTATTTCTTCAGTTTGGCATAAGAACATGTCAACAAGCAATTATTTTCTGCTTAAGAGGTGAGTTTCCTATGGTGTCTGTTCGTTTTATTGCGTATCATGTAGTAAAACTTGGTGACGTGTAACTTGTACCTATCAAGCTGTATTACACACAATATGTACCTGGTAAATTTCAGGGCTGTGAACATAAGTAAAAATCATGAAGTGGATAGGGTTCTGATTTTATCTTTTATTTTTCGTAGGATTAGATAATATGAACTTTTTAACGACTGTAATGAGATGATGCAGTGTTTGATGTATTAAGTGGTATCTAACGGCATCCTGTTACCATGAATTTGATCACGTTTTTTTGCCGTGATCATCTGTCATTTCAGTGATGCTGGTCTAATTTGTTGAGTGTTAGTTTTGTTTTCTTTCTAGAATTTTAAATGTATATTTTGAATTGATGTAATGGACATTGTGTATGTTACAAGCTTGCTGGAAGCAGGGGCGGTTTATGATTGGACGGTAAGTGGTTGCACATGATTGTAAAATAATTGCATGGCTCTTTGCATTGTTGGTACATTGGGAGGAGATTTTATGCATGTAGATTTTGTATCTGTAGAAGGTTTTCATTAACCATAATGACATTTTTACTTACTTACAACTTCAGACAGTTGGTCTTCATTCAGTGGGTGATTTCAGTCATGCAGTGTAGGACCTGTCATCCTTAGGGTGGTCTTTCCCCTAACTTTTTGTCTTTTGCATCCACATTTAGCTGATTCCTTTTGTTGGCCTTAGGGCTCTGAGCACCTTACAACTGCTAACCAGTGCTAAAGTGCATGTGATACTCCCCTAAACATGATGACATTGGTGTATACCTGATAGGCATATTTGTTGTACTGGTAAGTCCCTTGTAAAGTGGTATACTATATACCCAGGGCCTGTACATCACATGCTGCTATTGGGCCTGTGGCATTCATTGTGCCACCCCCACAAGTAGCCTTTCAAAGCTGTTTCAGGCCTGCCACTTCAGGGTCTGTGTGTGCAGTTTACTGCCACTTTGACTTGGTATTTAAAGCCTTAAACTCCCCTTTTATTACATATAAGTCACCCCTCAGGTAGGCCTTAAGTAATCCTAAGGGAAGGGTGCTATGTAAGTAAAAGGTAGGACATGTACCTTTATGTTTTGCATAGTGACAAAGAGCCAATTTAGTTTTTCGCTACTATGAGGCCTACCCCTCTCATAGGCCGGCATTGGGACTTCCTTCATATACTTTCAAGCTAAAATTCCTGATCAGAGAGGAGTAGCTATTTTATATTTGATATGTTTGGAATGGTAATGATAAATCCTCCTTACTGATGAAGTTGGATTTAACATTACTGTTTCAGAAATGCCACTTTTAGAAAGTGGACATTTCTCTGTACTTGCTGCTCTTTGTGCCTGACAGCGTGTCTCCAATACACGTCTGGGTTGGGTGACAGCTAAAATTTGTACATTCCCTGTAGACAGCCACAAACACAGAAAGGTGAGGCTCATCTGCATTCTGAGCACTCATCTTGATTCATCTGCATTCTCTTGGGTCTTCCTGGGCAGGGAACGAATGGGAGGGGCTGACACTTACACTTCAATAGGTAGTGTCCTGTCCACACACAAAGCACTGATTTACCCTGCAGGATTAGCCTGGCAGACAAGACTGTGTTGAAAGGGATCCTTGTGCACTTCAGAAAGATCTTTTGAAGTCACCCCTACATCAAAGGCACTTTTGGATATAAGTACTGGGTCCCTGACCCACTGAAATCAGACACTTCAAGATCTTGAACTGAACCTCTATCAGAAGGACTGCTGTGCTGCTTAAAGGACTCACCTAGGCTGCCTTTCTGGAAGGACTGCTTTTCTGCTTGTTTCTCTGCTCCTGCTGCTCCCTGACTCTGCTGGAAGGACTCTGGCTTCCCTCCAAGTGATCTCCAAGGGCTTGCTGACTTGCCTCCTGTTTTCTGAAGTCTCAGTGATACCAAACACTACTTTCAATTTTGCTGGTGCTGCTGGACTCTGCCTTCTGTGAGTCCTACCCTTGTCTGAGGTGTCCCCTCCAAGTTCTGGGCCTCAGAAGTAGGTTCTGCAGCTGTGTTCATCAAAAACTGATGCATAGTATCAACTGCTTGAGAAATCCTGCCTCATCGCCCTTTGACACGGCTCAACTACGATACTCTGCGCGGCTTGACAACAATGCATTGCCTTCACTTCAGCAAAGCTCGATGATGCAGGGACCCGACTGCATGGAAAAGATCAATGCATCGAGCCATCAGCATCAACGCTTTGTTCCATCGAAGGTACTTTCTCAGTGGGCACTGCGTGGGTCCTGTAGTCGGCCTGGCCTCCATTGCAGTCAGCCTGTACTTTGGAATTGCACCAGTCCCTTGCAACCTCAAGTAACCTTTTGATCGCTAGTGACTTCGTAGCACTATTTTTGGTTTAATCTTTAAAAATTCATATCTCGACTTCTACTGATCGGATTTTTGTTGTTTTGGTCATATTCTGCTCAAGTAAATATTCTCTACTTTTCTAAACCTGTGTGGAGCCTGGATACACAATGGTGTATCCATATATTTCTGTTTGTGTTGCACAAATTCTTTACACATTGCCTCTTTAGATAAGCCTGACTGCTCTGTGCTAAGCTACAAGAGGGTGAGCACAGGTTATCTTTTAGTTTGTATCTGGCTTACCCTATCTAGATTGGTGGTTCCTGCTCAGCCTTGGTGCATGCCTCAGCCAACCAGGAATCCCATTTCTAGCATCACCCAAGCAGGAGTGATTGTGTTATTATCAGTAAGTCTCCCATTAGTGCTGCGTAATTGAAATTCCACCCAGGCCTAAGTTTACTCAAGTAAGTGTTCTTTCTCAGAAGGAACAGATGTAGATATGGACTGATCAAAAAGAAATACATAGTGTTGATGGTCATACACACAAAAAATGAGTGCTAAATGTTATTATATGTGAACTCTACCCACCAGAACATCTTACTCCAATCCGCCTCTTATGACTACGATTTATATCTGAAATACTGTTCAGCACATTGAATTGACCTTTCAGTATGTTTGTCAATCTTAGGACGTTAATTGGTAGACAGATCAACTTCCATATCTAGTTCTTTACACTGGGCAGACCAGAATGTTGAAATACATTGAGACCCTTTGCTGGTAATCAGAACCTGCGGACAACGATGCAATGAAATAGTGTGTTGTGTAAAAATCAGTCTAACTCTTTACAGGTGGGCACCCAGGCAGGGATATAAAATGACTCCTTATAATCAAATGGTCCACAGCCATTAGAATTAAAGTGCAGCTTTGACTTTTTAGCAAAGGTAAAATAAAATCTATTCACACTGTATGCCAAGACCCAGGCCGAACAGGCAATGGTCTGAATTACCCCATCTGACGTCTTAATTGGAGAACAGATTGAACATATTTGTACCCAACCCAACATCAGCAAATAGACTGAAATATCAAAAATTCCTCCTTGCTCTTGGCAAAGTATTAGCAATTCCAAGATGTCCTGCTGCCTTCAAATCATGAAGCCAATTTATAGCCTGTTGTCTTAACTGAACAGTTGATAAATATATAGCTTTTCCTGCATAGAACATTCTATCTTTTCATGTCTATTTACTCGTTCTTTTAACTAAGTCTCTTTATCTATGTAGTCTCCGCAGTCGTAAAATAACTATTAAATTGCTGTTTTGTGAATACTGAAAAAGAGTAATCTTACAAAAACATGTAAGTTTACCTTTGTGAGTCAGGCACAAAGATGAGATCTCTAGAATTCTCACTTTATACTGGTAGAAAATTAGCGTTATGAGAAAACGTAGTGGAACAAGGGGAGGAACTGACTGGGGGAAGCAAGATGGATATCCATCTGCAGTATTTTTTATATGTTTAGCAAGTTTTTAAACCTGCTATTTTGTATGTGTGTAGTTACATTATTATTTCAAAAAAGACCCAAGTTATGGTTGCAATGTATTAGTGGTCTGTTATGTTATATGGATTTTTATAGTGCGACCTATCAAACGGCGCTGGAGCAGGTGTGAAGGTCGTCTGCGGGGGTAGTTGAGTTAGTTGAACAGTCAGGTCTTCATCCTCTTGTGGAATTCAAGAAGTGAGTAGTAGGCGCTGATGTGTGGAGGCAGGTCATTCCATGACAGGGGTGCGATGTAGGTGGTTAGGCCACCTGTTCTGCTTTTGTGGATCTAGGGTGCGTGTGCAAGAAAGCATGAGGCTGAGTACAGGAGTCTGATGGGTTGTTGGAAATGAAAGCAACAGTTAAGGTATGCTGCTCCTTTGTTGTGCAATATCTTGTATGCATGCATGAGCAGTTTGATTTGGGGAAAACCCAGGACAAATCTAGCTGCGAAATTCTGGATGGTCTTAAGTTGGTGCCTGGAGATTCCAGCATAAAGTGCGTTGCCGTAGTCTAGTCTGCTAGTGACCAGGGCTTGGGTGATGGTACACCTGGTGTTTGCGGGGTCCATTTGAAGATTTTTGTGAGGATGCTTAGTATGTGGAAGCAGGAGGAACTGACTGCGTTAACCATTGAGGCCATGTTGAGTTTGTTATTGTTGGAAAGTGGATTATTGGTAGGGGCAAATGTAGGTCTGCCACTGGCAATAAGGCCACTAACACATGATAGGACTCAGCATAGGTCTTAGAAAATTATTCCCATGCTCAACCCTTGGTAACGTGGCTGCGAGCAGACAGGCTTAACTTCAAAGACAGGTATGTAAAGCATTTAAAAACACCAATTCAGTAAATAATTAAGACACAACACATAATAAAAATCCAACACCAATTTATAAAAATAGGAAATATTTTTATCTTTACAATGACACCAAAATGACAAAAATCCAATGTAGGGAACCGGAGATATGAATTTTCAAAGTTTAGCAAAATATAGCACTTAGAAGGTATAGCACCATATTGGGATACCTGCTCGCGATAGACCGGGTCAAAGTCAAAGTTTCAGGCCGACCGCGATGGAGCCCTGGGCGGCTACAGCTCACGGTAGGTCCCGGTCTCAGTTTCTACCTTCACACTTAGAAACTTTTCTGGAGCTTTTCTTCGGTGAGGGTTCACCGGATTGCCTTTCGACGAGCTCCCGGTCAACTTCCCTGGAGCAGACGTAGAAATTTTTTCTTTAGCGCTTCAGCGGGGCAACCCAGGAGCCCAGGCCGACACGCGATGGAAGGCAGGCGGCTTGGCTCTTGCGGTTGCTCCCGGTCACCTTTTCTACGAGCGGACTTAGAAACTTTTCTGGAGCTTTTTCTCGAGGGGTCTCTCGATGCTCTTCATGTAGCCGGATCTGGTGAGGGTTCGCCGGCTTCAGATTTCTTCTAGTCCCGGTCAAACTCTGGAAGTTGAACCGACGGAGCTTTTAGCGGGACGAATCTGGGTGGCTCAGCCGGCTCGCGGTTGAAGGCAGGCGGCTTGGCTGACCAGGTTGAGTCGGTCCCTCTATGGAGCTTTTTTTCAAAGTTCCTCCAAAGTTCTCCAAACTTCTTGAACATCTTTCTGAAGTTCCTCAAAGGGTCCCAAAGTGTCTCAAACTCACTCCAAGGGTCTGGAAGCTCCAAGATGGTCCTTGAAAGTTGAGGACTTCAGTTCCCACAATCTACTTGGACGTCACCCTTACAAATACACTGGTAGTTCTCCAAGGTGCAGATTTAGTTGGTGATGTTCCAGATGAGCTCTTTTAACCTGTAGCTTTCAGGGAGTCCACTCTTTAGTTCCTTTTCAGCAAGATAATCCACAGGGCTGTAGTTTCAGATGGTGCAGTCTTCAGAGGTCAGGCCTTAGAAATCTTTGCACAGCAAAACTTCTCAGCTTGGCAATGTCTTGCTTCAGTAAGTTTCAAGCAGCAGATCTGAGAGGCTCTGCCCCTCTCAGATACTTATTCCAAGTTCTCTGGGTCAGGCAGAAGGTCACTTCTGACCAATGGGAGCAGGGTAACTCCTCCAATATATGACCACATCCTGTGGAGTGTGGCATTATTTTGTCCCAGGGTGCATCAAATCTTCCAAATCCATAATGGCTGATTTTCCAGCAAGGAGGTAAGAGCTGGATAAACACACCCCTAGGATGGCTAATTTACTTAGACTCTCCCCCCTGCATCTGCGCATACCTTCCTTAATTCTACCATCGGCCTAAGGTGGGAAGTTCAGAGTTGTAAATGACACTGTTCTCTGCTCTCCTCTTTGATGAACATAGTTTACGACTCCTCCCCCTGGCCTGGCATTCCTATGGAACAGCACACTGCCCTGCCAGCAGAGCTGATTGACCCCAGGGGCTCTTTATCACCTCTTCAAGGCAGCCTGGCTAATCCACTTAACTGACCAATCAGGGCAGACCACTGGAAGGCTGAATTTGGACTTACAAACAAGAAAGTCTTATAACTTCTTGTATGTACACATTAGGAGAAATTCAACAACATGATATTGTTGGATTTATTAATACCATTCTGGGAAGTCTTTGAATGGCATTTCTAGCCCTCTCCTATCAAGAGTTATTAATCAATAACTTCCTACCATGTTAACCTATGTAACAGGGGATTTGCAATGGGAAAAATGACTTGGGCCATTTTTCCAGCACCAGGACTTACAAAAACATATTTTATAAGTACTTGTCTTACATCTACAGGACCCCCACCCCATGTGCAACTAGGGGAGACTTTAGGGGTTCTGAATCTGTAGAATTATTGCAGATCCTCCCTCCACAGTGCTCCTAGCATCAAAGTCGAATTTGAGCAGCACTTTACCACAATGGGGGGAGTGAAATGTGAAATTTCACTTTACCCAGGCATATAAAAACTCATTTTTATAAGGGTGTACCATATAAATACTAGGCCTGGGCGGTAAATTCCGTTCCGCTCGCGGAATTTGCGAAATTTTGGCAATTCTGCGTTCCGCGGAGAATGCGGAATTGCCGAAAATTCCGCGATCTGCGGCGTAGCGGAATTTTTTCCTTGTTCGCGCTTTCAAAATGCGTGTTCGCGCGCGCGCGGTAGCGACTTACCAGGATCCCTGCGTTCGACGACGAGTTTTCCTATCCGTTCGCGGGATCCCGCGAGAGTGTGCGATCGCGAACACGTCATTCGGACACGCCATCGGACATCTGCGTTTGCGAACAGGAAACACGCATCGCGAGTGGGCGGGACAAGTGAAACAAGATGGCCGCGCCAATTGGTGACCGCATGGGCAAGTTCGTGAGAAATTTCCCCCCGAGCACGCAAACAGCGTCCTCGAACAGGAAAAACGCATCACGAACGGGCGGAACAAGCAATTCTGCGGGCTCGCGGAATTCTGTGTGCTCGCGGAGATTTTTTACCGTTTCGCGAAATTTTGCATAACGCGACTATGCAAATTCCACCCACCCTTAATAAATACCTGACCCCCCACCCCTGGGATACCTAGGGGAGACCCTGGGTGTCCCTAATATGCCAAACTATTGTAGGTTATCGATTTTTAAGTGCCCCAAGCCCCAAAGTCGAGTTTGGGCACAATTTACTTTTTAAAAGCAATCCTGGCACCCAGGGCTGCTTTCAAACTGACCTCAGGCTTCAGCAGTGCACACATGCAGGTGCAAAAAAGAGCTGCTGGCCTCTAAACTGCCATGCCCTAGGGTACTAGGGACTTCTAGGTAGTTTCAATCCCCATGCCCTATTATATACTAGGGGCTTATGGGGTAGGTCATGCCAATCACAGGGGTACCCCACCATACCATTGTGTACCCTAGTGTATGTAGGTGTTTTAACTGTATTCTAATGTGTCTCTTTCAGCATTGCACTGGCCCTGGGCCTGGTTAGGCAGAGCCCAGGGTCAGTCAGAGTCAGTTACCACCAGTATCAATCAGCAAAAAGTTGGGGGGTGCCCAGGGCACAGGATGACTTTGCAACAGTTATCTAGGATGATTCCCAGGTTTCTTGTATGTTTAGAGGGTTTCGTTGTTGGACCAAGCTCTGATGGCCAACAGGTGAATTCCCAGGGGTAGTTCTTGTTCCCGAAAATCAGCACTTCCATCTTGTCTGAGCTTAGTTTCAGGCAGCTGTTTTTCATCCGTTCTGCTATGCGGAACATGCATTTAGTGAAGCTTGATCTGATTGTGGAGGACTTGTCAGACACAGAATGGATGAGCTGAGTATCGTTGGCATGGAAAATGATGAAGATGCTGTGAGATCTGATGACATCGGCGAGAGGGGCCGTGTAAATGTCGAACAGAGTGGGGCTGATAGATGATCCTTGAGGGACACCACAGATCACATCCTTGGGATTTGACATGTAGGGTGGGAGTCTGACTCTCTGAGTTCTTCCTGTGAATGAATGAATGAATGAATGAATGACTGAATGAAGGGATTTCTAAAGTGCATGGCTACTCTGAGGAGTGTCCCGGCACTGCAAGATAAGTAGAGTCAGAAAAATTAGGAAAGAACTCATTAGCGAGTGAAAAGCCAAGTCTTAAGTCGCTTTCTAAATGATTGTTCATTGTTCACTTGGTGGAGTACCACAGGCAATTTGATCCAAGCTTGAGTAGCTAAGAATGGAAAAGGAACTGCCTCCAGATCTCACTCGTTTTACCCTTGGAACTTTAACCAGATGGCCATGTTAGGAGCACAGAGATCTAGAGGGAGAGTAGAATTGGATTCTAGAAAACGGATATTCTGGGCCAGTATGGTGCAGGCCCCTATGCATAATGATCAAGGTCTTAAACAAGATCCTGTTTCTGACAGAAGCAAATGTAAATTCTTCAGATGAGACGTGATAGAAGCTCGCTTGGGTAGATGTAAGGACAGGTGAGCAGCAGCGTTCTGAACAGTTTTTAATTTCTGCTGTAGATATTGTGAGAGTCCTGCATAAAGGGCATTAGCATAATTCAGTCGAGACATCACCAGAGCCAGAAGAACCGTGATCCTAGCAGGCAAGAAGAGGATTTGCAGAAATCTTTTAGCTTTGTGCAGCGGACCAAAACATGTACCAACTACCGAATTTATTTAGGTTTGTAAAGTCAGTCGTGTGTCAGTATTGACACCCAGATTCTTCACTACTTCAGGAGAAGGAGTCTCGCCTGGCCAATGAGTTTGTAGGTCAAAAGGGAAAATCTGTCCGAAGCTAAGAATCTCAGTCTTATCAGTGTTACACTTGAGTTGTTTAAAACCCATCCACTGAAACACCGCAGATAAACAGGGTTTAATGGCATCTTTATTGATTGTCTCGTCTTTTTTAAAGGTAAAGAGTAACTGGGTGTCATCAGCATAAGATACTATCTTGGCCCCAAAGGACTAGACCAAGTTGGTCAGTGGTGTCAAATATATGGTAAACATGGTTAGACTAATGGCTGAGCCCTGGGGCACTCCCACCGAGTCTTTACTCTTACTAGAGGAAAAAGGTGGCAGCCATACCTCTTGGTGTCTTGTCCTCGAGAAAGGAAGCCAGACATTTTAACCCCATACCCCTAATACCAATGTCCGACAGCCGGGCAAGTAGCCTGGAATGTGGGACTGTATCAAAAGCATATGAGAGATTTAATAAAACCAGGACTACTTTGCCGCCATCATCTAAGGTGAATATACCTTCTTCAGACACTTGCAGAAAGGCAGTCTCTGGGCTGAATCTGGGCCTGAACTCTGACTGACTGGGGTGGAGGAGCTTATTTGACTCAACATAGTTTGAGAGCTGCTGATTAACTAACCTCTCCACAATATATGAAGGAGCAGGCAGCAGAGAAATAGGTCTATAGTTACTTGAAACGTTTGGATCTGTGTTTATTCTTTTTAGAAGTGGCAGAATCTTGGCCTGCTTCCAAATGGGAGGAACAATCCCAGATGCCAGGGATCTGGAAAGAAGGGAATTCAGCACTGGGTTAATGGCATCCACTCCCTTTATAAAGACAGACGGAGGACCGGGGTCAGATGTAGAGCCAGATCTAAGATTTAAAATGGCAAGTCTCGAGTCCTCAAGTGAAATCGGGACAAAAGGAGGAGAGCTTGCAATGACCAACATCTGAAAGAGGGAGGCAAAAGTCAGGAGGATTTGTTGCTGTAAGGCTACTTTGAATTTCTGCAATTTTATTCTTAAAGAAAGAAGCAAGTTGTTCCCACCATTTGGCTGTTGGAACTGTGCTATGGTGACATGCTACAGGATTGAGGAATGTTTTTACAATCGTGAAGAACTCAGTTGGTTTATTATCTGCCTTATTGATCTTATGCTCGTAGATTTATTTTTTAGTCACATTAATTAGGTTGGTATTGTTTTTGAGTGCTACCTTGTACATGATTTTAATTTCCATCTTGTAATGGCTGCGCTAGACTCTTTCAGCTTTCTTGCAGGTTTTGTTTGTCTCCCTAAGTGGTTTATTAAACCAGGGGCTAGAGTTCTTAGTTCCATCTCCCACTTGACTGGGAAAGGCTATCTGTACCACTGTGGATCGAACTGCAGATGAGAAAGGAACATATCCATTTATCTGCTGGACCTTGGATGCCTGTTGCATAAAGTCTTTCGATGATACTGGAGTGTGATACTGTGCCGAACGCAGCGAAGAGGTCCAGCATTACAAGGGCAGCTGTTTCTCCTCAGTCTAGTAAGGTGTAGATCCCATCTGTGGCAGCAATGATTGCTGTCTCCTTTCTTTGGTTGCTGCAAATGTCGGGTTGTGTGTGGCCGAGAAGATTGTAAAGATCCATGTGGTTGGAGAGGTGATGGTTGATAGCCTCCTCTAGAACTTTGGCTGGGTAAGGTAGTAGGGAGATGTGGCAGATGTTGCTCATCTCTTTGGGGTCTGATGATGGTTTCTTGAGACTGCAGCATGTTTTCAGTCCTCTGGGAAGTTTGCAGAAGCGATGGAGGAGTTGATGATATGGGTGAGGAATTTGCTAATCAGAGGTCGTCATAGGTTGTAGATGTAATGTGGACAGGGGTCTGTAGGGGCCCTGGAGTGGACAGTTTTCATGATTGTAGCGGTATCCTCCTCAGTGAGTGTTATCTAATTGACAATTGTGTGTCCACATGGGAGGTGGGCAGAATGCTGATGATGTCCTTGGGGTTTGGTTGTTTGTCCAAGTTATTGTAGATCTTTTTGATTTTGCTGTGGAAAAAGTTGGAGAGGTTGCCGGAGTCCATTTGAGGGGGTAATGGAATTGGCTGAAGCTTTTGGGATGGAGAATTCCTTGACTGGCACAAAGTAGAAAATGCAACTTTTGATTGGCACAGAGTAGAAAAGTCTGCGATGCGTCTTCCCCTACAAAGGTTTAGTTATAGGATACATCCAATCACTTACATCAGTGGTTCTCAACCTTTTGACTTCTGGGGACCCCCGCTTAATCATTACTGGAACCAGGGGACCCCTACTGAATCATTATTGGAAGCCGGGGACCCCCATGAGTCATTACTGGAAGCTGGGGACCAGGGCCTAAGCATTGTTTATGATTTGAACCACAAAACAATACACAAAAATACAGAATAAGGCATTCATCAAATAAATACACAAATGATGACACATTTTATTTAATTTGCAAACCCCTATAAATGAAACAAAATCTAAATTAAATTTTAATAGAAAGTTTGGAGCTTGTCTAAATTTAATTGAGGCCACTCATCATCCATACTGTATTCTGTTTGATGCACCTGCAATGCTCCCACTAATCACCTGAGGACACTAATTTAATTTTTAGCCTCCAGCTTCAAGTTCCTTCACATTTACAGTGCGTTCTAAAATATCCAATTGTACATTTAGCTTCTTTATTTATATACACTTTCAAATCAAATCAAATCAAATGGCATGTGTGAAGCGCACGGTTACTCTATAGCGTGTCCCACACTACAGGTTCATTGACCACTGATCTCACAAGAAAGGAGCAAAAGTTAAAAGGCGCAGTTAAACAGCCAAGTTGTTAAGCCACGTTTAAAGGGTCTAACATCCTTAGTAGTACAAAGGTGCAAGAAAAGAGCATACCAGACAGCAGCAGGCAACGCAGAGAAAGCGGTGCCTCCCCATCTCTTTCGATTTGTCTTAGGCACCACCGCCAGTAATGCATCAGTAGAACGTAAAGTTCGAGATGGGTAATAGTGAGGAAGTCTCTTAGCTAGATAGTTGGGGCCTAGACGATAGAAAGCTCAATGGGCTAACACAAGTCTCTTGAACTTCACTCTCTCCCAAATAGGCAGCTAGTGCAACTCTTTGAGATGGACCTGGACAGAATCTATGGATGTTAAGCAGGAGCCGGGCTGCAGCATTCTGCATCAACTGGAGTCTCTTGAGTTGGTACAGAGGGAGACCCCAGTATAATGCATTGGCATAATCCAGCCAGGATGTTACGAGGCCATGGACTACCATCTTCTGACAAGAACAAAAACTTCCTCAGGAACCGAAGAAGGTCAAACAAGTCCCAACTACACTCTCCACCTATAGTTTGAAGGCTAAGTTGTCATTGAACTTCACTCTGAGATTCTGAACCACTGTGGCAGGAGTCAAAGGAGATGGAGCAGAACTAGTACAAACTTCACCACCCCACAAAGGGGGGGGTCTAAAAACCAGCACTTCTGTCTTACTCGTGTTGCACTGGAGATTACTCCAATACATCCACTGAAACACTGCTGACAGACACGCTTCAGTTCTATTTTGGGCGATTGAGATGTTCCTGTCCCAAGATAGAAGGATCTGCATGTCGTTAGCGTAAGACATGACCTGCACTCTAAAGGATTCCACCAGGGTTGCCAAGGTGGTTGTATAAACATTAAACAATGTCGGAGTCAGGGCAGAGCCCTGGGGAACCCCAAACTGAAGGGGTTTTTGAGTCAGACACAAATGGTGGCATCCACACAGACTGACATCTGCTCGATAAGAAGGAGCTCAACCAGGCCAACGTGATCCTACCTATCCCGGTGTCCCAAAGGATAGAGTGGGAAACCATGTCAAACGCCAATGAGAGGTCCAGTAGCAACAAGGTGACTTTCTTCCAATCGTCCAGGGCCAGTTTAATAGCATCAGACACCTCTGCCAGTGTGAATTCAGTGCTGTATCCTGGATGAAAACCTAATTGCGATGGGTGCAACAACTGAATGGCGTCGAGATAACTAAAACGTTTTCGAGGATCTTTGAAAATTCTGGCAACAGAGAAATCAACCTATAATTGGCCAAGACGGACTTGTCTGCTGAAGGCTTTTTTAGCACTTTATTAAACTGTACTTAATATTTAATTTTTAAAGTAGTCGCGGACCCACTGAGGAGGCTTTGTGGGCCCCCAGGGGTCCCCGGACCACTGTTTGGGAACCACTGAGTTATATCACTAGACTACTAAGTCTGTTAGGGATCATAGGGGCACGCACTGTATAAACCACCAAGACACTACAGCAGGATTGCTCTATATGTGTCTGTTATGAGTTATAAAGATTTAACATACTGCCATGAACCAGCTGTAGTGGAATCTCTGCATTAAACTACCCTGCGGGGCCAAGTTAATTACTCTGATGATAAGCTGTCATTTCAAAGCCCTCCCCCGTCACAACAGACCCATTTTGGGTGGTTAGCCTTCTCCTGGGAGAGGAAGGAGGTAGGTGAGAGATCTCTATAAGGTATTTAGCTGTCTGTCAATCATAAGCCTAGACAGGATCCTTCTACAGTAGATAAATGTAGGGCATGCTAAACTCTGATACCAGTCACTACAGGTGTTTTCCTTGAAGTCTTTGAGGAAAGAAATCCTACAGACTAGGAGAAAGGATTCTAATTTACAGAAGAGTTCCTTTCAATTTTGCTTTAAATTGACATTTTAAATCTTCCTAAAATGGTGTACAAGGGGATTGGTCAGCCAAAGGGCTGTTCACTGGAAGTGACAGATAGTGATGGATACTGAAGTGACACCTCTGGATTAGGTTCAGACGTTCAACTTCTGGAACTATACACTTCAATTTTTCTTAAATCCTAATACAGGGAACATTTGTTGAGGGGAAGAAATGAACCTACAGCATGAATAAACCCTTGTTTAGAGTTGAAGAACTCTTGGTGGACTCCCTTTTGGGACTAGCAGAGGATGGATATGTTGGGGAACCTAAGGCATGGGGGATCCATTGGACTTTAATGATGGCTGTGGCTATGTATGCTACAGGAGTGGGTACCATAGCAAGTGTGTGAATATGGCTTCATTTACCCCAATTAATCCACTTATTTATTTCCTCTACTCTTGAGGAATTGATGTGCATCTAATATTTGGGGCTTTCTATTTCACTCCATGGTCCTTTTGGACATGATTATGCTATTACTTTTGTTCTACTTTCAAGAAACCAACATCGGTAGCTATTTTTGCCTTCATTACTCATTACCCGTACTACCCAGTGTTTGTTCAGATGTTTCTACCACTAGTGGTGTGAATCTCTAAATACTTGTTTTCATTTAATTAATTCTTCTGCAACTATCAAGGGATTGTTTAATGCACTGACATTCTTGTGTACGATTACTCATCACAGTAGCTTTAGTGCAACTCACACTTCGTCATCACCAGAGTTACCTTACCATCATCTGGTCTGGCTCTAGTGTCATGTGCGTTTGTAATGACGGAACTCTTGTGCCTCCTGATGGACTTAATATAACTGTAAAATAAGGATTAGAGCATAGTGAGGTGAATGCAGGTTTACAATGTTGAGTTCGTCGTTACATGCAAAAGAACAAAGACATTTTATGCTAAGCTCCATGTGTGGCGTAGTCATTGGCGAGTACCCGGGCTGGGGAGGATGCTACAACTGGCAAGGAGATAGGATATAAGTAACCCGAACACCGATAGTGCTCTCCCAGAGAGTTTGCCGTGGTCCAGCAAACTGCTCATGCGTGCCACGTGTGGCTCCATCGAAGTGCGGAATAGATGTTTGTTGTATGTGAGGTCAAAGTGCAGCCTCAGGTCTTTGCAAAGCATTTGAAGTTAATGAAAGCTTTATTGAGAAGTCTACACATCGATGTCCGAGAACCTGTTGAAAGGCCACAAAGAGAGGTACTGCGCTACTACACAAATCAACGCTATACATCATATGGTATAATAACACTGCAAACAGAAGTGCTGCGAGGCAGAATACAAAAAACGGTCATCTGCTTACCAGAGCTGAGCGAAGAGAGTCATTGTGCCTCTGCACTGGGAGAAGTTACCCCAGAGGAAGCACCCAGGTTTGTGCTTGCAGAGCTGTGCATACCCGAAGCGGCACATGACCAAAGCTGCCGGGTGGTGGCTCAGAACAACTCCCAAGGTCTCCTGAAAGCTTCCATGGGCTGTCCAAGATGACCCAGAGGCCAGCACAGGGCCTTCAGAGATGATACGGATGAAGTAAGTCATACTGAACAGCAGACAGCGTTAGAAAGAACTCCACCCTCAGTGTCAGCCAATCTCGTAAATGGTAACAATGATGCCGCCTTCTTGAAACCACCACTGCCATTCGATATCACCAAAAAGCTAAATATTTGCAACAGATAGACTGCCTGGATAGAGACAGTTGATGATTCAATGATGCGATTGAAGAAGCAGATAACAAGATGATTATCAAGTACCTTAAAATCTTGCTGGTGAAGGTGTAAAAGAAGTCATAAAGAAAACGCCACGGGCTGATGAAATTGCATACCGTCAATTCAAAGCAGCCTTGAATCTCAAGTTCAATCCAATGCCAAATGTAGATTACGAAAGTTATATCTTCAGCCAAGAACGAAAGAAAGCCAGCAAGACCATCAACTAATTTGTTGAGAGACACAGAGTGAATTCTCCACAGAAACACTAAGTTGCATTTCAGGTATGGGTTTTCATTTCCACACAAAGGTAAATGTCCCACCATTGAGCAAATCTGAAAATACTGTGGAAAGGAGAACCATTTTGTGACTGTTTGCAAAGCGAAGGAAAAGTTGGTGCATCATGGCGCGAAGGCAAAATGGCTGCCTGAATGTTCCAGTAGCAAAGCTCCATCCACGCCTGTAAAGCCAACCGACCACATCAACGGAGGCAAATTGACACTAAACGAAGTCGATCGACATCTAAATCTTCATCAAACAGTTCTTCTGTATCAATAGCAAGTGAAAATGAAGAAGATGGTTGTGCCATGTCGGCGTTTACCTCAGAGAAGCATGCGCATGATGGACTGGCTGCCTGTGAGGAAAAATACAAGAGCAATCAACATGAAAATGCACCAAAGTCATTCAAATATTGCCTGAAAATCACACTAAAGTTTATTGGTTGCACAATACTTTTCGTTATTGATAGTGGTGCATCAATACATATTAAGCCTGAGGAGAAATATAATAAACTGTCTCCATTGCCCGACTTACGTCATTGAAAACTAAAGTGTATACATGGGCTGCATCAACACCACTAAAAACTCAAAGTTAATTTGTAGCAACAATGAAGCATAAGAAAACAAAGGAACAAGCACTCATTAATGTACTTCAAGGTACGGCATCAAACACCTGTTTATTCAGCTTCAGCACAGCTGCTGATATGGGACTCATATCTGTGAACTATAATATGAATGCTAATCATGAGATACTACGTCCCTCTTCTATGTTGTGGTTTCATAGTTGTTGAAGGAGGTCGAAGCGGGACAAAATCCTCCTACCCCGCATTCTCGGTGTGAGTAAATTTGTAGCGCGGCCGCGGAGCCGCAGGGGTCGCTGTTTTTATACACCTGTCACTGTCATACCGACAAGGGTGAGACCCATACGCGAATACGTAGTGGGGCCATGGCAGCAGAACAGGGTTTGGCTTATGGGGACGATGCAGTGGCAGATATCCTCGCAGGTCCGTCCTTGCTAGGAGACACAACCATCAATCAGGTCCTGACCCAGGGAGAAGGGTGGGTCACTCTTCTGGAACTGAAAAGATCCCATGTTAAAACCATATTACATTGGGCGCTCTTGACAGAATACCTGAGGGGCAATGCCGCCCCCAGGGGCCTGCTGGTTACCAACGAGCCCCTGATTTTCCTGGAAGACCCCGTCTTCCGAAAAGATTGGTCCCTGATAGCCTGGAAGTGTATGAGGGACTGGCTGATCCTTATCATTAATACAGCTAAAAGGACCGCTGACGCCCTCTACATTAAAATCCAGGCTAATGAACAGGGTATCAAAACCAATATTCTTTCGGCTACCTTTAAAAAGAAATTGGAGGAGACGAACAATGAGATTGGGGAATATAAGGATTACCTATTAAGATCTAAGGTGGACAAACTTCAAAAAGATCTGAAGAAGTTTTCTAAGGAAAAGGTCTACCCCTACATCACGGATGAGTACATCCAGAAAAAGGCAGATGATATGAAGAAAGGCCAGAACAGGGATGGCAGATTCTCAGAAAGGACCAGCACCAGTAGTGATGACAGTGACTACATAAGGAAACCCCGGAGGAGGGGCAGAGGGAGGGTTTTTTTCGGGGGCCCCCACCCCCAGTTCAACCCGGTATACCCAAACTATCCAAGTAACAACTTTGGATGGCCCCCTTTGTACCAGCAACAATTCCCAGGAATGCAGGGTGGCCCAGTGACACAGTTCCCCCAGATGCCCAATCCTTTTTTAGGGAGAGGCCGAGGGAGAGGCAGAGGCAAGCAGAAGGGAACAAGGGGGGTGCAGTGGGAGGACCTCGAACAGAGGGTCACAAGGAGCATGGCGAGGGACTCATCACCAGGTAGAGCAGGGAATGACCTCCTTGGTGATGAACCTCAAAGACACTCCACTCACGGACACCCAGGTGGCATTGCTCAACAAGGGGTTGGGTTTTGTACCCACCAACACTCTTGAGGTCTTCAGAATTTGCCAAGAATTGGCGGCATTTTTCCGCAATGTTAGACTCAGAGTTTTCTTTGGAGACAGGGAAGAGAGAGCGGAACAAAGAGCGGAAGAAGGAGGGGACACCTCTTTTCGTCCCAGATCCAAGTTTATACCGGTTGTGGGGACCCTCCCAATACAGGTACAAACATTCGAGCAGGCAGTGATTCATGAGGTTGAAGCACTTGCGGGACACAATAATTCTACTTTCAAGAATCTGACGAACACAGAGAAGCAAGCCCTGGAGGAACTTAGGAACAACCAAGACCTTGTGATCAGACCGGCGGACAAGGGGGGAGCAATCGTTGTCCAGAGTAAGACTGCCTACGATACGGAATGTCTGAGGCTCCTCGCCGACAGGAGGAATTACAGCATTCTGAGAGGAGATCCGATTGAGGACATCAGGAAGGAGATAGTGTCCGTTGTTGAGGAAGCAGTACACAATGAATGGATCACGGAAAAAGAGGGGAGTTTCCTGTGTCAAGCAGATCCAGTAACGCCTTATTTCTACACCCTCCCCAAGGTGCACAAACCTACGAGACCGCCCCCGGGAAGACCCATAGTACCGGGCATTGGATCACTACTGGAGCCACTTGCACAATTTTGTGATTTCTTTTTCAAACCAGTAGTCCAAACCAGACCAGCGTACCTAAAAGACACTACTGATGTACTACTTCTACTGAAGGATCTGCAATTTGACCCCGAAAAAGAATTCTTGGTGGGACTGGAAGTGGAGTCCCTGTGCACCAATATACCGCAGAGGGAGACTCTGCGTGTGGTAGAGGAGATCCTGTATTCTTTGTATTGGGATTTTTTTACCCCCAGACCTTTCATCCTACACCTGGCCGAAATCGCATTGACGAAGAACTACTTTGAGTTCCAGGGCACCTACTACCTCCAGACACATGGGACATCCATGGGGAGTGTCTTTGCCCCCAGCCTATCGGGGCTATATATGGCAGCCTTTGAGGACCAATACATCTACGCCCCCAGGAGCACCTGGAGTAACAACATAAAGGTGTGGCGGCGCTATATTGATGATGTCCTCCTGATCTGGGTGGGCAATAGGCAGTTCATTGTTGATTTCCTGGAGTGGTTGAACAGTCGCAACCCCTTGCTTCTGTTCACGTCCACCAACACTAAGGAGAACCTCTCCTTCTTGGACCTTACCATCTTTCCAAAGGAGGGAGGCCTTCAGTCGAAAATGTTTCATAAATCTACAGACAGGAACAGTCTCCTGTCATTTGAGAGCTTTCACCCCAAGTCTCTCAGGGAGAACCTACCGGTGGATCAGTTCCTGCGCCTCCCCCGCAACTGTTCCAATACGGAGGACTTTAGATCAGAAGCCAACACACTGCAGCACAAATTACTGCAACGGAAGTACCCACAACGGACCGTCAGGAGGGCCCCCAAGAGAGCAAGCAACTGTCACCGTGAAATACTTCTGGAGACAGTGGAAAAACCACCCACAAACAGAACAATATGTGTAACCACATTTAACACTGCCTCCAGCAAGATTCAGAAGATGATCCTGCGGAATTGGAGAATTCTCAACTCCAATGGCTTACAGCTGGAGAAACCCCTATTCTCTTTCAAGAGAGGTCAGAATATAAAAGACATGCTTGTCCATACAAGACCAAGAGTGTCCTCGGCGAGACCAGGAGCGGCGTGTGAGAGTGGGGTAACATGGACCCTTCCCCCGGTTACGGGACATACCAGATGCAGGACGTGTGATGTTGGCCACATTACAGCTAACACCAAAACAGTGGACGTTGGCCTCACCCACCCTTGGGAACAACGGAGGCATACTAATTGCAACTCCACCAATGTCATCTACATGCTGAGATGCCCCTGTGACCTAGTTTACATCGGGATGACCACGAGGAGAGTGAAAACGAGGATCATGGAACATAGGTCCACCACCAGGTGCCAAAGGACAATCAGTTGCCTCACCACCCACTACAAGGAGAAGAATCACTCGGCCAAGGATTTATTCTGGACGGTTTTGGATAAGCCTAACCTGGGTGCCACCGCCAGAAACCCTGAGAATGCCCTCTTCCATAGGGAACAAAAATGGATCTATAGGGTCCGGAGTCACACTGAGGGCCTAAACGACGATATACCTTGGAACAGCCTGAATAATCTGTAGGGTTCCATTTGATAACTATATACATGAGTAATCCATCTTCATGCCGTCCGGATGCGCTAGGTCCCTCTTTGCATTGGCCGCCCCCCGAAGTATGTCTGCTCCCATGGGTTACATTTACACTTCCCCAGGGCTTTATATACTTTCTCTTAGCATTCCTGGGTGCTTTAAATGGGGCCTCACTGTAATACTTATGAGGATTAATTCAGAAGTTGGGGCAGTGAGAAACTACACTTGGACTGGTAATATTGGTTTACATCAGTGACATCAGTGTAATCAGACTCCTCCAGTCTTTTATACTCCAGACATAATTGCGAGCGGGTATTAATCCCTATATGCTAATGTGCAAATAAAATTGTCAATACCATGAGCACAGATGTCTGGCCCGGAGTATTCCGGTCCAACTCCACACATCAGCTCTTTACAGGACCAATGTAATACCCACGCGCAACCGCGCACCTCTTCCAACATGGGAGAAGCGGTTGACGCTCTAGTTTTTCTCAGGTACTTTCCCTTCCATTTCCTATCCACGTCCGTCACGTCCCTGGTGATGCGGTCATGGGCGGGACCGGATGGAGTAACAGGGCCTCGGTAGCGCCGCAAACTGAATCTGCACGCCGCTGGGAGAGACACACTGTAGGGCCACAGCTCACCTTGATGAAGTAAGTGGGACCTTCTTTGCAAAGCAGACCCGTTGCGCGTCGAGGTGAGAGCACGGACGTAGAGTCAGTGTCCAATCGGCCGTGTTCGGTATTTTCTTTGCGATGCCATGATCCTACTAGGAGGGTTATGGACTCACTACACAGCGCATGTTGGGCCATCCTGACCTGCCCTCCCGCCACATTGGGGAGCTGTATGGTTTACCACTAGCGCTCCATTTTACTGTTTCACCCATTGTGTTCTTTTATCCTTATTTCTCGCAGAGTGTGACTATAGGGAGCTGTCCTCGCTCCCCCGCCACTTCAAGTTTAGATTTTAAATGAACTCGGTAAGCGTCACGTTATGAATGATGGTGTTTCCTGTATCCTAGCAACGATGCCTGATTTTTATCAGTAACATTGGTATTATCTGTGTTATTTACATGTGCTATAAGCGCACATTCCCTGGGATGTAAATATAAATGTATGCATAGCGCCGGGCATCTTTATCGCTCCACTATGTCCTGAGCTGGTATCATTACGCACTTGAAATTTTGCTGTTTTTATTGGGGGGTACACATCACAGTAGTTGTTACTATTTACTGCACAGAGGGCACAGCACTTTTCATTTTACACATGCTTTTATTGATTCTCTTACAGGTTCCTCTTGGAGAGCAAGGCGCTCTACCATACTCTCTCTGAGTCGTCAATGAGAAAGGGTTTCTTCCCTTCACCCCTGGATTAAAGGAGGTAGGGTTAGTACCTTTGGGATCAATTCATAGTGAGTCCTGATGAAAGCCGGGGTATTATACTTTGCCGGCTGAAACATGTCGACGGTTTTGCAGAGTGGAGGGGTTGGTAACTCATTAAAAGTTCTCCGTACCACCATCCACTGGTCCTGGTGTGATCATTTTTACTCTGGACAGGGTACCCAGTATTAAAATTGTTAGAGGGACTCCCTGTGGCCAGTTTTTATCACTGTCTCTGCACCTATTTTCACTTGTGATCCCACATTATTGTCATTTATTTGTTGTATTGTCTTCCCCCTCCCTATTGCTCCACCTCCAGCGCTGGTCAGCGCAGAGGTGTGTTAGCAGCCCTATGATGAAGCATGACACAGGTCACTCTATGTGAGGGCAGTTTTAACACCCCTGTGTGATTCCCCCACACTTTTTACTTTTTTTGTTTTTGGGTTTACAGCAATTTGTGTACACAGTCCCTCTTCTATGTTGTGGTTTCATAGTTGTTGAAAGAGGTCGAAGCGGGACAAAATCCTCCTACCCCTCATTCTCTGTGTGAGTTAATACTACGTCAATTCCCTTAGTAGTTTCATGGACTGGGAAAACTCAATACTATGAAAGTCCAATTACACATTAATGAGAACGTCTGTCCCATCGCTCGCCGACATAGACAAATTGCCTTTCACTTACAGGAAGCTATTGAAAAGAAACTTGAATCCTTACTCAAACACAATATCATTGAGAGTTCTACTCATCCAATTCCATGGGTTTCTCCCATAGTGGTAGCATCCAAAAAGGACATTTAAGGAGTTGTACGCATCTGCATGGATATACATCAAGCAAACAAGGCAATTGAAAGAGAACGATACCAGGTTCACACACTGCTGACATGATAACTCAATTGAATGGTGTGAATTCTCTCACCTGAATCTGAATAAAGGATATCATCAAGTGGAGCTTGAACAGAATTGCAGGTACATTACAACCTTTTCTACACATGTTGGTCTGTTCCATTACAAAAGGCTAAGTTTTGGTGTGTCATCAGCTGTAGAGGTCTATCAAGATGCCATTCGACGTATCATACAGTCTGTCATAAATGCTTTCAATTATAGTGATGATATATTGTTTTTCGGAGCAGCGCAAATGGAGCACGACAAAACTCTCATGCAAGTGTGTCAGTTGCTCACTGATTCAGGCTTATCTTTGATTGCCAAGAAATGTGAGTTTCATAAGACAAAGCTAAAATTCTTTGACCATATCTTTTCTGATTGGGGCATGACACCTGATAAAGCTAAAAGTGCAAGCTCTGTCAACTGCCAGTCCCCCACAACATGTTTCCATATTACATTCATTCCTTCGCATGGCCAGCTATTGCTCTAGATAGGTACAAGACTTTGCCACTGCAAGAGTGCCATTTAGAGACTTGATGAAAAAGAATGTTTCTTTTCTTTGGTCACATGAATGCAAGCGAAAATCAAACAAGTTATCCAGAACGCTGCTGAAATGCCATTCTTTAATTCAAGTCTCCTAAAGTGGAGTGATTCTGTTGAGGGCTGAGGAGGCTGGAATCAGAAACTATTATCAACAGCAGTATGCCTCCCAGACCATCAATTAAAGTCTTATCTAAGAATAGGAATCTACCCGAGTATTCCTATTGCGGTTCACATAATGAAATCGATGACTTCTAGTAACTTCTTAACAACTAAGTACTGCCCCGTGCTTCTACCTTTAAACAAGTTCTACAACACAAAACTCTCTAGTCTGGAGTTTGCCAAATGGATTTTTATCATCAATCTTTTGTAGTATATATACACATATTCACATATGTCAAAATTATTTACAACGTACACATGACAAAACGAAACAAATGATCTGTAACATCGCTTGAGGCAATGTATGATGCTGCAATTTACACATATATTGCATTTAGACAAGTGGACACATATTTACAACATATATTATCAGGTATTTCACAACCCACATTTTCTTGAGGATAAGTTCTATTTGTGATCACACATCTAGTGTTTTCCCTGGTGTCCTATTATTTAATGTCCTGGGGACCTGCTTCCCTTAGGTCCTTCCTCTAATTCACATGATGACACACTTTCAAGGCCCTTGGGAGGCCAGAGCTTCTTATTAATGAGCTGATCCTGTGTTACGTTATTCCTTCTAGTGCCCCCTGTGCACTAATATTAGCAAGAAATGGTAGCTCTTGGCCTCAGTATTGTATACGTTGACGCGTTTCGACCTTCATGGGTGGACCTGGATTGCAGTATAGAAGGTCTTTTCAGGGCAAATATTCTTGTGGGACACTGTGGGTGCATGAAAGGACATATCAGAAATATTTCTTGTCACAGGTGTGGTGTATTAAAGTATTGCAATTATCTCTCCATTATTGGGACATACCTTATCCTTGTTTGACCGTAGATTTAGTCCTTAGGGTATGGTTTGTTCAGTCCATGGAATGGTATCTTCCATGCCAGGTGGTGCAAACTGTGCGCCTTTTCTTGGCTGCTACTGTGACCTAGGGGCTGCGAAGGGGGAGAGCATAGGTATCTTGTACTACGCTTAACTCATGGAGTTTTTTAAGAAAACAATACGGACACTTTGGATACCCTGGTCGGTCAGTGTCATGCACTAAAATCCTGGTGGCCTTTTTTAATGGTGGATGAGGTACTCGCACGTGTTGACTGTGTGATGCCAGTGGAACTGGCCTTTTAAATCAAGCATGGTGTTTGGGGTGAAAGAGTAATCATGCACATACTTGTGATCAGGCACAGTGTCATGCGACGTGGAGCTGACTCAAATTATCTTATATAGACTTCACACGCTGTGCCAGTCATTTACTTGTTGTAAACAAAGATTTGTCCCTGCTGATTACATCTCACTATTCCATGTGCATGCGCCGTGCCTTAGAAGTGCTCGACCCTTTCGCTTGGTTACCTCCTGCCTCAAATAGGTTCCCCTTGGTGGTGCGTCTTGTGGTGTCTCCCTCTGTGGTTGCCGGCGTGTCTAGCCCACCATGACTGTTCGGTTCGGGGTGCCTCGCACATTGGTAAGCACTTAAATCAAGCGTGCATGCCCTCCCTTCTTTTTTTATACAAACCAAGAAGTTGCCTTACTTTCTAGTGAAGCAGCTGATACATCTATTTTCACCTGTGGAGCTACTGCTTCGTTTATCACTGCCTCCAGAGCTGCCGGTTTGGTTATTCCTGCTTCTTGTGGCCAATCGTGCTCCTACATGCGAAGCGGGACCCACCCGTTGGTTTTTCTTATGTAGTAGGCAATGCGCGCAGCGAAGTATGCCTGGTATGTGATGTCCCGAGGCAGAACCTGGCTGACGTCAGGGAGCGTTTCTCAAGTTGTCGGCTGCCTGACTTCCGCGACCCAAGGATGCCTGACTTCCTGTTCGCCGGTTGTCATGACATTGAGTGGAGCAATGCTGGCCATAATGTTAGCGTGCAGCTTGTGAAAGCTGAGGCGCTGATCTAATTATGTGTTATATTCTAAGTAAGAGGCGTGGTGGATTCCGATCCTCTTGTTATATAAGAAATGGGTGGGTGGTTCTCTTTTATGCGTAAATCAAAGTACTGATTTTTTAAGGCAAAATATATTGGTGATTAATATTGTGCGCATAAACAGGGACAGGGCATGCGGCCATGCGCATGGGTTACGTACTCTTGGTATGAAGTCCACATTTCACGCTGGGTGGTGGAGGACATGTAGAGTGTTGAAACTAATTAAATGTGTTTTGAGGCCAAAATGAAACAAGGCTAGCTAACTGGCGAGTGTGTTGCAATTCTTTGAAAACTAAATCTCTAGAGGGTTTCTGTGGCTCATGGGTCAAGAGTCCCCTGAGGTATTAAGGCTGGCTGACTGGCGCTTATAATGTGATACTTTCACACTGAGTTTCTTGAGCAAGTGCATGACACATGGATCTGATGCTTGTTCAATGGGTTGGATGGGGATGTATGGAGTTCATATGTGCAGTGCATTATTTTATTGGCGCTTGTGGTGTAATACATAGCACTCTGAGTCTCTGGAGCAAGTGCATGGCTCATGAGTCTGTTGCGTGTTCAATGGTTCTTGGCCTGTATGGAGATGTTGGAATTGTTATATACAGTGCATTATTTCACTCATTTCGTTGAGCCCGCAGTCTGTAGTTCCCAGTCTCAGGATAATCTTTGCTTCGAAGTGCGACAGCATGGTGTCTGTGCATATTCCCTTGACATGCTTTAATTCCGTCCTTTTCATGTCTTGTGGCTCATGTCTCTTTTCTACGCAGTGCTGTACCAAGGGTGCGTTTTGCACTTTGCATTTAATCCATGATCTATGTTGGATAACTCTCTTCTTGACAGCCTGGCTTGTTTTTCCTATGTATGCCAGCATGCATGGGCATAACACCCAGTAAATTACGTTGATGATATTACAGTTCGTGAATTCAGCATGTTTGATAGTCATGCCTCGGTATTTGAACATGTCTCCTTCGATGGTGCTTGAGCATGAGCTGCATTTTCAGCAATGGAGGTGTCCTTGAATGGGGGATAGTGCTAACATGGTTTGTATGGATACCTTCTGTCTCTTAGCCTGCGTGTTTGCCTGTACCGGTTTGTCTTTAATGCTTTTGTTCTTTTTTAGTGCAAATATCGGTACTTCTTTCAGTTCTGCCAAACCTTTCATGGTATTCCAATTTCTCCTGACTATCTTTTTCACATCGTTGGTGATCCCTGAGAAGGTAGTCACACAGACCAATGGTGTGTCTTTTTTGTGTTCTTTTGGTACCAATAGCATCTCTCTCTGGGTGTACCACGCCCTTTTGAGTGATCTTTTCAGTAGTTTTCTTGGGTAATTCCTGTCGAGCAGTTTGTTCATCAGTATGTTTGCATTGGTAAAGTAATCTTCCTTCTTTGTGCAATTGCGTCTGATTCTCAGGAACTGACTGTAAGGTAGAATCTCTCTTAAGTTCCTTTGGTGGAAGCTTGAAAAGTGTAGGAATGCATTCTTATCTGTGTCTTTGGTGCATAAGGTGGTATAAATACTCCCATTTTCATGTTTCACAATGACATCGAGGAAGTTGATCTCCACTTTGCTTGAATTGATTGAAAACTGTATATCTCGGTTTCTGCAGTTGAGCCAATTGTGGAACTCCTGCAGTGCTTCAATCTGACCACGCCACAGCAAAAACACGTCATCAATATATCAACGCCACAATCGTATGTTGTCTTCGTACGGGTTATTGTTGTAGATCCATCTTTCCTCATACAGAGCCATGAACATCACTGCCATCTCTGGAGAAAAGGGACAACCCATTGCGGTTCCTTTGATCTGGAGGAAAAGTTCCTCATTTAATTGAAAATAGTTGTACTTCAGACACACTTCTGCCATTTCCACCAGATATTCTGTGGGAACTAAGTCTGGGCGGCCTCGCTTATTGAGAAAATGATGCATTGCCTCCAATCCATTTTCCTGGGGGATATTAGTGTATAGACTGACTATGTCGAGTGTCACCAGGTTTTCTATGGCTGGATCAAAAGTTAAACCCTCCAGAATGGTAATTGTCTGCATGGTATTTCTCAAGTAACTCCGGGTTGCTTGGACTAATGGTTTGAGGAACGTGTCAATATACTTGGCTGGCCTTTCCAGAACTGAATTCACTCCTGAAATTATGGGTCTTTCAGATGGGTTGATTGTATCTTTGTATATCTCTGTGAGTATATACATCAGTGGTGTTCTTGGATTATCGTTCTGGAGGCATTTGGCTTCCTTTTTCGATAGCCATCCTTGTTCTTCACCTTCTTGAATGAGATGAGTCAGTTTTTGTTTGACCAATTTGCTGAGGTCTTCCTCAATTCTTCTGTAGTGGTCTGAGTTAGACAATTGACGCTTTATTTCGGCCTCATATTTTGTTCTGTCCATAATGACAATTGCCCTGCCCTTGTCTGCGGGCTTGAATATAATGTCCTGGTTGTTCATTAGTTGTTCCAGGGCGTCCTTTTTCATCATATTCCACTTGGTGTATTTCTTTTTGTGTTCAAGGGCTTCAAGGTCTCTCATGACATTCTTCTCAAACGTAAGGAGTTCCATCGGTGTACCTGATGTTGGGGGAAAGAAGGTGGATGGTTCTTTAAGTCCTGAATAATTCCTCTCTGGAACGTGTGGCTGTTCTGCAAAGAATGATTTAAGCCTCATTTTTCTAAATAGTTGGATCATTTCCAGTTTAGTTTGGCCTAGATCTGCCCGACTGGAGGTAATGAATGACAGACCTTTACTTAAGACTTTGATTTCATCCTGTGATAGTTCGATGTTTGACAGGTTGTAGATAGGATTTATCTCCTCTGTTACCATCTGTATGTCTGTCTCCTTGTTGTTATCTCTCCCTGGTATTGGTTGGGATTGAACCATTGTTTGGCTCTGTTTTTGCCTCGAGGCCGTCCTTGGCCTCCGTCTAAAAAAGGTTCTTGACCTTGGAAGAAGGGGCCTGAGTGGTTCTCTCTGTTACTTGTAGATGGTTCCGCGTCACTGGAGCTATCTGAATACGACGATGCGTCGGAAAAAGAGATGAATTGTCTTTGGCTTCTGCCCCAAAATGTTCTCAGGACTCTGGTGTTTGCTGGTTGTTTATAGTAGTTTTTATAAGTCTTCTGTGTCTTTCTTGAAACTCGTGTTGTCCTTTTCCAATTTCGTTAATAGAGCTTGAGCGTTCTCTATTGCTTCGTTTGTGAGAAGAGCTTCTTCCAATTCCTTGATCAGTTCCAATTCTTTTTGGCTTAAACGTTCCACTGTTTTATTAGACAGGAACATCCAGTCATGTGAGCATTTCGTTCCTATGTGGCTGAAGTCCCCTAAGTGCTCAGATTGATCAACAAAAATCACAGCGACATTTTTCACCTGTAGACCAACCGGGATAGTGCCTGCTCTTAGGCGTTCTAGAAGGACCTCCCCAGGTAATGCTGTTCTGATCTGTTCCTTTTTAAGTCTTGCTATTTTTTCGTATTCTGTTTGTTGTCTTTGTTTAGTGTCAGTATTGCCAATGTTTAGTGTAGATGGTCTTCTTAGTAATTCTTCTATGTTCTCTTCTCTAAAGCTTAATGTTTATGGTTCTGACATTTATGTAATGGTTGGATACAGTATGTGTGTTAACTTCTTGCATGAGTTGGCTATCCGTACCTAGATAAAGACTATTATAAACAACCATCAAACACCAGAGTCCTGAGAACATTTGGGGGCAGAAGCAAAAGACAGTTCAATCCCAACCAATACCAGGGAGAGATAACAACAAGGAGACAGACATACAGATGGTAACAGAGGAGATAAATCCTACGTACAACCTGTCAAACATCGACCTATCACAGGATGAAATCAAAGTCTTAAGTAAAGGTCTGTCATTCATTCCCACCAATCGGGCAGATCTAGGACAAACTAAACTGGAGATGATCCAACTATTTAGAAAAATGAGGCTTAAATCATTTTTTGCAGAACAGCCACACATTCCAGAGAGGAATTATTCCGGCCTGAAAGAATCATCCACCTTCTTTCCCCCAACATCAGGTACACCAATGGAACTCCTTACGTTTGAGAAGAATGTCATGAGAGACCTTGAAGCCCTTGAACACAAAAAGAAATACACCAAGTGGAATATGACAAAAAAGGAAAAGGATGCCCTGGAACAACTAATGAACAACCAGGACATTATAATCAAGCCCGCAGACAAGGACGGGGCAATCATCATTATAGACAGAACAAAATATGAGGCTGAAATAAAGCGTCAATTGTCTAACTCAGACCACTACAGAAGAATTGAGGAAGACCCCAGCAAATTGGTCAAACAAAAACTGACTCATCTCATTCAAGAAGATGAAGAACAAGTTGGCTATCGGAAAAGGAAGCCAAATACCTTCAGAACGATAATCCAAGAACACCACTGATGTATATACTCCCAAAGATATACAATGATCCAATCAACCCACCTGGAAGACCCATAATTTCAGGAGTGAACTCAGTTCTGGAAAGACCAGCCAAGTATATTGAAACGTTCCTCAAACCATTAGTCAAAGCAACCCGGAGTTACTTGAGGGATACCATGCAGACAATTACCATCCTGGAGGGTTTAACTTTTGATCCAGCCATGGAATACCTGGTGACACTCAACATAGTCAGTCTGTACACTAATATCCCCCAGGAAAATGGATTGGAGGCAATGCATCATTTTCTCGATAAGTGAGACCGCCCCCACGTCGTTCCCACAGAATATCTGGTGGAAATGGCAGAAGTTTGTCTGAAGTACAACTATTTGCAATTAAATGAGGACATTTTCCTCCAGATCAAAGGAACCGCAATGTGTTGTCCCTTTGCTCCAGAGATGGCAGTGATATTCATGGCTCTGTATGAGGAAAGATGGATCTACAACAATAACCCGTATGAAGACAACATACGATTGCAGCGTTGATATATTGATGACGTGTTCTTGCTGTTGCGGGGCCCGATTGAAACACTGCAGGAGTTCCACGATTGGCTCAACTGCAGAAACCGAGATATACAGTTTTCAATCAATTCAAGCAAAGTGGAGTTCAACTTCCTCGATGTCATTGTGAAACATGAAAATGGGAGTATTTATACCACCTTATACACCAAAGACACAGATAGGAATACATTCCTACACTTTTCAAGCTTCCACCAAAGGAACTTAAGAGAGAATCTACCTTGCAGTCAGTTCCTGAGAATCAGACGCAATTGCACAAAGAAGGAAGATTAGTTTACCAATGCAAACATACTGATGAACAAACTGCTTGACAGGAATTACCCAAGAAAACTACTGAAAAGATCACTCAAAAGGGCGTGGTACACCCGAGAGAGACGCTATTGGTATCAAAAGAACCGAAAAACGACACACCATTGGTCTGTGTGACTACCTTCTCAGGGATCACAAACAATGTGAAAAAGATAGTCAGGAGAAATTGGAATACCGTGAAAGGTTTGGCAGAACTGAAAGAAGTATTGATATTTGCACTAAAAAAGAACAAAAGCAGTAAAGACAAACTGGTACGGGCCAGCACGCAGGCTAAGAGACCGAAGGTATCCATACAAACCAAGTTAACACTACCCCCCCATTCAAGGACACCGCTGTTGCAGAAATTGCAACTCATGCTCAAGCACCATCGAAGGAGACAAGTTTGAATACCGAGGCATGACTATCAAACATGCTGAATTCACGAACTGTAATACCACCAACGTAATTTACTGCGTGCTATGCCCATGCAAGCTGGCATACGTAGGAAAAACAAGCCAGGCTGTCAAGAACAGAATTATCCAACATAGATCACGGATTAAATGCAAAGTGCAAAACGCACCCATGGTACGGCACTGTGTAGAAAAGAGACATGAGCCATAAGACTTGAAATGGACGGTATTTAAGCATGTCAAGGGAAGATGCACAGACACTATGCTGTCGCACTTCGAAGCAAAGATTATCCTGAGACTGGGAACTACAGACTACGGGCTCAACTAAATGAGCGAAATAATGCACTGTATATAACAATTCCAACATCTCCATTCAGGCCAAGATTCATTGAACACGCAACAGACTCATGAGACATGCACTTGCTCCAGAGACTCAGAATGCTATGTATTACACCACAAGCGCCAATAAAATAATGCACTGCACATAAGAACTCCATACATCCCCATCCAACTCATTGAACAAGCATCAGATCCATGTGTCGTGCACTTGCTCAAGAGACTCAGTGTGAAAGTATCACATTACAAGCGCCAGTCAGCCAGCCTTAATACCTCAGGGGACTCTTGACCCATGAGCCACAGAAACGCTCTAGAGATTTAGTTTTCAAAGAATGGCAACACACTCGCCAGTTAGCTAGCCTTGATTTATTTTGGCCTCAAAACACATTTAATTAGTTTCAACACTCTACATGACCTCGACCACCCAGCGAGAATTGTGGACTTCATACCAAGAGTACGTAGCCCATGTGCATGGCCGTATGCCCTCTTCCTGTTCATGCGCACAATATTAAACATCAATATATTTTGCCTTAAAAAATCAGTACTTTGATTTACGCATAAAAGAGTACCGTCCACTCATTTTTTAGATCAGAAAAGGATCGCAATCCACCACGCCTTTTATTTAGAATATAACACATAATTAGATCAGTGCCTCAACTTTCGCAAGCTGCACGCTAACATTATGGCCAGCATTGCTCCACTCAATGTCATGACAACCGGCGAAGAGGAAGTCAGGCATCTTTGGGTACCAGAAGTCAGGTGGCCAACAACTTAAGAAACACCCCCTGACGTCAGCCAGGTTCTACCTCGAGACATCACATACCAGGCATTCTTCGCTGCGCACATTGCGTACTACATAAGAAAAACCAACGGGTGGGTCCCGTTTTGCATGTAGGAGCACGATCGGCCACAAGAAGCAGAAATAACCGAACCGGCAGCTCTGGAGGCAGTAATAGACGTTGCGGTAGCTCCACAGGCGAAAATAGATGCATCGGCAGATTCACTTTAAAGTAAGGCAACTTTTTGGTTTTTCTAAAAACAGAAGGGGGACGTGCACGCTTGATTTAAGTGCTTACCAACGTGCGAGGCACCCCGAACCGAACAGTCAGAGTGGGCTAGACATGCCGGAAACGACAGATGGAAACACCACGATATGCACCACCAAGGGGAACTTAGTTGAGGCAGGAGGTAAACAAGCGAAAGGGTCGAGCACTTCTAAGGCACGGCGCATGCACATGGAATAGTGAGATGTAATCAGCAGGGACAAATCTTTGTTTACAACAAGTAAAGGACTGGCACAGCGTGTGAAGTCCATATAAGATAATTTGAGTCAGCCCCACGTCGCATGACACTGTGCCTCATTACAAGGCTGTGCATCTCTTTCACCCCAAACAACACGCTTGATTTAAAAGGCCAGTTCCACTGGCATCACACAGTCAACATGTGCGAGTACCTCAACCACCATTAAAAAAGGCCACCAGTATTTTAGTGCATGGCACTGACCCACCAGGGTATCCAAAGTGTCGGTATTGTTTTCTTAAAAAACTCCATGAGTTAAGCGCAGTACAAGATACCTATGCTCTCCCCCTTCGCAACCCCTAGGTCACAGTAGCAGCCAAGAGAAGATGCACAGTTTACACCACCTGGCATGGAAGATACCATTCCATGCACTGAACAAACCACACCCTAAGGACTAAAACTACGGTCAAACAAGGATAAGGTATGTCCCAATAATGGAGAGATAATTGCAATACTTTAATACACCACACCTGTGACAAGAAATATTTCTGATATGTCCTTTCATGCACCCACAGTGTCCCACAAGAACATTTGCCCTGAAGAAGACCTTCTATACTACAATCCAGGTCCGCCCATGAAGGTCGAAACGCGTTGGCGTATGCAATACTGAGGCCAAGAGCTACCATTTCTTGCTAGTGTTAGTGCACAGGGTGCACTAGAAGGAATAACGTAACCCAGGACGTTAAACCAGCTCATTAATAAGAATCTATGACCTCCCAAGGGCCTTAGAAGTGTGTCATCATGTGAATTAGAGGAAGGACCTAAGGGAAGCAGGTCCCCAGGACATTAAGTAATAGGACACCAGGGAAAGCACTAGATGTGTGATCACAAATAGGACTTATCCTCAAGATAATGTGGGTTGGGAAATACCTGTAAATATATGTTGTAAATATGTGTCCACTTGTGTAAATGCAATATATGTGTAAATTGCAGCATCATACATTGCCTCAAGCGATGTTACAGATCATTTGTTTCGTTTTGTCACAGTGTACGTTGTAAATATTTTTGACATATGTGAATATGTGTATATATACTACAAAAGATTGATGATAAAAATCCATTTAGCAAACTCCAGACTAGAGAGTTTTGTTTTGTAGAGCTTGTTTAAAGGTAGAAGCACGGGGCAGTACTTACATGTTCAGAAGTTACCAGAAGTCATCGAGTTCATTCTGTGAACCGCAATAGAAATACTCGGGTAGATTCCTATTCTTAGGTAAGACTTTAATTCATGGTCTGGGAGGCATTCTTTAATTCAAAGCTTCACACTGAGGTTGTTGTTGACGCCAGCCCTGTCAGGATGGGTGCCACACTTGCACAGCACAGCAGACACCCAAATCCTCGAAGACGTTTTGTATGGTATGAAAGCCGAAGTTTGTCTCAAGCTGAATGAACTTATTCACAACCTGAGAAAGAAATCTTAGCAGTGGTGTGGGCTTGTGAACATTATTTCCACCTATTCTTGTATGGAAAGCCCTTCAGGTTTGTGACCGATCATCAAGCATCGTTGACTGGCTTTGGCAATCCAAAAGCAAAAATGCCTCCTCTCATTGAATCTTGGGATCTGCGATTGCAAGACTACAACTACACAAAAATCCATTATCCAGGGAAAGATCAGAACCCTGCCGACTATTTCTCACGAATGCCATTACAATGCCTTGGCACGCATTTTAAGACAGCTGAAGCTTAAATAAATTTCATAGTGAAATCAAGCACCCCAGCTGCCATTTTGTTGGAACAAATTGTCACTGCCACAAGTCAATGTAGTAACATGCTAAAACTGAAAGACATTATTACACATCATTCTTGGTACCAGCACCCTTGACCTCCTACCATTGAAAGTGAATATCAGATTGTTAAAAATGTCAAAGATGAACTGTCCATTACGGAGGAAGGTATTATTCTAAGAGGTTCGAGAATTTGTCATTCTGGAGAGTCTGCGACTACAGATAATTGAAGTGGGCTATGAAGGACTTTGTGAAATTGTTGCCTTCAAATGAGCTCTTCGAGACAGAGTCTGGTTTCCACATCTCGACAACAGAGTTGAAAGAGAATTAAAAGCCTGTCATCTATGCAACTGCCTGTTTTTGAAAATCCCTCAACACCCATAAACATGTTAGAGTTGCCAAAGCATGCATGCATGAGAAAGAATTGCTGTTGACTTCTTCGGTCCTCTTGAAACAGACATCACCTGATAGGAATCGTTGATGAATACTCCTATTTTCCATTGATTGAAGATCTCTCATTTATCACTCAAGAACGTGCCATTGAGAGATTAGATAGCATCTTCGCGACCTGGGGTGTTCCTGCGATCTTAAAGACTGACAATGGCCCACCTTTCAACAGTCGAGAATTCAGAGACTTTCTCAGTCATCTTAATGTGAAGCACCAGAAGAGCACCCCTCTTTGACCACTGGCCAACGGCCTTGTTGAACATTTCATGAGTACTCTAGAGAAAGCTGTTCAGCTTGCTGTACTTGAAAAGCTCAACCTTAAAGTTGTTTTAAATTCCACTCTTCAAGCTTGCCATTCGACCCCTCACTCAACCACAGGTGACAGCCCTGCAATCTTGATGTTCAGGAGAGCTATGATGGCCAAGCTACCTCAATGGACAAACAGAAGAGCAAATACCGAGGAAGAAACATGCATGAAAGACTTGGATCGTTAGAGGAAAATGAAGGCCTATGCAGACTAGCATTGGCATGCAAAAGATGTCACGTTCACTAGAGGAGATTGAGTGTTTGTTTCTCATCATAGAAAACGAAAGTCTGATGCCTCTTTTTATACTGAATCATTTAATGTTCTGACCAGCAAAGGACTCCTGGGGGCTGTCAACGTCCTTGGAAGTCCATTATGCAAGACTCCTCACATTTCAGACATATGGCTCATCGCTCGTCAGGCACTGATGTCATTGTAGAGACTCGGTAAGGATGGAAGATTGCCGCTCATGCTGGAGCAACTAATTGTAGCTCCCAGGGTCTCCCAGCTATAACAACTCGATGACTGGCGACGTTGACACAGTTGCACCCTTTCAACTGAAAAGGCTGTCCTCTAAGGACTCCAAACCATGGTACAATGGGAGCCTAAATGATCAAAGACGCAACCTAAGACTAGCGGAACGGGCCTAAAGATCCTCACCGTCACTAGAGCACCTTAAGCAACTAAGATCAAGGAGGAGCAACTACAACAAACACATTAGAATCTCAAAAGCGAATTTCTTCAAAGGCCAACTAAACAATGCTAGAAATCGACCAAGAAAAATGTTGGAAATTATCAAACATCAATCATCTCATCAACTGAACGACTCTTCATTAGGTCCCAACTCGCAACCTAACTGCAACACATTTGCCTCCTACTTCCTGGAAAAATCTAAAAAGATAGAAAAAGAGCTCCAAATAGCAAAGGAACAACTCATATTGTTTCCTCCACTTAGCACTCACGCGCCGCCGGCTGTACAAACCCCTAACCAACATGGACCTACCCTCAAAAACAAAGTGTCTTGGAACACTTTCTAAAGCTTTGACGAAAATGACATCCTCAAGTTAGTAACAACACTTAAACCATCAAATCACTTCTGCGATTCTTTTCCAGCCAACATCTTCAGCAAGATCATAACTTCTCTTATACCCCTCTGGACAAAGATAGTGAATGCTTCAGAACTGCCTAAAAACAGGACAGGTAACCCCCATTCTAAAAAACCTACAGCAGACCACACAATCCCAGAAAACTACCGTCCAATATCCACTATTCCTCCCCTAGCAAAACTACTGGAGAAATGCGTCCATTCCCAACTATGCAACCATATAGCTCAATTTCACCTCATTGACCAGTACCAATCAGGCTACCGGCAGATTCATAGCATGGAAACTGCCCTGACACACATTGTTGATGACGCGCTCAGAATACTTGATCAAAACTAATCCTGCCTCCTAGTCCTCCTAGACCTATCATCAGCCTTCGATACGGTCAAACATAACAGTCTCCTGGACTTACTTGAACTCAGAATGGGTTTATCAGGGGCTGTCCTAAAGTGGTTCGCCTCTTTCTTAGACAACCGAAGTAAAAGAATCAAGATTAACCAATCGCTGTCCATGACCACGCCAGTCACCCTGGGAGTCCCTCAAGGTTCCTCCTTATCACCTACCCTCTTCAATGTATTCATGGAACCCTTATCCGAAATTCTGAAACTCTCCAATGTCCATTACCACATGTCTGCGGATGATACCCATCTATACCTAAAAATATCATCCCCGGATGATATCCGTCTACTCAACACAACTGGCAGACACAACTGGCTGACAAAAAACCACCTCAAACTCAATGCGCTCAAAACCGACTTTCTCTTAATTTCCCCACCACAAGGACATGGTGACATAGAAAACTGCATGGAACACTTAACAGCCTTCAACTGCACACCACACATCATAGATTCCACAAGATCACTGGGAATAACACTCGACAAGAATCTCACCATGCAGGAACACATCAGTACAGCCACCAGAGGAGCAAACTTTCATATGAAAATTCTTAGAAAACTAAAACCCTTCCTCAATGACGACGACCTAAAAACAGCCGTGCAAGCTCTAGTGATACCACTATGGGAATACAACCCTATGTGGTTTGCCGAGATCCAGACTGGCTCCACTAGGAGCCTCACTCAATGCGGCTGCAAGACTCGTCACCGGCTCCAAAAAGAACAACCACATCACTACTGATGTAAAGGCACTGGATTGGCTCCCTTATGAGGCAATATCACAGCTAAAAATTGCCTGCATGACACACAAAGCCCTGCACTTCAACACACCAAAGTATCTAGTCAATAAACTGAAATTATCAGGCGGAACTATGAGACGCACCAGCACCTTGCTACTGAAACCTCAAAAAGTTAGGAAAATCCTACAACCGCACCTTCTCTGGACTAGAACCTAGGATCTGGAACGCCCTGTCCCCGGCAATCAGAATGAACCCCTCAATCACTTCCTTCAAAAAAGAAGTCAAACTACTTCTAATGAACAAAACTCTCCCCTGATCCAAGTTATGGAGCAAGTTGGGTACCAACCAGACTCAGCTCACCTACCAGGATCTGCGCTGAACTCTAAGCGAGAAAGGCTAACGCACTCCTGAATACCTCCGGACCTACAATGAGTACTGACAACATTTACGTTCTCCTGTTAGCTACTCATATCTATGTTTTCTAGTTCTCACTTTTTTTGATGAAGCATTTGTAAAGCGCTCTGATACCCTCACTGGGTCTAGTTCGCGCTATATAAAACTTTATAAAGAAATAAATAAAATAAAATAAATAAATATGCAAGGACAAGTGAAGAACACTTGAATGCTGCTAGTTCTACATCACCAATGCCAGTCATGGACATTTGTACTGGCTGTCCCCAGTTTTCGAAGACATGGTCAGGACATGTGATTAAAGTGCCACAAAGACTCATTGAAGAGCTATTTCTATGAATATATTTGTAAAAAATGTAATTTTTTTAATTAAGAGAGAGGGCGAAATAGTGTTGCATGAGATTGCAATGTTGGAACCCTTGTGGTTTCGGATGGATTGTGTAGAACTGTGACGTAAGCATTAGAGCTTAGTGAAGTGAATGAAGGTTTAGAATGTTGAATTTGCGGTTACACACAGAAGAATAAAGACGTGTTATACTAAGCTCCATGTGGGGCATAGTCATTGGTGAGTACCTGGACTGTGGAGGATGCTACACTGGCGATTGCTATTCACCACAGTTGCATGCCACAGATGACGTCTCATCTCCTCTTTCATCTCCTTTTCACTCTTCTCCTTTCTCATCACTTAAATTTATATATTGATTGTATTTCATTTTCAACATACATATCCTTATAGCCTTGGTAAAGTTGTATTGATGAAACACGTGTTGGCTGCTTCTCTTTTCATCACAACTACCTTGGATACCTTGGACATTAAAACCTGGATGTAAACTTCAAACCGCTGGTCTTTCTTGCCATACAAACTGTAATATATGTATTTTTCTCCTATCATGACTGTTTTCAATACTTACGACAATACTTTTTGACTCTGAACATTTATTGGGTATACGTTTTGTGACAAGGCTTGTATGCAAACAATATAGGAAAAATTTTCACTTTATGACTTGTAAATTAAACAGGACCTCACCGTTCAGTATAACAGCTGTCCATTTATGCGTTCATATACTTTTTTGTTTATTGTTTCTATTTTGATGTGCTCCAACCCTAATTGATACCATCTCATTTGGCAAAACAGGGCCAGATAAATCCTAAAAACAAAAAATCCACTCATGTGGAGAGCTTAGAACTCCCAGAGAGCCCATATGAAAACGGGTCCCATCAGGGGAGCAGAACAACCTCTTTCGCCACTAGGATTATCAAGGAAATTGCTCCCATAGTTAGGGGAGCAACCATCACCTACTACACAGTGGGGTCCCACAGGACTCAGCACTTTCCTTTATTTTTTTAACATTTATGTTCAACTGCTTTCAGCTCTTTTACAATCCCACAGCATTAATCTTTTTACTTACACTGAAGACACCCAAAGTCTACTTCATTTGGGGCCAGATGTACGACCCTTTTTTGCGGCCGCAAACAGGAGATCCTCCCGTTTGCAGCCGCAAAAAAAGTAGCATGTACAAATGCTATTTTGCGAGTCACTGACTCGCAAAATAGCATTTGCGACTCACGCTATTACGAAGGGGCATCCCTTCCTAATAGCGAGTCAACATGCTATGTACTAATGTTTTGCGACCGCATTTGCGGCTGCAAAACACTCAGTTTACCACCTACTTCAAGTAGGTGGTAAACCACTCGCAAAGGGGAAGGGGTCCCTTGGGACCCCTTTGTGAGTGGGTGGGAAAATATTTTTTAAGAGCTGGAGGTGGTCCCAGAGACCACTGCCTGCCCTTAAAAAAATGAAACTGAAAAGTTTCATTTTTCTTTTTCAAATGCATCCCGTTTTCCTTTAAGGAAAACGGGCTGCATTTAAAAAAAAAAAGAACTACTTTATTAAAAAAGCAGTCACAGACATGGTGGTCTGCTGACCCCAGCAGGCCACCATCCCTGTGATTGCTAGCCATTCCTAATGGGGTCGCAAATTGCGCCTGCCTCATTAATATTAATGAGGCATGCAATTTGCGACCCCATTAGGAATCGCAAACAGTGTCTGAGATACTGTTGTGTATTCCAATTAGAGAGTCGCAAATGCGACGCAATTTGCGACTCGCTAATTGGCGGGTCGTACATCTGGCCCTTGGACTCTAAACATTGCCACTCCCTCAAGGTAAGTATAGCAGTGGTCATTGGACCTCCTTAAAGAGTGTACTTCTTTCAAACTTACTTGCCTGACGCATACATTTAATATGGACATTTTCCTTATTTTCTGAGTCAGAATATAGCTGAATATAATCAATCAAGAACTCTACACTCTTCAAAGAAATTGCTTCTTGTCACTCCTCAATTTAAATCCTCGAGACTAGATGGCAGAGCCTTTCTGAATTTGGCCCCCTCTCACTGGAATGCTTTGCCTATTGTTATGTTTTGCTTGTATTAATGTTGTTCTTTGAATTAGTAGGCTCAGGCCGTTCCCTGGTGACAGCGCATTCTAGATTGTTAATGTGAGTTGTCCCAGGAGCCGGCCGAGCAAGAGGGTAACTGAAGGTGCGCTTCTTCCACCTTCCCTGTGGTGTTTCAGCTCGATCAAATCCTATTAACTACATCGTTGTAGTGTCGTACTTGACACCTATGGAGTCGTTACTCAAGTTACTTTTTGTAAAAAAATAAAAACTTTTCTTTTAATCCATTACTATAATGGCCATCAGCCAAACTTCCCTGTAGAACCAGGAGGCCTCACTGAGGTGCCTGTGCTATGCAAATCCTCATTGACATGATGAGACATACCCACTTACTGTCCTCTGGCCTGGAGAGCCCTGGCATGAGCAGCCTGTAGGAGCTTGAGGCTCCCAAGGTCTGCAAGCACCACTGCACTCCATTCCCTTCTCTCCCTGCCCATGTGTGGAGGGAGCGCGTGTGCACGAGGCAGCACACCCTGATTCCCATGTGGGAAGCAATTAAAAAATTCCAGCACCCAGCTTCCAAGTGTACCAGGCAGGTGGAGAAGCCGTCCGGTGTGTGTGGGATGCCCTAAGAAGGGCAGATGCGCCCACAAGAGAGCATTAGCATGCACAACACATATTTTTTGTAAAAAAAACTGAAAACTGGCGGTTTATCGGTCGACAGCAGCCCTATCAAAGGCTTAGCAGTGGATCAAAGAAGCACCCCATAAGCCTTGACATGGACTGTCAATAATTGCAAATTGCACTTGGTGATGCCTCAAAAGGGTAGAGACACCACCTCAAGTACTCCTTGACAGTCTTTGGGGCTGCTGGGAGAGTGGCTGAACCCCACGAGAGCCTTACATCAGTTTAGGTAATTTTGCCAAGCTATGGTTCCAGAAACCTTGCATTAGTAGCCATACAGGAGGTTTTAGCCTATTTCATGTATTTTAGGGATTTTTCTTTTAGGTCTATCCTGGGAGGGCATGGGCTCATCGATATTATTTATTTTTAATTAGTATGCATGGACTTGGGTTCTCTCAGATTATTATGAACTTTTTTCTGCAAAGTTTCCTGTTGTGTACTGTTTACTAATGCTTATATCAATGCCGGTGTGTACCCTGTATATCAACACCAGACTATCGATGCAACATAATATTGAGGACAACCTATCGAAAATAAAATATTGACAGTTAAGTCTAGATTGTCTATACCTAACTCCTGATATATATGTGTATCTTCAAGGTACGTAGATGTGGAGTTATGCATTTTGCACCTATACTTCCCTTTATGCTATTCCTTTCGTTATTCTTATACCACAATATTCTAAGGGGTCCATATTCAGTAGAACAACCGTCAAAGCCTCTAATTCAGGTTTTTTATGGTTAGGTTCTAAATATGAGAATAGTAGTGATGTCCTGCAATGTTTGTTTATTTTGAAATGTCTGTTTAATATCATTCAATTGTTAGTAAACATCTGTTACAAAGCCAGTAGGTAGGTCTTTTTTAACTGTGTATTGCATGTCTGCTTTAGGCACACATGGAAGTATTGTAGTTTTAGGAGTTAGGGTCTCCTGGCACGCAAATTGCTAAAGGTGCCTCAGACCTATGGTGTCTAGTCCACAGTTTGCATCATGATGTAGTGTTTAGAGATGTTCTTAATTTGGAGCTAAGTTGGGGTTGTTCTGATAGATAAATGGATGTTTTTCCAGATCCTGAGTTCAGTGAGGAAACTATTTGTTAACTCGTTGTTGGCCTCACCACACGGAGGACAAATCCGTTTTTTATATATTTTTTTACCTAATAATGGTCATTTTGTTAATGGAAGTTCACTGTTGCTGATTGAGACAATGTGGACTCACTTTACAACCTCTTTACTCGCCACATCCCCGTTTGCTTTGCTTTGCTGCATGCAGTCGCCTGAGCCGCCCCGGGATGGTATTTGTGTCTCCTCTGAATTTCAGTCAAAAAACTCCCTAGAGAGGATGGAGAGGCGTACATTGTATACCACCCACCATACAGAGTGAGATATCTCTCCTCTGGGCACATGTTCATTCATGTGGCTATTGCTATAGAAGGGAGAATTTGATTACTATGTAGGAAAAATGTGCTGATGCAATAAGGAAACTCTCCTCCATAAATTCAACAGTAGATCATTTTTACAGGCGCATTAATTATGACTGAGAGTCTCACACAGTTTCTGTAATACATATGTGCTCCTGGAGCATGGAGAAGGCTAAATAATTATGTAGCCAATCTTGTTATAGTTCAAGCAAACTGTGTGCCCTGTGACCCCACGTAAGCAAGCAGCTTGTGCCCCAATGAACAATTGCCTCTCTGCTACCGTATTAGCATATATGCCATGATGAGTCCTTAAGAAACCAGGGAAATACACTCAGTAGCTATTCAAACCTTTTTAATCTGGGTCCCTCATGTAACCTCTTAATGTACACTTTGCCACCAATCAGTTCAATACCATAATGCTTCATATTTGATGAATTTTGCTCAGTCTATGTAGCCACATTTGTGTTTCTATACTTGGGAATCCCTAATGCGGTATCTGGTGCTTGGGTCCTTTAAACTCGAGAGAAATGTATGTCTGGTATGTGCAAGAGCTATCTTTTTCTGATTATACTAATGATGCTCGGTCATGCCACCATAATGTGATATACACTACTGGTGCTGCTTTGCCATGGTTTATTGGAGCCTCACACTTAAATTTGTGTCAGCTCAAAATGCTCATATCTATATCTTCTGTTTACACTCTACATTTAGTTCCAGCTTGTTGGTAATGGTGGTTCTGAGAGGAACACCAGGTTCCTGACACATTCTCCTTTACTCTGTCTATTCAAACTATTTTCTCTAACTGGGAAGTAGGGAGGTGATGATATCACTTCATTTATTTGATGATATTGGAGGTGCCTTTCAGGACCCCCCTCAGTGGGGTCAGTGTACAGTTTGTGATGCCAGACTGCCATTCTGAGGTTCACTTTTTGAGGTAGGCTTTCAGGTTTGTCAGTACTGTAAGCTGGTACCATGCTGTTTCTCTTTTCTTGGCAGGTCATTTCCTGAAAGAGACATCTGTGTTGAAGATAAACATGAGTGATTTGATGTCCCTTGTGAGTTAAGATGTGAATTCATCCAGCTTAAAGTCAAGTAGAGACATCTTGGATCCGTGCTTTTGAAGAAGAGAATCATTACATTGTTACAATCCAATTGGAGGCGACTGAGAATTTCAGGTAAGAGTGCATGCCATCAGTGTATTGCTCAAAACTGAAGTCCTAGTCCATGAGCAGAGTTCCAAGGGCTTTAATGTAGTGGGTGAGGAAAACAGCAACATTTCCGGAACATTTTTTTCCTTCAGTTTATGGTCGTAAATAAACCAATTAAAATGCATTGTAATGCATAACTATGTTTTATTTCTCACTAGTGCAATGCATACATTTAAAGGCACTACTTGGAAAAAGGAATTGGTTTAAAATAACATATGCTACTGTATTGAATGCAAGTATGCAAGTGCCTCCTAGGATATATACTTGGAAACTGGCAATATGTTATCAGCTAAATAATGTAAATTATTTTAATTTATGCATTGCTACATATTTGTGTCAGACATCACTCTGTTTATACAGGTATCTCAAAGACAGTGTGACACTGTCACTGAAGCCGATAACTGTGTATCCTGTGTACCTGCTGATGAACTTTACATAAACATTAGGACAGGTGATAAGTAATATTCCTCTCATATATAACAAAAGTATTTTCGTGCACAATTACTGCTCTGAATGAGATTTGCTTTCAAGTTTCAGGAAGGTTGATGTTTTCATTGCTTTTTAAATGATGTCTTTGTAAGCAGCAACACTATGGCCTTTTCATGTTTTCATGTCTTCACCCAGTGCAGGTGTGATAAAATGGTTTAAGCTCTTTTTTATTTTTTGGCAGCAGCTGAAAACATCCCTAGTACAACACTATAGCATTCTCTGCCAGGCACCACATTAGTGGTTAAGCCCTATTCCACAAAAGCAGACTATTTCTCAGGGTACAAACAGATAGAAAAACACATATTTTGCAGAATTTCTCTTGGGTAGTTGGAAACACAAAGGTTTTGAAAATGGAAGCAGATGTATCCAAATCTGTAGTCTACCAGCTGCTAACATTTCTGAAATGCTTTGCCATGTCTTGGCCTGTTCCTAAATCCACTCCTCCCTTGTTTACAAGGATATAAAATGTTGTGTTTGGTAACAGGCTGAATGGCAGCCTCCAAGTTTACTCTTGCGGAAATTGTTATTGTTTCTGCTTTGTGTCTTCAATACTGGTACATAATTGTTGGGAACAACTTTACCAATATATAGCTTGCTATCTGTTCAACTATATGCGCTGAAACACCCACTAATGAAATTGAGGGCCTTGTCAGGTTAGGAATACATCAGGTGACAGAAGTACACTTACATACAATTGTAATTTTTACCACAGATCGCACTGAGGAGGGTGCGATTTAAAATAATGGTATTTACCCCTTCTCTAGCGTTGTGACACTTTTTCTACTGCCGGTGATATGGTGTTTTCATTGGTATCCTTTCCATAATAAAACCTTGAGGTCCTGGCTCCTGGCATCACGGTTACATGGACAGTTTCTTCAGCTGATGCTAAACAGCTTATATCAATAATAGGCAACTGTGAACAGCAATCAATAGAATAGAGAATTGTGAACCACACGTAATAAAACAGTAGCAGCAATCCTGTGATTATAACCTGCAAATCTTTCGCCAAATGGACTGTGGATAATGTCACAGCTGGAACAACATTTTGTAGGATCGGGGTGTGAAAAGGTCCAAGGTTTTGCATTTTGAAATAATTTTTGAAGGTCTGTAAAAAATGTGTATTGTTTGCAAACTTTGTTGATTGGGGACACACTGGTGAAAATCGTAACTTTTGTTTGTGACAATTTATGCCGCTTACATGCTTGTTTAATAAATAAATGGTTTTGGAGCAAACAGGACCCAAATATGGAAATCTATGCCTAGAGGTTAACAATCTTGCATTGGTGCAGATTTCTGAATTTAATGAATTTTGAAATGTTTACAAGAGTGCAAATGTCAAGTATCTGGGTTGAAGGCTCATTGAGCAGACAGGGGTACTGAGCCTCCAGTGTAACAACTGGTTCTTTCCCTGCGGGTGTCCTGGGACCCTCGTACTGTGGAGTTCTCAACTGGGAACCAGGTATCCCTTTTTAGCACTTGACTCTCAGGGTAATGAGGCACAGTAGTTCAAGGATTACTAAATGACGGTGCAGTGGGCTAGAGACTCAACACTCAGCAGATTAAAAAACATTTAGTGAATCACTGTCCAGTCAGTGCTTTTACTTTATTACACACATTCCTAAATTCTATGAAAAACAGGACAAATAAATAATGAATGGAAGCTGTAAATGCCTACGATGGCAGCATCTAAAGGGCCTCGCAGCCAAAGGGGTGCATGCTAAAGAAAGGTCCCACAGGATAGATGACCTCCTAGCCGTACCCCTTAATCCCTGTGCTGGAGGTACATCTGATGGTTTTAGCACTAGCCAGCACTAAACCCCAAAACCACAACACTCCTCTAGGTGCTTAACACAACAGAGTGGGAGCAGTCAATAAGTCAGACCTACTCACTTTGTCAGGATGTCACCACAGTAGTTAAAGGCATGATTATAGAGGCAGAGCATAATGCATTAATGCATTCATTATTAAAACATTTCAGGGTGGTACCATCTGTCAATGGCACAGCACTCTACAATATGTGGAATGGTTCACTGTTACTACTGTTGTTTTTCAAAGAGAATGCAATGTTCTATAATGTGAGTGTATGAGTCTTTCTTATATCTTTACAATTGCTGCAAGACAACCACAGCACCTAGAAATAAAAGTCCATGCTATTTAGAGCCTTAAGATGAAAGGTTCCAGTTCAAGAAGCTCTTTAAAATGAACAAAGGTCTCCCCATGAGACTGTTTGGTGCACCTGGAGAGTCAGTGTGACAACCTATGACCACCCGAAGTGGAGTCAAATGGGGATTTGCCACTCGCCTGAACAACCCCTGCACATACAAGACTCTTTTGGCAGTGTCTCAGCCCTTCTGAAGTACCACTAGAGCAGTGGAGTAACACAGGCACCCGCAGCCCCAAGCTCCACGCACCTTGTAGGGAGGCCTCCTTCAAGTTTCGTTATGCCAGTGCACTAGAGCAAGCATACTAATTATTTCAAAGCCCAATGGGATGTTCAGGATTTTGCTCTAGGTGACATTCTCCAGCCACCAAGCTATTTATTTTAGGCCTCCTGGTCTTTAAACTTTTGCTGAACTTGTATTTGCTCTTCCTCCAATGATGGAGATCTGAGGGCATGTCCCTGGCTTTTTTGCCCCTGGCAGTCTACTCTGAAAGCTTCTTGGGAGAACACAAGATCTCCTCTTCTGTCTGAGTTCAGGGACTTCCCCTTGCCCGATGATGTCAAGGCAAATTACCCTCCATACCTACACATGCCAGGCCTCAATTTGTCCTGGCCACTTGCAGGGCACATTTGGGTCAGTGAAATCTCCTATAAGGGCAGTGCCTCACAGGTTGCACTATTACAGACAGGGGGCGGGGGTCATCCACTAGGGAGTCCTTCTGTCCTTGGCTCTGAAGAATACTATGCTTTTGATAGTCTTTCTCTTGTGCATGGCTTTTTGAGTGTGGGTGGAAAATTCCAGAAAGTGGGCACCTTGGCCAAGTCCAAAGATGACATACCATCAATGCATCCCTGTATCATCTCTGAAGAACAGCATCTTGAGGCTTTTCAAAATTATGTCTTCAAGTGATCAGTGGCTACTGCTCTCTGAGTGCTTTAAACCCAACCCACTGCCACTGCAGCTTTTTATTGCGTAATTATATGAAAATTCAGGAAAATTACACACAATTATGCATAATTCTGTGAAATGCAAAACCGCCATTTTGCACTATAGTTTAGAAAGAAATGTGCCTTTGTATGCATTTTGGATGCTAGGACTCATTCCACAGCAAACAAATAGCTAAAAAAACACAGGCACTGCCAACAACAACCACTCGCATTCTATAGTTTCCATTGTTCCTGTGTGCTTGCACAAACATTTTACTGAGAATTATGTGAGATTACACTGGCGTAATGCTAATTTCACCTAATTTATCTGGTTTGTTCCCACTAAACATATCCTGGAGAGAGTGAAGAAAGAGATCTGGTTGCTTCCCTATTGTTTCTATGGAAGGGCATGCCCAGACTTGCAGGCTGTGTGAATGCAATTAACCTATGAAGATTCTGGCCTCACCTCCTTCCTCTTCCAGGAAAAGGCCTAACCCCCTCCTGATGGGCCTATTACGGGGGAAAGGCATTGATTTATCTGCCAGCCAGCAGAGTAATTTAGGGCCTGATTACAATCTTGGCGGATGGGATACCCCTTCACAAATGTGACGGATATCCTGTCCTCCATATAACACGTTCCAAAGGATATAAAGGAATTGTAATAGGACGGACGGGATATCTGTCGTGTTTGTGATTGAGTATCCTATCCGCCAAGATCGTAACCAGGCCCTTTTTTGGCTAGAAGGGTAGTTCATAGCCCCAGTCTGAGGCTTACTCAGAGAAATATCACAAAAGTTCAAAGTACAGAAAGAAGTGCAAATGGGGCAAAATTAATATTATATTTTCATTCAGGACCTTTGCTTGCCAAAGGAAGCGCTCATTAACTCTCGGTTCAGTCAATGCAAAGTTGCTATTTTGGCACCCAAACACAAAGAAACAGATCCTCAAGACTCAGAAGTTAAATGAAAAACATGAAGGTTTATTTTAAAGTTAAAGGTGCAGCCTGAATACAGTAAACCACTACAGGCCTACAGTGAAGCACCACAGGCTCACACTCTAGTCAAAAAGAAATGGGAATATTTATTTTTGAATGCCCAAATAAAGTATGATTCCTGCAAAGGTCAAATTAGTAAAAGTCCCATATGTGGAAGCCACGTTTTGCACAAATGCCAGGCTCGGTTAGACAGTAGTTCCAGTGACTAAGCCCGCACATTTGTGCACATGGATATGCACACATAATCACATGCAACCAGCCCATTGCCTCATACCTCAGCTGCGAAGCAGGCACCATTTTACTAGACGTTATAGTGAATGAGATTCAGTTACATAAGCTCACTCACAACAGAGATCCAAAAGCAGATGGTCCAAACTGCAAACAATCTAAGGAGGCTAACCTGTGAAAGCTAGACAACTCCAGGAATACTCCTGGAGAGCATTCATAAATTACCACTTACAAATATGCCAAGTCCATGAACAATGGCACATAGTGTAGAGTAGCACATTGGAAATGCCTTCAGATTTGCACTTTTTATTTGTCTTCTATTTCCATTTCTTCATAGAAACATAGATTTCCCCAGAAAACCACCTTCTGACACCAGTTTTGGCGGAGTACTCTTCCTAGTCCCATCCTTTAGATTTATATCTGCCTTTCACAGGAGCAAATCACCAACCATTTCCAGAATGAGTGGGGCAAAAGAAATATTTGAACATCTACACACTCATGAGTTCAGTTTTCTTCCAAAATTCCAGATCATACCTGTACTGGAATTCCCACTCTACTGAATTACTACATCGATTACTAGTGCAAGTTCAACTTTTGTGAATTACTTGCAGTCATAAATCAAATTACATAAGAGTATCAATCAATCAATTTCGTTTATTTGATCCATTTAAAGATACAGATCATAAAAAGTACAAGTGGAATAATACTGAAACATTAAAAACATATTAGGCCCGAATTCGTTTCCATAATAATACTTCTTAAATAGGACTTGCCATAGGCCCCTATATGCAGCACAGTGATCTGGTAATTCATAGGCTTTGTACAATTAAAAATCAGGTAAAGGTAAAAGCAAGCAGTACATCCCTAAAACCTTTAGAACAGTTACATTTTCCCTTTAAAAACATTACTCAGGGAGTGAATTAAGGCAATATAATACAGACCAGTATATTGAATTCGGTGGTTCCTGAGCACCTGACAAAAGCTAGGGACTCAAAAATGTCCTCCTCCTTAAACAGGCCCATAAGAATGTGGATATCGAAAAACAAATGAAGGAGTCAGAGAGGCTCTTTAATAAATATAATGCAATTCGGCATTGCTTAAATTTGTAGCGTCTTAAAATTGGAAGCATATGTTTGTCACGTTCTTCCTTATAGAGCCCGCAAAACAAAACTATGTGGAGGTCAGACTGGTGAACTGTTGTCAGATGGGCAGGGTATTTATTTATTTATTTATTTGTAAAGCGCGACAATCATCCCATTGGGATATCACGGCGCTAGTTTGTGGCGGAGAAATGATGAGTAAGGTTATGATTAGTTGGGGGCAGACGGCTTGGCCAGGGAAATAGATATGTCTTGAGTTTCTTCCTGAACGCCATGTGTTCTTCAGTTAGTCTTAGCTCCAGCGGGAGCTCATTCCAATGAAGTGCTGCAAGGTGCGAAAAAGTGCGTCCACCTGTCCTGTTTTTACTTATTCTCTTGGTCTCAGCTAGTGCTAAGGAACGTGACCTTAGGCATCTGGGTGGGACATATCAATTCAGTGTGCCTGAACCTCTTCACAGGGAATCTCAACATCAGGGAGATTAAGTTCAAACGGAACCTCAGCAATAGAAATCTATGCTGTAATATTCCAATGTTCTCTAAATAAGAATACCCCCCCTCTAAAATGGGTGGTATCAGTTGGTATCGGAGGACTGTTTGTTTTGCTCTGTTGCTTTCCTGACGATCATAAGTAGCCTTGGATAAGTAGACGGCCTTTAGTTTCCTGCTTCGTGATCTTCATACACGCACTTGGGTCAGTGAATAATTCTGCTAACCCAAGTGCGGTCAAAGTTGACCTAATATATTGCAACCACGTGATTTTGTGTGAGTTGTCCAGTTTTAAGCAGTTTTTTATGATGGTTTGTGTTAGATTTACTGTGTCCTTCACCAGATTGAGTGCATAGTAAAATCAGCGCTAACCTAATGCTGTCTGACACGTAATTTAATCCCAGTTCAATGTGGGAGAGGTAGCTTGAGCATGAACTGGGAAAAGAAACGAGTCTCTTGAAGAATCTATCCTCAAGTATTTGGAGAGGAGCTATAGGAGCAGTACCTCAGACTCCTGCCCCGTAGGTTACAGCTGATACCGTCTTTGCCTGATATATCTTTTTTATTGGATCTAGGGGTCTTGTGCCCAGCTTCTTTGCAAACAACGAAATGGCTGCCATACTCCTCTCCATTACTAGGGCCCTATTGTCCACCATGCTTAACCCCCAAAATGTGAGCCCCAAATACGGAAAGGTGTCTACCACCTCAAGTTTAGGAGAGCCTATGTGGAAGTATGGTATTCTTTGGTGGGGACGAGCCCCTGCTATGAGGACAACAGTTTTAAATGCATTGACCCTCAAGTCCAATGACGACATAAATATCATGTAAGCCGTGATTAGACGTTGGAGGGCCACCGCCGTTCTGGCAATTAGTACTGCGTCATCGACATAGGCCAATATCGGGACAGGAGTGGAGTCAAACAAAGGTAGGTCTGGTGTTGTTACCAAAAGGGCTGCCTCAACCCCGTTTGTATAAATGGAAAATAAGAACGGGGTGAGGACACACCCTTGTCTGACTCCTCTGATAATCTTAAATGGACGGGTACACTCCCCATTTTTGCCATAACGAACACTAGTGATCGAGTGAGAGTACAGTTGGCGGATAAAGTTAACTATTGCTGGCTGGATCCCCATCAGCTCCATTAGATTCCATAGTTTGGGGTGGCTCACGCAGTCAAATACTGCTGATAAATCCATGAAAGCCATGAAAGTCTGGCCACCCTTGGCTCTAGTGTATTTATCTATGGACAGGGTTAAGTTTAGACATTGGTCTATTGTACCCCTACCTCTTTGGAAGCCATACTGAGCCTGGATCAAGAGGTTCTTCTCCCTTGCCCACTCTTCCATCCTGTATAACAGAATGCGGCCCATAAGCTTCACGGTAATATCCAGCAGGGAGATCGATCTATAATTCTGGGGATTCTCTTTGTCTCTCTTTCTGTATATTGGTACTATTACGCTGGTCGTACAGGAAGGTAAGGGGACAACCTTTGCTATCGCATTGAATGTGTTTGTTAGTAAGGGGGCCCACAGGTCCTGATGATCTAAAAAGAGGTTAGGTGTTCCTCCGAGGCTATATCTAAACTGGGGGGGTCATAAGAGTATTAGTTGGGCTTACATGTTCAAATGGCTTTCTGACCTAGGTCCTTAGTGTTTTCAACCCCACAATGACAATTTGCATAGTAAAGGTCCGCAAAATCCATTCTTGTGGAAAATTCTGCATACTTTGTCAAGCATGGAATTATGATGCACATATGCATTTCAGTAAAGTCACCCGCACTTTGTTTACATGGATATTATGATGTGTGTGACTTGATTCTATTAGCATGAACATAATGTTTCATTGTGCACAGGTGATGCTGAAAACAGCAAACTTCACAAACTATGAAAATTATAGACATAAACAAACAAAGATGACATGGGATGGGTACCAATGTGACAAAGACGGCACAGAATAATACAACATATATAACAAAAACATTTGAATGTCATAGTTTATAATATAAATTGCTTACATTCAGGTTATACAATTTCTCTTCAAACGAAGGGGTGAGATGAAGAAATTGATAATATCCAGCCCACATAACAGTTGAAATCAGATGACCCTGTAATGAAAGTAACCAACATCAGCAGAAGAAGCTCACCAATCCACACTAGGGAGATGCACGTCCATCACAATGCAGACCATATCCAGATGGATAACACGATAGGCAGACAGAAATAATGGGCAGTAGTTTTTATCCATATTTCTTTTCTATATTTATATACAGCATGAATCCTCCCACTGTACACTGTAAGGATGTTGCAAGTAGCCAACTAGTTCCATGACAAAATAGGGACCGAAGGCCAAAGGCCTTCATTAGCTGAAAGATCTTGGAGGTGAAATGCAGCGTCTTTCCCAGTATGGCAATGGCAGATCCTCCGCTGAGGCAGAGGAGCGTCGCCCCACTGCTTTTAAGCAGAGTAAATAAAGGAAACATACAATGATAATGACAAAGTTATTATCACTGTATGTTTCCATACTGCTTTGCGAGCAGGGTGCTCTGCTCTCAGAGCAGGGCAAGGGAGGAGTGGTTTGCCCTCTCCAAGTGCGCAGTGACTGTTTGGCCGGCTCACAGTCATGCGCACTTCTCATGTCCTCCATACAGGCTGCATTACAGCCTGCGTGGAGAACATGCCCAGGCCCCCAGTCTCTGTCTGAGCACCGAACCATGGCGCTCAGACAAATCCCAACGCTGTATTGCAGCCTGGGTGCTTACCAATCACAACAATGCATTGCAGCGTTGTGATTGGTCAGGGGTTCTTGGGTGCTTCCTGGTTGCTTCCTGGTTCCTGCTTGGCATAGTCCTGGCGTGGAGGAGAGACGCGGCGGTGATAAGGTAAGTTATTTGATTTTATTTTTTTACATCCCACCTCTTACCCTAGCCCCCGCCCACCCCCGATCAGTGCCGGCCACCACTGCAGTATGGTAGAGGTTATTTTATTTCTTATGATAAACTGGTTCACAATCACTCTGTCTCCCCAACAGCCATTACATATCTGGTCTCTTGATTGTAAGTCAACAGACGATGGGATTGGTAAAATTAAATAAAAAATAAATAAAACAACTTACCTTGTGCTGGACGACTCGGCGATGCAGCGAGCGCAAGGTAAGTGGTTTTATTTATTTATTTAATTTTACATATTCCCGTTGCCCCTCGACTTGCGCCCCCCACCCTGCCCCACCACTCTTACCCGGGCTGGCTGCACCTGGAAACAGCTGTCTACTGGACAAAGAGCCAGGTTACAAGCATTTTCCTGAGCAGTCTTTCATCCTCCGAGGTGTTGTTAGTCAGACCAAAGGATACGTTTAGAGGATCGTGATATTACTAGGGAGAGAGAGGGAGGCTACATGCGAGGTAATCTGATTATGCACGCTGTGCATGCTGTCAATATGCAGAGTTTTGTCTTGGACTGGATGATGGCTGCATGTTGAGCTAATCAAAATACCTGTGTTTGACAAAGAACTTGTTTTCCGTGTGCATTTATGCATGCAGTCACAAGCTTTATTATAATGTGAGACGAAGATGTTGTGGGATAGCTTAATGGCAACTGTGCGATTTCCCGCTATTAGACATAACTATTTAGTAATATCATTTTATATAGCTTTTCGTATTGCTCTTCTGCCGTTTCTAAGCACTATAAATAACAGATGACAAGCTTACCCAATTTATGGTAATCACTTGAAATCACCAGTCTTAAAACGCGTGTCCACAAAGATGGAGCAGTGATTCATTGTGACATTGTCAACATTGCACATTTTTTTGCTTTGTGACCAAGGTCTGTAGATCCAGCTCATTAAATTCTTGTCATGTTATACGTTACTGCTTACATTGACAGCACAGTCTTGCAAAGGTTTCAAGTAGGTATTGAATAGGAAAACTGCTCTAGATGATGATGAAGCTACTGACAATTTTCAGCCTCCCTTGACATTTTTAGACCTCATTAATAAGGTGTGAGCTTTTGTTTGTTCAGTATAGCTCAGGAAGCATGCACGGTACAGAGTGCTACACCCTTCAAGATACTGACTTTTCACATATTTTTGTATGGGGAAAGGGAAAACGTGTTCAATGCGTTGACAAACATCTCATTAAAAATCCTTAATAACAATGCAAGAAGGATCTAGCGTAAGGTGTTTTTGCAGTGCTCCTGAGAGCAGAGAAATCCATAGACGTGTTGTCGTCCAGGCAAGTCAGCATGTCCACTTTGCAGGATTATATCCGATACACATCTCAACTCATTAATGAGCAGCATAGACAGACCCAGGGTATTCTGGACAAGAAGTACAACACTGAGTTATGTGGCCTTTAGAAATGAAGAGGAGCAAATTTGTCTAATGCCACAAAGACAACTGAAAAATATGTTTTGGGCAGGGTTGGTGGATTAAACTGTAGGACCCTATCTAGAGCCTAGATGTATTAAGCTTTTTCGGCTGGTAATTATTTTTTAGTGCAAAAGGTATTTTGCTTTGAAATTTGTGCTTTGTGCTGCTTCATGATTTTTTGTGTCCAGGGAGCATTATTCTTCGCGTATTATGAAAAACATGGGTTTTTGACGTAAAAACCCACCTATGAAGATAGTCAGACCAGCCTTTGTGAACAAACTGACACCTCCTGGAAGCAAGAGCTAGCAGGAAAAAATATTTTCCTTTCTTCAAAAATCCCTTACATTGCACATGCACAGCACACATCCAATGCATGGGATCCTTCTGATCTCCTCTAGGCATCGGTATTCGTACTCGAAGGGTGTGCTTCCAGGTCAGATCCTAAACTAGAGACCAAGATGCAAGGCTGTGTGTCATGCAAGACAGAGGGGCATATTCGCAAGAACGTGTGATAACTACCGCAAGTGTAGCTTAACGCAACCCCTTATATCACAGTCCATCGCGGGAAAACAACTCCGTGTCAACATGGTATTCACAACACTGCGGTACCATGCGATAGTCACAAGATAACGCGTCAAATGACCGCGTTAAAATCAACGCGACGCCGCAATAATGCGAAACACGAACGCGAATAAAGTTGCGATGAGGCCAACCGCGATACAAAAATCAGCGAAAACAAGCGACAGGCCTGCAATCCCCACGCGTCATGTGGGAAAATGCACTATAAAAGCTGAACAAGAAAAACACACCATAAACAAAATAAACTGCGTAGCAACATGGAGGCACCCGGAATGAGTGCCCAGGTCAACGCGAACCCCACAAGCCCCACAGCCCACCAGCAAGGAACCTCGGGGTCAGGGAAGGCCAAGGAGAAGAGGAAGACGGGGTACAGTCCGCATGACAACCGGATCGTCGTCACGGAGGTGACAGAGCACCAACAACAACTGTCCGTCACTTCCACCGTGTCATTGGCAACACAGACGGAAAAATGGCATTCCATCGTGAATGCAGCCGGAGTGTCGAGGAGGCCAAGATGCGCTGGCACGATGTGAAAAGCCAAACCAAGCAGAAATCCGCTGCCAACAGGAAGGCAGCAACGGCGAATGGAGGTGGGAGTCCTGCACCACAGGAGGAGCTGGAGCAAATGGCGGCCACAGTCATCAGTGTGGAGACGGTGCAAGGAGTCAGGAGTCTGGACACTGCTCGACATGACCTGACACAACAGCAACAGGGTGAGTAACGAACAGGGACTGTGGGGATGGGGGTGGGCAGGCACAATGGCACACATGCACAACGACGTGTAGCACACCGCACACCCACAATGACCCTGGGTCATGTCCCTGATCCCCGTGGCACACTGCAGCACACATACAAACATCAAGTAGGCCCCTGTTCACCATGTGCCCAAAGGGGACCCACCCCACACATCACCAATTACACAACACACACGCTGATGATGGCACCCACGACTGGTGTGAGCAACTCTGATAGTCTGGCAGTAAGACACTTACGACTCTGGCACCTGTTGTTTGGAGTTGGTCTTGGTGGTGGTGGCGTGTGCATCCTGCGGTGATGCGACGTCCAGGCAGGCCAGGACTCGATTTGATGTGTGAGCCCAGGTGGGCCGCAGCTGAGGCCGAAGGCAGCGGACAGCGCAGGGCCACAGACACATGGCGTTGACGACCCCCAGTCCATCGACCCAGAGGCCATCCAATATGCTATCAGACAGGGGCCATGACTTGAGCTGCACAGAGTTAGTGGCCCCGGATGCACTGCGGCTGGCACACGCACACCGCCACGGGACGGTGACTTGCGGTGCAGTGAGATAGGGCCACGCGAGGGGAGCGGGTCCTCTTCAATGTCGAAGGTGAATGTAGCGGTGGTTTTCGGGGGACAGTGGAAGAAGTCCTCCAGGGCATGATGCAGAGGGCAGACGCCGGCCGGAAGAGGCAAATGGAGGAGTGGAATGCTACAGCCTCGTTTCTGCCACAAAAGTCAGTATCACCAACATGATGACAAGCCCCAGTCCATGGACTCAGTCGCCACCAAAGTTCAACCAGAAAGTGTCCATGGATGTCGGGGAACAGACTTAGTGGCACCGGAGCTGAAAGGGGATGCAGTCTGCGATGATGCCAGTACAATGATGTCAAGTCTGCCATTAATGATTCATGACTGAATTCCCAATGTGTGACCAACTCGACCGCAGTGTAGGCCGAATGCGTAGTAATCAAGGGCCCACAGACACGTGTGGTTGGGATGCCATGCACATACTTTGTGTCACCACATCGAAGGGAGTTTAGTGATATAAACTCAGCCGTAAAGTGTGTACTCGGCCATTGTGTAATTAAGACTCAGTTCCAAATGTGTGACCTACTTGACCGCAGTGTAGGCCCGAGGCAGCGGTCAGCAGGGGCCCACAGCCACGTGTAGTTGGCCCGCGAGGCACAGAGTTAGTGACACCAGAGCAGTTGTTGGCAGTGTTCGATCACCTCCGTAACGATGATCCTTTTCTCCTCCGGACTGAACCGCGTCTTCCTCTTACTCGTCTCCTTCCGTACAATGATATGAACTCCGCCATGCAGGAATGAAGACTCAGTTCCACATGTGTGACCTACTCGACCGTAGTGTAGACCCAAGGCAGCGGTGGAGTACGTCAACGAAAAAGGAGTAAAGCGGGCCTGTGTCGCGGAGGCTGTGATGGTCTGAGGAGGCTGCCAAGGTCGCGGGCTTGTGGCTTGGAGCTTGCGCCAGCACGTGGTGGGCCCTCTTTGACACACGCCGGTGTCGGCAGGTGAGCAGTGAGGCCTGGCTGCGCAGGGGCGGGCATGACGGGTTCGGGGACCAGCGGCCCGGGCTGCAGCAGGCACACAGGATCGCAGGCCATGCCTCTCAAGGCAACGGCGTCGGCCTTGTGGTGGGGTGGCAGGCACCGCCCTGGCAGACACGTTGGGCATTCCGGAAGAGAACCACGCCCAGAGCTAAGTGCTTTTTATTCACACCCCTACGCTGGCCTGGCGTACGCCGGGCCATCCCACTCTGCACACAGTTACAGGGGGGGACGTCACAAGCTACATTTCCTTGGGCTTCCCCACTGGCTGGGGTGACATGGTTGCGTCCACTGTCCACTACACTCCAGACACCAGCAGTGCATGTAGACATGGATATGTCTGTGGTCTGCATACTGCAGTCTGTCCAGCACATCTCCGCCACACTTGGCATTGTGTACATTCTCATTCATGGGTGACTTGCCTCCTTCGCACGTGCCTGGTTCCCACCTCTCCCCACATTCCGGTATTGTGTGGCTGGGGTGCCATGACATTGATGGCTCATGTACATGGCTAACCAAGGCTGCCACAGTAAGTTGTGCTGTCATGTCTGGTGGGTGGGCATGTTGTTTGGCATGTTGTATGTGATTTTGTGACGTGTGCAGTGCCAGAGTTGTGAGTTGCATGATCGTGGAGTTGAGGGGTGTGGTGTGTTCATTTGGTACTTGACAACGTGCAGTGCATTTCCATAGGTGCCATCCTGGAAGCGCTGGTTGATGTTGGACTGTCGGAAGATGAAGGGATCATGCACACTTCCTGGGTAGTTGGCTACGACATTGGTGAGGAGTCCCCTGTGGTCCACTATTGCCTGCATGTTGATGGGATGCCTGTGCTTTCTGTTGCGGTACTTGTGTGCGGCGTCGGCAGGGGGCACAAGTAGGACATGTGTGCAGTCGATTGCCCCCAACATGTGCGGGAATCCAGCTATGGCGTATAGTCCTTGCTTGGTCTCCAGCTGTTCCTGCACATTGTGGGGGAAAATATTGTTAGGAAACTCATGTTGATGCTATCTTATCAGATAACCAAGGTAAAGTGCCTAAGCAGGATCGGGGACGGTGTTAAATGTCAAACATGAAAGAGGTAATGTGTCCCTAAATGGCACTCAAACACAAAGAAATAAGTCCTGGAAGCCATGAAGGTTTATTTTAAAATTCAAGGTGCAATACAGAAGGCAAATATAATAGTCAAAAATCATAATATTGAATATAGGGCATTATCATAAGGCCCGAGTACAGCAGAAAAAATGACATGAAGTCAAGGCAAAAATAATCTACGACCAAAGGGAGTCAGAAGACTGGCTCGGACCCATCCTCTTTCATAGGATAATTCACAATATAAGTCAATGGAAATCGCACAGACAGCATAAGGTGAACAAAGCCATCTGAATCATATTTCCGAATTATACAATTTCCGCCATTCTAACACTATTCCATAACCGAATAACAACGTGCCCTACTCTGACCTAATGCCATCAGATGTGGCAGTGCAAATCTAGTTACTAAAATACTGAAAGTCTCATAAATTAATGAAATCACAGTTTATACTGGCAGGAGAGACCTTTAATGTTGCAAAGGCTTGTGCTGCGGTTCTTCGAAAACAGCATGTCAATGCAGAGATTTTAGCACAGATTTTGGTTACCACTGGTGAACAGAGAAATGAAAGCACACAACATGGCTGCATTGCAAATACAAAATGGACGTTATGCCTAATTCACGCCTGGTTGAATCAAGCAGAGGAAAATACAGTTCTGTCAAGTGCATTGTTTTTGTTTCAGTGCTGGAATATTCATAATATAAAGCCAGCATGTTTATTAAGTCAAAGTCAATTTTTATGGCAAAAGGTTATGAAGCTATGTTAAACAGTTGTCAGAAGTCGGAGTGGAGAAAACTGCTTCTATGTTGTGCTGCAGGTGTAAATTTTACGATGCGCATTATTTGTCACCACTATAATTGGAATGTTAATGTATGAAGCACAAAATTCACTTGTCTGATCAACTTACAGTACTCTCTGTTTGCTCCCCATCCCTACTATCTATGTAGCATTTCACCACCCTCATGATTGGAGCGTACGCTGGTGCTGAACATTTTGGGCACTAACTTAAGTCTGTCCAGAGCTACACAGTGTAATACTCCGTCGCCCTGACAGAGTAACTGCACTCCAAATTTAGAGATGTCTACCACCAAAGCCGACATTTCTTACATTGGCAGGAACAGCCGTCACTGCGGAATTTCCTACCAATGGTGGTTTAGCCTGTAAAACGCTCTATATCCTTTTAGCTAAGTTTGTGTTCTAGCAATATCATATGCATACATTTCTAGGCTTGTAGGCCTTTTATGGGTGCCAAAGTCCCCTTCAGTTCAACATTCTTTGAAATGTGAAAGAGACTTTGACATTGACTTCCATTTAGATTCTCTAGCACTGACCTTGTTTCCCTGTCCAAAGAGGGAGCAGGGGATTATTCCATACAAAAATGATAACCAGGGCTCACGGGTGAGTAGCGCGCTTTATAAACCCCTGATTGATTGATTGATTGAGGGCTCTGATATTTATGCTAACCTTTGTTAGTTCAATCTGTTGCCATAGCCATAATCTCTCCACAGCAAAAACAAAGCTGATGATGAGTGAAAAGTGTTGGGCATTCTCAGTTCTTGTATATTGCACAGCTCCTTAGCAGCCTCGTATTTTGAGCTGGAGGGTGCAATAATGTTCTATGTCTATGAAGGCAGAGCTAGGAAGGCCTGTGAGCAATGGAAACTGTATGGCACTCAGGAGATGAGAATTTCTGCCATATCGCAATCAAGGCACACTTCAACCATCTCCCCACATTGCGCTGGAGGTTAGAAAGAGCCATAGTAGAGTATGGCTCCAACATCCCCTGGCCCACTTACAGGAGTTTATAGTAGGCCTGGGTGAAATTTGTGTAAGTTCAGTTGGGGAAATGATGTGGAATGCCCAACAGAATTTGCAAAATGACACATTATTACGTGAAATACTATGGTATTTTGCACAATTTATTTTTAACATGAAATGTGTCTTCGCATCCATTTTTTGGCACAACAACACATTTCACACTAAAAACAGTGAAAAACCACAAATGACATGAAGAACAGCCACTCAAGTTCTTCCTATTAAAACATAAGTAGCATTGTGCTTTTAGGCCTCATCGGAACACTGGAAGGCTGCACAAGTCTGTGTGCCCTTGGGTAGACCATACTGGGCTATTGAGGCTCTGGATCTATTGGGGGATGGCAGTGGACATTTCAGGCCCTGCTTGTGCATGAGAGAATGCATCAGGCGTTTGAACATCTCTTCTCCACTGAGCATGGAATTGCGAGTCTCAGAAAGGCCATATGTATATGTAGGTGTAGCAAACTTCTACATGCACAAAGAGAGGTTGAATGGACTTTTGAGTCCCTACTTGGGCATGCGGAAGATATACTGTGTATTTTGAGGCCACACCTAAATATGAGAAGATTGCACTTGGCAGTTGAGACCCTATCTATGCATTTGGCTTTGCCATTGGTCAGATGAGACTAAACCTGTATATTGGGAGTGATTCACTGGCTATTTGAGGTTAGACCAGCACTAAGTGAGGCAGTTTGTAGTTGTATTTGAGAGAAATCCTGGGCATTGGGAGACTGCACTTAGTGTATAAGGCTAAACCTGCACATTGGGAGGTTGCATTGGACAACAGCTGGATATTTTGAGCTTAATTACGCTGCACTCTCTGTTTTAGTGTATACATGTCCATGAAAAAAAAGTGCTGGACTTGTGAGGTTAGGCCTACAAAGTGTGAGGATACACTAAGCATTTGAGGCTATACCTGCCCACAATTGAGTTCCTACACACATTTGAGGCTGTGTGTGAGCATAATGACGTTGCATACTATAAATGGGAATTTGAGGTTTGTAGCAAAATCCATTTTGATGTGTTATTACCCAGGATTTTGTGTTTTTGGTGCACCCTGTTATTGCGGGTATTAGACTCTGGGGCAGATATATTATTTGTTAGCACAACGCAGAGCAGCAATCAAAGTTACTGTGCTGTGTTGCGCAAGGGGAGAAAATAGCTCAAAACCATATTTTCTAAAAATAGCCTCTTGCTGATCTCATTCCCTGCACTTTAACACACACCGACTGCCTAGCACCATGCACAGCTTTTGCACCATGATGCAAAGGTTGTGTGTAATGTCTAGCATAGATTTCGTACTGGACATGCATACTTCCAGTACAAAATTCTATGTTTACACAATTTCTATAACATCAGACACATTGGATGTGTGCTGTACAGTGCAGCACACATGCAATGCAGGAAATGTTTGGGAAAAATACAAATTTCTCCAACTTTGTGGCAGCTTCAGGGAGGCTTTATTTTTTCTGCAACATCTGGTGTGACTGTCTTACAAGATTGGTGTGAGAAATTGGTTTATTAGTGGGATTGACTGGGGCACTATCTTGCTGAGTCCAGGTAAAGGTTTTAGAAAATTAAACCTGAGCTCAATCCCTGGTAGCTATAGCACAAAGCGGACAGGCTTAACTTAGAGCAAATGTGTAAAACATTTAGAAGTACCAAAACTGTTACATAGTTGAGAACACAACACAATAAAAATCCCAGTTCAATTTATGAAAATAGAGTAACATTAAACCAAAATGAAAACCAATAAGAAGAATGATAGATATGACTTTATACAGTCTTGAGTAACAATAGCAGCAAAAAAGGGCAAAGTGCCAATATTTGATGTAGAGGGGGACCTAGGTATGGTTTGTGGCCAACTACGAAGGAGCCTAGTCTGAATATGCCAACTAGGTTTGGCCTGTTCCAAGGCTTTACTTTGGGACTTGGTTCTTCTGGAAGTCAAAATCCTTCATTGGGCCAAGGCAGTATTGTATCTGAGGAAGTCCTCACAAAGTCAGATAGGCTTTGGGCGAGGCAACGCTGAAGCTTGAGGAACTGCAGATTCTTGTGATCTTTTAAAATGCTGACTGTGTGTAAACTTCCGAAGAGGTAGTGCTTCCAGACCTCGAAAGGTAATTTTATAGCCAGGAGCTCTTGGTCAGCTACTGAGTAATTTATTTCTGGGGGATTCAATTTAAGAGAGGGGTATTCTACAGGATGCAACTCTCTGATGTTCTTATCCCTTTGCGAAAGAACTCCCCCACTGCAACTTGCGAAGCATCAGCTTCCACAATAAAGGGTTGTCTTGGATCTGGATTACTTAAGACGGGAGCTTGTATGAATATGTCTTTCAACTTATGGAGGGCTTCTTCAACTTTGTGCCCCACTGGAACTTTACTCCTTTTCAAGGAGGTTTAGTGATTGGAGAGACCACGGTGGAAAAATGATCCATAAACTGAATATAGAAGTTAGCAAAGCCCAGAAAATATTGGACTTCCTTGATGGTTTGAGGGAAATTCCACTGAACTATAGCCTCAACGTTTTTGACGTCCATTCGTATTTCAGGTGGTGAGAGTATGTAACCCAGGACTTCCAACTCTTGGACATTGAAAAAACATTTTTCCAACTTAGTGCAGAGGTGATGTTCCTGCAATGTCTGTAAGAGCACTTGAACTTGTGCCACCTGCTCAGAGTAAGTGTTGGAATGAATTAAAAGGTTGCCAATGTATACAATGGCATATTGATCAAGGAATTCTCAAAGGACCTCATTAATGAACTATTGGAAGGCTGAGGGTGCATTGCAGAGTCTGAAAGGCATGACAACATATTCATAAAGGCTAAATTTGGTACCAAAAAACAGTCTTCCACTTGTCACCCTCCCAGACTCATACAAGGTGATAAGCACCCCACAGGTCCATCTAGGTATATAATTCTGCAGTCTTAACCTGATCAAGTAAGGTAGAAATCAGAGGTAGTAGGTATCAATTCTTAAAAGCAATCTTGTTTAGCACCCAGTAATCGATGTAGATTCAAAGTTCTCCACCCTTTTTGGGTACAAAGAACTGTGTAGCGGAAGTCGGGGAACATGACAACCAATGAAAATTACTTCAAGCATTTCATCTTAGCACTGATGTAAATGAGCATTCTCTTTTTCTCTCAAAGCACAAATATGGCTTCAAGGAATCTGTGAACCTGGTTTCAGATCAATTCAGCAATCAAATGGCCAAAGCAGAGTGAGAGTGGTATCCTTCACCTTGTCAAAGGCATTCAAGTAGTGTTCATAAAACTGAGGTAGCCTCTTTTGTTTCAGCAGAACCGATTCCCCAACTGCACAGGTCCCTACATTCTCTCTGGTTGATGTTTTCCAACAATTTTCTTGGCAGCATTTGGACTGGAGTGTGTGGACTCCAGATAATCCTTAGAACCTGAACATGTCAGGAGGATGCATGCCACATCAGAGCAGCCGGAGGAAGATAACCCTGAGCAGGTAGACTTAGAGGAGGAGAAGGATAGTGGCCTGGCCACAGGCTCTGGGATGCATCACCCTGAGGAGGAGGATTAACACTTGTGGAAGTGTCGAGAAGAAGTCATAAAGATGTTATGATTGGAGAAAGGAGAGGGATCAAGACAAGGGGATGAGAAAGCAATAGAAAGGAGATGAAAAGAGAAAAGAAGATGGTGAAAATGGCAGTACCTTATAACAAATGTGTTGTCTAATGCACCATTTTGTCCCAATTTTCCCAATTTGTTTTCAAAACAATTATTTTGGTGCAGACCTTTCTAAATCAGACTTCCCTAGAGTGCTTTGTTTGCTCGTTGCACCCGCTTGTTCAGCACAGTATGGGGACCGGTATGACAATATTTGCAAGGGTTCCCAGTCCAGTCCTAGCTGCATTATGGCAATGGCTTATTTAATGAGGAAATAGATGACAAGAAGTGGGATATAATATGGTTTTCCTTGAAGTCTCTTGTGATATTCATTCAAAGTCAATAGTTAATGGAGTTGGTAGTCTCTATTTTATCTCCTTTAGATCTCACCAATTCCACATCTTGATAGGACTGTCCTGGGGGAAAGAGAAGACAGCAGTCACAACCCCTGTGCAAAAGGTGAGCACACTTCCGTGCCCCTCTCATCACTTGGTCTCCTACAGGGCTTTCTGGGTAAATACTCCCTGGTTAATCCTACCCCATGTCTGGTTAATCCTGTCATCTTTGAGAGAGTATGTGATTTTTAATAAGACCAGTTGTTAAGGGAATGTGAACCCTTATGTGAGAGAAATCACCCTTCTTCTTTGAGTTTAGGAAGTGATGGAAGCCATTGCCATCGAAATTTTGGAGAAGTCAGGTAAGCAATTCTGAAGCTGCTTTATGGCTTGCTCTCTTTTTCCATGGCAAGACCTGCTTCTGTTGAAGGGGGACATCAACTTCTTATAACAGCGATATTCCCCACATCCTGTTTTGCACTGCTAACAGTAGCTCCAGGGATGGCCTTTGAAAGTTCCATCTCAGGACCTCACATCTCTGACATACTCACAGAGTCATCCCCTTTTAGTATGGCATCAAGCCACTTTCCATTGCCCTGGCAGCCATGACCTCCACCCCCATCAGGGTTCCCGTGGGACGTCGTATTAATTCCCTTGCTGATACCTTGTTATGCTAGTAGGATAAGAGAATTATATAAGGCACTCGGCTGAAAAATATAATATGAGCATTCAATAGCTTATGTTTCCTGAAGCACGTTGCGCTGCAAACCTTAAAATATACATCATGGATAGACATTTGCAGTGTATTAGCCTGGAAACTTCAATTGAATTATTACAGTTTGTATTATTTATGCTGCGTCTGCATGTTTAGAAAAAGAAGAACAAAGAACATTTCTGCAGCTGCAGTGGAGAATTCCTGAACACCTCACAAAGATTTGTGGAGGGATGTGTGCCCTGCTCCTTTTTGAACTGATGGAACCCAAAATCAGCTCCTTGGACTACGAAAGCTAGCCACTTACAAACCACCAATAACAGTGAGTCATGTCATTGAAGCTTCTTTCCCATAGCTTAAGAATGCAGAAGGGAATGGAAACAGAGGAGGTTGAAGAAGCCTAGAAGAAAACCAGTGAGCCAGTTCCAATTGTACATTACTCTCATCTTCTTCCTTCAGACTTCTCTTCTGGGTCTGGGTATTGTAGAAGACCCATTGAACAAAAAAATGCTGCAAGGACCAGTCACTTGGCATTTTGGTGTGAACTAGAACTGGAGTTGTGTGGAGCCCTGTGCAACTTCAAACCATGGGCATATGTCTTATGATTTGAAAATGTTATCAGGCCCTTGGCATCAGAAGCAATTTGTATTACCCAGATTACATTTGGGTAATATTTTTATTCAACCTATTAAATTCCTTACTATTCAACTAATGTCATGAACCATCCAATCTGGGGGACTCACCGTAATAAACCTCCTTAACCCCAAGAGGATACTGAATTTTGTTCCCCCTTTGTAGAAAAGGAGGATGTGTCTCTCACTCTTCTCTATGAGAAGTTAAGCTGATCCACCATCGCACCCGAACTACAACGCACCATCAACACCACCTTCAAAACAGGCACCTTCTCAGACGACTGGAAGCGCGCAGAAGTCAGACCCCTGCTCAAGAAGCCCACAGCTAACCCCACCGACCTCAAGAACTATTGGCCCACCTCGCTCCTCCCCTTCGCAGCCACAGATGCAGAGAAAACAGTCAACAGGAAACTGACACGATTCATTGACGAGAACGCCGTCCTCGACCCGTCCCAATCCGGATTCCGAAGCAACCAGAGCACAGAGACCGCCCTACTCGCCGCCACAGACGACATCCGCACCCTCCTGGACCAAGGCCACTCCGCAGCCCTCATCCTACTCGACCTATCAGCAGCCTTTGACACCGTCTACCACCGCACACTAGTCGCCAGACTACACAACGCAGGCATACAAGGAACAGCCCTGGACTGGATCCGATCATTCCTCACCGGAAGAAGCCAAAGGATCAGACTCCCACCCTTCCTCTCCCACCCCACGAAAATCACCTGCGGAGTCCCACAGGGTTCATCACTGAGCCCCACCCTCTTCAACATCTACATGGCTCCCCCCGCAGCCATCGTCCGACAACACGGCCTCAACATCGTATCCTATGCTGACGACACCCAGCTCATCCTCTCCCTCACCAAAGACCCCACCACTGCCAAACTCAACTTCCAGAAAGGAATGCAAGACGTCGCAGTCTGGATGACCAACAGCTGCCTGAAGCTCAATGCCGAGAAGACAGAAGTCCTCGTCCTCGGTACCACCCCTTCTGCATGGGACAGCACCTGGTGGCCGACCGCCCTTTGAAGCCCACCTACTCCCTCAGACCACGCCAAGAACCTCGGCATCGTACTCGACTCATCACTCACCATGAACCGACAGGTCTACGCCATCACCTCCAGCTGCTACAACACCCTCCGTAACCTCCGCAAGACCTTCAAGTGGATCCCCCCTGAGTCAAGGAAGACAGTCACCCACGCACTCATCACCAGCAGACTGAACTATGGAAACGCACTCTACGCCGGCATCAACAAGTCCCTGCTCTGCAAACTCCAAACAATACAGAACACCGCCGCCAGACTCATCCTCTGCATCCCCCGACACGAACACATCAGCCAACGCCTACGAAGTCTCCACTGGCTCCCCGTGGAGAAAAGGGTCACTTTCAAAATCCTCACTCACGCCTACAAATGCCTACACAACAACGGACCCAAATACCTCAACGACAGAATCAACTTCCACGTACCCAAAAGAAACCTCCGATCTTCCAACCTCGCACTGGCCGAAACCCCACACATCCACAGAGTCAAAGCAGGCGGAAGATCCTTCTCTCACATTGCAGCCAGGACCTGGAACGAGCTACCGGCAGACATCAGACGCGCCCCCTCCCTGAACACCTTCAGGAAGACCCTCAAGACCTGGTTCTTCAGCTAAACAGATCTGCGGACCCCACCCCCCTCAGTGCCTTGAGACCCTCACGGGTGAGTAGCGCGCTTACAATTCCCTGATTGATTGATCCAAATTCAGTGTGTTACGAATTCAATAAGAGATGAATTATTATGGGCGGTCTGCACATACAGCTTATGTATTAGAATGATTGTCATCACAGTGGTATTCTAAGCAGTTAATATATAAAACAAAATGAACATTAGGACAACCAAAATGATATTACTTTGCAAATCCCTACTACCTTGTAATAAATTAGTCTAGTCCCTAGGTAACACCTATTTTTTTATGTTATCAGATTCATGGTTATTATATAGGCTGAACAATTAGCATTCTCCCTATTTTATATCAAGCCATGTGATTTTCCCTACATACCTTAGAAAAATGTTGTTCCTGTAGTTGGATAATGGCAATGGCGGCTGGTAAAATTTGCTGGTGAAATTTGAAAGTGGTGGGGCAGAAAGAACCAACGTGGATTGCAGCGAACAACCAAGCCCAATTCTTACAAGGGGATTCTGAATGGTGGCATTACAATTTCACCTACAGTTTGCTAAGGCATCACTTGGGATATAGTGCTCACTGCTGGCTTCTGATGAGTTATACCCAGCTGTGAGAGCAGAGAAGCATGGACACAGTGCATCATGAAAACAAACCATTCCCCATCCAGTGACCCTGAGTCGGTGCATGGCCTCACAATATGTGTGTGACAGAGGGAACATAGTGTGGTTTCTTCATACTCTATCAAGCACCCGTCAATAAGAACAGTCAGTTTTCTGTGTAAACATGGGGAAATAGGCAAGGCAGGCTTAGTACTCTATGTTGACCAATTTCACCTTTTTGCACATACTCCGAGGTCTGTTGCTGAACTCTCCCTGTAAGCCACATCTGAAAGCACTCCGTAGGGAGCTGTGCCACCAGGAGCACCCCATAACAACAGGAAGCCGCTTCCTCATTCTCCAGGTGCAGACTTATGTCAATTAACAGGGCCCCAGACAGGCCGCAGACAAAGGTGACAGTGCCCAGGCTGGGGTCATGTGTGAATGTGCTAAGGTGCTATGGTTTTACCATACGCTGTGACCATGTGAACCACTCTGAAGGGTCTCCGTGCCTGGGAGGCTGTGGTCCCCTGAAAAAGCCAAGTGAATGGTGATCATATGCTGGGAAAAGGGGGCTTGGTCAGTTGTGATGTTCAAGAAATATTAGTACAGGGAAAAATGTGGGATGTATATCCACGCATATGTATGGCATGCACCTTCCACGTCCCTGTGGAATGTGTAACACCTTTACTAGGTCCGGGCTCTACAGCCAAAGGCACTATGAATCACAAATGTAAGTGTGTAAGTCCCAGAAAAAAATAAACTAGATGAACTGGTAATCCCTGACATCGATAGCTCAGTTAGAGGTTGTATCATTATTCACACCAAAGGGAGTATTCGTCAGGAGCTAAGGACTTTCAAATGAACATATTGGAGTATGGAGTTCTGTGTAAAGTTATGGAGAGTATTTTTTGCATGATCACTCTATTTGTTTGCTGAATGGTATTTCTAAATTTGTTTTTAATTTTTCTCACCTGGCAACAGATGTCCAGTCCCCAGTGTATGTGCCCTGACCCCTAATCACAGATTGGCATATTTAACTTTCCAGTAAGGCCAGAGGTTATAGGGCAGGAAAAAAAAACAATGGCAGTGAAAGTTAAACAGCACATGTCGACTGCAGCACATGTTATGGGATCCAGGAGGGTGGAAAAGAAAACATAGCTTCAGGCCTACACATGTATCCCGACTGCCGTAGCTTTTACACCTGCAGGCAGATCTGTCAAAATAACCCTCTTTGACAGGAAAGAACCTTACTTTTAAATATCAAAAATGGTACATGCAATAATTTAGTGTTGGCATGTTCCCTGAGTGATCAGCCCTCAAGAGATATTTTCAGTGTGCAAGGCAATAGCTGATCATATGAGGAAAACTAAAGTGTAATTAAAATATAATTTCTCTGGTTTGGGCTAAGCTACAGAAGTGATTCAACAACTGTTTTTAATACTGATTAAGATTCAATTCATTGACAAAGTTGGATTTTGGGTAAATATCTAACAAAAGTAACTTTTAGACAATTGAACTTTGTCTGCTTGAAACTAGTACAGGCTACTTAGCAATCAACGGACAGTGACTTCTGATTGGTGTTTTACTTTTTCTTGGAATTTTTTGCTCTAAATCTTTAAAAAATCATATCTTTGGTTCCCTTTATTGGATTTTAATAGTATTGTGTATTTTGTCTCATTAAAATGATCTCTATTTATAAGTTCATTTGGGATTTTTCATTGTATTTTGTTTTGACTTTTTAATTGTTTTGGAGTAAAGTTCACCCACCTCATTTAGAGTTGGACAAAACCTCAGTATGTAGATGGCACAGACTACTCGGTCTCCAATACCTCCATACTCCTCAGACGGCTAGACAGAATAAGTGCAGTCGGAGGTATGGTCATGTGTCCTATTAGAGTGGGTGAACACATGGCTAGTTTTTGCTTTCACATATCGGCATACAAAATGTTTCCCTATCTGAAAACAACAACCTATAAATGACCTCCACTCCATGGGAGAGAAATCCCATGGTGAGGGGATCATTGTTTTTTTTTATTTTCAAAAACAAAATCCTGCTTTTAGATTTTGTTTTTGACAACAAAAACAAAAGCAGAAATTTTGACATATGGCTCTGTCATGCATCCATCAGACTTTCAATGTGTTTACAGGAACCACTGTTACGGTCATTCCTGGAAATGCAAAAGATGTGCACTGGGCCAGTAGACATCTCTAAATTTGGTGGGCAGAGTACCTTCTCCTTGGCAGCAGTAGAGTACTCTCCAGTGGGGCAAGACTGAAGGTGAATGTCACACCTTGGCCATGAGGCCCTGCAGATGTTCTGGAGGTCTTGGACGTCCCAACTTTTCAGAGTTTCTGGAGCATCTACTCTTGGTCACTTCCAAGGCTCCTCAGACCTCAAGAACAAAGCTTAGGGACCCCAACTCACTCCAGTAGCACACCAATAGGGTACAGTTCAGGTCCGGTTGCTACTGGTTGGCTGGGGACTTCAGGAGAAGGGCCACTTGCAGCTTATGTCCCCGTAGCCACACAGGATGTCAGTCAACTGAACCACTTCTTAGCCCTGGGTATACGTGGGAGCAGCTCTCAGCACAGGTCTCAAACAGCAGGGCCAGTCCTCTTGTGTTCTCCCACAGATCCAGAAAATGTTTGTATGAGCTATGGGTGAGAGGCCAGCTTTGTAGCCACCCACTCCACAGTATGATTTGGGCCATTTCCTGTTGCAGCCACTATGCCTACCCACACATGTGAGGTACCATTTTTATCTGGGAGACCTGGGGGAACGCTGGGTGGTAGGAAATTTGTGTCAGCCCGGTGATCCTACAACTTTCCCACACAGAAATGTGAGAAAAAATTGATTTTTTCAACAAAATTTGAGGTTTGCAGGGGATTCTGGGTAGAGAAAAGTAGGGGGACCCACGCAAGCCATACCTTGCTGGACTCCCCCAGGTGTCTAGTTTTCAGAATTGTGTAGGTTTCCCTAGATGGACGCTGAGCCCGGGGCCAAAAACCCAGGTGACCCCCCTTGCAAAACCAGGTTGTTTTGTGATAGGTCATTTTGATGTCTCCTCAATACATTTTGGGCCTTTGCCTGTCGCGGGTACTTGACCCACCCACACAAGTGAGGTACCATTTTTCTCGGAAGACTTTGGGAAATGCAGGGTGGGTAGAATTTTGTGGATCCACACAGATTCCAGAACTTTCCACCACAGAAATGTGAGGAAAATGTTTTTTTTTTTACAAATGTGAAGGTTTGCAAGGGATTCTGGGTAACAGAACCTGGTGAGAGCCAGACAAGTCACCCCATCCTGGATTCCCCTGGGTGTCTAGTTTTCAAAAATGTATAGGTTTGCTAGGTTTCCCTCGGTGCCGGCAGAGCTATGGTACATAATCTACAGCTAGGCACTTTGCAAAAAAAGGGTCCGTTTTCACTGTGAAAATGTGTTGTGTCCACGTTGCGTTTTGTGCCGTTTCCTGTCGCGGGAACTAGGCCTACCCACACAAGTGAGGTACCATTTTTCTCGGAAGACTTTGGGGAATGCGGGGTAGGTGGAATTTTATGGATCCACGCAGATTCCAGAACTTTCAACCACAGAAATGTGAGGAAAATGTGTTTTTTTGACAAATTGTGAGGTTTGCAAGGGATTCTGGATATTAGAACCTGGTGAGAACCAGACAAGTCACCCCATCCTGGATTCCCTGGGTGTCTAGTTTTCAAAAATGTATAGGCTTGCTAGGTTTTCCTGGGTGCCGGCAGAGCTAGGGTTCAAATTCTACAGCTGGTACTTTGCAAAATAGTGTCAGTTTTCACTGTAAAATGTGGTGTGTTCACGTTGCGTTTTGGGACGTTTTCTGTCGCGGGCACTAGGCCTACCCACACAAGTGAGGTACCATTTTTCTCGGAAGACTTTGGGGAATGTGGGCTGGGTGGAATTTTGTGGATCCACGCAGATTCCAGAACTTTCCACCACAGAAATGTGAGGAAAATGTGTTTTTTTTGACAAATTTTGAGGTTTGCAAGGGATTCTGGGGAACAGAACCTGGTGAGAGCCAGTCACGTCACCCCAGCCTGGATTCCCCTGCGTGTCTACTTTTCAAAAATGTATAGGTTTGCTAGGTTTCCCTAGGTGCCGGCAGAGCTAGAGTTCAAAATCTACAGCTAGGCACTTTGCAAAAAAAGGGTCTGTTTTCACTGTGAAAATGTGGTGTGTCCACGTTGCGTTTTGGGCCGTTTCCTGTCGCGGGCACTAGGCCTACCCACACAAGTGAGGTGCCATTTTTCTGGGAAGACTTTGGGGAATGCGGGATGAGTGGAATTTTGTGGATCCACGCAGATTCCAGAACTTTCCACCACATAAATGTGAGGAAATTGTGTTTTTTGGACACATTTTGAGGTTTGCAAGGGATTCTGGGTAACAGAACCTGGTGAGAGCCAGTCAAGTCACCCCATCCTGGATTCCCCTGGGTGTCTAGTTTTCAAAAATGTATAGGTTTGCTAGGTTTCCTTAGGTGCCGGCAGAGCTAGGGTTCAAAATCTACAGCTAGGCACTTTGCCAAAAAAGGGTCCGTTTTCACTGTGAAAATGTAGCGTGTCCACGTTGCGTTTTGGGCCGTTTCCTGTCGCAGGCACTAGGCCTACCCACACAAGTGAGGTACCATTTTTCTCTGAAGACTTTGGGGAACGTGGGGTGGGTGGAATTTTGTGGATCCACGCAGATTCCAGAACTTTCCACCACAGAAATGTGAGGAAAATTTGTTTTTTTTTACAAATGTTTAGGTTTGCAAGGGATTCTGAGTAACAGAACCTGGTGAGAGCCAGTCAAGTCACCCCATCCTAGATTCCCCTTGGTGTCTAGTTTTCAAAAATGTATAGGTTTGCTAGGTTTCCCTAGGTGCTGGCAGAGTTAATGTTCAAAATCTACAGCTAGGCACTTTGCAAAAAAAGGGTCCGCTTTCACTGTGAAAATGTGGTGTGTCCACGTTGCGTTTTGGGCCGTTTCATGCCACGGGAACTAGGCCTACCCACACAAGTAAGGTACCATTTTTCTCAGAAGACTTTGAGGAACGCGGGGTGGGTAGAATTTTGTGGATCCACACAGATTCCAGAACTTTCCACCACAGAAATGTGAGGAAAATGTGTTTTTTGGGACAAATGTTTAGGTTTGCAAGGGATTCTGGGTAACAGAACCTGGTGAGAGCCAGTCAAGTCACCCCATCCTGGATTCCTCTGGGTGTCTAGTTTTTAAAAATGTATAGGTTTGCTAGGTTTCCCTAGGTGCAGGCAGAGCTAGGGTACAAAATCTACAGCTAGGCACTTTGCAAAAAAAGGGTCCGTTTTCACTGTGAAAATGTGGTGTGTCCACGTTGCGTTTTGGGCCATTTCCTGTCGCGGGCACTAGGCCTACCCACACAAGCGAGGTACAATTTTTCTCAGAAGACTTTCGGGAACGGGGGGTGGGTGGAATGTTGTGGATCCACGCAGATTCCAGAACTTTCCACCACACAAATGTGAGGAAAATGTGGTTTTTTTTACAAATTTTTAGGTTTGCAAGGGATTCTGGGTAATAGAACCTGGTGAGAGCCAGTCAAGTCACCACATCCTGGATTCCCCTGGGTGTCTAGTTTTCAAAAATATATAGGTTTGCTAGGTTTCCCTAGGTGCCGGCAGAGCTAGGGTTCAAAATCTACAGCTAGGCACTTTGCAAAAAAAGGGTCAGTTTTATCTGTAGAAATAAAGGGTGTCCACGTTGCGTTTTGAGCCGTTTCCTGTCGCGGGCACTAGGCCTACCCACACAATTGAGGTACCATTTTTATCGGGAGACTTAGGGTAACACAGAATTGTAGAGCAACTATTATTACCTATTGACTTTCAATGCATTTCTGCCTTCCAAATGAAAGACAATATGTAAAAAAGAAGTCATTTTGAAAAATGACCTATAATTCTCATGCTAGTATGAGTACTCACAATTTCGGAAATGTGCAAATATCTACTGTTTCTAAACTCTATATTTTGTTCCAATTTCAGAAATACATAGGTGTCTTTCATACCGATTTTTCCATGTATATATTTTCCCAAATTAATTGCTATATTCCCGGTACATAATAAAAAACCATTGCAAGACGCTGCTCAGTTATTGGTTCTGGGTTCGTCGGGTTCTTGGTGAACCTACAAGTCCTATATATCCTCACAACCAGAAAGGTCCAGCGGATATAACGGTATATTGCTTTCAAACAGCTGTCATAATTAGAAGTTACAAGTGAAAACGTTGACACAAATGGCTGTTTTTTCAACTAATTTTAAATTTTTCCTATATTCAACGGTTAGTTTCTATAAAGAAACCTTGAAGGATCTACACAAACGACCCCTTGCTGAATTCATAATTTTGTCTACTTTTCCAAAATGTATAGCTTTCCAGGATTCATTATTGCTTTCATACCCATTTCTACCATTAACTGGAAAGAGTTTGAAAGCACAAAAAATAGCAAAAATAGGCTATGTCCCAGAAAAATGCCAAAACCGTGTGAAAAATGTTGGTTTTCTGACAAAAGTCTGCTTGTCCCTGAGAGCTGGGAAGATGCTGATTTCAGCACCACAACCCCTTTTTTTATACCATTTGCAGGGAAAAAACTAGACGCTTTCATCTGTAGCCCTTTTTTCACATTTTTCCCCAAAAAAACAAAATGTACCTGTATTTTGGCTAATTTCTAGGTCCCCTCCAGGTGAATCCACAAACCCTGGGTTCCTTTAGAATCCCCATGATGTTGGAAAAGAAGGACGCAAGTTTGGCGTGGATACCTTATGTGGTCAAAAAGTTACAGGGGCCTAAGCGCGAACTACCCCAAATAGCCAAAAAAAGGCTTAGCACAAGGGGGGGGAAAGGCCTAGCAGCGAAGGGGTTAAGGTAATGTATGTGATTACTCCCCGGATGTGCTTCCTGATCTGATAGGTGTCACGCACCTAACACTTAGGTCTTCCCATGAAAAGGGCAGTTTTCACACTTCAAAAAGAAGAAGCACTGGCATGGCCATCTGCCAGCAGGCTAATGTTACATTGCTTACTTGAGGCTTTGAAAAAAAATGAAAGACACAGTCTAACTTTCTAAAAGCCACTTTTTCTGGAACGCATTATTTTCATGCGGCCTCGCAGTCCTGTCTCACTTTCCATTCCGGAAACGTAATAATAGGCAGTATAATGTTCCTTCTTAAGAATGAGGACGAGGTATTTAGAGTAATATATATATATTTAATAGAGCAGAAGAAGAAAGTAGCTTGTCGTAAGAAAAGCCTGGGCCAACTGATCTCCACTGGAATCTGGGACATCACAGGGTTCTAGTCCCAGATTCCATTGGTCGGCATTGGTCAGGATGCAACACATCCCCTATCGTTAACATGTTTACAATCTAATAAAATGATAAGAAAATTACACAAATGGACTGCAATTAAAAGGTTAACAACATTTCCAGGAATAAAGAAATAACATGGGTGAAATGATATACAATTGATAACATATGTATAATATCAGAGTTAAGTAATACAATCAGGAACGGTGTATTCAATATGAGGTGTGACCGCGTGGTTCACACTTTTAGACTATGACAAGACATAATCTTTACACCAAGCAGGTTTGGATTTCAACCTTGAAGCCGATGTTTTATTTGACTCATCACTGTTTTGTTGTTTAATCACAACATCTCTTGGTCCAGAAAACATATCTACATTTGGCCATAAACACTTTGGTACTTTAACAACTTTGCTCATGCTCCATACGTTACCATCAGACAACTCTACCACTTGATGCCCCACTCTGACTATTTTCATGGGGACAGAAAATGTGGATTCTCCAGATCTGATTAATCTTCCCTTCTTCACACGAACCCATTCACCAATATGGAATTGAAGCATGGAACCCCTATGCGTTTTAGAAGATGCTTGTTTATCATTAGATAACCATCGACAATCACCATTGGAACCACCAGACACTTTGGAACAATCAACTCTGTTTCTCATTTCCATCATCCACATCTGGTTCAAGTCACACACAGCCTTCCTACCCCTCATTTTCTCAAATGGAGATATATCACCTACTGTTCTAGGGGTAACTCTATAATTCCACATAAGGTCCTTAAGAGCTTGGGAACAATTCTTCCCATTAGCTAAAGCCAATTGTATACCTTCCTTCAGAACTCTTATCCATCTTTCTACAATTCCGTTACTCTGTGGATAATATACAGTTGTTCGTAAATGGCTAATGCCATGTTTATCCAAATAATCCTTCATCTGACTCGACCGTAACTGCACACCATTATCAGTAACCAAACATTTAGGAAATCCTTCCTTTTCAAATACTTCATTTAAAAATTGAATTACTGTGTGTGAATCAACTTGATGGACCAACTTAATTTCTGGCCACTGGGATAATTGGTCAATAAGAACGATAACATACACCTGACTTTTGGCTAAACACATTGGTCCGGCAATGTCAAGAGATACTCTTTCCCATACCTTTTCTGGTCTAGAGACAGGAGCTTTCTCATAATTGATAACCTTTTGTGATTTATCACTGCAGGCACACTCAACACAAGATCTAACCTTTGTCTCTATACACCTGTCAATGGCCGGCCACCAAAATTCAGACCGTAATCTGTTTTTCATACTAGACATGCCAGGGTGACCTACATGAGCCATGTCTAACACTTGTTCCCGCAAGTCTTTAGGTACCACCAACTGTACACCACGAAATAACACGTTATCAATGACCGATAATTCATTAGCAATATAGAAATAGGATAACAATTCCTTATCCAAATCTTTCTTAATCGGCCATTGAGAACGGTTATATTTGATGACTTCTTGGATTTCCTCATCATTATTGCAGGCATTTTTCCATTCATCTTGTTTAATGCATCCATTTGATACTACACAAATGGATACAACTCTCTCCATGTCCTCATCAGTCACAAACTGGTTAGCATCTTCCTTGATTGGTAAACGAGATAGACAATCTGCTAAAATGTTTTTGACACCTGGAATGTATTCCACACTGAAATGAAAATCTTGCAATTTGTACTGCCATCTGGCAATCCTTGGTGTTGCTTTTCCACAACCTTTGGTAGTAAATAACTCCACCAATGGACGATGATCTGACCTAACTTTAAATGGGGTACCATATACATATTTACGAAAGTATTCTATGCCCCACCAGCATGCAAGTGTTTCTTTTTCCAAAGTTGAATATTTAACTTCAGCATCCCTAAGTGGTCTGGATGCAAAAGCAATGGTGGCAAGTTTTCCATTCTGATTTTGCATTAAAACTGCACCAACACCAACATTACTGGCATCAGTTACAATGACTGAACTACAATGCGTGTCAAACGTTGCCAAAGCAGAAGTGGAGGATAATTCTTTTTTAAGGTTTGTAAACGCTGTGGCACATTCCTTACACCAAACAAATTGTTGATTTTTTTTCATTAAGTTTCTCATATGGTTGGTCTTATCCGAAAACAAAGGAATAAACTTGGCATAATATTCAGCCAGACCCAGAAAAGACCTAAGCTGATCCTTAGATTGGGGTTCTGGAGCTTCTTCAATTGCCTTTACCAAATTCTGTTTTGGTGAAATTCCTTTATGACTGATATTATGCCCTAAATAGTCCACAGAATCCATTTCAAATTTACATTTTTCTTTGGTCAATGTCATTCCATAGTTTTGCAAAATATTAAGAACCTTACACAAAGTCTCTGCATGTTCTTGCTTATTGTTCCCGAACACCAATATGTCATACTGAAAATATAAAGTATTTCTAATATCTTTAAACAGTTTATGCATGACCCTCTGAAATACCGCAGATGCTGATATCAAACCAAAAGGCATCCTCTTGTACCTAAAAGCCCCTTCAGGAATTATGAATGAGGTGTAAGGTTTGCTATCCTCATGCAAAGCAATTTGGTGATAAGCATTGGATAAATCCAACGTTGAAAATACAGCGGCCCCATTTAAAGCTGAAAACATTTCATTTATATTCGGCAATGGGTGCCGATCCACCCACACACACTCGTTTAAATCTCTTAAGTCAATACACAGTCTAATTTTTCCGTTAGGCTTGTGGACCACTACAACAGGAGACAACCACTCAGACGATTCAATTTCTTCAATTATGTCTTGCTCACATAATCTGTCTAATTCTTCTTTTAAAGCTTGTCTCATAGATAAGGGAACATTCCTTACTTTGTGAACTTTAGGATTAGCATTGTGTTTTAAAATTATTTTATGAACAAAATTCTTCAACAATCCTAGCTTTGATGAAAAGACATTCGGAAATAATTGTTCCCATTCAGTCATTTTATCATCATCAACCTGAGCTATGAAATCACTGTAACCTAGTACCTGATCAGGATGATTGGGATTTAGAGTGATGAGCAGATCCCTTTGTTGTGGCCATCCTAATAAGCAAGATCCTTCTTTAGCTACATACACATTAGCTGAAATGGTTTTACCTTTAAAACTGATTTTTGCTACAAAATACCCCAAAACATCAATAGGTCTATTTCCATAACCAACCAATTTTATGTCAGATGGCAACAGTTGTGTATTGGGAAATTTCTTTAGAAATTGATCCCCAATTAAGGTATGGCGAGCTCCAGAGTCCGCCATCACTTCAATATCTATATTATCAATGTTAACAACACAGAATGGAGAATCTTTTTTCTTATCGTTGACTTCATGAATGCAAAGCACAAATTCTTCATCTAAGTCGTCAGGATCTTGGCATATTTCCTTGATATGAGCAGGTTTATTCATGAATTTGTTTTTATTCCTACACATTCTGGAATAATGGCCTTTATTTTTACAATACCTACACATCTGTCCAATAGCTGGACAAGCTTTGTCATTAGCTAAATGGCCAGGTATTCCACATTTGAAACAAATATAATTGTTCCTTTTAGTATATTGAGTATTAAACTTTGTTTTTTCCTTACTACTATCTTTTGATGATTTGTCTTCTAATTTTTCATCATTCAGCTTTTTCTTTACAACTTGAACTTCAGAGGTGGGTTTTGTGGCTAGCTCTTTCATACCTAATTTCATATCTTCAAATCTATGACTAATGTCAATAGCTTTCTCTAAAGTAAGGTCCTTCGCAGCTAGTAGCTTCTCTTGTAATTTAGTGTCACCAATTTTGTGTACCAATTGATCACGTAACATTTGATCATTAAAATCCCCATACTTGCATTTCGCAGCCAGAATTCTTAGACCGTTGACAAATGAATCAACAGATTCATTAGGTAATTGGGCTCTACTTAAAAATTTATGTCTAGCAACTACTTCATTAACTTTTTGATATACAGTGTATCTAATTGGGAAATTGCCATATCATATCTATCAACATCATCATCATCCTCTTCCTCAAGAAGAACAGGTGGTAGAAGACTTAAAACACGTCTCCCTTCTGCACCTAAACAATGTTTAAGTATAGCAAGTTTACGTTTGTCAGTATAATCTTCGCCTCCAATAGCCTCTAAATACGCTTCAAAACCATCTTTCCACTGTTTCCATTCTAATACAGGATCACCTGGATTAGGTAAGAAAGATAACGGTGCAACAATACCATCCATAGTAAGTGCTTGTGCAGTAAAGTTTGTTGTCCAGGATGTGTGAATCACAATGTTGTGTTCACTTTTTTTTTTTTTTAAATAAACACAATGTTGGGTGTCTGCAAGCAATAAAATAATAATAAGATAAATATATTAATAATGCGTGGTTAAGTAAGGTTAACCAAGAAGACTGAAGTTGGTGTGCAGATCACCGCAAAGTTGATCTGCCGTAGAGGATGTACACATATGGTAGGCTATGTTGTGAATAGTATTTTTAAGCACCACAAGTTTTTCATTTAATTATAAATGGCCTCCGATATCCTTAAGACTTATTTCTGTATCCGATTGACCTTGTTCAGCAAAAGAAATCAGGAAATGCTTGAACCAATCGTGAGACTGTACACAGAGCATGCGCAGAGTGAGTCCCTCTTTATTCAATCTTCAGCACAACGAAAAATGCAGCGGACTGCGTGGCAGCATGACGGCAGCACATACGCGGAACAATGGAGCAGGCTCGTGTCGCGAGGGCCCAGAGAATGGCAGAAAACAATAGCGGGTAAGCTCGAGTCTCAGCGTGGAGTCAAAGGGGTTCGAGCGCTCGAGCCTCAGCGTGCGCACTAGAAATCAGTAAACGCTCGAGCCAGCACGCGCTCATATATCACAGCGGGCGCTCATCTAATCGCGGCAAATTGAATGAAACAAAAATGGTTTTGCAGATACTCACGACCGGAGTCACCGGGTTTCCCTCTCACAAACACCGTTGACTGGCTTCCAGATCAAACGTCGAGTTCAGCCACTTGACGTGTTAACAATGGAGACTCCTTTCCAAACGCAGGCTCTCGCATAGATGTCGAAGTTCTCCTCTTTCCGATGGAGACTCCTTTCAAACGCAGGCTTCTGTCATGGAAGTTCTCCTCCTTGCGTGATGAAACGAGATCCGTTTCCTCGTACACGCCAAACTTGGATTCCGTGATCTGCCACGATGTACTCTCGTCGGCAGCGCTCCAGGCTTTTCGGTCGTTTGCCCCGCTCGTCGCCAGTATAATGTTCCTTCTTAAGAATGAGGACGAGGTATATAGAGTAATATATATATATTTAATAGAGCAGAAGAAGAAAGTAGCTTGTCGTAAGAAAAGCCTGGGCCAACTGATCTCCACTGGAATCTGGGACATCACAGGGTTCTAGTCCCAGATTCCATTGGACAGCATTGGTCAGGATGCAACAGGCAGCAAGCGGACGTGCTCCTCACCTGTATTCGGGCCGGAGAACACGTACACTGTGGGATTGATAAGACAATAGGTAAGGAGGAAAGCACTTGCGCATACTTTTGAGACATATAAACCTTTTGACTAAGGCCGTATATTTAAAATGGGGCATATTTTCGTTATATCCCCTTAGTTAACTCAGAATCAGGATCCGGAGAGGAAATAACCAGTTTATTTGGAACTCCCGTTAAGAATGAGGAGAAACCGTATTGGACATACCATATGTGGTTGATTCTACCACTAGGTAAGTCAAACTCGGCGGATTACACCTTTACTACTCACATTAGCACTGACACGATAAGATTGTATAATATATTTACTCATTTCATATCAGCAGGTAGACTATCCCGGGGTCCAGACTTTGTACGTTATATTGGCTGACATTAATCACATAAGAACAGATTGGACTGAACCTCCAGAATCGTACTCAATTTGAGGAGGTAAGCACAGCCACATATACTATTGCAATTGTTGATTGGAATTTACTCGGTCTTGACACTTATAGAGTGCGTATTTCTTGCTTTCTTTTTTGACTCCTCAGGTTTCTTTTAAATCAACTCGATTTTAGCAGGTACAGCATGCCTCTATAACTTCCGGCATTTAGGGTTTTCATTAGCAATCCGTGCACTTATAGGTGATGTTTGTAAAGAGGGGAGCACCAGATGTGTATAGGTCTTGCTATGTGCCAGTCTGCTACTTGTGGGTGTAGCCTTGGACCTGGCAATGAATACCATTCTTTTAGAGACCACCACTATAACCATGTACATTTTGTGCATAATAAAGGTTATGTTATAAAGAGCTTGGAGCTTGTCTTAGTACTAAGAAAAAGAGGTGATGGTTCAGGTTTCCACAGAACTTAATCAACATGTTTGCCGTGCCTTTGCACAGGGTGCTTTAAACTGTAAATATATTGAATTATTCTTTACTGTTTGCACTTTTCTGTTATCTTGTAGCCCTGATGAAGTCGTAAGGGTAATATTCCCACTGCGACGAAACGCGTTGGCATATGGCTAAAATAAATAAAAGAAAACACAGAAGAACAAGAATACCAGCATTATTTTGTGTCTTGAATTACTTCGTATTGTTGTTTTGATTGTACTGGCGTGTGCCTTGAATTTGGTACATCACTTTTTCTAAATGTTTAATAAAATCCAAATGCGCCTTTTATTTGGATTTTTAATAATTAATAAAATAATGTTTGACTTATTCCAATAGCTTGTGCCCAACCAGAGATAGCAGGGTTATGATTTAATGAGAAAGTAGAATATAAGTGAAACGCTGTGACATCTGGAACTGAGTCATGAAATTAGTCTTTGTAAGAAATCCTTTAGACAGATTCTTCAGAAGAATCTATATTTCAGTTTTAAGCTCATATGCATCATATGAGTGACAACAAACAACTGGACAAACAACAGTCTTTTTTCAATAGTTTCATCTCTGTCACACAGTATATGTCACAATAAGACAAAAATCAGTATTTCATCCAACTGGTTCCTATTTAGCACTAACCAGTCTAGCTGTGGGTTTGTTGATTTCTCTGGTTTGTTCTGGCTTCTGGAAAAGCATCTCCTACCTTCTGTTTGTGAGAATGACCTGACTCACTGGCTCTGATTGGTATTGATGCAATGCATACAGACACTGCCATGCACAAGTTCACATGTATGCACACCTTGCTAGAATGTATTAGCATCATTAGGCATGACCTGGTAAAATGCTTCTGTTTCTATGTGAAATGTATACTGAATGGTAAAAGAACCTTTATTACACTCCTCCTTTCATTTCTATGACATAACAAATGCAGGACTATAACTAAGTTTCCCATGCCATTCAGCCTTAATTTTAGACATATGCAAAATGATACTATAATGTAGGCAAGGAGAGCCTTCAATACAATCCAACTTTATTTCTTTGTGTTCATGTCTAAGTGAAAGAAAGATTGAATAGGAAGAGAGATTATATTAAAGTCTTGTATTTGTTTCTATGGCATAGAAACAAATTCAGAAGAGTAATTATGGATTTCCTACCAGTCACATAAAAAAAAAAAAAAGACTAACCAGGCACAGTAACAGGGATGATAATTCACTATAAGCTTAAATTAGATTAAGGAAATTGCTCTGGCAGAAGTGAGGAAAAGCTGCCAAGAACTAAAACTAAATAAAATACTTAGGCTATAGTAAGAAACTACCACAGGTAGCTGGAAAATTATAAATCAGCATTTTATCTCCACCAGACACAAGATGGCCTCCTAAACTCAAAAATAAAAAACCTTTTGATGCCATGTTAGGGTCTGGCTTGGATGCGTGTCCTGACACAGAGATAATAATGCCAATTAGAAGGCTGATTTAGTGAAAAAAAACAGAAGAGGGTCGTATTATGTATGCAGAAGAATTATGACAAAAAGAACTGAATATGTAATGATTAGATCTACTTTTTAGATATAAAATAGTCCATCATCCTTGATAATGATAAGTGAAGGATACAGCTAAACAGCCAGTAGTGTGAAGTGAGAGAGGAATAATCCTCTGGACTGCAGCCAAAAAACATTCTATGTATAGGTTAAGTTATAGGTAACTATGGGGCATATTATCAAGCCGGCGATAAGAAATTATCGCCGCTTTAACGTCTGTTTTCAGACGAAAAGCGGCGATACTTTTATCGCTGTATTAGCAAGGTCACGCTATCGCGTGAATCCTTGCCCTATCGCCCTTTTCTATAACGCCCACCCTTGCATCTCTAATGAGATGCAAAGTGGGCGTTCCGTCCCAAAATAACTGGAGAAATGTCGTTAACCGACATTTCTCCAATTATCAAGGGAATCCCCAACAAGCATAGCGATGAGAAAAGTAGCGCTAACCTTGGTTAACGCTACTTTCCTTACGCATGCTTTTAGTTTGACTTAGCCATGATATCCAATGGAAGGTGGATATCATGGTTAAGTATGCCCAGCCCTATCAACAAGCTATCGCCAAATGTCGTGCGATTATCGCGATATTCGGACATTTGGCAGCTTGCGCCAGGAATTTTATCGATTCTGAGATAAGCGTTGCTAATAGCACGCTATCTCAGCGATAAAATTCATCGATAGCCGGCGATAAATATCCTAGCGCTAAGTGCGCTTAGCGATATTTATCGCCGGTTGTTGATAATATGCCCCTATAAGTCTTGCAGATAGCTGCACTTGATAATGGAGAATGTAACTACGTGATTATTAAAGCAACCTTTGAATTGGGGCTAGAAGTTGGAGTAGCAGTTCGCTCTCAGATATGTGTATGTTATTTCCTTACTGTAGCAGTGGATAACTCACTCTAGTATTCATATTTCTTTTCCAATGTAAAATCATTGATTTCCTTCACGTGTGCTATTTCCGGCAGCATTTTGATGTTTTGAATAGTTGAATTGTTTAAGATTTTGTTTACCAGTTTAATTAAGCCTACTTTGTTTTTACAAGATAGAACGTAATTGTCTTTCCCAACACCATCCTGTTTCTGGATCAGTTGGTGGATATATTATTAAAGCCATTTTTGCGGGTCATTGCCAAATATTATAGGTTTATTATGTACCCAACGACCAACGAGGATAACAGTTGATTTTATAAAGTCATTGATCAGGTTCCCATACAACTCAGTCATCAGCTTCAAATGCAACTGTGTACTTTTGATTGTACCAAAACTGTTATATACAATCAGATTTCTACGTCTGTTTGCATATAATTGTTTTCATTCTAAAAGGGGTTGTTTGTGTGATGTACTTCTCACTGTAGCTCAGAACGTCAAAACAATGCATAATCTAAGGGTAACAACTATCCTAATGAAAATTTACTCATTTTTCAAATCAAAAGTGCCCTTGTATTCAGTCATTATGAAAAAAAGTAGGATAATCCCATTAAAGCTCACGAGGGAGGGATCAGTACAGCATTTGCTAAGAATTACCCTCAGTAGCCATGGATTTATAACACTGGCACTTATATTAACAACACCCAAATTTTAACCAATGTGTTGACTTGAATTTAATTAATTTAATCATTTATGCAGCTTTACTAACACATTCCTTGAGCATGATGATCAACTTTAAGAACAAATTTTGAAACTCACATGTTAAGCTGTAAGCAAAGGTGAACATATATAAGAATTAACACTTATCACGTACACATTACACATACAATGTACTTTTAGTCTTCGAGTGCTGACGATTTTTCACTTCAAAACCTGTGTTCACTCCAATTTAGTAGTCTGTTTTTTAAGTTTATTCATATGAAAATGGATAAAACTTAGGTGGCTTTTCAAAAATGTATATTTAAATGTGAGTAAATCGACGTGTGTGTTTACTCTTACACTTCTAAGTAACTTTACTACTTTTGGCTTTTCACCATTTACGACTGCACAGAGTTATGTTAATCAGGCCTCTGGAGGCACTATGCAACCAAATGGATAGCTGTTTCTGAGACATCATTTAGCAGTATCTTGCACAGTAACAGTAACAGTTATTCCCTGCTAAATTCATAACTAACATTAATACTACTCTTTAACAAGCATTGACAATCACAGTAGGTCTGGCTTTCAAATGAAAGTAGTACCTCTTCAGTCACTGTTAAGCAAGTAAAACGTTTGTAAAGCTAACACAGACTGAAGTGTCTTAGAGCTGAAGCAGCAGCTTAGAGATAGCAGGAGAGAATTGTGAATGCTTGACTAAGTTCCAGCCATGTTTTTAATAGTTTTCTGAAACGGGGAAGGCTAGATTGAGATTTTAAGGGCGGAGGAAGACAACTCCATACTTTACTACCAAGACAGAGAAAGCTTCTGCAACCCCATCTGGATGTATTTATTTTAGGGACCGTTGCTTGATAGGCGACTGATGACCGAAGGTCCCATTGGGGGTGATACCATGAGAGCGTTTTCCGAAAATATCGGGGCCCCTTACCATGTAAGGCATTATGAATGATACATAAAGATTTAAATTTGACTCTATCCTGTACTGGTAACCACTGGAGGTTCCGAAGTTCCTTAGTAACAGAACAACATTTCGGGGCTTTTAGCAGTAGCCTCATTTTGAAGGGGCTGTAGTTTAGAAAAAGAAGCTTTGTTTATACCTAAATACAAAGGGGTATATTCACAAGAACATGTGATAACTACCGCAAGAGTAGCGTAACGCAACTTTCAATAATGCAGCCTGTCACGGGAAAATAACCACGTGTCAACGTGGAATTCACAAGGCGGTACCATGCGATAGCCTGCCGAAACCTCGGACAAAGTCCGCGATACAACCACAACGATGAAGCTAAAAACACAAACCACAACACCAAAAAACACGTGATGGGCCAAAGCGCAATGAGGAAACCAGCGACAAGCAGCGCCAGGCCTGCAACACACACCTGGCAGGCGTCAGAAACCTCCATAAAAGCAGAAAAAAAAACCCACACACAAACTGACTGTTGGACCTGGCCCTTTTGGCAGGTTCACCCCTGAACTTTTTGCCTGTCTCTTAGCCTTTTCCCTGGGTAGTGTTGGTGATTTTAGGCCTCTGGGCACTTTAGCACTGTGGTCCAGTGTAAAGTGCGTGTGCGCTGTGTGCGTGTGTGGTGAGACTGGCCTGCCCTCCCATAGGAATGCATTGAGGATGAGTGTGTCAGTGGTAATTCCTGTTATGAGAGGTGCAGCATGGTCAAGTCTAGTATGTCTGAATTCGTGAGAATAAATGCTGCGCAATGGTGTGCGCAGATTTATGGTGACTGGTAGAGAAATGCCACTTCTAGAAGTTGGCATTTCTGGGTGCTCTGTGTCTGCCTGCCTGATGTGAATTGCATGTCTGGCTTGTGAGTGACAGGGGCTGGGAGGTATGTGTGGCTCCAGGAGGGGCAGGGTGAGTCAGCGCAGGGCTGAATGGAGAGATCTCCATGTAGATGGGTGGGAGGAGTTGCACCTGGGACCTGAATAGGGCTGTGCCTTCCCTCCACAATGCTGGCTCCACCTCCTGTGGTGCGTCAGATGTCCCTAGCCTACACTCTGAAAGGAGAGAGGAGCTGAGCAAAACAAAGTGCTCCAAAGCTCCCCTAAACCAGTTCTGACTGGTATCCCCCAAGCCCTGCACCTTTAGACAAAGGAATTCTGTGTATAAATGTAGGGGCTGTGACCCCATAATGTTGTTCAGTGCTGGGTTGCTGTTCCTGCGGGGCGTGCTGCTGCTGGGGCCCATGGGGGGCTGCCAGGAGTGCTTGCCTCCCTGGGCCCTGCATTGCCCCCTTGGTTCCTAAAGGACTTTTGGGACCCCTTTTGCTTGTGATCCTTCAGGACCGTTTTGCTGTATTCTGCGCCCTGTGAGCGCTTTGTCCCAACTTTCCCCAAAAGAGAGGGAGAGCGTGATCTTCGCAGCTCGGAGCTGCAGTTTGAGAGAGTCCCGACGTGGGGATTCCCCGCATTTGGGATTTAATTACTGCGCGGGTGCCCACCCCGCGTCTTCGCTTTTATTTTAATTAGATGGCGGGTGCCCACTCCACGTTTCACCGCCGCGGCCCGAGCCGCAGAAGAAATCCTCTCCGGGCCGCTCGCAGCGCGACCCGGAAGACTGGCAGCCTTGCCCGGGACGTGGGCGGGGCCTGGGAGATCGAGTTCCGCTTCCCCCGGCGAGAGCAGGAGAAGCGGGCAGAGTCGCGGGCGGTGCAGTGAGTCCCGGGTCCCAGGAGGGGGCCCGGGTGAAGAGTAGCAAAGTGCTGCCGGTCCCGCAGCGCAGAGAAGAGAGTCCCGGAGCCTCGCGGGCTCCACCTTGAAGTCCCGGTCCCAGAAAAGGGACCGGGCGAAGCCAGCTGATCGGCGGGGCTCCCGTCAGTGAGGGAAGCCCCGCGCCACGAGAGGAGCTGGCGAGAGAAGGAGAAGAGTCCCGGGTCCCGGGAAGGGGCCCGGGTGAAGCCACGGAAAGCAGTGGAGTCCCGAGAGAGAGCCCGGTGAGTAAGGGCTGATCTCTGGTGGGATGCTGCATTTAGGGTCCGGAGTCCCCGTGGGGGCTTGGGGGCATTTCTCTGCACTCCTGCGTAGTGCACAGTACCTGAGCGGTCCCGCCGTCGCGGGCTGCTCCAACATTGTTGGCACTTTATTTTTAGAAGGCCCAGAGGGGCCCGTGCTTTTCCCAGTGTTGGCAATATTTCAATACAGTTGCCCCGCTTGACAGTGGGCAACTGCAACGATGGGGGCACGTGTATTGAGAGAGCCCCAGTGAGGCCCCGAGGGCACAATTGTGCCAGGGCCCCTTTAGTTTATTTATCCCAGTTGCCCCGTTTGCAGAGGGCAGCTGCGCCGATGGAGAATTGTTTCAGAGCCGGTGTGGCTCCAACGTCGACACATTGTATTAAAGGGCCCAGTGGTGCCAGGCCTCATTTTGAGATACACAGCTGCCCAGCAAGTAGTGGGCAGCTGCATCGTTTAGGCTATTCTTTCTTTGGGGGACATCTCTTTTTGCAGTTAGGAGTGAGGTGCACTCCTTTTGCCCCCTTCTTCACAGCTGCGCAGCACTTAGTGCCAGCTGCTACGTTTAGGTTTGCGCATGGCGCACTTGGACTCTGCTGCATTGGCAGCGTGCCCTGACGTTTGGACATAGGGCATTTGAGCCCCTTTTTGAGATGGCCAGTTGGCCAGGGGGACTGTTAGGTTTGTAGGGCGCCTGGCCCTAATGTGATTTATGCCTCTGCTATGGTTTCTACTGTGAGGTTATGTGCTAATGTGATTTGTGTCCTAATATGTGGTGCTAGGAAATGTGATGACTTTACTATGATTTACGCACCCTGTTTATACCTCTAATGTACTTTCATGATTATGAGGTTTTGCATAATGTGTTATGCTTGTGAGGTTATTATTCTCTAATGCGTTTAGACTCATGAGATGTGTGCATAGTGTGTTTATGCTGGTGAGGTTGGCGTATAAGGTATTTTGCGCCTAATGTGATACTGTGCATAATGTGGTTTATGTTACAGGCTGATGCTGAGTACAGTGGTCACCAGTGATTACTGGTTGTACGTTTATGATATGTTCTACATTTATTATCTTTACTAAGTGATGGTTCTGACAGTGGCCCACGTGGCCCTGTCATGTGTACATAATCCCCTGTAAATATTGCCCAGTGCCAGGTGGCACCATGTATATTATGTGAGTACTATTCTAATGTGTTTTATGATAATACAAAGGCTATTTTTGATATAACCTTGTGTGGAGTTCCTTTTGTGGTGTGCCTAGTATGTTGTTGCTGTGTGTGGGTTGCGCAAACGCTTTACACATTGCCTCCGGGATAGGCCTGACTGCTCGTGCCAAGCTACCAAGGGGGTGAGCAGGGGTTATCTTAGGTGTGTAACTCCCTTTCCCTGACTAGAGTGGTGGTCTCTGCCTGGCTTTGGCGCAAGCCTTAGGCAACCAGAGATCCCATTTCTAACACTGACCAACACACAAGCACCATGGAGGCAGCCGGAGCAGGCGCAGAGGACCAGCGCAACCCCACAAGCACCCCGGACGACCAGCTTAGGGCCTCGGGGACAGGGAAGGGCAAGGACAAGAAGACCAGGAAGACCAAGTTCAGTCCGCAGGCGAACAGGATCATAGTCACGGAGGTGATGGAACACCATCAACAACTCTTCGTCACCTCCAACGTGTCATTGGGCACCAAAAATGGAATATGGCGGGACATCGTCGACAAGGTGAATGCCGTCGGAGAGCACAAGCGGACAATGGATGAGGTCAAGAGGCTAAACTCTCCGCCAACCTGAAGGCAGCAACGCAGACCGGAGGTGGGGGCCCAGCGCCACAGCTGGAGCTGGATGACATGGAGGAGCTGGTGTCGACAGTCATCAGTGTGGAGACTGAGGCCGGAGTCGGGGGACCGGACACTGCTCGACAGGACACAACACAACCGCAACAGGGTGAGTGACCACCAGGTACTGGGCGGACGGGGGAGATGGCCACGATGGCACACATGCACAAGCAAGCAGGGCACAGTGCACACCCACAATCACTCTGGGTCCTCGCCCAGACCCACAGACTGTCACAATGTACAATGCCATGCTGTCTGAATGTCAACCTGTACCATGTGGCTACATACATGTGGACACATTGTAATACACCATCTCCCCTTCACATCGCAGGGGCACCTTCAACACCTCCTGCAGAGCAGTCACAGCCACTCTTCACTGATGACGAGGAGGAGGACAACACCAGCATCGACATCCGAACCATCCAAGACCTCATTGACCACCTCCGCAACTCACCTCCAGGATCAGGGCAGCCCAGCCACATCCATGAGACCCCACCCACCAGCCAAACCACCCAGCAGGAGGCACCCACAGCCCCGGCACCCTCTCAAGACCCCCAGGAACAACAAATGGCCTTCCAACGCCATGTGCTGGAGGGCCAGAGGGAGACGGCCGAGCAGGTGCGGGTGGGGTTCGAGCTCATGGCTAACAAACTGGACGCCATCCTTGGGTGTCTATGTCCGCCCCATGGTCTCTAGCGAGCCTTGACTGACATCTCTGGAGTCATGACGCGTAGGGAAGAATACCTGTCCGCTCACAGTGGCCCCAGCGATGCCAGCCTTGAGCTGGCACACATGCGGAGGCTCATGGAGGACAAGGTGCGGATGGAGGCAGAAAGGATGGCAGCAGCCGCTGCACATCAGCAAAAAGTAGCTGGGATCTACCGTGCCCTGCATGTCCTCGTCATGGCATTGCTGCCACAAGGCGTGGCGATGATGAATGCTGCTGCCCCCACACCATACACATCTCCGTCCCCTGGTGTGTCAGTGCCTCCCAGTGTGGCAGGCGTGTCCACTCCGGCACCTGATGTGTCACTGCCACACAGTGCGGCCGACAATCCTCCTCCGGCCCCTGATGAGTCAGTGGCACACAGTCCTGCAGCCGGCACTGCAACACCCAGTGACTGTGGTCAGGAGGACCAGGCACTAGCATCCATTACCGCCACCATGCCTGTTTCTGCTTGGTGCCGCACATGGCCTCAAGACCTACCACTGACCGCCGATACACTCCGACGCACTCACCTTGGACAGCGACATGGACTGCCACATCCTATTTGACGACCAATGACACGGCGGACAGACTGCGGACTGTACCCTTCCTCTTCCGCAGTACAGCTCATCCCGGGATGGACACTGGCTGGCCCTCCACGGGCCCATATCGTGTGGTGTGCTCGGCATTGTCCTGTACCGCTCCAGCTGCATGACTGCACTGGATGTGCAAATAAACATCCAGTGACGCACTGCTGTGTAATGTCTTACGTCATTCCTGTGTGGATGTGTGGATGAAAGTGGGGACAGTGCCTTCCCTTGCGTCAATGATGTTCATCCTGTGGGATGCCAGTAAGGGGGTGCGACATTGCATCTTGTGTAGCGGGTTCCGTGAACACTGCAGCAGGGACACACGCATCAGTCACTTCCTTGTCCGGACATGGACTGGACCACGCCCAGAGCCCACGAGTCATTGTAGCAAGTCCTGCGCTGGCCCGGCGTATGGCAGGCCAGTCCACTCCACTTACGCCCCGAGGGGGGGCCCTCATTGCTACTCGTCACAGCCGTACTCGCTGGTGGTGTGCAGGTCACTGGTCTAGTCGTCAGCATGTCACAGCCACTCCCTGAGAACAGGTTTTCACACACACCACACCCATCCGGCACAGGCGTCACAGGCCATGTGACTCCGCCAACATAAGGGTCCGACGACGTCACATTCCCCTCTTCCGGTGGTGACTGGATGACGGACGCCCCACGGTTCGCACTCATATAGGGCCCATGAGTCACTGCGCACAGGGTTAGTGGCATCCGAGGCCTTGAGTACGGCATGGGCCTATCACCACGTGGCGCAGACTGGGGTTGCACAGGGTTAGTGGCATCCGAGGCCTTGAGTACGGCAAGGGCCTACCGCCACGTGGCGCAGACTGGGGTTGCACAGGGTTAGTGGCACCAGAGTCCTCGCTGATGGCACAGGCACCCCGCCACGGGATGGTGACTTTGGGTGCACTGAGTCAGTGGCACCTTGAGCTGCTGAGCGGGTGTGCAGCCTGCGATGATGCCCCGTCCCGGCGGTCCGGACGGCTCAGATTTTGTGTGCCCTGCTGGACCGCAGTGTAGGCCAGAGCCAGCGGGCAGCGCAGGCCTACCGCCACGTGGCGTCACTTCTGGGATGACAGAGTTGGTGGCACCCATTGGGCTGAGAGGGTGTGCAGCCTGCGATGGTGCCGGGTGCACTGGTCTGTCCTCTGCCATGGAGTGATCAAGACCCAGCACCAAACGTGAGACCTGGTGGCCTGCGGAGCAGGGCTGCATGATGTGGAGGGTGCCATGTCCGCGGGCCCCGGGCTTGTGGCTTGCAGCGGCACGTGGTGGGACCTCCTGTCTACGCGCCAGTGGTGGAAGGTGAGCATTGAGGCCTGGGTGTGCATGGGCGGGCATGCTCCGATGTGCGGCGCGAGAGGTTGGGGTGCCTCTGCCTGGGTGTGCATGGGCGGGCAGGCGATGTTGTCTTGTGCAAGTGTGTGTACTGTGCCAGTCATGTATCTGGGCTCTGTTTCAGCTGATGGCTCTGAATCAGATGTGTGTCCTGGTGAACTGCCCTACATACCAGCACTTGGTTGGAGACACACCGGTGGCAGCAGGTGAGCAGTGTGGCCTGGGTGCGCAGGGGCGGCACTCTCTCTCTCTCTCCCTCTCTTCCTCTCTCTCTCCTCTTCTCTCTCTCTCTCCCTCTCTTCCTCTCTCTCTCCCTCCCACTCTTCCTCTCTCTCTCCTCTTCTCTCTCTCTCTCTCCCTCTCTTCCTCTCTCTCCTCTTCTCTCTCTCTCTCCCTCTCTTCCTCTCTCTCTTCCTCCCACTCCTTCGCTCTCTCTCTGTCCTCTGATGTGCACAGGACACACCTTCTCATCATGTTTTTTGTCTTACAGGCTGTGACCTACGTATTGTCCCGAGGGGAGCGGCAATGTGTCTTCATTTCATTTCTTTGTTCATTTTAATAAAGTTTCATTTGTTGCTTCGAAAGTGAATGTGTGCTGGTCATTTCTGTGACGACACATCCATGTCACCAGTTGTGATTGTGCGGCATCAAGCGGAATATTTTGTGCATGTTTAGGTGTGGCTGATGTGGCATGTCTTTGGTCCGGGGGGGTGCCAGGGAGGGGTGGTCCTGGGGTGGTGGAGGTGGGTGTTGTGGCCCTCTTGGGTGTCCGGGCTGCATGATGGGTGGCTCCATGGCATCTGTTGAGCTTCGGATGTGGCCCTGGGCTGTGCTCCCTTTTGTGGTGCTGGATTCCGTCCGAGTTTACACCAGGTCAGAGCAGGTGGTAGATATCCTGGTGCTAACGCGCCTTATCACCTGTTTTGTGTTTTTATCGCGGATGTGGCTGGTCGTTGTGAATGTTGAGGTGTGCTGTTGTCTCGGCTTTAGTCACGGGAACGCCTACTCTGCATCTCATTAGCGATATTTGCGAGGGTCCTCTGTGGCGATGTTTTTTTGCGGCTGCTATCGCGGGTAAACTGGTGCTGTGGGCTGTTAACACTGGCTTGTGAATCGGGGGGTAAATTTATCACGACTTTGGCTGCGATGAGGTGCCGTTAATTTGGCGATAGCTCCTTGTGAATATGCCCCCAAGTGTTGCAATAATAAATCCTGGAAAGGATGAGGGCAACAACAACAGTCTTTTGGAGATCCAGAGGGATAAAAGGAAATATCTTTTTAACAGTCTAATGAAATGAAAACAAGATGAGGTGATCAGATTAGTCTGCTCCGAGAAATTTAAATGATTATCAGAGATGACTCCAAGATTTTTTACCTTAGGAATGGGGGAAGGCAGAGGTCCGAAGTCTGTAGGCCACCAAGCAGAGTTCCAGAAGTTTGTGTTAATAATGAAAAGAATCACCTCTGTTTTTTCAACATTGAATTTTAGATTTTTCTGCATCCAGATAGATACCTGGGTAAGACAATGATGAAGATTTAAAGCTGTAGCACCATTATTGTCAGGGATCAACACAATGATTTGAGTGACGTCGGCATAGGAGACAGCCGATAGGCCAAAGGATTGGATGAGTTGTACCAGTGGGGGAAGGTAGATGTTAACTAAAGTAGGGGACAGGGAAGATACCCGTGGCATCCCACAAGGAATGGAGAACGCATCAGATTTATTTGAGAACAAAAAACCTAGGCAAAGAACTGGTCATACATTAACCTTTGTTAGACACATTGATAAAAACATTGACTCAGTGTACACAAACATTTATATTAAAAACGTCATTTTATTAATATAAGTTCATGATAAAAAAGGTTCTGAAACTAATGGGCCATATTTTACTTAGCAACATAAAGAAAAACATTAATATATTTATAAACAAACAAATACAGAACAATACGGTACAAATAATTTCTAACATACAAAAACTTAGACAGAATTATAAACTGTTTGTTTCTTATTGAAACATAGTGGCTAGATGGTAGACAAGTTCTTTATTTCTCTACGCGCGTTTCGGCGTGCTAAGCGCCTTCTTCAGGACAGCCACAATTTCCTAAACAGACAAAAATAATCACATATATATAAAATTACAAACATACAGTGTACACTGAGTCTGAATACCATGTGTTTTAATAAAAAGTTTGCTGAATAGCATACAATAATAAAAAACAAGTTAATCTCTGTGTAGATTTTTAAAAGAACCATAAAAGAAGACGGTGTACAAGAGGGTTAGAACAATAGTGAAAAAAGTAGCGTAGATGTGATTCGCCTAATGATATGATACAGAAAAAGACCCTACATCCCCACCAGAAAAGAAAGACAACTGGAGACCAAGATAGTTATAGTACCAAGTCTTTACAAAAGTTCGTAATAAATGCAAGTAGTCACAGGAGGTAACATAAAACCTGCTAAGCAAAATTCACATGTCTACAGCACGATTGCTGAAAGTTACCCTCATTATGGTAACATAACTTGACTTTTAGATTTAATGCTGCCATTTTTGGTATACTAGCAGATAAATCCATCATTTGTTTTTTGTTTCTTTCGGTAGAACCAACATGCAGCCATACACGTGTCTATACATATATGTCCATGTGTTTGTACACAGTTCTGAGCGCACCTTAAATATTTTTATCTTTTCAGTGATCCCTCTCATACTTCCTGAGATGACCGTACGGTTCTAAGATTCTCACCATACCCAGGACTGTTTTCCAAGCCTAGACAAAAGAAAGGTAACACGCCCATATAGACCTATACTACTAAATTTACCCCTACAAAAATATATATTTATATATATATTTTTTTTTTGTAATAGCCTTATTGTGTAATGCCGTTTTTCCAATCTGTAGGTTTCTGATTTACGAACTTCACAGACACACCAGTTTTGACGGTCCTGCCCCTGCAAGTTTGGGTTTTTAAGTACCAGTGCTCCGTACTGATCTATAGAAGGATCACAGATATACATTGTTTTTAGGTAATCCTTACTGTAACTTCCCAGTTGGGAATAAAACTATTTAGTCCACAAACTATATATAATTTCCACTATATATCTGTTCTTTCCTTTTTTGTTTCCTTCACAGAAAATCATAATATAAAGAAGCCCTGACTCCACCACCAACGTGGTTTTCAATTGCCTTGCATATAGGTAAATGCAATTCAATTAGTTAGATTATACATTTATGCATTGCTTTAGTGACAATGACTTATCCCGTCCTTGTTACTTTCTTTTCCTTTATCATAGGTAATTTAATCACCTCTGGTGGTTCCAAACATCCATTTTGGTCCCATCCATATACCAATCTAGGTATGCTTCTCTGATTATCTGTTGGGCCCATGGTTTTCTGTTACCTCCTGTGACTACTTGCATTTATTATGAACTTTTGTAAAGACTTGGTACTATAACTATCTTGGTCTCCAGTTGTCTTTCTTTTCTGGTGGGGATGTAGGGTCTTTTTCTGTATCATATCATTAGGCAAATCACATCTACGCTACTTTTTTCACTATTGTTCTAACCCTCTTGTACACCATCTTCTTTTATGGTTCTTTTAAAAATCTACACAGAGATTAACTTGTTTTTTACTATTGTATGCTATCCAGCAAACTTTTTATTAAAACACATGGTATTCAGACTCAGTGTACACTGTATGTTTGTAATTTTATATATATGTGATTATTTTTGTCTGTTTAGGAAATTGTGGCTGTCCTGAAGAAGGTGCTTAGCACGCCGAAACGCGCGTAGAGAAATAAAGAACTTGTCTACCATCTAGCCACTATGTTTCAATAAGAAACAAACAGTTTATAATTCTGTCTAAGTTTTTGTATGTTAGAAATTATTTGTACCGTATTGTTCTATATTTGTTTGTTCATAAATATATTAATGTTTTTCTTTATGTTGTTAAGTAAAGTATGTCCCATTAGTTTCACTACCTTTTTTATCATGAACTTATATTAATAAAATGAAGTTGTTAATATAAATGTTTGTGTACACTGAGTCAATGTTTTTATCAATGTGTCTAACAAAGGTTAATGTATGACCAGTTAATTGCCTAGGTTTTTTGTTCTAGGATTTAGTGTTCTCTGCAGGGGGTCCCATTGTTTTCTCAATCGAACGCATCAGATTTACCACCTTTAAACCCCACTATGTGAACTCGGTTTGTAAGAAAGGACATAAAAAGGGACAATGCTGCACTGCAAACGCCAACCCTATCAAGCCTGTCAATCAGTTCTTCATGGTTAACCATGTAGAACAAGGCTGAAAGATCCAGGAGGATCAGTGCAGCTTGTCCTTCCTTATCCACTAGCTTCCGAATCTCCTATAAGGCCACAACAAGGGCAGATTCGATAAAATGATGGGCTTTGAAACCGTATTGAGAGGCATTAAGGAAGTCCTTTGAGTCTAGAAAGGCTTCAAGCTTTTTGTTGGCTACCTTTTCCAGGACAAGACACTCAATAAAAGTCATCATAGGTGCTCTCATCCTTTTACTCACACATTCGTTCATTTACCCACTGACTCATTCTTGCATTCACCTACTTACCAATCCAAAAAGGAAACCACACACACTCAACAAGCAAATGCAGGATAAATTATCAGAATAAAAGTCGAATAAAACATGCCACTACCTAAACGTGCCCTCGCATGACAGGCATATGCTCGCAATAAATTTGTTTACATAGCATCGGAGTTTCATCTTGCAATGGTATTGTACATAGTGTGTAATAATCTTAAAATTGCACTATGGTTGCTACATTATGAAGCAATGTGTGATCCATTGTAGATCAGTAAAAAAAAGTACACTATGCACAATATATACCTTGATGAATGCTCTGAAAATGTTGTGCTCTGTAGCCATCTGGTAAGGTATTGTGCTTAGTGCATGAGTTTTGTAACGATCCAAGATGCCCCAAATTGTAGAAGGGTAAAACAATGCTTCACTGCAGACAATGCCATTCGAAGTTGGCCGCTTGGTATATAGGCAGTGGCCGCGTAGGATCCTGCATATTACAGACAAAAGGAGCCTGGTAGCACTGACTGGGGAGCTGAAGGACACTACAAAAAAACTAATTTAAGAAAGGAGGAAGAAATAAAGAGTTGTAAGGATGTCTATGAAAGGAGAAAATGGAAAACTAAAGGGCACCCCACACACACTGGTACTGAAGCCCACTAATTTTCAGATGTATGTGCATGTGATTAGGCAAAATGCTGTCACTCACAGGGCATCATAGCCAAGGCTAAAGCGGGCTGACCCATTGTCCATGCTGTTTGCTTTCATAGGCAGAAGAACACTGTGAATGGCACTTTAACAGACTCATGATAGAATAGGGTACATGTACAAGGTATACATTAAAACTGACTTCACACCATAACCAACCCAGACCTACTATATTGAAGACCATCTTTTCAACAAGGCACCCATCTGGTATGCCCTCATAAAATTATAAATAAGCACAAAATTACAGTTGACAAAACACTATGCTGCCCCTCGTATAAGCGTCTAACATGGAGACTAACACTGCAAATCTTCTACCGTAGGAGTAACGAACACCAAAATCCTTGCCTACTATAAGATAGTGGCTTATTAATTGGAAAGGATGTGACTACTTCCCAATTAAGAAAATTTTAAATCCTGTCATGTCCAACACATAAGTTAATTAAACATAACTGTGCTCAACACCTAGTACCTATGACATGGAGTAGAGAGGTTTAACGTAAGGAAACATTCGGAAAGTATTTAGCAGTACCACAGCAATTAAAAAGGTGAAACACAATTCAAAAAAATCCCACAACCAAATTCTAAACATAGAGGAAAGTTTTATAAAAAATTGCACCATGTCAACTAAAATCCAATAAGGAAACCAGAGATGCACATTTTTAAAGTTTTCAGGCAAAAAGTGCCAAGAAAAAAAATAAAGTGCCAATAAGAAATCACTGTTCATGGTTGACTTAATCCTAGGTGCAATTTCAGACCATCCACGATGAACCAGAAGTTGGATACCACAAGTGGGTCATCCTGGTCAAAGATTTTACCTTTTTATTTAGTCTCTGACATGGAAGTCCAAATCATCCAGTGGGACAAGGTATCAAAGTCAGATTGTAGTTGTATGAGGTCCTGAAGAAGCCGTTGGTTTTGGAGGGAAAAACTCAGAGCGGGAAAATTAATATTTTCCATCCCCCGAAGTCCTCTCGTCAGTTGAAAGATATTCACTCCTCTGCCCGATCAAGATTTCTACCTTTGGACTTAGGTCCTGATTTTGAATTTGGTGGATGGGTACTCTGTCACAAACATGACTGCTATCCCACCCGCCTTATTATAAGTACCCATCCAGCAAACCCTAATTCATGCCCTTATGTCTCCTTTTTGAAGCTCTAAGTCCTCCAGCAGCCTGGAAGCTACGTCTGACAAGGTGCTGTTGAAGTCTGACACTTTTCCTGCAAGGTCCCACTGACACTTGGGAAGTTTGGAAGTTCAAAACTTTCCAGACATTCTGCAGCAGCACCTCTTTGTCTTTTTAAAGGCTCTCAGGGCCTTAGGAACAGTACTTAGGGGCCAGGACTTACTCCAGCAGAGGACTCCAGCAGGGCCTCAACCATGTCCAATTGTTACTGATCAGCTAGGCACGCCAGAAAAAAAGGCATGTTGTGTCTCTGTAGCCAACTGACACTTGAAGTTCACTTCTCAGTCCTAGTTACAAGAGGAACACAAAACAGTAGGTCCACAAGACAGTAGGTCCAGTCCTTTTATGTTTTTCCTTAGGTCCAGATGTGTTCTAATGAACTGTGGGTGAGGTGCCACTTTATAATGATTCTCTAGCCAGTGGATAGTCATGCCTCCCGCACACTCACCCACCAAAAAGAAAGATTTCCCAGGAGCAATCCTTCTCACTTTTGCCCATCCTGTTTGCCTTGGAGGTCTCTGTTATGACACCAAGGGGTGTGTTTAAGGACATGGGCAGTCTCCTCCTCCTCAACTACACCAAACTGGTTCTGGGACCAGCTCCCTCTCCAACTGAACTGGCGCCAAGCTGGCTACAGATGGCCAAGAGAACAAAGGTTTCCTTTCTCTGTGTCATCTTTCACACTTAACTATGAATGAACTGGCGTCACTCTGATCCCTTTCAAGTTAATGAAGTTCCTGAACCATTCCCAGCTGTCATTCCTGAGCTGAGAGGAATCATATACTTCACTCCCAGGTCTTCATGCCAAAAGGCCTCAGCTATTGTTTCCGCTCTGGGAGCAGTTTTCATACCTCATTAAGCGGTAGCACTTGAACTGGCCAGCTGCTGCCAGGCTAATCCTAATTAGCCAACTGAAGGTTGAGACAGACAAAGTCTAACTTTCTAAAAGTAACTTTTGCTAAGTATTTTTCAAAAATCAGATTTCACCAGTGAATTGGATTTTTACTAAGCATTAAAACAGTGGTTAAATCATTTCGGTAGCCTGTTGCAAACCAAAGGTAGTCAAGTTATTTTATCTGACCTTTAGTTTTCCTATAGCGGCAGTTACCACCCTGCACAGTGAACTTTTGGGGGCTATTCCCTGTAGTTACATGCCAAACTAAATTCTTGCATGTACCACTTTAAATCTAAGCACTCTACCTTGTGGGCTACAAGGTCTACTTAGGGGTGGCATATTTAATATTTAACAGTATTTTTTCTGCCTAAAGGATTATTTTGATAGGTTTACCTGCAGGTTTAACAGTGGCAGAAGCCTGTCTACACAGGTAGGCCTGAAGTCATGTTTTTGTGTCAGTGTATTCTATAGCACAACATGTGCTGCAATCCACAGATTACGTTTCACTGTCCATATCCTTGGTGTATTTTCCTGCATCGTATATTAAGCCTTACTGGAAAGTTAAGTATGACAATTAGGAGTTAGGAAATTCTGTCATGTTTTGGGTCCAGAGCGCATACACTGGGGCCTGGACAGCAGTACCCCAAACATACAGCATCAGCCCACAAAAATGGGAGTGAAAGCTCAGAAAGAGGTACTTTCTCACACCTACTCTGGAAATGGTGATATTACTTGTAACTAAATGATTGTCTACATGATTTAGCCGCTCTTACCTCACTTAAAGGTCTATTTTCTTAGCATGTGTTTTTTTCAAAATAAGACAAGCCTACTGCCTTTGTCATAGCATCTCATAATAAACAGATCAGAAATATGATATCTGACAAAACGTTTCCCAGTCAAGCAATCTGGCCTACAGCTTTTGTCATTGGTTTGTCACCATACCTAACTCAGGCCTGCTGTACTGAGCATACGTTTTCAGACAAGGCAACCTTTTGCTGAAAGTTATAAAACTACAGACATGGAAATACTGCAGTTGGCAAAACAATAAGCAACCACTCCTAACAGGGCTACATGGATTGTCAAGGAGAAAATCGAATAGCGCCTGTGTTTGTCATGTAGGGAGTCCAAACCAAAGCCCTTGCCTACTACAGTGAACTTGAAGATCCCCTTTATAACAATACCTGTCTACAAGCTGTAAGGAAGTGGGTTTCTGTTGCAGTAACCCCCCCACTTTTTGCCAGACTACTGATGCACTTTGACTTGATGTGCCCTGGGTCCCTGCCAATCAGGTGCCCAGGGCCTGTGTTCTTTCCCCAAAACTGTACCCAATTGGCATCCCTGGCCACAGGTCAGCCCCTGGTAAATGGTACCACAGGTACCCAGGGCACTGTGACCAGGGAAGACCTCTAAGGGCTGCAGCACTTATTGTGCCACCCTTAGAGGCCCTGTACCTTTACACACACACACTGCCCTTGCAGGCTGCGTGTCTTGGTGCAGAACAAAAGTGAAGAGTCGACATGGCACACATCCCTGTGTGCCATGCCTGCAAACCACTGCCCTGGCCTAGGTCAGCCACCCCTCTAGCTGGGTGCACTCTGCCAGTGGTGCGGGTACAGGTGCATGAACCCTGTACTCCTACAGTGCCCAAGTCCATTCTTGGGCATTGTAAGTGCAGTGCTGCCATTAAGAGTATATGGTGCTGGGAGTTTGTCATTACGAACTCCACAGCACCATAATGGCCCCACTGAAGACTGGGAAGTTTGGTATCAAACTTCTCAGCACATTAAACCCACACTGATGCCAGTGTGGGATTTAATGTAAAGAGCACACCAGAGGGCATCTTAGAGATGCCCCCTGAAACCCAAACCAACCTCTCGTGTCCTGACTGAGTGGCTGCCTAGGCTGCCACCACCAGACATGTTTCTGGACCCTTGGGTCGAGAGCTGCTGCTCTCGGGGGCCTGAAACAATGCACATCCTGGGACGAGGTGCCAAGCCCCCTCCCCCAGGATGGGCAGGGTCCACGAAGCGGGAGCTTCAAAGTCCTGCCACCTTTGTGAGCTTCCCCAGACCACTTGCTGTACTCAGCAACCGGTCCCCACTGGTTCTACCCCCACTTTCGGCGGGAGAACCGGCGGGAAAAACAAAGTGAGGAAGAGAGGTGTGCCCACCTCTGCCAACTCCACCCCTAAGGTGGGGGAGGCGAGGTGAAGCACAACCTTGAGTCCCCACCATCTTGAGGATGAGGGGACCCAGCCAACCAGGGACAGGCTCCTGCCCCCCTCCCACTGGAGAGTGGCAGAATAGGGGGTGTACCCACCCCAGGGAAGGGACCCATTGGTCCCTGCCCTTTACCTAGCTGTAGCGCCCCTAAATTTAGTATTTAGGGGCGCCCTCAACCTTCCTTCCTCAGATCCAGCAACGACAACAAGAAAAGAAGAACAAGGACCAAACAGCGGTGCAGCCTGCTAACAAGAGGAAGACAACAACTGACTTGGCCCCAGCCCTACCGGCCTGTCTCCCCTCGAACCTGCTTTCTGCGAAATCCCGGTGTGTCCTGCAGCCAGCAACCTCACAAACCTCGGAGGACCTGCCTCCCTTCACTTGAACCGCCTGCTTCTCCCGTGAACACCGGATTTGTTCAAAACCAGCACCCCTGGCACCAGCCTGGGATCGCGAATCCAGCCCACTCTGCACCCGCTGAACCCGGCCCGAGCTCGAGTAAAAAAAACACCCCAAGGAGGTCTCCCCAGTGATCCTGACCTGGAATCCGGCGACTCCTGACCTGCCTCAAGCCTCCAGACGAAGCCTGCAGCCTCAGTCCAGAGGGTCCCCCCTACCGCGACCAGAGCGGGTAAGAAAAATCCGACACTAAAAGGCACCCCTGCACCCGACGCCCCACGGCCCAAACCCAAGGTGCCTACCTAAGCCAAGACATCTCAACTTACCCCTCGAAGTGTTGGTAGATCCCAGGAGACTCTCGTTTCCAAGCCTGCAGTGTTTGTCCAGTCCGGAGAATCTCCATAGACTTCAACAGGGAACCCGACGCCATAATAGCCCCCTGCACCCAGCCGCCCGAGTGCCACTGTGGGTGCGCTTTTGGTGCTCACTTGCTTCCCCTTTTGTGCCAAGTCTACAGCCAGGAGCTTTGCTCCCACAACCCAGTGGCCTGCTAGCCAGCAGCCACCAACCGAAGCCCCCTACCCCCCATAGGATAACATTGGGGCCTCAACACTCTGCATCCGGCCGCCCTAGTGCTGCTGTGGGTGCAACAAGAGTGCATCACTGACCCTGGGGGACCCCTGAGTCTAACCCCAGAACCTGGACTCCCACAGTCAAAAACTTACCTGCAAACCGATAACTTGTTTCCCCTCCGTAGGATAACATTGGGTATTTTTCTCTGAAAAAACGACTGTGTGGAGTTTTAAAAACGAAAAATATTGCTTAAAAATTGTGTGTTTAACCAAAACGACTTTACTCACCTGTTTGCAGGAAGTGTCCCAGGACTGAATCTAGGACCCAGTCCTGAGGTTAGAAAAGTAACGCGATAATTACCTACCTGCATATTACAGTAAAAGTCAATGCATTTCAATGGACTGTTCGAAAAAAGTTTCTGTGTCAACTTTTGAAATCTTGAAATATTCACTAAAAATCGTCCGAATATCAAAAACGAAATTACTCACCTGTTCTCAGGAGAGATCCCAGTGCTGGATCTAGGTACCCAGCACTGATTAGAAAAAGTGACCACAACTGTGATTTTCCGATAACTTGATTTCCCTCCGTAGGATAACATTACCTGGTTTTTGCCAGAAATTCTTCTAAGTGTCGATTTTTGCAACATACAAATATTCCTTAAAAATCACCTGTGTAACAAAAACGATTTCTTTCAACTGTTTACAGGAAATGCACCAGGGCTGAAACCAGGATCCAGCCCTGAGTAAGAAAAACCTTCGTAAAGTAATTCTATTACAGTTTACTTAAAAATCCCGTTGAGCTCAATGTTATAGTATACCAAGTATTGTGTTGCCTAGTGCAACCCCTGTGCCATATTGCATTTAAAGTCTATTGTTCATTGAAAGCATTCAACAAACAGCATCTTATCTTGAGAAAGTATTTTTATGCAAACCTGTGGTTCTAAAATATAACAGTATATTTTTTTTATATACAAAACAATTGGCCTAGAGTTCAGTTCTTGAGTGTGTGGCTTCATTTGCTGACTGAGTGTGTACATCAAATGCTTTACACTGTCCTCTGATACTGCCTAACTGCTCGACCAAGCTACCACTTTAGAGAGTAAGGTTATATCTAACTTTAGCCTCTGCCAAACCTCTGGGGACTGTGGACTCTGTGCACACTGAACCTTACCTTGGTTCAGTATATACAGAGCCACTTTCTTACACAGGCTTTCACGCAATGTAATAACAATCTGCCCTTAAAGGCTTACTGTATTGAGTATAAGCTTTCCAAAATGGTAATCATCTTATATGAATACATAAAAGTACAAATATATACGCAATTCAAGTTAGCAAAATAATATACAACTCCAGCTAAGTGAGCCCGATAGTGACTCTCACATGGCAAATCTAGAACTCAGAGGGTCTGTCAGAGTTGGCAACCAACAACACAACCCTAGTCTAATATTGTAATCTATGCATTTCACAATAAATCCATGCTGCCTACTGCTTTTATCATACATTTGTATTATGATCAGGGTAGGCCTATAGCCTTGATCATTGGTTTTTCACCATTACCAACGAAGTCTGCTGTATTGAGCATACACGTTCCCATGAGACAAAAAGTGCAAATACAAGCATTTGTGTTCAAGGAAAGCACACTACTTCTACCCAATCAAATGCTGTACTCTGGGTGATGAGCATGTGGGAGGAGCCAAAGCCACTCTCTCAATAATGCTTCTTATAGCTCTCTTCTGTTGATCACATAAGATATGGGGACAGCAATGATGTCAAGCAAGACCTAAAAACTAAGTATGCCTTTAGCTTTTGTTTTAGTAACTGATTGTTTGTGCCTTTTGTGAATAATGGTTTATTAACACTATGCACCCTCGCATTTTCAATAAAGAGTGTTTAAACGCAAAAATACACTGGCCCTTGATCAAGGGCTAAGGTGGTGTAATATCACTTTTATGGTGTAATGCAGGGCTATGCAATGACACTCCCTTCAGGCCCTAGGACGTAGGCGAAATAATACCACTGAGCCCTTTCTTTACTCAAAAACAAATACCTATATTGAAGCTGACATTTTTAATTGCGTCCTGCATGTATTTTATGTTGATGGCTCCGCTTTATAATTTTTTTTCTCTATATTTGTAATGCTGAAACCATACTTTAAGACCCATATTTTAGATACTGTGAAATATTAGTAAAAGTGAATTTATTCGGGTGCAGCATTGCCTAGGCCCTGCTGTAGCAGATGACAAATCTTTGACCTTTGTTTTTAACGCAGCTGTACTTTCTATGCAGTTATTAACATGCCTTAAAGCAAGGTAGGTGAAAATAGCTAGTTTGTGATTTCATCTCTACTTGCAAAATGTGCTGGTATTTCATATTTGGAAAATATTCGCTTCGGGGAAATTGACTTTTAAGCTACCCTTTTTCTTCTGAAAAGTACTACCAAAACAGAGTAAAATAATGACTTTTAAAAGCTCTCTGGACAGGGGAGATGGGAATCTCTGTGAAGGAGGCTCTCCTTCAGAAAGGCTATTGGTTATTATTCTCAATGTCTTATAAACTACATTTATTTGAAAAGATAAGAAAAAAAATCCCTAACAGTATGGAGCCTGTAGGCAGGAAAGTGCAAAACCGTAACATTTCAAGATACGCACAATTTGAAAATATAAAATGTGCTCTGTTTCTCATTTCCTCCAGTGTGATTCAGCATTCTGCTGGTAGGATAATTGCAAAAGAACTTCACATTATATAGCCAGGCGGAGGTATACCTTTAAACATGTATGGCGTATAGTATGGCACAGATTCAACTTTCAAGTGGGACCAGTGGTATTCCAATTAGCATATCAAACATTATTGGCACATTAAAATGGTGCAGATAAGTACACATGTATATCATGCATACTCATAGACGTATGTTCCAACTGTTTCAACTGTTTCTCTGTGTCACAAAGATTTTCCCCTATAAATGTGTACCTTATGCATGTCAGAAAAAAATATGTCTGCTCTATATTCTGGAAAAAGTTTCACCTGTGCCCAGGCCCTCTGGAATGGTGCAGCAGTGGAGAACCAAATTATGCACCAGCTGTGACTAAGGGCCTGGTTTAGATCTTGGCGGATTGAGTCTCTCTGTGGCTTTTTTTGCGGTTTTCCCGCCATCCGGCTAAGCTGTCCTCCCGCCCTATTTAGATGTTAACGGGTTCATAGATGAAAGACCGCCATGGTCCCGCTTTCACCACCAGGAAACTTTGGCTGGGTCCACGGCGGGTTAGGCAAGAGTGGCTGTTGGAGGAAGGACCGGCAGTTTTCCTGCCGGCCCAATCACGATGTGCCTTCCTGCCGACGTGACTGTAAAACCTCCACACCTGAGTTGGCAGAATGGAAGGGATATAAGGTAAAAACTCACAGTTTCCCACGTCTACACTTCCTGTTCCGCCATGGATCTGATCTTCCAAGTCTAGCCACTGCTGCTGGTGCTTGATGACGAACAAAACCAACACCGTCGTGGACGCAATCAACGGTAAGCTCCACTTTTACCTATTACCTATTGACTTGTCTGTTAACATTTGCACAGGACTCGTGCATTATAAATCTCTCTTACAAGCAATAGCATAACAATATTCAATGTATATGTCTGTAACTTTGACATTAAAGACATTTAAAGAAACACACCTGTATGATCACATTGTATGTATAAATATGGTGCAAGCTGCCTTAAAAAAATGGACACTTGCACAAAATATAAATCAAAAAGTCATCACACAGGTGTGTATAAAGAAATGTCTAAAATTCCCACATTCAAAACATATGCAAAACATATCAAAGGGATAAGTACAATGTAACAAGATGAAGAAATTGCACTGGGCAAGGTGTAACCTTTACCTTAGAAATTAAAAGTAAAATCAATGTCAGTCATAAATTAGGAGTATTCAACATATACATCCATGTAACATTTACCCTTGTGTGGTGCAAGCCCTGTACTTTATCCAAATTCAATAGTCACAGCATTGTTCACACTGATCAGTAATCAAGGTAAAACAAACACACATGAAGTAACACATCCAAATAAAATGTATAACATCATTTAGTTGGTTCAAGTGGGCATTAATATGATGAATGCCTGCACCTAAATCCAAATGACCATCAGAAACTATGTTAACCAGTGTATGCACCTAACAAAATCTACATTAAAATAATCAGTCGTATTACCTACCATCATGGTAAAGGAAAATAAGTACTTCACATTGCACTCAGAAACATTATTAGGAAATAAACAATTGCTAAGGCAAAGTAATGCCAGGATTAATTTGGTGAAATCAAAAGTATGGATTTATTCCACAAAATGACATAAGTCTCTCAAAATAATATTGAAATCAAATGGCAGTCTATAAAGTCAACAATTGTGCATTGTTATGCAGTGGCACAAAGCTTGCCTCTTAATTCACTGCCATCAGGAAGGGGCATCTAGTGGGCAGAGCAAGTGCCTCAAAGATCATACTTTGGGAGGGGTGCCCTTGGGTTTGGAGGGGTGGTTTTGGGAGGGGTGCGTTTACGTTTGGTAGGGGTGGGGGTGGGTTAGGATGTGGAAGGGGTAGATTTGTGTTTGTAGAGGTGGGTTGGGTTGGGCAAGGGGTGGGTTGGGTTTTGGAATGGTGGGTTGGGCTGTGGAAGAGGTAGATTGCCATTTGGTAGGGGTGGGTTGGGATGTGGAAGTGGTGGGTTGGGGTGTGGAAGGGGTAGATTGGCATTTGGTAGGGGTGGGTAGGGATGTGCAAGGTGTGTGTTGGGGTGTGGAAGGAGTAGATTGGTGTTTTCTAAGGGTGGGTTAGGGTTTGAAAGGGGTTAGGGCAAGGGTAAAAATGCCATCTATGAGAAAATGGGTAGGGTGTTCGGCAGAGAGTTGGGTTTTGGAGGTAGAGGGAGTGGCAGTGTCTGATGTGCATGTGTCTGTTGAAGGTGCAGGTGCCTGTGGGTCTGGTGTATGTTGTGCAAGTTTGGGTGTGTCTTGCGTCATAGGTGTCTGTTGTTTGGATGAGTGTGAGCATTTGAGTTTTGTGGGTGCGAATTCTAATGTGTGTGTGTGGAGGGATGTGCTGTGGAGGTGCTGGGTGTGGTTGTGGTGCATGTGGGTGTGGTGTTGACTGCGGTGTCTGTGGTAGTGCTGGGTGTGGTTTTGGAGCTTGTGGGTGTGCTGGTAGCTGCAGTGTCTGTGTGTGTTGGTGGAGGGGGTGGTGCATGTGTGTGTGGTGGTACCTGTGGTGTCTGTGGTTGTGCCGGTGGTGGGGTGGTGCATGTGGGTGTTGTGGTGGCAGCTGTCTCTGAAGATATGCTGGTGGTGGAGTTGGTGCATGTGGGGTGGTGGTGACTGCGGTATCTGTATGTTTGGTAGTGCTCTGTTTTTTGTGGTCTCTTTTTTATGAGTGTGTGTGCTGCTTGTGTGTGTTGGAGTGGGTGCATGCAAAGGTGTGAGTGTGCTTGGGACAGGGCTGGGAATAGGGAAATAGGATGGAGAAGGGACAGGAGGTGGGCTCAAGGTTGGGATAGTTGGAAGGCTGCGGTCAGTGAGGAGGCCAGACCTTGAAAAGACTGCTGTAGGTGAAATATACCACTATGAATGCCTTCCAGGTAAGCTACTATTTGTTGCTTATGGCAGCTAAGCCCCTGGATGGCATTCAGGAGTGCAGTCTGGCCTACAGCAATGCTGTGGAGGAGGTAAATAGCCTCCTCATTCAGCGCAGCTAGGGGGACAGGGGGTGAGGTGCTTGGAGCAAAGGAGACGCCACCCCTTGTAAGTGGGTGGGGTTGGCCAACTGGTGGGAGCAAGAGGGAGGGCGGAGATGGTACTCTGGGTGGTGAACAAGGATGCAGGTATAACTGGATCTGTAGGGTATAAGAAGATGTTGAACTGGAGTCCTCAATGACAGTCCCCTCATCCTCCATGGCACTGTGCCCCTCAGTGGCAGTTGTCTCACTAGTAAGTCTGGGCGGTGAACTCCGCTCCGCTCGCGGAGTTTGAGGAAATTTCCGCACTCCGCGTTACACGGAGCTCGCGGAGTTCTGAAAAACTCCGCTTCGCGTTGCGGAGTGGAGTTTTTTTTCCTCAACGTCAATGTCAAGTTGGTGAGCGCGAGTGAGGAAAATCCACCTTCCTACGAGATTTTTCCTCGTTCGCGATCGTCAACATCAAGTTGGCAAGCGTGAGCGTGGAAAATCAACCTCCTGGCGAGATTTCTTAACGCGGGCGGTCAGATTTCTCATTGCGAGTGATCACGTATGCTCCCGACTGCTCGCGTTGAGAAACCGTCCGTTCGCGTGGAGAAAGCTGCCACTTGAGTAAAAATCTACTCGGGCAGCAGAAAGGAAGCAGCGCCCCCTTGCGCTGTGCATGGTGCCATTCGCGATGATTGCACAGTGCGGACAAGCACCTGGCACTGAAAATCATTGCGAACGGCATTTATCTAACACACTCCGCTGCTCGCGGAGCTCCGTGTAGCGCGGCAGAGTTTTTTTGCACTTCGCGGAGTTCCGCGTAGCCCAGGCTTACTCACTAGATGAGACACAGTGTCCAGCTGGTATCCCGCCTTCGTGGCCATCATCTCCTTTGCCTGCTCCAGATGATGCTGAAAAGACATATACAATAGTTTTATTGTAGCTATGTGAATGGAACTGATCAACAACTTTGAAAAAAAAACATTTTCCTAGGTTCCATATTGCACCTGCTACAAGGCTAACAAGCTTTGGTTCTTTACATCATCATCTCATGCATGTAGGGAACATCTTCAGACACCATTTGCTCACAGTTCTTTAATTCCCATGAAAGCTTCTACATCAAATATAATCTTGTCTCTTAACCACAATAATTTTCTTAAATGAACTGTTGAATACCTCTGAGGGTTGGCCTTTGTTCTCCAGAATAGTGAACTTATTTCACCAATTAGCATATACACCAAATATAACTTTGGACACTGTGTCATTAATGACATATACAAAACGTAAAAAATGAATCAATGTGTGTCAACAAATACTGCAACGTTGTAACAATATTTGTAGAAACTGACAGCCTGTATCCTTTGTTTGGCCATTTCACAATGGTAACACATACCTCGATTAACTCAAGTATTGTGGAAATGTACAACATATGATATGCTTTCAGTTCTGAAATAGCTTATCAATGTAACACGCAACTTGTATTCACCTATGCTGTTGAATACATGTAGACATATTGTCATTGTGAATTGACAATGACTCCAATAGTATAAGTAAATATTTAGGACTTGCTACATTTCTAATCCACTTTAGTACAGAGCAACTACTTATTCACATTTGACTCTAAAACATCTCAAATTAGTACATTGTGAGGTTGGGAGCATTCACTGTATCATAACTGCATACTATGCAATTTTACATGTAATTGGTCTACCATTACATCGTACACAATAGTGAAGGAGCATCACTCCTGACACAACAAAGACTATTGGCCTATTTGGTACAATTGTCCCTCATGACATCAAAGAACCTGATGTATATGCGGAGTTTAGGCATCTGTGTGTCTGATCAGAACAGTCCTTTGGTTGTGAACAGGAATCAGGTGGGATCCTTTCCAACATATTAATAGACAAAGCACAACATCATATACATTGTGCAAAAGGTACACCTTCAAAAACTCTTCTTGTGCGTTGGACATGGGTCACCCTTAATGTTGGCAGGAAAAATCGTGGTTGTAACAAGAAATTAGTCATGTAATATGTGACACTCTGATACAAACTTACCCCCTTGTTGCTGCCTTTGGGCCCACAACTGCCCATCAAGCTCAGAAGAGGCCACAGCAAGAATGTTGGCCATTTGGGGGGCCAGGGTGCGGCGCATGAACTTTCTACATTGGGAGGACCGCCCGAGCTGGACTTCCGCTGACTTTGTGGTCCAGCATCCTAGATCCTCCCACCTGTTGCTGCAATGGACGCTGCACCGCTTGTATAGCCCAAGGGTCTGCGCCTTTCTGTCGATGGTCTTCCAAATGTCCCACTTCTGATGGGCTTTGACCTGTATCGATACAGGAAATGAAAGAAAAACCAATAGTTTAGTGAATTTTTGTTTGTCTGTATTAACACAATTTGTCTACATCTATCACAAGCATGACTCATAAGTTACCATACTACATGTGTATTTTCACATACTGACCAAAACAAATATCTAAATGCACACTTTTGTAGTGACCTGTTGACTACACTCATTCCATGTTATGGCCTAAACTCACTAATCCAGGCCTGTCACATCATCTTGCCCAGGGGGCTCCAACATAATCTGTGTTGTGATCTACTTCTGATCAGTGCAAAGCATTTTAAACTACAGTGAATGCTGGCCACTGGGAGTAAGAGGCCTGCAGTTTGGACATGACACACTTTGAAATGGGAGTAAAATGAATTGAAGTGTCAGCTCAAGAAGTTGGGTAACTCTCCCTTTCAATTGTCATCCATTTAAAAGATTTTAGGGACATATTTTTAAGCACACCTCAAATTTTGACCTGGCAAGGATATAGGTTTATGACAGATATACCTCAGTGATTCAGTTGTTTGTCCCTGTGACTTAGCGCCAGCCTGGCCCATGATTTTGACTGTGCACTACTTATTGTCAGGTTCTGCTAACTGCCGCCTGATGATCATGATGTCACATGAACACAGCCTTCCCTTAACATGTACATGAGAAAATGACCTTGTGACCATCAAATAAGCGCCCTCAAGGCTATGTGCTACTCTGAAGGGGTCTAGGAGCTACTGGTAGCTCCCAAACAACTGTTTGGAGAGCCCTGATCTAGGCTGAGTGATTTGTGGGACGATACACATAGCTAACATCATTTCCATTTATTTTGTACAGAAAACATATTTATGTATAGTTGCAAAGAGTATATAATGTGTTTTGTAATTTCCAAGATGTGATTTATCAGCGTATCACATGTACATCAAACATACATCAAACCAAAAAGAATCTAGGGCTTTAAACACGCAACACATATTCATGTTGTTGTTTTTAACATTGAAAAAAATGCTTACAAATCCCAAACATCATTTCCCTATGTAAGTTCTAAAATATATGACACTTAACATCAATCACTACACTTCGCTCAGGAACTCAAAGGGACATGGTAGCTTGTGTTAATGGAAAAAAAACAGTTAGACAGATTTACATACACACTTCAAACATGTACCTGTTCCTCTGGTGAGCAATAGAGCTGGTCATATAGGGAAAGGGCCTCCTTTGCAAGAAACTCCAGCTCTGCTGTGTTCTTCACACCTCCATTGGCGATATTTTTGGAGATTTCATTTTAAAGAATGCATAAATATGACAGCTGAAATGTATTATTTACACTTTTTTATTTTAAATTTATTTTAGGCTATAAATGTAATTTGTGAAGAATAAATGACTAAAAGCAAATGTTTGATTAAAATGTTGTGGCAAAACCATATATATTTTGTAGAACTGCATGGCTTGTTATGTCCTTTAGGCTAGTCCTGCCATATATGCCCCATTTTACATACACTGTACCATCCACACAACAATAACGGTTCTGAAACAGGTGACCTTTTATCTAGTAGCTTGCTCCTGCCTCTACGACACCAGGCTCTTAGTATTCTATCATAATCCCTGTACCTGACATACATAAACATGTCCTCAGGCACGGCATAATTATTCTGTATAAGGGTCACCACTTTTTTCATCCTTGGCCAACAGCCCGCTGTGCATGAGCGCATTTGTTTGGAAAAACATTTATGATTGTTTTCAAAACATTTATGATTGTTTTCAAAACATATTGATTCTAGAAGAAACCCTGGAGTGACCACTCTAGTATATAAGACCCGTATTCCCCCCTGCAAATTAGAGGAGAATTCCTTCCACTTCGACACACAGCGGTCTGACATCCCTTGCGGGGTGTCATCCTCGAAGTAGAGACGGCGTCCTTCATTCTCTACCATCAGGTGAGGGGGATGGTTCTTCCCTAGGGGTTTCTTGGCTACATACACATATACAGGCTACAACTACATATCTAGGCTAGGTACATTTAGGCAAAATTACTTAGGGCACGCATTTTAGGAATATGCAAATGCTACTGTTTTTATCTGAACTGCTTATGTTCATCTTATTGTTATTAGAGACAGCGGTGCCTATCAAGGAAAATATGCAATCATAACCACAAAACTACAATTTAGAGTTGTGTATTTTACTATCCAAATGGAAGAGATTGTATTTATTTACACATTCAATAAACACGAAACAGCATATAGTATCATGCAGTGAGCAGGAAGTGACGGGGTTATGGAAATCAACAGATTTCCTGACCTCAGGCATATAACTGCAGAGTGACTTTTTAGTGATACATAATTTACAGTAGTCACAATGAAAAAAGCATCTTATGCTCCACATTAATCATGACTAAGGGTTTGGAGTCAAGATGTGGTTGTCGACGACGTTTCGATCCCCAACGGTGGTTATGGGATCATCATCAGGACAGGAGAATCAGAATGCCTGAGAGGTTGCCTTAATAAGGCAGGGGAGGGAAAGAGAGAGGAGGGTGGAGACACAAGGGTGGGGGGGGTTGTTGGGGGAAAAAAGGTTTAGAATAAAAAGGGGGAGGAAAAGGTAAAAAGAGGTTAGAGGTGGAAGCATGGGTCTTCCATTGTCTCAGAATAAGTGACCATATTGTGGGGAATGTGAAGGTAATGGAGGTGGTTCGTGGCATATTAGAAACCAATTCTGGCTGTCCCCTTGTGAACCGCAATGAACTAAAACTGTACTCATGTGCAGGTGGATGTGAGGGTGGGGTAGTGTGGTCACACTTGATGAGGGAAGTGGATGCAATCATGGCGCACGATTGGGTGGAGGTGGTACGAGGGATGTGAAAGCCACTCAAAGCCCCAGCCTTTGCACAGAAGCAAATGCTGATGCAGCCACACTGCCCCTGCAGCCTATTTAATGCCTGCTATCTCTGCCCTGCAATGATGTGGTTTCTTACTAATACTTATAGATATCTCTCTCTGATTCCTAGTAGATGATAGATGACAGGAAATATGTCAGAAATTGATCAAGAGGCACTTAGAGCTGCAAATTGGATATACTTGGTCCAATGGACTACATCTTGATGGAAATTAATTAGGTGAAGCAGGAATTAATAAACTAAATCTGCCTCTGATTCAATTTTTAAATGCAGCTGAAAACACACAGCCACACATTCTGAGCTTGCTAATAAATCTGAACTTCCAGTGCAAACCATATTTGCACTCAATTTTGAATACCGAGTTCATAGCTACCAACTTTCCCAGATCCACGCTTGACTTATTGTTCCTCTTCTGTTTTTTCTCAGAATTCTGGGATTTGCTGGCTTATGTAACCCAGCATAAAAAAAGAAATAGAAGTCCCAGAATACTAAGAAAAAAAAGGGACTGGACTAACTATTCATGCATGGACCTGCGAAACGTTGCAGCTATGTGAGATGAGCAAAAATTATTATCACTCAGGGGCCGATTCCGATCTCGGCCGGTAGGGCTCCGAATCGGATTCGGCTTAACCGGATCCGATTCGGAGCCCTATTACCCGACCGATTCGTACGCGAGTCCGGGCGAGCGAGTATGATGCGAAATCGCCGACCGACTCGTCCGGGTGTCCCGACCGCTCCGACCGATTCGTTCCAGGGTCTAACCGCACCGACCGACTAGCTCGGACTCGACTCGCACCGCGCAATGGAGACGTTCCCCTGCCGGGTGAGTACGATGCGCGCCGCGAGCAGTCCGACCGAGCCACGCACTCCGGCTCAAAAGAGCAGTCGGAGCCGGACTTTGGGGGTCCGTGTCAGACCCCCCTGTACGCGTAGCCGCGCGAGTCGCACACGTGCATGTACGGCGCGACCTGCATCGACGCGCACACGCTGTAGGGGGCGCCCTTGTTCGCGTCGTGCCCATTGAGTCAATGGGAGCCCGTGTACGCGTCGTACGACTGGCTCCCATTGACTTCAATGGGAGTCCGACCGAATTGAGTCCGATAGCATACGTGCGCATCGTACTCGTTCGGTCGGACTGCTAGAGTCCGATTTGGTCGGAAATCTCTCCGGGTCCGGCTCAGTCGGAGAGATTTCCGGCCCGAATCGGAATTCTAGAGAAAACATGCAGTAAAATCGCAACTCCATGCTTTTCCTCCCTGCACTGTGCTCACTACGCCACTGGAGTCAAGCTATCCTGGCTGATGAAGGCTGATAGCCTGAAACCGGTCCTAGGATGCTTGATTCCGGTCCAGGGAAGACATGGCTTGGCAGTTCGGTCTGGACTGTTCCCATGAGGCACAGGGTCAAGACTAACCCTGGGCGTAGTTGACGAAGTTGCGCTACGCGAAGCTACGTGAAGTGCACCTCGCACTACGCGAGCTACGCGTAGCTACGCGGACTGCGTAGTGCACTGTGCAAAATGCTGTTCGCACTGATTGCACAGTGCCGGATGCTTGTCCGCACTGTGCAATCATTGAAAACGGCATCTTGCACAGTGCGAGCTGTCTTTACTGCCGCTCGAGTAGATTTTTACTCGAGCGGCAGCTTTCTCAACGCGGACTGGTAGTTTCTCATCGCGGCGGTCGCAAGCATGCGCAACCACTCGCAATGAGAAACCTGACCTCCCGCGTTGAGAATCTCGCCAGGAGGTTTTTTTTCCACGCTCGCGATCGGCAACTTGATGTTGCTGATCGCGAACAAGGAAAAAGTCTCGCCGGGATGTCATTTTGCTTGCTCGCGGTCGCCAACTTGACGTTAAGGACCGCGAGCAAGCAAAAAATGACCGCTACGCTACGCTACGCGTGTTTGCACTGTGCTACGTGCAATTCGCGTAGTGCGAAGTAGCGCAAACTTCGCAAACTACGCGAGCGTAGCGTAGTGCTTTGCCCAGGCTTAGTCAAGACTGATTTGCATATGGCTATGTCTGAACTGGGGTGGCGTGGTGAAGCAAAATAACGATGGATTAAACCCAGATCTGTGACTGGGGGTGAATGTTTGCCAATGTGCAGCATTCCGTACATCATCTTGTGTGTTTTGCATTTTTCCCTAAGTGGGAAGGGTATGCCCAGACGTGGGTCCCGTGCTCACTACGCCACTGGAGTCAAGCTATCCTGGCTGATGAAGGCTGATAGCCAGAAACCGGTCCTAGGATGCTTGATTCCGGTCCAGGGAAGACATGGCTTGGCAGTTCGGTCTGGACTGTTCCCATGAGGCACAGGGTCAAGACTGATTTGCATATGGCTATGTCTGAACTGGGGTGGCGTGGTGAAGCAAAAATAACGATGGATTAAACCCAGATCTGTGACTGGGGGTGAATGTTTGCCAATGTGCAGCATTCCGTCCATCATCTTGTGTGTTTTGCATTTTGCCCTAAGTGGGAAGGGTATGCCCAGATGTGGGTCCCGTGCTCACTACGCCACTGGAGTCAAGCTATCCTGGCTGATGAAGGCTGATAGCCTGAAACCGGTCCTAGGATGCTTGATTCCGGTCCAGGGAAGACATGGCTTGGCAGTTCGGTCTGGACTGTTCCCATGAGGCACAGGGTCAAGACTGATTTGCATATGGCTATGTCTGAACTGGGGTGGCGTGGTGAAGCACAATAACGATGGATTAAACCCAGATCTGTGACTGGGGGTGAATGTTTGCCAATGTGCAGCATTCCGTCCATCATCTTGTGTGTTTTGCATTTTGCCCTAAGTGGGAAGGGTATGCCCATACGTGGGTCCCGTGCTCACTACGCCACTGGAGTCAAGCTATCCTGGCTGATGAAGGCTGATAGCCTGAAACCGGTCCTAGGATGCTTGATTCCGGTCCAGGGAAGACATGGCTTGGCAGTTCGGTCTGGACTGTTCCCATGAGGCACAGGGTCAAGACTGATTTGCATATGGCTATGTCTGAACTGGGGTGGCGTGGTGAAGCAAACTAACGATGGATTAAACCCAGATCTGTGACTGGGGGTGAATGTTTGCCAATGTGCAGCATTCCGTCCATCATCTTGTGTGTTTTGCATTTTGCCCTAAGTGGGAAGGGTATGCCCGGACGTGGGTCCCGTGCTCACTACGCCACTGGAGTCAAGCTATCCTGGCTGATGAAGGCTGATAGCCTGAAACCGGTCCTAGGATGCTTGATTCCGGTCCAGGGAAGACATGGCATGGCAGTTCGGTCTGGACTGTTCCCATGAGGCACAGGGTCAAGACTGATTTGCATATGGCTATGTCTGAACTGGGGTGACGTGGTGAAGCAAAATAACGATGGATTAAACCCAGATCTGTGACTGGGGGTGAATGTTTGCCAATGTGCAGCATTCCGTACATCATCTTGTGTGTTTTGCATTTTGCCCTAAGTGGGAAGGGTATGCCCAGACGTGGGTCCCGTGCTCACTACGCCACTGGAGTCAAGCTATCCTGGCTGATGAAGGCTGATAGCCTGAAACCGGTCCTAGGATGCTTGATTCCGGTCCAGGGAAGACATGGCTTGGCAGTTCGGTTTGGACTGTTCCCATGAGGCACAGGGTCAAGACTGATTTGCATATGGCTATGTCTGAACTGGGGTGGCGTGGTGAAGCAAAATAACGATGGATTAAACCCAGATCTGTGACTGGGGGTGAATGTTTGCCAATGTGCAGCATTCCGTCCATCATCTTGTGTGTTTTGCATTTTGCCCTAAGTGGGAAGGGTATGCCCAGACGTGGGTCCCGTGCTCACTACGCCACTGGAGTCAAGCTATCCTGGCTGATGAAGGCTGATAGCCTGAAACCGGTCCTAGGATGCTTGATTCCGGTCCAGGGAAGACATGGCTTGGCAGTTTGGTCTGGACTGTTCCCATGAGGCACAGGGTCAAGACTGATTTGCATATGGCTATGTCTGAACTGGGGTGGCGTGGTGAAGCAAAATAACGATGGATTAAACCCAGATCTGTGACTGGGGGTGAATGTTTGCCAATGTGCAGCATTCCGTCCATCATCTTGTGTGTTTTGCTCTCTGTAGAACAGTGCATTATTTTTAAACTCTGTCTGTTGTGTTTCCTGTAAGTGCATGCATAATTTAGCTCTCATGAAATTTTGATAATAGTGTCCCCTTATAGACTTTCCCCAATAGCGAAAGATGCTTTGCAGTCCAACCTGCAGTAGCATGCAGTAGCTTTCCCAAGTACGTACAGTCTCAAAATGTTTTAAATAAGAAAAAAACACTTAAAAAGGTAGATTTTTCTAAACATTATCAGGTTAAGGTCTTGCCCTGGAATAAGGCTTGATTTAAGCTGACCAGCACCTAAAGACACACTTTTTTTGGACACTTTGTGAAATTAGAAAATGCATTGTAGTAGTTAGTAGCAGACTCCCATGTGAAAGCACACCAAAACTGCAACAAAAATGTAAATATTATTCAATAGTGTTCACAAAGGAGATCAAAGGTAATCCATAAGGAAACCTTGACAAAAAGATATAATTTAGAGTACAGGCATGAGAAGGCTTACACTCCTGTCTTCCAATTTGAAGACATATCAACTGAATAAATCAAGGTCTATTAAACAAACCAACAGCAAATGTTATAACTATGTTGCATTACGTGGTGTGAACAAAAAGAAGGCGGCCAAGGCCTATGCCCAACGCACCCAGGAGCTTTAATCCCTACTGCACACAGGCTTCAGCTGTGCACACTGGTGGCCAAGCCCTGCATCCAATCCTCTGGGAGAAGCCATCCCAGCCACTGCCTGGGAGTGGCCAACTCGGCGGAAGCCTGTGTGCAGCCAGGGTTGGTTGCAGCCACCAGTGTGCAGAGCTCCTATTTATTAATACTTTTAGTAATGCTGTACTGCTGTACCTCAGGAGTCTAATGATACCACACAGGATCTGCGCTGCGTCTTGTGGTAGTATTACAGTATTGCACCATCAGTGACAGGTGACGTGTGACAACAGCAACTTTTGAAAAATGTAATTACTGGGGGTTTCTATAGACCCCACCACATGGACTTGTTGCTCAGGGTGTGCTCATCTTGCAACTTTTTTGCCACTCCTTTTTTTCAGGACCGGGGCCGAGTCCCTGAAATCGGTAATGGCAGCTCCAATATTTTCTTCAGTGTTGTGGGAATCCAATCATATTGTTTTGGTACTGCAATACAACTCCTGAGGTATGGCTGATAGGAGAAAAAGCTTCCTCAACCAATTAAGTAGGAGAAAAAGCTCCCTCAACCAATTAAGTTTGAGTATGTTATGAATTTTGAGTTTTGATGCAGCTGGAATACCATGGTTCTGTACAGTAGGAGTATCAGGGGACCAACGATCCAGATATCTGAAACTTTTCCTGAGGGTTAACCTCTTGATGCCCAACCTAAGCACCTCTTTAAAAGATAATTTCTCAAAAACTACCAAATGAATATACACCATGACGCATTTGCTAGCCTGCGCCCTTTTAATTGTTTTATTATTGAGTTACAGTGTGTGTTTTCTTTTTGCGTTACTCACTGTTTTTGTCGTTTCTGCACTTGCACGCTCCTCCTTTTCCTGGTGATTTTCCTGTCCTGAAGTGGCTCCCGCCCCGTTCCGCTGCGGCTGTGTGCCAATTGTGTGGAGGGCATTGCGACACCATTCAGGCTCCCTCAATCACTTCCGGCCTTGCTCTCAGCACTTCCTGTGGTGCGCGGTCTAGTGTTTACCGCCACCACACTACTTAATCCATGCAGAAGCGGACATGCAGCAGACGAAGGTGTGCCAAAGGCAAGCCCATCTGCGCCTGTCCCCGCCTGGACCGCACCCAAGGCCAGAAACCCTGGCTCGGCCGAGACTGATCTTGTAAGGTACTCAGGTAAAGAACTGATAGACCTCGCTACCAAGATTTCTAGCCCTGTTTGCTGCCGCTTCAGTTTAGGCAATGATCTCTTACAAGAGAATCAGAGCTGTGCATTTGGATTCTTTCTTCCAGCAGAACAGATGGTTAGGTTATGTCGGACCGCATACACGAGGTCTAATGTGAATTGCCAAGAGACCTCAGACAGAAGTGGAGAAGTGTGGCTCAATGGTTAGAGCGGCAGACCCTGATGCAGAGATCTGGCCCGGGACCAGGGTTCAATTCCCGCCTCGGCGGGTCTTGGGCTCAATTTCCTCGGACCTGATAATTCTTGCCTCGGTGCCTATTCTAATCATGGGTCCCACTCTGCAACTCTGGGCAATAGCTTGCTTAATCTCCACAACGGCCCCAACAGCGCTGGGATGCCTGGCTTCACCCTGGGGGTGCCCAGGATTGGACATTTCACAGGGAAAAGCCAGGAAGGGTTCCACAGCGGTATGCGTACAGCGCCAGGACACCCCTTTGGGGATATAAGTGCGCTTTACAAGTACAAATTTCATTTCATTTCAGATATGGCAGACCTGTACTGCGGTCTTATCAACATTAGATCCCTAACCAAACATAAATATGAAACAGCGGACCTCATCTCTCATTATAATCTGGATGTGTTATTTCTCACTGAAACCTGGGCCGATGCAGAGTCGGACCCGGATATCATGACAGCGGTACCCCCTGGATTTTTATCTTTCAGGGTGGACAGACCCATTAAGAGGGGAGGTGGGCTAGCTATAATCTATCGTGAGAAATTTGGATCTACCTTTTCTTCAGCTCCCAACCTCCACTGTGAAGCACTTCATTTTGCCCTAGAAATAAATCTGAAAAAGACCTTCAGAGGCATCCTCCTATATCGCCCCCAGGTTCAAGAAGCAGTTTTGTTAGCAACTTAGATTCTCTTCTTGAATCCATATTCATCACAAATAAGTTTACAATTCTGGGCGATTTTAATGTCTACATAGAAGATAATCTTGACAAAGACACAGTTACTCTTTTAGATACCTTAGGGTCTCTAGGACTATCACAGGTGGTGCACAAATACACACATGAGGCAGGACACACGTTAGATGGTATATTTACAACGGAACCGACTCTGACAGTAAAGGATATTTATCCTCTAACTTGGACAGATCATTCTGTAATTCTGTTTAATCATACTATCCCGAAAGCACCAGTAGTAGTAACTTCTAGAGCACACCAAACCGTCTACAAAGCCTGGAACAGAATTGACGAGGATACTCTTCTGACTCAGCTGGGTATATCTTTACCTATGTTAAGTGCAAATCCAGATTCGGCAGCCAACGAATATACAAATTGGCTCAACAAAGCTTTTAATGTTATGGTTCCCACTTGTAAAAACTCAGGTAACCGTAAACTACCCTCTGCTCCTTAGTTCACGGAGGCACTGCGACTAGAAAAACAAAAGTGCTGCAAACTAGAAAGACGCTGGAGAGTGCAATATGACGAATTGGAAAAAAGTAACTATAAATCTGCATTGGTTAAATACAAAACCATGCTAATCAACGAAAAAGGGGCTTTTTTCACAAAGCAGATAGAAAGAGTCAAGAACTCAACTGAAGAACTGTTTGTGGTAGGTAATAAGCTCACCTCCCTGCCCAGTAAAACGGCCATAGAAAGCAATCAACGCTTCTGCGACGATATTGCTAAAACCTTTAGGAATAAAGTCAATAACATCTATGATTTATTTAAGGCTATCTCCTCGCATGAGTTAACTTGAGGAAACCCCTAACATTGACTCTGGTAAAAATGTGCTCTTGGGCTTCTCCCATGTATCTAGCAAGCTAGTGGAAAAACTTATTAAGGAAATTAAATCTGGGTCCCCTCTGGACCCCTGTCCTCCCGCAGTACTGAGAGGTATAGCCAATAAAGTAAGTCCTACTCTAACGGAATTCTTTAACGCCATGTTTACTTCGGGAATCTTCCCTGCCTTATGGAAGGATGCTTCTATCCTTCTGTTAATAAAAAAAACTAATTTGGACGCATCTAATCCAAGCAATTACCGTCCCATTGCCAGGCTCCCTTTTCCAGCTAAGATAGTGGAGAAAATTATGAATCAACAGCTAGCTCAATTTGTCCAAGACAACGATTTTTACTTGATTCTCTCAATTTGATTTTCGTCCAGAACATAGCACGGAGACTGCCTTATTTAAGGCTACCGAGGAGATTAGGACAGTGATGGCTAAAGGTGATGCTGCTGCTCTAATTCTCCTAGACTTATCGGCAGCATTCGATACTGTTGACCACAATCTGCTACAATTGCGCCTTAAAAAATTAGGTGTTAAAGGTCTGGCACTCTCCTTGCTATTTTCTTTTGAACGGAAAGAAGACAAACAGTGACCCTTGATCATTTTAAATCAACCCCCTATGTTCTGCCTTGTGGGGTTCCACAGGGCTCGTCGCTAAGCCCATCCCTTTTTAATATCTATGTGTCAGAACTGGCTCCTGTGATCCAGCAATTCGACTTTAGCTTAACTTCTTATGCTGACGACACACAGATTGTGGCCGCTGCTTATAAAGATCAAGCCTCCCCCGCACCTCAGTTTCAAAATTGCATGCTGGAAATTAATAGTTGGATGGGCAAGCAGTGTCTTAAGCTTCAGAGAAAACCGAGATAGTGATCTTTGGTAACCTTCGACCTAAATGGGACGGCTTATGGTGGTCTACTGAGATGGGAGAATTTCCGAAACCGGTAGCAAAAGCTAAATATCTATGGGTACTGATTGTTAACAAGCTATCGTACTCACAGCAAACTAATGCTATTCATTCTGCTACCTTTCATTTGATCAAGAAACTGAAGAAGATTCTTCCGTACATTCCTATCGAATTCTATGAGGACGGTTGTGACTGCACTTGTGCTATCAAAACTAAACTACTGCGGTGGATTGTATCAGAATATGCAGAAACAACATCTAAAAAAGCTGCAGATGGTACAAAATGCAGCCGCAAGACTCCTATTGAATCTGTCTAAACACAAGTCAGTTTCTAAGGAAATTCGGAAACTCCATTGGCTTCCGGTAGCAAGCCTCGTCAAGTTTAAGACGCTATGCTTAGCTATAAAGCCTTGAATAACATGGGACCTGTATTCTTAAAAAGTATTTTTTATTGGTATCATCCTGGTAGACAGCTACGCTCTACTGACGCTAGGCTCATGATGGTTCCCAGGATTCGCACCTCCAGTTGGGGGGTGCGAGAAGCATTGGTTATGGTACGGCCAAATTATGGAATACGCTTCCAATGCATATTAGGTCAGCAAGTTCGCTAGCCTCCTTTAGAAAGAGTCTTAAAACCTGGCTGTTCCAGAGCTAGTTCACGATCCCTTGGGCTTACATTTAGTTTCAGCGCCAAGACACCTCCGCTCAATAAGTTAAATTAACATTAACCTTTATTAATTGAAATTAGATTAATTATTTTATGTTAAATTATATGAGTAACCCTAACATTAGTGCTTAATTAAATTAAAATATTTTAACTTGAATTTATTTGAAATGTTTTTGAAATAATTATATTTTTATACCAAATATAACATACTCACTAGTGGTTATTCTGAAGTAGTGCCTTTGATGAAGCCGATTTGGTTCTGCGTATGCTGTGGGTGTGTGCAAGGAGGACTTCGGCTGAGCGGAGGTATCTGGTAGGTTTGTGGAAGTTTATGCGGTGTTGAGGTATGTTGGGCCACTGTTGTGTAAGGCTTTGTATGTGTGTGTGAGGAGTTTGAAGAGCCCTTGTTTATGGATTGGGAGCCAGTGGAGCTGATTCTGTGAATGTGGATGATGCTGGCGAGTGGGGTCATGTAAACATTCAACATGGTAGGGCAGAGTGAGGAAGCTTGTGAAACTCTGCAGATGAGATTGATGGTTTCCGAGGTGAACAGGACTGACCGACCAACTGGGTGTGGCCTGTAAGGATATTGAAAATTCAACAAAGTACGGGTCCTTGCAGTCATTGGATAAGGATGAGTGGGAGATGGTGTCAAAGCTGCTGAAAGATCCAGTAGGATGAGGGCTGTAGTATCACCTCTGTCCATGATCATTTGGATGTCATCCGTGGCAGTGATGAGGGCATCTCTTTATTGTGGCTAGGCCTGAATCTGGATTGAGTGGTACTAAGGAGGTGGTTGTAGTTGAGGTGGGTGGCCAGGCATTTGTTCATCATCATTTCCATGACTTTTTCCTGATATGGTAGGAGGGGATAGGCCAGTAGTTGGCTAGCATCTTCGGGTCTGCTGAGGGTTTTGTGAGGAGGGTGAGTACTGTGGCCTTTTTCCTGGCATCTGGGTAGGTGGCTGTGATAATTGAGCCATTCAGCATTGAGATGAAAGTTGTGCTGATGCACTGTAGTCCATTGATGAAGACGTGGTGACAGCAGGGGTCCAAGGGTGATCCGGAGTGTATGGACTGCATGGTTGTTGCCACTTCTTTAGGCGATGATGGTAGACCATGTGGTCAGGGTGGTTCTCTGTGTGTTATATGAGATAGAAAGGAGGGCTGAGAGGGTGGAAGGGTCCATTTGGAGCTCAAAGTTGTTGTATCTTGTTGCTGAAGAAAAGGGACAGCTGGGTGAAGTGGTCCTGAGAGGGGCTTACACTGATGGAGCCTGCTGTCGGAGAGGTGAAGGGTTTCACTATAGCGAATATTTCCTTGGTGCTATTGGTGCTGCTTTTGATGCAGACGGTGAATTTGGAGCATTAGTGGCTCTGATTTGCTGATGTTAGTGTCTGAGCTTTGAAGTTGCTCTTGAGTGTATTGTTCTGAAACTTTCTCCAACTGCATTAAAGTTGCTTGCAGTGGTGTTTGGTGAACCTGCGCTCTTCCGTGTTCTTGTTTCCTGTGGCCTGGTTCTTGTGTTTTGTTGGCTTTGAGAGGAGACAGTGTGTCTACGCAGGTGGTGATCAGGGCATTGAAGATGGAAATGGATTGAGGGAGGTTGTTGTTGTGTTGAGGCTGATCATGTAGGATTTCAGAAGGCCAGGATGCTTCTGAGATCTTGTTTCAGCCCCTTCATTAAGATTTGGTGATGGTGTTTCTGCAATGGTTTGGGAAGAGTCTGCAGTTGAGGGTGTGGTCAGACCACGCAATCGATATAGGATTGTTTACTGTGATGTTGCTGAAGCTGGTAAATATGGGACCCAGTAAGTGTCCAGCAGCATGTGTGGGGCCTTCCACTCACTGGGCATGGCTGAGGTTGGACAGGTCCTCGAGGAGGATGGCTATGTTGGGATTGGTGAGGTGCTTCAGGTGGTAGTTGAGGTCACAGAGGAGGATGAAGGCACTGGACTTGAAGATCACGGGGGAGATGAAGTCTGCGATGGTGCTACCAAGGTTAGCACATGGCCCTTGGGTGAAGTAGACGAGGGTGCGACTCAGGGTGAAGTTGGTGATGATGAGGAGTTTGAAGGTCAAGTGTTCCATGTTGCCAGTTGTGTTTTCTGAGATGGTGAAGCATTGGATGTTTTCTTTGAAGATGACAGTTATTCCACTTCCTAGTCGGTTTGTCCTGTCCTATCTTGAGATCTTATACCCAGGGTGCATGGCCATGGCAATGATGGGGGCCACTGAGGGAGTCAGCCAGATATGAGCAGTGTTCAGATTAGAGTACATTTACAGGTTGGTTTTTCAGTATATATTAAGTTGGATTTTCCTTTGTTGAATTGTATGCTGTCAAATGTGTGCATTGATGTACATATAGGATTATGCGGGCAGGGTCTTTCTACTTGTTGGTGTAGTCATGGAGGAAGCGGAATAGCCACAATTCCTGTACCTTTGTTGTCTAAATTCTAATCGAAAACTTTTCAATAACTCACAACTGGATTATTTAGAACATAGCAAATCACGGAATGACAAGGCATTTTCCTAAGAATAACATAGATTTATGACTTTCTACCTGTTTCACAAAACTATTATGCATATGAAAGGGAGGCTTTGCCTGCTGTGTTTCTATCTTTTCTTCTGCTCTGCCCTGTTGGGACTACCTGTCCCAGGGCTCACCGGCTGATCGGACGTGCTCAAAGCGCCGCCGTAAATCCCGCAGCATGGGACGCTTTGCCTGCTGCGTTTCTGTTTGTGCTCCTGCTCTGCCCTGGTGAGACTACCTGTCCCAGGACTCACCAGCTGATCAGACATGCTCAAAGAGCTGCCATACATCCCGCAGCGTGGGACGCACCTGGGAGCGTGCCTGTGCGAAGACCGTGCCAAGAGCGGACCCGTCTGCGCCCGTCTGCGGCCAGACGAGGTTGGGCTGGGCCACCCCTTTTGATCTTCTAACAGGAGCCATGGTAAGAAGGCTTGTTTAATTTTCTTGCGATCTAGTAGCATTTCAGCTAAACATCGATACATTGATTATAGTCATGGGAAAACGGAAGCTAGCGTCAAACTCAGCGGGCGAGGGAAAAAACATTAGTAACAATACCCCAATAACAAACTATCTGAAAAATGCCATGGGGTTAATTAACAACAAAATTGCCAATGCAGAGGAGCATCTAGCTGCTACAAAGACAGCATTAAATGCAGCCATAAAAGAATCTAGGACCGACATAGCAACCATAGAGACTGGACTGAATGGCCTGAACACCGATACTATCAAAGGGGATAGTTCGCTGACTCTGCAACACACTAAAAAAGCCCCATGTGTTTCGACCTCACCACTGAGATATCTGTTTTATCAAATAACCCTGACTTGATATCCCCCCTGCGGAAAAGAACAAACAACAGACTAAAGCATCAGCTACAGAATCTACTGTTCAGTCAAAAAAGATAAAATCGAAAAAATTACCACCTGGGGTAGGGGATGTTCCACTAACAAATTATTCACAAAACTTGGAAACTCTATTTAAAAAAACTGCATGGAAAAATTGATACCATCGAAAGGGGACTGTTGGCCATAATAAAAATGGTCAAAAGTGATGTTGCTCAGATAGTAAAAATGATTACAGATTTATCTGTTATTGACAAAACATCTAGTGAAACCCGTTGTAAAGACCCAGCTAACAGGATTGCTGCGGGACATCGTCCATATGTGATGACTAATAATACTCAACCGGATTTAGCGACCACCTGTCAAATGAAAGAGAACATAACCATGCATACTAAGCACTCTACTTTTTCTGCTATTGACGTAGACTAATAGCAATGGGGCTGAACGTGTTACAACCTGCAGGCCAACGAGGAATTATCAGGACTCCTTACATTTACCACCCGAGGCGACACCTTATATAATTGTTCTAAAAAATGTCTTGAAGCTAGTAGACAAGTCAACAGAGTCCTGGAGGGACCTGAAGAATAAGGTTGTGCATTGGTTTACTAAAAACAGTAATTGTAGCACTAACTTTCTCTTTCAAAATATCATCATGATAAGAAGAGTAAACTGGGTTGGTAATTCGATAAAGCGCTGTCAAGGGGACTGTATTGTTGCAACTTTTCCTTGTCCAGAGTTGGTAAGAGCTTTACTTAGCAATTTTCTTATAAATATGCAATGACATAGAATCAACAGGATGATATTATTAATGCAGTTTCACTGGGGCATTTTTATAAACCTGGGGCTGAGCAATTTTCATATGCTATGCCCGCCCCTGTAGATCAGTACATCCCATTACCCTAGTCAAATAGATTTTTTCCTCTCAGAAGATGCAGTGAGCTTGACTGACTACAAGAGGATGTTGACCAAATGAATGTTATTTTTCAAGGTATTCACTGTAATGACATGTCCATCACTCGTAATTCCAATTCAAAAAAAGTCTCTATCACCTGCAAATTTGATTATTACATGGAATATAACCGGGATAAGAAACAAGATAAAAGTTGAAGAGTGGTTTGAATCCATCAAAAACTGTTCCATAATTTTCCTACAAGAAACCTGGTATACTGATGTTTTTCATATTGATGGCTATGTAACGGTTGTTACTCCAGCGACCCCCTCCTAGAATGGAAGGGCCAAAGGAGGATTAGCCACACTGGTCTCAGTCGCCTCCCAGCTGATTTAAAAAAAAGCTTATACCAACTCGCATTTAAAAAAAAAAAAATTGGTTTCAAACTCAGTGTATATTAATGATACATTTTTATAACAATGTATTAGACTACTCAAGTTATAAGGTAGCATTGGCCTTATAGAAGGAATTAGATATATTTTTAAAACACATTACAGATGATTGCTAGTTCATCTGGGCTGGTCACTTTAATTGTAAGAAATATGATATTGTTGAAGGAGAACACTGTGGTTATAAGGATAATTATGGCAAAGTTTATCCTCATTTCCCTCATAACTTATACAGAGATACAATTAATGCTGTAATGCATAAATACAATATTGAAATCCTAGAGCAGCCAAGTATAGAAGGACAAACGCTGGTACCAACTTATGAAGGTGATAGATACTCCTGGACCATTTACCATATTCTGATTTCAGGAAATGGCCGAGGACAAATTGAAAAACTGGAAGTGATAGTAAGTGCTTTTAGTGATCATCACCCACTCTTCTTGACTCTTAGAATTAGCACGACGCACCAGGAGAGGGTGTGTTTAGCTGCTGACATTGAAACACAAGGAGAGAATGGTATTAGCATTAAATGATCAGGTGTTAACCCCTCTATCTTTTTAGATAGAATAGTATACAATAGACAACAAGATTTTGATATCTGTAAGGAAGGAGATTCCACAGATCTACATATCATTATGGCATATTGTAACATTGCCTCTGCGATTTCAGGAGATTAAAAAATTAAAAACAAAAAAACTGTACATCAAAGACCCAGATGGTTCGACCAACAATGTTCCAAAGTGAATCAGGCCCTAAGAAAGTCACTAAAGGCCAAGCCTAGAGACAGTGAAAGGATATTAACTCTAAGGAAATCTTACAAAGAGATTTTAAACAAAAGGAGAGTAAATATATGGGAACTAGCCTGGGAACAATTATTACAAGCGGCAGATACACGGGATGTAACTCTATTCTGGAAGACAATAAATCATCCCTTTTTTAAAGATCAGACCGCTGTTAAGATTGAGACTTTGGTACAGCCCTCAGATTGGTTATCATATTTTAGACAGATTTTTAACCCAAATAATGATGAATTATTACCCCTTGAAAATAAGAAGTTTATAGTTGTATATTCTCCAAATCTGGCCCCGATTACTCTAGATGAGATCAAAGCTGTTCTAGATACATGTGCTAATGGGAAGGTGCCCGGTCCCGATGGGGTACCTATTGATATCTTTAAAGCAGATATTAACTTTTAGACCCCAATCCTGTTAAGGGTCTGCAATGCTGCAGCAGGAGGCCTTCTTCCTGCAACCTGAATGGAGAGTGTTGTTGTTCCAATCTTCAAGAAGGGAGATAGGGGTGATGCAAAATGGTATCACCCAATATCTCTCCTTGGTTCAACACCAAAATTGATGGAAAGAATTCTCCTGGAGAGACTAGAAACCTGGGTAAATAACAATCAAGTTCTTACAGAATCCCAATATGGATTCAATAGGGATATAGGGACCATCGAGCAGTTTGTCAATCTCCACTTGATAGTTGGAAAATATACACTCTCCAAAAAGGGCCATCTACATCTATGCTTTGTAGACTTAACAAGTGCTTTTGATTTCGTTAATCATGCAAAACTATGGCAGACCCTGACTTAGATGGGGGCCCCTACTGGCATCATCATTTACTTATCACAAATATATGAATTATTAACAACAAGAGTTCGATACGGACCCAAAGGTGAATGTACCCCCTGCTTCAGAGTTATGCACGGGATAAGATAAGGCTGTGTCCTTGCTACGCTTTTGTTTTCCCTTTATATCAATGATGTTGATAAATGCCTGCAAAAGTTGAATGCTGATGCCCCTAAAGTCGCTAAATCTTGTTACTCCGGTCCTCCTGTATGCGGACGATGTGGTTTTGTTATCTAGAACAGCAAATGGGCTTCAGTTTTTAAGTGAAAATTTTTCAGATTTTATGGGTGAAAAGGATTTAAACCTGAGCCTAAAAAAACATTCAAGATATCTTGTGGAAAAGGGAAACCGAAAATTAGGAGACATCATGTTGGGGTGGTCCCAATAGCAAAACGCACTCCTTTTCGTATTTGGGTCTACTTTTCACACCTGAGGGACATTGGGAAGCACATATAGATTTATGTAAAATAAAAATGTTACGGTCAATAGAAGCCATTTTCAGATTCTCAAAAAAATTGGGAACAAGCCAATTGGAGAAATTTTGACTTTGTACAGGAGTAAGTGCCACACAGGTACCTGTTATGGTGCAGCATTATGGCGAATGGCTAATCATACTGTACTCCAGACTCAAGAAAATATATTTCTAAGGTGGCTATTAACAGTCCCCAACTCCACTCCTTCATATATTGTACATAAAGAACTGTCAGTCCCCTATATCAGTGTTTATAATAGTATAGCAGTTCTTTTGGTATAGCATGGGATTTGGAGTAAGGATGGAACCAAATTATAATGGACTGTCTCGCACTTGAACACAGTAAAATAATCCCATGGTTGATGTACATTGATAAACTTTTAAATGAATGTGTTGAGAATGTTGATTTTAACGATCCCATGAATATCCTATGTCATAGGAAAAAGGACTTAAAAACTGGGCTTATAGGAGTAAGAAAATCACTAAGAGAAATAGAGGCAAGATCGAAGCAGATGATTAAATCATATTGCGATGGTCCATTTGTGATAGGTACACAACAATACCTACTGCGGATAACAAATTTACAACATAGGTTTTATTTGACAAGGCTGAGAATGGGCACTCTTCATTACCTAGAAGCATTTCCTAGTATGGGCAAATGGAACCGAAACCTTCCAACTTGTCCTTGTAACAGAAAGTCACCTCAGTCAACACTACATTTTATTCTTTTTTGTAATTTTTATAAAGATATCAGGAAGAGCATCTTACAACCTCTATTTCTTAATATAAAATTATATTTTTATAAATCTGCTTTTAACTTCATCCGCAGCTTAGAAGACGAGGAAGTATGTAATGCAGTAGTCGTTTTTATACAAATGGCGATTAAAAGAAGAAAGAATAATTCACATCTTGAGGCCTTAGTATATGAAGGAACTGAAGACTTGTTGTAGATTGGTGCACCATATAATAGATTCTACCCTAAGACTTCATGGAAAATGATCAAATGCTGTCTCTATATTAATATTTGTACATCTTTATAGTAATTTCCACTGATTTTTATTGAAATCCCTATAAGATATCTGCTTGTAATTTTATCTATGTACTGTATAAATGATGTATCATGTTGTCACGTTGATTGTCTTTTAGAATATTGTTACAAAAATCAATTTGTTTAATGTGATTTATGCTTTTTTCTTATGTGGTAATTATTTTTAGAATGCTTTTATGGTTGTACTTTTTTAACCAAATAAAGCTGAATTGAATGGGAAAAGTATGCTCTACATAATTGCCTTCACTCAATATGTTTGGTTATTGGCACTTGCACAGCACATTCAACTGTAATTTGGTACAACATGGCTTTCTTCACCTGGATGGTTTCACTTGGGAATTGAAAGAGACGTTATTTGCTAGTGAAAGGTCTGTACTGGTGTCTGATTATGTGTGGGCAGTATAATATTTGTTAGGTGTTTTGTTAGGAAATGGTTTGTGTAAATTAGTGTGAAGGTAAAATGAGTTAGCTCTTGGATAGATTGCTGGGGTATCTTATGTTGCAAACGACTTTTCTGTTTTAATTTCTAGACTGGATGGCCAATTGTTCATTGCTCAGATTAGTGTGTTGCACTTTTTATAGGGCTTAATTTGTAAACAAATAACTGCAGGTCCCCAAACTTTTTAGTGGAGGCCGATGCCAATTTTCACCATTTGTGCATTCTACTTCTAACACTGGCGTGGCCCAGTTCTGCCATTGCTGCGGCCCACTCTCACCACTGGCGCTTTCCAATTCTGCCATTGCTGCGGCCCACTTTCACCACTGGCGCTGCCCAATTCTACATCTGACATGGTCCACTTCTCCCGCAGTTGCGGTCCACTTCCACTGGTGAGACCCACTGCCTACATAGATAATTCCCAAAGACTTTGGTGCGCTGACTACCCCTTCGCAAAGTTATTCAGATGGCATGGGTGGCTGGAATCCAGGCCTTGTGTGTGAAGGAACATTTTAATTTTTAGCTTAGTCTTGACTTGTGTGCTTCTAATTCACACAACATATAACATATCAGACAAAAGTAAACTGTACAAAAGCTACTGTTGTAGGGATTCTGCACATACACAGAGCTATGCACAGGATAATAGGACCTCGGAGTATAGTGGTGAACCAACCATGCACCTTAGTACCCACAATCCCAATCCGACTAGCTTTAGCGTCTCATTAGCAGCGATGCTACCAATGATTAGACAACCCAGAACACGGTCTCTCTCTCTCTCAGGACTCGCGGGAGCAAGAACACCCTTTCATAACTCACTCATACCTGTCCACAACGTGCGTAATAAGAGACACAGTATAGTTTAAAATGTTTATTTCAACTATCGTGCTCTAAGATACAATACACGTGCCAGTACTATCAGCATAATGCATAAGGATAAAATAATAAGCATAGTTACAATTCCATAGAATACAAACGGGGAAAGCATTTCATAAAGCAGTGGATATAGGGCTAAATGACCTTACCACCCTCCCTGTGCTATTAACTAGTTTATTATAAAAATAGAAGACCTCTGGGCATTGTCAGGCGGACCCTCATACCTCAATATCTAGATGCAAGGTTTACATCATCAGACAAGCAAAGCTCTTCTCCCTGGAAAGGTTTTTCTCCAAGTGCCACAAACAGCGAGATCACAATATTAAAAGCACACGAATTTCTCCAGTGCAGCTGTACTTAGTGTTATGTCTAAGTGCGAGGGACTGGCCAGATCAGCAAGAACAAGGGACGTTTTTTTTCGACCTTGTACATTTTGTGCAGACGAAACCCACAGGGAACAGGAGAAAAGGTGAACGGCAGAAAGGCAGACAGTTCTAATATAGACGGGCACAAGCAGAGGCTGGAAAAACAAAGTCACAAAGTAACGTGCGCAAAAAGGCATCATGGCAGTCGGGCCTAAGCCAACTTAGCAATGCAGACCATGAGGCCACAAACCACATGACACCCTCCCCTGGTCAGTCCGTTGGCGAAGACATAGGACGAAGACAGAGTTCAAATAGATGGAGCAGAACGGAAACGTCTGTTTTGGAATAGTCCCCAAATGAAGGACAATGAATGGTAGAGAAAAAAATTGCAGAATAAAAAAAATTCCAGTGAGGCAGGACGCTGAAAGCGGAGGCCCCCTAATCCAATAGAGTGTAAGTGCAGAAAAACGCCACACCTTCCAAGAGGACATCGTTGGAATCATCAGAAAAAAGAGACGCCATCCAGTTCAACAAATCAAAACTGCATTCATGTTCCTCGCAAGAGGGAGCAGTGATCAGCATTGCAGGACAACTTGCGTGATACTCAATATAATTTTGTCGTAGGAGAGTCTGAGCAGCCGCCCAAACATCCCATTGTGCCAAAATTCCAAGTGCAGCTGCACGCGCCATGAAGCCATCACCGGAACAGTCCCGTTCATGGGTCTCTAAGGGACCCACTAACTGGACAAAATCCGGGTCAGACAGAGACGTAGTGGAGAGGCAATAATCCAAGGACCATGAGAAAGGACATCGGATGCAAGACATCACAGGTTGCAGGCAAGTGAAATACGCAAAGCGAAAAGAAAGTCTATAGGACACACTGAGTGTCGCCAATGGCAGGATGCCGAAGCCGGCGAGGATGCGGTCACGGAGCATCCGCAGTCGACCTCGGTCGAGGAGGCCCCCAGGAAGAGCAGCCATTGCGGATCAAACAGACCAAAAGCAATATACCAGCCGCCAAGGCGAGGATCAACGGAAAGCCGCCAAAGACGCTGGAAAAAATGGAATGAATAAAAGCCGGTATTACACCAAAGATAGTTTGAAAGGAGGTAACAAGGCCAGAGCCCACAACTTTAAAAAAGTGCACAAGTCCTTCTGTGCGTGATGCATTGAAAACACGGTGAATCAGCTCACCGAAATGTTGTGGGAGTTTTGTGTTCAAAAGGGCCTGTATTTCACTGTGGGTACTAGCCACCTGGAGGATGAATGTCTCCCGTGCGGATGTGAGCATAACCTCCTGGTTCAACAATAGCGCCTTTATTCTGCTCAATTTATTGAAATCCGCCTTCAAAGTCGGAATGGAAGGCCAAATGGAACTATCTATTATGTCGTGTGGGAGAGGAAAAAGCAAATTTTTGCAGCACACTACCCGGTCGGGAACAGTTACAATATAAGGGATGCCAGCCAGCATACCACAGCAGTCCTGATTATTCAGAAGGAGATAGCTACCATTTGCAAGCACAGTGAAAGTAGGGGATATAGCAGGAGCAGGAATGCCCTTTAAAACACAAGCAAGATTAGGAGCCAAAACATTACAAGCCGCGTGTAATTTAATGTGTTTACAAATCAGGGAATGACCCACAGTAGAATCGCATGACTCTCCTGTGAGAAAAACTTCTTTTCCGTCCCTAAGGCCTTTATACAGGAACGGCAGGGACCAAAGTTCATGCAGGAAGGCACTGCCTAAGGGCTGAAAATGGCCCACAGGATAATGTTTCATGCATGAACTGAATTCAAATAAAGAAAAAGGCAAGGCGATAACCCCGTGAACTAGCCACACTGCAGAATCCAATTCCACCACAGTGAATGGTAAGGGCTCTATTTTTTCGATATGTAAGAGAGTGTATGTTGCATCTTTCATGGACATGAATTGCTGTTTCTCAGTTAAATTAAACGGCAAGAATAAGGCAGAGGTGTTCAAAAAGTGTCAAGGAACTGTACCCATTTTAAGTGTTTGCAAAGCCCATGCAAACTGCATCACTGAACGCAATTGATTCTGACCATGATATAACACAGAAACATCATCTTGTACAATATCAACAACAGAGGAAACAATATTCTCTAATGTGTAAATGCGGGAAGACAGGGTATTAATACTATTGTCAACAACAGCAAGCACTTTTTCTAAATTTGCTTGATCGATTTCCCGAAGACGGGAAGCAGCTTCAATTTGCGAAAGCTTCCAGAGTTCATTGTAAGTTTCATAAATGAATCTCTTAGGTCGAGGACCACGAGGCCCCAGAACAAAATCGGACAGATCAATGTTGCCTGATAGGAGGGATAAATGTTGTTTTACAGAATCCAATGAAGAGTGCTGCAACCACTGTTTACACAATTTACCAACAGAATATGTTGTAACAGTACGAGAGTCAGAAAACCTCGGATCTGGCCTATCCTGTTTGTAACCAGGAACTGAGTCATGAAAACGCAGCTGGCAGGCATTCGATGCTATGGGCCAAGCCAACCAGGGTGACTGAACAAACGTAGAGACATTGAATGAATTGTTTTGAAACAAAGCTTGCAAAGTGGCAAGGGAAATATTGAAATGCAAGCTCTCGGTGGGAGTGGAAGACAATACGGGAATGGATGGTGCATTTAATTGTTTGGAAGTAGCCAAACCCCAACAGGTCGTTTGATAGATAGTATGATTTAAAAATAAAATTTGGGCCGGGATTAGGCAAGCACGGTGCAAGGCTTCCGTGCCTTGCACCTGCCATGATTTGGTGCCCCAAATAGATTTCAAGTCAATGGTGTCCTGCCAGTGCTCATAACCACCCACAGCTAAGGCATTCAAAAAGGAACCCGAATATAGCAATTTGGTGTGGGTCAACATGATTTTCTGTGTGGACGAAGTGTTTAATTTAAAATAATAGGAACCAGGGTTCGATCTATCAAAGTCTGTAAAATAAGTAAACTTATTTCTAAGAGTCTGGGAGCTACCTGGCAAAGGGGTCGGACAATGTTCTCATTGGGTGTAATTAAAAGGACCCCGAAGGGTACTTGGTTTATGGAGAAAGTGGTTGCCCCAATGCTGGTAACAATATAAGTCAGCATAACTTGCAGAATTTAAATACAGATCTTCAGCATTAAAGGCAGCATAATATTTCAAATCAGTAAATAACGATTCAACGGCATGCACATCCCAATCGTCAGAATGAATATTACTTTTAACGACATCACCCATTGAAACACGGAGGACATTTGGTACATTAATAATTTCGGTTGGTCCATGAATTTGGAAATTCACCGCATCCCATACGATGCCATCAGCGACTGGGAAAGCTGAAATGTTTACAAATGTGTGGTCACGCTTCATGATGGAGAAGAAGAATGCAGAGCCAAAGTCCCAGCGACACAGTTCACTGTAGAGCGTTCTGGTAAATAGTGACCATTGATGAGTAAGAAAAAAACTGTCACAAAGCCTATGGACATGAACAGAAAAATCAGGAATAGTACCAACCAGATGTAGGTCCATGGTGGGATCAAAAAATTGTCTCTGAACCAGGATACAAAAATACTGAAGCTGGACGGGATGAGTGATGAGGTGGAAGCCGAATCAAAGGAATAACGGGTGGGGCTCAGTGGCGTTGTTGGTTGGTGAGCCACCGACTCGTTGGCGGGGTATGTATACTCGGTCTCCTCATTGCAGGGGGAATCCGGGTAGTCGAGCAGGCGATCAGGCAAATCTACCATCTCAATGGCAACATCAGTGACCGTGTGGGCTGGAGGGCCACAAACAGGTGTCCTAGAAATGGCTGGACAGGAGACTGCTGGTGTTACGCTATTCAGGATCGGCCAGATGTTGTAGCTTGACATTCTCCACTGAGATGTATCTGTTGTCTTTGCGACCAGGAAGCGGTGGTAAGGTGACTGTACGAGTACCCTTCAAGCCAAGGACTGGAACCGGTGCACGATAAGAGGGGCCAAATTCTTTTTTGTTCTCCACCTTCTCTCGGACCAGTTCTCCAACCAGCCGGCAACCGGAATCTGCAGCGCAGCGTCTGTGGCTGAAGGTAAATGTTCGTTTGCAAGTTTGTCATGGGCTTCTTGTAAGTCCTGCAACATAGTAGAATGATTATCTACGTCAAAGATTGCGGATTGCGGCACCATGTCTAGACCATCAAGGTCGGGCACAAACATTTGGATGCCAAAGAGCATTTCGTATGGGGTCCGCCCACCCAGAGGTCTTCTAGGGAGATTATTAAGTGCACGTTGTACGCTATACAAGTGGGCCAGCCAGTTCCTGCCAGTACCTAAGACTCTAGCTGTCAAGGATTGCTTTAAGTCACGGTTCATTCGTTCAACAATCGAATTGCCCTCAGGCTGATATGGAGACGAAAATTTCACCCGCACCCCCAGTGACCCCATCGCGTCCTTGTACGCTTTAGAGGGGAACGCCGGACCTTGGTCAGAATGGAAGGTGCCACAGGCAAAAATTCCCACAAAGACACGCAAATCCCTTATGACATTTCAAGCGTCAGCACTCCGTTGTGGCCAAACCCAGTTGAAACGTGTGCACGAATCCACTGCAACTATGATGTACTTATACGCAGTGTCAGAAGAAAATGGACCGCAGTGATCCAGGTAAACACACCCAAAAGGTCTGTTAGAAATGCAGAGCGGTGTTTGTGGTGGTCGTGTAACCGTGGAAGGCTTAATTTGCTGACAAACGTCACAAGAAAGCACATAAGTACGGGTCTGTTTATATAAACCACGCCACCAGTAACGCTGCTGCAAGATGGAAACCGTCGCAGACACGCCAGCATGGGCCGAAGCCAAGCCTTCGTGTGCGGCCGTTATCAAGGAAGGTCTGCGGTCCGCGTTGGGAATCAGCCGATCACCAACGTCTGGAATTCTTACGTAAGGAACCTGTTCGGGACCTAATTGATAAGAGTATTTGGAAGGGAAACCCCGTGGGTAATTAGCACCTTCCTTTGTGGCAGCAATAGCTGCCAAAATATCATTATCTATTTTAGTCATGGATCTTGTAACTGCTGCTACTGAGCATGTGGCTACTGCTGATTTGGCAGCTTCATCTGCCAAACCGTTACCGACAGCGTGTGCGCCCACACGCTGGTGGCCAAGAGTGTGAATCACCTGTGTGAGAGGCAAACGTTGTTTAAGATCTGCCACTCGAACCCAAAGCATTTTATGCTTAATTGTGCTGCCTTTTGCATCTCTATAGTCGTTTTACGACCAAAAGAATAGATTGTCATTGAAAGATTGAACACAGTAGTAAGAATCGCATACAATAAGGGTTGTCACGTTTGGATTAGCGAACTCAAGTGCGAGCACCAAAGCACGCAGCTCGGCCAATTGTGCAGTACTATCTCTTAGTGCCTGTGTGTGCACTCCAGTCGATTTGAACTCACCGTTCACCATGGTACCTGCAACAATAGCACATGCTGCTGAATAAGCATGCTTGGAACCCGTGGCCGGTTGTGCCGAACCATTGGTATAGATAATACATTCGTACTCCTCAAGCGGGAGCAAGGACAGAGGAGGAGGATGAACAAATTCATACTGTAAGAACTCCTGTGTCTGAAGAGAAGAATCAAAAATAAACGTGACATCCGGAGACGTCAGAGATGTAGCCCATTGTATCCTACGGGGGTGCAATGCCTTAGAGTTCGGTACACTTGCCTTTGTCACTGCCTCAAGGGCAGGATATGGTGTTACCACCAAAATGCATTTTCCCTGTGCCAGTGCGCGTTCCTTCAGAATCGCCATTTGCACTGCAGTCAAAACTTTCTCCACAGGGGAAAAGCGCAACTCCGCTGAAGTGTAAAGATGTGACTTGTATGCAATCGGTACTGTGTCACCTTCGTTAAAGGTTAAGTACGTGAAACCCACTGCCCTTGGAACGATTCTAATCACCAGATTTGTATGGTTATGACGAGTCAACAAGAATTTAGATTCAAGTAGATCAGACTGCAAAGATTGCAGTATAGAGGAATGCTCGGGAAGCCAGCATGACTTCGAAAAGTTAGGTTGTATCAAGGCATAAAGAGGCTTGATACGCTGGGCATATTCGGGAATGTAAGTACGCCCGAAGTTTAGAAAACCCAATAATGACTCAAGCTTCTTCAGGGTGGTTGGAGGGCACAAAAGTGCACACTTCTACAAGAAATGGGGAGCTAAGCCCTTACCTTCATTGTTGAGCTCATAGCCCAAAAACAAAACGGTAAAATCAGCAATGTGTGATTTGGCAAAATTAAATTTGTATCCTAAGACCGCAAATTCAAGAATAATGCGGACTACACGTGAAAGATGCGGCCATAATTCGCCGTCTGTCAGATAGATATCGTCGACGTAGGAACACGCATCTGGGTCTATGCTGTCCAACAGAGAGACAACACGAGCGGCAAAGACACCCGGGCTGTTCTTGTAGCCCATGGGTAAATGCCGGAATTTGATTTGTTTACCACCGGAAGTGAAAGCGCTCCATTGGCTGCACTCCGGGGACAAGTTGTGCGTGTAAAATCCATTGGATAGGTAAAGTGTCGTTTTATATTTTTTATGAACCAGACTGTCTACAAGCGCAGAACTGTGGGTATTTTGTACCGCAAAGGTCCGACAGTGAGAGTTCAAATGTCGGTAATCCAATACTAGGCGATACGATCCATCGGGTTTAGAAACCGTGAAAAGGGGATTATTCATTGGTGATACGCATGTTTCAATTACTCCTTGATATTCTAACTGTGTCAGAATGTCGGAAACGGGACCTTTAGCTTCCCGCCGGATGGGATATTGGGGTTGTGGCAGCGACCACAAGAGAATATCATGGGGGGGAGAGTCTTCATCCCAGCCCACGTGATTACGGTATAACTCCGGAGCCAGGGCCCCAGCCCATTCAGCTGCGAGAGCCTCCGCTTTGTCCTTGGGGACATGACGAGAAAAGCTCGGAAGGATTACCTCCTCCCCTCTACGCGCAGCAAGTACGAATGGGGGCGGCCAATCCGCCTCTGCCAACAGAATGTCGTAAGAAGAGGTCAGATTCTCCCAAAAAATTGCTTTAATAACACGCTGTATGTCACCTTCAATTTGAAGGACAATATTAAATAGTCTGTCATGGGGTGCCACTCGGGTGTCAGCTGTCTCAACAGTAATGAATGTATCAGTTGCTGTCGCCTCCACATGAGGACGTAGCGCCTCCTGCAATATGGTAACTTCTGCGGCGCTGTCTAGGAGCGTCACTGCCCACGTCCAATTCAGGAGTCTCGTTCTCACCGTCTGTGGCATACCTCGCTGTTACAGCTGCAACTTTCTTCTTCTGAAACTGTGGGCGAGAACGTGGAAATTCTTCGGGTTTCCCTTGGACTTGTGGTCGAGGTTGGTCTCGTTCCTGTGGAGCCTCACGACCCCTGCCTCTATCCTGGCGTTCTCCTCCACCAGTCTGGGAGGTCGATGGTGCCTGTGAAGAACGAGGAGAACGCGGATCAGGGACTTGAAATCTTTCTGCAGATTTAATTCTTGCTCTGTCGCGCAAATCATAAGTGCGTTCAGAAGATACGGAAACCAGGGATGCGCCACACGACCCTGGTTTCTTCTGTTGCCTACCCTGTTTCTTCAACCTCCAGTTCTTTTTAGTAAAGAACGGTCTCTCATCTTTCTCAGACTGAGTTTTTTGTTGTGGCTGTGATTGAGTTTGCGTTTTAGCAAAAGGCTTAACTCCCAGACTATTGCGGCCAATGGTTTTATAAGCCTGTGCAATACTTTTCGGTAATTCGCGTGGCCTGTCCGGTTCTGGGACTAAAGCCAAAGCATTAGCTACTTGAAAGTTAACTGCATCGCCCTTGACGTTCTCAAGGATTAAATCAGCCACTACATAGAACACTCCCACCAGTCTCATCCCCAATTCCACAGCCGCTTCCGGGCCATGCTCATCCTGCACTCGTTTAATTACAGAGGGGAGAACTGTCATGGAAGGAGTGCCGAAACACTTCGCATATACTGCCGCGAATACCTTGCCCCAGTTGTTGCATTCTGCCAACTCGGGAATTAAGTCTTTTGGCAAACTGATCGTTAAAATCCTGTGTTTTTCCACAGGAGAAGAATTTGGAAAAACTGCCTCCAGCTGGTCAAATTTTTCTGCAAGCCAATAAGGCAAATCGTCCTTATTTTGTGGGCACTTGCCCATCACCGAATTAACCATGACAGGACTTATGGTTACACCGCCCGGTCCAGCTGGATGCACCGCAACTCCAGGAGGGGCTCCCTGAACGTTGCCAGTAACATATTGCACTAAAGCTCTGTGAACGTGTATCAAAGACGTATGTAATTCACGCAGTTCAGCAACCGCTAGCGTCAGATAACGCGGATGTGGGGTATACCCGGCCAAAACTGGCCAAGTGGCCCCGTCTATAGATAGGGGGCCTAAACGAACCGGGGTGACCGGATGTGGGAGGGTGCCATTAAACCAAATACGGTGTTGCCATGCCGTAAGTGGTACTTCGAGAGCCTGATAAGGCCGATAAGCATTGGGTAGGGCAGTGAGAGTGTACTCATGGAACAAATCGTCCGTTCCATCCACCGCCGGAGAAGTGACCCAAGAGTAAAACACCTCAAAGTGGTGAGCCGGGTCAGCCTGCATCACAAAGATGAGTGAGACACCCGCGTCAGGCACTCCATAAGCCAGTAAATGAGCCCGGAGCGCAGCGCGGCTATGTGCCGGTATATTTATATCTGCCATTAAGACCAGAAATGATCGACAACCTAATGTGAGGCAGCACTATATAGGGTTTACTTAAACACCTTTTAATAACTTCAAGCTTGAAAGAACCTATAAAAACGACAATATAGGAGGTATCACCCTCACACACGTTTCCGGAAGCGTATGCGAAGGGTGTTGTGGACAAGCACAAGTACTACTCAAGCGTCTCGCAGATAAGCAGCCCACTACGTTGGTGGCGCCATGTTGTAGGGATTCTGCACATACACAGAGCTATGCACAGGATAATAGGACCTCAGAGTTTAGTGGTGAACCAACCATGCACCTTAGTACCCACAATCCCAATCCGACTAGCTTTAGCGTCTCATTAGCAGCGATGCTACCAATGATTAGACAACCCAGAACACGGTCTCTCTCTCTCTCAGGACTCGCGGGAGCAAGAACGCCCTTTCATAACTCACTCATACCTGTCCACAACGTGCGTAATAAGAGACACAGTATATTTTAAAATGTTTATTTCAACTATCGTGCTCAAAGATACAATACACGTGCCAGTACTATCAGCATAATGCATAAGGATAAAATAATAAGCATAGTTACAATTCCATAGAATACAAACGGGGAAATCATTTCATAAAGCAGTGGATATAGGGCTAAATGACCTTACCACCCTCCCCGTGCTATTAACTAGTTTATTATAAAAATAGAAGACCTCTGGGCATTGTCAGGCGGACCGTCATACCTCAATATCTAGATGCAAGGTTTACATCATAAGACAAGCACAGCTCTTCTCCCTGGAAAGGTTTTTCTCCAAGTGCCACAAACAGCGAGATCACAATATTAAAAGCACACGAATTTCTCCAGTGCAGCTGTACTTAGTGTTATGTCTAAGTGCGAGGGACTGGCCAGATCAGCAAGAACAAGGGACGTTGTTTTTCGACCTTGTACATGTTGTGCAGACGAAACCCACAGGGAACAGGAGAAAAGGTGAAAGGCAGAAAGGCAGACAGTTCTAATATAGCCGGGCACAAGCAGAGGCTGGAAAAACAAAGTCACAAAGTAACGGGCGCAAAAAGGCATCATGGCAGCCAGGCCTAAGCCAACTTAGCAATGCAGACCATGAGGCCACAAACCACATGACACTACCATGCTAGATCAGCGGCCTCTGGTGATCTTTGAAAGTGACTGGATGTAATGCATGAACTGAAATGCAATGAGTGGGAGAAGCCTTCTCAAGGAAGGTTCAGGGAAGGGTCAGGGTGTTCTAAAGAATAACATTTTTTAACCAGTTTTATGCACCTTAAGGATGCATCTAGTCATAGTGATTACTGAACGGAAGTGGAAGTCTTGACAGAAGGGAAATGGTAGTGTGTATAATGTAGGCCTCCAAATTATGAAGACAGCCGGTACTATTGTTGGTGTTGCTTGTGTTCAGAGTGGGTACCTTGTGAGGCAGTCGGAGCTGGGCTGTTCATATTGGAACAGAAAGACTGGTTCCTGTCTGAAGTGGAATACTGGGTGAAAAGGTACAGATTGGAATGTGCCTCAAACTACTGCAAGTGACTGAGACCTTTTCGAGCAGCTCACCCACCGCACTTGTGTTTTCGTCTGTTTACATTACAGCACATGATATTGTGGTTGTAATGTAACATGTAACATCAGGAAAGAAAATGATTTAAGAAGTTTGACCAAGAGTTCTAGAATGCATCTTTCCTTATACTGGAAGTATGCTCTATGTTCACAAGTATAATGTGCAGAGGTAGGCAAGCCAGGAAATTAATAGAATGACCAGCGCCAGAATAGAGCATGAGTCTTTCTTGGCTTTAAGAGCCATACAATGTCAACATATGTGGCTTGTGCATCAAACATCTTAAAAATATGATACAGCCTGTTGAAAATTAAAAATAAAAATACTGCTTTAATGTGAAGGCAATATTTGTTAGTACATTATATTATATTATTGACTTGTGTGACATTAATTTGAAATGACTGTTTCTAAACATGTACTTGCAAACAGTCATTCCCGACTACCATGTATACCATTCCATTAGGAATGCTAGACAGGATTAAAGTGCTTGTGCTCCCCCTTTAATCATGGTTGAAATGGCTAATCCTAATTGACATATTTAACTTGCCTATAGGTCCCTAGTAAATGGTATAAATAATGTACCCAGGGCCTGGAAGTTAAATGCCACCTGTGGAGTGCAGCACCTATTGTGCTCCCCACAGAGTGAGCCTAGAAAACATGGGTTCAGGCCTAGCATGTGTAGCCAGACAGCAGCAACTTGATCCCCGCTGAACAGATCTGACAAAATCACCCTTTTGTCGGACAGGAAAACCTGATTTTAAATATTAAATAAGTCATCCCTAAGAACACCATGCTGCCCGTAAGGTAGGGTGCATAATACTTATGAGGGGATCATTTGTGACATTAGAAATGGCATGTTTCACCAGGGACTGGGCCCAAAATGACACTGTCAATGGTCAAGATGTAACTGGCACATAGGAAGTCAAAGTATATATTCCACTTTCATCTATAACTTTGACCTGTCTGTACCAGCTACAGACTCCATTGCACAAAGTATTTTTATATTTACTAGTAATACAATCTAAGGCTGAAGTTGGATTTTTATTAACCCCTTCGATGCTTATGACGAGCTGGACTCGTCATGGCACTCAGTGGTCGTGTGCTCATGACGAGTCCAGCTCGTCATAAGACCCACCCACGGGGAAGCGCTGGCGCTCCCCCGTGGGAATCCGATCGTTGGTTTTTTGGGGGAAGGCAGGGGAAGGGCTTCCCCTGCCTCCCCCGCTCCCCTCAATGACGCCAGCGCGCAAGGCGCGCTGACGTCATTGGAGGTTTCCTTTGTTCCCGCGACGCGCTGGAAGCCATTTGCTTCCAGCGCGTCGGGAATAAGGTGAGTTTTGGCTCCGGGGAGGGGGGTTTGAAACAAAAGAGGCATCGAGGGAAAGGAAAGGGTTTTCCTTTCCCCCGATGCCTCTTTTGTGCATTCCTGCTGCACGATCATGCGATCGTGCAGCAGGAATGCCCACTAGACACCAGGGATTTTTTTTTTTTTTTTTTAAACTTGAAAATACTGTTTTGGGGAGCGGCCCCTTGGGCAAGGGTCGCTCCCCTTTTGGGGGCCATATGTTTTTTTTATAAATTGGGAGAATGGGGCCTTGAATCGGGTTACCCATGGAGCGCAATATGGCAGGCAGAGAGAGGGTGATGGCAAGTGTTGTGCACTGGCCTGGCAGGTTGCTGGCAGTGCATACACCACCCCCCGTGTGTGGCAGCCCGGGCTGAAACAGCTTCCGGGCACACACACATGTGCATGATATAGAGGTATACTGCAATAAGTGGCACTCAGAACACAATGAAGAGCGAACTAGAGGGGGCTGAGAGTGAAAGTATAGTGTCTTTGGAAGAGAAGAGATTTGAGGTCAGCTTTGAAGATCCGGGTAGAGGAGGTGGCACGGAGCAATGGGGGAAGCGATTCTCACCGGATTGCGCCATCGATCTTTCCCTTTTGAAGACGGGTGGGGTGCGCGCAAGCAGAAGCTTTTCCGCATTGCGAGCCACCGGACAATTTCAATTTATTCACCAGGTAACGAGGGGAGGACGTGTGTAAGGCTTTGTGTGTGATGCAGGCAGTTTTGTAAATAGATCTTGCCTCGATCGGAAGCCATCGAAGAGAGGACAGGATAGGAGTGACGTGGTCGCTTCGTTTAGACCCTGAAATGAAGCGAGCTGCTGAATGGAGGATGGATTTGAGAGGGAGAGGTGGGATTTGGGTAGGCCCGTCAGAAGAGAATTGCAATAATCCAGTCTTGAGAGAACCAGAGATTGTACCAAGGTTTTTAAGTCTTTCTCCGGGAAGAACCGACGGATACCCCATAGAAGGCGCAACTGGTAACGTGCGTTCTTAGCAATAGAGTTGATGTGGGAGATTAGGTTGAGTCTTTTGTCAAGAATGACACCTAGGGATTTAGCGCTGTCGACAATGATGGGTTTGTTGTTGAGTAGGTTCAGCTGATCCATCCAAGATTGAACAGGAGGAGGTGAGAGAGAGGTAGAGAGGAGGAGGAATTCAGTTTTGGCGGGATTCAGAATGAGTTGGTGAGCTAACATCCAGTTGTGAATAGAGTTGAGAGTAGAGTTGAGTAGTCAGAGATCATGTGCGGAAGATAAAGGTATCTTCCCACTAGTCCACCAGGCATTTATTTGTGGAGAGTGACCCCTTGGGTGGCAGAATAGCAGTATGTTTTTAGGCCCATCTGCCCCCAAGGAGGGCAGAAGCCACTAGACACCAGGGTTTTTAAATTTTTGTGTTGGGGAGTGGCCAAAAGGGCAAGGGTTGCTCCCTTTTACGGGGGTGAATATTTTATTTATACTCTTTGGCCCACCTACCCCTTAGCTTGGCTGGTGGATTGTGTGTGGACTGGTGCATTATTTGCATATGTGATTGTAATTTTTTTTTCTCCTTTTATTCTAGTGTAAAGCTTTTGATTCCTGTTTGCGGTTTCGGCAGTGGTTGTTCTGCAGTTTTGCGTAATTGCATTTATTTGGTAAGAAAAATATTTTTGTTGTGTGTACTCCAAATGAGTATTATTGTCATGCATGAATGAATTTTTTGTAAGTGGTGTCATAATGGCAGCATATTTGTTAGTGTTCAGAGCATGAAATTCTTTGCGATGTTTTGCATTGTCTTATGTGTAATTTTTTTCTTCTTCTTTTTTAGTGGGATATTGTTGATCCTTACTGTGTCTGTGCAGAGTAGGTGGTGGTGAGTCTAGCTGCTTCTGTCACGTGAGTGGTATAGTGTTGGAGTATATAGGTCTTTGTGATAAAGCTACATTTTGTTTATTTCTTTTTTTACAAAGGGTTTGTTGTTGTTGACTTGTTTGACAAGTAACCTTTATTAGTAAGCATTATGGCTAGCCGTAGAATTACTGCTCAGCAGGTGGTTGGTTTGCTTCTTGAATCTTCCTCTGAGCAGGATTATGAGACTGACAGTGCGTCTGAGGGAGAGGAGGGAGGGGAAGATTCAGGCAGTGAGTTTTCTCTCCACATGGAATCATCGGATGATGAAGGTACTCTCAGTGCAGATGAAGTGCCTGTTTTAGAGGAGGATACTACTGTGCCGATGGTGCAAGAGGCATCTGGATTGCAGCCTGGGGCTGCTAGGCTTCCTACTGGAAGTGCTGGACTCTGGGTTGATCCAAACATGGTGCAGCCGGTGTTGCCTGCCTTTAGTGGTTATGCAGGGTGTAGAGTGGATTGTGAACATTATTTGCCTATACAGTATTTTCAGTTGTTTATGGATGATGTATTTTTGGATGAGATTGTTGAGCAGACTAATTTGTATGCTGAACAGTTTTTGAGGGACAACAGTGCCAGACTTAGGCCCCATTCTAGAGCTACCCGGTGGAGTCCCACAAATCTGGAAGAGATGAAGAAGTTTTTGGGTTTGACTTTTTTGATGGGTTTGATAAGGAAGCCGTCCATGGGTTCATATTGGTCTACCAGTCCCTTGATGGCAACGGCCATATTTCCTGCAGTTATGACTCGTGATCGGTATTTACTTTTGCTTCGGATGCTGCATTTTGTTGATAATGGTTTGGCGTTGCCACGAGATCACCCTGAATGTGACCGTCTTTTAAGATTCGGCCTGTTCTTGATCACTTTGTAGATCAATTTTCAGAGATCTATACTCCAGGGAAAGAAATATCTATTGATGAGTCTTTGGTCCTGTTCAAGGGCCGTTTGGTTTTTAGGCAGTACATTCCGAGCAAGAGGGCACGCTATGGAATTAAGCTGTATATGTTGTCTGAGAGTAGGACAGGATATGTTTTTAATTTGCGTGTGTACACTGGTAGGGATTCCACTATTGACCCCCTGGTTGTCCGTCCACTTTTGGAGTTTCAGAGAAAATTGTGTGGGATCTTGCTAGAGGACTGTTTAACAGAGGCCACCATTTGTACCTTGATAACTTCTACACTGCTGTGCAATTGTTTAAGGAATTGTTCAAAGTGGACACTTTTGCTTGTGGCACAATCCGCTCTAACCGTAAAGGTTATCCAAAAGAGCTTGTTTGCAAAAACTTCAGAGGGAACAGTGCAGTGCCTTGCGTAGTGAGGAACTGCTAGCAGTGAAATTTGTGGACAGGAGGGATGTGTACATGCTGACTACCATCCATGATGAGAGTACTTCACCTGTGGCTGTTTGGGGTCAGATTGCTGAAGTGCGCAAACCTGTGTGCATTTTAGACTACAATAAGCACATGGGTGGTGTTGATAGAGTAGATCAGAGGTTGGAACCTTACACTGCTATTCGTAAGGCTTACATTTGGTATAAGAAGTTGGCCATCCATCTCTTCAATTTAGCAACTTTCAATGCTTTTGTTGTGTTCAAGGAGTGTTCTCCTGCGTCAAAGTTGACTTTTGTTCAGTTTCAGCAGTCTGTCATAGGCAGCCTTGTTGTTGTGGAACAGGCAAGTGTTCCTAGAGTTGGAGTGGTGGAGGATGTGGCTCGATTGAAAGATCGCCACTTTCCTGATCACATTCCTCCTACACCCTCAAAAGACTTTCCCACTAGGAGATGTAGAGTCTGTTGGCGAAGAGGTACGCGGAAGGAGACTCGAATGTACTGCCCCCCTGAGTGTCCTTCTAACCCTGGGCTGTGTGTGCCTGCTTGTTATAGAGCGTACCACAAGCAAAAGAATTATTGGGAGCAACCATGAGTGGTAAAGTGAACTGCCTGGTCTGTAATGTTTAAGAATTGTTGTTCTGTTTCAAGGTTGGCATTAGTGCAATGTATTTAGTTTCTGATTTTGTGTTAGTAGATTTGTATCTATTTGCAATTTGTTTGTGTTTTCTTTTTTGTATAAAAAAATCCAAAATGTGATGGTGGTGTGTGTAGGCTGGTGCTTGGCTGGCGGTGTGCGTGGAGTGGCGCTTGGCTGGCGGTGTGCGTGGAGTGGCGCTTGGCTGGCGGTGTGCGTGGAGTGGCGCTTGGTTGGCGGTGTGCGTGGAGTGGCGCTTGGCTGGCGGTGTGCGTGGAGTGGCGCTTGGCTGGCGGTGTGCGTGGAGTGGCGCTTGGCTGGCGGTGTGTGTGGAGTGGCGCTTGGCTGGCGGTGTGCATGGAGTGGTGCTTGCCTGGTGGTGTGCGTGGAGTGGCTCTTGGCTGGCGGTGTGCGTGGAGTGGCGCTTGGCTGGCGGTGTGCGTACAGTGGCACTAGGCTGGCGGTGTGCGTGGAGTGGCGCTTGGCTGGCGGTGTGCGTGGAGTGGCGCTTGGCTAGCGGTGTGCGTGGAGTGGTGCTTGGTTGGCGGTGTGCGTGGAGTGGCGCTCGGCTGGCAGTGTGTGAGTAGTGACTTGCTGCTGGTCACTACACACACTGCTCGCCGCGCGACACTCCACGCAATCCATCAGCTTGTGTGGTTGCTGTGTTAGGAATGTGGGCGTGTGAAAGTGATGGGCCCTTGAATGGCGCTGTCTGCTGGTGTGAGTGTTGTAATGTGATGGGCCCGCGGCTGGTGGTGTGAATGGTTTTGTATTTGTCACACGTATGAAAGGTGTATGAATGGCCTGTAAAGAGGTTGGTGCCTTGTCGTGGCTTTACAGCTCACGAGCTGTGAGTCAATGGTTCAGTTTCTCGTCCTTTCAATTATTAACAGTGCATTTCATTTTTGTGAAATCACTTGTTAATACAATTGTATATACTGAACCATCACTCACCCTCGTGCCAAATCCAACCAGTATGTGTGTGTGGAGGATTAGATGGCTGTGCAGTAATATTTTTTTTGTCTTTCTCAAGCAGGGTGTACCTTGTCCCTTTTTGTGAATGTTGTAATGTGTTTGTTTTGTGCCTGGTGGTGTGAATGGTCTTGTGTGTATCACGTATGAAAGGTGTGTGAATGGCCTGTAAAGCGGTTGGGGCCTTGACGTGGCTTTACAGCTCACGAGCTGCGAGTCACTGGTTCAGTTTTTTGTCCTTTCAATTATTGACAGTGCATTTCATTTTTGTGAAATCTCTTGTTAATAAAATTGTATATACTGAACCATCACTTGCCCACGTGCCAAATCCAACCAGTATGTGTGTGTGCTTGAGGAATAGATGGCTGTGCAGTAATCTTTGTCTTTTTAGTCTGTCTGCCAAGGTGTACATTCCGTCTAAGAATAACCTACCAACTGTAGATATTGTCGTAAACGAAACACCCATGGGAGTACATGGTGATATCTCTCTTGTGGATCCCAACAAGTTATGGTACCCACAATGTCCTGCAAACCTCAAAATGTCTGTCACATTTTCATTGCAATATTGTGCCAAAATTTTCACGCTGCAGAAATAAACAACACATTATCTCAAAATGACCTGGTTTTGCAAGGGGGTCACCTGGGTTTTGGCCCGGGGCTCGGCGGCCACCTAGGGAAACCTACCAAACCCACACATTTCTGAAAAGTAGACACCCGGGGGATTCCAGGGAGGTATGGCTTGCGTGGATCCCCCAACATTTTCTTACCCAGAATCCCCTGCAAACCTGACATTTTTCTGAAAAAATCCCTTTTTCACACATTTTTGTGTGGTAAAGTTGTGGCATCACCGGGCTGACACAAATTTCCTACCACCCAGCGTTCCCCCAGGTCTCCCGATAAAAATGGTGCCTCACTCGGGTGGGAGGCCCAAGTACCCGCGACAGGCAAGGGCCCACAACGTATTGAGGCGACCTCAAAATGGCCTATCACAAAACGACCTGGTTTTGCAAGGGGGGTCCCATGACGTTTTGGCCCGGGGCTCGGCAGCCACCTAGGGAAACCTACCAAACCCACACATTTCTGAAAAGTAGACACCCGGGGGATTCCAGGGAGGTATGGCTTGCGTGGATCCCCCAACGTTTTCTTACCCAGAATCCCCTGCAAACCTGACATTTTGCTGAAAAAATCCCTTTTTTCACACATTTTTGTGTGGTAAAGTTGTGGCATCACTGGGCTGATACAAATTTCCTACCACCCAGCGTTCCCCCAGGTCTCCCGTTAAAAATGGTGCCTCACTCGGGTGGGAGGCCCAAGTACCCGCGACAGGCAAGGGCCCACAACGTATTGAGGCGACCTCAAAATGGCCTATCACAAAACGACCTGGTTTTGCAAGGGGGGTCCCATGACGTTTTGGCCCGGGGCTCGGCGGCCACCTAGGGACACCTACCAAACCCACACATTTCTGAAAAGTAGACACCCAGGGGATTCCAGGGAGGTATGGCTTGCGTGGATCCCCCAAAGTTTTCTTACCCAGAATCCCCTGCAAACCTGACATTTTGCTGAAAAAATCCCTTTTTTCACACATTTTTGTGTGGTAAAGTTGTGGCATCACCTTGCTGACAGAAATTTCCTACCACCCAGCGTTTCCCCAGGTCTCCTGATAAAAATGGTGCCTCACTCGGGTGGGAGGCCCAAGTACCCGCGACAGGCAAGGGCCCACAACGTATTGAGGCAACCTCAAAATGGCCTACCACAAAACGACCTGGTTTTGCAAGGGGGTCCCATGACGTTTTGGCTCGGGGCTCGGCGGCCACCTAGGGAAACCTACCAAACCCACACATTTCTGAAAAGTAGACACCCGGGGATTCCAGGGAGGTATGGCTTGCGTGGATCCCCCAACGTTTTCTTACCCAGAATCCCCTGCAAACGTGACATTTTGCTGAAAAAATCCCTTTTTCACACATTTTTGTGTGGTAAGTTGTGGCATCATCTTGCTGACACAAATTTCCTACCACCCAGCGTTCCCCAGGTCTCCCGATAAAAATGGTGCCTCACTCGGGTGGGAGGCCCAAGTACCCGCGACAGGCAAGGGCCCACAACGTATTGAGGCAACCTCAAAATGGCCTACCACAAAACGACCTGGTTTTGCAAGGGGGTCCCATGACGTTTTGGCCCGGGCTCGCGGCCACCTAGGGAAACCTACCAAACCCACACATTTCCGAAAAGTAGACACCCGGGGATTCCAGGGAGGTATGGCTTGCGTGGATCCCCCAACGTTTTCTTACCCAGAATCCCCTGCAAACCTGACAGTTTGCTGAAAAATCCCTTTTTCACACATTTTTGTGTGGTAAAGTTGCGGCATCACCGGGCTGACACAAATTTCCTACCACCCAGTGTCCCCCCAGGTCTCCCGATAAAAATGGTGCCTCACTCGGGTGGGAGGCCCAAGTACCCGTGACAGGGGCCCACAACGTATTGAGGCGACCTCAAAATGGCCTATCACAAACGACCTGGTTTTGCAAGGGGTCCCATGACGCTTTGGCCCGGGGCTCGCTGGCCACCTAGGAAACCTACCAAACCCACACATTTCTGATAAGTAGACACCTGGGGATCCAGGGAGGTATGGCTTGCGTGGATCCCCCAACGTTTTCTTACCCAGAATCCTCTGCAAACCTGACATTTTGCTGAAAAATCTCTTTTCACACATTTTTGGGTGGTAAAGTTGTGGCATCACCTTGCTGACACAAATTTCCTACCACCCAGCGTTCCCCCAGGTCTCCCGATAGAAATGGTGCCTCACTGGTGGGAGGCCCAGGTACCCGTGACAGGCAAGGGCCCACAACGTATTGAGGCGACCTCAAAATGGCCTATCACAAAACGACCTGGTTTTGCAAGGGAGTCCCATGACGTTTTGGCCCGGGCTCAGCGGCCACCTTGGGAAACCTACCAAACCCACACATTTCTGAAAAGTAGACACCTGGGGATTCCAGGGAGGTATGGCTTGTGTGTATCCCCCAACGTTTTCTTACCCAGAATCCCTGCAAACCTGACATTTTGCTGAAAAAATCCCTTTTTCACACATTTTCTGTGGTAAGTTGTGGCATCACCGGGCTGACACAAATTTCCTACCACCAGCGTCCCCCAGGTCTCCCGATAAAAATGGTGCCTCACTCGGGTGGGAGGCCCAAGTACCCGCGACAGGCAAGGCCCCACAACGTATTGAGGCGACATTAAAATTGCCTATCACAAAATGTTGTGGGACCTTGCCTGTCGCGGGTACTTGGGCCTCCCACCCGAGTGAGGCACCATTTTTATCGGGAGACCTGGGGGATCGCTGGGTGGTAGGAAATTTGTGTCAGCCCGGTGATGCCACAACTTTACCACACAAAAATGTGTGAAAAAAGGGATTTTTTTCAGCAAAATGTCAGGTTTGCAGGGGATTCTGGGTAAGAACACGTTGGTGGATCCACGCAAGCCATACCTCCTGGAATCCCCGGGTGTCTACTTTTCAGAAATGTGTGGGTTTGGTAGGTTTCCCTAGGTGGCCGCCGAGCCCCGGGCCAAAACGTCATGGGACCCCCTTGCAAAACCAGGTCGTTTTGTGATAGGCCATTTTGAGGTCGCCTCAATACGTTGTGGGCCCTTGCCTGTCGCGGGTACTTGGGCCTCCCACCCGAGTGAGGCACCATTTTTATCGGGAGACCTGGGGGACGCTGGGTGGTAGGAAATTTGTGTCAGCCCGGTGATGCCACAACTTTACCACACAAAAATGTGTGAAAAAGGGATTTTTTCAGCAAAATGTCAGGTTTGCAGGGGATTCTGGTAAGAAAACGTTGGGGGATCCACGCAAGCCATACCTCCCTGGAATCCCCCGGGTGTCTACTTTTCAGAAATGTGTGGGTTTGGTAGGTTTCCCTAGATGGCCGCCGAGCACGGGGCCAAAAACCCAGGTGAACCCCCTTGCAAAACCAGGTGGTTTTGAGATAGGCAATTTTGATGTCGCCTCACTACGTTTTGGGCCCTTGCCTGTCGCGGGTACTTGGGCCTCCCACCCGAGTGAGGCACCATTTTTATTAGGAGACCTGGGGGGACGCTGGGTGGTAGGAAATTTGTGTCAGCAAGGTGATGCCACAACTTTACCACACAAAAATGTGTGAAAAAGTGATTTTTTCAGCTAAAGTGAGGTTTGCAGGGGATTCTGGGTAAGGAAATGTTGGGGGATCCACGCAAGCCATACCTCCCTGGAAGCCCCGGGTGTCTACTTTTCAGAAATGTGTGGGTTTGGTAGGTTTCCCTAGGTGGCCGCGAGCCCCGGGCCAAAACGTCATGGGACTCCCTTGCAAAACCAGGTCGCTTTGTGATAGGCCATTTTGAGGTCGCCTCAATACGTTGTGGGCCCTTGCCTGTCGCGGGTACTTGGGCCTCCCACCCGAGTGAGGCACCATTTTTATCGGGAGACCTGGGGGACGCTGGGTGGTAGGAAATTTGTGTCAGCCCGGTGATGCCACAACTTTACCACACAAAAATGTGTGAAAAAAGAGGTTTGTTCAGCAAAATGTCAGGTTTGCAGGGGATTCTGGGTAAGAAAACGTTGGTGGATCCACGCAAGCCATACGTCCCTGGAATCCCCCGGGTGTCTACTTTTCAGAAATGTGTGGGTTTGGTAGGTTTCCCTAGATGGCCGCCGAGCACGGGGCCAAAAACCCAGGTGACCCCCCTTGCAAAAACAGGTGGTTTTGAGATAGGCAATTTTGATGTCGCCTCACTACGTTTTGGGCCCTTGCCTGTCGCGGGTACTTGGGCCTCCCACACAAGTGAGGCACCATTTTTATCGGGAGACCTGGGGGAACGCTGGGTGGTAGGAAATTTGTGTGAGGCCAGTGATGCCACACTTTCCCACACAAAAATGTGTGAAAAAAGTGATTGTTTCAGCTAAAATTGAGGTTTGCAGGGGATTCTGGGTAAGGAAAGGTTGGGGGATCAATGCAAGCCATACCTCCCTGGAAGCCCCCGGGTGTCTACTTTTCAGAAATGTGTGTGTTTGGTAGGTTTCCCTAGGTGCCGGCAGAGCTAGGGTTCACAAACTACAGATAGGCACTTTGCAAAAAAGGGTCATTTTTCACTGCGAAATTGAGGTGTGACCACATTGCGTTTTGCGCCGTTTCCTGTCGCGGGCACTAGGCCGACCCACACAAGTGAGGTATCATTTTTCTCATAAGACTTTGGGGAACGCGGGGTGGGTGGAAATTTGTGGATCCACGCAGATTCCAAAACTTTCCACCACAGAAATTTGGGGAAAATGTGTTTTTTTTGACAATTTTTTAGGTTTGCAAGGGATTCTGGGTAACAGAACCTGGTGGGAGGAAGTCAAGTCACCCCATCCTGGATTCCCCTTGGTGTCTAGTTTTCAAAAATGTATAGGTTTGCTAGGTTTCCCTAGGTGCCGGCAGAGCTAGGGTTCAAAAACTACAGCTAGGCACTTTGCAAAAAAAGGGTCATTTTTCACTGCGAAATTGAGGTGTGACCACGTTGCGTTTTGCGCCGTTTCCTGTTGCAGGCACTAGGCCGACCCACACAAGTGAGGTACCATTTTTCTCGTAAGACTTTGGGGAACGCGGGGTGGGTGGAAATTTGTGGATCCACGCAGATTCCAGAACTTTCCACCACAGAAATGTGGGGAAAATATGTTTTTTTTGACAATTTTTTAGGTTTGCAAGGGATTCTGGGTAACAGAACCTGGTGGGAGGCAGTCAAGTCACCCCATCCTGGATTCCCCTGGGTGTCTAGTTTTCAAAAATGTATAGGTTTGCTAGGTTTCCCTAGGTGCCGGCAGAGCTAGGGTTCAAAAACTACAGCTAGGCACTTTGCAAAAAAAGGGTCATTTTTCACTGCGAAATTGAGGTGTGACCACGTTGCGTTTTGCGCCGTTTCCTGTTGCAGGCACTAGGCCGACCCACACAAGTGAGGTACCATTTTTCTCGTAAGACTTTGGGGAACGTGGGGTGGGTGGAAATTTGTGGATCCACGCAGATTCCAGAACTTTCCACCACAGAAATGTGGGGAAAATGTGGTTTTTTTGACAATTGTTTAGGTTTGCAAGGGATTCTGGGTAACAGAACCTGGTGGGAGGAAGTCAAGTCACCCCATCCTGGATTCCCCTGGGTGTCTAGTTTTCAAAAATGTATAGGTTTTCTAGGTTTCCCTAGGTGTCGGCAGAGGTAAGGTTCAAAAACTACAGCTAGGCACTTTGCAAAAAAAGGGTCATTTTTCACTGCGAAATTGAGGTGTGACCACGTTGCGTTTTGTGCCGTTTCCTGTCGCGGGCACTAGGCCGACCCGCACAAGTGAGGTACCATTTTTCTCGGAAGACTTTGGGGAACGCGGGGTGGGTGGAAATTTGTGGATCCACGCAGATTCCAGAACTTTCCATCACAGAAATGTGGGGAAAATGTGGTTTTTTTTACCATTTTTTAGGTTTGCAAGGGATTCTGGGTAACAGAACCTGGTGGGAGGCAGTCCAGTCACCCCATCCTGGATTCCCCTGGGTGTCTAGTTTTCAAAAATGTATAGGTTTGCTAGGTTTCCGTAGGTGCCGGCAGAGCTAGAGTTCAAAAACTACAGCTAGGCACTTTGCCAAAAAAGGGTCATTTTTCACTGCGAAATTGAGGTGTGACCACGTTGCGTTTTGTGCCGTTTCCTGTCGCAGGCACTAGGCCGACCCACACAAGTGAGGTTCCATTTTTCTCGTAAGACTTTGGGGAACGCGGGGTGGGTGGAAATTTGTGGATCCACGCAGATTCCAGAACTTTCCACCACAGAAATGTGGGGAAAATGTGGTTTGTTTGACAATTTTTTAGGTTTGCAAGGGATTCTGGGTAACAGAACCTGGTGGGAGGCAGTCAAGTCACCCCATCCTGGATTCCCCTGGGTGTCTAGTTTTCAAAAATGTATAGGTTTGCTAGGTTTCCCTAGGTGCCGGCAGAGGTAGGGTTCAAAAACTACAGCTAGGCACTATGCAAAAAAAGGGTCATTTTTCACTGCGAAATTGAGATGTGACCACGTTGCGTTTTGCGCCGTTTCCTGTCGCGGGCACTAGGCCGACCCACACAAGTGAGGTACCATTTTTCTCGGAAGACTTTGGGAAACGCGGGGTGGGTGGAAATTTGTGGATCCACGCAGATTCCAGAACTTTCCACCAAATAAATGTGGGGAAAATGTGGTTTTTTTTACAATTTTTTAGGTTTGCAAGGGATTCTGGGTAACAGAACCTGGTGGGAGGCAGTCCAGTCACCCCATCCTGGATTCCACTGGGTGTCTAGTTTTCAAAAATGTATAGGTTTGCTAGGTTTCCCTAGGTGCCGGCAGAGCTAGGGTTCAAAAACTACAGCTAGGCACTTTGCCAAAAAAGGGTCATTTTTCACTGAGAAATTGAGGTGTGACCACGTTGCGTTTTGCGCCGTTTCCTGTCGCAGGCACTAGGCCGACCCACACAAGTGAGGTACCATTTTTCTCGTAAGACTTTGGGGAACGCGGGGTGGGTGGAAATTTGTGGATCCACGCAGATTCCAGAACTTTCCACCACAGAAATGTGGGGAAAATGTGTTTTATTTGACAATTGTTTAGGTTTGCAAGGGATTCTGGGTAACAGAACCTGGTGGGAGGCAGTCAAGTCACCCCATCCTGGATTCCCCTGGGTGTCTAGTTTTCAAAAATGTATAGGTTTGCTAGGTTTCCCTAGGTGCCGGCAGAGCTAGGGTTCAAAAACTACACCTAGGCACTTTGCCAAAAAAGGGTCATTTTTCACTGCGAAATTGAAGTGTGACCACATTGCGTTTTGCATCGTTTCTGTCGCAGGCACTAGGCCGACCCACACAAGTGAGGTACCATTTTTCTCATAAGACTTTGGGGAACACGGGGTGGGTGGAAATTTGTGGATCCACGCAGATTCCAGAACTTTCCACCACAGAAATGTGGGGAAAATGTGTTTTTTGGGACAATTGTTTAGGTTTGCAAGGGATTCTGGGTAACAGAACCTGGTGGGAGGCAGTCAAGTCACCCAATCCTGGATTCCCCTGGGTGTCTAGTTTTCAAAAATGTATAGGTTTGCTAGGTTTCCCTAGGTGCCGGCAGAGCTAGGGTTCAAAAACTACAGCTAGGCACTTTGCCAAAAAAGGGTCATTTTTCACTGCGAAATTGAGGTGTGACCACGTTGCGTTTTGCGCCGTTTCCTGTCGCAGGCACTAGGCCGACCCACACAAGTGAGGTACCATTTTTCTCGTAAGACTTTGGGGAACGCGGGGTGGGTGGAAATTTGTGGATCCACGCAGATTCCAGAACTTTCCACCACAGAAATGTGGGGAACATGTGGGTTTTTTGATACTTTTTTAGGTTTGCGAGGGATTCTGGGTAACAGAACCTGGTGGGAGGCAGTCAAGTCACCCCATCCTGGATTCCCCTGGGTGTCTAGTTTTAAAAAATGTATAGGTTTGCTACGTCTCCCTAGGTGCCGGCAGAGCTTGGGTTCAAAAACTACAGCTAGGCACTTTGCAAAAAAAGGGTCATGGATTTGGAATTCATCAAATGTGATAATTATCGTGTATTCAGTTTTTTTGTCAACAACATGTTGGTTTAACAAATGGTGTGATCTTTTTTAACTTTTATTGCACCTGTTAATTACCGGATGTGATAAGCATCGCACCACTTGTAATTGTGACCCCTTTGCAAACAGTATATACAGGGATCACACGTTTACAGGCAACTTGTAATATGTGGATTGCAAGGTTGGTTTTCGTTTGGATGATAAATGAAGAGTGAGAACTAGTTATTGTTCAAAACGAGTCTTGCTTTATTTATGCGTTTCCTGTACCTCCTACAATTGGATAGTCTGTCATGTAGAAGAGAAACAATGTAGGCAGGTATATAAATGTTTTTTAATGTCCTTGTCTTATCGTTACACATATTAAGTTTATTAAGTGCACATAGCAGTTGTAGGAATAGGCTGAAGGCATGAACAGGACATGCCTGTGCTTACATTAAACATTTTACATGTGAAGTTAGGTATATAGTCTTACCTTCCCTCACGCAATCGGCCTGCTATGACTTTTTCCATGTGTAGTGCACCACTTCCAACTGGTTCTTTCATTGACTCTGTCCCTGCTGCAGACAGCACAGCACAGCCTCGTGCCTCCGATCGCTGCTGTGTGCGGCTCTATGGCTCCTTCTGAGGTTATCAAGTTAATGTGTGTGCTTTTGACAGCACCATTTAACACCCAAAACAGGCGCATCGCCCCTTTCTGCGCCTGTACACTGGTGCAGAAAGGGAAGATGTGATAGCAGACACCCTCTTCAAGACATCAAGCGCTTTATCATACACTGTGTCTGAAATTCGGCTAAATTCAATAATTGATAAAGTCAATTGAAGTTTGCCTATAAAAATACCAAATTGTGCATTTGTAGAAACACACACACGTTTGTACAGCGCTAAGTTCTCCACTTGTGGCATCTTGGCACTGAATAACAGATATTAAGTCATACCCAGCTCAGTGCTGCTCATTTTATCGACCTTGGACAGATAAAAGGCTGAGTGGACCCTCCAGGATTCCTAACAGCGACCATGAAGTCGAAAACAGAAGGTTTATTCAGTAGAACTAAAGAATGCGGTTTCTTCTTTAGTGGCAAGTGTCATGAAAGCAGACTACTGAGAGGGTGAAATATGATAGCATTTCACCTTTCACAAACCTGCGTGAATTTATATGCTAAAGACGTTTACACAGTTTGATACAGTTAACCAATCCCTTCCCAGCTACCAGAGAATTCTTTTCTGCTTTCCAATCTTAGCTCTGGAAACTTTGGTTTATAAGGAAATTGTGTTTTTTTCCACATTCATTTGGCATGTTGTCAGTTCTTGTTTCCAGTCTGATGTTGATGACAGATGCCGTTCTGCAAGTATGCCACCGAGAGGAACAACACATTTGAAAAGCAATTTTACCTCCCTTGATCTCCGAGTAGCAAGATTAAAAGCGCTGTAATATGAAATGTCAGTTTTCGTACAGGGTCGCGCAGCAGAGATGCGGTGACGCCCCAGTACTTAATTTGTAAAAGAATAAGCGCCGGGGCCCAAAGTTTGTTTAGAAGCCTGCGGCCGGTGTTATTGAAGGTCGGGGCGCCGAATACCAAGGATGGAAAGTCATGATTCCACCTGAAGCCTATTTCATCCACCACTAGACACTCCTCACCTTTTAATCTCACTCTTGCAAGTTCTTTTTCATTCTTGCTTTCTCCTTTTGTCAATGTTTTTTTCCGTCTTTTTCTTCCTCCTTCTTCCCTCGTTTGTATTTTCTCTTTGCTTTTTCGAAGTCTGATGAGAAAAATAAGTACCAGCCCCCAAAAATGAGTGATGGGGGGCCCCCCGCCTACAACCACTGGCTAAAAATACTCTTCAACCTAAGTGCATAAACACCCCTGGACAAGACGATTTCACAGGAAACTTATAGTTCGGATTTTGCCACCCCCCCCAGTGCCTAATATTTTATCCGAGTAAGGCTCAGAACCTTCAGAACCTCTTTGATGGGTGCCAGTCGGAGACATATTTTCATTGCTTTAAATCCTAGGCCATGTCATATGAACGTTATATTGGTGCTCAAATAGTGCAATGCATTAATTTATTTTGCTGCTTTAGTAATCTGTGTTTGAGGTGGACGGAAGGTACAGCTAACAATGTCCCAGTACTTCGTTTGTAGATCTGGTGTGTAAAGAAAACTTTAAAGAAGAGCTTTGGATCAGCTCACTCCAGCCATTCAGCCCAGCGCTGAGTCACCCGGGTAAGGCAGGACACACCTCAACCCCCCTTGTGACTGTCTAGAGTGAATCACATCCCCTTCTCCTGTCAGTCTGAACCAGACGGTGAATACACAACCAGGCAGGGCACAAAGAGTCATAAGCACACAGAAATGCCCACTTCTAAAAGTGGCATTTCTAAAATAGTAATAACAAATCTGCTTCACCAATAAGCAGGATGTATTATTACTATTCCAAACATGGCACGCTAAGCCTATCATATCAAAAATGACCACTGAAGCACAAATCAGGGAATTCCCAATGAAAACCTATGAGAGGGCAGCCCCACAGCAGTAAGAAACCAAGTACGCTGTTTGTCACTACCAGGAATTGCCACATAGCTAAGGCACACATCCTACCTTTTACCTACACAGCACCCTACCCATAGGGCTAGCTAAGGCCTACCTTAGGGGTGACTTATATGCAGTAAAAGGGGGGTTTCAGACATGGCAACCACTTTAAGTGCCACGTCACTGCAGCAGCAAACTGCGCGTGCAGGCCCTGCAGCGGCAGAGGCCTGAGACAGGTTTGAAAGGCTACTTCGGTGGGTGGAGCAAGCAGTGCTGCAAGCCCACTAGTAGCATTTAATTTACAGGCCGTAGGTATATTGGATACCACTGTACAAGGGATTTACAGGTAAATGAAATATGCCAAACAGGTGTTGACCAATTTTACCAAGTTCACAAAAGAGAGCATATGCACTTTAGCACTGATCAGCAGTGGTAAAGTGCCCAGAGTCATAAAACCAACAAAAACATGTCAGAAAACATACAGGAGGAAGGCAAAACGTTTGGAGATAACCCTGCAAAAAGGGCCAGTTCCAACACAGATAAATGCACCTCACAATCAAAATACATGATAGTATGAGTTAGATGAGCAATACTGTTGTGAGGGGTTTCGTGACAGGTACAATGGACCATATGTACTAAGCATTTTAACAGTTGCAAATGCTGTTTCAGAGCTTTCAACCATTAAAACTCTTTTTCATATGTACTAATCCCATTATGATAGCTGGAAAGGTTTTTCTGAATAGATACTGATTTGTTATCTGAAAAGGGCATGCTGTAGGGATCCACTCCAAATACTGAATCAATATCTTAAGTATCAATGTTTTGCAACCTAAATCCAGTCATAAAATATCGAAAAGTTACCAACACCTCAAAGGAGGTAGTATCACATTTGCAAAAGAGAAGGTGTTCCCCTGGGGACCGCTGCCAAATCTTAAACCTTAAAAGACATGAGCACTTTAAGACAAATGGGCGAAATATTTGTTTTTTAAAGTTTATTAAACTTTATTAAAAATCTATCACAGACATGATGGCCTGCTGACCCTTAAAGGCCACCATCCCTGTGATTGTGGCCAATCACATTGAGTTGTAATTTGTAACCTATCTAATGAATATTAATTAGGCAGGTCGGATTGTTACTCAATTCGATTTGTTTTTTATGACCCGACCTAATGGTACACAGGTTGGTTCATAAAAATACTTACTAGTTGCAAAAACACTGGATGCAAATTGCATCCAGTATTTTTGCTGCAAGCAGTAAATAGTATATCTAGCCCCAAGTTCAGATCCAGCCTAAAAATAAAGAACTCAAGATGTAGTTAGTCCAAAAACATTGGTGTATAACTGGGTTAATTTTATTATAAGGAAAAAGACAGGAGTAAGAAAAAGAGTTAAGAACTATGGATTCAAAACGTTGTGATATAGCCCTCAATATGAAAATGTAGCAGAAGCCAAATACAGAAATATGTTAGCCGGTGCAAGGCACAAATGTACAAAGTAGTTCCCAATAGATGAGAAAGGGGTTGAAAAACAATAGTCCCTTTACAGATATTGCTATGTGAATAAACAACAGATCAGTGGCACTCCTCTACTGAATCATGTGTAACGTAACACCACTGTTTCTTCTATTTCTGAAGCTCCTAGCCCACAAAGGCAGGAGGGGAAATTGATGATGGATGTGTTATCTTACTGCAGATGAATTTCATGGTTTTCCCTTCTGCATTAGTCAGCTCCAACTTTGGGATGGCTTCTTCCGATCTCTTCTTCTCATCTCAGCTTGTATGTCCTCCCCATAAAGGTACTCACGTAGCTTTATTTCCAAATATTGATGCTTAAATGTTAGGCATGGAAAACATCAGTCTCCTTAGATTCTTTGACTTAGCAATTTAGACTTTTACAAGTCCCTCCATCAGAAACACTTAATATCAATACTAGAACTCCTTCTATAGATGGTTTAAGGATTGTGGTTTCCAGTTCCCGGAGAGTGGGAGTAGAGGGGTTCCAGGATGGGTTACACCTAAGACTTCCTTCCTTCTGTGAGAGTGCAATGGGAAGCCATCAATCTTGAGGGACCCCAGTGGCAGTTTTGTGTCTGTTGAGAGCTTAAGTTATAGAGTTCTCTGTGGTTTCATCTTGGAAAGGCCAGTCATGTGTTCCAGCTGTGACTTACCATTGGTGTTCGCATTTCCATAGGAGGCTTCTTTGTAACATTTGCATGAGGCTCCTCTTCAGCTCCTGATGTGAAATATGTTTTTTTCATGATGTCCTCAATGTCAGGTAGTCATTTACAGGTTCTGGGTTCATTAGTGATCAAGCCTCCATATTTAAGCTTCTTCAGGGAGTCTGGGTACATGATTTTTTGTCTGTCTTTGCAATCATAATGAGCAACAAAAAGGACTGCAAAGCTGGGAGCAAAAACTGGTCCCATTTATGTACCTTTTGTTTGCAGGTAGTTCTTGCTATTAGAGGAAAAATAGTTTTTTGTCAGAACCAGGAGAATAAGTTAAATAATGAACTAAGTGGGCAGATGTACTGGGTCAGTTTGGGCTTTAAGAATGACTTCAATCATCTTTCTACCTTCTTCATAGCGAGTGTTTGTGTAGAGAGATTCTATATTTAGTCGGCTGTATCCATTTATCTGCATTATTCGATTATGGCAGTATCATGCATTTATCATGAAACATATCAATGATATGTATGATATTATTCCAGTACTGGCTTTATCCTGCTGCTGAGTAACTTTCCTGTGTCCTTTCTTGTTCTAAAAGGTATTTTCATTTACTGTCATTTTTTCAAGACATTTACATTTTCCCAATCACTTTGTTTTTCCTCCCCTTTTTTTCAGGCCCACCCCTCCTTTCGCACACTACACTGCTTCATGTTAGCCCAGCATTTACTTGTAAGTGGCTTCCAAGGGCCTCTGGGCCCGTTTCTAGATATTTCGACAGTGTCCTGCTCAGTTTTGATCCAGCTGATAACAATTTTTTGATTTCCCTCATTCCACTAATGGAAGCTGATGGAGCAACAGAGACTCGTTTTTTAAATTAGCTACTGTCAGAAAATGGTTTAATAATTTGGGGGGTCCCTTACCAGCTTAATATACACATCATTGTTACTCTGCTCACACAAATAACATAACTACAGCACAAGCAGCAGGAAAATTCCAAGAAAAATGCATGTTAATTCAAGCAGTATTAACGTGTATCAGCCAAGAAAAGTGAATATTACAGTTCCTAAAACAGTTACAAAAAGAATATTTAATGAGCAAATAGTAATCAAATGATTAAAGTTGGATAAGGCAACTCGGGGTATGAATTTTTAAAGTGCATCTGCAATGAAAAATATCCGTTTGCAGTTGACCGGGACCTAGGTGCTATTTCAGGCCAGCGGCAATGGAGTGGTGGGTCGATACAGTCAAAGGTTTTATGTAGGGACATAGCCGCTTTTGTTTACATCAGCCTTTTAATGGGGAAATGTGCAAGGCTAAACCGGTGAGGTTCCCTTGAAGTCAGTTAAATGATTATCAAGTGCCCACTGAAGCCATTGGTTTTGGCTCCAAAAGTTCTGAGCGTGGGCATACTTATCATACTTTCTTTCAGCATAAAGCAGCAAACTACCTTGCCGTACTGCTCTGCATGAAAGGGAAAGGGCAGGAATGCATCACATTTAACATCATAAAGCGCATTCCTGTCCTGTCCACTTTTGGTTGCCTAGCGCCAATGCAGGCACCTTTGCCCCATGGGCAATCCAGAGAGGGGTTTTCCTCTTTTGATGTGGGGTGCTGCACACATAGAAAGAGGAAAAAAACAAGGAAAAATAATGATATTTCTCCTCGTTATGCCTCCCTTTTGACGCAATTCTAGGTCTGCCACTAATGGTGGAATACGCCCAAATGCATAGGTGGATGCGTGGGAACACCCACATTCCACCAATGGAACACCTCCCTGGGGCAGAGTAACGCAAGGCAGCAATTTGCGCTGCTTTTCACTACTCCAGATTTATCAAGCCATGCAGGGCCCCGCAAGGTGGCCTTGTGTGGCTTGATTAATCTGACTTTAGTTTTGTGTCATCCTTTCGCTCCCTTACGGGGCACAAGGGGGTCCCAACACTATGATAAATATGGGCCCTAGGGTGCAACCTCCCTGGGCAAACCTCAGCAATTTGTCTCGTTCTTCTGGAGGTAGAAAAATAAGTAAGTCACACTTTTATCTAACTGCTAGGGAACCTTCTCCTCATCACTTTCAGCAACCATCAGGTCCTCAGGGCATGCTTCTAAACTCCAGGTCTGTCTCCAGCCAGAGCTTATTAAAGATCCAGTCATTTGTGGTCAGCTGGGCCCTCCTTGTATAACTAGTGAGATACCATTTTTATTGGAAAAAGTGTTGGAAAGATGGGTGGTAGGAATTTTGTGGATCCCCACAGATTCCAGAACTTACCTTCACACAAATGTGAGGAAAATGGAAGTTTGATGTTTGCAGGGAATTTTGCATAGGCAAACATAGTAGGGTCCACACAAGCCACACCACCCTAGATTCACCTGGGTATCTAGGTTTCATAAAAGCCCAGGGTTCATAGAGGACCCTGGTTGCCAGTGACCCTGAGCTGAATAGTGTGACTGTTCACGATGGAAATTGAGAAGAAATTTTGATCTAACCCCTCACTGCTGGCCCATATGTGAAAAGTATACCTAAAAGAATTAAAATGTTCTCTACCTTGTCATGAGGATAAGGATGCCCTGGACTCCAGGGGAACAAAAGATGGTTGGGGCTTTAAGGGTAAGAGTACGACCTAATATTAGGATAGGTCATCCCCTACATTTAAAAAAAGGTATACCTGGAATCCAGTGCTTTCTGCCCCATTGGGGTATATTTGGGGTAAATCATCCAATCCTCCCTCCCGGGGAGAGCAGAAAGAATGTTGAAGTTATGTTATATAAACTTATAACGCACTCAGCTACTCCGAAGAGTGTCCCGGCGCGACAGTTTAAGTAAGTTTAGTAGTGGGAGAATAGCCTGTTTTGGGACTGCTCACACTCACTTTAAAAAAAAAAACATGGGTGTGATTGACTTTCTACCCCTGGGGGGGCAGATGAGGTAAACCCCTCTATCAGCCTGACAAGGGGTCAGAAAGACTGTTGGACTCACTATGGGGTTAGAGCACAGCTCAATTCCTGAGTGGGCTGCCATGCCTCCTTTTTGTAACCAATTTTCCCTGGTGTCTAGTTGGCTTTCTGTCAATCCAGGGGACAGATGGAGTAAACTCAATCTGCATCCCAAGGGCAGAAAGACTGGTGGACCCATTATGGGATGTGGGCACTGCATATGCTTGAGAGGGCAGGCCCACTACTTTTAAAAAAAAGAAATATTATCACTGGGGCATAGTAGGCTTTATGCACCCCCCCCTGGGAGCAAATTGGGAGGAAAACCCTTAAAGCCAGTTTGGGAAATTATGAGGTGGGGACAAGGCCCAATGCTGGGCAGGCTGCCCCTCCACTTCTTTTTTAAAATGATTATTCCTGGTGTCTAGTGAGCTGGGGGGTGCAGAAAGACAGCTGGAGCCAGTATGCAGTAAATGTGTGGCTCAATGCCAGGGTGAGCTGCCTTCACACATGTTTTCATTTATTTGGACCATTTTTCCCTTGTGCCTGTGTGCTGCCTGCCCAGCAGGGGGTTCATATTAGGGGTATAGTCTATAAAACTATCCTATGGGGCAGAAAGACTAGTAGGACTGCTATGGGGCAGGGGCATGGCCCAATGCCTTTGTAGGGTGCCCCCACACCTTCTTGTTTCTACATATTATTCCCAGTGCCTAGTCGGCATTCTGCCCCATGGGGATAGCAGAAAGACTACTGGGGCAATTTTGGGGTGAGGGCACTTTCAAATGCCTATCTTTTGTATTTTTGAAGCTATTCTCTAGTGTCTGTGAACTTTCTACCACCTTGGGGTCTATTGAGGTAGACCCTCGTAATTGCCCCGCAGGGGTGCAGATAGACTGTTACTTTTGTTTTAGTTGGGAGGACCACTTGCCCATGTCTTCTGCTTAATGTCTAGTGGATGGATCTCTGCTTGGAGAATGCATGCCTACATGCAATGTACGATGTTTCATAAAAACACTGGGCCTGAATCTCAAAGGCAACTTACGCTTTTGAGTAAGTTTATACTTTTGAGTACGTTTACTATTTTTCAGTATTTGCAAACTCTGAGTGTAAGTTACTACTAAAAAAACAGTAGTAAATCAAACACTACACATGTCCAACCAATGGTGCTGCAAAACCCTTGCATTGAAAATAATGGAAGCTGGGACATGGGTTTGGCATGCTTTAAAAGCAGCTTGTAGTATATTAAGTGAACTGTCACTCCAAAGCATGTAGGAGCATCTCCTGGTGAATCAACCACATGACTGTCGGGAAGCCGAGCAGAAGGTATTGCTTACCACTTCGAATTTGGCAAGCCTGGGGCAATGATACTTCAAACTTACTCAGCTAAGTCTTTCTCATGGAATTAAAATCTGGCAGTCTCAGCAGAATATCAGCACTGTCTCGACTGAGGCTTCGCATAGTTAGAGAAAGCAACGATCGACTGTCATGGTTCGTAAGTAGTGGGAACTTGGTGACAACAGCTCCTTAACTAATCTGCCAATCGTCCTCTCTGGAAAGATCTTGGAAATGTGAAAGGCTGGATGAATTTTCCATGTTTGAGACAATCTAACCTTTACTGCTGCAGAATTCCTCAAGGCCCTCATTGAGAATGGAATGGGAGGAAAGGGCAGAAAATGTAGGGGAGATGGAGGAGGAAGCAGGAAACTTAGGAACTCATGGAACTTAGGATAAGAACCTGGAAGTGACAAATGTGCAGTTGACAGCCAAACCAAATATCCAACATTAAGTGATGGTATTTAGTGTTTGTCTACAATTTTTGTCAGAGGCCTTGGCTACTAATCGATTTCTGAAAACAGACATGAATGTGTGATAAATACTGAAGTAGTGCCTGCAAAGATGGTATGTTGACTAGTGCAAAAGCAGAAGATCACAGTCTAGTGTGAAGTTTATAAGCACTAAAGAAATATGAGTATCCCAAAGAGCTGTGTAGTCTATTATTATAAGCAAATTCAGCCAAGGGAGACCAAGAGACATATTACTTCTGATCTTCTGATATGAATCACTGCAAGTATTGTTCAATAGTGTGATTGAGTTCGGTCAGCCCATCTATCTATGGGTTGTAGCTACTTTATTTGAAATTGATGGTGCCTAATTGTTCTGACGGTGTATTCTAAAATCTAAACATCCCTGTCTGTTATAGCTTCTGAAATTATAGATTGTGCGATGGACATCGCATCTACTGGCTTCCGTCAGTTGGCAGGGGCGGCAGTTCTAAGACGCCAAGGCTGGCTTAAAGCGACGACTTTCCGACCTGAGGTCCAGACAAAGATCCTGGATATGCCCTATGACGGACAGTGCCTGTTTGGATCTCATATCGATGAGGCCCTACAAGGGATTAAAAAAGATACGGATACGGCCAAATCTTTGGGAACCCTCCAATATAGAACTTCCTCCTTTCGTGGCTCACGAGGTAGAGGTCAATCGTCCTATAGAGGAGGATATCAACAAAATAGATATTCTGGTTACTCCTCGTCGGGCCAGCAATACAGGCCGCAATTTCAGCAGAGGCAGCAACCACAACAAACTGCCTACAACAAATCTTCTTTTCGAGGAAAGACTGGTCGCCAGAAAGATTCTGCCCGGCGTCAATGACTTTTCCCTGCCACCTACTGCGATCTCCCCCTCACCATTCAGAATAGGAGGAAAGATATCACATTTTTTGCACAATTGGGAACAAATAACTACAGATCAGTGGGTCCTACAAATAGTGCAGTTGGGACATTCCTTGGAATTTCTTCAAACCCCTCCACCAACCTGGCCAATTATGTAGCAGTAGTAATCTTTTGAAAATGGACTAGGCGGGCTAATGTCGTGAAGCAGTCTATTTTCATCCATTAACAAGGGAGTTCATCTATAAAGTCCATTTATGTCTGTGACCAAGGTTACTGTGACACAGTTTCCCTATACGAGACCATATTTGGATACAGACAACACAGCTGGAAACATATACTGTCAATGACTTCTTGATCTGGCACCACCAAAAAATCCTGGCAATGTCTTCTTTATACAAGGATGGACTAGACAAGGGTTATCATGGCAAAGTTGGGCAATCATTGTTTGTAACGGTTTACTTGGAATGAAGGTCTAATTGCTCTTGAATTGCAGTCCTTGATATTCCTTCCTACAAGTCAGATCTTATTGTACCCATTCGCTGATATTCATCCGCTTCAATGGTTGTTGAATCTGTTTAAGGATTATAGTTTCTGTAAACCATACAGATTGATGTGTGGCCACAGGAGAACCAAATGGTACTTCTTACCCTTGTTGAGATAAGGTGTCAACCTTGCCTTGACACTTTCTTGGCCTACACATGTGTTGTGGGAGTAGCGTAAAAAGAACAAAAACCATCCAGCATGTCTAGTGTTGTCACACTTCATTTATTTTATGAACCTCAGGTTCCTGTTGTCAGTTCATACTATCACAGGATGTTCAGACCCCTCAAAATAATATCTCCAGGGGGCAAACGCCCCTTGATGGCAAGTAGCTATTAAAAATGATGCAATTCTTCTGCAATTATAGGCGACAGGATGGATTTGTTAAGTCTCTGCAAATTTGAGACAGTTTCTCACAAAGTGAGAAAGAGAAAGCATCTGTGTCCACTAAAAAGGTTGTGAACAGTCAGGTTGATGCAGTATAAATGCAGGATGTAAATGTTTTTTTAATGATTGAAAGGCCTATTCTTGATCTGTTCCCCATTTGAAAGTTGCATCTTCCTTTTGTTCGTTCCGTGTTTAAGAGAAGTTTTCAATGAATTGGTTGATTTTGAAAATACTCTTCTCAGCCTTAGTATATAATACGTTTTCCTGATTTGAAGGAGTACTTCTCTCATATGGACTCGATGCTGTTGTAATATGTCTAAAAATACTAACATATTCTTTGAGTTATGCTATGTGCATTTGTAAAGCATGTTGTCAACTGTGAGAATTTCTGGTGCTGAGCATATGTATTTGCCTAGTCCTGCCTAGGGCAGGTTGATTAAATGAAAAGCCAGGTCTTCAGCTTCTTGTGGAATTCAGGAGAGAAGAGAAGTCTCTGATGTGGATTTGGGGTTTGTTCCACTGTTTAAGAGCAATGTAAGCGAACGCCCCTCTTCCTGATCTGGTTCTGTCTGTGTGTGGAATGTGTTTGAGTAGGAGTCCTGCGGAGTTGAGGTGTCTGGGTGGTTGGTGGAAGGGAAGGAAGTGCGACTGTTCAAGTAGGTGGGGCTTAAGTTGTGTAGTTCCATGTATGTGTGTGTGAGGAATTTGAAATGAGCACGTTTGTTATCGTAAGCCATTGGAGCTGCCTGAAGTATGGTATGATGTGAGTTCTATGTGGGAGGTTGAGGATTGAGGATGAGTCTAGCTGCTTAGTTCTAGATGTTATGCAGTCTTCTAGTGACTTGCTTGGTGATCCTGGTGTAGATGGTATTCCCGTAGCCCAACTTGTTTGTTACTAGTGCATGAGTGGTGGTTTTTCTGGTGTTCTTGGGAGCCATTTGAAGATCTTCCTTAGCATCTTTAGGGTGTGGAAGTAAGATTCAGTGATGGCGTTGACTTGTGTGGTCATGTGCAGTTTGTTTTTGATGATGATTCTGAGGTTTCTGGCATGGGTGCAGGGTGTGGGCATGGGTCAGAGTTCAGCCAGTCACCAGTTGCAGTCCCGTGGAGAGATGTTCTTGCCGAAGATCACTACTTCTGTTTTGTCAGTGTTGGGTTGTCTTTTATCCCATGAGTCACTTCAGTCATGCAGGTGGTGAAATTGTTTCTTGTGTTAGGATCTTAACCGAGAGGGGGAGTATGAGTTGCATGTTATCCGCATGAGGAAAGGATGTTGATTTCATGTGTTGGAATGGTGTTGGCCAGAGGGACCATGTATGCATTGAAGAGGGGGAGTCTGAAAATTGAACCTTGAGACATTTCGTAGATGAAGGGGCCAGGTTGACAGCGTGTGTGTTCCACATGTTAAGAACAATCAGGCCCAGTGGTGAGGGATATTTTGATGCTGATCTTATGCAGGTGCCTGATGAGGATAAGGTGTGACACTGTGTTGAATATTGTAGTGAAGTCCAGGGGAACGAGGACTGTCATGTCTCCTCTGCTAAGCATAATGCAGATGTCATCTGTTGCAGCAGTAAATGCTGTTTCTGTAGTGAGGTTGGGACAAAATCTGGACTGCGTGGTGTCGAGGTGCTGGTGGTTGCTGAGGTGGTCATCAGTGATGCATCGATTTATTAGTTTATCTAAGACCATAGCCAGGTATGGCACCAGGGAGATGAGTCTATAGTTGGAGAGCATGGCTGGGTCAGAAGATGATTTCTTGAGTATGGGTGTGATGGTAGCACACTTCCAGATGACCTGGAATGTGGCTCAGTCAATGGAGGTGTTGAGGATGGGTGTTAGTGCTTCACTGATCGGAAGGAGTCCTTTGGTGAAGGTGTGGGAGGGGCAACGGTCAGATGCGGCCCCTTAGTGGATGGTCTTCATGGTAGCTGCAGCTTAGATGGTGGACCAAGAGGTCAGGGTTCCTTCTTCAACCGTGAACGAAAGTTGAGTTGCGATGATGACAGGGGTATAACTGCTGGTGATAGCGTCTTATGGCAGGGGAAATATATAAGATACAACAGAGACATTGGACTCCCCTACTCAATGATTTCTATAGGGAGTGGGTATTTAAAAGCAAAGCGATAACCAAATCTTCTCAACAGCAGCACATTGAAGTGCCGGACTGCTCTTGCTGACTGCATACAATTGTTAAGCATTCTATACTTTTTTCAAGGATTTCTGTGATAATTTCTGAATATTGGTTAACCCAGTTAAGCGTTTGTGCACAGAAGGAACAGACACAGACATGGATAGTCCAAAGAGAATATATGAGGATGATGGCCATGCAGAAAGAAAAATTATATTCCAATAGATGACTGTTCAGTATTTAGGGGTGGGCGGAATTTGCGTAGTCGCGCTATGCAGAGCTCCGCGAAACGGTAAAAAATCTCCGCGAGCACGCAAAAGTTCCGCGAACACGCGGAATTGCTTGTTCCGCCCGTTCGCGATGCTTTTTTCCTGTTCGCGAACGCTGTTTGCGTGCTCGGGGAGAAATATCTCGCGAGCACGCATTTTGAAAGCGCGAACAAGCAAAAACTCCGCGAAGCCGCGGATCGCGGAATTTTTGGCAATTTCGCGTTCTCCGCGGAACGCAAAATTACCCAAATTCCGCAAATTCCACGAGCGGAACGGAATTTACCGCCCAGGCCTAATTATTATATGTTATCTTTGCCAACCACAACATCTTATTCCAATCCTCCTCATGTGAAAAGGATTGATATCTCAAACTTGATTCAACACCATCTTCAAACTTTCAGGCTGCCCATTCATCTGAGAATAGTACCTGGATGACAAACGGAAATTTTATATTGAGCTATTTACACAGGGCATACCAGAAAATGTCTGTAATCAGAACCTGTGGAACACCATGCAATCAAATAATGTATTGTGCAAAAATCTGTGCTAACTTTTCAGTGCTGAGCAACCTAGGCAATAATATGAAATGACCCATGTTAGTCAAATGGTCCTCCCCCTCTAGAATTACTCTGCAACCTCATGCTATGTTATGGTATGCTATGTTATGTGTTTTATGGCATGCTTGCACCTGGGAGGGGATCCTAGTGCCTCAAGAAGGACGGTGCAGTCCTGGCTGAGAACTATTTGATGAGCCGAGTTTTCAGTTTCTTACGGAAATCAAGGAATGAGCAGGGGGAGGCTGCTCCAGGCTTTGGGGACCAGGTACAAAAATGCCACCTAAAGCTTTGTCTGAGGAGCATGAAGGTGTGGAAATAGGAGGAGATGGCCAAGTTGATCTGGTTGGTCAACAAGAGTTGATTGCTGACCACCATTTCCAGGTGTGTGTCTTTGCTAGATGGGTTGGACATTGATCCTAGGTCAGCTGGCTCCCAGGCTGAAGTCCATAGCAAATGAATTCCATACATACTTTGTCAAAAATTAATCACACTAATTAGGGCAATTGAATGTTCATTCATAACCTTTGAGGACAAAATTATTGGTAGATCCGCTGTCAACTGTTTTCACCCTCCAATTGATTGTTTTGATAGAGCATTAGCCTTATCATCCTTAAGATGTAGTCTGTAGTGTATCACAAAATTATGGTGAAAAAATTACATGGTTCATCTGATTTCAGGAATTGCAAATTTCCACGATCAGTATACTCTTCTATGGTGTGTTTGATCCTAAAAAATAACGCCCTGTTTCCTTCAAAAGATCTAATAATAGCCAAGTGTTCCTTCTTACTGATTCTTTGCTGGTAAAACATTCTTATAAAAGTAAGTGAATAAGTGAACCTGACAAGTCTTTGGATTTCTGTGACATAAGTCACTTCACATAGCATGGTAATCATCTGTCATAACAATAAAAGAGTATTCTATCATAAAGTGTTTAAAGTGTTGCACAATTGAAGAGTGGAAAAAAAGTATTTGAAAACCAGGCCTGCTGTGCTTCTTGTGACTATACAAAAGCTACTCCTTTTTGTAGTAACTTGTGGATTGATCTTATGAGTTCAGAAAACTGTTGAATGAATCGCCGATAAAAATTGGCAAAGCCTAAAATACTTTCAGTAGCCTTGACAGTAGGTGGTGTGGGCCACTGAACAATTGCTGATATTTTTTTATATCAATCTTAACACCCTCAAGTGAAATTATATATCCCAAAAACACCACAACAGTGTTGTGAAAAAAGATATGTATCAATTATAGTGAAAAGATGGTGCTCTCTTATTCACTGTAATACTGCCTTAAAATGTGATCTTTGCACTCTAAGAAGCCAGGATAGACCAAAATATCATCTCAATATGGACAACAAAAAACACATCCAAAAATCATCTCAACACCTCTTCAATGTAATACGGAAATGCTAAAAGAGCATTGTAGGGTCCAAAAGGCATGAACTGGTATTTGAACAACTCAAATGTAGTATGGAATGCCATTTTCCATCATCTCTCTCTCAGATTCTGGCAAGGCTTGACATGAGGTCCAGTTTTTTTAATAGCTTTGCATTTTAAATCTAATCTAACAAGACAGATATTAATTGCAAACGGTAACAATTCTTCACTGTGATTCTGTTGAAGGCTTTGTAGTCTAAAGGTATTGACCAATAGATGCTTAGCTGCAGCTGTATTCTCTCAAACTCCCTCAGGTCGGAAGAAAAGAAGCTATATAGGACAGGTAGGACCGAAGGGTCACTCTACTTTAAAAGTCTGCACAGTATTCTTGCAGTCAGTAGATAGCAACAGGCCTAGCAGGGTTTGTTTTTGCTCACAACCCTTAGATCTACTTCTTAGTATATTTTCCCCCCCAAGGTCATTCCAAGGAGAATGAACCTGGGAAGGACCCAAACCTATAACATTGGTTAAAAGCTATTCTCAAATCACTCAAACATTTCAACACCAGGACAAACTCACTTTTATTGTGAAAAGAGACATTTGCTACTCTCATATTGTTCTTTATGACAAAGAGTGTTTTGCACAAATCTATATCCAATTCCCCATGTGTTTTTTTCTGGGCTTATTCTGTCTCCTGTTTTCTTACACATGCCCCACGAATTCTCATACGTTGTAGACAACAATACTAGCACCCATTCTGCACAGGTGCAGAAGCAAGGATTACCTTTGGCCTCGAGAATGAAATACAGAAGAGTTACCTTTTTTTGTAACACTGAACACTGGTTTATTTGGCTTGTTTAGCAGCCCACAGAGATGACAGAGCCCCATCCAGATCCACAATGAGTAATCAAGGAGCACATATAAAAGAGGAAAAGTGGTTGAAACAGAGAAATTAAGGGATTTTCTTAACACTCCGTCCTCCCCGAACATGGAGAAAGTCTCTGACCCATCTTGATAATGGGCAAAGTGAAAATATTTGAAAGTCTATCTGCATTAATGAGGTCAAATTCATTTTTGTGCCATTCTTGCAAACCTAAGACTTTGTTATTGGCTCTACTCCTGCTAGTAAACTAATCTATGGATGACAGCATTCCCTAGGCAGGTAGGATGATGACTGCAGTATGGCTACAGATGCATCTTCTTAGTCAACTTTCATACCAATGGGAATATAGGTCTTGCCTCATGTCTCTACTCACAAAGATACACCTGCTGTTGAGAAAGGGATGTTATATTACAAAATCCCAGTTGCACTAAACTTTGGATCTTCTGATTGCCTTGTGTCCGTTCATATGATAGGATGACTACCCATTTATCCACAGGTGAAAGCTCAAATTCTACACCCTGGGTAGGACTCACTTCATACTTTTGGGTTGGTAATGAGTCACTTACTCATTGCTAGAGCCAATCAGACATATATTATATATGCTCTTTAATGGAAAGTTACATTCATCATGTATCTCAACTTCTTGTATCAGTTATTAGGTAATAAGGACTAGGTTTACAAAGCTTCCGAATACCAATTTGTAATTACGATTAGTTCTGAATTGAAATTTGGGAATCGCTATTACATATGTACAATATTGTTAGGAAAATATTTACAGAAATCGGTATGATTATCATTCACAATTTTTTTAAATCACATTTAACGAATCAATAAATTATTAATCCAGTCACATTTACCGAAAGTCACTCTTAGGCAGTGATTAATGACTGCACAAAGAGGAGGTACATCACCACATGCTCTGCAGGGGCCTCAAAAGAAGTCAGCTTGTAGAGGAACTCCTAAATCCAACTGAATCTTGGTTTTGGTGAGCTATCCACCCTTTAAAATCAAAGCAATGTCTCTGGAAGACCCCGATAACGGACCAGGAGGCAGAAAGTGCTAAGACTCAGTGAGAAAGAATTAGAAATTCTCACCGAGCAGTGTAGCACGAATATGTATCTTTTTTAGCATGCGTTTACAACGCATGCCGTAACAACGCAGTCGTTACAACGACTGCGTTGTTATTTCGCATACCGTTACAACGCAAGTCGGAACAACGACTTGCTGTAGGGGGCGCTGGATGTTGGAATGTATAATTTACTATTCCAACTCCAGTCTGTGCGGACACTAGGAAAGGTGTTGGATTTTAAATCCAACACCTTCTGCCCCCTAAAGCAAGTCGTTTTTCCGACTTACATTGTAACGGTATGCGAAATAACAACGTGGTCGTTGTAACGTCCGCGTTGTTATGGCATGCGTTGTTCCGCATGCGAAATAAACGCTGTTCACCGTGAGCACACTATGTTGATTTGTTTGGGAATTCATAATTTACTGTGCCTGACTCCCAAAGGAAATAAAAATTGAGTCAAGCATCAGTAGGGGTCACACAGTGAACAATAAAGTAGACTCACAAAATATGGTATGATCTCAGATTAAGAGCCAAAGAGAATGTGGCAACCTGCTTAAGCTTGGCATGTGCAACTGGAGGAAGACTCCCAACACAACCACCACCGTCCCATCTTGAGGAGTTAATTGAATCTATAATTGAGCCAGAGAGTGAATCTGAATTCAGTAATATAGATACATCCACAGCACCCTCAACTTCTCAAACTATCATACTTCAGATTTATATATTCTTAGGGCACAAATACAAATATACAAGTTTAGAAATGTATCAGTTTTGAAAATAGGATTTGAATAATTAATGAGCTATTATCAAAAAACTCCTGTCTCCATTTTACAATTTTCTTTGAAGTGCATTATGGAAGAATTAATTCAACATAACAACATTAATCCTTTGCAAATAAAGTTTATTTTTAGAAAAATATATTTAGCATGATATACTTTCTATTGATATATCAGCAAACTAATTGTAAGTATATATTTAAACAGATCTACCATATCAAAGACAGCAGAATCTAGACCGCAAGAGGCAGTAAGAAACAGAAATGGTCTTAGGGATGACAGCTATGGCGAATCCCGCCTAGCGTAGCCGCAGGTGACTGCATTGTCCCTCCCCCTGCTTCGGATCGGTTTCCAATGCCGGCAGCCGAGTGAGGAGACGCTGAGACGCAGAGCCGATAGCGTGGAGGCTCTTTTCTGTTCGTTTTTGACCTGCACGGGCCCCCATTCTTGGAGGGGGTCCATGGAAAGTAGTCTGAAACAGTCTGCAGAAGACGGTCTGCGAGGGGGTAGAGCCACTTTCCTACAGACTGGCAATTAAGGTGAGCGGGCTCTCTGCGACCCAGAGTCATTTTGTTTCCTGGGGATTTTCTTTTGTTGCTGCTGCTTAGATGCCCCAAGAACCCCGCGGTTGGTACTAGTTTGGATGCTTAGGAGCACTGCCACACTGGGTCTGTGAAAAAAGGGGGATTTAAAAAAAAGGAAAAGAAGGAAGACAAAATCGAAAGGAGTATTAACTACTGACAGCTGTTATCAAGCTGCTATTGAGCTGGGAGGGCACTCTCGGCTGCAGTAATGCTACTCCACAGGCGCTGATTTAGTTCTCAAATATACGTACTAGAGAAGACGGCAAAAAGAAGCAGGCATAGAATTTGGCATACAACTGCGCGTATCTGGATGCTAGTGGGCAGCTATCTCCCTTATAAGAGTGGGGAAAAACATTGTGATTTGGCTTTCTGGCCCCTGTTATGATGGGGAAGCATTCAAAGATTGCCAATGTGATGGCTTATGTTGACTCTAATGCGGGTCTTAAATCAAAAACTCTAATGACCCAGATGAAGACAGCCTCAGCAACTGCAAGAGTCGAACGGTCACAAAAAGCTTGTGGACACTCAGCCCCAATATCAAGTCCTCCGAGCTCGGAAGATGATGTGGTAGAGCTAGGGATGGGGATTAAAGGTGATCAAGCTCTGGAAATTCTGGAAACTCCCCAGCAGGAAAAGCTGACTGAGGAACTAGGTGGTGAGGGGCTACTCCCGGCTCAATTTGACTTAGTTGCTAAAGTGGATATTGCTGGTGAAGACAGCTGGACAACAGGAAATTTAGAGGAGAGGGTGAATCAAGCGATTTCAAAGGAGGATTCCTCTAGCTTGCCTCAAGGCAAAACCAAGGAATACCTATTATTCCTGAAATCCAAAATATCCTCATCACCTGCACAAGCTCTAGTGTTAGAACAAGAATCTGTCAGTAATATAGAAGCGAGCGTGCCACTAAACGTCCAAGCTCCTACTCCACCTCTTAGGCCCCTAGAACAATGGAAGGGGGTCTCAATGGATGGTCAGCCTCTAGCTTCCATGTTGAGTAAAAACGCAGAGGCAGGACAGCAAGATCAGATTCAGCTAACACCGGCAGGATGACATACATGACCTGAAAGCAACGCAAACAAACGAGATAGAGCATTACATCTTTGCCTGTCAAAAATCCAAAAAGCAGTTGGTAGCTATCCGGCAAGAAAACAAGAAGCTGAATCCAGGATATCCCAGCTTGAAGATCAGATGACCTCGATGCAGCACCAGGCTACTTTGAATAAAAAACTGAAAAATGTGCTTGAAAGTAAGCTAGAAGAGCTGGAAAATCACTCTTGATGCTCTAACCTGCAGCTGGTTGGGGTTCCAGAAGGCTGTGAGGGATCACAAATGCATCAATGGGTCGAGACATTTATTAAGGACAATGTGTTGCCCGAATTCTCAGGAGATCTCACTATCACAAGGGCACATAGGGTCCCAGCCCAGCCATATCCGAACTCAAAGCTGCCACGAACAATCCTAGTAAACTTCGCAGATTTCCGGCTCAAAGAACAGATACTGACCAGGGCTATTCAAAAGAAGTAATTCTCAACCCGCAAAGCTCCTAGCTGCCGTATTTTCTCAAATATGTCTGCAGCAGCGGCTCGTCGTCGGAAGGAATTTGTTAAACTTCTGTACTTGTTTAAGGCACAGGGGGCTCAGGCAGCTATAGCTCAGCAATCTAAGCTACGAGTCTTAGTGCAAGGAAAATTTCATATGTTCGCAAATCTCAACGAGGCTCAGGAACTGGTACAGAAAATTACTATAGAAGGGTAGATAATGAAAGAGAATCGGGAATGGTTGCTGTTTATTTTTTGTTAGATTATTGTTTTTCTCTGATTTTCAGAGATAAAAGGGGGGGACAGGTCACTTTAGGGTGCAATACCATGGCACCCAGCTTAGGGGTAATTCAGGGTGGGGAGGCAAGGGGTATGGTGGGCTATTCCCCAATTGCCAGGGGTTGGAAGGGGCAAGGGAGTTGGTGAGGGTTAGGGACAGGTTAAGCAAGGGGAATAAATTAGCAGGATAAGTGCAAGTTTTATAGGATTATAGGATGTGTTTCTGAGCTATCGAGATACTACGTAGAATACGTTTTGTGGGAGATGACGGAAAAAAGGTTAATAAGGAAGATAAATTTCAGGAGAGGTCGAGGTTGAGATATGTTTCCAAAGATAGATCAAAATGACACAAAATAAAAAAATGATTACATGTAACGTGAATGGTTTGCAGAATCCACGTAAAAGCTGTGCATTTTTAAATTGGCTAGCATCCCTCACCCCGGAAGTATCATTTCTACAAGAAACCCATTTTAGGACTGATATCCCCAAGATATCCCTACCTAAAAATCTGCTACTTTAGTGGTTCAAGGGGTCGGATTCTATTATCAAATACAATTGACTGGCAAGTTATGGAGGTTTTATGAGATGGGAAAGGTAGGTGGTTATGGGTGAAGGTAAAGGTTGCTGAGACAGTGTTAAATTTAGTGAATTATTACGGTCCTATAGATGTTGAAACCACAGCACTTGAACAAATCTATCAAATAGCGGTGAATAAGGAAGTTATATTGATTATGGGTGGTGATTTTAATTACATTCAGAACCTGACACTTGATACCTCGAATAAAACAAAACGACAATTAAAGCCTAAATCGGCAAAGCTAATAAAAGGTATGATAATGGATTTTGCCTTAACAGATCCATGGAGGCAAGGGCACCCAGCCTTATCTCAATTTACCTGTTGTTCCTCTAGATATAGAACGGCATCCAGATTGGATTTTTTTTTTGGTAGATAAATTATTAGCTAACGGCAAAACAGAGATACTGGCCAACTCTTTTTCTGACCACTCCGTAGTTTCTTTTACTCTAATTTTAGGGATAACCCCGAAGAAGAAACCAAGGTGGCAGTTCGATAAGTCTTTATTAGAAGACAGTACATGGCCGAGAGAAACTAGAATTTTTATTAGGGAGTTTTTACCAATTTAATGAATATACTGCCCCAATCTTTATGATTTGGGAGGCGTTTAAAGCCACTTTCAGAGGGCAAACGATTTCCTATAATTTCAGGTTGAGTAAACAACGCAAGCAAAAGATTTCGGAGTTACAGGCCGCTGTTGATAAAGCTAGACAAGATGTAAACTTAACAGCGACAGTGGAATATACTTTTACGGTACAACAGCCAGACTTATTAAAAGCTAAGGAGCAATTGAAGGATTTTTTTCTCTTAGAGGAGATTTCGGGCAGTAAGGCATACCAACAAAAGCTTTATGAAGAGAGTCAGCATATCAGCAGAGTTTTGGCCTGGACTACGAAAAGTCAGAAAGCTGGATAAATAATAAGTCAAGTTAAAAATCCAACTACTGGCTAATTAGAATAAGATAAACACGCGATTGCAGATGTCTTTCTCTCTCATTTACATTTTTTTTATACAGAACTACAGGTTATAGAAGAGTCAGAATTGACATCATACTTTGAATTATTGGACCTGCCGCAGCTGTCTCAGCAGCTCACTGAGAGGCTTAATAGTTCTATAAAAATCTCAGAAATTTTGACAGTATTGAAAAGTATGTCAAATGCCAAAGCCAGTGGTTCTGATGGGATCCCGGTAGAAGTATATAAAATATTTCAAGAAGTACTTCCTTTTTTAAATAAGTTGTTTAATCAAATGAAGGACAGGATACAAAGTGTACCAAGCAAAAATCCTTACCTTTAATTCAGAGTTTTCCGAGATCCAGTTTTGTTTACAACACCATCCACCACATCCAATTAGATACCTGGGTATCTTTGTTACAAATGAATATGGTCAATTGTTTTCACTGAACTATAGTAAGTTGCTTGCAAAAGTGAAAAAATTACTAGATAATTGGACTCTGCTGCAGCTATCACTGATAGGACGGATTTCGATGGTTAAAATGTCAGTGCTCCCATTGTTTTTGTTCCTTTTTACTAATCTCCCCTTAAAAATTCCCAGTTCCTATTTTAAAGAATTGGATTAAATGATCCACAAGTTTGTTTGCAATAATAAGCAGCCCTGGGTTAAACTAGCCACACTGCAATTAGATGTAGCACAGTGGGGATTGGCACTCCCACATTTTCCAACATACTATCAGGCTTCTCTGATTAAACTGGTGTCACAATTAGGAGAGCAAAATTCCGTTTTTGATAACTTCCTTTTAATTCATATGCTGAAGGAAAGTGCCATAAAACTTCCAGCTTTTTTACAATCAGCAAAACTCCCCAAAAGGACCAGATATAAGGTGCTATTGGCATTAGCAGCAAGAACTCAGCTGTTTTTTAAATCTCGAGATATTCCAACGTACCATGCTTATACTCCTATTCAAGATTGTGTTGCAGGAGGTTTAATGCTGCCCAAAGGACTCTACCAATTATGGCAAGAATTAGGTTTTGTTCGGCTTGGGGATTTTTATAATCATGATAGATTAATTACATGGGAAAAAATACGATTACAATCCAGTAACCCAAGCACTGCTTTCTATATGAGTTTTCTTCAGGTGGTAAATTTGCTAAAAAATAATTATACCATGCTGAGCGAGGCTGCACGTCAAATCACCAGGCAGATGTCGAATAAAATAGTGGGTGGAGGATTTTGGTATCGTTTATTACATCAGAAGGCTCATAGTGAAGAGATTATTATGAAAGAACGCCAGAAAATTCATTCTGAGACAGGGTGTAAATTCAACGCTAAAGAATGGCAGCAGCTCAGTGAGATAACGAGTAAAGCACTGCGAGGTGCTAATTTCAAAGAATGAATTTTCTATGCAAATGGATGGCATATTACACCTCATTGAGACTGCACAAGATGGTTCCAACGAATCAGAACCAATGTTTTAGATGTAAAAAACAGGATGAAGGGGGCTGGGTACATATATTTTATGAGTGTATTAGTCTACTGTAATTTTGGAAGGATGTTTTTAGTTTGATTACTCGCTGTTTGTCTATAACAATGGCTCCGTCGTGTATGTTGGCTTTATTTGGTTCATCAGGGCAGGTAAAATGCTTAAAGAAATGTCAGCAGTATTTTATAGTAATATCTATAGCAGTTGCAAGGACACTCTTTCTACAAAATTGGAAAACAAATAATCAACCAAGGATCGACCATTGGGTTAATAAAATGTGCAGGACTTACAGATTTGAGGAGGCTTATGCAAAGCGTGTAGGAGCCACTGTAAGATTTTATTTGGACAAATTTCTCCTCTTATTGTATGACTTAGAAAATCATATTCCAATTGTATAGCACTGTCTGAAGGGATTTAATCTTTGCACTCCACTAAAATATTTGCTGCTAGCTGCACAGGCACTGTAAATAATTTGGGATACTAATATGATGGAGAGAAGTAGTTGCTATATTGATTTTAGAATACTAATTGGGCAGTAATGGCTACTGGTAAATATATGTATTGGTTTTCCTAGAAAAATACCAGGAGGAAGGAAATGCCTGGTAGACTATGTGAATACAGTCTAATGTGGGGTAGTGTCGAACATATTTCATATATACCACTTTATTCCTACATTTTTGGAACTGGCTTTTTTTCAATTGGCTTTTTTTCAATCACTCAACAATGGATGATAACTGCTTTTTTTATGCTATATTATATAATGTATTTTACGTCGCTTGATATTTGGTATCTGCTATTTTCATCTTTTTATCTATCCTGTGATGTTGTGTTTTTAGGTCTCGCCTAGGCAGCGCATGCGCTGTCTCTCCGAGACATCAAGTAATCTATATGTTGGGTGAAACTCCTCCTATTGCCGGGTAATATCTCCTGCCGCTCGCCATTTGTTTAATGTTGGCATCCCTCTTGTTAGCTGGGTTTTTACTGGCTGTTGATCTGATACTGACTTCCGTGTAGTCCGGAAGCAGCAGCACCTAACTACTGTTTTCGGCTGCTTTTGACTTTGATGTGTGTTTGAGGGGAACTTTCTTTTACGTGTCCTTAATGCTTTTCACCCTTGGCGGAGCTCTCTCACTCCCGCAGCGCAGCATTAGCTTTACACACACAGCTGTACAGATTAATTGCTTAGCTGCTTTTAAACGCCACCACTTTCCCTTATTCCCAGTTATTTCCTATAACTGCCTCGGGCGTCCCTCCGCTCATCAGTGCTTGTTTTATTTTGGCAGCACGGCACTCTGTAACTATAGCGGCCGCACGCCTATATTTTCCTTGTAACTTGCTCGTTATTTATTTATTTTTTAGAAGCACGGCACGCTTTAACTTTAGCGGTCGCGCCCCTTCCATTCTTTTTTTGTTTTTGGTAGGCAGCGCGACAGCTTGCTCCTTATTGCCGTAGCGCGCCTTTATTTTCCTTGCAACTTGCTCCTTTACAATCTTTATGAATTTATTTATTTTTTAACAAGCACAGCACGCTTTAATTTTAGCGGCCACGCCCCTTCCGTCCCCCCCGCTGCATTGCAGTCTGCTCCTCATTTCCGTCCCGCACCCTGGGCGCGCGCTGAACTTCTCAGAGGTTTAACTTTTATAGAGACGAGTGATATGAATTACGGGAGCGCAGTAAGTAACTAATAAACCTCGAAATAGCGCTTTATGACTTACAAGCTACCATAATGAATGTCTTTTGGTGGCTCTGGGTGCTGAGCGTAGTGTCAGGAGCAGAACGTTTTCTATTGAGGTAGATACTCTAACGAGCCATCTGCGCTGGTGTGTAAGCAGGCTCCTAGACAAAGACGTCTGCTACAAAAGTACTGTGAAGAAACGAGAGCCCGAGTTGTCTAATCCCAATTTATTTAACCCTGTGGCTGCGTCCATCCTCTGGAGTGCGTGTGACGTGGATCTTACTTCCACGAAGGGCCGGGTGGCTCACTACATGTCTTCCCCCTTTAGAATGTTACTCTGCTTCAGCTGGTTATTACTAGCAGTGAACTCCGCTTCAGAGGCACAGCTCCTGCCCCACCCCCTGGACTATTAACACGGAAACAAGCAGCGTTGCACACGCTGCTTGTGCTTTATCTTGTATTTATTGGTTCCTAGATAGGAAGTGGACTGGATGTTGCAGTTTGGGCGTTTCAGAAGCAGCTAAGCATTCCAGGGTATGACGTATTCCTTTACTAATCTCTTCATTCTTCATGAGGACTAAATACATTGCGGTTTGCAAGTAGGTCTCAATTGCAAAAAAAACACGTATTTAATGTAATGCCGCTGACAACAGCAAAACATACATTATTTCGTGTTTCTTCGGGTGATATCAAGTACCGTGCAGTTTACTGCTGACAAATTCGAATGCTGATTTCTTAAAAAGAGTTTGGGGTGTGTTTGTGTGTGTGTGTGTGTGCGTGCTTGTGTGTGTCACAAAAGTGAGAAGGGACAGGGATTCCAAAATACTCGTCTGTTGATAATTAGGAATGCCTGTTTTTTTGTTTTTTTACTGCTTGACTTTCTCTTTCTACTGCGATCTCTGCCCACAAGTTGTGAAAAGCACTCTGATCGCAATGTCCGGATCTGCCCCGCGCCTCCCTAGCTGCTCCCTCCCAGGGAGTGTGGCATCCGTAGCCGCCGGGTCCCTTGGGTTGCGGGAGTGGGGCTAGCTGCCTTAAGGGAGCTCACTCACTCCACAAGGGAACCGCAAAAGGACACTGGTGATTTTTTACTTTTACCCCCCTCCGCCCCATGGTTTTACAGGAATCTATGGGGCCATTGAAGTGGCTTTGTCCTACAATCTGTTGGTATGCGTCGATGGCTTTAGATATGGGAAGGGGTGCGGCGGTGCACTAGACGAAATTTAAATTATGTTAATATTTTGTTCGCAGATAAAATAAAATATTGCGCTGACTCTGGCATGTGAACGGCAGCTCATCTGTTCGAAGTCTGGATTTTCTTTTGACACAGTTCTGTGTACTTTCGATCTTTGAATTCTTGTTTTTGTTAATTTGCCTTTAATATGAACAGTTTGTCGCTTTATTGTGTTATGAACTCATTGTTTTCTGATACCTCAGCCGGTTTCGATGCATGTTCCTCTGAAATGCCTTATGCAGAACGTACAAGTCCAGACATTCCAGCCCTCGGCAGATGCCGCCAACATACAGTTCAACATGCCATATTCCTTTAAATCAATTTATTTAAAAATAACAAATAACTGCCGTTCAAGCCATTATTATAGCTTTGGGGGCCTCGATTAGTCTAAATTGGTGCAAACTGCAATGACCTGATCAGGAGGGCTTTGGCAATTGTGTTATTTTTTTTTTCTTTACAAATTCAGCGCTGCGGCAGCGCCTCCTCACCCACTGTGGGCCTGTTCACACCATAGCTACCTTAAACACACTGGAAAGCCAGCAACAAAGCCGGCGTGGAACCTTTCCCTGACTCCCTGCTGCACACTCTCACTCAGTCTGGTTTATTGAACTGTAAAAATGCATGCATGTGAAAGTGCTCGTCTCTCTCAGGCACTCCAATCCCCACCTCCCCCCAACACCATCCATTGCCCACGACTTAACTCTTTTGATGTATGTTAACAAGTATGTCAAGTTATTTTTCTTTTTGAAATTAGATAGCTGTTATCTAGTGCTTAATTTGTAATTAAATAAAATGAATACAAAAAAAATTGTCAAGGCAAGGGAAAAAGTTTTCGAAGGAGCCCACCGCTGACCGTACTAAGTCCAAACCGTGGTACTACCTCTTGCCTGTTACTCCTCCCACCCTACACGGCCTGCCCCTGCCTCCTTATCCCTTTCTTCGCCCTTTGTCACTGTTTCCCCATAGTTGTCTCCCTTTCCTGCCTTCCTTTCTGCTGCTCAAACTGATGAAAACAAAGACCTGTTGCCCACCACCTGCACATAATAAACCCCTCCTCTAAGTAAACATATGGGGGGTGACCTGTATCATCTGTTTTTTTAACACTTACAGCATTTGCACCAGGATTGTTGCAAGTACCTCCCATGTGTGATTTGTCCACAATCATTTAGAGTATGTTGAACCGACGTCGAAGCTCCAACAAAGATCCCCAGCTCCCAAGTCTGGAGCTCCGACTGCTGCGCTAGGTCCTCGCACTCTGGGGATCCGTGTTGGAGACTCCCTGTGTTCGCCTCAAAGGTGCTTCTCCCACGCGAAACATTAGGAGCAGCTCGCTCTGCAGGCTTTTGGTTTAATTTTTGTAGCTCAAACTCAACCCGGAGCTGTTGCAGGGCTTTCCACGAGCACCAGCTACTTTACACAATGAGTGACACATTCATATAATTCATATTTTTTGTAGACAGATTAATCGGCAACCCATGACATTACTTAAATGTCTTTAACAGAGATGCGATTAATCTCCCCGTGTCTACAAAAAACATCAACATTTTGTAAGCTACTATAATACAGTTAATCACACGTGAGTACGTTTACTTTTATTATGGGTTTACACATCAGTTTTTTTTCAAACTGCGCACAGGTCGAAAGTGGCAAATTCCATTGAGATATTCCTAACAAGAAAAAGCATTATAGTGGTGCACTGTCCTTTGTTATAACCTCGTGATAAGCACCTCTCCCTCCAACGTCACAAACTCCCATACAGTATTACAGTATGCAAACGCTTAGGTAAATCCCAGATAAGGACTGAATATTTTTGAGGGGCTTTTTGAGAAAGTCATCGGGGGCATGTATGTTTTACAAGATAAACTTAAAATCATTAAAGTGGTGCACTGTAAAATCAGCTGTGTCACCTTCACATATAAAAGACACACAGTTTAGCAGCATTAGTTGTTTGTTCCTTTTAATTGCTGCTGAACGTTAGAAATATGACTGGTAATTCTTGATTCTTAGTCCTCTAGAAGGTGCTGCAGCTGCTTCTCTGGTCCCAGTGGTAATTCCTCCTCCTTAATCCTCTAGACAGGGCTGCAGCTGCTACTCTTGTCCCATAGGTAATTCCTGATTCAAAGTCCTCTAGACAGTACTATTAGGTGCTAGTATGGTCCTGTTGGCAATTCCTCATTCTAAGTCCTCTAGGCAGTGCTGCTAGCTGCTGCTCTGGTCCGGTCTATAATTCCTCATTCTAAGTCTTCCAGACAGTGCTGCTAGCTGCTGCTGTGGTCCCGTCGGTAATTCCTCATTCTAAGTCTTTCAGACAGTGCTGCTAGCTGCTGCTGTGGTCCCGTCGGTAATTCCTCATTCTAAGTCTTTCAGACAGTGCTGCTAGCTGCTGCTCTGGTCCCGATGGTAATACCTCATTCTAAGTCTTTCAGACAATGCTGCTAACTGCTACTCTGGTCCCGTAGTTAATTCATCATTTTAAGTCTTCAAAAAAGTGCTGCTAGCTGCTACCCTTGTCCAGTCGGTAATTCCTCATTCTAACCCCTCTACTCATTGCTGCAGCTGCTTCTCTGTTCCCGTCAGTAATTCACACATTGTAAGTCTTCTAGACAGTGCTGCAGCTTTGTCTCTGTTCATAGGTCCACTACACTCCAAACAAACACACAGAGGTAAAAGACATTGGGGTCGATTCCGATTCGGGCCGGAAATTTCTCCGACCGAGCCGGACCCGGAGAGATTTCCGACCGAATCGGACCCGTGCAGTCCGACCGAACGAGTACGATGCGGCCGTATGTTATCGGACTCGAGTCGGTCGGACTCCCATTGAAGTCAATGGGAGCCGGTCGTACAACGCGTACGCGGGCTCCCATTGACTCAATGGGTGCGAGTCGGACAAGGGCGCCCCCTACAGCGGGTACGCGGCGAAGCGATTCGCGCCGTACACGCACAGGTAGGGGGACCCATGGGTCCCCCTGTGTGCGACTCGCGCGGCTACGCGTACTGGGGGTCCGACACGGACCCCGAAGTACGGCTCCGACAGCTCTTTCGAGCCGGAGTGCGCGGCTCGGTCGGACTGCTCGCGGCGCGCATCGTACTTACCAGGCCGGGAAACGTCTCCATTGCGCGGTGCGAGTCGAGTCCGAGCGAGTCGGTCGGAGCGGTTCGAGTCCGAGCGAGTCGGTCGGAGCGGTCGGGACGCCCGGACGAGTCGGTCGGCGATTTCGCATCGTACTCGCTCGGCCGGACCCACGTACGGTTCGGTCGGGAAACAGGGCTCCGAATCGGATCCGGTAAAGCCGAATCCTATTCGGAGCCCTACCGGCCGAGATCGGAATCGGCCCCATTGTCATTTACAACGCAAATAGCTCTAATTCTGACAAATGCGAGACCTATTGCATTGCAAATGCTTGTTTTTTATTCCTGCTCTAATAAAAATATTATTAAAAAAAAGAAACAGAAATGGTCAAAGAGGCAGGAAATGCAAAAGGGCCCAGAAAATCCACAGTGCAGCCTCAAAGATCAAGATCCAGATTTTCCACTCTTAAACAGCCTGCTGATGAGTCTGCAGACCAACCTACACACAGGAACATGAGGAACCAACAGGGAGAGCCAGATATGTGTAGGAGGAGTATTTCATGACATTGCAGTTTCAATTAATCAAAAAAACTTTATTTCGCGTTTAAACATAAAATGCATAAAAGTACATAGAATAACGTTCACTTCATACAAATAAAGACTATAAATAGCATTACAGTACAATCCAGGATCATTTGATTTAAATAAAATATTAAAATTCCTTAAAAACACTGTATCGATAATTCCCTAATAATACTGGTTTGCCTATACTGGCTTATGTGAAACACTTTAAGCAAAAATTTCAATTTTAAAATAATTCTTAAAAACACATTTTACCAAAATTTCATTACAAAATATAGCAGCAGAATCGCAATCTATATGTGCCAAAATTCCAAGATCGCAAGGTTTAAAAGGGTTAAAATAACCTGTTTTATTTGGATTTGGTTAAAAATCTTGCAAGGTACTGTACATTAAATGCATAATCTATTCATAGTTAGACCTTGTACTAGAAACATTGAAATGTTCCCGATATTAAATTGTTAATGTATTTAAGGCCCCACGAGATTTTACAGCTGCCAGTAAATAAGAGGCAGTCGCGAAGCATACATATGGAGTTTCTAGTTGTTGAAGGACAGATAATGCCTCTGCAGAGTAACGAAGATTAAATTTCCGCACCAATGGAGTAATAAACTTCTTCCTTTCTATGGCATAAAAGAAACAGAAAAAAAATATGTGCAAAGTGGATTGTTTTGATTTTTCATCACAGGGACAGAGAGGGAGGTGAATTAACGAGAATACTTTTAAAGGGTGTCCCAGCATTAGTGGTATGTAGTTCAAGTGAAATCTCGTCAGAATAAAGTGATGCAGAGAGTTCTCTACAAAGGAGAAGCATGAGAGGGAACTATGTGCTGCAGGTAAGTCCTGATATATCATTACTGAGCTTTTCCCTTTACATCTTTCCCATCTGTCCCTTATGCTTTTTGCCATGAAGATTTCTTTCAGCTTAGTTTTTGAAAAGCTTTCGCAAAGTGTTAGTGTAACATAAAAGTCCTCCAAACCCAGAGAAATAAAAGATTGTCTGACATATGATAGCCACAAAATTTTAAGGGCATGGTCTAACTTCCTAACATCTCCAAATTGATAACCACAATAAAAGCGGGGCCATTTTAATAGCATCACTAGTATACGGGAAGCCTAGTTCTTTATGAGATATAGAATTTGAGCAAGCTCCTAGGACAGACAATACTTTTTTCACAAATTTGTCTTCCAATACTTGGAGTGCCGCCACATCTACTGACCCCAAGATTGCAGCCCCATATGTAGCTATTGATCTTGCGAGATACATTTGAACCATTTCCAGAATTGGTTTGCCCCCAGTTTTTTTGAAAATCTAAAAATTGCAGCTATGCTCTTACCCAAGTGATTCATTCTATTTTGGACCATCTCTTTCCATTTCAATTTAGAATCAAAGAGTACACCAAGATAGGTAAATTGTTCTACTTGTTCGATTTTATTACCATCTAGGTGAAATCTTGTCATCTTCTTTGTGTTTCCTCCTACAGTCATAACAAAAGATTTCTTTTTATTAACCTGAAGGTCCAAATTGGCCATAAAGGCCAGATTTTGATCTATGAGCTTTTGAAGAGCCCTGGGGGGTTGAGCCAATAAAACAGCGTCATCAGCATATAACAGGATCGAAAGGGGAGTTGACTCTACACTTGGGGAATCTTTAGTATTTTCAACCAGGGCCTCATTCAGTTTATTTGTGTAGAGTGGGCATAAAAAGGGGGCAAGTACATAGCCCTGTCTGACTCCTTTCTCTATTTTAAAAGGTTTAGTGCACTCTCCTTCAATCCCGTAGTGGACTTAGGCTGTTGCGCTTGTGTAAAGTTTTCTTATGAAATCTATTATCGAATGCTCTACTCCCATGGCTTCCATGATGACCCACAGCTTGCTATGTACTACGCAATCAAATGCCGCAGACAGATCCATGAATGCCACGTAAAAATGGCCTTTCTTTGCGATTGTATATTTAGCCGCTATTAAAGTCAGGTTGAGGCATTGATCGAGAGTGCCCCTACCCTTCCTAAAACTATACTGAACTTCGGTCAGAATCGTCTTTTCGTCAACCTAATTCTCCAGCCTATTCAGTAGTACCCGGCCCATACATTTTGCCGTACTGTCTATCAATGAAATGGGGTGGTAATTAGCAGGATTAGACACTTACCCTTTTTTAGACAGGAATTTTTTATGATTACTTCCATGAGAGTAAAGGCCCTTTTTTAGCTACTGAGTTAAAAATAATTGTCAATAAGGGGGACCACAGTGGTATATTAGCAAGAAAAACATCCACCGGCATTCCATCTGGCCCTGCAGCTTTCAAGGGGGAGGACTGGGAATAATGCAGTTTGTTGTGGGCACAATCTTCAAAGGCCCGTTGATTCTGTTGATAGCGGTGTTATATCTCAGATTGTAGAAGGTTTAGATGGCTCAATGTTAAACATCCAGCAGCTACAACAACAAAAATTAAATCCATAAATAATAAATTGGTGGGCATAGAAAGATGCATGAAAAATGACATTGAACAACTGGCAAACACAATTGAGGCAAGTCAAAGGGCCATGTAGACAAACTGGACAATATGACGGAGACTCTCACAAATTTATGCGGCCAGTTACAGCAGGAGATTTTGACACAAATGCGTAGACAACATCATTATTTTGCATGTATCAACCAATTGAGTTGTTCTATCCATCCTCTTGGTCATGAAACAGCACAGGTAGTCTCTAGACGGGCAGTTCATTTACAAATAGAAATGGGGCACTATGGTGGGGATGCTGCCCGTGGTCTTTCACAAGCAATCAATACAGTAGAAAGCTTTGAAACAAGGAAACTATCAAGTGTAAGTCAAGTAGGGGCTGGAGAAATGTAAGAGCTTTCTAGAATAAGCAGTATTTCTGTAAGTGAAGCTATGAGTGGCCACAGCCATACATGCAATAGACCCGATTCAGAAGGGAGACTCCCGATTTTTAAAGCCAAAAATGGCTTTCTTTTGGCTCCCTCTCTCCTGAAATTGCAAATCTTTCAATAGAAGTCAATAAGGGAAATCCATTCTTCCAAATTTTTTTTTTAAATGTCCCACTTTCCTCTTCTAATATTTAGGCACGTATGCATCACAGTTGTAGTCGGGGAGGAGTTGGGGATGTATCAAGAAATGCTGAAAGGGCCGCTGTTGGTCGAGGTAAGCAAAAACATTAAGACTGTTTGGATTTGAGAAGCTATTAAGAAACTTTGATTCAATGACATTTTGTTAACTATGAAAAGTCAGTTATGTTTACAAAAGTGTCAAAGCATTGTTAAATGACACTATAAAAATATATATGTGCATACGGACCACAAAAAGAGAAGAGCACAGAGGTCCCTGAACCCTATGCAAATCAAGGACATCCTCCCCCCAAACCCTCATCTGTTTTCTGTGGTGCAGAAACTGCCATGATATGAAGAGCCAAACTGTTCTGCTGTCCATCTGCTTTTCTAAATATGGCAGGGAGGGAGGCTTGGAAAAAAACACATTGCTCTGACAGGTGTGTGTTGATCCCAGAAAACACATTCTCCAGTGTCCATACGTTTCCTGCTGTTGAGAGCTGAATATCACCACTTTAAAACTGGTAAAAATCCAAATTCCTGGTCAATTGTATATTTATTTCTCCTCAAAAAAGAGGAATTTTGATGGACTGTAACTTTTTTTTTAAGCCTACCATCTGGAAATGTCTGGCACAATGGAAGCTACTGATTTCATCCTTTAGCATGCGATGCCTAATTGAATGTTTTTCCACAAGGTCTGCTAAGCTGGCAACTACGAACAAGCTGTGATTTATTTTAAAATGCGAGCGAGTCATCCCAGGCGCTTGCTGCACCTGCTGCTACAGTTGCCAAAAGCATCAGTGTCCCTGCATTGTGCTTTTCAGGATGAATAATGGAACAGCTTCACAGCCTAGCACCTGATGACCCGTGTGCCCTCGTAAAGCTTAATTAGAAAATTGCTTCCCTGTGGTGTAAACTCGTCGAGACCAAGATCTGTTGCATTTTTTGAACCTATCAGATTGTAGACACTTCTTGAAGTTTTAATGATGCACATGTGTTTACATGAAAACTTTTTGTACTCATCGTAGAAGTCTGTGGGGGATATTCTCAAGAACGTGTGTTAACTATCGCCAAATTCGCTTAACGCAACTTCTCACATCGCAGTCTATCTACCATGCGATAGTCACACGTTAACGCGACAAATGCCCGCGTTAAAATAAACGCGGCGCCAAAAAAATGCGAAACACGAACGCAAAAAAAGTTGCGAAGTCCCAAATCGCGAAACAAAAAGCAGCGATAGCCAGCGACAGGCCTGCGATTCCCACGCGACATGCGGGAAAATGCACTATAAAAGCAGAGAAAAAAAAAGAGAAAAAAATGCAACTGCGTAGCACCATGGACGCACCCGAACCGAGTGCAGAGGACAACGTGAACCCCACAAGCCCCACAGACGACCAGCCAGGACCAAGGAGAAGAGGAAGGAGAAGAGGAAGAGGAAGACGGGGCAGTCCGCAGGAAAACCGGATCATCGTCACGGAGGGGACAGGACACTACCAACAACTGTCCATCACCTCCACTGTGTCATCAGCCACACAAACGGAAATATGGCAACACATTGTGAACAACGTGAATGCAGTCGGAGCGTCGAGGAGGACAATGGAAAAGGTCAAGAGGCACTGGAATGACGTGAAGGGCAAAACCAAGAACAAACCCGATGCCAACATGAAAGCAGCAACACAGATTGGAAGTGGGGGACCAGCGGCACACCAGGAGCTGGATGACATTGAGAAAATGGTGGCCACAGTCATCAGTCGGGATACGGTGCCAGGAGTCGGAGATCGGGACACTGCTCAACATGACCTGACACAACATCAACAGGGTGAGTACCGACCAGGGACTAGGGGGACGGGGGAAGATGGGCACAATGGCACACATGCACAATTAAGTAGAGCACCCTGCACACCCACAATGACTCTGGATCATGTCCTTGACCCCCTTGCCACACTGCAGCACACATACAGAAACTCAGGGAATGTGTGTTGAAAAGAATTTATTTGCACATGCTGTGCCTGTGGTAATTTTGTACTGTCTCATGATTGCTAAGGACTGCCACAATGTGACGTCCTCAAGTGAAGAAATTGTCAATGATGGTGTTCCTATGGGCTATTCCTGCTGCAGCTGCAGTGGGGTGTGGTCCACCTGCCTCATCTTCCTCATCATCGTCCGGTGCACCTGGCACTCGTAACCATGGGGCATTGGTGCGTACACATATGTTGTGCAACACACAACATGCAATGATCATCTTGCACACGTTTTCTGGGCTGTACAGGAGCCTCCCACCTGTGATGTCCAGGCACCTGAAACGTGACTTCAACACGCCAAATGTGCATTCCACGATGCCCCTGGTGCATTTGTGGGCTGCATTGTACTGCCTCTGGGCCTGTGTGTTCGTGGCTCTGAGGGGTGTCATTATCCAAGGGCAGAGTTCATATCCTTGATCACCTGTGACACTGCAGAGAGACATGAGTCAACAGTTGGTTCTGCATGATGTGTAGGCAGGCTCACTAGTTCATTGGCGTGTGATATGTGTGTCATAGTGATTACTGTTTGACATGTACTGCTTGTAGCAAATGAGCGCCATCAATGTGTACAACGTAGCCTCACTGCTGCTCCTCCCTCCCCCAAGCCCATTTACTTGTGTGCGCTGCGCGGTTGCATCACTTGCACTCCTACGGCACACCATTGTCATGCCTGTCTGCGCATGTCCACAAGCCTGACAACGACACTGTGATGTTGTGCGTTGAAGGTGGGCGGCCACGTGTGTGTAGGCCTATGGTAAGGATAGGGCGGACACAGATGTAGAGTTCATGGCTGGCTGAACTCGCGATGCGGTCGAGGCAATACCTTTGGCCTATGCTGCGGTAACAGCGACACACACACAACAGTTGGCATGTATGATCCCGGACCTCGAGCGGGCTTGCGCTCATTCATTTATCCCTTCGGCCGAGCCCGCACTCCGGGGGCATGCTACAGTGCAACATTGTCCATTGCGGGACGGGTGGCGCCGACACTACAACAGAGACACACGCCTTAGGTACTCCATTGGCAAGCCCAACACTTAACCACACCCAGAGCCCCGGGGTGATTATCCACACCACTACGCTGGACTGTCGTACGCCAGCCCACTCCGGCAACGCCTACAGGGGGGTGCAACACAGCTACACGTCCCAGGTCTCCCCCACTGCCTGCGGTGACATGGTTGCGTCCGCTGTACACAGCACAATGCAATGTGGTAGGGCCCGGGTCCCTCATGCATACACAATGACCACACGGACACCCTTAGATAGTGTGTGGAACTGGCTATGGGCACGTGCGCCCGGCCCCTTTTATTGCCAGGGTCACATGTCCAGTGACGCCTGTGCTGGATGGGTGTGGGGTGAGTGTGAGCCAGCCCTCAATGGGTGGTTCGTGCTGGCAACAACTACAACAGTGATCAGACAATCAGAAGTTCACAGCTCAAACAGCAAGGGTCCATGACTTGAGCTGCATGGAGTTAGTGGCCCCGGATGCACAGCGGCCGGCACATAGAACACCGCCACGGGACGGTGACTACCAGTGCACTGAGGTAGGGGCACGAGAGCTGAGCGGGTCCCCGTCGAAGTCCAAGGTGAATGTCGCGGGGGGTTTTGGGGGACAGTGGAAGGTGTTCTTCCAGGGCATGATACAGAGGGCAGTACCAAGCAGACACAGGCAATATGGAGGAGATGAATGCTACAGATTCATTTTTGTCACCAAGTCAGTATCAGCTACATGATGATGAAGACAACCCCCAGGCCATAGACTCAGATGCCACCACAGTTCAACCAGAGGGTGTCCATGAATTTCGGGGCACAGAGTTAGTGGCACCAGAGCTGAAAGGGGATGCAGTCTGCAATGAGGCCTGTACAATGGTATAAACTCTGCCATAAATAAATCAAGGCTCAGTTCCAAATGTGTAACCTACTTGACCGCAGTGTAGGCTGGAGGCAGCGGTCAGCGCGGGCCAACTGCTGTTCAGGCAGCTCCTCCTGGTACTCTCACACACGACGTTGGAATGCCATGTGGAGATGATTTGTGGTTGACGGAGGTAGTAGCACCAGAGCTGAGCGTGTGTGCAGCCTGCGACGATGCAGTGTCCTGCCTGGTACGGATTGGATTGGATTGGTGTGAGGCCTGCTGGACCTCAGTGTAGGCAGTACACAGGTGACCCCGGGGTGCTGGGCCGCAGTGTAGGCCGAAGGCAGTAGTCAGCAAGGGCCCACAGACACGTGTCGTTGGAATGCTATGCACAGAGTCGGTGGAACCACATCGTAGGGAGTACGGTGATATAAAATCTGCAATAAACGTATGTACTCTGCCATTGTATAATCAAGACTCAGTTCCAAATGTGTGACCTACTGGACCACAGTGTAGGCCGGATGCAACGGTGGAGTACGTCAATGAGAAAGGAGTAATGGGGGCCTGTGTCGCGGAGGCCGTGATGGTCTGAGGAGGCTGCCATGGTCGCGGGCCTCGGGCTTGGAGCTTGCACCAGCACATGGTGGACCCTCTTTGACACACGCCGGTGTCAGCAGGTGAGCAGTGAGGCCTGGGTGCACAGGGGCGGGCAAGACGGGTCCTGGGACCAGCAGCCTGGGGTGCAGCAGGCGCACAGAATTGCAGGCACCGCCGCTCACGGCGTCGACCTCGTGGCAGGGTGAGAGGCGCCGCCCTGGCAGACACGTTGGCCATTCCGGAAGAGAACCACAGGCTTTTTATTCACACCCCTATGCTGGCCTGGCGTACGCCGTGCCAGCCCACTCCGCTCACGCTTACATGGGGGGACATAACAAGCTACATTTCCGCATTCTTCCCCACTGGCTGCGGTTACATGGTTGCGTCCACTGTCCAGTACACTGCAGACACCAGCAGTGTATGTCGACATTGAAATGTCTGTGGTCTGCATACTGCAGTCTGTCCAGCACATCCACACCACACTTGGCATTGTGTACATTCACATTCATGGGTCACTTGCCTCCTTCGCACATGCCGGGTTCCCACCTCTCCCCACGTTCTGCTATTGTGTGGCTGAGGTGCCATGCCGTTGATGGCTTGTGTAGATGGCTAGCCCAGGTTGCCACAGTAAGTTGTGTTGTCGTGTTTGGAATGTGGGGATGTTGGTTGTCATGTTGTATGTGATTGTGTGACGTGTGCACTCCCAGAGTTGTGAGTTGTCTGATTGTGGTGTTGAGGTGTGTGGTGTGTTCCGTTGGTACTTACTGACGAGCAGTGCATTTCCATAGGTGCCATCCTTGAAGCGCTGGTTGATGATGGACTGTCGGAAGATGAAGGAATCATGCACACTGCCTTGGTAGTTGGCGAAGACATTGGTGAGGAGTCCCCGGTGGTCCACTATTGCCTGCACATTGATGGAATGCGTGTGTTTCCTGTTGCGGTAATTGTGTGCAGTGGCGGCAGGGGGCACGAGGAGTACATGTGTGCAGTCAATTGCCCCAACACGTGCGGGAAGCCAGCTATGGCGTAGAAGCCTTGCTTGATCTCCAGCTGTTCCTGCGCAGTGTGTGGGAATTAAAGTTACTGGGGTACCAAGCTGATGATGGCATCCAAGACAGGTGTGAGGAACTTTGACATGGCTGGCTGTGAGACTCCTCCGACTATGGCAGTTGTTGGTTGGAAGGTCCCAGAGGCCAACAGGTGCAGCATGGCCAGCAGCTTTGTCTGCGGAGGGATGTTGGTTCTTCGCTGTGTTGGTGCCGTTAGCCTGTGGGCAATGAGGGTCAGGATGCGGAGGATGGTTGTCCTTTTGAGCCTGTAGTGGGCAATGACTTCCTCTGGTGTTAAGTCTCCGAGGCTGGTGCGTTTTCGGAAGGTCCGGTGTCTTTGTCTATGCTGCCTCTGTGGTAGTCCGGGGGGGGGATCCTGGGGGCGTGGGGGGCCTGGGGGTGGTGGCGGTGGGTGTTGTGGCCCTCTTGGGGCTCCGAGCTGCATGATCAGTAGCTCCATGGCATCTGTTGTTCTTCTGGTGTGGCTGTGGGCTGGGCTCCCTTTTATGGTGCAGGTTGTCATCCGACTTAGCACCAGGTAGGAGCAGGGGTTAAATCCCTGCTGCTAACGCGCCTTATCGCATGTTTTTGAATCTTATCGCCGATCTGGCTGGTCGTTGGGAATGTTGCGGAGTGGTGTTTTTGCGGGTTGTTGCACGGGAACGCCTACTCTGCATCTCATTAGCGTTAGTTGCCGGTGTCATCCGTGGCGATGTTTTTTGCGGCTGCTATCGCAGGAAAACTGGTGATATCGGCTGTTAGCACCAGCTGGTGAATGGTGCGATGAATTTATCACCACTTTGGCTGCGATAAAGTGCCGCTAACTCGGCGATAAGTCCTTGAGAATATGCCCCTGTATCTTTTTGTGCGTTATGGAAGCCGCTTCGTCTTTCCTTTCTCAGTTCTCTACATTCAACATTTGTCTTTTCGCAACTGAATGTTGCTTTCTGCCCACAGCGTTAACATGCAAGGTGGCTTCATTTATCACAGCATTAGTTAAACTGTGTCTCCATATGGTAAGCATTGTACCCAAGGCCACTGGAATTGTGCAGCAGGGGAGCACTAAATTATGCTGCAGGATTGATTAAATTATGCGGCAAGAAAAGGCAAATTATGCTGCATAATGCAGCACATTTCTTGATAGTATTACTTCATTATTTTGTGGTTTTTACACATGGTGATACTGTCTGGTTAAACATTCCACATCATCAGTACCAGTTTAATACTGTCTGGTTAAACATTCCACATCATTAGTACCAGTTTAACAACCAAATACAGAAATAAGCAACTGAAAGCAGACCAGTTAACCTTTGCAAAGAGCCTTTCACTCCACGCGATCCCATGTCGCTACGTTTGCAGTAATTTTTGATCCGTTTGAGCTAAAAACACATTTGCTAACAACTGCTGATGGATTATGTGGCAAGTCAGCAAATCTTTAGTTATGTGTAAAGAAAAGCAGACACAGAATTGCATAATTTCAGTGGCTTTGATTGTACCCAACTGGGGATTAATTTCATTCAGTGGTTAATTTGAGCAGGTGATTGAAGGTGCGGTCCACCGAGCCTCAGTTTTAGCGACTGCCACTTGTTTTTCCTCAACATACTTTGACCCTGAGGAAGAGAGAAAAAAACACAGAAGAGATAAAGAAAGAAGAAGAGAAATACGGAAAAATAGTGACAAAAAGAGAAAGCAGGGACATGAAAGAACCTGCAAGAGTGAGATAAAGAGGCAGGAGCGAGGGGTGGTGGATTAAAGAGGCATGAGATGAATCAGGACAATGTAGCCTTAATATTCGGCACCACAATCTTCAGTAGCATTGGCAGAGGGCTTCTGAGCAAGACTTTGGGCCCTGGCACATAATATTTTGCATTAAGCACTGATTTTATTTAATTTTCAGGTTAGATTGGTTATGGAGCTTTCTAGCCATATGGGTTTGAGTCTCTGCAGGGTCACTGGTTATATGTGACATTGTACCTTTATTTTGAATAACAGAATCCCTAGGGAGGGAGGGAAGAAGGAAGCTAGGTGATAGAAGGAAGGAAAACAAATATTACAAGTGTCACAAAATAAACATAATAAAGGCCTATTTTGTACCTTGGCAAAGTTTATTAAAGAACCATTGGTGAAATTGATTCCAGCATAAACATGTTCTGAAGAACTGTCCACTTCTGAATTCACACATATAAAATTGAAGCTTTTGGTTTGTGTACTGCATGCAGAGTGCAAAAAACAACAACTTAACACAGAATAGTTTCAAATGGATGCAGTCGGTTATGCTGTGAAATACCAGCAGTCAGGTAAACAAAGGACCTCACATGGAATTTACACCATGAGTGGCAGGAGACAGGAGATGACAAAAGTGTGGAATATGGCCTGTGCTCACATCTAGTCCTGCTTCATCCGCAGACTCTAAACACAAAGGCACCACTAAAATAATTATAACATAGAAACAAAAACACCCAGCGTGGCTTTTCTGCTTATTTTTCTCGATTTTCTTTTCTGTTTCATTCTCTTCCTCAAAAAGGCCTACAGTTAATAAGGAATCTTTTTTCATAGGTAAAATCTGGTTGGGCGTAGGGTAAAAGTAATGAAAAAGGGCTATCTTGGACTTGTTTTCTGGAAGAAGAGCAAACCAGTGATGTAGCATACCAGCTGTGGGTGAGAATTTGCATACTTTTAAAGTAAACCTTGCAGCATAGCTAGGCATCCACCACAATGAGGCATTTGTATACCTTTCTGTTGTTAATCTGCTGTTACAGTTTTTCATGAAAATCAAAGGACTACATGTCCATATAGAAGTCATATAAATGAAGCTTCTAAAATTAAAACCTAAGCCTTTCTTATACAAAGTAAAATTAAATATGCAAGAAAACACACCTGCTGCATGTCCACCATTTCTAGAGGGGTCCTGAAGTATTTTCTGGGTTGTGTCAAGACCAAGAATACAAACTAGAAGTCAGTATGGTGAGGATATGAACCGTGTTCTTATTCTAAATAACAATCAGGTAACAGTTAATGCTTCTGTACTAGTGCTTATCTTTCTGCTGGTAGTGTGATATTCTGTGGAATATCTTTTAAGTCCTGTGAAAGTCTTGTGTTAGCCTTACGGAGAACATTTGTATGCAGCTATCAAAACGTTTGAGACACTGTGTGAGACTGGAATCATCTGTTAGGCAAATCTAGTGAGATGTCTTTGTACAGCCTAAGTGGTTTAGAGTTTTGTGTGGGACTGTGTATACTACATGGGTATGTGGACAAAATATCAAGTTTTAAATATCATGATACAGAAATATTGTCACCACGAAAATATTGTGGTACAGAATATTGTTGTCAACAATATTGTTGTTTGGTAAGCAATATAATTTAAAAAAGATTCCATTGCTTTTAATATTGTTTTCATTAATAGGGTTGTAACATTTTTTTTTTTTTTACAGTAAACAAATATATAATGTCAAATGTCAACAATAAACAAACAATTTTTAGATATTCAGGGACGTTAGTGTTAGTTAGACATTTTACTCGTACAAAACCAGACAAATTCGGCCGTTATAGTTAGTTAAGCTAACTGTAACTCGCGCACACGCAATGCACTGCTGATGACGTCACATATTACATCATTCATGACATGGTCAGTGACATCACTGATGATATCACTGATGACATCTCAAATGACATCACTGATGACATCATCCAGTGACTGTGTGTTTCAGTAAATTTTAAATATGTTATATATATATATATATATATATATATATGCGCCAAGGTGTATTGAAGAATGAGTGGGTTTCTAAGTGTCTGAATGGATGATTTAGTAGGTGCGTGACTGACTGTATAAGTGAGTGATTAATCGTGTCTTACTGAATGCATGGGTTAGTGACTAAACTGTGTGAATGTCTGTATTAGTCTGTCAGTTGGTGTGTAAGCGGCTGCATGGGTTGGTGAGTAGCTACATGAGTGTCTATATGGGTTATTGATTGGTTGTCTGAGTATCTGTATGGGTGCCTGAGTGTCTGTCTGGGTGGGTGGGGGGTGTGTGACTGAGCATAGATGTGTGAGTAGGTGATTCACTGGGTGTATGGGTTCAAGAGTGCATCTGTGAAGGGCTGTAAGGGTGGGTGAAGGTCTGTATGGGTGTGTTGTTGAGTGAATGGATGTCTCAGTGGTACATGTGTGAGTAACTCCTTATGTGAAAGGCAGTATATGTGAGTTTTGGAGTATATAAATGACTATATGTGAGAGTGAGTGATTGTGAGAGTGCCTGTATGGATGAGTGTGTGCTTGTATCAGTGATTGTATAAGAAAGTAAGTATGTGTTACTATCTGAATGAATAAGTGAGGTGGTGTGTGTATAACTGTATAGGTGAGTAAATGAGAGTGTGATTGATTCTTTGCATGACTGACTAGGTGTGTGCGTAACATCTGTGGGAGAGTGGCAGTATGTGAGTGTCTGTATAGGTGTATGAGTGCATATGATAGTGCTGTATTGAGGAGTGCCTGAATGTATGAGTGACTGTATGGGTGAATGAGTGGATGTGTGTGTAGACCTAGGAATCAGTGAGTGGGTATGTAGTAACTGGTATTGGTGTGTCTATGGTTTTGAAAATGGTAATCTGTATTTTGGAGTGGATGTATCAAAGGTTATATTAGGGTGTGAGGAGGTGCATCAGATTATCACGTGGATGATGTCATCAGTGATGTCATCAGTGATGTCATTTGAGATGTCATCAGTGATGTCATCAGTGATGTCACTGACCATGTCATAAATTATGTAATATGTGACGTCATCAGCAGTGCATTGCGGGGGCGCAAGTTATAGTTTGCTTAACTAACTATAACGGCCGAATTTCTCTGGTTTTGTACGAGTACAATGTCCAACTAACTATAACGTCCCTGAAACCTATGGTTTTTTCAGTGAATTTCAAAGGTTTTTTAAATGCTAATTTCTAACTATAACGTCCCTGAAACCTGTGGTTTTTTCAGTGAATTTCAAAGGTTTTTTAAATGCTAATTTCTAACTATGCCTACAGAGGTAGGACATGTGCAGAAAGAGAAAGAAAGGTGCAGAAAGAAGCAAGAGAAATGCAGAAAGAGGCAACAGAAGTCCAGAAAGACGAAGAAAGGTGCAGAAAGAAGCAAGAGATGTGCACAAAGAACCAACAGAGGAGCAGAAAGAGGCCTTGTTGTAAAGTCATCCTGTGCCCCTAACTTTTTGCTGACGGGTACTGGTGGTAACTGACTCTGACTAACCAGGCCTAGAGCCAGTGCAATGCTAAAAGACACTTAGAATACAGTAAAAACACCTACATACACTAGGGAACACTATACGTTGGGGTACCCCTGTGATTGGCATGACCTCCTCAGTAAGGCCCTAGTACATAATAGGGCAGGGGGATAAACACTACCTCTAAGTCAGAGGTGCAGAAAGATGCTTCTTTAAGTAGTAGTCACGTTTGCAGAGTGGTGGAGAAAGGGTGCTAGGCCTCCGACCAGCGCTCAGGAATTCCGCTGCATAGGACTTAGAGGAGGTACTAGGAGGGCTTATTGGCACCCAAAGTCCCTCAGGAGTAAATTGAACTTCATCCCCCATCCCGTAGTCTGCCAGGAGGTGCGTTTGCAGAGTGGTGGAGAAAGGGGGGCATGTCCTCCGAAGACGTCTTAGCAATCCCACTGTGTGGGACTTTCTGGAGGTAACAAGAGGAGTAGTTGGCCCCCAAGGACAACCTTGGGGGCCAACTACCCCTCCTATTACCGCCAGTAAGTCCCACACAGCAGGATTGCTAGCAGGCCACGCCCCCTTTGCCCACCACTCTGCAAACGCGCTCCCTGGTGCGCTCTTGGATGGGGATTGAAGTCCCCTTCGCTGCTGGGGGTCCTTTAGGGGCCAACTAGCCTACCTGTTACCTCCAGTAAGCCCCACACAGTGGGATTGCTGAGAGGTGGACAAAGGCCACGCCCTCTTTCCCCACCACTCTGCAAATGCACCCCCTGGTGCGTTGTAAGTTGGGAAATTAGGTCCCCATGAATACTGAGGGTCCCTGGGGGCCAAGTAGCCCACCAGGTACCTCCAGTAAGCGCCACATAGCTGGTTTGCAGAGAGGTGGTCTGAGGCCACAAACCCTTTTTACACCACTCTGCAAATGCAGCTCCTGGTGCACTGCTGCTCGGGGGATGAAGTCCACTTGTGTCCTGAGGTCCTTAGGACACAAGAGGACCTCATCGCCCCACCAGCAGTGTGCCAAGAGGTGCGTTTGCAGAGTGGTGGAAAAAGGGGCGTGACCTCGGACCACATCTCTGCAATCCAGCTGTGTGGCACTTACTGAAGGTACCTGGTGGGCTAGTTGGCCCCCAGGGACCCTCAGTATTCAAGGGGACTAAATTCTCCAACTTAGAACGCACCAGGGGGTGCGTTTGCAGAGTCATGCAGGGAGGGGGCGAGGCCTCCGGCGAGTTGCCGGTTACTTTTTATTTTTTTTTATTTTACGGGAGGGGTCTGCGTGGCCCCCCTTCCCTGGGCCACTTTTGGCCCCGGGGACCCCATCCCCCTGGGCCTGGAAGCCTTGTTTTTTTAAATTAATTTTTTGGGGAGGGTGGCCGCGTGGCCCCCCTCCAGGGCCTGGTCAACCTTCTTCTTTTTTTTTTTTTGGGAGGGGGCGACGTGGCCCCCCTCCCAGGCCACTTCTGGCCCCGGTGACCCCATCCCCCGGGGTCTGGCCTCTCCGATGGGGGCCGTGGGGGGAGCCCCAATGTCCCCGAGGACCCAGCCGGCTTCCCGCCTCCTGTGGGTGCCGGCCTTGCTTTTGCACAAGGGGAGCTGCTTCATTTTTTTTAAATAATTTCGGCCAGATTCGCGAACCCAGCGCGAATTCGGCCGAAATTATTTTTAAAAAAATTCATTTTTTGGGCCTCGGGGTCACTGTGGGAACCACTGAGCAGGCCTAGGGGGTCAGGGTGGTTCTACCCTGCCCCCTTTTCTTGTTTTTTAACCTTTTTTCCACTCTTTTCTTGTGACTCGGTTACCGAGTCACATGATGGCTGCCAACACTTCCTGGTTTGGAGTGTTGGCAGCCAATCAGAAGTCAGCTCGTGCACGGGAGTCGCGACTCCTCCTCGGTGCTCAGATTTGGATATTCTTCTTTTTTTAATTTCTCAGGAACTACTGAACGGATTTACACCATTTAAAAAGAAAAGGTTGCTTTCTGGACCAAGACCTACCTTTTTGCCAAATTTGGTGTAATTCCGTTCAGCAGTTCGGGCTGTAGCCGTGTCTAAAGTTCCTATGGAAATTAACATGGAGAAAACGCTTTTTGGGACCCCCTTTTTTCTCAGCCCCCGCTTGACGAATCACCCCGAAACTTTCAAGACAGGAGCTGACCGACACGCCCCATTAGTTTTGAAAATTTTGTAAAGATTCGTCAAACGGCGCCAAAGATATTGGCAAATCAAAAAACGCTTTTCCTATGGAAACTAGGTCCGAACTATAACTACCTACTGGTGACCGTGAGTAGGTAATATATATATATATATATATATATATATATGTATTTCCAAAAGAGATTTGATGACTAGGGATGCCGAGGCTAACGGGTCGGGGATTGGAGGTGACTTCACCAGCAAATATAGCACCAGAAAGTCACACACAGTCCAGAGTGTGAACAAACAAGCCCTCCAGTCGAGAAGCAGTGAACCACAGTTGTTTTAATGGCAGCAGGTAATCCAGGTGAAATAGCATAACGCGTTTCAACCCATGCTGGGTCTTATCATATGCAAAAACCGAGGGTCTCAGGTTTAAATATATGCAACCTTAGACAGTTAAGAAGGACTCACAATGCAGGCACAGTGATAAAGAAATATCAAACAATTCCACAGTTTATATATATATATATATATCTATATATGTATATATATTTATCCACCAAATTTGTCCAAGACGAAGGGCGCACTATCACACAGCTGGTGCGCGCTGCGAGGCCGGACTCACGGTGCAAGACCAAGTGATCAAGACCTGCTGGTCGAAACGCGTTGGTGAGGGAAGGAGAAGTTCCATGGCACAATAAACCGTTAAAACAATCCCCTGGAAGAGTGCAGCGTCTTTTTTAATTGGTGAAAAATATGTATATATATATATATATATATATATATATACATATATATATATATATATATATCCCAACAGAGTTCCGATACCATGCGCTCTCGATATTCACAGACTCCACACCAGATCAAGTCCTCAAGGGTGTTTATTTTCACAACGCGTTTCGGCTTACTGCAAGCCTTGCTCACGTGAAAAAAGTGCTCAAAACACAGCGACTAATAAAGTATTGCAACATAAACATAGAAAGGGGACATATGGTTACACATCCTCCGATCACAAAGTCAAAACGGCAGACATGTTGGAAAAGTAAAATACATGAATGCAAAGTACCAACACGCTCCAAGAACTCATATTTCCATACATATGTCGTATGAATCAAATGTCAAAGAGGAGATGTAAGAAAAGTACATGCAATGCTCCTACTAAGCAGAAAAGTGACAATGGGTATCTCTCCAAAATTGCTATGTAATTGCGTGCAGCGGATACGATCTGTCAAACCAATGCTGCGCGAGCAAGTGCATGTACGAGAAAAATTCTTAGGCACTCCTGGCAGTAAATATAAAAATAAATATGAAAAATAAAATAAAAATAAAAATAAATATAAAAGTGCACATCTACTCATGCTATTACTCTAGGGGGAAATCCCAAAGACAGTAAGAGTAATGCAATTGAATGTGTGCAAGCTTATCAACTGTGTTGTGAGAGTGTCCGTGTTGGTATCTATCACACAGTCCAGTAGCAAACACCAAACATGCGCACGCATGCAACAAAGTGCACGGAAAGCAGCTGTCGGGCAAGTGCCCAAGGTTGCAGGGCATCAAATGCGGGGCAAAGGAGACAAATACTCAGTGAATAACACTGACCACCTCAAGTGTCACTAGGAGGGCAAGTGCCCAAACCTGCTAGTGTCGTCAGATAGAGACATGGTACAATCCAGCATAGTCCAATTCCAAATGGAGTCCCAAAGTACATTCATACAATACCCTTTCGTCGACGTGATCACTGGTGAAAAAAGTGGGGAAAAGGGTAGGTTGCCCGTGCAAAGTGAGTGTCGGTGTCTGGGCCCCTTCCTTTCCTCCTATGTGAGAAGAAAAAGAGAGAAAGGAAACAATGAGTAATCAAAGAATAAAAACATTAAAACAATGCAGTAATTTCTTTTCTCATGTACGGAATCAATGGACAAACGGAAAGGAATCAGATAATATACAGCAACCAAAAATATGAGGTTGGTGGGAACCAGGAATGTTTCTACTATTCTCTCAGGTGTATAGCCAATTCCTCATCTTGATTAAGCCCATCAGGACATCTGGTCTGGAAATCCACAATCAGTTTGGACTCCCTCTGCCTGAGTTTTAGCACCCTGTTGCCACCTCTAGGATTGCTGGTGATCTGTTCTAAAATAAAGAATTTCAAGAGTGCTGAGTTAGAAAAGTGGCTATCCCTGAAGTGACGAGCCACCGGATATTTCTCATCAATGTGTGTAATTGCACGACAATGTTCCAGTATGCGCTTCTTGGCCATCAAGGTGGTACCGCCTATATACCAAAATTTGCATGGGCACATAATCACATAGATCACAAAAGTGGAACTACACGTGAGAAACTGAGTAATTTCTTTCGTAATCCCATTGCACGTGGCCTTACTGCAAAAAGTACTATTTCTACAGGCCTTGCAGTGGCCGCATGGGAAGAAACCCTTGAGACCATGTTCATCTTTCTTGAGGTATATGGTGATATCACTGTGTACTACTATGTCCCTGATGCTTCTAGCCTTTCTGTAGGTGATATTTGGTCTGGTTGGAATGCTGTCAGCTATAATGTTATCACACTTGAGTATTTCCCAATTCTTAGCCAGAATTTTTGGGATTTTATTGGAGTCAGAGTTATATGTCATGATGATTCTGGTATTACTTTCACTTTCTTCGGTGGTTTCAGGGGATAGGTCTGAGATGGTACTAGCTCTAGACACACTGTCTGCTCATTCCTTGGCTCTCCGTAACACCCAATTCGGGTACCCTCTAATTTTGAGGCGTTCTAGCATATTGGCACTCTCCAGTTGATAAGCTGCCTCAGTATTACAATTTCTTTTTGCCCTCAGCAGTTCACCATATGGAATACTCCATTTGAGAGTTTCCGGATGACTGCTGAGGGCATGAAGAATGCTGTTGCCAGCAGTAAGTTTTCTGTAAAGGGTGGAATGTACTTGGTTGTCTTTGATGTCAAGCCTGACATCTAAGTACTCTGCCATGGTCCTATTGATATTGCCAGAAAGGACAATACCATTGTCATTTTTGTTCAGTTTGTCAATAAATTCAGTCGCTTCCTGTTCAGAGCCCCTCCAGACCAAGAACAGATCATCAATGTAACGCATCCAGACTGTTACATGTTCAAGGTATCCTGTATAGGCCGGGTTAGCGAACACTTCTTCCTCCCAGCGTCCCATGAACAGGTTCGCAAAACTGGGAGCGAAGCAAGAACCCATGGCAGTACCGGTGGTTTGCCTGTACAGGACACCATTGAACATGAAGATGTTATTGGTCAAGCAATACTCAATCATATCGAGTATCATCTTGCTATGTTCCTTAAAGAATATCGCCCTAGTTTTGAGAAAATGGTCACAAGCCTCCAATCCCTGCCGATGGTCAATGATGGTATACAGGGATTGTACATCAAGAGTGATGAGCAAGGAATCATCACTCAGTTGTATGTTCTGTATTTTGTTGAGGAAATCCTTGGTGTCCCTAACGTAACTGGGTAGCCTGGTAACAAACTCCCTGAGGAAGTGGTCAACATATTTGGAGATATGTTCTGACACACTCCCTCTGGAGGAAACTATAGGACGTCCAGGTGGATTGATGGAGTCCTTGTGTAATTTAGGCAAGAGATAGAGAACCAGGAGTATCGGATGATCATTTTTTAAATATCGGTATTCCTCCCATTCCAGGATACCTTTGTCACTCCAGTTCGTTAGTAGTTCCCAGATGTTGGTAATGCTGTTGTTATATATCTCACTGGAAATGGGTATGTAAAACCTGGTGTCTGTGAGCTGCCTCATTGCTTCAGCAATGTACTTCTCTCTGTCAAGTATAACTACATTGCCAGCCTTGTCTGCTGGGCGGATGACAATGTTAGTATCCTCAGTTAGCGATTTCAATGCCTGTCTCTGATTAAATGAGAGGTTGTTATAGGTCAGGTTGGAGGTCCTTTTCTTATGTCTGTATGTGCAGAATGCTTTACTGACAGTCTCATGAAAGGTGTCTATGTTATCATGTGGGAGGGTGGGCAGGAAGGTGGATCTAGGTTTGAAACCCGAAAGAGCACAACCATCAGTAACAATACCCAAACTATCTAGAGCTTGCGTGGCGTTAAATTCACTGTTGTGATCAGTAGTGGGCATTGACCCATCATTGGAAACATCCTGTTCCAATTGTAGCATGGTAATCAGAGTATCTATGTCACCTATGCTCACATTTTCTTGATATCTGGGGGCACTGATACTAGTCCTTTTGTTCTCACCTAGTCTCTTGAGTTTATGCCACTTTTTCAATTTTAACTTCCTGACAAATTTGAATAAATCAATTCTAACATCAACATAGTTAAATGATTTAGATGGACAAAATGAAAGTCCTAAACACAAAGTCTGCTTTTCAGTGTCACTCATAGGTCTGTTCGATAAATTAACGATAGTCTTATTCACCATTTCGGGATCCATTAGTATGCCTTTCTGGAGCGTGTTCTCTTGTTTCCCATGTTGCCCCTTCCTCTGCCATCGCTGTTGTATTCTTTTTCTTCTGTTTCTGCGTTTCCTCATCCCCTGCCGCGTCCTCGACCCCTCTGTCCTCGTGCCCTTGGTGCCGGCGTGTCTCTCATCGTCCGTCGGCTCCGGCGCAGATGACGATATTCCTCTAAAAAATTCACTGGGCGGGTCGTGAGGTCCACTGTAGGGGTGTTTTCTGTTGACACATCCGATTCCGTTTCGCTGGCTGTAGAAGCGGCTGTTTCCAGATTTTCTGCCATATCTCCCATGGTAGTAGCAGGGACATTCTCCTGCTTATATAGATGGTCATATTTGCGACTAAAAGTGAGGATTCTGCCACTTTCATAGTCGTTATAGTCACAATTCAGTTTCCTTACTTTCCGGGCCTTTATGTCTTCCTCATATTTTTTGAGACAGTCTTTCATAGCATTCATGACTCTTTCCACAGTCTCAGTTTCTGCAGATTTTTTCAGTTCTTCCATAATATCTTGTATTTGTTTAAGTAAGCCTTCCCTGTCTATCCACGCGTACTTAACCAGGATTTCAAGCATCCTTTTAGAGCTCAAGGTAGAGTTCTCAGACCACTCTTCCAGCATCTTGGGGTTGGGTGCTTCATACGTTGGTGTGGTGAAAATTCGTAATCCCCTTGGCGCCATACCTTGATCGATGTAATTCTGTAAAGAAATGGCTTCCCACCATTTAGATATCTCGTTCTTTTTCAGTTTTTCCAATTGCCGTAGTTTCTCTTCTATAGGTTGTATCCGTGCTGTCCCTGTTTCAGTATTGACTTTAGGTTTATGACTTCTCGAGAAGATGGCTTGTGCCGCCGCTCTTCTCTCATCTTCTTCATCCATTGTGTACAACACCCCTCATAGATGTGTGTCGTCAGATGGAGTCCGTGTAATCCCTGTACAATTACAGGTTCCTCCTGCCGTCCGTCTACGGATATATATATATATCCAAAAGATCCTCACCAATTCCTGGCGAATGAATGAGCCACTCCGGTTTGTGGTTTGTTTGTTCAATTTATTAGGGCAAGATTACGCTTTTCGACCACAATTGTCTTGAACACATCATTTGTATGCAGATCCCCGCATTATTTTAAACAGTCGTCGCCGTCACACGATGACGCTCATAGTGATTGTAAATATAAAAGTCAGACCATTAAACCATAGTTACAAACCATTTTCAAATGCACAAATTATAAATTTAAGGTTAGCTTGCTACAATATCAAACAAACATTAATCATTATTGACAAAATTCCATGACGGTGATATATACAGCGTTTGCGTTCCTAAAGATCCTTAACGACTAAGTGGGAAAAAGCAGGAAAAGTGTGGGCGTGGCTGCCATTGAAATGTCACTTCTTTTTTATTACAATACAACTTTATTGTACATTCGTGGCTCACTCATGCGGGAAAAGTCTGGGTGAGGCTGCCATTGCAATGTCACTTCTTTTATTACAATACAACTTTCTTGTACATTCATGGCTCACTCTATTCCATAAAGCTTTATCAACTCGTATATGTGCCATGCTGCTACATTGTGTGTTTGCTGCTCACTATCCTTCACGAGGCTCTACATGATTGTACAATTACGATACTTCATTTTAATTTGTATTGATTATATAAGATGTCCAGAGTGCTCGTGTTTTCTCAGGGTTACCATTTTACGTTCAGGGTATAGTACCCATAATTGTAATTCCGCACGCCATTATATGAGTACAGGGTATAGTACCCTAGCAAGATTAAACTCTCTTCTCACCTTCAGTAAGTTCGATCATCACTATTTCTTTGCATATATATATATATAGATATGAAAACTATATACATATAATAAAAGAAAATACTGACAAATATTACATAAACATTATATAACATTTAAAGAATACATTATTTGAAATATATTAATTTAAAGTTGATATTTATTAAAAAACAATTTGTTTACCTGTTTTGGGTTAAAATGTTTATAAATGGTATTTTTGTCAAACTATTTTTGTCATTTACATAATAAGTATGGGACCAATTTGCTAATGATATTTTGACACTATATTTCTGTCACTTGATATTTATGATCATGATATTCTGTCAGTGATACCGGCACATGAATACCAAGAAAACTTAAGTGGATGATAGAGGAAACTAAAGCATCAATCAGGAATGCTTTTGCAAGTCGCTGGTCCTCTTTTCTCATTCAGGAATCACTCACCACAGACACTCACAGTATCTTACCCACTGGATTTCTAACTAACAGGAGGCTTCCTTGACAGCTCTTGCCCTAGAGAAAGATCTCTTCAGCTGCGTTGCTGGGTTGGAGAGAGCAGGCACAGGCTCCCAGTCTACCTGGGAGCACAAATTCACGGCGCTCAGGCCAATCCTGATGCTGCTTTCATGCAGCATCAGAATTGGCCGCATGGGCTTTTGGGAGCCTGTGCCTGGAGTGCACGGAGCCAGATCAGTGTTGAAGCCAGATCGGAGCGTGGATCAAGGTAAGTTGTTTATTTTTCTTTTAAATAATTTCCCCAGTTTCCACCTCCCCCCACCTCACCACTTTGCCCAGATACCGGCACCTAATGCTATGGAGGTGGCAAATGGTGACAGGGGTGCAATCAACGTAAGCCCAGGACACATAATGGGAGACTGTTTTAATAAGACTCATTCTTTTGTGCAGATTTGCATGCAAACTGAAACGCGTTTCAGCATAGAGTCAAAAGGATCCCGAAAATGTAGGGACTGGGAAGAGTTTGTTTCCACTAATGAAATGTTTAAACATTAAAACAAAAGAAATAGCCATAAATCACGTTTGCACTGAGAATTATTACATTCCTGTCTTTGAAGGCAACTATTAACTGGTAGAGAATCATTACATAACAGTTGCTCTCAACCCTTATTTACCCGAAATTTACTCCTATCAACAGACCAGGGAAGTGAAGGTGATGAGAAAGGTGGATGCAGGCCTCTTATGGAAAGAGGCAGTAAGGGACATTATAAAACAGTAAAAAAGCATGGGCTGCTAGGAGACAATACATGGAGGAAGAGTGACTCATCCTGTAGGACATTAGTAGGGATGCAATTGCAAGAGGCTCTAAGGCTCTAAGCCAATACTTTTAATTGGATCAGAGAAGATTTTGTCCCTGATAAACACTGTCTCAGAGAAAGCATGGACTGGCATCGTCTCTGTTTTGCTTACCAGTGAATCGGTAGAGGAAGTAGTTATACGACAAGTATCTGATCAAAGGTGGTAGCTGACTAGAGACGAAGTGCATAAGCTTATAAAGTCCATAAACAATGAGATTCCAGACTGTATACCAATATTAGTTTTCAAATTTAAATCTGAATACTGGTATGAATTAATACACCCTGTATCCACAAGGTATTGACCTCTCTAATGGGCCCACATACATGAAGAGGTGCCATTTTAAACTAATCGTAAAGAAAAATGACTCTGTGCCACTTTCTAACTATAGAGTTGTTTTTCTTCATTGTGATGCAAAAGTGTGTACTTCAATCCTATTTAAGGTATGCTTAAAATACAATACATTACCAAAATACCTTTATATCGCAATGTGACACTTCAGATAACATCTTAGCCCTTTCAATAATAATCCCTACTTACTTAACATCCATGTTATGGTATCTGTATTTGTAAACTGCACTGTCACCCACGGGGGGTATCCTGGAGCCGAGCTGGTTTATGTGCCAAGCCCTGCCTATGGTAAGTTGGTTAATTGAAAACATGGCTCTTCAGCTTCTTGCAGAATTCAAGAAGAGAGGAGGAGACTGATGTGGAAGTGGGAGGCATTTCCATGCATCAGGAGCAATGTAAGAGAATGCTTGTCCTCCTATCTGGTTTTGTGAATCTGAGGGATGTGTGCCAGTAGCAGTCCTGCAGAGTGGAGGTGTCTGGGTGTTTGGTGGAAGAAGATGCAACTGTTCAGGTGGGAGGGGTCTGGGTTGTATAATGCTTTAAATGTGTGTGTGAGGAATATGAAATGAACACATTTGTGTATCAGGAGACAGTGGAGCTCCGCGAGGAGTGGTGTGGTGTGATGTGAGTTCTGTGTAGGAGAATGAGAATGGGTCTGGCTACCGAGTTCAGGAAGGTTTGTACTCTTCTAGTGAGTTGTTTGGCAATCCCACCATTAAGGGTAGACCCATAGTCCAACCTGATGGTGACTAGGGCAATGGTGACAGTTTTTCTAGTGTTACTTGGGAGCCATTTCTAGATCTTCCTCAGCGTCTTCAGGTTTGTGGAAGCAGGATGCAGTGATGGCATTGAATTGTGCAGTAATGTCCAGTTTGCTGTTGATGATTAGTCTGAGGTTCCTGGCGTGGGTTCTGGGTGCTGGTGTGGGTATGAGTTTGGCTGGCCACCAGTTGGAGACCCATGGTGAGGTGTTCTTGCTGAAGATCACTATTTTTGTCTTGCCCGTGTTGAGCTTGAGACAGTTGACTTTCATCCACTCAGCGACTTTCGTCATGCTGGTGGTGAACTTGTTTCTTGTGTTGGGGTTCTTGTTCGTTAGCGAGAGTATGCTGTAGGAGAGGATGCTGATGTTGTGTGTGCAGCTACTGTTGGCCAGAGGGATAATGTATGCATTGAAGTGGATTAGGGCTGAGCAATGAACCTTGAGGCACTCCACAGATGAGTTTGCAGGTTTCCGAGAGGCAAGGTGCCAGGCTAACAATGTTTGTGTTCTCTCCATTAAGATGGAGAGGATCCAGCAGAGAGTAGGTCTTTGGATGCCAATCTTGTGCAGGCACCTGATGAGGATGGGGGATGAGACTGTGTCAAATGCTTCAGAGAGGTCCTGGAGAATGAAGGATAAAATGTCTCCTATGTCAAGGATCATGCAGATGTCATCTGTGGTGGTGATGAGTGCTGCTTCTGTACTGCAGTTGGGCCTGAATCCCAACTTCATGGTCTCAAGGTGCTGGTGGTTGCTGAGGTGGTCAGTGAGACATCAGTTGATTGTTTTCTCTAAGACCTTTGTCGGGTACGGTAGGAGGGAGATGGGTCTGTAGTTGGAAAGCGTGGCTGGGTCAGTGGATAGTTTCTTATTTATTTTTATTTGAAAGGTTTTATATAGCGCGAACATGATCCATCAGGGTATCAGAGCACTGTAAATGAAAGCAAGCAATTTAACCAGGAGAAGAAGAAGAATAGCCCAGGTCATGGGAGGTACACAGCAGTATAAAATGCATTGTAGGACATTACAAAACAGTGCAGTAGACAGGAAGTACAGATTGTTTGGGTGATTTCCAGACTATTATTGCAAGTAGCTATTCAAGTACAACCCTTTGACTTCTTTTTTTAATGTGGCGATCGAGGGGTTAGATCTGATTTCGGGTGGAAGAGAGTTCCATATTCTTGGAGCAAGACCAGAGAAGGATCAGTTGTAAGTTCTCTTTTTGTTGAATTTTTGAGGCTTCAGCAGTAGATTATTCAAACTTCTTAGGGCTCGGTTCAAACCAGATAGTTCAAGTTTTTTTGCCAGGTAGACTGGAGTGTTGTAGTGTAGCGCTTTGTGTGTCAGGCAGGCTCTCTTGAAACAAATACTTGCTTCGAGAGGGAGCCACTTGAGTTGAATTAGGTCCGGCTTGATGTGATCGCGTTTTCTATAACCTGTGATGAGTCTGGCAGCAGAGCTCAGGGTAGCCCTTAAAGGGGCCAGACTAGCTTTGGGAAGCCCAGCCAGGGTCACAATTCCATAATCCAAGCGGGAGATAACAAGGGACTGGACTGCTAACTGCATATCATCGGGAGGCAGGAACGGTTTGATTTTCCTTAAAGTATTGAGTTGATGATTGGCTCCTCTAGTTGTTGCACTAATGTGGTCTTTCATGCTCAGGTGTTTGTCCAGCATTATGCCCAAAGATCTGGTGGAATCTACAACATGTGGACTGCAATTGAGGGCTGTTAGCTGTTTGAGCCAGTCTTAAGTGGGGGTAGGATGATTGTGGGGGGCAATCAGTAGAAATCCGTCTTGAGGGTATTTAGCATAAGGTGATTGTGAGTTAGCCAATGTTGAGTTTTCACAAGGGAAGAGTTAAGAGTTTTGATATCGTCAGTTGAAGAAATGTTTAGGTATATTTGAGTGTCGTCTGCGTACATTTGACAATATATGTTCGAATGGTTCAGAATTTCAGTAAGTGGTTCCATGTACAGGTTGAAGAGCATGGGTGATAGTGCAGATCCTTGTGGGACCCAAATTGAGACTGGTGTGTTGTTAGAAAGGGAATGGTTGACTTTGATTCTCTGTGATCTATTGTGTAAGAATGAGGCAAACCAATTTAAAACTGTGCCTGATAAGCCCATCCTTTTTTCGAGAAGATCAATCAGGTTATCATGTTTGACCATGTCGAACGCTGAGGAGAGATCCAGGAGAATAAGTAGGCAGCTTTCATTTCGGTCCAGAAATCTCAGAATGTCATCAGTAATGTGTGTCAGGGCAGATTTGGTACTGTGACCCACTCCGAAACCTGATTGGAGTTGATCAAGGAGTTGAAACTGATCGATGTGATTACACAGTTGCGTGTGAACGCACTTCTCAAGTAGTTTGGCTAGGGTCATGATATTGGAAATAGGCCTAAAGTTGTTAGGATCATTTAAGTCTGCATTTTGCTTGTTAGGTATGGGGTGGCTTGGCCAGTCTTGAGGCAATCAGGAATCCTGCCTTGAAGGAGACATTCATGGACAATCTTGGACCAGAGTGGGAGTATGGAGGGTATAAGTTCTTTGAAAAGCTTGGCGGGCAGAGGATCCTTGAAATGATTTGAAGGTTTTAATGAGTTTATAGTTTTGAGTAACTCAGCATCGTCTGGTAGAATAAAGGAATTCCATAATGCCTGATTTTTTGGTGACTGAACCATGGAGCCAGAGGGAGGAGAACTCAACAATGGGAATGGCGGGGCAATGGACTGGGTCAGGCCCAGAGTGTTTGGTGAGTTGCGCTGTTCGATCTTTCTTATCTTTTCGATGAAGTGTGCAGAAAAATCTTCACTGCTAGGAGGTAAGTAATTGAGTGTATAGTGTTGATTAGTTGAGTGGTTAGCTTGTTGTTTGATAATTTCGAACAGTTTTTCCGGTCTGTTTTTGGCGTGTTCGAGCTGAGACCTGAAGTGAGCAGTTTTGGCACTACGGATATTTTTGTAATAGGTGCTTCTTATCGTCCTCAGCTGCTTAAGGTTTGTTATAGAGCGAGAGTTTCTCCATGGCCTTTCCGCCAGCCTCAGTTTGCGTCTTTCCTCTTTAAGGAAGCAGCTGAACCAGGGTTTGGAGGGTTTTCTGGGTATTCTTTTGAGTTGCTTTGGAGCAACTGAGTCAAGTGTATCATTCATTGAGTGAATGTAATGTTCGGTAAGGACATCTAGATTTGTCAGGTTAGAGGACGGGAGAAGTAGGTTATTACTAATGTTGGTTAGCTCAATTATATTGATGTTTCTTAAGTCACGTGACCATTGTTTGGCCATGCGAGGTTGACCTTGTCTGGTCATTAGCGTTGTTCCAGTGTAGGTTGAAGTCCCCAAGGAAGATATGATTTTGTTGTAGGTCAGAGTTGGAGGCTATGGTCTCCATTACGTATTCTATGAAGAGAAGATTATCTCCTGGGGGTGATAGATCGTGTGAGGAGTACACACTAAATTGTCATTGTTCCAGATTTCAATGTCCAGATGTTCACAGGTGGACATCAGAACCGTCTAAATATGTCTCAGGGTGTGAGTTGAGCTAGAGATGCAAGCTATTCCTCCCCAACTTTGTGAGGTCTATCCAATCTGATTATGTCATATTCAGGGGTAACTAGAATGTCCAAAATTGGTGAGGAGGAGTCATTAAACCAAGTTTCCGTTAGGTACAGGAGGTCCAGATCTTGTAGAGTATGAGGTCAGCTATATCCGCGGCATGCCTAACCGCTGACCTGCAATTCAAAAGCATCGACTTGATGTGGGATTTAGTAAACACAGCTTCTTGGGGAGATGTAGAGACCGGTAGTAAATTATCAAGGTTTAACGTTCTTAGTTTGAAACTGGATTCTCTAAATGGGTTGGAGGGAATCGTCTGGATCTTGGATGGTGCAAGAGAAGATTTATTACAGGCGGTATTGTAATGAAGTAGAAGGCCGTGAATGTCAGCATCCAACATATGGTCAGTGATCACTATGTGGCCTGGCGTGATGGTTAACAAGATGCCTTGATTTCCAGGTAAAATGTATCTTTTTTCCAAGGATGAGTCTCTACTTTGGCAGAGTTTAGCCGAAGTGGGGAGGCACGATTGATTATTCTTGGAGGATATGTAGAGGTTCCAACGTTCCTCCATCATTGAAGAGAAGTGTAGCAGAGTAGGTTCAGAAGACCCTCTTTAACTAGTTGGAGGACCTGCTTGATGTCTTTCAGTTCATCCTCAATGTGGGGGGGTATAAGGAGTGATTAGTTGGTCTGGGGATAGGAAGGAAGTGATGTCTCCTAGCGAAAGGAACAGTGGTAGATAATGTAGGTTCCACATAGTTCAGGATGAAAGTACATGTGGAGGTTTTGGGAGGTTAGGGGCTACTGGTTGGTGACATGGAGGGGGTATGAAGAGGAGAGGGAAGTAGTGTTCTACAGTTTTCGTCCATGTGTCTTTTGTGCTGTTGGGCAGTTGAGTGCCAGGTATTGGGCAGCACAGTGGGTGAGTTGGGTAGGGGTGATGTAGAGGAGTGGAGTTTAGTAGGTTTACAGCTATCTAGCATGCTGTTATTTACTGTTATAGGTGTGAGCATAGTGTGATGATATGTGAGTAGCAGGAGAAGGCCAGTTCCCTCCGTAGGTAAAAGGGTGATCCTTGATGGGCTTCTTGTGTTGAGGGGCAGTAGAGACTCAATTGTTAGGGGGCGCGGTGGATGGGTTGGGATCCACCTTGGGCGAGGGTGGGGAGGAAGAAGGGTAGCGATTGGAACTCAGGTCCCCTGAATTGCTAGTGATGGACGTTTTACCTGGGTGAGGATTAGGAGCCAGTGACAGGTTGGTATCTGATGTGGGCAGGTCCGTTACGTGGGAATTAGGGCAGACTTTCATTGTGTACCCAGGCCTAGGCCCCTCTACACTGGTTTCATCGTTAGTGCTAGGAGACTGGTCATGATGAAGCCAAGTAGGTGAGGTGGAGGTAGAGGAGGTGGTAGAGGTGGTGGGTGAGGCGAGGGATATCTGTGTGGTTGAGAGATTGCGAATAGTCGGAATGAGTGATGTAGAGTTAGCTAAAGTATTTTTAATCTTCAAAAAGATTTTGTCAAATTGATCCAGATTTCGGTCTGAGGATTGTATGAGGATATTCCCATTGTTATAAATGGAAACTGCGAGATCAGCATTGAAGTCTGGTGAGGGAATTATGGTTATTCTACAGCTGTGTGGTGTTTTCCTTAACGGTTTGAAGCGGAACATGTTAGTTATGACTCTTCTCCATTGGGCTCTTCTGTTAGTGTAGATTAAGTCGTTAACCACAATGCCTTTAGAGGTGCAAAAGTAGGCATCTGAGATAAGTGTTTCTGGGTGACGTTTGAGTAGATTATGTTTGAAGTTCTTAGCCACATTTTCGGATGGTTAGGAAGGTAAACAATCTTGAATGCATGATGACCCACCGGTGACAGTATGTAGTCGTTGAGGACGGTGTTCTTTGGAGCCATGGAGGCGGTAAAACAAAGGTGAGAAGGGAGAATGTTGTTAAGTAGGGAAGAGTGCGGAATAAAAGGAACAGAAAATTGTGTGTAAATATTTGACGGTCTGCTACACAGATTTCCGTACAGCGTCAAGATAAAATAGACATCCTATTATGAATAGTGAGCGCTACATAATCAATGAATGGGCAGATAGTCATGGGCATTTTCAGGGAGACTGTACCAGATTGGAGAGACAGACTGGCCTATGATAGGTAATGCAGAAAACACCATTACAAAAAGGGGGCTCCTTTGGTACGTCCTAAAGCCTAGTCCTACCTTTCTTTCAGTGCAGTATCATGTTGGAAAGTAGGAGAGTCCTACCTTTAGTTTGATTGCCCTGTGAGGATGTACAGAGTCCTCTTTCCATTTCTTTTTTTGTTTGTTTTTTAGATGGGCGCTATCTTTGATAGGAAGTTTCCAAGGAGAGTGTCCCAAAATGTAGGATGGCTTAAGCCGGGCCAAGACAACCACACCTCAGTGCGGCAAACCATAGGCTTGAAGAGAGACATGACAAAAGCATGTTTCCTGGTGTGTGTGAATGTGGCTGAGTTGATGGAGTCTTTTGGTGAAGGCGTGGTGGGGGCAAGGGTCATATAAAGCTAGCAAGTAGATAGTCTACATGGAGGAAGCATTTTTGACGCTGATGACAGCAGGCACCAGGTCAAGGTTCCTTCATCGGCTGTGATGAGGAGTTGAGTTGCTATTTTAAAGGAACAACAGTCCCTACAAAAAGCATTGGTAATCTAAGGTCAAATGAATAAATTTGCTATTGACACAAAAATCAGGAACTCAGTTTCTTTTTCTCAAAATTCGTTTTTATTTTGTAATCAAAAAATAGTAAGTAGTGCCAAAGGAAATTATTTTTCTATGTTTTTACTTGGGAAATTACTTCCAAGTGATATTAATACGTCATATTCCACAATACGCAAAATCACAAACCAGCCGTATGTCATTACATATGCAATACAGGGTAAGTGTGTGCAGACACCAATGTTTTGATACTCTTACATTACAAGAGGACATTACAATTAAAATGCCTGAGACATATCTTATATATCAACAAGAACAGAAACAAAAGAAAAGCGAGGACGGAAAAAGGAGAGAAGAAATAAGTCAAAAATGGTTACTCAAATATCAAAAAAGTGAAGGTTAAACCTCAAGACAATAGTGACATTTAAATTAATATAATATAATATAGTGAACAACCTACAGAGCATACCTTCTTGTAAATTAATACCTGCTACCCATAACAAAATGATTAGGGAAGGGTTCTTGAATCCGCAATTATCTTCATGAGGCAGAAACCTCAAAAGAATAAAAGCATTTTTAGGAACGGAATGCTCCAATAGAAAATAAGTGGGGTTCACTAAAAAGTGCCTACCTGCTGTAGAATAATGCCAAAATTATAGCAGGGTGTGGGGAGCCGGCGTTCCTGTACACCATCAGGTAATGGGAGACACGTCTAATTGAAGACACATCGAGAACCTGCAAGGTCAGCCGGGCGTACTCATATCTCGGTAAGGAAACCATTGCAGTTTCCTATTGGAAATAAAATTAAAGTGTTTAACCAATGTTTTTAAAAAGTTGTGCATGAACTTTTAAGTTCTAAATTTCCTGGTAGTGAAAAACTCTTAAATTAATTATTCACGGCTGCAAGGCCTCCCTTTCCTATAAGATAACATTGGAGTTACCTTTTTATGCGTAAAACGCTGTAATTTCCAAATGGGAACAGGTACCCAGCACATATTTGATGTCTTTGGGATTTGTAATGAAAAATCCTCTCATGGTAAAGTCAGATTTTAAATTACAAGTTTGAAAATGCCACTTTCAGAAATTTGAAAGCAACGAAGCCCGGATGTGTATCCAAGACTACTGAGTACACTACTACAAGTCACTGAAAAGTGTTCATAAATTCAGAACAACAGCTAAACTGATTATTGCAAAATGAAACAGTTCTTAATCCAAGTGAATCATCAATGACTCAATGTGTCCACACTTCCAAACAAGTAATCAAACTTGAAGAGTCGTTCAATCTGCTTTTATTTCCATGAGTTGCAGATGAAGTCAAATTCATGAAGGAAACTCAAAACGCTTAATGTCAGCAAGAAGGTTGAAAATGTGATTGTTCCCAATGCATTTCAGGCTTTTTCAATAGCCCTTTGTCAGGGGAACCTAAAAACATTGACACAATTAAATAGCTATAGCTACTGGCAAAATTTAGCAAATTCACAAAATGTATATAAGAGAGGCTCAAAGCGAGGGCAGGGCAAATGTGCATAATGATGACAAGCGGGATGACACTAGACGATGGCCACACTTAGTGGCAAAAGAAAGAAAAAATCACACACAGAATACTATTCAAATCATAATGACTGATGTGACTGCTGCGTAAGGGTAAACCGTGCATGCCGTTTCATGCTCAAGCTCTCGAGTGACTTAAAACCGGTGTGACTGCGAAATGGCGGAAAAAAAACATGCATGCCGTTATGTGCTCACAAACGTGCTTCCCATATAAAACCAAAGTGTCGAAAACACCTACACATGCTATCGTGTTGAGCAAAATAAGCTCAAAACCGTACCTTTAATGAAAACCTCAGACTAAAATGCGGTATCAGCGCCACAAGCTGAAAAGCGAAAAAAACATTAGAGCGGGGAATGTAAATCAATGCGTCAGGAAGAAGGAATAAATAACCTCGACGAAATCAGTGTCTTACCAAGTTGTGGATTAACGTGAAACCGATTCCAAATCTCCTACTAGCCCAAGCGTGAAGAACACAACGAAGCGAGTGAATACGAGTGCGTTACTATTTCAAACGCATCCTGCCATGACGTACCTGACGTCCACGATGGCCATAGAAATGGGACTGTGAAAGTTGTACGAGATAGGTGCAGTTAAATAAAGTTCATCCATCAAAATACGATAAGTAAAAAAACGAAAACTGCGAGGCATTGGATAATAAGAGGCATTGGAAAATTTTATCAAAATGTTTGTGGTCATGCTGAAAATAAAACGGTGAAAGTGACCGGGAAAAGAAAAGCAAAACTCATACTCTGTGAAAATGAGGAGTCACAACCACTGTAGTACTCATAAATAACAGTTGGCAATATCACAACAATATGACTCTTGCGAGAAATATAATAATACCCCTATGTTAATACAGTACCAAAACTTAGCAAGTGATAAACAAATCAAGCTGTGAGTGAGGCAAAAGGAGAACCTGTACTAATACAATGATGAAACCTATCTGAAAATTGGCAAAGCTGAAGAGAACCTATACTAATACAGTGTGAACGCCTATCTAAAGTGTAACATAGTGTGACCCAACGAACTGCATAGACATGTGTGAAAGCGGATAACAAAAGGTACAAGATACATAAGTACCAACAACTGTTGATGAACAAAGCAGTGCAGTAATAAGCATCCAGTTCAAGAAAATCACCCCATTTAAAAATCGCAAAAAGCAGGCAAGTTCGAATTTATCATTAAGCCCTTTTGGAGAAAGGGTATCCATGAACCATATCCAATGTGTCTCACGTTGAGATAATAATCTAGACATATCTCTATCTGGTTGAATGTTAACCAATTTTAGCACACTGAATCTTAATTGTGCAATGGTATGATGGTGTGACAGCCAATGTTGCGATAATGGAGAGCTCAAAGTTTTGGTCCTAATTCTGCTTTTGTGTTCTGTGATCCGGGTTCTTAAGGACCTCTCCGTTTTGCCAACGTAGTGTAAACCACATGGGCACTTGATGACATATATAACATGATGACTATTGCAATTGGCCGTGAAGTTAAGCATGATGTTTTTACCAGATCGCGGATGTGAAATGCTCTTTCCAGTGATAACGTTGTTACAGTGAGAGCAATTCAAGCATTTAGTCATGCCTTTGTGTGGGACTGAAACAGGTACAGCAAGTCTGTTCAGGATCTCCTTAAGATTGCTTGATCGTTTATAAGCAAATAAAGGGGGATTCGAAAACATGCCCTTAAAATCCGATTCTGATTGAAGTAGATCCCAAGGATTAAGTACTATTTTCTTGATCATGGGAGAGTGAGTAGAATGCGTTGAAACAAACACCTCTCTGGGAGTCGTTTGCCTTCTTTGGGTGTTTTTTAAAAGATCATTCCTATCAAGAGCTTGGGCACGAGTTTCAGCTTGATTAACTACCTCTCTGAGTTAAACCCTAGCCAGGAATTTTTGTTTGTACTTCTGAAGTGTATTGTGGCATAGGTCAGAGTCCGTGGTTATGCGCCTGATCCTAGTGAATTGTGAAAATGGAAGATGACGCTTTAAAGACCAGGGATGGAAACTGTCATACAATAGGGAATTGTTGCGGTCAGTTGGTTTACTAAAAACACTGGTGGTAATGGAGGTCCCCAAACGTTTGATGCATACATCCAAATATGCAATGTTCTGAGAGTCTATGGCGAACATGAACTGGATTCTGGGATTCTTGTTATTCAGTTGCGTAATCCGGCTTTCCAAATTGAAGATGTTGGCGTAGCTGGGGGCACCGGAAAACCCCATTGAGGTCCCATTTGTTTGAAGGTAAAACCGATCTTTCCATTTAAAATAGCTGTGGAATAAACAAAATTGTAAAAGTTCAAGGAGGAAGATCTTGTTGGCTTGTAAATCCTCATGCTTTAGTAATGCCCACTAAATAGACTCAATACCTTCAAGATGGGGGATGGAGGTGTACAGCGCCACCACATTCACCATACATAGCCAAACCTCTCCAGTCTCAGGAATATGTACTTCATCCAAAATTTGTAGCAGATGAGTGGTATCTCGCAGGTACGAAGGACCTGCTTGAACAATGGGTTGTAAAAATGCATCAAGATACTGCCCCAGGGGCTCATGAATAGAGCCGCAATCGGATACAATAGGTCTGAGGGGTGGGTTAAACAGATCTTTATGTATCTTCGGAAGCATGTACAGCCCCGGTCTCCGTGGGTAACGAATCAACAAAAATTACTTGGTTTTTTCAGTAATCCATTGCATCTCGACAGCCTGAGTAAGTATAGATGTAAGCAAGACTTGGAAAGATGCTGTAGGGTCTTCACATAAAGGTAAATAAGTGGATTCATCCTGTAGAATTCCCTCGATTTTGCCTTCATAAAATTTCCGATCCATTACCACTAGTGCGCCACCCTTGTCTGCATCGTGAAATATAAAGCTTGATTCATCCTCAATGACTTTAGAGCAGCGCTTTCGCTTTTAGACTAATTCGATTGGATCGAAGGTTTTGTGGGCAATTTTGATAAATCCTAACAAGAGTCTCAAACGTATCAATATTCGTGTGAGAAATGGGAGAAGTAAAACTGCTCTTAGGCTTGAATTCACGGTATTCAGAATCCTGTGCCACCTTAGGATCAGTGTTAATGGTGGAAAAGAAATATCGAAGGCGCAGTTTCCTAGTGAATTTGTATAGCGCAATCTCAGAGTCTAAAGATTTAGAATTAAATGTAGGTACAAACGAACTTCCCTTATTCAGTACTGAAAGTTGATTGTTAGACAACTTCTGAGATGAAATGTTAATCACAAGTGTTTCTTTTGGCATCGCCATGTTCCTGGTTTTACCGAATCTGTACCCTCTGCAGGTTTGGTTGTTTCTGCGGTTGGTTGATGTGGAGGGTTGTTTGCGGCAGGGCTGGTCTCTAAAAAAGAAACCTTAGGAGCACTTGATCCGAATGTCACTGTCGTGCTGGTTATGGTTTGGGTCGTGGAAGGAACAGGTGGACAAGTGAGTTGGGTGTCACTTATCGAGACTAAACTCTCTTCAGATGAAGTCGTACCTGGTTTACTGAAATTCCGTTTCTGAGCATATACCTCAGCCCAGGAGTATACCTCGTCAAGTTTATAATCTATTGTATCTCGACGAAACTTGCGGATCTACGCTCATGAATCTCCTTCGCATATGCATCAAGTTTTGTGTTAATTTCAACCAAGGTGGATTGCCATGCTTCCGCTTCCATGCGAAGAGTTAAAGCTTCCTGCAATTCTTTTATTTCCAGCTCAAGGCCCACTAGAACTTGAGACAATTCTTCTGCAATTAATAAGATAAGGTCCAAAGAACACTTGTTTAAGATAGTATACCATCTATCCATGAATTTTTTATTCATCTTGAAAAGCATAGGTTTGATGGCGAGGCGTAACCCTCTAGGTATTCTACTAGCTTTGTGGTATTGAATGAGAGTTGTTGCATGCAGTCGCTGGTTAATTTCTCGGCGCATCAGATATTCTAGTTGTCTAATTTGTTGATGAACTGGTCCATGAGTCGTGTCAAATGACCTGGCCTCTCTAATAAGCCCATAGATATCATTTGCTTCAGCGGAAGTGTAAGCTTTAGTTTCAGCTTTGTTTTCTGTGAGATGCAAAATATTCTCAAAAGACATCTTTGTGGTGCAAAATTAGCTGTGAGGCAGAATAAATTGAAAATACAATTATATATATTCAGCTGGAATGCACTCGTTTAAACTCAATCAAACATAAGAAAAATAAGAAAATAAGTGGGGTTCACAAAAAAGTGCCTACCTGCTGTAGAATAATGCCAAAATTATAGCAGGGTGTGGGGAGCCGGCGTTCCTGTACACCATCAGTTAATGGGAGACACGTCTAATTGAAGACACATCGAGAACCGGCAAGGTCAGCCGGGCGTTCTCATATCTCGGTAAGGAAACCACTGCAGATTCCTATTGGAAATAAAATTAAAGTGTTTAACCAATGTTTTTAAAAAGTTGTGCATGTACTTTTAAGTTCTACATTTCCTGGTAGTTAAAAACTCTTAAATTAATTTTTCACGGCTGCAAGGCCTACCTCTCCTATAAGATAACATTGAAGTTACCTTTTTATGCTTAATAAGCTGTAATTTGCAAATGGGTACAGGTACCCAGAACATATTTGATGTCTTTGGGATTTGTAATGAAAAATCCTTTCATGGTAAAGTCAGATTTTAAATTACAAGTTTGAAAATGCCACTTTCAGAAATTTGTCATTTACCTACCTTAGCCATTTAGTGCCTGTAGCCTGTCTCCGGGTCACATGACTGGGTGTAGCTGACAGTTGGACTTTGTGTATTCCTCCTAAACAGCCACATACAATAGAGAGCTTAGGTGTGCCTGGATGGACCATCACTGGCAGGATGGGAGGGCGGAGCTGGGCACAGCCCTATCTACACTTGAATAGGCTGTGTCCTGTCTCCACACAAAGGACTGAATACCCCCTGTAGTAAGTCTGGAGCCAGGGCAGGGAAAGCAAAATGCCTGGGGACTTCAAAAGGAAACCTCTAGAAGTTTCTCCCACCTACCAGAGGAAGGGCACCAGGTATAAATATTGGACCTCAGACACCAATTCCTCAGTACAGTTCTAGACCGGTGGATTCTCTGCCAGGAAGGACTGCTGTGCTACTGAAAAGGCTGCCAATCTACTGGACTGCTACTCTGACAGACTGCTGCCCTGCTGTGCTGCCCTGCTGCCCTCTTGCTTGGGTGAGAAGGACTGGACCTGTATCTGTTGAACTCAGGACGCCAAGAGTGACTCCAAGGGCTATTTGGCTGGCCTCCTGACTTGAGCCTTAGGGACAGAAGGTTCCAACAACTGTGAACTCATGGACTCTGGCATCTGTGAGTCTACCCTGCCAAATGGTGCCATCCCAGTTCTGAATCCTTGGAAGTGGGCCTAAGTGGACCCAGCAGAACCAAAGCATCTCCTCTGCTGCACGGTGCAACTCCGAGCAGAACCGACGCATCGCCGCTGCTACATGGATCTGACCCATCAGAAAGACCTGCATTGCCTTCACAGCCTCTTCAGAACTGCTGCTGCACAAAGCATCCTCGTCGCAGCCTTTGCATCCTTAGTCGACAGCAGCCTCGATGACAACGCCAGAATCCGCATGTCAGCCTTGCAGCTCCTCCGAATCAACGCATGGCCCTGACTGCGGGCCTCATCCTTGATGTCAGACTTCGCAGCGCAAGCCCTAGCCCATGGGATCCTCGATGACGATGCAGGACCTCGCATCGCAGCCTTGCTGCACTCAGAACCAGCGTATCGCCTCCGCTCTGCAACAAATCTTCAAAGCAGATCCTCGCAATGCTACGCAAACCAGGGTTTGAGGTACTTTGTTCAGCAGGCCTAACTAGGTCCCTGTAGCAGGCCCGCAGTCCATCATGGTTGGCCAGAACTTGTGACTATGTCCACACTTAGCGCTTTGTGCTTTTTGGCGCTATTTTCACTGAAATCTTTAAATTTGAATATCTCTGGTTCTACTGATTGGATTTTTGTGGCTTAGGTCTTGTTTTATTTCTTAAAAATCTTTAAATTATTACTGCTTGAATTGTTGCATAAATACTTCACACATTTGCCTCTGAATTAAACCTGGCTGCTTTGTGCCAAGCTACCAGGGGTTTGAGCATAGGTTAATTTAAGGTTACGTTGTGCCTTGACCTGAAAAGGATTGTGGTTGCTGTTTGAACAAAGCTCACAGCCTATTCAACCAGTGACCCAATTTCTTGCAGATGCAATCTGCAAGAGCTGTGCGCTTGGTGTTCTTTATCTGCTGGTGGTAGTGACTTAGGTTGATTTGAAGATGTCTTTATTTGCGGTGTCATGACTAGTTTCCATTTGATCTCCAGTTGTTTGCAGTGGCATTTTGTCAGCCTGAGTTCTGCTGTGCACCAGCTGGCCTGTGGTCAGGTTCCTGTTGTTGAGTTGCACTTGAGGGGAGCCAGGGTGTTGGTGCATGCGGTGATCCAGCTGTTGAGGTCCTTGATGGCTTCTTAGGTTCTCGGGCCAGTGCTAAGAGAGGGTGGAAGCTCACTCCTTTTCTATGATGCTTTTTGAGCTGTGGTGGTCGGTTCAGCTAGTGGTAGATGGGTATGCTGAAACTGACAAGAGCGTGGTCATTCCAAGTCATCATTACTGGCTTATTGACTGTGATGTTGCTGATTGACGAGAAAATTGGGGCCAATAGATGTTCAGCGGAGTGGGTGGGTTGTGTAATGTGCTGGTTTCCAAGGTTTTCTAGAAGGGTCGTAGAGTTTGGGTCAGTGTGGTCTCCTAGGTGAATATTAAGGTCTCCAAGAATTGTGAAGCTGTTGATGATGATAATGAACGGGTCAACAAAGTCCATGATGTTGCTGATGAATTTGGTGCAGTTCCTGGTGGTCTGTATACGAGGGTTCCACACAGGTAGAGGTTGGCTGTGTAAGTGAGGTGTTCCATGTAGCTGGTGGGGTTGTCCGTGTATGTGATTCAGCTGATACCATTTTTTAATATGATGGAGACTCCACCTCTGGGCTTGTGCTAACAGTCTTGTCTGGTGATATTGTAGCTGGCAGAGATGGCTGTAGTGATGTCCTGTGTTGAGGTTGGGTTTAGCCATGTTTCTGTGAGGCACAGCAGGTCTGGAGTGTGGGCATACGGTAGGTCCCACATCGCTGTGGCTTGTTTGGTGAGCAAGCGGATGTTAAGGAGCATGCATGTGAGTATGGTGTGTTGTTTGGGTGGTGTTTAGTCTGTGTGAGAATGAGTGTGTAGCTCGATTGTGTTAGTGTGAGCGAGTAGTGTGCTGGGTGCTGTTGGTTGGGGAACGATGGATGTAGGGTATGCGAGATTGCATATCATCTTGGGAGGGGCATTTGAATGCTCCATCTGTGTTATGTGGTATGGTGTGGCAGCAGTGCAGCGAGAGGGGACTGGGGCTGAGGATAAGAGGAAAACCAAGGTTCTAGGGGCTAGGTGCAGTCCAGGCATGGATGGGTTGCAAATGGGCTTGCATTTGGCATGCCAGTGTCTACTGCATATCCATGCTCAGCCGCCGTTAAATAGATCCTAGGAGTAGGGAGAAATGTAGGGTACCATCGGTGTGAAACCAGTAATTTCAATTTCAGTCCAGATGGATAATGGGAAATTCAGAGATGTCACTTCCTGCCCAGACGGATGATGGGAAATCCAGTGATGCCACTTCCTGTGCAAATAAGTGATTGGAAATGAAGTTCTCTTTCTTTGCTTCTTCTTTTAAAGACAATTTTGGTAGGAAACCAATGATGTTACTTTTTGTGCAGATGGATAATGGGAAATCAAGTATTGTCACTTCTAGTGCAGATTGATGATAAGAAATCCAGCAATGTCGATTTCTGTGCAGATAGGTGATGGGAAATAAGACAAAATTATAAATCTGTTTTTTGAATCCAAAACAGCCGTTGATGAGGTGGTTTAGGGGTATTTTATAGAGGAAGTTGGCTGTTTGTAGAATACCTTTAATGTTATTTCATGCAAAGACCAAGGTATGGTCGCCTTAGGGATGAATAAAGAAGCTTCATATGGAAAATGTATACAAATAGGGTTTTATGCAGGGATGCATTTTCATGCCCCTATTATTTAGTCTCCACACACCTGAAATGGGAGTTATTTCAGATGAGAAATGCATTTCCACCAAAATTGTGATCAGGAGAAGTCCAAATTGCAGAACACACAGTTATCTTCGATAATACAGCTGTTGATCTGCAGCCATCTTTAAGATAATATAATCATAATTGTGGTAAATCAAGTAAACTCTAACTTGCAGGAATTTTGGAGGAAAATTGAAAGAATTCTTGGATTTTGACAACAGAATGACAAACAATAATTATTCAGAAGTCTGATTTAGCAATAATGGGGGATACCAAAGACAATAGGCAGCCCACCGAACTAAACTCAGTAATCTAACATATGTGTTTAGATGAATGCATAGTGAGCTTACCACTCCAACATTGAGATCTATCCTGTTGGTGAGTGGAGCAAGAGGTACACCTGCCCTTTTATACAGGCTATTTGGTGGGAAATTTCTTAATTGGTTTGATTTGGTACAGCACATTGCCATCTTCAGGCTATCTCAATTGAGTCCACAGTCACAGCTCCTTTAAAAGTTAATCTTGACTGACAAAATTTAGTCATTAGGTGCAGTTCATGGCATTGTGCCACAGACGTTGAACAACTAAATCTGGTCACATGATATCTCCAAAGAAATGAAGCACAGGAAAAACAAGAGACCTATGCCTGAACTATCTAGGAAAGACAGTAAATGATCTATTGGCCAGGAAAGAATAGGAAAGGCAGCGCAGCGGAATACACTTAAGCTGAAACTTAACACAAGAGTCAGGACCCTCACAACAAATGGATTCATACAACTGTAAGAAAAAGACTGTGGCAAAGAATATTCTGGGCAATTACAAATTTGAAACTTTGGCCATTTACCTGTGGAAAATTCTTTCCAAATCAGTGAGGCATACGTTTATGCGTGCCTGCTTTTCATTTATTCCCCTTATAGGAGATAGTTAAAAGCTGACCATCAAATAAAAGTATGGAGTCATAATGTCAAGGGAATGAGAATTTAACATTTGGGTTTTGGGTATGTCTTTTGCTGGTGGGTAAGCATAGAAGGTGGCTTAGTACAGAGATTTTCTGCTGTGGCATTCATACTTGCCTGGAAACAGTCTACAGGCTTCCAGTGATACAGACTTCAGGATGACTGCAACAGTAGTACAATTTGCAGACTCTCATACATTGTAATGGGGGCTTTGGCTAAGTCCTATCTTAACGTTTATTTTAGACAAAAGTAACTATACTCACAAATGTTGATATGAATATCTACGACCAAATACAAATGCCTCTTTCATCTTCTAAACTTTATATTTTCATAATCAGCCTTTTCCTCCCTTTTTCCTGCATCTCTATTCCCCATTTTAGGATTTCTTCTTTTTTTCCTAACAGTTATGTTTCATGTTCTTTTATAATTAATTTAGATTTATTTCTGATTTCCTTTCTATTTCCTCTGTTTTTTTTTGGAAGTATGTTAATTTAAAATAAAGCAAAAGTAGATGCAATAGATCATTCAACTCTCATCCACGGATTGGAGTCTCAGCTAAGATGCACTGGCAATTACCTTCACCGGTTCTCCTCCTACCTTTCCAATCAACACCATTTTCCTCACAAGGGCACATCTGGGTCCCAAAAGATTCCTATGATCTGCTGAGCTCTCCAGTATTCCATAATTTTACCTATCATTGTCAACGTCCACATGGAGCCCCATGGGGCTGTACTCACAGTACACAGCATCAAGAGCCCCCCATGTACTGATGACACACAACTCTAACTCTACCTCTAATCTTCACTGCTACAGATATCCACTTTCTCAAACACTGCCTGCATCTGATCCAGACTTAAATGTCTAGGTCCCAACTGAAGCTCAACCCGTCAATACATAATTCTTAATATTTGCCAAGAACAACAAGCAAGAAATAGTACAATCCTGTCTCAATAGCATGAACCTCAATGGCTTTAAAACCCGACTTTCACTGAATGCCAAGCCACTTGGAGTCACGTTGGACACCAACCTCACTCTCAAGAGACACATTGTCAAAAAAATAAAGACAGCCTGGTACTAGCACTCTCCACTAAAGAAAGTGAAATAGTTTCTTCCAGAAAATTACTTTAGAACTGTTGTTCAGGCCCTCATGCTGTCACACCTGGATGGTGGAAAAGCCATGCTCCATGACCTACTGGACTTCACACTTATACCTCTTAAGGATCCCTATATGCCACATCTCATCCAGAGCAAGAAGAAATATGATCATATCATCTGATGGAACTCCTTTGGCTCAACTTGCCAGCCTGCCGCAGGTTCCAAACCAGATGTACCATTTAGAAAACCATCATGACCAGCACCCACACTTATCTGGTGGACACGCTCACATTCTCTGTTGCTCTTGCCACACACACAGCCAGGCCACCAGCAGACTGAGATTAAGGGCCTGATTTAGAATTTGGCAGGCGGAGTACAGGGTGACCGATGATATTACCTCCACCACCCAAATGTTCTACCACCTGTGTTGCAACGCAAAGCGTGGTAAGAAATGTTATAATTCGCTTACTCTCCTTACTCCTCTAACTGTACTGGGCCCTTTACGACTAGACAGTCCGAAGCGTTTCCATTTACCACAGAGGCAATGATCCTCTGATGAGTCTTTCTCCACCGATAAGAGAGGTGGAAATTAGGTGACCAAGCTCTGCGTTAACTGTGCATTGAGGACCATTAATTGACAGCCAACTCACAGATTTGAAATCAGATTTAGATACACCACTCTCAAAACCATGCTGTAAAAATAAAGGATAGCAACCGGAAGACCCAACCTCCGAAAGAAGTTAAGTCAGGTTAGAATAATGAGGACCAAAACCTCTGCAACTGCAACAAAAAACTAAAGAAGTAACACCTGGTGTTCTGTCAGAGATTGATGATTCTCCCTACAACACATCAAGTCAAACAGCACAGTTTGAATGGAAGAATCAACAGGACTCAATAATAGACTAAGACAGATATTTGATTAATTTAGTTACTGTATTAATTAAAGATTCAATGTTCATTGCAATAATGAGTTGTTTGAGAAGTTCAGTTAAGAATATCACAGCTCGTGTAAAAACGCCAAACATTTAAGCAGACTCTATTGGATGGTTATTATTTGAAAATCAGTATCACAGAGTTACAGAGCCCTACCACTATTAAGGCAGAAGGATAGTTTGTTGTCTAACAGCTCAAGTCCTACGAAGATGGGGAAAGGATTCAAAATTAAAGTCCATTAAGGGCGAGTCCATTAGCATGAACAAAGAAATAAAAGATTGAAAAATATGGAAATAGCTCTGCAAAGAAGGTTCAGTCCATCAGCTACCAATTGTAGCATCAGCAAAACAATCCAGAAGCAAAAGAAAGTTTAAAAGTCGATCAGCATAGCATCCAGGTCTTGTGTAGGAAAATCAGAATGGCGATTGTTGCCTCTGCTTTGGGGGTTTCTTCTTTTATAGAGTTTTTAAGATCGTCCCAGTGAGGTGGCATCCCGCCACCATCAAAAGACTATCACATGTCCATATTCGTATAGTACCACCTAAGCAAAACGTCAAGCTTGTTATTCACTTCAACATGTTTTTGCACCAACCTTTCTAACTAGTTCATTCTCAACAAAAAACACTTAAAACACTAGGCCACTTCATTTATCAAGAATTACATCAATATATGAAACATATGCATTTGAGATTTATTAGTGCAACTTCATTAATATGTATTAGTATTGTCTTGTATATGTTGTCTTCATCTTCACGTTTTAAAGCACGCTTTTATGGTGCTTCTACTAAACTTGTCTCAATTTCATGTGTCTCTGTGTCTAACGTCTGCAAAGTGTACTTTCAGCTTTTCGTCTTTTAGCTTGAAATGTGCCGTGGTTTGTGGTTTTTATAATCGTGCTGCATCACCTGCCACCTGTCAAATTCTGAATTGACCTTCAGCGCATCAGTCATCTCTGTACAATGAAGGGAACCTCCATCACTGTGGTTCCTTTCAATGTGCTAAAGGTTTTGTGGATGCCTGCGGTCAGTTTTGATGACCTTCTACCAAACTTTTACATGTTTTCGTTTTTTCAAAAACAAACTCCCAAAGTGGCAGTTTCTTTTCACAAAACAAAAAACAAATGACCTCGCACCCCAGGAGTTTTCTTCTAAGGTATAGGGACCATTATTTTTATTTTCCTGTCCTGCACTGACAGGTTTTTACTGCTGGTGGTGAGCAGTAACAAAAGACATAGCAGCATTCACCTTAAAAAGGACATGCAGTGTACGTCTTTACTCTGATAACCCCTTTTCTAATGAGCCATCTGAGAAAGTAGTCCATCGACAAAGCCAACGAGGACTCCATCAACAGAAAACATATGTCTTCCTGTCTCTGAATGAGGCGGGAGAACAAAGGAATTGACAGACAGAGTACTCCCATTTGTAACAGAGTACCCTGTCTGCCAAACTCTAAATCAGGCCCTAAGACGTGTAAAAAAGAAAAATAAGGCAACAGGCCTGTTCTATATATGTACCCATGATCTGGAACAACATCCCTGTATCCATAAGAACCGCCCCAAAGTTGTTCCAATTTAGGAAAGAGTTGAAGACACACCTATTTAAAGAACACTACATCATGTTGACTTTATGCTTGCCTTTGACCCTTCATACGCCTACTCTGTCTTTTTGACAAATACCACATACATACTTAATGAAACCCAAGTTGATGAAGACAGGCTGATGATAGTCCTAACAATTAGTCGTAATAGTTACCATGCCAAAGAGATCAAGAAAAAACTCACAGACCTGGTAACAAAAAAAAACCTTTTTAACTAATGGGGCAAAAAATAGTAGAAAACTTTTAATGGAGAGAACAGAATTGTAATAATTTGCCTTATAGAAGAGGTGCTGAGAGGAATGAGTAGGAAGGAGAGCATAGTATCATGAGTAAAGCAAAGTAAGAAGGCAATGGTAAAGGTGAGTGAACAGGTGGCAAGGAAGATAAGTGATGCAGGCACAAAAACATATAGGGTAACAATGACACAGAAAAATATGTAAAGAAAGAAGGAGAGTTGTACATAGAGGAGTGAAACAGGAGGAGGGAGGAGAAAGAAGATGGGTATAACGAGGGTGACGAGAAACCTTAAATAAACAGGATGCTTGTCATTACAAAATGTCACAAGAAATCTGTAGTGAAACATCCTGTTAAGCATGAGCTTCAATGTCTATTGCTAATTTTTCATAACCGGTGCCCATAAAGGTATTGTTCATTGTTTTTCATACCTGGGGCAATATTACACAATAAGCGCATTTTCATTGTTTGGGCAGGGCGTACCTTTAAAAAAGTGAGCCCGCCGTAAACAATGAAAATGCACCTTATTACGATGAATGCGCTGCCCCCAGGGCAGCCGTGAACTCGCACTGCCCTGGGGGCAGCGCATTCAGGTGAAAAATGTAATGGCTGCTATACAGCCACTCTGTGTTTTCACAGTGCAAACAACAACCCGCCTGCACTTTTGAAGGGGATTAGAGATCCCCTTGCAGGTGGGTGCAGTCAGTGACTGCACCCGCCTGTAAGGGGATGTCTGGGGGGATCCATGGGACCCCCTTTCCCTCGCCAGAGGTCTGCCATCACGGGGTACACTGACAGTGCACCACCTTTTAGGTGGCGCACTGTCAGTGCGCCTCTTGAGGGCTTCTTTGCTTCTGCACCCGCGTCTGTAATACGGCGCGGGTACAGAGGCAAAGGGATTCCCTCATTTGCATGGGGCACGCCCCCATGCAAATGGAGGAACACCCACTGCAGATAGAACTGGTGCTTTAGGTGTGCCAGCGCTATTGGTATTGCAGAAGGGGTCGCACAAGGGTTGTATGACGGAACAATGAAATCCCTAACCCTGCATGCCTAAATAACGTGGTCCGAATAACGACCGGGTCTTAACCATGCATTGCTTTACCACGCATACCTTTACTACAAATTTTCGTGGTAAAGGCATGCATGGTAAAAGGGGTATGCATGGCTAAGGTCATCCCCCCTCCCCACCTCCCTAAGGCACAAACTCCCCCAGCCCCCTCCCGGCCTGAGGTGCAAATACCTTTACCCCCTCCCAACCCCCACGCTGTGCCCTCCCCTGCCCTAATGCCTAAAACCCGTCCCTTAACCCTGTCCCTTAACCTGACCCTGGCCAGCCTTGAACCAGCCCTAAGAACTGCCCCGCCCTCCCCTAAACCCTACAAACTACCCCAACTACCCATTCTCCTCCCCCTGCCCTGAGGCCTAATACCCTAACCCCTAATTAAAAAAACTACCCCAATACTCCCCCAGCCTTATAAACTACTCTGGCCCCCCAGCCCTGAAAACTACATCTGACACACCCCAGCCCTGAAGACTTGCCCCACATCCAAGCCCTTAAAACTAGCCCCACCCCCAGCCCAGAAAACTAGCCCCAATACCCCCAGCCCTGACAATTACCTCCAACCCCTACAGCCCTGAAGACTAGCCCTGAACCCCCAGCCCAGAAAACTACCCCATCCCACCCTGAGCCCACAAAACTATCCCGACCCACCCCCAGACATACTTAAAACAACTCTGACCCACCCCCAGCCCACAAATTAACCCCTGAACCCCCAGCCCTCAAAAGTACCCCGACCCACCCCCCAGCCCCACTTACCTCACTGCAGATCTCTCCCTGCTTCCTGCTTTTGTCCGTCCGCAAGCCCTACCGCGCATTGCATTAACCACGCACATGCGTGGTTAAGGCATATGTGTGGCAAAGGCATGCGTGGTAAGGCTTGCGGAGTCGGAAAACTCATGGGTTAGACCGCGGTGTTCCGACTGTTCCCCTCGCACAAGTGTCTGCAGCCCCTTTTGTAGGACCAAAGTGCCCCAGGGGAGCACAAAGCAGGCGCAAACGGCTGTTATGCCCCAGGGGCACTTTCTGGAATACGGGCTCTGGTGCAAATATGGTTATTGTTCTTTTTCATTGTTTACAGATGGCATGTATAAAGTAATGTATTTATGCTTTGTCACTATCTCAGTTTAGTCTCATGAAAATTCTGGCCTCTTCAGTAAAGTTTTCCAAACTTGGAAGCCATATTCAAATGTGACATAGGAATGCAACACTAATACACTCTGCTTTCAGTGTCTTTCTGGAAGAAGCTTCTGAACATTTTCATCTGCAGGATACAATATTGCTCATTCTTGGACACAAAATTGAAAGGAAACAATTATATTTATAGAGGAATAGCCATCATAGGAAGTAAAGAATTACTGAGACTCACTTTCTGCATTTACTAAATTCCTTTCTGTGACTAAGACCACATGGAATCACTCATGATTTGAGAAAAATAAAATCTTTTTTTTCAGTTTTCTCTTCCTTCTGACAAGAAATGTCCAGTACATCAAGTCTTTTTAACATTGTGGAATATATACTTTACTTTGTTAGCTATGAAGTTGTTAGAAATTGGGATTCTGTTTGGCTAGGGTATGCCAGGCAGAACCCACCACTCTAGTCACGGTAAGGGATTTACACACCCAATATCACCCCCTGCTCGGCCTCTTGGTAGCTTGGCAGAACAGTGAGGATTAACCCAGAGGCAATGTGTAAAGAATTTGCGCAACACACACACACCAGTGAAACAATGAGAACACAAAAGAGACTCCACACAGTAGTATATAAAAATATCTCTTATATTGTATATAACACATCGACCACAATCGCATAAATCATAAATTACTTTGCCAGCTAGGCAATTGTCATAACATCACAGTTAGTGAAATAGAGTAAATACTTATAGGTTGCACACGTCATGAAAGCCAATATCATCTTTAGGCATAAAATGCAGATCCTGAAATGACACTTGCTATCCTATCATTGTAAGGCATGAGACGACATACCCCTGTGAACATTAAATGCAGTATGTAATGAAACATGGATCATCCCTACTGTGCATGCCTGAAAGATGCAACCATCCAAATATTCTTCATTACATCAGAACATAAAATGCAGCAGGTAATGAATAAAACACATAAGTCCCCTAACCTCACCCCACACACGTAGGTCACTGCACATCTGTGCTTCTCTTAGGTGTTCCACAGTCAACAAACACAGAATGCGGGGCCCAGAAGTGCAGGGGTGCCTACTGCACTTAATATGGTAAGGCTGGACTCAGCAGGGACAGGACCTCTTTTGAGGGTTCCTCTCCGTCCTGCCGCCTGATCCCACTTATCAGGATCCCCCAAGATATAAGCAACATGGGAGAGGGGGGTCACACCCTAAAGACACAGGCAGCAAAATCTCGGGGTTCCCAGCAGCAGAATTTCAACTACGCAGCGGCCCGTGACCGCGCGGCACAGCTGCTCACTTCCACTTGTGCAGCCTTCTCTTTGGATGTCGGCCTACCCACAAAGGAAGCGCTGGTCAGCTGCAAAATTCCCCTGGGGGCCCGGCTCACCCTCTGTACTCCATCGGGAATCTTACCCACGCAGCCACCAACACACAACTGACCCCCCAAGGTATGTCGCAACAAGGGGGAGGGCGGCACCCCCTAAAGACTTCAACTGGGCCCCCCCCGCGTGCAGGGAGAGCGCTGTGGGTAATGTTGGGACTGCTCTGGTCCAAAGGAAAAGTACCTCAGTACCGCTCCTCCAAATCAGCCCCTTACTAGGAATCCAACATCTTCCTCTCGTGCCGTAGTGGAAGCCTCGCTATCCCACCTAGCTTCATTGATGCTGGGACGGCCTGAAGCCCCCAGGCGAGATCATATGACACAAGGAGTTTTCGTCCGACCCCGGGTGGAGCTCAGAGCCTCCTAAGCAACGCCCTAGGTCTCGTGCCGGCTTCCCTGCAAAGCACAAGAGACACCAGTCCCGGGGCAATGCCAGCTCAACTGTGATTCTTGGAGGAGTGGTGGATCAGCCTCACACTGATCAGTAAGGAGAAGCGCTCCACGCTCACTGATGAACCGGAAGTGTAAAATGCTCCTCACGTGTTACATGGCAATAAATTGCTCACCATGAGCTAGGTTTTCAACAATGGACAATCAAGCACTCACCACGCGCTTCCTTTCAAAGGAATAACTAACAGTCCAGTCCTTGATCTGCGTAAGACAGACGTAGCAACTGCCATCCAACCCACGCCAGACACATCAAGGTGCAGTGCTCCTCACACAGTTCTTCCAGCTCTTCTTCCTGTCAGATTCCTTTGAGTCCCGAAGCGATCTTGTGAAGTCTTTTATTTTCCTGAGACTTCCAAGAGGAGGCAAGCACACAAGCCCTTGGAGATCTTCTCAAGCAGGATACCACAGCAGGACAAAAAGAGTTAGTGCTTTTCCTCTGCCCAAAGATAGAAGCAGCAACTGCAGGCCAATCAATCCCTCACATAATAGAAAGGGTAGCTCTCCTCACCCAGCTCTTTAGTTCTTCTTCTTGGCAGGGGCCTCTTGTTTCCAGAAGTGATCTAAGGACCTGGGGTTTTAGGTCCATTACTTATACCCCATTTTCTCTTTGTTCTTTTTGTGGCAAGGGTCTCTGAGCTCAGTCCAAACCACTTCTGTCCTCCCTTGTCCAGCTTGACTGCAGGAGGTGGAGACAGCATTGTGAAAGGAGACAGCCTATTCAGGTGCTAATGAAACTCCTCCCACCACTCTAAATGCAGACAAGGCCTATTCAGCCTTGCTATGAGTCACACAGGAAAGGCAGGACACACCTCAACAACCCTTGTGACTGTCTAGAGTAAATGCACATCCCCAGCTCCTGTCACTCCCAGAGCATACAGTGAATAGACAAACAGGTAGAGGCACACAGAATGATAAAGCAAGAAAAAAACACTTTCTAAAAGTATCATTTTCAAACACACAATTAAAAAACACTGTTAGAACTGGGGGTCTCTAGTTGGCAATGGTTTGCACCTTTGTCCAAATAGGGACCCTTGCTTCTAGTCAGGATAAGGGGGAAACACTCCTAAAATAACCCCTGCTCACCCCCTGGTAGCTTGGCACGAGCAGACAGGCTTATCTCAGAGGCAGTGTGTAAAGCATTTGTGACCACATACAGTAATACAGTGAAAACACTACAGATGGACACCACACAGGTTGTTTATGTAAAAATAAGTAATCTTTATATAGACTTATCACAAGACCCAATAGCAAAAATCCACAATACTGTAATCAAAAATAGACTTAAAATGATAGAGACAGTTCACGTTATCTTCAAAAATAGGATAGTCAATCAAATAAAGCTTGTAGCAACAAATAACTCCACTTGGAGTTATCACGACGTCGTGACCGGTGGAAATCCCAAAGTACGGCGCCGACCGCGAGGTGCGCGGCGTCGGGCCTGGAGTCGAGCAGACCCACAAAGAACAGTACCTGGAATTCGATGAAAACAAAGACGGTGCACGGCGTCGGGGAGGTGATGCTTCGTTGGCGCCGGCGGCGTTGGTTCCTTACGACCCCAGGGGAGGTGATGTCTCGGTTCCTTACTGCAGCGCAGGGGAGGTGAGGCGTCGGTTCCTTACTGTGTCGGGGAGGTGACGTCACGGATGGCGGCGAGGCGTCGGTTCCTTACGATGGTGCGGCGTCGATGGATTCGGGGGTCACCCACGTCGAGGATCGGCTCCGCGATGATGAAGCCCTGGCGTCGGTGAAGTCGGGGCTGCGGTGCGAGTCGGGACGGTGCGTCGTGAGCGTCACGAGCGGTGTCCTCGGCTCCGGTGCAGGCAGCGGCCTCGATGACGGCTTCGGAGTCGATGTCGCACGGCGTCGGCAGGCGTCGGGCCTACGGTGCAAGTCGGGGCGGTGCGTCGTGCTCTTCACGAGCGGTGCCCACGGCTTCGGTGCAGGTTACGGCGTCGCTCGCCGGCGTCGGTGTTGCAATTTCCCTCTGTTAGCAGCTAAAACAGCAGTTCCAGATGCAGGCAAACAGAAGGGGTGAAGTCTTTGTGTCCCTGTGACTTCAGGCAGGAGGCAAGCTCAGTTCAAGCCCTTGGAGATTCCCTTCTTCAAGATGACAAAGCACAGCAAAGTCTTTTCTCCTGTCCTTGGCAGAAAGCAACCACTGCAGGCCAACCCCAATCAGCAAAACAGCACAGGGGCAGTACTCCTCCTTCAGCTTCTCCGGTTCTTCTCCTTGGCAACAGGTTTCTTGATTTCCCAGAAGTGATCTAATTTCCTAGGGGTCTGGGTCCCCTTTTTATACACCTTTTCCCTTTGTTCTCTGAAGGCAGAGAGGCCTCTGCCTAGTCCAAAACCAGTTCTGGTCAGTCCTGGAGCACTTTGTTTTTCTGACTCCTTCTTTCCTTTGTGAGTGAGGGGCAGAGCCATCAGACGCCCGGCAGGAGGTGGAGCCAGCATTGTGGAAGGCAGGCACAGCCCTATTCAGACCCAGGTGCAACTCCTCCCTCCACTCTGGATGCAGGCCTTCCTATTCAGCCCTGTGCTGACTCACCCTGTCTCCTGTAGCCACCCCCAGCCCCTGTCACTCAATCTCTAGACAAGGAATACACAACCTAGCAGAGGCAGGCTTGGAAGTTTAGGCAAGAAAATACCCACTTTCTAAAAGTGGTATTTTCAAACACAGAATGTTAAAACCAACTTCACTAAAAGATGTATTTTATCATTCTGAGTTCAGGCATACTAAATTCGTTTTTCTACCATGTTCTCTGGGTCAGTTAGGATTATAAGGTGTAATAATCAAAACTGCCCATTCTGGCCTATGGAGAACAGGTAGCCTTGCAATAGTGAAAACGAAAATGGCTGTAATTCACTATTAGGACATGCCACACACACCAGGGCATGTCCTACCTTATACTTACAATGCACCCTGCCCTTGGGCCTACCTTAGGGGTGTCTGATATGAAGATAAGGGAAGGTTTAGGGACTGGCAAGTGGGTGCACTTGCCAAGTCGACATGGCAGTCACAGACTGCACACAGGCTCTGCAATGGCAGGCCTGAGACACATTTTACAAGCTGCTTCTGTGGGTGGCACAACCAGTGCTGCAAGCCCACCAGCAGCATTGGATTTACAAGCCCTGGGCACACGCAGTGCACTGTACTAGGGACTGACAAGTAAACCAATCATCCAATCATGGAGTCACTAATCCATAACACAATTTACAGTAGGGAGCACTTGCACTGTGGCACTGAACAGCAGTGGCACAGTGCCCAAAAGCATCTAAAACCAGCAAAACATAAGAGGCAACAGCAAAAAAATGGAAGGGAGACCCACGCCAATGGTGCCAAGTCTAACACGTGTCCCCTCCAGCTGAAATGTGGGGAGAACTACCCTTCCTCCTGGGAGTTCTCATCACTAAGGCGGAAAAATCTGGACAGACCATCAGCATTGGCGTGTTCTGTACCAGGGCGGTGTTCCACCGTAAAGTCCATCCCCTGTAGGGAAATGGACCACCTCAACAGTTTTGGATTCTCACCCCTCATCTGCATTAACCATCTGAGGGGCCTGTGGTCTGTCTGAACCCGGAAGTGAGTCCCAAACAAGTATGGTCTCAACTTCTTCAGTGCCCAGACCACAGCAAATGCTTCACGTTCAATCGCACTCCACCTCTGTTCCCGTGGGAGTAACCTCCTACTAATAAAGGCTACAGGTTGGTCTAGGCCCTCCTCATTCATCTGTGAAAGCACAGCCCCAACACCATGCTCTGAAGCATCTGTCTGCACAATGAATTCCCTTGAGAAGTTGGGCGCCTGAAGCACGGGCGCCGTGCACATGGCAGATTTCAGGGCATCAAAAGCCTTTTGGCAGGCATCAGTCCAGTTCACTTTCCTGGGCTGCTTCCTGGAAGTCAGCTCAGTCAAGGGTGCAACAATGTTGCCATACCCCTTGACAAACCTCCTGTAATACCCGGTGAGTCCTAAGAAGGCCCTCACCTCTGTCTGGGTTTTGGGGGTTCCCAAGCCAGGATGGTATCTATCTTGGGCTGTAGGGGCGCCACCTGGCCGCTCCCTACCTGGTGTCCCAAGTACACCACAGAACCCTGCCCGATCTGGCACTTACTCGCCTTGATCGTGAGGCCTGCCCTCCGCAGCGCCTTCAACACTTCCCAGAGGTGGTGCAGATGTTCCTCCCAAGTGGCGCTGAACACTGCAATGTCATCCAGGTAGGCGGCACTGAAATCCTCCAGCCCAGCCAACACCTGGTTGACCAACCTCTGAAAGGTGGCAGGGGCATTCTTCATCCCAAAGGGCATCACCCGGAATTGGTAGTGCCCATCTGGTGTGGAGAATGCTGACCTCTCTTTGGCCCCATCAGTTAAGGCGATCTGCCAGTATCCAGACGTTAGATCAAACGTGCTGAGGTACTGGGCAGCCCCTAACCGATCAATGAGCTCATCAGCTCTGGGGATGGGGTGCGCGTCAGTCCTGGTGACTGAATTGAGTCCTCGGTAGTCCACACAGAACCGGAGTTCAGGTGTGGCACCAGGCGCGGCAGCCTTTGGGACCAAGACCACTGGGCTGGCCCAAGGACTGTTAGAGGACTCAATCACCCCTAAGGCAAACATCTTGGAGACCTCCTCCTTGATGCAAGCTCTCACCCTGTCAGTCACTCTGTAAGTTTTATGCTTCACAGGAGGACTGTCCCCAGTATCCACATCATGGATGCACCATTCAGTGATACTGGGAGTCAGGGAGAACAGATCAGAAAACTGTCCCAACAGTTGGCGACAGTCATTCTGCTGTTCCGGGGTCAGGGTGGGAGAGAGGTTCACACCATCCACTGACCCATCTTGCTCTTTTGCATACAGGAGGTCAGGAAGAGGTTCAGTCTCCTCTTCCATCCCAGCATCGGTTGCTAAGAGCATGCCCACTTCAGACCTCTCAAAGTGGGGCTTCAGGCGGTTCACATGCAGGACCCGCAAGGGGTTCCTGGGAGACTGCAAGTCCACCAAGTAGGTGACATCACTCTTGCGCTCCACCACCTCAAATGGTCCGGTCCACTTATCCTGGAGCGCACAGGGCTCCACTGGGGCCATGACCCAAACCTTTTGTCCAGGCTGAAACTCGATCAGAGTGGCATTCTGATCATGCCAACGTTTCATCTCTTCCTGGCTGGCTTCCAGATTCGCCTCAGCGAGTTGTCTGAAACGCCGAGTCTGGTTTCTGAAGGCCAGCATGTAACTAAATACATCCTGGGGAGTTTTCCTGGGAGCTTCCTCCCAGCCTTCCTTGACCAGACTCAGAGGTCCTCTTACAGGATGGCCGTACAGCAGTTCAAAGGGACTGAACCCTAAGGACTTCTGGGGCACCTCTCTGTAAGCAAAGAGCAGGCATGGCAAGAGGACGTCCCACTTACGCCTCATGGGTTCTTCCAGACCCATAATCATGCCCTTAAGGGTCCGGTTGAATCTCTCAACCAGCCCATTACCTTGGGGGTGGTAAGGAGTGGTGAACTTATAGGTTACACCACACTCCTGCCACAGGGACTTCATATACTTGGAAATGAAGTTAGTACCACGGTCAGACACCACCTCCTTGGGGAACCCCACACGGGAGAAAATCCCCATCAGTGCACGTCCCACCACGGGGGCCGTCACTGTCCGAAGAGGGATGGCTTCCGGGTACCGGGTGGCATGGTCCACCAAGACCAGGATGAACCTGTTGCCCATGGCTGTCTTGGGATCCAGAGGCCCCACAATGTCAATACCCACCCTCTCAAAGGGGGTACTGACAACAGGGAAAGGTTGGAGAGGAGCCTTGTGCTTCCTCCCACTCTTACCACTTGCCTGGCAAGTCTGACAGGTCCTGCAATGAGTATCTGAACTCTTGCGCATTTGGGGCCAATGAAAGTGGGTGACAAGCCTTTGAAAGGTCTTGTCTTGCCCCAAATGTCCTGCTAAAGGCACATCATGAGCCAGACCCAGTAGGAAGGCTCTGAAGCGCTGGGGTACCACCAGCACACGGGCTGACCCAGGCTCAGCAACCTTAGGCTCACTATACAGGAGACCATTCTCCCAGTAGATCCAGTGTGATCCCGACTGATCACCTGCTGCCTGGCTTACAGCCTGTTGCCGCAAGCCCTCAAGAGAAGGGCACTTGCTCTGCTCCTCGCAGAATTCTTCCCTGGAGGGGCCTCCTTCCTGCTGCCAATGGGTCAGCTCAGGCAGGTCCCCCAGTTCAGCCACTTGTTCCCCTGTAGGTTCCAGGGCATCCCCCTCAAGGTCTGCCTCCTCCTGGACCGTGGGAACTTCGGGGGCCGGTTTCCCGCGCCCCTGCCTCCTCTCTTTAAGGCAGGCACCTGGGCCCTTCTTCCAGGCTCCAGGTCCTCTTGAATACCCTTACCGGCTGCCATTGACCGAGTGGTCACACACGCCCACTCTGGCAGACCCAACATCTCCAAATGAGACCTCCGCTCCACCTTCGCCCAAGGGGAGCTCTCCAAATCATTGCCTAGCAGACAGTCAACAGGCATGGCTGGCCTCACAGCTACTTGAAGGATACCTGAGACCCCCCCACTCAAAGGGAACCTGGGCCACCTTGCAGTGGCTCTCTGAGTTGTCAGCGGCAACTACCGGGTAGAATACGTTGGGGACCACCTGCTCTTCAGACACCAGCCGACAACTGACAGCTGTCACACTGGCCCCGGTGTCTCTCAGAGCCTCCACCCTATGGCCATTGATGGTCACCCACTGCCTGTATTTTTTAGTGTTATCAGGCAGCTGGGTCCTAGGGACCATCTCACTGTCTCCTAAAGAGACCAGGGACATCTCTGCGGGACCCCACCCACCTTGGGCACCCAACTCCTCCCCCAGGGCTACACTAGCCATCTGCCGGGGTGGTGCACCAGTGGGTGCAGTGGTCACGGTATTGGGGCACTTGGGACTTCCTACAAAGTGACCCACCTGACCACAACTAAAACATGCTTTGGGCCCCTTCTGAACAGACTTATCTGTTGGGACCCATGGTCTTTTCTCAGTGGGAGGCTGGGAACCCTTACCTTGGTTCCCTTGGGGTTTACTTTGGGGCCCTTTTTGGAACTCCTTCTGTTTACCCTTGTCCCCCCCACTCTTCTGCTGGGGACCCTGCCCACCTTTGGCGGAGTCTCCCACAAGACCCTTGTGGACCCGGGTACTGACCCAGCGGTCCGCCTCCTCAGCAAGCTTTCTAGGATTAGTCAGCTTACTGTCAACAAGGTGCTGGCGTAGCTCTGGAAAACAACTACTGGACAAGTGCTCCCATGCAATTAAATCATAGAACTCCTGCAAGTCATTTACTTTGCTACCCTTCACCCATCCATCCAATGCTCTGCAAAAATAAGACACATACTCCACCCAGGTACTAGGCTCCAGCTTTTTGCAGTTCCTAAACTTCTGCCTATAAAGCTCTGGAGTTAACCCATACCTTGCCACTAAAGCTTCCTTCAGGTGGGCATAGGACATCTGATCAATTGTGGGCAAGGCTAGTAAGGTTTCCCTTCCCTCACCTGCAAAGCGGCCCCACAACCCCGCTCCCCAATCCTTCTCAGGGACCCGGTGTGATGTCATGGCGATCTCATATGCTTTAAACCATTGCCCAATGTCCTCCCCCTTCATGAAATCCTTAATAACCTCCTTGGGGATGTACACTCTACTTTCTACAGGCACTGGAGGTGTGCTGCCACCAGAGGGAGTGATTTCTAGGCTCCTAGCCTTTAGCTCTAGCTCCCTCACCACTCTCTCATGCTCTAAAAGCATCTTCTTTTCTTCCATGGCCAACCTCTTACTTTCTAACTCCAATTTCTTATGCTCAAGGCTATCATGGCTTCCCTGTTTCAGTTTGGCCATTTCCATTTCATGCATCCTGCTTTTGTCCCTGTCCTCCAGCTCCTCTGGAGACAGGCCCTTTTGAGAAACACTGCTGCCCTCCCTGGAAGGCGCTCTCCTCCCAGTTAAGCCCAATGGCCCCTCAAGCTGCCCATCTAAATTCTCTGCCTCCTCCACAGGCTCCTCGGACTGCCCACTGGCATTCCGTGCTTCCAACCAGGCCCTTAGCGCCTTGTGAAACTCCTCCTTCCTGGTGAGGCCTCTCATAGAGATTTTAAATTTTTTGCAAACAGCTTTGAGTTCTGTCACAGTGTAGGTATCAACCCTATCTTCTTCAAATTCAATATCTGCAGGTGCAATGGATCCTTTTTTGCTCATGGTGAAAATTGGCAGTTCTCAACAAAAATAAAGGTTCCAAGGAAAAAAGTCCTATCAAAGATGTATGTGGTCGCGTATTGGTCTGCACTCACTAGTAGTGTACACCAATCACTGTATATGAATCACAAATGCAAGTCCAAATCCTCACCGCTGACCACCAATGTTAGAACTGGGGGTCTCTAGTTGGCAATGGTTTGCACCTTTGTCCAAATAGGGACCCTTGCTTCTAGTCAGGATAAGGGGAAACACTCCTAAAATAACCCCTGCTCACCCCCTGGTAGCTTGGCACGAGCAGACAGGCTTATCTCAGAGGCAGTGTGTAAAGCATTTGTGACCACATACAGTAATACAGTGAAAACACTACAGATGGACACCACACAGGTTGTTTATGTAAAAATAAGTAATCTTTATATAGACTTATCACAAGACCCAATAGCAAAAATCCACAATACTGTAATCAAAAATAGACTTAAAATGATAGAGACAGTTCACGTTATCTTCAAAAATAGGATAGTCAATCAAATAAAGCTTGTAGCAACAAATAACTCCACTTGGAGTTATCACGACGTCGTGACCGGTGGAAATCCCAAAGTACGGCGCCGACCGCGAGGTGCGCGGCGTCGGGCCTGGAGTCGAGCAGACCCACAAAGAACAGTACCTGGAATTCGATGAAAACAAAGACGGTGCACGGCGTCGGGGAGGTGATGCTTCGTTGGCGCCGGCGGCGTCGGTTCCTTACGACCCCAGGGGAGGTGATGTCTCGGTTCCTTACTGCAGCGCAGGGAGGTGAGGCGTCGGTTCCTTACTGTGTCGGGGAGGTGACGTCACGGATGGCGGCGAGGCGTCGGTTCCTTACGATGGTGCGGCGTCGATGGATTCGGGGGTCACCCACGTCGAGGATCGGCTCCGCGATGATGAAGCCCTGGCGTCGGTGAAGTCGGGGCTGCGGTGCGAGTCGGGACGGTGCGTCGTGAGCGTCACGAGCGGTGTCCTCGGCTCCGGTGCAGGCAGCGGCCTCGATGACGGCTTCGGAGTCGATGTCGCACGGCGTCGGCAGGCGTCGGGCCTACGGTGCAAGTCGGGCGGTGCGTCGTGCTCTTCACGAGCGGTGCCCACGGCTTCGGTGCAGGTTACGGCGTCGCTCGCCGGCGTCGGTGTTGCAATTTCCCTCTGTTAGCAGCTAAAACAGCAGTTCCAGATGCAGGCAAACAGAAGGGGTGAAGTCTTTGTGTCCCTGTGACTTCAGGCAGGAGGCAAGCTCAGTTCAAGCCCTTGGAGATTCCCTTCTTCAAGATGACAAAGCACAGCAAAGTCTTTTCTCCTGTCCTTGGCAGAAAGCAACCACTGCAGGCCAACCCCAATCAGCAAAACAGCACAGGGGCAGTACTCCTCCTTCAGCTTCTCCGGTTCTTCTCCTTGGCAACAGGTTTCTTGATTTCCCAGAAGTGATCTAATTTCCTAGGGGTCTGGGTCCCCTTTTTATACACCTTTTCCCTTTGTTCTCTGAAGGCAGAGAGGCCTCTGCCTAGTCCAAAACCAGTTCTGGTCAGTCCTGGAGCACTTTGTTTTTCTGACTCCTTCTTTCCTTTGTGAGTGAGGGGCAGAGCCATCAGACGCCCGGCAGGAGGTGGAGCCAGCATTGTGGAAGGCAGGCACAGCCCTATTCAGACCCAGGTGCAACTCCTCCCTCCACTCTGGATGCAGGCCTTCCTATTCAGCCCTGTGCTGACTCACCCTGTCTCCTGTAGCCACCCCCAGCCCCTGTCACTCAATCTCTAGACAAGGAATACACAACCTAGCAGAGGCAGGCTTGGAAGTTTAGGCAAGAAAATACCCACTTTCTAAAAGTGGTATTTTCAAACACAGAATGTTAAAACCAACTTCACTAAAAGATGTATTTTATCATTCTGAGTTCAGGCATACTAAATTCGTTTTTCTACCATGTTCTCTGGGTCAGTTAGGATTATAAGGTGTAATAATCAAAACTGCCCATTCTGGCCTATGGAGAACAGGTAGCCTTGCAATAGTGAAAAACGAAAATGGCTGTAATTCACTATTAGGACATGCCACACACACCAGGGCATGTCCTACCTTATACTTACAATGCACCCTGCCCTTGGGCCTACCTTAGGGGTGTCTGATATGAAGATAAGGGAAGGTTTAGGGACTGGCAAGTGGGTGCACTTGCCAAGTCGACATGGCAGTCACAGACTGCACACAGGCTCTGCAATGGCAGGCCTGAGACACATTTTACAAGCTGCTTCTGTGGGTGGCACAACCAGTGCTGCAAGCCCACCAGCAGCATTGGATTTACAAGCCCTGGGCACACGCAGTGCACTGTACTAGGGACTGACAAGTAAACCAATCATCCAATCATGGAGTCACTAATCCATAACACAATTTACAGTAGGGAGCACTTGCACTGTGGCACTGAACAGCAGTGGCACAGTGCCCAAAAGCATCTAAAACCAGCAAAACATAAGAGGCAGCAGCAAAAAAAATGGAAGGGAGACCCACGCCAATGGTGCCAAGTCTAACAAACACCTTTACCAAAAGGTGTGTTATTAAATTATGAGTTCAGAGAGCATAAACCTCATTTCTCTATCTTGTCCCAAGGGAACGTTACACTTGTAAGATGTTACAAGGCAGCTCCTATGTTAACCTATGGGACAGCGAGCCTTTCAATTGTGAAAAATGAAATATACAGTATTTCACTATCAGGACATGAAAAACCCACCAGTACATGTCCTACCTTTAACATACACTGCATCGTGCCCATGGGGGTACCTTGGGCCTACCTTAGGGGTGCCTCACATGTAGGAACAGGGAAGGTGTTGCCAGGTCGACATGGCAGTTAACAAGTGCCCATGCAGACACTGCAGTGGCAGGTCTGAGTCACATTTGGAGGGCTACTCATGTGGGTGGCACAACCAATGCTGCAAGACTGCTAGTTATGAAGTAATGTTGGTTCTGTCGGGAAAGGAATTGCTTTCCTACTTACTGAATATAGGACAAAATTAGCAAAGAAAAGCAATTATTCAAACATTTGTGTCGTCACAGTTAATGGAAAAAAGGAAAACGAAAGAACACACCAATCATGAGTCAATCAAAGGAGTATATTGAAAGAATTACTTTTTTCTTTTTACATTTTATAGTGTATAGATGACACTAATAGGCTGTCACAAGTAAAAGAACAAAACGGCGCAAGTGCTAAGGTGACAAGGTGCAAAACAGTGCTGGTTGTGAACAGGATATATACAGTGATGCATTGCTGGTTAAAAATGATCATTTCAGATGACATCCATCCCTAGATACATAAATCTCTGAGCCACTTGGGATTAGAATTTCCTTATGACGTGGAGCAGAGAGAATGGGGTCAGGATTATAACAAGCGCGTCAACGTTTCGACCCAGATGTGTGCAAATTGTCAGTAGTCACGGCGGGTCTTCCTCAGGACAGAAGGAACACAGGGACAGCCCGAATGATGGTGATTGGAAACTTGACCGTCTTCAAGGTATGATCCACCGTGTGGTTGGATTCATAAATGCAATGAATCATGCGAGATCCTGGTTTGAATGAATGAGTCTGAGGTAGTGAACAATCACTTCCAGAAGCGGCCCGGTTAAGAACTCTCCCGGCGCTGCTCGTACAATGAACCGCATTTGATCTACAGGCCCTAGCACACATGGTGCACTTTACTAGGGACTTACCAGTAAATCAAATATGCCAATCATGGATAACCAGATCCAATCACGATTTACACTGATCAGCAGTGGTAAAGTGGCCAGAGTCCAATAGCCAACAAAAACAGGGATAGAAAAATAGGAGGCAAAAGGCAAAAATGTTTGGGGAAAACCTGCAAAAAGGGCCAGGTCTAACAGGAGGGAATCACCTGACCTAATTCAGAAATATTGATGCATGAGTAGGTGTGACTTACTCTAGTAATAATCATGAATTGTTCTTGGCCTACATCTGATTTACTGAGAGAATTCAGGAGTAAAATGTGAGTAAATCACAACACAATCTTGTGAATCTGGCCCACTGCATTTTATGTATCTTTCTGTTGCTAAGCACAATTCAACCTGAGACTAACCTATGTCTGAGCTGACTTTACAAAAAAACAGACAACATGTAATGTTTCTTCTGGGTAAAGTTCCTTTCCTAATCCCACAACTGGATTACAGTGGAAAAGCTGAAAAATGTGATGGTAATTTATAGCAACTTTTAGCTGTAGCTAAAGCAATGTTCTACTTCACATCTTCACACAAGCTCAGCGTTAGTCTGGGTCCTGACTCTCCACTTTGGCAGCATTCATCACACGTTAGAATTGACATGTGTACAGATCTAATATTACATGGATTTTAACTAGTTTGCACAACTTGCCTATTTATTTGGAATGTCAAATAGTGTATGTTGAATCATTCAGAAACTTTACTGGTAGAGATGAATTTGGGCAAGTATAAAAGCAAATAATAATACCTATGGTGCTGCAAACACTGTGACGCAACAGAAGTGAGCACCCTTGCACATTTCTATAACCTTGAGAAGCCATAATGCGCTGTGGAGTGAAGACCTCCGAGAGTGGCCATGCCCTCTGCATGAGACTCGCGGGGCAGGGCCTACAGACCCGGGAGGACTGTGGTGTGTACCTGCTGCTTGTCATGCCCGTATTTGGGGGGATGTGGACAGAGCGGACCTCAACGAGTCTTCAACAGCTCCCACGCCGGCACAAATACAGTGGCAGACAGACAAGGAGCTACCAGGTAACATGAACTTGGGCTCCCGCGCAGCCCTCACTCTGCACGGCCCTAGTTCCCCATATGAAGCGCGCAGCCCTCCCTTTGCACGAGACTAGTTGCCCCATATGAAGCGCAAGGGCACCTGGGTTGAGTAACAAAAAGAGCGCTCGAAAGCACATTTATTTATATATTAACAAAAAAAGACGCATTTCTAGCGCACGGCAAAGCATCTCGATTTTAAAAACAAAACAAAAAAGCCCAAAGTCAATTTGTGTGGGTGAGAGATGGCTATGTTGGTTATCTCTCAGTCAGTGTGCTAGGGTTCTGGCACTGATACATTAATGCCAAAATAGCACATTCTTATGGACACCAAGGGGCATATTCTCAAGGACACTTCGCAGATTTAGCGGCACTTTTCCGCCACGAAAGTGGCAATAGATTTATCGCCCTATTCACAAGCCTGCGCTAACAGCCGACATCGTCAGTTTTCCTGCGATAGCTGCCGCTAAAAACATCGCCAAGGCTGACAGCGACAACTAACGCTAATCATATGCAGAGTAGGCGTTCCCGTGCAAAAACTCACGAAAACACCACTTCGCGATATTCTTAACGACCAGCCAGGTCGGTGATGCGGCCCAAAAACAGGCGATAAGGCAGGTTAGCAGCAGGGACTTAAGACCTGCTTTTTTCTGGTCTTAAGTAGGACGAAAACCTGCAGTAGAAAGGGAGCCCAGAGCCACATCTGAAGACCAACAGATGACATGGAGCTACTAATCATGCAGCTTGGAGACTGAAGAGGGCCACAACACCCACCACCACCACCCCCAGGACCACCCCCACCCCCAGGACCACCCTCCCCCCCGGACTACCACCGGGGCAGCGCAGAACAAGACAGCGGACCTTCCCAAAGCGCACCAGCCTCAGAGACTTAACGCCAGAGGATGTCATTGCCCACTACAGTCTCACAAGGACAACCATCCTCCGCATCCTGACCCACATTGCCCACAGGCTGACGGTACCAACACAGCGGACAACCAACATCCCTCCGCAGACAAAGCTGCTGGCTGTGCTGCATCTGTTGGCCTCTGGGACCTTCCAACCAACAACTGCCAGAGTCGGAGGAGTCTCCCAGCCAGCCCTATCAAAGTTCCTCACACCTGCCTTGGATGCCATCATCAGCTTCATACCCCAGCACCTTCACTTCCCCCACACTGTGCAGGAACAGCTGGAGACCAAGCAAGGCTTCTACGCCATAGCTGGCTTCCCGCACGTGTTGGGGGCAATTGACTGCACACATGTCCTACTTGTGCCCCCTGCCGACACTGCACACAATTACCGCAACAGAAAGCACACGCATTCCATCAATGTGCAGGCAATAGTGGACCACCGGGACTGTTCACCAATGTCGTCGCCAACTTCCCAGGCAGTGTGCATGATTCCTACATCTTCCGACAGTCCATCATCAACCAGCGCTTTCAGGATGGCACCTATGGAAATGGACTGCTCGTTGGTAAGTACCAACGGAACACACCACACACCTCCACTCCACAATCATACAACTCACAACTGTGGGAATGCACACATAACAAAATCACATACAACATGCCCACCCACCAGACACGACAACACAAGTAACTGTAGTAACAGGGGCCAGACATGTAGACAAACCATCCACAAAGGCATAGCCCCCCTGACACAGAATTTCAGAATGTGGGGAGAGGTGGGAACCAAGAATGTGCGAAGGAGGCAAGTGACCCATGAATAAGAATGTACACAATGCCAAGTGTGGCGGTGATGTGCCGGACAGTCTTGAGTATGCAGAGCACAGACATGTCCATGTGGACATATACTGATGGTGTTTGTAGTGTTGTGGACAGTGGAAGCAACCATGTTACCTCAGGCAGTGGGGAAGACCTTGGACATGTAGCTATGTCACCCCCCCTGTAAGCTTAAGCGTAGTGGGCTGGGCCGGCATACGCCAGTCCAGCGTAGGAGTGTGAATAAATAGCCCGGGGCTCTGGGCGTGGTTCACTTCAGGGATGGCCACCAAAGTAACTACTGCGTGTGTCTCTGTGTCCGCCATATCCTGACCATAGGCCTACACACACGTGGCCGACCACCTCCAACGGCCAAATTTACACCGGCGACGAGGTGGCTACATCACACGCCACCCGGCGCACATCTTGTCATCGCCTGCAGGGGCGTGTCTGCCAGGGTGGCGCCCCTCACCCTGCCATGAGGCTGCCGCCGTGACCGGTGGTGCCTGTGCGATCCTGTGCGCCTGCTGCACCCAAGCCCGCTGGTCCCCAGACCCGTCCGGTGCCCAGCAGCGATTGCCCGCCCCTGCGCACCCAGGCCACACTGCTCACCTGCCGCCACCGGCGTGTCTCCAAGAGGGCCCACCACGTGCCGGTGCAATCTTCAAGCCAGAGGCCCACGAGCTTGGCAGCCTCCTCAGCCAATCGCTGACTTCCGCGCAACAGGCCCCCAGCGCAACCTGCGGCACCGCACCGCGGAGTTCTGTGTGTGCTGACTGCTCCTTCCGGCCTACACTGCGGTCCAGCAGGTCTCACACCAGCCTTGACCTGCAGGCCTACTGCATCATCGCAGGCTGCACACCCGTTCAGCTCTTCAGGTGGGCCTACTTCAGTGCACCGCAAGTCATCGTCCCGTGGGGCTACCCCACAAGTCCGCCTCCAGCAGCCAACAGCATGTCCTCGGTAACGCCACTGGAGCCCTTCACAGTCACGGGGTCACCCCCGTCTCAGGCAGGCGGCTCGAAAGCCTGGGTTGAACGTCTGGAGACGCACTCCGAAGCGCACGACATCCCAGCGCCGCGGCGGTGGCGCACGCGTAGGCATGTGAGGAGTGTGAAGAAATGGCCCAGGGCTCTGGGCGTGGTTTAGTTCTGGGCATGGTTCAGTTCCGGGCTGGCCACAAAAGTAACTATGGCGTGTGTCTCTGTTGTAGTGTCAGCGGTCCCTGAGTAGACAATTGATTGAAATCAAATAAATATAGCCCCAATCGGTACTATATTGTAGCCATTATTCCATCCGGAACAAGGCAGTTTTAATATGCAATTATAAATGTACAAAACATAAAATTAATAACAGTAGGACACAAGCCTGTATCCAGAAAACTCACATCATAAAAGAAAACAAGAGAAGGCTTCAGGCAGCATGCAGTTGTCTGCGTCTAATCAATACAATGGAGCAAACAGCAATAAAAGGAGGTCACCTTTACACATACTGTAGCTAATAAATAACAGTGTATAAGGTTGACAATTTGTCGACGGCGTTTCGATCCTTAACAAAATTATCGGATCATCATCAGGACTTGCAAAATAGTGCCTGAAAACATTTGCCTGCAATTAACTAAATTGAAAACAACACGAAAATAGAAGTATGGAAATGAAGGGGGAAAAGCAAGATAGTGAGGGCTATAATAGAGGAGTATATGTCGACTTCTTTATTAAAGAATTCGTCCCTACCACCGCCTGCTATGTTTGCGATAGCATGGATATGATTAATTTTGTGGAAGACCATCCCTTTGACCCTCTTACTGACATTTTGTGTACTCTTGATGTAGAATCATTGTATACAAACATTCCACAACTTGACTCTATGTTGGTGATTGAAGGCATTCTCAATACTCGTCCTCGCCCACATGCTGTACCCACGACTTTCATACTGCAACTCTTAGAAATCTGTCTCACTAAGAATTTCTTTCTTTTTGACAACCAATATTACCAACAAACCAAGGGTACATCCATGGGAGCAGTTTTTGCCCCCAATCTGGCCATTCTTTACATGGATGCTCTAGAGTCCACATTCTTTCATTTGTAAATCCTTTCCACACGGCCATCACAACGTGGAGGAGATACATTGATGATATTTTTATGGTATGGCATGACACTCAAGTCCTTCTTGAACAATTTTTACATTGGCTTAACAATAACTGTGGCGGCCTTAAATTCACACTATCACACAGCAGAACTACTATCCCTTTTCTTGACCTCAACATTTTACACAAAGAGGGCTCTTTGATTACTAGTTTGTATAGGAAGCCTACAGAGCGTAACACACTGCTCAAATATGACAGTAATCACCCACGAGCACTTAGGGACTCACTTCCCTACTCCCAGTTCTTGCGGATCAGGCGTAATTGTTCATTGAAGGAAGACTATTTTACCGAGGCAAAGATCCTCAGTACCAAATTAACCTCAAGGGGGTATCCACGCAGACTTGTACGGAATGCCCTAAAGAGGGCATGGTATTGCCCCAGGGACTGTCTACTTGTACCAAAAACCAAACAGCCTCAAAACCGTATTGCATGCGTAACTACTTTTTCACCTGCCTCTAATAAACTACGCAAAAGCATACTCAAACATTGGAATGTCATTAATGCCGGCATTCTAAATCTGGATCGCCCCCTTTTCGCTTTCAAAGAAAGCAAAAACATCAAAGACCATCTTGTCAGGGCCGCCTTACCCAGCACCACAAGTACAGGGACACTGCACGACCATTGGGGTCTCCCTCCACTTACAGGGCATGCTAAATGTGGAAATTGTACAGTTTGCAGATTTACCATTGAATGTAAAGAATTTGTGTTTGGCACCATCAAATGTGTACTGAAAGACTTTTCAAACTGCAATACTTGTAACGTGATTTATGCCATCCTATGCCCTTGCAATCTGATCTATATCGGACAGATGACACAAAAGGTCCGGATAAGGATTTGCCAACACAGAAGCAGGTTACGGTGTAACACGCCTAATGCACCCTTAGTTGAACATTTCCAAAGCATGGGTCACACCGAGGATGACATACGCTGGACAGTAGTAAGCATTGTCAAATTGCCTCCACAAGGAGCTAATCTCGCACAACTAATGAACAAAGAAGAATTAAAATGGATCCTGCGCACTGGCAGTATCCACACTGGCTTGAACCGCATGGAGGACTGGACAACTTTACTGTAATCATGATATATCACCTACTTCTGCCTTCAGTTGCTAAGACAAACATAGCCATACTGGCTAACTTGGACTGCACCTCTTTCCTGTCACGCTATAATTCCAATGTAATTCTGTAATTTGTTTATTCTTGACCTTTATCTATACTCATGGTCAAATGTTTACCCCTAATATCTGTTTTTAGGTTGTAAGATACAACATGCAGCACATGGCTTTCCTTTTGAAATATCCCACTATAACTCTAAATGTATTTCTGTAATTCAATTGGTTTTAATTTTATTTACGGTCTAATGGTTTACCTTAAGGTTTATAACTCCGGTTTATCTATCCTCTCCCTCTTCTCTCACTGCGGTCGCGCCACCTGGATCACATGACCAAGGCTTTGAGTCCTCCTTCACTACCCCTGGGAGGCTTTCCCATACCAAGATGGCCGCCATGCAATTGCGGTCACATGACCTCACCACCCCTGGTAGGCTTTCCCATTCCATGATGGCCGCCATGCAACTGCGGTCACATGACCACGCTGCACAGCCCATAAGCACCTTCCCCAGCCGTTGCTTCACGACCTTTTGGACAGCAGATGCCACTATGCTGCCTTCCCCTGTGATCGGTAAGTTCCCTGGGATCGCTCCCACTTTCCTTTCCTCCTCAGCATTAGCGCGACACCTCATCCTAACCCTGCATTTCCCCTTCTTCATGTTTCCAGGTATTCAATTGCCGCCCATTTAGATGCCTGCGGCTCCTTTCCCTACGGACTCCTAATCCAATGTGATTACTAACGCGGTCATATAGCAAACCTAATACGAGGTAAGCTCATGCAACTGCTTTCCTCTTTACCGGTTCCCCCACCCTTCTAGGCGCTGATTCTCCTCCCTCCCTTGCTAGGTTGGAGATCGCTCCCGGTTAACTTTGGAAGCTTATCATTCATCCCGCACTGCTATGCTCCCTGTTCTCGCCCCAAGGTAAGCCTCCTTTTCTGTACTTCACGAAGCATCCACTTAAGGCACATTCACAGCCTTCAAGCCCATTCCTATTACTTGGTCAGCACACTTCATTGGCACTTACTTTGATCTAAAGTGTGTCACACTTACTTGAATGTGCACCAATGCTACACACCGCTTAGTAGCACATCGCCGTTAATTGCCTGTTTTTTCGCGCTGATCACAGTTTGCTCTCTGCCTATTGAACCTTAAGCCACTCCTTGTTACTTGGCCAGTACACTTCATCGGCACTTATTGTGAAATAATGTCGCACTTGAATGAGTATGCTACACACCGCTTAGTAACACATCGCCGTTAATTGCATGATATCCGTGCTTCTTACTGCTTGTTCTTTACCTTTGGAACCCGCACTCAGACTTATTCCATAAGTGGCCTGTTACCAATTGTCGTTGATGCGCGCTTTCCTCTATTATAGCCCTCACTAACTCTTGTTTTCTATCTTGCTTTTCCCCCTTCATTTCCATACTTCTATTTTCGTGTTGTTTTCAATTTAGTTAATTGCAGGCAAATGTTTTCAGGCACTATTTTGCAAGTCCTGATGATGATCCGATAATTTTGTTAAGGATCGAAACGCCGTCGACAAATTGTCAACCTTATACACTGTTATTTATTAGCTACAGTATGTGTAAAGGTGACCTCCTTTTATTGCTGTTTGCTCCATTGTATTGATTAGACGCAGACAACTGCATGCTGCCTGAAGCCTTCTCTTGTTTTCTTTTATGATGTGAGTTTTCTGGATACAGGCTTGTGTCCTACTGTTATTAATTTTATGTTTTGTACATTTATAATTGCATATTAAAATTGCCTTGTTCCGGATGGAATAATGGCTACAATATAGTACCGATTGGGGCTATATTTATTTGATTTCAATCAATTGTCTACTCAGGGACCGCTGTCTCTTAAAATAAGTTAGTTCCCAAGGTCCCTGACCGATTAAATTGGGTTCCCTTGTACTTTACATATATATCTGTTGTAGTGTCGGCGCCACCCGGACCTTACTCGACAATGTTGCAATGTAGCATGCACCCGGAGGGCGGGCTCGCCCGAATGGATAAATAAAGGAGCGCAAGACCGCTCGGGGTCTTGGCTCATACATGCCAACTGTTGTGTGTGTATCTTCATTGCCGCAGCATAAGCCAAAGGCCTAGCCTCAATCGCAGCGCGAGTTCAGCCAGGCCTGTACTCTACATCTGTGTCCGCCCTATCCGTACCATAGGCCTACACACACATGGCTGCCCACCTTCAACAGCCAACATTACAGTGTTGTTGTCAGGCTTGCGGACATGCGCAGACAGGCATGACAATGGTGTGCCGTAGGAGTGCAAGTGATGCAACCGCGCAGCGCACTCAAGTAAATAGGCTCGGGGGGAGTGAGGAGCAGCTGTGAGGCTACGTAATACACATTGATCCCACACATTTGCCAGCAGCAATACATGGCAAACATGAATCCCAAAGTCACACAAATCACACACCACAAAACTTGTAAGTCTGCCAACACAGCATGCAGAACCACCAATTTACACTAGTCTCACTTACCTCTCACAGGTGATCAAGGATATGCACTCTGCCCGTGGATGATCACACCCCTCCGAGCCCCGAACACCCCAACCCAGAGGCAGTACAATGTGGCCCACAAATGCACCAGGCGCATTGTTGAGTGCACATTTGGCGTGTTAAAGTCACGTTTCAGGTGCCTGGACATCACAGGTGGAAGACTCATGTACAGCCCAGAAATAGTGTGCAAGATGATCATTGCATGTTGTGTATTGCACAACATATGTGTACGCAGCAATGCCCCATGGATCCAAGTGCCAGATGCACCGGACGATGATGAGGAAGATGAGGTAGGTGGACCACATCCCACTGCAGCTGCAGCAGGAATAGCCCGAAGGAACACAATCATTAACAATTTCTTCGCATGAGCATGTCACATTGTGACTGTCCTTAGCAGTCATGGAACAGTACAAAATGACCACATGAACAGTATGTGCAAATGAATTCATTGCAACACACATTCCCTGTGTGCATGTCAGTCCTCTGCATTAGCACATCACTCTGACCAGTGTAAGTGCAACATTAAGTGCAAACAATCTCGCAAATAGCAAATAGATGGTGGGTATGTCACCTCTGTACAGGGAGGCTGTTCAGGGTGTCACGTATTCGGAATGCCATTTCAGGGTGTCAAATGTAGTACGTAATGCCACTCATCAGCGTATCTCATGTGTACAGAAACATGACATGAGGGCTGTCATTGGTGTTCCAAAAAAGACAACAGGGTGTCATTTGGGGTCAAATATGAAATTGCAGGTGTCATTTGGGGTCAGATATGAAATTGCGGGTGTCATTTGGGGTCAAATATGAACCACCCTGATGCAGAGATGCACCCTGTGACTCAAGTCCCACAACATAAGCAACATGGACTTAAGGGGGATGGGGGCACAGTAAACACCTCAGCAACATGGGAGATGCACACCAGCCAAAAAGCCAGCAGGAATACCTTTCGTGGAACACACCAAGGTGTCCCCTGGACATGTGTGCCATGTACAGATAACATGTGTACACGGACGTCATCCATCAATAGTGGTGAACAGTGTCAGCTAATAGGTGCAAGGTGAGAAGTCACGCGCCTCCTCACAGCTACCTGTACCCATCACTGTCAGACTGCAGCAATTGTGCCCATCTCCCCCCGCCCCCCAGTCCCTGGTCGTTACTCACCCTGTTGCTGTTGGGTCAGGTCATGTTGAGCAGTGTCCGATCCCCCAACTCCTGCCACCGCCTCCCCACTGATGACTGTGAACACCATTTCCTCCATCTCATCCAGCTCCTGCTGTGGCGCTGGACTCCCACTTCCAGTCTGCAAAGCTGCTTTCCGGTTGTTAGCGAGTTTCAGCTTGGTTTTGCGCTTCACATCATTCCAGCGCTTCTTGCAGTCATTCACTTCCCTTCTCTTCACCCCGACTGCATTCACCTTGGCCAATATGGACTGCCATATTGCATTTTTAGTTGCCAATGACACAGTGGAGGTGATGAACAGTTGTTGGTGGTGTTCTGTCACCTCCGTTATCAGGATCTTGTTTTCCTGCGGACTGAATTGCGGGTTCCTCTTCTTCTCCTTACCCGTCTCCTTCCCCGAGGTCCCTGACTTGGCCTCCGGGGGGTTTCTGGGGTTCTGGTTGGCCTCTGTAGTTGCTCCAGCTTCCTCCATGGTGCTTCTCAGTTGTTTGGGTTTTGTTTTCATGTATTTCTTTTTTTGCAGCTTTTATGGTGATTTTCCCTGCCTGACGTGGGAATAGCAAGCCTGGCACTGCTTATCGCTGATATTTTTATCACTGTTGGGCCCATCGCAACTTTTTTCACGTTCGGGTTTCCTTTTTTATCGGCGGCCCGGTCATTTTAACGCGGACATTTGACGCATTATCGGGATACTAGCGCCTGTTGCCGGCGTGTTGAGAATACGCCGTTAACACAGCGTTCGTTTCCCGCGATAGACGGCGTTATGTAAAATTGCGTTAACCTAGTTTGGCGATAATTATCGCCCGTTCTTGAGAATATCCCCCCAAGAGTCATTTCGCAATAGGAGGAACGGAATGGAAATTCAATTTTGTGTATTTGTCATAATTAAAGTCTGCTTATTTCTAGTGCATTCGTGCCTGAAATGTCAACCTATTTTTGAACCATTGCTGTGAATGCTCAAATGTTGGGAGGCCTGTTAATATATCAGTGTAATTGTATTAATTCGACATAAAACCCTGAATTTGTATGAGGATTTTGGGTCATACTGGGTACCACACAGGGGGCAGCTGCCTTCTGCAGACAGCAAGCCAGTGTCTGGTCGCCATTCAGTTAATGATCCGCATTTCTTTCCTTTGTGCTCAAGGAAAAAAATTACAGAAAAGCATTGTGAAATATTTATATTTCAGATATGAGATTGGAGCTGGGTGTGCTAGCAAACTGTGAGAAAAATTTATTTCTGGAGGCGCCAGCACTAGGACAAAGGCTTTCATTGTTGTGCTGCAATATTTATAAAATGCAAGTTTTTCCAAAAACACCATAACATATAAAAATTCATATTTTATAGCAACCTCGAATGCAAAATTATCTCAGCTCAAAGCATAATTTTTCATCTAGGTTGATTTTGAAGGTGCATTTTACGATTTTAATGCAGGGCAGTAGCAGTAAAGAATCGCACGAAATCTGAATTGTCAACTCTAAGTAAGGTAATATTTTTTCTGACTTAACCCTAAATCCTACTAATGAGATGGGCGAAATATGTTTAACGTCGATACCTATTTACATTTTTAATGCACTGAAGAACATCAGAATCACTCAACAGTGGTGTGGGTATTTAATCAATAGTGACAAAATGCAGAAACATCAGTTGTGTGTAACGTTTGTATAATCAAGGGAAGTGTCTAAAGCTAATTCTAAATGTTGTTGCTTGTCACTAATCTTAAAAGTGCAGAAGCACACTAAATCAAAATCAAACTCCTATTAATACCAGACATTTGCCTACAATACTCTTTGAGATGCAGCTAAAGTTTTCACAGAGTACATTGGAATATCTGAGAGATTTCACTGACTGTGACCAGCTCTTCACACAAACAATAAACACCCGTGATCCCCCTCCAACCCCCAATGGACAAGGTGCTTGTCTGCAACTGCTTTTTGAAGGTTGTGGAAGGCAATGCAGGATATTTTGAGTATGCTTCTATATGACATTTGACTACAGCCAATGAAGACAAAAAGTTGCAGAATGCTGTACAGGGACAAAGTCAAAGATACTGTCAATGAGTGATTGAAGTGGTAGCTGGGTTCTTAGAAGGGGGATGGACTGGTACCACATTGTGATTTTGTATTCATGAAAGAGGTGTATCTTCATCTGTTTTCTAAACTGGAGCATAGCTGGGGCAGTCCCGGGACACTAAAGGGTTGTTCAAATCCTGTGTGCATAGATGGACAAGGCCTGCTGTCCCCGGTGGTGGTGAGTTTGTCAGCCAGATATGCGGGACTGTCATTAATGATGGCTTTGTACATAATGCAGCTGGTTTTGAAAATGATGTGTGTTGGCAAGGGGAGCAAATGGAGTTCCCTCAGTTATGACCAAGTCTTGTGCAGGTCTCAGCAAGGTTGCCACTTAAAGGAAGACAAAGGTAGCAATTGCTACCTCCATTAGTCTGCTGTTCCCAAGTAGAATGCTTTTGTAGTCCCATTGGTTGAACCAAAATGAGAACATTGGAATGTTGAGCGCTCCATTGAAGACTCAGGGCTTAGACTGGCTGGTATAAAGCTTCAGTTCCAACATTCCAATGTTTGTCTTTCTGTTTCTCCCTTTAAACTTAGAACATTCTACCTACATTGGGTGGAATGATCTAATAGCCTCATGAGCCTTCTGCCTTGGCTCGCCTGCAGCTTGGGCCTATAATTCGGGTTCAGGGCCTTTAACAACCGGTATCGCCCTCAGCAGTGGGCTATAAGGCTATATGATTACCTCATCTCTAAAATATAACCACACATTGTGCTAATTTTAGTTGCTCTTTATAAAGTTTTGTAATCAAAATTATTTAACAGTTTAGTGATCCGTTATAGGTGACAAAGGCCATGCGATGTTACTCGGTGTCAAAAGGCTTGTGATTCCAATTGGTCCCCCATGTGACTTTACTGAAAAGATGCCATTGTGTTGCAGGGACATTGAAAACTCATATAAGGGTCTCAAGGTCTGATGAAAACACCAGGTGTGAGGAGAAGAAAACGGTGGCCATTGTGTCGTGCGAAAGACCATTAGAAACCAACTCTTAACTATGCAAGTGACAAGTCTTAATATAATTTGAAAAATGTGGAATTTATTTCACAATTCTAAAGCTGTATTATTGAATTAGTTTAACCTGCTTAGAGGTGGGTGCTGTGCTTTTGTTTCTTTAATTGGAAAAATAGCTGCCTATAACCTTTTCTGCAGGCAGGCTCGGGTTGCTTCTCTGCTATTAAACACTTAAGAAGCTTAGATTTATTCAAATTGAATTTCGAGGACAATCGCGCATACAGGCAAGTGCGATTAGCCTTGAAAAGCTTTAGAGATTCTGTCAGTCTTCTAGGTAGATTACTATGCTTTAGGTGAAAAGAAATGCATTTTTTATCTAACAGCCTGATTCCGAATGAGGTCTAAGTGATCAGGTTGCATGACCACAGGCTGGCAAAATACGTAGGTGTGGCCTGCAGGTGTAGTGCTCACAATGCAATGAATGTGCTGCTGTGCAGAAAGTAGTAGAGAAGAAACTCCAGGAGGGTCACATGCATTACAAAGAGGCCTGGAAGCCCCCTTTCAGGAGCTCACTCATCCCTGGAACATATTCACTGAGTTCCAAATCAAAGCAGGACTGAAAAGCTGGAAATGTTCTTTACGCCAGTCTCAAATTGCCAAAATGTACTCTAAAGTGTAAGTTAACTCTGTGAATCAGGCCTCCTGAGTGTAAATTACAGACAAGCTTATAGTGAGGTGCAGAAAAAATCAATTACCATGTACTGCCAATTTTCCATCCGCATTAAGTCCATCAGGGGGTCTTGTTTACAAATCAATAATATATCTGGACTGCAGAATTCGCAGGGTTTGACCCTGTCTCCTCCCTACTCACTGGGCAGAACCCTGTCTACACCAAAGTACTTAAAGTGTCAGTCCCCGCGCATGATGGATGATTATCGTCAATCTCTCTCAGATGCTCAAGTATCCTCTTTTTCAAAGGGTGTATTTTGCTGCCCACATATGTTCTCTTTCATGGGCAGATCAGGACATACATTTTATAGTCTAAGGTGCAAGCAATTAGTTTATCAATCATTCTAGTCTCATTATAGGGTGTAGCCTGATATCATGTTACATTCATACTGATCGTACATGCCTTACATATCAAGCAAACTTCTTTTTGTTCTCAAGCCAAGTGCCCACTTCTTCCCTATAGTGAGCATGTGTAAGGTGGTCTTTTAGGGAAAATGCCCACCTGAAGGTCACAAAGGGATAATCTAATAAGTATTTCCCTTAAACTGGATCTGTGTTGAGGATTGTTAGAAATTGGGTTGTTTATAGACTGGGGTGTGAGCCTGATCAAGCAGCAATCACAATCCTAGTCAGGGTAAGGCAGAGGCAAATCCCAAATTAACCTGTGCTTTCCTTCTGGTAGCTTGGTACAGAGCAGTCAGAATTAACTTGAAGGCAATGTGTGGAGTATTTGTGCAACACTTCAAACAGTAAAACGTTGAAAACACCGCACATCTGATGATTTGGAGATTTGTATGGGCTTATGCCAGACCTTGGAGGGCACTGAAGTTTTTGACTCTCTCAAGAGAACGGGGAGGGGGGTAGGAGGGGGGTACGGCGGTGCCAAATATGCGATTGTATTACTGGGCCTTGGTGTTGCAACAGATGACTGATTTGCTTTATGACAAAGGCAAAGAGTGTGCCTAAAGCAGTGATACGCCCACATGTTATGAGATTGTGATTGGGGATGAAGTTAAGGGGTGCCTGTGTCATCAATTAGATTTTGGATATTATAAAAGAGTGAGGTTCAAGACGCTTCTATCTGCATACCGAATCTGGTCTAGTGTTTGAAAGAAAGTAGGAATTGACTGCTTTAGTTTTTATACACCACTCCGAGATAACCCCCTTTTGCTGGATATATTTCATGATCCTCATATTAGAAGCTGGAAAGAGCAGGGACCGTCCATCCTTGGGGATTTTTTTGATGATAAAGGCATAACTACCTTTGAATTTGTTAAAAGTAATTTCAACTTAGGGAACTATGAGTTCTTTAAGTTCTTGCAGATCAGGGACTTTATAGGGAAAAAAGGAGGTGGGCAGGGCGGGTTCTCTAGGGTTGATTTGTTAGATGTATTAATTGAGAAAAAGCCGTCAATTGGGGCTTTATATAAGATGTTGAATGACAGGATGGGGGACGATCTGGGCAAGCATGCTGATTGCTGGCAGGTAGCATTACAAATGGTCAATGGGGATAATCATTCCTCTTTAGATCTGGGTCGCTCAACTTTTGTATCAGCCAATCTGCAAGCCCAACACTATAAAACATGGTTTAACCTCTATATCACACCTGCAAAAATTATTAAAAGGGGAGGAGTAACTGGTACAAATTGCCCACTCTGCCAGTTTTGTGGGGCAGACTAAGGGGGCCCATTAGGATTGCGGGCGGATCACCCCTGCCGGCCCGGCGGTAGCCACCGCCGGCCCGGCGGGGGCGATCCTCCCGCCATCCTGCCATGAATGACCCCCCGCCACATTAGGATGGCTGGGGGGTCCGCGGCGGACGGGAAGACCGTCCGCCGCTTTTCCGCTGGTCGAATTCTTGACCGGGCGGAAAAGGGACTCAATATGGTGGCGGTGTCTGCAAGACACCGCCATCCATATTATGATTCAGGCAGAGAATTGCCTTTCCATGGCGGCGATGCCGCCAAGGAAAGGCATGCGGTTTGTAGACATTGGGGGCCCGTTGCGGGCCCCCAGGGTGTTGGGGGGTGAGGGGTGCACATGGGGGGTACCTATGGTACCCTCCTCATTGCAATGCACTACGTGGCAGGCACCACGTGGTGCCTGCCTCGTAGTGCATTGCAATGCTGTGCACAGTCCTTTTACAGTGCGTGCGGGTCTGCAGCCAGCAGATCCACCTGCAATGTGAAAGGCACAGAATGCGCCCGCCAGTGTGGCGGGCGCATCATAATGTGCATTGCAGGACTGCCGCAGCATCGGCGGTCGGTCCCGCGCTCCGTTACGGTGGCGGGCGGACTTTGTCGGCCTGCCATCGTAATAGGGCCCTAAGTTCAAATGTTTGCAGAATGCCTGTATTTGGGAAATTTTAAGAGGGACATACGTCGATTTTTTTAGGCTAGATTGGGTTTGCGGATTGTGGTTATGCCCCAACTAACTCTATTAGGGGGACAAAAGGAAGAAATCCCCCTTCCGGTTCAACATTTATGTTTCTTTCCATGGCAGTACTAAAGTTGTGTCTTGCAGCAGCCTGGTTTGATCCTACTCCTCCATCTTGCAATCAACTGTTGGCTCGGCTTATATCTATCTATCATATCGAAATGGCAGTCTACGCTCGGAAAGGTAGACGGTCCAGGAAAAGAGGTTTGCAAATTTGGGCCCCAATGAGGAAATGGTTGGAGACATACTCGGAGGGTGGAAGGCTAAGGATCACAGCTGAAGGCAATCGGGGGCGGGAGTAACTTACGGCATGATATGATACTTGGTGGCATCAGGGGGAATACCCCCTTTAATGTGATGGGGTTGATACTGGGGTTCTCTGTGGTTTCTGGATAGCTGTATGTTAACTGTGTGCTGAAATTATTTTAATGGCTATGAAATGTTAGGAATTTCTCTTTCTCTCTAGTTTATTGTTTTTATTCACTTGCCTGATTTGTATTTTTGCTGCTTGGATGGGGATTGAGTGGGGGCTGGGTTAAATTTTCTATAAAGAATTTTTTTTAAAAAGCATTAGGCGGACAATAAATCAGAACTACAGCAAATGCAAAGTCCTCTACACACACTTGGAAATGAAAACACTATGGGGCCGATTCCGATCTCGCTCGGACAGCCCTCCGAGAGCTGTCCGTAGCCTTACCTTGCGACCGACTCGTACTGGGAGCCGGTCCGTCCGGACGATGAAGTACGATGCGCAAAAGTGCCACAACTCCAAACGACACGTAGGCTCCGAATCCAGCAACATTTCCCGTACGAGCCACTTATCCAAACGCCCATCCGAGTCGCCCGGAAGCAGTTTCCACAATAGTTTCCGGCCGGACAAGTACGATGCACAAATCCTACGCGCCGAATGGGTTGCCACTAGCAGCACGTCACAGCATCCGAGAGAGATGAATAGCAGGTCCGATTCGCGCCACAACACGATCCACTGCTAAGAAACGGACCAACTCACAACGTGTACGAGACGGAGCAACAATCAGCAAGTACGAGACGAACCAATGATGAATCCCATCGCGCAGGTCATCCCAGTACTGTATATCTATGACCGGATCATGAACAGACGCGTACGTCGCAGACGGTAACTCAGACACCCACACAAACAAACGTCACGAACGCGCGAAATGCTACATAGACATAGGGGGGGGACATGCCGTCAACCAGCAAAAGCAAAACCCCAGGGGTAGCATGGTCCACACCACCAGCAGTGCCCACACCTAGGGGGGGGGCCAGCACCACTACCATCCCCACTCATAGGGGTCTGGATGCCCTGCACCACTACCATCCCCACTCATAGGGGGCTGGCTGCCCTGCACCACTACCATCCCCACTAATAGGGGGCTGGATGCCCAGCAATACCAGTACCCCCCACTCATAGGGGTCTGGATGCCCTGCATCACTACCACCCCCACTCATAGGGGGCTGGATGCCCTGCACCACTACCATCCCCACTCATAGGGGGCTGGATGCCCTGCACCACTACCATCCCCACTCATAGGGGGCTGGATGCCCTGCACCACTACCATCCCCACTCATAGGGGGCTGGCTGCCCTGCACCACTACCATCCCCACTAATAGGGGGCTGGATGCCCATCAATACCAGTACCCCCCACTCATAGGGGTCTGGATGCCCTGCATCACTACCACCCCCACTCATAGGGGGCTGAATGCCCTGCACCACTACCATCCCCACTCATAGGGGGCTGGATGCCCATCAATACCAGTACCACCCACTCATTAGGGTCTGGATGCCCTGCACCACTACCATCCCCACTCATAGGGGGCTGGATGCCCTGTACCACTACCATCCCCACTCATAGGGGGCTGGATGCCCTGCACCACTACCACCCCCACTCATAGGGGGCTGGATGCCCTGCACCACTACCATCCCCACTCATAGGGGGCTGGATGCCCTGCACCACTACCATCCCCACTCATAGGGGGCTGGATGCCCTGCACCACTACCATCCCCACTCATAGGGGGCTGGATGCCCATCAATACCAGTACCCCCCCACTCATAGGGGGCTGGATGCCCTGCACCACTTCCATCCCCACTCATAGGGGGCTGGATGCCCATCAATACCAGTACCCCCCACTCATAGGGGGCTGGATGTACATCAATACCAGTACCCCCCACTCATAGGGGCTGGATGCCCTGCACCATCAGCATTCACACGCATAGGGTCACTAAGCAAACCCCCACCCCTACCATCTTTGCAAGATTCTATGTATGTGTGTGCCAAATGCCCACAACACTGATTCTGATAGTGAACATACAATGTGACTCCTATCACATGTGTGCCCAAAAGATGACTGTGGGGTTCAAAACTCCAGCATCTCAGGAACATTGTGGTAATGGGTTCCAAAGCCCACATCACTACAGTGACCAGAAGGTGAGTGTGGACAAAATAATAGCAGCATCACCAGACCAGCATTTGTGCTCACTGGTCCCAAATCCACAACCAATGTAGTGGCAATGTGGTGGTTGTGTCACATACAAACATAGATTTGAGAGGCACAGATTGCTGTGTATCACAAGAACTCCCTCTGCCATGTGCAGACAAGCATTGGCCATGAGCACTGACAAGGCCCACAGTGTCCAATTAGACTATGTGAAAAGTGAGCATCATGATGCATACACACATATCTCTACGAACAGACACACAAACTGAGGAATCCTGTGGAGACTGTCGATGTTAGGTGACAAAGTCCCATACCATGGCAGCAATGCGACATACCAAACATGAGCAATGTGCAGGATGATGAGCTACAAGATGCATGGACTTTAGGGAAAAACCTCCAAACTAGATCCACACAATGGAACACAAAAGCAATACCAATGCAGAGGTGCAGATGCACAAACACAGACAGGCAGACCCACACTGCATATCATACACAACACGTGTGTGTGTCTCAGTGTTCCCCGGCTAGTACACAACACATGACGGTGGGATGAACTCCAATCACACCGATGTGTCCACAGTGCCATACAAAAAGTAACTAATGAACTGGGCACCCCTTTGTGGTCAAGCACACATCGTCAGATGAGTGGTATAGCAACGTATTCATGTGACACAAGCTGGGTGGAACAGCAACCAACACAGCAAGAGACAGACCCACAACAGCACTACCCTCTAGTACCCTATTTTGTGGTGACAGTAGCCTGTACGCCAATCACACTGAGATGACAAAGGTCTGTTTTGCCCATATTGTGGAGCACAGTCAGCTGTGCATACTGGGTCATGTGTCCAGAACAACAAACTCACATCACACCTCCATAAACACAAATCACTGGCCATGTCCTGCAACCAATGTGCAAAATGTAGGTAGGGGCCTAGACATGAAACAACTCACATGTGGCCACCCTCAACACCACACACCCTGATCTGCAACAATGTGCATCAGCTAGGCACACAGGGACTGTTGACATAGCTCAAGCACCCATTACAATCCCAGGGGTGGTGGGGGGATCTAAGGTACACAAAAATCAACACACATGGCCTGTCAACAACACCTGTGAATGTCTGCCACACTGCACAGTATGCGGAACATGGGCATAATGTGAAGACAACACGATTCATTGGGAACCCTGCCACACACCTACACCAATGAGGAACCAAAGGAGACCCACAAAGAACACATGTTGACACCTTCCAACATTGCAGCAATGACCCTGATGAGTGGGAGTAGTCACACACACATACGAGTGAGCCTCACACTGACAGATACCACATAGGGAAAACAACATGATGTTTGAAACACATTAGTGCCAATGGGAATCCTGATTGTGTCCCATGTGCGTTTGACAACATCCCCTGAAATTACAACTAAAACAGCCATGGATGACAACCTAATGACCAGTAGTCTGTCATGCACTGACACCCCAGTAAACCCAGGGAAAAGAAGTCTGATGAACACAGGACAACTCAGCAAGTGCACATAACAGGAAAATCTGCATGGAACACAGGCTGAGTCGAAAAAAGGGAAGGCAACACACAGACATGCTCACACAACACACACCATGTGCACAGGTAATGCCACGGAATGACACAATGCCATGTGGGGTCTCCACTCCTGGGGAATGTCAGCTGTGAAAAACGTTGTTTGTGCAGGGTCCTGTCATGCCAGCACACCACCTGCACAGTGAGCCAACAATTACAACACAATGAAAGCTCTGGTCACAGCAACATGTGTACGGGAGTGTCCCTCCAGTCATCTGTACATACACAATACACATGTAGAGATAGTTGCACTGATGACACAGATGACTTGTGTACCATGGATGCACAAACCTGCCTGTCCAGTGTAGATGGGCCCAGTTAGGGAATCTCACCATGTGCCCAAATGTAAGTACAACACATGTGCAACAGTGTATGCCAAAGATGTGTAGTAGCAAACCCAAAGAGATAATCCTGGTTACAACATTTTGCAATCATTACACCCTGTAATTGCAGCAAAGGATGTCATGGACACATAGCAGAAAAGTACACATATCCCATGGACCACATGGAGTCCATCACATCAACAAATCATCCTAGTGTACCTTCAAAACACAAGTACAACATCAAGTCCATGATACTCATCATCAACATCATGTACATTAGATGCAACAACAATGGATAACCACAATTTGCTTTATTAAAAAATGAAACTCCTCAAAACTGGGAATTCGCATCCACAATGTCAAAAGGCCAATGGCCAGTCCATTTCTCAGTTCAACCATGGTGACATGTGACAAGTTGTCACCCATTGCTTGCCTGCACTGCTATGACCAGGGGACATCTCCCCTTGGAGGGGCATACATGGGGCAGGCCAGGCACCGCAGGGACAGGATCAGGGGACAGCAGAATGGGGCAGGGGAGGGGTGGTGGGTGCTGGAGTGTCACTGGCAACTGCAGTGGAGGTGTCTGACACAGTGGGCACCGTCACAACTGCAGGGATGAAGTCAGATGGGGTGGTTGCCGGCACCACAGCAGTGGGCAGGTCAGATGGTGTGGACGTGGTCTCCACTGCAGTGCCAAAGTCAGACGGGGTGGATGAGCTCTCCACTGCAGTGCCAACCTCCAAAGTAGTGTCATGGGGTCCAGGTGAGGTGGGCAGGACAGAGGGGGAGACACGGACTCCACACCAGAGGCAGGAACAGGCTGAGCGTGTGAGGTGGGGGTGGAAGTGCATGTGGTAGGGGGAGGGCCTAATCATTTTGGGGATGCGGTATCGGTGTGTGGGTGAACCAGGGGCAGGGTGTGGCTGGGGGACCTGTGGAGTGGTGGCCTGGGGGATGCAGGACGGGTACTGTGTGGTGGAGCTGCGGGATTGTGGTGGGGTCTTGCTCTTCCTAGACCGGGGGGACTTGCAGATGGGGGCCTCAGTGTCCGTGCGCCTGGAGGAGGGTGTCCGTGTGGCAGGGGAACTCCCCCCTGTGCGTGGTGACTTCCTCTTCCCCTTGTGAGTTGGAGCAGATGGATCGGTGGGGAAGAGGCCAAGGTCACAGAGGAAGAGCTGCTGGGAAGGGGGGTTGCAGGTGAGGCAAGGGAAGGGGTTTTGGAGGGAGAGGCATCTGAGGACTGCGGAGTGCTTGTGGATGTCTGTTTGTGCATCTGTGACCCATCCCCTGTGTGTGTGCCATCAGTCCCCGGAGTGTGCGTGCCTGTGGCTCTGGATTTTGGCTTGCGTGGCTGTGTGCTGCTTGTGTCTGTTGTGGTGCGTGCCGGTGCTGGTGTGTGTGTGCGTTGGACAGGTAGGGCAGTGGGGATTGTGGATGTGGCAGAGGTAGAAGTGGTGAGGGACTGTTGGAGGAGGGACACTGCTGACGTCTGTGTGGAGGCCATGGCCTGAATAGTCCGATGTAGGGCAGACATGTTTGATGAGATGCCCTCCATGAAGGACACCAGTTGTATCAACAGACTGGTGTGGGAATGGAGGACACTCAGCATCGCTGTCTGCCCTACATGGATCTGCTTCAGCAAGTCCACAGACTCCACACTCAGGGCAGCAGGGGAGACAGGGGCAGGGGCTGCGGTGCCTGGCACAAAGGAGACATGCTCCCTAACACGGGGGCCTCCAAGGACCTCTGGGATGGGAGCAGATGGGAGGGTGGAGATGGTGGTGGTGGCGGGGACAGACTCGCTCGGTGTTGTCTGGGGTCTGCTGACACCCGCCTCCACCAGGGAGTCCTCACTGGAGATGCTGTGTTCCTCAGCTGAGGTGGTCGCAGCTGAGGCATCCTCAGTGTGGCTCCCCTCACCCTCTGTGCAACTGGGTCCCTCCAACTCCTCTCCATCAGACCCAGTCTGGCTCTGCGGCTCCTCCTGTTCCGTGGAGCTGTCTCCTCCAGTAGCCAAAGATGTTTCTGCAAACAATCAGGATAAACAGATACACATAAGTCACTTGTTTCACCTGAGACATCACAGTCATTACAGCACATTACAGATGAGACATTTTCCACATTTGCTAAATATTGCTAGAAGTGCTGGCACATATTTAAAAATACACCTGTCATTCTGCCAGTCAACCATGCCACTCATACACTTCCCCTCCATGGACCCATCTGTCTGGTGCATGTAGTATGCCACTACTTATACGTGCACACATGCACCGCATAGACATATCTCAGAACATCTTAAATTGTGAATGAAATGTGTCAGTACACACATATCCCATCTCCTGCCACTGACTCAGTACATGTGTCAGGATGAGGGATGGCCAAACTCATTGTCAGTAAAATGGATATGCTTCCTTCACAAGACACCATGATGTGCCCATGTATTGATGGTCAATGCCACAATAGAGTGTATGCCGTACAATTGACATAACGGCAGGATACACATTAGCAAGTGGGATACCATGCTACGGGCCAGTCTGGCTAATCAGTCATCTCTGGATAAAGTCACAGGGGCAGTGCATCCATAAATAAAAAAGTCTGCACTGTGTCACAATCATAATCATTTTGGGGAATGTAAGCCCTGCAGCTGTCAAGTGCACATGTTCCACTACTGCTACACACATCTTAAGGCATATGTTGATCCCACGTAAAACAAATGCGACAGTTGACTGACTGCAAGCACCAATCTGTGAACATGATAACATCACAGTCTGATGAGAACGAATTGAGGCTGCCTGCACTATTATGTATAATACATCATTATGCACCGTCAAGTGATCACACACCTATGTTTTTCCCCATTGTGATGATCCATTAGCCACACCTCAGCTAGCTGCCAAAAGCAAAATGCTCAACACCACAGAAGTCTAAGATGCTAGGCCACTCCATAATGACACCGAGGCAGACACCATATTGCATATTTCACAATTAACTAAATGTAGGATGACACACAGGAGTAGGAGCACAGAGTGTTCCTCATGTCCGGAGTAGGCATACCTGTCCAGTTCCATGTGCAACATGGGATTACCCTGAACACTAGGCATGTGTTCATGCATGTGTGACACACATGATGTACATTATTATGAGGCCCCAAGATTGTCTTACCTGCTGCATGGCTGTGTGGTAAATACCACAGACACATATGGTGAGCCAAAGCATCAATTGGAACACATATCATTTGCCCACATAGAGTACATGTCTGATTTCTGGCAATGTGCAGACACATGGCAATCAATTGCCTCACTCATGAGGACAAAACAATGCACCGGTAGCAGATGCTGTTTACAACCTTTAATTATGGACAACAGCAGGGACACACAACACAAGTGACACAAGTCACAGACTGAAAGGGCCAGACCTGTGTATCAGATGAGGATGGGCCATGAACTAATTTAGGAACATGACTCCTGTTCAAGCAGACAGGAGATCTGTGGGAGTGTAACCAGGATGAAGGAGTGCAAAGAGCATGTGAGACATAGTTCACAGAGAAGGCATGCACTTACCCCCTCCTTGCTGCTGTCTGGCCTGTAACTGCCCATCCAGGTCAGGGAAGACCACCGCCAGGATCCGGTGCATGTGGGGGGTCAGTGTCCATCATCCGCCCCTTCTGCGAGGAAGCAACAGCTTCAGCTGGACTCTGGCGATCCTCCGGGTCCAGCCACGAAGGTCCTGCCACCTCTTCTGGCAGTTGCAGATGCTGCGTCTGTAGACCCCCACAGAACAAACAGCCCGGGCAATGGTCAGCCATATCTCCTGCTTGTGATGGGCATCAACCTGTGAGGATGACAAGGATAAAAGTCCATTACCAGAAATGCAACATGTTTGTGCAACACACAGTTGGATATACATGTCTTCATCACAAGGGCATATGATGTACACGGGTAGTGCAACTATGGTGATTGACAGTTGTCCTGCATTTACAAAATTGAAACATTGCCTGGGTATAATAACTGTGTTAAAATGCCCTTTTCATGCACAGTACCTGTCCACTACAGGTACATACACACTTTGGGGGTAACAACTACTCAGTGAGCATGCTAGCCACTGGTGTACACAATGCCATTAGTGCCAGTAAGACAACATGCACAATGAAAAAGGGATGTGGACTGCACACTCACCTGCTCCCCTGGTGTCCCATACAGCTTGCTGTACTGTGGAAGGAGGCTGTCCAGCAGGGCCTTGTTCTCCTCTGTGAAGGCTGGGGCCCTATCCACAGTACGTGCCATTCTTTGAGCCAGAGGATGCAGAGACAGCAGCAGTGGTAGCAGAGATGTCAATGTGGAGCATGTAGTGCAGGCAAGTGAGCTCTCAGGGGAACAGACAGCCTTATATCTGTGCTGCAGAGGCATATTCTGTCCCATGCATCCAAAGCGAGAGGTCCAACACGTTTGCATCCTATGAATCTGGCCAATCCATTGCATTGCACGGGTCGTACACGCCTTCCGCATCGTTCAAATATTTCAAACCCATTACACCAATGAGTCTGATACATTGTTGTAGGGAGCCAACTGATTTTTCACAACACGAATCGTACAACGGCCAAATCTGCGTCAGTCCCCATTGCAGTCAATGTGCAAGGTGTGTGTGCAAGGCGTGCGCTGGCCTCGTTCCCTAGGTGTCCGACGCGTCTTTTGAATTGGTCACCCGCGTCAGTCCCCATTGCAGTCAATGTGCAAGGCATGTGTGCAAGGCGTGCGCTCGTCTCGTTCCCTAGGTGTCCGACGCGTCTTTTGAATTGGTCACCCGCGTCAGTCCCCATTGCAGTCAATGTGCAAGGCGTGTGTTCAAGGCGTGAACTCACCTCGTTCCCTAGGTGTCCGACGCGTCTTTTGAATTGGTCACCCGCGTCAGTTCCCATTGCAGTCAATGTGCAAGGCGTGTGTGCAAGGCGTGCGCTGGCCTCGTTCCCTAGGTGTCCGACGCATCTTTTGAATTGGTCACCCGCGTCAGTCCCCATTGCAGTCAATGTGCAAGGTGTGTGTGCAAGGCGTGCGCTGGCCTCGTTCCCTAGGTGTCCGACGCGTCTTTTGAATTGGTCACCCGCGTCAGTCCCCATTGCAGTCAATGTGCAAGGCGTGTGTGCAAGGCGTGCGCTCGCCTCGTTCCCTAGGTGTCCGACGCGTCTTTTGAATTGGTCACCCGCGTCAGTCCCTATTGCAGTCAATGTCACAGGCGGGTGTGCAAGGCGTGCGCTGGCCTCGTTCCCTAGGTGTCCGACGCGTCTTTTGAATTGGTCACCCGCGTCAGTCCCCATTGCAGGCAATGTGCTAAGTGTTCCACCCGCAATAGCTTTCCATGGACTCATGGGCACACCAACAACAATACAGCCTGTGACACAGTATATCAAGGGGCATGTCAGGCTGCATTACCTGTGTGTACATATGTGGGTAAACATGTGATTTGGTATGTGTCACTTAGTGGCACCCACTCCCAGGCAGGGCAAGGTGTCATGGGGACAGATCCCGCTGTGTGTTGGACACATAACCACTGTGATTGACGACTGTACAGTTCAGGGCATGAGGCATGTACACACTTCCCGGGGTACATTGTGTATGACATGTGACATACACCCTGACTCTTAGGTGGAATGGGATGTGTGTCACAGGGTGTCCCAGTGCCACAATTGTGAAGTTCATCCACAGTATGTGTGCATTTAGCTACGGAGATTACTCTGATTTCATGTGCTCAATGTCAAATGGTCACCACATCCATGTGTATTGTCAATGTGAGTTGATGTGGCGTCTGTGTGTCACAGACACCATGTGTGAGATGCCAAAAAACGTTGTGGCACTTCATGTGTGTGTCATGTGTGCGTTGTGGTGTGTATATGAGACGCTACATCATGATGGTGTCCTTGTGGCAACACAAGGTCCCTGTGTGTGTCTGTCAAAAACCTGTGATGTGTAGTAGACATCTGTCCTCACTAGTGACTGTGGTGTGTATCTGGTATGTGACACTCATACTGATGTACTGTGGCAGAGCCCATAGATTGGTCACAGCACAACATGGACCTTGTTGTGTGGACCTGTAGAGCTGAGATTTCGCATGATGGGCATGTATCTGACATGTGTGCACATACACTACGGCACATACATCATCTGTTTGTGTCCTGTTGTTTCATGTGCTATTTAGCATGTACACTGGCACCTAGATAGGGGAACTGACAAACTGTCTTTGCTCATCTATGTACTGCAGGAGACCAGCTGTCCACAGACCGTTCCCTGACCTTGCCACCATGGTTGAACGTGATTGCATGCGACAGTACCACTTCACTAGGCCACTGATTGAAGATTTGGCGGAGCAGTTGGCACCACACTTGCAACCTGGCCGGACATACCCTACTGGGCTGACCCCCAAGGTGAAGGTGATGGCAACCCTACACTTCTTTGCCACCGGTACCTTCCAACACACTGGGCCTGATTCACAGAACTAACTTACGTCAAAAACATAAACGTAAACGTAAACGTAAAGTTAGTACTTTTTAGGTATTCACAGAATACACTTACTCATTTTGGTATTCACAGAATAGTACTAACTTTACGTTTACGTTTACATTTTTGACGTAAGTTAGTTCTGTGAATCAGGCCACTAGGCCTGATTCACAGAACTAACTTACGTCAAAAACGTAAACGTAAACGTAAAGTTAGTACTATTCTGTGAATGCCAAAATGAGTAAGTTCATTCTGTGAATACCAAAATGAGTAAGTGTATTCTGTGAATACCTAAAAAGTACTAACTTTACGTTTACGTTTTTGACGTAAGTTAGTTCTGTGAATCAGGCCCACAGTTGCTACTGCTGGTGGGATGTCACAGACCATGTTCAGCCGTGTGCTACGAGATGTGTTGGAGGCGATGTTGCATTTCCTCAACCACTACATCCATTTCCCAACACCACAATGACTCTCTGACATCAAGGGTGACTTCTATGCCCTGGGAAGGATGCCACATGTCATTGGCTCCATTGATGGGACACATGTGGCTTTGGTACCACTTCAGGCACATGAGCAGACCTGCCGGAATAGGAAACATTTCCACTCAATCAAATGCTCTGGTGGTATGTCTGGCCGACATGACCATTTCACATGTTTGTGCATGTTTCCCAGGTTCAGCGCACGACGCTTGCATCATGCGGAGTAGTCGCATCCCAACGATTATGTCACAGATGCAGCACCAGCGTGCATGGCTTGTCGGTGTGTACTGACGGTTTACTATTATGTGATTTTGCTAAAGTTTATTTACACACTCTTTTAAGACTCATCTGATGTGCTATTGTCTTTATGTAGGTGAATCCGGATACCCCAACATGCCGTGGTTGCTGACACCCCTCAGGAACCCTGTGACACCAGCGGAGATGCGCTACAATGAGGCACATGGTCGGAGCAGGAGAGTGATCGAGCGGACATTTGGTCTCCTGAAAAGCAGATTCCGCTGCCTGGACAAGACAGGAGGGGCCCTCCCATATGCACCTGCTAAGGTGTGCAAAATCTTCATAGTGTGCTGCATGCTACACAACCTGGCAGTGAGGAAGGAGTTGCCTCTGATCCAAGATGACGATGACAAACATCCGCCAGCCAGGGAGGATCCTGCCCTGGGTCATGATGCCAGTGATGATGAGGGTGAGGATGATGTTTGTAGCCAGCTGATCCTCAACTTCTTCACATGAATGTGAGTATACACTGATGTGTCTTCGAAGTATTGTGTTTGCCTGATATCTGTTGGTGGTGCACTTGTGCTGCTTGAGTGTGACTGTGTGCTACTTGTCAGGATGCTTGCTGTGATGTGTCCTTTCAGGTAGTCTGTACTCCCAAACAGTGTTTAGCTGATTGATATGTTGTGTGTACGTAGTTTTGTCACATTTGTGGGCATGTATATTGTTGTTGTATGCTGTAAGTCAAGGTTTTTGATTGTGTTTTCTGTCTGTCCTTCAGAGGGTACTTTGGCTGCTGTATGGTGAGATCTGAACCCCAAAACCCAGATCCTTGTTCCAGAGTGCAAGTAGTCATTGTCCCAAACAATGATGTGACACACAGCACAGGACTTTACTTGTTTAAAACTTGTTTAATGTCTGCTCACTGTTACGTGAGGTTAACTTGCATCAGTTGTGAATCTGTAATAAACCTGTGCTTCACTTTGGGATGTGCTCCGTGTGTATCTACACATCAGACAGTCATTAGCATCCTGTACCTGTGGAATGCTTGCCACTGACCCAGGGTGGGTGTGGTGTATGTGCATTCCACTGTATTTCCTGTTGACATCACTTATGAGGATGAGTTAGCTGGACATGGTGAGTATGTCAAGTGTTGCCCTAGTGGTGTGTCTCCCTCATATGTGTCACATTACCATGACTCACATTACGGTGTTCACATTGCTGTGGTAGTTTGAATGCACAGTGTTCCTTATCAGATCATCATCGCCATGACACGTGTAAGGATGGGGAACGGATTTTGAAGTGCTGTACAATGTGATGGTAATCCAAAGTTCACAGGTGAGTTGGTAGTCGTAAGAGATGAAATGTCCAGAGTAGAATCCACAGTCATTAGCTGCATTGTCACAGCTTTGACCCTCCATGTCAAGTGGGAGATTTGTGTGTCAGTCGACAAGGTAAATTGGTTTGCACACAAGGATGACATACAGAACAGGTGTTGAGTTCCTGGGGGATATGCATGGCCATCAGCATCTCAATTCCCCTTCTTTGGACGACCCCTCTTCTTTCTCGGGAGACCCTCATGTGCAGTCAGCTGCGGTGCAGAGGACTCTCCGTCAGAGTATTCCTCCCTCCCTGTGGCAGTTGTGGATGTTGTGGCAACAGATGTTGTGGGCGCACAGGGAGGTGTGGACATGTTGGTGCTGATCTGGCGGAGGCAGGTCAGTATGTCCCTATGCACCACTGTTAGTTCATCCAATTTGTCCCACTTGGACTCCATCCGGGACATGTGGGAGTCCAAGCGGGCATGATGTGCTGCATGCTGTTCTTTGATGTCCTTGAGGATCCCCACTACCTGTCCAAATCCTCCGGTGCTTTCCTGGTAGGCATCTATGATGAGTCCCAGGTGTGGCTCATCATGCAGTCCAGCCCCCTCTGCAGGCCGTGTCCTCTGCCTGCCCACCCTCCCACCGCCCCTACCCACACGTGCAGGAGCTGCCGTGGCCGGCACAGGCAACACTGGGACCACTTGAGTGTTTGCGACGGTGGTGTTGTCCCTTGATTCCAGGGTGCCCTGTGTACCTGTTCCGTTGTTGTTCAGTGGCCTCGGCCTGTCCGTGTCAGCAGGGCTACTGGGTGTGGTATCAGATGTGGCAGGTGTGGTTGCAGGGGGTGCTGATGTTACTGCTGCTGGGGCTGCACGATGAGTCACACCGGAGGTGCCAGGTTGTTCAGGGTCGTCGTCAAAAGAGGACAGGGACTGATCCACACTGGTGAGCTCAGGGTCCGCCAGAGTCTGGGACTGGGACTCTTCTTCAGGTCGTTCTGTGTCCCCAGCATCCCCTGTGTTTGGAGGAGACACACAATGTATGTTATGTTTCTACCAACATCAACGTTTCACACACATTACATTTGCCACTGGACATCATGATGAGAGTCTGTACATTGCATTGCCAAAAGTTGTGACAGATTGAGGTTGATATTGTTGGAGCACTTTGTCATGGCAACCTGAAGCATTTTGATGTGCACGTCAAGCTGTGTGCATGACCAGCTCATGTATTGATCGATTGTCTGTACATGTCCATTGCTACTCAGGTTCCATCACAGCTGTATCATCCCTGTCCACATTTGTGCTATAACGATGACATACGTACAATTTCACTTAGGGTATGTATCAAGCTTGGTGCATGTGTGGTGGAATTTGTTGCGTTGCTCTGTGCGTCACATTGGTGGGTCTGTGCATCATGGTCACAGTCCGGTATGCCTGTGATCCAATGTGAGATACTTTCTGGTTATCTGTGTTCCTAGTTCACATCTCATTACAAACAAGTCATGGTGTTACCGTGCCTACTGATGTTGGTGCAGAGTTTTGTCAGTGCTAACGTCTTTTATCTTGTCTATTTCCTCCACAGTGAGAGGGATTGGGCACAGTGGCACTCTTTCTTTTCCATGCTCATGACAGTGATGGGCAGAGGTGTGTATGTTACAGTTCTGCTGCTGTGAGTTGCATGCGTCATCCGATGCAGTCCAGGTTAGTCATTGTGTTTGGATTGTCCATGACAGTGAGTGATGTGTTGTGTGAATGATGCGTACAACGCAGACCGATGTGGTATTGACATGCAGCTCACAACTGCACATTTTGTGTATGACACCATGCTACAGTGTCAGCTATATGTGTGTGTCCATTCTAGTCACTGTCAGGTGTCCACTGTCAATGATGTATATGTGACATTGTGTGTGCTTGGTGCTATGTACTATGTCTGCATCTCCCCAATTGTCATCTCCAAAACCCACCTTCACAGGCAGGTCAGGGGACACCCCAGGGACACTGAATCTCCAGACAGTGGGAGGATACCTACAGTTCCAATGGCTGTGAGTCTAAATGTGTTTGAGTTGGCCAGTGCGTAGGTGTGACTTGAAGCCAATTCATACATCTGGACCATGTGTCTGACATCTTGCCAAGGCATTTACTTTTGGAGTGACTGGTCCCACGGTGCAATTTGTTCGAGCAGAGAAGGTGTGTTTTGATGCGGCATTGATGGCATTTGGAGTCATTGCAGGACCTCCTTCACCCACAGTGGCCAGGTAATCCCCCATGTGGCATGCTTCCATTGCAGGGAGTCACAATTTACGTTCAGGCTGTCAGTCAGTAGTTTCCTGTTGTTTGTTTGAGCCCAAGTCCCAGCAGGGCCTTGTGCTCCCCACAGCAGGGCCTAGTGTCAGTCATCTTGGCAGTGCTTTTGCACTCCCTGTGAGGTGAGCATGGTTCAGTGTGAGCTTGCTGGGACATGTGGGTGGGGACTGTTGGCTGTGACTTCAACTCCCATCATGCTTTTGGCTACACCCACCTTCCCACAATACCTGACCTTACTTCCTGTGAAGCTTTTTCCCTATGTGGTGGTGTGCCTGTGCTGACAAGTTGGCAGGCAGTGTTGTCCTGGTGTTTGTTTGCACAAAAGTACCAACAAGCCCATGTGCTTCACACTGCAGAACCCAGTGTGTTTAATCTTTGTGGGATATTTAAATGGATTCTGAGGGAATGCATTATACCAGGTGGGTTGTGTTGCGTTTGTGTTAAGGGGTGTGGGTGTGCAAGTACCTGCTGGTAGATGTAGTCAGAGCAGGCAGTACTCCTCCCCCAGTCCAGTTATCCCACCATGCAGCATGCTTCCATTGCAGGGAGTGTGAGTTACCTTTCAGGCTGTCAGGCATTGGTGTCCTGTTGTTTGTTTGAGCCCAAGTCCCAGCAGGGCCTTGTGCTCCCCACAGCAGGGCCTAGTGTCAGCCATCTTGGCAGTGCTTTTGCACTCCCTGTGAGGTGAGCATGGTTCAGTGTGAGCTTGCTGGGACAAGGGGGGGACTGTTGGCTGTGACTGCAACTCCCAACATGCTTTCTGCTACATGCACATTCCCAGCAGCCCAACCTTCCTTCATTTTGACTGAGCTTTCCTGTGAGGTGGTGTGACGTTGTTGGCGAAATGGATGACTGTGTTTGTTGTGGATTTATGCTTATGCCTTGCAGTATTTGTCGTTAGGTTTGTACATGTTATGTCGTAGTTCCATTTTACTGTGGGAAGGTAGGTATTGTGTTTGGTTAACTGGCATACACATCACAGGAGACTTGCCTTTATGTTGCTATGGCTTTGCTGGCAGGAATTGGTTTAACAGTCCCCTTGAGAGTGATATATGTGTATTGCCGCACAAAATTGAGTATATTGTTTGTGTACTCACCAGGCTCTGGTATTCCTGTTAATCCATGGATGCTCTCCGGTGGTAGGATGGCCCGCGCCTTCTCCTCCCAGGTCCTGAAGTGCGTTGGTCTGGCAGGAGGGCCACCCCCAGTGTCTCTGCTCAAGGCGTGGTCCCTGTTGTTGAGCTTCTTGACCCTCCTGCGCACATCATAGTACCTGTTCTGTATGTCGTCCTTTTTGCGCCGACAAGGAGCTTGTGCGTTAACCTTGTCGACAATCCTCTCCCACATCTTGGTTTTCTGTGACATGGGGGTCTGTTGGACCAATGTGCCAAACAGCTGTGGCTCTACCCTGAGTATTTCGTCTATCATGACTTCCAACTCACTATCTGTGAACTTTGGATTCTTCTTGGGGGACATGGTGCTGGGTGGTTGTGGTGATTGATGTGTGTGTGAGGGTGTAAGTGAGTGTGGTGGGTGTGAGTTTGTCAGTGAATATGTGATTTGGTTTTTGAGTAGTGCAAATGGTGTAGTTGTGTTTTGTGTGTGTTGTGGTGTGTCTCTGCAGTGTGGTGGGGTTGTCTGCTGTCCTATGCCTGTAGTTTGCAAAGGATCATGGTAGGGATTTCTGGCCTTTATATAGTTGGATTTGGGGGGGGGGTGTCTTTGTTCCTTTTTTTATAAATTGGCTGTGTCATTGTTTTTTTTCTATTTTTTTGCCTTATTTCCTTTGCTTGTGTTGTGCATGATGAGACGTTCGTTTGACCGGGTCAGACGCTGCCTGTGGCTCGCGCTGGGTGATCCGAGTCGGTCACACTGGCAATCTGCTGTGTTTCGACGTTGGTGTACGCCTTGGACGCGAAGGGCTCTATTGTTTGCTAGTCACTATTTGCTGTACGTCTCGGTTTTCATGCTCGTGCTCCGTGCGAGTCGGTCGCGTTTCACACGTATTGCATCGTACTACGCGGCTCGTGCATCGCGTGTACGTTTCGCTCGCGTCAATTCCTAACGCGTGTCGGTCGGTTCGATTCACGGTCACTTTACGGGAGAATCAATGATTTCCGAACGGGTCGGGCGTGCGGCTTGTGTTCCGTGTGGGTGGGTTGTAATTCACACACAAGGCATCGTACTGCGCGGGTCGTACAGCGCAGGTCCGTGTCGGTCGGTCTCCATTCCAGGTCCGAGTCGGTCGGTACGGTTTACGACCGGAATCGGAATCGGCCCCTATGTGTGGGTTAAAATAGAAGCGAGTAGAAGAACCACATGAAATATCTTTTTAAAGATTAATAACGCTTAGTGAGTGGTTCTGTGCTATATTCCTTATTCTTGTATTTCATAGGGTAAGTATATCCCCCAATTTCGTTTTGTACATCATTAGAACAGCAACAGGTAGAGTCTTGATTTGCAGTGATCTTTTTATTATTGGATCGGTGTGGGGAACGGGGGAACAGCCGACACGTGTTTCGCCCAAGGGCAAGCAGGCCAGGGCTTTTTCAAGGCTGATTTAAATGTACAGAGAAATAAAGTATAACAAAGGAGAGAAAAGGATAGATCCACATAAGCAAAATCCCGTATTTATAGCGGTTGGGAGAGAGGAGAGGGGAGGCACATAGTTGAGAGAGCCCAATCAGACAAATGATTTATGCATGGTTGTGAGAGGAGAGACACAGAGGATGACAGAAGATAGAGGAAAAAATTTGATGAAAGGGTAAAAAAGGGTAAAACAATGATATGTAGAGAACAGTGAGTGACGATGTGGAGGTGGAAGGGTTATGTAGTGTAAAGGGCACCCAGAGCAACATGTTGTTGATAAGAACAAGAAATGTATTGGAATGGGGATGAAATAAAATACAAGCAGGTTAGGTTAACATCAAGAAATGAGACAAGTGGATAGTCAAATATATACGATTAGTAAGATGGTGCAACCTGACAATTGTAATCTTGCGAAAAGGGCAAACAAATTACCGGAGCCTATATACGATTGAGAAGTTAGTGAGTCGTTCATCAAATGGCTAATATATTAAAAGACAAACAAGTTGGAAACTTGTGAAAAATGTATACACTTGGGCGACTTAGCCGAAGGTCATAACATTCGTGTTCAGTATTTGACATCGTATATCGTACAAACCATTGTCCCCTAAGTGTAGCGCCGCATATACACAGTAATCAATTAAACAGTTTCCGGTGAGCATTTATGTTAGCATTTGATGTGGCCTTCATCACACTGGCAGTTTGCACAAGGTGTGTACAGGCTAATTTAACTAGGCATGTCTTAAATAGTAGAGTTCAACTTACCAGGTCAGTGTCTTCGGTTGTATTTAAGTATATTTAATGCCTGTGAAAGTATGAGAGTAAGGATAAGAGAAAGAAGGGACAGCCAACAGGGTGAAAATTTGTGAGACGGACGTTGCCTGGGTAAGTTATGGCTTGAAAATGTGCAGATGCGAGGCTCAGTGATGATTTGGGAGTACAAAGGATTTGGCTGCCTATGGCAAGAAACAAAAAAGTGCGTCACGTTCTAAATACAAAAATAGGGAGAAAAGTCGAAATGAGGGAAGTGAGGATCAAAAAACAGGCTGTGAAACTGGGCCATGTAGGGGTTAAGCGTATTAAAGAGGTTGGAAGACAGGAAAAATGTCCTAATGTGGTCTCCAACAACAGCTTGCGTTAACATGTTAAAAGTGAAACGCACGCAGTATAGTTTCAATAACAGGGGCCAAAGGTCCGATCACAGAAGATGGACTCAAAGTGTTGTCTCTGGGACACGAGGGTTAAAAAACACATCTTGCAACAATCTATAGAGAGCATCTAAAGAAAGCTTGGCCGCGGGAACGGGAGACGAGCCACAAATGCCTGAACTTCAAGTTGTAAATGCACCTGTTAAAGGAGTTGCCAAAAGGGCTGCTATCTAGGTACTTACAGGGTAATCCTGGAAGATGGGAGAAAGCGTCTTGATGGCGCAGCGTCGGATGCGGTCTGGCAGCAGCAAAGGCAGCTGGCCTAGGGAAATATATTGGCAGACGGTTACCGTAAATGAGCCGGAAAATGCAGTGAAAGTGCCCGGTCATGGCGGAAAGATATGCAGTTCGAGGCTGCAGTCAGATTTAGTAAAGAAAGAACAAAGACTAAGATTATAACATGATGTAACAAATTGGTCCTGAAACTGATTAAAGAAAAGATGGGATGAAATATTAAATTAAAGAAAAGATGGGATGGGATGAAATATTAAATGAAGGAGACAGTTAAAATGTTTTTAGTAGTAAGTTACGGAACCATCAAGGTGAAATGAACAACGTTTGTATGGGGAGAGTGTAAGTAATGGGCCAAATCGGACGTGACGGGTCATCAAGCAGCCACTGAACTATCTGTCCAAGACCTACAGGATGTCCATCTACTCACAACACTATCAGATGACCCTGATGATAACCATCTAACACTACTTATGTTTGCCCAGGAACTGGGCATCGCGACTAACTATACAATTGACACTGAAGCAAAGACACAATCCTTTTTCTGCCCACAGTTACCACCAGGCAACACCATTGATCTTTTTCATACAGCTGTAAGCAATGATTTATCTATGGAGTTTCATAAGTATCAAAAAAAGAGACGTCATCTCCCAAGAAACTTGGAGAACCAAGAATCATGTGCACTCAAGGAGCTAGAACACAATCAAGACATAATTATAAAAGAGGCGGACAAAGGAGGCAACGTCGTCCTTATGCACCCAGACGACTACATCGCGGAAGCTAAGAGACAGCTTAATGACACTAACTGCTACAGAAAATTAGACACCAACCCAACCAAACATATTCAACTAGAACTCAAACAGAAACTTGACAGCTGGAATTATAACAACTTACTGACATTAGATGAACGTAACAACTTATACATTGAATACCCTACAATGGCCACCTTGTACTTATTACCTAAAATACACAAGGACAGACATCTACCGCCTGGTAGACCGATCATAGCAGGGATCAATTCCATCTGTTCCAAACTGGGAGAATTCATTGACTTCCATCTCCAACCGCACATGAAAGACCTCCCATCATTTATCAGAGCTACCCAAGACATTTTGCTAAAACTGGATAACATACATTGGGACTCCGATTGCATACTCACAACCATAGACGTGGTAAGTCTATACACATCTATCAAACATGAAGATGGAATGAATGCCATAAGAAAAGCATTATCCACCAAAGCAGCGCACTTTTTTGAATTCAATCAAATGTTACTGGAGATGCTACTCTTCTGCCTAACAAACAACGTGTTCTGCTTTAAATCTGAATACTTTCTACAACTACAAGGCAGCGCCATGGGGGCTAAATTTGCCCCACCGTATGCTTGTATCTTCATGAGAGAGGTTGAAAGATACTGGCTATGGGATGAGGCATACTCAGAATACACCCCCAGGATACTTTTCTGGGGACGCTTCATAGATGATATTTTGTGTATATGGCAGGGATCAGAAGAGAATCTACAATCTTTCCTCAACAAAATCAATGAAAACAGATGGAACATCAAAACTACGTCCCAGTACTCAGCCTCAGAAATAGATTTCCTAGACGTAACAATCTTTGCACAGGATGGGAAACTCCACACAAAGGCTTTTCGGAAACCCACCGCGGCAAACTCAATTTTGAGAGCGGACAGCTGCCACCCCAAATCAACAATCAAGAATATCCCCAAAGGGGAATACTGGAGACTGAGACGCAACTGCAGCACCATGGAGACATACAAAGCGATAGCAACTGATCTAACAAACAGACTGGAACAAAGAGGCTACAAGCGCTCACATCTAGAAACAGCGGCATCAGACTGTACGAAAATCCAACGCCAGGAACTTCTACAAACTAAAAACATAGAAAATGACACATCAAGAACCAATAAAATCAGATTCCTGACAGACTATCACAATGGACACTACCACATCCGCAAAACTCTCCAAAAACACTGGTATCTTTTAGCAAATAATATGACCAACAAAGATAAAATTCAACCCTTCCCGTAAATGGGTTTCAGAAGAGCAAGAAACCTGAGACAGACACTATGTAGATCTGAATTTATTGACAAAAGGAAAAAACCAGAATCACATTTTTTGTCCAAACCTCAAGGATTCTACACTTGCCAAAACTGTAATGCCTGTAAACTAGGCATTAACAAACAGAAGGAATTCATGACACCGGGCAAACAAAAAATTAAAATCAAAGAGTGGATCAACTGTAATTCCAACTACATAATCTACATCATCATTTGTCCATGCAATAAAATCTAAATAGGCAGCACCATCAGACCTTTGAAGATCAGAATTCTTGAACATTATCGCGATATTCATAAACCAGAAACAGGACCACCACTAACAGAACATTTTCAGGAACAACACCCGCACAACAAGACATTCAAATTCTTTGGCTTGGAACATGTGAAACAACAACCCAGAGGTGGCAACTGAGAACTGAGAATGAGACAAAAAGAAAGTGAACTCATTTTACGCATGGACACTGTTAAAACTGGACTTAATAAGGATGCAGAAATGCATTACTGGCTGTACAATTGAACTATGTAATGCTTAGCTGCAGTCAGGGCTATGTACCATGAATCACAGTCTCGAATAGGCCCTTACATATTAGTAACCCTTTCTCTCCTGCTAACACCAATGACCGTACTCCACCTCAGTCATATCCCATGCACATTAACCCCTACTCAGCCTGTGGCTCAGCGACAAGCGCAGCGACCTGCGCTAAGAACAGGCCAATTTGACACTGCCTTCCATGCAGCTATTATGAACACTACTTGATGACCCATCGACCCTTCTGTTTGGCTCAATACCAATACCTTCCCTATATATACGTTCCTTCCCCTTGATGGTCCCTTAACTCGCATTGACCATCACTCGGCCCGTGACACTTCGACCGGCGCAGAGATTTGCACTCACAACAGGCCATATTGACACTGCTCCTTTATGCAGCTATTATGACCCCTGCTTGATGACCCGTCACGTCCGATTTGGCCCATTACTTACACTCTCCCCATACAAACGTTGTTCATTTCACCTTGATGGTTCCGTAACTTACTACTAAAAACATTTTAACTGTCTCCTTCATTTAATATTTCATCCCATCCCATCTTTTCTTTAATTTAATATTTCATCCCATCTTTTCTTTAATCAGTTTCAGGACCAATTTGTTACATCATGTTATAATCTTAGTCTTTGTTCTTTCTTTACTAAATCTGACTGCAGCCTCGAACTGCATATCTTTCCGCCATGACCGGGCACTTTCACTGCATTTTCCGGCTCATTTACGGTAACCGTCTGCCAATATATTTCCCTAGGCCAGCTGCCTTTGCTGCTACCAGACCGCATCGGACGCTGCGCCATCAAGACGCTTTCTCCCGTCTTCCAGGATTACCCTTTAAGTACCTAGATAGCAGCCCTTTTGGCAACTCCTTTAACAGGTGCATTTACAACTTGAAGTTCAGGCATTTGTGGCTCCTCTCCCGTTCCCGCGGCCAAGCTTTCTTTAGATGCTCTCTATAGATTGTTGCAAGATGTGTTTTTTAACCCTCGTGTCCCAGAGACAACACTTTGAGTCCATCTTCTGTGATCGGACCATTGGCCCCTGTTATTGAAACTATACTGCGTGCATTTCACTTTTAACATGTTAACGCAAGCTGTTGTTGGAGACCACATTAGGACATTTTTCCTATCTTCCAACCTCTTTAATACGCTTAACCGCTACATGGCCCAGTTTCACAGCCTGTTTTTTGTTCCTCACTTCCCTCATTTCGACTTTTCTCCCTCTTTTTGTATTTAGAACGTGACGCACTTTTTTGTTTCTTGCCATAGACAGCCAAATCCTTCGTACTCCCAAATCATCACTGAGCCTCGCATCTGCACATTTTCAAGCCATAACTTACCCAGGCAACGCCAGTCTCACGAATTTTCACCCTGTTGGCTGTCCCTTCTTTCTCTTATCCTTACTCTCATACTTTCACAGGCATTAAATATACTTAAATACAACCAAAGACACTGACCTGGTAAGTTGAACTTGACTAATTAAGACATGCCTAGTTAAATTAGCCTGTACACACCTTGTGCAAACTGCCAGTGTGATGAAGGCCACATCAAATGCTAACATAAATGCTCACCGGAAACTGTTTAATTGATTACTGTGTATATACGGCGCTACACTTAGGGGACAATGGTTTGTACGATATACGATGTCAAATACTGAACACGAATGTTATGACCTTCGGCTAAGTCGCCCAAGTGTATACATTTTTCACAAGTTTCCAACTTGTTTGTCTTTTAAAATATTAGCCATTTGATGAACGACTCACTAACTTCTCAATCGTATATAGGCTCCGGTAATTTGTTTGCCCTTTTCGCAAGATTACAATTGTCAGGTTGCACCATCTTACTAATCGTATATATTTGACTATCCACTTGTCTCATTTCTTGATGTTAACCTAACCTGCTTGTATTTTATTTCATCCCCATTCCAATACATTTCTTGTTCTTATCAACAACATGTTGCTCTGGGTGCCCTTTACACTACATAACCCTTCCACCTCCACATCGTCACTCACTGTTCTCTACATATCATTGTTTTACCCTTTCATCAAATTTTTTCCTCTATCTTCTGTCATCCTCTGTGTCTCTCCTCTCACAACCATGCATAAATCATTTGTCTGATTGGGCTCTCTCAACTATGTGCCTCCCCTCTCCTCTCTCTCAACCGCTATAAATACGGGATTTTGCTTCTGTGGATCTATCCTTTTCTCTCCTTTGTTATACTTTATTTCTCTGTACATTTAAATCAGCCTTGAAAAAGCCCTGGCCTGCTGGCCCTTGGGCGAAACACGTGTCGGCTGTTCCCCCGTTCCCCACACCGATCCAATAATAAAAAGATCACTGCAAATCAAGACTCTACCTGTTGCTGTTCTTATGATGTCCAAAACGAAATTGGGGGATATACTTACCCTATGAAATACAAGAATAAGGAATATAGCACAGAACCACTCACTAAGCATTATTACTCTGAAATAGGTGGTATCTGGGTGAAATCACCGATGTGGTTTGGGCTTCAACAAATAATGGGTCCTGACTAATTGAGTGTGAACCTTGGTAACACCCACCAAACCTCTATCTTTTTAAAGATGGCCACCAAAAAAAAAAAGAATTGTAGCCTGCTAATGTTTAAAACCTGCTGTGTGGGCTGTTAAAATAACCATTCCTGACAGGTAATATTTTCCCTTCTAAATATTAGTAGGTCACACCTGTGTAGGCCTACTAAGCATCAAGGTAGGGTGCATGACATTTAAAAGTGAGACATGTAGAAACTAATGTTACCATGTCCCTACAATGACATGCCCTAAATGCTATTTTCATTGTTGCAGGTCTAGCTGTCCTATGTAGACAATGAGAGTACAGATTAAAATACTTATACTGTATCTTGGGAATCAGACCAGCTAAAAAAAATGAAACCATTATTTTTAATAGATATTCTAAATGCAATTGTATGGTGAAGTCATATTTTTAATAAATATAAGGGAAATGTAACTTTTAGGAAGTTACCTCTTCCCTGCCTGAAGTTCCCGGAGGCTAATTTGCATTAACTCTCCAGCTTCTCCCAGCCTGTGCTCAGCCCAGGAGGAGATGTGGAATGCCTCCCAGGAGCAAACAAGAGGTGGCCTGAATGGGCATAGATTACTCCTCTAAACTCCACAGAATATTCAGAGTGGAGGCTGTGGGCATCTTGTTGACACCACACTGTCAAATCCTGCTTGACTGGTCTGTTGAGCAACATGTAACACTTGGGACACATGTGAAAGAGAGCAAACGGGATGCCAAGGCAATGCTTGTGTATTCCCTTTCTGGGTGACTAAGTACCCTGCTTTTATCTGACCAGACTTTTATCTATGGGTTTGTTGTGGGTCCAGTGCCTGCTTCAAACTGGACTTCAGTGCTAGATGTAGAAGGACACTGGTGATTTCCCTAAGACACACCCACACACATTCCTAGCTCACTTCGCCACCCCAGTTCAAAAATATTGTTGTCAAGAATGTTGATTTTTTTAGGTAAGTAATATCGTTTTCAAGAATATCTTTATAAATATTGTTTTCAATGATATAGTTGTAAAAAATATCGTTTTTTAATTTTTTAATTATCTTTATGTGTGTTAGTTTATATATTATTTTTTGCGTTATTGTTTGTATAATTGTGAATTCTATTTTTAAATATTTTTAAATATAGTTTGTAATGTTAAGTCATTTATAATTTTTATTTAAGTATAATAGTAATTTATAGTGTCATAGCAGGTTGCTAGGTTTGTGGGGGTGTATGGTAGGAAGTTAATTAAGTATAGTTAATTAATAATTAATTATTAGTGTATTAAAAATTATTTAATTGATTATTAATTGTGTAAACTGTGTAATATTTATATTTTTTAAGTTATTAGTTAGGTCTGGGTTGCTGTGTTTGTAGGTGTATAGGGTGTGAAGTTCATTATTAATTGATACATTAATTAATACATAATTATTAATTGGTTAATGAATCCATTATTGCTTTTTTGTTTTATATGTATTTAGTTATTGAATATGTTAATTTTGTCTTTTATTTTAGTTAGATTTTAAGTTTTGCTGTTATGTTTCTGAGGGTATAGTGTGGTATGGTAACTTAAAGTAATAAATAATAGCCATTTTTTAAAATTGATAATTAATTATTGAATTGTTTAATAATTATGTTAATTGGTCATATTTTTATATATATATAACTTATGTTATTTGTTTGAAGTGAAGTACTTTCCCTACTGTTGCATAGACTGGAGTTCGAATAGTAAATTTTGCCCCTCCGAACTCCAGTGCTTTCCCTACTATTGCATAGACTGGAGTGTGAATAATATATCTATTATTCTTAGACTTCAATACTTGTTTTAATATTGTTTAAATATATTTATTAATATTATTTGCTTACTTGTTTAATTTTAATAAATTGTGCAAATTTACATTATTTAAAAAAAAAAGTTTTGCATTTGATTTCATTTTTTATTTTATGTATATATATTTATATATATTTGCTTTTTATAGTACAAAATTAAAAAAACACACAAAATGTAATATAGTGCAAAATATATTTTTTAATAATAATGTTATATTATATTCATGTTTATATAAACATAGACACACATATATATTTATGTGTGAATGTTTACATAAGTTTCTATGTATATATATATATATATATATATAGTAGTACATGTTACTTAAGTTTATTTAATTTATAATAAATTATTGTTATATATTAAAAAAGTTAGGATTTACTATTTTAACCTATATATGTATATATATATATATATATATATATTAAAAAAACAATATTTTTGTATGTTTTGTAATGAAATTAGTGTGAAACAATATCTTTAAAAAATATTTTTGTACTTACCTTTATAATTATAGAAAAACATATTTTTGTAATCGATATATATATATTTTTTTCCAAACAATTTTTATTGGTTTTACATCATCTCCATACAACAACAAATTCACTTCACCTACAATAATTTCCCCCTCCTACAAATCGTCAGATTCATACCAGTGTATATGGCAATATTGCATCCCTCCAGCATACCCACTTGTCTCCCCTCGTCGTGCCCCTCAATTGTCATGTTTCACATAGGTATTTTTGACACAATATTTATGTCTCACTATATTGTTTTGGTTGGTATTGTCAGTGATCCTTTAAACAGCTACTGTTTCTAGCCTAGACTTCAAAAGGGTCAGACAATGGTATTGAATAACTTGGGGCGTGATTTAGAGTTTGGCAAATGGGTACTCCTTCATCACATGACGATGCATGTCTGCCTTATTACAATGCATTATATGGTAATACATCTGTAATAAGTCAGTCTGGATATCCATCAAGTTTGTTATAGAGTACCTATCCTCCAAACTCTAAATCTGGCCCTAAGATCTCTAATCAGTATGGTAAAATCTTTGTAAAATATTTCTTGAGAAACGTCATGAGAGAATAATTCTGCCAATAAAGCAAATGATGACCCACAAGATAGCCTTTTTGCAGATAATGGTCATGGACTGCTACATGCTGTCTCTGATGCCCCTTTAACAAAATACCACTTTCTGTGGTATTGTGACACTAGTGCCCTTCGTGGTACCCTGTTGGTTCGAACATTGTGATAGATATGTTCTGTTCCATGCAGGACACGGTCCCAACATTTGTTATACTGTCAAGTAAGGTACACTGCTAATTCCCATCAGGTTAATATTAATGAGGCAGGCATTGAGCCATCACTGTATACAGTCCCTTTGCACAGGGGAAAATAATGATAAAATATAGTGAATTCCAAATCTGTCGCTGCTTGTAGCTCAATGCAATCAGCTTATACAAATATCTGAGCCTATACTGTTATATAAAATAATTCACACATACCCAGTTCTCCATTTCTAGTTCAGATATGTTTTATTGACATTTCCAGTTTAATCATCTTTGGAATATGTGGATACATGCCCTTTCCAGTTACAGATTAGTCAATTCCTTGTTTTGGACTATCACTTGCTTCCTCAAATGTTGTAAACTTTCACTCACTGCATCATGAAGATGTGCCATTGAACCAAAGTGTGCAAAATGAGCAAGTGTTTTTCAAAACATTTTTTAACTTTCTTGTAATTCCTTTTCCGGTGTTGTTTGGTCTTTCCCCATTGCTCTCCTCTCCCCTTCCTTTAATAGAATCTACTTCTTCTCTTCACTCTTACTCCTATATTGATATCTGTGCTGGTTTGAAGTTTTATATATCTTGTTGGACACTGTTAGTCTGTTTTTTGTAAGGATGCCCTGCAACTCAATTGTTGTGCATGTAGAGCATAGTAACACCTCTTAGTTGAGTAGTGACTTATAAAATGCATAAATAAATAAAGTATACTGCATTACGGTGTGACTCCAAATATTGGAAATGTCTGGAAATCAAGAATGACCTTTTTGCCATGTCCGTGGGTGTGGAATTGTTAATCGGTACATATGTATATTTATGGTATCACCTAACGAAATGACCACACACAGGGTATGCAGATTTTTTTTAAACCTTACACCTTCTAGCCAGATTTTTGTCTGCCATACTCTCTTTTTATTGTTAGGGGGTCATTACGATGGCGGTCGGAAAAACTCCCCGACCGCCATGGTAGTGGGAAAAGACCGCCCGCATGGACCGCAGCATAACCTCCGGTCGCATTACGATGTTCCTTGGTCGTAATCCGACCGCGGCGGTCGGATCGCTGGCCTTAACATTGCGGCGGTTGCTGCTACCCGCAGCACCGCCGCGATGTCCAAATGGGCATGTTCAGCATTTCCCTGCACTACGTGGCAGGCACTGCACAGTGCCTGCCACCTGGTACAGGGGAATGTCGGGGGGGCCATGGGTACCCCCCAGTGCACCCCCGCCCGCCCCCAAACATCGAGGGCCAGCCACGGGCCCACGGAAGACAATCTCTGCATGCCTTTCCATGGCGGTCTGACCGCTGCGGAAAGGCTGGCTACCGCCGGCATCATAATCGTGCCGGCGGAGCCTGCTCTGCACCGCCACCATTATCCCGGTCCTTTTCTGCCCGCCAGGCAGGAGTGCGGATGGCGACCGGCGGAAAAGCGGCGGTCAGAATTTCCCACCGCCGCGGTCGCCACCGCCATCCTAATCGGACCTGCGGTTTTCTGGCTTGCGGTGCGGGCGGATCTCCACCGCCGGTCCGGCGGGCACCGCTGCGGGCCGGGCGGTCGACATCCGACCGCCATCGTAATAGGCCCCTTAGTCTTCATTTAAGTTTCAAGTGAGCATTCAACACATACAGGGCCTGCTGATATTTATAGAGTGGGTGCTATTTTTTCTGAGCTGTGTACACGTTTTTGCCTTTGTGAGTGTCTAATGTATATATGTATATGTTACCAGGAGTACTTTGCAGGTGTATATGTAGTTGTGTATGCACATGTCTGTATATACTTCCAGGAGCCTATTACAGACAGTGCCTGAGGGCGCAATGGGCCTGGGCGCCCGCCTTGTGCGGCCCCGGGGAACTATGGTTTTACAGAAGGGGCCGCAGACACTGATGCGGCCCCTTCTGTAATACGAATAGTGCTGGAGCACTTAGAGTGCCAGCCCTATCGTGATAAGGCATTCCTTCATTTGCATAGGGGCGTGGCCCTATGCAAATGAGGGAATCACTTTGACTCTGCGTCTGCACCTATTACCAACGCAGGTATAGAGGAAAACATGCCCTAAGGAGGCGCACTGAAAGTGCGCCACAAAATGGTGGAGCACTGTTAGTACACCTCCTAGTGGTCAGCTCTCTCATGGGGAGAAAGGGTGTCCCATGAACCCCTGCAGACATCCCCCTGCAGGCAGGTGCAGTACCTCACTCCCGTCAGCAGGGGGATCGCTACTCCCTCTTGAAACTGCAAGGTTGTGGGCTGCTGCCTGCAATGAGAAACACAGAGCAGCTTTTAAACAGCTGCTCCATATTTCACTTGAATGCGCTGCCCATAGGGCAGCGCGAGTTTGCGTCTGCCCTGAGCGCAACACATACATCACATTAGTGCGCATTTTCCCTGTTTATGCCTGGTACACCTGTTAAAAGGAAAAATAGGGAAAATGTGCCCTGCTAGTAACACAAGCCCTGATGTATTGTATTGTATTGTAATTGCATTTATATAGCGCTTACTAACCCTGACGAGGCGTCAAATCGCTTTTTCGGCGAGTAGCACGCTACTCCGGAACCCATAAAGGATTAGTGTTGAGTTAGTATAGTGAAATATGAAAGTAATTTGAGTGGTGGATAGGTTAGTCAGTTATTTGGATTCAGAAGGATAGCGGAGGGATAGAAGAGGGAAAAAGGTTTGCATTTATTTAGCGCTTGTTACCCTTGATGGGGTGTTAAAGCGCTTTTTTCGGGGAGTAGCACGCTACTCCGGAACCCATAAAAGATTAGTGGTGAATTAGTATAGTGATATATGAAAGTAGTTTGAGTGGTGGATATTAGTCAGTTATTTGGATTGAGAAGGATAGCGGAGGGATAGAAGAGGGAAAAAAGGTTAGCATTTATGTAGCGCTTGTTACCCCTAATGGGGTGTTGAAGCACTTTCTTGGGGAGTAGCACACTATTCCGGAACCCATAAGGATTAGTGCTGAATTAGTATAAGGAAATCTGAAAGTAATTTGAGTGGTGGATATTAGTCAGTTATTTGGATAGAGAAGGATAGCGGAGGGATAGAAGAGGGAAAAAAGGTTTGCATTTATGTAGCGCTTGCTACCCCTGATGGGGTGTTGAAGCACTTTCTTGGCGAGTAGCACGCTACTCCAGAACCCATAAGGATTAGTGGTGAATTAGTATACTGAAATATGAAAGTAATTTGAGTGGTGGATCTTAATCAGTTATTTGGATTGAGAAGTATAGCGGAGGGTTAGAAGAGGGAGAAGGTTTGCATTTATATAGCGCTTGTTATCCCTGATGGGGTGTTGAAGTGCTTCTTTTTTGGCGAGTAGCACGCTACTCCGGAACCCATTAAAGGATTAGTGTTGAATCAGTATAGTGAAATATGAAAGTAATTTGAGTGGTGGATGTTAGTCAGGTATTTGGATTGAGAAGGGTAGCAAAGGGATAGAAGAGGGACAAAGGTTTGCATATATATATAGCACTTGTTACCCCTAATGGGGTGTTGAAGCGCTTTTACAGCGAGTAGCACGCTACTCCGGAACCCATAAAGGATTAGTGGTGAATTAGTATAGTGAAATATGAAATTTGAGAAGTGGACATGTTAGTCTGTTATTTCGATAGAAAAGGATAGTGGAGAGATAGAAGAGTGAAGGCGTTAGATTTTTTTTTTTTTGGAGGTCATAGAAGTAGTGGGAGGGTTGGGATGAGTAAAAAGGGATGAGGAGGGGAAGAATCAGAGGGAAGAGTTTAGAAAGGCTTGTTTTGGGGGATCAGTACAGTAAAATAGGTGTCAGGTGGTGCAAGGAGGAGTAGAGTAGGGGAGAGTCTAGAAAGGGCTATTTTGGGGATCATAGTAGAGGTATGGGGTTTGGGATGAATGAGAGAGTTGAGGTAGTGGATATATTGATAGAGGTATAGGGTGAGAAATAGGGTGAGAAATAGGCTGGTGCATTCGAAAGAGTAGTAGAAAGAGGTTTGAGATGAGTCAGAGAGTTGAGGTAGAAGATATATTGAGACGGGTATAGGGTGAAAATAGGGTAGGGCATTGGATATGCTGAATTAGAAGAAAGTAATAAATATATGGATCCATAAGTACATGGAAAGTTTATATATGCATAAAGGAAGTAAGTATATGTAGATGAAAGATATTTATAGAGGTATAGGGCGAGAAATAGGGTAGTGCATATAATATATATATTTTTTTTGGTAGGAAAGTAATAAATATATAGATCCAAGTACATGGAAGGTATATAGATGCATAAAGGAAGTAAGTATAAGTAGATTAAAGATGCATTTGATAAACTCTGGTTTTGAAGTGTTGTACTTAAAAATGTACTTATTTATTTATTTTGTTAAACATAAGTATTCTACATGTTAATACAAAGCAATACACATATATAGGTACATATCTATAGTACAAATAAATGCTTATATACAGAGAGATATCCTGTATATTTCTGTTTGCGTATGATGCTTATGTAGGAAAGAGCCATTTCTTGAGTAGTTTTCTGAAGATAAGGTGGTTGTTGGTGGATCTTATGTTGGGGGGTAAAGAGTTCCATATTTTGGCTGCTTGAACAGAGAAGGATGTGCCACCCATGGTTTTTTTCTTGTATCTTGGGATTTTGAGGCGAGGTGCCACTCTAGAGGGGAGGTTCCTATGATGAATTGGTGATTTTATTCCTGATGAAGAGCGGTCCCATTCCATGTATGGCTTTGTGGGTGATACAAAGCAGCTTGAACGTGGATCTTCTGGCAACCGGTAACCAATGCAGGGCTTTCAAGGCAGGGGAGATGTGGTCTCGCGGTTTGATATGCAAGAGAAGTCTGGCAGCCGAGTTCTGAATCCGTTGTAGTCTTTTCATAGTCGTTAAAGGTGATCCGTGGTAGATGCTATTGGCATAAACGAGTTTTGACAGAACAAGGGAGATGGTATCTTGGACCTTGTGTGGGAATCCCAAATGGGGGAAGATTCCTCTGATGTGTTTATCTGTGTGTATATATATATATATATATATATATATATATATATATATATATATATATATATATATATATATATATATATATATACATATATATATTATTAGATACAGATCCACTCCAGACAAGGAAATGAAAAGACGGCACACCAAGTGAATTTCTCGCACAGATCTTTATGTGCAAGAGAACGACGCGTTTCAGCAATAAGCCTTTGTCAAGTTTTTTGTTTAGTGCTCAATCCCCCATAGAAATAACGTGGATAAACAAAGAACATGGAAAACAGACTATCGAAAAAGACTTACATATACAGAGGTCATGAAATATAAAAAATAAAAATTGCACGTGCATGATATTTTACAATTAATAATGACCTATAGACATATGTATGTACAATACTGAATAATCAGAATTCTTTCATTCAGATAATTTCATTCCATGTGATGATTTAACATGAGTTCCGTTACGCCACGACAGGTGTTAGAATAACCCAAAGTGTAATTGAATATTGAATTTTAAAAACGGCACTTACACAACAATGCAGATAGTTACGTCAACAAACAAAACTTCAATAGAAGTTACAGAAAGGCCACATCCATAAGTTATAGGGGCAGATCCTGCTGCTCAGAGAATAATAAGGGAGATTCCTTAGAATTGTCAAGGAGTGGAAAAAGGAACTACATACGGGGCAAATGCCCCACATACATCTAAACTCTCAATCAAATAGGTTGATAGTATAATGCTCCACAGTTATAATAAACATATAGGAGCAACCAGACGTTGAGCCATGTAGAACCTTAAAAATCATAAGACAATCAAGGACAAATGTCCAACCATCCAGACTGTAACATACTGCAATTAAAAAGAAGTGCCTAAAAATATGTCATAAATGGAGAGTGAAACCAAAAACTAAGTGAAATAGAAAATAAGGGGCCTATATACAATCAGTCAGATGAGTGGGAAAATGGCAAGTTAACATCCTATTCAGTTTATGTGAGTTGTCAATTCTTCACTAGTGTTCAAACCAAAAGGAATACGGGTATTTAGATCGATGATATATCTTGATTCTAGTACTCGTAATTGCTTCTCTCTATCTCCCCCTCAGGTTTGTTTCAAAATACAATCAATTCCCACAATCTTAAGATGATACTTATTGCTATCATGTTTGGCCTGGAAATGCCGGGCCACGGGGTAATTCAGGTCATTGTTGGTGAAAGCACGAAGATGTTGTAATATTCGCTGTTTTAATGGTAGTTTGGTGCTCCCAATATACCGGAGCCCACAGGGACATTCTAATAGGTATACCGTGAACTCAGTATTACAAGTGATAAACTTGCGAATATATCTGACATTGCCATCACTTGTAGTGTAACTTTTATGACTTTTGCCATTGTTACATGCTTTGCAGGACCCACAAGGGTAGTAGCCCTCCAATTTTTTATTCAACCAATTAGGAGGTGGTGTGGGTTCCTGATAACTATGTACTAGGGAATCCCTTAGAGATCTTGGTCGTCGATATGTGACCTGGGGAGTGGCTCCAATAGAACTGCCTATTATGGGATCAGTGAGTAAGAGATTCCAATGTTTTCTTAGAAGACGCTTTATATGTAAAGATCTTTTATTATATGTGGTAATCATCCTAGGTCGATTGTCACTACTTTGCGTCTTACCCCTTTTGTTCTTAAAGAGGATATCAGTTTGTTTTACCCCTTCCAGTTTTTTACTCGCCTGATACAGTATTTTATTAGAGTAACCTCGCTGTGCAAATCTATCCTTGATGTTAATTTGTTCCTTACGATATGACTCATCATCACTACAGGTACGGCGGGCTCTAATGAGCTCACCATATGGTATGCTATTGATGAGGGTTGCTGGATGGTGGCTTGCAGCATGTAATGTGCTGTTACCTGCTGTCTTTTTTCGGTACAGGGAAGTTTGTATTTTGTTATCTTCAATTTTAATTGCCACATCCAGGAATTCACAATGTGAATTACTGATAGTGCAGGTGAAACTGAGATTAAGTTCGTTGATCTCCAGAGTATTGATAAATTCCCTGGCACTGTGTTCATCACCATCCCAAATAAGGAACAGATCATCAATATATCTGATCCAAATTGGGATGTGTTCGGTGAATCTATCGTTTTGTTCTGTCCAAACTACTTGCTCCTCCCACCAGCCCAGAAAGAGATTCGCTAGGCTGGGGGCGAAGCAAGTGCCCATCGCTACACCTGACTTTTGCCTATATACCGTATCCTCGAACAAAAAGATGTTCTGCTCCATACAGAACAGTATCATAGCTCCTAGCATATTGGTATGATCCAATAATGATAGTGATCTCCCTTTCAGAAAGTACATACACGCTTCTACACCTTTCCTCTGGTCGATACATGTGTAAAGAGAACACACATCCAAAGATATCATAAGGAAAGTGCTCTCCCATTTGATATCATGTATCCTTTTAGGAAATCAGTGCTGTCACGACAGTATGACCTGAGGTTGGTCACGATGGGTGCTAGAAAGGAATCAAGGAAGATTGAAGTATTCTCAAGGAGTACCCCATTAGATGACACAATGGGTCTCCTGGTGGTCTAGTGGGATGTTTATGTATTTTCGGCAGTAGGTACAAACAGGGTATACGGGGATGATCATTTTTCAAGAAGAAGTATTCATCATAATTCATTAAGCATTTTATCCACCAATCTTTAAGCATTCCATGATATACATTTATGGTATCTCTGTACAAGTTCCATGAAATTTGTTCATAACAGGATCCGTCACTTAGCTGGCTGAGGGCTTCATTTCTATAGTATTCTGCATCCATCAGAACAATATTGCCCCCCTTGTCACTGGGCTTTATCATTATGCTGGAATCTTCAGTTAATTTTTTGAGGGCAGCACGTTGTTTCTGTGTCAAATTATCCCTGCTTCTCATTTTATGATCGTTCCGCATCAGTGTCAATTCATGAATTATCACAGAATTAAAGGCCTCAATGTTATCATGGGGGACATTCGGATGGAACCTTGATTTGGGTTTGAAGCCACTGTTCATAGATTCATCCACTGTGAAACCTATTTGTCTCAGTATTTCACTTGTGTCCTGTTGTTGCCCTTCACTAGGAGAATCATCTTCTAATGATTGTAAGGTCAGGATGGAATCAATGTCTTGCAGCGTGAAAGGAGATGAAATTTCCAATCTGTCGTTATTTTGTCCTCCTCTGTTGTCAACTATATCAGTTGAAGTATTTAATATTTTGTGTAATTTCATCAGTTTTAATTTCCTTACGTAACGGAATAAATCAATTCGAGCATCAACGTAGTTCATATCTTGTGTTGGGCAGAATGATAGACCCAATCTCAGTAGAGACTCCTCTTCATTGGTCAATGTCCTTGCCGATAGGTTGATGACAGTTTTTTCATCCACCACACTCTGATTCTTTGAATGACACATCCTATAATTTTTTGTGCGCCCGCCGTGTCTTTGTTTCACTCTGAATGTTCGTTTGAGCCTCTTGCTTTTCCTTTGCCTCGCCCTCTTCCTCGTCCTCTTCCGCGTCCCTTCTTCTCGGTTGGTCCCTGTGCCTTTGAATCCTTTTTCTCTTTTTTCTTTTTCAATATTTGGAACTCGTGTAGGAAAGTGAGAGGGCGTGAGCCTAAAGGGACCGCCTGGCGATCAGAGTCTGAGCTGACATCAGAGCTAGAGTCGGTGGTTACCGCTTCCTGTTGTATCTGCTGTTGGATAACTCGGACGTCTCTTTGTGCCCAATCGAATCTTTTTGCGTAGGTCAGTATTCGGCCTTTTTGTCTCGCAAGAATTTGCGTTGTTTTTTTATTTTGATGGTGTCCTCATAGGATTTAAGACGGACTTCCAGACCTTTCAGGAAATTAATCACAACACTTTCTGATTTGTGTTTATCCAAATCTTCTTTTACCTTGGCTAATTCCAGGCGTGTTTGATCCAAATCAATTTGGGCATACTTGATCAGCATTTCAAGCATCCCCTTGCATGTTTTGGCGATATATTGTGCCCATTCATTTAGAAGATCCGGATTGGGGTTTTCGTAGGTGGGTACAATAGAAATCCTAAGCCCTCTTGGGACTCGACCTACTTCCACATAGTTGGTAAGAGAAGTAACCTCCCACCATTTATTTATTTCATGCCTGGATAATTTCTCCAACGTAGCCAAAATATGTGATAGAGATGATTCCTGTGTGGTTGAGACAATTGTTGATTTTAAAATCCGTTCAGTTGGATTTAACTCTTCATTGAAAAGGGAGATAGCGATAGCTTGCCTTTCCTTTTCCCATTCATTCATAGTCATTAGATTGTATTGACCCCAATACAAACGTGTGTTTCACTCGACACGAGTGCCTTGATTGTACCCGTGATGCATTTGCCCCAGATCAAAGATATTTAGATATCGCAAATGAATTTGCAAATAATGTTTAACACTGCTAGTGCGAGAGACACCGGCTTCTTAGCAAAAATATAGTTCTACGACGTACTATATAATTAGCGAAAACCCCATGTAAGCTCCTTACCGGAATCAGCAGCCCTCGACGCTGTGAGTCTGTAATACGCAGTTCAATCGTTTATACAGCCTAGGTTCTCGTCGGGCTGTATTGTTGCCAATTCTCGATCACCTTTAGGTAACGGCCATATTGCACAGACTCAATTGTGCGCGTCCACTTTCCTTATGATATCTTTGGATGTGTGTTCTCTTTACACATGTATCGACCAGAGGAAAGGTGTAGAAGCGTGTATGTACTTTCTGAAAGGGAGATCACTATCATTATTGGATCATACCAATATGCTAGGAGCTATGATACTGTTCTGTATGGAGCAGAACATCTTTTTGTTCGAGGATACGGTATATAGGCAAAAGTCAGGTGTAGCGATGGGCACTTGCTTCGCCCCCAGCCTAGCGAATCTCTTTCAGGGCTGGTGGGAGGAGCAAGTAGTTTGGACAGAACAAAACGATAGATTCACCGAACACATCCCAATTTGGATCAGATATATTGATGATCTGTTCCTTATTTGGGATGGTGATGAACACAGTGCCAGGGAATTTATCAATACTCTGGAGATCAACGAACTTAATCTCAGTTTCACCTGCACTATCAGTAATTCACATTGTAAATTCCTGGATGTGGCAATTAAAATTGAAGATAACAAAATACAAACTTCCCTGTACCGAAAAAAGACAGCAGGTAAAAGCACATTACATGCTGCAAGCCACCATCCAGCAACCCTCATCAATAGCATACCATATGGTGAGCTCATTAGAGCCCGCCGTACCTGTAGTGATGATGAGTCATATCGTAAGGAACAAATTAACATCAAGGATAGATTTGCAAGGCGAGGTTACTCTAATAAAATACTGTATCAGGCGAGTAAAAAACTGGAAGGGGTAAAACAAACTGATATCCTCTTAAAGAACAAAAGGGGTAAGACGCAAAGTAGTGACAATCGACCTAGGATGATTACCACATATAATAAAAGATCTTTACATATAAAGCGTCTTCTAAGAAAACATTGGAATCTCTTACTCACTGATCACATAATAGGCAGTTGTATTGGAGCCACTCCCCAGGTCACATATCGACGACCAAGATCTCTAAGGGATTCCCTAGTACATAGTTATCAGGAACCCACACCACCTCCTAATTGGTTGAATAAAAAATTGGAGGGCTACTACCCTTGTGGGTCCTGCAAAGCATGTAACAATGGCAAAAGTCATAAAAGTTACACTACAAGTGATGGCAATGTCAGATATATTCGCAAGTTTATCACTTGTAATACTGAGTTCACGGTATACCTATTAGAATGTCCCTGTGGGCTCCGGTATATTGGGAGCACCAAACTACCATTAAAACAGCGAATATTACAACATCTTCGTGCTATCACCAACAATGACCTGAATTACCCCGTGGCCCGGCATTTCCAGGCCAAACATGATAGCAATAAGTATCATCTTAAGATTGTGGGAATTGATTGTATTTTGAAACAAACCCGAGGGGAGATAGAGAGAAGCAATTACGAGTACTAGAATCAAGATATATCATCGATCTAAATACCCGTATTCCTTTTGGTTTGAACACTAGTGAAGAATTGACAACTCACATAAACTGAATAGGATGTTAACTTGCCATTTTCCCACTCATCTGACTGATTGTATATAGGCCCCTTATTTTCTATTTCACTTAGTTTTTGGTTTCACTCTCCATTTATGACATATTTTTAGGCACTTCTTTTTAATTGCAGTATGTTACAGTCTGGATGGTTGGACATTTGTCCTTGATTGTCTTATGATTTTTAAGGTTCTACATGGCTCAACGTCTGGTTGCTCCTATATGTTTATTATAACTGTGGAGCATTATACTATCAACCAGGGGCGGTGCGTCCATTGGGGCGTTGGGGCGTTGCCCCCCAGCCCGTGCCCGCAGCTAAGTTCAGAGACGCCGCCGTCACCGAGGGAGAACTGAGTCTGACAATCATGTCAGTCAGCATGACGTCGGACCGCCCACCCCCTTCAGAGTCTGAAGGGGGTGGGCGGTCCGGCGTCATGTTGACTGACGTGCATTGTCAGACCGGCCAGGGACAGGCAGCAGCACAAGTGCGCATGAATGGGGCAGGTGAGCGAATTTTTCGCCCGTGCCCAATCATGCGCACTTGTGTTTCCACTGGCTTGCGCATGCCCATTAGGAGCCCTCGGTCTCCTAATGGGCAGGCGGCGGGCGAAGAGTAACCGTGCCCTCAGCCAATCCTGGCGCTGCAGCAGCGCCAGGATTGGCTGAGGTTGCCACTCCACTCCTGTTCCTGTTTGAAGAGGCGCCATTGCCAACGCGGACCAGGAGCAGAGGCGGTCAGGTAAGTTTTCTAAATTTTTTATTCTCCCTCGGCCCCCCACCCCCGCGCGACCCCCCCGCAAGTACTGCGAGCCGCGGCTGTCGCTGATGTCCCCTTTCCAAGGGTGAACTATTTGTTTTAATTGTTTGTTGGTTTTCTCTTGGAATTTGTATTTTTTATGCTTGTTTGTCTTTTAATTGCAAAAGACATCTGCTTCCTGTATAGCTGCGGCACTGGTTACTGTACACTGTGGTATGACAGTCTCTTGGTGGCCGCACCAGGGCTGCAGGCTCATGGCGCTGAGTGTTGTAGCACACCACAGAGAGCTGTAGTGAGAGCTCACCCACCAAAGACAGTGGGCAAGAAAGACAGTCTCTTAACTAAAGTTTTCAAGCCTGCCGGCTTTTTGGACGTGTGTGAAATGCAGCCTCTTTCTGTGGTACGTAGCTGTGCTACTCCCTTTGATTTGTGGGTATTTTGGTACATCAGATCCACTCCAAGAATGGTGCAGTTGGGGAATAATGTTCGAGTGTGAGCTTGGTGCTAGCTGTGTACCGGGATCCATGTTACCTCTGCTCTGTGGCAACCATTCCGTTGTCACTGCCCCTTCGCTCTGATGCCATCTCCTTCGCCATGTGGTCAGAAAGACTTCCGATCACACGTGGCGGGGATGCCACTGCTGACAATCATAAAGTTGTACTTTGCTTGGCAGGTTTTGGGTACAGAAGGCTGGAAGTATGTTTTGTTGTTGACAGTGCAATCCTAATGTAATGTGGACGCCATTACAGCGTCTTATTAGGTTATTAAAAAGTTTTCTCTAGGTTTGTAAGAAATCTAGTATAGAACTTGAGCACATCAGTCATCGCTCTCAACACGTTCTTGGAAAGTGCTGCTCTTGGTGTCAGTCGGAAATGTGCACTATCAGACTGTATGTCAAGTAGTGCATGTACTCTCCTACGGCTGTCATGGACCATTCTGATAGGATTATTTCCGGTTAGGAATGGTAAAGAGCTGGCTTGCTGTGGCGCTCGGTATTTCCTTCACCGGGTCTTCTCCTCGTCCTACTCCTTCCTTCAAACCACATATACCACATATTGTTTGAAACATGTTCAGTCTGTTTAAACCAGCTGTGACAATATCGAGGCAGCAGCACTGTTTGCACAGCAGCACCCCTGGCACTGTGTGTGTGTGTGGAGGGGGTCAGTACCCTCTTGTTGTTTATTTGTCATGTGAATGGGAAGCATAAACCACAAGAAAACGATGTGGTTGCTAGCACCCACAGCTAAGATATTTCACTGCACAACATACTCCGCCTAGATCTGCCTTTTCGCCACCTACTCCTGTCGATGCGTTCATGTTTACAGATAGGACCAAAAGCGTGACGTACAATGATACCCCCTCCCGTTTTCAGAATGTGAAGGAAGGCCCTATAGCTTTCCGTAGCGCACACATCATCATTGGTCTTGTGCTAAATGGGACCGCTCTTAAGTTGGCACAGACTGCGGAAAGTGGTTTGAGATGATGAATCTATCTGATTGATTCACTGCAGAATTTTAGAACAAAAATGGACCTTGTCAGAGCGAATCGCAAAGTTTTGTAAAAGTTCCATAACCAAGTATTTTGGTCTAATAAAATTGTCACGGAGTTCTAATTAAAGTAGCGAATGAATGCTCATTACTGCACGTTTACGGATCAATATTCGAGAGTGAGCAGTCTTCATGCTGATGATGTATAAATCAGACTGTGGCAAATAACCGAATGTGTTCTCATTATTACAATTTGCTAATGGTGGTGATAATGAAAAGAGCTTCAATTTTCAGTGGCCTCCTGTATTATTGAGATTATGTGGGGTTCCCTTTGTGGTTAGTGGAGGTGGGGGAGCAGAAACCAGTGCTTGACTGTTTGAATTGCCTGGATGCATGTGTGCCTTGCCAGTGTCGAGGTGTGTGTTTAAATCACTGCAGTGATGTTGACAATTACATAAGCACCTCTCCAGATGATACATGCCCCCTTGCATGTTTGCTTTTTGAGAGTATGCCCCCATCCCCCATGTATTTCTGCAGTAGAGATCACAGGGGTGACCTTAGTAGGACCTGCGGGGTGTGGAGGGGCCGGGCCGGGGACTGGACGGGGTCATCAGACCTCTGAGTGGTTGGCACCTTCCTGCTTTCTCAAATTTGCTTGAAAATGCACCATTTGCCCACGCTTTTTTAAAAATTTCCGAACCCCCCCCCCCCCGTAGGTGGTTCAGGCTCGCTCGCTCGCCGCGGTGAAGGGCGACAATTGTTTTACGCCCCACCAGTTTCAAATGTCACCAGCCGCCCCTGCTATCAACCTATTTGATTGAGAGTTTAGATGTATGTGGGGCATTTGCCCCGTATGTAGTTCCTTTTTCCACTCCTTGACAATTCTAAGGAATCTCCCTTATTATTCTCTGAGCAGCAGGATCTGCCCCTATAACTTATGGATGTGGCCTTTCTGTAACTCCTATTGAAGTTTTGTTCGTTGATGTAACTATCTGCATTGTTGTGTAAGTGCCATTTTAAAAATTCAATATTCAATTGCACTTTGGGTTATTCTAACACCTGTCGTGGCGTAACGGAACTCATGTTAAATCATCACATGGAATGAAATTATCTGAATGAAAGAATTCTGATTATTCAGTATTGTACATACATATGTCTATAGGTCATTATTAATTGTAAAATATCATGCGCGTGCAATTTTTATTTTTTATATTTCATGACCTCTGTATATGTAAGTCTTTTTTCGATAGTCTGTTTTCCATGTTCTTTGTTTATCCACGTTATTTCTATGGGGGATTGAGCACTAAACAAAAAAACTTGACAAAGGCTTATTGCTGAAACGCGTCGTTCTCTTGCACATAAAGATCTGTGCGAGAAATTGACTTGGTGTGCCGTCTTTTCATTTCCTTGTCTGGAGTGGATCTGTATCTAATAATTGCTGATGGTGGTTGCTTCCATCGACGGCCCCGGGTTGCGAGGCCAGAGGCGGCATGAAAGCAACTCTGTTTTTCATTGGCTTTTGCCATTTTACAGCTCGGCAGGGATAGCACTGTGCTAATCCTATGCTTAGAGACTTTGCTGTAAAAATGCCAAAAGACTTTGTCCCTTTCTATCTCGGCGTGGATAGCACTGCGCTAATCCTATGCTTAAAAACTTTGATAGAAAAGCAGACATTTGAGGTGAGCAAATTTAGAGTGTCGCTGGTGTTGAGAGTGCTCTTACTGGAGCTGCTTTCCACCTAAACTTGAGAACTACCCAGAGTTCTCTGCTTCTGTTTTTGCATAATTTATTCATCACTCTATGCCTGAAAGGGTTTTGTTTTGACTTATACTGGGTGCTCCCTTGTGTCTGGACAAAGCTATACCTCTCTGAAGAGCTCTAACGAGAGCGAAACACGTGTCAGTGGTTGCTTTTATTCATTTCAGGTTGGCTTGGGTGGTATTTTACCAATCCAAAGCTGTAATACTGTGCCTGGAGTGGTAAAAGGCTTTTGCCATTTTACAGCTCGGTAGGGATAGCACTGTGCTAATCCTATGCTTAAAGACTTTGCTGTAAAAATGCCAAAAGACTTTGTCCCTTTCTATCTCGGCGTGGATAGCACTGCGCTAATCCTATGCTTAAAAACTTTGATAGAAAAGCAGACATTTGAGGTGAGCAAATTTAGAGTGTCGCTGGTGTTGAGAGTGCTCTTACTGGAGCTGCTTTCCACCTAAACTTGAGAACTACCCAGAGTTCTCTGCTTCTGTTTTTGCATAATTTATTCGTCACTCTATGCCTGAAAGGGTTTTGTTTTGACTTATACTGGGTGCTCCCTTGTGTCTGGACAAAGCTATACCTCTCTGAAGAGCTCTAACGAGAGCAAAACACGTGTCAGTGGTTGCTTTTATTCATTTCAGGTTGGCTTGGGTGGTATTTTACCAATCCAAAGCTGTAATACTGTGCCTGGAGTGGTAAAAGGCTTTTGCCATTTTACAGCTCGGCAGGGATAGCACTGTGCTAATCCTATGCTTAAAGACTTTGCTGTAAAAATGCCAAAAGACTTTGTCCCTTTCTATCTCGGCGTGGATAGCACTGCGCTAATCCTATGCTTAAAAACTTTGATAGAAAAGCAGACATTGGAGGTGAGCAAATTTAGAGTGTCGCAGGTGTTGAGAGTGCTCTTACTGGAGCTGCTTTCCACCTAAACTTGAGAACTACCCAGAGTTCTCTGCTTCTGTTTTTGCAAAATTTATTCATCACTCTATGCCTGAAAGGGTTTTGTTTTGACTTATACTGGGTGCTCCCTTGTGTCTGGACAAAGCTATACCTCTCTGAAGAGCTCTAACGAGAGCGAAATACGTGTCAGTGGTTGCTTTTATTAATTTCAGGTTGGCTTGGGTGGTATTTTACCAATCCAAAGCTGTAATACTGTGCCTGGAGTGGTAAAAGGCTTTTGCCATTTTACAGCTCGGCAGGGATAGCACTGTGCTAATCCTATGCTTAAAGACTTTGCTGTAAAAATGCCAAAAGACTTTGTCCCTTTCTATCTCGGCGTGGATAGCACTGCGCTAATCCTATGCTTAAAAACTTTGATAGAAAAGCAGACATTTGAGGTGAGCAAATTTAGAGTGTCGCTGGTGTTGAGAGTGCTCTTACTGGAGCTGCTTTCCACCTAAACTTGAGAACTACCCAGAGTTCTCTGCTTCTGTTTTTGCATAATTTATTCGTCACTCTATGCCTGAAAGGGTTTTGTTTTGACTTATACTGGGTGCTCCCTTGTGTCTGGACAAAGCTATACCTCTCTGAAGAGCTCTAACGAGAGCGAAACACGTGTCAGTGGTTGCTTTTATTCATTTCAGGTTGGCTTGGGTGGTATTTTACCAATCCAAAGCTGTAATACTGTGCCTGGAGTGGTAAAAGGCTTTTGCCATTTTACAGCTCGGCAGGGATAGCACTGTGCTAATCCTATGCTTAAAGACTTTGCTGTAAAAATACCAAAAGACTTTGGGGCATATTAGCAAGGGCACTATCGCCGCTTTAGCGGCACTTTTTGCCGCTAAAGCGGCGATATTTATATCGCCCTATCAGCAAACTGTCTCTAACAGCAGTTAGCGACAGTTTGCGGGCATTAGCGCCCGTTTTTACCGCTTTGCATGTCAGCGATATTTATCGCTAATGACATGCAAAGTGGGCGTTCCCGACGAACAAACCTGGGAAACACTCGCTAACAGGCCTATCGCCTATTAGCAAGGTGGGCCATGGCCCCAGTTAGCGACGTGAAAAGTCGCGCTAACCGGGGTCATCGCCATTTATTTAACACCTGCAATTAGCAGGTGTTAGCCATACCTAACATGGGGGTGGATTATGCTGATACGACCACAGGGTCGTATCAGCAAGGTGTTCTCCTTCTCCATGCAACATCGCTGGTTTTTCAGCGATGTTGGCCCATTACCCCCGCTATCGCTGGAATATTCATCGCCATAGCGCTAATCGTTGCTAATACAGCGTTAGCGTGGCGATATATTCCAGCGATAGCCGGCGATAAAAAAATCACGCTAAGCAGGGTTAGCGATGATTATCGCCTCTTCTTGCTAATATGCCCCTTTGTCCCTTTCTATCTCGGCGTGGATAGCACTGCGCTAATCCTATGCTTAAAAACTTTGATAGAAAAGCAGACATTTGAGGTGAGCAAATTTAGAGTGTCGCTGGTGTTGAGAGTGCTCTAACTGGAGCTACTTTCCACATAAACTTGAGATCTACCCAGAGTTCTCTGCTTCTGTTTTTGCATATATATATATATATATATATTCACTGAAAAAACCATAGGTTTCAGGCACGTTATAGTTAGAAATTAGCATTTAAAAACCTTTGAAATTCACTGAAAAAACCATAGGTTTCAAACACGTTATAGTTAGAAATTAGCATTTAAAAAACCTTTGAAATTCACTGAAAAAACCATAGGTTTTAGGGACAGTTATAGTTAGTTGGACATTGCACTCGTACAAAACCCGTGAAATTCCCCTGTTATAGTTAGTTCAGCTAACTATAACTCGCGCCCCGCAATGCACTGCTGATGACGTCACATATTACATCACTCATGACATGGTCAGTGACATCACTGATGACATCACTGATGACATCTCAAATGACATCACTGATGACATCATCCAGTGACTGTGTGTTTCTGTAAAGTTTAAATATGTTTAATATATATAGGGAAAGGCGTATTGAAGAATGAGTGGATGTATAAGTGTCTGAATGGATGATTTAGTACGTGAGTGACTGACTCTACAAGTGAGTGATTAAACGTATCTTACTGAATGCATGGGTTAGTGACTAAACTGTGTGAATGTCTGTATCCGTCTGTTTGTTGGTGTGTAAGTGGATGCATGGATTTGCGAATAGCTACATGAGTGTCTATATGGGTTATTGATTGGTTCTCTGAGTATCTGTATGGCTGCCTGAGTGTTTGTGTGGGTGGGGTGTGTGTGACTCTATACATAGATGTGTGAGTGGGTGATTCACTGGGTGCATGATTTCAAGAGTGCATCTGTGATGGACTGCTTGGGTGAGTGAGTGTGTGTATGGGTGTGTTAGTGAGTGAATGTATATCTCAGTGGTACATGTGCGAGTAACTACATATGTAAAAGGCAGTATATATGTGTGTTAGAGTATTTAAATGGCTATAAGTGAGAGTGTGTTATTGTGAGAGTGGCTGTATGGATGCGTGTGTGCTTGTATCAGTTATTGTATAAGAGCGTAAGAATGTGCTAGTATTTGTATGAGTAAGTGAGCTGGTGTGTGTATAACTGTATAGGTGAGTAAATGGGTGTGTGATTAATGTTTTGCATGACTGACTAGGTGTGTGAGTACCTCTATGGATGAGTGGCGGTGTGTGAGTGTTTATATAGGTGTATGAGTGCATATGATAGTCCTGTACTGAGTGACTGTAAGTATGAGTGACTGTACAGGTGAGTGAGTGGATGTGTGTGTAGACCTAAGAATCAGTGAGTGGGTATGTAGTTTTTGGTGTTGGAGTGTCTATGGTTTTGAGAATGGCAGTCTGTAATTTAGAGTGGGTGTATCAAAAGTTATATTAGGGTGTGAGAAGATGCATGAAATTATCACATGGATGATGTCATGAGTGATGTCATTTGAGATGTCATCAGTGATGTCATCAGTGATGTCACTGACCATGTCATGAGTGATGTAATATGTGACATCATCAGCAGTGCATTGCGGGGCGCGAGTTATAGTTAGCTGAACTAACTATAACAGGGGAATTTCACGGGTTTTGTACGAGTGCAATGTCCAACTAACTATAACTGTCCCTAAAACCTATGGTTTTTTCAGTGAATTTCAAAGGTTTTTTAAATGCTAATTTCTAACTATAACGTGTTTGAAACCTATGGTTTTTTCAGTGAATTTCAAAGGTTTTTTAAATGCTAATTTCTAACTATAACGTGCCTGAAACCTATGGTTTTTTCAGTGAATTTCAAAGGTTTTTTAAATGCTAATTTCTAACTATAACGTGCCTGAAACCTATGGTTTTTTCAGTGAATTTCAAAGGTTTTTTAAATGCTAATTTCTAACTATAACGTGCCTGAAACCTATGGTTTTTTCAGTGAATTTCAAAGGTTTTTTAAATGCTAATTTCTAACTATAACGTGCCTGAAAACTATGATTTTTTAAGTGAATTTCAAAGGTTTTTTAAATGCTAGTTTCTAACTATGCCAACAGAGGTAGGACATGTGAAGAAAGAAGAAAAAACGCACAGAAAGAAGCAAAAGATGTGCAGCAAGAACCAACAGAGGAGCAGAAAGAGGCCTTGTTGCAAAATCATCCTGTGCCCACAACTTTTTCAGACGGGTACTGGTGGTAACTGACTCTGACTAACCAGAGCCAGTGCGCGTTTGCACAGTGGTGAAGGGAGGGGGGGCCTGAGGTGACATGTGTACAAACGCGCCCCGTGGCGCGATTTAAGTTGCGGGATTAAGTCCCCTTGAATCCTGAGGGTCCCTGGGGCCCAACTAGCCCCCCAAGTACCTACAGTTAGGACCACAGACCTGAGTTGCAGAGAGGCGTTCCGAGGCCACGCACCTTTTTTCACCTCTCTGCAACGCACCTCTGTTGTGCTTACTGAAGGTACCTGGTGGGCTAGTTGGCCCCCAGGATTCAAAGGGAATTAACTCCCCAACTTAAAACGCACCACAGGGCGTGTTTGCGCACATGTCTCCTGAGGCCCCGCCCCTCCCTTCACCACTGTGCAAACGCGCCCCGTGGCGCGTTTTAAGTTGGGGGATTAGGTCACCTTGAATCCTGAGAGTCCCTGGGGCCCAACCAGCCCACCAGGTACTTCCAGTAAGCACCACAGGCCTGCGTTGCAATGCCTGTAACAAATTGTGCAGTTGTGTTTAGGTAGTGAAGAGGGTCGTGCTGGGGGTAGTGTTTTAGGGTTTAGGGTAGTGCAGTGGTGTTTGTGTAGTGTAGGGGGTCATGCTGGGGGTAGATTTAGGGTTTAGGGTAGTGCAGTGGTGTTTGGGTAGTGTAGGGAGTCGTGCTGGGGGAGTGTTTTAGGGTTTAGGGTAGTGCAGTGGTGTTTGGGTAGTGTAGGGGATACTGCTGGGGGTAGTGTTTTAGGGTTTAGGGTAGTGCAATGGTGTTTGGGTAGTGTAGGGGGTACTGCTGGGGGTAGTGTTTTAGGGTTTAGGGTAGTGCAGTGGTGTTTGGGTAGCATAGGGGGTACTGCTGGGGTAGTGTTTTATGGTTTAGGGTAGTGCAGTGGTGTTTGGGTAGTGTAGGGGTTCGTGCTGGGGGTAGTTTTTAGGGTTTAGGGTAGTGCAGTGGTGTTTGTGTAGTGTAGGAGGTCGTGTTTTAGGGTTTAGGGTAGTGCAGTGGTCTTTGGGTAGTGTAGGGAGTCGTGCGGGGGTATTGTTTTAGAGTTTAGGGTAGTGCAGTGGTCTTTGGGTAGTGTAGGGGGTTGTGCAGGGGTAGTGTTTTAGGGATTAGGGTAGTGCATTGGTATTTGGGTAGTGTAGGGGGTCATGCGGGGGTAGTATTTTAGGGTTTAGGGCAGTGCAGTGGTGTTTAGGTAGTGTAGGGGGTCGTGCTGGGGGAGTGTTTTAGGGTTTAGGGCAGTGCAGTGGTGTTCAGGTAGTGTAGGGGGTCGTGCTGGGGGGAGTGTTTTAGGGTTTAGGGCAGTGCAGTTGTGTTCGGGTAATGTAGGGGGTCGTGCTGGGGGGAGTATTTTAGGGTTTAGGGTAGTGCAGTGGTGTTTGGGTAGTGTAGGGGGTCATGCTGGGGGTGGTGTTTCAGGGTTTGGGGCAGTGCAGTGGTGTTCGAGCAGTAAAGGGGGTCATGCTGGGGGTGGTGTTTCAGGGTTTAGGGCAGTGCAGTGGTGTTCGGGCAGTGTAGGGGGTCATGCTGAGGGTGGTGTTTCAGGGTTTAGGGCAGTGCAGTGGTGTTTGGGCAGTGTAGGGGGTCGTGCTGGGGCTGGTGTTTCAGGGTTTAGGGCAGTGCAGTGGTGTTCGGGCAGTGTAGGGGGTCGTGCTGGGGGTGGTGTTTCAGGGTTTTGGGCAGAGCAGTGGTGTTCGGGCAGAGTAGGGGTCATGCTGGGGGTGGTGTTTCAGGGTTTAGGGCAGTGCAGTGGTGTTCGGGCAGTGTAGGGGTCTTGCTTGGGGTGGTGTTTCAGGGTTTAGGGCAGTGCAGTGGTGTTCGGGCAGTGTAGGGGGTCTTGCTGGGGGTGGTGTTTCAGGGTTTAGGGCAGTGGTGTTCGGGCAGTGTAGGGGGTCTTGCTGGGGGTGATGTTTCAGGGTTTAGGGCAGTGCAGTGGTGTTCGGGCAGTGTAGGGGGTCTTGCTGGGGGTAGTGTTTCAGGGTTTAGGGCGGTGCAGTGGTGTTCGTGCAGTGTAGGGGGTCGTGCTGGGGGTGGTGTTTCAGGGTTTAGGGCAGTGCAGTAGTGTTCGGGCAGTATAGGGGGTCGTGCTGGGGATGGTGTTTCTGGGTTTAGGGCAGTGCAGTAGTGTTCGAGCAGTGTAGGGGTTGTGCAGGGGTGGTGTTTCAGGGTTTAGTGCAGTGGTGTTCGGGCAGTGTAGGGGGTCGCGCTGGGGGTGGTGTTTCAGGGTTTAGGGCAGTGCAGTGGTGTTCGGGCAGTGTAGGTGTTGTGCAGGGGCTGGTGTTTCAGGGTTCAGGGCAGTGCAGTGGTGTTCAGGCAGTGTAGGGGGTCATGCTGAGGCTGGTGTTTCACGGTTTAGGGCAGTGGTGTTCGGGCAGTGTAGGGGGTCGTGCTGGGGCTGGTGTTTCAGGGTTTAGGGCAGTGCAGTGGTGTTCAGGCAGTGTAGGCGGTCGTGCTGGGGCTGGTGTTTCAGGGTTTAGGGCAGTGCAGTGGTGTTCGGGCAGTGTAGGGGGTCATGCTGGGGCTGGTGTTTCAGGGTTTAGGGCAGTGCAGTGGTGCTCGGGCAGTGTAGGGGTCGTGCTGGGGGTGATGTTTCAGGGTTTAGGGTAGTGCAGTGGTGTTCGGGCAGTGTAGGGGGTCGTGCAGGGGCTGTTGTTTCAAGGTTTAGGGCAGTGCAGTGGTGTTCGGGCAGTGTAGGGGGTCGTGCTGGGGGTGGTGTTTCAGGGTTTAGGTCAGTGGTGTTCGGGCAGTGTAGGGGGTCTTGCTGGGGGTGATGTTTCAGGGTTTAGGGCAGTGCAGTGGTGTTCGGGCAGTGTAGGGGGTCTTGCTGGGGGTAGTGTTTCAGGGTTTAGGGCAGTGCAGTGGTGTTCGGGCAGTGTAGGGGGTCATGCTGGGGGTGGTGTTTCAGGGTTTAGGGCAGTGCAGTGGTGTTCGGGCAGTGTAGGGGGTCGTGAAGGGGGTGGTGTTTCAGGGTTTAGGGCAGTGCAGTGGTGTTCGGGCAGTGTAGGGGGTCGTGCTAGGGGTGGTGTTTCAGGGTTTAGGGCAGTGCAGTGGTGTTCGGGCAGTGTAGGGGGTCGTGCAGGGGCTGGTGTTTCAGGGTTTAGGGCAGTGCAGTGGTGTTCGGGCAGTGTAGGGGGTCGTGCTGGGGGTAGTGTTTTAGGGTTTAGGGTAGTGCAGTGGTGCTTGTGTAGTGTAGGGGGTCATGCTGGGGGTAGTGTTTTAGGGTTTAGGGTAGTGCAGTGGTGTTTGTGTAGTGTAGGGGGTCATGTTTTAGGGTAGTGCAGTGGTGTTTGGGTAGTGTAGGGGGTCGTGCTGGGGGTAGTGTTTTAGGATTTAGGTTAGTGCAGTGGTGTTTGGGTAGTGTAGGGGGTCGTGCTGGGGGTAGTGTTTTAGGGTTTAGGGTAGTGCAGTGGTGTTTGTGTAGTTTAGGGGGTCGTGCTGGGGGTAGTGTTTTAGGGTTTAGGGTAGTGCAGTGGTGCTTGTGTAGTGTAGGAGGTCGTGCTGGGGGTAGTGTTTTAAGGTTTAGGGTAGTGCAGTGGTGTTTGTGTAGTGTAGGGGGTCATGTTTTAGGGTAGTGCAGTGGTGTTTGGGTAGTGTAGGGGGTCGTGCTGGTGGTAGTGTTTTAGGATTTAGGTTAGTGCAGTGGTGTTTGGGTAGTGTAGGGGGTCGTGCTGGGGGTAGTGTTTTAGGGTTTAGGATAGTGCAGTGGTGCTTGTGTAGTGTAGGGGGTCGTGCTGGGGGTAGTGTTTTAGGGTTTAAGGTAGTGCAGTGGTGTTTTTGTAGTGTAGGGGGTCATGTTTTAAGATGCAATGCTCCAATACCTGACCAGTCTGCACTACATAAAACTGCAAAAACTAAAAATAAAAAGTGTTTTTTCACACTTTTGTCATTGGGCTATATGTGGGCTACATCTGGGTAATATTTGTGCTACATTTGGGCTCTTTTTTCACTGGTGGCCATCTTGGAAGACTTCTTTGTTATGAAGTTTCCTAATTTCTTCATTTACTGCAGTCTCCTCAGTAGGAAATGCTTTCAGTTTTTTACTTTGATTCCATCAAGAAGGCATTCAGATGTCTCACATCTGCCATAAATTCAGAATGTTAGCACTCTAGTTGCTCATTAGATCACTGGAGTAAAGCTACTGCTCACCAGGGAGTTAACTGGTAGTCTGCTGCTGGTATTGAAAGTGATTGTTTCAGTCTGCATGTCAGAATGTTCTAATGAAATAGAAGAGGATTTGAGATCTCACTTAAAACATGCCCTAATTTTTCTTTCTGCAGCACTAACCATAATTTCTATTTCAGAAAGAACCCCTCATTTTGTTCCTTTTTAAATTAAATGTTTTAAGTGTTACTGGTTTATTCCAATCAAGATGGCTTCAGGTGTGCCATACTTTTGTCATAAGTAAGGCTGTTAGCGCTCTAGTTGTTCTTTAGAACACTCTGGGAAGCTGCAGTAGAACACAAAGGCATCAACTGGCAGGCTGCTCCTGTTGAAATATAACAGGAAGATATTTGAGATCACACTTGAAATATGTCCTAATTTTTCTTTCTACAGCACTAACCATAATTTCTATGACAAAATGAACCCCATCATTTTGTTCTTTTTTAAATTAAATGTTTTAAGTGTTACCAGTTTATTCCAATCAAGATGGCTTCAGGTGTGCCATACTTTTGTCATAAGTAAGGCTGTTAGCACTCTAGTTGTTCTTTAGAACACTCTGGGAAGCTGCAGTAGAACACAAAGGCATCAACTGGCAGGCTGCTCCTGTTGAAATATAACAGGAAGATATTTGAGATCACACTTGAAACATGTCCTAATTTTTCTTTCTACAGCACTAACCATAATTTCTATGACAAAATGAACCCCATCATTTTGTTCCTTTTTAAATTAAATTGTTTAAGTGTTACCAGTTTATTCCAATCAAGATGGCTTCAGGTGTGCCATACTTTTGTCATAAGTAAGGCTGTTAGCACTCTAGTTGTTCTTTAGAACACTCTGGGAAGCTGCAGTAGAACACAAAGGAATCAACTGACAGTCTCTGCCCTTGTTGGATGTACATGTTTTACTGAGAATGTCAGACTTCATTCTCACATGAGTGAGAAAGATAATGTGAATTTACAGAAAATATGCTCTCATTTTAGCTTCTGGAGCACCTTCCAAACCTCCATGGGACAAGCATGAGAAAATAGTGTTCTCTCAAACATGATTCATGATATCCCAGCAGAAGGTTTTTCAAATGGTAAAATCACCTTAGAATACACCACAATTCCTAAAATTAGTATGGTACCATCAACAAATAAATTCTAATGTAACTAAAGCCTGGTATCACCCTTTATAGTTCTCCTTTTGGTGACCCTCAAAATCTTCTATTCACTACAATGCATTTCAATGAGGTACTATCATTTATATTGGTCCCAAGTTGGCTGCCAGCAATTCCAGGATGAAGTGCTGACAGCCAATCAGATCTCACGATGACATGTGTGGTTAGGCTCCGCCCAGATATATATGTGACTTTACTTTTGATTTTCTCAGGAACTACTGAACGGATTTACACCATTTAAGCAAAAGGCACGACACTGAACCAAGGGCTACCTCTTTGCCAAATTTGGTGTAATTCCGTTCAGCAGTTCGGGCTGTAGCTGCGACTAAAGGTTCCTATGGAAAAATGAATGGGGAAAACGCGTTTTGGGACCCCCTTTTTTCTCGGCCCCGCTTGACGTATCACCCCGAGACTTTCAGGATAGGAGCGGACCGGAGCGCCCCAACAAGTTGGAAACTTTCGCGAAGATTCGTCAACCGGCGCCAACGTTATTTCAAATAGAATGTCGCGGATTTCCTATGGATAATAGGTTTTAACTATAACTGTCTACTGGCGACCGCCAGTAGATAATATATATATATATATATATATATATATATATATATATGTATTCACAAATGTAAAAATATTTTATGTATATATGGATAGGTGTGTACTTTCATGCTAATTATTGTATGTATATACTTTCAATTATGTGCCTGAGTGCATATGTGGGATCTTGAATTATTTTATTCCCATAAAACAAAGTTTTTATCAATGTAACTTAATGGAATAAGGAAAGAGAGAGAGACACACACATGTAATACTTTTTCGGCTGAGCTGTGCAAAGTCCTCCCATTAGCATTCATATTGTACAAATATGTCAACACACCTAACTTCTAGAATGAGAAAATATACAGGAGTGTGCAAAATTGGATCAAAACTTCACAAAATTCCATGACAAAATTCACAAAATTACACTTTGGTACTGAAATCTGGTTTGGCGGTATCTCAGGCCACATCCTTTTTCCCTGAGTGCACACCTTGCAAAAAGGAATCTCATGCAATACCGGCAGAAGATTGGCTCAAGCAGAAAGAGTATCCGCAAGAGATATTCTGTGTGAACCAGTCTCCTGGTGGTATCTTGCAAGATATTTTTACAAGAGGAACATGCTCAGGAAAAATACACAAAATAGACTAACTGTGTGGACATTATTGACGTGACCTTCACGTCAACAATTCTCAAAGCCAAGTGCTATTGACATTGAGGTCATCTCAAGAAGCCAAGGGCAGGGAATCCCTCTGGTGCAGCACCAGAGTGATTTCCTTTTTCATTTTTCAGGTCAGGCTGCTGGGTAAGAGCTTCCCTAGCATACCCAGACTGTTTCCTTTTTCTAATGATGATTAGCACTCATATCATGCAAACATAATTACTGTAAAAGTAAAATGACCAGATTGGAACACCGCAGCACCCCTCCTCCCCTCTCCCCTCCAAAAGCACCAATTACAACAGGGAAGTAATTATTGAAAAGGGGAGAATCTCCTCTTTCTAAAGATAGCTTCCCCTAGTGGACCATTGCTTGACAAGCACTATCAGAGGGCAATTCCCAAGTAGGGATCCACACCACTAGATGCCAGGCATGACTGTATGGGGGGAAGAGGCCCCATGGGCATAATCAACTTTGGAAGACAGATGAGAGGTGTTTACTGCCAATCTGCCCCCCCCTCCTCTGCTGGGCAGAAAGCCCGCTAGGCACCAGTGAAAAAAGAGATGGAAGTGGCCCATATGGGCAAATGGCCATGTCCACTTCACAAAATGGGGCAAAGCAATCTTTCTGCCCCCCTCTGAGGCAGATTGGGAGTTTGCACTAATTTGGTCTCATGAGGGGTAGGGGGAGAAAGCCCATTGGACAACATGTTTCTTTTAACCGCTTGACTGCGGCGCGAATTCCGCTGCGATGCGGGTGAAATAATGAGTGGGCATGTCTCGGACGGCACCCGGCCGTCCTCCGCACACGCCCACCGTGACGTCGGACGGGCGGGGGCCGTCCGACACATCGAACGGGTTAAAAAAAGAAAGGGGTAGGGGTGACCCACTCTGACATAAGACCATAAACTCACCCAAAGGGGGAAATAGTCTTTCTGGTGTACACAGCCCACTAGAGCCCCAACGGGGGGCAATGCAGTCTCTCTCACACCTGGGAGGCAGATTGGTGTTTTAACCCAGATGTACTCCCAGGGGGCAGAAAGCCCACTAGGCACCAGGCAATAAGAATGCCACTCTTTTTTTGGAGGGGGAGCAACCCCTATAGGTAAGGGCCTTTGCCCCCCCCCCCATAACCCAGGCACTTCATGACCTGTGCTCCCCACATTCTAGCCATAACAGTCTTTCTCACAAACCTGGGGCAGATAGTGGGTGTTTTTTGGGCAGAGTGCTATGGGCATGGGCTCCCCACCACCCGAGCCTAACAGTAATTTTGCCCCCCAAGAAGAGATGGGAGTGGAGTGGATATGGGATGCTTATCACCAGTTAACCCGCAGGGGGGGAGAAAGACCACTAGACACAGGAAATGTTTTTTAGAGTTTTTTAGGGGCACCAGGACCCTGCTGGGCAAGATCCTGCACTCCCCTCGCTCCAGGCACAGGAGACTTTCTATTCTCCTGGGGAACAAATAGGGGGTGTTTATAACTCTTCTACTCCTCTGGTGTGGCAGAACGTCCACTACATAACAGGAAAAAATGGCCCAAAAAAAGAAGTGGGTGATGTGCCCAGGCATCGTCTGTGATCCCACCCCAGAACCAGCCCAATACACATTTTGCCTCCCTGGGGGTTGACTGGGGGATTTACCATAATTATGCCCTGGGGGGTGGGGAAAAAGGAAACACAAGGAGATGATGGACGGAGCGCTGAAACTTTTCAGACACTCACCCCCAGTCACAGATCTGGGTTGAATCCATCATCATTCTTTAGCTCACTTCGCCACCTCAGTTCAGACCCAGCTATATGCAAATCAGTCTTGACCCTGTGCCCCATGGGAACAGTCCAGCCCGAACTGCCAAGCCAAGTCTTCCCTGAACAAGAAACAAGCATCCTGGGACCGGTTTCTGGGTAACACCCTTCATCAGCCAGGCTAGCTTGAATCCAGTGGCAAAGTGAGCAAGGGACCCACGCCTGGGCATACCCTGCCAACTTAGGGCGAACAAAGCAAACACAAGGCGATGATGGACGGAGCACTGAAACTTTTCAGACACTCACCCCCAGTCACAGATCTGGGTTGAATCCATCATCATTGTTTAGCTCACTTCGCCACCTCAGTTCAGACCCAGTTATATGCAAATCAGTCTTGACCCTGTGCCTCATGGGAACAGTCTAGCCCGAACTGCCAAGCCAGGTCTTCCCTGAACCGGAAAAAAGCATCCTGGGACCTGTTTCTGGGTAACAACCTTCATCAGCCAGGCTAGCTTGAATCCAGTGGCAAAGTGAGCAAGGGACCCACGTCTGGACTAAGGGTGGGCGTAGTTCGCGGAGTTGCGCTACGCGACGCTGCGCGAAGTGGTAAAACAACTCCGCTGTGCTACGCGGAGCTGCACGAGCAGCGTAGTGCGATAGAAAAATGCTGTTTGCAGTGATTGCACAGTGCCGGATGATTGTCCGCACTGTGCAATCATTGCAAACAGCATCATGCAGAGTGCAAGCGGTCGGTTTCTGCCGCTCGAGTAGATTTTTACTCGAGCAGCAGCTTTCTCAACGCGAACGGGCAGTTTCTCATCGCGAGCGGTGGCGAGCATACGCGACCACCCGCAATGAGAAACCTGACCCCTCCGCGTTGAGAAATCTCACCAGGAGGTCTATTTTCCACGCTCGCTCTCGCCAACTTGATGTTGCCGATCGCGAACGAGGAAAAATCTCGCCGGGATGTTCATTTTGCTCGCTTGCAGTCGCCAACTTGACGTTGAGGAACGCGAGCGAGCAAAAATCACGTAGCGGATTTTCTCTGCACTCCGCGAGATCCGCGTAACGCGGAGTGCAGCAAACTCCGCTAACTCCACGAGCGGAGCATAGTTCACTGCCCAGGGTTAGTCTGGACATACCCTGCCAACTTAGGGCGAACAAAGTGAACACAAGGAGATGATGGACGGAACGCTGAAACTTTCCAGACACTCACCCCCAGTCACAGATCTGGGTTGAATACATCATCATTCTTTAGCTCACTTTGCCACCTCAGTTCTGACCCACCTATATGCAAATCAGTCTTGACCCTGTACCTCATGGAAACAGTCCAGCCTGAACTGCCAAGCCAGGTCTTCCCTGAACCGGAAACAAGCATCCTGGGACCAGTTTCTGGGTAACACCCTTCATCAGCCAGGCTAGCTTGAATCCAGTGGCAAAGTGGGCAAGGGACCCACGTCTGGGCATACCCTGCCAACTTAGGGCAAACAAAGCAAACACAAGGAGATGATGGACGGAGCGCTGAAACTTTTCAGACACTCACCCCCAGTCACAGATCTGGGTTGAATCCATCATCATTGTTTAGCTCACTTCGCCACCTCAGTTCAGACCCAACTATATGCAAATCAGTCTTGACCCTGTGGCTCATGGGAACAGTCCAGCCCGAACTGCCAAGCCAGGTCTTCCCTGAACCAGAAACAAGCATCCTGGGACTGGTTTCTGGGTAACACCCTTCATCAGCCTGGCTAGCTTGAATCCAGTATTGTATTGTATTGTATTGTATCGGGCACTTGTAAAGCGCACTGTCGCCCAAAGGGTATCCTGGCGCTAATGAACATGTGCTCAGGTCAGCCGTGGATGGACAGAACGGCCCTGAGTAGACTGATCGAGGCGAGCCAATAAAATTCATTCTCTTGGAAAGAGCCAGGTTTTGACTTTCTTCCTAAATGGCATCAGATCCTCTAACTGTCTGATATTGGTGGGAAGTGTATTGCAGAGCTTTGCTGCCGCAATGTTAAAAGCTCTCCCACCTGATGTTATCTTTCTGAATTTGGGCACCTTAACCAAATTGGCCGAAGATGAGCGTAAACTCCGGGTGGGGACATACCATGCAAATTTGTACTGCATGGGTTTGGGTCCAACACCATGCAGAGCTTTGAACAAAGCGATACCAAAGGGGATTCAAGCTAGCCTGGCTGATGACGGCTGAATAGCCAGAAACCGGTCCCAGGATGCTTGTTTCCGGTCCAGGGAAGACATGGCTTGGCAGTTCGGGCTGGACTGTTCCCTTGAGGCACAGGGTCAGACTGATTTGCATATGGCCATGTCTGAACTGGGGTGGTGGAGTGAGCTAAAGAATGATGATGGATTAAACCCAGATCAGTTGACTGGGGGTGAGTGTTTGATTAGCTCAAGCGCTCCGTCCATCATCCCCTTTGGTATCGCTTTGTTCACCCTAAGTTGGCAGGGTATGCCCAGACGTGGGTCCCTTGCTCACTTTGCCACTGGATTCAAGCTAGCCTGGCTGATGATGGCTGAATAGCCAGAAAGCGGTCCCAGGATGCTTGTTTCCGGTCCAGGGAAGACATGGCTTGGCAGTTCAGGCTGGACTGTTCCCATGAGGCACAGGGTCAGACTGATTTGCATATGGCCATGTCTGAACTGGGGTGGTGGAGTGAGCTAAAGAATGATGATGGATTAAACCCAGATCAGTTGACTGGGGGTGAGTGTTTGATTAGCTCAAGCGCTCCGTCCATCATCCCCTTTGGTATCGCTTTGAACACTAAGCAGAGAGATTTAAACTTTATCCTTTCTGACACTGGAAGCCAGTGTAGCTCAGCCAGCGCTTGTGATGCGGATGACTGTCTTGGTCTTGCTAAGGCCAGTTTGGCCGCCATCGTCTGGACCCTCTGCAGTCTCTCAATTAGGTACTTTGGAGACTCTAGCAGCAGTGCGTTACAGTAGTCAAGTCTACTCAAAATAACGCTTCTAACTACCAGTGCTCTGGTCTGTGATGGTAGCATTGGTAAGATCTTTCGGAGTGCCCTGATGAGAGCAAAACAGCAACCAGCAGTTTTGTTGATCTGGGCTTCAAGGCTTAGTTTATCATCGAATATAACTCCTAAATTACGCACCGTCTCTGAAGATCTTAGAGGAATATCGGTCGGTATAGGCCAGAAGTCATCTGGTAGCGGACGAGGAACTTTACCTGCTGCGCAGCACAAGATCTCTGTCTTGTCTGCATTAAATTGAAGAGAGTTTTCTCTCAGCCAGCCAGAGGCATCCTTCATGCAGGTGTGGAAATCTTCCAATGAGTTGAAATGGTCTCCCTCCAATGACAAGATGAGCTGCGTGTCATCGGCATAATTAATAAGGCTAACGTTATGAGCTTTAATGTCAGCCAGCAATGGTCTCAGATATATGTTGAATAGTATTGGGCTGATAGCAGATCCCTGAGGAACACCGTATAGGTTGTTAGTGAACTCAGATTGAAACAGTGAGAGAGCCACTGCCTGTCGCCTCTTGGATAGGTATGATTGGAACCATTTCCATGCTGTACCCACTATCCCTACGTCCTTGAGCCTGGCCAGAAGTATCTCATGGTTAACCGTGTCGAAATCGGCGGACAGGTCAAGCAGAATCAGTATTGCTGATTGCCCCCTGTCCGTCCGCATTCGAAGATCATCCAATACGGTTACCAGAGCAGTCTCCGTACCATGCCCAGGGCGGAAGCCAAATTGCACATCCTCCAATATCTCGTTAGTTTCCAAGAACTTGGAGAGTGCTTTACTGACCACCCGCTCTATGATCTTTATAGGGTAAGGCAGCAGGGAGATCGGTCTATAATTCTTGGGGCAGCCAGGATCCAGAGTTGCTTTTTTCAACAAAGGTGTCACTACCGCTTGATTCCAACAGTCCGGTACTGACCCGCTGGACAGTGATTGATTACAGATTTGTCTGGTAGTTGGGAATAGCTCTGAACTCAGCTCTTTCCATATTCTATGTGGCAATGGATCCAGCGGTGAGCCTGAGGAGATACCTAGTGCTATCTTTGCAAAATCCTCCATTGATGGGAGTTCAAAGTGATCAAACAAGTTGGGGTTTTCCCCCATACTTTCTCTTTCCTTTTCCTGAGGTGCTTTTATTGCCTCTACCTCGTCGCTTCCCTCGGTGCATTGACTACTTGGCCCCAGACCCTCGAGAATAGAGGTGATCTTATCCTCGAAAAAAGTCGCGATGTTATTACAAAGATCCTGTGAAGGCTGTATCTTATTTTTGGTGCACTCTGTATTGGCAATGTCCCCACTATTTTAAAGATGCTTCTGGCACTATTTGAGGACCTTAAAATCAGGTCTGCAAAGTACTCTGCTTTAGTTCTGCCAATTTCTTTTTTATAGTGAGCCATTGCCTCTTTCCAGGCGGTTTTGTCTTCCTCTGAATATCCCTTCCTCCATTTCCTCTCTGCTGACTTGCAGCTCCTCTTTAGAGTTCTAAGTAATTCGTTGTACCACGGTGCGGAAGGTCTACCCTTTTTCTTATAATTCTTTAGAGGAGCAACCAAGTCTAGTCTAGTTACTATATGTTCGCAGAAGATCTCATAATTTTCCTCTACCTGCCTATCTCCATCAAATATTTCCTCCATAGGAAATACCGGGGAAAGCTTTGCTTTTTGCAGCAGTCCCTTCCAGTCCCTGACTTGGCTTTTCTTAGAGCCAGTGGTACTGGGATTGTTCTTTTTCGGGTTATGTACCTGGAATTTTATCAGGTAGTGGTCAGACCACTCCACCAACAAGGTATCTGTCCTTCCCACAGCTTGTTCTTCGGCAAAGATTAGGTCCAATGTGTGCCCTCCCTTATGCGTGGGTTCAGTGATTTGTTGTGTTAAGTTCACGTTCTTACAAGAGTTGATAAGACTATTATAGTTTGAGTCCCGACTCCCGTTACACCATAGGTTAAAATCCCCCATGATGAATAATCTAGAATGGGTGAGTGCCATATTAGTGAACACATCGGTAATTGTCTGCAATTGTGCATTGCTAACTGCTCCAGGAGGTCTATAGCACAGTATTCCCGTCAGCAGTTGTCCCTTGTGGTCTTTTAGGGAGTAACCCAGCATTTCTATACCTTTGACTTCGTCAACATTTATGGGCACGAAATCCCATATCTCCTTAAAAATAACCCCGACCCCTCCTCCCCTCCCTTTGGGCTGTGGCTTGTGGAAAACCTTGTATCCTGATGGACAGGCTAAACCCGGCTCCAGGTCTGATCCTGGATGTGTCCATGTCTCAGTCATAAACAGTAGTAATTGGATCTGTAGCCAGTGTTTGGGCAGGGATCTGACGTTAAGCAAACCACATGCCAGGGTATCCCTACTATCCACATTGGGCTTTAGTCCCGCTGTTGCTACAAGGCTAGGCGTACCCTCCCATCCTCCTGTATCCCCTGAGTCCTGCGGCTCCTTACTAGTGTGGGTAAGTCTCTTTTCCTCCACCACTTTTCTCCCCAGACGGGCAGCATGGCTGGCGCTGTGCGCGGTAAGTGCGCGGACGGGCGCAGACGGGCTTGCCTGGGGCGGCCGCGCTGCGGCCATGCTTTTGAACCCCAGTCCCTCCGCATCTCGAGCGCTAACCGGAAGTTCCTATGGGCTACCGGCGCTCACCGGAAGTGAGGAGGACTGTACCGAGCCCCAGGGGGAGAGAGCGATTTTCGGTCCTGCTTTTCAAACAGTAAGCAAATGACAGTATTTTAAAATAGACGTTAGTGCAAAAATGCCAGTAAACTAAAATTCGGCGCAATTCTATATTTACACAATTCTAAACATTTAAAAGAGAAGCATCAGCGCGGCAGTCTGTGCGTGCAAGTGTGATCAAATTCAAAAGAGCTGTCACTCTGTGTGCGCTGAGGCCATGCTTTTGAAGCCCCAGTCCCTCTGAATCTAGAGCGCTAACCGGAAGTTCCTATGGGCTACCGGCGCTCACCGGAAGTGAGGAGGACTGTACCGAGCCCCAGGGGGAGAGAGCGATTTTCGTTCCTGCTTTTCAAACAGTAAGCAAATGACAGTATTTTAAAATAGACGCTAGTGCAAAAATGCCAGTAAACTAAAATTCAGCGCAATTCTATATTTACACAATTCTAAACATTTAAAAGAGAAGCATCAGCGCGGCAGTCTGTGCGTGCAAGTGTGATCAAATTCAAAAGAGCTATCACTCTGTGTGCGCTGCGGCCATGCTTTTGAAGCCCCAGTCCCTCCGCATCTAGAGCGCTAACCGGAAGTTCCTATGGGCTACCGGCACTCACCGGAAGTGAGGAGGACTGTACCGAGCCCCAGGGGGAGAGAGCGATTTTCGTTCCTGCTTTTCAAACAGTAAGCAAATGACAGTATTTTAAAATAGACGCTAGTGCAAAAATGCCAGTAAACTAAAATTCGGCGCAATTCTATATTTACACAATTCTAAACATTTAAAAGAGAAGCATCAGCGCGGCAGTCTGTGCGTGCAAGTGTGATCAAATTCAAAAGAGCAGTGGCAAAGTGAGCAAGTGACCCATGTCTGGGCATACCCTACCAACTTAGGGCGAATAAAGCAAATACAAGGAGATGATGGACGGAGCGCTGAAACTTTTCAGACACTCACCCCCAGTCACAGATCTGGGTTGAATCCATCATCATTCTTTAGCTCACTTCGCCACCTCAGTTAAAACCCAGCTATGTGCAATTCAGTCTTGACCCTGTGCCTCATGGGAACAGTCCAGCCCGAACTGCCAAGCCAGATCTTCCCTGAACCGGAAACAGGCATCCTGGGACCAGTTTCTGGGTAACACCCTTCATCAGCCAGGCTAGCTTGAATCCAGTGGCAAAGTGAGCAATTGACCCACGTCTGGGCATACCCTGCCAACTTTGGGCGAACAAAGCAAACACAAGGAGATGATGGACAGAGCGCTGAAACTTTTCAGACACTCACCCCCGGTCACAGATTTGGGATGAATCCATCATCATTCTTTAGCTCATCAGCCAGGCTAGCTTGAATACAGTGGCAAAGTGAGCAAGGGACCCACGTCTGGACATATCCTTCGCAAGCACTCTCATTGTCCCTGACTTGATACATTCCTGCTGCGGGCAGTAGACCCAGCCACACATGTGGAGTAGCATTTGTATCAGGACAAGTGTGAGAGCACTTGATGGTAGGAATGTTGTCGATCCCTGCAGATTCTGGAAGTTTCTGCCGCAGAAATACAAGGAAAATGTTTGATTTTAGGGAAAGCACAGGGTTTGCAGGGCATTGTGAGTAAGAAATCATGTTAGATCAACGAAGGCACAACACCCTGTACTCCCCTGGGTGTCTAGTTTGTAAAAATGTCTGGGTTTGGAAGGGTTCTCTGGTTGACAGCTGAGTCCAGACCCAATATCCACAGCTACACACATTGCGAAAAAGGTTGGTGTTGTGTAAAAAATGCAATCTGCCCATGTTGCGTTTTGTGGCCTTTTCTGTCTTAGGGTAGCAATGTGAGGGAAAATAGTGTTATTTTGTCTACCTTTTAGGTTGGAAGACATTGTGGGTCATAAAATTTAGGGGGATCCAGTAAGGGGATGCCAACCTGAAATTCCCTGTGCGTCTAGTTTTAAAAATGTCTGGTTTGGTAGGTTTCTCTGAGTAGCAGCTGAGCCCAAACCCAAAACCCACAGATGCCCACAATGCAATACAGGGTCAGTTTTGAGTGGAAATGTTTGATCTGTCCATGTTGCATTTTGCGGTTTTTGCTGTAGCGAGCACTGCACTCATTTACAAACGAAGGTTAGCGTTTTTATGCAGACAAGTATAGGAATGCTTGGTTTTAGAAAATGTGTGGTTCCTCATAGATCCTGGAACTTTCTCTCAGAGAAATGTGAGCAAAATTAGTGTGTTTGCCTACATTTGAGGTTTGAGTGGCATTTTTGGGGAGAAAATGTCGGGGGGGGGTCCACATAAAGCCCACCACCATATACTTCCCGGGGTGTCTAGCTTTCAATGTCTAGGCTTTTTAAGTTTCCCTGATTGGCAGCTGAGCCCAGGCCAAAAATCCACAGCTACCCACATAGCAAAAAAGGGATGGAAAAAATTGATATGCCCATGTTGTATTTTGTGGCCTTTCCTGACGTGACTCTGGGCCCACCCACACAAGTGGAGTAGTGTTTTTATTGGGACAAGTGTGGGAATGCTGGGTGGTAGGGAATTTGAGACTCTCCACAGATTCCGGAATGTGACTAAAATACTTATTTTTGCCTACTGTTGAGGTTTGAAGGGCATGTTAGGTACAAAAAGGCAGGGAAAGCCATGCCAGACACACTACTCTAGACACCCCCAGGTGTCAACTTTTCAAACATGTCTAGGTCACATCCTGGACACCTCCCAACCAGGCTTCCGAAGCAACCACAGCACCGAGACTGCACTCCTCTCCGCCACCGACGACATCCGCTTTCTACTCGACTGGAGAGAAACCGCAGCCCTCATCCTACTGGACCTCTAGGCTGCATTCGACACTGTCTCCCACCGCACCCTAATCACGAGACTCCACGACGCCGGCATCTGCAACAAAGCACTGGACTGGATCCACTCCTTCCTGACCGGCCGAACACAGCGAGTCAGACTTTCCCTGTTCATCTCAAAACCTACAAAGATCAGCTGCGGAGAGTGCCCCAGGGCTCCTCCCTGAACCCCACCCTCTGCAACATCTACATGGCCCCCCTCAAAGCCATAGTCAGAAACCTCGGACTCAACATCTTCTTTTACGCCGACGACACCCAGCTGATCATCTGCCTCACCAACAAACCCACAACCGCCAGAACCAACTTTCACAACGGAATGACGGCAGTCGCTACCTGGATGCAAGACAGCTACCTCAAGGTCAACTCGGACTAAACCGAAGTACTAATCCTGGGACTCACCCCCTCAACCTGGGATGACATCAGGTGGACCGCCGCACTTGGAACCCCTCTCACCCTTACGGACCATGCACGTAACCTTGGCATCATACTGGACTCCTCATTCTCAATGAACCGCCAAATCAATGCAGTATCCTCATCCTGTTTCCACACGCTCCGCCTATTTCGAAAGACTTTTCAGATGTCTCCCCACAGAATACAGAAAGACGGTCACCCATGCACTCATCATCAGTAGAGTGGACTACGGAAACACACTCTATACCGTCGTCACCCAGAAACAGCTCAGGAAACTACAGAACATCCAAAATGCCGCAGCCAGACTGGTCCTCGACATCCCCCGCCACAACCACATGACACAACACCTCTGACAACTTCACTGGCTCCCTATCAATAAGAGAATCACCTTCAAGGGGTGGACGTGGCTAACCAGCCAAGATGGTGGACGCACTCTAGCGAGACTCTGCATCTCGGCCCTATTATCCGCAACAAAAACTCAACCCGCGGCGCCATCCACATGATTGATCTAGCCCCATACATGATGGACACAGGTGTGCTGCTGCAGAACTGACCGCTGGAGGACTAGCGACAACTCAGTGCCTGTGACTGTCAGCCCTTGAGCCCACATAATGGGCAGGCCGTGATCCCGCTGAAGATCACACAGAGCAGACAACCGAAAAGGCAGATACTGCACCCTCCCAGTGGCGATCGCTGCTCTGTGCAACAGGGGAATGAGGTCTCGAGCTCCGGAGCTGGCGGCTGTGGTCGTGATGCCTGAGGCACGGAGGAGGTGTGGGCGTGGGAGTGTGGCTTCAGACTGCAAAGTCCAGGCCCACGAAACACGAAACACGACTTCTGGTGGGGGAAAGTGAATGTCGGCCACACATCAGAGCCAGACAGAGTCGACGCCTGGACCGGAGCAGAGGTGAGGGATGCACCCTGCAGTGAGACGCGCCCTGCAGTGAGTCCAGTGAGGCAGGCACCAAAACAGCGCTGTGCTCACAGCCAATAGCACACAGGAAGGCCCATGGAATACCCCATGACCCATGACCCACAGGGGCCTGAGCCGGGGCTGGGAGCTCCAACACAGACCAGGTGAGGCGGGGGCGGGGCAGCGCGGCGTCATTGTGGGCCCGGGGGTCTTACAGGGCCCAGGCCCATAGCTTCAGTGGTGCACCAGATAGCACGAGGGAAGGCCCACAGAATATCCCACGGCCCATGTGGGCCTGATCCGAGGCTAGGGACCATCGTACACACGAGGTGAGGCAGGGGCAGCGCAACGGCATCGGGATCCGGGGGCCTTATTGGGCCCACACCCATAGCTTCAGCAGTGCACCGGACAGCACACAGGAATGCCCACAAAATGCCCCATGGCCCACGGGGGCCTGTGCCAGAGCTGGGGACTGCCATACAGATCGGGTGAGGCGGGGGTAAGGCAGTGCCATTGAGGCCCCAGGGTCTTATTGGGCCCAGGCCTAAAGCCTCAGCGGTGCACCAGAACTGCAGAGGAAACCAGTGCGGCTGTCAAACTCTGGCTGATGACACACACATAATTACTGCCCCTATCTGAAACTGGTGTAAAGAGAGGACTGTGTTGGGAGACACCCCTTGCCTCCATGGCGACCTAGGCCCAGCAGCCTGTGCAAAACCGGCGAGAGGGAGAGAAGCCTACAATATCCCCCTCACTATGTAATCTGCCGCTACACGCCCCTACTGGCTGTACGGGCTCAACACCAGCAACTGTCACCTTATCCACGCAGCCAAGTTGCGACTCAAGTGTGAGTCCTTGCGGGCACAAAGGAGCAGCCTGCGTATAAGAGGGAGGATGGGCGGCAGAGCGTTGCGGCAACCAGGGAGCCTTATCTGGCCTACACCCACTACCTACTGATGAACATGTAGTGGCTGAACAGCTAACATCATCTCCTGGACCGCCATTATGCTGTACCCTGAGGACCAACCAGGGGCACTGTTGATTTGCAAACCCCCTGTGAGACTCATACTTCTCTCTGCCTATGTAAGTGTCAACCTCTTACTGCCTATAGAGACACAGATTGCATGGAGCACATGACGACTCTTCTCCCTCTCCATGGCCGGGAGCGGGCACAGCACATCTAAGCTCTATTCGACACTGCACACCAGCAGAGGGTGAATGGCACCTCACCCCTGGGACACCCTAGAGATGGGCCAGCAACGTGCTGGAGTGGGACATGCTGTTGCAGCCAGCCACCAGCGTCAGGCAGTCTTAACAGGACCAGGGGGCGCTGGACTCCGCAACATCCCTCACATTGGAATCTAAACTAGACTCCGTGCTACAGACGGTGGAGAAGATTGGAGCCTGCTTGGTGCAGACGCGCATCTCCATCGAGTGGCGCATAGATAATATTGCATTGAACTTCACCTTGCTACATGCGGACCACCGGAAACTGATAGACAAGGTGCGCAAGATAAAACTAGGAATTATGGGTACCTGCCCTATTGCCAAGGCCACAGAAACTGACATACAAGAGCTAACAGCACGAGTACACACACTAGAGCACAGAGGGGAAGATGCAGAGGGCCGCTCCCGCATTAATAACATATGGGTGGTGGGACAGCCCAAGGGTGTGGAAGGTTCAGACGCTGTGGCGTACACAGAGCAATGGCTGAAAACCCTATTACCATCCAGAACACTCTCTACCTTCTTTGCAGTTGAAAGAGCTCATCGAGTGCCCTCGGCTGTCCCCCGCCGGGTGCGAGGCCCCGGCCCTTCCTCTTCTGCCTTCTTAACTTTAAAGACCATGACGCTGTACTCCGTGAAGTTTGTTGATTGGAGGAGGTGAGGGTGGGCAGTGCACCAGTCCTATTCTTTCTGGACTACGTCCTAGGGGTGCAGAGACAGAGAGGATCTTTCCTAGCAGTCAAGAGGTGCATGCGGGAGCTGGACATCCAGTACTCCCTCCTCTTACCGGCCCGTCTCCGGGTTGTTTTGACTGGTGTCACCCACTTCTTTGGCACGACGGAGGAGGCCTAGGACTGGTTAGAATCAACCGGACTCTGAACATTGCCAAACAGACGAGAAGAACGCGTGCAGGCCAACTTGGACAGTCACAGAGACCGTAGGAGGAAACGCAAACGCAATAGATGACCTCCCACACAGCTACATGCTGTACCCAACCTGGAGCAGGTATTACAAGAGAGACATGAAACCCTGCAAACAGCTGCAACGATGCAAGATCGCAGCAGTGGTCAAGAAAAAGATGCCTCATCCGAGCAGTCCTTCAGAGAAGACAGCTTATCTGCAGTGTGGTCCTCTGGGGAGGAAACCCTGCGACCTCTAAATGTGATGCCACAAACAGCGGTTGACTTGATGTAGCTTATGATTACCAAAGTAGCACATGAAGAGTCACACTAGGACACACATGCTGCGCGAGCACGCTGTTACGAGGCGAGATGGGAGATGGTGCTAGTCTAACTACCCAGGACACAAGTAGAGGGCTCAGTTAGCTAGCAAATAATGGACTATGACATACACACTGAGGCGCCATATGCTCATTCCTAAGTTAACCTGGGGTGTTTGCATGTGCCACCCTCGCACCTCCCAACAGACACCACACCCCAAGAACTCGACGTGTCTGATCGGTAGTTGCCACTAAGCACAGTTAGTAGTTTGGGCAGACACACGTTGTTCCTCTGCTCATCCCCTGTTCAACAATATAGTGTTTTTACTCAGCTTTGTTATCCCTAATAGTTATGCGACAATTGTTTCTGTAGGCGCGGCCTTCGCCTATAGTTTGAGTACAACTGCTGGTTCATCCTCAATGCGCAGCATCAGCCATGTGCAGTAACGCTCATACCCACATAACATATGTCATCCACAAATATAATCATCTGGAATGTAAGAGGAATGCACACGAGGGCACGCCGGTACGAAACTTACTCCTATCTCAATCAAGCACCATGCTGCTCACGTAGTATTACTGCAGGAGATGTACATCGCACAGCCCGAGATCCACAGGTTGCAGTGCAGATGGCATGGGCAGGTATTCGCGACAGGCTACTCCTCATACAACAGAGGAGCCCTCATTTGGGTGCAACCGGGGGCTCCCTTTACTGCTGAGGAGGTGGAAATCGACACGCATGGTCGCTGTGTATTCTGAAAGGCAGCCTAGATGGGAAGCATCTACTGCTGGGGACCATTGATGCCCAAAACACAGATAAGACAACCTTTTGGCATGTATTATCTGGTGTGCTGTCACGTAGGAGTGACGTCCCTTGGTTGATGGGAGGGGACTTTAATGCAGTCCTCAACACCATGCTGGATAGGTCCTTCCCACCACTCCCACAGACTGCTGCCAAGTCCCACACCAGGGCCTTAGGAGATTGGCTGCACCACTGGCACCTAATTGACATATGGAGGACACTGAACCCACAGATGCAGATCTATTCCTTATACTACCCCCTGCATGGACTTCATGTCTGCATCGACCGCTTTGTGGGAACAACAGCACTAATCTCCGGCTGCATCTGAGTGGATTACCTGGGTGGGACACCCTCAGATCACAATTCTCACATACTTCAAATTCAGTGGGAAGGAGCTGGACAAGCCAGGTGCCTGTGGTGCCTGCAGACGGCGGCGCTAGAGTACCCTCCCTTCCCAACGTCACTGGGTACAACTATTGACACTTTCTTCTAAATTAATGCAGACTCGTCACTGATAAGGGTACAGCGTGTGAAGCGTTTAAAACAGTAGTGAGAGGGCAATGCTTGGGTCTCAACTGGGGCATTTGCCTGACCGAGAGGTGGCGCACCTCGAAAACTCGCTTCTCCACATAGAGTCTGGTGCGGTGTTGAACCCTGCCGACAAGCATAAGTTAGACGAATCAAGGCGTGAACACGCAGACGTGATGGAATGGATACAATGCCTGAACTATGCTGCACACTCTGCTCGCAACCATGCAGCAGCAGACAGAGCGGGCCGTCTGCTGGCGTGGTGATTAGACAGGAGCAAACGCAACGTCCGATCCTCTCGCTATGCTCAATGTCAGAACGTTCACTGACCACCCAACAGGAAATACATCAAGAATTTGCCAAACATTACATCAAACTAAATGAGTTGGTTATTAACGTAGATCCTGAGGCACTAGAAACCTTCCTGTCCCATCTCTCCCTACCACTGGTGGCCTGTCACAGAGGGCAGAGCTGGAGGAACCAATAGCGCTTCTTAAGGTCCAGGCAGCCATAAAGGCACTAGCCACGGGTAAGGCCCCTGGACTGGACGGGCTACCAGCCGATTACTACAAGGCATATGCATTAGTCCTGGCCCCGCACTTACTGACATTATACGGTAACTCACTGGAGATGTCCGCTCTCCCGGCGTCACTCTGCAAGTCCTTCTTCGTGTCACTCCCTAAACCCGACAAAAATCCTGAATTGCTGGGCTCTTATCGACCATTAGCACTTTTAAACACGGATTACAAGATCCTGGCCAAAATGTTAGGCGATCGACTGGCCCCACTGGTGGCTCGATTGGTGCACACCAACCAAAATGGTTTTGTGCCGGCTCGTAGCACATCTCTGAACCTACGGTGTTTTTTTCGAGTAGCTAAATACTCAGTAGACCACTGGCCACACTCAAGTTGTCTGGTGCTGGACCTGGAGAAAGCATTTGGCATGCTGGAATGGGAGTTCCTGTTTACTGCCCTATCCAGGTACAGACTGGGCACCCACTTCCTGCATCTCACCAAACTATTATACACCCTATCCACCGCCAGGGTCAAGACAGGCCCTTATATGTCAGAGTCGATCCCCATCGCACCAGGCAGGGATGTCCCCACTGCTGTTCTCCCTAGCCATAGAGCCACTGGCTGCCACCCTTCGTAGGCATGGGGAAGAATGGGGTATCCCCCTAGGAGATGGTGCACACGCTGTACCTTTGCTGTGGCAACTCCTGACCCAGCACTAGTGGTCAATGGCATTGGAGTGCAATGGCAGCCGTCTGTATTTCACTACCTGGGCGTCAGGATTTACCACTCTAGATCTAGTAGAAGGGAAGCTTATGTGGGCAATTAACGCAATTAAATCAAAGCTGGCCTTCTGGCGCACCCTCCCCCTCACAGTCATGGGCCGTATCGTGCTTCTCAAAATGGTGGTCCTCCAGCGACTATTATATGACTTCACTAACCTGCCACTCTACATCAAGCCCCTACTCTTTCACTTATTTGAACACAATGTACAAAACATTAAATGGTACGGTTCACAATGCAGAGTGGCATTAACTAAGCTATACTTGCCAATAGATCAGGGAGGGCTTGCTGTACCCAATATGGAACATTACTACCTGGCAGCACAACTACAGTCAATCAATCAGTCAGGGAAATTGTAAGCGCGCTACTCACCCGTGAGGGTCTCAAAGCATTGCAGCTCCGTACAGTCGAAGAGCCAGGTCTTGAGTGTCTTCCTGAAGATGTTCAGGGAGGGAGCGCGCCTGATGTCGATCGGGAGCTCATTCTAGGTCTTGGCCGCAATAAAGGAGAAGGCTCCTCCACCTTTTCTGGCTCTGCGTTTGCGCGGGGTTTTGGCGAGGGCGAGGGCGAGGTCGGTGCATCGGAGGTTTCTCTTGGGTGTGTGGAAGGAGATTCTCTCGTTGAGATATTGGGGTCCGGTGTTGTGGAGGCATTTGTAGGCGTGGGTGAGTATCTTGAAAGTGACTCTCTTCTCAATGGGGATCAAGTGGAGGTTCCGCAGGTGTTGGGTGAGGTGTTCAGGTGTTCGTGTCGAGGGATGCCGAGGACAAGTCTGCCTGCGGTGTTCCGTATGGTCTGGAGTTTCCGGAGCAGAGACTTGTTGATCCCGGCGTAGAGGGCATTTCCGTAGTCCAGTCTGCTGGTTATGAGTGCGTGGGTGACGGTCTTCCTTGATTCAGGGGGGATCCATTTGAAGGGTTTTCGGAGGATGCGGAGGATGTTGAAGCAGCTGGAGGTGACAGCGTTGACCTGATGGGTCATGGAGAGGAAGGACTTGAGTATGATGCTGAGGTTTCAGGCGTGGTCCGTGGGGGTGGGAGGGCTGCCGAGGGTGGTGAGCCACCAGGTGTTGTCCCATGCAGAGGGGGAGGGTCCGAGCATGAGGACCTCTGTCTTCTCCGAGTTGAGCTTCAGGCAGCTGCTGCTCATCCAGGATGCGATGTCCTTCATTCCTTCCTGGAAGTTGAGCCTGGTGTTGATGGGGTCCTTGGTGAGGGAGAGGATGAGCTGTGTGTCGTCGGCATAGGATACTATGCTGAGTCCGTGTTGTCTGACAATGGTGGCGAGGGGGGCCATGTAGATGTTGAAGAGCGTGGGGCTGAGCGATGATCCTTGGGGGGCTCCGCTGTTGATTTCCGTGGGCTTGGAGAGGAAGGGTGGCAGTCTGATTCTTTGGGTTCTGCCAGTGAGGAAGGAGCGGATCCAGTCGAGGGCGGTTCCCCGTATGCCGGCGTTTTGGAAACGGTGTTGAACGCTGCAGAGAGGTCGAGTAGGATCAGTGCAGCGGTGTGTCCTTGGTCGAGGAGGGTGCGGATGTCGTCTGTGGCATTGGTAGACTGTACCTAGTGGACACAGCTACGCATCTACCAGCACGCACACACTCATCCATCATAAACTTATTTCACCCCGGGAGGAAAGGGACAACACCCACCCAGCTGATGTTAGCAGTAACCTGCAAATGCTTTCACAGCAGCTTACGCCTCAAAACAGCGCAATCCCATATGTGCCTTCTCAACCTATACAAGGTACGCCAGAGGGCAAAGCACCATCATTGTGGCTGAACTCTCTGCCTTGGGGGAAGCAGGGATACAGACACTGTGAGATATATATCGCGAAGGGCAATTAGCATCCTTTGACACCCTAGCTGAGGAGGATGACCTGCCATGGGCCCAATTCCTACTACACACCTCGCTGACCTCAGCGCTGCGAGCACTATGGGGAGACATAGCACAAGAGCCCACAACAAACCTCACCACCCAATATATACATGTGATGGGCACAGGGCGGCGTCTCACAAAGTGGTTCGCTGATTCAGTGAGATTGCATGCGGCGCACCCATTGACATCACTTAGACAGTGTTGGGACACTAACATCCATCGGCCAAGTACAGAACAAAAATGGTTGGCTATACTTGAGGGATAAATGTGCATCCCCAGAAACACCAGATTCCGTCTGATACAATACTTTATAATACATAGGGCATATCTGACACCAGCCAAAATAAACAAATACTTTAAATGCACTGACGCTTACTGCCCCAGGTGTAGGCGGGTGGACGAGGACCTGCTGTATATGCTGTGGGCCTGTACTGCGCTCACCTCCTATTGGGAGGCTGTCACCACTCACCTGTTGCAATGCACAGGCAGAGTAGTGGAATGCACCTGGGAAGTATGCCTTCTGGGCCTATACCACAGATCCCAAAAACATAAGGTAACGTCCTGATTCATAGACCTGGGGTTAATCGAACCTAAGCGCTTAATTACCAGATGCTGGAAGTATCCAGAACCCCCGCCTAAGAAAGCTTGGTTTCACTCACTAGTGAACTGGGCCCAGACGGAGAGCATTGCACTGCATCGTGAGGATACCCTAGGGTTGTGCAGACTCCCGATAGCGGTGGCGTGGGACATGATCCTACTGGATCTCCGCACCACCTGGCAAACAGACGAAGAGCCCCAGGAGACTACCATGGGCACTGGCCAGGCGCAGGTACTGTCAACCGGTGTAGTGTAATGAGGGCGTTCATCTGGCCTATCAGATAGAGGTTCAGGCAACTTAATACCCTAAACAACCCACATACATATCCAGGGCACATTTCAGCTGTCAGGAAAGGTGGAGGCTTTACCACACAAAAATAACATACAAAACACAAAGAACTGGTCCAGTTCATGAGTAGAGCATGGGCACTGGAGAGGCAGCAGAGTACTCAGTTGGGCAACAGTTAACACTTTACATGCTTGTTCACAATCTTTCCCTCACATGTTCCTCGTTTCCCTCCTTGCCCACCCTTCCTACCCTACACCCCACATGTTGCATGCAGAAAGTATACCATTAGCATCACATGCATGTTATCATCTTCAGTCAATCATGCCATCTGGCAGTGAACTTCCCGGACAATGCAAGTGACTATGTTACGAGTTGCTGCTTTCACTTCACCTGAACTAAAGAAAGTCTGCATAATCAGAATGTGTTTATCATTGATACATGCACATGTGTAACACATGTTATTAAATTTAAAAAATCAGTAAATAAATGTAAACAAAAAAGAGAATCACCTTCAAGCTCCTCACAAATGCCTACAAAGCTCTCCACCATGCAGGATCAGAATATCTGAACCACAGCCTCGCCTTCCACACACCTTCCAGACAACTCGGCTCCGCCCAACTTGCTCTGGCTTCCATCCCACTGATCCACAAGACCAGAACTGGAGGAAGATCCTTCTTCTACCTCACCACCAAGACCTTGAAAACCCTGCCCTCCACCTCAGGCAATCCGCATCGCTGACACAGTTCACGAAGGACCTCAAGACCTGGCTCTTCGACTGAACCTCCACACCCAGACGGATCAGCAAACCCCCCCTCCCCTCAGCGCCTTGAGACCCTCACGGGTGAATAGCCATGCTCTACAAACTACTGATTGATTGATTGATTGATTGATTAATTGATTGATTGATTGAGTTTGGGAGGTTTCCTTGAGTGGTGGCTGATCCAACGACCAAAATCCACAGCTATCCATATTGTAAAAAAGTGTTGATTTTTCTGGGTGAAATGTGATTTCATCAATTAGAGTTTTGGGGTGTTTTGTGTGACAGGCACTAGGCATATCCAAACAAGTGAGGTACTGTTTTTATATGAATAAATGTAGGAAAACAGAATAGTAGAACATTTGTTTTTTCCAATTGGATTTCTCTTTTTCTCTTCCAAATGTAAACCAGTGTGCTAGAAAGAAGACATTTTGCAAAATGCCCTATAAGTCACAATAGCATGAGTTGCCCCAAATGCAGAATCATACAAATAACTACTGATTCCTACCTCAGTATGTTGTGCACATTTCAGAAATACACAGGTTTCGATCATACTTCATTTATTATATGTTACAATATGAATTGCTGCATGATCCGTACACAATGAAAAAGCCTTAACTGCTGCAGTTCAGTTGTTAACTCTCTTTAACTTGTTTTTAGAGAACTAACAAACCCTATATATCCCTGCAACAACAAGGGTTAATTGGACATTATGGTATTTTGCTTTCGTGAATCAGCCATTCAAACAACAATTACAGATGAAAACCTTGTCACCCCTGCCTATTTATTCTCCACATTTTCAAAAATGTTTTATTTTAATGATTAGTTTCTTATGGAAAACCTTGAGTGGTCCGCGCAAATTACCCCTTTGTGAATTCAGAATTCTGCCTACTTTTCAGAGATTTATAGCTATACCCGATCTTGCATGTTTCACACCTGTTTCCATCACAAATTGCAAGTAGATTAAAACCACAAAAACTAGAAAACTTGACTTCCTCCTAGAAAAATACAAAAACTCTTGTAAAAATTGTTTTTGTTTTTTCCATAACTCTACTTGTTCCTAGAGGCTGGGAAGATGGTGAACCTAGCACAGCAAACATTTCAATGGCATCATTTGAAGGCAATAAACATACACCTTCTTGCAAAGCCCTTTTTCCCCATTTCCCCCCGAAACATTTGGTATATTTTGGCTATTTTAAGAACATTCATTTAGCATGGATACCTTTTGTGGAAAAAGGTTATGAAGGTTTAACTGCAAACTACTCCAACCATCCAAAAAAGGACTTAGCACCGGGATGGGGTAGTAATTTGACTATACAAAATTTTGAGAAGTTTCACAAATTTCATGTAATGCAAATTTGGGAATTTCAAGAGTTTCACTGGCATGATTACAATATCAACTCGGCCTAAAAAATATGTGTTGTCTAGTCATATTCCAGACAATGCATATGGTATTTTTGATGTGTCAGAATCTGCATCACAATGTTTTCTGCATTATAAACTGAGATACAGTTGCTGCTATTTAATTGGTGGATGTCAAACATTTATCACACAACGTATATTCTATTAGCTGTCTGGAAGCATCTACAAATTGTTTTATGTTATGCATCATTACAACCACAATACATACATTTACAACATGGGGAACCCCTAGTTTATTTACCTGACTGTGTTTGGCGATTGTACTGCATGCCAATGCTTGAGCTAGCCTGCCCCCACATAAAGAAAGCACTAATAAATAAATAGCTACATTGATTAATACATTAATACATGAAAACATCAATAAATATCCACATTCTTAACCTTTCACCCATTGCTGCTGAAGTCCCACTACATGTCCCAGGAGAGCTCTACCAACTGTTTTGCAAAAGTTAATTTTTAGAAAGTATACTTTTCTATCTGATTTATTACAAGCTGTGTGTGCATCACCAGCTTATGCACCAAACTATTTGTTTTTAAGATACAACTAACCTTAGTTTTACGAACATCAACAAATACTCATTATTTGTCTATCTTGCTACCCAGGGAAATTGTAATGTTTCTTAATGGGTCATTAATATAAAAGTGGATCTCACAAGACTACTCACAAAAGTAATTTGCAAGAAAACACAGCTGGGGAATCTCATATAGCAGGTAATTTGAATTTGTTTTATTTTTGTTATCCTTAGCTGGGAATGTGATTACCATTTGAAATTGGACAATCCTCACAGGACAGTGCGGCATGTTTCCAGAGCTCTGACTATGGCACTTTCCTGCTGGTACTCGAGGTCTATATCTAATAATCTGCACACACCTTGGAGAATGCTACCTCAGTTCTATGCTGAATAATTAGCCTTTCTGGGACTTCCGGATTCTGATTACACTTTTATAAATCCAGAAGGTGACATTGATTAGCCCCGGCTAGATTCTTTGCATAAATGAAATTTTCCATTTTTTGTTAAGTTGTGTCTTTCAATTGGCTCCGAGAGGCTAGAGCTGTGTAAAGAGGGCGGCCCTCATTCTTTCAAACCTTTTATATCTGCTTACGAAGCATTAGTAACCCACGGAGCATTAGTAGCCTCACCTGGGCGCAGATGAGATGTATGAGTTTTAGAATTCACCAAGGTTTCAAAGACTACTCAGTCCATCGAAAATGTGTGCGCCTGCATTTTTTTCCGTTTCCACTGGAAAAACATTTTGTTATCGAGAAACCCCTTCTCATACACCCCATCAATTTTGTGTGTGTCCCCTGCCTAGAGTATCCGGTGAAACAGACGAGACCAGTGTTTTTCGTCATCCACCACGCTGATATCTGTACGGCGCACCCGCCACCTTGCTCCAACTACCAGGACTTCTTCCAACGTGATTAACCGAGGTTTCAATTCATCCCGCCACTACACGGCTCACCCGCCTCTTCTCTCTTTCAACGCGGACACCGGATGGTCCTCGTGAACTGTCATTCTGGGCGCACCCGCCCTTGCTCGCCTCCACTGTTACCTTGACCTCCAGGTCACGTCCCACACAGGGCCAGACCTGTCTTCCTGGATCCCCCAACCGGTTTTTATCGTTTACTGGGCTCGTGGAACCACATTCCCATGTACCAAGCTTTACAGGCACTTAACTTGTTACTGTCAATACAGCCCTGAAGAGTCACGGGATCATTCCCGTATGACGAAACACGTGTCGGCTGGTTGCTTTCTTTTGTTGTTGCCTCATTAAATAACTTTCAACAATCACTCTGGTGTCGACTCAAGCAATTTGATCTTAAACGAGACTTCTTGTTCCATTCATATCCTCAATACATGTGCCCGGGACTGTGTTCTCAATTCCCTGCCTAGAGCTACCTTGATAGGGAATACATTCTGCCCTTGACAGGAGTAAATCTACAATTGTTGAAACGGTAACAATGAGTTATACACAAGTATGTAAATACCCACAAACATGAGCTTTTTGGGTGTTTCAAAAATGTTCCATCCACATCTGGGAAACCCAATTCTCACCCCACACAGGGGGATATTCTCAAGAACGTGTGATAATTATCGCAAAATTAGCTTAACCCAACTTTGCACATCGCAGTCTATCGTGGCAAAATAACGCCGTGTTAACGTTGTATTCTCAACCCGGCGGCACCATGCGATAGTCTCACAACAACGCGCCAAATGACCGCGTTAAAATTAACGCTACACCGAAAAAATGCGAAAAAAGTTGCGATGTGGCCAACCGCGATAAAAAAATCAGCGATAACCAGTGACAGGCCTGCAATTCCCACGCGTCATGCGGGAAAATGCACTACAAAAGCACCGAAAAACCCAAACAAAATAATTAAACCTGCGTAGCACCATGGAGGAAGCCGGAGCAAGTACAGAGGACGACCAGAACCCCACAAGCCCCCAGGAGAACCAGCCTGGGACCTCGGGGTCACGGAAGGGCAAGGAGAAGAAGATGAGGAAGACGAGGTTCAGTCCACAGGAAAACAGGATCATCATCACGGAGGTGATAGAAAACCACCAACAACTGTACGTCACCTCCAACGTGTCATTGGCAAATAAAAATGCAATATGGCAGTCCATCCTGGACAAGGTGAATGCAGTCGGAGTGAGAGGAGGACAATTTGAGAGGTCAAGAGGCGCTGGAATGATGCGAAGCGCAAAACCAAGAAGAAACTCGCTGACAACCATCAGGCAGCAATGCAGACTGGAGGTGGCAGTCCAGCGGAACACCAGGAGCTGGATGAGATGGAGGAAATGGTGGCCACAGTCATCAGTGGGGAGACGGTGGCAGGAGTTGGGGGTCCGGACACTGCTCGACATGACCTGACACTACAGCACCAGGGTGAGTACCAAACAGGGACTGGGTGGACGGGGGGAGATGGGCACAATGGCATACATGCACAATTAAGTAGAGCACAGTGCACACCCACAAAGACTCTGGATCATGTCCCTGACCCCCTTGGCACACTGCAGCACACATACAAACAGCAAGTAGGCCCCCGTCCACTATGGGCACAAAGGGGTCCCTCCCCACACAGCACCAATCTCACAACCAACCCATGCACACGTGTCTAAACCAGCAAAGCTGCGTGTCTGTGTGCCACACTGACAATGCAAGTGACACCGCATGACGAACAGCATGGCTGCATTCCAATTATCATGACATGGTGCACGCCACGACACTGAGGTGGCTGAGTGTGGAACACATCTGTAAAGGAGCAGGTCACACTCTGACACATCCACATGCACAAACAACCCCTGACGTCAACAACACATCTGTAGATAAACCATGCCCAAGAGTCCAAAATACGAACTCGAGCCAAAATTAGCCAAGTCTGCAACATCTCAGCACTGTAGAAGCACAGAAGACATAGGCACACCACCTCAAAGGGATAAGGTGCAGCAAAATCACAACTGCAGGGGCGACTCTCCCACAATGCAGCACACACACATAGCAATAACAGCACATCAACATTGACGACAATGTGGTACAAAGTGCAACACTTTCACTACAGAACAGAGGACACAACTGGTTCCGCTTGTGCGTAGAAACTGGCCAATCACATCTGGCATAGCAGGAAACTGTGAGATGATAATGTACGTGTACAACCTCACATCCGTGATGTAGTTCAAATGTCCACTGTCCCGCATCACATAGTCAGTTCCTCCGAAACAGTCACAATGTACATTGTCATGCAGTCTGTATGTAAACTTGAACAATGTGTCAACATACATGTCAACACAATGTTAAAATGCATCTCCCCTTCACATTGCAGAGGGACAATCAACACCTCCTGCAGAGCAGACCAGACAACTCATCAGTGATGATGAAGAGGACCTCCACACCTTCGACACCGATGCCCTACAACAGCTCATGGACAGCTACGGAAACCCACCTCCAGGAGCAGGGCAGCCCAGCTGCATCGAGGAGACCACACCCCCTGCACAGACCACACAGCAGGAAGCACCCACCTCCACGGCTGGCTCCCAGCACCTCACCGAAGAACACATCACATTCCAAGGCCATGTGTTAGACTGCCAGAAGGAGGTGGCTGAACAGGTGCGGGTGGGGTTCGACCTCATGGCAGCCAAACTAGATGACATACGCGGGTGTCTAAGTCCCATTAGTGACCACTTACACTCCCTAACGGACACCCACAGTTCACTCCATGATGTCCAACAATCCATGCCCGACATCACTGGAGTCATGACTCTGAGAGGAGAACAACTGCCTAGTCAGAGTGGCCTCAGCGATGTCAGCCGAGAGTTGGCACAGATGCTGAGGATAATGGAGAACATGGAGCGGATGCATGCGGAAAGAATGGCTGCCACGGATGCACACCAGCGAAAAGTTGTTGGGATCTTCCATGCCCTGCAGATCCTCATCATCGCATTGCTGCCACTAAGGCAGTCGCTGATGAATGCTGCTGGTACTTCTACACACACATCTCTGGCCCCTGATGTGTCAGTGGCACACAGTGCTGCAGACCAAACATCAGCACCCACATGTCAGACAGATGACATAGAGGACGAAGATGTGGGTGATTCCACCTTTGTAGTAAGAAGGAGCCAGTAGCATTCTTCTCCGCCATATGCCCTGTTTCAGCTTGGTTCTGCCCTCTGCATCATGCCCTGTAACAACACCTCCCACTGTACCCCGAAACACTCTGCGACACTCACCTTGGACCTCGACGTGGACTGCCATATTTTGTTTGCTTACCAATGACACAGCAATCAGACTGCGGACTGTACTCTTCCTCCTCCGATGTACTTGTCAATCCCTAAATGACTCTGGCTGGCCCTCCACTGGGCTACAATGTAATGTGGGGTTTGCATGGCCATGTACTGCTCGAGCTCCGACACTCCACTAAATGTGAATAAATCATTCAAATTCACACAGATGTGTCATGTCCATAATCGATCAAGTATGAAAGTACGGATGAATGTAAGGACATTGATTGCCCAAAAAGGTACACCCTAGGAAATGAAAGCAATGCGCATGTGTGACCGTGACACACATAGGAAGTGAGATGACTGGGAATGTGTGCACTAGCTGTGGCCTCATTGCTCTGAAACAACAATCGCTCAATTTCTCAGCTTTGCCCCATGCAATGTTAGAAATAGGGCTGGGTATGAGATGTCAAAGTCGTTGGCAGGCCTAAAGTAGTGTCCACCATCACATTTGACAACAGAACATCTCTTCGCATACCTACTCACACTAAACTGGGTGGACACAGCCTGTAGTGGTGGATCACATTGATCCACATGGCAGGAATATAGACACCATACTCACATTGCTGAAGACACGTAAGAGCACAGGTCTATCAGCAACTATCCCAACCACTATGTCTGGCTCACAGAGGTGGAGCTGGCAATAGGGACTCACCCCTAAGTGAAATGCGTCAGTCAGTCCCTCCCTGTGTACGGACAATGCTCATTGAGGCACACGATTTGTCATTCTAATCAACACTCATCACAGTTGAACACTAGCGAAGTTGCATTGACTTTATTAGCATGTGCATGTCAGTACAGGCAAGATAAGGGCCACAACATGCAGAACAATGCATCAGACACTAACAGGCAGCATTCGGTGACGATACAGTTCCACGTGACAGGCGTTGTGCATGCGCACGGGATGTTCTGCCATTGCGTTGGTGGCTCTCGTAGAACCGGCACTCTTCTGACCTGCGGCAGTTATGTGGATGATATGCCACAGCTCGGAGCAATGAGTCGTATGTGTGTGCAACGTTTGGACGTATGGGTTGTTGTGTACGTACGTGTCAAGGGCATTCCATGCAAGAGTACCTCGAGCAAGAACTTCTGTGTGTGGGGTGTGGATATGTTGGTCTTTCATTAGCACTGTGCGAAGTGTGGAGTCGTCATCATCTGCTATGGTATCTCTCTCAGGGGGTGCCTGCCGCATGCAAGACCAATGTCGGAGGTGCAATGTCCTTCCGCCTTATGTATTGAGACAAAGGAGCTTTCATCCCTAATGTTAGTCTGACTACTGCTTGCATTCTGGAAATGTGATGTGGCTTTCGCGCTGCAATTGAGGCTAGGCCTTAGGCTTATGGTGCACCAATGGCGATACACACACAACAGTTGGCATGAATGAGCCAAGAACCCAAGCGGCCTTGTGCTCCTTGTACAATCCCTTGGTGCGCGGCCGCCCTCCGGGTGCATGCAACATTGCAACATTGTCGATTGCGGGCCGTGAGGCGCAGACACTGCAATAGAGACACATGCATCAGTTGGTTTCCTGTCCAGCCCAGAAATGAACCATGCCCAGAGTCCAGGGATAATAATTCACACCCCTACGCTGTACTTGCGTACACTGGCCCAGTCCACCCCTCTTACGTATTAAGGGGGGGACGACAAAGCTACATGTCCAAGGTCTTACCCACTGCCTGTGGTGACATGGTTGCGTCCACTGTCCACTACACTCCAGACACCAGCAGTATATGTCAACATGGACATGTCTGTGGTCTGCATACTGCAGTCTGGCCAGCACATCCACGCCACACTTGGCATTGTGTACATTGTCATTCATGGGTCACTTGCCTCCTTCGCACATGCCTGGTTCCCACCTCTCCCCACATGCTGCTATTGTGTGGCTGAGGTGCCATGCCGTTCATGGCTTGTGTACATGGCTGGCCCAGGTTACCACAGTAAGTTGTGCTGTCGTGTCTGGTACGTGGGCATGTTGTTTGGCATGTTGTATGTGGGTTTGTAACGTGTGCATTCCCAGAGTCATGAGTTACATGACTGTGGAGTTGAGGTGTGTGGTGTGTTCATTTGGTACTTACCAACGAGCAATGCATTCCCATGGGTGCCATCCTGAAAGCGCTGGTTGATGATGGACTGTCGGAAGATGAAGGAATCATGCACACTGCCTGGGTAGTTGGCGACGACATTGGTGAAGAGTCCCAGGTGGTCGACTATTGCCTGCACATTGATGAGAAGCGTGTGCTTTCTGTTGCGGTAATTGTGTGCAGTGGCGGCAGGGGGCACGAGGATTACATATGTGCAGTCGATTGCCCCCAACACGTGCAGGAAGCCAGCTATCGTGTAGAAGCCTTGCTTGGTCTCCAGCTGTTCCTGCGCAGTGTGTGGGAAGTAAAGGTGCTGGGGTACCAAGGTGATGATGGCATCCTAGACAGGTGTGAGGAACTTGGATAGGGCTGGCTGTGAGACTCCTCCGACTCTGGCAGTTGTTGGTTGAAAGGTACCAGAGGCCAACAGGTACAGCACAGCCAGCAGCTTTGTCTGCGGAGGGATGTTGTTTGTCCGCTGTGTTGGTACCATCAGCCTGTGGGCAATGATGGTCAGGATGCGGAGGATGGTTGTCCTTTTGAGCCTGCAGTGGGCAATGACATCCTCTGGTGTTAAGTCTGTGGGGCTGGTGCGTTTTCTGAAGGTCCGCTGTCTTTGTCTGTGCTGCCTCTGTGGTAGTCCGGGAGGGAGGCGGGGGGGCAAGGGGGGTGGCGGGCCTGGGTGTGATGGCGGTGGGTGTTGTGGCCCTCTTGGGGCTCCGAGCTGCATGTTCAGTAGCTCCATGGCATCTGTTGTTCTTCAGGTGTGGCTCTGGTCTGGCCTCCCTTTTGTGGTGCAGGTTGTCGTCCGACTTAACACCAGGTAAGAGCAGGTGTTAAATACCTGCTGCTAACGCGCCTTATCTCATGTTTTGGGATCTTATCGCCGATCTGGCTGGTCGTAGAGAATATTGCGAAGTGGTGTTTTCGCGGCTTTTTGCACATGAACGCCTACTTTGCATCTCATTAGCGTTAGTTGCCGGTGTCATCCGTGGCAAAGTTTTTTGCGGCTGCTATCGCAGGAAAACTGGCGATATCGGCTGTTAGCACCTTCTTGTGAATAGGGCAATAAATCTATCGCCACTTTGGCTGCGATAAAGTGCCGCTAACTCGGCGATAAGTCCTTGAGAATATGCCCCACAGTGTATTATTACACAATACTAGAGTAATATTACACGAGTAAATACATTTAGAATTAACGTTCAGTTTGCACTCGTAATTCAATTTATTTGTATGTATTTGTTGAATATACAAGTACAAGTGGCCTTGTGAATCAGGCCAAATGTCTTGGTATTAGATAAAAGTCTTCTATTTGTGGTCACGTCTGTGGTAACAGTAGTCCAATTACATTTAGGTTAATGTGATTTTAGTTCATAGGAAAACATTATTCCCCATTGGAGAAAGTCAACAGATGCATGCTGTCAGATGGTCCCTGAACCTTTGCAAACTCAACCATATTAAACCAAACCAAGAAGCACTCCATTGGCTCCCGTGGATGCAAGGGTCAAAGTCCTCTGCATTGTTCTCAAAATACTTGAAAGAACCGTCTGCCTCCATTGCACCAACCAGAAATCTACGTTCAGCGACTGCACACTTAATCAACCCATAAATCTGCAAACAACTGAAGATTTTTTCAATAGTTTGTTTAAACTATGCACTTCTTCAATGCTTGGAACAGATGTATTGTGCATGGCAAATGTGTGCATCAAGTACTGATACATTTTAATGTTTCACATAAATTGATTTGTATAATAGTTTACAAACCGGGTTTTCATAAAAATATATGTTGAAGGATTATATGACCAACGGGTACTGGGACACAACATCCACAGCAATAAAAGCCTAACAAAATCTATGCCTATTTGTTTATGAATCAGTGTGTGTGTGGGGAGGGACGGAGAAGTAGGGGTTGAATAGCTCTGCGGCCTTAACAATATAGGAGTCGGGTGGTGCAACAGAATATTGTGAAACATGTAGGGCTTTATCACTTGACAGAGTGTTCGCCCTGGGGCTGGTGCTGTGGTGGCACCACCTCCACCCTCCGAAGCTGCGAACATCCTGCCAAATAAATATTCCCCTGCCATGTCGACTACCTGTGCTCCCAGAAAGTGTCATCCACATCCATGGTGGGAGATACTTTGGAGGAAAACCACTACTGGCTGTCCCCACATTGCCTTACTAGTAAGGTGGGGTCTGCTGTGGTCTGTCTTTGGAAAAGGCAAAAATAAAATCCAGCACGTGCTGGAAATTTTCTGCTTACACATAGGAGATATTTTTGGGCATTTTTGTCTGGCCCATCCTTGTTCACATAGCAGAGTCAGATAGGTAAAGCACTTGTGGGGATGGTGTTAAAAGAGTTGCCCTAAAAAGGGCATCCCTTCCCATTTTATTATGGTCGGCAATATATCTGAAGAGAGAGGTGGGTTTTCCAAGGCAGTGCTGATAGCAACTCCAAAGTTAGTAAAAAAAACGGTGTTCACTACATTCTATTTAGGCCCTGTACATTCCAGGTGACCATGTGCATGTGTCCCTACATCACTCCATTTGATCCACCCACCCACCCACCATTAGTCCAAGCCAGATACCCCTTCACTCCCAGCTCAGGCCGTCACAGCCAACTCACTCTTCCAGCCCAACATAAAGGCGCGTTGTGTATCAATATGCTGCAAAATTGAACAATGGCCTCACCCTCCCCCAATCCACAGCTAAACACTTGCAAATTCAAACCGTCTCTCTCCACCCATGCTTGATCCCCTCGCCAACCCGAACTCGCTAACTCAGGTGTGTGTGACTGTCATGGTGCAAAGTGGAAGATCCCCTGTGCCCAACCACTTAGATATTATCACAGGGGTGAGTCGCGCCTCCAGGTCTGTCCAAGGTTGAACAGCCCAAGAGACACTATGACCCAGAACACAACTGCACTTCACTTACCCACTCACACCCTCAACAAGCTCTCACCCCAGCACCTTCTGGGCTACCCACCCCACCCAACTCGTCACACAATACTGTTAGAAATGGGTGTCTCTAGTTGGCAGAGGTAGGTACCTTTGTCCAAATAGGGGCCCTTGCTTCTAGTCAGGGTAAGGGGGATACACTCCTAAAATAACCCCTGCTCACCCCCTTGGTAGCTTGGCACGAGCAGACAGGATTATCTCAGAGGCAGTGTGTAAAGCATTTGTGAACACATACAGTAACACAGTGAAAAACACTACAAATGGACACCACACCAGTTTAGAAAAATAAGTAATCTTTATCTAAACCAAAACAAGACCAAACGACAAAAATCCACAATACAGTATTAAAAATAAGGCTTTCAAATGGTACAAACAGTTCAGTTAAATGCAAGTTGTAAATGCAACACTTTTCTCAAAAGTACCTTAGATGCGTCACGCAAAGCAAACAAAATGGCCGCAGGGAAGGTGATGCGTGTGTTCCTTACACTCAGGGGAGGTGATGCGTCTGTTCCTTACTGTGGCGCAGGGGAGGTGATGCGTCAGTTCCTTACTGCGTGGGGAGTTGATGCATCTGTTTCTTACTGCGGACCCCAAACGATGCGACAGTCTTGGCGCCTCAATGCAATGCGTCGATCCGGTACGATGCGTGTCTCGAGCCGCGGCAGGCGCTGCGACGGTTTCTTCGGCGATGCGTCAGAAAACCAGCGCGGTTGCGACACGCTTCTTAGGTGTTGCGTCGATTTCCCAGCTCCCAGCGACAAACAGTCTCCAGAGGTCCTAAACAGCAGCAGGCACCTCTTTGCAGGTTGGAATTCCCAGCATGGAGCTGGTGGTGAAGTCTTTGTGTCCCTGAGACTTCAGAACAGGAGGCAAGCTCAGTTTCAAGCCCTTGGAGATCTTTTCTTAAAGCAGGTGACAAAGCAAACAGCAAAGTCCTTTTTCTCCCTTTCTTGGCAGCAAGCAGCCACTGCAGGCCAACCCCAGACAGCAAACAGCACAGGGGCAGTATTCCTCCTCAGCTTATCCGGCTCTTCTCCTTGGCAAAGGTTTCCTCTTGATTTCCCAGAAGTGATCTAAAAGTCTGGGGTCTGGGCCCCTCTTTTTATACACCAAAATCCTTTGTTCTCTGAAGGCAGAGAGTGTCTGTACCGAGCCAAAACCAGTTCTGTGGAGCACTTTGCAAGTGCACAACAACCTCCATTGTCAGTGTGAGCCCTGACTTCAGACACACCACAGGGAGGCGGAGCCGTCATTGTGGAAGGCAGGCACAGCCCTATTCAGGTGAAGATGCCACTCCTCCCACCACTCCAAATGCAGTCCAAGCCTATTCAGCCCAGCCCTGACTCATCAGACTTCTGGAGCCACTGCCCTGCTCCAGCCCCTGTCATCCAAAAGCCAGACATGCAATACACAAACCTAGCAGACGTACACTGGATGGTTAGGCAAGAAAATACCTACCTTCTAAAAGTGGTATTTTCAAACACAGAATGTAAAAATCACCCTCACTAAAAAGTTGTATCTTAACATTCTGAGTTCAGGCATACTAAACTTTATTTTCCTATCTTGTTCCCAGGGTCAGTTATGTTTATAAGATGTTATAAACAAACTCCCCATTCTTGCCTATAGGAACAGATAGCCTTGCAATAGTGAAAAACGAAATTGGCAGTATTTCACTATCAGGACATGCCGCACACATCAGGGCATGTCCTACCTTCCACATACAATGCACTCTGCCCACAGGCGTACCTTGGGCCTACCTTAGGGGTGGCTGATATGTAGAAAATGGAAGGTTTAGGGACTGGTAAGTGTGTGCACTTGCTAAGTCAACATGGCAGTCCCAGACTGCACACAGGCTATGCAATGGCAGGCCTGAGTCTCATTTTACAGGCTGCTTTGGTGGGTGGCACAACCAGTGCTGCAAGCCCACCAGCAGCATTTGATTTACAGGCCCTGGGCACACATAGTGCACTGTACTTGGGTCTGACAAGTAAATCAAATAAGCCAATCATGGAATCACTAATCCATAACAACAATTTACAGGGAGAGCATATGCACTTTAGCACTGATCAGCAGTGGTAAAGTGTCCAGAGTCATAAAACCAACAAAAACAGGTCAGAAACAATACAAGAGGAAGGCAAAAAGTTCTGGGATGACCCTGCAAAAAGGGCCAAGTCCAACAAATACTCACTCAGCACACCGGTTAGATATAAGAAGAGAGAAAAAGAGGGGGGTGATATAGGGGTCATTCATGACCCATTCACAGTGCACAGCAACACCTCGTGCTCTGCAGTCGGACTGCATTTGGAACAGCACAACGAGGTTCCTGTTACGTAACAACAGGGGAGACACCATGTCTTCAACATGGGTGGAGTGTCAGTCCGTTATAGCTCAGCCATCGCAGACGCACCTGCACAATGTGGACTGTTGTGCATAGAGCCCCGCCGGCCACCACATCAGAATCAGGGGCAGGCCCGGTGTTTCCTCAAACACCTTCGAGCCACTGTCTGAGGACATAGCCAATGTGAGTGTTTCCACCAGTGCCCTTGTTTCCTCTTTCTCCAACCATTGTCTTTCAACATCCAGCTTGCCATCCTGCCTGACCACCATTCAGGAGTTTGAGCGTGACTCTCTCCTGTGGCAGCTGCGGTGTTTCCCCGCCACTCCCCTCCGATGAGAGCTAAGCGACCAATTGGGGGCAACTCCTGTGCCAGGCACCGGGATTCTGCCATCCCCCGAATGTCCAGCCACTCCCACGCCTCCTCTGGCATCACGAAGAAGTGGGATCATCCTTCGTGTATGACCTTCAACTTTGCGGGGTATAACAGCATGTATTTTAACCCCATGGCTCTCAGTTTTAGTATTACTCCCCCAAATGTGTTCCGCATCTGTTGCACGTGCTGTGATTCGAATGATGCAATTTGTCCCTGTAGTTTAGAATCTTGGTGATTATTGTTGTTGGTGGCCACCCTGGCAGTGGTGGTGGCACCAGGGCTCTGAGGGCATGCTCCACCACAAAGACAGTCAACAAGTCATTATCTGACAGCACTTTCCAGAGCCATTGTTCTAGAAACAGTTCTGGGACTGTTCCCTCCACACCCTCTGGAAATACCACAAAACCGTATATTGCAGCGCCAGGAGCAACACTCCGTGTCTTCTGCTTGCATTTCGAGCCGCTGCGTTTGGGTTGTCAGGGTAGCAACTGTGGACTTGAGGGCGTTCACTTCCTCCTGAAGTATTGTAAACTGCTGCTCCGTCGCCAAGGATCTCTCGCCTACCTTATGCAGATCGACTCGCAACAGATTCACGTCCATAGAAAGCGAGTTTATCTGGGCCTGTACGTTGGCTCTGGTGGCCTCGATTGCTGCCAAAATCTGTGCGCCTGTAGTGCTCTGTGGTACATCCAGCACCACCCCTGGCGCCCATGCCCATGTATTGATCGATCTTTGTCTGCTGGGCTCCCCTCGTCATTCTGTCCTTTCCCATCCCATGGCCTGAGCAGGGGCCTCAGTGCACCACATCCAATGAAGTGGCCCCCTGGCTTTGCGCACCTCCATGTCATACGGCTGCCAGCCCTTACGCGCTGCCAACCAGTCACTCACTGTAGTTTCATCAGCAGTGGCACTCTAGGGCCACTGAGTCAACAGATGCATGCCACACCAGATGCACCCCACTCTCACCCATCCCGTAGGGCCTTGCAGGGCTGCAGCACTCTCAGAAGCAACGTGGACCAAAGATCCACCGCCAGATCAACGAGCATCTCAGTAATGGCTGGGGTCCCAATAAGCTGTGCACTGTCCAAACTGCCAGGGCACAGGCCATTCAAAGGTGCCACAGGCGCAGCCCCCCATAGCCACCCCACCATCCTCAGAGCTGCGGCCCCAGTCACTGTCAACAGTCAAGTGTGTGCTCACCCACCTACCTCCGTTCAGCAGCCTCAATGTTTTCAGACCTGTGGTACCACGTCTGCCCCACCCCATGATCAAAAGAGGGGCTAATCCAGCCCCCATCACAGGGGATCCAAGGCAGGACCCCCCAGACCACTCAGCAGGCTCCCCCGCACAGCAGCTTCTGCAGCAGAGCTCTGTATTTTCGGCAGTCCTTCTCTTGCTGCCACTTGGAACCAAGCCCAGTGGGCCCCACTTGAAACAGGGCTCCTGCCGTAGCAGTCTGTACCCCCAGGCAGGGCCTTTGCCTCTGTTTGGCTACTCGTATCACTCCTTCCACAGAAGCATATTTATAAACGTATTTATAAACGTTGCAGCACTGCCTGTCATAGCAGCCTTGTGAATTTTGGCAACCTGGAGCTGCTTTCTTGCTGCAATCCTTTACTTGAGCAATTGGGTGTTTTATTCTCAGTCTGCCATTTTTTTTTCAGTCTTGAATCCCCTCTTGTTGAGCCTCTCAGATCTTGTGGCCCTGCCTGCAAAACCACTCCAACAATACGAAGCAGCCCAGTCGGTCATGGGGGTGAGTCCACAGTGCACAACCACCACAAAAGGCCTCTGCAGTAGCCGCTGGCAGCCCCTCTACATCAGCGGTGGTCCTGCCACAGCACACAACTCCTTCCATTGCTGGCCAGGACACCTCTGGGCCAGAAGGAAGGCTCACCTCATCCCCGATCCGACCTCCCCGCAAATCAACACTTCCAGGCACCCAGAAGGTCCCTAGTAAAGTGATACTACATCTAAGCAGGGCCTGTAAATTAAATGCTACTAGTGGGCCTGCAGCACTGATTGTGCCACACACTTAAGTATCCCTTTAAACCTGTCTCGGACCTACCATTGCAGCCTGTGTTTGCAGTTTTAAACGGTCATTTTGATTTTCAAACTGGCAAAATAACCCTTTTGCCAAGCCCAAACCTTCCTTTTTAATACATGCAAGCCACCCGTAGGGTCGGCCCTAAATAACACAAGGTACAGTGTATTTAAAAAGTTGAACATGTACTTTTAACTTTTACATGTCCTGGTGGTGAAATGCTCTTAACTTCATTTTTCACTACTACAAAACCTACCTCTTCCATAGGATAGCATTGGGTTACCTTATTACATTTAATAAGCCATCACTTTCAATTAGGAGCAGATAGGAATTTCGAGTTTTGTGTCTAAAGAATTGCAATTTAAAACCTTCTTTAATGGTAAAGTTGGATTTTAAGTCACATTTGTGAAAAGGCCACTTATAAAAAGTTGGCATTTTCTTATCCTAAGTATTTGGTGCCTGTAGCCTGTATCCTGCATCACATGACTTGGTGTAGCTGTCAATTGGTCTTTGTGTATTGCTTCCAAACAGTGAGACAAAGGGAGAATAGGTGTTGAGAGGTGGGTCACCTGTGACTTGATAGGGTGAGTAGCTGTCACCTACCACACTTGCACATCACAAAGCCTCTGCCTGAACACACTCACAAAGGGTTTGACACTAGTCTTTTGTGCCCTCAGATAAGCTGGGGCCAGGGAAGGTAGGCAGGAAACACCTCAGTGGTGGAAACCTTCAGAACCTCCTTCTACTTCCAAGCTGGCACAAAGTTTAAATATTGGATCCTCAGACCCAGCTCTTCAGTACAACTCTGGATCTGTGGAAGACTCATAAGTACTGCTGAGTTGCTCTGCAAGAAGGACTGCTACTTTGCTGTCCTGATGCCTAAGTGGGAAGGACTCGACCTGCTTCTTGAACCCAGGGCCACCAGAGGGACTCCAAGGGCTAGGTGGCTGGCCTTCAAATCAGAGCCAGGCTCCAACCACCTTGAACCCTGCACCTGGACTCTCCTTGTTGTGAGCCTTTCCCCCCAAGTGGTGCCACCCCAGTTCTGAACCCTTGGAAGTGGGATTGAAGGTGTTCTGCCAGCCCAGCCGTGGTTTCTTGGGCAGAAACAATGCAGCACAAAGCATCTCCTCACAGCCCTGCATCAGAAATGCCACAGTGTGATGCATCCCTGAAGCAGCACCTTGCATCACAGCCCACAGCTTCTTAAAACTGAGGCTGCTCGATGCCTCTCCGACGCAGGAGTTTGCATTGCAAGCCTTCATCAGTGGTATCCTTGATGACGATGCAGGGCCTTGCAGCTCAAGCCGCGTCAATGGCTTCATCAGAACCACTGCTGCATGACACATCTCCGATGGAGGACCTCGCAATCTCATCTACAGCCCCACGGAACCACCGCAACCAGGTTTTAAGATAATTTATTCAGTGGGCCTAACTTGGTCCATGTACCTGGCCTGCGCTCCAGAATGGTCGGCCAGAACTTGTGACTTTGACCTGGTCCGGCATGACTAAATAGCTTCAATCAATCAATCAATCAATCAATCAATCAGGGGAATTGCAAGCACGCTACTCACCCGTGAGGGTCTCAAGGCACTGGGGGTGGGGGGATAAGCAGCTCCGTTCAGTCGAAAAGCCAGGTCTTGAACGTCTTCCTGAAGATGTTCAGGGAGGGGGCGCGTCTGATGTCGATTGGGAGCTCGTTCCAGGTCTTGGCTGCAATGTAGGAGAAGGTTCTTCCACCTGTTCTGGCTCTGCGGATGCATGGGGTCTCGGCGAGGGCAAGGTCGGCGGATCGGAGGCTTCTCTTGGGTACGTGAAAGGAGATTCTCTCGTTGAGGTATTGGGGTCTGGTGTTGTGGAGGCATTTGTAGGCGTGGGTGAGTATCTTGAAAGTGACTCTCTTCTCAACGGGGAGCCAGTGGAGGTTCCGTAGGTGTTGGGTGGTGTGTTTGTGTCGAAGAATGCTGAGGACGAGTCTGGCTGCGGTGTTCTGTATGGTCTGGAGCTTGCGGAGCAGAGACTTGTTGATCCTGGTGTGGAGGGCGTTTACGTAGTCCAGTCTGCTGGTTATGAGTGCGTGGGTGATGGCCTTCCTTGATTCGGGGGGGGATCCATTTGAATGTCTTTCGGAGGATTCGGAGGGTGTTGAAACAGCTGGAGGCGATGGCGTTGACCTGTCGGGTCATGGAGAGGGAGGAGTTGAGTACGTTGCCCAGGTTTCAGGTGTGGTTCGTGGGGGCGGAGGGCCACCAGGTGTTGTCCCATGCCGAGGGGGAGGGTCCGAGGATGAGGACTTCTGCCTTCTCCGAGTTGAGCTTCATGCAGTTTCTGCTCATCCAGGATGCGACGTCCTTCATTCCTTCCTGGAAGTTGAGTCTGGTGGTGATTGGGTCCTTGGTGAGGGAGAGGATGTGCTGGGTGTTGTCGGCGTAGGATACTATGCTGAGTCCGTGCTGTCTGACGATGGCGACAAGGGGGGCCATGTAGATGTTGAAGAGCGTGGGGCTGAGCGATGATCCTTGGGGCACTCTGCAATTGATTTCCGTGGGTTCGGAGAGGAAAGGTGGCAGTCTGATTCTTTGGGTTCTGCCGGTGAGGAACGAGCGGATCCAGTCGAGGGCGGCTCCTTGTATGCCGGCGTCATGGAGTCTGGCGGTGAGTGTGCGGTGGGAGACGGTGTCGAACGCTGCAGAGAGGTCAGGTAGGATCAGGGCCGTGGTGTGTCCTTGGTTGAGGAGGGTGCGGATGTCGTCTGTGGCGGAGAGTAGAGCGGTTTCAGTGCTGTGGTTGCTGCGGAATCCGGATTGGGAGGGGTCGAGGATGGAATTTTCTTCAATGAATTTGGTTAGTTGTGCATTGATGGTCTTCTCGGTGACTTTGGCCGCGAAGGGGGGAGGGAGATGGGTCAGTAGTTCTTGAGGCCGGTGGGGTCTGCTGAGGTCTTCTTGAGCAGGGGTCTGACTTCTACGCGTTTCCAGTCATTGGGAAAGATGCCGGTCTTGAAGGTGGTGTTGATGGTGCATCGTAGTTCGGGAGCGATGGTGGCTCTGTGGAAAATGTGCAGGGGGCAGGGGTCCGTGGGAGCTCCTGAGTGGATGCCTGTCATGGTCGAAGTGGTGTCTTCGGTGGTGACTGGGGTCCAGGAGGAGTTGGTGGGCTGGATGGCGTTGCTGGAGAAGGAAGTGGTTTCGGAGTTGGGTGTCTGGTCGTTGAAGTTGTCGTAGAGTCCCTTGATTTGTAGATGGAAGTAGGATCCAAGCTTGTTGCAGAGGTCCTGGGAAGGGGTGATGTCCGTGGTTTTGCTGGGGGGCTTTGTGAATTCCTGGATGCTGCTGAAGAGTTGCTTGGAGTTGCAGGCTTTGGCGAGGATCTTGTTTTGAATGAAAGTCCTTTTGGTGGATTTGATGCGTTGGTGGTATTCCGTCATGGCATTTTTGTAGGTGGTGCGATCTTCTGATGTTTTGATGTTTTTCCAGTTCTTCTCGAGACGTCTGCAGGTGTGTCTGGATTCTTGGAGGTCGGCGGTGAACCAGGTGGCTTTCCTGGGGCGCTGTCTGTCGGGGTTGCGTAGGGGTGCAAGCTTGTCTGCGCAGTTGGAGATCCATCTGTGGAGTCCTTTGGCTGCAAGGTTGGCGTTGGTTGAGGTGCTGGGGGCGTCACGGTCGAGGGTGGAGTTGAGTTGTTCCTCAGTGACTTTGCTCCAGTTCTTTTGTGGGGGGGCGCGGTGCAGGTTTGGGTGGCGTGGGTTTGTCGATGTGGAAGTGTACGCAGTGGTGGCCTGTCCATGGTGGTTGCATGGTGTGGATGAAGTGAATGTTGTTACCTCCTGCGAAGATGGGGTCGAGGGTGTGCCCTGCCTTGTGGGTAGGCGTGGTGACGAGCTGTTTCAGTCTGATGTTGGCGAGGTTGTCCAGGAGGGTGGTGGAGTTGGGGTCGCTGGGGTTGTCGAGGTGGAAGTTCAGGTCTCCGTCGAGTATGTAGTCCATGGAGGCGATGGCGTGGGGTGCGATGAGGTCAGCGATGGTGGTAGCCAACGAAGCGCGAGGTCTGGGGGGTCTGTAGGCGAGGGTGCCGCGGAGTGTGGTTCTAGGGCTAGTCTGGATCGGGAAATGAAGGTGTGTGGTGGTGGGGAAGGAGTCCTTCGTGGTGGAGGTGGAGAGTCGGAGGGAGCTCTTGTGTACGATCACGAGTCCTCCTCCTAGGCGGTTGGGCGGTCCTTCCTCTGGATCTTGTATCAATCGGGGATGGCAGTGGTGATGTCGGGGGCAGAGGAGGCGTTGATCCAGGTTTCTGTAAAGAAGGCGACGTCTGGTGACAGGGTGTCGTGGAGGTCCCAGATCTCTACGGCGTGTCTGTGCAGGGAGCGCACGTTGAGGAGGATACAACTCAGGGCTTCGGAGGTGTTGGCGTTCGGTGCGGGGGACATGGGGGTGCGGTCGGAGGTGAAGGAGAATTGGCCGTGTGTGGTGTTCGGCGTCGACCGCTGGCAGTTGTTGTTCCTTCCGGGGTTGAGTGTGAGGAGGGCAGTGGAGTTGTAGCGGTGGGAGGTCGCAGCCATAGTTGGTGCTATCTGCTTTTAACACACTATTTTCACCTAAATGTTTAAAATTGCACATCTCCAGTTCTACTGATTGGATTTATGTTGCTTTGTTCTCAAATACTTAATGAAACATTTTACTCTATTTTTCTAAATTGGTGTGAGATTTTCCTTTTGCTTTGTTTTAACTTTCTTACTGTTTGAAGTACAGCATAAAAACTTTACACATTGCCTCTAAGGTAAGCCTGACTGCTTGGTGCCAAGCTGCCAGAGGGTTAAGCACAGGTTTATTTGGGTTTTGCTTGTGACTTCACCCTGACAGAAATTGTGGTTGCTGCTTGACCAGAGTTTGAACCACCTCAAGAAGTAACACAATATCCTACAAGGTCTATGTGTGGAGTTTCCCTCCCCAAATGCGAACTCTCCGCAGTCGTAAACTTACTATTAACATGCAGTTTGTGAATACCAAAAAAAAGAAAACATACACAAAAGTGTAACTTTACCTGTGTGAATCATGCCCTAACTTTGCAAAGAATGAAATTCCGCAAAAGATATTCCTGACGACCTTTGACTTATGGCTGCTTTAGTGAAAATCATGAAATAAGGCACCTCTGTCAGGTCATCATGGTATCAATTAATAATTCCTTCAAAATATAGTTGAAAGTAGCCTGAGAGATGCTGGCTGCCATTGCAACAGACCTTTCAAAGGAAACGGTTGCATAAGAATGTAGGGTAGAAGGACATTATTATATTCTTATTACTGGTCTTGAGCTTTGGTACATAGCGAGCAAGCATGTCAAGGATTATGTGGTCATGTTGGATGAGTTGATGTGGGCCCTCTACAACGTATCCCTCCTTCTTTATTCCACATGCAATGAAACCTGGGTACCATCAGTAAGCCCTGTTCCCTCAGAAGGTGCAGAAACACGTTTCAATATATTTTCTTTAACTTTGAGAGCCAAAGTAATAGTATTTGCAGACATGGTGCATTTTCCGAACTGAAAACAGTAGGAAAGAGGTGTCATGCTTTTTAATCGAAATTTTCACTTCAAGATGTTGTAAACGCACTTCTAAAAACCATCATAATAGAAAGTACTAATGTGGCTTTAATTGCATCAATGTAACTACTTCATAAAATAAAGTTATAAAAAAAGCAACTGCAAACAAATTGACAGTGACAGAAAAAATAAAGGGGCATATTCACAAGGAGCTATCGCCGAATTAACGGCACTTTACCACAGCCAAAGTCGTGATAAATTTACCTCCCCATTCACAAGCTGGTGTTAACAGCCCACAGCACCAGTTTACCCGCGATGGCAGCCGCAAAAAACATCGCCACAGAGGACCCCCGCAAATATCGCTAATGAGATGCAGGGTAGGCGTTCCCGTGACAAAAGTCGAGACAACAGCACAACTCAACATTCACAACGACCAGTCACATCCGCGATAAAAACACAAAACAGGCGATAAGGCGCGTTAGCACCAGGAAATCTACACCTGCTCTGACCTGGTGTAAAGTCTGATGGCAGCCTGCAAACTAAAAGGGAGCACAGCCCAGGGCAACATCGGAAGGGCAACAGATGCCATGGAGCCACCCATCATGTGGCCCGGACACCCAAGAGGGCCACAACACCCACTGCCACCACTCCCAGGACCACCCCTCCCTGGCACCCCCCGACCAAAGACATGCCACATCAGCCACACCCAAACATGTACAAAATATTCCGCTTGATGCCGCACTATCACAACTGGTGACATGGATGTGTCGTCACAGAAATGACCAGCATACATTCACTTTCGATGCAACAAATGAAACTTTATTAAAATGAACAACGAAATGAAATGAAGACACATGGCCGCTCCCCTCCGGACAATACGTAGGTCACAGCCTGTAAGACAAAAAACATGATGAGAAGGTGTGTCCTGCGCACATCAGAGGACAGAGAGAGAGCAAAGGAGAGAGAGAGGAAGAGTGGGAGGGAGAGAGTGAGGAAGAGAGGGAGAGAGAGAGAGAGAGAGAGAGAAGAGGAGAGAGAGAGGAAGAGAGGGAGAGAGAGAGAGAGAGAGAAGAGGAGAGAGAGAGGAAGAGAGGGAGAGAGAGAGAGAGAGAGAGTGCCGCCCCTGCGCACCCAGGCCACACTGCTCACCTGCTGCCACCGGTGTGTCTCCAACCACGTGCCGGTATGTAGTGCAGTTCACCAGGTCACACATCTGAGTCAGAGCCATCAGCTGAAACAGAGCCCAGATACATGACTGGCACAGTACACACACTTGCACAAGACAACATTGCCTGACCGCCCATGCACACCCAGGCAGAGGCACCCCAACCTCTCCCGCCGCCCATCGGAGCATGCCCGCCCATGCACACCCAGGCCTCAATGCTCACCTTCCGCCACCAGCGCGTAGACAGGAGGTCCCACCACGTGCAGCTGCAAGCCACAAGCCCGGGCCCGCGGACAGGGTACCCTCCACATCATGCAGCCCCGCTCCGCAGGCCACCAGGTCTCACGTTTGGTGCTGGATCTTGATTACTCCATGGCAGAGGACATACCAGTGCGCCGGGCAACATCGCAGGCTGCACACCCGCTCAGCCCAATGGGTGCCACCAACTCTGTGATCCCGGAAGCGACGCCACGGGGCGGTAGGCCCGCGCTGCCCGTTGGCTCTGGCCTACACTGTGGTCCAGCAGGGCACACAAAACCTGAGCTGTCCGGACCGCCGGGACGGGGCATCATCACAGGCTGCACACCCGCTCAGCAGCTCAAGGTGCCACTGACTCAGTGCACCCAAAGTCACCGTCCCGTGGCGGGGTGCCTGTGCCGTCTGCAAGGCCTCAGATGCCACTAACCCTGTGCACCCCCAGTCTGCGCCACGTGGTGGTAGGCCCATGCCATACTCAAGGCCTCAGATGCCACTAACCCTGTGCAACCCCAGTCTGCGCCACGTGGTGGTAGGCCCGTGCCGTACTCAAGGCCTCGGATGCCACTAACCCTGTGCGCAACAACTCATGGGCCCTATATGAGTGCGAACCGTGGAGCGTCCGTCATCCAGTCACCACTGGAAGAGGGGAATGTGATGTCGTCGGCCCCTTATATTGGCGGAGTCAAATGGCCTGTGACGCCTGTGCCAGATGGGTGTGGTGTGTGTGAAAACCTGCCCTCGGGGAGTGGCTGTGACATGCTGACAACTAGACCAGTGACCTGCCCACCACCAGCGAGTGCGGCTGCGACGGGTAGCAATGAGGGCCCCCCCTCGGGGCGTAAGCGGAGTGGTCTGGCCTGCCGTACGCCGGACCAGCGCAGGGCTTGCAACAATGACTCATGGGATCTGGGCGTGGTCCAGTTCATGTCTGGACAAGGAAGTGACTGATGCGTGTGTCCCTGTTGTAGTGTTCACGGGACCCGGTACACAAAATGCAATGTTGCACCCTCTGACTGGCATACCACAGGATGAACATCATTGACGCAAGGGAAGGCACTGTCCCCACATTCATCCACACATCCATACATGAATGACGTAAGACATTACACAGCAGTGCGTCACTGGATGTTTATTTGCACATCCAGTGCAGTCATGCAGCTGGAGCGGTACAGGGCAATGCCGAGCACACTACACAATATGGACCCGTGGAGGGCCAGCCAGTGTCCATCCGGGGATGACCTGTACTGCGGAAGAGGAAGGGTACAGTCCGCAGTCTGTCCGCTGTGTCATTGGTCGTCAAACACGATGTGGCAGTCCATGTGGCTGTCCAAGGTGAGTGCATCGGAGTGTATCGGGGGTCAGTGGTAGGTCTTGAGGCCATGTGCGGCACCAAGCAGAAACAGACAAGGTGGCGGAAATGGATGCTAGTTCCTAGCCATCCTGACCACAGTCCCATCCACATCCTCGTCCCCGGGTGTGTGCCCTGCCCCACCTGTGGGTGTTGCAGTACCGGCTGCAGCACTGTGTGCCACTGACACATCAGGGGCCGGAGTGGATACGCCTGCCACACTGGGAGGCACTGACACACCAGGGGGCGGAGATGTGGATGGTGTGGGGACAGCAGCATTCATCATCACCACGCCTTGTGGCAGCAATTCCATGATGAGGACATGCAGGGCACGGTAGATCCCAGCTACATTTCGCTGATGTGCAGCGGTGGCTGCCATCCTTTCCGCCTCCATACGCCCCATGTCCTCCATGAGCCTCTGCATGTGTGCCAGCTCACGACTGGCATCGCTGGGGCCACTCTGAGCAGACAGGTATTCTTCCCTCCGCGTCATGACTCCAGAGATGTCAGTCAGGGCTCACTGGAGTCCATGGGGCGGACATAGACACCCAAGGATGGCGTCCAGTTTGGTAGCCATGAGCTCGAACCCCACCCGCACCTTCTCGTCTCCCTCTGGCCCTCCAGCACACGGCGTTGGAAGGCCATTTGTTGTTCCTGGGGGACTTGGGAGGGTGCCGGGGCAGTGGGTGCCTCCTGCTGGGTGGTTTGGGTGGTGGGTGGGGTCTCATGGATGTAGCTGGGGGAGGTGAGTTGCAGATGAGGTCAATGAGGTCTTGGATGGTTTGGGTGTCGATGCTGGTGTTGTCCTCCTCCTCGTCATCAGTGAAGAGTGGCTGTGACTGCTCTGCAGGAGGTGTTGACGATGCCCCTGCGATGTGAAGGGGAGATGGTGTATTACAATGTGTCCACATGTATGTAGCCCCATGGTACAGGTTGACATTCAGACAGCATGGCATTCAATCAATCAATCAATCAATCATGTCACTTATAAAGCGCACTACATACCCGCGAGGGTCTCAAGGCGTTGGGGGAAGAGGGGGGTGGTGCTGCTACTGATCGAAGAGCCAGGTCTTGAGGAGTCTTCTGAAGGCCAGTAGGTCTTGGGTCTGTCGGAGGTTGGTGGGGAGGGTGTTCCAGGTCTTGGCGGCGAGGTGGGAGAAGGATCTGCCGCCGGCGGTCGTTTTCCGGATGCGGGGACTGTGGCGAGGGCGAGGCTGGTCGAGCGGAGCTGGCGGGTGGGGGTGTAGAAGCTGAGTCGTCTGTTGAGGTAGGCTGGTCCGGAGTTGTGCAGTGCTTTGTGTGCGTGGGTGAGGAGCTTGAAGGTTACCCTCTTGTTGACAGGGAGCCAGTGCAGGTCTCTCAGGTGGGGTGTGATGTGGCTGCGTCGGGGGATGTCGAGGATAAGACGTGCAGAGGCGTTCTGGATGCGTTGCAGCCGTCTCAGGAGCTTAGCCGTCGTTCCTGCGTAGAGGGCATTTCCGTAGTCCAGCCTGCTGGTGACGAGGGCCTGGGTGACTGTTTTTCTTGTTTCGGTGGGGATCCACTTGAAGATCCTGCGGAGCATTCGGAGGATGTTGAAGCAGGATGAGGAAACGGCATTGACCTGCTTAGTCATGGAGAGGGTGGGGTCGAGGATGACCCCTAGGTTGCGTACGTGGTCGGTGGGTGGCAGGGCTGTTCCCAGTGATGTTGGCCACCAGGAGTCATCCCAGGCTGAAGGGTTGGAACCAAGGATGAGGACCTCCGTCTTGTCCGAGTTCAGCTTCAGGCGGCTGGTCCTCATCCATTCGGCGACGGCCTTCATTCCTTCGTGGAGGTGGGCTTTGGCGGTGTGAGGGTCTTTGGTGAGGGAGAGGATCAGCTGGGTGTCGTCGGCGTAGGAGATGATGTTGAGGTTGTGCTGTCGGGCGACGTGGGTGAGGGGTGCCATGTAGATGTTGAACAGCGTTGGGCTGAGGGAGGAGCCTTGGGGTACGCCGCAGATGATCTTGGTGGCCTTGGATCGGAAGGGGGCGAGGCGGACGCTTTGTGTGCTGCCGGAAAGGAAGGATGTGGTCCAGTCCAGGGCCTTCTCTTGGATCCCGGCGTCATGAAGGCGTGTTCGGAGTGTGTGGTGGCAGACCGTGTCGAAGGCGGCTGATAGGTCCAGGAGGATGAGGGCTGCTGTTTCTCCGTTGTCTAGCAGGGTCCTGATGTCATCGGTGGCGGCGATGAGGGCGGTTTCGGTGCTGTGGTTGCTGCGGAAGCCGGACTGGGAAGGGTCCAGGATGTTGTTCTCCTCCAGGTAGCGGGTCAGTTGTTTGTTGACGATTTTCTCGGTGACCTTCGCGGGGAACGGGAGCAGAGAGATGGGTCGGAAGTTCTTGAGGTCCTTGGGGTCTGCCTTGGGTTTCTTGAGTAAGGCGGTGATCTCGGCGTGCTTCCAGCTTTCCGGGAAGGTTGCTGTCTCGAAGGAGATGTTGATTATTTTCCGGAGATGGGGCGCGATGGCTGTACTGGCTTTGTTGAAGATGTGGTGAGGGCACGGGTCTAGCGGTGAACCGGAGTGGATGGTGTTCATGATCTCGCTGGTGTCCTCGTCGTTGATGTTGGTCCAGGAGAGCAGGCGGTTGGTGGTTGTGGGGGCAGTGGTCTCGGTGGTTGCCGGGGCAGTCGTGGTGTTGAAGCTGTCGTGGATGTCGGCGATTTTGCGGTGGAAGAAGGTGGCCAGTGAGTCGCACAGGTCTCGCGACGGCTGGATGTCGTTGGTGTTGGAGCTGGGGTTGGAGAGTTCCTTCACGATGTTGAAGAGCTCTTTGCTGTTGTGTGCGTTGTTGTCTAGGCGGTCTTTGAGTGAGGCCCTTTTGGCGGATCTGATGAGGTGATGGTGACTGCGGGTGGCGCTCTTGTGGGCGGCGTAGCTGTCCGCTGTCCGTACATTGTGACAGTCTGTGGGTCTGGGCGAGGACCCAGAGTAATTGTGGGTGTGCACTGTGCCCTGCTTGCTTGTGCATGTGTGCCATTGTGGCCATCTCCCCCCGTCCCCCCAGTACCTGGTGGTCACTCACCCTGTTGCGGTTGTGTTGTGTCCTGTCGAGCAGTGTCCGGTCCCCCGACTCCGGCCACAGTCTCCACACTGATGACTGTCGACACCAGCTCCTCCATGTCATCCAGCTCCAGCTGTGGCGCTGGGCCCCCACCTCCGGTCTGCATTGCTGCCTTCAAGTTGGCGGAGAGTTTCTCCTTGGTCTTCCGCTTGATGTCATTCCATCGCCTCTTGACCTCGTCCATTGTCCGCCTGTGCTCTCCGACGGCATTCACCTTGTCGACGATGTCCCGCCGTATTCCAGTTTTGGTGCCCAATGACACGTTGGAGGTGACGAAGAGTTGTTGATGGTGTTCCATCACCTCCGTGACTATGATCCTGTTCGCATGCGGACTGAACTTGGTCTTCCTGGTCTTCTTGTCCTTGCCCTTCCCTGTCCCCGAGGTCCCAGGCTGGTCGTCCGGGGTGCTTGTGGGGTTGCGCTCGTCCTCTGCGCCTGTTCCGGCTGCCTCCATGGTGCTTGTGTGTTGGTCAGTTTGTGTGTGGGTGTTTTTTCTACTTTTATGGAGATTTTTGACGCCTGCCAGGTGTGTGTTGCAGGCCTGGCGCTGCTTGTCGCTGGTTTCCTCATCGTGCTTTGGCCCATTGCGTTTTTTTGGTGTTGTGGTTTGTGTTTTTATCTCCATCGTGGTGGTTGTATCGTGGACATTGTCCGCGGTTTCGGCAGACTATAGCATGCTACCGCCTTGTTGTGAATTCCACGTTGACACAGGGTTATTTTCCCGCGATAGGCTGCGATATTGAAAGTTGCTTTACGCTACTCTTGCCGTAGTTATCACACGTTCTTGTGAATATCCCCCAAAGTTTGATAAAATAGCAACCTTTGAAAAAATATAAATATGTCACAAAAGTACAAATGACTGATTAGCAAAAAAATATATATGTTAAAGAATTATAATAATGAAGAAACACAAATCGAAACCCGAGGTTTTCGAGATCAATAATATTATTTTACAGAGGCTAGATTCAACTTCCTTTTTAAAAAAAATTAGACTGCAGATCCTTCTTCGCCAGGAGCAGAAGTGCCTGTTAGTGCATCTCAGACTCAACGTAGAAAAAAAAAACACTGCAAGGCAAACTCGCTGCTGGGTAAAGCAATGGATTGAAAAAAAAGTACAGTCATCCAAAGTTATTCCCATCTAGCCTTCTTTCTCATTATAAAAATGTTGCCACGTTATTTCTTTGCTAGCACATGAAGTGCACAAATTGAAAAGTCAATGTATTGGAAAAAAACATTAGCACGCACTGCTCAGAAGTAAATGGGTCAGTGTGTGGAGAGGGAAACTGGCAGGGACAGTGGGATGATTGTGCTCCTAGGCCTACTGCAGAGACAGCTCCAGGGACCCATGTTCTGCAAAAGCCCTCTCAGACGGAATTAGCAGGCCCTCATTATCACAATTGTTTGTTGTTGTTAACTTCAGCCTGACAGTGTTATTGGTGTGTGCCTCTTCACAAGTGCTCTTTCCTGAAATAAGCTTCATATTAGCAAAATATGAGAGCGCACATTAGGGCAACCGCTTTTTGCATATATGGGTGTGCTGTGTACATGATGTCACCATATTATGGTAGCCAAAAACCCCTGTGTAAAACGATGCCTTTAGTTTTCTTTCATGCACAGGGCTCTGCAATCACAGCCAGGCGCCTATTATAAAGAAACGAGTGGCTGGTAAAGCGGAGAGTCAGGTCAGGTGACAGAGTATAATAAAAGCAGCTGTTAAGGAGATATTTATGGCATTATGTTTATTTTTTGCACTCCTTAGGTTATTATAGAAAAGTTAAAATCTTTCTGCATGTTTATAAACATTCGAGCTACTAAACTGACTTAATTATGTTGATTCTAATGTCATTTTGCAACAAATATCTAACAACTTTTTGAAGTTTATTTTACACTATAGAGATTCTATTTTTAATCATCATGTTTTCAAACATGCACTCTCTTACTTAGGAAGGAGCTATGCACTAAGGGTTTAGGTGGTTTGTGGGAACGGTGATGGTGTAACCATGTCTTTTAAAAGGAATACAGTACCCCCTGCCATACATGATAGGGATATTTCAACTCACCTCGAAGTTCCATAACCACATAAAGGAGCTTGCCTTTTGTCCTTGTTCCTCATAGAACTCCTCTATGACTTGCAATATCCTTATAATGTACGACGGGGGTACTCTATCACATATATAATACACCAGAGCCTACAATGCCTGTATAAAAGCCCCTCTCTAATTACCTTATTGCAGACAACTTGTGATGCCTCTTGTTGATGTAATAATGAAATGACTTAGCCGCTCGACTGCATTAAATCATTACAGTTGAGTTCTATTGCCACAATGCCTGATGCCAGAGCCAGCAGCCAGGGTGTATGGTAAGTCATGGAGCATAATTACACCTGCAGTTTAAACACTGCATCATCCTTCTTCTGATATTGATTTTTTATTTTATTTTAATAGTTTTTTATAGTGCGAACATGGCCCTTGCGGGTATCAGAGCGCTTTACATAATTTCAGATTGCAGAGTAGTAAGAGCAGTAATATCACATTCACTACAAATTCACTAACAATTGAATGACATAGTTCCATCATTAATAACAACACATTGTCATAGTTCTGCCAATGCAAATACCAGGCAGTGTTGAGAAGCAGGGGGGTAAAGTCGGTACTGCACAGAAGAGCGCATTAGGTATCCAGAGTCATGTGAGCGACTGAGGAGATTAGAGTCATGTGACCTAGGGAAGAAATGTGTTCATAAGGAATTCTTTGACTTCATTTTTGAATGATCTGATCGAGGGATTCGTTCTGATTTCACAAGGTAAAGAGTTCCAGATTCTTGGGGCAATCCCAGAGAAGGCATGGTTGTAGGTTTTCTTCTTGAGGAATCTCTAAGGTTTCAAAAGAAAGATGTTGGAGCTTCTGGATGCTCTGGATGCTTTTTCTAGAATAAAAAGTGTACAGCAGATGAAGATTTTCATGGTAACAGGTTTATTTTTTTTCTACACTATAGATCTATAAAGGATTAGAGAAAGGCATGTTTCAGCACAGTATTTTTTTAATCCGATTTACATGAATTGATTCCAATATCTTTTGGCAAAAAATACTAGCTGTTTTTTGGGGCTTTTAATTACGGAGTATAAATTCTACTTTTATTCTTTGTGCCTGTCATAAACATTAAACAGCAAGACATTGAGGGCATCATTATGATGCAGGTCGGTCAGACCGCCAGCCGCTATTGCGGCGGTCAGTAGACCGCCGAGAAGCATGCAGGCGATCTGACATTTGTATCATGATGCGACCACCAGGCTGGCGTTCGCAAACTCATCGTGGGCATGCTTCAGTCATGGTAAATGGCCGCAGGACATGCCAACGCCGTGCAGCACAGCCGTGCACCATGTGCCATGCACCATGTTGTGCATGGCACACAGTGCACGGAGGTGAGTGGGGGCACTACATGTGCCCCCAGGGTCACTTTTCAGTGGCATACGACAGCAGGGGGCCATGTTTGGGGCCCCTATATCTTTTTACAACAACCTTTTCATGGCGTGATTCCTGCCATGAAAAGGCTATCGGAAAGGAATATTGTAATCCCAAAGGCAGTGTCTGGCTTGGCACTGCTGCCATTCAGGGACGCTGCTCCGACCGTCACCTCGTCGGGATCTATGATCCTGGTGGAGCCGGCGATCTTGCGTCCGACAGCTTAAGATCCGACGGCCAGTATCAGAATACGGCGGTATGAAAAGGTGGTTCTGAACCACTAAGATTTTTTGACCACCTGATTTTTGAGCTTTTACTGTGGGAGAGCCTCATAAGCTGGGACTCACCCACGGTAAACTCATGATAGAATGGACTGTATGTTTTTTCCACCTGTGTCCGCCTTGTGAGATAAGGCCACTGCTCGGCAGCCAGGGTAAGGGTCACCAGACTAGTTACATGTGGACACGTGTGCACACGTGTGTGTACCCGTGTAAGGGCTGTCTGGGGGAGATTCCTGTTGTGTGCAGCCCAGGAGCTGGGTACAGACAGAATGCTGTAGAAGGGACTAGGCAGAGTTGGGTGGTGACATGGAATAGGCCTTACAATGTGGAGGTACACATGTAAGGGATAGTCAGTGAGCTTTACTGTTTCGCTGTAGGAACACTCCATTATATGCCTATGGAGAAGGAGACCACATAGGGTAGTTTCAGTTCCCTTCAGCCTACAAACTCCAGACACGCACAAAAGTACACTGTAAGTTGTGTGAAAAGAACCATTCTGCTATGTATAAAGGCATATATGTACTGCTTATGGGTCATCCGGCAATGTCATATTCCTCCTACTCAACTCAGAACCAGAGCCCAGGCCTGGGGGGACCCTGCCAGGCTGGATTAATTACCTTCCTCGCTAAGATGTAGCATCAGAGGCCGAGCCCTTCACTGCAAGCATTCCAGAGGGTGGAGCTCTTCTCTCCAGGAGGGAGAGATGGAGTGAAGCTGCAGGACATCAATCAGAAGCTGTCACCCGGTGCCAGGCACCAGGCCTTCTCCAGGTCCAGGTTGTGATGTCAGCAAGTGGGGAAGGGGGCTTTTCAGAGACCATGTAGCAGGGGACCCCAAGACGACACCATCTTGAAGTATCCCAGAGGCCTGTGCAGGAAGGAGGGATCAGGGGCAGAGAGGTGATGTGGTACTGCAGGATAGGACAGAGGTGCATTCCTGCCAGCATGCTCCGCCCCTCCTTAAAAGGTTTTGCACAGGAAGAGGGGCTCTCTCTGGGATGTGGTCTTGCTGAGGAAGAATGGTGCAGGTGGCTGGGCCCATGGGCAGTTGGAAGGAGGAACACCCTGACTACCCCCAGGACTCTGGACTGTGCCTCTGAGGGAGTCCAGGACCAGTGAGGGAAGTCCTGGGTTTCTGCACTAAGAGAGAAGCACAGAAGAGGAAACCAGGTGAAAAGCTGGTGCAGAGAGCAAGTGGAACCTGCTCCCTGCTGGGTATATCCTCAGGGACACCAGGAGGGATAAGGAGACTGCTCACAGAGCGAAAAGAGGCCACGATCAACGAAATCGGTCCAATGGGGGCCGAGGTATGCCCCTCAGAAGGTAGGCGACCTTTGACCTCTACTGAACCAACAACGAAGTGCTTGGGGCTCTGCCGCCGGTCTCCGACGTGCCCCCGGGGTGGGTCAGGTCCTGGGGGCTACCAGCAGAGGTAGACAAAGTTGGGGAGCGCAGTCGCGCTCCCAGTAAAAGGCCCCAGCAAAGGCAAAGATGGGGAGCACCGCCGCGCTCCTCGTGAAGATTCCAGTCGGGCCCAGGATCCCAACCCTGGGCCCCAGCTAGGTGGCAGAAGTTAAAGAGCGCCGTCTTGCTCCCCCTGCAGATGACCGTGGGCTCAAGGATCCCAACCCTGGGTCCCAGAGTGGGGAAGGAAGCTGGGGAGCACTGTTGCACACCCCGTGAAGCAGCCCCATGCGGCAGTCGGCCCACCTGCCCAGAGCGCGGCTGCCACTGGAGCGGGCAGACAGGAGGAGAGGAGGCCAGTGCACACGTGTTCTGGCCGCCCTGGGGAGCCGGCAAGGGCAGTCAGGGGTGGGCTCCCCGAGCTGCTCTCCGACATACCTGCGCACGGGGTGCCGGGGTGTGACCAGGCCCCTGAAAAAAGGTGGAATGCGGCGCAAGGCTACCAGGAAGTACAGCAGGCTTTCCCCGGAGCAGAGCGGGAACCGCTGCTTAAAGATGCACGCTCCCTTGCGAGTGCCCCATAATGCCCTGCAGGGCCTGGCCGCATTTGTGGGGAAGAACAGCTCATGTTAGGCTTGTGGTGACCCCAGAAAGATGGGGTCACCACACTCAAGAAGCAACAGTGCAGGGGGAGCTGAAGGAGCAGCGCAGACTTCCCCCAGAAGAGGAAAGTCCCCACCATAAGTCTCTGGGGATCACAAAAGAATAACCCCTCAAGGGCTTCCTTAATTTGTGAAGCTCCCCGGGTGCTGGAACTTTTGTTCTACAGCTGGGAAGATCTTTTCTATCAGTTACAATGATTATAGTGGCACCATTGCTGGCCAAAGTTAGTCCATGGAGAGATTTTATGTTGCCATATACTTTCTAGGGGTGGAAGGTGTTAAATGCACAAGTGTGTAGTTCCAAACGAATGTACGCAACATGGTTTAATGTGATTTCTCTATATGGTAAGCGCCTTTTAGGGTTGTAGTAATTATAAATGCACAGCATTGCTATGATTCCTGTGGTGCCCTTTAGGGGCTGTGATGGACTTGCGTTATGTAAGTTATCAGTTATGATAAGTATACCACGCTCCCAAGTCATGCTTAGCCATGTATTCTTACTACTGTGTTAGTTGACAACCAGACTGTCAGCCACTGAGATTTAAGTTTGTATACTTTATTGTCAGTATTAAGTACTCTCGTCAGGGTTATATGTCACTATGGCAGGTGTTCCCATTATGAAATGCTTGTTGAAATAATGTGGTGGGCAGCCACTTGCTTGTTGCAAGTGGTAAGGGCCCTCACTCCAAGTTATGGTTAACTCATGGCATTTGGGGGCAAAATGATGTTTATACATGTGAGTGGTGGTACTATACCCCACTCCAGCAGGAGGGGGGGAATGCTTACGCAATGTCATCAAGAAGTATTTCCATCAGCTTATGTATATTTGTAAATTGTTGTGTAGTATTGAGTAGTGTGTGTGTAGTAAATGTACTTGCCCTTTCTATAAAGAAAAGCACAAGACTAGACAATCATTTATTGAGTGTTATTTCTGCGTATCTGTCAATGGTGATTACTAGCCCACACCACCTCCCTTGAGTAGGCCTTGGACTGCTCTGCAACACTTCCCACTTCCCTCTGAGAGTCAAGCGCCACAATGGGGTGTTTGGTTCCCAGTGAAGGACAAATGTAGACCCATTACTTGTGCAGGCCTCACAACTAATGCCTCGTTTTCCAACAGGCGGTCAAACTTAAGGTCTGGCGGCAATTAGACTGCCATCGACGGCCTGTCAGCAGTGTCAACGCCACCATTGTAATGAGGCCCTTTAAACTGTTTTGGGAGGTGTGATGGTGTTGCAATATATTATTAGGAATAAAATACTCTCTACCTTAAATAATAAAAGGACATTACAAGTCACCTCAGATTTTCATGACCTCGGCCATGATCTTCGCCACTCTATATAGTCACAGAACTCCTTGGTGACTTATCTGTATAATGTATGGATGGGGTACTTTATACCATATTTGACAGTCTAGTTGTGCCATGCTAATTTGCCTGTAATAAGACAATGGCCTAATTGCTCAACCCTAATAATTGATTACAGTTGAGATGTGATATAACAGTGCCTGCTGCCAGTGCTGACCTATGCTGTGAAAATCAACTTCCTGAGCAAAACGTAGCTGTCACTTGAGAAATTAAAAAGAAGAGAAGCTTTTCAGACCCCTTTCATCTAAGCTTTCTATCAGAAAATCTACCATCTGCTTATGGTGGAATGCTATTCTTTTTGCACGGCTTGGGTTCGATACATAAAAGCAGGAATCTTTCAGCTTGTTACCCCGCATTCTAAGACAGAAATACTTGCTTTGGTACCGACATACATCAAACTGCTTTATAGTGTATATTTATATGACATTGCAAATTGCTTACTGATGTGTTTATTTCATCAGTACTTATTGCACATTTATCACATATTATCTGCCACCAGAGTATTAGATTAGATGAAACATGACCACAAGGACATAATGTGAGGGTTAGACAACAAGGTGAAATTGCAACCTGGTACTATAAGGAATAAAAAACTGCTACCACACCTAAGAAGTATTAGCAAAGTCAATCGTCTCACTTTGTCAATGTTTTTTGGTTGCCACCATTGTCTTTCCCAGTGCTAGGGACTTGCAAAATGTGCTGGCATTGGCACAGTCAATACCAATGACTGCCTGTCTTGAAAATCTATTTGTTACAGTTTCAAAATTATTGCCACGTTGCTTTACACAACGTGCTGTGATTGAATGTCGCTGCCATCTTGAAAGTGTAGAAAGTAACATCATTCTTTGGAGGCTGTCTCCATGGTGACTTACATTGCATTGCATCATGTAATGTGTTGGCCATCTTGAAAGTATGAAACAAATAGACTTTGAAGATAGATGGTTTCCGCTGCTGGCTTTGCCAAAGCAGCCATTTGTTAAAAGCATCCAACACTGGCAAAGTTAATAGCGGAAGCCAACATGCAGCAGAAGAGAGGCAGTGGGAGAGATTAGGGGAAGGGAGAGAAAGTCAAGGGGAGAGAGCCAGAGGAAATGAGATGGATGCAAAAGAGAGCAGAGAGGGAGTCAACACAGAGGCACAGCAGTACTCGGTGTTGGGCACTCAGAGTGAAGGTGAGAGGAGAGAGATATGGTGCGAGAAGTTGAGGGAGTGAAAGACAGAGCTTGAATGCACTGTATGCACACACAGATGCAGAAGAAGGAGAAAGACATGGGCTCGCATGGAGTGCTAAATGTGAAATTAATTAAAAAAGAAAATATAGTTTCATGACATCAGTGGGTGAGGGATCCAATTCAGCCAATTAAAAGTGAGTTTGATAAGACATGCACAAGCAAATAAAGTTGAGGAAACTGTGGTAGATAAGAAAGCATCCAGTCAAGAGTAAGGGGCTGAGCCAAAGTCCGGTCTACGTACTATTGTGTGAACGACAGCTGAATATGTCTGCAGCAAGACTGCAAAAAGGCTATAGCAAGTCACCTAAGAGTATCAGGACCAGTGAAAAGAACTCAGCTTTTGTCCTTGTTAGGTCGAGCATTCGAGACCTCTTGTATATACATTAGTATATTACTTATATGCGTATGTACTTTGTGGGCTCTGGAGATGAGCCCTAGGACTTGTCTGCTTCCGCTTAGGGACTTTTTTTCTGTTCAACTGCCTCTATTTAACTTTCTTGATAGAAAACGACCAGCAGAGGTCAGTAAAATACCAGAATCACTCTAGCATTCTCTAGATTACAGTCCATAGAAATTGTCTTCCACGAGCACCCATAGACAATAATATTTTTTTCAAATCTTGTATTTTCAGTGATATGACCACCGAAGGCCCTGATTTTATATTAAAAACAGAGCTTTAGACTATACCATTTCCCGTTGAAAGGCAATATTTCTCTCCATGAGTTCCCATACCTGGCATGTCACGCAATTTGGTGCTTACTTTCCCTCCATGTTAAAGAACTGTTAATGTTTCATTACCCAGGCTAATGTGTTGCAGAGCTAAATACATATAAGGTCCCAAAGGCAAGACCGCTTGCATTGCAAATGCTTGTTTTTATGTTTAGTCGTGTGACGTTTAATATGCTTATGACATATGGTAATGGGTACTTTACGTCCTTTAGAGATGTTCAATAACAACCTACTATTCAGAGATCTTCAAGCTGATACAAGATTCTGTTCCATGTCATGGAATGTCACAGTTCAATGACAGCTTCTTGGCATGTTCTACAGCTGCTCTTATTTCATTGCTAGCCACTTGAAGGGTACAACACTCAGCCACCAGGCGCTTCATCATTGTTATCACAGATAATGAAAACGGAGAGGTGGTACCTGTGATCAGGACGTATTACAGTTCACAGGCGGCAGAAAATTAATATATGGGTTGGGGAAATGCAGCAACAAGAGGCTGCTGGCCCTGTGACAGGATATTCAATCTTCATGATAGCTGTGTTAGAGGTGGGGTGAATAGAAAGCAGGACAGTGGTGCCCTACAGAACAAAAGCAGATCACCGCTTGGAGGCAGGCACAGTCTTTACTCAGATCCTTGAGTTACAGGCTGAAGCAAGCTACATTTGGAAGATGTGGTCAAGCGGTTCAATTATAGGCTGCAGCATTAAGGACTCAAGAGGCCTTGGTGTACGTGTGGAAAAAGTGACAACTGTGTATGCCTTGTATGCGCTGGGATGCCTTGGGGGTAGCTATGCGCTTAATACATGCTGAATAATAATAATAATATGGCAAGCACAGAGCTAAGATCTGCTCATTTTTAAGTGGGCTGATATTCAGTGGCGGCTCCTCTAGGGAGTGCTGCGCGGTGGTGGGGCGGGGCGGGGGAGGGGCAGGGTGGGGGTAGTAAACTCCGGCATACGGCCGAACGGAGTTAAGTGAATAAATAAATAAATAAAACGAATTACATTGCGCGCGCTGCAATGCTAAATGGCGATGCAGCGCATGCAATGTAATTCGTTTTATTTATTTATTCACTTAACTCCGTTCGGCCGTATGCCGGAGTTTACTACCCCCCACCCTGCCCCTCCCCCGCCCCACCCCACCGCCCCGCAGCACTCCCTAGAGGAGCCGCCATTGCTGATATTCATGACTGCAGCAGATCAACAAGATGTGCAGAGATTTCTAAGGTCATACATGATATCTGGCAATGCAGTGGGTATTTCCAAAGAACAGACATGGATGTCGCAATGCACATGATGTAGTGAACACCCACAATATTTTAAGTTTGAGGATTTTCACAAAGGTTTGGTCTATCTTTTCCACACTTACAAGAACTTTTCAACTTTCCCTGTAGGATTCAGCCACACTAAAAGTGTGGAAAGGTGTTTATTGTCCTGCATCCATTTTAAGGGTGAATGAAATGAAATCTTGAATTCAAAATGACTTTCCAAATGAAGAGAAAATTGTTATATTTTTCATTTATTTACAAGTGAGACCTATTGATTTTCAGTAATGTGGGAGATCTGCAAAAGATTAGAAGACCTGGGGCTGTATTATGGAAAGTGCCCCGCATACGCAAAGGGCATCTGTGCCTGCTTTGCGCGCCCCCAAGACACTTTGATATTGCAGAAAGGGCCGCAGACGCTTGCCCTTTTCTGTAATACAGATTGCACTGGTGCACATATTGCACCAGCGCTATCTCCAGAGGGTGTTCCCTCATTTGCGTGAGGGCGTGGCCACATGTAAATGAGGGAATCCCTTTGCTTCTGCCCCTGAGCCATATTATAGATGTGGGTGCAGAGGCAAATAAGCTGTCAGGATGCCCACTGACAGTGCGCCATCAGTGCGCCTCCTGATAGCAGCACTCTGGAGGGGGAAGGGTGGTCCTATGGACCCCCCAGACATCCCCTTGCAGGCGGGTGTAGTCACTCACTGCACCCGCCTGCAAGGGGATCCCTAATCCCCTTAAAAGTGCAGGCGGGTTGCCACCTGCACAGTGAAACACAGAGCGGCTGCTTCAAAGTCACTCTGTATTTCACTTGCATGCGCTGCCCCCAGGGCAGCACGACTTCGAAGCTGCCCTAAGGGCAGAGCATTCAATATAATATGGGCAGTCTCCTTGTTTGCGCAGGGCGCACCTTTTGAAAGGTGCGCCAAGCGCAAAGAGAGCCCACCATATTCTGTAATATGCCCCGTGATACACAAAGGTAACTGATGCTTTGAGTAATTTACACTTTTGAGTAAGTTTACTAATTTTGGGTATTCACAAAATCCAAGTGTAAATTTACTCCAAAAGTTTAACTTATTCTCAGATTTTGTGAATATGCAATAAGTAGTGAATTTACTCAAGAGTGTAAATTCCCAAAAGTGTATGTTACCTTTGTGAATCATTCCAGAGTGTACAGGCTTATGCCAGGAAGTTGACAAAAATGGTAACTTTCCTCAGCACAGTTCTCTGCTCTACGCTTTTATGTCATTTGGGTTACACTTCTTACAGTAGTGGTAATTTAAAGCACACCACATTTAAAATCATCTCAGACGCTTTAAAAACATCATTATTATTACCGAACTAATTGGTACTAATTTTATCATCATGAGAAAGATGAGAAGCTGAATTGACCTAGCCAGGATTTCCTGCTGTCATCTACAGGTGTCTACGCATGCGCTCAACCCGCTGCGCTTTCTTATTAACTAATTCTAACTCCCCTGCCTGCCAGCCATGGTAAACCGCTTTATCCATCCTTCGGCTGCTTTCTGTGCCAATATTTAAAACTTTTAGAAATAGAGAAAGCCTTTTGTTGCATGCAACATTTTTTTATATTACAGAGGGGAAGACAGGCATTGGCATGGTGCCAATTAAAAGTTGCTGGCAAAGAGAGAATCAACTGAAAACCATTTGTTGTCGACGGTGGATGGTATTACCAGAAGCAGAACCCAACAACAACAAAACTCACAACGTAGTAATTCATTTATATTTACCAAAACACTGAAAAATAAATTGTAAGCAAAAAACAGAGCATGCATCAGGAGAGGTAAATTACACACTCCCCAGCATTGTCAAACAACAAACAGCAAATGCGGTACCGCGTAAGTAATAGTGCCTTAATTTAAAGTAGCCCCGGTACTCACTGTGCTATTTCACCGAAATGTACACGAATGATGTTGGACAAATATTAAGCAGGGTACAGAACAAGATAACATTGTGATCTGACGCAAATCGGCATAACTCAAATGAAAAAGGCAGCAAACGTGTAGAAAAAAACGCGCGCGTTGCAGTTCATTTAGCGCAGCACTACATTCACCGGTCAGGATTAATTATCAAAACAGGAACAGAAAATACATTATACCGGGAGTGTTGAACTGTTGGAACATTCTAGAACACGCAGTTCTGCCACCTTGCCACGAGTTAAGAGCAAATAACGAATCTGTAATTGTAATTGAATTTGCATTCATATATAGCGCTTACTACCCATGACGAGGCATCGAAGCGCTGCCTTAACGTCCTAACGCACACATGTAGTGAGGCGTTCTGAATTATACAGATCAGATGGGACAGTTGAATAGAAGGAACCCTAATCCATCAACAAACCAAGCGCGTCCTCCTGTCCCCAGAAGTCTTTATTCTGGGCTTGGATAACAGCATGACGCAAGTAACGTGGCTTTCAAAATAACTCCCTAGGCATGGATGTAATCACCTAATCTGATTGATTAATGCACCGTAATGTTTTCTACACGAGGGAGACACTTGTACATTTTCACACTATATTGTACAAACATATGTTGTAGGTGCTATGAGGCGTATAATACAATAAAGGGTGTAATTATTGTTTCTCCCGTTTCATTATTCGATTTATTTTTTCTCATGCACAGTTTTAATTGGCTTTCTGACACAAATTTCACAGACACCGCTGTAGTGTGTTGGGGTGGGTGGCCCTCCACCTCATGGAATAATAAACCGAACTCATTCGGGAGAACCTGAAAAGTCACTAAATTAAGGAGAGCTCAGACCCTTGCTAGCTATGGAACAAGCAGACAGGCTTAACATAGGGCAATGTTTAAAATAATTTGTGGTGCTAACATTGTCGGTGGTTTAACTCATTTCCTCCCCAACACACATATATATATTTCACAAGACTGATTACATTTGTAGAACATCCAGCCAGTGGCAGCCGGCACGGGTAAGAACGGTGAGGCAGTGGTGCTGGCCGGGGGGGGGGGGGGTTGAGGGGGTGGAGGAGGGGAGACGGACACAGGATAGGTAAAATTCAATAAATAATTATTTTTTTATTTAATTTTACCTTTCCCGTCGTCTGCCGACTTCCCCGCACCCCTTCCCTCCCCCACCCCGCCACACCGCTCTTATCTGTGCCGGCCGCCACTGCATTCAGCTTTCCTAAACATATAAAAAAGTTAGATCGATGGTTAAGGAAGAATTTATTCTGTCATTCAGTACTGGTAAAATAACAAACCGCATAGTGACAGTGCTGTTCTCAAGTCATGTATCAGTACACATTACCTGACCACCCTTGCAGAGCCATCCTTTGATGCAAGATTGTTCCAATAAATGTCCAGGGATGTGTTTTAATAAACATGTAAAAGCATAACCATGCCAGCAAAAAAGTGTGATACACTGTCCCATACTTTGCTTTATTTTCCAATTTTCAGTCTTGTTAAACCAACTCTATATTGTCAATGTACTACAAAAAACCTCACATTTTAAAATACATCTTCTTATTTTCTTACAATTTTGCTTTCCATTTAACATTTTGTTTATAATAATACACATTTCTGCATGGAAATTCATTTTAAATATTAGTCAATATATATTTCACGCCCCAAAAAAATTGACAGATATACCTGCAGTCTCAAGCAAACAATAAATACTAAAAGTGAAACTCAGGATGACACTCAAATGTTCTCTTTCTAAACAAAAGTAAAATGAATGGATAGAGCATACAGTCTAAAGATATGTAAGGGTAACGTGTGATATGGTCCTATATTGCAATCTCAGGGTTTAGACGTCATTTATAAACCACTCAGCCTTTGGCCTTGTGGTCTATGAGCCACTTAATGGCATTATAGAACCATATTACGTAGTTACCCATTATGTACTGCATTAGGTATATGAGCTATGGTTTGGACGGCTGTGTTTTTTTTAATTTCAATTCATAACTGTTAGAATTGGGGTCTCTAGTTGGTAGAGATTTGCACTGTGTCCAAGTAGGGACCACCACTCCAGTCAGGGTAAGTCAGATAAACACCCTCAATTAACCTGCGCTCACCCACTGGTAGCTTGGTAGAGAGCAGTCAGGCTTAAAAGACAATGTGTAAAGTATTTGTGCAACACTTAAATAACAGCAACTAAACCATAAAAAGACTCCACAGAGGTTTAGTAAAGTAGAGAATATTTATCTGAGTAAAACAAGACCAAAACTTCAAAAACCCAATAAGTAGAAGTCTAGATATTATTTTTTAAAGGGTTCACTGATAGAATATCGACGCCCAAAATATCCCCATACACAAATATCGAGTCATAAATATCGATGTCAAAAATATCGACATCCTATATTTACAATGGTAAGTATAAAAAGATCGATGTAAACAATATTGATGTACAAAATATCGATTTTTTTATAAATGTAAAAAATAATGTTACATATATTTAATAATAAAATTAACTTTAAAAAAATTATTTTGATTTAATATACATTTTAACAAATATAAGAAATACATTTAATTAAACAAAAATGTAAACATACATATATAAAATGTAATATATATATATATATTCACTTTAAAACAAATAATAAACTATTCATTTTAATGTATTTTTAAATTTTATAAATATATAAAAATTTACAAATATATATATATATATACATTCACCTATAACATAAAATCTAATAAAAAAACATTATATTTTAAATTAAAACATTAAAATATTTAATAGTCTTTAAACTTAAATTTTGCACTCCATTGAGTGCAAAAGTAGGGAAAGTGTTGGATAGCGGAGGGGTAAAAATAACTATTCCCACTGCAGTGAGTGCAACAGTAGGAAAAGTGTTGGCTAGCGGAGGGGTAAAACTTACTATTCCCACTCCAGTGAGTGCAACAGTAGGGAAAATGTTGGATATCGGAGGGGTAAAAATTACTGTTCCCACTCCAGTGTGTGCAACAGTAGGGAAAGGGTTGGATAGGGGAGGGGTAAAAATTATTATTCCCACTCCAGTGAGTGCAACAGTAGGAAAAATGTTGGATAGCGGAGGGGTAAAAATTACTATTCCCACTCCAGTGAGTGCAACAGTAGGGAAAGTGTTGGATAGTGGAGGGGTAAAAATTACTTTTCCCACTCCAGTGAGTGCAACAGTAGAGAAAGTGTTGGATAGCGGAGGGGTAAAACTTACTATTCCAACTCCAGTGAGTGCAACAGTAGGGAAAGTGTTGGATAGCGGAGGGGTAAAACTTACTATTCCCACTCCAGTGAGTGAAACAGTAGGGAAAATGTTGGATAGTGGAGGGGTAAAAATTACTATTCCCACTCCAGTGAGTGCAACAGTAGGGAAAGTGTTGGATAGCGGAGGGGTAAAAAATTACTATTCCCACTCCAGTGAGTGAAACAGTAGGGAAAGTGTTAGATAGCAGAGAGGTAAAGCTTACTATTCCCACTCCAGTGAGTGCAACAGTAGGGAAAGTGTTGGATAGCGGAGAGGTAAAAAATTACTATTCCCACTCCAGTGAGTGCAACAGTAGGGAAAGTGTTGGATAGCGGAGGGGTAAAAATTACTATTCCCACTCAAGTGAGTGCAACAGTAGGGAAAGTGTTGGATAGCAGAGGGGTAAAAATTAATATTTCCGTTGGAGTCAGTTCAAAATTAAAAACAAACAAAATATCAACTACAACACAAAAGATTTAAAAAAACAATAAAAGAAAACATATAAAAATATTAAAAATTTACAAAAGATAAAAACATATTATAATGTTAAAAAGATCTAACAAATACCTAGAAAGATTTTGTTTTTAAAAGTTAAAAATAATTTACAAAGAACTAATTTTAATAGAAATTATTTATAATCAAAAACATTAATTATTACATAAATGTAATTTTTTTTAATTCCCACCCTATAACACCACACAATTCACAACACACATCTAAATAAAAAAAAATGGACCTCCATAATTAACATAATTAATTATCAATTAAAGAAATATAATTAATTAAAAAACAAAATAAAACAGATAAAAATGAATGTACCCTCCAAACATTACCCCTATAAAACCGAAACCAACACACAAAATAAAAAAAACAATTACCATAAATATTTATGAATTGATGAATTAATATTAATGTTCAACTAATTATTAATTAATTAAACATAAATAACTTTCCACCCTCTACCCCAATAAACACCACAACCCACACCTAAAAATCATTACACACTTTCCATAACTAATTTAACATTAATAAATTAATATCAATTAACATCAACTTATTAGTTAATTTAAAAGATATTACTTCCACCCTTTACCACTATAAACCCCACAACTCAGATCTAAAATTAATTACACAATTGCCATATTTAAATTCTAATTAATTAATAAGCATTAATTAACAAATAATTATTAATTAATTTTAAATAAATCACTTCCCACCCTATTCCCCTATAATCCCCACCACCCGCTCCTAAAAAAATAACACAATTAACATACTTAATTACCAATAAGTTAATTAATAATAATTAACAAGCAATTAATAAATAATTAATAATAAATTAATTCCCACAATTAACACTATACAATATACATTAAATAAATATTAATAAATAAAAAATATTAATACATTTATTATAATTAAAATACTTCCCACCCTATTCCCCTCTAAACCCACAACCCGTGCCAAAAAAAATGATAAAATTAACATAATTACCAATTAATTAATTAATAATGATTAACAACCAATTAAAAATTAATTAATAATAAACTAAACCCCACAATTAACACCCAAAAATCTAAATGTAATCAATACTAATAAATAAAAAATAATAATACATTTATTATAATCAAATTACTTCCCACCCTATTCCCCTATAAACCCACAACCCACTACAGAACTAAAAATGCAAAATTTTATTAAAATAAAATTAATAACTACTAAAAATGTAACACATATATTAAAAAACTAAAGCAATACTTACACAAAAAAAGTTCTCATACTTTTAAAATACATACTTAAATACATAACACTAATTAAAACATCGATATTTTAAACAACTATATTTTTGTAAATGATATTAATGAGTTGGATATTTTCAAAAACGATATTTCTTACCTCCAAGTCGATATTCTTGACCACGATATTCTTGCTGTCTATATTTCTGCATCACGATATTTCCAACTCGATATTTGTGTGTGTCGACATTTAAAACTCGATATTCTGTCTGTGCACCTTTTTAAAGATAAAAAGCCACATGTACTTAGCATTTTCTCGGTCGCAAAAGGCCCGAGTCACAGAATCGGGCCATTTGCGACAGGTAGAAAGTCTTTTTCTATGTACCAAACCCTATTTTGCGATTTGGTAACCTAATACCGAATTGCAAAATAGGTTACCGATTTGGTATTAGGAAGGGACGTGTTAAGGGCATCCCTTCCTATTTGCCACTCGCAGTGGTATATATGAATGTTTTGTGACCGAAATGCGGTCGCAAAACATTCACTTTTTACCACCAAATTCAATTTGGTGGAAACCCATTCGCAAATGGAAGGGGTTCCCCAGGGACCCCTTCCCCTTTGTGAATATGTGCAAAAATATTTTTTAAGGTCCCACGAACCACTGCCTACTCTTAAAAACGATTCATTTTTCTTTTTGAAACGCATCCCGTTTTCCTGCATTTTAAAAAAAAGATGTTGCTTTATTTAAAAGCAAACACAGAAGTAGTGGTCTGCTGTCCCCAGCAGGCCATCATCCCTGTGTGCTTAGCGATTTCCAATGGGTCGCAATTTGTGACCTACCTCATGAATGTTAATGAGGTGGGTCAATTGCGACCCACTTGGAATTGCAAACAGTGTAAAACATACTGTTGTACATTGCTGTTTGCGATTTCCTAATAGCAAATTGCAAACCTTCGCTATTAGAAAATCGCGAATGGAAATGTTAGTACATTTGGCCCTAAATGGGAAAGCAGTGCTTAGAATGCACTAGTGGTCAAAAGGTTACTTCAGGTCATGGGGAACGTGTGCAAATTCAAAGTTCAAACTGAATGTGATGGAGAGCAGGCTGGCTGCAGGACTCAGACAGGTCCCACTGAAGAAATACCTTGGATGGAGCTTTTGTCGAGTTCGAGAGCCTACTACATTGTTGTCTAGCCATGCAAAGGGTGTTCTGCATTGTCATCGAGCTCTGTTGAAGGGCATACAATGCATTGTCATTGAGCCGTGCAGAGCGCTATCATTGAGCCGCGCAGGTTGTGGATCTGATGTAGTCGTGCAGCCTCTGCTTTGGCACCGAAGGACTATGCAGCAGAATATCTCACGCAGTCGAGGCGATGCATTGGTTTTTGCAGAAATCAGCTGCAGAACCCACTTCTGAGGCCCAGGACTGGAGGTACAACTCAGGCAAGGGTAGGACTCACAGATGGCAGAGTCCAGCAGCACCAGCAGGATTGCAGGAAGTATTTTGTGTCCTTGAGACTTCAGCAAACAGGAGGCAAGCCAGCAAGCCCTTGGAGTCGATCTGGGTTCAAGTGAGATGGGCTCAGTCATTATCTTCAGTAGGGCAGAGATCTCAGCAGGCAGCAGGGCAGCTCAGTAAATAGAGGGGTCAGTCACAGCAAGGTGGCAATCGTTACGGCACAGCAGTCTTTACTCCAGTATAGTTCCTCCCGGGTCCAGTAGTGTACTGATTTGGTCAGAGCCCCAGTACTTATACTCAAAAGTACCTTGGATGTAGGAAGTGACTTCAAAGGAACTCTTTGAAGTGCAAAAGGATCCCTTTCAACCTGGAGTTTGCTGATGAAGTCTGGATGGAATGTGAGCCTTATCTGAGGCTCGCATGAGATCAAAGTCGGCCCCCACCATATAGAGCGAGCTTAAGAGGAGGCTTAAACAAAGGGATTGAGCCTGACCGGCCAGCAGTCGGGATTGACATGAGATGGCACATGAGCGAGTGTGGCCCCTTAAGGAGTGGAGGAAGCTTTGCTCTTGCTGAAGAGAAGAGATGCTGCTGGGAGTGCCCCATGTGATGATTGAGGTCGCTTCCCTGTGACTGTATGAGCTATATGCAACAGCTCATGAAAAGACGCAACCACAGGACACTATTAGTGGGATGTAGAATGCTTCATAACAATACTCCTGGAAGTAATACCTTACCCCCAGAGATGATCTTGGCCCTTAAGGGTGTCATTGGACCTTAAATCAGCCCCTGGATTTATGAGCGTAGGGTATCCTGACCAGGTGAAGCTACTATGGCTCCCACAAGAGGGAAAATGTTCAAAATGTCCTCCATCAATGACATGTTAGCTACTGATAAAAATGAGAGGTCTAGCACTCTTTGAGCATCAAACCTTCTACTCAGTGGTGGTGAGATGGACGATGGTACTGCAGACTTTTGTCTGCTATCTACCAAATATGATATTTGGCGGCTGCTGCAAGAGTTCAAAAACGATATTTCCGCTATGCACACTTCTTTTCAAAGGTCCTGTTTGACATTGACCATTCGCTGCAAAGGGCAGAAACACAATTAGATCAGGTGGAAATCAACCTGGTGCAGCCAGGGACATGAACTCAATGAGCTAAGAAATTGACTGAGCGTCCACGTAAGCTCTTTGGAAAGGTGAAGCACTGCTAAAGCCCCAAGATGCAGTAATAGAAGGACCAAAGGCACAAGCACTATCACGAGTAATTCCAACATAGATAAACATGTGCCAGCCCTTTTGCGACACATTTTTAGGGCATCAGAAGATGGGTAGGAAGAATGATACAGATGCAGATTATGGCAATATACCCTTGCATTGCACAGAGCTGTTACTAAGGCAGACCCCACACAGTATCCACCACAATTAATAACATTGTGCAGCAGAATGTGCAGGGTCTGAACTCCCTGATGCAGGGCAAGGCACTTCTGAAATGTCTGACCTCAAAAAGTGTTGATGTGGCCATGATTCAGGAAATCCACTTCATATCTAAATATGTGATCCGACTGCTGTCCTATTAGTATCAAATACATTTCATTCCCCTATTTGGAGAAAGACAACCAGGGTGCATTTTTTGATGAAACGAGGAATAGCACTGACAATGGATCAGAAACAACTGACAAAGAGGGCAGGATTGTAGGACTGAGAGGATAGTTAGGCTCCCATATACTCACCACGTTTTCCATTTATGGTCCAAATGAAAACATGGAGGTGCTTTATTCAATGCTTCCCTATCCTGGCAGACTTCTCAAAAGGGGACTTAATTCGGGGGGGGCGGAGGGGAGGACGTGGGCGGACTTCAACACTGTGATACATCCAGGGCGAGAGAGGTCTGCAGCCTGGGACCAGTACCTACTCTTTTCCCTCATCACTGTTATAGGGTTGGCAGATTTGTACCAGAGTAGACGTTTTCCTAACTTCTAGTTCAATTATGATGGATATGAATATAGGCCCCCAGGCTCTGTTCGACCATGTCCCAGTCACACTCAGATTAGATCTCAATACATACAAGCTACCTTAGACACCCGCATGGTTTATCAACGAGATGGTCTTTAGGGGTTCAGCACTGGGAGACTGCATTAAAACAGCTTCTTCAAAGATAAGGATGCCGGGATGTCACCTGGGACGTGGTGTGGCTTAGAAACCCACCCATTACAGCTGAAAACTCAACATAAGATCACAGGGTCACAGAGTGTATAGGGAAGTCAGAAAAATTAGAGGGGATTTAGAGCAGGTGTATATGAAAGACACAGCACGGAGCTATCATATATTAACTAAAAATATTATGACAAAGGGGATATTGGCTAATAGATTGGTAGCCTACAAGCTCATGCAAAAAAAAAAACTTGAAATCATTTAAAGAAAATAAATGATGAATATGGCACAACTTATGCACACATAACTATTTTGTACATCTTTATTGTCTTTTACTCGTCTCTCTACCATTCGCAATCCCCTAATGGAAGTCACCAAGACACAGACTTAGACGACTTCATATTTCCACATATTGACCTATCACTCCTGAAGTGCGTTATGCAATCAGTCAACTTACATATAATAAGTCACCAGGCCCGGATGGCTTCTTGGTATACTTCTATAAAGCATATTGTCAGTTGCTAATTGGTCTACTATCACAGGTTTTTAATATGGTAACAAGTTCCCCCAAGATCACAAAATCGAAAATCTTCACACCTAGTTTAATTACTTGGCTAAATACCGTCTGGCCACTTAAGTTCGGATTTGTTATAAACTAGCAGGCGAGAGACAATATACAGCTGACAGGCGACCTGGTACATCATGGAGCAGGGACACATTAAAATATTCATTCTCGCTCAGGGTGAGAAGGCATGTGATAGGGTCTACTTGTAGTAGTATGTAAGAAAAATATTGGCTAAAATAGGTCTGGACCCAAATATGGGGCATTATGTACAAAAGCATTTTTGCGGTCGGAGAAGGGCCGACTAAAAAAATGCTTTTTCATATGTATAAAACACAAATTGTGATTTTGTAACATTTTACTGAATTGCAATTTGTGCTTAGCGATTCGGTATTTGGAAGGGGGGTGTTTAGGGCGTCCCTTCCAAATACTAAATTGCAGTGCTATGTATGAAGTTTAGCGACCAAATTATGGTTGCAAAACGTTCCTTTTTTACTCCCACCTCAACGGTGCTGGTAACTATTCGCAAATGTGAAGGGGTCCCCAGGGGACCCCTTACCTTTTGTGAACGTTCAAACAATTATTTTTTACGAGCAGGCAGTGGTCCAGGAGATCACTGCGCGCTCTAAATTTTTTTAACTTAAACGTTTCTTTTTATTTTTTAAAAGGGTTTGGTTTTCCTTAAAGGAAAACCGGCTGCATTTAAAAAAAAGATTGCTTTATTAAAAAGAAATCACAGACATGGTGGTCTGCTGACTCTAGCAGGCTACTATCCCTGTGATGGCTGCAATTCCGAATAGGTCGCGAATTGCGACCTACCTTATTATTATTCATGAGGTAGGTCTATTTGCAACCCCATTAGGAATCACTATCTGAAGTTTGTACATTTTCTTGCTTTAGGAATTGCGATTTGGTAAAATTGCAATTAGGAAATCGGAATTCCGAAATTAACAAGCTATAAACTCACGACAAAACGAAGTAAGGTCAATGGTGAACTACCCTCGCCTATAGCACTGTTGAGGCGAACAAATCAGGATTGCCCATTGTTCTCCCTTGTTTTTGCTTTGTCAGTGGAACCTTTGATTTGGGACATTAACAGCAATCTAGGAGGTATATTTACTAGAATTGGCGCTGAGCAGTTTTCTCGCTGCTTAGTGGCAATTTCTTTACTGCTGCTGATCGCTAAATCCTAACACTATGTTTGCGTCATCTTTACAATTCATCACTACATGGCGTTAGGATCAGCTAGCGGCTGGGAAAAATGTTGTTAACACTTGCATCAAGGCGATAGAAAAATACACTTTAGCATAAAAAAGTGACTGCCGGCCAATTAGCAGCACAAAAGAAATCACGCTAGTCTTCCCAATGTCACATTTTAGCGTCTAGTGGCAAAAAGAGCTTAGAAATACACCTCTAAGGAAGAAAAAGCACTGGAATGCCGAATGGAGCAGCCAGGACCAAGTTCAGCACAGGTTAACGATACCCCAAGCCCTCTAACAGCCAGGATGACCAGCCAGAGTCCCAGGGGAAGAGGAAATGAAGATTCAGGGCCTTATTTATGAAAAGTGGTGCATCGCTGGGGAAAAACAGTGATGCGTCACTTTTCATTGTACCATCCTTGCGACATCATGGATGCGGCGTATTTACACCACGGCGCTCCATGTCACAAGGACTCAACAGAAAAGTCAGGAATCCTGACGTATCTGGTAGCGCAATAATGACGCATTGCTGGAGTGTGTCGGATAACTGAGGCAACTCCAGCAATTTGTAAATACACATGGGCAAGACCCATGTGAAAAGCCCTGCGTCACTGCTTACGCCTGCTTGAAGCATGCATAAGGATTGTGAAGCAGCCAAGTCATAGGAGTGGTGCAGTGAAATCTCATAGATTTCACAGCGCCACTTCTACGAAGCTTTTTTACGTGGGAACGCCCACCCTGCATACAATATATCTGATGCAGATATAATGTAGAGCAGGGCTTTACAAAGTGACGCATCTGCCTACCTGTGGCACTTTGTAAATCGGGCATGGTATGGCGCATTCTTTATGCCACCACAGCATCACAGAAAAGTGATGCAACAGAGGCACAAGCCCTCATAAATAAGGGCCCCAGTAAGGAGGAGAATGAGATCCTGATTGTGGAGGTGACGGAGCATCACCACCAGCTCTTGGTCAGCTCCGAGGTGTCATTGAGGACCAAAAACGCTATTTGGTAGTCGCAGAAGTCAAGAGGACAGTGATGAAGTGCTGGCATGATATCAAGCACAACACTAAGCAGAAACTGGCTATCAATCGACAGACTGCAATGCAGACCGGAAGTGGCTGTCCAGTGTAGTTTGTGTGAATTTATTTGCCGCTAACGGTTTAGATTTGATTTACCATTGACAACTCATGACTTTGAGAGTTTTTTCATTGCGGCTTTGAAAACTTCATGCTAACGTGTAAAGCTGTAAAAAAATTACCGCTAAGTGGTATGTGACATGTATTTGTACCATTTTTTTAGCTGTTGCATGCCTGGCAACAATCTATGGCAATAGCATGTGGCATATGTTGTGTATGTGGCTTTCAATGGTGAGATGTCTTTGGTTCAAAATGTGTCGAGGCTTTCAACATGCAAATCTTCACAGATGCATGCTGCACCATACTTCACAATGTTTGTTTGGCAATGCATGCAATTGTACATGTTATACTGTTTTACGTATGGTGCATGTGTGACTACATATGTGGCAAGTACTTACCCCATTCCAGTAAGGTGTGTAACACTGTCATAGGTTTGAGACACACGCATATGTGTCAACCTAGCATTTACTACTTTGTCAAAGATTTGGGGGCATGCATACAAGGCACAAACGCTAATGGGACATCACTTTTGTTTACGGTCTTGTGGTTTGAACAAGATCCCCATATTTACAGGGTTCTGCAAAGGGTGTTGGGTTGGAGGTTCCACCATAACATCCATAGCTTTTGATGCAGCTCCAGATCCACATATCTGGGGCTGTGATAACTTTGACAACTTTGAAAATGCGACTTTAGACAGGCAAGACTAGGAGACATGTATTTGGTTCTTGTGCATTTCAGCTCATTCCAAGTGTGCTGCATGCTGCAGGGGGCGTGGCTGGCTAGCCAAGATGGCAGACGCATTCTAGCGAGGCTCCACATCCTGGCCCCGTTATACGACACATTTCAAGCGCCAGCAGTGCCATCTGTGCCTGCAAAGGGGTTTCATGTGAGCCATGAGATGATGGAACACTGAGCTCCTGGCAATCCGGAGGAGTAGGGCGCCCGAAGTCTGAGTCTATACTCGGGCCCTACTCCCTCATGGTGTGCAGGCTATGGGGCTGCCGACTGTCGCAGGGAGCCGCTGCTGCGTGAAACGCATGCCGGACAGCAGAAGAGGAAGACGGTGCTGTCGCCCGGACTCAGAGTTGCCTGGAGGGGCCCTGACTGGCGGCCGCCGATGCCTGGAAGTGCGGACAGTCCTTGGGGCCTGGAGGCCTCATTGGGCATGCGCCTGAGACCCGGAGTGGGAGGTTCCGGTGCTGTGCCGTCACTGTGGCCTGACAGTGGAGGCGGGCTGTGTCGGGCAAGAGCCTGTGGGCCACGGTGGTAGACATTGAGGCGTCGGCGATCACACTTACCTGGTGGCAAAGTCTGGCAGGTTGCATGGAGACAAGTTGCAGACCTGTGTGAGAAGACCACTTGGTGCCCGTTGGAGCTGTGATCGGTAGAGGTGCTCAGGTGCGCCGACGTGGGGAGGTCTGCATTGCATAACACATGCCACCACTACACCAGGGTGCACAGTGGAGATTGCCGATGGTGGGCCGCGCCTCTCTGTATCAGAGGTCGGAAGAGGTGGCGCTGCCCGGACGCTGTGGAGGTTGAGGCCCCTGAGCTGCCCCAAACTTGTGTGGCAGGAGCGACACGACTTCACGTCTAAGAGGTCCCTGTTGCATCACCACCTGTTGTACATTCAGGTGGAGCTCAATGGGGAGATCACCAGACACTACACTGCTCTGTATGTGTCTGCTGCCTGCATTCGTCTGGCTGATCTAGCAGGCTTCTCTTCATCCACTCGCTTGCCCACCATTACGCAGGAACAGCAAGTGGAACTGGAGGAGCTGATCACACTATTTGAAGTCGGGGAGGCCGTCAGAGCTCTGGCCAAGGGCAAGACGCCCGGGCCGGATGGGCTGCCAGCGGAATATTATAAGGCATACGCTCCTGTGTTGGCCCCTCACCAGCTCGCCCTGTATGAGGATTTGCTTGAAGCCTCCATCCTCCCGGACTCTCTCCGTGAAGCTCTGCTCGTTTCTTTGCCTAAGCTGGATAGGGGCCCAATGCTCTTGTGCTCCTACTGGTCACTGGTGCTTTTAAACACTGACTATAAAATCCTGGCCAAAATACAGGCAAATTGGTTGGCCCTCTAGAGCCCAATCTGGTGCACGCTGACCAGAATGGATTCATGCCTTCCCGGAATACGTCCATTAACATGCATCTATTTTCCCGGGTGGACAGCTATTCAGCCTCATGTTGGCCTCACTCCAGTTGTCTGGTACTTGACTTGGAGAAGGCATTTGATACCCTGGAATGGGAGTTTATATTCGCCGCCTTGTCCTGCTATGGGCTAGGGCTCGTTTTCTCTGCCTAATACAGCTGTTATACACCTCTCCTTCTGCTAGAGTCAAAATAGACGCTCTCGTGTTAGACCCTGTGCCCACCAGTCTTGGTACCAGGCAAGGGTGCCAGCTGTCATCTCTGCTCTTCTCGCTGGCCATAGAGCTGCTCGCGGAAGCCATTTGTGGAAGTGGGGCAGAATGAGGTATCCCCTTGGGTAACGATCTCCCTATATGCAGATGACCTGCTCCTGTACATCTGAGACATTAGAGGAATGCCTTTTGACTTGGCGCAGATCCTCAATGATTTTGCGTCCCTCTCTGGTCTCAGAGTGATTTGGGCAAAATCTTGATTGTACCCATTCAACTAGGCTTGCCCCGACCCCACACTGGTCATTAATGATATACCTGTGAAGTGGCAGCCCACTGTCTTTCGGTAACTTGGAGTATGTGTATATCATCAGTCAGTGGACCTACTAGAGGGGAACATCTCGCGGGCGAAAGCAGTCGTCAAGTCACAAACGCTCTTCTGGCGGAGTCTGCCCCTGAACATCATGGGCCGCATAGAGGTCTGCAGCCTGGGTCCAATACCTACTCTTTTCCCTCATCACTGTTATAGGGTTGGCAGATTTGTACCAGAGTAGACATTTTCCTAACTTCTAGTTCAATTATGATGGATACGAATATAGGCCCCCATGCTCTGTTCGACCATGTCCCAGTCACACTCAGATTAGATCTCAATACATACAAGCTACCTTAGACACCCGCATGGTTTATCAACGAGATGGTCTTTAGGGGTCCAGCACTGGGAGACTGCATTAAAACAGCTTCTTCAAAGATAAGGATGCCGGGGTGTCACCTGGGACGTGGTGTGGCTTAGAAACCCACCCATTACAGCTGAAAACTCAACATAAGATCACAGGGTCACAGAGTGTATAGGGAAGTCAGAAAAATTAGAGGGGATTTAAAGCAGGTGTATATGAAAGACACAGCACGGAGCTATCATATATTAACTAAAAATATTATGACAAAGGGGATATTGGCTAATAGATTGGTAGCCTACAAGCTCATGCAAAAAAAAAAACTTGAAATCATTTAAAGAAAATAAATGATGAATATGGCACAACTTATGCACACATAACTATTTTGTACATCTTTATTGTCTTTTACTCGTCTCTCTACCATTCGCAATCCCCTGATGGAAGTCACCAAGACACAGACTTAGACGACTTCATATTTCCACATATTGACCTATCACTCCTGAAGTGCGTTATGCAATCAGTCAACTTACATATAATAAGTCACCAGGCCCGGATGGCTTTTTGGTATACTTCTATAAAGCATATTGTCAGTTGCTAATTGGTCTACTATCACAGGTTTTTAATATGGTAACAAGTTCCCCACAAGATCACAAAATCGAAAATCTTCACACCTAGTTTAATTACTTGGCTAAATACCTTCTGGCCACTTAAGTTCGGATTTGTTAGAAACTAGCAGGCGAGAGACAATATACAGCTGACAGGCGACCTGGTACATCATGGAGCAGGGACACATTAAAATATTCATTCTCGCTCAGGGTGAGAAGGCATGTGATAGGGTCTACTTGTAGTAGTATGTAAGAAAAATATTGGCTAAAATAGGTCTGGACCCAAATATGGGGCATTATGTACAAAAGCATTTTTGCGGTCGGAGAAGGGCCGACTAAAAAATGCTTTTTCATATGTATAAAACACAAATTGTGATTTTGTAACATTTTACTGAATTGCAATTTGTGCTTAGCGATTCGGTATTTGGAAGGGGGTGTTTAGGGCGTCCCTTCCAAATACTAAATTGCAGTGCTATGTATGAAGTTTAGCGACCAAATTATGGTTGCAAAACGTTCCTTTTTTACTCCCACCTCAACGGTGCTGGTAACTATTCGCAAATGTGAAGGGGTCCCCAGGGGACCCCTTACCTTTTGTGAACGTTCAAACAATTATTTTTTACGAGCAGGCAGTGGTCCAGGAGATCACTGCGCGCTCTAAATTTTTTTTAACTTAAACGTTTCTTTTTATTTTTTTAAAAGGGTTTGGTTTTCCTTAAAGGAAAACCGGCTGCATTTAAAAAAAAAGATTGCTTTATTAAAAAGAAATCACAGACATGGTGGTCTGCTGACTCTAGCAGGCTACTATCCCTGTGATGGCTGCAATTCCGAATAGGTCGCGAATTGCGACCTACCTTATTATTATTCATGAGGTAGGTCTATTTGCAACCCCATTAGGAATCACTATCTGAAGTTTGTACATTTTCTTGCTTTAGGAATTGCGATTTGGTAAAATTGCAATTAGGAAATCGGAATTCCGAAATTAACAAGCTATAAACTCACGACAAAACGAAGTAAGGTCAATGGTGAACTACCCTCGCCTATAGCACTGTTGAGGCGAACAAATCAGGATTGCCCATTGTTCTCCCTTGTTTTTGCTTTGTCAGTGGAACCTTTGATTTGGGACATTAACAGCAATCTAGGAGGTATATTTACTAGAATTGGCGCTGAGCAGTTTTCTCGCTGCTTAGTGGCAATTTCTTTACTGCTGCTGATCGCTAAATCCTAACACTATGTTTGCGTCATCTTTACAATTCATCACTACATGGCGTTAGGATCAGCTAGCGGCTGGGAAAAATGTTGTTAACACTTGCATCAAGGCGATAGAAAAATACACTTTAGCATAAAAAAGTGACTGCCGGCCAATTAGCAGCACAAAAGAAATCACGCTAGTCTTCCCAATGTCACATTTTAGCGTCTAGTGGCAAAAAGAGCTTAGAAATACACCTCTAAGGAAGAAAAAAGCACTGGAATGCCGAATGGAGCAGCCAGGACCAAGTTCAGCACAGGTTAACGATACCCCAAGCCCTCTAACAGCCAGGATGACCAGCCAGAGTCCCAGGGGAAGAGGAAATGAAGATTCAGGGCCTTATTTATGAAAAGTGGTGCATCGCTGGGGAAAAACAGTGATGCGTCACTTTTCATTGTACCATCCTTGCGACATCATGGATGCGGCGTATTTACACCACGGCGCTCCATGTCACAAGGACTCAACAGAAAAGTCAGGAATCCTGACGTATCTGGTAGCGCAATAATGACGCATTGCTGGAGTGTGTCGGATAACTGAGGCAACTCCAGCAATTTGTAAATACACATGGGCAAGACCCATGTGAAAAAAGCCCTGCGTCACTGCTTACGCCTGCTTGAAGCATGCATAAGGATTGTGAAGCAGCCAAGTCATAGGAGTGGTGCAGTGAAATCTCATAGATTTCACAGCGCCACTTCTACGAAGCTTTTTTACGTGGGAACGCCCACCCTGCATACAATATATCTGATGCAGATATAATGTAGAGCAGGGCTTTACAAAGTAACGCATCTGCCTACCTGTGGCACTTTGTAAATCGGGCATGGTATGGCGCATTCTTTATGCCACCACAGCATCACAGAAAAGTGATGCAACAGAGGCACAAGCCCTCATAAATAAGGGCCCCAGTAAGGAGGAGAATGAGATCCTGATTGTGGAGGTGACGGAGCATCACCACCAGCTCTTGGTCAGCTCTGAGGTGTCATTGAGGACCAAAAACGCTATTTGGTAGTCGCAGAAGTCAAGAGGACAGTGATGAAGTGCTGGCATGATATCAAGCACAACACTAAGCAGAAACTGGCTATCAATCGACAGACTGCAATGCAGACCGGAAGTGGCTGTCCAGTGTAGTTTGTGTGAATTTATTTGCCGCTAACGGTTTAGATTTGATTTACCATTGACAACTCATGACTTTGAGAGTTTTTTCATTGCGGCTTTGAAAACTTCATGCTAACGTGTAAAGCTGTAAAAAAATTACCGCTAAGTGGTATGTGACATGTATTTGTACCATTTTTTTAGCTGTTGCATGCCTGGCAACAATCTATGGCAATAGCATGTGGCATATGTTGTGTATGTGGCTTTCAATGGTGAGATGTCTTTGGTTCAAAATGTGTCGAGGCTTTCAACATGCAAATCTTCACAGATGCATGCTGCACCATACTTCACAATGTTTGTTTGGCAATGCATGCAATTGTACATGTTATACTGTTTTACGTATGGTGCATGTGTGACTACATATGTGGCAAGTACTAACCCCATTCCAGTAAGGTGTGTAACACTGTCATAGGTTTGAGACACACGCATATGTGTCAACCTAGCATTTACTACTTTGTCAAAGATTTGGGGGCATGCATACAAGGCACAAACGCTAATGGGACATCACTTTTGTTTACGGTCTTGTGGTTTGAACAAGATCCCCATATTTACAGGGTTCTGCAAAGGGTGTTGGGTTGGAGGTTCCACCATAACATCCATAGCTTTTGATGCAGCTCCAGATCCACATATCTGGGGCTGTGATAACTTTGACAACTTTGAAAATGCGACTTTAGACAGGCAAGACTAGGAGACATGTATTTGGTTCTTGTGCATTTCAGCTCATTCCAAGTGTGCTGCATGCTGCAGGGGGCGTGGCTGGCTCGCCAAGATGGCAGACGCATTCTAGCGAGGCTCCACATCCTGGCCCCGTTATACGACACATTACAAGCGCCAGCAGTGCCATCTGTGCCTGCAAAGGGGTTTCATGTGAGCCATGAGATGATGGAACACTGAGCTCCTGGCAATCCGGAGGAGTAGGGCGCCCGAAGTCTGAGTCCATACTCGGGCCCTACTCCCTCATGGTGTGCAGGCTATGGGGCTGCCGACTGTCGCAGGGAGCCGCTGCTGCGTGAAACGCATGCCGGACAGCAGAAGAGGAAGACGGTGCTGTCGCCCGGACTCAGAGTTGCCTGGAGGGGCCCTGACTGGCGGCCGCCGATGCCTGGAAGTGCGGACAGTCCTTGGGGCCTGGAGGCCTCATTGGGCATGCGCCTGAGACCCGGAGTGGGAGGTTCCGGTGCTGTGCCGTCACTGTGGCCTGACAGTGGAGGCGGGCTGTGTCGGGCAAGAGCCTGTGGGCCACAGTGGTAGACATTGAGGCGTCGGCGATCACCCTTACCTGGTGGCAAAGTCTGGCAGGTTGCATGGAGACAAGTTGCAGACCTGTGTGAGAAGACCACTTGGTGCCCGTTGGAGCTGTGATCGGTAGAGGTGCTCAGGTGCGCCGACGTGGGGAGGTCTGCATTGCATAACACATGCCACCACTACACCAGGGTGCACAGTGGAGATTGCCGATGGTGGGCCGCGCCTCTCTGTATCAGAGGTCGGAAGAGGTGGCGCTGCCCGGACGCTGTGGAGGTTGAGGCCCCTGAGCTGCCCCAAACTTGTGTGGCAGGAGCGACACGACTTCACGTCTAAGAGGTCCCTGTTGCATCACCACCTGTTGTACATTCAGGTGGAGCTCAATGGGGAGATCACCAGACACTACACTGCTCTGTATGTGTCTGCTGCCTGCATTCGTCTGGCTGATCTAGCAGGCTTCTCTTCATCCACTCGCTTGCCCACCATTACGCAGGAACAGCAAGTGGAACTGGAGGAGCTGATCACACTATTTGAAGTCGGGGAGGCCGTCAGAGCTCTGGCCAAGGGCAAGATGCCCGGGCCGGATGGGCTGCCAGCGGAATATTATAAGGCATACGCTCCTGTGTTGGCCCCTCACCAGCTCGCCCTGTATGAGGATTTGCTTGAAGCCTCCATCCTCCCGGACTCTCTCCGTGAAGCTCTGCTCGTTTCTTTGCCTAAGCTGGATAGGGGCCCAATGCTCTTGTGCTCCTACTGGTCACTGGTGCTTTTAAACACTGACTATAAAATCCTGGCCAAAATACAGGCAAATTGGTTGGCCCTCTAGAGCCCAATCTGGTGCACGCTGACCAGAATGGATTCATGCCTTCCCGGAATACGTCCATTAACATGCATCTATTTTCCCGGGTGGACAGCTATTCAGCCTCATGTTGGCCTCACTCCAGTTGTCTGGTACTTGACTTGGAGAAGGCATTTGATACCCTGGAATGGGAGTTTATATTCGCCGCCTTGTCCTGCTATGGGCTAGGGCTCGTTTTCTCTGCCTAATACAGCTGTTATACACCTCTCCTTCTGCTAGAGTCAAAATAGACGCTCTCGTGTTAGACCCTGTGCCCACCAGTCTTGGTACCAGACAAGGGTGCCAGCTGTCATCTCTGCTCTTCTCGCTGGCCATAGAGCTGCTCGCAGAAGCCATTTGTGGAAGTGGGGCAGAATGAGGTATCCCCTTGGGTAACGATCTCCCTATATGCAGATGACCTGCTCCTGTACATCTGAGACATTAGAGGAATGCCTTTTGACTTGGCGCAGATCCTCAATGATTTTGCGTCCCTCTCTGGTCTCAGAGTGATTTGGGCAAAATCTTGATTGTACCCATTCAACTAGGCTTGCCCCGACCCCACACTGGTCATTAATGATATACCTGTGAAGTGGCAGCCCACTGTCTTTCGGTAACTTTAGTGTATATCATCAGTCAGTGGACCTACTAGAGGGGAACATCTCGCGGGCGAAAGCAGTCGTCAAGTCACAAACGCTCTTCTGGCGGAGTCTGCCCCTGAACATCATGGGCCGCATAGAGGTCTGCAGCCTGGGTCCAATACCTACTCTTTTCCCTCATCACTGTTATAGGGTTGGCAGATTTGTACCAGAGTAGACATTTTCCTAACTTCTAGTTCAATTATGATGGATACGAATATAGGCCCCCATGCTCTGTTCGACCATGTCCCAGTCACACTCAGATTAGATCTCAATACATACAAGCTACCTTAGACACCCGCATGGTTTATCAACGAGATGGTCTTTAGGGGTCCAGCACTGGGAGACTGCATTAAAACAGCTTCTTCAAAGATAAGGATGCCGGGGTGTCACCTGGGACGTGGTGTGGCTTAGAAACCCACCCATTACAGCTGAAAACTCAACATAAGATCACAGGGTCACAGAGTGTATAGGGAAGTCAGAAAAATTAGAGGGGATTTAAAGCAGGTGTATATGAAAGACACAGCACGGAGCTATCATATATTAACTAAAAATATTATGACAAAGGGGATATTGGCTAATAGATTGGTAGCCTACAAGCTCATGCAAAAAAAAAACTTGAAATCATTTAAAGAAAATAAATGATGAATATGGCACAACTTATGCACACATAACTATTTTGTACATCTTTATTGTCTTTTACTCGTCTCTCTACCATTCGCAATCCCCTGATGGAAGTCACCAAGACACAGACTTAGACGACTTCATATTTCCACATATTGACCTATCACTCCTGAAGTGCGTTATGCAATCAGTCAACTTACATATAATAAGTCACCAGGCCCGGATGGCTTTTTGGTATACTTCTATAAAGCATATTGTCAGTTGCTAATTGGTCTACTATCACAGGTTTTTAATATGGTAACAAGTTCCCCACAAGATCACAAAATCGAAAATCTTCACACCTAGTTTAATTACTTGGCTAAATACCTTCTGGCCACTTAAGTTCGGATTTGTTAGAAACTAGCAGGCGAGAGACAATATACAGCTGACAGGCGACCTGGTACATCATGGAGCAGGGACACATTAAAATATTCATTCTCGCTCAGGGTGAGAAGGCATGTGATAGGGTCTACTTGTAGTAGTATGTAAGAAAAATATTGGCTAAAATAGGTCTGGACCCAAATATGGGGCATTATGTACAAAAGCATTTTTGCGGTCGGAGAAGGGCCGACTAAAAAAATGCTTTTTCATATGTACAAAACACAAATTGTGATTTTGTAACATTTTACTGAATTGCAATTTGTGCTTAGCGATTCGGTATTTGGAAGGGGGTGTTTAGGGCGTCCCTTCCAAATACTAAATTGCAGTGCTATGTATGAAGTTTAGCGACCAAATTATGGTTGCAAAACGTTCCTTTTTTACTCCCACCTCAACGGTGCTGGTAACTATTCGCAAATGTGAAGGGGTCCCCAGGGGACCCCTTACCTTTTGTGAACGTTCAAACAATTATTTTTTACGAGCAGGCAGTGGTCCAGGAGGTCACTGCGCGCTCTAAATTTTTTTTAACTTAAACGTTTCTTTTTATTTTTTTAAAAGGGTTTGGTTTTCCTTAAAGGAAAACCGGCTGCATTTAAAAAAAAGATTGCTTTATTAAAAAGAAATCACAGACATGGTGGTCTGCTGACTCTAGCAGGCTACTATCCCTGTGATGGCTGCAATTCCGAATAGGTCGCGAATTGCGACCTACCTTATTATTATTCATGAGGTAGGTCTATTTGCAACCCCATTAGGAATCACTATCTGAAGTTTGTACATTTTCTTGCTTTAGGAATTGCGATTTGGTAAAATTGCAATTAGGAAATCGGAATTCCGAAATTAACAAGCTATAAACTCACGACAAAACGAAGTAAGGTCAATGGTGAACTACCCTCGCCTATAGCACTGTTGAGGCGAACAAATCAGGATTGCCCATTGTTCTCCCTTGTTTTTGCTTTGTCAGTGGAACCTTTGATTTGGGACATTAACAGCAATCTAGGAGGTATATTTACTAGAATTGGCGCTGAGCAGTTTTCTCGCTGCTTAGTGGCAATTTCTTTACTGCTGCTGATCGCTAAATCCTAACACTATGGGGCCGATTCCGATCTCGGTCGGAGGCGCACCCAATACCATTCGGTCGGGAAAAAAGCCATGCGAAAGCCTGTTTCCCGACCGAACCGTACGCGGGTCCGGCCGAGCGAGTACGATGCGACTCGCCGACCGACTCGTCCGGGCGTCCCGACAACTCCGACCGACTCGCTCGGACTCGAACCGCTCCGACCGACTCGGTCGGACCCGATCCGCACCGCGCAATGGAGACGTTTCCCGGCCGGGTAAGTACGATGCGCGCCGCGAGCAGTCCGACCGAGCCGCGCACTCCGGCTCGTAAGAGCTGTCGGAGCCGTACTTTGGGGGTCCGTGTCGGACCCCCTGTACGCGTAGCCGCGCGAGGCGCACACAGGGGGGACCCATGGGTCCCCCTACCTGTGCGTGTACGCCGCGGGCGCTCGCGGCGTACTCGCTGTAGGGGGCGCCCTTGTCCGCCTCGCACCCATTGAGGCAATGGGAGCCCGCGTACGCGTTGTACGACCGGCTCCCATTGAGTTCAATGGGAGTCCGACCGACTCGTGTCCGATAACATACGGCCGCATCGTACTCGTTCGGTCGGACTGCACGGGTCCGATTCGGTCGGAAATCTCTCCGGGTCCGGCTCGGTCGGAGAAATTTCCGGCCCGAATCGGAATCGACCCCTATGTTTGCGTCATCTTTACAATTCATCACTACATGGCGTTAGGATCAGCTAGCGGCTGGGAAAAATGTTGTTAACACTTGCATCAAGGCGATAGAAAAATACACTTTAGCATAAAAAAAGTGACTGCCGGCCAATTAGCAGCACAAAAGAAATCACGCTAGTCTTCCCAATGTCACATTTTAGCGTCTAGTGGCAAAAAGAGCTTAGAAATACACCTCTAAGGAAGAAAAAAGCACTGGAATGCCGAATGGAGCAGCCAGGACCAAGTTCAGCACAGGTTAACGATACCCCAAGCCCTCTAACAGCCAGGATGACCAGCCAGAGTCCCAGGGGAAGAGGAAATGAAGATTCAGGGCCTTATTTATGAAAAGTGGTGCATCGCTGGGGAAAAACAGTGATGCGTCACTTTTCATTGTACCATCCTTGCGACATCATGGATGCGGCGTATTTACACCACGGCGCTCCATGTCACAAGGACTCAACAGAAAAGTCAGGAATCCTGACGTATCTGGTAGCGCAATAATGACGCATTGCTGGAGTGTGTCGGATAACTGAGGCAACTCCAGCAATTTGTAAATACACATGGGCAAGACCCATGTGAAAAGCCCTGCGTCACTGCTTACGCCTGCTTGAAGCATGCATAAGGATTGTGAAGCAGCCAAGTCATAGGAGTGGTGCAGTGAAATCTCATAGATTTCACAGCGCCACTTCTACGAGCTTTTTACGTGGGAACGCCCACCCTGCATACAATATATCTGATGCAGATATAATGTAGAGCAGGGCTTTACAAAGTGACGCATCTGCCTACCTGTGGCACTTTGTAAATCGGGCATGGTATGGCGCATTCTTTATGCCACCACAGCATCACAGAAAAGTGATGAAACAGAGGCACAAGCCCTCATAAATAAGGGCCCCAGTAAGGAGGAGAATGAGATCCTGATTGTGGAGGTGACGGAGCATCACCACCAGCTCTTGGTCAGCTCCGAGGTGTCATTGAGGACCAAAAACGCTATTTGGTAGTCGCAGAAGTCAAGAGGACAGTGATGAAGTGCTGGCATGATATCAAGCACAACACTAAGCAGAAACTGGCTATCAATCGACAGACTGCAATGCAGACCGGAAGTGGCTGTCCAGTGTAGTTTGTGTGAATTTATTTGCCGCTAACGGTTTAGATTTGATTTACCATTGACAACTCATGACTTTGAGAGTTTTTTCATTGCGGCTTTGAAAACTTCATGCTAACGTGTAAAGCTGTAAAAGAATTACCGCTAAGTGGTATGTGACCTGTATTTGTACCATTTTTTTAGCTGTTGCATGCCTGGCAACAATCTATGGCAATAGCATGTGGCATATGTTGTGTATGTGGCTTTCAATGGTGAGATGTCTTTGGTTCAAAATGTGTCGAGGCTTTCAACATGCAAATCTTCACAGATGCATGCTGCACCATACTTCACAATGTTTGTTTGGCAATGCATGCAATTGTACATGTTATACTGTTTTACGTATGGTGCATGTGTGACTACATATGTGGCAAGTACTTACCCCATTCCAGTAAGGTGTGTAACACTGTCATAGGTTTGAGACACATGCATATGTGTCAACCTAGCATTTACTACTTTGTCAAAGATTTGGGGGCATGCATACAAGGCACAAACGCTAATGGGACATCACTTTTGTTTACGGTCTTGTGGTTTGAACAAGATCCCCATATTTACAGGGTTCTGCAAAGGGTGTTGGGTTGGAGGTTCCACCATAACATCCATAGCTTTTGATGCAGCTCCAGATCCACATATCTGGGGCTGTGATAACTTTGACAACTTTGAAAATGCGACTTTAGACAGGCAAGACTAGGAGACATGTATTTGGTTCTTGTGCATTTCACACATTCCAAGTGTGCTGCATGCTGCAGGGGGCGTGGCTGGCTAGCCAAGATGGCAGACGCATTCTAGCGAGGCTCCACATCCTGGCCCCGTTATACGACACATTACAAGCGCCAGCAGTGCCATCTGTGCCTGCAAAGGGGTTTCATGTGAGCCATGAGATGATAGAACACTGAGCTCCTGGCAATCCGGAGGAGTAGGGGCGCCCGAAGTCTGAGTCCATACTCGGGCCCTACTCCCTCATGGTGTGCAGGCTATGGGGCTGCCGACTGTCGCAGGGAGCCGCTGCTGCGTGAAACGCATGCCGGACAGCAGAAGAGGAAGACGGTGCTGTCGCCCGGACTCAGAGTTGCCTGGAGGGGCCCTGACTGGCGGCCGCCGATGCCTGGAAGTGCGGACAGTCCTTGGGGCCTGGAGGCCTCATTGGGCATGCGCCTGAGACCCGGAGTGGGAGGTTCCGGTGCTGTGCCGTCACTGCGGCCTGACAGTGGAGGCGGGCTGTGTCGGGCAAGAGCCTGTGGGCCACGGTGGTAGACATTGAGGCGTCGGCGATCACCCTTACCTGGTGGCAAAGTCTGGCAGGTTGCATGGAGACAAGTTGCAGACCTGTGTGAGAAGACCACTTGGTGCCCGTTGGAGCTGTGATCGGTAGAGGTGCTCAGGTGCGCCGACGTGGGGAGGTCTGCATTGCATAACACATGCCACCACTACACCAGGGTGCACAGTGGAGATTGCCGATGGTGGGCCGCGCCTCTCTGTATCAGAGGTCGGAAGAGGTGGCGCTGCCCGGACGCTGTGGAGGTTGAGGCCCCTGAGCTGCCCCAAACTTGTGTGGCAGGAGCGACACGACTTCACGTCTAAGAGGTCCCTGTTGCATCACCACCTGTTGTACATTCAGGTGGAGCTCAATGGGGAGATCACCAGACACTACACTGCTCTGTATGTGTCTGCTGCCTGCATTCGTCTGGCTGATCTAGCAGGCTTCTCTTCATCCACTCGCTTGCCCACCATTACGCAGGAACAGCAAGTGGAACTGGAGGAGCTGATCACACTATTTGAAGTCGGGGAGGCCGTCAGAGCTCTGGCCAAGGGCAAGACGCCCGGGCCGGATGGGCTGCCAGCGGAATATTATAAGGCATACGCTCCTGTGTTGGCCCCTCACCAGCTCGCCCTGTATGAGGATTTGCTTGAAGCCTCCATCCTCCCGGACTCTCTCCGTGAAGCTCTGCTCGTTTCTTTGCCTAAGCTGGATAGGGGCCCAATGCTCTTGTGCTCCTACTGGTCACTGGTGCTTTTAAACACTGACTATAAAATCCTGGCCAAAATACAGGCAAATTGGTTGGCCCTCTAGAGCCCAATCTGGTGCACGCTGACCAGAATGGATTCATGCCTTCCCGGAATACGTCCATTAACATGCATCTATTTTCCCGGGTGGACAGCTATTCAGCCTCATGTTGGCCTCACTCCAGTTGTCTGGTACTTGACTTGGAGAAGGCATTTGATACCCTGGAATGGGAGTTTATATTCGCCGCCTTGTCCTGCTATGGGCTAGGGCTCGTTTTCTCTGCCTAATACAGCTGTTATACACCTCTCCTTCTGCTAGAGTCAAAATAGACGCTCTCGTGTTAGACCCTGTGCCCACCAGTCTTGGTACCAGGCAAGGGTGCCAGCTGTCATCTCTGCTCTTCTCGCTGGCCATAGAGCTGCTCGCGGAAGCCATTTGTGGAAGTGGGGCAGAATGAGGTATCCCCTTGGGTAATGATCTCCCTATATGCAGATGACCTGCTCCTGTACATCTGAGACATTAGAGGAATGCCTTTTGACGTGGCGCAGATCCTCAATGATTTTGCGTCCCTCTCTGGTCTCAGAGTGATTTGGGCAAAATCTTGATTGTACCCATTCAACTAGGCTTGCCCCGACCCCACACTGGTCATTAATGATATACCTGTGAAGTGGCAGCCCACTGTCTTTCGGTAACTTGGAGTATGTGTATATCATCAGTCAGTGGACCTACTAGAGGGGAACATCTCGCGGGCGAAAGCAGTCGTCAAGTCACAAACGCTCTTCTGGCGGAGTCTGCCCCTGAACATCATGGGCCGCATAGAGGTCTGCAGCCTGGGTCCAATACCTACTCTTTTCCCTCATCACTGTTATAGGGTTGGCAGATTTGTACCAGAGTAGACATTTTCCTAACTTCTAGTTCAATTATGATGGATACGAATATAGGCCCCCATGCTCTGTTCGACCATGTCCCAGTCACACTCAGATTAGATCTCAATACATACAAGCTACCTTAGACACCCGCATGGTTTATCAACGAGATGGTCTTTAGGGGTCCAGCACTGGGAGACTGCATTAAAACAGCTTCTTCAAAGATAAGGATGCCGGGGTGTTACCTGGGACGTGGTGTGGCTTAGAAACCCACCCATTACAGCTGAAAACTCAACATAAGATCACAGGGTCACAGAGTGTATAGGGAAGTCAGAAAAATTAGAGGGGATTTAAAGCAGGTGTATATGAAAGACACAGCACGGAGCTATCATATATTAACTAAAAATATTATGACAAAGGGGATATTGGCTAATAGATTGGTAGCCTACAAGCTCATGCAAAAAAAAAAACTTGAAATCATTTAAAGAAAATAAATGATGAATATGGCACAACTTATGCACACATAACTATTTTGTACATCTTTATTGTCTTTTACTCGTCTCTCTACCATTCGCAATCCCCTGATGGAAGTCACCAAGACACAGACTTAGACGACTTCATATTTCCACATATTGACCTATCACTCCTGAAGTGCGTTATGCAATCAGTCAACTTACATATAATAAGTCACCAGGCCCGGATGGCTTTTTGGTATACTTCTATAAAGCATATTGTCAGTTGCTAATTGGTCTACTATCACAGGTTTTTAATATGGTAACAAGTTCCCCCAAGATCACAAAATCGAAAATCTTCACACCTAGTTTAATTACTTGGCTAAATACCTTCTGGCCACTTAAGTTCGGATTTGTTAGAAACTAGCAGGCGAGAGACAATATACAGCTGACAGGCGACCTGGTACATCATGGAGCAGGGACACATTAAAATATTCATTCTCGCTCAGGGTGAGAAGGCATGTGATAGGGTCTACTTGTAGTAGTATGTAAGAAAAATATTGGCTAAAATAGGTCTGGACCCAAATATGGGGCATTATGTACAAAAGCATTTTTGCGGTCGGAGAAGGGCCGACTAAAAAAATGCTTTTTCATATGTACAAAACACAAATTGTTATTTTGTAACATTTTACTGAATTGCAATTTGTGCTTAGCGATTCGGTATTTGGAAGGGGGTGTTTAGGGCGTCCCTTCCACATACTAAATTGCAGTGCTATGTATGAAGTTTAGCGACCAAATTATGGTTGCAAAACGTTCCTTTTTTACTCCCACCTCAACGGTGCTGGTAACTATTCGCAAATGTGAAGGGGTCCCCAGGGGACCTCTTACCTTTTGTGAACGTTCAAACAATTATTTTTTACGAGCAGGCAGTGGTCCAGGAGACCACTGCACGCTCTAAAAAATTTTTTACTTAAACGTTTCTTTTTATTTTTTTAAAAGGGTTTGGTTTTCCTTAAAGGAAAACCGGCTGCATTTAAAAAAAAAGATTGGTTTATTAAAAAGAAATCACAAACATGGTGGTCTGCTGACTCTAGCAGGCTACCATCCCTGTGATGGCTGCAATTCCGAATAGGTCGCGAATTGCGACCTACCTTATTATTATTCATGAGGTAGGTCTATTTGCAACCCCATCAGGAATCACTATCTGAAGTTTGTACATTTCTTGCTTTAGGAATTGCGATTTGGTAAAATTGCAATTAGGAAATCGGAATTCCGAAATTAACAAGCTATAAACTCACGACAAAACGACGTAAGGTCAATGGTGAACTACCCTCGCCTATAGCACTGTTGAGCGAACAAATCAGGATTGCCCATTGTTCTCCCTTGTTTTTGCTTTGTCAGTGGAACCTTTGATTTGGGACATTAACAGCAATCTAGGAGGTATATTTACTAGAATTGGCGCTGAGCAGTTTTCTCGCTGCTTAGTGGCAATTTCTTTACTGCTGCTGATCGCTAAATCCTAACACTATGTTTGCGTCATCTTTACAATTCATCACTACATGGCGTTAGGATCAGCTAGGATCACAGGCGAGAGCAGTCGTCAAGTCACAAACGCTTTTCTGGCGGGAGTCTGCCCCTGAACATCATGGGCCGCATAGCGCTACTTAAAATGGTGGTGCTGCCCAGGTTACTGTATTTCTTCAGTGACTTGCCAGTGTATATTTGTCCTCCTGTCTTCTGCTTCTTCGAATGTAACATGCGAGAGTTCATATGGAATGGATCGAGGTGCAGGGTTGCACTGTCCAAGCTATACTTACCAGTTGGTCAGGGAGGCCTCGTATTACCTAATATGGAGCACTACTACCTGGCGGCGCAATTGAAGTGGGTGGCCAGATGAGCCAGTGGACTAAATTTTGAGGACACAGCTGCGCTCTCACCAGCGTGGACACACTCATTAGTCCTGCTGCTCTTTCATCCAAGGAGAAGAGGTGGGGTGCCCGTCTAGATAATGCTAGAGGTGGCGTATAAATGCTTTCGCCGTTGATTGTGTCTCACACTCTACCATTCCGTATGCTCAGGCATTACCACTGCAAGACATGCCGAGGGGTGGCCATGCCACAACTAGGGCAGAACTTTCAGCCTGGCAGGTGGTTGACCTATAGAATTTGGGCGATCTATACCAAGATGGGTTGCTGGCACCCTTCGACGCCTTAATAGAGGACGCTGGACTGCCACCGTGTCAGTTTTTACTTTGTACCTCGTTACTTACAGCACTGCAGACCCTATGTGGGGATGTGTCCCAGGAGCCTGACACACATCTCACGATTCAATACATACACTTGATGGGCACAGAGAGGCATCTCACAAAGTGGCTTGCTAGCATGCTGCGCATGCACACAGCACACCCATTAACATCTCTTCGACATCGCTGGGACAGGGATGTGACTCACCCGTGCACAGACGGTGAATGGGTGGCTATACTTGAGGAACCTACCCATATTCCTAGAAATGCCAGATTCATTCAGTACTATGTATTGCACAGAGCCTATTTGACCCCAGCTAAGATCAACAGGTACTTCCGGGGTATGGATGCTTGTTGTCCCAGATGTAAGCTGATTGATGTGGATCTTATTCATATGCTCTAGGCCTGCCCCGCGATCCATGAGTACTGGCGTAGCATCACAGCACACTTAGCTGGCTGCACTGGGCAGACAGTGGTGTGTACCTAGGATGTATGTCTCCTGGGGCTCTTCAATAGTTCGGGTAGGCACAGGGTGGAGTCCAGGTTTATAGATCTGGGACTACTTGCAGCTAAGCGGTTGATCACCAAGAGATGGACACGTTTGGAGCTTCCCCCCATGCTGGTGTGGTCCCACTCACTAACAGTCTGGGCACAAGCTGAAAGTATCGCCTTGCGCCATGAAGACACATTGGGGTTATGTAAAGTACCGATGACAGCAGACTTGGATGCTATATTGCAGGACTTTCAATGCAGCAGGCAGTCATAGGGCAAGTCCCCGGCCCCCTTAACATGCATGGACGTAGTGGTGGTAGCGGCGACACAGTATCACGTAAGGCAGGGATGCTCCATGGACTCGTGGTGCCCTGTCTTGGCCCCCCTTCCTCCCACCATCCCCATCGTACATTCCACACCTCCCTCATCATCTTCCAGGGATGTGATTTGATATGTACCCAATGATCCTACGGTTGTGTGGGTCGTGCAGGCGGTGTGGGAAAGAAGAGTAATAGCGGGTTGGGCCTCAGTTATTACTGTTAGTCCCTGGGCCTTGGTTCCTCTCCCCTCCCTTCAAAGTGCCATATTCATCAGTTCCTATTAATGGCGTAAGATGCAGCGTCCAATCCCCGTATGCCCTGTAACGCTCCAGGCCATGCACTGAACTGTTGCCTGAATTGTTACTACCTGTGATGTATGCACCTCCGCGCCTGAGCTGAAATGATGCTTGTAATTGTATGGCAACTATGTTTTGCTAAAAATACCAATAAAGAAATTTAAACCAAAAAAGAAATGTGTGCTGCATGCTGCAGCACACATGGATGAGGCAATTCCCCTTTCGAGATTATTTTTGTGCTGGAAGTTGTCCCTTCCTGCACAAAATCAATCAGCCCGCAATGCAGGCATCCTTGCACCATGGAGCAAGGGTGCCTGTGTTGGTGCATGGCAGCCATTGTGTTCCAACGTAGGGGAAAAAGACAGGAATGCGCCCTATCTTGTTGATAGGGCGCAGTCCTGCCCTTTTGTTTTGTTGAAGGGCTGCGCAGCAAGATTCCTTGCAGAGCTGTCCTGCACCAAAACCTCTTAAATTAGGCCCCAACTGTGTTAGCGTCATTTTTAATACCAGGCAATTTCTAGCGTTAAAAAACTGCCGCTAGTGGGACTTAGCGTCAGTTTTTCTTTTTTAGCGAGGTAGAAGGAAATCCTTGAAATATTGCTTTGTGTCTTCAGCTGGAGATTTTATGCAGGAACGCCTACCTTGCATCTCATTTTTAGTAAGTCAGGCTAACGGAAATGGCATTGTGAAAAATATACGTTAACATTGAAAAAATGCAGCTAACTGGAGTTTGCGACAACTTGTAAGTTTGGCGATAAAAAAAGCTGCTGTAACGTCAAAAAATTGATGGTACGGTGGCGTTAAGTCCTTGTAAATATGCCCCTAGAGTTCACAGGTATCACAGTGGCGAGGGAAATGGGTAAGGTGTCACTGTTTGTTGATGATGTGCTGCATTTTCTGCCCAATCCAGGTACATCACTACCATCTATTTTAGATGAACTCCACTAATTTGAAGCAGTCTTTGGTTTTCATGTACATTGCATGAAATCACAAGACAGTGTACTCTACGTGTAGAGTCTCCCTCGAAAATAATTGGTTATCCAGGGGACATATTTATGTCTAATAATTACTTGTCAGTCTACCTTTTGAATTCCATTTAATATCTCTATAAATGTAATATCCCACCTCTAGTGGATGTATTATTTAAAGATTTATATAGGTGGGGAAAGTTGGGAATTTCATGGAAGTGGATGAATAGCTAGTATGAAATTACTTTTCTGCCCCATATACTATATACAGCCCAGCCATTATCCCTGTGGCTACACAACAATGTCATATCACACATACAGACTAAAATTATGAAGTTTATTTGGAATAATAATTTGTCAATATTACCCAAGGCCACATTGTACAAACAGCCAACAGAAGAGGGATTGGGCCCTCTCCAATATACCACACTATGGGGCATATTTCCAAGAACGTGTGATAACCACCGCAAATTTAGCTTAACGCAACTTTGCATATCGCAGTCCATTGCGGGAAATTAACGCCTTGTTAACCAAGTATTCACAACACAGCGGCCCCATGCGATACTCCCCAGATAACACGCCAACTGACCACGTTAGAATCAACGCCACGTCGCAAAAATGCGAAACACCAACGCAAAAAAAGCTGCGATGAGGCCATTCGCGATACGAAAATCAGCGAAACCCAGCTACAGGCCTGCAATCCACACGCGTCAGGCGGGAACAATCACCATAAAAGTAGAAAAAAAACAGACAAACAAATGCCAAACAACAGCGAAGCACAATGGACGTTGCCGGAGCAAGTACAGAGGAGAGCCAGAACCCCACAAGCCCCCTGGAGGACCATCCTTCGACTTTTAGGGGTCAGGGAAGGGCAAGGACAAGAAGAAGAGGAAGACGAAGTTCAGTCCGCAGGAAAACAGGATCCTGATAACGGAGGTGACAGAACACCATCAACAACTGTTCGTCACCTCCACTGTGTCATTGGCAACAAAAAATACATTATGGCAGTCCATCGTGGACAAGGTGAATGCAGTCGGAGTGCTGAAGAGGACAATGGGCGAGGTCAAGAGGCGCTGGAATGATGTCAAGCGCAAAACCAAGCTGAAACTCGCCAACAACCTGAAGGCAGCAATGCAGACTGGAGGTGGGAGCCCAGCGCCACAGGAGGAGCTGGACGACATGGAGGAAATGGTGTCCACAGTCATCAGTGGGGAGACGGTGGCAGGAGTTGGGGGCCCGGACACTGCTCAACAGGACCCGACACAACAGCAACAGGGTGAGTAACCACCAGGGCCTGGGGGGATGGGGAGAGATGGGCACAATGGCACACATGCACAATTAAGTTGAGCACATCTGCGGACACACCATGCCCCAGACCACCAACTCCCACCAAGAGACCAACGTACCCAAGTATGCAACATGTCAACACTGTACAAGCACAGAAGTCAGAGGCACACCTCATGAAAGTGAGAAGGGGCAGCAAAATCTGAGCTGCAGGGGTGACTCCCCAAAACTGCAGCACACACATCACATACAGAGCACATCTACATTGACAACGATGTGACACAATCCGCAAAACACCTACAACAGAACACAGGACACAACTGGTGCCGCTTGGGTGCAGACACTGGCCAATCACAATTGGCATTGCAGGGATATGTGCATTGATAATGTACAAGTACAAACACACATCTGTGATGTTGTCAAAATGTCCACTGTCCCCCATCAAATAGGCAGCTCCTCCCAAACAACCACAATGTACCCAGTCATGCCGTCTGTATGTAAACATGTACAATGCGACAACATACATGTGGACACATTGTTAAACTGCATCTCCCCTTCACATTGCAGAGGGAGAATCAACACCTCCTGCAGAGCAGTCCGACCCTCTCTTCTCTGGAGACGAAGAGGACGACCACAGCTTCGACTCTGACGCCCTCCAACTGCTCGTGGAGAGCCTCCGCAGCCCACTTCCAGGAGCTGGGCAGCCCAGATGCTATGAGGAGACCCCACCCCCTGCACAGACCACACAGCAGGCAGCACCCACCACCACTGCTGCCTCCCAGGACCCCCACGGAGAACACATGGCCTTCCAACACCGTGTTTTGGGGTGCCAGGAGAATCTGGCTGAACAGGTGCGGGTGGGCTTCGACCGCATGGCAGACAAACTAGATGCCATACGTGGGTGTCTAAGTCCCATCAGGGACCACTCACGGTCCCTAACGGACACCCACAGTCCGCTCCATGCTCTCCAACAGACCATGGCTGACATCCCTGGAGCCCTGACTCAGAGAATAGTACAACTGTCCAGTCCGAGTGGCACTAGCGATGTCACACAGGAGTTGGGAAACATGCGGAGGTTAATGGAGACCATGGAGCGGGCGAATGCGGAAAAAGCGGCTGCCACGGCTGCACACCAGCGAGAGGTAGCTGGGTTCCTCAATGACCTCAGGACCCTCCTCATGGCATTGCTGCCACAAGGCCTGGTGCGGATGCATGCTGCTGCCAGCACTCCATCCACATCTCCGCCCCCTGAAGTGTCAGTGCCACACAGTGCGGCAGACCTTCCACCTCCGGCCACTGATGTGTCACTGCCACACAGTGCTGGAGACAGAACACCACCACCCACACGTGAGGCACATGAAACAGCAGAGAACGAAGATGCGGATGATACTGCCCTTGTGGTAAGGAGGACGCAGCAGCATGCATCTCATCCATAGGTCCGGCTTCAGCTTGGTACTGCCCTCTGCATCATCACCTTCCACTGTCCCCCCCATGCACTCTGCGACACTCACCTTGGACCTCGACATGGACTGCCATATGATGTCTGATCACCATTGACACAGCAATCAGACTGCAGACTGTACTCGTCCTCTTCCTTTGGACTTGTCATTCCCTGGAGGACCCTGGCTGGACCTCCACGGGACAACATCGTCATGTGGGGTTTGCATGGCCCTGTACTGCTCCAGATACAACACTCCACTGAATGTGCATTAAACATTCATATACACACAGATGTGTCATGTCTATGGTCTTTTAAGTGTGTAAGTATGGATGAATGTGGGCTCACTGGACTCCTCTTACGTCCATGTGGCTCATGTCGTAGAACAGGGGTCACAGGGTGACACATTGCCCAATGCGGTCTGGGTAGCGCTGACACAACAACAGGGGCACATGCATGAGTTACTTCCTTGTCCAGCCCAGTACGGAACCACGCCCAGGGCCCCGGGGTCATATACAGACCCTTACGCTGGACTGGCATATGCCAGGCCAGCCCACTACGCTTACGCTCACAGGGGGGACGGCAACGCTACATCTCCCCTGTCTTTCCTGTGGTGATCTGCTGCTCACAGGTCTAGTTGTCAGCATGCCAAAGCCACTCCCTCACGGCTGGTTTACACCCACACCACACCCATCCAGCACAAGCGTCACAGGACATGTGACCCTGCCAATGAAAAGGGACGGGCGCACGTGCTCGACGCCATATCCACTCTCTATCTGGGTGCATCCGTGTGGTGTTAATGTAGGCATGAGGGCCTCGGGCCCTGCAACATCACATTCCCCAGGACCGGAGGTGACATGATGGCATCCGCAACACGATACCCAATCATACAGGGACCATGACTTTGAGACACAGACTTGGTGGCACCGGATACATTGCGGCAGGCACATGCACACCGCCACGGGACGGTGACTTTGGGTGCACTGAGGTAGGGGCACCTTAAGTGCTGAGCGGGTGTGCAGCCTGCGATGATGCCCTGTCCCAGCCGTCCGGACTGCTCGTGATTTGTGTGCCCTGCTGGACCGCAGTGTAGGACAGGGCCAGCGCGGGCCTACCGCCACGTGGCGTCGCATCCCGGATCACAGAGTTAGTGGCACCTCAAGGGCTGAGCGGGTGTGCAGCCTGCGATGATGCCCGGTGCACTGGTATGTCCTCTGCCATGGCGAAATCAAGACCCAGAATCATATGTGAGACCTTGTGGCCTGCAGAGCGGGGCTGCATGATGTGGAGGTTGCCATGTCCGCGGGCCCCGGGCATGTGGCTTGCAGCGGCACATGGTGGGCCATCATTACTATACGCCAAGGGCGGAAGGTGAGCAGTGAGGCCTGGGTGCGCAGGGGCGGGCATGCACCGCTGGGCGGCGGGAGGGGCTGGGGTACATCTGCCTGGGTGCGCAGGGGCGGACAGGCGATGATGTCTTGTGCAATTGTATGTACTTTGCCATTCATGTCTCTGGACTCTGTTTCAGATGACGGATCTGTTTCAGATGTGTGACCTGGTGAACTGCACTACATACAGGCATGTGGTTGGAGACACACCTGTGGCAGCAGGTGGGCAGTGTGGCCTGGGTGCGCATTGTGGGCACTCTCTCTCCCTGTCCATCTCTTCTGTTATCTGTGTCTCACTCCCCCTCTCTGTCCGTCTTTCTCTCGCTCCCCCTCTCTGTCCGTCTTTCTCTCGCTCCCTCTCTCTGTCCGTCTTTCTCTCGCTCCCCCTCTCTGTCCGTCTTTCTCTCGCTAACCCTCTCTGTCCGTCTTTCTCTCGTTCCCTCTCTCTGTCCGTCTTTCTCTCACTCCCCCTCTCTGTCCGTCTTTCTCTCGCTCCCTCTCTCGCTCCCTCTCTCTGTCCGTCTTTCTCTCGCTCCCCCTCTCTGTCTGTCTTTCTCTCACTCCCTCTCTTTCTCTCTCTCTCTCCTTTGCTCTCTCTCTGTCCTTTGATGTGCGCAAGACACACCTTCTCATCATGATTTTTGTCTTGCAGGTTTTGACCTACGGATTGTCCCGAGGGGAGACGCCATGTCTCTTCATTTCTGTTCTGTGTTTATTTGAATACATTTTCATTTGTTACATCGAAGGTGGATGTGTGATGCTCATTCTTGTGACGACACATGCATGCCACCAAATGTGATTGTGCAACATCAGGCGGATTATTTGGTACATGATGTATAGTTAATGTGGCATGTCTTTGGCTGGGGGGGGTCCTGGGGGTGGTGGCAGTGGGTGTTGTGGCCCTGTTGGGGCTCCGAGCTGCATGATCAGTGGCTCCATGGCATCTGTTGCCCTTCAGGTGTGGCTCTGGGCTGGGCTCCATTTTGTGGTGCAGGCTGTGGTCCGACTTTGCACCAGGTCAGAGCAAGTGTTAGTTTCCTGCTGCTAACGGGCCTTATCGCCTGTTTTGTGGTCTTATCGCCGATCTGGCTGCTCGTTGAGAATGTTGCGGAGTGGTGTTTTTGCGGCTTTTTGCACGGGTACGCCTACTCTGCATCTCATTAGCGATAGTTGCGGGGGTCATCTGTGGCGATGTTTTTTGCGGATGCTATCGCGGGTAAAATGGTGTTATGGGCTGTTAACACCAGCTTGTGAATGGTGCAATTAATTTATCGCCACTTTGGCTGCGATAAAGTGCCGCTAACTACGCGATGTGTCCTTGAGAATATGCCCCTATATGTATGCAGTGCAACTGTGCTCTACCTTGCAGTTTTTTTATGTGTTTTTGTTTTTGCTGCCTTGGAGTGGCACTGCTTGTCTTACACAAAACCCTTGCTGAAGCTAAAAAAAACAGCTTGCAACTTCCCTTATGTCATATTTTATGGTTGCCTTTTGGCTAGGTTTGTGCTATAGAAATATCATATACATACATTAATACATAGATCTCCACAAAGTACATCTCTATCCTCTGTATTGGCCTTGCTGAAAACTAGGACAAACTCACAAAACTATGAAACAATTACATATTCAGCAGTTCTGATCAATGTTCGAAGGGGTTTGGGAAAATGGGTTCATGTGGTGGTCTTGCACACAGGTGCGATCCTTTTAAAAGATGAAGTTGTCTCAAATTAGAAGGATCACTAATGTTGAAGTACCACTCAACCCATTGGTACAACTGCTGGTGGACTTAGGAGAGAGTAGTTAATATCCATGTACAACCTTCATTGGGAGGTTGATGACTTATCTCCTATTAACTGCAATTGTGGTTGTTGCCAAAGCTTAAAAACACCCTGCTCCCTCTCAAATATAAAATCAGTAGGCAAGGCTTGGCATATCTATGCCATGGAAAGGCTGACATGCCTGTTTACAAAAAAATAGCTAAATACCATAAAGTCTGACTGCTGTTCAAAACATTTGCAAAATGAGATAGGGAGACTCCAGGAGCTATATCAGTGATACCTGCAACCCTAAGGATGTCAGCATTGGGTGGGCTGCAGAAGTTTGAGAGTAAAGATGAGAATGAGGGAATCAATTGATAAATGGGGGTTCAGTTTACTATGTGTTGCTGTAGCATAGAATAATAGAATTTATACAACACACAGCTGCCAGCCAGGCGTCTCTGCACTATAAGCAAGAAAGGGCCTACATGAAGATCATCAATAGCTAAAAAGCCAGGCCTTCTGTTGTTTCCTGAACTGATTTTCATTAGAGATTTTGCAAAGGTAGAGAGGCAATTTATTCTAAGCCTTAGTGGCCAAAAAGGTAAAAGAGCATCCTCCTCTAGTTCTGAGGCAAAGCCTCCAGGTGTTCAGAAGTAATGCCTCTTCTCATTTAAGTGAGTGAGACAGCAGATAGGGCCAGAGGGCCAGAAGTAAGACCGATAAAAATTGCGACTCACAAATTGCATCAAATTGTGACTAGCAATTTGCGAGTCACAAAATTATACTTACGTACAAAGTGGTATCATGATTGCGAGTCGCTAATGACTTGCATCGCTATTTCGTGTCGTGGCTATTTGCGAGTCGGTAAGTGCTCAAAAATAGCATCCTCGTTAGAAAAGTCAATTTTTCTTGCACAAATTTACAAGAGCGGCAGAAACAAGCCCATTTTGCGCACGCAAATTTCGAATGCGAAAAAATATGTGAAAACAGAGCTGAAGGAACCCAAAGCAGGAAATGGTGTCCCATGAGATTCCTGTGCAGATTATCTAGCACATGGTTAGGTGCAGCAGCATAGTCCAACACTGCAGGCAGGCTCAGTGAAAAACCATGAGCAGCAAGGCCATTGACAAGGGTGGAAAGGAGCGGCTGAGGAACCTCAAATTCTCTAAAAAGGAGATAAAAATAATAATAGAGTAATGCTGCAATAATCATGAGGAGCTGTTTGGGAGGGCATCGCACAGTGTCCCTGAGGAAGACAAACTTAAGATCTGGAGAGGAATGCAGCAGCGCATAAATGCCCTGCGTGTGGCACACAGGTCCCTGGACGACATCAAGAAATGATGGTATGACCTGCGCTCCAGGGCCAAAGAGAGGGTGGCAGCACGTCTGAAAGAGGTACAAGGGACAGGAGGAGGGCCATCTACCGCATCAGACCCTTCTGCAGCAGAGGCCATGGTGGAGAGTACACTGGAGAGGGCAGCTGTTGCTGAATTTGGGAGCCTTGACACATCACAGCCACCATCAAACACTGGTGAAATGTGTAAGAAATGTTTAATTCAACACCAAAGCCTGTTCTGCACATGCATAATAATCATTCACACCCAAAATCCCAGCACCACACAAAATAAACACAAATGGGGCATTATGGGAAACGTAGTCAGTGACATGAACAGTGTAGTTACGGAATTAAATGAGCTGATAAACATTGCAACACCACTGAGATAGTGACTCACATAATTTATTTTCTCCTTTCATCTCTTGTCACATAGATACACCACTGGGAGGAGAGCACAGTGCAGAGGACACTGACGGAAGCCCGGGTCAGGTCCAGATGGAGGAAGGGCAGGATGAGGGAGCATCGAGAGGACATAGGTGTGCTGAAGTCCCAGACACTGCTGCAGGGACCTCATCACAGGCTACAGCCAGTGTGACACCAGCATCACGGCAGACAGCAGCATCAAGACGCACAACTGTCACCAGGGTCCTGCTAGTGCGTCCAACCCAGCAGTCCGTACGGCGTATGCAAGCCATTCTGCACACTCAGCCCCCTTCTGGAGCACCCAATCAGGCATTGTTTGGAAGCCTGGAACAGGAGATGCTCAGGATCCAGCGCCTGCAACAAGAACAACAGAGGCAGATGAACCTTAGGCTGACCCAGGGATTCAGGGACATCACACAAAAGATGACTGATTACCAGTGCCGGGTGGAAGCTAAATTTGATGCCCTCTCAGGTGCCATTGACGATTTGTGCAAAGTATTGGCAGAGGAGGGGGCAGCACAGATGCATGGAGTGCAGCAGGGGACACAAGATGGACGCTTTGACCAGGGCCATTGGGAGGCTAGCACATGCAACTACCCAACATACGAAGTGCACCCTGGGTCTCCAGGTGGAGATGAACCACTACAGTGGTGATGTGGCTTGCGGCCTGCAACAGATAACTGCAGCAGTGGAGACACTGCAGACCAATATTTTTGCCAGTGGTGGTGCTACAGAGGGCGCTGACAGTAAGGTTTCCAGTTGCAGTAGCGTCTCTGCTGCGGAAACACCAATTATGTGTAGGAGCACCAGCGAGCAGGCTGGGATTCCAATTGGCAGCTCTAACCAGGCTGGACGTAGAGGCAGAAAGTAAATTGTGTAGAGTTACTGCACAGTCATTTCCCCACATCTCATTAAATATTTGTGGTGATGTAACCACAATACAGTTACGCATTTGTTTTAGCATGCATTTTGTGATAGATAGGTTGTCCTGATTTTGTTTGTGCTAGCTTGCAGAAAAAAGCACAAATTCAAAGTTGAATTCACAATTTGTACTGTCTTATGTAGAGGGTAGTGAGTCATTACTTTGGATGTACCTTTAAAAATAATTGTTAGCTACGTGGTCCCTGCGCCTTCTCCCCTCTGCTGCAGAGCTACCATCCTACTGCTGTTGGGCAGGTGGTCCTGGGTCATCAACCTCCGATTCAAAATCAGTCACATCCATGGGCAATCTACCCCTGCAGTTCATGTTGTGGAGCATGACACATGTTGCCACTATTTTGCACATAATCTCAGGTGCATACTGCAGGGATCCGCCACTTTTGTGGAGGCACCTGAAGCGTGATTTTAGGAGGACAAATGTCCGCTCGATCATGGTTCTGGTGTGCCAATGTGCCCTGTTGTACCGCCTTTCATGTGTGTTGTTGGGAAACAGGTACGGTGTCAGGATCCATGGCCGCAGGGCTTACGCGCTGTCACCTGGTGAGAGATATATGATGGTGAAACAACATGCAGACAGACATTACAGTGCAAATACATGTCACTGTGGACATATGTGAAATCAGTACCTAGTAGGTATGCTTCATCAAAGTCACCTCTTTTTAACTTCTTGTATATGCCACTGTGTCTGAAGATGTATGAGTCACGGGTCCTTCCAGGATATTTGGCAACAATGTCTGTGATGATGTTATTTGCCTCACAGACAACTTGGACATTGAGGGAATGTGTCCTTTTCCTGTTACTGAATATGTATTATATGCGGGATGGGAAACATATGGGTCTCTTCTATGCACCCTATGACCTGTGGAAACCTTGCTATTCTGTCAAATTGAAGTTTTGTATTTTCAAGTTCCTCATCATCCCTGGGCAGGTATATGTGTTGATGGTTGTGGTGTAGCATGGCATCTAGGAAATTGCGAAAGAAACGCGAAAGCACTCTCTGCGACACACCTCCGGCCACTGCAATGACATCTTGGTAGCTACCAGTGGCCAATAGGTGGAGAGAGCACAACACCTGCACATGTGTAAGGATTGTATTACTGCGCAGGGTCTGCTTTCCAATTGTGGCTTCAAGGTGTCTATGAGGTCTAGGTTGACAGTGCTACTCAGCCTGTACTGGTCATATATCTCTTCCTCTGTCTTCGCAAACAATGTTAGCCTGACTCTAAATATCCTCTCCTGTCTCCGCCTACTCTGCTGAGCAGCCAGTATCTGCATCTTCATTGCTATCACATACAGGGTAGCCATTGTGGAAAAACTTCTGATGCATTCTGGGTCTGTTTTCATAGGTTGGGCCTGGTTACACCTGGTTCTGGTCAGTGGTAAATTGCATGCGCAAAGGGGCCATTTTGCACATTTTCACTATTTGAAACTGTTTTGTACATAATAATTAGCGAGTCGCTATTTTCCGAACGCAAAAAACAGTTGCATTTATTGCGAGTCGTTATTCATTCGCATCGCAATTTTGGGTTTTGCGAGTGGCTTTTGTACATTGCGCACGTCCAATTTAGCATGCGCACATCAGTTTGCGACCAATTTTGCGCTTGCTAATTGGTCCTACATCTGGCCCAGAGCCTCTTACACAAGTAATTGGGAGCAACCTTGTGAAAAGAGTGTACGGAATGACCAAAGCTTTGAACATAAGAGAGAGCCAATGCAGTTCAAGACAAGCTTTTACAGGGTGTCGTCTGGGTGCTCCTAAGATCAGCCTGGCTGTGGCATTTTGAACAATTTGCAGGTGATCTAGCAAACAGCCAGATAAGCCAAGGAACAATGTGTTTGCATAGTCCAGTCTGGAAGTAAACAATGCATGGACTATAATTTTCTTTGATTCATGTGGACAAAATGAAAAGTCTTTTTCAAGGTTAGAATCAATGAAAAGCACACCCCCACTGCCAATAGAATTTTGGGGCAGTACAAAAGCATGTTGCCAAACTTAACCCCCAAGATTTTTACCTACCTATTCAGTTGGCAACCAATCATTGGGCCAGCCATGCTATGGCCAAAGAGGAGAATCTCAGTTTCTAAAGAGTTATATCTCAGACATTTCACCACCTCCAGTAGGCATCTCTTAAAGGCAATGACTATCTTCCATCTGTTTACTTTTTTCCTCTATGCGGTTTTACAGTTGGCTTCTGTTTAAACTTGTATGTTAATGAGCTGTCAAATGTACGCCATGTCCCAAATTGATTACTCAATTGTTCCTTTGTGGGTAACAAAATGAAAATAAAGTGATAAAAATACAGTAATGTTCAACAGAGTCAAATCAGTACCAAAACACAGTAAAGTTAAAATTTTAAACCCAATTTGGAAAAATAATGCAAAATTGAATACTCAAAAAGACAACATAAATGAATTAAAACCAAGAAAGAGGAGCCAGAGACAGAATTGTTAGGACAAAAGAAAAAAAAGACAAAAGAAAAAAATAAGTTTGTGAATGATATGACTGTGGGACCTTATTCTGGAGTGCACTCACAAATGCCATCCTGGATCCAGTCAGTATCAGTTACTGAACATTAGTCCAACCCTGGGTAGCTGTGGCTGCGAGCAGTAAGGCTTGGCAAAGGAACTTAGTGTAACGCATCTAACAGCATCAAACAACAAAATAAGAAAGTCACACAACAAGAAAAAGACACAACAACACTTTATGAGAATGGAGCATATTTTTATGAATTTTTAGAGTCCTTGATCATCAAAATCCACCTGAGGGATCCAGAGATACAGATTTGTGAAGCAATAAATACTTTTAAATGCAACCGCAAACAAACATTGGTCAACAAAACCTTTGCAAACTTTCTGAAAACTTTGAAACAGTTAGTTCCGCAACTCGGGCCCGGCTTGGGCAACCAAATCTAGCCACCAGAGTGTTTTAAAGCAAGTTCCAAACTTTACAGGACGACTGCCACAGACATCAATGGAGTGGTCCTGATGCTGGGGATACAGGCACAAGATGCTTAAAGGATTTTCCAGGTGGTGTGCGGTTGATGGGGCTGAAGTGTGGTTATTAAGTGACTCCATGGGTGGGTTGAGGTAACTTTGGTCACAATACTTGGGGGGCCACAGGGTCCTCTTTACAACAGTAGAAGTCCGGATGCGGATGGGCACTCGATCTCACAACACAGCGGTCATAGCGAATATTCTTGGTGGGGGCTAGTGTCCCTCTTGGGCAAGGAATCTGGTCTCTGTCTCTGGCAGACACAGATGCAACTTTTGGCTATCTCAGATTTGTATCTTAGTGTGCCTGGTGGCGGCAAGCAGCGATCCCTCAGAAGTGGTTACTGTTTGGCCAGTTTGGGCTTCCTCAGCTTTGATGCCCTTGCTGCTGTTCGAGAGGGCCAGTCAACTAATGCATGGAGTCACTGCTTTGATCTGGTCCAGGAATCAACTTTGCCCCAGGCCAGAAGCCACAGGCACAGTTCAAACTCACTAGCTCGAAGTGCAGCAGGGGCAACCCTTCCGACAATGCAGCCTCTCTTTGCACAGCTTCAAAAAGGCAGCAAGGCAGTCCTCTTTAGGTGCTCTCTCCAAATCCAACTTTACTGAGGCTCAGGGTGCCCGGGGTGCCCATTTTTACCCAGGAAAGTGCCCTGAGGGTACAAGGCAGCCACGAGCCAATGACGTAGTAGGTTCCCCTCCTCTTAGGTGAATCCCAGAGTGCAATATTTTTGCCACTCTCAAGATGTCTGACCTCTCAACTGTCAGGAGCATGGTAGTTCACCCCAGAGGTGTGGCTACCTAAGGGCTACGTGTCCACAGGAAAACCAGTTTGGGGACTGGCTTTTGCCTCTCTGGCCCGGTCTCCAAGTTGTCCACAGGAATCAAAAGCATCCTGCTCGGGAGTGTTGTCACAGGCTGTCCTTCAAAGGCGGCTTCCCCTTTGTAGTTTGCCTTTTTGGCTAACACCCTGAGCAGCATTCCTGGGAGAGGAGTTCACATCTCACTCTGCTCCAACCGCCTTTATTTCTGAGCCTGGTAGTCATTCACACATCTCCCCAGGTGGGCAGAATGCTGTCTGTTGCCCAGGGCTTGTGCAAAGCCACTGGCCCAACTGGGGCACAGAGTTGCAAGTTTCTAAAAGTTGGTTAACTTTAAAAGTGACAATCTCGACATGGGCATCAAGTCAGATGTATTGCAACAATTAAGTTGATGCTTTACAGTACTGACTTAGGTAGTCCCATTCAGAAGTTAGCCAGGCTGGGATGCCAGCCAATAACCCTGTGTTAGTCAATGGAGCAACTTTCCATTCCACAGCAAAACAACAATTTGGAGGTGTTGCTATTAAGACATATGAACAAGATAGGTACTACTTAATAATATATAGCTCACTACCATAGGGATCCATAGGCCTTCCTTAGGGACGACTTACATATAATTTTAAGGGGAGTGGGGCTTTGCCATTAATGTTAATGGCAAATTCAAACTATGAATGAATGAATGACTGAAAAGGCATTTATATAGCGTGCATACTCCAAGGAGTATCCCGGCGAGGGCGGTGTGAGGAAACCTGCCTTCAGCCAAAAAGGCTACTCATTTTGCTGGAATAGCCACGTTTTTATTTTTTTCCTAAAAACAGGATGCTCTGAAACGGACCAGAGTTTTCTAGGGAGTTTATTCCATGTCTTTGGGTCAAGGAAAGAGAACGACTTCCCACCCGTTCTTGCCTGGCAAATTTTAGGAATCCTGGCTAAAAAGCTATGGAAGGATCGCAGTTCTCTGAGAGGGCATACGCACATATCCTCCTACACGGATAGACCGCTCTTTTCCCATGGAGAGCTTTATGTGCCAGGAGTAAAGTCTTGAAAAGAATCCTCTTTTTGACAGGTAGCCAGTGTAGTGTCTTCAACTTTGGAGTCATATGCGTTCTTGAAGCCAAGTAGAGAATTAATCTAGCTGCCACATTCTGTACTACCTGTAGACGGCTGAGCAAGTAGTCTGGTGGGCCCAAGTAGAGATCATTTCCATGTCTGGATGTGTAGTTGAAAAGACAGGGCGCAATTAATTTTAATTCCCAAATGTTTTACTACATTTTGTTGTGCGCCTGGGGGAGGAGTATCTTGCCCCCACCACATCCTCCATATTTCGGGAGAGATGTCACCAAAAAACAGGATCTCAGTTTTATCTGAGTTGCACTTAAGTTGGTGCACTGATAACCAGCTGAACACATTGGAAAGGCAAGATTTAAAGGCCTTTCCATCAAATCCCTTTCCCTTTTCACAGGTAAAAAGCAGCTGAGTATCATCTGCGTATGATATTACTTTCACCCCCAGAGCCTCTGCAAGCCCAGCTAGGGGGGTAAGCGTTAAATATGTGTACACACTGCTCTTCCAGTCTGCAGTGGCACACTGATGACCGTTTTGTCGTTTGTCACACTCAGGGTGGCGCAAACAGTGCTGCAGCCCTGGGTGGACACTCTGCCTTACATACCTTTGATACCCTGGGTACCATACACTAGAGACTTATAAGTCAGTGCTTGCCAAATGGGGACATCCAATTTGACATACGTTTTGTAATGGATCAGAACACTAGCCCTGGGGTCTGGTTAGCAGCCCTCAGTGCACTCTCAGAATTGAAAAGCAGCCAGTAGTCCAAATGGGGGCAAAAGGTGGGGGGGAAACCTGCACAAGGGCCTATTTCCTTACACAGTTGTATTATGTTTTCTTTTCATCATGAATGTTATTGTGAAATTAATGTTTAATTGCCTTTAAATAATATTGTAATGTATATTTTTGGGTTGTTCATATTTATTAGGGTATTAGGTTTGTAGTGCTTTTTAAATTATAAATTAATTTATTGTAATTGAGTAATGGATTTTTGTTATTTATCTGTTTACATATTTAAAATATTTTCAATTATTTATTCACAGCTAATTTCAGGCTGTGGGCTTATTGAGGCTTTGGATAGGTTCTGTTTTTCTAAATTATTAATTAATTAATGTTAATTTAATTAATGCTCATTGTTTTATTATTTATTTGTTTACATATTTAATAAAGATTTAAATTGTTTAATACATTTTTAATTTCTAGTTGTTGGGTTTATGGGGATTGGGTGGGTATTATTTGAGTTAAATATACATTGATTATAATTTATCACTGTATTCATATTTTCACCTACGTTTACATGTTTTAATGTATAAAAATATTGGCATACATGTTTTTGTAAACTATTATTTTATATATTGTATTGTATTTTGGAGTTTGCACAGTTATTGTTATTTTTAAGGTGTACAATAGTCTTTGTTCCTTGTTTAATATTTAAAATTGTATTGTTTTAATTTCTTTATATTTTCTACAATTGCTTTGGTATGTATAGTATATTTGCCTCTTGTGTGCGCAGAATGGAATGGTTCCGTACTGTGCCACTGTGCTCGAGTGCCGAGGATGCTACCATTCCGTCCTCTGCACACGACCACCAAATCTCTCTGCTGTAAACAGCAGAGTGATTTTCTTTTTAATTTTTGAGCCTCGGGAGCTGGGAAACCTCCCGATGTATTTCTTTTTCAATGTAATGACGATCACGCGCATGGCGCACTGACGTCATTACATTGAAAGTGAAACTGAAATGAACCTAGGGGATTCTGGATAAGAAAATGTCAGGAGCTCCACACAAGCCACACCTCCATGGACTCCCCCGGGTGTCTAGTTCTCCAAAATGTCTAGGTTTGGTAGGTTTTCCTAAATGGCCGCAAAGCCTGGGAACAAAAACCCAGGTACCCCCTATCTATCACAAAAGAACAAGTTTTTGCAATAGGGGCTCCTGCATTTTGGTCCCGGCTCAGCTGCCATCTAGGGAAACCTACCAAACCCAGACATTTCTGAAACTAGACACCGGAGGGAGTCCAAGAATGTGTGGCTTGCGTGGATCCCCCAGCGTTTTCTTACCCAGATTCCCCAGCAAACCTCAAATTTAGCTAAAAATCAAATTTTTCTCCCATTTCTGTGTGGGATCACCGCGCTAAAATGAATTTCCTACCACCCAGCATTCCCCTCAGTCTCCCGAGTAAAATATACCTCATTTGTGTGGGTGGGCCAAGGGCCTGTGACTGTGAGGGGCCAAAAATGTAGAGATTGAGGGGATAGCAAAGTAAGCTCTAAGCACTATATATTTTTTTATATACGTTTTTAGGCTCACTCTGCATTGGACAACCATACAAGTGAGGTATCATTTTTATTTGGAGACCAAGGGGAATGCTGGGTGGTAGGAAATTTGTGCTGGCATGGTGATCCCAGACAGAAATGTAAGGAAAATGTGATTTTCTTTTGTTAGTTAAATTTGGGGTTTGCAGGGGATTCTGAGTAAAGAAACGCTGGGGGATCCATGTAAGCCACACCTTTCTGGACTCCCCAGTGTGTCTAGTTTTCAGAAATGTCTCGGTTTGGTAGGTTTCCCTAGATGGTTGCTTAGCCTGTGACCAAAAACGCTGGTGCCCCCCTTGCAGAACAAGGTCATTTTGTGGTGGATAATTTTGATGTCTCCACAATACGTTTTGGTCCATTCCCTGCCGTGGGTACTTGGCCAACGCACACAAGTGAGGTACAATTTTTATCAGGAGACCTGGGGAAATGCTGGGTGTTAAGAAATTTGTGTCGCCCATGATCCCACAACTTTACCACACAGAAATGTGAGAAAAATGTGATTTTTTAGCTAACTTTTAGGTTTGCAGGGGATTGTGGGTGGGAAAACTTTGGGGGAGCCATGCAAGGCACACCTCCTTTGACTCCCCCAGGTGTCTAGTTTTCATAAAGGTCTAGGTTTGGTAGGTTTCTCTAGATGCCCGCCGAGCTCGGGACCAAAAATGCAGGTGACTCCCCCTCAAAACAGGTATTTTTGTGATCGATATTTTTTAAGCCTCCCCAGTACGCTTTTGGCCGTTTCCTGTCGCGGGCACTTAGACTACCCACACAAATGATGAGGTACCATTTTTATTGGTAGACTTGGGGGAATGCTGTGTGGGTGGAATTTTGTGGCTCCCCTCATATTCCAGAACTTTCCATCACAAAAATGTAAGGAAAATTTGTTGGTTTTTTTGTTGCAAAGTTTGAGGTTTGCAAGGGATTCTGGGTAAGAGAACCTGCAGAGAGCCCCACAAGTTACCCCATCCCGGATTCCCTGGGGTTTCTAGTTTTTTTTTAAATGTACAGATTTGTTAGGTTTCCCTCGGTGCCAGCTGAGCTTGGGGCCAAAATCCACAGCTAGGCACATTGCAAAAAAAGGGTCAGTTTTCACGGGAAAATTTGATGTGTCCACGTAGCGTTTTAGGCTGTTTCCTGTTGCTGCCACTAGGCCTACCCACACAAGTGAAGTACCATTTTTATTGGGAGACATGGGAAAATGCTGGGTGGGTGGATGTTTGTGGTTCCCCACATATTCCAGAACTTTTCACCACAGAAATATGAGGAAAATGTGTTTTTTTGAAAGTTTGAGGTTTGCAAGGGATTCTGGGTAACAGAACTTGATGAGAGCCCACAAATCACCCCATCCTGGATTCCCCTGGGTATCTAGTTTTAAAAAATGAATGGGTTTGCTAGGTTTCCCTAGGTGCCAGCTGAGTTAGAGTCCAAAATCCACAGCTAAGCACATTGCAAAAAAAGGGTCCATTTTCACTGGAAAATGTGATGTGTCCATGTTGCGTTTTGGGCCATTTCCTGTCACGGGCACTAGGCCTACCGACACAAGTGAGGTACCATTTTTATTGGGAGACTTTGGGGAACACAGAATAGTAGAACAAGTGTTATTACCAATTGACTTTCCTTGCATTTCTGCCTTCCAAATGTAAGACAGTGTGTAAAAAAGAAGTCATTTTGAAAAATGCCCTCGAATTCACATGCTAGTATGGATGCCCACAAAATTGGAGATGTGCAAATAACCACTGCTTCTAAACTCCATATTTTGTTCTAATTTCGTAAATACATACGTTTCCTTGATACCTATTTTTCATTCTTTATATTTTACCAAATGAATTGCTGTCTACCTGGTTCACCATGAAAAACCATTGCAAGGCGCAGCACAGTTATTGGCTCTGGGTACCTCGGGTTCTTGGTGAACCTACAAGTCCTATAGATTCCCACAACCAGAAAGGTCCAGCAGACATAACGGTATATTGCTTTTAAAAACATTTTCAACTCAATTTCAATATTTGTTTATTTGAACTGTTACTTTCTATAGGAAAACCTTAAAGGATCTACACAAATGACCTCTTGCTAAATTCAGAATCTTGTCTATTTCTCAGAAATTTATAGCATTTTGGATCCATTACTAGTTTTATACCCATTTCTACCTCTGACTGGAAGAGGTTGAAAGCACAAAAAATAGGAAAAATAGGCTATGTCCCAGTAAAGTGCCAAAACTGTGTCCAAAAGTTTGATTCTCTGAAAAAAGTCTGCCTGCTCCTGAAAGCTGGGAAGATGGTGATTTTATCATCGCAAACCCTTTCTTGAAACCATTTGCGAGGAAAAAACAGACGCTTTCTTCTGCAGCACTTTTTCCCCATTTTCCCCCCAAAAATAAAATGTAGCTGTATTTTGGCCAATTTCTTGGTCCCGTCCAGGGGAATCCGCAAACCCTGGGAACCTTTAGAATCCTCAGGATGTTGGAAGAAAAGGACGCAAATTTGGCATGGATACCTTATGTGGACAAAAGGTTACAGGGCCATAAGAGCAAACGATCCCAAATAGCCACAAAAAGGCTTAGCACGGGGAGGGGAGCCTAGCAGCGAAGGGGTTAAGGAATGAGTGGGCATTGTTTTATTTAAATACATAGATAATAATAAATACATTTTCCTTTTATGTTTGTGTGAAATGGTGGGGAGGTTGAGAGATACTGTTTATTTTAATTATGAATTATGTTAAAACGTGCAATTCTGACATATTGGTGTTTTTTAAGACTTACTGTATTTTTAATATATTTAAGGTTTCAGACTTTTTATTTACATTTATGAAATAATTTTTCATGTGTGCTATATTTGACCCCCATAACCCCCAATCTATTCTCTTTCTCCAATGCTTGTAAGTCTCAAGTTAGAGTAGTAAATACCCCCACCCCAACATATGCACTTTCTTCATTGTTTGTTTGACTGACATTAAATATGTAAACCAGATCCTCCAAATGAATGCACTTCATATAATGATTGTTAGACTGCAATTAGAAAAGTGAGCCTCACCCTTGCAATGTGTGCACTTTCTCCAATGTTTGTTCAACTGGAGTTAACATAGTAAATCTGAGCCTTCCAACGTATGCACTATGCCCAGAGTTTGTTAAATTGAAGTTAGAATACTAATGTTTAACTCCCTATGCATGGACTTTTGCTAATATATGCTAGAGTGGAGTTAAATTAGTAAACCTGGCCCCCTCAATTCATGCACTTTTCCCAATATTTGTTAAAATTGAGTTAGAATAGGTAATGTAGCCATCCCAGTCTTTGCACTTTCCCCAGTGTTTATGAGAATATTGTTAGAATATTAAATCAGGTGTATGCACTTTCCTCAATATTTCTTAAATTGGAGTTAGAATAGTAAATCTAACCTTCCCAGTGTATATATTTCCTCAATGTTTGTTGGGCTGGCCTTAGAATATTAAAACCGCTCCCCACAATGTATGCATGTCAGAAATGGGGTTTCTGGTTGGCTAGGTTATACACCTAAGCCAGGCAGAACCCACCACTCTAGTCAGGGTAAGTGAGTTACACACAAAAGATAACCCCTGCTCACCACCTTGGTAGCTTGACAGAGCAGTCAGGCTTATCCCAGACCCAATGTGTAAAGCGTTTGCGCAACACACATACACACACTAGTGACACACTATGCACACCACAAAAAGAGGCTCCACACATGGTTATATAAAATATCTCATATATTATACATAACACACATAGATTACTTGGTATCATATGTAAAGCACATTAGACCAAAATTCACATAAGCCAATTTGCCACTAGTAACAGTACATAGATCATGAACCACATGAATCCCTTTGCCAACTAGGCAACTGTCATAAGAATAAAATGTGTGCAATACAAGACAGGCTTTTAATTGCACATGTCATACACACACCACTTTGCACACACAGGTAAAATTGCCTTAGCTCACCACTCCTTTGACAACTAATCAGTCTGGTGTGACCATTGCAAACTGAAAATACAGGAAAGCTTGCTTTTATAATGGCGCTTCTCCTACACCCCTGTCCAGGCTGCCCATGCTGCCAGAAAATGCTGTACCAGTATTCCACAGTGCAGACAAGGGGCACAGATCACATAGGTGCAGTGTGGGCAGACAAAATGAAATTGCCCTGGGTCCTTACTCTTAGGACCAACACCTTGGGGCTATTCGGTTGCGAGTGCACTATTCTGGTGCACTTGCCTTGATTCTCGTGATGCTGGCCGTACCTGATTAAGCCCCGCGGTGGGGCAACCGGATCACCATGTCCCCAATTGGAATATTTTCCGAGGGAGAGGGGCGGAACACAATTGCAACAGTGGGAGCCCTTGTCGGGTGTCCGATCCAGCATGCGTGAGGCCTTAGGGTCCCCACAGAGGGGTGCCGCGTCGGCCCCGCGTAGAGGAAGAAGGACACTCCTGCACTTCTTCGTTTGTTTCCCCAGTGCACTGAGCCTGCAAGGCTCTGTCCATCAATGGGCTGGGATGGGGGCTGGACTGCTGGATGGTGCTGCTGCAGATGCCGCTTCTCCCTCTGCACCTTAGGACCCATTGCCAGGCAACACCTAGTGCTTCGCTGAACGCTCGCTCAGCCGGTGAGCGGCTGGGCTTGGCTTCCCCTGGCCCGTGTTGCTGACCCACGTGGTTAGGTCTACAGGCCAGGCCTCTTCGGGTGTAACTTACGAGATATGCCAGCGCCTGGCTTCTGATAAACAGCACTCAAAACGCACTAACCCGGGAGCAGAATACAAAAGCGCTCCTCATACCGTTAAAATAAAGCACTCCACACATGCTTATTTTGCTCAAGGATTGAAGAAGTAACGAGCACTCTACACGCCCTGTCTCCCAGGGACCAAGCCCTAGGTTGGGGAAGCACAGCGCTTCTGCATGCTTTCTTTTCTTTAGAAGAGAAAAACAAGGTGAAGAACAGTCCAGTCCCTCTTTGAAGTCTTTTATCTCCCTGAGACTTCTAACAGGAGGCAAGCACACACAAGCCCTTGGAGACTTCCTTCCCAAGCAGGATACCACAGCATGGCAAAAAGAGTCAGTCCTTTTCCTCCACCACAGACAGAAGCAGCAACTGCAGGCCAACCCACTCCTCACTCAGAAAAGGCAGCACTCCTCACACAGTCCTTCCGCTCTTCTTCTTGGCAGGGTCCTCTTGTTCCTGGAAGTAATAAAAGTGGCATTTTCAAACACAGAATTTAAAAACCACCTTCACAAAAAGGTGTGTTAATAAATTCTAAGTTCAGGGTGCCTAAACTCCATATTCCTATCTTGTCCCTATTGCATGTTACACATGTAAAAATGTTACAGTGCAACCCCAATGATAAGCCTATGGGACAGATAGCCTATCAACAGTGAAAAACCAAATGCATAGTATTTCACTATCAGGACATGTCACACACACCAGTACATGTCCTACCTTTCACATACACTGCACACTGCCCATGGGGTACCTTGGGCCTACCTTAGGGGTGCCTTACATGTAAGTAAAGGGAAGGTTTGGGCCTATTCATGTGGCTTCTCATGTGGGTGGCACAACCAGTGCTGCAAGCCCACTAGTAGCATTTGATGTACAAGCCCTGGCACACAATGTTCACTTTACTATGGACTTACCAGTAAATCAAATATGCCACTCATGGATAACCAATCATATCATAATTCATACAGAGAGCATATTCACTTTAGCACTGATCAGCAGTGGTAAAGTGCCTAGAATTCTTTAGCCAACGAAACAGGGACAGAAAAATAGGAGGCAAAAGGCAAAAAGTTTTGGGATGACCCTGCGGAAATGGCCAATTCCCAACAATGCACATTCTCCTATGTTTCTGAGACTGATAAAGCTGATAAATGTATATACTTTCCAAAATGTTTGGTATAGTTTGGAGTTAGAATAGTCAATTTTACTTACCTGTTCCCCATTTTTGTACTTTCCCCATTTTTATACTATTTTAGAGTAATGTTTTTGAATTGTTTATTTGTTTATTATTTTTTTATAATTGTAGAATAAAGATATTCCGAACAATTAAAAAATGTAATACATTGTTTATTATTTTTAAACTGCTTTTCTATTGTTTCATATTTAAAAATGATTTACTATATGTTTATATTTTATTTGTTTATAAATATTTAATTCTGTTAAATATTTAATGGTTGAATAATATAATGCTATATTTTAATATTTGTTTATAACGATTAATAATTGTATGTTAATTTGGTGTTTTATTCTTTAATATACATTCCAATTATTATATATTCATTTTTAATAATTATTTTGTAATATTTTTGTTGTATTTTAAAATGAAATACGAAATTGTTCTTTATTATCTATGTACATGAGCAATATGGTCCTAATTGCCATTTCGGGGTTCTGGAGACATGCACTTTGGCCTCATGATTTATGATGGCACCAGAGCACCTTGATGGCAATATTGTGCTGAATGAGATAGGAGCTAACGTTTAGATGAAAAAACACAGAAATTTGCTGTTATAGTTTAGTGAACTAACCATAACGTGCACCCCCATTATGCACGGACCTTACATATTACATCACTCATGACACTTAAATCTCAGATCACATCCTTGATGATATCTCAAATCACATCATTGATGACATCACTGATGACATCATCCAGTCATTGTGACAGCACCCTCTAGGGTTTGTGGACTTGAAGTAATTCAAATAGCTACACCTGTTTCAAAGTTTCTATCACCAATCAAGTGATAATAGACATCTATCTTTTGACCACATGATGAACACATAGCATAGCTGTCAAATCCTCCACATATGGTAGATATTACCCTCTATTTAATGGTATTCACCCACTTAACAAATAAAATGCTTCCATAGACTTTAATGAGGTCACCCCCTTTTTAACCCTTGAACTCCCTGCACTCTATTCTTCTCAACAGGGTCATCCTCCCAAAGACTTCACATGACCCAAAAGCTTAAGTCAAGAGGTTGACAGGTATGCATTTGCCAGTGATAATACACCTTAAGCCAGGCCCTATGGATAATCCTCTGTAGTTGGGTAAAGCACACAATACACATTCCTGAGGTAAGCACAATAGCATACAACCGGGGAGCCATACTTACAGGCCCAATGTGAATTAAACCACCTCTATGTGGGTCACCACATTTTACATTCTTCAACAATCTGCAGCGAGGTTCTGAAAATAAACATTCCCACCTTATAAACATCCTTGTCAAATAGAAGTCATCTATAGCACTCTATTACCAATCCCAAGACAGTGGGTGTCTGGGCAAATCTGCCCAGACACCCACTGGTGGATAATCTAGTGTCAACAGAAGCTATGGTTTTTCGCCCAAACTTTATTTTCTTTTTTTAATATGTTAGGGCTTATAGAGTAACATAAATAGTAGTGTCAGGTATGATGTAACTTGAGCTGTCACCAATGATGTAATCAGTAATGTAATTTGAGATATCATCAGTGATGGCATTTAATATGATATGAGTGATGTAACATGTAAGGTCATAAGAAGTGCATGAAGGGGTGCACTTAAAGTTAGTTTACGGAAATGAATGGTCAATTTGAGTGTGTTTTTCATTTTTTAAATGTTAGTTCTCATCTCATTCTGTACCTAACTATAATGTCACTTTAACCCTTTGTTTTTCAGTTACTTTCAGTTTATTTAAGATAGCCTGAGATCTTATTTCCATTCCTAATTGTAACATTACTTTAACCTTTGATTTTTACAGTTCAATTCTGTTTTCATAAGCGTAACCGTAAGCCAACCTCTCCCCCACTGAGCATGGCCTTTAGATGTGCACGGCAAGGGGTTGACTAAAGGGCCTGGACTTAGTCAAGCTTAGTGCCCAAGCCCCTATGGGTGCACAATTCACCCTTTGTATGGTCTTCAGTGATGCACAGCGTTAGTTTGACCCAGCACCAAACCCACTGTTGGCAGCCAATCTCTACTGTGCACAGTCTCTGGCCTGCACAATAGCAGTTGTCCGCAGGGTCTGTCTATAACCAATTCCTTTTCATTTTCTATTTTTCAATAGCTTTAATGTTTTTGGTATTGCAATACCAATACCAGTACCGCAGTGCCTCACTGGGGGCCTTGCTGATTACTGTGGTACTGGGTGCTGGTAACCCGGTTCTGGGGTTGGCCACATGGTCTGACCTCCAGCCAGGACCTACGTCTAAATCCCTGTGGATACACAAAGTCTTACAGGTGCCCTGTTCTGACCAGGCCCTGCGCCCATCCGCCACAAGCATCCAACCTTTGTGGGTCTCCATCCCCCTGCTGGAGCCCAAACCCTCACAAGCAGTCCACCCCTAGAGGGCACGAAACCCCTAACTATGCTGGCCAGGCCCTGTACCTAACTTTGCACTGACACCCACCCCCCTCGGAGCCTGGCCTTGGGTCGTGTGCTGCAGCGGTTGGCACTGCACTCAAACTATTGCAGGGGGCCAACCTCCACTACACACAGCCTATTTCATGCACAATGGCGGTTGACCACATGGTTGGGTTTATTACCAAATCTTTCTCAAATATATTTTAAATTTTTTTAGTGGTGCCACAGTACAGTAATACCGCTACTGTGGTACCACGGGGAGAGCACACTGGGTATTGCGGTACCAGGAGCTGGTGCTGTGACTCTCGCAACCTGAGTTTTTTTACACCCCTATATGGTTCTAGAGGTTATAGTGTGCCTACTCTGTCCCCTTATGTGGTCATTTAATTGTTTTGTCTGGACTCAGGGTCTTTGTGACCCAGAGCTGTAGTGGCTGCCACATCATATTCTTGTTGTGGCCAGACAATTAGGATCTACCCATCCACTTTGAATTGGCCACTCAGAACATGTCTGAACATGATCCAAAATAGTCTAACTTTTAGCAGTGTTAACCCCCTTCATGCCCACCCTGAACACCTTTTTAAATGCAAATTCTTCAACAACAGCTGACTGGATTCAAATCAAATCACAAACAACACACATCGTGGCCTCATGTACTAACATTCCAAATAAGAAATAGTAAATACGAATTAGCAATGTCCTATTTAGCATGTATGATAATAATTGATTTAGTAGAAGTGGTCACAATTTGTGATCCGACTTCTTTCAAATGCATTGGTATTTTGCGAACCAACCTGTGTATTAATAGATTGTTTCACGATAGTCTGAATTGCAGTGATTCACAATTTGACCTACTTCATTATTGAAATTTTCCATGAAAAACCAAGATGCATGCACATTTTAGATTATTTACCTGGAAGATTAGTGTGACGTTGCCTTTAGCCAACAGCCACATGTGAGCTTCATATGCACTTGGGTGTTTTTTAAGCTCTGAGACAGGGGGTAACAGGAATTATGTGGCCGCAATGACAGGGGAGCGGTGGGCAGTTAATTTTTTACTTCCCCCCCCCCCCCATACTTGGACACCAGTTCAGCCGTGTTCCATCATTTAATTGGACTTGTCAACCGGTGTTTAATCCTTGATTGTTTACCTTGCCTCCAAACCCTGCAGGACACCACGATATTGGTGTCTGGAGCCAATAATACCGAATGGAGTGAGTTTTACCCTCCAGCTAGGTGAGTCATCTTCTTTGACCCCCCCTTTTACTCTGACTTTATTTTTCACCAGTCTCTCTTTTAGCCGTGATTGTAATTCCTTTTTTCCCCCTAATCCCTTTTACTTAATCTTAGTTTGCTCACTAGATGGACAACTGTCTTGAGAATGTTGGGGTGGTTTGGCCTGTTTACAAGATGGAAGTAATTGGTGACTACATGCTGCCTTTTTGTTATTTCCCTTGTGTAGGTTATCACTATGATTGGCGGGACCTTGCGCTCGCACCCTTGAAGTGTGGTAGGTAGGAGTTTCCGTCCCATCACCACGTGTAGATAGTATTAATAATAGGTCCTGATGAAATGCAATGGATCAGTAGTGACCAAAATGCATGAAACATGTCGACCACACTGTGAGAGATGAGCTAGCTCCACTGGACCATAGAGCCAGAAAGCGGCCACTCTGTTTTTTAATAAGGTGGATAACCACCTTAACAATAAATAATAAATTTCCTTTGGATTATCCAACCTTTTTAAATCACCCACCCACATCACATCTACACCATATATTTTTCTGAGGCCCTCACACCCATGCACCATACGGCTGGAACAAAAGATCTCCGTGAAAGAGCCCTTTACGGGTGCCCGTTGGGTATTGCAGCGCCGACCCGACGAGGAGCAAGTCCAGATGATGAAGCATGACACCTAGCTTGCTGGGTGTGTGAGGACTTTAGTTCCGACAAGGGGAATCCCCCCCTCCCCCCATCCCCCCCTCATAACGTTGTCCGCCCTGGGGAACAGCATACCCTTTTTTGTAATATATTAACACAATGTCCTTAACCAGTATGTTTTGTGACCCAATGTGAGAGTGACACACATATATTCAATAGATTACCATTCCGTGTTCGTTATTCTTATGCTTGTATAGAGCCATGTAACCTAGATAGGGTGGTTCTCCAATATCGTTTTTGATTTCCTTTATGAGTTACGATGTCACAAGATACACTCACTAGATGTATATTATATAACACAATAACTTTACTTTGTAATTATCTGTGACAATTTTGTTATCATGTTGTGAGCGGCCTCAACATACTCTGCTTGTACCATCACATATTGCATCACTCATGACATGTTCAATGACAGCATTGATAACATCACTGATGGCGTCTGAAATGACATCATTATAACAACACTGCCTTGGCAAAGGTGAGAGTTCAGGGCACAAGTTACAGTTACTTCAGTTGACTATAACTGATGAATTTCAGTGTTTTTTTAAAGTTCAAAATGTTATCTTCAGTAAATATAAAAGCCATATATAATCTTTTATTTGCAATCATTTTAATGAAAAAACATAAATATAATGAAACCAAGTTTGAGGAATATTCCTACAGTTAATTTCAACCTATTTTTTAATATTCAGCATTTTCTATTATTTTAAATTACAGTTATTTATTGTTAAACTTGCACATTAACTGCATTTCATATAGACTTTAATAACTACTTAAATGCAGATAACTTTCATATTATATTTTACATGTATGTGTTTATAAATGTAGATGTACACACGCGCGCACACACACACACACACAAACCTACGTATATATTACACTGGCAGCCGTAGCGCCAGAGTAGTTATGGTTAGGTCTGCGTTTTCATAGAAAATTGATTTATTGTTTTTTATATAACTTTGACAGTGTTTGATAAATCTGCAGTAAACCTTCCAAAAGAGTGAATCCACTTTTGGTCCTTCACTATAAGTCTTGTGCAGGTTCATCAAGTTGGGCCCAAGAAATAGGGGTGTCCCAAAAGGTAAATTTCCCATTTTTATTCCAATTGGGTTCTTTGCTCTTCTGAAAAACAGAAAAAAACTGCTCAACGGAAATACACTAAATTTGGCAAGTTAGTCCCTTACTTAGGTATTGTACTTTTTCTTATTGGTGTAAATCCATTGAGTAGTTAATGAAAAATTAGTGTTTAAAGAGTGGTTCAGGTCGGGCAGGAAGGGGTTAACCCTAAAAGAAAAGTTATAGATATATTAACAGTTAAAGATCCGCATATATCCTTGGAAATCCAATATTCCAGAAGCGATCTGCTGAAGCTGCTGCCCTTCCCCTGTGAGGACCGAGAAACGGTGGTGAGGCATCTCCTGCCACAGAAGCGGTGGGCACCGATGGGCCAGGACTGGCTCTGAGTTTGTTGGGGAGTCTCTGTGGCCTGCACGGCTACTGGCGCTCCTCTTGGGCTGCCGAGGCCTGCCTCTGCTCCCCCAGGGGTCTTGGTCTCCGCTGGGCCCCTATGCTTCCTCTGCCTGGAGGCCGTACTTGCCTGCCACTGGAGCGTCTTGGCCCAAGGGATAACACAGGAGCTGTGGAGACCCCCACCAGTGCCTACAAACATCATGAGGCCATCCTAGCTCCCACGCAGCTGCCCACCCATCGAAGTGGCCGCTTGTGGGGCCCCGGCACAACAGTCGGCTTCTGGGCCCTGCCCCGACACCAGGGGGGGCCTCAACTGATCGTCTCTGCTGCCGGGCCTCATGGACCCATACAGGTGGGTGGCCCTTCCCCGTGATGCTGAGGCCTCATCCTTCAGCCTAACTTTCAGCTTGGGCCAATTGCAACCTTCCTCCTCCGCTCCTGCCCTAGCGCACATTGTGGACTTCTCATGCACTATGCTATCTCTTTTCGATCATATCTAACAAATACACGGTCCTTACATGGAATATCCACAGTATGTTTCACTCAATGAAACATTACCACAATCATCCCACTACTACAGGGCCATAGGGTCCACATAGCGATGCTATAAAAGACACACACGACACAGGAGAGGGCACAACAAGACTCCAAAGAGGTGGCGGGTCAGGTGTGCACCCTGCATTACTCCTCCTAGCCACCAACATTCATTTCTGACCATGCTTTCCTCCCATCTGGCGGACAGGATGACTACCCCATGGTTGGTTGAAGGAGACTTAAATTTGATCCTGGATATCCACGGTGACATGTCCCATTCGCCTCTCCCAAAGACACAGACAGTTTCAGACAGTTTCAGATCCTGAAACACTACGTTCATGGCTGCAACATTGTTCCCTATCAGACATTTGGCGAGTACAACACCTGACTCAGGCTGTACTCCTTTTATTCCTTCGTTCATGACCTCTACATACGCTTAGAAGAAGCAGCTCTCACTGAAAAACTTTGTCACATTGATTGGGTAGCCTAAGTGGTCAAACCCCACTCATAGGCAGTTAAGTTGGGTCAATTGTTAGCCTGGGCCCTATCTGAGGACCTTCGGCAACTCCCCAAACTGGTGACCAGGGACGAACAGTTAGTTCCTGTATACACCCAACAAGCAATCTGTGCCACATTTTTTCATTTTATGACCGCCTCTATATAGCTACCCTTACCCGAATTTCTGAGGCTATTCTACCCTGACTTCCACTTGAGCTTAAGCACCCTTTCACTCTCCAGGAAATAAAACCAGCACTCACCGATTTGGCATCGGGGAAGGCTCCTGGCTGGATAGTCTACCCATTGAATTTTATTGAACCTACTGAGTGATACTCACCCCTAGGCTCTTGCAGTTGTACAAGGAAGCCCTATAATCAGGTACACTCCCCCATCCCTCTGTGAGGTGGTCCTGATTCCCATTTTTAAGCCCCACAAGGACCCTTGGACCTGACTTAGCACAGACTGATACCATTATTTAATGTAGATTATAAAATAAGGTCTTGGCAGACTGCCTCAGTGGAGTTAACTCCCACCTTGTGCCTCTTGCCCAAACTGTTTTTATTATGACCAGGTCAACTTTTCTCAATATCAGTCACTTATTCAGGATGATGAATGCTGCTCTGGGGTGTTGGTCTTTCTCGGCAGCTCTAATTCTTGACCTTTGGAAGGCATTTCATAGGCTGAACTGGGCCTTCCTAATTGTGGAGCTCCAGGCCCTGCGCTTTATCGGCATGGTTCACCTCTTCTACAAGGACCTGGGTGCGAGGATCAGATTCAACTTAAGCATCTCGGACCCACCTGTAGTCTGTAGAGGCACTCACAAGGGTTGCCCCCTCACCCCAATGCTGTTTGCTTTAGCCATGGAACCCTCCACAGCCAGATTGAGAAGCGAGGGGCGGATGTGGGACATTCCCCTACAGGATGACATTCATGCCATTTCCCTTTACACTGATGATGTCCTACTTTCTGTCTGGGATGTTAGAGAGTGGCTGATCTCAATAGTCTGGACCCTTCAGCCTCGAGGTGGGTGGTTAACAAGGGTAAGCCATGTCTTTTCCCTTTATGTCGGGACACCCCCACGCATGACAACTCCATGGGCCCTGACCACCTTCATGGTAAGGCAGCAGGAGGGAGGTATTGTCTCTTCAGGCGCAGGTGGTCTGTTCAGGAAAGCGCTTCCATTATTGATCAAGGGTTGTGTTGCCATTGCAAAAATGGTGAAGGTACACCGCTTCCTATAACATTTTGCCAACTTCCTAATACTCCCCACATATCGCTTCTTCTGCAACTTGAATGAATTGTTGTGAAAACTCATATTGTTAAGCAGTCATGGAAGAGTGGCCTTGTCGACCTTGTTTCTTCCTCGGGACATGGGAGTGTTTGGGGTCCCCTCATATGGTGATACTTGGCTGCCCTCCTGTAATGGCTGTCCCAGTGGCTGGTGGGTATGGTGCTGGAGAAAACGGGTATGATTACCCCCATTCACGCAACCCAAAATAAATATCTTGGCCCTCCCTGCAACACGGCTCCCTCAGCTGTTGGAGATAGCTCTGTGCTCCTTGACGATAATCCTAGTGGTAGCAACTTGTATGATTCCTTATGACCCAAACCTCCTACTATTAGGACTTCCGAACCCCAACTATCTCCTGGATTCCCTGATGACTGGCGTCCTGAATTGTGTTGGGATTGGATACAGTGGAGGATCTTTCTGAGAACACCCATCTCCAATCTTTTTGGGACCTCGTAAATAATCACTCCTTACACAAAGGGTAGTTTCTGACATATGGCATGCTTATTCACATTCTCCAAGCCATCTAGGCTGTTGGTGAGGATGAAACCCCCATCCACCTCACACATTATATATGGGAATTAGTCGACACTGCATGGCTCTATCACTCTTACTGATCCCACCCTTTGAATTCCCTGGGAGCCTTCCGGGGGACATGGGAGACTGAATTTCAATGGGTACTGAATGACAACGAATGGGCCAGGTCAATAGAATACCCACATAAGTAGGAGTCAGGTAGCCATGTCAGGTAGATTGTAGGATGTGGATTTATTGATGAGGATGTCTCTTAGGTTACAGGTTATAGGTTAATGCCCCACCAGGAGCAGCATCCTCACTTGTCAGCCCACTCTCTCCAACTGACACTCTCCCAGACAAGGCACTCATTAACATTCCATTACATCACACACACACACTGGCTGAGCAGCAGGGAACTGAGTAGCTATGGAAAGGATGCTTTATAACACCATCAGGTCACACCAGTAGGTTTAAAAAAAAGTACTGTCCAGTACACCACAGTGTGCAAGCTTCACAGATTCAAGGGGCCCAAATGCAGATGTGCCTGAATGGCCCACCTGGTACACTACCACTGGATGTAAGCTTCAAACATTCAAAGAGCCCAGCTGCAGGGGGCTAGTAAAAACCAACACTAGGCATGAGCTTCACGGATTCAAGGTGATGGGCTGCAGAGCCCCAGTACCTCTCGCCCAGTACCCCACCACCGGGTGCAAGCTTCACAAATTCAAGAGGCAGTGGGGCAAATACCGCCTGCCTGGCACATCATCAATGGCTGGAAGCTTCACATTCTCCTGGGGCTTGTCATTTGGGATGTCATCAGAGATATTATTAATGATGTCATTTAATGTCATAAGTGATCTAATGTGTGAGGTCAGAAGCAGTGAATGATGGAGGTGCATTTTATGGTTAGTTTATTTAACCATAACTGGCATTTCCGTGGTTTTAAAATTTTGTTTGTAATTATAACTGCACTATAATGTTAGTGTTGTCTTGCTCCAAACACCTTTGACCACTCTTTTTTAAAAGCAGGATTCTGAAAGTGATAATGTGTGACAAGAATGATTGTGCAATTTATTGTGCAGCATTTTATCCTGGGTATGATATGTTTTGTTGTTTTGTATACTACTCTGTTTTTTGGTTGCATTACTGCAATGCGATTTTGTTGTGTGGTAGTGCAGTTGTTGTGGGTGTTCTGATTGGACTGTTTTATTGTGATCTGCACTCCTATCTTTTAATTGTTTTGGAGTGTTGCTTTGTGTCCGCCAATAAATTATGTTCCTGTGTTCACTTCAGATAAGTCAACAAATAATATTATTTGTAAGGCAGCATGTCTTGAATGTTCTATTGACAAATAACCATTTACCACCATCTAAGGTAGTACAATTGCACTTCTCCTGCTTTACAAATACTTAAGACAACAGTCAGCCCAAAACTGAGTCTGGGAATGAGTCTAGACTTGGCGCTTAGCGAATCCTGTTTTTTTATAATATGGAGGTAAAAGGTGTTTGGAGGAAACACTGCTCTAGGTTACCATCAAGTACATGAAATAGCACCAGTCACAAATGTTTTGTAATCCGGCCCCTGGTGCGTACAGTTGTTCCAAAATGTCTCCAGTTAATTCACGAATTTCTCCTGAACACCCCAATAATCCCAAATCTCTTATACTCAACACTGGTACAACTACCATCAGATTTATTGCTGATTTGTAACTTCAACCACGCAAATTTCCTTACGATATTAACCTCACATAGAAACCAACTTCAACCCCTACTAATAAGCAGTACATATGATCCACAAGGGGCCAGAAGTTTGCATGCCTCTGCGATTCAAATTAACAAAGTATAATATGGAGAGAAAGAAAGGAAGAAGGAAAGAAAGAAAGAAAGAAAGAAAGAAAGAAAGAAAGAAAGAAAGAAAGAAAGAACGAAAGAAAGGAAGAAACAAACAAACAAACAAAGGATGACAGGCCAGATGAGGCACTATTTTTAGATTTCGTTTTTCTACAGTGTTACAATTTCTCATATGTATTTTTGCAAATCTCAGTCCACATTTCTTAATTAAAAAATTAAGTTGCGGGCTTGTCTTCAACATTTGGGTTAATGTTTTCAGATGTCAGCTGTAATATTGGTTATTATTTGCGAAGAGACAGGTTTATTAGATTGTGTTTACGGATTATTTACACAAGGTTGAAGACTTCTAGCCTGCTGCAAAGACGTTGCATAATTGGGCCTGCATTTAAAAAGAGATGTAAATGAACTTAGAAAACAAGCCTTGAGGTGTTTTCCTGTTCATGACTGTAGAGTAGGACATATGTGTCCTCTGGTGAAACATTTATGAGCGTAGGCAAAGAGGCAAAGGGAAGAGTGTGCAGGTGCTCATTTAGGGGCTTGTGGCTGTATGTTTGTCAATGTGTGTGCCGTGTGTGTCCCAGAGAGATAAGTTGTGTGTGTACGTGTAACCGTGTGTGGTTGTATGCGCCTGTCTATGTGAGTGTGTGTGCGCTTGCATATGTGCTAAACAGTGTGGGTATGTGAGAGAGCATCCAAGTGTGTGTGTGAGGATGTGTGTTAGAGATGGAGATGGTATATGTGGGTGTGTCCATGTGCATGTGTGTGTACAAATAAACCTAACCTGTTCAATTTGTTTCTACGCAATTTTGCACTGGCCAGTGCCCAGCCTTTGTCTCCTCTAGTTGCACTGCCATTTATGGCAGCAGAATTACAACTAATTCCACTTATTATTCAGCCAATGGAGAAAACACAGCAGCTCAGTTGCTGTAACGTGTAAATGTTCTCTTAGTGATGTCATATTTAATTGATTCTTATTATTCCTAAGTTTGTTTCTGTTCATGTTCTGCGATGTGAAAATGTGAAAGTGCTAAACAATTTGATCTCATGCTAGTAATATTGTTCTATCAATGTTTATATGTTGTTAGCAGGGCTTTAAGTGGGATGAAAAAACTGGGGGGGGTCTCTCAAAGGGGTGTGACTGATGTAATTAAGGGCGTGGCATAAAAGCACCTAAGCTAAAAATCGAAACGTTTACTTAGCAGTGGGGGTAGATTTGCAACTTGAAGAGTTTTCTGGATTCACATATTGTGCATTATTGTGCTCTCTAGTGGCTTGGTCTGGAATTGTCTCTGTTTCCTTTTTTTTTCCGTTGTAGCCGTTGTCGACCACCATTTGGTGCTAGGTCCGTCGCTTGTGTGATGTCAAACGGCATCCCGGAAGTTCCTGTGCATGGTAGCCATCTTCTGATTCTTTTTTTCCCTTATTGTTGTGATTAAGGGTATTTATTTACTTTTCCTGATTTACGTATATTTTCTTTTCTTTAAAAGATCTTCTTCCCACCTGCTTGCTTTCCTCATCTGTGGGGAGGCGGGTGGATTGCATGTGAATTCAGAGTTATATGAGGAAGAATTCACAAACAGGTGTTGAAGTACATTCTGTCCCACCTGTGCTTCCTTTGTCATTTGTATATCCACAAAGTAATGCTTGGTAAAAGTATGTGGGGAGGCCCATGTAGCGGCTGAACATATAGTGTCAATTGGTATATTTGGTATAAAGGCTGGGGTTGCGCACTTTTTTCTTGTTGAATATGCTCTTGAGCGTGAACTTCTCCCCAATTGTTCCTCTTGTAATGGGTGAACCTTTGCTGGACTTTGCGTAAGAGACTAACAATTAATTCTCCTTATGGAAACGTTTTGTCTCCTGTAGATAATATAGTAACTCTCTTCTTACATCCAGTGTGTAGGTGTTAGACCTGGCATCTTTTGATGTGTTTCCCCTGTCCTTTTTGCTTTCTGACCTCCTGGTTTTGACACTGTTTGTGCTGGTTTACTGTCTCTGTGCACTTTCTCACTGCTGATCAATGTTAAAGTGCAAGTGCTCCTATGGTAAATTATGTTGAAGCATTGGTGTTTCCATCTTTAGCTTATTTGATTTACTCTCAAGTGCCTAGTACAGTGCACGGTTTGTGCCCAGGGCCTGTAAATCAAATGCTGCTAGTGGGCCTGCAGCACTGGTTGTGTCACCCGCACAAGCAGCCCTTCAATAGGTTCTCATACCTGCCACTGCGCTGTCTGCGTGCAGTTGTGACTGCCATATCAACCTGGCAAGTGCGCCCACTTGCCAGGCCCCAGACCTTCCCTTTTCCTACATGTAAGGCACCCCTCAGGTAGGCCCAAGGTACCACCATGGGCTGGGTGCAGTGTATGTGAAAGGAAGGACATGTACTGGTCTGTGTGACATGTCCTGATAGTGAAATACAGTGTAATTCGTTTTTCACTATTGAAAGGCTATCTATCCCATAGGATAGAGTGGGAGATACTTTGTAATAGCTTACAAGTATAACTTTCCATTGGGAAAAGATAGGAGAATGGAGTTTAGTATGCCTGAACTCAGAATTTAAAAATACATCTTTTAGTAAAAATGGCTGGTAAATTGTGTGTTTGAAATTGCCACTTTTAGAAAGTAGGCTTTTTCTAGCTTAACCATCCTGTGTCCCACTGTTTCGTTGTGGATTGACTGTGTTGCTTTGGAGTGACAGGGTCTGGGGTTATGCATTAACTGGCGATCGCCACTGGGGGGGGGGGGTTTGAGGTGTGTCCTGCCTTTCCTGGATGAGTCAGGGCTGGGCTGAATAGACCTGGGCCGCATTAAGAGTAGTGGGAGCAGATTTCCTTGCACCTGAATAGGCCTGGTCTGCCTGACACATTACTGTTCCACCTCCTGCCGGGAAGCTGGACCAGAGAGGACAGAACTGGTTTGGACTAAGCACAGAGAATCTCTGCCACAAGGGAACAAAGGGAAATGTGGTATAACTATTGGGTCTCAGACCCCAGATATTTAGAACTCTTTTGGACTCAGAAACCTGCCAAGAAGAAAAGCTGAGGAAGCTGTGAGGAGGAACTACCACTTTGCTGCGTGCTTTGCTGTATTGGCCTGCAGTAGCTGCTTCTGTCTTGGGCAGAGGACTTGAGGTAGAGCTTGCCCACTGTTCAAGAAGTCTCAGGACAGCAAAGACTTCAAGTTCATCTGTTAACTGTACTGGGGACTGTGTGTTTTGTGCTGTAACAGAAGAAAAAGCAACCCGATGCCGTCAAAGATGCCATTGCCGGCTCCGTGTCCTGAAGGCACCGCAGAGGGCACTGCCGCACTTTGCACTGCAACCCTGGTCTCACTGACGATGCCGCCTGCCGCCACTGAGCCGCTGCTTGCACCACCACCTGTGGGCACCGCACTTCACACACTCTCGCTTCATGCCGCTTCCCTGGTATCCCCGACAATGCCGCTCCATGCCAACATCAACGCCGCTGCTTGCACAGTGGTTCGAGGGCACCGCTTTTAACTTACACGACACAGCGCCTTCATCCACCACTGCAGCCTTGGTCTACCAACGCCAACAACTCCAGATCTCAGGCTGACGACAGCACCGTGCCCTGCCAACACCGTGACGAGCACTGCATTCATACGCACCGCATCCCTGGTCTCACCGATGCCGCTGGATGACTGTCACTGAGCCGCTGCCTGCAACGCAACCTGAGGGCACCCCACACCGCACCGCTGCACTTCGCACCACAGCCCCGACGCATGCTGACATCGGCACTCCCGGTTTCAACCGTGTAAAGTTCGATTTGCAGCGCGTGTGACTTCAAGGGCCCTGAGACTCCTGCACCAACCTCGGAACTGACGCCTGCTGACGCCGGCCCTTTGGAGCTCAACGAGAGGTCGCCGATGCCCTGCATTTCTAAAAGGTACTGTTTTGCGGGTCTACCCGATGCCTTAGCTGGCTCGAGATGCCGAGGTCAGCCAGAACTGTTTGGATTTGTTGTTAACGACGCCGTGATAGCCCTGGACAGAGCTTTCTACTTCAAGGAACAGTATTTTAAGTCCGTTTTTGATTATTGAGATTTTTAAGAACTGTATGGTGGATTTTTATCGTTTTTTTTTAAATTTCTTTTTTATTAATTATAAAAACAACAATACAGATTTCACTGATAATGCTGCGTTTAAGTCACCATACTCATTGACATGGAACATATCGGTCAATTCCAATAAATATCCCTTCACTTGGTTAGATTGCTCTTGCATTTCTAGATAATGGCTCATCTGGGGGGGGGCTTGCAACGGTAATCTGGGCGGTTCACATATATCCCCCCTATATGCATTCCATTTACCCCATATTTGCGTCCACTTTCTTGGGCACCCTCTGGATATATATACTGTTTTCTCTCGGAACATGCACCAGTCCATATCATTTTCCCATTCCGTTACTATCGGTACTTCCTGCGCCCCCCATTTCCTTGCTATGTTTCTCTTAGCGACCATCTCACCCAGCGACACCCATGTTCTCTCTTTATTGCCCAAATCTGTTGGTTCCCATATGTTTAGCAAACAGCGTTTGACCTCATGTGCTAGTCTCTCTCCCAGTACCTCCCCCATACATCGGACGACCGCACTCCAGTACCTACTGATGTATGGCATTCTCATATGATATGTATGAACGTACCCTCCCGGCCACATTGTCTTCTGCAATTAGGGTCTTCTCTATATCCCATCTTAACCAGAACTGGCCCTGTGACATATATTCTGTGCAATATTTTCAGTTGCACTAACTTCAGTTTAGAGATTATTGCTACCTCCTTTGGTGATGCCAGTGCCTCCTGCCATTCCTCCTCTTTCAACCCCGACAAGTCCCTATCCCACCTTTCACGGAGTTGTGGAAGAGGATCAGGCGAGCGGTTGATCAATTTTGAGTAGGTCAGGGAAATTGCTTTTCGTGGCATATACCCATCCAGGAGCCTATCCTCAAGAGGCGAATCCTCCGGAGGTGTCACTCCCATCTGGATCAGTGTATTCAAGGCATGTCGTACCTGTAGGTACCGGAATCTTTTGGTTTCCGCCAGTTCGTGATCTTGTTGTAGTGTCGCGAAGGGCATTACCTCTCCCTTTTTCCAAAGGTCTCCCACCAGAGCTATCCCAATGGTATCCCATTTATCAAAGCCCTTCGTTCTCCAGAGGGAGCCCAGTTGATCTGTATCCCACAGCGGGGTGGCCAGTGTTATAGTCTTTGCCTATCCCATACTCCTATGTATGGTATGCCACACCTGAACTGAGTGGTTTGTGGGGCCTGTCAGACCGAATTTCGTAGGTTTGGAGTACAACGCCCAGGTGTAATTACTCCCAGGCAGGAGCCACCTATCCATAGCATATCCTGGATCGTTCTGGGGTCGGTATATGCAATGGCTAATGGCAGCTAACCGCCCATTAGTACTTTTTAATATTTGGCAGCCCGATTCCCCCATCATACCAGCCTTTTACTAGTTTCGAGAATGAGATTCGTGATGGTCGATTCTCCAGAGCAGCGTTCTTTTTGCACTTTCCACCACTGCAAAATAGGATGCAGGGACGGGGTTGGGTGAGTTCTGGAATCTGGAGGACGTACAAGAAGCGAGGCAACGACATCATCTTAAAGAGTGCCGCTCTACCCAGGAGCGCCAATGGCAGCGTCTTCCAGTGCTCCACATTATGTCTTAGCCGCTGCAGTTGCGGCAGCAAGTTAGCCGCATACTACAGCCTGGGATCTTTGGTAATAAACAGGCCTAGATATTTGAATCCGTCTTTAGCTATCGCCGCTTTGCAGTCTTTGGGCAAGGCAGGCGGGTTTCCATTCAATACATATATAAGCGACTTTGACCAGTTAATGGTGTATCCGGAATAGATACCGAAGTTATTGAATATATTAAGAACCCTGTGTAGGGATCTCTCTGGAGAGGCCAGGTATAGTAAGATGTCATCTGCGTATAATGAAATACAATCTTCCCACTCCTCTGCCCATCATAACCCCCGGATTATAGGGTCTTTCCGGATCCAATAGGCTAGGGGCTCCAACGTTAACGCAAATAAGAGCGGAGATAAGGGACAACCCTGTCGTGTCCCTCTGTGGAGATGGAAGATGGCTGACTTTTTATTATTAACTACTATTTGGGGGTCAGCATATAGGAGCCATATCCAGTTAATAAATTTTGGGCCAAACCCAAGTTTCTCTAGGACGGCAAAGAGATATGGTCATTCTATGGTATCAAACGCCATGGTGGCATCCAAGGACACCACCATTGCGGCTTCTCTTATGGTGTCTACCCTTCCCATTACTCCATGTAGTCCTCGCAAGTTTAAAGATGTATTTCTAGACGGCATAAAGCCAGATTGGTCAGGATGGACTAGACCAGAAATAACTCGGACCAGTCTGGTGGCCAGCATATTGGCCAGAATTTTAACCTCTGCATTCAGTAGTGATATAGTTCGGTATGACAAGCATTTATTTTTGGGTTTTCCGTCTTTATATATCACTACTAGAGTGGCTATCCTCTGGTTTTGCAGGAGATGTCCCTTCTCAAGGCTCTCCTCATACATCGCCTTAAGGTGGGTGGCCAATCTATCCGGCCTCAGCTTGTAAAGCTCAATCGGGAGACCATTTGAGCCCATAGCCTTCCCTGCCTGGAGGTTCCGTATGGCTTGAGCTATTTCTTCCTCGGCGAGGACACTGTCTAGCAGAGTTCTATCATCCTCTACTAGCACAAGAAAATGCATTTCGGACAATAGCCATTCCACCTCTCCTTCCGCCTAGCGAACCCGGACGTATATATTTGCTCGTAATGTCTAGCAAAGTCATTAGCGATATCTTGCGTATCTGTAAGCTTATCCCCAGATTCCCTTATAAGTTCTGTGACCAGCCGAGTCGCCAATTCTCTCCTGTCCAGCCAAGCCAGCAGTTTCCCGGCTTTATCCCCTAGCTCGTATATGCGCCCCAACCTGTGCCTATTGAGTGTTCTAGCCATCTCTCTTGCCTCGTCCCTGTACTCCTCTTTCTTCAGATTGAGAATGTGCGTCCTGTCTCGCCTGTCCGATGTAGTGAGTTCACCCTCTAATTTCAGTATCTCGTCTTCTAATCTGAGAAGCCCTGCATTCTTTTCCTTCTTTCCTCCTGCTATCTGGGACACTGCATGTCCCCGTATTACCGTTTTGAAGACTTCCCAGAGAATCTAGGCCGAATCCACTGAATCTTCATTTTCCCTGAAATAATGATCTATTTCCTGAGTGTTCTTCAATTTGACATTCGGGTTTCGGAGGTGCCATGGATTTATAAGCGTCAATCTAGTACTGCTACCTTTTTAAATCCCCACTTGCACCCATACTGGGGAGTGATCTGATATGCCCCTCGCTAAGTGTCGGATCTCATGAACGTGTCTAACCTGATCCGCCGGGGTGAGAATATAGTCAATTTGAGAGAGACTATTATGGGCCTCCAGCCAGTCTGCTGCTGATTCCGGTGTGTCAAAGAACCAGGACCTTCCCTCTGCCTTGACTCTGAGCTTTGCTGGAAATAACATCGAGTACCTGTTCCCCTTGTCACGCAATTGTCTCTTAATCTCCAAGAAAGTTCTCATTTTTTTTCTGCACTGTGATCGTGAAGTCAGGGTAGAAAGTAATCTCACTGTTTTCATACATAATTGGTGGGGCCGTGCGGGCAGTTTGTATTAATTTACAATGTCTCGATCCCTGAAATTTAACAGTCTCGCGAGCAAGGGCTTAGGGGGGGCACCCGGTTTGGGCCTGCCTCTGGGAATCCTGCGTGCTCTTTCAACTGTAAAGAAGGTCGACAAGGTCTTTGGTTTCAGATAATCGCAGATGAGGGTTTCTACAAAGAGGTCCGCTGCCAGCCCTTCCGCTTTCTCCGGGACCCCTAGTATTCTGATATTGTTCCTTCGTGACCTGCCTTCATAATCGTCCAATAGTCTCTCCATTTTTTTGCTGGCAACCTGGAGATCCTTGATTTCTCGTTGCATCTGTCTTGTCTCCCCGCTTAGCTCCATAGTGACCACTTCCATGTTCTTGACTTTTTCGCTAATGTTATGCATTTCGGCCCTCATCGAGTCCATTCTTGTTTCCAGAGATGTACATATTCCAACTATGGCCTCCATGATGTCCTTCAGTGATGGTTCTCCCCTGTTCAGCCCCTGCTCCGTTTCTTCTCCTCCCTTACTGAGAGCTTCGAGCTCGGTCCGCTTCTGCATTGTGAATTTGTCCAATTTGGTTTGGAGGGTTCCCTTTGTTCCTTTACCCCCCGGGACATCGTGGCCCATTAGCTGGTGACCTACTGGGGCCCAGACCAGTGTTATACACTCCCTGGCCCGTGGATTCCCCGTGAATTCTTACTTGCTTCTTGTATTCTGTGCCAGTGAGCCTCTGTACCCTCCAGTTGTTCGTACTGCTGGACGTGGCCTCTACTCCCTGCCGAGGGCCCCGGTTTCAACTCTATTGGGCTCCTTACGGTGGGTTCTTGGCCCCCTTTTGTGCTGCCCAGGCTTGGTTTGTCCACTTGCCCCACTAAGGATCTCCGCTTCTCGTATTGAGGCCCCGCCTGGACCTGGTTGGTGGATCGTCAGGCTTCTATTGCTCCTCAGACCGGCACTATCTCTTCTTCCCCTCCAACGCGGCTTCGGGGAGTAGGTGCCAGCTCTCCTTCACAGCGTTCCCTCCGCCTGCTGTATTTTCGGCCTCTGTATTATCGGCCGCAGGGTCCACTACCACTCCGCCACTATGCTGCACTTCCGTTCAGCCAGGCCCACAGTATACGTTGGAGACTTCTATTTCTCTAGTCTCCCCCTGCCAGATAAGGGCTATTATGCCCCAATTATCCTCCTTCGGATGATTGCCCCCAGCGCTTCACTCCGCTTGCGCCATCTTGTGACTTCAGGGCCGCTCTCTCATTGTTCTCCCCGCCGCAGCCCCCTTATGCGCCTTGTTTGTGCCCCGGCCGAGACTATTTCCTGCCCTCTTCCCCCACATACGCTCACCAATGTCAGCACTCCCACCGCATTACCTCCTTCAGCGGCTGATGCTGCTAGGCTTCTCCTCATCCACGAGTCCTCCACCAGCCTCCTGCGTCACTAGCAAAGTCTCACTTTTCAGGACTTATGACGAAGTCCCGGGTCTTGTGGTACGCTGCACTGTTCTTTTCCCCCGGTCCACGACCACAGTCAATATGTTTTCTGGGTCTCCACGAGCCACGCCAGTCTCCTTGATGTTGCTGGCCTGGCTCCCCCGTAACTTTAGACCGAGGCCTCACCTCCCTTCTAGGCCTCAGCTCTCGGTCCAGGTTGACTTCACCTTCTCTGGTCGCCGCTCTTACAGCTTTGCCTTACTTTTACTCTCCGACGCTTGAGCGCTGAGTTCCGACATGAGTTTCGGATAGATTTCAGGATTAATTGCGTGTGGAGGCCCGGGGATACACGGAGCCTCACATAAGTGCGGCCAATCGCAGTCAGCACCGGAGCCACGGCCCCCGGATTTATATCGTTTTTGGTCTTGTTTGCACAGATAAAATATTGAATATTTTTCTAAAACTAGTATGGTGTCCTTTTGTAGTGTTTTCACTGTATTACTGTTGGTTATGTGAAAATGCTTAACACACTGCCTCTGAGATAAACCTGACTGCTCGTGGCAAGCTACCAAGGGGTGAGCAGGGGTTATTTTAGAAATGTATCCCCCTTCTCCTAACTAGGAAGAAGGGTCCCTACTTTGACAGGGTAACAACCTGCCAACTAGAGATCCCCATTTCTAACACTGGTTGTCAGTGGTGAGGATAGAACTTGCGTTTGCACTTGACCTACAGTGATTGGTGTGCATTACTACCATATCGCAGACCATTACGTACCACTGTTGGTGACGTGAATGTGAAATAGTTAAAAGCTATACAATGGTCCCAGTACCCACGGGGGTTAACTTTTAATGTCTGGGCCTCTGTTAGCGTTAAAAACAAGGCTATGGATGTGAGTGGAGTGAGTGTTAAGAACTCCTACATCCGGTGTGTGGTCTACATGTTTCAGCCAGGCCTTTCTTTAAAACTGGCTTTCCTCAGGACCGAAAGGTATGTGTGCGTTCTACACTTGTAGTGTGTGGTTTAAAATGTGTTGCACGCGCTAAGGTGCCCTATATGTGGAGGGGGATTCCCTCTCCAAGCAATGGCTAGCGTTTTGCAGCATATGCCCCTGTAGAGATATCCGGCAGAGGTTCTGACCGACTTTGTGGATCAGGACCCTTTAGAAACCTGTTGCGCTGTCGCGGATCTCACCAACAGTGCACACTCAGTAAAATACCAGCTCTGCTGTAACACAGGCGTTGTAGCACACCCGGGACAAATTCGGTGTCACTGGGTGGGCCCGATGATGAAGCATGCCACCAACTAGGTTGGTGGGTGAGGGCTTTACAAAGAAACTGAACAGTTTCCCCTTTCTCCATACAGTCCTGAGTCCTGTATCAGTCACTAATTAGGTCTAGTCCTTTTTAATAAAACATTTTGCAATAAAATACGTTGCTTTTCTTATTAATCAGTTTCTTTGACGTGCATGTTGATATTTCAAGGATATGAGATATTAAAACCTTTGGCATCTCAAACAAATTATTATTTCATTTCCTTTCGATTGTGGCTCATAGCTTTCAGCTAAGTTGTTATAAAGTGGCATGTGCATCAGAATAAGAAATTAAGGGCCATATGTATCAAACTCCCCTTTTGCGAATCGCAAATTGCGATCCCTAGCGAATCGCAATTAGCGATTCGCAAAACCGAATGTAAATGAAAAGTCGCAAACTAATTGCGATTCGGTAAAATTCGCTAACGCATTAGCGATTAGCCAAATTGCGACTCCCTATCAGCGAATCTGCAAAATAGCGATTCCTCAAAATAGCGAATTCGCTATTTGCGAATTCGCAAATAGCGAATCGGGGGTTGTGGTGCACCTTGATGACATCACAACCAGGAAGTGTGACTACCCATGCTGCACCTGAGTCACAGAAGCAGTGTGAGAGAGTAGGAGTGTAGGCAGAGGATTCACTGCAGTGCTACACAGATTGGAGAGAGTGGAGGCATGGCCAGCAAGGACCAGCAGCAGGGGAGACCAGCAGAAAGAGGAAGCACAAGTTCACAGAAAGTGAGCAGGAGGTCCTGATACAGGAGATGGTGGTGAGCCATGAGCTCCTGTTTGGGAAGAAGTCCCTGCACGTGCCAGAGACCCGCAAGAGGAGGATATGGGCTGACATACAGCGCAAAGTAAACGCTATTGGTGTCACGCATCGGAGCGTTAAAGACCTTCAGAAGCGCTGGTATGACATGCGCGCGCGTTCCAAGGAGAAGGTTGCTGCCAGGTTGGAGGAGGCAAACAAGACCGGTGGTAGGTCCTCCACTGCCACCGCTTCAACACCACTTGAGGAGATGGTTGAGGGGACCCTGCTTCCGGAGAGTGTGATGGGCGTGGCAGACCTGGACAGCTCCGACCACCCACAACCAGGACAAGGTAAGAAGCATGCCATCACACCCCTGACACCTCCCTACTACCCACACACACCCAGGAGAGACCCAGGGGCACAACAAGACTATAGGTCCAGTGCAGGTACACAAACACACACAGCAATGCATTATGGGAGTTGTAGTTACATACACCTAACAGTGGAGCAGTGACACCCATCCAGGCTCAAATAGTATGTGTGCATCATGGAAGGCAAAATACAGACAGACAGGACTCATGTCACTCCAAACAGTGTAATTAATTGCTCCACAAATGCAAGGCAGGACAGTTAATCAATGTGTGCATTTATGTCCACAGCACCATCAGACACACAGGGAAGGATCAGTGGAGGGGAGGATGAATCCCCCAGCCCAGAGGCAACAGGGCAAGAGGAGGAGGAGGAAGAGGAAGAGGAGGGCAGCCCAGTCATCCTACCAACACGCCGCAGGCGGAGTGCAGTGCCACCATTGCCCCCGCTGGAGGAGGAAGGCCAGGACACCGATGGCGATGTCCAACCAGTCCGGGGACAGTCGGAGCCACGACCCCGTGCTCGAGCACGTGCCGTCACAACACCACCAGTTACATCCAGGCGCAGGGCACCACGTGCATCCACCAGTGCAGCAGACACAGGAGACGACACAGTCTTCCAAGGGCTGGAGGGCCAGATGTTAGAGGTCCAGCGCCTGCAGGCAAGGAACATGCGCACGATTCAGAGGCAGATCAGGGTTGGCTTCATGGGCCTGACGGGTGCCCTGGAGGCACTCTGTGCAGAACTCAGGGTGGACCGTGCTGCTAGGCGCAGGGAGAGACAGCGCCTACACACCCGGCTGGACCTCTACACCAGGGCGGTTAACCGCCTTTCCACTGCGACCTCAGTGCTGTCAAGGCGCAGCATCAGCATGCAGCATGAGGTGGCACACTGCAGCCAGGACGTGGCCAGGGGTCTGGTGCAGGTGACATGTGCTGTGGATGAGCTGCGTGCAGCTGCCACTGCTGGCACAGGAGTCCTCACTCCAACGGACGAGGACGCCCAATCAAGCAGGAGCAGCATCACACCACCGCCCCCACCGGACAGGCGCCGTAGTGTGCGTCACGGCAGGGCTGCTGAGGCAGGTGAAGAGGGCACTGTGCACACACGGCGGAGGGCTACAGGCCGTCAGCGCCGCAGTTAAGGTGGTCAGACTGAGGCATGGTCCTGGGTGCATCAACCCAGTGCACACAGACACCTGGTCAAGATGGCCATTGTGCGGGACATTGGACTATACATTGTGTGCCACACAGGCTGTGTGCTGATATTTAACCTGTGATGAAGGTAATTAAACACAGTCTGGCAATGGATATATAGCATTATGTCATTCTTTATTGCCTAAAAATAGTTGCGTGCAATCTCATCTCGCCTCTGGCGCCCAGCAGCTGCACCAATTACACCAGCTGGCATGCGCGCTTGAGCTGGCCCCTCCTCATCAGATGATTCCGATTCGGTGAGCTCAACTGGTGTGCCTTTCCTGGTGGCGATGTTGTGCAGCATGGCACACACTACCACTATCTTGCAACAAGTCTGGGGGCTGTACTGGAGTGCCCCTCCACTCTTATGTAGGCAGCGGAAGCGGCTCTTGAGTATTCCGAAGGTCCGCTCAATGGTGCATCTGGTTGCTATGTGGGCACTGTTGTACCTCCGCTCCCCAGCGTTGGCAGGATTCAGGTAGGGAGTAAGGATGTAGTCCCGGACCGCATACCCACTGTCACCTGTGGGGCGAGAGGAATATAGTTGAACACCGCCCTGCCACTGCTGTGCATTACTAGTTTGTCCTACTTTCACATGCACTTACCTAGTAGGTATCCCTCGCCAAACTCCCCACTTGTGAGTCGACGGTGTATCCCACTGTGGCGGAAGATGAATGAGTCGTGGGTGCTGCCTGGGTACTTGGCGACGATGTCGGTGATGATGTGCTTGGCATCACACACCACCTGTATGTTCAGGGAATGGTAGGACTTGCGATTCCTGAACACATACTCGTTCTGGGAGGGGGATATGGCGACATGTGTCCCATCGATGCATCCAATGACGTGGGGAAATTGTGCAATTTGATAAAAGTCCTGCTTGGTCTGGGCTAGTGCCTGTGGTGTGCTGGGGAAGTGGATGTGGTTGTGCAGCCTCTGTACCATGGCATCAAGGAACGCGTGGAAAAAGCGCGACAATGCACTCTGTGAGACCCCTCCTGCTGTGGCTATCACCCCTGAAAGCTCCCTGATGCCAAGAGGTGCAGTGAGCACAGGACCTGTATATGGGTGGGGATGGTGTGTGTCCTGCGTGTGGGGTGTTCAAGTATAGGTCTGAGCTCTGCTATCAATTCCAGGATGCTCTCTTCGTCCAGCCTGTAGTTTGTATGGATCTCCTCCTCAGTACGCTGGAACAGGGTTATGCGTGTTCTGAAGATCCTTTCCTGGCGTCGCCTTCTCTGTGCAGCAGCTCTGAGTCGCAGCCTCCTGGCTATCACGTACAGACCAGCCATCATGACAAACATCAGTTGCATTGTGGGCCTCTTTATTTAGCTTGCACATGGTTACCACCTGTTCATACTTGATGGTAATTGCGATTCTCTAATTTGCGAATTCCGTGTATTCGCAATTTGCGAATTGTTCATGCATTCCGTTTTGCGAAATCGCTAATTGCGGACTCTGCAATTGCGATTTTCGCTATTTGTGTGTCACATTTTGCGAATTCGCTGATTTTTCGCAAATGCGTACGGATCGCTAATTTGCGATTCGCTATATTTGCGATTCGCAGATTAGCGACCGGGATGTGTCTCGTACATTGCGGGGCTGTATTTTGCAATCGCAAACACCGTTTTTTTGCGATTCGCAGTGTTTGCGATCGCAAAACAGCTTCATACATATGGCCCTAAGTTCTAATTTTAAATTGTACAAGGTACTAGAGTCCCATAGTTTTATAAATGTCAAAAATGTTGTCTTTTACTCACAATCATCTGTTTATTTAGACCTTAGGTGGACCCGGTTTCTCATACTGGAGCTACGCCCTTGGAGTTCTGTTTGAGGTGATTTATCATGTGATTGTAAAAATTTCAAAAGTTTACAATTTAGCTGAGGGTCCGTAGAATCAAGGCTCCTCATGATTGCCGTTCTGCAGGTATGGATACCCCTCTCGTTGAATAGACGTCTTAAGAATATGAGGTGTGATTTCCTTAATATCGGACATATGCAGACCAAATGCAAAAAAATCTCTTTGGGGGCGCCGCATAACCTACATGTTGTTGGGCCTTTGCATCTCCATGAGGGTTTGTCTGCTAAGGATGGCAGGTCTCCTAAGCGTATAGCTCATAACTTTTTCTCAAAATGCACAGGATAAGTTAAAAAAAAGGTATGCTGCTGGTTACAAGGTGACGTATGTTTGAATTGTCATCCATGCATGTGATCGCCGTGAAAATGTATTTTTATCCTCCACTAGTGAGTTCGTTTTTTCTGCTTTGTTGATCGCATGGCAGAAAGTGGAGTGCGACAGATTTAGATCCCATAAGCCAACTGTATTAGTTATTTCTAATGAAGATAGCAAATACTTGTTGTAGCTCGAATTTGTATCGTTAATCAGTGACTGCCATAACGCGCTGACTAGACGGCTAGACCGGTTGTTTCGTATTTTATGCCAGGATTTAATTATGTGGTACCCTCTTCCTATCTCTTGTTGCATCAATCCAAATTCCAAGCAGATTTGTGCCGGTGAAGCATTACAAGGAAGACCAAAAACACGTTTGTACGTGTTTATTTGTAATCTGTCCAACATTTCAGAATCTTTACCATGCATCACCATACTCGCATAAGTTAACGTGGGAAGCAATTTTGCATGGATGACCGTGATCAATGGTTGAAATGAGGGTCCTTCCAGATTTTTTACAAGTGCGCAAAAGTCATGTATTAAGGTACTGTTTTTTCTAACCACATACTGCTGGAGTGTCTGAAAATTAATGTTCTTGTCAAAGTAGAAGCCTAGATATTTGTTGGTGTTGACTTCTTCTATAGTTGCGTTCCCTAACTTAATTTTCAATGGAACATTGGAATTATTTCCTATTGACATGGTTTTTGTCTTTGTGATATTAATTTCCAGTTTGTGGACTTTGTGAATGCCGCAGTTTCCTTAATTAATCTTTGAAGTCCCACCTCCGTGTTACTCAGCAGCACAATGTCATCAGCATATGACAGATGAGATATGGATAGTGGACCTAGTCTTGGAGCGTGTGAATTTACTCGATCAAGATGGGTGGATAAATCGGCCATAAAGAGATTGAACAGATGTGGAGCAAGCACACACCCTTGCTTAAGACCCTTTGCAGTTGGTATTCTTCTAGATATTCTTGTGCCATCTGCCACCTTGATTTGAATCCATGTGTTAGTATATAACATTTCAATTGCTCTCAAAAGTTTTTCTTGAATGCCCCATCATCTTAGTTTTGCCCATAAGAGGTGTCGGACCACCCGATCGAAAGCTGCCTTCAGATCGATAAAGCAGAGTTGTAGTTTTTTCTTTAAACGTTTGCACTTCTCCGCAATTGATGTTACTGTTAACATCTTAATTGTGGTTCCGTACCCTTTCCGAGGAATGTATAGATTCTTTTTGTAGGTTACTGGATGGTTGGTGAAGGGCAGTAATGTGACAAATTTTCAGGGGCTCTACAATTTGATTGCATGGGAGCACTTGTCTAGTCTATGTTTTGCAGAGTTTTGACTGATAGTAAGCTTACTGACCCCAGGAAGCTTGCTATGGAGGGGGACTGATGGGTGAGTACCAGGGTCCACAAGAAGGTGTATGGGGGAGACTCTGCCAAAGGTCGGCAGGGTCTCCAGCAGAAGAGTGGGGGGACAAGGGTAAAGCACAGGAGTTCTCTAAAGGTCCCCAAACTAGTGCCCAGGGTAAAAGTTTCCATCCCCTAGGAGATAAGAAGCCAAGGGTCCCTTCAGGGAAGCCTGCAGAGACCAACCCCTGCAAGTGCTATGCCTGTGAGCAGGTGGGTCACTTGAAGGGGGATCCCAAGTGCCCCAAAAAGGCACAGCCACCCACCGGTGGACAGTCCAAGGTGTTGGCTAGTGTAGCGCTTGCGGAGGAAGTGTACCCAGAGGAGGGTGGGGATCCCGCATAAATTACCCTTGTCTCTCTAGGGGACTGTAAGATGGTCCCAGGAAACCAGGTGCCTGCAAACGCGAAGAAGTACAGCGCCTGGGTAACCATCAATGGGAGAAGGGTAGAGGCTCTCAGAGATATGGAGCCAGTGTGACCTCAGTCTGGTGTCACCCGGTCTCTGAAGAGCAAGTAGTCCCCAGGGCATTCCGCCAAATAGTTGCTGTGAACAACTAAGAGTGCCAGTGTAAGGTGGCACAGGTTACCTTTGAATGGGGGGTCTCAGTTCCTTTGAGGGTGGTTTTGAGTCCTACTATTCCTGTAGATTGTCTGCTAGGTAATGACCTGGAGCAGTCCTTGTGGAAGGATGTGGAGCTCAGGTCTCACTTGGAGATGCTTGGGTTGCCAGAGTGGGCATGCATGACCACTCGGTCGATGGCAGCCAGTAAGAGTGATCAGAAGGACCTGGAGCCTAAAACAGTGGCCATGGTGCCTGCCAAGAGAAAAGGCAGGGGGTGAGGGAAACCCACCCATGAGGGTCCCACGGTCCGGGAGGAGGCTGACCTTGAGGGGTATGCCCAGGTACCTACTGGGGAGAAAGTGGCTGAACTGGGGGACTTATCTGAGCTGACTCATTGGCAGCAAGAAGGTGGTCCCACCAGGGATGAATTCTGTAGGGAGAAAAAGGGATGTCCTTCTCTAGAGGGTTTGCAGCAGAAGGCTCCAAACCAGGCAGTCGGTGAGCAGTCTGGATCACACTTGATCTACTTGGAGAATGGTCTCCTATTCAGCAAGCCTAAGGTTGCTGAGCCTCGGTCAGCCCGTGTGCTGGTGGTACACCAGTGCTTCAGGACCTTCCTACTGGGTCTGGCTCACGACATGCCTTTGGCAGGACATTTGGGGCAGGACAAGACCTTTGACAGGATTGTCACCCACTTCTTTTGGCCCAAAATGCGAAGGCAGTCTGATGCTTGTTGTAGGTCTTGCCAAACTTGCCAGGCAAGTGGTAAGAGTGGGAGGAAGTGTAAGGCTCCTCTCCAACCTTTTCCGGTTGTTGGCACCCCTTTTGAAAGGGTAGGGACAGACATTGTGGGGCCACTGGACCCCAAGACAGCCATGGGCAGTCCTGGTCTTGGTGGACCATGCCACCCAGTACCCAGAGGCTATCACTCTCAGGACAACAATGGCACCAGTGGTGGGCTGGGCGTTAAGAGGGATCTTTTCCCATGTGGTGTTCCCCAGAGAGGTGGTATCTGACCAGGGTACCAATTTCATATCGAAGTATATGACGTCAAAGATTCAACCAAACCCTAAAAGGCATGATCAAGGGTCTAACAGAACCCATGAGGCGTAAGTGGCACGTCCTCTTACCATGCCTTCTCTTTGCGTACAGGGAAGTACCACAGAAGTCATTAGGGTTCAGTCCCTTTGAACTTCGTTATGGTCACGATGTGAGAGGACCTCTCAGTTTGGTCAAGGAAGGCTGGGAGACAGATCCCAGGAAAACTCCCCAGGATGTATTTAGCTACATGCTGGCCATCAGGAACCAAAATTCGGATGTATGATGATACAACGCGTACCATCACAACGCGGTATGTTACATCGTGGTGTTGATAACGCAAGTCGTTACATCGACTTGTGCTGGAGGGCGCTGGATTTAGGAATAGTGTGAATTACTATTCCAACTCCAGTCTACGTACAGTAGGGAAGGTGTTGGAATAGTAATTCACACTATTCCTTAGTCTAGAGCGCCCTCCAGTGCAAGTCGATGTAACGACTTGCGTTGTGAAAACCACGATGTAACCATACTGCATTGTAATGGTTTCGTGGTAAAGGATGTTTCCCCCAAAATTCCCGCTTCAGGAAACTCGCTCAAACCAACATAGAAGCCAGCCAAGAGGAGATGAAACACTGGTATGACCACAATGCCACTCTGGTAGAGATTCAGCCTGGCCAGAAAGTGTGGGTTATGGCCCCAGTAAAGCCTTGTGCTCTACAGGACAAGTGCACTGGGCCTTTTGAGGTAGTGGAGCGCAAAAGTAAGACCACCTACCTGGTGAATTTGCAGACTCCCAGGAACCCTTTGAGGATCCTCCATGTGAACCGCCTCAAACTGCACTTTGAGAGGTCCAAAGTGAGCATGCTCTTGGCGACAGATGATGGGTTTGAGGAGGAGAGTGAGCCTCTTCCTGACCACCTGTCCACCAAGGAGCATGATGGGTCAGTGGAAGGTGTGATCCTCTCCCTTACACTGACCCCAGAACAGCAGAGTAACTGTCACCAGTTGTTGGGGCAGTTTGCCATCCTGTTCTCCCTGACCCCAGGTGTTACCCTTTGGGGTACCCATGACGTGGACACTGGGGACAATCCTCCTGTGAAGCACAAGATTTACAGACTGACTGACAGGTTCAGAGCTAGCATCAAAGAGGAGGGTATGCTGGGGTTAGGAGTGTTAGAGCCCTCCAACAGTGCTTGGGCCAGCACAGTGGTTTTGGTGCAAAAGGCTGCTGCACCCGGTGCCACTCCTGAACTGCGGTTCTGTGTTGACTACCGTCGGCTCAATGCCATCACCAGGACTGACGCGCACCCCATCCCCAGAGCTGATGAGCTCATAGATCAGTTGGGAGCTGTCAAGCTCCTCAGCACGTTTGATTTAACATCTGGGTACTGGCAGATTGCCTTAACCAATTGGGCCAAGGAGAGGTCAGCATTTTCAACCCCAGAAGGGCACTACTAATTCCGCGTGATGCCATTTGGATTGAAGAATGCCACTACAACCTTTCAGAGATTGGTCAACCAGGTGTTGGCTGGAATGGAGGATTTCAGTACCACCTACCTGGACGAAATTGCAGTGTTCAGTTCCAGCTGGGAATATCTCTTACATCATCCCTGGGAAGTGTTGAAGGCTTTGCAAACGGCAGGCCTCATGATCAAGGACAGTAAGTGCCAGATTGGGCAGGGCTCTGTAGTGTACTTAGGGCACCAGGTAGGAAGCGGCCAGGTGGCAACCATATAGCCTAAGATTGACACCATTCTGGCTTGGGACCCCCCCAAGACCCAAACCAACGTGAGAGCATTTTTTAGGTCTCACAGGTTACTATAGGAGGCTTGTCAAGGGCTATGGCACCATTGTTGCCTCCTTGACTGAGCTGACTTCCAGGAAGCAAAAACAACAGTTGATGGACAGAATGCAGAACAATGTCATACATTCACCCCAATACAGAGATCTGGGCCTAAATCCATTGTTTTTTTGCTCACCATGCCATTCCAGTTTGGACCCAGCCATATGCAAATCAGTCTTGACCCTGTGCCTCATGGGAACAAACCAGCCCGAACTGCCAAGCCAGGTCCTCCCTGGACTGGAAACAAGCATCCTAGGACCGGTTTCGGGGTTTCACCCCTCTTCAGCCAGGATAGCTTGATTCCAGTGGCATGGAGAGCACGGGACCCACGTCTGGGCATACCCGTCCCACTCGGGGTGACAAATGCAAAAACAACAGTTGATGGACAGAATGCAGAACAATGTCATACATTCACCCCAGTACAGAGATCTGGGCCTAAATCCATCGTTTTTTGCTCACCATGCCATTCCAGTTTGGACCCAGCCATATGCAAATCAGTCTTGACCCTGTGCCTCATGGGAACAGTCCAGCCCGAACTGCCAAGCCAGGTCCTCCCTGGACTGGAAACAAGCATCCTAGGACCGGTTTCAGGGTTTCACCCTCTTCAGCCAGGATAGCTTGATTCCAGTGGCATGGAGAGCACGGGACCCACGTCTGGGCATACCCGTCCCACTCGGGGTGACAAATGCAAAAACAACAGTTGATGGACAGAATGCAGAACAATGTCATACATTCCAGGAAGAAGCCCAAGAAGGTGATCTAGACTGATGCCTGCCAGACAGCTTTTAATATCCTGAAGGCAGCGACGCTCACAGCGCCTGTGCTCAAGGCACCTGACTTCTCCAAGGAATTTGTAGTGCAGACTAACGCTTCAGAACAAGGTGTGAGAGCGGTGCTCTAACAACTGAATGAATAGGGCCTAGTCCAGCCTGTAGTCTTCTTTAGCAGGAGACTACTCCCCAGGGAACAGAGGTGGAGTGCCATAGAGCTGGAAGCTTTTGCTGTGGTCTTGGCACTAAAGAAGCTAAGAACCTACCTGTTTGGGACTCACTTCCGAGTTCAGACAGACCACAGGCCCCTCAGATGGTTGCTGCAGTTGATGGGTGAGTACCCAAAACTGTTGAGGTGGTCCATCTCCCTACAGGGAATGGATTTTACACCGGTGGAACACTTCCCTGGTACAGAACATGCCAATGCTGGTCCTTAGTGAAGAGAAGTCCCAGGAGGTTGGGTAGTTCTCCCTACTTTCAGCTGGAGGGGACATGAGTAAGACCTGGCACCTTTTGGCATGTTTCCCCTGTCTCTTTTTTGCTTTCTGACCTCACTGGTTAAGTGTCTCTGTGCACATTCTCTCTGCTGATCAGTGTTAAAGTGCAAGTGCTCCTTTAGTAAATTATGTTGATGGATTGGGGTTTCCATGTTTGGCTTATTTGATTTACTGTTAAGTCCCTAGTATAGTGCACGGTGTGTGCCCAGGGCCTGTAAATTAAATGCTGCTAGTGGGCATGCAGCACTGGTTGAGCCACCCACACAAGCAGCCCTTCAAAGTATTCTCAGACCTGCCACTGCAGTGTCTGCGCAGTTGTGACTGCCATATCGCCCTGGCAAGTGCACCCACTTGCCAGGCCCCAAGGCCCAAACTTTCCCTTTTCCTAAGTGTAAGGCACCCCTCAGGTAGGCCCACGATACCCCTATGGGCTGGGTGCAGTGTATGTGAAAGGTAGGGCATGTACTGGTGTATGTGACGTGTCCTGATAGTGAAATGCAGTGTAATTCGTGTTTCACTATTGAAAGGCTATCTGTCGCATTGGATAGAATGGGAGATACTTTGTAACAGCTTACAAGCATAACTTTCTATTGGCACAAGATAGGAGAATGGAGTTTAGTATTCATGAACTCAGATTTTAAAAATACATCTTTTAGTAAAGATGGTTTTTAGATTGTGTGTTTAAAAATGCCACTTTTAGAAAGTAGGCGTTTTCTTGCTTAACCATCCTGTGTGCCTCTGCTCGGTTGTGGATTGACTGTCTGGCTTTGGAGTGACAGGGGCTGGGGAAGTGCATTCACTGTAGACAGCCACTGGGGGGGTTGAGGTGTGCCCTGCCTTTCCTGGATGAGTCAAGGCTGGGCTGAATAGACTTGGGCTGCATTTAGATTAGTGGGAGGAGATTTCCTTGCACCTGTATAGGCCAGGTCTGCCTTACACAATGATGTCTCCACCTTCTTCTGGGAAGATGGACCAGAGAGAACCGGTTTGGACTGAGCTCAGAGACTCTCTGCCACAAGAGAACAAAGGGAAATGTGATATAAATATTTTGGGCCCATACCCCAGATCTTTAGAACTCTTTTGGACTGAGAAACTTGCCAAGAAGAAGGGCTGGGGAAGCTGTGAGGAGGAAGTATCACTTTGCTGGGTGCTTTGCCGTGTTGGCATGCAGTAGCTGCTTCTGTCTTGGGCAGAGAAAGGACTGGACTGAACTTTCTGGAACTTCTTTGTTTGAGTTTCTCCAAGGGCCTTAGGTGAAGCTTGCCCCCTGTTCAAGAAGTCTCAGGAACAGCAAAGACTTCGAGTTCATCAGTTACCAGCACTGGGGACTGTGTGTTTTGTGCTGCAACAAAAGAAAAAGTAACCCAACGCCGGCAACGACGCCAATGCCAGCTCCGTGTCCTGAAGGCACCACAGAGGACACCGCCGCACTTCGCACCGCAACCCTGGTCTCACCGGCAACACCACCCAACGCCGCCACCGAGCCGCTGCTTGCACCGCGACTTGTGGGCACCTCACTTTACACCGACCTGTTTCAGTCCGCCACCTTGGTATCCCTGACGACGCTGCTCCACTCCAACATCGAGCTGTTTGCACCATGGTTCGAGGTCACCGCTCGTAAGTTTCACGATGCACTGCTCTCATCCTGCACCGCAGCCATGGCCTACCAATGCCAGTGCCATCGACTCCAGTTTGTCAGCTGACGACAGTGCCTCCGCAACGATGATGCCACTGCTTGCACCATGACCTGCCAGCATCGTGACGAGTACTGCATTACTTCAAACAGCAGCCCTGGTCTCACCGACGCCGCTGGATGACTGTCACCAAGCCGCTGCCTGCACCACAACCTGAAGGCACCACACGCCGCACCTTTGCACTTTGCACCTGTGCCCCGATGCCTGCCGACACCGGCGCACCTGACTTCAACTGCGAGGAGTTCGATCTGCAACACGTGTGACTTCAAAGGCCCGACAACTTCTGCACCGACCTCTGGAACTAAAGTCTGCTGACGCTAACCCTTCGGAGCTCAAAGAGAGGTCGGTGAGGCCCCGCATTTCTAAAATGTACTGTTTTGCAGGTCTCCCCTATGCCGTCAGTGACCCCGGATGCAGTCAGCCAGAACTGTTTGGATTTGTTGTTCGCGATGCTGTGATAGCCCCGGACGGAGATATTGACTTAAAGGAACTGTATTTTAAGTCTATTTTTGATTATTGAGATTTATAGGAGCTGCATGGTGGATTTCTTTTTATCATTTTTGGTCTTGTTTGCACAGACAAAATATTGGATATTTTTCTAAAACTAGTATGGTATCCTTTTGTAGTGTTTTCACTGTATTACTGTTGGTTATGTGCAAATACTTTACACACTGCCTCTGAGATAAGCCTGACTGCTCATGCAAAGCTACCAAGGGGGTGAGCAGGAGTTGTTTTAGAAGTGTATCCCCCTAATCCTGACTAGGAAGAAAGGTCTCTACTTGGACAGAGTAACAACCTGCCAAGTAGAGACCCGCATTTCTAACAGTAGGCTTACACTTACAACAAGCCAGTACTATTGGTTTTGTCGATAGGTGTTAGTTTCATAACATGAATAAGCAACATCCATGGCTTTGTCATATAGCATATTGAGAATGCTTCAGTTCTGAAATGGTGGGACTGTGAAAGAACTATAGCGAGTCTTTTTGAAGTTACATCAAAGGCAGTGAAGGGTTGTACTGCTGCAGAGTTAAGATTTATTTTTTTCATCCTGATGGTGAGTGCAAAAATGGAGACCCGATAGGTACCCATCTCAGCACCTGCTTTTTAGAACTGCTGGTGCTGATCACCAGCATCACCCCGCCCACTTAAAGCCCTGGTTGTTGGTATCAAGTCAGGGGAGAGCTTATGGGGTTAAACACAAAAATTCAGTCAACAAGTGATTGGATGTACAGCTAGGTTGTGGGAGCGAATTGCAGTTTCTTGATCACAATGTACTGTTCTTTAAAGCGGTGTTCTAAATTAAAGCAAGTTTGGTGCAGCCCTGATGGAAACGGGAATGTTGTTCCAGATACTAGGTGCAAAGATGGAGCAGGCATGTTGCCATGTTTATTTTTTTATGCTCTTCTGCATCTCCAGTCTAATGGTGTTCTGGCTGCGCCTGTGCCAAGATCCTCTGGAGGTGGTGAGCTTTCACCCAGCTATACATGGGTGTTGGTCGTGAATGCTTTATATATGGTTCAAAAACAAAGGTGATGGGTGTAATGCATGTAAAAAGTCTCAGCCAATGACAGTCGCTGAGGCCACATTCTAGCTTATCATTTTTAATCCACTCTGCCCTTCCAGAAACCAGTCAGCTGCAGCTCCTCCGCTATGGCGGAGGAGTGTCACCCCCGCAAAAAAAACAGCAGGAAAGGAAAAATAAAACAGCACTCGTTTTATTTTTCCTGTCCTGCCGGGTCTTGGGGACGGGGCCTGGTAGTGACAGGCACTGATGGGACTGGTAGTGCACTCCCATCTCTGCGCATGATGGTTTGGCCGGCCTACTCAGGCCAGCCAAACCATCATGCGCAGTGAAAGCTTTCACCAACCCAGCAACGCAGCTGGTTTGGACAAAACAGACACAGAATCACCGTCTGTCCTGGACCGCGAATTGAGGGTGCTTAGGCCAATCATGAAGCTGCTCTCTGTGCGAGAGCAGCTTCTTGATTGGCCGCATGGCATTCTGGGAGGCTGTGTCTTCCTGAAGAGGTGAAAAAGAGAGTGACAGGAACGGCTGCAGGTAAATTTTTATTATTCGTTATTTTTTTATTCCCCCCGTGAGCCCTAGTGTACCCCCTCCTCCTGCCCGCCTGCCCCCACCCCGCAACTCCCCCAGCATACCGGCCGCTCCTGAAACCAGCTATATGTAAATCAGGCTTGGCTCGAGTAATGCCTAATGGCTGAGAATAATTAAAGCATTCCCACCATCAATTTTTTGTTTTCCCCTTCATATTTGATTCAGCATGTTTGAGGCTGGTGCAGCCCATCAAGTGGGGAGGAGCCAGTAGAGTTCCATGCTTCTGCTTCCATCTCTTAAATAGATTTTAAATTCCATTGGGCTCAAAACATCTAAGATTAAAATCCGACTTGTAGGACAAAATCGCACCTCTTCACAGAAAGGTGGTTAAGGCAGCAAATCAGTAGAGGCAGTTAAGGCAGTAAAGGCATCAAGGCAGTTAAGGCAAGTATACTGACAGAGCTCACGCAGTCTTAACTAATGCAAATATACTGCATAATGCACAAATGTTGAAACTTTATGGCAGATTTTTTCAATGCTGGACTACACAGTATGAAACCGATGTCTTGAAGAAACAGATCTTATTTCTCGATTCTTTTTAGGTGTTAATGGCACTATTCTCTATCATAGGTCTGGCCACCAAAAGATATTGGGCCACATGTAAGACGGAAACATTTTGCGAGTCCCTAATTGCAACTTTTTGTGACTCGCAATTAGGAACTTGCAAAATGCGATGTACAACAGTGTCTCAGGCACTGTTTGCAATTCCCAATGGGGTTGCAATTGACCTGCCTCATCAATATTCATGAGGCAGGTCGCAATTTGCAGCCCATTGGGAATGATCTGTAATCACAGGGATGGTGGCCTGCTGGGTTCACCATGTCTGTGTAAAGCAATTTTTTTTTAAATGCAGCCTGTTTTCCTTAAAGGAAAACCGGATCCATTTATGGTTTACATTTTTTTATTACAATTCCAAACATTCAGGAAGAAAAGAAAACTAGACATATTCATGATAGCATTTCAGGACCCGACTAAACAGGGGGCCATGCTCTATATTTAACGTTCCCAAAAGCTCTTCCTACCCCCACCCCTCAAACCGGATGCATTTAAAAGAAAAAGAAAATGTTTCCTTTTCTATTTTTAAGAGTAGAGAGTGGTCCGTGGGACCTATGTCTGCTCTTAAAATTTTTTGCCACCCACATTCACCATGGGGAAGGGGTCTCTTGAAGACCCCTTCCTGGTTAATTATGGGTTATCACCTCCTTCAAGGAGTCGGTAAAATATGAATGTTTCTTGAACGGAATGGAGATGCCCCTGCAACTCACTATTAGGAAGGGACAACCTTGAAACGCCCCTTCTTAATACTGACTCACAAATCCTATTTTGCTATTCTGAAATAGGTTATCGATGCGGAAAATAGGGTTAGTACTTTTCAAGAGGCTCTTTAGCAGTCGCAAACGTCCCAATTCTCTGTTTGTGATCGCTAAAACTGGTCGTACATGTGGCCCATAGATGTTTGGAAACCTCATGGTGCAATTTCTTCAAATAAAGTACAATAGGAAGTAGTGCACACAGAGAGAGTGAGCTCTGGGACAGTACCCTCAGCCACTTGACTTTAAGGCCCCGATTACGAGTCTGGCGGTCCCCGGACTGCCAGACTTGCGGGAGCTCGGCCATGGCGGTGTCTCCACTGCCCTATTAGTAGTCGGACGGTCAGACTACCACAGCCATGCAGCAGCTGGCAGGGAGCTGCCATTCCCTGGCGGTTGTGCTGCAGTGTAGAAGTATCAATATGCTTTATGGGACCGCCGCGGTCCCGCCAAGCATATTAGGAGTTTCCTCTCCGCCAGGGTTTTCATGGCGGTTCCTCCTCCATTAAAAACCCCTGGTAGAGAGGAAACAAAGTGAGCCCTACAGGGCCCCATGGTGCCTCTGCGCCCTGTGGATGCACACAGGAGGGCACAACATGTGCCCCCCTGTGTGCATGCACACCAGTTCCTGCACGCCATGGACTTTTCAGTCAATGCCGTGCAGGAACTGTTTTGGCATTCCCATTGCAGTGACCATTTTTAGAGGCACAGCCGTGGGAACACCAAAAAAAAGCCCAACAGACAGGAGGAAACTCCTAATCTGGCAGGCGGTCCGGCCACAGCTTTAGAGGTGCGGCAGACCCAGCGCCACACCGCCAAAGTCGTAATCAGGCCCTAAGTGTTTATCATGCTTTGAAATTGCTTATATGATTGTCCATCAAGCCCATTGCATTTTAAGGATGGTTACATTGCCTCATTTCTGTTTGCATTCTGTATTGTTGATGTTGATCAAGCAGTACTTTTGTGAGACTGGTGATACAGCATGGCATGTAGCTTCTAATTGAAAGCCAGTGTGTATTCTTTACTGACATGATGACATTTTAATTGCTATTTCATACCTTTTTTGTTTAGGAAGTGGTTGCTGCTTGGATGCCTTACACTGTCAGAAAGAAACAATGCTATTCATCAAAAACCCTTGTGATTTCATTTATTTTACTTTGCTGTCATGATAACATGTTGTTAACCACTTTTTTTGTCACAAAGATAAGCGTGCACATAGATGTAACAAAAATACTGGCACTCTGCTAAAAGTATCTTTTGTTGTATTAACTAAATCTTCTAATTTCTTTTCATAACATTCCTCTTCAAGGGTACAGATTAGCTCTAATGCTGTCTGTTCCACAAACGGACTCTACTCCCACCATCCACATTGGTGTTGTAGCCCAAGATGTTATTTCATTATAGGAATTTCTTTTTAGGGCAGCTGGGACAATGCACAAAAAGTTTACTAACTATTACCAAACACACCTGCTACTAAACAAATGTATTAGCTGTGCTTGTTTCCAATAGTGTAATATGTCAGTTGAAAGAGGTGACAAAATGCATTTCTTGCTTCTGACAAGGACTTGTAATGCAGACACCAGCCTGGTGTGGTACCATAGATGATATTTGAGACACTGCATTGTCTATTTCTATTTTGTCTTAGACGAATGTGAAAACCAGATGAGCGAAAACCATTCTAGTGGTGGTGAGAGGGGATAAGAATGCCTCCAGGATGGCACAGTTTCAAGTTAAGTGGTCATGCACCTCTTTGCGGATCTCAAGGCAGGCATTCACCTTGGATACGATTATGAGCGGCCCCTGAAGAAGGCTCATACCACAAAACACATTGTCACGTTCAAAAACTTCAGTTAACAATTAGACCACTTCCAAATAAAATGTGAGTCTTCGTCTGATAAAGGTGTAAGATACCAATTGGTGGACAAAGTCTTACATCATAAGAGCATGTTTGCTGTGCAGCGGAGGACAGAGGTCAATATTGGATTGTACTATTCCAGACTATCTTTCAACAACTCAGACAACTAGTATTATTTCAGTATTTTCACAATATGTAGAAGCAGCTTTAAGGCAGATTTTCAAATCACTCAAAACTCCAAAGGCTTTCGAGAAACCCCTGTAATCAGTGATTAGGGTACTGCAATGATAGCACATTCCTACAGTCCTGGATGAGCTCTGAAACCTCAATGGGCTATTTCAAATTCTCTACTTCGATTATGAGTGTCCCAGATCATTACATATCCCTCCACTGTCCCCTCAAAAGGGAATCCTCGGTAGTAACAAGCAATAAACTCAATACCCAATGACTTTGTTAAAAACATGTCTACTGTTTGTGTTAAGGAGAAGTAAGCATAGTATATGCGTAAATAACAATTCTGATTGACAATGCTCATCAAGCTAGTCGCATCTACGAACGGATGCCACTGATCCAGCGCTATTAATAAAAATTATTCTCCTATATGCTTCGGTCATCCAGGTACAACTATTCCTCCAACACACAAACTATATCCATATGACGGTGGGGCCCATAACACCGCATATATATTCACTTACTCATTTATTCCCTGGATTTCCTCCGTTCTTAACCTAGGAGAAAACGATTCGCTCGAAGGAGACGGGATACCTCTTTTAACATGACATAATGTTTCTCATTTGCTTTTAAGGTATTCCGCTCATTGGTCGATGGACCAACTAGTAGGAATCAGTTGATGGTGATTAAGACCAGCTCAATCACAATAAACTCTTTAACAAGTTACCTTAATCATTGAGCTAAAGAATCACTGAGTCATTTGTTTAAAGAATAATAAAGTTTATATAAAGTTTCGAAGCAAGAAATAAGTTTTAAGCTTATTATTCAGATCATTACATTTATCATCATTATAAGAATAAATTGAAATTGCAATGCATATCTATTAGACGGAAAAATAAGGTTATCATAGCAAGAACTCTAAAAGATCAATCTATCTGTCTTGGAAAAATCTAATAGTTCTAAATGAAAATCTATCAGGAATAAAAAGGTTCTCCTAAAGCAGCATCTTATACTCAACTGGAAAATAAAAATAGCAGCAGCATCAGCTCGTCAGCATCAGCAACCGCAACTTCACCCATCTACAGCATCTAACTTCTTCATCATCTCACTCTCCAGCATCTAACCCCTCCCACCAAGAGTAGGTCTTCTTATACCCTAATTCTAGCTTACTGAATAAAATGTTGCATCTTCATGGCGTGATTCTTTCTCATTGGTCCACTCAGGCCCATATACATTTTAATCAAACTTCCTTGTCTTAACCAGTTCCTTGTGGAATGTCCATGCTTGCATCGTTTCCCACAGTTCATGACATTGCTCATCCGCTTCGATCAGTCCAATTTGTATCTTTTTCTGCTACTTTTTAGATTTAACAGTTCCGTCCATTTATTCAGTTTGACTTCTCACGCTTCTTGCTGATCATCTTGGCACACATCTGCTCAGAAAGGTCACAATAGCCTTGACCATACTTCCATCTTAGCCTCTCAGCACGAACACGTGGTTATCCTTTTCCCCAGCCTCTCTCCTCTACCACACGGCTTCTTGGACATGCGTACTCTAACTTTATGGCGGCCATTTTATATCGCTGCTCGACAGGCCTAAGCGCACTATTTTCAAAGATAAACAAAATATTGTTAAAATAAAGAATATAAACCCTTTCGTTTCCCTCCCGTCTTACTACGTACCCCAATTAGGTATTAACTAGCAAAAAGCAACATATAAAGCCGTCCCTTACTTACCATCGCTTTATTTTGCAACCACACGTTTTATTTAAAAGCACAGATCATGCATTTATTATTTAATTAGTACGCAAATATTATGTTATGTTAGACACGTAAACAATTATAAGTTGATTATTTTGCACACAAAATAGCGTGTTACCTTTAACCCTTTTATATGTAACATACATTGTTGGTTATTTACTTAAACGAACATGTTTATTAATTATTTTATGAAATTATTTGGAGGTTAAACATTTTTTTCATTTACCCTGCTCCATCAACTCCCCCCTTTGGTGATTTTTAATATCACCACAAAACCCAAGTTATACAATTCTTTCAGACAGCATATATCTTTTATCCGTTTGCTTTTGTTAGTTTACACAACTGTATCCCTTTCAAGTTGTCTCTTCGTTTTCTTGTACATGTTCTCTTTTATTTCTTCTAACTCTATTTCACCCATTTCTCTCTCTCTCTCCTTGTTTATCATGTTTTCTTTTTCTATTTTATTCTGTCTTCTTCTTCTTTATACATGTGATTACAAGCTTCAGTACTAAAATTATTATTATTATCATGGTTGCTATTATTATAACTTTCCCTATTATTAATCCACTCATTCTTGTTAACCAATGTATTACTGAAGAAAACCCTTTACCAAGTTTTCCCAATGCACTTTCAACCTCCAGTGGAACAAGTTCTTTGTGCAAACTTGTAAGATTTGTTATATACTTTTGTATATTTTCACTTTTATCTGGAATGTAAGTGCAACAATGTTGGACTTTCAGCATTCCACAGACTCCACCCTCTTTTGCCAAAAGAATGTCAAGGGCAAGTCGATTTTGCATCACCACAGCTCTCATGGCAACCATCTCGGTATTTACCATCAAGAACCCTCCAGCAGTATCTGTAGATAAACGATCTACCACTGTGGATAATTTCCGAATTCTAAATGCATTCAAAGATATTCCCACTGCTGGTATCAATGCGCCAAAAATATCACCTACTATTTCTGAAAAACTTTCCCTTTTTCTACGTGTAAAGGTGTTTATCTTTCTGTGTGTTCCTTTTTCTTTTCTGTCCATACGGAAAATCTTAGGAAAAACCAGGCCTAAATAACATGACCCATACCAATGGTCCGGTAACCTGTAATAAGCCCTATTACCGCAAACATAATAGATCCCTGGAAATATTGGATCTTTTCCCCCTTTGAATCCCCATCCACCTAAAATTTGATAATTGTCATGGGAAATACTGGAACCCACAAAATCATTGTCATATCTTGTCTTATTTCTTCTAATGCACAACCTTCCCTGTTGGGGCCAATCCAGAGTCATAGCTGCATTTGTCTTTTTCTTGTCATGATTGTCTTCCTCAAATGCCCAAAGAGGTGTTTTTGTCTCTTCTATCACTTTTCTTTGAAATTTCACTCTTCTCTCTTCAACCATTTCTAAAAATACTTTTTCTTCATTCTTTAACTCACAGCCGTCACAGGTAAGGTTGTACCTAATTATATTATCTAATGTTAAAATCTTATCTTCTAAAAAATATTCACCAAACGTTTTTCCCTCTTTTATTTTGTTTAGCTCGGGAACTACAGAAACTTTCGCAAAAATCTTATCTATGTCAGTGTAATAATATTCTAATCTACCTGTTTTATAAAATAAACTTGCTAAGACACTACATGTTATTCCATACGTCAAAGGGAGGTGATGATAAGTCACACCCTCTGCTACAGATGCAGGCAACTGCATACAAACATAGCAATCTCTTACATCCATTGTTTCTACATACTCATATAATAATTTAGTAAAAACATTTTTAGAAAAATCTGTTATCGATTTGTCCTTGTGTAATTCTGCACTACTTTTTAAAATAACTGGTTCTTGAGTGTTAGCTCCTTTTTCTTTCTCAGTGTTATTAGACGTTTCTGCTACAGCTAAACTAATTGGAATAGTGATTGCTAAAACCACCCATACTGTCATTAATAATCCTGTACAAAAGCAGCACATCTTACACCATCTACTTAAAAACTCACATTTACATTTTCTATCTCTAGTATTCTCCATTTTGTTTTATAACCTTATTTATTTATTTTCCTGAAAATTGTGTCACTACACCTCAGAAATGACTTATTTGCCACTCTGTACTCCAATGTTTTGTCTTTACTTGGTACTTTCTTTTAATTCTTTTTCAGAATTCTTTCTTTGTCATATCCGGTAGAAATTCGTCAGATCCAGTGTTTTGTCAAGTCCGGTAGAAACTGTTTAAATTTCTTCAGGTTTGTTGCACCTCACCTTCACCCATTAGGTTTCTTTGTTCTGGGTTCTCGTGAGTGTTCTTTTCTTCTTTGTTATCAGTCAAAGCAAGATACAACCATTCAGGTGATCTATACTTCGGATTTACCTTCTTTACTCTTTTCGTTTTCTGCAAGTGTTTTCCACCTTGTTTTTCTTGCTCTCTCTGACTTGTTATTTCATTCACTTGTTCAGCACTTTTCCCATCTAACCTTATGATTCTGTATCTTAATTTTCTTACTTCGTTGGGCCAATTGTCTCCTTTTCTTGGCCTTTTTGCCTCACTTCCTTTTTCCTCTCTTTCTGTTTTCCAATTTCTTTTTCTTGACTCTAGTTTTTGGTTTCTTTCTTCTCCACTTTCTTCAGACTCTGTTTCAATTCTTTCGTTATTGCCTCTTATTTTGAAACTTATAATTTCATTTTCTTCCTCTACTTGTGGTTCTTTTCTTATCTTCCTTCGTTCACCTATTTCTGTCCCTCCTCGAGGTTCTTCCGAATTTGTGTCAGTCTCTCTATCTGCTTCTAAATTTCCCTGTTCTTGTGTTTGACTATCTGTCCCTATTGCTCCTCGGGGATCTTCCGATTTTTCTAGCTTTTTGTTTGAAACTCTCCCTTCTTCATCTATTAATATTATCTCCGAAGGATTTTCACCACAACTTGTACTTGGTTGCTCACTGTTACTATCTTCTGGCTCAGTTTCTTCTCTTATGCTTTCAAATTTCCAATTTCTTTTTAGAATTTCTTCACAATCCGAATGATCTGTATCAGATTCTGAACTGGTATCTGATATTTCCAGATGTCGACTTACAGGTCGATCTTCAAGTTCTGGAACTTCAGCTATTTCCTCTACTTCTTCTGTCGTTGCACTTGTAGTTGGGTCTTCCAGATGTCGACTTACAGGTCGATCTTCAGGTTCTGGCACCCTGTTTGTTTCTTCTTCTGCTTCTGATGCTGAACTGTTATCCAATACTTCCAGATGTCGACTCACATGTCGATCTTCAGGTTCTGGAACTCTGATGGTGTGACTGGCATGCACCCAGTGTTTCACTCCTGCACACTTGACTGCAGTGGTTGTCACCAGGATCACTTGTCGTGGTTCGTCCCAGCGAGGAACCAAACAGTTTCTTCTCCTGTGGACTTTTATGCAGACCCAATCTCCTGGATTCAAGTCGTGAGCTGGTTTTCTTTCAAGAGTGGTCGCATCCGGTCCAACCTGATGAAACACAGAACGCACCACATCAGCCAATCCTTTGCAATAATCCAGCACTAGATCATCAGTTATAGTCAGTAGTTTGTTGACAGGTACTTGTGCTTGTCTCATTGCTCGTCCCATAATTATTTCATGGGGACTGAGTCCAGTTTTCCTTTCCGGAATACTTCTGATTGTCATTAAAACTAATGGCAAGGCATCTGGCCATTTGAGTCCTGTAGCTTGACACATTTTTCCTAACCTGTTCTTAATTGTTCCATTCACTTGCTCTACGATTCCAGAAGCCTCTGGTCTGTATGCACAATGCAGTTTCTGTTTAATACTGAGTGCTTCACAAATCAGTTTAACTAATTCATTTTGGAAATGTGTTCCTCTATCTGTTTCAATCGTGACTGGAAAACCATACCTCGGAATGAATTCTCGCAGCATAAGTTTTGCTACCGTTATTCCATCATTCCTTCTGGTTGGGTATGCTTCCACCCAACGGGAAAACAAACAGACGACCACTAGGACATACCTTAGTCTGTTGCAAGGTGGCATTTCAATAAAATCCATTTGCATTCTAGTGAATGGACCTCCTTCTCGTCCTATTGTTCCTAGACTCACTACTGTCTTCCTTCCTGGATTTAACTGTTGACAAATAAGACATCTCTGACAAAGACTCTCAGCTATGGCTCTGAATTTTGGATTATACCATGTTTGTCTAAAAAGTCTGATCATTGAATCTCTCCCAATATGGGCTTGTCCATGGTACATCCGTGCCATGTCAGAAATCATGCTATCAGGCATAACTGGTCTTTCATCTCTGTAAACCCAAACATCATTTTCTTCATGTTTTCTACATCCTGCTTTTATCCATGTATCTTTTTCCTCATCATCTGCGGCTTCCTGTAACTGTCTCACCTCATCCCATGTCTCAACAGGGTTAGTAAAAAGCAAAGGACAAGAAATATGCTCTCTTTCTCGACTTTTGTTTAAAGAAACCACATTCTTTCCACAGTACTGTGCAATCTTGTCAGCATATTTATTGCTGACAGTTATGTAGTCTTCCCCATTTTTATGTGCATTGCACTTCACAACAGCAATCTGTTTAGGCAGCTGTATCGCCTCAAGCAACCTTTTCACAAAATCTCCATTTCTAATTGGCGTTCCTGCAGACGTCAAGAAACCTCTTTGTGACCAAATCTGACCAAAATCATGCACCACCCCAAAGCCGTACTGGCTATCTGTCACAATCGTAACCCGTACATTTCTTCCCAACTTGCATGCTTGAATCAGAGCTACTAGTTCTGCAACTTGGGCAGACCGTATCCCTTTCAGACAAGATGCTTCCATTACAGTTGCTACTGTGCAAACCGCATATGCTGCACTTAGAACTCCATCACTCGTTCTCAAACATGAGCCATCCACGAACAGAATATAATCTGATTCCTTTAAAGGCTCATCTCGTATGTCTGACCTTGGTTTTGTGCAATATTCAAGCACATTCAGACAATCGTGATCTACTTCATCCATTTCAATTATACTTTCTTCATCTGGTAAAGATGTCGAAGGATTCACATTCATACATCTGTCAATGGTCACATTATCTGCACTCAAAATTACTTTTTCATACCTAGTCAGCCGACTATGTGTCATGTATTGGGTTTTCGTTCTTGTCAAGAGAATTTCCACAGAATGGGGAACATATACTCTCAGTGGATATCCCATCACTATGCCTTCACTCTGTTCCAAACTCACACAAGTAGCGGCAACTGCTTTCAAACATCCAGGCAACGCTTTCGCTACAGGGTCTAAAACAGCTGAAAAATATGCAATGGGTCTTTTCATAGTTCCATGTCTCTGTACCAAAACTGAAAATGCACATCCATCTCTTTCACTGCAATACAGCTCAAAATCTTTCTCATAGTCAGGCATTCCTAATGCTGGAGCCTCACATAATTTCTTTTTCAGCTCTCTGAATGCTTTCATTTCTTCATCATTCATTTCAAAAGGATCTTTAACATCCTTCTTTGTCAGTTTTTGCAACGGTTTAGCAATCAGCGAAAAACCGCTTATCCATTGTCGACAATATCCAACCATTCCCAGAAACATTCTTACCTCTCTTTGCGTCATTGGAGCTCTCATTCCTTGAATCATTTTTATTCTTTCAGTCGTTACCTTTCGCACTCCTTTCTCAATTTTATGCCCTAAATACTGGACTTCTTGTTGACAAAACTGCAATTTTGAGGGGGACACTTTATGTCCTCTTTTTGCTAAATGATTCAGCAAAGCAATTGTATCATTGACACATGCTTCCTTTGTTTTTGATGCCACCAGTAGGTCATCAATATACTGAACCATTACTGACTTTTCTGGCATTTTTAAATCTTCCAAGGATTTCTTTAGAATCTGATTAAAGATTGAGGGACTTTCTGTGTACCCTTGAGGAATTCGGCACCATGCCAAAATACGCTCTCCAAACCTAAACACAAATAATGGCTGGCTATCTGGATGCAATGGAATAGAGAAAAATGCATGACATAAATCAATTACTGTGTACCATTCTGCTTCACGTGGAATCTGGTATAGAATCACAGCAGGGTTTGGTACTATTGGGCAACAAGGCACAACGATTTTGTTTACCTTCCTCAAATCCTGTACAGTTCTATATGTTCCGTTTGGCTTTTTCAGTCCCATTATTGGCGAATTACATGGACTGCTCATGATTTCTTTTAGAATCCCTTGTTCAATCATTTTATTTATTACTGGCGTTATTCCTTCAATTATTTCTGGTGTCAATTTATACTGGGGCGTATTTGGGTAACTCGTTCCCTCTTTCACTGTTATTTTAACGGGATCTACTCCTTTCATTAATCCTACATCTTCTCCTGTAAAGTCCCACACTTCTTCTTTCACTGTCTTTTTCAATTCAATTGGGATTTTCTCTGCATCAAATACAGGAAACAAATCATTTACTTCTGGTTCTAAATTCACCATTGTCATTTTATACAATACATCTTCATCTGGGGTCTGAAATGCAATTCCGTCTGGAGTACAATAGATAGTGCAATTCATCTTGCACAATAAATCGCGTCCTAAAAGGTTCACGGGACTACAATCGCATACCACAAATCGGTGCATTTCACTAAATGGACCAATTCTTACCTCCACTAATTTAGTAAGAGGCGTCTTAATTTGCTGATTTGAAACTCCAACTACTTGGATATGTTCACCTGAGAGAGGAAGGTTTGGAATTTCCACTGACCTAACAGTAGAACGGGTAGCTCCAGTGTCAACAAGGAATGTTACATTTGCACCATTCACTTCTCCATCCACAAATGGACCAGACTGATCTACCTCTAGAGTTGCGCCAAGCACGCACTCTTCCCCTCTCCTAGGCACCGTCAGAAACTTTCATCCGTGTCATCCTCATCCTGTCGTAACCAATATTGAGAAATTGCAGCTGCACGCGGCAACTGTGTTACCTGTTCTCCTCCGTAGAATCCTGTTTCTGCACTGTATTTCTGTTGGTTAACACTCTTGGGAAGTGGTGGTTGTGGCACCTGGCCTTGTTGAGTAACTACCTCACTCTGCACCTGTGAATTTAATGATTGATTTTCCACATTAGGTTTTGGAGGAAATTTACACTCGTTTCTCCAATGCCCTAGCTTTCCGCAGTTGTGGCATGGCCACTTTTTCTTTGCCTCATCTATACTCATTTGTCCTTTTCCTTTACCTATATTAGGTCGGGATCTAACCTGTCCTGTTTCATTACCAGTATTACTCAATTGAGCTTCTTGCTTCTCTGCAACTTTCACCTGTGCCCACATGGCTTTTTCTTTCAATTTACGCTGTCTACTCTCAATATCATCACTACAATACTTAGCATATCTCAGAACCTCGTCAACTGTGCTATTCTGCCAACAAATCATATGCTGCTTAATCATTTCACTTATCTCCGGTTTCAACCCATACACAAATCTATATACAAAATGACTCATATCCTTCTCATTTAGGGTCTCATAACCACTATACTGTTTGAAAACCAACAACAGCCTTTCGTAATAAGCATGCACTGATTCTTTACTTTCCTGCGTTGTTCTGTCTATTTTTACCCAATCTGTTTCTTTAGGTGGAATCTTATTCTTCAAAAAGGTAATTACTTGGTCATACTTCCTCATTACTTCTGGTCCTGGCGCTCCTGTTTTAGCATCCCTTGGATATTCTACAGTTGGCCAATCAATAGTAATCTTACATTCTGTCCACAAATCAGCTGGCACTACTATATCAAACAATCCATCTAAGTCTATCCACAACACTTTTGAAACTTTCACAAATCTCTCCACTTGTCTGTACCATTCTACTGGCTTTTCTCTCAACTTCGGGAAGTCATTTGTAAATGACAGTATATCCTGTCTGGTCCATGGAACATGCACATAACTACCACCTGGAGTTTCTCTCATCGGGTACTCCCTTACAACTGGTTCCTTATCTGTCACTGCAAAAGCCAAAGATGCTTTATCTGTTGTTTTCTCGTTCTTTTTCGTCCATCTATTTCTCCATCTATCCACATCACCCCATTTTCTCAGTAAAACAATTAATTCTTTTATTTGGGTCAGTCTTCCTGATGTGTTCAAATTCTCTATATCTTTTTCACAAAAATCTACTCTGTATGGTTTCTGCAACGTTCTCACTTTTACAAACTCCACTCCTAGTTCACTTGCTGTCTCTTCCAATTTGTCATGTAAATTCCTAGCTCTCCATGTAAGACTTTTGCACAAAAACATAATCTCATCATCCTGATAATTTTTTAATTTTTCTGTACCAATTGTTCCTAAAATCAATTCTTCCATGTCTATTTTTAACCTAATTACATCTAATGGTTTCACTTCTGTTTCTTTTGTTTTTAGCGCTTTCATCCATTCATTTAACTCATCTGGAGTCGGACCTACAGGCGTACTATTTAATTCTATCCAATTGTTACTTCTTTCTGGTGTCCCTGATGCAGACTCTGTCACCATAGGTATTCTCCTAATCTCATTCTCATTTATCGTCAAATTAGTAGGTGGGCTTGGTCTATAGGTACTAGCCAAATGGTGTGCACCTTCATTATTCAGTTCCATCCCTTCTCTTTTTCTTTGCAAATGTGAATTCATGGGAATCACTAAAGAACGTTCATCAATTTTCTGATTCTCAAAAATTGGCATTACTGGACCTATTGTCACTGGTACAGTTACAGCTTCCATATTCTTTGTCAATGCTCTTATTTTCTCAGTCAATTCTCTTGTTGTTTTTGCTAATTCAGTTGCATTGTCACTTTCTATCTCTTCATTTTGTGAAGTTTTTAATTGATCTTGTGACCTATTTGTCTCATCTCTTCGTTCGGGATTTTTATTCCTCCCAGTTTCCATTGGCGGTGCATTAGGTGTCACCACCGCAGAAGTCTGTTGGTATGGAGGTGGGTTTCTGTTTAAAATATCTTCCAGCAATTCGTCATCCGTTTCACTACCACCATACACATACTTTTCTATCACTACATGTTTCTTTTTCTCGGTACACTTTCTCTTTGCTTCTTCCTCAACTGTAAAAGCTGGAAACAAACCTCCTGTCATATTAGCACATCTCCAACGCTTTATTCTGTCCTCATGATTTACTCCCCATAACCTTCCAGGCACAAACTCATGATTCTTTAATCCTCTGAATCTCTCTCGTTCATACATCTCATCTTCCCATTCAGTTAAAGCTTCAAACTGTGTCGGTCTAGGTCTAGGTTCTAACATTGCCATCTTTTCTCTCAAGTTCCGTAGTACAGCTACATTAAATGAACCATTCTCAGGGAAAGCCAATGCTCCATCATTCTTGGTATATTTTGTCCAATTTTCTAACCATATGCATGTATGATATCCATATTTCAGCATCATATGCGAAGCTGGTGATTTCGGCGGAGGAATTATTTGTCCCTCTCTATTCACTACCTTTTTGTCTTTCTTAAAGAAATTCTTAACTTTCGACATCCATGACGTTTTCTCTCTACCATACTCATAATACGACATGATTCACAATCTCTTTTCTCCTCAAACGATCCGCAATTCAACACTGTTCTGTATGCGTTATTCCAACCAATACTAGCGCGACTCACACCAACACTCCAATCACAAAATTCCACGTCACTAGGTTATTTGACCAATCCTGTCGCGACTCACACCAAAGCTCCAATCAGAGCGATTTCCGTCTACCGCGCACTGACCAATCCCAGCGCGGCTTTTGTCTACGTCAATTCTGCTCCTGTTTCCGTGTGACTAGCGCACTGTCCAATCCCAGCGCGACTCTTGTCTACGTCACTTCTGCTCTTGACCCCTCCTTTACAAAATTTATCGGCAATTACTTTTTCAACAATTCTTCGTTAGTTACAACATTTAAAACACATTTCCATTGTCTGATTCGCTAAACCAAAGACATAGCTTTGACCATTTACACAAGAACTCTGTATTTTCCAGTAGGCAGCGCTTACCTCTACCCTACCACAGAATTTTCAGTTTCGCCGATAAAGTAGTACTTCCCTCTACCTTACCCTTCTTTCAAGCAAACAGTAAACCCGTTTCTCTGGGGATAAAACACATGTGGAGACTATACTGCTCCTGAGAATTAAGGCCAGAGTTTCACAAGAAAACCGATCACTATTTCACTTACACACCTTTTATACGGAAAATGTCCCTATCATAACACAACCTGTGTTATCACCAATATGAACTCAGACAATGCACCATTCCATGTGACTTCTCTTGCCACACGTGTTCCACTTCCTACTTCCCGGAAGCGTGAAAACTTACATATAACATAACGCGACTCAACATAAAGTGTTAGACATGAACTTATCAATAATCAATAATCACCAAACTAATCTATAGTAACCATACCTCTGCTACCAAGAAATCTGATCCAGCGCTAACAATAAAAATTATTCTCCTATATGCTTCGGTCATCCAGGTACAACTATTCCTCCAACACACAAACTATATCCATATGACGGTGGGGCCCATAACACCGCTATATATATTCACTTACTCATTTATTCCCTGGATTTCCTCCGTCCTTAACCTAGGAGAAAACGATTCGCTGGAAGGAGACGGGATACCTCTTTTAACATGACATAATGTTTCTCATTTGCTTTAAGGTATTCCGCTCATTGGTCGATGGACCAACTAGTAGGAATCAGTTGATGGTGATTAAGACCAGCTCAATCACAATAAACTCTTTAACAATTTACCTTAATCATTGAGCTAAAGAATCACTGAGTCATTTGTTTAAAGAATAATAAAGTTTATATAAAGTTTCGAAGCAAGAAATAAGTTTTAAGCTTATTATTCAGATCATTACATTTATCATCATTATAAGAATAAATTGAAATTGCAATGCATATCTATTAGACGGAAAAATAAGGTTATCATAGCAAGAACTCTAAAAGATCAATCTATCTGTCTTGGAAAAATCTAATAGTTCTAAATGAAAAATCTATCAGGAATAAAAAGGTTCTCCTAAAGCAGCATCTTATACTCAACTGGAAAATAAAAATAGCAGCAGCAGCATCAGCTTGTCAGCATCAGCAACCGCAACTTCACCCATCTACAGCATCTAACTTCTTCAGCATCTCACTCTCCAGCATCTAACCCCTCCCACCAAGAGTAGGTCTTCTTATACCCTAATTCTAGCTTACTGAATAAAATGTTGCATCTTCATGGCGTGATTCTTTCTCATTGGTCCACTCAGGCCCATATACATTTTAATCAAACTTCCTTGTCTTAACCAGTTCCTTGTGGAATGTCCATGCTTGCATCGTTTCCCACAGTTCATGACATTGCTCATCCGCTTCGATCAGTCCAATTTGTATCTTTTTCTGCTACTTTTTAGATTTAACAGTTCCGTCCATTTATTCAGTTTGACTTCTCACGCTTCTTGCTGATCATCTTGGCACACATCTGCTCAGAAAGGTCACAATAGCCTTGACCATACTTCCATCTTAGCCTCTCAGCACGAACACGTGGTTATCCTTTTCCCCAGCCTCTCTCCTCTACCACACGGCTTCTTGGACATGCGTACTCTAACTTTATGGCGGCCATTTTATATCGCTGCTCGACAGGCCTAAGCGCACTATTTTCAAAGATAAACAAAATATTGTTAAAATAAAGAATATAAACCCTTTCGTTTCCCTCCCGTCTTACTACGTACCCCAATTAGGTATTACCTAGCAAAAAGCAACATATAAAGCCGTCCCTTACTTACCATCGCTTTATTTTGCAACCACACGTTTTATTTAAAAGCACAGATCATGCATTTATTATTTAATTAGTACGCAAATATTATGTTATGTTAGACACGTAAACAATTATAAGTTGATTATTTTGCACACAAAATAGCGTGTTACCTTTAACCCTTTTATATGTAACATACATTGTTGGTTATTTACTTAAACGAACATGTTTATTAATTATTTTACGAAATTATTTGGAGGTTAAAATTTTTTTTCATTTACCCTGCTCCATCACCACCACCTGTCTGCAGCAGAGCAGGAGCCAGGCCACTATGCCCCCACCACACCAAATCACACCTGTGGATCCATCGTACACAAGAAAAATAGCAAAAGACAGCCAGCAGCAACCACCAGGAGCGAACAGTTGTTTTTTTCTTTCCTCTGGCGCGGCATTGTCTCTACTGTAATATGGCATGCTTTCTTAAAAATAAAAAAAACCTGAATATACACACATGGAAAGAAACAAATGCATCCATACAAAAATGCATAAATAATAAAAAAACAACTAAACAAATTAAAAAATAAGATGTTCATTTCAGCCACTAAAGCTTCAAAGGGCGGGTTCACAGTGGATCAGTGCCTACCCTGCAAGTCAGAAATATTCTGCTGCTGCACTTGGACTGCAATAACATTTAATTTGAATATATTAGTAACAGAAATCTTATTTCGCTCTGTGGAAAAAGCCATGACACAATATCACCATCGCAAATTGTCCAAACCAGCGAACAAGACAGCAAACGAGTTTAGTGAAGGAGTCCATAAAAGTGCACATGGTACAGATGAAAATAAGCTGACATTAAACACGCGGGATCTAATATTTGCCAAATTGAAATTTCCCGCAGGAGTGAGTGTACCCTGCTGCCTGCATGAATTTTTCCAATCGATTTGCTGACAGATGCAGGCTATCACACCTGGAAACATTTTTAATTGCTTTTTCTTTATTTGATAGCTCCTGCCTGCCTACTGGCTGGCATACTAGAGTTTATGCTGATAGATATTCCTTCATGACTCATAATAATTTTATGGGAGCCGAGTCCTGAATGTGCTCATAACAGGCGCAGATTGATGGCCAGTCGGACAGTGAATCCTAAAGTGCGCGCATGCGCCTCAGATCACCTGACTTGCACCATAACACTTGGGCTTATGACCATTTTGTAACTACTTCCCCAGGAAGCTGAGGCGTATACTTCTTAACTCAGGCTGTTCCATCATATTAAAGTGACCGGGAGCCTGATGTGCAAATGTATTTAGCTAAAGCAAAGCCTGTGATTCACAGATTTACAGGGTTTGCGAAAGCGAAACCCGTTTTTACGATCTACAAATGCTCTTTTATGAGTTGGAAAAGACTTTCCGTCCTGTCAAAGGGCTTTTGCGACTAAGAGCCTGATTTAGAAGAGCTTGGCAGACGGGCGACTCCTTCACAATGTGACAGACATCTCGTTCACCTTATTATATAGAATTAGGCTATAGTACACTTGTAATATGGTGGACGGAATATATGTCACATTTGTGAAAGAGTACTGTTGGAAATGAGGTTACTGGTTGAGGGGGGAGCCCTACTCAAGAAGCAACCACAATCTCTGTCAGGGTGGAATGCAAGCAAACCCCAAATAAACCTGTGCTTAACTCTCCGGTAGCTTGATACAACAAGCATTTGCAATGCATCGGTCTCGCCTTTGGGACCTTATATGTATTTAGCTATGCAGTACATTAGCCTGGGTGCTGAAACATCTACTGTTCTTTAACATGGAGGGAAAGTAAGCACCAAACTGCGTGACACGCCAGGTATGGCAACACATGGAGATAAATATTGCCTTTTAGTGGGAAATTGTATAGTCCAAAGCTTCTGTTTTTAATATAAAATCAGGGCCTTCAGTGGTCATATTACTGAAAATACAAGATTTGAAAAAAATATTGTCTACGGGTGCTCGTGAAAGACAATTTGTATGGACTGGAATCTAGAAAACAGCACAGATAAGCCTATCACCAACCGAGCACCGGTAAGGGTTTCGGACCAAGGCTCTCTCTCACGGCAGGCCTGCCTGCTGCACCCAGAGCACTCACAGCATAGATATGCCTACCAGCAACCGAACTCTGTCACAAACCACACACTTCTAGACCAAGGCTCTCTCTCATGGCGAGACAGGGCCTGCACCCAGAACACGGTCACAGGAAGGTCTACCAGCAAGACAGGGCCTGCACCCAGAACACAGACACATGAAGCTCTCATTGCAAGACTGGCCTGCCTGCACTCAGAACATGGTCCCAACACAAGAAGGTCTACCAGCAACGGAGTCCTGTCACAAACCACACATAACTAGCCCAAGGATCTCTCGAGGTGTGCGCACTAGAACCATTGTTGTCTTGCCTCTGCCAGGTGTGTACTGTGTGCATTGAGGACTCCGTGCATGCGTGCACACGAGTGACATGCTAACGAGAAGCACTTGTGTCCTCTTGATGGATGCAGCACGTATGCATGGGGAGCAGAATGATGCAGTGCGGGGTGGACAAGCGCTCTTCCTTGGGGCCACACCCACCTACATGCCCAATTATTCAGGCGGGCGACTCCCGATTTTTAAGCCAAAAATTGCTTTATTTTAAGAGTCTCCAGCCTAAAGGGACAGGGAAAATAAACTCCTTCGATTTATGTTTCCAAAATCTCCCTCTTTGTAGTACCTAAATGTTGCCATGAATGCCCAGCTAAAGCACTGCCCGCAGGTGAGGAATACATAGAAGACACTCTCTCACCTGGAGTGCAGTACGCCTGCGCAGAGGATTACACTCGCCTGAAATGTTGCTGCTTTGAAATGTGCACTGGAGCCCCAATCACATGAAATGTATATCCACCCTTTTCTATGGAAGTTTGGCATTGCATGATTAATGTAGTATAATCTGTTGAATCAGACTGAAGCTCCCTTTTATTTCTGCCTCCTTAATGGTGCTCAATTGACCTCAAAAGCCTGGGTTTTGTTGTTACGATTCGAACTGCGTCTGACAGACCTCTGCAGATGTCAGCACCGAGCATTTGACTCGCCAGGCCATTTTTCTGACTGGCTTATTATGAAGCCATGTTACTTTGTTTTTCGCAGTATGAAGTTACTTGTGTTATGGCTAGATTGTGTTAGCAGTTTTATGTAGACCCATGTTATTAGGAGGCTGCTTGTATGGAAACTACCAGATCTAGCGTAAAAGGCCAAAATAGAATTAAATCTCTTTCTGAATGACTGTGTGCAAACTTTGGCAGACTTTGTCTTTTGACAAAGCAAGCATACTTTGAAGGTATGTGAGGGTTTTCTATAAAGAGCACTTTTTAAAGATGGTGGATAATCTTGTTTTCAGTGAGAAAACTCTCTGTTCTTGACATTTATTTGCCTTAAGTTATAGAAACCATATTTCATGTTAGGTTCATCCACCCTGCCCATTCTCTGCTTCCACAGGTACCTGACCCTAAAGACTCTGGGGCAGATTTACAGGCCTTGCGCCACTTTTCCGTCATTTTTAACATGGGAAAAGTGACGCAAAAAGTGGCGCAAGGGCCTTGTAAATCTGCCCCTCTGTATTTCCCCTCTCTGACTGGGCACTACGGTCACCCTGTACAATATATACATTTTAACAATCATGGTTTTCCATTAGCGTGGTAGTGAAGTGCCCACGGAGGTGAAGTATGTAGGAGAGTTGGGGGCTCACTTGCTGTGTGTAATCTTTCTCTGGGTTGTTTGTTGATTGTCACACATTGGCCCTTAATAGTACACATCACCCCAGAGTATCAAAATATATCACTGATTGGGTGTGGATGGGGCAGGCTAACATTAAGAGTGGGAAGAGAGCCGCGAGATACGAAGCAAAACATCGGATGTCAAGAGGGTCAAAATCATGAGAGACAGCAGGAGGAAGGTGGGAGGGTGCATCATGACAAACCACTTTAATATTGTTTGGTCTTGCAATCTAGCATGAAAGTAGTGCATAATGAATGATGAGTACTTATCTAACCAATGAAATATGTGACAAAATCATCAAGTCTGTGGTGCTGCAAGCAAATACTCTACTTAAAAATGATGGCAATGCGTTGCGATCCTAACTAAACAAAAAAGGTTATCAACACCAAAAGCAGACGTAATTTCCGACAAACACAGTGCATACTAGCAGCTGGCCATTAACCAAACTGTCGCTTCAGCGTCCGTTTCGGCCAGTCGCAGTAAATTAAAATGCAAGAACGGTGCCTTGTAACGTGCAATTATCTGATCTGTGTCCGGCAGCACTGGCAATTATCAGACATTGAAAGTGGTGTACCTGCAGCTACAATGAATCAATAAAGTGAACTATCACTACGCAGCCGCTGCAGTAACAAATAAACACAGTGCACTAGTAATCCTGAGAACTCAATCTGTGTTTGGCACCACCAGAAGTTAATGTAAATAGGGAGGATGTGGGGATGAAAACAGCAACGGGAAAGTGAAATGGGGCAGAAACTGTGCGTTAAAGCGTTACTTACTGCTCAAGCAGGGACAGACTGCTTGACTGCGCAGTTCCAGAGTACAGGGGCACGGAAGGGAGCTCAGAATGAAGCTAATGTTATAGTAGCCAAGTGTAACTAGGTACCGGGGAGGCACAGGACGTGATAAAGCCGTCCGTGCTGAAATAAGTAAATGGCGTGCAGCGGGTAAACAGCACGTGATTTAAAGTGCATGTGCTGTAACTCCTACTCATGTTTGTTCCGGCGGCACTCAGTGGGAAGGTTGAGCAGTCGCATGATGCTAATTAAGTTAAACTAAAACCCCTTGGCAATGTGTGTTATTGAAAAACTCGGTGTTTCAGGGGGTATGGAGACCGTTTGTGCTTAAGTGCGCGCATGCAGCGAGTCACTGAGACTCCATAGGAAAACGTTATCTTTTTTTTTTTTCGGGTGGTATTTCTTTCTTTGTGGTGTTCTTTGTGCCTCCTGACCATTATATGACCGCGAGCTCGGGATCTCTGAGGGTCCGGAAGTGGAATGCTCTTCGGCGCCTCGTTAGAGGTAGGAAGCGCTATGCAAATTTAAATAAATCACAAAGTGGTGTGAAATACTCCTCCCGCTGCTGTCGGCAGTATAACAAGGGAGGCACCCAGTACATACATAGCCTCCGGGCGCTGGACACTTGCCCTCTGCTACACCGCCCACTCCTCCTCACCACGTAGCAGTCATTTTACACAGCCCAATGTAACACCATTGCTCTCCGTGGCGTCCTGCTGGGCGGGGCCGCATCGGCCGCAGCTTTCCGGGGGTAACATGTTGGGGCTGCGGTCAGGCTCCACGCGGCTCCCGCAGCAGCACAATTGCCCCACACAGTAAAGGAACAAGCAGTCCCTGCATTGGAGACCTCTTCTGGTCTCAGGCGTGTTGCAGCACGGAGCAGAGTCTCCTGTTTAAACAGAGCCCCTGAACTCTGCTGTATGGCCTTAGCCGAGGCAGACGGTGGACAGGCGGCACGGCTCCACTCACTGAGCCCCGCCCACCAGAGAGGCACTCGTTCCTCTGCAGCTTCCTGCTCGGGCCTCGGGATGGTTCGCAAAGCAGAACAGGTGCTGTCTCTGCCAGGACAGCAGTGGAACCAGATCAGAGCCCTCCTGCTCCAGGGGAGGGGTGGGCAAGAAGTCAGGGACTGCGGGAGGGAGGGGAAAAGACGGAAGAAAATAGTCTGTGAGGTAAAGGGGCTGATAGCCATGGAAGGACACAAATGACGACATGGCTGTCATGGGGAGGGACTAACAAGCTGAAAACCAATCAGAATGCAGCATTTAGTATGTAAGCCAATCCAAAAGATGGGCGGAGAGTGGGTGGAGCTTAAACGAAGCTTCCCCACAATAGTATATACTGCATGTCTCAACGAAACAGCGCAAGCGCTGCCTAGGCGAGACCTAAAAAGCAGTTAGGCTTAACTTAGAGTCAATGTGTAAAGTATTAATGCAGTATTTCGAACAGTAATAAAGGGAAAACATCACACAAAAAAATCCCACACCCATCTAGGGGCCCGATTCACAGAACTAACTTAAGACAAAATCCTAAACTTACTACCATTTTGGTATTCACAGAAGGCACTTACTCATTTTAGTATTCACAGAAGGCACTTACTTACTCATTTTGAGTAACTTACTCATTTTGAGTAACTTACTCATTTTGAGTAACTTACCCATTTTGTGTAACTTACTCATTTTGGTATTCACAGAAGGCACTTACTCATTGATGAGTAAGTGCCTTCTGTGAATACCAAAATGAGTAAGTTACACAAAATGAGTAAGTAAGTGCCTTCTGTGAATACCAAAATGAGTAAGTTACACAAAATGAGTAAGTTACTCAAAATGAGTAAGTTACTCAAAATGAGTAAGTAAGTGCCTTCTGTGAATACCAAAATGAGTAAGTGCCTTCTGTGAATACCAAAATGGTAGTAAGTTTAGGATTTTGTCTTAAGTTAGTTCTGTGAATCGGGCCCTAGAAAAATAGAATTAAATGTAATAACTTACTTGATATCAAAATGACAAAACATCCAATTAGTAGAACAGTATATATGCAATTTTAAAGACTTAAGGGAAAATAGTGCCTAGAAGGACAAAGTGCCAATTGTGTTTGTCCGGTTGCGTCACAAGTCACAAGTTCAGGCTGACAGCAATGGAGCACGGGCCAATACAGGGACCAATTTAGGCCAGATAAACAAAGTTCTTTAAATCCTGGTTATGGAGCATTGCGAGATCCCTCAACGAGGATCCGTCACTCACAGGGCCGGACTGGCCGTAGCGGGCACCGGGCATTTCCCTGGTGGGCCGCCAGGATGGGGGCCAGTTTTGGGCCCCTGGGGGGCCGTTTTTGTTACAGGGCCGTTTTTGCAGCATAGCTGCAATATCGGCCCCTGTAACAAAATCGGCCGAAACCGGCCCTGGCAAATAGCTCGGCCGCACCCCCAATACTCCGGGGGGCCAGCCGAGCACTTTGCCAGGGCCGGTTTTGGTTCCCAGTCCGGCCCAAAGAGCTGTGATGCGTGGTCCTGCCTCATTGTTAAGGATGCCACTGACAAGGAGCTTGTGATGTGAAGGCCTGCATCGAAGATGCGTCATGCAGCGGCGGTTCCCAGGAGACTGAGGGCTACGATGCAAGGTCCGCCATTGGGGCTATGTTGTGCTGCGGCAGTTACGATGCAGATGCAAGGAGATGCATCGCACTACGTTTGTTCTGCTTACAGGCCCACAGACACGCTGGCAGAGCACCTTCAGGCCCACTTCCAAGAGGCCAGGACTTGGAGGGCAAGACTGACAGCAAGTAGAGTCCAGCTGCAGGATTCAAGTTGTTTGGAGGCTTTCCTGTCCCCGACACTCTGATAAGGAGGCCAGCCAAGTAGCCATTGGAGTCACTCTGGTGGTCCTGGGATCAAGATGCAGGTCCAGTCCTTTCACTAAGGCAGCAGGGCATGAGGACAGCAGGGCAACAGAGTAGCAGTTCTTCTTGCAAAGCAGCACAGCAGTCCTTCTGAATCTTCCACAGGTCCAGAGTGTAATGAACAGTGGGGTCTGAGGGTCTGTTATTTATACCTGGTGCCTACTTTGAAGTCTGAGAAGGTTTAGTTGGCTTCACCCCAGAGGTATTTCGAATTTCTTGCCTCCCTGCCCTGGCCTCAGCTTGTCCGGGGTCACAATAGACTAGCGTCCAACCATTTGTGAGTGTAGGTAGTGAGTGTAGGTGACAGTTCCTCCCCCTCATCAAGTCAGAGATGGACCATCCTGTCAACACCTTCTTTGTCTTGTTATCTGGGAGAAATACACAAAGACCAACTGTCAGCTACACATAGTCTTGTGATCTAGGAATCAGACTGCAAGCACTAATTGGTTAGGACAAGAAAATGTCATCTTTCTAAAAGTGGCATTTTCAGAATTGTGACTTAAAATCGGACTTTACCATTAAAGAGGATTCTAAATTGCAATTCTTTAGATACCAAACTCGATATTCTTACCTGCTCCCAATTGAAAGTTATCACTCATTACATATAATAAGTTAACCCAATGTTATCCTATGGGAAAGGTAGGTTTTTCAGTAGTGAAAAATGAATGCAAGAGTTGTTCGCTGCCAGGACATGTAAAAGTCACATGTCCAACTTTTTAAATACACTGCACCCTGCTCTGTGGGCTGTTTTCGGCCTACCCTAGGGGTGACTTATTGTCATGAATCAGTGCTTAATTGCTGTTGCCCTGCTAAAGGGAAAACCTATTGTCGCCCTGCCGTCATGCGCTCTCTCTTATGTTCCACCGATTCGATCCCTGCTCTGGTGAAAGTTAATGTGATCTGTTTACAGCTGTGGCGAAAGGTAATATGTTCATGGGAGATAGGGCTCTGCTGAGTAAAAAATGGGGGGAGCTTCCCGCAGTGAGGGAAAGTTAATCGCTTTTAAGGAGAACAGTATTTTGCCTCATGTGGAATATTTTGAGGAACGCGCTGCAGTATGAGGCTTCCCACTGTGAGGGAGAGTTGAACACTTTATGGGACGCTCTCCAAGCCTGCTGTTTCCCACAGTGAAAGAGAAATTAATTGCTTTAAGGGAGCCATTTGCTGTGCAGGCTCTCTGAATGGAGATCTGTGTGGGGGACCATCAATTAACTGTCAATCCTGCAGCAAAGGCAAGCTTTCCCTCTGCAGGGTACATTTTTTTGAGCTTCACTCTCACTCTCCAAACGACCATTATGGGGCCCTCTGTTTATCAATTCCTTCAACTGAGGGAAAAATGTAATTCTTCAGCTCACGCAGTGCAGATATTAGTGGGCGGTCCATCTCTATGCACTCACCGCTGCTTTCCACTTCAGCATCCCTTGCAGTTCACACTCTTGCCATTCTCTTTTCCCTGCCTGCAGAGCTCCCTCAACGTTCATAGATCTCAACATATATCGCCACAACACCAGTTCTGAGCCATTCATGCACCCTACTGCTGGTACAATGCTGTTAGCCTAACTATTTATTCTTATCGTCCTAGTAGAGAAACCATTCTGGAGTTTCTCTGCCCTTTCTGGCTAGGAGGTGGAGCACTGTCAGGAGAGTAGTGGTCTGTGGGCAGTGTTCTTTCCTGACATGCCTCTCTTGAAATAAAAAGACGCTAAGCAGTATTGGAAGAAATAAATATATTTTCTTCAGAAATATTGTGCTTTTAACCCTCAGAAATTGATGCTTACTTGTTGCTTACCAAGAATCCTTGCCTAAGTCAGACTCACATTTTGTTCCTCATCTGCTCCTCTCTCATCAAGTTATTCCTTCCTTTTCCAACATGGCTGCAGCAAGTATGTCACAGTCACTTCCATTCTTGAATGAGGTGGGAGAGTCAAATCTTCCATGGAAGCAATGGAAGAGCTTGTTTGAATCCCAACTCATTGCAACTGGGGGTGAAAAGTTTACGTCCTTGCATAAGCATCACATCATCTTTCATAATTTAGGAGTAGTGGGGATGAAAACATATGATAACATTTCTGAGGCATTACAAGAAGAGGATGTTGATGTAAGAGATGAGGAATTGGATGTGTACCAGAGACATTTTACCCATTTTGAGCAGCATTTTGGAAGAAAATAAATGTTGTCCTGGAGAGACACAAGGGGCATATTAGCAATAGACGGCGATAAATATCGCAAAGCGCGCTTAGCGCTTTTTTATTTATCGCCGTCTATCGCTGGAATTTATCGCCCGGTTAACGTGTAATTAACAACGCGTATCACCGAGGCGATAAAAATTCCAGCGATAGAGGGGATATCGCCGTTTTCCATGGAACAACGCTGGTTTTCCAGCGATGTTCCATGGAAAACGGGGATATCCTTGATGATAGGGCCTGTGGTCTTAGCCACACAATCCACCCCCCATGTAAGGTATGCCTTAGTCTGGAATTTAACAGACGTTAAATTTCAGCGTTAAGGCCCAGTTAGCGCGAAAAAAATCAGCGCTAAACCGGACGGGGCTTCGTTGTAAATACAGCGAAGCACCGTTACTGATATTTTATGATGTAGTTGTGAGGGGCACGCCTACCTTGCATCTCATTAGCGATGCGAGGTGAGGCGATAGGGAACCGGGCGTTAATCAATCAATCAATCAATCAATCAATCAATCAATCACAGAATTTGTAGAGTGCACTACTTACCCGCGAGGGTCTCAAGGCGCTGGGGAGAGGGAAGGGGGGTGCTGCTACTGGTCGAACAGCCAGGTCTTGAGTAGACTCCTGAAGGTCAGCAGGTCTTGAGTCTGTCGTAGGCTTAGTGGAAAGGTGTTCCAGGTCTTGGCGGCGAGGTGTGAGAAGGATCTGCTGCCGGTGGTTGTTCTTCGAATGCGAGGAACGGTGGCGAGGGAGAGGTCGGCGGAGCGGAGCTGGCGGTTAGGGACATAGAAGAAGAGTCGTCTGTTGAGGTAGGCTGGGCCAGTTTTGTGGAGTGCCTTGTGTGCGTGGATGAGGAGTTTGAAGGTGATCCTCCTGTCGACGGGGAGCCAGTGCAGGTTCCTCAGGTGGGGGGTGATGTGGCTGTGGCATGGTATGTCGAGGATCAGGCGTGCGGAGGCGTTTTGTATGCATTGCAGTCGCTTGATGAGCTTGGCCGGGGCTCCCGCGTAGAGGGCGTTCCCATAGTCAAGTCTGCTACTGACGAGGGCCTGGGTGACTGTTCTTCTTGTGTCTGTCGGGATCCACCAGTAGATCTTGCGAAGCATGCGGAGGGTGTTGAAGCAGGAGGAGGAGACTGCGTTGACTTGCTTGGCCATGGAGAGCGTTGAGTCGAGGATGACTCCCAGGTTGCGTGCGTGGTCGGTGGGTGTCGGGGCTGCTCCCAGCGTCGTTGGCCACCAGGAGTCGTCCCAGGCTGAGGGGTTGGAGCCGAGGATGAGGACCTCCGTCTTGTCCATGTTCAGCTTTAGTCGGCTGATCTTCATCCAATCGGCGACAGCCTTCATTCCTTCATGGAGATTGGCTTTGGCGGCGAGGGGGTCCTTGGTGAGGGAGAGGATCAGTTGAGTGTCGTCGGCGTAGGAGATAATGTTGAGGTCGTGCTGTCTGGCGATGCGTGCGAGCGGGGCCATGTAGATGTTGAACAGTGTTGGGCTGAGGGAAGATCCCTGGGGTACGCCGCAGATGATCTCGGAGGCTTCGGATCGGAAAGGTGGGAGGCGGACTCTCTGGGTTCTGCCGTCGAGGAAGGAGGTGGTCCATTCCAGGGCCTTGTCTCGGATCCCTGCATCGTGGAGGCGTGCTCGTAGAGTGCGGTGGCAGACAGTGTCGAAGGCGGCGGAGAGGTCCAGCAGGATGAGGGCTGCGGTCTCACCGTTGTCCAGCAGGGTCCTGATGTCGTCGGTGGCGGCGATGAGGGCAGTCTCAGTGCTGTGGTTGCTGCGGAACCCCGATTGGGATGGGTCCAGGATGCTGTTTTCTTCTAGGTATTGGGTTAGCTGTTTGTTGACGATCTTCTCGATGACCTTGGCTGGGAACGGAAGCAGGGAGATGGGCCGGAAGTTCTTGAGGTCTCTTGGGTCCGCCTTGGGTTTTTTGAGTAGGGCGTTGATCTCTGCGTGTTTCCAGCTCTCTGGGAAGGTCGCGGTCTCGAAGGAGAGATTGATAACATTGCACAGGTGGGGTGCGATGGAGCTGCTGGCTTTGTTGAAGATGTGGTGCGGGAAAGGGTCTGACGGGGAGCCGGAGTGTATTGTGCCCATGGTCTTGATGGTGTCATCGATGTTCACGCTGGCCCAGGCTGGCAAGGGGTCATGGTCGATGGTGTGCGGCGGGTCTGGAGTATCTATCTTGGTGGGAGCTGTCTGGGTGTTGAAGCTGTCGTGGATGTCGGCGATCTTGCGGTGGAAGAAGGTGGCGAGGGAATCGCACAGGGCTTGCGACGGCGGGATGTTGTTGGTGTTGGAGCTGGGGTTGGAGAGTTCCTTCACGATGTTGAAGAGCTGCTTGCTGTTGTGTGCGTTGTTGTCGAGGCGGTCTTTGAAGGAGATTCTCTTGGCGGACCTGATGAGGTGGTGGTGGTTACGGATGGCGTCTTTATGGGCTGCGTGGCTGTCCGGTGTCTTATCACTGTGCCATTTCTTCTCAAGTTTCCGGCAGGTACGCTTGGAAGCTAGGAGTTCCGGGGTTAAGGCAAGGAAACACGCGCTAGTGCGTCCTTGCTAATAGTGCGATGCCATTATCGCCGCATTTCGGCCGAAAACGCCCGCTAATGCGGCGATAATGTACTTGATAATATGCCCCACAAGTTCTTTGCAAGAACTCAAGAAAATCTGAAAATGTTAACACGTACAGCCCTAAGAGGCCTATCCAACACATATGAATTTGCCACACTAACTGATTCCCTAATAGGAGACTGTTAGACCTGGCACCATTGGCGTGGGTCTCCCTTCCATTTTTTCGCTGTTGCCTCCTATGTTTTTGCTATGTTTTTGCTGGTCTAGATGCTTTGGGCACTTTGCCACTACTGTTCAGTGCCAAAGTGCAAGTGCTCCCTATTGTAAATTGTTGTAATGGATTAGTGACTCCATGATTGGCTTATTTGATTTACTTGTCAGACCCTAGTGCCCAGGGCCTGTAAATCAAATGCTGCTGGTGGGCTTGCAGCACTGATTGTGCCACCCACAGAAGCAGCTTGTAAAATATGGCGCAGGCCTGCCATTGCAGAGCCTGTGTGCAGTCTGGGACTGCCATGTCGACTTGGCAAGTGCACCCACTTGCCATTCCCTAAACCTTCCCTTTTCTGCATGTTAGTCACCCCTAAGGTAGGCCAAGGTAACCCTGTGGGCTGGGTGCATTGTATTTGAAAGGTAGGACATGCCCTGGTGTGTGTGGCATGTCCTGATAGTGAAATACTGCCAATTTCGTTTTTCACTATTGCTTTTTTTTTTTTTTTTACAATTTTTTATTATTGTTAATGCACCACCAAGAGAGAAAAAAAACAATATCCAGTACATTTTAGCTTGTGTCGTACATTATGCCTGGTACATATTGGATATCATAAGTGCCATCAAAACATGCAGACAATAGAGTGCATTAATGTATATATTTTTTTTCCCCTTTTCCCCCACTTCCCCCCTCTTCCCTCCCCTAAACTCCCATCCACCGCCCCCTCTCCCACTTGGGGTTTGGTCATCAACCAATATTTTACCAGCTAATGTAGTTTATATACAAATTACATGTTCATCTATTCATTCCTCCTCAACCAGCTAGTCACAGGGGCCCAGATTTCTTGGCCTTTGGAGTGTGAGCGTATTCCCCTTTTTGCGTAAACAGCCTTTTCCAGGTTATAATTTGCTAGAAATCGTGCAAGCCATTGCTGAAACCCTGGCGGGTTTGGATCCAGCCAGGCTGATGCTAAATATAGACGCAGGATAGCCATACCTATAAAAAGTAATTTTTCACCAGGTTTTCCCTGTAGCCCCTGATCTACCCCCAATCCAATTAGCGTCAGGGTAAGAGAGCAGGGTATCCCTAAGGCTCCGATAAAGAAGCTGGTAATTTCTCGTTTTAGGCTGTCCAATGCTCCACAGGTTCCAAAGAGATGGCTAAGATCAGCTTGGTGTAGAGCACATCGTGGACAAAAAGTCCCTTTCCCCACTGCCCATTTAGAGATTTTCTTTGGGGTGTAGTATAGCGAGAAGCAAGATTTGTAGTATTGCGCCTGTAATCGTGCTGGTATTAAAACATTCTGCGCTAGCTTTAAAGAATGAAAGAACATATTTTCGGGGGTGCCAGCTTCCACATTCCATTTTAAAGCATGGCTTGCCATGTCGTCTTGCATTGCTGTGTTAAAGAGATTATAGACCGTCCCTATTGTCAAATCTCTATTCCTTATGAGCTTATCTATAATCTCGCTATTAGTAAACCCTATCGTGCCACCCCCTTTTTTGATCAGAAAATCCCGTACCTGTAAAAATTTATAGAAGTCTCTTCTATCTAGCCCATACCTTTCTCTAAGATTCTCAAATGAAGCTATCCCTGATATAGAGTAAAAGTCACCTAATTTAGTCAGGCTGACTTCCCTCCATCTTTCTATGATAGAACCTTTAAAGATTGTCGGAAGAATTGGATTATTATATAGTGGTGTATAAAAATGCAGGCGTCCCCAACCAATAAGCTTCTGTACAACCTTCATAACCCTATATCCCACTTGCAATGTCTTGAACCGAACTTTCTTATAATGATTATCATTCAGATGTCGCCAAGCCCATCCCCAAACTTCTGCCCCCATAGCTAGTTCAAGTGGTGTCGGTGTCTCTCTCGCCTTCTCTTCGTTTGGTTTATCCTGAATAAGGGCTAGGTTATACAATATTGTGGTAGTCCAATAATATAACCTAATATTTGGCAAGGCGAGTCCACCCCTCTCCTTGGGTAATGTAAGAAATTGAAATGCTCTTCTAGGCTTCGCATACCCCCAGATAAACCTTGGAAACAAGTCGTCAATCTTTTTTAAATACTCATTGTTAAATTCTAAGGGAATTGCACGCAGAAGATACAAAAATTTAGGAAAAAACAGCATTTTAATAATATTGCATCTACCAATAATGGATAAGTGTAGGTTATGTAATCTGATTAGTTCGGGCTTGATTTTTAACACTAGTGGTTCAATATTTTCCTTAACAATGTAATCTGTATTTGCTGTAATGTCTATACCCAAATATGTAGCTTTCTGCACTATCCGCTCATCTATATAAGTTACATTTTCGTTACAAATAATTTGGGTTTTGCTTCGATTAAGTGAATACCCAGAGATTTTGCCAAACTTTGCTGCTTCTACCTCAATTTCCCGTAGGGCCATTTCAAGACAGGGAGTCACTAAGGCAACGTCATCTGCATACGCCAAAACTTTAGTTTCCCATCCATGGGTTATAATGGGTCTGATAATATTATTTCTTTCCAGATGGCGCAAAAAAGGATCGATATATATTGCAAACAATAGCGGCGAACTTGGGCATCCCTGCCTTGTCCCTCTCGTTACCTGAAAGGAATCTGTAAGCTCGCTATTGACTAAAACCCTTGCAGTGGGTTTATGGTAAAGCATTTTGAGAGCTTGAAGTAATCCACTGCCGATTCCGACCCTTGACAGGGTCTCCCATAAAAAAGTCCAGGAAACCCTGTCAAAGGCTTTCTCTGCGTCCAAAAGTATTAACGCTATTGGCTCCTTTGAGATATTTTTGGATCAAGGAGTGTAATGACCCGTCTTACATGATCCGTCGTCCCTCGGCCGGATATAAACCCATGTTGTTGGTTAGAGATGACCATATGGATTACTGAGGCAATTCTTGTTGCGAGGATTTTTGAGTAGATCTTGCTATCGGCATTAATTAAGGTAATGGGGCGATATGAGCCGGGGTCTGTCGGGTTTTTATTTTTTTTAAGAAAAATTATAATTTTCGCATGCGACCAAGATTCTGGGGGTGTGCCCCCTGTAAAAACATGCGTAACCAACAACTCCATACATTCTTTCAATTGTTCCGAGAACTTTTGATAGAATTCAAGGGGGATACCATCCATACCGGTGGCCTTGCCACTTGGAAGACTATTAATGCATAACAGCGTCTCTAGCCATTGAGGTGGTTCTTCTAATTGTTGCTGTTCCTCCTCTGGGAGTTGCTCTGTGGGAATCTGATTGAGATATGTAACGATATCCACCATATTTTGTGTTGCGTCCTCGTTATATAGTTTTTGATAATAGGAATAAAATGTTTTGCGGATGCCTACAGACTCTGAGATTAGCCCTTGCTCAGGATCCCTGATTTCTGTAATAAAATTCCGGGTTGCCCTTTGTCTGGCTCTTATTGCGAGATGGTGGCCCACTTGTTCACTGCACTCATAGGCTTCCTCTCGCCATACTGCTAATTTATCGGCGGCTTTTTTTCCTAAAGTTTCCATTACAGCTGATTTTGCTACCGCAACCTTTGCCTGTGCTTCCTCATGGTTCCCCCTATTTTGCACTATTGTGATCAATTCTTCTTCTGCAATGGCTAATTTCACTAGTTGGTCATTCAATGTTTTTTGTCTTTTTTTATTCCGCTGTATTGAGTACCTAAGTGTTTCCCCCCTCACACCTGCTTTAAGCGTGTCCCACACAACCTCAATTCCTGCACTCCCTACATTTTCTCTGACAAACTGAGGTATCCACCCTCGCATGTAAGCACAGTATTCTTCATCTAACAATAATGCCCTTTCAAAGGTCGAGATAGGACCTCTCCCTGTGCCCGCCCCACTTGACTTCCGCTATTAATGGGTTATGATCTGCTAAAATCCGAGAATATTTTTCCATTTTGCAATTGTGTAAAAGTGAATGTGATACTAGTATGTAATCTATTCTGACATGTTTATTATGCGGGTATGAGTAATAGGTAAAGCCAGATTTGGTGGGATCCTGCCAGTTCCAAAGATCTGTAAGTGCGTGTTCTTGACATAGTGCCTTCAGTGCACTAAATACCTTTGGCTTGCTTCCCTTATATACCCAGCCTGTATCTTGATTAAAATTTTTATCTGCTGGCAGGTTTATATTAAAATCTCCACAGAGTATGAGTGGCAGTGGCCAGGTAGCTAATTCATTGCTAACTTGATAGATTACCGTTGGGTCATCTACATTGCTCCCTTATATATAGCAAATAGTAATTGGGTTTCCGTTATTCCAACTACATTCGGTGATTACCCACCTCCCCTGCTGATCTGCCAACACCCAACTAAATTGTAAGGAGTGGTTGGAGGCCAGTATTGCTACTCCACGCGTGCGGGAATTCTGTTTTGTAGCCCCCACCAGCACATATCCAAGTGTTCCCAATAGGTGTCTCTGTGTGTTTTCAATGTGTGTCTCTTGTAAACATATTACATCTGCTTTTAATAGTCGCAATCCAATGGCGGTATTCCTTCTCTTTTTAGGGTCATTAAGGCCACAAATATTTACTGAGGCAATACGTAATTCACTCATTGTATATAAAGGAAATTTTATGCTTTAACTGGAATTGTGCTATATCTATTCTTCCCCATGTCTGTGACCAACCTCCCCCCTTACCCTCCCCCACCCACGCCCCCCACCCTTACCCACCCCCCACCCACCACCTACACCTGAGGTTACCTGGCTTTGCCAAAGCCACGGAGGTGACATCTGAGGGATCAGAGCCCCGCATCCCCGCCGCCCTCCCCCCTTTCATGTGAACAAAATTAATACAGCATTGCCTAGGATAGAGGTTAAACCCTCCTTACTACTTTAGTGATATTTAAGTAATATTTGCTAAGTTACAATCGAAGTCATAGTCTATACCCTTTCCTGTCAATAGTTCTTGTCATTAGGTAGCACTGCTTCCCTTCTTTCTCCCTGCTCCCTACTCTCTTCTCCCCCGTTTCACTGTGAGTTCCTCTAAATATGCTTTTGCTTGAATCTCTGAGTTGAAACTACGTGTGATCCCTTTATGCACAATTTTTAGTCTAGCCGGGTTCTGCAGATACACATCTGCTCCAAGTTCTTGAAAGGGAGCAAAGAGCTGTCTGAGTCTCCATCTTCGTTCAACTGTAGCGTGTGCAAAATCGGGTCTAGTGAAAAAAGTGATTCCCCCAAAGTTTCTTCTGGTCGTGGGCCTTGCCAAATCAAACAAAGCTTGACGTAGAAGAAAGTTCCCAAAGAATAACAGCATTGCACGAGGATGTTGAGGCATAGCTGAAGAGCGTTTAGGAGGAGTTAGCGGAAACCTATGTGCCCGCTGTATTTCCTTATCCCAATCCCAGGATTGTAACTCTGGAAAGGCTCCCTTCAAAAGTGTGACCATATAGCCCCTAGGATCATCCTTCTCAACACCTTCCGGGATTCCTAAAAAGCGGAGATTATTACGCCGTTGTCTATTTTCCTGCGCTTCCATCTTCCACATGAAATCTTTAACTGTACTTTCCTGCTCATCTGCTTGGGTTTTTAGCACAGCTACATCTTTCTCAAGATTCTCGGTCCGTACTTCCACGGAAGCCATCCGATCGGCAATTTCTACACATGTCTTGCCTACCCTCCTGACAGCCCCTTGTAGTTTTTTGGCAGCCAAACGTGATCTCCTGTTATCTGCTTTAACTTCTTCCTGGAAGCTTTTGATAGAATGTAGCACCGTTGAAAGAGCAGACTCGCACTTTACCCTTTCCTCCTCCTCTTTATTGCTGCAGTTACTGCTGATAATTGTTTGATTGCTGCTTGAGGCATCCATTGTATCTGCAGCAATTGAAAATTGTGTGTCCGTGTAGTCCCATCTCAGATCTGCGATGCTACCTTTATCAGAGATCTCTTGTCTTTTTTGGCGGCTCCCACTTCTTTTTTTCCGTAATTTCTTTTGTCCATTCATACTCTTCTGCGGGTCTGTGTTTGTACTACTATGCCAATTTGCCTCGTCCTCTTCGCTTGATAGGGAGATGCTTATATCGGAGATTTCTGACTCATCAGTTAATGAGTAGAATTTTTCAAGGTTGTCAGGTGTTTTAGGTAGCTGACCAGTTAACATGCCTTGTATTGCTTCTTGTATTGCTTCTACAGTTTCTTTACCATCATTGCCTGACTTGCTGCTCTTCCCTTCTTTGTCCTGGTTGTAGCCCCCATCTGTATGTTGATGTTGCAATAATGGGGTGGAATGCGCCTCCGTTATTATTTTGTGTTTTTAAGTCCTTCTGTTTGCTCAGTCGGCTATCGCTCTTCTCTTCTCCCCCATCTATGCTGACTGTAGATTCTGTCACAGTCTTGGGTCCTGGTGCACAAAAGCTGCTAGTGATTAGAGGCTGTGAGTAACACGGCTCCTTGTTGGTCTTTGCAAGTGTTCTCTTGGGATTCTCTATGCTCTCAGTGCAGTTTTCGCCCTCATTTTTCCCTTTGCTTTCTCCCTTCTCTCCCTTGTCACCGCTTTTATTTTTTATGCCTCGTGTATCCATCTTTTTCTGCCTGGTGTCTGTAATTAAAGTACTAGTTTGTAGCGGTACACTCGCAAAGGCACCACATATTTGCGCAGTTTTCCCCTTCAGAGTCTTGGTACCCATTCTTACTTGGTTTCGAGACTGTCTGCTCTGTCGGGTCTTTCCGCTGCAACAAAGTATCTTCCAATAGTATCCACTTCCCGCGTAGACGCTGCGTGTTCCCGGTAAGATTTTCCTTCTGTCAGCCGTCCCGCTGTAATTTGCTGATGTGTTCCTTCCAGGCAGCGCTAGTGATGAGTCACGCAGGGCAAGGGGGATCCAGGAAGGCCGATCCGTATACAGAACCCCAGGGCTGCAGAGAGGTGAGAGCACGTTCCCGGAGTCAAGCACGCAGAGTAGATATAACTTAATATATCCGGACATTCCGGGTATTTCTTTTCGTGATTTTTCTTGCCATCTGTTCCGCAACTTAATTATGAGGCTTTGCCTATAAATAGAGTGGCTTAGATGCGTTTAGGCATACATCTCGGGGTCTGGCGGCGGAGTTCCGTGGCGAGATGTCACTCAGTCGCCATCTTGCCTCAAAATCCCACGTTTTTCACTATTGCAAGGCTATCTGTTCCCATAGGCCAGAATGGGCAGTTTGATTATAACATCTTATAAACATAACTGACCCAAGGAACAAGATAGGAAAATAAAGTTTAGTATGCCTGAACTCAGAATGTTAAAATATATCTTTTAGTGTGGGTGATTTTCACATTCTGTGTTTGAAAATACCACTTTTAGAAAGTAGGTATTTTCTTGCCTAACCATACAGTATGCCTCTGCTAGGTTTGTGTATTCCATGTCTGGTTTGTGAGTGACAGGGGGCTGGAGACTGCTTTGGCTCCAGCAGTCTGATGAGTCAGGGCTGGGCTGAATAGGACTTGGGTTGAATAGAGAGTAGGGGGAGGAGATTTCCTTTCACTTGCCTGTGCCTACATAGAATAGAGAGTAGGGGGAGGAGATTTATTTTCAGCTACCTGGGCCAGGTCTGCTTTCAACAATGCTGTCTCCACCTCCTGCCAGGAAGCTGCACCAGGGAGGACAGAACTGGTTTGGGCTAGGTACAGACACTCTCTGCCTTCAGAGAACAAAGGATTTTGGAGTATAGATATTGGGGCCCAGACCCCAAAACTTTAGATCACTTCTGGGAATCAAGACGAACCTTTACCAAGGAGAGAAACCAAGGAAGCTGAAGGAGGAGACTGCCCCTGCGCTGGTGACTGTTTGGGGTTGGCCTGCAGTGGTTACTTATTGCCAAGGAAAGGAGAAAAGGAACTTTGTGTGTACTTTAATCATCTTGAGGAAGATCTCCAAGGGCTTGAAGCTGAGCTTGCCTCCTGTTCTGAAGTCTCAGGGACACAAAGACTTCACCCCCAGCTCCCCCTGAATTTCCTTGCTGGGAATTCTACCTGCAGAGAGGTGCCTGCTGTTGTTTTGGGCCCTCTAGAGACGCGTGTCGCTGGGAGCTGGAAGCGCGACGCAACGAGGAAGAAGCGTGTCGCCGCTGCTGCAGCTGTTTGCTGTCGCATCGCCGAAGAAACGTGTCGCATCACCAGAGAAGCATGCCGCCACCGCAGAGGTTGCCGTCGCAACACCGGAGAAGCGCGTCGCAAGGCCTGTTGCGGCTCAAGAAACCATTGAGTTCGCTGCACGGCCGCCGGGCGTGCACGCATCGCATCCAAGTTGTCGCATCGCATCAAAGACGCCATTTTGTCGCATCGCACTGGATCGTCGCATCGCATCAAGGCGCCATCTTGTCGTATCGCACCGGATCACAGTAAGAAACAGACGCTTCGCCTCCTCTCCGGTAAGGAACAGACGCATCGCCTCCCCAGCGCTGCAGTAAGGAACAGGTGCTCCACCTCCCCCGAAGCAAGGAACTGACTCATCGCCTTCCCTGCGACCCTTTTGTTTATGTTGCGATATGCATCCAAGGTACTTTGAGAGTAAAGTGTTGCATTTACCATCTACATTGAACTAAGCTATTTCTACCATTTGAAAGTCATATTTTGTTTACTGTATTGTGGTTTTTTGTCATTTGGTATTATGTTAAGTCTAGATAAAGATTACTTATTTTTCTAAACTGGTGTGGTGTCCATTTGTAGTGTTTTCACTGTATTACTGTATGTGTTCACAAATGGTTTACACACTGCCTCTGAGATAAGCCTGCCTGCTCATGCCAAGCTACCAAGGGGGTGAGCAGGGGTTATTTTAGGAGTCTAGCCCCCTTACCCTGACTAGAAGCAAGGGACCCTACTTGGTCAAAGGTACCTACCTCTGCCAACTAGAGACCCCCATTTCTAACAGAGACCACCTAGTTAGATGCACGAACAACCCTAAAAAACAGGAAAAATTGTTAGTTGTCAACCCATATTTGAAACATGCTATAGATATAGCCATACGTGTGGAAAACACAGCTGACTCCATTAAGGAGATGCAAGTATGTGTTGAAGCGGCTCCTGAGATACATGTAATTTGTAAGCAAGCTTGCAAAAAAGAACCAAAGTACAAACATTAGTCTATCAGCAGTGACAAACCTAAGTGCTACAGGTGTGGTAGCATAGGACACATGGTCAATATCTCCAACTGACAAGCCAAAACAGCTACTTGTTGTAAGTGGGGCGAAAGAGGTCCCTTTGCCAGGAATGGCGGGACCTACACAACAAACCAGTTCTTGTGGTTGAACCACAGAAAGAATGGAAACTCATTTTCCCATTACTGGAAGACAAAGAAAATGTGAAATTTACTTCCTTTGACATTACTCTGGATAACAAGTCTGTCACAAGTTTTTGCTGATTCCTGTTTGCCCTACACACTAATCGATAGTAATGTGTTCTTATCTGTTCCCAGAAAAAGAAGGGGAACGTGAAGAATTGGATATTAAACTGGGAGGGTGCAATGGGGACCCCATTCCCTTAGAGGGAATGGCCACTATGAGAATTATATTTAAAGGAATAAATACCATTGGAAAGGTATACATAGCAAAAAGGGATTCAAATTTGCTAGGGTGGCGCCTCCAGAAGGAATTAGGCATCAAACTTGACCCAAACAGCTCTGATCCGGTTCCTTTGGTTGACCCTTCTACCTGTGGCAAGGAAGTGTGTGATAGATTTCCTAACATGTTTACTGAGGGGCTGAGTATGTTGAAGGATTATCCAAGAAAATAGGGGACTCAGGGCTTTTTAAAGAGGTCCAGCATACCAGCCCTATCAATGTATTGAACAAAAAGAGGTACGCAGTTCCTCAACGTGTACATGTAAGACCTACTGAGTGCAGGTCGGCGTGCAGGTAGTGCCCCAGGCACCCAAGAGGGGGGAAATCCTCCTTTCGGAACTAGGGCCCTCACACACCCAGCAAGCTAGGTGTCATGCTTCATCATATGGGCCTGCTCCTCGTCGGGTCGGCGCTGCAATACCCGACGGGCACCCAGAAAAGGTGCTCTTTGCCGGAGATCTTTTGTTCCTGCCGTATGGGTGCCGTGGGTGTGAGGGGCCTAATGTATGCGTAGATGTGTTGAATAGTGAAATTAAAACAAGTAGGGAATCCTTAGAGCAATTTTAATCTGGGAGGATCCCTGCCTGATTAAAAATAGTAAGGAGAGGCGACTATCAAGCTATCAAGAGTCAAGAGGCGCTCTACTCCTGGATGGTCAACATGTTTCACGCCTATCAGTCCTAAGGATCAGGCGGCGTTTCTTCAGGACCGTGAAATATGACTATCTACAACAAGTGGGGTGTAATATGTGCCACTAAATAAAGATTAATACAATAAGGTGGTCTGGTAAAGGTTTACCTGCCACCACAAGGAAGTGCGGGGAATTACCCGCAGGCACTGGGGCAAACCTGCATGGAAGAACGTGAGATAACACATAGTTATTTTTGATAATGCCTAAAAGGTGCTGACCGAGTGTCAATTAATGTGGGATTAATGACCCCTTACAATTTGTTCATTACACTGTGCAGGCGGTCGAGGGGTAAAAACAAGTAGCAACACACAAAAGAAGACAAAGATGGCAGCACGCCGACCTGCACTCAGTAGGTCTTACATGTACACGTTGAGGAACTGCGCACCTCTTTTTGTTCAATACCTCTCTTTTTGTTCAATATGTTGAAGGATTACCTGCACTGTATAAAATTGAAACCCAATGTCAAGCCAGTCACCCATAAAGTTCTAGAACCCATTGAAAGCTCTCAATGGTTAGGCCCTGTTGTCATTGCTACCAAGTCCTCAAAGAAAGACATTAGAATATGCATAGATTTGATGGATCTAAATGCAAATATATGGGTGGATAGACACTCTCTTACCAGGATTCACAAAGTCTTAACCCTGATTAGAGATGCAAGTTATTTCAGCGTGTTCGATCTCTCACCTGCCTACTACCAGTTAGAACTACACCCCTCCTCGCTCCATCTTACATCATTCATAACTACTTTGGGTGCCTCTCAATATGTGTGCATGCCATTTGGGCTTGCCTCTGCAGCTGCTGCATTCCAAAGGCTAATGCAGCATGTATTGAAAGACATACCAAACACATTGTGTTTCCAAGATGGATCCTAATACATGGGAAGAATGAGGAAGAGCACAATGCCACATTGGAAACTGTTTTGTCCAGGCTAAATGTGGCAGGTCTCACCATCAAGAAGAATAAATGCCAGATCGGGATGGGATCAGTGGAGTACTTAGATCATAGTATATCCCGCAATGGAATTAAAGCTAAACTTAACCTGGTTGAGCCATAGAGAAAACAAAAGCTCCTATCAACGTGGCTGCCCTTAAGTCCTTTTTGGGGTTAACCGAATATTACTCCAAATTTTTTTTAAACTATGCAACCATTGTGGAGCTGCTAAGAAATTTACTAAAGAAGAATACACAATACAATTGGGACAAACATTGCCAAGACGCTTTCAAATCTGTTAAGTTAGCCATAACTAAAGCTCCCTCTCTAGTAAGATTTAACCACACCAAAATCACTCTGTTGACCACAGATGCCAGCAATAAAGGTCTTGGGGCTAGTCTCACCCACTTAGTGGATGGGGAAAAGCAAATTGTAGCATTTGCTTCCAAGGCCTTGAAAGGCTCGGAAAAACACTACACTACTCAGCTGTAGAGAAGGAGACCTTAGCCTGCTTTGGGCTGCCCATAATTTCACGTTCTTTCTGTGGGGAATACCATTCACAATCAGAACTGACCGTAAATCATTAGTGCATGCATTACCTACCAAGGGTTCAGAAAAGATCATACCTAGGATATCCCGGTGGATATTAGGATTAGAAGGATACAATTTCAGAGTATACCATCTACCAGGCAACCAGAATGTAGTGGCGGATTTCCTTTACAGAGCACATTTAGATATCCCCCTACATGGAAGCGAAGGAACACAAGATAAGGTTGTACTCTCCATCCTCGTCACCAGTGTTATGAAGTGAAGTCCATGAAGCAATATCTTGTAAAAGGGTTTATTCGAACATGACATACACCATCACATTTCCAGTCAGCAGAGCAGCTATCAGAGTCCACAGTGGAATTTGAGGATGACAGTTGGGAGCAGGGAACCTTCCAAGGAGAGGATAAAAGAGGGGGAAATGAGGAAGGGAAATTCCATCTGGTAATTACAACACATATATGTATTAAAAAGGAATGTTTAGGCCTGGCAGGAAGTTTATCATGCCAGGTTGACATGTCAAATTGAACTGCACACACAGATTGCAATGGCGGGTCTGAGACATGTTTTCAAGGCTACTTATGTGGGTGGTACAATTAGTGCGACACCAGGAGTAGCCTTTAATTTACAGGCCCTGGGTGAGTTTAGTACCATTTTACTAAGGACTTACAAACAAATTAAATTTTCCAATTAAGTATGTTAATATCGGTGAATGCGATGTCAATGTACACCATAATATATGCATGCACAACAGCAGCAATACCAGTAAATGCAATGTGTATGTATGCCATAAACTATGCACGCATAACAATATCAATACCACTAAAATCAATGCCAATGTACCCTATAACAACTGTACGCATAATAATGAGAATGCTGGCAAATATGATATCAATGACCGATATGTTCTTTGGACCCGCAAAAATGACCTCGTATCGTTGCTGTAGAATTTACCAAAGATGACTTCCCCAGCAACCCCAAATTAGAGATACATGTTTAAGCAGGCCCGCAACCCAAACACAGGCCTACCGACTGAAAGTCACTGGTGGGGTTACACTCAGCCAGAAGACAAACGCGCAACCACGGAAAACTGTGATCGATCCCAAGGATAGGCAGCCACACCACAGATAGGTCTGAGGAAATTGGCCCCAATAAAACACATTTGGCCAAAGGCACATTTTACCAAATTACCACAAAGCTAGATACCACATGTAGTTGAGAACACTCAGCCAATTAGGACACAGCATGCACAACACATGTAGTGATCACGCGTTTGCCGTGGCAGACATTGGGATGCATACACAGTGGCCCACACTAGCACTCCCCGAGGTAAAGAGTCACCTGTGTCTCCATTATCAGATGGTTGTATTTATGATTAATGACCAGGTCCAGACCCACAAGCTCTCTAAGAATGTGAAATTGTTTTATTGCACCTCACAAACTGTATATATGATCGCCCAAATCTCCGGTACATTGAGATGTTTTCAGACGAGACTCTGTCGATGCTCTCCCGGCCATGCGTTTAATTAAACCAACTTGTTCCTGTTTTGCCAAGCACCTCTTATCTTTTCATTTTTTCAAGGTAAATTCATATCCAAGCAACAGATGTAAGCCAATTGCACCATGTTTTATGGAGAGAGCATACATCCTTTAGCACTGGTTAGCAGTGGTAAAGTGCACAGAATCCTAAGGCCAAAAAACACTAGAACAGCAAAGAAAGAAGGAGTTAGGCAAACCGTTTGGGGAAGATCATCTTAAAGCTGGCAGGTCTAACAAGTACTCGTCCACCAAACTGTAAACCAGGTCCTCTGCCTGTATCGCAAAGAGGAGGGAATATGAAATGGGCATCCCCCACTTATTTACAATTTGGAGAGGAATATATCAATGGTTTGTATTCACAAAATGCAGTGATAAACCATTCATCAGATACAACACCTCAAAGGTAGTGGGATAAGATTTGCTCTACCCTGTTGTAATCATCTTGTCAGCTTGGGTAGATCAGAAAATGGTCCAAAGGACCACTGTCTGCTCTCCCTGATGTCAACCCAACTGGGATTTAAAAAAATAAAATAAAGCAACAACACACCTTTTAATGGAGATAGGCTACTTCAAAATAATGTTTCTGATTTGGAAATGCATGTATGGAGATCTGCTATCCTTTACAGGCCTCCATCTCTGCATTTGCATCCAATCACCGGGGGTTTCAAACTGCAACCTGCTCAATTAATATTCATTAGGCAAGTCATTTTGTGAACCCTTCAAATGTACATTTTGCAATGCAAGCTATAGGTCGCTCTGCAAATAACATTCCTTTTCCTAAACCAGTCGGTATGCAAATTGAACATCCCTGGTTTGCAAATTGGAATACCTGGGTTTTGCGGGCCACTTTTCTGCTCTTTATCACCCTTCAGTTCCCAGGAGCCCTAAGACGGAAACCTCTTTGTCACATGGTGACCTACTAGTCTACCTAGCTGCCAATGATTGTACCTGCTTCTTCATTTAGGACTGCCTACCGTGTGCCTGATATATCTTTTGTATAAATCTCCCGGGCTTTATTTGTCCCAGGTTCCAACATTCTCACTGGTTTGAAAAGCTGCACAGGAATACATGAAGTGAGATGGGTGCCCGTCATTGTGCAGGTACCTTTAAGAATCCTTGTTATACTGTGTTATTTCAGTAATTGTAGACCCTATGAGATTGACTAGACTCAAGCATCCAAGTTTGACCATTAATTAGATGGCCCTGAAGAAGGTGGACTGTTGCCAACTTTTTGTCCACCAAAATGTGCATTGTCCATTGTTGCAGGCCTACAAAACTGGAAGTAAAACAGTTTAATTTTCTCTATGGTAGGACATCTGCCACACAACAGGGACCTTGGTTTTAATTCATATTGAACTGAATGAACTGTTGGAACTTTCTGGTGGTGTGGTCACTGACAAAAGTAAACAAATGTGTGTGTTAAATATTTTGCTTTGTTAAAATGAATTTTTTGGGTTATGGTATGTATTATTTGAAGTGTAATGACTAAAATTATTTGTGAATCAGTCATTTGAGATTTATTTTGAATATTGTATATTATAATACTAATTAAGTGATTGGGTGCTAATCAATGTGTTGCTATTAAGTGATTATGTGGGTATAGATGAGTCACGTTGTTTCTGTAGTACTGGTGGGTACTCTTTCTACCCTTAATCTTACCACATACCATTTGTTTTTATTTTTTACATTTTTATTATTTTTACCAAAAGCACATTTTTCCTTCTTATACATGTCATGATATTTTCATCATGAGTTATACATAATAATTCAGTAATATGAAGAGATACAAATACAGAGATACATCAGACGTATGGAGAGATAAAAGAGCATAAAATACAAAATACAAAATTCACAATTCAATCAAAGACAGAGATATAACACCTTAGGGTTTGCCTCATAAGTTAAGATCCATTAAGAGTGGAAAGTGGCAGTGCAATAAATAGGATACACAATTAATTAACCAGCCTTGCTAATTGGGCCCAAATTCTTTGGCCTAACTCCTTTTTTTTCCGGCCCCTTAACTTATACAGTGAAGATTCGATATTATAAATAGCCAATATTCTAGATCGCCAATTAGAAATAGTGGGAGGGTCAGGACTTATCCACTGAGAGGTAATACATAGGCGAGCAATAGCCATTGCGATGGATATAAAGCCTATCTCTGACCTTAATCTTTCATTTATTTCTGACCTATCAACTAATCCCAGAATAAAAAGAGCTGGGGTAATTGAGACCGGTGAGCCTACAATCATAGTTAAAAAAAACCTCCAGCTCCTGTAAAAAGGTATCCAATTTGGGGCAAGAGTAAAACATATGTATAGTGTCAGCAGCATGTAATCCACATCTATTGCATTTCCCTGCCCCCTACCATCCCATTTTGCAATCTTTGCTGGGGTATAATAGAGATCGAAGACCGACATAAAGTGCTTGCTCCTAAGACTTCCAATGAGAAGCACCTGATTCGCCAGCTCCAATGAATCCTCAATTTCTTTTGATTCAATTCCAAGCCTACTTTTCCATTTCGAATTTTGCGTATCAATATCATCTGGGGAGGCTTGGATTAAGATTTGATAGATCTTCTTGATCCAGGCCTTACCCCTTAATGTCTCCACCAAGGGTATTTTTTCCGATATCACATCTACCCTATTTTCCTTTCCGCCCAGATAACTCCGTAACGGCAAATATTTAAAAAAATCTCTCTTATCCAACCCAAACTTTTCCTGCAGATTCATATAAGGCAAAAGTTGTCCTCCCCCGCACAGATCACCTAAAGAGATGATCCCCTTTTTCCCCCATCTAAAAGTGACTTGGTCCTGAAAAATTGATGGAAGCAGCCCCGAAGCCGGGAATGGGGTATAAGTATTGAGATTAGGGATCTTCAGTTTCCTCCGTACCTGTCTCCAGACTCTATAAGCAGCTTTCAATATTTTGAATTTCGTTTTTTTAGAATAACTGGGCTCCAGTATCCTGACCAAGCATCCCTTGGCTCCAGCCCCCATTCCTATTTCATATATAGTCGGCCTGGCCTCTACTGGTACTACCGCCTTATCCCCAACTATTAAAATACCTATATGTTGTAAAACCGATGGCCAGTAGTAGAAAAGAAAGCTGGGGATCGCCCACCCACCCTGCAGTCTTGGGAGGGTCAACCATTTAGCCTCCTTTCTCGGTTTACGGTACCCTCACAAAAATCTCTGACAGATCCTATCCATCCTTGCTAGGGAGGATGATGAAAATTCTAGAGGGACCGTTCTGAAGACATATAAAAATTTGGGGAGGATTGACATTTTAATAACATTACTCCGCCCAAATAAAGATAGGTGTAGATGGTTCAACCTTTCTAATTTTTTACTCACATCATCCATTATTGGGATAACATTCAAATCCGGAATTTTCTCTACGACCGCTGTGATCTTTACCCCTAAATATGTTGCCTCCTGGACAACCGGGAGGCCCTCAGTTCGAACAGTCCTGGAGCAAACAATCTGTGTTTTCTCCATATTTAACTTGTATCCAGATATGATACCGAACTGATCAGCTAGGGACTTTACCTCTGGAAGTGTCAAGGTGACATCAGTAGTGAGGACTGCGATGTCGTCCGCGTATGCGAGAGCCCTATACTCGGAGCCATTGACCTTTACTGCCTTGATGTTAATATTCTGCTCTAATTTTTTAAGGTAGGGGTCGATGTAAAGAGCGAAGAGCAGAGGGGAACACGGACACCCCTGCCTGGTGCCTCTACCTAATATCGAGCTCCCTTGAGTCCTGCCCTGATATGCGGATTACAGCTTTTGGTGAGCAATATAGCGCCTTAAGTGCCTGAATAAATTGTCCGCATATTCCTTTCCATTGCAAAACATACCACAGTAACCGCCAGGATACCCTGTCAAATGCTTTTTCTGCATCCAACAGGGCTATCCCCAGCGGTGACTCCGTGGCTTGGGCCTAGTCTAACAAAGCAATAACCCGGAAGACATGGTCCGTCGTGTCCCTGCCGGGAATGAACCCATACTGGTAAAATGATACCAAAGGGATGATAACCTTACCTAACCTGGCTGCAAGTATTTTCGAATAGATCTTACTATCGGAGTTTATGAGTGATATGGGTCGATACGATGCTGGAGCCAGGTCAGGTTTCCCTTTTTTCTTAAACACCACTATAGTGGTATGTTGCCAAGAGCTAGGGACTTGACCCCTTTGGGCCAACTGAAAGATTTGTAACATTTCTTGACGCAGAGACTTCGAGAATACCCTATAAAATTCTAGGGGAATACAATCAGGGCCGGTGGCCTTGCTGAGAGCTAGGGAAGCTAAGGCAGTCTCGAGCTCTTCCCAAGTAATCGGGGAAGCTCGAATTTTGTTTTGTGCTTCTGTAACCTCCATCCTTTCAAGGTCCCTGAAAAATTCTTCCAGAGATTACTCCCCTGATGGAGGCATTCCCTCGGTATATAGATGTTCCTAGAACTTTTTAAATACATTTAGAACTTCTGTTGGAGAGTCTTGGATTTGGCCTGGATGGTCTCTAATTTTCCCAATTCGATTAGCCACCTCTCGTTGTCGAAGACGATTTGCCAAGACCCGCCCAGTATTCTCCCCTAATTCATATAGCTTGGACCTATTCTGTGCATATTTGGCTGCCACCTCAGTTCCAAAATGATGATGTATTTTAGATTTAATGATCGCAATTGCCTGCTGACAATCCTCGATATTATGCCCCATAGTTACTTTCTCCATCAGTCCTAGCTAAGTGATTTTTAACTGTTCAAACCAATTCCCGATCTCCTTCTGCAGGGCTTTCTGCCGGGCAATGGAGAAGCTCAGGGTCTCCCCGAAGCCCTGCTTTAAAAGCATCCCAGACCATAATTCCCGGAGCTGACCCCCTATTCATTAAAAAAAATTCTGAAATCCACTTAGCCATATGCTCACCGTATAGCTGATCACCCAACAATTTTCTTTCAAAGGTCCAGGGCCTTAACATTCTAGTGACTCCAGTTAACGGGAATTCGACTATAAGAGAATTATGGTCTAAGATAAACCTTGGAAAGCTTTCTATTTTGACACTTTCAGCCAATTGTTCGGTGAGAAAAAAATAGTCCAACCGGACTAATTTGTTATGAGGGGCTGAGTAGAAAGTAAATCCTGGATCCTCTGGTTTATGTTTATGCCAGTAGTCTACCAGTTCCTACCAGTCCCTGTTCCCTTACCAACCCTCGCAGGGCCTTAAAAACCCTGACCTTCCTTCCCTGGTAGGAAATATCGGCACTAAGATTAAGACTGCTATCCAGATGTATGTTAAAATCCCCGCATAAGATCAGGGGATGCGGCCAAAGGGCAAGTTCAATACTCAAGAGGTCCAGCATATCAGGATCGTCTAAATTAGGCCCATAGATAGAACAGATCATTATAGGGGCATTATTAGTTAAAAATCTAAATTCCACTATAGCCCAACGCCCCAACGTATCTTCCTTGACTCGGTTACGGACCCCCAGACCATGTCTTGCCAGGATTACTACCCCTCTAGTTGTCATGCTCTGCCGGGTACATGCTAACACATCAAAGCCTAATTCCCTCAGCCACCAGCACTTGTTCCAGGGTATGTGGGTCTCCTGTAGACAGGCTAAGTCAATCTGCATATAACGAAGATTCTTAGCCAGGATGCCCTTTTTTTTTTATCGTTGAGGCCACAAATATTTAGTGAGCATATCTGAATTTTACCCCCATCTTCATATACAAAATTCTCCATACCAAATCTCTCCAAACAACACATTTGATTATACTCCCACATAAAACACAAAATCTTCTTCTTTACAAATACACAAACATCATGACATATAAGAATAAACCAAATCACCGACTGCTTACACCCCCTCCCCCTTAGCCAAACACCACCCGCCCCCTCCTCCTCCCCCTACCCCCTTGCCCCCCACACCCTTCACTAACTGCTAGACCTACCAGGTCTGGTGATGGAGCGGGAGCCCTCCCATGTCGCCGCCCCAAAAAAGGTTCTTCTTTATATGTTTTTATATATATTATTTTTTTTTGTATTTTTACTTTTAAAACCCTTTTTATCCCCCAATTTCTCTGCCTCCTCTTTTCCCTTTTTTTTTAATTACCTATCCTCCATTCCCCCTCCACTCCTCTACCCCCCCTCTAAAAACCACCAAAAATAGAGCCAGAAAAAAATAATAGAGAGAGAGAACAAGGGAGTGAAAAGGTATAGGTATAGGGGAGAAGTTACTCGAAAGATATAACAGAAGGGCAATCCAACCTCAAATCCCCCCCTGACATTCATGAGGTTCACTTCAAAGATTGTAGGAATTCTTTAGCTAGGATCTCAGATTTGAAAAAGTGTAAGGTCTCTCTCCAAATTACTTTAAGTTTAGCAGGATTCTGTAAGAACACCTGAGCGCCCTTATTCTGGAAAGGTTGTATCATCTGACGCAATCGCCAGCGGCACTCTACTGTTGAGTGGCAATAATCAGGCCTAACAAAAAACGTTTGTCTATAAAATGATCATTGTCGGTCTGAGCGGGCTAAATCATAGATTGCTTGACGGAGGAGAACATTCCCTACATAGATCAGAAACACCCCAGGTTTATTTCCTGCTGACACCAAAGATTTCTTCAGGTTGAATGGGAACCTATGGGCACGCTGGATTTCTTGAGCCCAGTCCCAGTTCCCCAACTCAGGAAGTGCCCCTTTCAGAAGCTCGACAATAAATTTTACTGTGTCTCCCCCCTCCACACCCTCTGGGGTGCCCAGGACCCGAAAGTTATTACGCCTCATATGATTCTCAAAGTCCTCGAGCTTCCATCAGGTATCCGACATCTGATTTTCTAGAGACGCTGTCAATTCTTTGTGAGTTGAGGCTTCATTCTCCAACACGTTCACTTTGTTCTCCACCTCGTCCATCCTTCCCATGAACTCCGAGCAGGATTTAGAAATCTTGTGGATGGCCCCCTGCATCTTCCTACAAGCTGTCTGTACTCTCCTGCTTTCAATCTGTGGGCCATGATGCTTTGGTATATAGACTTGAGAGAGACCACAGAGACCTGCTCAGCTTCGTCAGCCTTAGCTCCATCTTTCCCAATGTTGCCTTCTAGAAGTGGAGAAATAGAATAATCTCAGAGTAAACCCTGATCTTTCTTGTCCTTTTTTCCACCTCTGGTGCGAGGTTTCCCGCCCTTCTTAACTGTAGCAGTGTCATCCGGAGTTCCGTCTTGGCAGTCATTTAAGTCTGAATTACTAGAGTCAGATACATGATCCTGAGTATCTGAATCTGACCAGTCCGATATATCTGAAAGGGAGAAGAATTTATCTCCTCTTTCTGTCTCCAGCCCCCGATTAACGCCACTTCCTCCTCCTAGCCCCTCCATCCTAACAGAAGACCCGGGGTTTTGAGATAGCTCCTCTCCGCCTGCCCTGATTAATTCGCCTTCATTCTGTATGGGGAGCGACCCCTCCTCACCCCCCAGTCCTTCTGGAGTCTGAGCCCCCCCTTCTCCAAGTGTTTTGAGAGGAACTAAAGATTGGCTCACCTCAGGCTGTGTAGGTGTCGGCTGTGAGCTTGCCTCCGTTGGCAAGTTTTCTGCCCGTGGTAGACTACTGACTTCTTTATTCTGAGATTGTTGGCCCAGGCAAAACGGAGACGGCAGGTCTGACTGGTCTGGCATCGGTGAGAGTTTACTACAAGGAGTCCTCCCTGGCTCCTTCGTGGTGTTGCAGGTTTTTTAAAAACCTTGCCAGGTGCCTTCTGTTTCCAGCACTACAGGAGCGTTAGCTGGGCACCCAGAGCCCGCCTTTACTGAGGTTTTTTTGGGAAACGCCCCTGGCTCCATGCGGGGATTCTGCACCTTGACAGCCTTCACAGGGGGCATTTTGGAAATCCAAGCCGGGAGGAAGCCGTTGCCGTTGTTCGCCGTAACACGGTCGAGGAAAAGAGCAACCCGCCAAGCAGAGCGGGACCACACACGTCGAGCCTGTGCCGCCAAAAATAGAACTGCCTCGGAGATCCTTTCGTAACGGAGCGTCTGGCCGGCAGCAATACTCGCCTTTCCCCGTAGCATGCTGTGCCGAGAAGAGAACTGGAAAAGACGGATAGCGGAGCGGCGGAGCGTGAGGGCTTTCAAACGGCCGCAATCAAATAGCCGCCATCTTGCTGTACCACATACCATTTGTATTGAAAATGGAACAGGGCATCAGCCTCTTGGTCCCTTGTTCTCTATAGGGCAGGTTACAATAATGTCAATTATGCATGTACATTAAAACAGCAGATAGAGGATGTTTTAAAGATTACAAAATCAAATAGATAGACTTTGCCTCAACTTTAACAAATTAGATAATATTACCTCTTTGTTCCTCATCCTCAGTCCAGACTTGTAAATTAAGTGGTGTCTTCACAACATTTTTTTATTATTCAGTTTTTTCATTTGTGGCCATTGTTGTTTTTTTTCTTTTATTAGAAAGTGTGGCAGTCTATGCTTGCTGTGCTTGTTATACTCTGGTTATCCTAGTTGTGCAAAAACTAGGAGGAGGAAAGCTAACACATGGGGAAATGAAGCTTACCAATACGTATTTGAGTATTACCAGAGCCTTAAAAGTAACTCAGCTGGTTCCAAGTAGAGCAGAGGATCACAATCAAGATGTTATGTATGTTTTTTCTAAGCTCTCAGTGGTTTGAGCTCAGACTACCTTGTCATTACACCTCCTAGCCAACCCCCAGATCTAGAAAGGCAAATTTGATTTCACAGCTTAGATGCAACCTCAAACAATGAGGGGTATTCTGAAAAATACTATGTAAAAAATATTGTGATTCACACATATTGTGTCAAAAATACTGTGATGTCAAAAATATTGTGGGACAGAATATAGACGGTAAGAATACTGAGTTTTTAGTTATTTAATATAATTGTTTTTTAAAACTTAGATGTGTATAATGTTTTAATTATTGTACTTGTATAAAACATCTTTTTGTATTAGTTTGATATATATTAGTTCTTTTTGTATTATAAGTTTTAGCTTTATAGTTGTGTTTATTCTGTTTAAGTATAGTTGGTAATTTATTATGTGCAATCTAATTTTTGTAATTAATTGAAAAATTGTTCATTTAGTAAGCACGTAGATGAGACTGTAGAGGACTAAGGTTGGAAGTTTCTTAAAATGTAATTTTTTTGCTTATCATTAAGTTTTTCAATGTAATGTAATTTGTCGATTGATAATGTAAAATAATTAATGTATTAATTGTTATTTAAATATTTATTGATTTTTAAATTATTTTGTATTCAGCGTATTTAATTATTAAACTGTCTTAAGGAATTTTATATTAATATATTTATTTTTATTTTATATTGTAATAATTGTAATCATTTGTCATTGTTTGGTTTTCAGTGTAGGGGAAAAGGGAGTGTTTTAACGTAAAATAATTCTAAGAATTGTTTTAAATTGTACTTTTTATTTGTAGTATATAATTTGTAATTTCAAAAATTTAATTGTATTTGTTTCATCTTTAAATAATAAATGTATTCTTTTACATATAGTGGAAATAGTCAATCTTACCCCTTCAAAGTCCACCACTATCCTTACAGTTGGCTAGATTGAAGTGGGAATTGTAAATATAACCCCTCCATTCCAATATTTTCCCTACTTTTGCTTATGTTGGAGTGGGAATAGTAAATGTGATCCCTCCAAAGTACATCACTTTACCTACTTTTGCTTATGCTTGAGTGGGAATAGTAAATCTGACCCCTCCAATGTCCAACACTTTCCCTACTTTTGCTTAGATTGTAGTGGGGATACTAAGGGCCTGATTTAAATCTTGGCAGACAGGTTACTCCATCACAACGGTGTCCCATCCGCTGAAATCTAAAAGCTATTGCATCCTATGGGTGTTAGATATCAGCGGACGGATACCCGTCACCGTTGTGACAGAGTAACCCGTCCGCCGAGTTTTAAATCAGGCCCTAAATCTAACCCTCCGTCCATCATCTATTTGTGCTTGCTTTGTTTGCCCTAAATTGGCAGGATATGCCCAGACGTGGGTCCCTTGCTCACTTTGCCACAGGATTCAAGCTAGCCTGGCTGATGAGGGGTGTTCCCCCGAAACCGGTCCCAGGATGCTTGTTTCTGGTCCAGGGAAAACCTGGCTTGGCAGTTCGGGCTGAACTGTTCCCATGAGGAACAGGGTCAAGACTGATTTGCATATGGCTGGGTCTGAACTGGGGAAGCGAAGTGAGCTAAAGAACGGTGATGGTTCAACCCAGATCTAATAGTGACTGGGGGTGAGTGTTTGAAAGGTTTCAGCACTCTCTTCATAATCTCCTTGTGTTTGCCTAAATCTAACCCTTTCAATGTCCAGCACTTTCCCTGTTGCTCTGGTTGGAGTAGAAGTAATGAATTTACCTCTCAAAGACTAATTCTTTTTGTATTTGATTTTTTTAAAGTTGTTTTAATTTATATTTTTGTTTTAGTTAAATGTAACTTGTTTTTATTATTTTTTATTATTTTGTTATAATATGTAATATATAGTGTTAGATATTATAATTACATATAGTATTATTCTGTATTTTTGTTTAAACAATATTTTTTAAAACAATATTATTTCATGTTTGTAAGCTGTGCATTTAGATTATATATGTACTATAATTAAAAGTAAATGTTTGTAAAAATGTATTATTCATTTTTAAGTTAATATGTATTCCAAAGTTAAAGTAGCATATAATAGTTAACATTTATATACTTACCATGTTTTGACAATATTGCGATCGCCTGTATTTTTGTTGTCAATATTTTTGTCTTTATGCATATATAGGTATATAAATTCTATATTTGTGCTCTCGATATTTTTGAGCCATATTTTTGTCGCTATTTTGTCGGAAATATTTTATCAGGCAAACAAATGTGGTGGAAACAATCAGGGGACAGGGATCACAGCCCTGAAGCAATCCTAATCCTCATCTGAGGAACCAAGCAAGACGACCAGCCTTCAAAATATATCTGAAGACCAGCCTTTTAAAAGATGTGTTCAACTGTCTTTCAGTGGATTATGGGATCACCTACCTGTAAAAACAGTCACTTTAGTATACTCCAGATCATGGTTCATCATCACCAGGATTAGCCCCAACCATATTCCCTGTACACTCCCCCTGAGATGACATATGAATATTGACCCTTTCAAATAGCATATATTTAAGTCTAGATTGAGGATGAGCATGGGCTCTTCTACACCTGGGTCAAACATTTCTTAAATTAAATGTTTATTGCTCTTTACAGTGTTTTTTCTGTAAAAGAAATGTTCTCTGGAAAAATAAACTTTAGAGAAATCACAATAGTCAGAATGTATACAATTTGTGAATGGTACTATCGACAGTAAATCTTCAGAACTTTTGCACTTACTAAACAGGTGAAAGGGCAGAGGGATGGGGGCCGGCATCCTTAAGTTGATGCCATGGTGCTTCAGTTGTAAGTGTAACTTTAAACCTCAGGTAACATATTAAATTGATATGATAAAGAAAAAGTTGAAAAACAGCAAATGATTAAAATGATCATAATTAGTCACCCACAAAGGCCAAAGCAAATAATACAAATATTAATATTCACTGCATACCACAAATGGAATTCCCTCCTGACCATTAAACAATAGGTGTTAATATAATCCAAAATGGTGCCAGGATTGCTCACAGGGTTACGTGCTCCCAGCTGCTATATACAGTGATTTGTAGATCATGATTTTGAAACCTTGAAACACCAACTCTGCCCTAATACTTCTGAGGCTGGAAAATTTGACAATGCTCTCCCTGGTGAAGTTCTCGTTTTAATGTTAAGTAAGATGCCTATCACAATGGATGGTGGGGGGTTGGAAGCAGCGCCTGGCCTGGCATTGCCACCCAAGCTTGCTGCTCTTGCCTCCCCTCCTCCTTGCCATCCATTGTCCAAGTCTATGACCCTGCTCCTTCATTACAGCCCTGTGTGGCTGTTGTTCTGCCACTGGCCTTCCCGCCTTCTCTAAACAGTTAGTTTGCTGCCCCATCCACTTTCTCCCTATCCTCTGTTGTCTGAATCCATGCACTAGCCTCCTTCCTCCTGCCATGCATGGTCTGATGTGCTGGCACTGCCCTCCATTTAGCATGATGTCCCAGTCCACTCCTCCTGCCCTCCATTGCCTCAATTCTATGCCCCATCATTGACCTCCTGCTTAGCCTCTGTGCTTAACTTGCTACCCCTACTCTCCTCCCCCCTGCCCTCCGATGTCTGTGTGCATGCTCCTGCTCCATCCTTGTTTCCCACCATGTTCCATGGACCTGCCTCTCCTATCTACTCTGAGTGTTCTTTTGAGCTGCCGCTCCCCTCCCACCTGCCTAGCATTGTCAGATGCATGTAACCTGTCCCTGCCACCTCCACCCTGCCTGTCCACGTTCCATGCCCCTATCCCCTTCCTCCTGTCCTCCATGGTCCATTTTACTGCCGCACCCTTCTGCCCTCCCTGGTCTGTTGTGCTGCAACTGTTCCTCCTGCCTGCCCAGCGTGGTCTGTTGTGAGGCCCCTTCCCCTGAACTCTCTTGTCTGTGCCCAGCTCCTACCCCTCCCTTCTATTCTCCATGGTCCTTTGTGGATGCCCCTGCCCCCTCCTTCTTGCCCATCATGGCCATTGTGCTGCCACTAACCCTCCTGCTTGCCATGCATGGTCTTTTGTGCTGCCACAGCCCCTCCCACCTTCCCTGTGTGGTCAGCTAGCTGCCCCTGACCCCCTCCCCCTTCCCTCCATGGTCTGTGTGTATGCCCTTATAGTCTCACTCTTGCCCTCCATGGTGTGTTGTGCTTCTAGTGCCCATCCTGCCTGACCTCCATGTTCAGATTGCTGCTCCTGCCCTGCCCCCTTGCCCCCTGCCCTCTGTTTTCCATGTGCAGACCCCTATTCCCTCCCTCCTGGCTTGTCTGTTCCATTGTAATGCCCCTGATCCCTCCCTCCTGCCCTTAATGGTCCGTTATGCTACAGCTTTCTCTCCTGTCTGTCCATTATGGTCAGCTTGCTGCCATTGCCTCTTTCCCCTCTGTTCTCTGTTGCCCATGTGCATGGTCCTGTCCCCTCCCTATTGCTTTTCATGGATTGTTGTGCTGCACTGCCGTCCTGCATGCCCTGTGTGGTTTATTGTGCTGCTGCAAACCCTGATGCCTGCCCTGTAAGGTCAGTTTGGTGCACCTGTCCATGTCCCTCCTGTCCTCTGTTATCCAAGTCCATGTCCCTACCCCGATTCCTCCTGGCTTCCATGATCCAATGTACCATACTTGCTAACATTTTGAACTTGGTAAGAGGGAGATTTTGGAAATAAAACTGGGGAATTGATTTTCCCCATTGACTTACATTGAAAAAGAGGAGATTGTAGACAGGAGACAACTATAATAAAGCCCATTTGGGCTTAAAAACATTTGGCGTTTCCTGGCTGAATCGGGTCTGTTGGCATGTATGGTTGTACTACCACTGCCTCTTCCCTCTGCCCACAATGGTCTATTATATTGCCTCCATAGTCTGTTGTGCTGCCACTGCCCTTCCTGCCTGCCCAGTGTGGTAAAATTGTTGCCTCTGCACCCTCAATTTTCCGAGTATGTGCCCCTGACCTCTGCCTCCCAACAGTATCCTAATGCACAACTAGACTGCTAACATTCTATATTTATTACAAAAGTGTGGCACGCCTGACGTCATCTTGATGTAATCAAAACTGTAATACCTAAAGCATTTCATTTAGAAATTATAGAAATAAGAGGGTCTTATTTGCATCGAAATTATGGTTAGTGCTCTAAAAAACTCAAATGAGGACATATTTTCTGAGTTTTCAAATAGCGACAAAGCACTTTTAAATTATTTGTTATCTTTATGTTTTTTTATCCAGTTGACCACTTGATTAAATGTTGCACTTAGGGGAGAGGATGTGGTGTTACTTCCAGAGCTGCAGACTTTGCAACTAGGGAACCAGGTTGGAGTTTCTGCTTCAGCTCGACATTCTGTGATTCTGGTCAAGTCACTTAATCTCCCTATGCCTACAACCAAAATGAATTTGTCCTTGTGTGATGTAACCAATGCTCATGTAAAGCACTCCAATACCTGACCAGTCTGCACTATATAAAACTTCAAAAAAACAAAAATAAAAAGTGTTTTCCACACTTCTGTCATTGGGCTATACCTGGGCTACATCTGGGTGATATTTGTGCTACATTTGGGCTTCTTTTTCTCTGGTGGCCATCTTGGGAGACTTCAATTCAATCCAATAAACTTTATTCGATCTGATTTAGAAACATAGATCATAATGTACATAAAAACAGTAAGTCCTCTTTCTTAATACAATACAATGAGAATTAATTAAAACTAGTAGGTAAAAACAGGTGTTACAAAGCCCGCTCAGAGCAACTTCAGTTTAACAGAATAGTAAAGTTCAATGCTTCGCAAGATCAATCTCAAGTACTTCGTGCAAAATATGCAATAAGGGGTCCAAGTAAGATGCAACACTCCAATACCTGACCAGTCTGCACTATAAAAAACTGCAAAAAAACAAAAAATAAAAAGTGTTTTTCACACTTCTGACATTGGGCTATACGTGGGCTACATCTGGGTGATATTTGTGCTACATGTGGGCTCTTTTTTCTCTGGTGGCCATCTTGGGAGACTTATTTGTTATGAAGTTTCCTAACTTCCTCATTTACTGCAGTCTCCTCAGTAGGAAATGCTTTCAGTTTTTTACTTTGATTCCGTCAAGAAGGCATTCAGATGTGTCACACATTTGCCATAAATTCAGAATGTTAGCACTCTAGTTGCTCATTAGATCACTGTAGTAAAGCTACTGCTCACCAGGGAGTTAACTGGAAGCCTGCTGCTGGTGATGTTTCAGTCTGCATGTCAGAACATTTGAATGAAATAGAAGAGGATTTGAGAAGTCACTCAAAATGTGCCCTAATTTTTCTTTCTGCAGCACTAATCATAATTTCTATGGCAAAATGAACCCTCTCATTTTGTTCTTTTTTAAATTAAATGTTTTAAGTGTTACCAGTTTATTCCAATCAAGATGGCTTCAGGTGTGCCATACTTTTGTCATAAGTAAGACTGTTAGCGCTCTAGTTGTGCTTTAGAACACTCTGGGAAGCTGCAGTAGAACACAAAGAAATAGACTGACAGTTGTAGTGATGAGGAGACAGGCAGAAGGTGAGACTCACTTTATTCAGAACCCACATCAGAATGCAGTTAACCAACGGCTCCCTCCCGCTCCCTCATCAATGTTCCAACCACGCACCGGGAGCCACGTGCACACACACAATAGGTGGGACTGAAGCGGGGAAGGGACAGAAGCAGAGGGTGTGCATTGACAGAGAAGGCATATTACATCTTCTCCCGTTTTTTAAGACGAACTAATAAGTTACACAGTTTTTAAATTCGGCAGAGGAAACACTCCTCTTACAGCTTTTCTTAAAGGTGAACTAGTACATTGCATAGTCTTTAAATCTTACAGGGGGAACAATTGTTCTCTTGTCCCGAACAGTACCAACAGGACTAGTTGCAAGCCCAGGAGGAGACACATTGCGGAGATTACCAACAGTTGCAGAATTGGTGCTAGCACCGCATAATTCACTTTCGCTAGCCATCGCTGAGGAAGCTAACACATCGTTCTGCAACTCATCATGCCTACTCACAGGCTCGGGGATCCTGCTACTAGCAACATTTGAACCATTCCACCACTGATCATTGTCGAGGAGGACAGCAGTACCCTTGGTTTTGACCATGTGCCTAGGCTCACTGTACTTGCTCATGTTTGTTCTTTTCCTAAGATACTTCACTCTCACAACATCACCTGCCTTCACAGACATCTCTTTCACCACATTTCTTGCATTGTAATTAATGCACATGCGCTTCTGGCGTTTGTCCACAGGGCTTTTCATCCTGCTCTCCTTTTCTTTGTAGTTCTAGTTCTCCCATTTTTTCCAAGCCAAAGACCAATGTGGCTGCAATTGTGTGATAGCCGCTCTACCCCTGATTATTTCAAAGGGGGTTCTACCAGTAGTGTTGTGTGGGGTGGTGCAGTATGACCACAATCTGGTACAGAGTGCTGCCTCGATGGGAACGTGGGATTTTAAAGCCATTTGGATAGTTTCTTTGATCAAGCGATTTGCCCGTTCTACCTAGCCATTGCTTTGTGGGTGGTATAAAGATGACCTCACATGTTCTATGACCGACTCAGAGGATTCAAACTGCACACCATTGTCGGTGACAAGCTGATGTGAGAAACCTTCTCTGCAAAACAATTCTTTGAAGAAGTTCACTACTACACGGGTGGTGGGTTGTGACACAAATTTGACCTCCACCCACTTGCTGAAGTAATCAATTATTACTATGGCATAGCGCATTTCTAAGCTCAAAGCATTCATTGGTCCAATAAAGTTGTTGCTGACTTTTATCCATGGACCCTCGGGTAGTTCCACGGAGGTCATGGGGCAACGGTGCGTCGTCATTGTCTTGTCTGCCTTAGCGCAAACTGAACAATGAGTGACAAATACATCAACGTCACAACCCATGGAGGGCCACCAGTATCTCTCCCTCAATCTCTGTTTGGTGCCTGTCATCCCCGCATGGGCTAATGCTACCAACCTACTCCTCATGGACATTGGTGCTATCAAAGTTTCACCACGCAGGATAATATCTTCGACAACACTGATGTCTTCCTTAATTTTCCAGTATGGTCTGAGTGCCTCGTCTAATACCCTTTCACGTGGTCAACCTTTAACCACATATTTCTTAATTCCATCAAACACAGTGTCATTCTTTAGCGCCTCTAACCATTCTGACTTAGTAATGGTACCATTGGATTCCTCACTTTCAAGCAAGCATGCAACAAGCATGTCATCTTCCTCATCACACTCAGTTTCATCCTCACAAGGGGCTCGTAATAAGTAATCTGCCGACACAGTCACTCTGCCTGGAATGTATTCCATCTTAACTTGATACTCCTGCAATTTACACGCCAACTTTGCAATTCTTGGTGAGTGTTGACTAGAACCTTTCCCTTCAAGTATGCTGACCAACGGCTTGTGATCAGTGCGGATGGTGAATTCTATGCCCAACAAAAAACTTTTAAACTTTGTAGCAGCCCAAACACAAGCCAACAATTCATGCTCAATTACTGATTACTTTATCTCTGGGCCCCTTAGCTTGCATGATGCGAATTGATTATTTTCTCCCCTTTTTCAGTCCTTTGGCTGAGCACTGCCCCCAGCCCGATCTGGCTGGCATCTGTGGTCACAGTACTTTGCAATTTTTCGTTGAATGACTGAAGTGATGGTGCTTGCTCAAGTTCTTTCTTTATGATCTTTATGCTCTGCTCGCATTTTTCGTCCCAAATTAATTCTGCATACCTCTTTATCAGTTTCTGAAGTGGTTCGACCTTGGCGGCGTAATGTTGTATGAACTTAGAGTGGAATTCACACATGCCTAAGAAGGATGCCAGTTCTTCCTTATTCGTTGGGTTTGGTGAACAGGAAATAGCAGATATCAAGGATGAACTCCATTTTCATCGATGAGGTGACCTAAGTACTCTACAGTTCCTTTGAGGAATTTGCATTTCTCCTTTTGCAAGGTGAGACCACTCTCCTGAATCCTTTGAAGGACTTTCCTAAGCACAGCTAGGTGTTCTTCTTCCGTCTTGCTGTAAATCAGTACATCATCTTGGAATGACCTAACACCTTCCATGCAGCTGAACAATTGATTCATAGTACACTGGAATACAGCAGATGCTGAACATAGCCCGAAGGGTATCTGCAAAATTGATATGCACCTTCAGGGGTGATGAACGCAGTATATTTTTTTGATTCCTCATGTAGTATTTGATGGTACACTGCGCTGAAGTCTAATGTAGTAAAGATCTTTGCTTGACCCAACGTCATCACCATCTCGTTTATCAGAGGTAGGGGTTGGCAATCTGCCAACACATGGCGGTTTAGTTTACGAAGGTCTATGCATAAGCGGATCGTTCCATTCCTTTTCTTCGCAATAACCACAGGCGATAGCCATTCAGAAGCATTGATTGGTTCGATTATGCCATCCTTGCACCAATTCTCTAGAATTGATCCATCAAATCTGAAAGGTATATACCTATACTGCCAAAGTATATGCAGAATAAGTGCATGCCATTATGTATTCGACCGCAACATTAGAGGTATCTTATACTTATGCAGAATATTGCGTCTTTTTCAGCAATCCTTTGTTTACCGATAAAAGATCAAGATTCACTGGAAAGGTCACTTTCCTAATTACAGGTAAACCTTAAAAATGACGAATACATGGGCTGTTTATATATCTCAAATTTGGCAATATGTCGATTCGTTTTTTACCTTATCTTATCTTTCATGTGTCCCATATCTCCTGCTCTTAGGACAAGAGTTTTTCAATTTGCTTTAGCCCACGTTGCACGGTTTCATCGACATACCGGGACCTCTACCCTGTTGCTGCTAGTAGGAATCCTCCAACTATCATTTTGTTCACAATCATACAGGTGTGCAAGATGATTGAGATTCTGAGTGGACTCTATCTATGTATGACTATAATTTATTTTTTAAATAATAGAGACTAACTGATACATCAATATGGAACAGATTTATTAACTTTCTTAAAGCATGTTGCGCACAAGATCCTTACCTGTTTCCACCTTGGGAGAAAACACACACTTGTTGCATGCTTATCTTGCACTATCTGTTGGGTTCTGGGACTATTAATAACATTTCTTAAACACTTATAGTGAAACACGGCGTTTCTTTTAAGACACTTTTGTGACATATCATTTTTCTTGTCTTTGTTTAATTAGTGTAAGTAGCGGGCATCCACTTTCAACATTTAATATTGTGATTATGTATTTCATTCAGTGAAAACATTTTGGGACGGAACCCTGATGAAGGCAATGCCAAAACGCGCATAGCACAACAACATATCGCCAGTTCCTGTTCATTGTGTTCATCTGTCATTACACTGGTATATTGTGATCATGAATGCCATTACTGAATTGTCTTTTTAGATTAACTAGGCCCTTATGACCTTAATGCAGTGTATCATGGCATTATTAATTGGATAAACACTACACTGAATGATTGAAATCCTGCTTTGTTTTTTTTTTAAATGGAATATAAATATAAAATATAAATAGATCAATTTGATTGACAAATATGTGAAATGAAATACTTGAATATTTTCTCTCTTGATATACAACTTAATTATATAAAAAAAAATATATATATTTTGAATATACATTTTGAGACTTATTGTTAATGTTTTAATTGAATTGAAAGTGTCATGCCCGCATAAGTTGTTATTCACCTTGCCCAGGTGTCTCTTTACTTGTTATTGTTTATTCCCTGTCAGGGCACATTTATCCTGCATACAGGGGCCCCGGCTCTTTCCCAAAAACGTAACTTCAGTGCGGGCAGATAATGGTATGTTCCTGACCCTTTGTTTAGCTGGGTATGCGTTACTCTTTAGAATAATCTCGTGTTCGAAGTCCTTTAAGCATCCCAATTGCTCGCTGAACACCCCCTTAAATTCCTTGAGAATGGTTTCCAAGTCGTCCTCTTGAATGCTGAATGCATATGGTGGTTGACATGGGTTGATCATCATTTTCAGTTTTTGTTGTTCCGACCAACCAAGAATGTTCACATTATAATCTACTACGAAGATTCTTGTGAAGGTGTTTTTCTTTTTGAATGACAAGTCTGCCTTAAATACCCCTTCCAATTTTATCTTGTGTCCACCATAACACCTGGAACAATTCTGCTGGATTCCAACGGTGTTTTGCACTTTAAACCATTCTAGGTGCCCTTTGACAAGATTGTAATTCTTGATTCAGTGTCCACCGACATCTCAACGTTTTCTCCGTTCACGCTGACACTGCACCTGGGTTGGTTTTGCACATCTTCTCTGTTGATGATGGCAACAAGCAATACCAAGTTCTCCAATAGTTCACTCTTGTCAGAGTCTTCCTCTGATTTGGATTTATTCACTGTGTAAATCTTCTTCGAAAGCGAAGTTCTGCAAATCTTAAAGAAATGTCCCATTTTACTGCATCCCTTGCAGACCTTGCCCCATGCAGGACACTCTATGTTTGATGCCACATGTGCACTGGACCCACAATGATAACAGCTAGACTTGCCGCTGTATGTGCTGGAGGTCTTCCTTGTGTAATTCTTACGTGGTCAATTGGATGCAGATTCTTCATCTTTACTAAATTGACACTCACTTGCTGGGCGTCAGGTTTGCGCAGCAACTTCACTCCTTTAGCTGATCTTTCCATGCTCTTGATGGTGGAAATTACCTTTTCCAGGTTCGGGTTCCTATGACAAAACAGCTTCTCTTGAGCCTTTACAAAAGTGGTGCGCATCACCATCTGATCGCGTATCATCTCGTCTATGTCTCTGGATGCACATGTTGTGGCCAACATCCTTAGTGTAGCAACGTAAGATTCAATTGCCTCACCCGGTGCTTGGTACCTGTAGTAGAAGTTGCATCTTTCCATTATCACACTCATAGTGGTATCAAAGTAATTCTTCAGTCTCATTTTTGCTTCAACGAACACATTCCACTCTTCATCCTCCTCCTCTTTTTCAATGGGAGTTATGTGATCAAAAACCTCCTTCCACCCCCAAACAGTTGTACATCATGGCTTGTTTCCTGGCTGGATGGTATTCAGTCCCATCAATTGCCTCCAGATGTTTTTCAAAACATTTAACCCACTGTGTCCAACTTTCGTTAGGTGGCCCAGGGACTTCCTAAAAGGTGCTGGGCAAAGCCACTGCATTCATTATAACAGCCATGCTGACGCAGTTCCACCGGTTTTAATGTGGATTGAGCCAAAATGTCTCTATTCACGATACAGAGTTATTGGAGAGGCTTTGGCTCCCTCTGGTGTCTGTTAAAGGTAACACCCTGGTGGACAACAGCAAAATAGCTTGTTCACTCACCCTTCGTTGCAGCTCCTCCCAGGGGCTGGCTGAGAGAGGGAGAGGCGAATAAGATGAGGCAGGAGAGTGTACATCAGGCGTGGGTGTGAAGCAGTTGATGATAGGAAGGAGTCGGATGACACCCCTTCCATCACGTAACATCGAGGTGCTGATCCGGAGGAGGACCGGGAAGCAACAGCCTTCAACACACTGCCGTGCTGTAAAGGTCGAATAATTCAAAGGCAGGGAGCCTTCGTATCCCATAATTGTCGCCAAAAAGAAGGTCTTTGTAGTGACGAGGAGACAGGCAGAAGGTGCGACTCACTTTATTCAGAACCCACATCAGAAAGCCGTTAACCAATGACTCCCTCCCGCTCCCTCATCAACATTTGAACCGCGCACCGGGAGCCACGCGCACACACACAATAGGTGGGACGGAAGCGGGGAAAGGACAGAAGCGGAGGGTGCTACGCAAGATAATGGGACCCCCTCTAAACAAAAATATTTTAAGGTCAGGGAGAAGAGGGGAAAACAACAATACACTCTAAGAACGCTCCCTCATGACCTATATTTCTTTTATCTAACTGAAAATAAATTCAACAAGGGCTGAAGTAAAGCTAAACAACAACAAAATACAAAAACATAATCATATTTATAAATATTCACATTGTTTATTAATTTTCTTTGTTTTATCAAAAATATTTTTGTACTTACTTTTACATATTTTTACATATAAAATCACTATTGTAAACATCTACAAACAGTGTTGCATATTGGTAACAAGATATTTTCATCTATAAACATCTTTGCATCATAAACCCCGAGTGAAAAAACAAAATAAAACATTCATACACACTAACTCACATACATCCCTCATCAAAAACAATCACACCACATTCATTAATGCATATATCTGGGAAGTGGGAGACAGAAAGTAGTTTTAATCTCCACGACCAATTAAGGCAACTGCATATAGCAGGATCTGAACAGCATTGGTCGACGCGCGTTTCGGTGGCTTGACGAATGGATAACACCACCTTCCTCAGGACCTTAGCCAGATATCAGACCAATATGAATACACCCAGGGGATACCTGAAAAGGTATAATTACAATAAGTTCGCAGCCCATAATAAAAACAAAATTTATACCAATTGGACCTTCAAGCACAGAATAAACTTTTCAAGTGCAATAGATTGTAACCAAAACATAGTGCACATGCCTACAAAGTGCGAAACACCGAAGATTGTGTTCCATATACCATCAAGATTTAGCCACATAATCCTGCCCCTACTTACTAAGGGAGGGTTTTTTAAAAACAATACACAAATAATATATTGAAAAGGTGTTGTTATACCACCACCACAGTTTGCCATAGTAGGCAATTTGGAAAAAGAAAAAAAATTATAGAAAAACAGAATAAAACAACACTAATTGTAAAGTATAGTGATTACCCCATATTGCAAGGTAAATAAGATTTGTGAGGGATTGCAGTTCCTCTAAAGTACTTACTGCTAATAATACTCCACAAGAGACTGTGTTTTTTGCTTTAGCAACTATTTTTCTAAGTAGTTTTGCCGCACTCTGTCAGGATAGATAAAGCAATGCGTGTCATGAGTACTAATGTCCAGATTGCATCTACTAGTATGGAATATGCTGAAAGTCATTGACACCTTACCTAAATGTATCCTATGCACTGTGCATTAAGTGGGCAATGTATACAAGTGTATTGTCAGCAAAATAATAATTCCTATGAAAGGAGAGAGAAAAAAAAAATGTTGTAAAAGTTATCGAGCCATAGTCAACAATTGTTGATTACTATTATGCTGGACTCATAGAATTCGACGTACCTTCTAGGGTCAGTTCTTTGAGACTTATGCATCATGCTGTATTATACGGCACCAAATCATTATGGCGACGTCTCAATATTAGTTTGTATTAGGTTGTGTCGGTCTAAGTCCAACAATACTACAAAAAGAATAACACAGTACGATGTTTTAGGTCGTAAGCCTGATATAAAAAATATATATTGTACTTTGGTATAATCACGTTACTGGCACATAAAAAGCATAAATGTATGCCAGTTATTAATAAATTAATAAATAGAAACCTTTAATAAATGGCTCACATTAAACTTCCTTCACTGGATTAACTGCTGACTTCCAATTCCAACACAAATACTTATGCTTATACTTCTCTCGTGTTATTACCCTCACTATACCCCGAATTGAAAAAATGCCTAAAAGGAACACATAAAAAATCTATTAACCAGAACAAGTCAGTTTGAAAAGGACAATTGCTAAAAGCTGTCTTAAACAAAACCGCTATCTGGCTCACTGCAGCATAACAATATTAATTGACCACTAAAGCCATCCGCTCGAAAAAATCAAACGATGCATAAGAACCCATTTTCCTACAACAAAAGCTACAAATAGCTGCAATGAGTCTTACCTTCTTTTTGCAGCATATAGTCCTGACGGGCTCGACAAAGGGACGGCCGGACGAAGAATCGGGAAGAATTACTGCCGGTCGATGTCACAACAGTTATATACAATACAAAATACAAAAACGCGTGCAAACTAGTCGCGCTCACGTGATGTACAGTCAGAAACTAAGGAAGGACTAGTACATAAATGTAGGTCGCGCCATCTTGGACTGGTTAAAGTGCGTTCAGACTCAATGAGGAAATGTTATCAATATTTACAATTGACAAAATAGCCCAATATATACGGCCACAAAAAGTGTGCTGCTATTTACTAGCTCCTAATTTCTCATGGACACGGACCATATATATTAATAAAGCCAACAATTGCAGATCACGCCATTTTAGACTAGTAATTACACTTAAAGATTCACTGATAAAATCCTAACAGTGTCTTCAAGTAATAACACTATCAAAAATGTATTAACATAGTATCGCACTGCTATATGAACTCCTTACGCTAATTGTACCTAAAGATAGGTCCTGTATATCCCACAATAGTTATAGCTGTAATGTAGTATAACACTATAACCTTATATGTGTCTGCATTTATTGGGACTAGTCACGTAAAGCAATTACTAGTCATTGATTGCAAAAATATATCTCCTAGTCATTAAAAAAGTAGAAGTAACATAACTGTAAAAAACTAAGTATTCAGAAGATAAACATCCACGTTATCATGAAAGGGACCTCCTGCATGTACCTCAAATTACTGCAATAAATAAGGGCTACCTACAAAGACAAGGCTCAGTAACACAATATATCTGATGTCATATCCATGATCCCAAATAGGAATCGCAGCGAAGAATGTTAGAAGATACAAAAAATAGAATCACTTCAGAAAACATATCTGTAGTCGGCAAAGATCTGCAAGAGACATTACCAAGGTCTAGTTACATTCCACTGAATATCCTCATTGAGTCCGTGTTTTACGCTATCCAAAGTGAAAATCCAAAAGGTTTCTCTTCTTTTGCGAGTAATGTCAATAGGTGTACCAGCTTGGCTTTTAATCTTTTCCAGAATACACCACACAATGTCCTTCTCTGAATGGTTCTTATCCAAACAATGTTGGACAAGCGGAGCTGTAGTCTTGCTAGTATGAATATCTGATTTATGTTCGCTATACCTTGTGCGGAATTTGCGTGATGTCTCCCCAATATATGCTAGCTTGCAAGGACATAACAGCATATATACAATATTTTGACTCCTACAATTAGTAAGGTCTCTTAGTTTTATATTGTAACCTTGATACACAAGAGATTCTGTGACAATAGCAGAGTCACAGGCGTGGCATGACCCACATTTTTGGTTGCCTAGAATGACTGGTAGGCCAGTGATGGTAGTCTGTCGTGAATTATTCTGCAGAGGGGGTCTGGTATGTACCAGAATATCACGCAAATTGCGGTTCCTCCGGTAGACCACCAGAGGCAGTTCTAACTGAGTCTCATTTTCATTAGTATTCAGAATTTTCCAATTCCTTTGAATGATGTTTTTGATTTTATAATTAAGTGGGGAATGATTAATGACACATGCCACTTGATTTTGAGAAGTGCGATGTGTTCCCTGTAGAAGGGCATCACGGTTATAATATTTAGCCCTTTTGTAGGCATGTCTGACTAGCCTATGAGGATAACCCCTGGCTAGCAGTCGTGTCTTTAAAGCATCTCCATGTTTGTGAAAATCAATTATGTTGGTGCAATTGCGCCTTACCCGCAAAAACTCCCCAAAGGGGATAGAATCTTTCTGACAAGACGGGTGAAAGCTGTGATAGTGCAATATAGTATTTTTCGCCATTGGTTTCCTGAATAAACTAACTTCAAGTATTTCATTTGATCCAGTGATCATGATATCCAAAAATTCCACATTAGTGGGACTAAATTTGGCAGTGAAGTTCAGATTGCTATCACTAGCATTGAGCCACAGTATATACTCATGCAGTGTATCACTGTCTCCTTTCCATATGAAAAAAATGTCGTCAATGAACCGTCTCCACGTCCCGACATTGTCAAAAAATGGAGCCGCCTCATTGAAGACATTTTTAATCTCCCACTCACCCATATAGGTGTTCGCTATGCTAGGAGCACACGAAGCCCCCATACTAGTGCCCTTTATTTGTTGATGTATAGATCCATTGAAGTCAAAAAAATTATTCATCAGGACTATCTCAAGGCATTCGAGTATAAAGCCATCAGGTTTGTCTCCTGGCGATCTCTGCAGGGTGATGCCACTGCCTGTAATGCCTGACATTGAGGGATGTTAGTATATAACGCCTCAATGTCAAGCGTTACCAGTATTTCTGTGATGGGATTATATGGCATACCTTGTTTTTATTATGGGCTGCAAACTTATTGTAATTATACCTTTTCAGGTATCCCCTGGGTGTATTCATATTGGTCTGATATCTGGATAAGGTCCTGAGGAAGGTGGTGTTATCCATTTGTCAAGCCACCGAAACGCGCGTCGACCAATGCTGTTCAGATCCTGCTATATGCAGTTGTCTTAATTGGTCGTGGAGATTAAAACTACTTTCTGTCTCCCACTTCCCAGATATATGCATTAATGAATGTGGTGTGATTGTTTTTGATGAGGGATGTATGTGAGTTAGTGTGTATGAATGTTTTATTTTGTTTTTTCACTCGGGGGTTTATGATGCAAAGATGTTTATAGATGAAAATATCTTGTTACCAATATGCACACTGTTTGTAGATGTTTACAATAGTGATTTTATATGTAAAAATATGTAAAAGCAAGTACAAAAATATTTTTGAAAAAACAAAGAAAATTAATAAATAATGTGAATATTTATAAATATGATTATGTTTTTGTATTTTGTTGTTGTTTAGCTTTACTTCAGCCCTTGTTGAATTTATTTTCAGTTAGATAAAAGAAATATAGGTCATGAGGGAGCGTTCTTAGAGTGTACAGAAGCGGAGGGTGTGCATTGACAGGTAAGGATGGCATATTACACAGTCTCTGCCCTTGTTGGATGCACATGTTTTACTGAGAATGTCAGACTTCATTCTCACATGACTGAGAAAGATAATGTGAATTTACAGAAAATATGCTCTCATTTCAGCTTCTGGAGCACCTTCCAAACCTCTATGGGAAAAGCATGAGAAAATAGTTTTCTCTCAAATATGATTCATGATATCCCAGCAGAAGGATTTTTCACAAGGTAAAATCACCTTAGAACACACCACAATTCCTAAAATTAGTATGGTACCATCAACAAATGATTTATAATGTAACTAAAGTCTGTTATCACCCTTTATACGTTCTCCTTTTAGTGACCCTCAAAACCTTCCATTCACTACAATGCATTTTAATGGGGTGCTATCACGTATATTGGTCCCAAGATGGCTGCCAACACTTCTTGGATGAAGTGCTGACAGCCAATCAGATCTCACGATGAGATGTGTGGTTAGGCTCCGCCCAGATATATACATTTGTTTTTCCTTTAATCTTTAAAACACTACTGAACGGATTTACACCATTTAAAGCAAAGAGTGCACTCTGGACCGAGAGCTACGTTTCTGCCACATTTGGTGTAATTTCGTTCAGCAGTTCAGGCTGTAGCCGCAACAAATGTTTCCTATGGAAATTAACATTGAGAAAACAGGTTTTGGGACCCCCCTTTTTTCTTAGCCCTCGCTTGACGAATCACCCCGAAACTTTCAGGACAGGAGCTGACCGGAGTGCCCCATTAGTTTTGAAAATTTTGCGAAGATTCGTTAAACGGCGCCAAAGATATTGGCAAAAGAAAAAACACTTTTTGAATAGAAACAAGGTCCTAACTATAACTACCTACTGGCAAACGCCAGTAGTTAAAATATATATATATATATATATATATATATATATATATATATATATATATATATATATATATATATATATATATATATATATATATATATATATATATATATATATATATATATATATATATATATATATATATATATATATATATAAACATATATATATGGCTGAAGATTTCACAACACTGCTAGGCAGCCAGGATATGCAGGGGTCATTCCCTGCACTTCGAGACCAGTAAAAGAAATGAAAACGAGCAGCTTTTAAAAAAGAGTGGAACTGAAATCTTTACTTGTGAGGATAAAAGCTCTTGAAATTAATAGAAGGAAAAATATATATTCGCCCCTGCATGACACAGAATATACTCCTTTTGAGGCACGGTAAGGTGGGCTTGTTATAATTTTCTACACATTTCTATCTTGGCAGAAAAACATGTTGAATAAAAATAAAAGGACGCAATGCTGTATTTTGAAACACAGCTGTTGTGCATTCTGGTCACTGTAGTTTACACATGAGTGTTACTGGGACTGAAATTTCACGAATTCGAACATTGCTTCCAAATAGTGCATTTGCAATGAAATTGATAAGAGTATTGTTCAACAAAGATGTTTTTCAGTCCCAGATTGCAAATAAAACTAAGCAAATACGAGTGACTGACGTTTTTAAAACCAGGTATTTGCATACTGTGTCCTTTTTCACTGTTTACCATCAAATTGCATTTAACCCCTTCGACGCTGTGCAGGAGAATTAATGAGTGGGCGTGTTTTGGACGGCCCCCGGCTGTCCTCCGCACACGCCCACCGTGACGTCGGATGGCCGGGGGCCGTCCTGACAACTAATCCTCACAGCTGCATATGACTAAGACCCTGTGGGGGTAGAAACACATTATGCTATCACTTTTTCCTTGCCTGCTGAAATAAAATCAAGTTTACTTACCTCTCGACTGGATGGGCTTGTTTATCATGTTGCGGAGAAAGTGTGATTTTCTTTTGGATATGTGTCTGTGTGTGTGTGCGCGCGTGCGTGTGTGTGTGTGTGTGTATAAATGTATATAGCCATCTTCTGCCATTGGTCTGTATGGGTGACATTTACACTCTGCTTCCATCCGTTACAGCGTACTGCATGGGTTAATAGTACGGTCCATATCAGTCATTGGCTCTCTCTCCCTGTGAATGACGGTATTTTCTGATAACATGAAAAGAAGTACCCTTCAGTGTCAAGGCTGGTTGGTCAGTTCTTTAGATTTCAATATTAATATTTTATAGTTCCCCTTTCATTTCTTTGCGTGTTCTCTTTATATTTCAATTTTCCTTAAAATGATATTACAGCTCCCCAGGCAGTGCCGCTTACTTGCCTCTCATTTCATCTGCAGTGCACCGCATCAAGCATGGCCACTTCCTCTATACCAGGGGACCATTATGGAATGCTGTGTGGAATGCTGTTGTCCACAGCATCTAATTGTTTTTCCATTCCAAGATGGCAATCATGTTTAGTTTAAATGTGGAAGTGATCTTGGAACTTTAAATCAACATTAGACTATATACAATACCACTGCAAGACTGACACCCTTTGCTATGTTTAGTTTTGTGTTTGCAAGCATATTCCTTCTGGGCTTAGATGGCATCCTGTTTTCTTTTTGCTACTTGTATGCTTTTAATTTATCTTGAATATGCTGTTGACTTTGTGTGTGTTTTATTCTGGTTGTGTCAGAGGGTGAATGTGCAAAGGAGTCAGTGGATGGATAAAGGGATACATTATTGCAAAGATAAGTGACAGAGTGCATATATGAAGACTTATTGACAGTCTAAACTAGTGACACAAAGGCATTTTCATTCTTAAGCCAGACCTATTGGCATTGCCAATGCTTGTTTCAATTAGTTCTGAAAGATGAATCAAAAGATTTAAACAGCAGAATTGAAACACTGACAAATTGTAAACATCTGTGTCTGTTAGAAGCTGCACTCTCCGATCAATGCTGTCTCAATAGAAATGAATTCTTGATGTATTACTTCTTGTTGGTAGGACAGATCATGAGCTTCATTCGCCTGGGGTAAAAATCAGTCTGCGTGAGTGATACCATGTTTTCTAGACTCCCTTTAGGGAAGAAAAGGAGTTCAAGTACAGTTTGAAGAAAACAATGCTGCAATTCCTAGGAAAAATAGTATTTGATGCATTGAGTATTTTGCTTGCATTCATTTAAAATAATGTTTCATTGTTTAATAATGTTACAATTATAAACGATGAAATAAAGCTATGTTTTTCTAACGTACAGTGGCTCTGAAAGATAAGATATGTTTTAGATAAGGGATTTCTGGTTTCCTGCACAGAGTTTACCTTTCAAGAATTTCGAACAAAAAATAGAGACTTGAACAAATAAGGTGATCATTTCTATATGGTAGTTGCGTTGCCCTTTCAAATGTGTACTCCACCTAATCGGATGTATGTTTGGAAACACTTTGAAGAGGAATTGGAGGTTGCTGAACACACCTGCGTATGTTTTACATGTTTTTACATGTTTTTTTCACTTCTGAGTAGTATTTTCAGAAATAAAATGTGATTAGGTTTATGGGTTTAGGGAACTTAAGGTTTTTTCAGATTTCCAAACCTGTAGGAAATGGATCCCTGACCTTGTGTCAAAGGCAAGCCCATCTGTGCCCATCCGTGCCTTGACTGCACCCAGTGCTAGAAACCCTGGTCCGATCACACCTTAGAGGTACTCCACATCAATCCTCTGGTCACTTGACTCGGGATGCCGCTCCCCCACTGTTGCGCCTCACCCCATACCACATTAGGAGCCTTCACCTGCACCCAGTGCCAGTTTAGCTGCAACAACCTACTCACAAAACCCATGCAAACACCAGCAACACCTACAACACCCCCACCCAACACCTCATGACTCTGCAAACACACACCAAAAACTCAATTTAATGCATGATACTCAACATGCGATTTCTCAACAGACATGCAACTGAAGTATGGGACCTGCTGAGCACCAATGCACTGGATCTCCTCCTCCTCACGGAAGCCTGACTCAACCCTACGTAGGCACCAAACATCACTACGGCAATACCAGCAGACTACAAAATCTCACAAGACTGTCTTCAGAACCCAGAAGGAGATTTGCAGTCATCTACAAAAGACTCCATCAAGCGCTCAACGACACCTGCACTTCAAACTGCATATCTCTGAAAACTTCACCCTAAATGGACCTAGGGGTCGGCGGAATTCACAGAGTTTTACTCCATGGAATTCTGCTGAGTTACCTAAAAATTGAGATTCTGCGGAGTTCCGCAAGCAGAAGAATCATGGTCCGCCGCACTGCTTGCACTGATTTTAAGCGCTGGGAGCTTGTTGTGAATGGCACCATGCGGCACGCCAGAGCGCGCTGTTTCTTTCTGCCGCTCGAATAGATTTTCTACTCAAGTGGCAGCTCTTGCAACTTGAGCGGCAACTTTCTCAATGTGAGCAGTAGCAGTCTCTTGCGACCACCCGTGTTGAGAAATCTCACCGGGAGGCGTTCTAGAGCTCGTTTTTCCTTGCTCATCAACTTAAAGGTAGCGAGCAGCGCTCAAGAAAAACACCATCACGTGGAGGTTGGCGGAGTTTTAACCGAACTCAGCACCTCAAGCGGAGCACATAGTGGGCAAAACTCTGTGAACTCCGCCAGCGGTAGAGTTTACCGCTCACTCTAAACGGAACCCTCATATACCGACCACCAGTGTCACAAGCTTCCCTCAGTAACCTCCTCACCAGCTTCATCAACTCCAGAGCTTTCATACTTCTCGGACACATAATTACCCTATCTTCACCATCAACGACAGCATCGAGTATAACTCCACGTCACCACTCACATGGACTGACCACTCCATTATCCACTTCCAAATCAACACACAGCAAGTCATCACGCCCTCCAGCATCAGCCTACTGAGCCACAGTTGGGGCAAAATCGCAGAGGCTGACTGGCTTAACAACCTCAGCATGGACCAACCAATTCCCATGGAAAACCTTAAAAAAGACATCACCAGCTTCAACAATTGGATCAAGAACTCTGCAGACTCCCTCACACCCACCACACACAGCAAACAAAGAAGAAGAAACAAGCAAGCCAGCTGGTACACAGAGGACTTCTGAGGCTCCAAACAGGACTGCAAACAGCTAGAAAGAAAATGGAGAGCCAGTTTGAAAACCACTTACAGATTCACCTACAAGACTAGCCTTGGGTACTACTATCCGCAACTGAGAGGCACCAAGAAAAGAGCACTAGATGAAAGTATCAAAGGGAGCCCCAACAGTTCCAAAGCGATCTTCTTGATCATCAATGACTTCACCTCTCCCCCGGCCTCTGCTAACAGAGTCACGCCCTCCCAAGAACTCCTCAACGACCTATCAAATTTCTTCCACAAAACAAAATCGCATCTACAATAACTTAGCATACCATCAAAGCCCTATCAATTTCATCAACAGCCTGACCTTCACCAAAGAAGATGATCAAATGCCTCAGGTGTGAGCAAGCTAGCACCTGCCAGCCACAGGTGTGCTGAATTGCTCCACCCATCCTTAGCCTGCAGCAGTGGAGATGAAGCAGTGAGCAGGGAAATCTAGGTGAGGAAGTTTTTAGCAAGAGCAGACTGGCTTCCACAAAACCTGGCATTAAATCGGGAAAGGATAGGAATTTATGAATAGTGTCCAAAAGCCAGGAAATCAGTATATACATACAGTGGAAGGCCTGGAAGCTTTTTAGAACACTGGAAAGTCCCACAGGTAGGTCCCATGGTGGTGGGCATGAGAGCGCAGGGAGCAAATCGTGACAGCTGCAGCCAACCCCTCCTCAACAAACAGTTGCTGACCCAAACTAACTGAGTAAATTCCATCCGATCTCCTTGCTCCCCTAACCAGCTAAAGTGATAATGAAACCCATCAATAAGCAACTCACAACCTACCTTGAACTCCACCACTTGTTGGACAACACTCAATCAGGTTTCAGAAAAAAACTGCCATCATCGCATCCACTGATGACATCTGGACCAGCCTAGATCAAGAAGAGGCAGCTGCCCTCTTCCTACTTGACTTCTGTTCAGCATTCAACACAGTCTCCCACCGCATACTCATCAGAAGACTCCAAGAGATGGGCATCCAAGGACCCGCTCTCAAATGGATCTGCTCCTTCCTCACAGGAAGAACCCAAAAAGTCAGACTGCCACCGTTCACATTAGAATACAAGAACCTGATCTGCGGAGTTCCCCAGGGATTGTCCCTCAGCCCTATCCTTTTCAACATCTACATGACACCACTCTATAACACCATCTGATCCCACGGCATCAACATGGCCTCCTACGCTGATGGCACCAAGAACATCCTCTCCCTGAGGGACAACACTAGCACCACAAAACTGACTTTGTCAACTGCATAACCAAGGTAGCAGAATGGATGAGAACCAACTGCCTGAAAATTAATTTTGACAAGACAGAAGTACTGGTATTCAGAAACAAGACATTCCAATGGTACACCACCAAGAGACCAACCGAGCTAGGACCAACGCCAACACCAAACATCCATGCCAGAAACCTGGGGATCACCCTGGACAACAAACCCAACATAATGGCGTGAGTCAATGCAGTAAGCACTCCCTGCTTCCACACCCTATGCATGCTCAGAAAGGTCTTCAAATGGCTGCCACAGAATACCAGACGAACCGTTAAACCATTATGCAAATACTCATCAATAGCAGACTTGAGTACGGCAACACATTCTACGCCGTAATCTTCAAGCAGCTCACACAGAGACTCCTGACCATCTAGAAAGCTGCTTCAAGACTCATCCTCAACATCCCATGCTACACCCACATCTCACCCCACCTCACAGGGCTCTACTGGCTCCACATCCATAAACGCCACCAGCTCAAACCCCTCACACTCACATATAAAGTCTTGCACAACACCGGACCTGAATACCTGAACAGCCGAAATCACTTCCACAAGCCAGCCAGACACCTACGCGCCTCACTCTCACTTGCATACCCCCGTCACATTTGCAAAAACACAGCAGGAGGGCACGCATTCTTCTACATCACCCACAAAACCTGGAACAAACTCCCACAGCACACCATAACCTCATCCTCACTGCTTGAGTTCTGCAAGGAAACTGAAAACCTGGTTATTCGAATAACCTTGTGGGGTCCTCTCACCTTACTCCTGTATTAGCGCCTTGATACCCTCATGGGTGATTAGGACACTCTACAAATCAACATAGAATAACATAACATTCAGAGCGTAGTGTCTTGTAATAAAAGAACACTGGAACTCTTTTGGTTCCCACTGTATTCTGTAGGCAGGCTTACATTGTTGAGTTCTGACTTACATGCAGCGGAATAAAGATGTGTAGAACTACTCACCATGTGTGGCGTACTTATTGGTGAGTGCCTAGGCTGGCAGGACGCTACACTGAGAACACTACGAAGGGGTGTGGGCTGGAGAGGAGTGCTTCAATTGGATGAACTATCTTACTGATTCCACTGAAGCATAACATCAATTGACTTGTACCACCACCATTAAGTAAATCTATTTCCTGCACATTCTTATAACTCACTGTCCATATTTGGTCAATTGCTTTAAGCTGGCTTTTTCCATTTCTAGCCTGTTCATTATTCTCTGACCTAGCAAGGTCTCCAGCTTCACCTTTTTTCACTAAGGTAACACGCTCCCAGTCTTTTGGATTATCTTTATTTTCCTGTCTGTGCCTTAAGAATATTATGAAGGTAGTAAAGGATGTATGATGTACAATGATAATAGCAAGGCCATCTCTAACTTTCATTCGTCTGAGGTCGATAAATAAAGTGCATTTGAACTTATAAATTACAAAAAAACACTTATTGCTGGGAAGAGCCACAGTTTCTAGCTAAGATCTCTTTGTTACGGTGTGTGCTGATACTCAGCGGGGAGCATCCATTTCTGGATCAGCCAGATGGAAACAAGCACATGCAAAACAAATTTGCAAGAAAGTAGGCAAAATAACAAGTTTAAAGTATTTCAAAGAGTATCTCTGGGAGACTGATTTGGCATGGCAGTGGCACACACGAGAATTCAAAATCATGGAGCGAAAAATAGCCCCTTGTAGTGCTGGCAAAATGACAATTATATTTACCACACTTGAGAAAAAGCCCTGCGATAATGCAGTTGTGTAGTGCTCCAACCTACTGAGCGAAGACTATGAAGCAATTCATCCTTCACTATTTATTTATCTTCAGTGTAATGAGATTGTTGTCTCTGAACTTGTCTGGAAACTGCCCAAGTCAATTTACATTCATACTTCAGGATTTTGGTATGAACCCACTGATCTTGTGAAAAGTATTCAACATGTTTTATGGAATAGGTTTTATTTTCAATATTAGAGAGTTCCTGAACTGATGAAAGAATCAGAATATCCATTAATTTAGTAAAAGCCGAAATGTAAGTAAACTAATCTTTGGATGCTAATGCTCTCTGTTTTACACTTTTGCAAGAGGAAAACACAAATTTCAGACATAAATGCTTGATTAAAACTATCTGCACTTTTCTGCCCCACGTAGAGAATTGAAAAATTCACTTTTATTAAAGTGATTTTTAGGTCGAGCCTAGCTGCAGCGCGCATGCGCTGCTCGCTCTGCGAGACTGCTGTAGTAGAGTATGGGAGAGAAGCTGCACCCACTCTCCTCCCCTATTTTTCATTGGCTTGTGTCATTGTCTTTCGTACATGCTGCCTTTGGATTCGGTAATAGGCTTGCTAGTCCCTCCTTAGTACGGCCTTGCCTTCATTTGTACCCTCCCATGGCAACTGGCCCTTTTACTTCGGTTGTTTCACAGGACCTGTTATTTAGTCTGTAAGCACTATTTGCCAGCCGGACATGCGCTGCTTCAGCTGGAACCGCATGTGTTTTTTTAAGCAGCACGGCTGCCCCCGTAACATGGGCGCCTGCTTTCAATCACTTTAACCCGGAATTATCTTGTGTCTGTTAAGTTTCAACCCCACAAGTAAAATGGATTTAGAAATGATTAGCGAATTAAGTCATGTGAATTCCAGGTAGCACATAATCCTGTGCTAATGGGCTGAAGCTGACAACAGCACATCTGTGTTACATGTCATCTATACAAAAGCCACCTGACTTATACCAATTTTTTGTTAATGATGTTTTACAGGAATATTTGGATAGGTTCGTAATCGCATATATCAATGATATATTGATTTATTCTTCCTCATTAGAAGAATACATACAACATGTGCAAACGATTCTGACTACCCTACGACAACATGGACTATTTTGTAAACTTACCGTCTCTGGCAATCCTTGCGAAAACTGCGCATGCGCGCACGCCCGCGCATGCACATTTTTTTGCAAGAAATGCGCGGGCGCGCGCGCATGCGCAGTTTTCGCAAGGATTACAAGAGACAGCAAGGAAGAGGAGGGGGCAGCCCGGGGACGCCACAGTACAGGTAAGTGGTTTTTAATTTACTTTTAATTAATTTAGAATTCATTGTTAATAGGGGGGTGGAGGCGGGTGGCGGAGCGGAGTTCCGCGGAGTTAGTTCGCAACTCCGTGAACCTCCGCGTAGCCCCGCTACGCCAACTACGCCCAGGGTTACAACTGATACAGCTACGCAGACCAAGCACAACGTTTTCAGACCTAAAAGCCCATTTATGTCACCTTTTAGTCATAAGACTATGGATATGTTTGAATTATTGGTAAAGAAGGATTTGGAAAAACCTCAAGGCTTGGGGCGGACACGCAGGAATTTTACCATCAAAGAATTTCGAACTTTAAGGAAACTAGCGGAGGACGACAGTGTAACATTTCAACCGGCGGACAAGGGAGGGGCCCTGGTGGTCATGAATACCATATACTATGAGAATAAAGTAAGGGAACATTTATTCGCCGAAGAAACATACATTTCTTTAGAATCGGATCCAACAATCGCGTTCCAGAGAACCCTGCATAACATTCTTACGCAAGTCAGCAAATCCGGATGGATTGATGACAACACCAAAAAGTTTTTTACATCAGATTACCCACAACTTCCACATATTTATATGCTACCCAAGATGCATAAGGATCCAGTGGATCCCCCTTTCAGACCTATTGTGGCAGGATGTGGTTCAATACATGAGCCAGTGGGCAGATATCTTGATTATTTTTTGCAACCCTTGGTTCAATCATGGTCATCTTAAGTTCAAGATACCACAGATTGTTTGAATAAATTAACTACAATCCAAGAAGTCATTGATGGAGATACTTGGTTATGCACTTTTGACGTTGTGCCCTTATGTACATCCATCCCTCATGCAGAGGGTCTGGAAGCAGTTGAATGCATGTTACTGAAGAGTGATTATGAAGAATCCCACAACATCTTTTTACTGGAGCCTTTACACTTCAGTTTATATTACAGTTATTTCTCCTGGCAAGATAAAAAATGTTCTTCAGCGCACAGGCACATCTATGGGTTTTCCCAGCGCATCTACATATGCAAACATCTTTATGGCCAAGTATGAGGACACACACATTTTTCAAAATATAGAGTGGCAAGACAAATTGTCATTATACATGAGGTATACAGATGATATTCTATTAGTATGGAAAGGACCTAAACTCACATACCAGATGAATCAAGAATCCATTAACTTTTTGGACGTTTTAATAGAATTGAAGGATGGGCATCTACACACGAGGGTGTACAAGAAAAAAACAGACAGGAATAATGCCCTGCATTTCCAAAGTTTTTATCCACCTTCACTCAAAAGTCACCTACCACTTTCACAATTTATGAGGATGAAACGAATAACGTCATATTCAGAGGCATGCCATAAAATCATTGATGAAGCGTCACAACAATACATGCAACGGTGATATCCGCAAGCAATTCGGGATATAGCACGTAAGAAGGTTGAAAATATGCAACGCTCAGATCTGCTGAAAAGAACAATGAAACAAACTGAGAAAAGAGAAGTGTTTGTGATGAAATTCTCGATGGAAACTCCAGCAATTAAACTGAGCATTTTGAAAAGATGGGAGATCATTGAACAAGAAACTGATTTCAAGGACGTGTTTATCTTGAAACCTATATTCGCACATTCACGGTCGAAAAATTTAAAAGAACTCTTGGAAAAAAGACCAGCATCAACAGTTAAAACACAAGCAGCAGGCATGCGAAAATGCTACAATTGTAGTCACTGCAGCAATGTGATTGTCGGGAATACATTTACATATCCACAGACTGGCAACAAAATAAAATTAACTCATACCTCAGATTGCAATACAGAAATGGTAGTGCATGCCATTAAGTGCCCATATGGTCTTACCTATGTGGGCAGAACATCAAGAAAGATGAAGACAAGACTCACAGAACACAAAAGTATGATCAGGACAGCTAACTTAAATTTGTGTTTAGCAGCACATTGGGTGGAAAAGAAACATACCATACCTCAAATCAGGTTCACCATTTTGGATAAAATCATTATGTTATCACACAGGGATACCAATCAATTGTTAGCACAAAGAGAAACACATTGGATAAGTGTTTAAATACTTTAACACCATTTGGTTTGAACGTTAAAGTTGAGATGGTTTGCTTCCTGTAAACAGATTGTACACACCAAGTATACCTTTGTTTGGATTATAATTGTTATCTTAAGGTAACATTGATGAGATAATCAATGACATATCATATGCTTCTGACATTCAGAAACTGGGGTTTATAGCCATTCATGCTGAGGCACAAAAGTTAGTAGGTTACTCGTTCATTCATTGACATCGTTACAGTTGAATTTACATATCATGCAGTATTCAGCGTATCACACTTTTTATTCACCATATAAGCATGGTAACTATTGTGGTGAGATTGCGTAACATCAGCACTATGTAGGAGACATACTTGGGTGATGATCCCTTGGGTTGAGTGCGTTAGGTTGAGAAATTTAGGAGTCATTTATCTTATTTTATTTTCATTTCCATTTTTCATAATTTTTATAAATTGGTTTATTTCAAGGACAGAGCACAGTTTTATTTTGAAATCAGGTACTTTGTTGAATTAAGCATGAGATCAGAAGAGGTTTTGCAGATCGTGCATTCTACACTGAGTCTGTTTTCGGTTTTGATGCGTAAACGCGACGTATTTGATTGACGTATTTATGGCCGGTTTGAACACAGAGACTGCGTTGAGCCTAGCGGAAACACAGCATCATCGACAGGGACGGGCAGACAGCACGCGAAGGCAGCAGGAGATCAAGTAAGCAGAAGTGCTTGGATAACTGTAGATTTACTGGCATTATCGAAAGTTTACTCTCGTACTGATAGTACACAATGTTTTTGTTGTGATAGATCGAGTGAGCATACCGGACCTCACCTTTCTTTGTCATACATCATCGAGCACGCAAGTCGTAGTAAGTGCTTGCCAGTTCTTGGGTTTCTTGTTAAAAAATGTAACCTCTATGAAGGGCAACTGCTGCCCAGGGCATATAATAAATCACAAATTGATTTTTGTTATAGATTCAGCGCCGAGACACCCAAGGGTATTTGCGCGCTTTATAAGTTGCCTAAATAAATTCACTTATTCATTCGAAGGCTGAGTTCAATCCAGGACCGGGGATGTGTCAACTGTGGTTGGTTTATTCTCTCACAGGGAGAGGAGTTGCATGTTTCAGAGATAATGCACTAGTGGCATGTTTATCCTTTATAAGTTACATAGAAAGGGAGGCATGATGCACTTAGGGGCAGATGTCAATGAAGGAATCTTTCAGTTATCATTTTTACAAGTCACTTTTCGTTATGAAGATACACACTTTTGAATCACAGCATGAACTTATGGCACTAAACAACACGGTGAAGGGCATAAACCTGAAAAGTCGGTATTTTTTTTTATTTTTTAAATTGTTGTGGTTGCATTCACACAGTATGGTAAAAACTATGTACCATTTGTTACCACAGAGTTCCCCTGAAGACAGGATTCCCGAAATGCATTGGGAACACGGCAAGAAAGACCTTATGTGGAATTTATAATGTTGTAAATGCATTGTAAAGAATTGTAAAATACAGAAGACACGTGGAAAGTGTCAAATGAATTTGTTTACTGCTGTTTTCTTCTTTTTCTTTGTATTATCATTGATAACATTGAAATAATGGGTTCACAGCTATTTGCTGGATGAATGTTTTAATCATGGTATCAGTGTAAAAAACTTGTTAATTTTGCATTGCACCACAGGGGCAAGAGTAGGGCACCTTGGCACATGTGACAGAGTCTGTACACATTAGATGGTTGATTATTTAACCTGACAGGAGCAGGTCAGGAGTCAAGGTAGCACACAGTAGGAAAATATTTTTTTCAATCGCTTATATATTGGATATACATTATAAAGTATAGGAGTGCAGGCTATACCAATAGTTTGATTCCCACAATTATACCAAATTGTGGGGCAGCTATAACATCAAATTTGATTTCTTCCTGATGTATGAGGTTACCCTGAAGACATCGTAACCTTATAGTACATGTATGATGTGTAATAAGCCCTGATGTAAGAGGGGTCCCATCTACTGCTCTTACCGGTTCGGGTTTCTCCTTGTTCTCTGTTGGAAGGCGTAATTTAGTGCAATAGTCAATGTCAATGAAATTACCGGTTGCCCCTGAATCAACCATTAACACAACATGTTCAATTCGATTATCAATTTCTACTTCTGCCTTTTAAGTAAGGTAGGGAGCTGCAAGCTGTAAAGTGTCAGCTGCTGATTTCTCATTTTGTTGCCATATGTCATTGGTTTTTGGAGGTTTTTTCTATAATCTCGGAGACACCTCCGTTTTATTCCCTGAGCTGTCTAGTTTCCTGATTCTTTAGATATATTTTGTAAGGCCACAACTCAATTACCTGTGGTTTTTGGGCGAACTGGAAATTCTCTAACAAAGTGTCCTTTTTTCCGCAATAAAGACAGAGCCCACCCTTATGTCTTGCTTCTTTCTCTTCCAGAGTAAGGGGTTTCTTGACTCCACCTATTTGCATTGGTTCACTGTTGTCCTGTGCCATTGTCTGACCTTTATCTTTGGATCGTACATAAGTACGGAACTCTGGTCTTCGCTTATCTCCTTTACGCTCTGTAATTCTGTGATCTAAATGTAGGGTGAGGGCTATTAAGTCCTCTATTGTGTTGGTTTGAGGATCTACCTGGGCGATTAAATCTTTCAGATCATCTTTTAGACCTTGATAAAAGAGTGCTGTTCTCTTTTCTTCTGGCCAATTAGTTTCAAATATTAAACAATTAAAGTGAGTGAGATATGTAACAAGATCCTTATTCCCTTGTTTTAGTTCAAGGAGTTCTAAATCAGCAGCTCCGGTGAAGGTTCTACGGTCAAATATTCTCTCAAATTCGGTTTTGAAATTTCGCCACTGATATAACAAAGGATTATCATTGTTTACCAAAGGGACAGCCCATTGAGCTGCGTCTCCTCTGAGGTAGGAGATAAGGAAGGCTATTCTTGATTGAACATCAGGAAACGCTGCAGGCCTTACCATTAAATTAAGTTGTATTTGTGTGAGGAATGTTTGAACCTTTGAGGGATCTCCGGAAAATCGTTCAGGCGGGGCCAAAGGAACTGGTGTTGGAACATTGACAGATACCACTGATTGTTCTACGTTTTGGCCTTGTTGTCGTATCTGAGGAGAAGGCGTGGCACCTACCTGATTTTGTAATTGCGTAACTTGATTAGCCAACGCTGCTGTCTCAAGCCGCGTTGCAGCCAATTCTTTTTGTACAGCGGCCAACATATTGCACACGTCCTCTAGGGAAGACATTGTAATGGTACTGCTCGGGAGGAACAATATCTTTTTTTGTTTAGGCTCGTGATTTTATCAGGAGCGAGTTCCTCAGGAGCAGTACCCTCCAATGCCCACCTTTTGGCACCACCGACTCTGTGAGTATATATTATTCCAGAGGATCAGAGTGGCTGGATGGGGGGAAGGGTTTAGGGGAGGGTACTGCGGGGAGGGAGATCTGAAATAGTGAGAGCATAATATTAGTATATGCAAGAGACAAGACCTATCTTCAGGCATACACAAGTTACCAACTTTACGAGTTATTCTTACCTGTGAGGAATAAAAATAAGGTATGAATTATTCAATCCAATTCTTCAGACATTTGTGCAAAGATCTATTTTGAGGGTATATTCTGTGGATAGTTCCTTTATAGTCTTTTATATTGTCTCCAAGTTACAAGGCTCTGTAGACTTTTGAAAGTATTCTTTACACTGTGCAATAGGTATTCATTACATACTTATTCATAAAGATCTAAACACACATCACCATGTCTTTTTGGACAAATAATCGTAATATGTCTCTTATAATGTTCAAGAACTGTTTCTTTGATTTCTTTGTTCACGTGTATCCGTTTTGGCATTCATTTTAGTCTGTTCCGAAATAAAACTACAAAACTGCGTTGTTCGAAAATAAACAACAAGATCTGTGTATGCCAAAAGTTAATGAGGTTGCGGGAATGAAAAGAGTCTTACCGCGACTCAGACGACAGGAACCGGAATTGAAGAAAATTCTCACCTCTACGCCGATAGCAGGAACCGAAGAGCAGTAATACCACACCATGATTCAGATGGCAGAAAACAGGAATGAAGAGCCGGTTGCCCTCCAGAAGGATCGCCAATCATGGGTGCTCATCAACGGGCGGGACCTGATTATATACACCGTGGCCACACCCAAGATGGCGGCCGCGGGAGTAGAAGTCTCGTGAGAGTATGCAATTTTCCTTTGCGCTGACACTAAAAGAAGTAAGCACAATATTAGAACACAGGCAGTAAGCACAATATTTGTGCACAGTCAGGAGGTGTGCATGCATGTTGTGTGTTTGCATGTCCTCTTTAGTGATGCTTGATGGTTGTGGACGCATACACATTATGCACTGCTATACAGGTGGTGTGTTCGTGTGTGCATAACCAGATAGAGGGTAACGTGGCGATTGTACAAGGAATGGGCCACCACCACCACCAATACCACCACCACCACAATCCCACAACCAATACCACCACCAATACCACCACCAATACCACCACCAATACCACCACCACTACCACCACCACCAATAACACCACCACCAAAACCACGACCACCAAAACCAACACCAATACTACCACCACCAATACCACCACCACTAATACCACCACCAATACCACCACAACAAATACCACCCCCAATACCACCACCACCAACACCACCACACCAATACCACCACCACCACCAATACCACTACCACCAGTATCACCACCACCAATACTACCACCACCACCAGTACCAATACCAATACCACCACCAATACCAATACCAATACCACTACCAATATCAATACCACCACCAATGCCAATACCACCACTAATACCACCAATACCAATACCACCACCACCAATACCACCACCACCAATAGCACTAATACCACCACCAATACCACCAATACCACCACCACCACCAATACCACCACCACCACCAATACCACTACCACCACCAATACCACCACCAATACCACCACCACCAATACCACCACGAGTGCCACGACCAATACCACCACCAATACCACCACCACCACCAACAATACCACCACCTCCACCACTACCAATACCACCACCAATGTCACCACCAATACCACCACCACCAATATCACCACTACCAATACCACCACCACCACCAATACCACCACCACTGATACCACCACCACCAATAGCACCACCACCACCAATACCACAACCACCAATACCACCACCACCTATACCACCACCACCACCAATACCACCAAAACCAATACCACTAACACCACCACCAACACCACCGATACCACCACCACCAATACTACCACCAATACCACCACCACCAATACCACCACCTCCACCACTAATACCAATACCACCACCAACACCACCACCAATACACCACCAATACCACCACCACCAATACCACCAACACCACCAATACACCAAGCACCAATACCAATACCACCACCAATACCACCACCACCACCAATACCACCACCACCAATACCACCAACACCAATTCCACCACCATCCCCAATACCAATACCACCGCCAATACCACCACCAATACCACAAATACCACCACCACCAATACCACTACAATCAATACCACCAATACCACCACCACCAGTACAACCACCACCAATACCACCATCAGCACCAATACCACCACTACCACCAATACCTCCACCACCAATATCACCACCACCAATACCACGAATACCACCACCAATACCACCACCACCAAGATCACCACCAATACCACCACTAATACCACCACCACCACCAATACCACCACCACCAATACCACCACCAATATCACCACCACCAATAACAGCACCACCAATACCACTACCACCACCAATACCACCACCACTAATACCACCAATACCACCACCACCACTAATACCACCACTACCAATAACACCACCAGCAATACCAACACCACCACCAGCAATATCACCACCATCAATACCACCAATACCACCACCAATACAATCACCAATACCGCCACCACCACCAATACCACCACCACCAATACCACCACCAATACCACCACCAATACCACCACCAACAATACCACCACCAACACCACCATCAATACCACCACCTCCACCACCATCAATACCACCACCACCACCAATACCACCACCACCCCTAATACCAGTACCACCACCAATGCCAATATCAGCATCAACAATAACAATACCACTGTCACCAATACCACCACCACCACCACCAATACCAATACCTCTACCACCAATACCACCACCACCACTAATACCACCACCACCAATACCACCAATACCATCACCACCACCACTTCCATCACCAATACCACCACCACCACCAATACCACCACGAATTCCACCACCACCACCAATAACAGCACTACCAATACCACTACCACCACCAATACCACCACCACTAATACCACCAATACCACCACTACCACCACCACTAATACCACCACTACCAATAACACCACCAGCAATGCCACCACCAACAATATCACCACCATCAATACCACCAATACCACCACCACCACTAATACCACCACCACCACCACCACCAATACCACCACCACCAATACCACCACCAATACAATCACCAATACCACCACCACCAATACCACCACCACCAATACCACCACCAATACCACCACCAACAATACCACCACCACCACCACCATCAATACCACCAATACCACCACCACTAATACCACCACCACCACCACCAATACCACCACCACCAACAATACCACTACCAACATCACCATCAATACCACCACCTCCACCACCATCAATACCACCACCACCACCAATACCACCACCACCCCTAATACCAGTACCGCCACCAATGCCAATATCAGCATCAACAATAACAATACCACTGCCACCAATACCACCACCACCAATACCACCACCACCAATACCAATACCTCTACCACCAATACCACCACCACCACTAATACCACCACCACCAATACCACCAATACCATCACCACTACCACTTCCATCACCAATACCACCACCACCACCAATACCACCACCAATACCACCACCACCACCAATAACAGCACCACCAATACCACTACCACCACCAATACCACCACCACTAATACCATCAATACCACCACTACCACCACCACTAATACCACCACTACCAATAACACCACCAGCAATGCCACCACCAACAATATCACCACCATCAATACCACCAATACCACCACCACTAATACCACCACCACCACCACCAATACCACCACCACCAATACCACCACCAATACAATCACCAATACCACCACCACCAATACCACTACCACTACCAATACCACCACCACCAATACCACCACCAACAATACCATGCACCACCACCACCATCAATACCACCACCTCCACCACCATCAATACCACCACCACCACCAATACCACCACCACCCCTAATACCAGTACCACCACGAATGCCAATATCAGCATCACCAATAACAATACCACTGCCACCAATACCACCACCACCAATACCAACACCACCAATACCAATACCTCTACCACCAATACCACCACCACCACTAATACCACCACCACCAATACCACCACCAATACCACCAATAATATCACCAACACAAATACCACCACCACTAATACCACCACCAATACCACCACCACTACCACCACCAACACCAATACCACCACCAACACCAATACCACCACCACCAATACCACCACCACCACCACCAATACCACCATCAATACCACCACTAATACCACCACCACCAATACCACCACCACCAATAACACCACCACCACCAATCCCACCAACACCACAACCACAACCACTATCAAAACCAATATCACCACCACCAATACCACCACCAATACCACCACCAATACCACCACCACCAATACAACCACCACAAATACCACCACCAATACCACCACCACCAATACTACCACCACCATCACCATCAATACCACCACCTCCACCACCACCAATACCACCACCACCTATACCACCACCACCAACACCACCACCACCACCACCATCAATACCACCAATACCACAGCCAATACCACCACCACCAATACAACCACCGCCACCAATACCACCACAAACACCAACACCACCAATACCACCACCAATACAACCACCAATACCACCATCACCAATACCACCCCCACCACCAATACCACCACCACCAATCCAATACCACCACCACCAATACCACTGCCAATACCAATTCCACCACCACCAATACCACCACCACCACCAATACTACCACCAATACCACCACCACCACTAATACCACCACCACCAATGCCACCACCAATACCACCACCACCAATACCACCACCACCAATCCGCCACCAATACCCCCATCACCACCAATACCACCACCAATTCCACCACCAATACCACCACCAATACCACCACCAATACCTCCACCACCAATACCACCACCACCAATACCACCACCACCACGAATGCCACAAATACCACTACCAATACCACCACCACCACCAAGATCACCACCAAGATCACCACCAATACCACCACCAATACCACCACCACCAATACCACCACCAATACCACCACCTCCACCACCACCAATACCACCACCACCAATACCACCACCACCCCTAATACCAGTACCACCACCAATGCCAATACCACCATCACCAATACCAATACCACTGCCACCAATACCACCACCACCAATATCATCACCAATACCAGTACCAATGCCACCAATACCACCACCACCACCACTAATACCACCACCACCAATACCACCACCAATACCACCAATACTACCACCAACACAAATACCACCACTACCAATACCACCACCAATACCACCACCAATACCACCACCAATACCACCACCACCAATACCACCACCACCACCAATACCACCACCAATACCACCACCACCAATACCACCACCAATACCACCACCACCACCACCAATACCACCACTAATACCAACACCAACACCACCACGACCAATACCACAACCACAACCACTACCACCACCAATACCACCACCACCAATACCACCACCACAAATACCACCACCAATACCACCACCACCACTACCACCACCACCACAATCAATACCACCACCTCCACCACCACCAATACCACCACCAACAATACCACCACCACCACCATCAATACCACCAATACCACAGCCAATACCACCACCACCACCAATACAACCACCGCCACCAATACCACCACCAACACCAACACCACCAATACCACCACCAATACAACCACCAATAACACCATCACCAATACCACACTCACCACCAATACCACCACCACCAATACAATACCACCACCACCAATACCAATACCAATACCACCACCACCAATACCACCATCACCACCAATACCACCACCAATATCATCACCACCACTAATACCACCACCACCAATACCACAACCACCAATACCACCACCACCACCAATACCACCATCACCACCAATACCACCACCAATTCCACCACCACCACCAATACCACCACCAATACCACCACTAATACCACCACCACCGCCAATACCACCACTACCACAATACCACCACCAATACCACCACCAATATCACCACCACCAATGCCACCACCACCAATACCACCACCACCAACAACACGACTACCACCACCAATATCACCACCACCAATACCACCACCACTATAATCACCAATACCATCACCAATATTACCATCACCACAACCAATACCACAACCACCAAACCACCACCAATACCACCACACCAATCCCACCACCACCACCAAGACTAGCACCAATACCACCACTACCATCAATACCACCACCACCACCAATACCACCTATATCACCAACAGTACCAATACCAATGCCACCACCACCACCACTACTACCACCACCAATATCACCACCAATACCACCAATACCACCACCAATACCACCACCAATATCACCAACACCAATACCACCACCACCAATACCACCACCACCAATACCACCACCAATACCACCACCACCAATACCAATAACACCACCAATACCACTATCACCAATACCGCCACCACCAATGCCACCACCACCAACACCAGTACCACCACTAATATCACCACCACCAATACCACCACCACCAATACTACCACCACCAATACCTCCACCACCGATACCACCACCACCGATATCACCACAATCACCAATATTAGCACCACCATCACCAATACCAATACCACCACCACCAATACCACCACCACCACCACCAATACCACTAATACCACTAACACCAATATCATCACCACCACCAATACCTCCACCAATATCACCAATACCACCACCACCACCAATACCACCACCACCATCAATACCACCACCTCCACCACCAGCAATATCACCACCAATACCACCACCACCAACACCACCACCAATGCCACCACCACCAATACCACCACCAATACCACCACCACCAATACCACCACCACCAATACCACCACCACCCCTGATACCAGTACCAAAGCCAATGCCACCACCAATACCACCACCACCAAAACAACCACCACCAATACCAATACCACTACAACCAATACCACCACCTTCACTAATACCACAACCACCAATACCACCACCAATACCACCACCAACACCAATACCCCCACCACCACCAATACCATCACCACCACCAATACCACCACCACCAATACCACCACCAATACCACCACTAATACCACCACCACCAATACCACCACAACCAATACCATCACCACCACCAATATCACCACCACCAATACCACCACCACCAATACCACCTCCACCACCCCCAATACCCACCACCACCAATACCACCACCACCAATACCACCACCACCAATACCACCACCAATACCCCCACCAAACCACCACTACCAATACTACCACCACCACCACCATCAATACCACCACCTCCATCACCACCAATACCACCACCAATACCACCACCACCATCAATACCACCAATACCACGGCCAATACCACCACCACCAACACCACCACCAATGCCACCACCACCAATACCACCACCAATACCACCACGACCAATACCACCACCAATACCACCACCACCAATACCACCACCACCCCTGATACCAGTACCAAAGCCAATGCACCACCAATACCACCACCACCAAAACAACCACCACCAATACCAATACCACTACAACCAATACCACCACCTTCACTAATACCACAACCACCAATACCACCACCAATACCATCACCAACACCAATACCACCACCACCAATACCACCACCACCACCAATACCACCACCAACACCAATACCCCCACCACCACCAATACCACCACCACCACCAATACCACCACCACCAATACCACCACCAATACCACCACTAATACCACCACCACCAATACCACCACAACCAATACCATCACCACCACCAATATCACCACCACCAATACCACCACCACCACCACCAATACCACCTCCACCACCCCCAATACCCACCACCACCAATACCACCACCACCAATACCACCACCACCAATACCACCACCACCAATACCACCACCAATACCCCCACCAAACCACCACTACCAATACTACCACCACCACCACCATCAATACCACCACCTCCATCACCACCAATACCACCACCAATACCACCACCACCACCAATACCACCACCAATACCTCCACCACCATCAATACCACCAATACCACGGCCAATACCACCACCACCACCAATATCACCACCAATACCATCACCACCAATACTACCACCACCACCAATACCACCACCACCAATTCAATACCACCATCACCAATACCAATACCACCACCAACACCAATACCACCACCACCAATACCAATACCACCACCAATACCAATACCAACACCACCACCAATACCACCACCACCAATACTACCACCACCAATACCACAACCACCAATACCACCACCACCAAAACCAATGCCACCACTACCAATACCACCACCAAAACCATAAATCAACACCAATACTACCACCAATACCACCACCACCACCAATACCACCACCAATAGCACCACTAATACCACCACCACCACCAATACCACCACCAATGCCACCACCATCACCACTACCACCACCACCAATACCACTACCACTAATACCACCTCCACCAACACCACCACCAATATCACCACCACCAATACCACCAACAATACCACCACCAATACCACCATCACCACAACCAATACCACTACCACCAATACCACCACCACCACCAATACCACCACACCAATACCACCACCAATACCACCACCAATACCACCACCACCACCACCAATACCACTGATACCACCAACAAAACCATAAATCTACACCAAAACCACCATCAATTCCAACACCGATGCCACCTTCACCAAAGCCACCACCACCAATACCACCACCACCAATACCACCACCACCAACACCACCACCACCAATATCACCACCACAAATACCACCAAAACTACCACCACAACCAATACCACCACCACCAATACCACTACCACCACCAATACCACCACACCAATACCACTACCACCACCAATACCACCACCACCACCAATACCACCACCACCAATACCACCATCACCACCAATATCACCAATACCACCAGAATACCACCACCAATACCCCTACCAATACCACCACCAATAACAGCACCACCAATACCACCATCAATGCCACCACCACCACCACTACCACCACCACCAATACCACCACCACTAACACCACCACCACCAATATCACCACCACAAATATCACCAAAACTACCACCACTAATACCCCCAATACCACCACCACATCTAATACCACCACCAATACCACCACCAATACCACCAATACCACCACCACCAGTACCAATACCACCACCAATATCACTACCAATACCACCACCACCAATACCACCAATACCACCATCACCAATACCACCACCACCAATACCACCACCAATATCACCACCACCAATACCACCACCACCAATACCCCACCACCAATGCCACCACCACCAATACCAGCACCAATACCACCAGCACCAATACCACCACCACTAGCAATACCACCACCAATACCAATAACACCACTAATACCACCACCACCAATACCATCACCACCACCAATATCACCACCACCAATACCACCACCACCACCACCAATACCACCTCCACCACCCCCAATACCCACCACCACCAATACCACCACCACCAATACCACCACCACCAATACCACCACCACCAATACCACCACCAATACCCCCACCAAACCACCACTACCAATACTACCACCACCATCAATACCACCACCTCCATCACCACCAATACCACCACCAATACCACCACCACCACCAATACCACCACCAATACCTCCACCACCATCAATACCACCAATACCACGGCCAATACCACCACCACCACCAATATCACCACCAATACCATCACCACCAATACTACCACCACCACCAATACCACCACCACCAATTCAATACCACCATCACCAATACCAATACCACCACCAACACCAATACCACCACCACCAATACCAATACCACCACCAATACCAATACCAACACCACCACCAATACCACCACCACCAATACTACCACCACCAATACCACAACCACCAATACCACCACCACCAAAACCAATGCCACCACTACCAATACCACCACCAAAACCATAAATCAACACCAATACTACCACCAATACCACCACCACCACCAATACCACCACCAATAGCACCACTAATACCACCACCACCACCAATACCACCACCAATGCCACCACCATCACCACTACCACCACCACCAACACCACCACCACCAATATCACCACCACAAATACCACCAAAACTACCACCACAACCAATACCACCACCACCAATACCACTACCACCACCAATACCACCACACCAATACCACTACCACCACCAATACCACCACCACCACCAATACCACCACCACCAATACCACCATCACCACCAATATCACCAATACCACCAGAATACCACCACCAATACCCCTACCAATACCACCACCAATAACAGCACCACCAATACCACCATCAATGCCACCACCACCACCACTACCACCACCACCAATACCACCACCACTAACACCACCACCACCAATATCACCACCACAAATATCACCAAAACTACCACCACTAATACCCCCAATACCACCACCACAACCAATACCACCACCAATACCACCACCAATACCACCAATACCACCACCACCAGTACCAATACCACCACCAATATCACTACCAATACCACCACCACCAATACCACCAATACCACCATCACCAATACCACCACCACCAATACCACCACCAATATCACCACCACCAATACCACCACCACCAATACCCCACCACCAATGCCACCACCACCAATACCAGCACCAATACCACCAGCACCAATACCACCACCACTAGCAATACCACCACCAATACCAATAACACCACTAATACCACCACCACCAATACCACCGCCACCAATACCACCACCAATACCAGTACCACCACCAATATCACCACCATCAATACCACCAATACCATCATCAATACCACCACCTCCACCACCACCAATACCACCACCACCAATACCACCACCACCAATACCACCACCAACAATAGCACCACCACCACCAATACCACCACAACTAATACCACCACCACTACCAATACCACCAATACAACTAACACCAATACCACCACCACCACCAATACCACCACTACCAATATCACCACCACCTATACCACCACCAATACCGACACCACCATCAATACCACCACCTCCACTACCACCAATACAACCACCAATATCACCACCAATACCACCACCAATACCACCACCACCACCAACTCCACCACCAATACCACCACCAATGCCACCACCATTAATACCACCACCACCACCACCAATACCATCACCACCAATACCAATATCACCACCAATACCACCATCAATACCACCACCAGCATCAATACCACCACCTCCACCACCACCAATACAACCACCAATATCACCACCAATACAACCACCACTAATACCACCACCACCAATACCACCATCACCACCAATATCACCAATACCACTACCAGAATACCACCACCAATACCCCTACCAATACCAGCACCAATATCACCACCACCAATACCACCATCAATGCCACCACCACCACTAATACCACCACCACTAACACCACCAATATCACCACCACAAATATCACCAATACTACCACCATGAATACCCCGATACCACCACCACCAATAGCACCACCACCACCAATACCACCACCACTAATACCACCACCAATACCACCAATACCACTTACACCAATAGCACCACCATCACCAATACCACCACCACCAATACCACCACCACCACCAATACCACCAATACCACTAACACCAATATCACCACCACCACCAATACCTCCACCAATATCACCACCACCAATACCACCACCACCAATACCACCACCACCATAAATACCACCACCTCCACCACCAGCAATATCACCACCAATACCACCACCAATACCACCACCACCAACACCACCACCAATGCCACCACCAGCAATACCACCACCAATACCACCACAACCAATACCACCACCACCACCAATACCACCACCACCAATACCACCACCACTCCTAATACCAGTACCAAAGCCAATGCCACCACAAATATCACCAATACTACCACCATGAATACCCCCGATACCACCACCACCAATAGCACCACCACCACCAATACCACCACCACTAATACCACCACCAATACCACCAATACCACTTACACCAATAGCACCACCATCACCAATACCACCACCACCAATACCACCACCACCACCAATACCACCAATACCACTAACACCAATATCACCACCACCACCAATACCTCCACCAATATCACCACCACCAATACCACCACCACCAATACCACCACCACCATAAATACCACCACCTCCACCACCAGCAATATCACCACCAATACCACCACCAATACCACCACCACCAACACCACCACCAATGCCACCACCAGCAATACCACCACCAATACCACCACAACCAATACCACCACCACCACCAATACCACCACCACCAATACCACCACCACCACCAATACCACCACTACCAATATCACCACCACCTATACCACCACCAATACCACCACCACCATCAATACCACCACCTCCACTACCACCAATACAACCACCAATATCACCACCAATACCACCACCAATACCACCACCACCACCAACTCCACCACCAATACCACCACCAATGCCACCACCATTAATACCACCACCACCACCACCAATACCATCACCACCAATACCAATATCACCACCAATACCACCATCAATACCACCACCAGCATCAATACCACCACCTCCACCACCACCAATACAACCTCCAATATCACCACCAATACAACCACCACTAATACCACCACCACCAATACCACCATCACCACCAATATCACCAATACCACTACCAGAATACCACCACCAATACCCCTACCAATACCAGCACCAATATCACCACCACCAATACCACCATCAATGCCACCACCACCACTAATACCACCACCACTAACACCACCAATATCACCACCACAAATATCACCAATACTACCACCATGAATACCCCCGATACCACCACCACCAATAGCACCACCACCACCAATACCACCACCACTAATACCACCACCAATACCACCAATACCACTTACACCAATAGCACCACCATCACCAATACCACCACCACCAATACCACCACCACCACCAATACCACCAATACCACTAACACCAATATCACCACCACCACCAATACCTCCACCAATATCACCACCACCAATACCACCACCACCAATACCACCACCACCATAAATACCACCACCTCCACCACCAGCAATATCACCACCAATACCACCACCAATACCACCACCACCAACACCACCACCAATGCCACCACCAGCAATACCACCACCAATACCACCACAACCAATACCACCACCACCACCAATACCACCACCACCAATACCACCACCACTCCTAATACCAGTACCAAAGCCAATGCCACCACCAATACCACCACCACCAAAACAACCACCACCAATACCAATACCACTACAACCAATACCACCACCTTCAGTAATACCACAACCACCAATACCACCACCAATACCACCACCAACACCAATACCACCACCACCAATACCACCACCACCAATACCACCTCCACCAACACCACCACCAATATCACCACCACAAATACCACCAATACCACCAACACCACAACCAATACCACTACCACCACCACCACCACCAATACCACCACACCAATACCACCACCAATACCACCACCACAACCACCAATACCATCACCACCAATACAATTACCACCACCACCAATACCACCAATACCACCACCAAAACCATAAATCTACACCAATACCACCACCAATTTCACCACCAATACCACCACCACCACAATACCACCACCAATGCCACCACCACCAATGCCACCACCACCAATACCACCACCATCAATACTACCACCACCAACACCACCACCACCAATATCACCACCACAAATACCACCAAAACCACCACCACAAATACAACCACCACCACAACCAATACCACCACCACCAATACCACTACCACCACCAATAACACTACCACCACCACCAATACCACCACCACCACCAATACCACCACCACCAATACCACCATCACCACCAATATCACCAATACCACCACCACCACCAATACCACTACCAATACCACCACCAATATCACCACCACCAATACCACCATCAATGCCACCACCACCACCACTACCACCACCACCAATACCACCACCACCAATACCACCACCACTAACACCACCACCACCAATATCACCACCAAAAATATCACCAATACTACCACCACTAATACCCCCAATACCACCACCACAACCAATACCACCACCAATACCACCACCACCACCAATACTACCAATACCACCACCACCAGTACCAATACCACCACCAATACCAATATCACTACCAATACCACCACCACCAATACCACCAATACCACCACCACCAATACCACCACCAATATCACCACCACCAATACCACCACCACCAATACCCCACCACCAATACCACCACCACCAATACCAGCACCAGTACCACCAGCACCAATACCACCACCACTAGCAATACCACCAATACCACCACCGCCAATACCAATAACACCACTAATACCACTACCACCAATACCGCCACCACCAATACCACCACCACCACCAATACCAGTACCACCACCAATATCACCACCATTAATACCACCAATACCACCATCAATACCACCACCTCCACCACCACCAATACCACCACCAACAATACCACCATCACCGATACCACCACCAACAATAGCACCACCACCACCAATACCACCACCACTAATACCACCACCACTACCAATACCACCAATACAACTAACACCAATACCACCACCAATACCACCATCACCAATATCACCACCACCTATACCACCACCAATACCACCACCACCACCATTACCCCCACCACAATCAATACCACCACCTCCACTACCACCAATACAACCACCAATATCACCACCAATACCACCAGCAATACCACCACCAACTCCACCATCAATACCACCACCAATGCCACCACCACCAATACCACCACCACCACCAATACCACCACCAATACCACCACCACCAATACCACCATCAATACCACCTCCAGCATCAATACCACCACCTCCACCACCACCAATACAACCACCAATATCTCCACCAATACCACCACCAATACCACCACACCAATACCACCACCACCACCAATACCACCACCACTAATACCACCACCACCAATACCACCATCACCACCAATATCACCACCAGAATACCACCACCAATACCCCTACCAATACCAGCACCAATATCACCACCACCAAAACCACCATCAATGCCACCACCACCACCAATACCATCACCACTAACACGACCACCACCAATATCACCACCACAAATATCACCAATACTACCACCACGAATACACCCGATACCACCACCACCAATAGCACCACCTCCACCAATACCACCACACCACTAATACCACCACCAATACCACTAACACCAATACCACCACCACCACCAATACCACCACCACCAATATCACCACCACCTATACCACCACTAATACCATCACCTCCACCAATACCACCACCACCATCAATACCACCAGCTCCACCACCACCAATACAACCACCAATATCATCACCAATACCACCACCACCAATACCACCACCACCACCAATACTACCACCAGAATCAATACCACCACCTCCACCACCACCAATACAACCACCAATATCACCACCAATACCACCTCCAGCAATACCAACATCACCACCAATACCACGACGACCAATACCACAGCCACCAATACCACCAACACCAATACCACCACCAATACCACCATGACCACCAATACCACCACCAATTCCACCACCACCACCAATACCACCACCACCACCAATACCACCACCACCACAATTCCACCATCAATACCACCACCAATACCACCACCAATATCACCACCACCAATACCACCACCAATGCCACCACCACCACCACCACCAATACCACCACCACCAATACCACCGCCACCAACACCACTACTACCACCACCAATATCACCACCACCATTACCACCACCACTAATACCACCAATACCATCACCAATACCACCACCACCACCAATACCACCACCAATACTACCACACCATTGCCACCACCATCACCACCAAGACTGCCACCAATACCACCACCACCACCAATACCACCACCACCACCAATACCACCAATACCACCACCAGTACCAATACCAATACCACCACCAATACCACTACCAATACCACCACCACCAATACCATCACCACCAATACCACCACCACCACCAATACCACCAATACCACTACCAATACCACCACCACCAATACCACCACCAATATCACCACCATCAATACCAATACCACCAATACCCTACCACCAATACCACCACCACCAATACCACCACCAATACCACTACCAATACCACCACCACCAATACCAATAACATCACCAATATCACTATCAACAATACCGCACTACCAATGCCACCAGCACCAATACCTGTACCACCAATATCACCACCACCAATACCACCATCAATACCACCACCTCCACCACCGCCAATACCACCACCACCGATACCACCACCACCAATAGCACCACCACCACCAATACCACCACCAATACCACAATACAACTAACACCAAAACCACCACCACCACCAATACCACCACCACCACCACCAATATCACCACCACCAATACCACCACCAATACCACCACAACCACCAATACCACCACCACCATCAATACCACCACCTCCACCACCACCAATATCACCACAAATACCACCACCAATACCACCACCACCACCAATGCCACCACAACCAATACCACCACCACCACCAATACCACCAATACCACCACCACCACCAATACCACTACCACCAATACCACCACCAATACCATCACCACCACCAATGCCACCACCACCCCTAATACCAGTACCACTGCCAATACCACCACCACAAAAACCACCATCACCAATACCACTTCTACCAATACCACCACCTTCACTAATACCACCACCACCAATACCACCACCAGTCCCACCACGAACACCAATACCACCACCACCAATACCAACACCAATACCACCACCACCACCAATACCACCACCACCAATACCACCACCACCACCAATACGACCTAATACCACCACAACCACCAAAACTACCAACAATACCACCACTAATACCACCACCAATACCACCACCACCAATACCACCACCACCACCAATATCACCACAACCAATGCCACCACCACCACCAATACCACCAATACCACCAATACCACCACGACCATCACCATACCACCGCCAATACCACCACCACCAATACCACCACCACCAATACCACCACCAATACCCCCACAAAACCACCACCACCATTACTACCACCACCGTCATAACCACCACCTCCACCACCACCAATACCACCAACACCACCACCAACAATACCACCACCACCATCATTACCACCAATACCACTGCCAATAACAATACCACTACCACCACCACCATCATTACCACCAATAGCACCGCCAATACCACCACCACCACCAATACCACCACCACCGCCAATACCACCACCAACACCAACTCCACCAATACCACCACCAAGACCACCACCTCCAATCCAATACCACCATCACCAATACCAAAACCACCACCAATACCAATAACACCACCACCAATACCACCACCAATACCAATACCACCACCACCAATACCAATACCACCACCAAAACCACCATCAACTCCAATAGCACCACCAATTCCACCTCCACCAATACTACCACCAATAGCACCACTAATACCACCACCACCATCAATACCACCACCACCACAATACCACCACCAATACCACCACCAATGCCACCACCACCACCACCAATACCACCACCACCAATACCACCACCACCAACACCACCACCACCACAAACAATATCACCACCACAAATAACATGACCACCAATACCACCACCACCACAGCCAATACCACCACCACCAATACCACCACCACCACCAATACCACCACACCAATACCACCACCAATACCACCACCACCAATATCACCAATACCACCACCACAATACCACCACCAATACCACCACCAATACCACCACCAATATCACCACCACCAATACCACCACCAATGCCACCACCACTACCACCAACACCAATACCACCAACACCAGTACCACCACCAACACCACCACCACCAATATCACCACCACAAATACCACTAATACCACCACCACTAATACCACCCCCAATACCACCACAACCAATACCACCACCAATACCACCACCACCACCACTAATACCACCACCACCAGTACCAATGCCAATACCACCACCATTACCACTACCAATACCAATACCACCACCAATACCACCACCAATTCCACCACCACCAATTCCACCACCAATACCACCACCACCAATACCAGCACCAATATCACCACCACCAATACCACCACCACCAATACCCCACCACCAATACCACCACCACCAATACCACCACCAATACCAATACCACCACCAATACCAACACCACCAATACCAATAATACCACCAATACCACTACCACCAATACTGCCACCACCAATACCACCACCACCAATACCAGTACCACCACCAATATCACCACCAACAATACCACCAATATCACCATCAATACCATCACCTCCACCACCAAAAATACCACCGCCACCAATACCACCACCGCCACCAATACCACCACCACCAATATCACCACCACCAATACCACCACCACCACCAATACCACCATCACCATCAATACCACCACCTCCATCACCACCAATACAACCACCAATATCATCACCAATACCACCGCTAATACCACCACCACCAACTCCACCACCAACACCACCACCAATGCCACCAGCACCAATACCACCACCACCCCTAATACCAGTACACCGCCAATACCACCACCAATACTACCACCACCACCAATACCAGTACCACCACCACCACCAATACCACCACCAACACCAATACCACCTATGCCAATACCACCACCAATACCAACGCCACCACCAATACCACCACCAACACCAATACCACCACCAATACCACCACCAATACCACCACCACCAATACCACCACCAATACCACCACCACTAACACCACCACCACCAATATCACCACCACAAATATCACCAAAACTACCACCACTAATACCCCCAATACCACCACCACAACCAATACCACCACCAATACCACCACCAATACCACCACCACCAGTACCAATACCACCACCAATATCACTACCAATACCACCACCACCAATACCACCAATACCACCACCACCAATACCACCACCACCAATATCACCACCACCAATACCACCACCACCAATACCCCACCACCAATGCCACCACCACCAATACCAGCACCAATACCACCAGCACCAATACCACCACCACTAGCAATACCACCACCAATACCAATAACACCACTAATACCACCACCACCAATACCACCGCCACCAATACCACCACCACCAATACCAGTACCACCACCAATATCACCACCATCAATACCACCAATACCATCATCAATACCACCACCTCCACCACCACCAATACCACCACCAGCAATACCACCACCACCGATACCACCACCAACAATAGCACCACCAATACCACCACAACTAATACCACCACCACTACCAATACCACCAATACAGCTAACACCAATACCACCACCACCACCAATACCACCCCTACCAATATCACCACCACCTATACCACCACCAATACCACCACCACCATCAATACCACCACCTCCACTACCACCAATACAACCACCAATATCACCACCAATACCACCACCAATACCACCACCACCACCAACTCCACCACCAATACCACCACCAATGCCACCACCATCAATACCACCACCACCACCACCAATACTGTCATAAGGTTTCTGCACATACAGAGCTATGCACAGGATAATAGGACCTCGGAATATAGTGGTGAGCCAACCATAAACCTTAGCACCCAAAACCCCAACCCAACTAGCCTTAGCGTCCCATTAGCACTAATGTACCAATGATTAGACAACCCAGAACACGGTATCTCTCTCTCAGGACTCGCAGAGGCAAGAACACTCTTTCGTTACTCTCGTACCTGTCCACAACATGCGTAAGAAGAGACACTTTATAGTTCAAAATATTTATTGCAACTTACGTGCCCTTAGATACAGTACACGTGTCAGTACTAATAGCATAATACATAAGAATAATATAATCAGCATAGTTACTACTCCATAGAATACGAACGGGGAAAGCATCTCATAAAGCAGTGGATATATGTCTAACTAACATTACCACCCTCCCCGTGCTAGAAGCCAGTTTATTATAATAATAGAAGACCTTTGGGCTTTGACTAGCGAACCCCCATACCTCAGTCTCTTGATGCAAAACTACATCAGCAAACAATCACAGCTCTTCTCTCTGGAAAGGTCGTCTCCAAGTGCTATCTTAGAGCAAGCGAGCGCATTATTAAAAGCACACTAATTTCTCAATGGCAGCTGTACAAGTGTTATGTCTAGGTGCGAGGGACGGGCCAAATCAGTAGAAACCAGGGATTTGTTATTCGACCTTGTAACTGTTGTTCAGACTGAGCCCACAAAGGGAATAGGAGAAAAGGTGAGAAACAGAAAATGCAGACTATTGTAGAACAACTTGGCAATAACAGAGGGCGACAGAACAACATCCAATAGTAACGTGCGCAAGAGTCATCATGGCAGCCAGGCGTGGTAACGTAGCCAGACCTGCCAGGAGGCCATGAGCCACAAGACACCCTCCCTGGTCAGTCCAGCGGCCACGACGAAAATGAAGACAGAGTTCCAAATACCTGAGCAGAATAGAGGCGGTCTACCAACAACTAACGGCAAGTCAATCAATCCAAAAATGTGAAAGAGCAGAAAAATGCTATACCGTCCAGAAGGACATCATTGGAATCGTCAAAAAACGTAGACGCCATCCAGTCCAATAGGTCAAAGCTGCAGGAATGTTCTTCAGAGTATGGAGCATCCAAAAGCAATGCGGGACAGCTTGCGTGATATTCAATATAACTTTGTTGTAGGAGATTCTGAGCAGCCGCCCAGATATCCCATTGTGCCAAAATCCCCAGTGCAGCCGCACGCATCATAAAGCCAGCAGCGGAACAGTCCCGTTCATGGGCCTCTAAGGGACCCACCAACCGAACAAAATCCGGGACCGACAATGACGAATTGGAGAGGCAATAATCCATGGTCCATGTAAACGGACAGCGGATGCAAGACATCACAGGTTGCACGCAAGTGAAATACGCAAAGCGAGAAGGAAAGGGTGTAGGACACACTGATAGTTGCCAAGGGCAGAACATCGAACCCAACCAGAAGTCGCTCACGGAGCAGCTGGAGGCGTTCGGGATCGAGAAGGGCCCAGTGGTGCGCAGCCATTGCGCAGAAAACAGACCAACAGCAAGACACCAGCCGCCAAAGCGAGGATTAATGGGAAACCACCAAAGACGCTAGAAAAAATAGAATGTATGAATGCCGGTATCACACCGAAAATAGTTTGAAAGGTGGACACGAGGCCAGACCCCACAACCTTAAAAAAGTGCACCAGACCCTCAGTGTTTGATGCGTTAAAAATACGATGAATTAACTCCCCAAAATGTTGGGGGAGGTCAGTGTTCAAAAGGGCCTGTATTTCACTGTGGGTGCTCGCCACCTGGAGAATGAATGTCTCCCGGGCGGATGTGAGCATAACCTCCTCATTCAATAATAGGGCCTTTATTCTGCTCAACTTATTGAAATCTGCCTCCATGGTAGGAATGGAAGGCCAAATAGAGCTATCAACGATGTCGTGAGGGGGAGGAAAAAGCACATTCTTGCAGCAGACAACTCTGTGTGAGACTGTAACAATATACGGAATGCCAGCCTGTAGGCCACAACAGTCTTCGTTATTTAAAAGCAAATAGCTACCGTTGGTAAGCAAAGTAAAAGTAGGAGAAATAGCAGGAGCAGGAATACCCTTTAGCACACATGCAAGATTTGGAACTGAAACGCTACAAGCCCCGTGCAATTTAATATGTTTACAAATAAGCGAATGACCCACAGTTGAATCACAAGACTCCCCCGTGAGAAATACCTCCTTGCCATCTCTAAGGCATTTATACATGAAAGGCAAGGACCAAAGTTCATGCAGGAAAGCACCACCCAAAGGCTGGAAACGGCCTACAGGATAATGTTTCATGCACGAACCGAATTCAAATAGGGAAAAAGGTAAAGCTATAACCCCATGAACTAGCCACACCGCAGAATCTAGTTCCGCTACAGAGAATGGTAAAGGATCCACTTTTTCAATATGTAACAAAGTGTAAGATGCATCTTTCATGGACATGAACTGCTGTTTGTCAGTCAAATTAAAAGGCAGGCTTGTCCTAGAGGGCAGTGGTGTTTAACAAATTCCAAGGAACTTTACCCAACTTAAGGGTTTGCAAAGTCCATGCAAACGGCATCACTGAACGCAACTGATTCTGACCATGATACAACATAGAGACATCATCTTGTACAATATCAACAACAGAGGATACAATATCGTTCAATGTGTAAATGCGGGAAGACAGGGTATTTATACTATTGTCAACAACAGCAAGCACCTTTTCCAAATTTGCTTGGTCTATTTCCCTAAGACGGGAAGCAGCTTCCATTTGTGACAGCTTCCAGAGCTCATTATATGCTTCATAAATGAATCTCTTCGGTCGGGGACCACGAGGTCCCAAGATAAAGTCAGATAAGTCAATAGTGCCTGATAGGAGGGATAAATGGTTCTTAACAGAGTCTAAGGACGAATGTTGTAACCATTGTTTACATAATTTACCAACCGAATACGTGGTCACAGTACGAGTTTCAGTAAATCTTGGATCAGGCTTGTCCTGTATGTAACCAGGAACTGTGCCATGAAAACGAAGTTGGCATGCATTAGATGATATGGGCCATGCCAACCAGGGTGACTGTATTAGTGCAGAAACGTTAAAGGAATTGTTCTGAAACTGAGCCTGTAACGCCATAAGGGACATATTAAAATGCAAACTATCATTTGGAAGACTCGACAAGGATGGGATGGTTGGCGCATTTAGTTGTTTAACGGTAGCCAACCCCCAACACGTGGTCTGATAAATGGAAGCATTCAGAAATAGAATTTGGGCTGGGATAAGGCAAGCACGGTGCAGAGCCTCAGTGCCCTGCACCTGCCATAGCTTCGAACCCCAGATTGATTTTAAATCCACTGTGTCTTTCCAATACTCATAACCACCCACCGCCAAGGCGCTCAAAAAGGAACCCGAATATAGTAATTTAGTGTGGGTCAACATAAATTTTTGAGTCGATGGAGATTTTAATTTAAAATAATAGGACCCAGGGTTAGATCGATTAAAATCAGTAAAATAGTTGAATTTATTTCGAAGAGTCTGGGAACTACCTGGTATGGGGTTTGGGCAGTGTTCCCATTGGGTGTAAGTAACAGGGCTGCGTAGTGCACTTGGTTTGTGGAGAAAATGATTGCCCCAATGCTGGTAGCAATACAAATCGGCATAATTCGCAGAATTCATATACAAGTCTTCAGCATTAAAAGAGGCATAATATTTTAAATCAGCAAACAATGCTTCAACTGCATGCACATCCCAATCATCAGAATGAATATTACTTTGTACTACATCACCCATCGAGACTCGAAGGACATTTGGTACATTAATAATTTCTGTCGGGCCATGTATTTGAAAGTTTACCGCATCCCATACGATGCCATCAGCAACTGGAAACGCTGAAATGTTCACAAATGTGTGGTCACGCTTCATGATGTGTGAAGAGGAATGTGGAGCCAAAGTTCCAGCAACACTGTTCACAGCAGAGCGTTCAGGTAAATAGTGACCATTGATGAGTAGAAAAAACACTGTGACAAAGCCAATGGACATGAACAAAAAAACCAAGAAAAGTACCATCCAAATATATGTCCAAGGTGGAATCAAAAAATTGTCTCTAAACCAGGATACAAAAAGACTAAACTTGGACGGGACTTGTGATGAGTTGGAATCCGAGTCAAAAGAATAACGTGTCGGGCTCAGTGGCGTTGTTGGTTGGTGTGCCACCGACTCTGTGGCGGGATAAGTATACTCGTCCTCGGCTATGCAGGGTGATGCAGGGGGTTCAAATATATTTTCAGGCAAATCAACCATCTCCATGGTAACATCAGTGATTGTTCGTGCAGACGTGCCTCGAACGCTTGTCCGATAAATGGCAGGACAAGAGACCGCTGGTGTGACACTATTTAGGATCGGCCAGATGTTGTAGCTTGACATTTTCCACTGAGATGTATCTGTTTTCCTTGCGACCGGGAAGCGGTGGTAGGATGACTGTACGTGTTCCCTTCAAGCCCAGTACTGGAACCGGTGCACGAAAAGAGGGGCCGAATTCTTTTTTGTTCTCCACCTTCTCTCGTACCAGGTCGCCAATCTTCGGAAGCCAGCCGGCAACCGGAATCTGCACAGCAGGGTCTGTGGCTGAAGGTAAATGTGCAATCGCTAGTTTGTCTCGGGCTTCTTGTAAGTCCTGTAACATAGTAGAATGATTATCTACATCGAACTTGGCGGATTGCGCCGCCATGTCTAGACCATCAAGGTCAGGCACAAACATTCGTATGCCAAAGAGCATTTCGTAAGGGGTCCGCCCACCCAGAGGCCTTCTAGGGAGATTATTAAGTGCACGCTGAACAGTATACAAGTGGGCCAGCCAGTTCCTGCCAGTACCTATAACTCTAGCTGTCAAGGATTGCTTTAAGTCACGGTTCATTCGTTCAACGATAGAGTTGCCCTCAGGCCTATACGGAGACGAAAATTTTACCCGCACCCCTAAGGAGCCCATTGCGTCCTTGTAAGCCTTAGAGGCAAACGCCGGACCTTGGTCAGAATGGAAGGTGCCGCATGCAAAAATTCCCACAAAGACACGCAAATCCCTAATGACATTTCGTGCGTCAGCACTCCGTTGTGGCCAGACCCAGATGAACCGTGTGCACGAGTCCACTGCCACTAAGATATATTTATAGGCAGTGTCTGAAGAAAATGGACCGCAGTGATCCAAGTAAACACACCCAAAGGGTCTGTTCGAAATTGCAAGCGAGGTCTGCGGTGGTCTTGTGACTGTTGAAGGCTTGATCTGTTGACAAACGTCACAGGAAAGCACATAAGTACGTGTATCTTTGTATAAACCACGCCACCAGTAACGCTGCTGCAAAATGGAAATTGTCGCAGACACACCAGCATGCGCCGAAGCCATGCCTTCGTGTGCCGCTGCCATCAAGGAAAGTCTGCGGTCCGCGTTGGGGATCAGCCGAACCCCAACTTTAGGTATTGTTACATAAGGAGCCTGATCGGGACCTATCTGGTAAGAATATTTAGAAGGGAAACCTCTAGGGTAATTAATTCCTTCTTTTGTTGCAGCAATAGCTGCCAAGATATCAGTGTCTATTTTAGACATGGATCTAGTAACTGCTGCTACTGAACACGTGAGTACTGCTGATCTGGCAGCTTCATCTGCCAGACTGTTACCAACAGCGTGTGCGCCCACTCGCTGATGGCCTAGGGTGTGAACCACCTGTGTGAGTGGCAGACGTCTTTGTAATTCTGCCACCCTAACCCAAAGCATTTTATGCTTGATTGTGTTGCCTTTAGCGTCTCTATAGTCATTTTGCGACCAAAAGAACAGATTGTCATTGTATGATTGAACACAGTAGTAAGAATCGCACACTATTAAAGTAGTCACATCAGGATTTACGAACTCAAGCGCAAGCACCAAGGCACGCAACTCGGCCAATTGTGCGGTACTGTCCCCGAGTGCCTGTGTATGCACCACAGTGGATTTGAACTTTCCGTTCACAAACGTACCTGCAACAATAGCACATGCGGCTGAATAAGCATGCTTGGACCCCGTGGCCGGTTGTGCCGAACCATCGGTGTAGATCACACAGTCGTAATCCTCAAGCGGCAATAAGGACAAAGGAGGAGGATGAATGAATTCATACTGTAAAAACTCCTGAGTCTGAAGAGAAGAGTCGAATATGAAAGTGACATCCGGAGACGTCAAAGATGTTGCCCATTGAATCCAACGGGGGTGCAAAGCTTTAGAGTTCGGAACACTTGCTTTCGTCACTGCCTCTAGGGCAGGATAGGGTGTTACCACCAGAATGCGTTTTCCCTGTGCCAGTGCGCGCTCCTTCAGGATCGCCATTTGCACTGCTGTTAGCACTTTCTCCACAGATGAGAACCGCATTTCTGCGGAGGTGTATAGATGTGACTTGTATGCGATGGGTACTGTATCACCTTCATTAAAGGTTAAGTACGTGAAACCCACTGCCCCTGGAATGATTCTAATCACCAAGTTTGTGTGGTTATCACGCGTCAAAAGGTATTTAGACTCAAGAAGGTCTGTCTGCAAAGACTGCAGAATGGAGGTATGCTCCGGAAGCCAGCAAGACTTCGAAAAAGTAGGTTGTATCAAAGCATACAATGGCTTGATACGCTGGGCGTATTCGGGAATATATGTACGTCCGAAGTTCAGAAAACCCAGTAAAGACTGAAGCTTCTTCAGATTAGTAGGAGGGCACAAAAGTGCACATTTCTCCAGAAAATGGGGGGCTAAACCCTTACCTTCATTGTTGAGCTCATAGCCCAAGAACAAAACGGTAAATTCAGCAATATGGGATTTGGCAAAGTTAATTTTGTATCCCTGAACCGCAAATTCAAGAATAATGCGGTCCACCCGGGTCAGATGCGGAAACAATTCATCGTCTGTCAGATAAATGTCATCCACATACGAACAGGCGTCTGGATCGATGCCGTCTAACAAAGAGACAACACGAGCGGCGAATACGCCTGGACTATTCTTGTAGCCCATAGGAAGACGCCTGAATTTGAACATTTTACCACCGGAAGTAAAGGCACACCATTGGCCACTCTCCGGGGCTAAGTTGTGCGTGTAGAATCCATTTGAAAGGTCAAGGGTCGTTTTGTATTTTTTACGAACAAGACTGTCTACAAGCGCAGAACTATGGGTATTTTGCACCGCAAAGGTCCGACAATGAGAGTTCAAATGCCGGTAATCCAATACTAAACGGTACGATCCATCGGGTTTAGAAACCGCGAAAAGGGGATTGTTCATAGGTGATACACAGGGTTCAATTACTCCCTGATATTCCAACTGTGTCAGAATTTCGGAAACGGGGCCTTTGGCTTCACGTTTTATGGGATATTGGGGTTGTGGCTGCGGCAACGATCGCAAAGGTATTTCATGGGGGGAGATTCTTCGTCCCAACCCACGTGATTGCGGAATAACGCTGGAGCCAGGGACACAGCCCACTCTGCTGCAAGAGCCTCTGCTTTGTCCTTTGGGACATGTCGAGAAAAGCTCGGAAGGATTACCTCCTCCCCTTTACGCGCAGTAATTACGAATGGGGGTGGCCAATCCGCCTCTGCCAATAAAATATCATATGAAGAGGTCAGATTTTCCCAAAAAATACCTTTAATTACTCGCTGTATATCACCTTCAATTTGGAGGACAATATTAAATAGTCTGTCAGGGGGTGCCACTCTGGTGTCTGCTGTTTCAACAGTAATGAATGTTTCAGTTGCTGTCGCCTCCATATGAGGACGTAGCGCCTCCCGCACTATGGTTACTTCCGCGGCGCTGTCTAGGAGGGTTACTGCCCACGTCCAATTCAGGAGTCTCGTTCTCACCGTCTGTGGCATATTTCGCTGTTACAGCGGCAACTTTCTTCTTCTGAAATTGTGGTCGAAAACGTTGAGCGTCTTCTTCTTTTCCTCTGACTTGTTGTCGAGGCTGGTCTCGTCCCTGTGGGGCCTCACGGGCCCTTCCTCTATCCTGGCGGTCTCCTCCACCGGCCTGTGACGAAGTCTGTGCCTGTGAAGAACGAGGAGAACGCGTATCAGGGATCTGAAACCTATCCGGTGACTTAATTCTCGCTCTATCGCGTAAATCATAAGTACGTTCAGAAGAAACTGAAACCGGGGATGCGCCTCGCGATCCCGGCTTTGTCTGTTGCTTACCCTGTTTTTTCAGCCTCCAGCTCTTTTTAGTGAAGACTGGTTTCTCATCCTTCTCAGATTGAGATTTGGTTTGTTGCTGTTGTGGTTGCGATTGTGTTTGCAGTTTTGCAAAAGGCTTGTTACCCAGGCTGTTTCTACCAATAGTTTTATAAGCCTGGGTAATAATTTTCGGTAATTCTCGAGGCTTGTCCAATTCTGGGACCAAAGCCAAAGCGTTAGCTACTTGAAAGTTCACTGCATCGCCCTTGACATTCGCAAGGATCAGTTCAGCTACTACTTCAAACACTCCCACTAGTCTCATCCCTAATTCCACAGCCGCTTCAGGGCCGTGTTCATCCTGTACTTTTTTAATTACAGAGGGGAGAACTGTCATGGAAGGAGTACCAAAACATTTAGAATATACTGCTGCGAATACCCTACCCCAGTTGTCACATGCTGTCAACTCGGGAATTAAGTCTTTTGGCAAACTAATCGTCAAAATACGATGTTTATCCACAGGAGTTGTATGTGGAAAAACTGCCTCCAACTGATCAAACTTTTCTGCAAGCCAATAAGGAAAATCATCCTTATTTTGTGGCCGTTTGCCCATCACAGAATTCACCATGACGGGACTTATGGTCACTCCGCCTGCAGCAGCTGGTTGGCCAGGCACTCCAGGAGCGGTTCCATGGATGCTGCCTGTAACATATCGCACTAAAGCTCGATGCACCTGCACCAAGGCCGCATACATAGTGCGTAGTTCCGCGACTGGTATTGTCATATAACGCGGATGTGGTGTGTACCCGGCCAAAACAGGCCAAGTGGCCCCCTCAATTGATAAGGGGCCTAAACGAACCGTGGTATTCGGTTGTGGGAGGGCGCCATTAAACCAAACACGGTGTTGCCAAGCCGTGAGCGGTACTTCAAGATTAGTATAAGGTCTATAGACTGCAGGAACAACGGTGGGTTCATATGTATGGAACAGATCATCGTTCGCATCCACCGCTGGAAAAGTGATCCAAGAGTAGAACACTTCAAAGTGGAAAGCCGGGTCGGCCTGAACCACAAAGACTAGGTCAACTCCCGCGTCTGGCACTCCATACACCCGTAAGTGATCCCGGAGTGCTGTGCGGCTATGCGCCGCTATGTCTATACCCGCCATTACTAACGGGTCGAGACAACAATCTTACACGAGGCAGCACAAAAGGGTTATATTTAAGAAACCTTTTTTAATAACATCAAGCTTGAAAGAACCTACAAAATCTGCAATATAGGAGGTATCGCCGTCACACACGCTTCCGGAAGCGTACGTGAGGGTTGTGTGGACAAGCACAAGTACTACTCAAGCGTCTCGCAAATAAGCTGCCCCACTTGTTGGTCGCGCCATGTCATAAGGTTTCTGCACATACAGAGCTATGCACAGGATAATAGGACCTCGGAATATAGTGGTGAGCCAACCATAAACCTTAGCACCCAAAACCCCAACCCAACTAGCCTTAGCGTCCCATTAGCACTAATGTACCAATGATTAGACAACCCAGAACACGGTATCTCTCTCTCAGGACTCGCAGAGGCAAGAACACTCTTTCGTTACTCTCGTACCTGTCCACAACATGCGTAAGAAGAGACACTTTATAGTTCAAAATATTTATTGCAACTTACGTGCCCTTAGATACAGTACACGTGTCAGTACTAATAGCATAATACATAAGAATAATATAATCAGCATAGTTACTACTCCATAGAATACGAACGGGGAAAGCATCTCATAAAGCAGTGGATATATGTCTAACTAACATTACCACCCTCCCCGTGCTAGAAGCCAGTTTATTATAATAATAGAAGACCTTTGGGCTTTGACTAGCGAACCCCCATACCTCAGTCTCTTGATGCAAAACTACATCAGCAAACAATCACAGCTCTTCTCTCTGGAAAGGTCGTCTCCAAGTGCTATCTTAGAGCAAGCGAGCGCATTATTAAAAGCACACTAATTTCTCAATGGCAGCTGTACAAGTGTTATGTCTAGGTGCGAGGGACGGGCCAAATCAGTAGAAACCAGGGATTTGTTATTCGACCTTGTAACTGTTGTTCAGACTGAGCCCACAAAGGGAATAGGAGAAAAGGTGAGAAACAGAAAATGCAGACTATTGTAGAACAACTTGGCAATAACAGAGGGCGACAGAACAACATCCAATAGTAACGTGCGCAAGAGTCATCATGGCAGCCAGGCGTGGTAACGTAGCCAGACCTGCCAGGAGGTAATGAGCCACAAGACAATACCATCACCACCAATACCAATATCACCACCAATACCACCATCAATACCGCCACCAGCATCAATACCACCACCTCCACCACCACCAATACAACCACCAATATCACCACCAATACCACCACCACTAATACCACCACCACCAATACCACCATCACCACCAATATCATCAATACCACTACCAGAATAGCACCACCAATACCCCTACCAATACCAGCACCAATATCACCACCACCAATACCACCATCAATGCCACCACCACCACCAATACCACCACCACTAACACCACCAATATCACCACCACAAATATCACCAATAATACCACCATGAATACCCCCGTTACCACCTCCACCAATAGCACCACCACCACCAATACCACCACCACTAATACCACCACCAATACCACCAATACCACTTACACCAATAGCACCACCATCACCAATACCACCACCACCAATACCACCACCACCACCAATACCACCAATACCACTAACACCAATATCACCACCACCACCAATACCTCCACCAATATCACCACCACCAATACCACCACCACCAATACCACCACCACCACCATCAATACCACCACCTCCACCACCAGCAATATCACCACCAATACCACCACCAATACCACCACCACCAACACCACCACCAATGCCACCACCAGCAATACCACCACCAATACCACCACCACCAATACCACCACCAATACCACCACCACCAATACCACCACCACTCCTAATACCAGTACCAAAGCCAATGCCACCACCAATACCACCACCACCAAAACAACCACCACCAATACCAATACCACTACAACCAATACCACCACCTTCAGTAATACCACAACCACCAATACCACCACCAATACCACCACCAACACCAATACCACCACCACCAATACCACCACCACCAATACCACCACCAACACCAATAACCCCACCACCACCAATACCTCCAATACCACCACCACCACCAATACCACCAATACCACCACCTCCACCGCCAATACCACCACCAATACCACCACTAATACCACCACCACCAATACCATCACCACCAATACCATCACCACCACCAATATCACCACCACCAATACCACCTCCACCACCCCCAATACCCCACCACCACCAATACCACCACCACCAATACCACCAATACCACAACGAATACCCCCACCAAACCACCACTACCAATACTACCACCACCACCACCATCAATACCACCACCTCCATCACCACCAATACCACCACCATTACCACCACCACCACCACCACCAATACCACCACCAATACCACCACCACCATCCATACCACCGCCAATACCACCACCACCAACAATACCACCACCAACACCAACAATACCACCACCAAAACCACCACCAATACCATCACCACCAATACTACCACCACCACCAATACCACCGCCACCAATACCACCACCTCCAATCCAATACCACCATCACCAATACCACCACCAATACCACCACCACCAATACCAATACCACCACCAATACCAATACCACCACCACCACCAATACCACCACCACCAATACCACCACCAATACCACTACCACCAATACTTCCACCACCAATACCACAACCACCAATACCACCACCACCAATACCACCACCACCAATACCACCACCAATAGTACCACTAATACCACCACCACCACCAATACCACCACCAATACCACCACCAATGCCACCACCATCACCACTACCACCACCACCAATACCACCACCACCAATACCACCTCCACCAACACCACCACCAATATCACCACCACAAATACCACCAATACCACCACCACCACAACCAATACCACTACCACCACCACCACCAATACCACCACACCAATACCACCACCAATACCACCACCACAACCACCAATACCATCACCACCAATACAATTACCACCACCACCAATACCACCAATACCACCACCAAAACCATAAATCTACACCAATACCACCACCAATTTCACCACCAATACCACCACCACCACAATACCACCACCAATGCCACCACCACCAATGCCACCACCACCAATACCACCACCACCAACACCACCACCACCAATATCACCACCACAAATACCACCAAAACTACCACCACAACCAATACCACCACCACCAATACCACTACCACCACCAATACCACCACACCAATACCACTACCACCACCAATACCACCTCCACCACCAATTCCACCACCACCAATACCACCATCACCACCAATATCACCAATACCACCAGAATACCACCACCAATACCCCTACCAATACCACCACCAATAACAGCACCACCAATACCACCATCAATGCCACCACCACCACCACTACCACCACCACCAATACCACCACCACTAACACCACCACCACCAATATCACCACCACAAATATCACCAAAACTACCACCACTAATACCCCCAATATCACCACCACAACCAATACCACCACCAATACCACCACCAATACCACCACCACCTTTACCAATACCACCACCAATATCACTACCAATACCACCACCACCAATACCACCAATACCACCACCACCAATACCACCACCACCAATACCACCACCACCAATACCACCACCAATACCACCACCACCACCAATACCCCACCACCAATGCCACCACCACCAATACCAGCACCAATACCACCAGCACCAATACCACCACCACTAGCAATACCACCACCAATACCAATAACACCACTAATACCACCACCACCAATACCATCGCCACCAATACCACCACCACCAATACCAGTACCACCACCAATATCACCACCATCAATACCACCAATACCATCATCAATACCACCACCTCCACCACCACCAATACCACCACCACCAATACCACCACCACCGATACCACCACCAACAATAGCACCACCACCACCAATACCACCACAACTAATACCACCACCACTACCAATACCACCAATACAACTAACACCAATACCACCACCACCACCAATACCACCACTACCAATATCACCACCACCTATACCACCACCAATACCACCACCACCATCAATACCACCACCTCCACTACCACCAATACAACCACCAATATCACCACCAATACCACCACCAATACCACCTCCACCACCAACTCCACCACCAATACCACCACCAATGCCACCACCATCAATACCACCACCACCCCCAATACCATCACCACCAATACCAATATCACCACCAATACCACCATCAATACCACCACCAGCATCAATACCACCACCTCCACCACCACCAATACAACCACCAATATCACCACCAATACCACCACCACTAATACCACCACCACCAATACCACCATCACCACCAATATCACCAATTCCACTACCAGAATACCACCACCAATACCCCTACCAATACCAGCACCAATATCACCACCACCAATACCACCATCAATGCCACCAACACCACCAATACCACCACCACTAACACCACCAATATCACCACCACAAATATCACCAATACTACCACCATGAATACCCCCGATACCACCACCACCAATAGCACCACCACCACCAATACCACCACCACTAATACCACCACCAATACCACCAATACCACTTACACCAATAGCACCACCATCACCAATACCACCACCACCAATACCACCACCACCACCAATACCACCAATACCACTAACACCAATATCACCACCACCACCAATACCTCCACCAATATCACCACCACCAATACCACCACCACCAATACCACCACCACCATCAATACCACCACCTCCACCACCAGCAATATCACCACCAATACCACCACCAATACCACCACCACCAACACCACCACCAATGCCACCACCAGCAATACCACCACCAATACCACCACCACCAATACCACCACCACCACCAATACCACCACCACCAATACCACCACCACTCCTAATACCAGTACCAAAGCCAATGCCACCACCAATACCACCACCACCAAAACAACCACCACCAATACCACTACAACCAATACCACCACCTTCAGTAATACCACAACCACCAATACCACCACCAATACCACCACCAACACCAATACCACCACCACCAATACCACCACCACCAATACCATCACCAACACCAATACCCCCACCACCACCAATACCACCAATACCACCACCACCACCAATACCACCAATACCACCACCTCCACCGCCAATACCACCACCAATACCACCACTAATACCACCACCACCAATACCACCACCACCAATACCATCACCACCACCAATATCACCACCACCAATACCACCTCCACCACCCCCAATACCCCACCACCACCAATACCACCACCACCAATACCACAACGAATACCCCCACCAAACCACCACTACCAATACTACCACCACCACCACCATCAATACCACCACCTCCATCACCACCAATACCACCACCAATACCACCACCACCACCACCAATACCACCACCAATACCACCACCACCATCAATACCACCGCCAATACCACCACCACCAACAATACCACCACCAACACCAACAATACCACCACCAAAACCACCACCAATACCATCACCACCAATACTACCACCACCACCAATACCACCACCACCAATACCACCACCTCCAATCCAATACCACCATCACCAATACCAATACCACCACCAATACCTCCACCAATATCACCACCACCAATACCACCACCACCAATACCACCACCACCACCATCAATACCACCACCTCCACCACCAGCAATATCACCACCAATACCACCACCAATACCACCACCACCAACACCAACACCACCACCAATTCCACCACCAGCAATACCACCACCAATACCACCACCACCAATACCACCACCAATACCACCACCACCAATACCACCACCACTCCTAATACCAGTACCAAAGCCAATGCCACCACCAATACCACCACCACCAAAACAACCACCACCAATACCAATACCACTACAACCAATACCACCACCTTCAGTAATACCACAACCACCAATACCACCACCAATACCACCACCAACACCAATACCACCACCACCAATACCACCACCACCAATACCACCACCAACACCAATACCCCCAGCACCACCAATACCTCCAATACCACCACCACCACCAATACCACCAATACCACCACCTCCACCGCCAATACCACCACCAATACCACCACTAATACCACCACCACCAATACCACCACCACCAATACCATCACCACCACCAATATCACCACCACCAATACCACCTCCACCACCCCCAATACCCCACCACCACCAATACCACCACCACCAATACCACCAATACCACAACGAATACCCCCACCAAACCACCACTACCAATACTACCACCACCACCACCATCAATACCACCACCTCCATCACCACCAATACCACCACCATTACCACCACCACCACCACCGCCAATACCACCACCAATACCACCACCACCATCAATACCACCGCCAATACCACCACCACCAACAATACCACCACCAACACCAACAATACCACCACCAAAACCACCACCAATACCATCACCACCAATACTACCACCACCACCAATACCACCACCACCAATACCACCACCTCCAATCCAATACCACCATCACCAATACCAATACCACCACCAATACCACCACCACCAATACCAATACCACCACCAATACCAATACCACCACCACCACCAATACCACCACCACCAATACCACCACCAATACCACTACCACCAATACTTCCACCACCAATACCACAACCACCAATACCACCACCACCAATACCACCACCACCAATACCACCACCAATAGTACCACTAATACCACCACCACCACCAATACCACCACCAATGCCACCACCATCACCACTACCACCACCACCAATACCACCACCACCAATACCACCTCCACCAACACCACCACCAATATCACCACCACAAATACCACCAATACCACCACCACCACAACCAATACCACTACCACCACCACCACCAATACCACCACACCAATACCACCACCAATACCACCACCACAACCACCAATACCATCACCACCAATACAATTACCACCACCACCAATACCACCAATACCACCACCAAAACCATAAATCTACACCAATACCACCACCAATTTCACCACCAATACCACCACCACCACAATACCACCACCAATGCCACCACCACCAATGCCACCACCACCAATACCACCACCACCAATTCCACCACCACCAACACCACCACCACCAATATCACCACCACAAATACCACCAAAACTACCACCACAACCAATACCACCACCACCAATACCACTACCACCACCAATACCACCACACCAATACCACTACCACCACCAATACCACCACCACCACCAATACCACCACCACCAATACCACCATCACCACCAATATCACCAATACCACCAGAATACCACCACCAATACCCCTACCAATACCACCACCAATAACAGCACCACCAATACCACCATCAATGCCACCACCACCACCACTACCACCACCACCAATACCACCACCACTAACACCACCACCAATATCACCACCACAAATATCACCAAAACTACCACCACTAATACCCCCAATATCACCACCAGAACCAATACCACCACCAATACCACCACCAATACCACCAATACCACCACCACCATTACCAATACCACCACCAATATCACTACCAATACCACCACCACCAATACCACCACCACCAATACCACCACCACCAATACCACCACCACTCCTAATACCAGTACCAAAGCCAATGCCACCACCAATACCACCACCACCAAAACAACCACCACCAATACCAATACCACTACAACCAATACCACCACCTTCAGTAATACCACAACCACCAATACCACCACCAATACCACCACCAACACCAATACCACCACCACCAATACCACCACCACCAATACCATCACCAACACCAATACCCCCACCACCACCAATACCACCAATACCACCACCACCACCAATACCACCAATACCACCACCTCCACCGCCAATACCACCACCAATACCACCACTAATACCACCACCACCAATACCACCACCACTAATACCATCACCACCACCAATATCACCACCACCAATACCACCTCCACCACCCCCAATACCCCACCACCACCAATACCACCACCACCAATACCACCAATACCACACCGAATACCCCCACCAAACCACCACTACTAATACTACCACCACCACCACCATCAATACCACCACCTCCATCACCACCAATACCACCACCAATACCACCACCACCACCACCACCATACCACCACCAATACCACCACCAATACCACCACCACCATCAATACCACCGCCAATACCACCACCACCAAGAATACCACCACCAACACCAACAATACCACCACCAAAACCACCACCAATACCATCACCACCAATACTACCACCACCACCAATACCACCACCTCCAATCCAATACCACCATCACCAATACCACCACCAATACCTCCACCAATATCACCACCACCAATACCACCACCACCAATACCACCACCACCACCATCAATACCACCACCTCCACCACCAGCAATATCACCACCAATACCACCACCAATACCACCACCACCAACACCAACACCACCACCAATGCCACCACCAGCAATACCACCACCAATACCACCACCACCAATACCACCACCAATACCACCACCACCAATACCACCACCACTCCTAATACCAGTACCAAAGCCAATGCCACCACCAATACCACCACCACCAAAACAACCACCACCAATACCAATACCACTACAACCAATACCACCACCTTCAGTAATACCACAACCACCAATACCACCACCAATACCACCACCAACACCAATACCACCACCACCAATACCACCACCACCAATACCACCACCAACACCAATACCCCCACCACCACCAATACCTCCAATACCACCACCACCACCAATACCACCAATACCACCACCTCCACCGCCAATACCACCACCAATACCACCACTAATACCACCACCACCAATACCACCACCACCAATACCATCACCACCACCAATATCACCACCACCAATACCACCTCCACCACCCCCAATACCCCATCACCACCAATACCACCACCACCAATACCACCAATACCACAACGAATACCCCCACCAAACCACCACTACCAATACTACCACCACCACCACCATCAATACCACCACCTCCATCACCACCAATACCACCACCATTACCACCACCACCACCACCACCAATACCACCACCAATACCACCACCACCATCAATACCACCGCCAATACCACCACCACCAACAATACCACCACCAACACCAACAATACCACCACCAAAACCACCACCAATACCATCACCACCAATACTACCACCACCACCAATACCACCACCTCCAATCCAATACCACCATCACCAATACCAATACCACCACTAATACCACCACCACCAATACCAATACCACCACCAATACCAATACCACCACCACCACCAATACCACCACCACCAATACCACCACCAATACCACTACCACCAATACTTCCACCACCAATACCACAACCACCAATACCACCACCACCAATACCACCACCACCAATACCACCACCAATAGTACCACTAATACCACCACCACCACCAATACCACCACCAATACCACCACCAATGCCACCACCATCACCACTACCACCACCACCAATACCACCACCACCAATACCACCTCCACCAACACCACCACCAATATCACCACCACAAATACCACCAATACCACCACCACCACAACCAATACCACTACCACCACCACCACCAATACCACCACACCAATACCACCACCAATACCACCACCACAACCACCAATACCATCACCACCAATACAATTACCACCACCACCAATACCACCGATACCACCACCAAAACCATAAATCTACACCAATACCACCACCAATTTCACCACCAATACCACCACCACCACAATACCACCACCAATGCCACCACCACCAATGCCACCACCACCAATACCACCACCACCAATTCCACCACCACCAACACCACCACCACCAATATCACCACCACAAATACCACCAAAACTACCACCACAACCAATACCACCACCACCAATACCACTACCACCACCAATACAACCACACCAATACCACTACCACCACCAATACCACCACCACCACCAATACCACCACCACCAATACCACCATCACCACCAATATCACCAATACCACCAGAATACCACCACCAATACCCCTACCAATACCACCACCAATAACAGCACCACCAATACCACCATCAATGCCACCACCACCACCACTACCACCACCACCAATACCACCACCACTAACACCACCACCACCAATATCACCACCACAAATATCACCAAAACTACCACCACTAATACCCCCAATATCACCACCACAACCAATACCACCACCAATACCACCACCAATACCACCAATACCACCACCACCATTACCAATACCACCACCAATATCACTACCAATACCACCACCACCAATACCACCAATAACACCACCACCAATACCACCACCACCAATACCACCACCACCAATACCACCACCAATACCACCACCACCAATACCCCACCATCAATGCCACCACCACCAATACCAGCACCAATACCACCAGCACCAATACCACCACCACTAGCAATACCACCACCAATACCAATAACACCACTAATACCACCACCACCAATACCACCGCCACCAATACCACCACCACCAATACCAGTACCACCACCAATATCACCACCATCAATACCACCAATACCATCATCAATACCACCACCACCACCAATACCACCACCACCAATACCACCACCACCGATACCACCACCAACAATAGCACCACCACCACCAATACCACAACAACTAATACCACCACCACTACCAATACCACCAATACAACTAACACCAATACCACCACCACCACCAATACCACCACTACCAATATCACCACCACCTATACCACCACCAATACCACCACCACCATCAATACCACCACCTCCACTACCACCAATACAACCACCAATATCACCACCAATACCACCACCAATACCACCACCACCACCAACTCCACCACCAATACCACCACCAATGCCACCACCATCAATACCACCACCACCACCAATACCATCACCACCAATACCAATATCACCACCAATACCACCATCAATACCACCACCAGCATCAATACCACCACCTCCACCACCACCAATACAACCACCAATATCACCACCAATACCACCACCACTAATACCACCACCACCAATACCACAATCACCACCAATATCACCAATTCCACTACCAGAATACTACCACCAATACCCCTACCAATACCAGCACCAATATCACCACCACCAATACCACCATCAATGCCACCACCACCACCAATACCACCACCACTAACACCACCAATATCACCAACACAAATATCACCAATACTACCACCATGAATACCCCCGATACCACCACCACCAATAGCACCACCACCACCAATACCACCACCACTAATACCACCACCAATACCACCAATACCACTAACACCAATATCACCACCACCACCAATACCTCCACCAATATCACCACCACCAATACCACCACCACCAATACCACCACCACCATCAATACCACCACCTCCACCACCAGCAATATCACCACCAATACCACCACCAATACCACCACCACCAACACCACCACCAATGCCACCACCAGCAATACCACCACCAATACCACCACCACCAATACCACCACCACCACCAATACCACCACCACCAATACCACCACCACTCCTAATACCAGTACCAAAGCCAATGCCACCACCAATACCACCACCAAAACAACCACCACCAATACCAATACCACTACAACCAATACCACCACCTTCAGTAATACCACAACCACCAATACCACCACCAATACCACCACCAACACCAATACCACCACCACCAATACCACCACCACCAATACCATCACCAACACCAATACCCCCACCACCACCAATACCACCAATACCACCACCACCACCAATACCACCAATACCACCACCTCCACCGCCAATACCACCACCAATACCACCACTAATACCACCACCACCAATACCATCACCACCACCAATATCACCACCACCAATACCACCTCCACCACCCCCAATACCCCACCACCACCAATACCACCACCACCAATACCACCAATACCACAACGAATACCCCCACCAAACCACCACTACCAATACTACCACCACCACCACCATCAATACCACCACCTCCATCACCACCAATACCACCACCAATACCACCACCACCACCACCAATCCCACCACCAATACCACCACCACCATCAATACCACCGCCAATACCACCACCACCAACAATACCACCACCAACACCAACAATACCACCACCAAAACCACCACCAATACCATCACCACCAATACTACCACCACCACCAATACCACCACCTCCAATCCAATACCACCACCTCCAATCCAATACCACCATCACCAATACCAATACCACCACCAATACCACCACCACCAATACCAATACCACCACCAATACCAATACCACCACCAATACCACCACCACCAATACCACCACCAATACCACTACCACCAATACTTCCACCACCAATACCACAACCAACAATACTACCACCACCAATACCACCACCACCAATACCACCACCAATAGTACCACTAATACCACCACCACCACCAATACCACCACCAATACCACCACCAATGCCACCACCATCACCACTACCACCACCACCAATACCACCACCACCAATACCACCTCCACCAACACCACCACCAATATCACCACCACAAATACCACCAATACCACCACCACCACAACCAATACCACTACCACCACCACCACCAAAACCACCACACCAATACCACCACCAATACCACCACCACAACCACCAATACCATCACCACCAATACAATTACCACCACCACCAATATCACCGATACCACCACCAAAACCATAAATCTACACCAATACCACCACCAATTTCACCACCAATACCACCACCACCACAATACCACCACCAATGCCACCACCACCAATACCACCACCACCACCACCAATACCACCACCACCAACACCACCACCACCAATATCACCACCACAAATACCACCAAAACCACCACCACAAATACAACCACCACCACAACCAATACCACCACCACCAATACCACTACCACCACCAATAACACTACCACCACCACCACCAATACCACCACCACCACCAATACCACCACCACCAATACCACCATCACCACCAATATCACCAATACCACCACCACCACCAATACCACTACCAATACCACCACCAATATCACCACCACCAATACCACCATCAATGCCACCACCACTACCACCACCACCACTACCACCACCACCAATACCACCACCACCAATACCACCACCACTAACACCACCACCACCAATATCACCACCAAAAATATCACCAATACTACCACCACTAATACCCCCAATACCACCACCACAACCAATACCACCACCAATACCACCACCACCACCAATACTACCAATACCACCACCACCAGTACCAATACCACCACCAATACCAATATCACTACCAATACCACCACCACCAATACCACCAATACCACCACCACCAATACCACCACCAATATCACCACCACCAATACCACCACCAATACCCCACCACCAATACCACCACCACCAATACCAGCACCAGTACCACCAGCACCAATACCACCACCACTAGCAATACCACCAATACCACCACCACCAATACCAATAACACCACTAATACCACTACCACCAATACCGCCACCACCAATACCACCACCACCAATACCAGTACCACCACCAATATCACCACCATCAATACCACCAATACCACCATCAATACCACCACCTCCACCACCACCAATACCACCACCACCAATACCACCATCACCGATACCACCACCAACAATAGCACCACCACCACCAATAACACCACCACTAATACCACCACCACTACCAATACCACCAATACAACTAACACCAATACCACCACCAATACCACCATCACCAATATCACCACCACCTATACCACCACCAATACCACCACCACCACCAATACCCCCACCACAATCAATACCACCCCCTCCACTACCACCAATACAACCACCAATATCACCACCAATACCACCAGCAATACCACCACCAACTCCACCATCAATACCACCACCAATGCCACCACCACCAATACCACCACCAATACCACCACCAATACCACCACCACCAATACCACCATCAATACCACCTCCAGCATCAATACCACCACCTCCACCACCACCAATACAACCACCAATATCTCCACCAATACCACCACACCAATACCACCACCACCACCAATCCCACCACCACTAATACCACCACCACCAATACCACCATCACCACCAATATCACCACCAGAATACCACCACCAATACCCCTACCAATACCAGCACCAATATCACCACCACCAAAACCACCATCAATGCCACCACCACCACCAATACCATCACCACTAACACGACCACCACCAATATCACCACCACAAATATCACCAATACTACCACCACGAATACACCCGATACCACCACCACCAATAGCACCACCTCCAACAAAACCACCACACCACTAATACCACCACCAATACCACTAACACCAATACCACCACCACCACCAATACCACTACCACCAATATCACCACCTATACCACCACTAATACCATCACCACCACCAATACCACCACCACCATCAATACCACCAGCTCCACCACCACCAATACAACCACCAATATCATCACCAATACCACCACCAATGCCACCACCACCAATACCACCACCACCACCAATACCACCATCAGAATCAATACCACCACCTCCACCACAACCAATACAACCACCAATATCACCACCAATACCACCACCAGCAATACCAACATCACCACCAATACCACGACGACCAATACCACAGCCACCAATACCACCAACACCACCACCAATACCACCATGACCACCAATACCACCACCAATTCCACCACCACCACCAATACCACCACCACCACCAATACCACCACCACCACAATACCACCATCAATACCACCACCAATACCACCACCAATATCACCACCACCAATACCACCACCAATGCCACCACCAATACCACCACCACCAATACCACCGCCACCAACACCACTACTACCACCACCAATATCACCACCACCATTACCACCACCACTAATACCAACAATACCATCACCAATACCACCACCAATACCACCACCAATACTAACACACCATTGCCACCACCATCACCACCAAGACTGCCACCAATACCACCACCACCACCAATACCACCACCACCACCAATACCACCAATACCACCACCATTAGCAATACCACCACCAATACCACTACCAATACCACCACCACCAATACCATCACCACCAATACCACCACCACCACCAATACCACCAATTCCACTACCAATACCACCACCACCAATACCACCACCAATATCACCACCATCAATACCAATACCACCAATACCCTACCACCAATACCACCACCACCAATACCACCACCAATACCACTACCAATACCACCACCACCAATACCAATAACATCACCAATATCACTATCAACAATACCGCACTACCAATGCCACCACCACCAATACCTGTACCACCAATATCACCACCACCAATACCACCATCAATACCACCACCTCCACCACCGCCAACACCACCACCGATACCACCACCACCAATAGCACCACCACCACCAATACCACCACCAATACCACAATACAACTAACACCAAAACCACCACCACCACCAATACCACCACCACCAATATCACCACCACCAATACCACCACCAATACCACCAATACCACCACCACCATCAATACCACCACCTCCACCACCACCAATATCGCCACAAATACCACCACCACCACCAATACCACTACCACCAATACCACCACCAATACCATCACCACCACCAATGCCACCACCACCCCTAATACCAGTACCACTGCCATTACCACCACCACAAAAACCACCATCACCAATACCACTACTACCAATACCACCACCTTCACTAATACCACCACCACCACCAATTCCTCTACCAGTCCCACCACGAACACCAATACCACCACCACCAATACCAACACCAATACCACCACCACCACCAATACCACCACCACCAATACCACCACCACCACCAATACCACCACAATACCACCACAACCACCAATACTACCAACAATACCACCACTAATACCACCACCAATACCACCACCACCAATACCACCACCACCACCAATATCACCACAACCAATGCCACCACCACCACCAATACCACCAATACCACCACGACCATCACCATACCACCGCCAATACCACCACCACTAATACCACCACCACCACCAATACCACCACCACCAATACCACCACCAATACCCCCACAAAACCACCACCACCATTACTACCACCACCACCGTCATAACCACCACCTCCACCACCACCAATACCACCAACACCACCACCAACAATACCACCACCACCATCATTACCACCAATACCACTGCCAATAACAATACCACTACCACCACCACCATCATTACCACCAATAGCACCGCCAATACCACCACCACCACCAGTACCACCACCACCGCCAATACCACCACCAACACCAACTCCACCAATACCACCACCAAGACCACCACCTCCAATCCAATACCACCATCACCAATACCAAAACCACCACCAATACCAATAACACCACCACCAATACCACCACCAATACCAATACCACCACCACCAATACCAATCCCAACACCACCAATACCACCACCAAAACCACCATCAACTCCAATAGCACCACCAATTCCACCTCCACCAATACTACCACCAATAGCACCACTAATACCACCACCACCATCAATACCACCACCACCACAATACCACCACCAATACCACCACCAATGCCACCAATGCCACCACCACCACCAATACCACCACCACCAATACCACCACCACCAACACCACCACCACCACAACCAATATCACCACCACAAATAACATGACCACCAATACCACCACCACCACAGCCAATACCACCACCACCAATACCACCACCACCACCAATACCACCACACCAATACCACCACCAATACCACCACCACCAATATCACCAATACCACCACCACAATACCACCACCAATACCACCACCAATACCACCACCAATACCACCACCAATATCACCACCACCAATACCACCACCAATGCCACCACAACTACCACCACCACTACCACCAACACCAATACCACCAACACCAGTACCACCACCAACACCACCACCACCAATATCACCACCACAAATACCACTAATACCACCACCACTAATACCACCCCCAATACCACCACAACCAATACCACCACCAATACCACCACCACCACTAATACCACCACCACCAGTACCAATGCCAATACCACCACCATTACCACTACCAATACCAATACCACCACCAATACCACCACCAATTCCACCACCACCAATTCCACCACCAATACCACCACCACCAATACCAGCACCAATATCACCACCACCAATACCACCACCACCAATACCCCACCACCAATACCACCACCACCAATACCACCACCAATACCAATACCACCACCAATACCAACACCACCAATACCAATAATACCACCAATACAACTACCACCAATACTGCCACCACCAATACCACCACCACCAATACCAGTACCACCACCAATATCACCACCAACAATACCACCAATATCACCATCAATACCATCACCTCCACCACCACAAATACCACCACCACCAATACCACCACCGCCACCAATACCACCACCACCAATATCACCACCACCAATACCACCACCACCACCAATACCACCACCACCATCAATACCACCACCTCCATCACCACCAATACAACCACCAATATCACCACCAATACCACCGCTAATACCACCACCACCAACTCCAACACCAATACCACCACCAATGCCACCACCACCAATACCACCACCACCACCAATACCACCACCACCAATACCACCACCAATACCACCACCAGCACCAATACCACCACCACCCCTAATACCAGTACACCGCCAATACCACCACCAATACTACCACCACCACCAATACCAGTACCACCACCACCACCAATACCACCACCACCACCAATACCACCACCACCAATACCACCACCAATACCAATACCACCACCAATACCAACACCACCAATACCAATAATACCACCAATACAACTACCACCAATACTGCCACCACCAATACCACCACCACCAATACCAGTACCACCACCAATATCACCACCAACAATACCACCAATATCACCATCAATACCATCACCTCCACCACCACAAATACCACCACCACCAATACCACCACCGCCACCAATACCACCACCACCAATATCACCACCACCAATACCACCACCACCACCAATACCACCACCACCATCAATACCACCACCTCCATCACCACCAATACAACCACCAATATCACCACCAATACCACCGCTAATACCACCACCACCAACTCCAACACCAATACCACCACCAATGCCACCACCACCAATACCACCACCACCACCAATACCACCACCACCAATACCACCACCAATACCACCACCAGCACCAATACCACCACCACCCCTAATACCAGTACACCGCCAATACCACCACCAATACTACCACCACCACCAATACCAGTACCACCACCACCACCAATACCACCACCAACACCAATACCACCTATGCCAATACCACCACCAATACCACCGCCACCACCAATACCACCACCAACACCAATACCACCACCACCACCACCAATACCACCACCACCAATACCACCACCAATACCACCACTATTACCACCACCACCAATACCACCGCCACCAATAACACCACCACCACCAATATCACCACCACCAATACCACCATCACCAGCAATACCACAAATACCACCACCACCTCTACCACCAGCATTACCACCACCACCAATACCACCACCACCACCACCACCAATACCACCACCACCAATACCACCACCAATACCACCACCGCCAATACTACCACCACCATCAATACCACCACCTCCACCACCATCAATACCACCACCGATACCACCACCACCAATACCACCACCACCAATACCATCACCGTCAATACCACCACCACCATCATTACCACCAATACCACCACCAATAACACCACCAATACCACCACCAATACCACCACTAATCCTACCACCGCCAATACCAATACCACCACCACCAATAGCACCACCACCACCAATACCACCACACCACTAATACCACCACCAATACCACCAATACCACTAACACCAATACCACCACCACCACCAATACCACCACCACCAATATCACCACCACCTATACCACCACTAATACCATCACCACCACCATCAATACCACCAGCTCCACCACCACCAATACAACCACCAATATCATCACCAATACCACCACCAATGCCACCACCACCAATACCACCACCACCACCAATACCACCACCAGAATCAATACCACCACCTCCACCACCACCAATACAACCACCAATATCACCACCAATACCACCACCAGCAATACCAACATCACCACCAATACCACGACGACCAATACCACAGCCACCAATACCACCAACACCAATACCACCACCACCACCAATACCACCACCAATACCACCACCACCAATACCACCTCCAGCATCAATACCACCACCTCAACCACCACCAATACAACCACCAATATCTCCACCAATACCACCACCAATACCACCACACCAATACCACCACCACCACCAATACCACCACCACTAATACCACCACCACCAATACCACCATCACCACCAATATCACCACCAGAATACCACCACCAATACCCCTACCAATACCAGCACCAATATCACCACCACCAAAACCACCATCAATGCCACCACCACCACCAATACCACCATCACTAACACGACCACCACCAATATCACCACCACAAATATCACCAATACTACCACCACGAATACACCCGATACCACCACCACCAATAGCACCACCTCCACCAATACCACCACACCACTAATACCACCACCAATACCACCAATACCACTAACACCAATACGACCACTACCACCAATACCACCACCACCAATATCACCACCACCTATACCACCACTAATACCATCACCACCACCAAAACCACCACCACCATCAATACCACCAGCTCCACCACCACCAATACAACCACCAATATCATCACCAATACCACCACCAAAGCCACCACCACCAATACCACCACCACTACCAATACCACCACCAGAATCAATACCACCACCTCCACCACCACCAATACAACCACCAATATCACCACCAATACCACCACCAGCAATACCAACATCACCACCAATACCACGACGACCAATACCACAGCCACCAATACCACCAACACCAATACCACCACCAATACTACCATGACCACCAATACCACCACCAATTCCACCACCACCACCAATACCACCACCACCACCAATACCACCACCACCACAATACCACCATCAATACCACCACCAATACCACCACCAATATCACCACCACCAATACCACCACCAATGCCACCACCACCACCAATACCACCACCACCAATACCACCGCCACCAACACCACTACTACCACCACCAATATCACCACCACCATTACCACCACCACTAATACCACCAATACCATCACCAATACCACCACCACCACCAATACCACCAATACCACCACCAGTACCAATACCAATACCACCACCAATACCACTACCAATACCACCACCACCAATACCATCACCACCAATACCACCACCACCACCAATACCACCAATACCACTACCAATACCACCACCACCAATACCACCACCAATATCACCACCATCAATACCAATACCACCAATACCCTACCACCAATACCACCACCACCAATTCCACTACCAATACCACTACCAATACCACCACCACCACCACCAATACCAATAACATCACCAATATCACTATCAACAATACCACACTACCAATGCCACCACCACCAATACCCGTACCACCAATATCACCACCACCAATACCACCATCAATACCACCACCTCCACCACCGCCAATACCACCGATACCACCACCACCAATAGCACCACCACCACCAATACCACCACCAATTCCACAATACAACTAACACCAAAACCACCACCACCACCAATACCACCACCACCACCACCAATATCACCACCACCAATACCACCACCAATACCACCACAACCACCAATACCACCACCACCATCAATACCACCACCTCCACCACCACCAATATCGCCACAAATACCACCACCAATACCACCACCACCAGCACCACCACCAATGCCACCACAACCAATACCACCACCACCACCAATACCACCAATACCACCACCACCACCAATACCACTACCACCAATACCACAACCAATACCATCACCACCACCAATGCCACCACCACCCCTAATACCAGTACCACTGCCAATACCACCACCACAAAAACCACCATCACCAATACCACTACTACCAATACCACCACCTTCACTAATACCACCACCACCAATACCACCACCAGTCCCACCACGAACACCAATACCACCACCACCAATACCAACACCAATACCACCACCACCACCAATACCACCACCACCAATACCACCACCACCACCAATACCACCACAATACCACCACAACCACCAATACTACCAACAATACTACCACTAATACCACCACCAATACCACCACCACCAATACCACAATCACCACCAATATCACCACAACCAATGCCACCACCACCACCAACACCACCAATACCACCACCACCATCACCATACCACCGCCAATACCACCACCACCAATACCACCACCACCACCAATACCACCACCACCAATACCACCACCACCAATACCACCACCACCAACACCACCACCACCACAACCAATATCACCACCACAAATAACATGACCACCAATACCACCACCACCACAGCCAATACCACCACCACCAATACCACCACCACCACCAATACCACCACACCAATACCACCACCAATACCACCACCACCAATATCACCAATACCACCACCACAATACCACCACCAATACCACCACCAATACCACCACCAATATCACCACCACCAATACCACCACCAATGCCACCACCTCTACCACCACCACTACCACCAACACCAATACCACCAACACCAATACCACCACCAACACCACCCCCACCAATATCACCACCACAAATACCACTAATACCACCACCACTAATACCACCCCCAATACCACCACAACCAATACCACCACCAATACCACCACCACCACTAATACCACCACCACCAGTACCAATGCCAATACCACCACTATTACCACTACCAATACCAATACCACCACCAATACCACCACCAATTCCACCACCACCAATTCCACCACCACCACCAATACCACCAATACCACCACCATCAATACCAGCACCAATATCACCACCACCAATACCACCACCACCAATACCCCACCACCAATACCACCACCACCAATACCACCACCAATACCAATACCACCACCAATACCAACACCACCAATACCAATAACACCACCAATACCACTACCACCAATACCGCCACCACCAATACCACCACCACCAATACCAGTACCACCACCAATATCACCACCAACAATACCACCAATATCACCATCAATACCATCACCTCCACCACCACAAATACCACCACCACCAATACCACCACCGCCACCAATACCACCACCACCAATATCACCACCACCAATACCACCACCACCACCAATACCACCATCAATACCACCACCTCCATCACCACCAATACAACCACCAATATCACCACCAATACCACCGCTAATACCACCACCACCAACTCCACCACCAATACCACCACCAATGCCACCACCACCAATACCACCACCACCACCAATACCACCACCACCAATACCACCACCAATACCACCACCAGCACCAATACCACCACTACCCCTAATACCAGTACACCGCCAATACCACCACCAATACCACCACCACCACCAATACCAGTACCACCACCACCACCAATACCACCACCAACACCAATACCACCTATGCCAATACCACCACCAATACCACTGCCACCACCAATACCACCACCAACACCAATACCACCACCACCACCAATACCACCACCAATACCACCACCACCAATACCACCACCAACACCACCACTATTACCACCACCACCAATACCACCGCCACCAATAACACCACCACCACCAATATCACCACCACCAATACCACCATCACCAGCAATACCACAAATACCACCACCACCTCTACCACCAGCATTACCACCACCACCAATACCACCACCACCACCACCAATACCACCACCACCAATACCACCACCAATACCACCACCGCCAATACTACCACCACCATCAATACCACCACCTCCACCACCATCAATACCACCACCAATACCACCACCACCAAAACCACCACCACCAATACCATCACCGTCAATACCACCACCACCATCATTACCACCAATACCACCACCAATAACACCACCAATACCACCACCAATACCACCACCAATACCACCACCACCACCACCAATCCTACCACCGCCAATACCAATACCACCACCACCAATAGCACCACCACCACCAATACCACCACACCACTAATACCACCACCAATACCACCAATACCACTAACACCAATACCACCACCACCACCAATACCACCACCACCAATATCACCACCACCTATACCACCACTAATACCATCACCACCACCATCAATACCACCAGCTCCACCACCACCAATACAACCACCAATATCATCACCAATACCACCACCAATGCCACCACCACCAATACCACCACCACCACCAATACCACCACCAGAATCAATACCACCACCTCCACCACCACCAATACAACCACCAATATCACCACCAATACCATCACCATCGATACCAACATCACCACCAATACCACGACGACCAATACCACAGCCACCAATACCACCAACACCAATACCACCACCAATACCACCATGACCACCAATACCACCACCAATTCCACCACCACCACCAATACCACCACCACCACCAATACCACCACCACCACAATACCACCATCAATACCACCACCAATACCACCACCAATATCACCACCACCAATACCACCGCCAATGCCACCACCACCACCACCACCAATACCACCACCACCAATACCACCGCCACCAACACCACTACTACCACCACCAATATCACCACCACCATTACCACCACCACTAATACCACCAATACCATCACCAATACCACCACCACCACCAATACTACCACCACCAATACTACCACACCATTGCCACCACCACCACCAAGACTGCCACCAATATCACCACCACCACCAATACCACCACCACCACCAATACCACCAATACCACCACCAGTACCAATACCAATACCACCACCAATACCACTATCAATACCACCACCACCAATACCATCACCACCAATACCACCACCATCACCAATACCACCAAAACAACTACCAATACCACCACCACCAATACCACCACCAATATCACCACCATCAATACCAATACCACCAATACCCTACCACCAATACCACCACCACCAATACCACCACCAATACCACTACCAATACCACCACCACCAATACCAATAACATCACCAATATCACTATCAACAATACCGCACTACCAATGCCACCACCACCAATACCCGTACCACCAATATCACCACCACCAATACCACCATCAATACCACCACCTCCACCACCGCCAATACCACCACCACCGATACCACCACCACCAATAGCACCACCACCACCAATACCACCACCAATACCACAATACAACTAACACCAAAACCACCACCACCACCAATACCACCACCACCACCACCAATATCACCACCACCAATACCACCACCAATACCCCCACAACCACCAATACCACCACCACCATTAATACCACCACCTCCACCACCACCAATATCGCCACAAATACCATCACCAATACCACCACCACCACCAGCACCACCACCAATGCCACCACAACCAATACCACCACCACCACCAATACCACCAATACCACCACCACCACCAATACCACTACCACCAATACCACCACCAATACCATCACCACCACCAATGCCACCACCACCCCTAATACCAGTACCACTGCCAATACCACCACCACAAAAACCACCATCACCAATACCACTACTACCAAAACCACCACCTTCACTAATACCACCACCACCAATACCACCACCAGTCCCACCACGAACACCAATACCACCACCACCAATACCAACACCAATACCACCACCACCACCAATACCTCCACCACCAATACCACTACAATACCACCACAACCACCAATACTACCAACATTACCACCACTAATACCACCACCAATACCACCACCACCAATACCACCACCACCACCAATATCACCACAACCAATGCCACCACCAGCACCAATACCACCAATACCACCATCACCATACCACCGCCAATACCACCACCGCCAATACCACCACCACCAATATCACCACCACCACCAATACCACCACCACCAATACCACCACCAATACCCCCACAAAACCACCACCACCATTACTACCACCACCACCGTCATAACCACCACCTCCACCACCACCAATACCACCAACACCACCACCACCAATACCACCACCACCATCATTACCACCAATACCACTGCCAATAACAATACCACTACCACCACCACCATCATTACCACCAATAGCACCGCCAATACCACCACCACCACCAATACCACCACCACCCCCAATACCACCACCAACACCAACTCCACCAATACCACCACCAATACCACCACCTCCAATCCAATACCACCATCACCAATACCAAAACCACCACTAATACCAATAACACCACCACCAATAACACCACCAATACCAATACCACCACCACCAATACCAATACCACCACCACCAATACCACCACCAAAACCACCATCAACTCCAATAGCACCACCAATTCCACCTCCACCAATACTACCACCAATAGCACCACTAATACCACCACCACCATCAATACCACCACCACCACAATACCACCACCAATACCACCACCAATGCCACCACCACCACCAATACCACCACCACCAACACCACCACCACCACAACCAATATCACCACCACAAATAACATGACCACCAATACCACCACAACCACATCCAATACCACCACCACCAATACCACCACCACCACCAATACCACCACACCAATACCACCACCAATACCACCACCACCAATATCACCAATACCACCACCACAATACCACCACCAATACCACCACCAATACCACCACCAATATCACCACCACCAATACCACCACCATTGCCACCACCACTACCACCACCACTACCACCAACACCAATACCACCAACACCAATACCACCACCAACACCACCACCACCAATATCACCACCACAAATACCACTAATACCACCACCACTAATACCACCCCCAATACCACCACAACCAATACCACCACCACCACTAATACCACCACCACCAGTACCAATGCCAATACCACCACCATTACCACTACCAATACCAATACCACCACCAATACCACCACCAATTCCACCACCACCAATTCCACCACCACCACCAATACCACCACCACCAATACCAGCACCAATATCACCACCACCAATACCACCACCACCAATACCCCACCACCAATACCACCACCACCAATACCACAACCAATACCAATACCACCACCAATACCAACACCACCAATACCAATAACACCACCAATACCACTACCACCAATACCGCCACCACCAATACCACCACCACCAATACCAGTACCACCACCAATATCACCACCAACAATACCACCAATATCACCATCAATACCATCACCTCCACCACCACAAATACCACCACCACCAATACCACCACCGCCACCAATACCACCACCACCAATATCACCACCACCAATACCACCACCACCACCAATACCACCACCACCATCAATACCACCGCCTCCATCACCACCAATACAACCACCAATATCACCACCAATACCACCGCTAATACCACCACCACCAACTCCACCACCAATACCACCACCAATGCCACCACCACCAATACCACCACCACCACCAATACCACCACCACCACCAATACCACCACCAATACCACCACCACCACCAATACCACCACCACCCCTAATACCAGTACACCGCCAATACCACCACCAATACCACCACCACCACCAATACCAGTACCACCACCACCACCAATACCACCACCAACACCAATACCACCTATGCCAATACCACCACCAATACCACCGCCACCACCAATACCACCACCAACACCAATACCACCACCAATACCACCACCAATACCACCACCACCAATACCACCACCAATACCACCACTATTACCACCACCACCAATACCACCGCCACCAATAACACCACCACCACCAATATCACCACCACCAATACCACCATCACCAGCAATACCACAAATACCACCACCACCTCTACCACCAGCATTACCACCACCACCAATACCACCACCACCACCACCAATACCACCACCACCAATACCACCACCAATACCACCACCGCCAATACTACCACCACCATCAATACCACCACCTCCACCACCATCAATACCACCACCAATACCATCACCACCAATACCACCACCACCAATACCATCACCGTCAATACCACCACCACCATCATTACCACCAATACCACCACCAATAACACCACCAATACCACCACCAATACCACCACCAATACCACCACCACCACCACCAATCCTACCACCGCCAATACCAATACCACCACCACCAATACCACCACCACCACCAATACCACCACCACCAATACCACCACCACTAATACCACCACCACCAATGCCACCACCAATACCACCACCACCAATCCCACGACGACCAATAGCACCACCACCAATACCACCACCACCAATACCACCACCAATATCACCATCACCACCAATACCACAACTAATTCCACCACCACCACCGATACCACCATTAATGCCACCACCAATACCACCACCACAATACCACCACCAATATCGCCACCACCAATACCACCACCAATGCCACTTCCACCACCACTACCACCACCACCACCAATACCACCACCACCATCAATACCACCACACCAAAACCACCACCACCGCCAATACCACCACCATCATCAATACCACCAATACCACCACCACCACCAATATCACCAATACCACCACCCCAAAGTACCAATTCCACCACCAATACCAATACCACTACCAATAGCAATACCACCACCAATACCACCACCACCACCAATACCGCCAATACCATTACCACCACCACCACCAATACCACCACCAATACCACCAATATCACCAATACCACCACCACCAATACCAACAATACCAATACCACCACCAATACCACCACCACCAATACCAATAACACCACCAATACCACTACCACCAATACTGCCACCACCAATACCACCACCACCAATACCAGTACCAGTACCACCACCAATGCCAGTACCACCACCACCAATACCAATACCACCTCCAATACCACCAATACCAATACCACCACCACCAATACCAATGGCGTCAACACCAATACCACCACCTCCACCCATACCACCACCACCAATGCCACCAATATTACCACCACCCTCCCCAATACCACCAATTTCAGCACCACCAATGCCACCACCACGAATACCACCACCTCAGCGCCTCTCGCTCATTAGTAATAGCAGGGGCACTGTACGAGGCCAGAGCTGCAGCCAAGACCATAGTGCCTGCCATAAAGCACAGCCCGCCCTGCACCAGGAGGTGAAGCCAGGGCCCTACAACAGCTGCAGTGTAGTTTATTAGGACAAAGATAGCAATGACATTACACACTGCCACACTGCACACTCAAATCTCGGAGAGGGCAGGAAATAGCCCCCCCTACCGCTCTTCCTCCTGAGCCACGACAGTGTAATCACAGAGCAAAAGGTGTTGGAGCGCTTTGTTAGTGTTTATAGCTCGGTCATATGTAACTCTCACTTCACACTTTGTGTCTGTGTAATTTACAACACTTACACATCTTCTTCACTGCACTATTTATCACTACTTTGAAGACGTCGCAGGCCGGTCTCTTCCTCTGATATTTACAATCTAACAAGCTGTTGAGAAGGACCTTTATTGCAATGCAATAGGTCTCACATTTGCGAGAGTTTAAGCTATTAGTATTGTAAATGACAATGCCTTTTATTTATGTTTTAAAACCCAAACATAAATAAAAGGCATTGTCATTTACAATTCCAATAGCTCAAACTCGTGTGAATGCGAGACCTATTGCATTGCAAATGCTTGTTATGTATGTCAGTGCAATGTTATTTTCATGGTCAGAATCATGGTTTTGTGTTCTGCCTTCGTCTGTGCAGCAGGGGTCTGTGGGTATCTTTCTCACATTTCAGCACTGAGAGAAAAATCTCCCAGTTAATGCATGTATTACTGACAGCAGAAGTTGGAAGCGTGAAGAGGCACTGCTCTGCGGCCCATGCACTCACTCTGAGATTTTTTTGAGTTAATCTATGTAATGAAGACACGAAAAAAGAAATACACACATCCATTATGCACCAGCACATGGTGGAAACAGGATCGTTATAAAGCCGTAGATGTGCACTTTTTTTTTTCTATCATTTTAATTTTAAATAAATAGAGCTATGTAACAAAGAAATTGTGGACATTCAATATTTTTCACATTTCTAGTATCTTGCATCATTTCCTTTTGGATAAAAGGGCTGTGGTCGGGGTGGAGGCTACCTTAAAAAGGGGCAGAGAATAAGGTTTGGTTTTTGCTTTAAGAAAAGGTGGCTACCCTAAACCGTGCCCTGAATACAAAGTTGAGGTACAAAATTGCACAAAAAATCTTTTTTTTTTTTACAAATACTTAAAGTACCTTCCTTGATCCCATATTGAATGATGTTCATAAACGTTTAAGTGAATATTTGTTTTAAGCAAATGTATTTTCACTGCATATTGCCTCAAATTACAAAAACAGTACTTAGAATCCTTAGAAGAACATCAAGACATGTAACCTGAAAACAGTAGAGTACCCACTTGAAATATAATTTAAAATCAGATCAGGATATTTTTCCCAACCTGGAAAGCTTTTATGACAATAATGTTTTGCACCTATTGATGTCATTTAACTTCTGTGATAATATTTTGTCACAAATCTCAATTTAATGTTTGAGATATAATCACCTGACTTAGATTCATCGGATCTGCCTAAATGTTATCCAGACCAGTATCTAATAGATTTTTGCATACATCCTCAACGAAGCCCAACTTAAATTACCAGCTTATCCTTGCAATAGAATGCCCACTTACAGCTTCACTCTGTAAACTTTAAGAGAGGCAAATAAGGAGACTTTGCCTAATTTATATTCTAGGCTGTGATGATGTGGGTGGTTTTCAATTGAATTTGAGCACACTTTCCTACTTCGACCACTTATATCCTATGTATGCTAAATAATAGGGCTAGCAATCAACTTCAGTTACAATCTAGATGGGACTGCCACTAAGGGTAAATCTTTTTTGTGAAAACTTTACATTAGGTGAGTTACAGTAGCTGAATCATTTTACATTACTAAAGGGACCACATATACAACCATCCTCCTACTGCCAGCCCATCTGGGCATAGCAATATCTGCAGAAACAATAGCCAAGGGAGTTTCCCATTAAATTTTCTTAGGTCCACACAATATTACTGCTAAACTTGGCTACATTCCAGCTAATGTCAAAGTACATAATGTGAAGGTTAAGTACTTTGACACGTTGTACTTTGACTTTGAACACCATGAATGTGCAGACTCTCACCTACAAACTTTATAATAATTTTGAAAAAAACAGAAAAACTCTATTAGCTACATCATGTGGCTTTCATTATAATCTTCTAGTTATATTACTTCTAAAGGTTGTTTAATGCAGAGAAAGTTATTTCAGAGGCGGAGCTTGGCCTCAAAGAAGATGGTCGCCTTTTGAAAAGGTCAGCTAAACAGCACCCAATACATCTACAAAATCCATGAAATGGAGGGCCAGACTAGACAAGAGCTTTAAAGGGGAGACTGGGGAGAGAAAGTAGGGCTTGATCCATAGAACACATAGATCCCGCTCACCGGAAGCACACATCTCCAGGGGCTTTACTATTGCAGTACGGCTAGCTGGGGTGGACTTAGTGACCTCTCTGCACTACCGGAGGGACGATTCCAAGTGTCGTTACACTGGGTGTTCTGGTGCTGCCGGATTCTGTTGTCTCGGTAAGACACCCTCGGAATTCCTTAGTCCACAGCAGCCTGCTAGCCCCAATACTTCTGCCTGGTCTCTGGCACCCACCATCATCACAGGACCTGTGGCCACACACCTGTGCTACTCTAAGCTACGCCTTTTCCTCTGGGGAGGAGACCAATGGTGCAACAAAAACCGCTCTCCCTCACCCGCTGGCCCCTTCACCAGCCTACGGAGGCCACAAGATGACAGTGCCTTATATCTTACATAGGGAACTGGGGGCAGTCTTTTTTATCAAAACAGCATCTTACATCACCGAAGCCACTCAAATGTTGCCAAGGGCTGGTGACAACCCAGGCCTACCTGAACCGCATTGCCTCTTCCTTTCTCCTAGTACACCATGATTTCCGATGTCGAAGAGCAAATCATCCAGGCAACTGACATTTTCAGAAAGACTGAACAGGTGCTAAGGGAAGACAACAACTGTCCACCATGGAATCAGATTAAACGGTTACCTTAGAAATTCTAATGAGTGAACTTAAGGAAAGCTCCATGCAAATTTGCAACAATCATCAGCGGCTGTTAGAAATGGGGGTCTCTAGTTGGCAGAGGTTTGCACCCTGTCCAAGTAGGGAACCTTCCTTCTAGTCAGGCTAAGGGAGTTACACACCTAGATAACTCATTCTCACCCCCTTGGTAGCTTGGCACAAGCAGACAGGCTTATCTCAGAGGCGGTGTGTAAAGCATGTGTACCCAAACACACAGTAACACAGTGAACACAGTGAAAACACTACAAATGGACACCACACCAGTTTAGAAAAATAAAGTATCTTTATCTAAACCAAACAACACGAAAATGTCAAAAATTCAACATACACAACTCAAAATATGACTTTTAAAAGTTTTAGCAATTATGTCCATCAGAAACTATGGATGCGTGTGATTTTCACAAAGTACCTTAAAATGTGTCTAAATTCACCAAACAAAGCAGCCGCAGACAAACGAGGCACGGGAAAACAGGGGGATGCATTGATTCCTGAGTCCTTGGGGAGGTGATGCACCGATTCTACTGCTTGCAGGAGAAAGGTTGTGTCGGCTCTGGACTGTAAGGGGAAGCGATGCATCCAGCAGCTTGCGTCTGCTGGTGTAGAACTTGGTGCACACGGGTCGATGTGTGGAAAATCCAGGTGCTTCAGGTCAATGCAGTGGCGATCTAGGTGCTGGGTTGATTTCCACAGCCACATACAGGTGATGCGTTGATTCTTCCAGGCGCACGGCAGGGCTTGCATTGGAGTCGGAGCGGGAGTTTCGGACTTCGGAAAGTTGGTGCTTGGAATTCAGGCGGCAGTGATTTCTCAGGCCACACACAGGTGCTGCGTCAATCTTTTCAGGTGCACCTCAGTGATGCGTGTGTTTTTCTCTCAGACAGCGGTGCTGCGTCAGAAAAACAGGCGCTGGTAGGGCGATGCGTGGAGCCAGGAGAAACAGCAAAACAAACTCCAAGGGCTCAGAACTGGAATGGGCACCACAAAGCAGGTCAGAACACCCAGCAGTGGAGTTCCAGGATGCTGTAGGTAAAGTCTTTGTGTCCCTGAGACTTCTTAACAGGAGGCAAGCTCTACATCAAGCCCTTGGAGAATCTTCTCAAGCAGGATACACAGGAAAGTCCAGTCGTTGTCCTCTCCAGCAGAGCAGCAACTGCAGGCCAACCCAGCACAGTAACACACAGCAAAGGGGCAGTACTCCTCCTCATAGCTCTTCAGCTCTTGGCAGAGGTTCCTCTTGATCTAGAATTGTTCTAAAATTCTGGGTCAGAGCACCAATATTTATACTACTTTTGGTCTTTGAAGTCAGCACACCTCAAAGAAAGTCTCTCTTGCTCACCAGAACCAGTTCTGTCCTGCTCTGGCAAGGCAAACTACAGGAGATGGCAACAGCATTGTGAAAGGCAGCCACAGCCTATACAGGTGTCAGTGACAACTCCTCTCACCACTCTATCTCAGGAAGACCCATCAGGATATGTGTGGCACACCTCTGCTCCCTTTGTGTGATTGTCTAGAGTGAATGCATAAACAGCCCCTGTCAGCCTAAACCAGACGTTGATTCCACAGCCAGGCAGAGACACAGAATGGTTAAACTAGAAAATGCCTACTTTCTAAAAGTGGAAATTTCAAACACATCATTTAAAAACCACCTTCACTAAAAGATGTATTTTTACATTCTGAATTCAGGGAATCGAAACTCCAAATCTCTATCACATCCCAATTTATAGTTACACTCGTAAGATGTTACAATGCAGCTCTAATGATAACCTATGAGAGAGATAGCCTTTCAATAGTGAAAAACGACTTTGGTAGTATTTCACTGTCAGGACATGCAAAACACACCAGCACATGCCTTATCTTTGACATACCCTGCCCATCGGGGTACCTTGGGCCTACCTTAGGAGTGCCTTACATGTAGAAAAAGAGAAGGGTTAGGTCTGACATGGCAGTTAAAAACTGTGCACGTGGACACTGCAGTGGCAGGTCTGAGACACATTTGCTAGGATACCTGTGTGGGTGCTGCAGGACCACTAGTAGCATTTGATTTACAGGCAGTGTGCACACACCGTGCACACTACTAGGGACTTATTAGTAAATCAAATATGCCAATAAGGGGTAACCAATCATAGTCAAAATTTACACACAGGGCATATACACGTTAGCACTGATTAGCAGTGGTAAAGTACCCAGAGTCCTAAAGCCAACAAGTACTGGTCAGAAAAAATAAGAGGCAAAAGGCTAAAAGTTTGGGGATAAACCAGCTAAAAGGGTTAAGTCCAACAGCAGCCACGATGAGTGAACTGAAAAATATCCATGCAAAACTGTTGACATTCAAGACTGAACTCAACGAGCCGGAAGCAAGGGTAAATGTACTGGTTGATAAGGTATATAACTCTACAAAAGTGGGAAGGATGATTTGGAACTTACAACGAAATGTCACCAATTTGGAAGACCACGGTAGGTGCAATAACGCAGGCTGTATGGACTGCCTGAAAATGAAGAAGGCGATGACATCCAAAGCTTTCTGGGCGATCTCCTGCCGAGCGCATTGAATACGGAATTCCTCACACCCATAGAATTCGAGAGGGCCCATATGATGAAACAATGCCGCCCTGACACATCGAATTGACCCAGACCAGTTATTATGTGCTTTCTGCGCCATAGTCATGCCAGGATGATACTAGGAAGCCCAACAGCTAGGCCCCTGGATTATAAAGGAAACTCCTTAACGTTTTCGGCTGATTTTTAATTTGACATGCATTTCCTGCGCAAGAAGTTCCTTGCCCTATGCCTCTCTCTTAAACATAAGGGGATCCGCTATGGCCTTCTCGGACTGGCTACAATGATTCTTACAATCAATGGGCATACATGTGAGTTGAAAGTTCCTCAGATTTTGGAGCATTGTCTGCCTACGCTAGATCACTCACTGATGGAAACACTTTCCCTCCTGGCAATGACTAATCCCACGGAGCCGCATCCACTCTGGGATTCTTTACGCTTGCACCACGATGGTACAGATCAAGGGCATAGCGGAACAAGACACATACAGAAACAACCCATTGCCCATCCGGGCCGAGATCATGGACAAATCCAGATCACCTCTGAAATCTTTGCCGCCCAAGAGTCACATCTCATTTCTCCTTAGATTGCTCTCCTGTGCCCTTAACTTCCATCTTCAACTATCACTCTCTTTTTGCTGATGTCCGACATACCTCAATATGAGGTGTTCATCCCCTCATCCCATATCCATTTGCTGCAGGGTGCTGCGACCGCACACTCAGGGGTTGCTCTCCTAATAAAGCTTTTCACAGTAGTGTACAGAAGTGCACACCCTCAGAGAGACTAATACATCGCCTTCTCCCTCGTATCCCCTTGAGGTAATGGACACAGTTCCCTGGATATTGACTGACTCTGCGCTCTCACCTGCCTGCGACCTTGATTTCTTCTCGACGCTTCCTCTGTCCTCAGAAACCTCTTCACAAATCTAAACATTGCTTATCTATGAACAGATGGCAGGACAAAGAGTAACACCTTTATCAATCTGGTCCCTTAACTCCATGACACAAGAGGCTATGCCAATAAAAAGAAACTACTGTCCTTTCTAGGATCTAAGAAGACAGATATAGCATGCTCCAATACATCCACATGTCCCTTGCAGAAACTGAAAGATTACAAAGGGACTGGTTTGGGAGGGTCATAGCAACTCGGAATACGCCCCTCCCGCCCCCTTCAACATCCTCTACTTCTTTTACCAAGCCATTATGAAAGGAGGGGTTGCCATCCTTCTGCACAAATGTTTTGTGACCACAGTGCAGAAAACATGGGCTGACACACAAGGCTGCTTTGTGTTTGTCAGACGGAAGTTTCAAACCCATACTTGTATAGTAGGTACTGTCTATGCGCCAGTAGGGGAGAAGAGGAAATTCCATTCAAGACTGAAAAGAACTTTAACAAAAATTGATGACCAGCCACTAGTGGAGGTGGGGGGACTGGAACTTGGTTTTAGACTCCATACTGAATCTCTTCGCCAGCCCTGATGTATGGCATTATTGAGACTGAGGTATCCTGGGCGGTTTACAGATCACGCACTCGTGGAGAGTGGAGACTCTTGCATCCCACGGACTTGGACTACACTTACTTTTTCAATCCACACAACGTAGTTCCATTACTTTTGCCTGAATGCTTTTCTTCTCCCGAGGCCTCGATCATGTGAGATAGGTATTTAATGAGCCTCAGATCATGCGCCTGTCACGCTAATGCTAGGGTGGGTGACCAGATTTTGAGAACCAAAAACCGGGACAGGACAGAAATAAAGGTAGGACTAATTCCTTTACTTTTACTTCTATATCTGGCCTGTCCCGGTTTTTGTGTAGCCATGTATGTATATATATGTATCAGAGGCGCAACTAGAGTCAAATTTCCGGGGGGAGGGGGTCTAAGAAAATAATTTGGGGGGGGGCTAATTCTTCCAGTAATAGGCAGAGTGGAGATACAGGGGCTCTAAGAAGGGGTGAAAATACAACAAAGCCTCATTAACAAGCAAATGGTCTTTTAAAGACCTGTGAAGTACTCGGGTGGGGCTGTGTGTGTGCCCGGGAAGCTGTCTCAGCCCGGGCTGACACACACGACGGGGGAGGGCTAAAGCCCTTTGAGCCCAATGGGCGTTGCGCGCCTGATATGTATGTGTGTATGTGTGCGCATGTGTATGATGGGTGGGTGGATGTGTGTGTTCACGCAGGTACATACATTCATACATTTACAAGGCTACATTTAATATTAGCTATGACAGAACCTCCACCCTGAGCCCACCTGCCCTCCTCCCCACCCTCTCTCCCCTTTACTTTGCTAAATTGCCCGACTTTTGACCCAAAAAACTGAGACATGTATTTAAAATTGAGAAAGGTGTCCGGTACGTCTGGTCCCCTAACTAGTCCTTTAAATGGGCCGGTACTCACCTGTACTGAGTACCGGCACTTCTCTCCCCCTGAGTACCGGAACTTATTTTCGGGCAAGGAGAGTACTGGTACTCCCAGGACAGTGCTTTAAATGGGCCGGTACTCACCGGTACTGAGTACCGGCACTTCTCAGGTTTCTCCCCCTGAGTACCAGAACTTATTTTCAGGCAAGGAGAGTACTGGTACTCCCAGAAGCAGCAGGGCTCATGCCCTGAAGTACGGGTCCGTGCAATGCAAAAACTACTGAAAATGACCCTTTCGGATGGAGCGTGTTTATGTGCCGCTCTGGCAGGCAACAGCCAGTGTATTCCTGCGCTGGGTTGCTCCTGCAGTGTTAGGTTCTAATTGGCATCGCAACGAGAATGAGGATGTGGTCAGAGCTGCCGACAGTAGAACTGGAGAACCAGGTTCGAATCCCGATGTCGGCTCATCATCCTGTGATTCTGGACAGCTCTCTTAACCAGTGGTGCTTAAAAAAAAGTAAGCTTTAATGCAAATGTTCTGATTGTCATTTAAAGCGCTTAAATGCCCATGGGCCAAATTCGCGGAATATCAAACTGCCAAAAAATAGGCCCTGCACCTATGACATATAAGCTGATGCTTGCCATGTCTCCTATGTAAGGAGGTAGTTTGATATTGCGCGAATTTGGCCCATGGGTATTTAAGCGCTTTACATGACAATCAGAACATTTGCATTAAATCTTACTTATGTGGCTATTGTTCAATTCCTGGCTCACAGCCACGCCCCCAGACACGCCCCTAACTGCCCACCCAGTTTAATTAGTGAGTACCGGCACTTCTAATTTTCCATTTAAAGCCCTGCCCCTAACTAATACTAGACTTTCAACTACAAACTCCACTTGAAGGGACGTGGAGAATGGACAATTTACGATCCAAACTTCTGGATGATTAATTGAAATTATCAGGCTACCTACCCGACTATGTAGAACAAAGACTAGACCCTCTCTCCCCAACTGCTCTAGGGCTGCTGGCAAAGCTTACGCAAGGAGTCGGATGATGCGAGACTCGCAGATAATCAAACTGCCGCTGAAAACTTGTCTTGGAAAGAGAAATTGATGGCCTGTCCCGGGCCTATCGACACCATCCGTCGCCAACAACGCCTCCGCAGCCTTAAACAAAACATTTTGAAATGAATACCTTGCTCACGTCGGCTGCCGAGAAAGCACGTTTATGCCTCCAACACAGAGACTACTAAAGGTGTGAAAAGGCCGGAAGGCTCCTTGCTTTTCAACTACATCTTAGATTGGCGCAATACTCTATACCAGTATTGTGCAATAGTGATGGAGAACTGCTTACACGCCTGCGAGAAATACTGGACTAATTCTCTGACTATTACTCTGCTCTCTACACTTCAGAGGCTCCTGAAGGCTTGACACATGAACATCACTTCATCAAGAACCTTCCTATCCCGTGCCTAACTCAAGACAGCCGTCAGGACCAGGAATGTGATATAGAGGATGGAGAGATAGCAGAAGCTATCAAGCCTATGCCATATGCTAAAGTGCTTGGAGCTAGTCGACGGCACACAATAATCAAGTGGAATTAGTACCTGGGCGTTCATCTCACCTTCACCTCCGGACTCTGTTCCATCCTCTTTGGACCACCACCCCCTAAGATAACAAGCAAATAGCTTGATGCTGAAAAGGTTTTTGATTGGGTTAAGTGGAACTACTTGTACAGATCACTGAGAAAGGGGAATAGGCCCAAATTTCTTGGCCTCAATTCAAAGCTATACCATGACCCTGCAGCGATTATATGCTGCAATGGCATTCGCTCCTCTCTGCTGAACATCTACAGAGGCACCAGACAAGGCTGCCCACTCTCCCCCCTACTGCTCATATTGGCTTCGGAACCTCTGGCAATGGCCATCGGGAAATCACTTGCGATAGAAGGTATAGCCACAACTGCAGGAGACTTGAAAAACAGCGTCGGATTGGTAAAGCGGGCACTCGGGCAATGGCCGAGGTGCCGGTATCCGAGTTTCAGCTGTGGGACGTTTTTTGGGCAGCCTGGGGGCTGTCTGTGCTGTTTGCATGCCGCCAGCGGCCCAGTGGGTGCCTGAGTGGCCTTTCTGGAGGCAGATGGGTGGAGGTGTCACTACCTTTCTCTCGCTGGGCCGCCCATTAATGTATGCAGATTGAGTGGGGGTGCTGAGCAGAGGTGGTCTCACTTGCATTCATGTTTGGTTTAGCAGTGTGAACTAATCCACGCATTTTTTATTCTAAGTGAAATTAGGAAAACACCCGCAGATGTGGGCCACTTTTTTTTTAGCCTGCCCGGGCCTATTTTTGATCCCAATACAACCCTGTTGAAAGAGATGCTATACGCGAATGATATAGGAATGATTTTGACGTCTCCTGCATCTTCTATCACTGAGCTAATGGACATTGTGGTTAGTTTTTCCACTTTTAGTGGCTACCGCATCAATTGCGCAAAAGTGAGGCGCTCCCCATTACTTCTGCCACGACGACGGCCTGCCTGCAAGTGGAGCCAAAACAAATGAAGCATTTGGGGGTCCAAATTAGCACTTCTCCTCACTACGTGCCGATGGACAATATTAAGCTTCCTACTGACCAAATGCTCACAGACTGCCAAATGGAAACACCTGCAAATCTCAGTCTGCAGCAGAGTCCAATCAATATGGCGGTTGCAACCAGATTTAGTTCATGCTGGAATCTCATTTGATACAACTAGATTCCCAGGTACGGCGATATATTGTGCAAGGGGATACGCAGAGGCTGACAGCATCAAAATTATATGCCGGCACCACTGCAGGAGGCTGATGCTTGGCATGACTGGAGTTGTATCCTGTGGCTATACACCTCTCTCAACTGGCCTACCATTTCCAGCCCACACTGGAAACCCTAGCTTGGCTGGTTATGGAAAGTAATCTCCAGCGTGCCCCAAACAACCTGTCACTCTATAAAAGAGAGGAGTTATAGCCCTCTCCCGCACCCATACGATTCTCCAAGGCACACGGAAGATCTGGGAATTGTTTAATAAACTTCTGAATCAAAAGGGATTCCTACACTCTTTGGCTCCTCTATGGAACAATGGAGAGACGGACAAACGCTTTTCTGGCCCTCATGTTTCGGGAAAGGAATTCTGACCCTTGGTCAATTAATACCAGGTGCACGTTTCCTTTTCTTTGAAGATATACATCAAGATTTCGGCTGGAATCGGTGCAGTTTCTTAGACACAGCCAACTAAAAGCGATCCTTTCACGGAAGTTGGGTAATAACCTTCAGAACGTAGAAGACTCGACCATTCTCTGTTATTTAAGCATGTGGCATGCACATAAAAAGCTTAATTTCGTCTTATATGATACTCTTATCGACCATGTTCTTTCACAGCCTACAACGAGATCACCACCGATGGAAGCCATACTTTGCAGACTCTACAGATGAACCGGACTGGAAAGAGATTATTTATTGTCATGACAAAAGTTTGTGAGAAGCCAGGTTAAAATGTTGTTACTTCAAAACCGTACATAACTAGCACTGGTCACCTTCCAAACTTCATAGTGCTGGAATGGCGGCATCATCCAAGTGCTAGCATTGTACCTGCAGCCAGGGAGATATGATTCATATTCTATGGACTTGCCCCATAGTTCAACAATGCTGGGAAGCAGTATGGGAGGGACTCTTGAACTCTACCAACCTCAACCTCCAGCCTCCCCTGGACCTGGGGCATCTTATTGAAATACTGGCGTTGGACAATATCGCGAATCACCAGAAACAATGGTTGGACACTTCCCTGGCAGTGGCCCAGTTATGCATTCTGAGACACTGTAAGTCAGTGACACCATCTACAGTACAAGGATGTCTGACAGCCCTGGCAGTCACAGCCTCCCATGAACAGGTGATATATACATTAGATAACCAGTTGGATGTCTTTGGCAATATTTGGGGGTCATTCCTGTCTTAGAGGGATCTATGATCTGTACCATCTACCTGCTCCTTCTTTTCTTCTCTACCAACCTTCCTCCCTCTTTGGCCTCCTAATACTTGTTACAATCTGCATCAAAGGGACCCTGACCATGGATGGCACTTCCCCCCACCTCAACAGAAATACCTGAGATACTTGGGACACTGAACAGAGCCTACCTCACTTTGACAGACATTTCTGCGAGATACCTGATACTACCCCTTCTCCTCTGACCCCTGACGAGTTGTATCGCTACCTGTATATGACCATTCAGATGAACCTTGTACGCAGAGGCCAGGCATTTCAGATTACCTTTAGCATTACTGGAAAGACTGTGAGGATTTAATTGTGAAGTGGTAATTTGTTTATTACATCCACTGTTAAGATACTCATTTGGTGTTCGATTTTGTTTGTGTACCTGTACACTTATACTACCGTGTGGCAACAGAAGATTATTACCAATGTATCATTTTGACAAAACACTAAGGAAGTTTTGAAAACTTAAAAAAGAAGTTATGTCAATGGGTTTTAGATAAGATGATATTCTTTGGTAATTTATATTATTCTTTATTCCTCAACTGCCCCTTCATCTAAAAAAATCGAATACAGTTCTTCGAATTAGATACAAACTATTACAATAGATCCACAATACAAATAAATAAATACAACTATTGTCCACCTTATATTTCCTTCTTTCACATAGTTTTAATAGTGTTTTTAAATTTAAAAAAAATCACAGAACCTACTGTACAAAGCTAGAGAACCTTATTTTCACTGGCTTAAAGTGCCAAATTGTATGCAATTTCTGCCCTATCAGCAAATGTAGGTGGTTATTTTGATCTATGTTCATCTTTTATTGAGCCTGTTGTACAACTATTGTTTTGACGAAGGGGTCCATTATGACTAGGTTAAAAATGGCCTGGTAATTCCCACCACACCTCAGAACTTCTCATACAGTCGGCATCTATAATTCTGACTGGACTGTATCAATCCCCATTGCTTATATTTGGCAAAAAAAATTCAGGACTTGATATTTTTGCACTGATTCATGCATGTGTTTGCCCTATTTAACCCAGTAGAAAACACCAAACTCACAGTGTTCCTGCAAGACAGGATTTACCAACCCTAACTGAGATTATTGTCCCAACATGTATTCAGGGCCTTAGCATTTTTTTATTTCTATTCAAAGGCATTTCTGTTAGATATTAAAGTTTCCTTTCTTCCTTTAGTTCAGTGTTGCAATTAAGGTTAATCCATGCAATAGGTTACACCAGGTTTATCTTCAAATCTACAGACATTCCTGACGTGTGGCAGCATTACACCCTTACACTCTCCTCAACCTTTCTCCCCCACCCAGCTTTACTTATTGCTGGGTAGCATACATTCAACATTCTAGATTCTACACACAGTGACAGCTTCATGTTACACATCATATCCATGAACATTTGAGCCTATTAACAACATAGCACATTTTCCCCCAAATGATGAGATTTATATTCAGTACTGTACATATGGACACTTCTTGTTGACTTCTTTGGTAACATCTTCTTTCTCATTGATTTTACATTCATCTAAACCAAATCATTGGTCTTTCTAAACCTAACCTCATTTTCCATATAATTATCTTTATTCTTTCTTTAATTTTCTCGCATACCTTTCCTTTATGCCTCTTTGCTTTGACATATTGACCCATCTTCTGTAAACATTTTGTTTGTAATTTTCATGGGTTTGTAATACATGGGAGCACATTCTTCACTCTTTTCAAGTTCTTCATCTGTTTTACACTCAATTTCAATTTATACTTTCTTTTGCAGTCCTCTTGTTCTGTCTTACCGTCCATGTACTTGTAATGTAGCAGAAGTTTAGTTCTAGGTTTCCTTCCCTTCATCATTTCAAATGAGTTATGAACTGTGACAGAATGTTCTTTCTCCTACACACCCATAGCCCTACAAAGATAACACATCTGCATGGTAAATTATTGTCCTTTGCTAGGTAGATGCTATCCTTAATCGCTCTATTGGTTCTCTCAACTGTCCTTTTTGCCCTGGAATTGTACACTGATGTTCTCTTGTGTGCAGTGTTGCCTTCTTCAAATTACTTACATATTTCTTTGTAACACAGATGTTCACCATTATCTAATATTATCTGTTCTGGTATTTTTCTTTCCTAAAATGTTTTTCATGAATTCCACCTCAGTTCACGTAGCTACATCCCCAGCAAATTTTGCATCTATCTACTCAGACATCTCAGCAAAAATGTGTATGTAGAGTCCTTTACAATAGAATTCTGGAATGGGCTCAAGATAATCATTTTCTAAATGCATGACAGTACGGGTTTCGCACTGGTACTGGTTCAGTTGAACAATGTTCAAATCTGAATTTAATTATTGGAAAGTAAAGGGTGGCCAAGCAGTCTTCAACTTTTCTTGCTTTTATGGTTTTGTCAATGGCCTTTGACTGTGTCAATCGGTCAGAATTGTGGCAGCTGGTTATTGAGTTGGCATTTGATCCAAAATTAATGCATCTATTGATATCATTGCACACTAACATCAAGGCCAGGGTTAGGTTGGGTCAAAATGGGGCGGTATCAAATGAATTTAATATTGGTCACAGAGTCCGCCAAGGTTGTGTACTCGCCCCACTGCTATTCATTCTTTACATTAACAAACTTGCCCCTGAGCTTAGTCTATGTACTCCTGATGTTCCTAAAATCAATGGTGAGCTGTTACCTGTTCTTTTATTTGCGGATGACACTGTGCTTATTGCCCACACCACTACAGTGTTACGTTTGTTAGTACGATCCTTTGTGTCTTTTATGGCTAACCTTGATCCAACGACAAATTACGCTAAATAATTATTATGACTTGTGGACCCAAGCGTACCAAACTTATGAGCATTCATACAGGTATCCATCGTTTGGTAAACATTGATGCCTTTTCCTATCTAGGAATGTTTTTAGTTCATCAGGCTCCTGGGCCCCTCATGTTTCAAATCGTAGAGCAAAATTAACTAGAGCTGTAGGTTTGCTTCTTTGTCTCCCATGCCCATCAGGAGGGAGAGTGCTTGCACCATCGTTACAGATTTACACTGCCAAATGCATTCCTATAGCAACATATGGGGCTGAACTTTGGGGCCTAAAGGATCATGACATTTTACAAATGGAAGAAAACCATTTGTTCTCCTCAATAGATTTGCTACAAGGAACTGGGTGTTGATTTCTTAAGTGATTATATTTGCATAAAACTCTGTCTACTGTGGCTTTCTATACGGAAAAAGGAAGAGGTGGATTTAACCAGGGATATAATAAGGTATTGTTTGGCTTGTAACAGGGTACCTTTGATTCCCTGGTTGGCGCATGTCAAATTTCTTTAGCCGATATTGGCTTCTCCCATATTTTTATTGATACGGCCTCATGTGTTGGTATTGATAGAAAACAAATGCAATCTTTATTGTTTGCTCATTTCCAGGTGACCAGGGATACTGTAGGATGGGGGAAATTATCCATAGTAAAATATTTGAATCTAAACCTGAATAACTCCCTGTCTAGTTATCTATGGAATATTAGAGGTCATTTGGCCTGCTCATTATTATTCCATGTTAGAGCATATGTGAGCAAATATTTACTCTGCTTTCCGCTCAGATATCAGCAAATTTGGGAAAGTAAGGTTTGTCCTTGTAATAACGTCTCTGGTCAACAATGCTCCACTTTCTCTTTTTTTGTGATTATTATCGGAACTACACTAGGAGGTACATAGTGGCCTTTTTAAAGCTCAGGAATTTTCTCCACTGTGTCCAGGCTTACCATCATCGCTCAGCCCTCCACAGGGCTTGGTCGCCCCACTCACTGCTGCCGCTCCTGCCTGCCTTGCCGCCTCCTGCCTGGAGATTCCTTCGCTCACTGCCCGCTGCTCCTGGGACTTTCCCGCTGCTCCTGGGACTTTCCCGCTGTCCGCTGCTCCTGGGACTTTCCCGCTGCTCCTGGGACTTTCCCGCTGCCCGCTGCTCCTGGGACTTTCCTGCTGCTCCTGGGACTTTCCCGCTGTCCGCTGCTCCTGGGACTTTCCCGCTGCTCCTGGGACTTTCCCGCTGCCCGCTGCTCCTGGGACTTCCCGCCACTGCCTCCCTGCGGCCCCGCCCCCGTGATTCCATTCGCCGCCCCGCTCCCGCCACCCAGCTGCTCCTCCCTCCAGGCTCCTTACTTATGACGCCCCCTGAGCGGCCGCGCAGCGGTCGCGCGCAGTGGGAGCACCGACGGAGCGCCGAAGGTGCGCCAAAGGTAAGCCCGTCTGCGCCCGTCCGCGCCTGGCCCGCGCCCAGCGCCAGGACCCCTGGATCCCACCGATGCAACACTACTCGACGGACCTACGACGCCGCCACCCTCACCGCACTCAATGCCGGCCGGAACCCTGCCTGCTACCGAGCCTCACCGAGACGCACCCACGGACCCTTCACCTGCCAAGCCTGCCGATTCACCTGCCCCCGGACGTGCACCACCTCCGCCAAGTCGAGCACCAGCAGCAACCACCTGAAATGCATCCTGTTGAACACCCGCTCCATCCACAGGCACGCCGTGGAACTCTGGGACCTGCTCGACGCAACAGCACCGGACGTCGCCTTCCTCACCGAAACCTGGATGAACGCCTCCTCAGCGCCCGACATCGCCATAGCCATCCCGGACGGATACAAGATCACCCGGAAGGACCGCGTCAACCAGACGGGAGGAGGCATCGCCATCGTACACAAGAACACCATCCGCATCTCGACTAACTCCGGCGAGACCTTCACCGCCGCCCGAACACCTACACTTCCAGATACACACTGACCCCAAGACCACCCTCCGAGGCACCCTCATCTACAGACCCCGGGACCACGCACACTATTCAGCGAAGACATCGCAGACTTCATCCAGCCCGCACGCCATGCCCTCCGCCGACTACATCCTCCTAGGGGACCTCAACTTCCACCTGGAGAACAACAACGACAGAAACACCACCGCCCTGCTGGACAGCCTCGCCAACCTCGGACTCAAGCAACTGGTGAACACGCCCACCCACTACGCCGGCCACACGCTTGACCCCGTCTTCTCTTCCAGCAAGCACATCTCCTTCAGCCACGCCACCGGACTCCACTGGACCGACCACAGCTGCGTCCACTTCAGCTTCAGAAAGACTGCGACCCACCACCACCCGCAACAGGCTCCCCGCCGGAGCTGGAGCAAGATCACCGCCGAGCAGCTCACCGCCTCCCTCAGCCAGAACACACCCACCAACACAACGGACCCAAGCGAAGCAGCCAGCAACCTCGCCAAGTGGCTGACCGCCTGCGCCGACGACCTCGCACCACTAAAAAACCCTCCCAGCAGACCCGGAAGCAAGAAAACCCCTTGGTTCACCAACGAACTCAAGGAATCCAAGAAGAACTGCCGCACTCTCGAGAAAGCCTGGTGACTCGACCAGACCACAGACAACAGGACCGCCCTCAAGCACGCCACCCGCAAACACCACCAGATGATCCGTGCCACCAAGAAGTCGGCACTCAAAGAACGACTGGACAACAACGCCCACGACAGCAAGGAACTTTTCAGCATCGTCAAAGAGTTCTCCAACCCCAGCGCCGGAAACAACGACATCACCCCTCGCAAGACCTCTGCAACTCACTCGCCGCATTCTTCCACCGCAAGATCACCGACATACATAACAGCTTCGACGCACAGACCACGCACCCTACCGCCGAACCAACGCCCGCCACCACCACCCTCTGCAACTGGACCCCGATCAGCACCGAAGACACCACCCGCACGATGAACTCCATCCACTCCGGATCACCAACCGACCCCTGCCCACACCACATCTTCAACAAAGCCGACGCCACCATCGCACCCCATCTCCGGGACATCATCAACTCCTCCTTCCACACCGCCACCTTCCCGGAGAGCTGGAAGCACGCCGAGCTTACCGCCCTCCTGAAGAAACCAACGGCGGACCCCACCGACCTCAAGAACTACCGTCCCATCTCGCTCCTTCCGTTTCCGGCCAAAGTCATCGAGAAGATCGTCAACAGACAGCTTGCCGCCTTCCTCGAGACGAATGGATCCCTCGACCCCTCGCAGTCCGGGTTTCGGGCCAACCACAGCACCGAGACGGCCATTATCGCAGCCACCGACGACATCAGAACCCTAACCGACAACGGGGAAACAGCAGCCCTCATCCTCTTGGACCTCTCCGCGGCGTTCGACACCGTCTGCCACCGCACCCTAGTGAAGCGCCTCAGCAACATCGGAATCCGAGAGAAAGCACTGGAATGGATCATCTCGTTCCTCGCCGGAAGAACCCAGAGAGTCCGCCTCCCCCGTTCAGATCCGAGGCCACCGAAGTCATCTGCGGCATTCCACAAGGATCTTCACTCAGTCCAACCCTCTTCAACGTCTACATGAGCCCCCTCGCAGCCATCGCACGCCAACACAACCTCAACATCATCTCCTACGCCGACGACACCCAGCTGATCCTCTCCCTCACCAACGACCCCACCACCGCCAGAGCCAACCTACACGACGGGATGAGAGACGTCGCCGACTGGATGAGGAACAGCCGCCTTAAACTGAACTCAGACAAGACGGAAGTCCTCATCCTGGGCTCATCACCCTCCGCCTGGGACGACTCTTGGTGGCCCCCGGCCCTGGGCACCGCGCCCAAGCCAACGGACCACGCACGCAACCTGGGCTTCATCCTGGACTCCTCCCTGTCGATGACCAGACAAGTCAACGCCGTCTCATCTTCGTGCTTCAACACCCTGCGCATGCTCCGCAAGATCTTCAGATGGATCCCCACTGAAACCAGGAAGACCGTCACCCAGGCACTCGTCACCAGCCGACTGGACTATGGGAACACCCTCTACGCCGGAACCACAGCCAAACTTCAAATAAGACTCCAGCGCATCCAGAACGCCTCCGCACGACTCACCCTGGACATCCCCCGGCACAGCCACATCACCGGACACCTGAAAGACCTGCACTGGCTCCCCGTCAGCAAGAGAATCACGTTCAGACTCCTCACCCACGCACACAAGGCCCTCCACGACCTGGGCCCCAAGTACCTCAACGACCGCATGACCTTCTACACGCCCACCCGCCAGCTACGATCAACCAGCCACGCCCTCGCCACCGTACCACGCATCCGCAGAGCCACCGCCGGAGGAAGATCCTTCTCCTACCTGGCAGCCAAGACCTGGAACTCCCTCCCCACTCACCTTCGGCGAACCCAGGACCATCTCTCCTTCAGGAAGCAGCTCAAGACCTGGCTGTTCGAGCAGTAACTTACCCCCTCCCCCAGCGCCTTGAGACCCTCCCGGGTGAGTAGCGCGCTCTATAAATGCCGTGATTGATTGATTGATTGATTGATTGATCATCTCCAGCAATTTGCAGATGATGAATCTTGCCTTTGTGTAAGCTTATTTGTTCGTCCAGCTGTGTGTTCCCATGACACAATGCACTTTGAGTAACTGAGCCTTTTAAAGATGTTTTTATATATTTTACTGGATTTGGTTTTAATATTGTATGATTGAATATAAGATCAGGTACTGTGGTGCTATTTATTGTTCTTTTAATGTGTATACTTTAATGGTTTATTTTATGAACCGAGTAAAGTCTATTATTGATTGATTGGTATTCAGAATGGTACTCTACCATTGCTCAAACAAATCTGTTTCTTTCTCCTGATATATATTTTGATCATGTAATATATATGGATATCTTAATATAAAATGTAATGAGCCGTTCTACTGGTGTCCTAGGTTGGATTTATGGTTTATGGGCTTTTTCACTTGCTTGACATGGATATCCAATCCTGGCTACTGGTAGACCTCTGCTTTAATGCCGTGCCCCAAATGACCAAGTGGCCAATTTCCAATTAAATACCTCTCAATTCTTTCAGAATAACTAATTGTCTTTTTCAAAACATTTTCCATTCATTCTCACTATGTTCTTTAAGTGTTATCATCTGTTAATCTTACCATAGTCTTTGGCCTATCCCACACATAACCAACTTTCTACAAATTCTTATGCTTCAAAACAGCATCACTCTTTCCTTTCTTGGATATAGTTCCAATGCCTTTACAAACTACAGATATCAGTAAGCAATGTTTGTCAAATAACTCCTCTTCAAACTCTTAACATTCCTACTTTGATGCTATACCTTGTGCAAACAATTAGCTTTATTATTGTTTTTTTCCTGGTGAGTATTGTGCTTTGAAATCACATTCTTGCAGATTTTCCAACCAAAATTTCTGTTTTGGGAGACACTAATCCTTTTTTAGGTAGATGCTATAGTTAATCACGCTATTTGTACTCTCAACTGACCCTTTTGCCCTGAAATTGTACACTGATGTTCTCTTGTGTTCTATGTTGACTTCTAATTACATATTTCTTTGTAACACAATTGCTACTAGTCTGTCATGACTTGCCTGCTCTGAGCGAGGAGGAGGAGGAAAAGGAAGATGTGTTCCCCCCTTACGTTTCTCCTCTCCTCTATTTGCAGACACCAATGGACCTGGCTGGAGATACGTTTGCCGGTCCCTTTAATCAGCTCAGTTTCCTGGAGGACAGCCTGTCCCACGTGACAGCGTCACGAGACCCAATCAAAACTTTTGAGGACCAGGAAGAGGAATATACATCCGCCCTCCCTGTATGGAGAGGAGTTTCCATGAATACGGACGGGAATCCATACACGGACGAGAAGGAAAACCGGAGTGGCCAGCCCCCTGCGGAGCCCGAAATCCACGACCGGAGAGCCGAAGACCCTGACGGTGTAGCAAAGGAACCTCCAGCATCGAACCTGGACGTAGAAGATGCCGCCAGAAGAGAGAGAAGGGAGCCGGACCCCATCTGGCAACACAAGATGTCCAGCCATGTTCTTGGAGGGACGTGGCTCAGCGAGGTACGTGGTCGCCTCGGGGGGCGTTGAAAGCGGGGCGCTTTACCTGCCGGGAGCTCTGCAAAAGAGAAGGGAGGGGGTTGAAGTGGCTTGCTTACTAGGAAGTACTCCTTGGTTCAGAGAGCCTCAAAACAGCGCGACACTGGTGATGGAACCTAGCCCCCTTATGTACTGACCCAAAGGACATTTGTCCAAAAACATTTTTTTTCTGTTTTCTTTGTTCCGAGGGACGTTCCTCGTTTCATTTCGTTTGGCTTGAAGAAGGAAGACCCTTAATCCGCCTACGGTCTAGAAAAAGAAAAGACTGGGACCGAGACTCGATTGTGTTTGTTTAAAGAACAATAAAACATTTGTGCAGATCAATACCACCCTCTGCTCTTCTTCCAGTCTGACACGTGGTGGAGAATGCGGGCAGCCTCTCCATAGCAGGACAATGTGGAGACTCAAATACAGCAGTTGACACGCGGACAAGGGAAACTGGAATGGGCGATGGAAAGACAAATGACATCGGCCCAGGCAGACCGGGATCTCTTTAAGGATACTATTGCTCAACAGCTTGAATACATCCACAAGGTCGCGGAAGATCAAGACCGCTCTGCTTCACATCCTCCTGCTCGACAAGGAGCTATCCCAATATAGCCTTGCCAAAATATAACCCCGGAGACGACCCCAACGCCTTTCTCCTAAACTTTGAGAGAGCCGCTAAGGATTCGAGCTGGCCCGAATGAAATGGCCTTTCTTTCTATCCCCTCTTTTGACCGGGAAAGCCCAAGCAGCATATCAAGTGGCCAATCCCTCAGGAAACACTTCTTATAAAGAGATCAAGGAGATAATTCTAGACCACCTAGGCATGGACTCCGGGGCTACTGAATGAGGTTTAGAAAGGGGAGGGGATCGCCCGGAGATAATCCTAAAAACCTTGTTTTTTAAGTTAAAAGCAGCGGCCGATAAGTGGTAAAACCCAAAGAAAATACGAAAGAGGAAATCATGTCCATGATCTATCTAGAACCAGTGGCGGCTTGCATATGGCGTGCTGCGGGGTGGTGGGGTGCGAGGTAGTAAACTCGGACATACAACGGAACGGAGGAACGTAATGATTACTTTCCTCCGTTCCGTTGTATGTCCGAGTTTACTACCCCCCACCCTGCCCCTCCCCGCCCCGCCCCGCCCCGCCCCACTGCCCCGCAGCATGCCCTATGCGAGCCACCACTGTCTAGAACAGTATATGGAGGCGTTACCCGTCTCAACCCAGCGATGGCTTCGGCAGCACACTAGACTCACAGTTGAACAAGCGGTAGAGATGGCAACCACTTATTCCCGAGCCCAGCCTAAGGCTCTTCCCTGCGAAAACGACAAAAGCAATCGCCCCTCCCTGGGGATCCCTGAAAAAAATTACAATAAAACCCCAACCGAACCACCAAGGATACACGGCCCTAAACCAGAACCCATTCCGCTAAGAGGACCCCAATGTTTTGATTGTGGAGAGTGGGGTCACATTGATCGCTTATGTCCCCACAAGAATGTCAGTGAGGAGCCGATGGACGTTAGCTATCTCCCCAAAGCCGTCCTGTATACGGAGGAACTAGACTCATGCTTTTACGTAAGTCTGATCATCAACGGGGGTCGGTGATAACCTTACTTGATTCTGGCTGCTGCCAATCAGTTATACAAAGAGTCCTGGTAGAACAAGAACAAATCCTAAAGGACCAACAGGTACCTATAAGGTGTGTACACGGGGACATCAAGACATACCCCGTAGCCTCTGTTCCCGTACAGTTACCAGATGGAAAAAGAATTCAAGTCAGAGTAGGAGTATTACCTACCCTTCCAGAGAAACTCATACTAGGACTAGATAACCCCAAGTTCTTAGGGCTGCTTAGACGGAGAATCGCTACCTCTCCGAATCAAGCCCCGGTTCTCATTACACTGGCTCCCTGGCTTAGTGATAAAAACTTTCGGTATGCACAAGCTCACGATCCCACCCTCCAGACGACATGGCAGCAGGCTACTACATCCCCCTCCACCAATCCCTCCTATCCCTACTTCATTGTGAAGAATGGCCTATTGTATAGAGTAGGGAACCCCACTAGCCTTCTTCAGTTGCTTATTCCCTTGAGTGTTCAAGATCAGGTACTTTTTTTTGCCCATTCCCATTTGCTGTCAGGGCATAGCGGAGCACAGAAAACAACGCAAAACATACTAGAGCACTTTCATTGGCCAGATATATTCACCCAGATAACCAAGTACTGCCAGGAGTGTGAAGTATGCCAGAAAAAGAACCCTTATAGACCTCCTGCAGTCCCACTACAACCCCTTCCAATAATTGGAAAGCACTTTGAGAGGGTAGGGATGGACCTTATTGGGCCTCTTCCAAAATACCGGAAGGGTAACCAATATGCCTTGGTGGTAATAGATTACGCCAACTGATACCCCGAAGCCTTTCCACTAATGGCACCTACCACTACAAACATCAGTGACAAACTGCTAGAACTGCTTTCCCAGGTAGGTTTTCCCCGGGAGATCCTGAAAGACTAAGGCACTCCTTTTGTCTGTAAGTCTCTGTCGATATCCCACATAAAGACCTCAGTGTATCATCAACAAACAGACGGTTTGTGCGAGAGGTACAATGGCACGCTCAAGCTAACACTGAAAAAAATGATGACGGTAGAGGGAAAGGACTGGGATATGCTTCTCCTCTTAGCCCTCTTTGTTCTCAGGTGCCAGAAAAAGAGTAGCCTTGATTGTTCCCCCTTTGAGCTCCTCTACGGGAGGCAGCCTCGTACCCTGTTGGAGATGACAAAAGAAGCCTGGGAGCAAGAAAAACCAGATAAAAGCAAAACACTTCTTGACTATACCCAGAACCTAAGATCCCGTATCCACAAGCTGAGGGAATTTGCCTAGGTCAACCTCGTGAAAGCACAGGTCCGTTAACGATACTTTTATGACAAGGGAAAGAAATGGCGTCACCTTAATGTACATGACTGGGTATTAGTCCTCCTCCCCTCCACCCTCCCAAAGGCCAAAGCTGAATGGAAGGGCCCATACGAGATAGTCGAAAAGGTTGGGTTAACCACGTACCGCCTACAGCTTAGTCCAAGGAGGTTCCAAATCTTTCACATCAACCTCCTAAGAAATGGCTGGGACCCCCTCCTAAGAACAACCATCTGGTTATGGCAGAACCAAAAGAGGCTGTTTCGACTCTTCCCCAATTAGTGATCAACGAGACCCTCTCTGACTCCCAGAGGACATCCCTCCAAGAGATGCTGGTTCCATTTTCCCCCCTCTTTTCAGACCAGCCAGGGAGAACCACAATGGTGGAGCATTCCATCCCAACCACTCCAGGGAAGGTGGTAAAGCAGCGCCCCTATCACATACCGGCAGCTCGTCGAAAGGCCATAGAAGACGAAATAGATAGCATGTTGAAGTTGGGAGTCATCAAGCCCTCCCGTAGTAACTGGTCCTCTCCAGTGGTTCTCGTGCCAAAACCGGATGGAACGATTTGGTTTTGTATTGACTTCAGGGCTGTCAATGCAATTTCAAAATTCGATTCTTATCCCCTTCTCCAGACGAGTTGATCGAAAAACTAGGTGAAGCTCAATACATCACAACAATAGAGCTCACAAAGGACTATTGGCAGACTCCCCTGCAGTCCCAAGATCAGGAAAAAATGGCTTTTTCCACCCCTTCAGGACTGTATGAATTCACTGTGTTACCCTTTGGTTTACATGGGGCACCCGCTACATTTCAGCGACTTATGAATACAGTGCTCCAGGGCCATCAAGCCTATTCCTCCGCTTACTTAGATGACATAGTGATATACAGCCCTACCTGGGAACTACATCTACATTGCCAACATGTTTTTCAAGCCCTTGAGAAGGCAGGACTCCACATAAACGCCAAGAAGTCTAGAGTAGGGTTTCAGAAGGTCAGATATCTGGGATACCTCTTAGGGAACGGGGTCATCGAAACCCAGCAGGAAAAAATAAATGCCATAGTCAATACGCCTTTCCCCACAACCAAAAGAGAGGTCAGGGCCTTCCTGGGGTTGTTGGGGTATTACCGTAGGTTTATTCCAAGATACTCCGAAATAGCTTCCCCCCTATCCGATCTATTAAAGAAAGATGTAAGGACCAAAGATCTACTCTCTCCCTCTCCTCGAGCCCAACCAGCTTTCCAGGACCTAAAACAAGCTATTACCTCCAGTCCTGTCCTGGTCTCCCCTGACTTTGCTAAACCTTTTATTCTCCAAACAGATGCCTCGGAGTTTGGGTTGGGTGCCGTACTATCACAGCTTTCCAAAGACGGACATGAACTCCCTGTGGTTTACATCAGCAGAAAACTATACCCCAGAGAACAGAGATATCCCGTCATAGAGAAGGAATGCCTGGCAGTCAAATGAGCCATAGACAAACTGCGATACTACTTAGAGGGATCCCCTTTTACTTTATACACTGATCATGCACCCCTACAGTGGATGAGCCACAACAAGGGGAATAACCCTCGAATCTTGAGATGGTTCTTGTCTTTGCAACCTTTCTCCTTCGAGGTACGACACCGTAAAGGAGTCGAGAACGGGAATGCAGACTTCCTTTCGCGAGTTCCGCAGTGCCTCAATGGGAATTGTCCAGGGAGGGGGATTGTCACGACTTGCCTGCTCCGAGCAAGGAGGAGGAGGAAAAGGAGGATGTGTTCCCCCCTTACGTTTCTCCTCTCCTCTATTTGCAGACTCTAATGGACCTGGCTGGAGATATATTTGCCAATCCCTTTAATCAGCTCAGTTTCCTGGAGGACAGCCCGTCCCACATGACAGCGTCACAAGACCAAATCAAAACTTTGAAGGACCAGGAAGAGGAATATACGTCCGCCCTCCCTGTATGGAGAGGAGTTTACCTTGAATACGGACGGAAATCCATACGCGGACGAGAAGGAAAACCGGAGTGGCCAGCCCCCTGCGGAGCCCGAAATCCACAACTGGAGAGCCAAAGACCCCGACAGTGTATCAAAGGAACCTCCAGCATCGGACCTGGACCTAGAAGAAGCCGCCTGAAGAGAGAGAAGGGAGCCAGACCCCTTCCGGCAACACGAGACGTCCAGCCACGTTCCTGGAGGGACATGGCTCAGCGAGGTATGTGGTCGCCTCAGGGGGTGGTGGAAGCGGAACGCTTTACCCGCCGGTAGCTCAGCAAAAGAGAAGGGAGGGGGTTGAAGTGGCTTGCTTGCTAAGAGGTACTCCGTGGTTCGGAGAGCCTCTAAACAGCGTGACACTGGTGACGGACCCGGGTGCTATATTCCCCTCACACCTAGCCTCCTTATGTACTGACCCAAAGGACATTTGTCCTAAAACAGCTTTTTTCTGTTTTCTTTGTCCCGATGGGCGTTCCTCATTTCATTTCATTTGGCTTGAAGAAGGAAGACTCTTAATCCGCCTACGGTCTAGAAAAAGAAAAGACTGGGACATAGACTCGATTGTGTTTGTTTAAAGAACAATAAAGCAATTGTGCAGATCAATACCGCCCTCTGCTCTTCTTCCAGTCTGACATAGACCTGTTTCTTTATCAATTGAGCTTTTATCCTTGTGGTTGTAGGAGCACCTCAACTGCGAAGTCCCCACACCTCGACCAACAACAACTCTGCAGCCAAAGAACTTCACAGATGGATCACCAACTGCGCAGACGAGCTCGCCCCCCTCCGCAACCCCGACAGACAGCGCCCCAGGAAGGCCACCTGGTTCACCACCGGCCTCCAAGAATGCAGACGCACCTGCAGACGTCTTGAGAAGCATTGGAGAAACAGCAAAACTTTGGAAGACCGCTCCACATGCAAGAGCACCATGACAGAATACCACCAACTCATCAGATCCACCAAGAGGACCTTCCTCCGAAACAAAATCCATGCCAATGCCAGCAACTCCAAGGAACTCTTCAACATCATTCAGGAATTCACCAAGCCGCCCAGCGAAGCCACGGACGTCAAACCCTCTCAGGACCTCTGCAACAAACTCGGCTCCTACTTCCACCAGAAAATAAGATCCCTCTACGACATCTTCGACAAACAGACCCTGGACACCGAACCCACTCCACCCTCCAGCAATGACAGTCAGCCTACCATCTCCTCCTGGACCCTAGTCACCGCCGAAGACACCGCAGCAACCATGAAAGGCATTCACTCAGGAGCCCCCATGGACCCCTGCCCTCTGCACATCTTCCACAGAGCTGCCGCCGCCATTGCACCAGAGCTACGACGCACCATCAATGCCTCCTTCGAAGCAGGCACATTCCCCGATGACTGGAAATGCACAGAAGTCAAGCCCCTCCTCAAGACACCCTCAGCAGATCCGACGGACCTCAAGAACTACTGACCCATCTCTCTCCTTCCTTTCGCAGCCAAAGTCACCGAAAACATCATCAATGTCCAACTAAGGAAATTCATCGAAGAGAACTCCATCCTCGACCCCTCCCAATCCGGACTCCGCAGCAACCACAGCACCGAGACCGCCCTACTCGCCGCTACAGATGACATCCGCATGCTCCTCAACCAAGGACACACCGCGGCCCTGATCCTGCTCAACCTCTCTGCAGCCTTCGACACCGTCTCCCACCGCACTCTCACCGACAGACTCCACGACGCCGGCATATAGAGAATCGCCCTCGACTGGCTCCGCTCCTTTCTCACTGGCAGAACTCAGTTGCGGAGTACCCCAAGGATCATTGCTCAGCCCCACGCTCTTCAATATCTACATTGCCCCCTTGCCGCCATCGTCAGACAGCATGGACTCCGCATAGTACCCTATGCAGACGACACCCAGCTCATCCTCTCCCTCACTAAGGACCCCCTCACCACCAGACTCAGCTTCCAGGAAGGAATGAAGTACTTCGTATCCTGGATGAGCAGCAGCTGCCTGAAGCTCAACTCGGAGAAGACAGAAGTCCTCATCCTCGGACCCTCCCCCTCTGCATGGGACAACAACTGGTGGCCCACCGCCCTTGGCAGCGCCCCCACCCCCACGGACCACGCCTGGAACCTCAGCATCATACTCGACTCCTCCCTCTCCATGAGCCGACAGATCAACGCTGTCGCCTCCACCTGCTTCAACACCGTCTGCATCCTTCGCAAGACCTTCAAATGTATCCCCCCCGAATCAAGAAAGACCGTCACCCATGCACTCATAACCAGCAGATTGGACAACGGAAACGCCCTCTACGCCGGGATCAACAAATCTCTGCTCTGCAAACTCCAGACCATACAGAACAACACAGCCAGACTCGTCCTCGGCATCCCTTGACCGAACACATCACCGACACCTGCGAGACCTCCACGGGCTCCCCATCGAGAAGAGAGTATTTATTTATTTTGAAGGTTTTATATAGCGCGGACAAGACCCTTGCGGGTATCAGAGCACTTTACAGGGCAGATGTAAGAAACAAATACCAAACATCGAAAAATATAAGTGATACTAATACATAGTGATAGGTAATACAACTAGCGAATAAATATACTGAGATGTGAGTAGATCAGGTAAATTTGGCCATGATAATCGATTTCACTTCTCTTTTGAAGGAAGCAGTGGAAGGGTTCAGTCTTATTTCTGGGGGCAAAGCATTCCAGATTCTAGGGGCCATTCCTGAGAAGGTCCGGTTGTAAGTTTTCTTCTTGGCAAATCGTTGCGGTTTCAGAAGAAGATTCCTGGAGCTCCTGGATGATCTATTGCCACAAGAGAGTACCAGTTTCTGGGCTAGATAACTCGGAGTATTGTGATGTATGGCCTTGTGCGTCATGCAAGCGATTTTCAGATGAATTCTAGCCACGAAAGGTAGCCAGTTGAGGGCTCTAAGGTCTGGTGAGATGTGACAGTTTCTTTTGGAGCCTGTGATGAGTCTAGCAGCTGTGTTGATTGCGGCTCTAAGAGGAGCCGTCGTAGATCTGGGCAGGCCGCAAATGGCGACACTCCCGTGTTCCACTCTTGGGATTACTAGAGCTGGAACTGCCTGTTTGAAGTCATTCGCGGGCAGGAAAGGTTTCAGTTTTCTCAAAGTGTTCATCTGGAAATGTGCTCCTTTTGTAGAGGCGCTGATATGCTTTCTGTCCAGAGTCACTCCCAGCGATTTTGCTGAGTCGATAAAGAGAGGTTGACCTTTGAGTGCTGTTAGGTGATTCATCCAATCGAGGATGGGGGTCGATTTGTTGGGGGGGCGATTAAGAGGAATTCAGTTTTGAGGGTGTTTAGTTTCAAGTGGTTTTCGGCCAACCAGGTCTGTGTTTTTTGAAGCGTTGAGTTGAGAGATTTATTGTCCTCAAGTGAGTGGATCCTTATGTAGAGTTGAGTATCATCTGCGTACATGTGATAGTGGACATTGGAGAAGCTGAGCAGTTCGGTGAAAGGTTCCATGAAAAGGTTGAAAAGTGTGGGTGAGAGGGATGATACCTGAGGTACTCCTAAGGTGACTGGGATGGGTTTGGAAAGGGATTGATTAACTTTGAATCTTTGTGATCTGTTTTGGAGGAAGGAGGTCAACCAAGTAAGCACAGGTCCGGATAATCCCATTCTGTGTTTCAGGAGCTCGAGCAGGTTGTCATGTTTGACGGTGTCGAATGTAACCCTGGACGGTGAACTACGCTCCGCTCGCGGAGTATGCGGAGTTTGCTGCACTCCGCGTTACGCGGATCTCGCGGGGTGCAGAGAAAATCCGCTATGCATAGCGTAGCGGACATTTTTGCTCGCTCGCGTTCCTCAACGTCAAGTTGGCGACCACGAGCGAGCAAAATCAACATCCCGGCGAGATTTTTCCTCGTTCGCGATCGGCATATTCAAGTTGGCGAGCGCGGAAAATAAACCTCCCGGAGAGATTTCTCAACGCGGGGGGGGGGTCAGGTTTCTCATTGCGAGTGGTCGCGTATGCTCGCGACCGCTCGCGATGAGAAACTGCCCGTTTGCGTTGAGAAAGCTGCCGCTCGAGTAAAAATCTACTAGAGCGGCAGAAAACTACCTCTTGCACTGTGCATGATGCCGTTTGCAATGATTGCACAGTTCTGACAAGCATCCGGCACTGTGCAATCACCGCGAACAGCATTTTCCTATCGCACTACGCTGCTCGCGTAGCTCCGCATAGCGCGGCTGAGTTGTTTTACCACTTCGCGTAGCGCAACTCCGCAAACTACGCCCACCCTTAGTCGAATGCCGATGATAGGTCAAGTAAGATTAGTAAACAGGCTTCGTTTTGGTCAAGGATTTTTAGTGCGTCGTCAGTTATGTGGGTCATGGCAGATTCCATACTGTGACCTGCACGGAAGCCTGATTGATATTGGTTGAGCAGTTGGAATTGATCAATGTGATTGTTAAGCTGCATGTTAACACATTTTTCCAAGAGTTTGGCAAGAGTGGGGATGTTGGATATCGGGCGATAGTTATTTAGATCCGCTGGGTCCGCCGTTGGTTTCTTTAAGATAGGGGATACCTGTCCTGTTTTAAGGATTTCTGGGATGGTTCCTTGAAGGAGGGAGGTGTTTATAATCCTGGTCCATAGGGACAGTAACAGTGGTATGAAGTCTTTTAGGTAGTTTGCAGGAAGAGGGTCTGTGAAGTGGCTGGAGGGATTCAAGGTTGTTAGCATTTTTAGTATAGTTTCTTCACTGTAAGTGTTGAAGGAGGACCATGATGCGTTGTTTTTGAGGACGAACTTTGTGGGGAAAATGAGTGGGGCTCTTGGTGGAGGTAATGAAGTGTCCATCTGAGTGTTAGAAAGGGATATTAGGTCGTTGAGCAGGTCAGTCTTTATGATTTCAGTCTTCATAGTGAAGAAGGAAGCAAATTCCTCACAATTGGGTAGTGTGTCGGGATAAGCATGGTGATGGGGGGGTACACCCTTAGATTGGGTTTTCATTAGTTCGAATAGCTTTTTGGGATGGTTCTTGGCTTGGTCTAGTTGATTACTGAAGAAGTTAGCTTTAGATCGTCTGATCTTTCTGTAGTAGGTGTTTCTTGTGGTTCTTAGTAGTTTGAGGTGGTCAGAGGAAGGTGTAGATCTCCATCGTCATTCAATTAATCTTAGGACTCGTCTGTCTTCATTTAAACTACATCATACCAGGGTTTTGAGTCCTTAGTGGTGACTCTTTTCAGCTGTAGTGGAGCTATTTTGTCTAGTACCATGTTCATGGAATGGAAGTAATGGTTAGTCAGGCCTTGTACATCGGCTAGGCCTTCAGGGGGAAGGAAGAAGTTAGGATTAGATGTTGACAGTAGGTCTGAATCTATGTTTTTTAGATTCCTCTTCCAAGTTTTCATTCTCACGGGTTGCGCAGAGAGTAGTTTAACTGATTCATTGATGTGAAATGTAATGATGTGGTGGTCAGACCAGTCACAGGGGAGGATCGATTCAAGTTGAGTGGAGTTAGCTTTTGACATTATTAGATCGAGGGTTGACCCTTTGTCGTGTGTGGGGCTATTACAGATTTGGGTAAGGTTAAGGTCTTGATGGAGCAAGGACTCGTACATGAGACTTGCTCGGAAGCAATCCTCTCGTTTTAACTCACTAACGAATTACTAACGACGTGTTTTGTGATTAATAATACGCATTTCTTTTTCACGCGGGAGAAAATGAAGCTTGCCTATGTGTTTACTAACTGCAATAACATGAACGTAGGACTAAAATGCATTCTAAGACGGGATCTTTACTGCGCATGCGTCTACTGCATCTACGTAGTATGACGTACTAACATTTGAAGGGAAATTCTGGCGCCTGCGCAAAGAACCATAAAATGGCCGCTTGAAAACTCACATGCATGACACCTGCTTGCTGAAATTAGAAAATAAGTTTTATACTAACGCAAATGCAGAAAGGGAAATAATAAATGGTATGGGCTAGAGTAGAGGTTGGTGGTATACAGTGAACTCATTTATTTTTGAGAATAACATTTTTCCTTTTGACTTTATTATTAGTGCGTATTTGGGCCTGTCAAATTTGTCTGAGTCGAGCAGACTGACATTGCGCGACGCATGCGCCCTGGCGAGGAAATACGAAAAGATGACTAAGGACTTGTCACGCGTCCAAGGTTGGCGAAGATGTGCCCTGGGAACATGAGGGTGAAGAGTTCATATGAAGGAACTTTATTCAAGAGATCACTACATTTGTATTAATAAAGTTTAAAGATGTATGGGAAAGGAAGTGCGGAATAAAAGTTTGAGGGGAGGAGTTTTGAAACAATGGTTTAAAAAAATAAGTGAAATATAAGCATGGTGTGATGATCATCCCCCCCTCGCCTGTCCAATCAGAAGTTAGTATTCTGTAAAATTGAAACATTAATGGGTGGTACATGGTAATAGAAAGGTATAATTGAAGTAGTTTTAGTTAGTTAGTTAGCTAAACTTGTTGGGAGCGGAAGCAGCAGAAACAATTCGGAGGTTGGGATGCTGTCGGTGCTGGAGGTGGTGCTGATGCTATGAAATGCTGATGAAGTAATCGAATGCAGAACCATCTACTTAATTTGGGTGGGTTAGAAAGAAGATCGCGGAAGAACCACGAGGAGGAAGAGAGTGTCAGAGAGGGGTGCGACGCAGTCGTCGGTATTTAGAGAGGTGAAGTATCCTGTCCCGGTTCCTGTCCTGAAACCTTTGTCTCCTGATCTGTCCTGGGGACCCTTACCAGCCCTTTGGCCAGGGGGTTGGTCTTCACACCATACTTGGTAATTATAAATTAATCGTCTTGATAAATGCTCTTCTCTCTCTATCCTCTTCTTTCTGAGCATAGTTATTGTGTGGATCTGAATTGTTAATGCCTATTGAAACTTGATTGAATTGGCACTCTTGCGAATGAGGGTGTTTGTACTGAAACGTTTTGAGATGGTTCACAACCAACTAATTTAGATAAAGATTTTTAAAATTTACCGAGTTTGTGATTATTTTAATCAAGAAATGTTTAATCAAATTATGTTAATTATCACCATCAACTAGTTCCACCTAATGGTCCATTGACCAGAGGAAAGAACTATTTGATCAGTGAAAGGTTTAGTTAGAGAAGAAATAACTAGATCTTGAGGTATGAAAATTATAAAACTAAAAGTTCCAGCGGTCTACTTGGTGTTTAGTGTAAGAGAGTTATATGGTCCCAGGTGAGTATATGGTAGTGGAGTATCTGTTGCTAGTACGCCGCTGGATCAGTTTTCTGGTAGCAGAGCTATGGTTGTTAGTGACTAGTTTGGTGATAAGTATAGATTATTGATTTTTGACTTATGTTTAACAAAAAGAGTTAGTGTCCTGTTTTTATGTCGTCTGGAAAATTCCTGGGAATGAATAGCGGGTGATGATAGAAACCACACTGCAGTGAGGTTACTCGTCTGTTGAAATAACACTGAGGAGCTAGGAAAAGCTAGCAGTGTTAAAGTAGGGACTATTTTCTGTGTAAAAGTGAGAGTGATTGATAGCAAAGAGTTCGCTAGTAAAACTTTAGGCGTTATATCACCTAGTAAGGGTAACCCTGAAGGAGTAGTAGGTTCTTCTAAGCCAGATTGACAGCAAAAGGTGTTCGCTAGTGAAACATTGGTCTCAAATTTCCCTAACGGGTGACACCGGAGGAGTAGCAGGTTCTCTGGAGCTTAGGTGAAGAGTAAGCGGAAGGTTTTACTCGCAGTGAAAAGAAATAAACTATCCTTTGATTTAGTGGAACAGACAGAGTAGCAAATGTTTTTACGTCGTTATTAACGAAGAAATTTAAAGAGAATTTCGAGAAATAAAGTCTCGTATTACCTTGTAAAGGGAGGGTCAGTTGCCGGAGTGGTACTGACGTCACGGAGAGCCGCGCTGGGATTGGTAGATACAGCGGGCGTGTGACAGGAAGAGCTTTGTAAAGGAGGGGTGAGAAATCGCAGGAGTTGGACTGACGTCACAGAGAGCCACGCTGGGATTGGTAGACACAGCGGGTGTGTGACAGGAGCAGCCTTGTAAAGGAGGGATCAGTAGTAAGGAGCAGAACTGATGTCAGGAAAAGGCCGCGCTGGCATTGGGTGGATCACGAGTGTGAGCCTGATTTGATTGGATAGTCAGTTAGAAGCAGCGCTAGAATTGGTGAAGAGAAGATTGTATGCAGGATTTTGATTTGACAGTAAGTGCAAGACGTACAGGAAGAAAATTTCAAGGGTTTGCGGAATACAATTTCCTACACCGATCCTCAAGAATGTATGGAGAGAAAAGAAAGATGTCATTTTTAAAGAAAATAAAGAATTTCTATGTAAAGGATAAGCCTGTGTTGACTAGAGAGGGAATTCCTATTCCGCCACCGAAGACACCAGCATCTTTTATGATGATGGAGAGAGGATATCATACCTGTGTGTGGTTGGTAAACTGGATAGAGTACACGAAGGATGATGGGGTGTTAGCATTTCCTAAGGATGGTACGTTTAATGGGAGGATTCTTCAGAATTTAAGATTGAAAATGAATGATTTAGAACCTAGACCTAGGTTGACTCAATATGAGGTTTTGGAAGAATGGGAGACTGAGTCGTATGAACGAGAAAAATGTAGAGGTGGAAGATATAGAGTATTTTTTCCGAGACACTTGCATGAGTCACGAGAAGGGCAGATGAAACAGTGGAGGAGAGCTATGGTATCAGAAGGGTTATATCCAGTATTGATGGCTGAGGAACAATCTGGAGGAAAGTGTAAGGAGAAAACAAAACATTTGAACACAGCAGGATATGGTGAATCAGATGATGAGTTACTAGAGGATATTTTAATTAAAAATCCACCACCGTATCAAGAAGCAGCTAGTAAGGTTGTCCCAAGTGCGCCAATAATGGGAATACCATTAACTCCACAGATTTTACATGAGACATCATACAACAGAGTGTTGCAAGATAATGAAAGAGAAGCTTTGAATAAAACTAGGGAAGAACTAGTTCAAAGGATACGTCAATTGAATTTAAATACTGAAGCTTTAACAGTACCAGTAACCATTGGTCCAGTAATCCCATTATATGGGGATAATAAGATTTGCCAGAAACCACAACTTGTGACAGTTCCATTAAGTAGTCCCAGAAAAGAGATAGTAATCACAGATGATCAGGTTAGCGAAAGTGAGTCAGTTATTTCATTAATGGATCTCCCTATTGTGGAACCTAATACGGAAACTCCAAAGAGAGTTATGCCTATGAATTTGACAGAAAGAAGACCTTTGGTTCCGGCTGAAACTGCAGGCGCAACAGTAGTCACCTCTGAAGAAATAGAAAGGTGGGCTCAGGAAAGAGATAATCAGAACCCAACACCAAAGATTTTAGATATCAGCAGATTGAAAGTGGAATTGGAAGAGATGACAGGATGTGTGGGTACAGAAAGATTAAACGTTTACAATGATGAGGAATTATTGTTTCTATGTAAGAGTATAACTAGGAGAGCCAGAATATTTCATGAGAGACTAACTGAAGTTGCTTCAGAGATTGGAATAGACATAGGGAAATCAAAATTGTTACAGAAACCCTATCGAGTGGATTTTACTGATAAAGATTTAGAAAGTGTAAATGCTTCGGGAAAAAGGCTACAGATAAAAGAATTAATGAACATTTTGCGAAAGTGGGGAGACATTGATAAATGGAGAATTAGATGGATAAGAAAGAAAGAGGAAGTGCAAGCGAGAGAAGCAGCAGCTGCATTTCCAGTAAGAGAATCAAGCAAAGTAGAAAAATTGTGTCCAATGAGAGAGGTTCCAGGAGGTGGATATGTTCATGTTCCTTGGAGTAGACAAGATATTTTATCATTTACAAATGACTTTCCAAAATTGAGAGAAAAACCAGTTGAGTGGTATAAACAGGTAGAGAGGTTTGTGAAGGTTTCAAAGGTGTTATTGAAAGACTTGGATGGTCTATTTGATATAGTGGAACCTGCTGATTTATGTATAGAATGTAAGATCACAATTGATTGGCCTAATGAGGAGTATCCTAGAGATGCAAAAACAGGAGCACCTTCGGAAGAGGTGATGAAAAAGTATCACCAAGTGATTACGTATTTGAAAGGGAAAATCCCTCCTAAAGAAACGGATTGGGTAAAAATAGATAGAACAACACAGGAACCAAATGAATCTGTACATGCGTACTATGAACGGTTATTGCAGGTGTTTAAGCAGTATAGTGGTTTTGAGAATATTGGTGACAAAGATATGGGACATTTTGTGTATCGGTTTGTATATGGCCTGAAACCAGAAATCAGTCAGATGATACAGCAGCACATGTTGTGTTGGCAAAGCAAGACAGTGGATGAGATTCTAAAGTACGCGAAATATTGCGGAGATGACATTGAGGCCAGGCGTAGGAAGCTAAAAGAAAAAATGATGTGGGCACAAGTTAAATTGGCAGAGCAGCAAGAAGAGAAAACAAATGACCAAAATAATAATCAAGTGAAAGAACAGAGTCAGAATAATCAAGGAGCAAATGGTAATAAATTTAAGGGGCGAATGGACAGAGAAGAAGCGAAAAAGAAGTTTCCTTGTCATGCGTGCGGAAAGCTTGGACATTGGAAGAACGAGGGTAAGAGTATTCAGAATAATAATGGGCCAAATCAAAATGTAATCCCACAGATGCAGAATGAAGTACTTATGAATCAGCAGCAACAGGTAGTTACTCCACAATGTGTATACACTAAGGGGCAACTGTTCCTCAGGTCTCAGATCAGTATTAACCAAATTATGGTCTGAGAGTGAAGAAAGTGCCAAGTGGTCAGACTCACGATAGGTTGGATCTAAAAATATTGATGGGGGGAATCCCTCCTTTTGGATATAGTGCCCTCACACACCCTTGCGGGTGTCATGCTTCATCATCGGGCATTGCTCCTCGTGGGGTGGCGCTGCAGTCCCTCACGGGCCCCGCGAGAGGGCTCTTTAACGGAGATCTTTTAAGGAGACGCCGCAGTTGTGCATGTGGGTGTGTGGGCCTAAGAAGGTAGGTGAGTGGGTGAGTTAAAATTACCAACCGGTACCCAGAACCTGTGTTTATTCAGGGGTCCGAGTGGTAAATTAAAAGGGGGTGAATCCTGGAGCTCCTTTTGAAAAAAACAAATACAGAGGGCGGATGTTTGACTAACCGCTGCTCTCAGGATAAGTGCCATAGTGAATAAATCATACATAAAACAAGGTGAACATGTTTTGCGCTCTCACGGCACACTTCAACGGAGGGGTAGGTTACTGGACCCGAGAGAGGCGAGCAAATAAACTCAGCCTTCTACCAAGAGGGTGCCGACGGAGCCTGATTTCCCTACAGTGAGAGTCCCTATCAGCCCAAAGACGCTTACACACCTTAAGAATAAGGTATCACAGGTCCAAAGGTTCTCTTTTTCCTGGGACCTGTTCCGTGTTGTCTGTTTTTCACTTTTTCACTTACATACCGGTCCTGACGAAGCGCCAAAGGACCCTTTAGGGACCACCTGAGAGCGCAAAACATGTTGACCTTGTTTTATGTATGATTTATTCACTACGGCACTTATCCTGAGAGCAGCGGTTAGTCAAACATCCGCCCTCTGTATTTGTTTTTTTCAAAAGGAGCTCCAGGATTCACCCCCTTTTAATTTACCACTAGGACCCCTGAATAAACACAGGTTCTGGGTACCGGTTGGTAATTTTAACTCACCCACTCACCTACCTTCTTAGGCCCACACACCCACATGCACAACTGCGGCGTCTCCTTAAAAGATCTCCGTTAAAGAGCCCTCTCGCGGGGCCCGTGAGGGACTGCAGTGCCACCCCCATGAGGAGCAATGCCCGATGATGAAGCATGACACCCGCAAGGGTGTGTGAGGGCACTATATCCAAAAGGAGGGATTCCCCCCATCAATATTTTTAGATCCAACCTATCGTGAGTCTGACCACTTGGCACTTTCTTCACTCTCAGACCATAATTTGGTTAATACTGATCTGAGACCTGAGGAACAGTTACCCCTTAGTGTATACACGTTATTCTGTGGGAGCACGGGTACTGGACCTCCTTTCTTTCTAAATAGCTCCCGGTCCCCAATTCTTTTTGTGTGATGAGTTACTCCACAATATCAGGTGCCACCAGCTACTATGCCAAATTTTATGAACCATCAAAGTTTCAGTGCGAACACCGGATTTCAAGGAGAAAGTGGTAAGAATAATAGAACAATTGCAGAATATTTTTTACAGAATGATGAAGAACATTCAGATACCGCACAATGACGGTGCCTGAGGGGGGAGGAAGAGGAGTGCGTGCTTGGCGCATCCTTGCCGGTAGATCAGTCAGGTCCATTCGTTGATGGGAGAGTAGAAGGTAAAGACATTACTTTCCTATTGGATACTGGTGCTACCAGGTCTACTGTGAGAACAGCAGACATCCCAAATCTACCCCTCTCGGGAGAGTCAATACAAGTTGTAGGCGTATCTAACCAACAGATTAGAACCCCAATCACAAAGCCAATGGAGGTGCACATTGGAAATTTCAAAGAAATGCATTGATTTGTAGTATGCGATTCCAGTCCTGTAAATCTGTTGGGAAGAGATCTTTTGTGCAAGATGAATTGCACGATCTATTGTACACCGGATGGTGTTGCTTTCCAAACCCCCGATGAGGACGTTGTTTATAAGATGATGCTGGCCAAACAGGGAACAGAAGTAGATGAAATGTTTTCATTAATAACCGAGAATGAATTGCCAGAAGAGTTAAGAATGACAGTTAATCCAGAAGTGTGGGATTTTACAGGAAAAGACATTGGGCTAATGACAAATATAGACCCAGTTAAAGTGACAGTGAAAGAAGGTGCAGTGTATCCAAATACCTGACAATACAAAATGAGTCCAGAAGTAAAAGCAGGAATTGTTCCAGAAATAGAACGAATGGTTAAACAAGGTATAATAAAAGAGGTGGTGGGTAGTCCCTGTAATTCGCCAATAATGGGACTGAAAAAGCCGAGCGGAAAGTACAGAATAGTGCAAGACCTACGGAAAATAAATAAAATTGTAGTTCCCTGTTGTCCAATTGTGCCAAATCCAGCAGTGATCCTTTATCAAATACCCTGGAATGCAGGATGGTTTACAGTAATTGATTTATGCCAAGCGTTCTTTTCTATTCCTTTGCACCCAGACAGCCAGTATCTTTTTACATTTAAGTTTGAAAATCGCATTTACGCATGGTGTCGTGTTCCTCAAGGGTACACAGAGAGTCCTTCAATTTTTAATCAGATTTTGAAAAAGTGGTTGGAATCGTTAATCATGCCTGGAAATTCTGTTCTGGTTCAGTACATTGATGACCTATTGGTGGCATCAAAAACACGAGAAGATTGTGTCACAGATACAATTGCATTACTGAACCATTTGGCTGAAGGAGGACACAAGGTGTCTCCAGAAAAGTTACAGTTCTGTCGACAAGAAGTAAGATATTTAGGGCATAAAATAGAAAGAGGAGTTAGAAAAGTGACACCGGAAAGAATAAAAATAATCAAAGAAATGCAATTCCCACAGACTCAGAGAGAAATGAGAATGTTTTTGGGAGTGGTTGGATATTGTAGGCAATGGATTAATGGTTTTTCTATGTTAGCAAAACCATTAATACAGATGATCCGGAAACGAGCAAAAGATCCAATTGATTGGAATGATGACTGCCTAGAGGCATTTGTGAGATTAAGAAATTGTTTGTGTGAGGCTCCTGCTTTGGGCATGCCTGATTATTCAAAAGATTTTGCTTTGTTCTGTTGTGAAAGAGAAAATTGTGCACTTTCAGTCTTAACACAGAGACATGGATTGAGTCGACGTCCAGTGGCATATTTTTAAGCCACATTGGACCCAGTAGCCTCAGCATTGCCTGGCTGCTTAAAAGCAGTAGCTGCTACTTGTATGAGTCTGGAGCAAAGTGAGTCGATAGTGATGGGACATCAGGTAAAGGTTTTTGTTCCACACTCGGTTGAGATTCTTTTAACAAGAACAAGAACACAGCACCTCACCCCTAGTCGTTTGACAAAGTACGAAAGAGTAATTTTGGGAGCTGAGAACGTGACTATAATAAGATGTACGATTCTGAACCCAGCCACTCTATTGCCAGACCCCTGCGATGAGGAAGTGAAAGATGAAAGTAATCATGATTGCTTGGACGTGACTGAGTTATGCACGAAGCCCCGCCCAAACATAAGAGAGACACCTATAAAAGAGGCTGATCATGAGTTATTTGTAGACGGTTCCTGCCTAAGGACACAAGAAGGAGGTCTAAGTGCTCCATATGCTGTTTGTAAAATTTCTGGGGTAATTGAGGCATCCTGTTTACCTGGGGTCAAGTCTGCACAAGTAGCTGAATTGGTTGCCTTAACAATGGCATGTAAAAAGGGGAAAAATTGGAGAGTAACCATATTTACGGACAGCCAATATGGGTTCGGGATTGTGCATGACTTTGGCCAGCTTTGGATGCAAAGGGGATTTCTGACTTCCTCAGGATCTCCTATCAGAAACAGCAAAAATGTGAAAGATTTATTGGAAGCATTACAATTGCCAAAAGAGATAGCAGTTGTAAAATGCGCTGCACATCAGTCAGGAAATGACTATGTGACTGCTGGCAATAATTATGCTGACCAAGTGGCGAAATACTGTGCTAAAAATGCAGTAGCCATAAACAGAAAAATTGAAACGGGTGAAACCAGATGCCAACTTATGTACTTCTCAGTACCAGAAACATGGGATGAGATTAGACAATTGCAGGAAGAAGTTGAGGAAAGGGAAAAAGAAATCTGGATAAAGGCAGCCTGTACAAAGAGACCACATGATGAGGTATGGGTGTATTTAGATGGAAGACCAGTCATGCCAGATTGTTTGCTTTCAAAAATGGCGAGAGTGTACCATGGAGCAACACACATAGGGAGAGATTCAATGATCAGGCTATTCAGACAGAGTTGGTATAATCCGAATTTCAGGGTAGTCGCAGAGAGCCTTTGCCAAAGATGCTTAACCTGTCAACAGCAGAACCCAGGTAGAAAGACAGTGGGAAGCTGGGGAAAGATCGGAAAGGCAGAAGGACCCTTCACCAGATTGCAGTTAGATTTTATCGAATTACCCCCATGCAATGGACTGAAATACGTACTTGTTATAGTATGCCTTTTCTCAAGATGGGTGGAAGCCTACCCAACTCGAAGAAATGACAGTCTTACAGTTGCAAAATTGTTGTTGAGGGAGTTATTGCCGAGGTTTGGTTTTCCGGTCACTTTGGAATCAGATAGAGGCTCTCATTTTAATAATGAAATAATTCGATTAATCTGTGCTGCGTTTAACATTGAACAAAAACTGCATTGTGCATATCGTCCAGAGGCTTCTGGAGTTGTTGAACAAATGAATGGCACAATCAAGTCAAGTTTGGGAAAGGTGTTTGCATCCACAAAGCTGAAATGGCCAGATGCATTACCTCTTGTATTGATGGGTCTCAGAAGCATTCCAGACAGAAAAACAGGAATGAGCCCACATGAGGTTCTCATGGGAAGAGCCATGAGACAGGCATTTATTCCTGGAAATAAACTAATGAGTATATCTGATGATCTGGTATTGGACTATTGCAAAGGATTGGCTGAAATGATGCATTCTATCTCTCACCAGGTTGGAGAAGACGCAGTTGAAAGACAGCCAGACCAAGCGCATGATTTGAATCCTGGAGATTGGGTGCTGGTAAAGAAACACGCAAGAAAGTTGTGCCTAGCACCAAGGTGGGACGGACCACGTCAAGTCAAACTAGTCACTACCACAGCAGTGAAGTGTGCAGGTCTGCCCAATTGGATTCATGCCAGCCATACCAGAAGAGTTCCGAGCCCATCAGATCAACAAGAGCCACTACTGACTGAGCAAGCTGAAGCGTCAGGAGTTGTAAACTGTGAAATTGAAGAATCTAGAGTGATAGATTCTGAAAGACAACCATATGACGAACAGCCCGAGATAAGTCAGGAAGAATGGATCCCAGTGACTGAAATAATTGATGATGTTATTGAAACCAGAAGAAGAGCAGAACTGAAAAGACAGGAAAGTAGTCAGGAAGAGACAGAGGAAGAAGAACACACTCAGGTGAAAATAGAAAGAGACACAAACAAACCTGAGGAGAGAAAAATAGAAGAACACATTCAGGCGGAAGAAGAAAAGTTTGAATTAAGACCTGAACAGAGACAGATAGAATTAGAAGAACAAGCTCAGGAAGAAGTAGAACAAAATACAGTAGAACCTGAGCAGGAGGAAGCAAAAGAAGGTACAAGCACAGAAAACAGAGAAATAGAACAGATTGTGCCCAGAATAAATGAAATAAAAAGAACTTTACAAAGAGATAAAGAAGGTGAAAACGCAGTACAAATCAAAAGAGTCAGAAAGGGAGACAATTGGCCAACTGGAGTAAAGAAACTAAAATATCATCTGAGAAAATCTGAAAAGAGACCAGAACAAGTGAACGAAGTCACAAGTCAAACAAGACCAAAACAAACCTTAGCAAAAATAACTTGAAGAAGTCCAAGATTGAGAAACTTAAACAGGAGATACAAGGCTCCAGAGTGGACATACATTATACTCGAGGAATTTGAGTCCCTGGATCTGTCTGATGAGACAGAAGAGGTCCATATTGAACAAATTGATGAAAGCAAATTGAAACCTCCTTAAAGACAAAAAGGAAGGCTAAGACTGAAAAAGAAAAGATAAAAGAAATTTTTCTCAGGAATAAAATGGCAGACATTGAAGTTATCGGAAAACCAAAATGTGGATTAAAAAGAAAGTGTTTTAGATTTTTTTTTGTAGTATTTTATTAGCATCATTAGGATGGTTATTCCTAACAGTAGGAGTACCTTTAATAGTGAAAACAAGTGACAAGAATAATACAGATACTAATGTTAAGGTAGATAGAATAAGAGAAACTAAAATAGAAATAGGGGTAGAAGATGAAGCAAATTATCATAATGAATCAGACTATAATGTGTCCTCTAATGTGTTTATTAAATTGTTATTTCAGTATGTTAGCACTATGAAAATTAACAATTGTTACGTGTGTATGAAGTTACCCTCATCAGTATCAGAAGGGATTACGTATCACCATATACCTTTGACTTATGGTGAGTCATGTAGTATTTTATCAAGTTTATTTTACGCTACAGGGAGACTTCAGTATTTTTATTCTAATTTAGATGTAGTATTTTCTGAACTACCTATTAGAAAGAATATGAATCCAGTAGCTAGTAGTAAAAACGCACAGTTTATGGGTGAATTTTTCATAACAATGAGTTCAATAGATTTAGTTCAGGCACGTAGAGATAATCTAACATGTACATTAAGAAAAGAAGAAAAAGATTTTTTGAATTTAGTAGAAGAAAAGGAGACAGGATTTAATGAGGAAGGCAACTACACAGAAAACCCATGTACCTCCATGGGTTGGGAAGGAAGGAATCTATGCAAGTGGCAAGGCTCATGCTGCGATGTCCCTGGACTTTGTGAAAAGGGGAAAATTCTGCCTCCATAGATTAAAGACAGATTATAACAATAATTACATTGGTTCCAGTGAATGTGAACATAACTTCCTAATATTAGGAGGATGGGGGACTAAAAGGGGGAACTGATCCTGTGTTTCCAGGAGTGTATTATATTTGTGGGAACAATGCCTATTATAGGTTACCTGCAAGATGGTACGGAAGCTGTTATTTTGGAATAGTTTTTCCAAAAATGTATCATGTAGATAAAATCAGTGGAACCAATGGAAATTATAATGGATTAACACGTAAAAGAAGAGCTAGTTTTTCTGAAATTATAGGAGATATTTTTAGTGCACTGATACCCTCAGTTGAAGTCATTCTAAATTCATAGAAAATGTGTAAGTTATCAACCATAGTTGATCGTCTTTCTTCAGACACTGCAGGAGGATTTCTAATGATTAACACAGAAATGGTTGCAATTAGATCTATAGTTTTACAGAACCGTCTTGCTCTTGATATATTGTTGTCAAAAGAAGGTGGAGTCTGTGGCATGTTGAAAGTTCAACATTGCTGCACTTATATTCCAGACAAGAGCAGAGAAATTAAAGGATATATTGAAAACATTACGGGAATGCATAAAGATTTGACCCAACTGGAGGTTGACAGTGTGTGGGGAAGACTAACAAAAAGTATAACATCAATAGGAAATGGTTTGTTGGTTTTGGTAAAAGTTTTCTAGGTCAAATAATAATACCACTAGTTATGATAATAATGGTAGTGATGTTAATAATAATTACATATAAATGTTGTAGTAAAGGTATGAAAGAAAAGGTACACTTAGAGAGAAAGGTAAAGGGACAGACACGAAAGAGAAAATATGATGAAATACGTTTGGAAGAAATGAAAGGCAGGTTATATAAGAAGATGCGAGATTTAGAAGGAAACTAAATTATTGATGAAAGTTGAGAGGACAAATAGAGAAAACTGAGAATTGTTAAAGTTGGTAGCTGGGATGGATGGGTAATTTGTGATGGCTTAATATGCCATCAGAGAGGGCATTAATGGAGTAAGGACTCGTACATGAGACTTGCTCGGAAGCAATCCTCTCGTTTTAACTCACTAACGAATTACTAATGACGTGTTTTGTGATTAATAATATGCATTTCTTTACACGTGGGAGAAAATGAAGCTTGCCTATGTGTTTACTAACTGCAATAACATGAACGTAGGACTAAAATGCATTCTAACACCGGATCTTTACTGTGCATGCGTCTACTGCATCTACGTAGTATGACGTACTAACGCTTGGAGGGAAATTCTGGCGCCTGCGCAAAGAACCATAAAATGGCCGCTTGAAAACTCACATGCATGACACCTGCTTGCTGAAATTAGAAAATAAGTTTTATACTAACGCAAATGCAGAAAGGGAAATAATAAATGGTATGGGCTAGAGTAGAGGTTGGTGGTATACAGTGAAATCATTTATTTTTGAGAATAACATTTTTCCTTTTGACTTTATTATTAGTGCGTATTTGGGCCTGTCAAATTTGTCTGAGTCAAGCAGACTGACGTTGCGCGAGGCATGCGCCCTGGCGAGGAAATACGAAAAGATGACTAAGGACTTGTCACGCGTCCAAGGTCGGCGAAGATGTGCCCTGGGAACATGAGGGTGAAGAGTTCATATGAAGGAACTTTATTCAAGAGATCGCTACATTTGTATTAATAACGTTTAAAGATGTATGGGAAAGGAAGTGCGGAATAAAAGTCTGAGGGGAGGAGTTTTGAAACAATGGTTTAAAGAAATAAGTGAAATATAAGCATGGTGTGATGATTATCCCCCCCTCGCCTGTCCAATCAGAAGTTAGTATTCTGTAAAATTAAAACATTAATGGGTGGTACATGGTAATAGAAAGGTATAATTGAAGTAGTTTTAGTTAGTTAGTTAGCTAAGCTTGTTGGGAGCGGAAGCAGCAGAAACAACTCGGAGCTTGGGATGCTGTCGGTGCTGGAGGTGGTGCTGATGCTCTGAATTGCTGATGAAGTAATCGAAAGCAGAACCATCTACTTAATTTGGGTGGGTTAGAAAGAAGATCGCGGAAGAACCACGAGGAGGAAGAGAGTGTCAAAGAGGGGTGCGACGCAGTCGTCGGTTTCTAGAGAGGTGAAGTACCCTGTCCTGATTCCTGTCCTGAAGCCTTTGTCTCCTGATCTGTCCTGGGGACCCTTACCAGCCCTTTGGCCAGGGGGTTGGTCTTCACACCATACTTGGTAATTATAAATTCATCGTCTTGATAAATGCTCTTCTCTCTCTACCCTCTTCTTTCTGAGCATAGTTATTGTGTGGATCTGAATTGTTAATGCCTATTGAAACTTGATTGAATTGGCACTCTTGCGAATGAGGGTGTTTGTACTGAAACGTTTTGAGATGGTTCACAACCAACTCATTTAGATAAAGATTTTTAAAATTTACCGAGTCTGTGATTATTTTAATCAAGAAATGTTTAATCAAATTATGTTAATTATCACCATCAACTAGTTCCACCTAATGGTCCATTGACCAGAGGAAAGAACTATTTGATCAGTGAAAGGTTTAGTTAGAGAAGAAATAACTAGATCTTGAGGTATGAAAATTATAAAACTAAAAAGTTCCAGCGGTCTACTTGTTGTTTAGTGTAAGAGAGTTATATGGGCCCAGGTGAGTATATGGTAGTGAATTATCTGTTGCTAGTATGCCGCTGGATCAGTCTGATAGGAAAGCTTTGAGGCTGTTGACCCCTGGGTCCTTCAGGTCCTGCCATTGGAGGTTGAAGTCACCAAGGAATATTTGAATATTTTGTAGTCCATCATTAGTAGCTAGAATTTCCATTAGATGTTCGATGAAGGAGAGGTTATCCCCTGGGGGTGGTAGAATGTGTGTAGTTAGCATATTGATTTGTTATTGCGAGTAACCTTCAAAATACTCACTCACACAGCCAAATGCCTCCACAACACCGGACCCCAATATCTTAATGAAAGAATCGCCTTCCACGTACCCAAAAGAAACCTCCGATCCGCCAAACTCATTCTCGCCAAAACACCGCACATTCGCAGAGCCAGAACGGGTGGAAGAGCTTTATCCTATGTCGCCGCAAAGACCTGGAACGACCTACTGATTAACATCAGACACGCCCCCACTCTGCACATCTTCAGGAAGACCCTCAAGACCGGAGCTGCTTCTCCCCCCCAGTGCCTTGAGACCCTTATGGGTGAGTAGCGCGCTTCACAATTCCTTGATTGATTGATTGATTGGTTACCTTTCAAACTCTAATGAACCTTCGGATTGGTACCCGTGCACATTATAATCTTTTTTTTGTTTGTTTGTTTTGTTTTTTGTCCTCATTCGCCATTAGATAATTAGAGCTGTTAAATTTCCTCCTGTGGCCTCCCTCTCAAATAGCTCCAACTGGAAAGCTCTATATCTAGATGGTAATGCTTTACACAGAGCCTCTCTACATACTTGTTCTGTATAATCCTGGGCGCCCAACAGAACTAGAGAGATGAAGTAAAACAAGTGTAAAGGCTTAATCATTGGACTGATTTCCCTATTGATCAAGAGTGGCCAACCATTCCTCACATGGGCCCCAAAAATCTATTCTATTATCCCTATTATTCTTATATTTTACTAATTTAACTCTATCCATCTTCATTGTATATTTAATGGAGATCACCCAGTCTAAAAAAGTTGGGGAAATATCCTTTATCCACTTTTTGCAAATTTCTCTTCTTGCAAGCAAAATCAAATATAAACATAACTTTTTTTCCCACCTGGAAAATGACTTATACTCTGAAAACAGGCCAAAAAAACTAAAACTGTGCTTACCTGGATATTTAGACCAAAAATATCTTCCATACCTTTATTAACCTCTGCCCAGAAATGCCGAAGCTTAGGGCAAGTTAAAAACATATGAACATCATCCGCATCCACCAGGAGACACTTTGGGCACCTATGTTGCCCCCCTAAACATCCCTGCACTGTGTGGCAGGCACCATGCAGTGCCTGCCACACGGTGCAGGGATGTTTAGGGGGGCAACATAGGTGCCCCCCAGACCCCATGGTGGAGGGCCAAGAGGGTAGAGGGCCTACTACGGGCCCCCAAATACACTTTCCAACAGAATTTCCATGTCGGACAGGCTGACATGAAAAGACTGTCGGACAGTGCCATCATAATCACGACAACGGAGCCAGCCGCGGCCCGTGCAGGTAGAAGCGGTGGGGCCAGGTGAGGAGGGATTTCGACGGACGATGACGAGGGAAAATTAAATAAATAATTAATCTTCCCTTGTCATCGTCCGTCGAAATCCCCTCCCACCCAGCTCCACCGCCCCACCGATCTTACCTGCACGGGCTGCGGCTGGACGGAGCCGAGCCTGGCTCCACCATCATTAGGGGATTATGGTGGCTTCCGACTGCAACAATCATGCTACAATGGTAGGTCTGGAGCCATGTTTTCCTTTGTCACACTAGTGGATGGCGCAAATGCTGCAGCTCACAGTTGACAGTTCAGTTTTCATGCCTTGGGTGTATTTCCGCACCATATATAATGGCCTTATACTATGCCCATATATTAAAGTTAAGGTTGTCATGGGTTAGCCAATTCTGTCAAATTTTAGAGGTCTTAGGATATGCACCAGGACCTGCGTAGCAGTGTCCCAGTGCCAAACTAAAAGAAACCCAGCAGCTGAGCAGCATCAGTCCAGAAAAAATGGGAGTGATTACACCAAAAATGTTACTTTCCTACATATATGAATAAGTGCAGAGTGGTTTCATATTCCTTCACACAGGTTCATAGCATTTAATCTGGCAGCATGGTTTGGTGAATTAAATGGTGGCCACTGTAACACCTGATCTGGGAGTCAGGAGTTTGCATCCCATCAATGTCGACTCACTCTTCCTTTTTTCGAAAGTCAGTAAACTAAGTACCATTAAATTGAATGAACGTAACACCAATTGTCTACAATGATTGATAAGACCGACGTTGGATATGAAGCTCTGTGTAAATGGGCCTGCTCCTCAAGATAGGGTGGCTGCAATGCCCTGTTTTGCATGGCGCTGTGACCAGTTTCGTCCTTAATATTGTTAGGGATGGTTGAAGCCTCACAGTTAAAGGGACCCCATAAAGGGACCGTTTGGAAGAATTACAAACCATCTCTTTCATTTTTTATTATTCTTGAAAACGTGATTACTTGAATGTAGGTATGCGGTTCCTCTGTCCCTGCATTTGCAAATATTTAGAGTGATTCACCAATGGATTCCTGCTCTATTAATATTAATGTGACTCTGAGTGACCAGTGCCTTTGAGCAAGGAATTTGAGCATTGTTTGGTTGGCAAATGGGAGCTTGGCTAGTAAAATGCAAAGCGCTGCATTGTAACCAAAATTTTTCTGCACATGCTATCTATCCAGAAAGTTTGTATTTTTCGCACTAAGGTTGGCCTAATTAAGATTTTTCTATTGTGAACACTTTTTTTTGCAAACTTTGCATTTTTTGTACTTTTTCTGTACATTTTATTTGCACATTTTACGTTTGTGCAAAGAGGTTTTGTGGCCGCTATTGACTTTGCACTCTTCACTAAAGGGGTCATAATGCAAACATTTACTAGCATTGCATTGTGGCTACTTTTTCGACTTTGCAATCTGTTGCACACTGTGAAATGAGAGTTTGCATTCAAAAGATGTTTGCATGGACTTTGCGCATCAGGTACATAAACTTTAAATGCTTTCACTTGCACAGTGCTTCAAGGCGTTCTAAGATGCAAGGGAAATCGAGGTGGTGAGGATATTTCTGACATAGTACAGAGAGTTATTTGATAAAATGAGCCATGTTGTTTAAAATAAGACGTAAAAACAATTGACATAGTCACCACTTTTTTTGGTAAGTGACAAATTAAACAACTAAAATAATTTCTTAAATTAATTAAAGTTGTGACAGCCCCCTGACCTGTAGCATTAGTCACAGTTCGAGAGTTTCTGGTGCCAGAATTGTCGGTCGGAGTTTTCGGACCCGGTAATTGCAGGCCAGGACACAATCATTATGTTGACTTGAGGAATTTCTCCCAAAGTTATCGTTTGGGGCAAAATTTCTCTACTCGTAATGAGGGACATCGTCTTTCATTGCATTAAATTAAAGCAGTATCGCTTACTTGTACTTTGAAATACAATATTCAAGTTTCTAGTTGATCATATAGCATTGTGGTAGGTAATGCCTGATCCCACTGGGGGCAAACATAGATGTTGAACAGAAGGCAGGGAAGGAATGGTCTAGAAGCGCTCTGGGATTCTGTCAGTGGCGGCTCGCAGAGGGAGTGCTGCGGGGCGGTGGGGAGGGGCGGTGGAGGGTGAAGGGTGGGGGGTAGTGGACTCAGACATACGATGGAACGGAGTAAACTAAGTAAATAAATAAATAAAACTATTTACCTTGCGCGAGCTGCATTGCCGAGTTGGTGATGCAGCGCGCGCAAGGTAAATAGTTTTATTTATTTATTTACCTAGTTTACTCCGTTCCGTCATATGTCTGAGTCCACTACCCCCCTACCCTGCCCCTCCCCCGCCCCGCCCCACCGCCCCGCAGCACTCCCTCTGCGAACCCTCTGGATTTTGGACAATAGGATATACCAGATATGTGGATAATTTTGCTGTGCCTACAATGATTTTTTTGACGGCAGTTACAAATAAATGATTGTAACCAGGATTGAGCAGGGCCCTCTATTCAGACCCATTTTTAAAGCCTGTGCAGCGGAACTGAGTGGTCAGCAGTGTCACATACCACCAATTTGTTGAGCAGTACAAAAGTTGTGTTCTTATTTCAAGCATCGAGATGTGAGTTCCACACTAGCTTCGACTGTGGATGTTTTGGCGCACCTCACATGCCAAAAGTCAGGCTGGTGGTAGTGCAGGAGATTGATCAATTTCACATACCGTTGGAACACCCTCATCACTACATTATCCAGGATCGTGCTGAGGAAAGAGGGTTGGAGATGGGACTATGGTTTGTATGGATCTTTGTGTCTGCATTTGGGTTTTTCAGAATTGGGCTATTCTTTAGAGCACGAGGCCTAGTTCCTGACCTATGCTCAGAATTTATCATGCTGTTACTATCCAAGGAGCAGGAGGGGAGACACATGGCTAGACACAGGGCTAGGCACAAGTCCATAAGTCATCTAGACATTTTTATTTTGGTGGACACTCTTAGTATTAAATCAACCTCTAGTGGTTTGATGGAGGTGAATGTGGGTACAGTGGAGACAGTATGGTGGGTGGATAAGATGTGTGGGTAGGAATATGATTCTGAAGTTCAGGATGCGAAAAACTCAAGTAAGTCTTGAGATGCACATTAATTACCTTTTAGGGCAGATAGTAGTAGATGTAGAAGTTCATGAAAATGTGTGATTCAGGAACATGTAATGGTTCAGGTGTCAGACATTCATAAAGGCTTGACAAATCCACCATGCCACACAATTATTTTGGGTCTGAATTCCATGTAACAGTCAGCAACCTTTAATCAAGGATATGGCTACTTATTTCCAAGACTCAACAGACGTATTAAAGAGACAATCACAGTTAAATATACCCTCTGCCATTTTGAACTGGTACAGAAAGACAGGCATAAGTGATGTTCACTCCCCTTCACACAAGGGAGCCAGAATTTACCACATTATCCCAATCTCCTGATCTCCTTCAACATCCATTTCCTTCCACCTTGCTACCACACCCTACTTCCTAACTGTCAGAGCGATGTTACCTTATACTTGCGCAGGAACAGAAGATGACTATTCCCAATGCCCCTTCTGGGAAACACCTCCAACGCCCTGTTTAGAATTGCGTCTGGAAATGTCTCCGAAAAGGGGAAAGGGGAGTTGGATAAAATAACAAACTACAAGAAGAGACTGCCTCTGGTCATCAGTTTTCTGCACCCTCAGTTTTCTCCTCAGCATACTGTTCTACCTTGGATTATGGAGTTCTAGAAAACTAAGAACACATTAATAATTTTCTAACTATTCTAATATAAGTACAGTTATATTATAAACGACTTCTAACATATACTTCTATATTCTAAACCTACCTAATTAACCTTAGGCTTTAGCTCCTCTTCTAACAATGTATGCTATGTATCCTTACAGGGTTAATACTTCTTAGCCTTTTTTCTCTTGTTTCTTTCTTCACAGGAAAAGAACTCAGGAGGATTCTCTCTTTCTCCAATTAAGACTTGTTATCTCCTTTCACTATTTCATCTAAATATGTCCAGTTCAGTAGGAAAAATAACTTATTTCCGTTTTACATTCACTCTTCATGTTATATTTACACATTACAATCTTAGACTAGAAAAGTACTTAGCTTCCTAGAAGATTTAATCTCCTTGCAATTCCGAAATACTGCTCTCTTGCCTAGAAAGTATTCTATTGAGGCTGGATAAATGCTGCCCTATATCCGATGAAATCCTCGCCTGTGCATGCTCAGAAAGGAACGCTTACTCTTCTCTCAGGAGGAAAGGTTTTCGGAGGCGAACTGCGCAGGCTCCAAACAAAGACTGTCTGAGACTATGGAGCAGACGATTCAACGGAAGACACACGAACGGGAATAAACCCGACGCAATACTCGAGAGCACTACCCTAAACTAAACTACGACGGAGAGGACGTTACGAGATGCGTCTTCAAACAGGATCTCAGGTGAAGTGCGCGGGAGTTCTAAGTTGAGCGCTCTAAGTAGAATCTTGGGGCAGAGTAAAAAGACTAGATGCTAACTTGTTGGAAATGTCGGCCATCTTGGAATTTCTTAATCTCCATGCCTCACTCCAAGTAATGGTTCTTCTTCCCTGAGTGTTTAATTGTGGCAATACTTGAACTGTGGTACATATTGTAGTGTTCTTGTTTTCAGGAATCCTGACACTAACCACTGATTCTCACAGACACTAATATTATCTCTATATACCACTACATGTCAAACAACCAGTATCTATTATTTCTCCCTGCCACTCACAAAGGCCCCCGTCACAATGTCTGTAATAAAAGATGTAGATCAATTTCACTCAACAATCCCCTTCATCTCAAACACAGCCATATTCTATAAGATGCCATATCTTATTCCTCACTCTTTCACTGAGTCTTTAAAATTTTCAAATTTCATCAAACAATATCTATCACATCTCTTCTCCATGGTATGGTTTCAGAATATTGTTGTCAGAATATAGTCTGATCTAACATATTGTGCCCTATATGTTGCTTGCAAAAATATTGCCCCACTGGACCTAATGATGTAAAGTCTACACCCAATGGGACAATACTTTTTTAAACAGTATTTAGGACACAATATGTATCTCAGATGATATTTCTTACAATGATAATCTAACATACAAGCCTTCTTTAAACCTATCGATTAATTGATCTAAAAAATAATCAATTCCAAATTTCTCTCCCCTTTGAGCCAACTCCTATCCATCCTAAACCAGTCTAATCCCTAGCCTGCCTCCTTTAGCAACTGGATGAGCCAGTCACTACCCTTTACCCATGAAATCTGCTTCTATACGGTCCAGAGAAACCATCAGTACAAGTGTAATCATCAAAATAGTTAATAGATAGCTGTTGAACAACACCTCACCATCTAGGAGTTATGTAATCCAATACTTTCTGCCTCTGCTGCCTTTCAGGAAAGAAATGCTGTCAATCTCATCTATCCCTTTACACTGATCCTCTGTGTAGTTACATCTGCCAGAGTAATTACCAGGGCAACTGACATACGGGAATAACTTACACTCACAGGGCCCGATTCACAGAACTAACTTAAGACAAAATCCTAAACTTACTACCATTTTGGTATTCACAGAAGGCACTTACTCATTTTTTTATTCACAGAAGGCACTTACTCATTTTGGTATTCACAGAAGGCACTTACTCATTGAGTAAGTGCCTTCTGTGAATACCAAAATAAGTAAGTGCCTTCTGTGAATAAAAAAATGGTAGTAAGTTTAGGATTTTGTCTTAAGTTAGTTCTGTGAATCGGGCCCTCTGCTCCTTGGACAAACAGGTCAGAGTAAGCACCCATACATCTACCTGAGAAATCAATTAGACATCTTTGTGCAGGTTGCCATGCCAAACAGAGCAATGACCAGAGATGTCAACGGTCCCTTGGCAATATGATACCTCCAATCCCATTCCCAATGTAGTCTTTTCTCTCAAAACACTGAAGCTTCCCCTACAAGGGAAGCATTTAAGCTTCCCAGTTCACCCGGGAATATCTTATGTTCCAATCGCCCCCACAACCATTTTTCCTGCATCCTGATCAACTCAACATCCTTCATCTAGAACAGAATAAACATATCTAATCTACTGTTTGGCTCCAAATTGGACACCCTCTTTATCACAGAAACCTTGCCTGGGTGAAGATACCTTTTCCATAATCGATATGGCCATGTCTAAGGCTATCCAGTCTTGTTAAGAAACCACCTAAACAAGAAGTAAGTTCGGAGACTAGCGTGAATCAAAATCTCAAAATTCAAAAATTCATTACAAATTTCTAGCATCACATATTACACAACACTGGATTGTGGGTTTTTCCCTTTTCCTTTAATACCACTTTAATTCACCCATTAGGTTGATGTCCTTCAAGGTATAATTATTTCCCCCTGCTGTTAAATGTTTACATGCATCCACCTCCAAAACTTCTTTGTACCTTGAAGCTCACCTTCTACGACTATGCTGATGACACGGAGATCATTCTAAATGTGTGAAGTCTCCATATCAGAATTCACCAATATTTAGTCAATGTCTAGAGGTAAGAGACATCTTGATGGCACAGAAGCACCTGAGGTTTCATAACTCAAAAATGGAGATGCTCAATTATGTATTGTGGAAAAAACTGACCACACCACTTTTAGCCTAAGGAAATTGGGCCTTCCATCAAATGCCAAATTTCCTGTGCATGAGCATGGAATTCACCATCTCACTTCGGCTTCAGGTTAAGAAGGTGACAAAAAATGCCTTCTTCACCATGAGGATCCAGACCATGTTGTGCCTTGCCCATGCAACTTTGCTTTCTATTGGACTGCAAAATCATATAATAAGCACACTAAAAAGAATGCAGTGGGACAGCCAGACAAGTTCTAAACCTGAGCTGATGCAACAATATCATCCCTGGCCTCAAATGAATGAATGAGCATGTAGAGCGTGCAGCTACTCAGAGAGTGCCCCAGCGCTTAAGAGACAGGAAAAAATCCCAGTTCTCTATTTCAGTGTAAAGCAAACAAGTAGGTTTTTAGAATTTTCTGAAAACACAATTAATTTCACATCTCCTTGATGGTAAGGTGATTCAAAGCCTGAGCCGCTAAAACAGTAAATGAAGAACCACCTCTCCTAAGCAGTTTAAAAAGTTACAAAGCCATCAGATGGGCATCAGTAGAGCGAAGGGCTCTTAACAGGCAATAAAGCCACAGCCCCCTAGAGAGGTACTGAGGGACCATCTCATAAAAGACCGGTGGGCTAATTCCAACGACTTCAACAGGATTCTCTTTCTCACTGGCAGCCAGGAGAACTCCATCAGATAGGAGGAGATGGAGGCATGTCGGGGTAATTTGAATAAAAGGCGTGCTGCAGTATTCTGCACCACTTGCAGGCACTTGAGATAATCTAGAAGGCCAAGATAAAGCACATTGGTGTAATTCAGTCTAGAAGTGGCCAGGGCATGAACTACTGATCTCTGAGCATCCAGAGGAAGTAGATGTACACTTTTTTAGAGACCACATAATCCTAAATCAAGATCTAACCACAGAAGATACCTGAGTTTAAAGGAAAGTTGACAATCAAATTGAATGCTCTGGCTCCTGGCCACTGCTGCCCGAGAATAGGGCTGGGGAACCTCCCCTGGCCAACTACCCTCCAAACTGATGGCAGGGCCAAATAACAAAAATTCTGTTTTGTCTGGGTTGCATTGTAGATTATTGGCCCTCATCTAATTCATAACTGCTCCCATACAGTCTGAAAAAGCTTTTTTTTTAGGCAAAAGGGCCGTTATCATATGACAAAAGAAGCTGAGTATGATGTCGCATAATGTATGATCTTACTGCTCAAACATTCCGCTAGAGAAGCAAGAGGGGACATGAAGGTATTAAACAATGTTGGACTCAGTAATGGAAGCTGTGGTATGGCCTACTTCTATCTAGGAGTCAAAATAGATGCAAGAGCGACATTTGAACCTCAAAGAGAGGTGATTAAGGGAAAGACCCGACCACCAAATCATGCCTTCGCAACACTGGGAAGATCTATTCAAGGTCATAACTTGAAGCCACTGGTAACAGTAATGAAAGCCAAGCTGCTACCAACTCTTGCTTTTGGAGCAAAAATAATGATAGGCGCTGAGGCCAGCCTCCTTGATAAAATCATGATAGGAAATTATAAGCACATTTTCCAGCTACCCAGATCGGCATTGCCCGCCCAAGTCAGGCTGGAGTTCTCATTAATGAAACAGTCACTCACCAGACCCCCGGCCTATATTAAGTTTATATACAAATCCAGGTCAGCCACCGAGGGCACATTGGCCAATTTTGCCTGGTTCGAAATTAATCTGTAATGGGGGAATGGCGAGCACAAAAAACATCTTGAAAACAGCATCGAGATGCTCAAGTTGGGCGACCTATGGAATACCAGAATACCTGACAGGCCTTTAAAAGAGCAGTAAATAAATCTATTAAACTGCAAAGCTGGACGAATGACATAGAAAAGGTGTCCAAGCGTTCACATGGGTGGCTGGTCTTGAAAACCTATGCTGCTCCAAATGAGTCACCCCTTCTGGAAGCCACCTACCACTGAAGGATGAAGCAGAGTTTGCTGGTATTAAGACTCTGTGATATTCCAACATTAGATTTCTTCCCAACGTAGAGAGAAGGTGGCAAAAGAGAAGACAAGAAATGCCGCCCATGTCATCAGGCAGATGAAACTTTGCAGCATGTTATATGTATCTGCCCTGTCCTGGCCATACACGAAAGAGGTTTGCTGAGGAAATTTAACAGCCTAGGGATCAGGTATTTTAGGTCAGCACAGATGGGGTCACTAGACCCAAGGCACACAGGGTCATATTTACAAAAGAAGTGACGGAGCGCGGCGTTAGCCTTGTTGGCTTAACGCAGCGCTCCGCCACCTCTGAATCGCAGGGCTGCACCTTATTTACAGAATACGGTACAGCCCTGCGTTTCTCCCTGCACTGGTGCTAAATTTAGCAGACTAGCGCCAACAGAGGCACCCTTGCACCATGGTGAAAGGGTGCCTGCCTTGAGAGGAAGGATTGTTTATGTGCAGGAAGATGTCCCTTCATACACATAAACAATTTGAAATGGCGTTTTGTAACTTCTATGTGAGCTGCTTTGTGCAGCACACATAGAAGTTACAACTCGTAATTTTTTTTTTTTAATGATTGTTTATGTGCAGGAAGAGACACCTTCCTGCACATAAACACCTTCCTGCACATAAACAATCAATGGCGTTTTGTTGTTTCTATGTGTGCTGCACAACGCACAACACATAGAAATGGAAAAAACGAGGAGAAATAAAGCATTTCTACTCGTTTCGCCTGGGTAAGACCATTTTCCCTGGTCTTAATTTTGGCGCTGCCCCATATTTATGCCACCCTTGTAAATATGGGGCAGTATCAAAATCAATGGGTGTTGCGGTGGAACGCCCACCACAACATCCATTGCCCGCCCCTTAACGCAAAGTATAGCATGAAAGGGTGCCTTATTTACAAGGCAGCGTTAAGCCACGTTAAGTGGCTTAATACTGCCTTGTAAATAAGTTGAAGCCCATATCGCCACAGGAACGTCACTAATAATGATGGTCCTGTGGCGATAGGGGCATGCAAATATGCCCACAGTGCTGAATATTAGACTGGTACAATTCCTGAATATTTTTCAAACCTTGGTAAAGGCAGACACTTGGATACAGGGGGGTGGTAAAAAGAGCACACCTGGCAAAGACCCCCGTAGACATTTATGATCATGACGGGCTGCTAGGGAATATTTGTATTGCTGTTTCCTATCCTGTCAGGTTGAGTACAAGTTTTTTACACTAGCCTGCCTGTTACCATGGGTAAACACCAGGTTCTCCATACAATTCACATTTTTGCTTAAGCCTTTCTGGTTTAGATATCAATGTTTGGCACTTTTGTATTTTTTACGTTAAATCTGCTTATTGTAGCCCTAGTATCTTTGTATCAAAGACTGCTATCCAAATGTTACCCTGGTTAAATAGTAGCTCTTTTTCCACAAATTTGCACATTGTTTAGGCCCATCCAATTTTAGATATCATTGTTTGGCGCTTTTGCACTTTAGGTTGGATTTACTTATTGCAGTCTTAGCAATTTTGCAACAAAAACTGATGCCCAAATGTTACCCTGGTTAAATATCAGCACCTTCTTATTGCTTATTTTAGTCCTAGTGTTGCTGAATCAAAGACTGTTGTACAGATATTATGCTAGTTAAATATCAGCTCTTTTTTCACAAATTTGCACATTGTTTAGGCTCTTCCAATTTTAGATATCAATGTTTGCCACTTTTTGCACTGTAGCATAGATTTGCTTATTGCAGCCCTAGTAACCATGCATCAAAAACCGATGTCCAAATATTACCCTGGTTAAATACCAGCACTTTCTCTGCAAATTTGCACATTGCTTTGGCCTTTCCAGTTTTAGACAATATAAAAAGTTTTTGCAGTTTATGCTACACTTTCTTATTGTTGGCCTAGCAAACCCTGTATCACTGACTGCAATCTATGTGAGATAGAGTGTTTTACAATGATCGATAAATTTACTTCAAGATTTTATCTATTTATATGACTTGTTTTACATGTTCTAATCAATGTTTGTGGTTTTTAGTAACTAATAAACAAATTTACATATCTAAATTGTGGTACGCCCTGCTTAAGAATCTTAGGGGTAGAAGAGTAGGGGGTCATCCATACTGCCTGCCTTCTCGAATCCAAAAAGGAACAGATCCATTCCCAAGCCATTTCTCCAACCCCAAAATGTGACAGGCGTTGTAGGAGGATGGCATGGGAGACAGTATCAAATGTCATGGAAAGATCTAATAGTATCAGAGGAGCTTTACGGCCCTGATCAAGGATCTATTTAAATGGAATCAGCAACTTCCAACAGCGCAGTTTCTGTGCTATGACCGGGCTGAAAGCCTGATTGTGAGGGATGCAACAGATTATTTTTCTCCAGATACTCCAAAAGCCCTGAAACTGCTTCTTGCTGCTAGCAGAATCGTCTTCAACGCTCTTTGTATCACCTACAAGGCCATCATTAAACAGGACTTACATTTCTACAATCCAAATTTAAGCTCTACTGTTAAATGAGGAATAGATACATAATGGCTCCACTCATAATTATCCTGTTTAAAAAGCACAATGTACAGTCAACTCACGTGTAAATGAACAGCGTGTTGTGGGCTTCAGGAGTATGTATTATTCTTTTACTCTTTCCTTTTTGGAATTCTGCATCTGTGACAGAATGTGGTAGGCCCTATGTAGTGGGTGAATATTCAAGGAATGGTAGTTGGAGCTGTGATCAGAGAGAGAGAGTGACTGTTGGTAGTGGTACATCATGATTCAATAAATCTCCTTGAATATTCCTCCAGTGTCTTGATCATATTTAACACAGTCATTTGCAGATTCAGTGATATCATTCATGATGTCAAAGGTGATGTAATGTATGATGTTGTCAGTGGTGCACGTGATGATGTAATTTGTGATACCATCTGTGACTTTCAGTTGAAGGGGATAAGAATTACACTGGGGTGAATTATGGATAAATAGCTAACTGTAACTGGCAAATTTCAGGGGGTTTATCTAATAGATTGTTAAAACAACATCCAATCCATTCAGATTATATGTATAGTTATTGTTAGACATGGGGGTCTCTAGTTGACAATAGTAGGTACCTTTGTCCAAGAAGGGACCCTTCTTCCTAGTCAGGGTAAGGGGGATACACTTCTAAAATAACCCCTGCTCACCCCCTTGGTAGCTTGGATCCAGCAGACAGGCTTATCCCAGAGGCAGGGTGTAAAGCATTTGTGCATGCATAAAGTAACACAGTGAAAACACTACAAATGGACACCACACCAGTTTAGAAAAAAAAATAAGCAAACCTTTATCTAAACCAACAAGATCAAAAACGACAAAAATCCAACATACAATACTTGTAAAAATAGTTACTGTGCAAAATAACCTTTAAATTGCAGGAATAACGTGAAAACACAGTTCCACCGACTCGGTAGCTCCTTTTGGGGCTACCACGATACTGAACACGACAGAGTCTAACAATTCAGCCAACCACGTCGGTACGGGTTAGCTAAAGTGCCAACAGACTCAGAGACAGTAAATTTCTTGTTGCGGCCGGTCAGGGGGAACCGTCGCGGTTGCGAGGTGAGATGGAAGCGTTGCAGCGTGAGGTGTCCTCACGACTCGGTGCAGGTAGCAGCTTGTTGATGGAGTCGGTGAGACCGAGGCTTGTGTTGCAGGGTGAGACGGTGCTCGATGCTGTGCTGGCAGGTCACGGTGCGGCGACGGAGCCGGTTGATGTTCGAGTCGGGCAGCTACAGAGTCGGTGACGTCTGTGCAGCGTATAGTGAAGCGGTGCGGAGTGCGGTGCCCACAGGATGCGGTGCCCACAGGATGCGGTGCAAGCAGCGGCTCGTTGACTGAGTCGGTGAGACCAGGTTTGCGTTGCGAAACGAGGCGGTGCTCTCTATGGTGCCTTCAGGACATGGCATCTGCAACGGACTCGGTGACGGAGTCGGCTGCTCTTTTCTTCTACGGCGACTGGAACGAGCGGAACCATAGATGCGCAGAAGGATGGTGAGGACTTTGATGTTCCTGAGACCTCTTGAACAGGGGGCAAGCTCCCCTTCAAGCCCTTGGAGATACTTTCTCAAGCAGGATGCACACACAGTTCCTCTCCTTGGCAGAAACAGCCACTGCAGGCCAACCCCAAACAGCACACAGCAAAGGCGCAGTACTCTTCCTCCAGTTTCTCCAGCTCTTCTCCTTGGCAGAGGTTCCTCTTGAAGTCCCAAAAGTGATCAAAAATTGTGGGGTCTGGGCCCCAATATTTATACAGCAGAATCCCTTGTTCTCTGGGGGCAGAGAAGCCCTGTGCTCAGTCAAAACCAGTTCTGTCCTCTCTGGTGCAGCTTCCTGGCAGGAGGTGGATACAGCATTGTGGAAGGCAGACCAGGCCTATTCAGCTGAAAGGAAATCTCCTCCCCATACTATAAATGCAGCCCAGGCTTATTCAGCCTAGCCCTGACTCATCCAGAGTCTCTGGAGCCACTGTACATCTCCAGCCCCTGTCACTCCAAAGCCAGACAGTCAATACACATCCTAGCAGAGGCACACTGGATGGCTAAGCAAAGTGGTATTTTCAAACACAGAATGTAGCAATCACCCTCACTAAAAGATGCATTTTAATGTTCCGAGTTCAGGCATATTAAAATGTATTTTCCTACCTTGTTCCCAGGGGTAGTTATGTTTATAAGATGTTATAAGCAAACTCCCCATTCTATCCTATGGGAATAGGTAGCCTTGCAATAGTGAAAAACAAAATTGGCAGTATTTTATTATCAGGACATGTCACACACACAAGGGCATGTCCTACCTTTCACATACAGTGCACCCTGCCTACAGGGGTACCTTGGGCCTACCTTAGGGGTGACTAACATGTAAGAAAAGGGAAGGGTAGGGCCTGGCAAGTGGGTGCACTTGTCAAGTCGACATGGCAGTACTAGACTGCACACAGATACTGCAGTGGCAGATCTGAGTCACATTTACAGGCTGCTTATGTGGGTGGCACAATCAGTGCTGCAGGCCCACTAGAAGCATTTTATTTACAGGCCCTGGGCACACACAGTGCACTGTACTAGGGACTGACTAGTAAATCAAAAATGCCAATCATGAAATCACTAATCCATAACAATAATTTACCAAGGGAGCACTTGCATTTTGGCACTGAACAGCAGTGGCAAAGTGCCCAAAGCATCTAGACCAGCAAAAACGAAGTCCAATACACAGCAAAAACACAGGAGGGAAAGGCAAAAATACAGGGGAGGCCGACGCCAATGGTGCCAGGTCTAGCAGTTATGTGTCCAAATTTTTTTTATTTTTTATCGCGATGGCGACGCGTGGGCCAGCGTGGCCCCTCATGTATTGTGACGTCTTCGTGAATATTGGTGGAAATATAAAAATATATATATTTGTACAAAGGCACCAGAGCCCTATTTCAGGATGTTGGTGTTTGTATTCAAATTGAGCAGTAGCAGCATGCATATCTGTATATTGTCCTCCTTTCTCCTAATGCATTTCAGCTCTATGCCGAGCCTTGATCACAGGTGAGGCGAGTTGCAGATTTCAACAACCACGTGAATTTAAATACGGGCCCCAATATGCCCATGGAGTCGAAAAATACAATTCCCAGCATATGTTTGCAGTAAAATACTCTTTTCATCAGCATACTTTGCGGTAAGTTGGTTTCATATATATATCAAACATATGATTTTTTCTTCTGAGTAAAGTAGCGTGCTTTGAACAATCCCCAAAGTGTCCACTGAGCATATCTTTCAGTCATGCTATCAGTTCCTTTGTCCGGGAGCGCCTCTTCACGGTGCCCTGGGTGCAAAGTGTGATGTTGCTCCATCCCCTGCACCCTTTTCCCCACCATCAGACTCTTCTGCACACAACCTCTGCTTGTGCATGTCAGTCACTTTGTAAAGGCCATGGCCTTGTATCAGGCCATGGCCCATACATACTCCTCTCTCTAAAGAGTTCTTCCTACAGATATTGCCCATTGCCTGTTTCGCTCTTCTCATTCCCAGTGCCTGCCCATTGAAAGGCCACATCTACACACACGCCCTCCTCCCAACCAGAGTGATCTGCTCGTTGGCATTGGTCTGCACTTGCAATGCCATGCTAAGGATTTGCTGGGAGACCCTTGTGGTTCCAGTCAAACGCACTCACTACCAGTGGAGGGCTAGAGGGTCAATACTTTACTTGTTCAAAGCTTTTTCTTTTACATTTGTGATCCGTTAATTTTCTAGTCACCCTTGTGTGTTGGAACTGTGTTTGCAGGTTACAGTAATTCAAAGCCAGCAGTGCCTTTTCTTTGCGCCAGTAAGAATCATATTTTAATGTGCAGTGTATTAAAACTAAGAAGACTGTCTATACCTCTTCCAAATGCACTTGCATGATAGGAAATGTAAAATCTTCATTACTCACTTTTAGGCAGCAGTATGTTTTTTTTTTTTTTGTGGCATATGCTTGCAATAAAAATATTAAACTAATGCTCCAGGTGACACGGCCAGACCTGCAGGTTTTGCCAATGCTTGTTGTGAGGGTATCTGAGTGAGCGTTTTGCAGCTACCTGGTTTTCAAAAGAGCAGTGTGGAGTCAGTATGCCTTGTTGCCTCGCGGGCCACTGGGCTCGTTCCTTAGGGAAGGAACACGTCTGGGCAGTCATGATATCTGAAAAATACGAGATGGTGCAATGATTTTGAAAAAGATAGCTGAAATAGACAACCTCTGTGAGTAATGCAATTAAAAATCCCATTTTTGTTTTAAATATTCCAACAGCTTTTGTGTACTTAAGCCACATGTGTTTACATATTTTGCTTAAATAAAAATTATGCAGTCTACTTTTGAACCCCCTACATGAGGATCAGCTTGATTGAATTAATAATTGTTCCGAATACAAACTGAAATGTACCAGAAATAAAGTTGATGTGAGGCAACTAATTGAAATGAGCCTGCAGCTAATGAACTTGCAGAATTGATGTACAGGTGTTCTCATTGTTAACGTTATTAACAAATTCCTACAAAGTGAATTGTTCCATCTAAATTATGAGGGTGCCATGGGGCCACTGGTAAAGGAGTAATCAGAAATAAACATCCATGATTGGTTTATCCTTCAGGTTAATTAAAGTGCACGACGGTTGAGTGAGTTGCTGAATATTTTCAGCTGTGGGCGTCATTGGTAAAAATTTGTAAAGATATTTGTAAATTAAACTTCCGCCTCGTAGAGGTGAGTGAAGTTTCTATTAAATCAAAAAGGTGTGTTAATCTGAATATACTTTTTTTTAATACATATATCCCATGTGTGAGGAGCAATGATTGGTCTTACAAGGGATATTTTTGCTGCCTTAACCCAATACATGTATTTATTAACAATAAGGATACCTCTGTGCAATCTGCTGTGAGTATTAGGAGTGATTTGTTAGCAAGAACTATAAAGCATTATACATCCCAGTTGTGATGAGTGACGTTAGATCCGATGGATGTGGCGACGTCACTAAAAATGCAAAGCACCCACAGTGTTGTATTTTACAACATTTTCTATTCATAAAGCACTGCGTTAAATTGAGGGGGCTACATACACGTCAACAATCCTCATTGAGATTCGATTGTGTGTATGTAAACACAACTATAGTCATCATTTCTTTGCATGAAGAGCTTACCCACAAATTGTAGTGTGGTGTTAATTGAGGCAGATATTAATAGGACCCACCTTCGTCCCTTTTCACGTTTTACTAAATTAGATTCCTATTTTTATTTGGACTCTGTTTAGATATATTGATACAAATATTGGCAAATCAATGTATGGTCCAGTGCCATTTTACAACATATACACTTCCAGTGAATGTTTTTATTAATGCATCCTGTGAGCACTGAGCGCACATTCTTGGGAATTAAACTTGTTCTTTGTTGGCAGCAGATGGTCATGTTCTTTCTATTGATAAAATTATTGTTATGAAATTGTATTCATGAAATTCCGATATTACGATTAATATATGATGATCATTACTATAAGGGACCTTTGATCTTTATTGTGTTATATGCCCCTGGTTACAGGTGGTCAAAGAGCGACCCCTGTTGCATAAACAAACACCTTTTTAAGTTTTCGCATTGTGGCATTTCTTCAAAACTAGTGCAAAATATATTGTAAGTGGTATAGATGGACACCTCTTGAATTCTCATATGAGCTGCATCACATTTTGCACGTTCATTTAAACAGTATCTCTTTCTCGTTGGATGGAAAATGGGTGCAATAATACTTAATGTTTCCTCTTTGTGATTGGGTGCTTTTATGCTCTAAAAAAAATTGCTATCTTGAAATGTGACTGTCCTGCATACTACCTCTATACTTTTTCATACACAAGTTGTTGGAAATGGCCCTTTTTGCAGGGTCAGCCCCAAAGCCTTTGCTTTCCTCCTCCCCTTTTTCTGACCTCATTTTAGTTAATTTTGGTATGCTCAGTGCCCACCTTACTGCTGCTAACCAGTGTTAAAGTGCTCATGCTTTCTCCTTAAAACATGCTAACATTGGTTCATGCCCAATTGGCATATTTAATTTACTTATAAGTACCTAGTAAAGTGCACTACATGTGCCTTGGGCCTGTAAATGACATGTTACTAGTGGGCCTGCAGCACTGATTGTGCCACTCACTTAAGTAGTCCTTTAACCATGTCTCAGGCCTGCCATTGCAGAGCCTGTATGTGCAGTTTACCCTGCCAGGTCGCAAAATAAACCTTTTGCCAGGTCCAAACCTCCAATTTTTGTACACATAAGCCACCCTTAAGGTAGGCCCTGGACAACCCAGATGGCAGGATAGATTGTATTTAAAGCCATGATATGTACCTTTAAGTTTTACATGTCCTGGTAGTGTAAAACTCCCAAAGTCATTTTTCACTACTGCAAGGCCTAGCTCTCCCATCGGATAACATTGAGATTACCTTATTACATTTTATAAGTGTAATTCCCAATTGTGAAGAGATTGACTTTTTAAGTTTGATGTCTCTGGAATCCCAATTTAAAATCACAACTTATGGTGAAGTTGGTTTTTAAATTGCAATTCTGAAAATGCCACTTTTAGGAAGTTGGCATTTTCTTACTTTAAATAAAGGTAAAGACTCTCTTGGGACTACCAGAAGGTTATCTCAGATTACCTACAATCATGTACACATCACAACCACCCGATCATACAGTGATAAAGCAAATCAAACACACCAAATAATGATGGACCCTGTCAAACAATTATGGTATACACAATGATTAAAAAAACACAATTTATAACATAGAATACATTTATTAAAAATATTTTTTCCTTTTCTTTCTTTCTATGGATTAAAAAATCTTACAAATTGAACAAAATCACAATCACATAAATTAAAAAATACCGCATATATATTATACAAGAGACAAACAAGTAAAAATGTGAACACAATCACAACATCATGATCAGGTTATTCCAAATAGAATCCATTTCATAAATCCATTCAATGTCCATCAATAAAATCCTGTATTGGACACGAATAAGTTCCTTGGATGTAACCGTTTGCTTAAACAAAGGCGTCGACGCGTTTCGGTGGTGTTTGTTTGATAAAAACCACCTTCCTCAGGACACAAATAATATTTGTCTCTCATTCAGTATGAAAACATTATTTAAAACCTTACTAAAAATCCGATAGTCCGGAACTGTAAGGAGCACCTCAGTATAAATCATCTGCAAGTGAAATGATATCCTTGCTCTTATTCATTAAATGGATGCCACGTGTAGCATTCACCCAGGTCTCCCGATAAAAATGGTGCCTCACTTGTGTGGGAGGCCCAAGTACCCGCGACAGGCAAGGGCCCAAAACGTAGTGAGGCGACATCAAAATTGCCTATCTCAAAACCACCTGGTTTTGCAAGGGGAGTCACCTGGGTTTTTGGCCCCGAGCTCGGTGGCCATCTAGGAAACCTACCAAACCTACACATTTCTGAAAAGTAGACACCCGGGGGCTTCCAGGGAGGTATGGCTTGCGTGGATCCCCCAACGTTTCCTTACCCAGAATCCCTAGCAAACCTCAATTTTAGCTGAAAAAATCACCTTTTTCACACATTTTTGTGTGGGAAAGTGTGGCATCACTGGCCTCACACAAATTTCCTACCACCCAGCGTTCCCCCAGGTCTCCCGATAAAAATGGTGCCTCACTTGTGTGGGAGGCCCAAGTACCCGCGACAGGCAAGGGCCCAAAACGTAGTGAGGCGACATCAAAATTGCCTATCTCAAAACCACCTGGTTTTGCAAGGGGGGTCACCTGGGTTTTTGGCCCCGTGCTCGGTGGCCATCTAGGGAAACCTACCAAACCCACACATTTCTGAAAAGTAAACACCCGGGGGCTTCCAGGGAGGTATGGCTTGCGTGGATCCCCCAACGTTTCCTTACCCAGAATCCCCTGCAAACCTCAATTTTAGCTGAAAAAATCACTTTTTTCACACATTTTTGTGTGGGAAAGTGTGGCATCACTGGCCTCACACAAATTTCCTACCAGCCAGCGTTCCCCCAGGTCTCCCGATAAAAATGGTGCCTCACTTGTGTGGGAGGCACCATGTACCCGCGACAGGCAAGGGCCCAAAACGTAGTGAGGCGATATCAAAATTGCCTATCTCAAAACCACCTGGTTTTGCAAGGGAGTCACCTGGGTTTTTGGCCCCGTGCTCGGCGGCCATCTAGGGAAACCTACCAAACCCACACATTTCTGAAAAGTAGACACCCGGGGGCTTCCAGGGAGGTATGGCTTGCATGGATCCCCCAACGTTTCCTTACCCAGAATCCCCTGCAAACCTCAATTTTAGCTGAAAAAATCACTTTTTCACACATTTTTGTGTTGGAAAGTGTGGCATCACTGGCCTCACACAAATTTCCCACCAGCCAGCGTTCCCCCAGGTCTCCCGATAAAAATGGTGCCTCACTTGTGTGGGAGGCCCAAGTACCCGCGACAGGCAAGGGCCCAAAACGTAGTGAGGCGACATCAAAATTGCCTATCTCAAAACCACCTGGTTTTGCAAGGGGGGTCACCTGGGTTTTGGCCCCGTGCTCGGCGGCCATCTAGGGAAACCTACCAAACCCACACATTTCTGAAAAGTAGACACCCGGGGGCTTCCAGGGAGGTATGGCTTGCATGGATCCCCCAACGTTTCCTTACCCAGAATCCCCTGCAAACCTCACTTTTAGCTGAAAAAAATCACTTTTCTCACACATTTTTGTGTGGGAAAGTGTGGCATCACTGGCCTCACACAAATTTCCCACCACCCAGCGTTCCCCCAGGTCTCCCGATAAAAATGGTGCCTCACTTGTGTGGGAGGCCCAAGTACCCGCGACAGGCAAGGGCCCAAAACGTAGTGAGGCGACATCAAAATTGCCTATCTCAAAACCACCTGGTTTTGCAAGGAGGGTCACCTGGGTTTTTGGCCCCGTGCTCGGCGGTCATCTAGGGAAACCTACCAAACCCACACATTTCTGAAAAGTAGACACCCGGGGGCTTCCAGGGAGGTATGGCTTGCATGGATCCCCCAACGTTTCCTTACCCAGAATCCCCTGCAAACCTCACTTTTAGCTAAAAAAATCACTATTTTCACACATTTTTTTTCTGTGGGAAAGTGTGGCATCACTGGCCTCACACAAATTTCCCACCACCCAGCGTTCCCCCAGGTCTCCAGATAAAAATGGTGCCTCACTTGTGTGGGAGGCCCAAGTACCCGCGACAGGCAAGGGCCCAAAACGTAGTGAGGCGACATCAAAATTGCCTATCTCAAAACCACCTGGTTTTGCAAGGGGAGTCACCTGGGTTTTGGCCCCGTGCTCGGCGGCCATCTAGGAAACCTACCAAACCCACACATTTCTGAAAAGTAGACACCCGGGGGCTTCCAGGGAGGTATGGCTTGCGTGGATCCTCCAACGTTTCCTTACCCAGAATCCCCTGCAAACCTCAATTTTAGCTGAAAAAATCACTTTTTCCACACATTTTTGTGTGGGAAAGTGTGGCATCACTGGCCTCACACAAATTTCCTACCACCCAGCGTTCCCCAGGTCTCCCAATAAAAATGGTGCCTCACTTGTGTGGGAGGCCCAAGTACCCGCGACAGGCAAGGGCCCAAAACGTAGTGAGGCGATATCAAAATTGCCTATCTCAAAACCACCTGGTTTTGCAAGGGGGTCACCTGGGTTTTGGCCCCGTGCTCAGTGGACATCTAGGAAACCTACCAAACCCACACATTTCTGAAAAGTAGACACCCGGGGGCTTCCAGGGAGGTATGGCTTGCGTGGATCCCCCAACGTTTCCTTACCCAGAATCCCCTGCAAACCTCAATTTTAGTAGAAAAAATCACTTTTTTCACACATTTTTGTGTGGGAAAGTGTGGCATCACAGACCTCACACAAATTTCCCACCACCCAGTGTTCCCCCAGGTCTCCCGATAAAAATGATGCCTCACTTGTGTGGGAGGCCCAAGTACCCGCGACAGGCAAGGGCCCAAAACGTAGTGAGGCGACATCAAAATTGCCTATCTCAAAACCACCAGGTTTTGCAAGGGAGTCACCTGGGTTTTGGCCCCGTGCTCGGCGGCCATCTAGGAAACCTACCAAACCCACACATTTCTGAAAAGTAGACACCCGGGGGCTTCCAGGGAGGTATGGCTTGCGTGGATCCCCCAACGTTTCCTTACCCAGAATCCCCTGCAAACCTCACTTTTAGCTGAAAGAAATCACTTTTTCACACATTTTTGTGTGGGAAAGTGTGGCATCACTGGCCTCACACAAATTTCCCACCATTCAGCATTCCCCCAGGTCTCCCGATAAAAATGGTGCCTCACTTGTGTGGGAGGCCTAGGTACCCGCGGCAGGCAAGGGCCCAAAACGTAGTGAGGCGACATCAAAATTGCCTATCTCAAAACCACCTGGTTTTGCAAGGGGGGTCACCTGGGTTTTTGGCCCCGTGCTCGGCGGCCATCTAGGGAAACCTACCAAACCCACACATTTCTGAAAAGTAGACACCCGGGGGCTTCCAGGGAGGTATGGCTTGCGTGGATCCCCCAACGTTTCCTTACCCAGAATCCCTTGCAAACCTCACTTTTAGCTGAAAAAAATCACTTTTTTCACACATTTTTTTTCTGTGGGAAAGTGTGGCATCACTGGCCTCACACAAATTTCCCACCACCCAGCGTTCCCCCAGGTCTCCCGATAAAAATGGTGCCTCACTCGTGTGGGAGGCCCAAGTACCCGCGACAGGCAAGGGCCCAAAACGTAGTGAGGCGACATCAAAATTGCCTTTCTAAAAACCACCTGGTTTTGCAAGGGGGGTCACCTGGGTTTTTGGCCCCGTGCTCGGTGGCCATCTAGGGAAACCTACCAAACCCACACATTTCTGAAAAGTAGACACCCGGGGGCTTCCAGGGAGGTATGGCTTGCGTGGATCCCCCAACATTTCCTTACCCAGAATCCCCTGCAAACCTCAATTTTAGCTGAACAAATCACTTTTTTCACACATTTTTGTGTGGGAAAGTGTGGCATCACTGGCCTCACACAAATTTCCTACCACCCAGCGTTCCCCCAGGTCTCCCGATAAAAATGGTGCCTCACTTGTGTGGGAGGCCCAAGTACCCGCAACAGGCAAGGGCCCAAAACGTAGTGAGGCGATATCAAAATTGCCTATCTCAAAACCACCTGGTTTTGCAGGGGAGGTCACCTGGGTTTTTGGCCCCGTGCTCGGCGGCCATCTAGGGAAACCTACCAAACCCACACATTTCTGAAAAGTAGACACCCGGGGGCTTCCAGGGAGGTATGGCTTGCGTGGATCCCCCAACGTTTCCTTACCCAGAATCCCCTGCAAACCTCAATTTTAGCTAAAAAAATCACTTTTTTCACACATTTTAGTGTGGGAAAGTGTGGCATCACTGGCCTCACACAAATTTCCCACCACCCAGCGTTCCCCCAGGTCTCCCGATAAAAATGATGCCTCACTTGTGTGGGAGGCCCAAGTACCCGCGACAGGCAAGGGCCCAAAACGTAGTGAGGCGACATCAAAATTGCCTATCTCAAAACCACCAGGTTTTGCAAGGGGGTCACCTGGGTTTTGGCCCCGTGCTCGGCGGCCATCTAGGGAAACCTACCAAACCCACACATTTCTGAAAAGTAGACACCCGGGGGCTTCCAGGGAGGTATGGCTTGCGTGGATCCCCCAACGTTTCCTTACCCAGAATCCCCTGCAAACCTCACTTTTAGCTGAAAGAAATCACTTTTTTCACACATTTTTGTGTGGGAAAGTGTGGCATCACTGGCCTCATACAAATTTACCACCACCCAGCATTCCCCCAGGTCTCCCGATAAAAATGGTGCCTCACTTGTGTGGGAGGCCCAAGTACCCGCGACAGGCAAGGGCCCAAAACGTAGTGAGGCGACATCAAAATTGCCTATCTCAAAACCACCTGGTTTTGCAAGGGAGTCACCTGGGTTTTGGCCCCGTGCTCGGCGGCCATCTAGGGAAACCTACCAAACCCACACATTTCTGAAAAGTAGACACCCGGGGGCTTCCAGGGAGGTATGGCTTGCGTGGATCCCCCAACGTTTCCTTACCCAGAATCCCTTGCAAACCTCACTTTTAGCTGAAAAAATCACTTTTTCACACATTTTTTCTGTGGGAAAGTGTGGCATCACTGGCCTCACACAAATTTCCCACCACCCAGCATTCTCCCAGGTCTCCCGATAAAAATGGTGCCTCACTTGTGTGGGAGGCCCAAGTACCCGCGACAGGCAAGGGCCCAAAACGTAGTGAGGCGACATCAAAATTGCCTATCTCAAAACCACCTGGTTTTGCAAGGGAGTCACCTGGGTTTTGGCCCCGTGCTCGGTGGCCATCTAAGAAACCTACCAAACCCACACATTTCTGAAAAGTAGACACCGGGGGCTTCCAGGGAGGTATGGCTTGCGTGGATCCCCCAACATTTCCTTACCCAGAATCCCCTGCAAACCTCAATTTTAGCTGAACAAATCACTTTTTCACACATTTTTGTGTGGGAAAGTGTGGCATCACTGGCCTCACACAAATTTCCTACCACCCAGCGTTCCCCCAGGTCTCCCGATAAAAATGGTGCCTCACTTGTGTGGGAGGCCCAAGTACCCGCAACAGGCAAGGGCCCAAAACGTAGTGAGGCGATATCAAAATTGCCTATCTCAAAACCACCTGGTTTTGCAAGGAGAGTCACCTGAGTTTTGGCCCCGTGCTCGGCGGCCATCTAGGAAACCTACCAAACCCACACATTTCTGAAAAGTAGACACCCGGGGGCTTCCAGGGAGGTATGGCTTGCGTGGATCCCCCAACGTTTCCTTACCCAGAATCCCCTGCAAACCTCAATTTTAGCTAAAAAAATCACTTTTTTCACACATTTTAGTGTGGGAAAGTGTGGCATCACTGGCCTCACACAAATTTCCCACCACCCAGCGTACCCCCAGGTCTCCCGATAAAAATGGTGCCTCACTTGTGTGGGAGGCCCAAGTACCCGCGACAGGCAAGGGCCCAAAACGTAGTGAGGCGACATCAAAATTGCCTATCTCAAAACAACCTGGTTTTGCAAGGGGGTCAACTGGGTTTTGGCCCGTGCTCGGTGGCCATCTAGGGAAACCTACCAAACCCACACATTTCTGAAAAGTAGACACCTGGGAGCTTCCAGGGAGGTATGGCTTGCGTGGATCCCCCAACGTTTCCTTATCCAGAATCCCCTGCAAACCTCACTTTTAGCTGAAACAAATCACTTTTTCACACATTTTTGTGTGGGAAAGTGTGGCATCACTGGCCTCACACAAATTTCCCACCACCCAGCGTTCCCCCAGGTCTCCCGATAAAATGGTGCCTCACTTGTGTGGGAGGCCCAAGTACCCGCGACAGGCAAGGGCCCAAAGCGTAGTGAGCGACATCAAAATTGCCTATCTCAAAACCACCTGGTTTTGCAAGGGAGTCACCTGGGTTTTGGCCCCATGCTCGGCGGCCATCTAGGAAACCTACCAAACCCACACATTTCTGAAAAGTAGACACCCGGGGCTTCCAGGGAGGTATGGCTTGCGTGGATCCCCCAACGTTTCCTTACCCAGAATCCCTGCAAACCTCACTTTTAGCTGAAAAAAAATCACTTTTTCACACATTTTTTCTGTGGGAAAGTGTGGCATCACTGGCCTCACACAAATTTCCCACCACAGCGTTCCCCAGGTCTCCCGATAAAAATGGTGCCTCACTTGTGTGGGAGGCCCAAGTACCCGTGACAGGCAAGGGCCCAAAGCGTAGTGAGGCGACATCAAAATTGCCAATCTCAAAACCACCTGGTTTTGCAAGGAGTCACCTGGGTCTTTGGCACCGTGCTCGGCGGCCATCTAGGAAACCTACCAAATCACACATTTCTGAAAAGTAGACACCCGGGGCTTCCAGGAGGTATGGCTTGCGTGGATCCCCAACGTTCCTCACCCAGAATCCCTGCAAACCTCAATTTTAGCTGAAAAAATCACTTTTTCACACATTTTTGTGTGGGAAAGTGAGGCATTACTGGCCTCACACAAATTTCCTACCACCCAGCGTTCCCCAGGTCTCCCGATAAAAATGGTGCCTCACTTGTGTGGGAGGCCCAAGTACCCGCGACATGCAAGGACACAAAACGTTTTGAGGCAACATCAACATTGCCTATCAAAAATGTTTTGGGCCCTTGCCTGTTGCGGTTACTTGGGCCTCCCACACAAGTGAGGCACCATTTTTATCGGAGACCTGGGAATGCTGGTGGTAGGAAATTTGTGTGAGCCCGGTGATGCCACACTTTCCCAACCAAAATGTGTGAAAAAAGTGATTTCTTTCAGCTAAAATTGAGGTTTGCAGGTGATTCTGGGTAGAAACGTTGGGGATCCACGCAAGCCATACCTCCTGGAAGCCCCGGTGTCTACTTTTCAGAAATGTGTGGGTTTGGTAGGTTACCCTAGATGGCCGCCGAGCACGGGCCAAAACCCAGGTGACCCCTTGCAAAACCAGGTGGTTTTCAGATAGGCAATTTTGATGTCGCCTCACTACGTTTTGGGCCCTGCCTGTCGCGGGTACTGGGCCTCCCACACAAGTGAGGCACCATTTTTATCGGGAGACCTGGGGAACGATGGGTGGTAGGAAATCTATGTGAGCCCGATGATGCCACACTTTCCCACACAAAATGTGTGAAAGAAAGTGATTTTTTCAGCTAAAATTGAGGTTTGCAAGGGATTCTGGGTAGGAAACGTTGGGGGATCCACACAAGCCATACCTCCCTGGAAGCCCCGGGTGTCTACTTTTCAGAAATGTGTGGGTTTGGTAGGTTTCCTAGATGGCCGCCGAGCACGGGCCAAAACCCAGGTGACTCCCTTGCAAAACCAGGTGGTTTTGAGATAGGCAACTTTGATGTCGCCTCACTACGTTTTGGGCCCTTGCCTGTCGCGGGTACTTGGGCCTCCCACACAAGTGAGGCACCATTTTTATCGGGAGACCTGGGGGAACGCTGGGTGGTAGGAAATTTGTGTGAGCTCGGTGATGCCTCACTTTCCCACACAAAATGTGTGAAAAAGTGATTTTTTCAGCTAAAATTGAGGTTTGCAGGGGATTCTGGGTAGGAAACGTTGGGAGATCCATGCAAGCCATACCTCCCTGGAAGCCCCGGGTGTCTACTTTTGAGAAATGTGTGGGTTTGGTAGGTTACCCTAGATGGCCGCCGAGCACAGGCCAAAACCCAGGTGACCCCCTTGCAAAACCAGGTCGTTTTGTGAAAGGCCATTTTGAGGTCGCCTCAATACGTTGTGGGCCCTTGCCTGTCGCTGGTACTTGGGCCTCCCACACAAGTGAGGCACCATTTTTATCGGGAGACCTGGGGAACGCTGGGTGGTAGGAAATTTGTGTGAGCCCGGTGAAGCCACACTTTCCACACAAAAATGTGAGAAAAAGTGATTTTTTTCAGCTAAAATTGAGGTTTGCAGGGATTCTGGGTAAGGAAACGTTGGGGATCCACGCAAGCCATACCTCCTGGAAGCCCCGAGTGTCTACTTTTCAGAAATGTGTGGTTTGGTAGGTTTCCCTAGATGGCCGCCGAGCACGGGGCCAAAACCCAGGTGACCCCTTGCAAAACCAGGTCGTTTTGTGAAGGCCATTTTGAGGTCGCCTCAATACGTTGTGGGCCCTTGCCTGTCGCTGGTACTGGGCCTCCCACCCGAGTGAGGCACCATTTTTATCGGGAGACCTGGGGGACGCTGGTGGTAGGAAATTTGTGTCAGCCCATTGATGCCACAACTTTACCACACAAAATGTGTGTAAAAAGGGATTTTTCAGCAAAATGTCAGGTTTGCAGGGGATTCTGGGTAAGAAAACGTTGGGGGATCCACGCAAGCCATACCTCCCTGGAATCCCCGGGTGTCTACTTTTCAGAAATGTGTGGGTTTGGTAGGTTTCCTAGGTGGCCGCCGAGCCCCGGGCCAAAGCGTCATTGGACCCCCTTGCAAAACCAGGTTGTTTTGTGATAGGCCATTTTGGGGTCGCCTCAATACGTTGTGGGCCCTTGCCTGTCGCGGGTACTTGGGCCTCCCACCCGAGTGAGGCACCATTTTTATCGGGAGACCTGGGGGGACGCTGGGTGGTAGGAAATTTGTGTCAGCCCAGTGATGCCACAACTTTACCACACAAAAATGTGTGAAAAAAGGGATTTTGTCAGCAAAATGTCAGGTGTGCAGGGGATTCTGGGTAAGAAACGTTGGGGGATCCACGCAAGCCATACCTCCCTGGAATCCCCGGGTGTCTACTTTTCAGAAATGTGTGGTTTGGTAGGTTTCCCTAGGTGGCCGCCGAGCCCTGGGCCAAAACCCAGGTGACCCCCTTGCAAAACCAGGTCATTTTGAGATAATGTGTTGTTTATTTCTGTAGCGTGAAAATTTTGGCACAATATTGCAAGGAAAATGTGACAGACATTTTGAGGTTTGCAGGACATTGTGGGTACCATAACTTGTTGGGATCCACAAGAGAGATATCACCATGTACTCCCATGGGTGTTTCGTTTACGACAATATCTACAGTTGGTAGGTTATTCTTAGACGGAATATACACCTTGGCAGACAGACTAAAAAGACAAAGATTACTGCACAGCCATCTATTCCTCAAGCACACACACATACTGGTTGGATTTGGCACGAGGGCAAGTGATGGTTCAGTATATACAATTTTATTAACAAGAGATTTCACAAAAATGAAATGCACTGTCAATAATTGAAAGGACAAAAACGGAACCAGTGACTCGCAGCTCGTGAGCTGTAAAGCCACGTCAAGGCCCCAACCGCTTTACAGGCCATTCACACACCTTTCATACGTGATACACACAAGACCATTCACACCACCAGGCACAAAACAAACACATTACAACATTCACAAAAAGGGACAAGGTACACCCTGCTTGAGAAAGACAAAAAATATATATTACTGCACAGCCATCTAATCCTCAAGCACACACACATACTGGTTGGATTTGGCACGAGGGTGAGTGATGGTTCAGTATATACAATTGTATTAACAAATGATTTCACAAAAATAAAATGCACTGTTAATAATTGAAAGGACGAGAAACTGAACCATTGACTCACAGCTCGTGAGCTGTAAAGCCACGACAAGGCACCAACCTCTTTACAGGCCATTCATACACCTTTCATACGTGTGACAAATACAAAACCATTCATACCACCAGCCGCGGGCCAATCACATTACAACACTCACACCAGCAGACAGCGCCATTCAAGGGCCCATCACTTTCACACGCCCACATTCCTAACACAGCAACCACACATGCTGATGGATTGCATGGAGTGTCGCTCGGCTAGCAGTGTGTGTAGTGACCAGCAGCAAGTCACTACTCACACACTGCCAGCCGAGCGCCAGTCCACGCACACCGCCAGCCAAGCGCCACTCCACGCACACCGCCAGCCAAGCGCCACTCCACGCACACCGCCAGCCAAGCGCCACTCCATGCACACCGCCAGCCAAGCGCCACTCCACGCACACTGCCAGCCTAGCGCCACTCCACGCACACCGCCAGCCTAGCGCCACTCCACGCACACCGCCAGCCAAGCGCCACTCCACGCACACCGCCAGCCAAGCGCCACTCCACGCACACTGCCAGCCAAGCGCCACTCCACGCACACAGCCAGCCAAGCGCCACTCCACGCACACCGCCAGCCAAGCGCCACTCCACGCACACCGCCAGCCAAGAGCCACTCCACGCACACCGCCAGCCAAGCGCCACTCCACGCACACCGCCAGCCAAGTGCCACTCCACGCACACCGCCAGCCAAGCACCAGCCTACACACACCACCATCACATTTAGGATTTTTTATACAAAAAGAAAACACAAACAAATTGCAAATAGATACAAATCTACTAACACAAAATCAGAAACTAAATACATTGCACTAATGCCAACCTTGAAACAGAACAACAATTCTTAAACATTACAGACCAGGCAGTTCACTTTACCACTCATGGTTGCTCCCAATAATTCTTTTGCTTGTGGTACGCTCTATAACAAGCAGGCACACACAGCCCAGGGTTAGAAGGACACTCAGGGCAGTATATACGAGTCTCCTTCCGCGTACTTCTTCGCCAACAAACTCTACATCTCCTAGTGGGAAAGTCTTTTGAGGGTGTAGGAGGAATGTGATCAGGAAAGTGGCGATCTTTCAATCGAGCCACATCCTCCACCACTCCAACTCTAGGAACACTTACCTGTTCCACAACAACAAGGCTGCCTATGACAGACTGCTGAAACTGAACAAAAGTCAACTTTGACGCAGGAGAACACTCCTTGAACACAACAAAAGCATTGAAAGTTGCTAAATTGAAGAGATGGATGGCCAACTTCTTATACCAAATGTAAGCCTTACGAATAGCAGTGTAAGGTTCCAACCTCTGATCTACTCTATCAACACCACCCATGTGCTTATTGTAGTCTAAAATGCACACAGGTTTGCGCACTTCAGCAATCTGACCCCAAACAGCCACAGGTGAAGTACTCTCATCATGGATGGTAGTCAGCATGTACACATCCCTCCTGTCCACAAATTTCACAGCTAGCAGTTCCTCACTACGCAAGGCACTGCACTGTCCCCTCTGAAGTTTTTTGCAAACAAGCTCTTTTGGATAACCTTTACGGTTAGAGCGGATTGTGCCACAAGCAAAAGTGTCCACTTTGAACAATTCCTTAAACAATTGCACAGCAGTGTAGAAGTTATCAAGGTACAAATGGTGGCCTCTGTTAAACAGTCCTCTAGCAAGATCCCACACAATTTTCTCTGAAACTCCAAAAGTGGACGGACAACCAGGGGGTCAATAGTGGAATCCCTACCAGTGTACACACGCAAATTAAAACATATCCTGTCCTACTCTCAGCTAACATATACAGCTTAATTCCATAGCGTGCCCTCTTGCTAGGAATGTACTGCCTAAAACCAAACGGCCCTTGAACAGGACCAAAGACTCATCAATAGATATTTCTTTCCCTGGAGTATAGATCTCTGAAAATCGATCTACAAAGTGATCAAGAACAGGCCGAATCTTAAAAAGACGGTCACATTCAGGGTGATCTCGTGGCAACGCCAAACTATTATCAACAAAATGCAGCATCCGAAGCAAAAGTAAATACCGATCACGAGTCATAACTGCAGGAAATATGGCCGTTGCCATCAAGGGACTGGTAGACCAATATGAACCCATGGACGGCTTCCTTATCAAACCCATCAAAAAAGTCAAACCCAAAAAATTCTTCATCTCTTCCAGATTTGTGGGACTCCACCGGGTAGCTCTAGAATGGGGCCTAAGTCTGGCACTGTTGTCCCTCAAAAACTGTTCAGCATACAAATTAGTCTGCTCAACAATCTCACCCAAAAATACATCATCCATAAACAACTGAAAATACTGTATAGGCAAATAATGTTCACAATCCACTCTACACCCTGCATAACCACTAAAGGCAGGCAACACCGGCTGCACCATGTTTGGATCAACCCAGAGTCCAGCACTTCCAGTAGGAAGCCTAGCAGCCCCAGGCTGCAATCCAGATGCCTCTTGCACCATCGGCACAGTAGTATCCTCCTCTAAAACAGGCACTTCATCTGCACTGAGAGTACCTTCATCATCTGATGATTCCATGTGGAGAGAAAACTCACTGCCTGAATCTTCCCCTCCCTCCTCTCCCTCAGATGCACTGTCAGTCTCATAATCCTGCTCACAGGAAGATTCAAGAAGCAAACCAACCACCTGCTGAGCAGTCATTCTACGGCTAGCCATAATGCTTACTAATAAAGGTTACGTGTCAAACAAGTCAACAACAACAAACCCTTTGTAAAAAAAGAAATAAACAAAATGTAGCTTTATCACAAAGACCTATATACTCCAACACTATACCACTCACGTGACAGAAGCAGCTAGACTCACCACCACCTACTCTGCACAGACACAGTAAGGATCAACAATATCCCACTAAAAAAGAAGAAAAAAAAATTACACATAAGACAATGCAAAACATCGCAAAGAATTTCATGCTCTGAACACTAACAAATATGCTGCCATTATGACACCACTTACAAAAAAATTCATTCATGCATGACAATAATACTCATTTGGAGTACACACAACAAAAATATTTTTCTTACCAAATAAATGCAATTACGCAAAACTGCAGAACAACCACTGCCGAAACCGCAAACAGGAATCAAAAGCTTTACACTAGAATAAAAAGGAGAGAAAAACATTACAATCACATATGCAAATAATGCACCAGTCCACACACAATCCACCAGCCAAGCTAAGGGGTAGGTGGGTCAAAGCGTATAAATAAAATATTCACCCCCGTAAAAGGGGAGCAACCCTTGCCCTTTTGGCCACTCCCCAACACAAAAATTTGAAAAACCTGGTGTCTAGTGGCTTCTGCCCTCCTTGGGGGCAGATGGGCCTAAAAACATACTGCTATTCTGCCACCCAAGGGGTCACTCGCCACAAATAAATGCCTGGTGGACTAGTGGGAAGATACCTTTATCTTCCGCACACGATCTCTCACTACTCAACTCTACTCTCAACTCTATTCACAACTGGATGTTAGCTCACCAACTCATTCTGAATCCCGCCAAAACTGAATTCCTCCTCCTCTCTACCTCTCTCTCACCTCCTCCTGTTCAATCTTGGATGGATCAGCTGAACCTACTCAACAACAAACCCATCATTGTCGACAGCGCTAAATCCCTAGGTGTCATTCTTGACAAAAGACTCAACCTAATCTCCCACATCAACTCTATTGCTAAGAACGCACGTTACCAGTTGCGCCTTCTATGGGGGATCCGTCGGTTCTTCCCGGAGAAAGACTTAAAAACATTGGTACAATCTCTGGTTCTCTCAAGACTGGATTATTGCAATTCTCTTCTGACGGGCCTACCCAAATCCCACCTCTCCCCTCTCAAATCCATCCTCCATTCAGCAGCTCGCTTCATTTCAGGGTCTAAACGAAGCGACCACGTCACTCCTATCCTGTCCTCTCTTCGATGGCATCTGATCGAGGCAAGATCTATTTACAAAACTGCCTGCATCACACACAAAGCCTTACACACGTCCTCCCCTTGTTACCTGGCGAATAAATTGAAATTGTCCGGTGGCTCTCGCCCTTCTCGCAATGCGAAAAAGCTTCTGCTTGAGTCCCCCCCCCCGTCTTCAAAAGGGAAAGATCGATGGCGCAATCCTTCTCAGGCAATGCGGTGAGAATCTGGAACTCGCTTCCCCATTGCTCCGTGCCACCTCCTCTACCCGGATCTTCAAAGCTGACCTCAAATCTCTTCTCTTCCAAAGACACTTTCAGAACTAATACTTTCACTCTCAGCCCCCTCTAGGTAGTTCGCTCTTCATTGTAAATTTGTACTTTTTCCTGTACATTCCTCACCCTTGCGTGCTGTGCTGGATTTGTGTACCCTTCATTTAATTCACGCCCTCTCTACTCCCTCAAGGAAGTTCTTCCACTATAGGAAATTCTGTACTCCATGCCTATAGAAGTGCCTTCCCAGTGTGTTCTGAGTGACTGCCACTTATTGCAGTATTATACCTCTATTTGTATTTTGTATCTCATGTATCATGCACAATTGTCACTTTTTCCTCATGTAATGTAACGCTTGCTTTTGTATTATGCTCACTTGTAACCTTCTCATCATGTAATGTTACTGTTCCTATTGTGAAGCGCTCTGACACCTTCGGGTAAAGCCCAGCGCTATATAAAAAAACCTGCCCCCCCCAGGGGTGCGGAGCACCAAAAACATAAGGCCCCCAAAAGGGGAGCGACCCTTGCCCAAGGGGCCGCTCCCCAAAACAGTATTTTCCGTTTTTTTTTTATTCCCTGGCGTCTAGTGGGCATTCCTGCTGCACGATCGCATTATCGTGCTGCAGGAATGCACAAAGAGGCATCGAGGAAAGGAAAGGGTTTTCCTTTCCCTCGATGCCTCTTCTGTTTCAAATCCCCCTCCCCGGAGCCAAAACTAACCTTATTCCCGACGCGCTGGAAGCAAATGGCTTCCAGCGCGTCGGGGAACAAAGAAACCCCCAATGACGTCAGCGCGCCTCGCGCGCTGACGTCATTGAGGAGGGGCGGGGGAGGCAGGGAAGCCCTTCCCCTGCCTTCCCCCAAAAACCCGACGATCGGATTCCCACGGGGGAGCGCCAGCGCTTCCCCCCTGGGTGGTCTTATGACGAGCTGGACTCGTCATGAGCACACGACCACTGTGTGCCATGACGAGTCCAGCTCGTCATGAGCATCGAAGGGGTTAAGTAATAAATATAACTGCGAGTTTAACAGCACTTAGGGAAGAGGTGTGGTGCAGCGGCCAGGGCGGCTGACTCCGGAACACAGGGGCTCATGGTTTGATCCCCGGTGCCGGCGACAGGTTAGCCCAGCACCTTGCGACTTTGGGCAATAGCTCGCTTAATCTTCCCGACAGCCCCCAGCGCCGGGACACCTCTCCGGAGGTAGCTGTGTGCTTTACAAATGCTGGTATTTCATTATTTCATTTAATCATCAGTAGATAGCCAACAAAACAGATTTCCTCATCCTCTATGGGTGTTATAATCCATTACCATGGATGTAATCTCTACAACCCTTCCGAAATAAGCATTTAACTTTAACAATTGAAAGGTCACTTAGTAGCACGGATATTGTTCCAAATTTGCACCAGACATTTGCAACAACATTGTACCCAGCAGTAGAACATGTAATTTCACTCGGGTCAGTCTGTGCAAATGCAATTTTTGCATTTATTAGGTGGTGCAAATGTTGATGCAAAAATGAACTGGCACAGATGTAATCTGTGTAATCCACCCCGTGTTGATCTATTAAATAATTAAGGGGCAGATGTACGACCATTTTTTTGCGGTCACATATGGGAATTTGGCCCGTTTGCGACCGCAAAATTGGTCAGCCCCATCTACAAACCATATTGTGCGAGTCGCTAACCTATTAGCGACTCACAAAATATGGTTTGCGACTCGCTATTAGGAAGGGGCGTGCCAAGGGCATTCCTTCCTAATAGCAATTCTGACTGCAATGTATGATTGTTTTGCTACCACATTTGCGGTCGCAAAACACTCGCAGTTTACCACCCTTTTCAAAAGGGCGGTAAGCCACTCGCAAATGGGAAGGGGTCCCCAGAGGACCCCTTCCCCTTTGTGAATGGGTGCGAAAATATTTTTTAAGAGCAGGCAGTTGTCCCAGGGACCACTGCTTGCCCTTAAAAAATGAAACAGAAAAGTCATTTTTCTTTTTTAAATGCATCCCGTTTTCTTTTAAGGAAAACGAGCTGCATTTAAAAAAATAAAACTGCTTTATTAAAAAAGCAGTCACAGACATGGTGGTCTGCTGACCCCAGCAGCCCACCATCCCTGTGAGTGCTAGCCATTCCCAATGGGTTCGCAAATTGTGACTGCCTCATGAATATTAATGTGGCATGCAATTTGCGACCCCATTGGGAATTGCAAACAGTGTCTGAGACACTGTTGTACATTCACTTTGCAAATTGCGTTGAATTGCGACTTACAATTTGCGACTCGCAAATGTGAATGTTCGTACATCTGGCCCCAGGTGCCGTTTTTCAGTGTTGACTCCGGACCGTGAATACAGGCAGCAGCAACCCACAGTGACATTTATGCCACCTTTGTACATCCTCTGCTTTCTGCTGGTAAACCCCTGATCCTATCACAGGGGTGTTCTCATTTTAAATCTGAAACTTACCCGTGCAGGACGACAAATGCCTTAACTGCGATGCTGATGATGCTGACAGGAACAATATATTGAAAGCGCAGTTGATAAATGGCAGAGATTATACTGAATGCCCTTTTCCTACTTCCCTTCTCCCAAGCAGCTGGCTGTTGCCCACTCTCCTTGACCTCTCTCTGTTATCTGCTAAACTTTGTTGACAACGAGGAGTTGATAAATTCTTCAGAAATCATCCGAGACCTGGTTTGTTTGTGATGTGAAAAGCTGTCAGAATCACCCACACACTCTGGAAGCATAAACTAGGAGACATTGCAGGAAAATGATTTCACATTTGATACCCTGTCACTGCAGACAGAAATCCCATGCCCACGTGGGTGGTAGCCTTTTTTTAAAAAAATTATGTATGTGCGGTGAAATGACAATGCTTAATAACATTTACTTTCTGACTTATTGGTGACTGTTCACTTTCAGAAAAGTTAATTTCTCGATACATTCTTCTACAGCTGCAAAAGGGTTAGTATGGAACATTGGTTCAAACTTGAATTTGTTAGTACAAGGCCAGCTGATGGGAATAATTTCTATTAAAAAATTACTAGAGAACGTAGGCAGTTGCTCACTGGATATCACAAAATCGGGGCTTGAAAATGAAACTACTGATGAGCCCTTATAAGGGAGAAACCGGACCTGAGTTGCTTGTGTTATGGTTCAGGAAGGACCTGGCCTGGCAGTTCGGGCTGGACTGTTCACATTGGAGCAGTGTCAAGACTGATTTGCATATGGCTGGTTCCAAACTTAGTTGGCATGGTGGGCGAAAAACAATGGATTGGGATGCCAGTGGCTGAGATTAATTCAAGCAGTCCATCACTTTGTTTTTGATGCCCTAAGTGTTACGGGTATTCCCAGATGTGGGTCCGGTGCTCACTGTGCCAGTGGAACAAAGTTATACCTGGACGATGAGCCCTAATGAGGGGCGGAACTGGTCCTGGTTTTCTAGTGTTCTGAAAAGAAGATTGCAGGTAAGTTTCTTCTTATATGTATTTATTTCCATCAAGACAGGAGCAACGAACAACAGGTCCGTCCAGACACAGGACCAACCGTTTCTCCCCACCTCCCGTTCTAGAACACCACGATGTGGAAGTTCCCTAAGGTCACGAGAGGAGGAAAGAGAAATACTATAATGCTATAAACATACAACCCAACACATCTTCCCCCTATACAATCGAAATGAAAACATAAAGTGAAATCATAATACATAAGTTAACAATAAGAAAACAACATGGCAAAGATAACCAAGGTACGTAACATATTAATGCATAACGTAGTCATGAAAATAAGAAAACAACATGGCAAAGATAACCAAAGTACGTAACATATTAATGCATAACATAGTCATGAAATTTGTTAGGTAATCTTATTGCCCTGGAGGAAGGGACACGAGTATTGGAATTATTGGAATCATGGTACACCCCACCTTGATTGGTGCGAGACGAAAAATTATTGAGTGTCAAATTGTGAAATGACTTAGGAACTGAAATTTTGTTTTCATTCCACCATTCCCCGTCCTCCAACTGTACAGCACTCTTGTTGATTCTCACAACAGACTTGAGATCAGAAAATTTGGATTCACCCTTGGGCAATATCCGGGGACATTTGACCCTAACTCGATCTCCAACTTTCACCCGCAGTTCTCTGGATCTAGGTTGAATGTATTTACTCTGGGCTTCAACTCTTTTCCTGCTTACTTCATCCATCTTTGCTACTGGTAATTCAAACACACCCATCCACTTCCTCAATAACTTTGAAGAAGAAAGACGGCCCCTCAGCAAAATGAACGGAGAAACCTCAGTGTCAGAATTGGGGGTGGTGCGCACAGCCCACAACAAGTTTTTAAGTTCATTCTTGCAATTTAAATTACTGGCTTTAGATAATTGTATGTTATCCTTGATCACTCTATTGAATCTCTCAACAAGACCATTACTTCTAGGGTGGTAAAGTGAGGTTTTGATGTGTTTAATACCCATGAAGTCTAAAAACTTCTCTAATTGTGAAGAAGTGAATTGACAACCATTGTCTGAAACTACCTCATCGGGTACACCTTCTCTTGCAAACAAAAACTAAAGGAATTCTATCACATAGGCAGTGGTGGGAACTTTTACAAACTTTAACTCTGGCCATCGACTGTAGTAATCCATCAAAACTATACCATATTCGGGAACACTGTTGTCAGACAACGTCAAAGGTCCAATAATATCAATAGCCAGTTTAGACCAAGCCTTTGAAGGAACATCAACAGCTTCAACAGGACTAGGAATTGTCACCTGAGACTTGTCACTTACGGCACAGTACAAGCAATCGCTCACAAAATGCTCTACTTGCTTGTCAAGGCCAGGCCACCAAAAATGTTCTCTGATCCTTCTTTTCATGGCACGCATGCCAATGTGGCCTTCATGAACCAGGGTAAGAACTTTATCTCTCATGCTCATGGGAACTACAAGTAAGGAAGAACGATACAGAAGACCGTTGACAACAGAGAGTTCATAAACAACATGCTTGAATTTACTGATGACATCATCCTGTGAACATTCCCTCGTCCAACCTGTGTGGACAACATCCATAAGCTTCTTAATGTCTAAGTCATTATCATATGCATCTCTCCATTCACTCTCCTGAATAGCCCCAACTGAATGAGACACGGCATAACAAAAAATTTCAGATTCAAAATTCTTCTCTTCATAATCACCCACATCATTCGTGCTACTGGGAAACCTGGACAAACAACCTGGTAAGATGTTTCTTTTTCCAGGATTGTACTCAACATTGAAGTTATGCTCTAAAAGCCTATATTGCCATTTGGCAATCTGAGGAGTTGCTTTGTCTCCCCCCTTAGTGGTAAATAACTGAACTAAAGGTTTGTGATCCACTCTTACAGTAAACCTGGAGCCCCATAAATACTGTTTGAAATGGAAAATGCCCCACCAGCAGGCCAGCGCATCACGCTCTATCACTGAATACGTAGCTTCGGCACCTCTGAGACCTCTGGAAGCAAAAGCTACTACCTCATTCCTGCCATTCCTATGTTGCATGAGTACAGCGCCAAGGCCTTTCTGACTGGCATCAGTCATGATTATAGTGTGGTCATTGATGTCAAAAGGCTTGAGAGGAATGGCATATGCAATTTCTTTTTATATCAATTGAAATTCTTCAGAACACTCAGTACTCCATTTAAAAATGACATTCTTTTTAAGAAGATTCCTCATGTGAAAAGTTTTGGTAGAACAATTAGGCACAAATCTAGCATAAAACTCAATGAGACCCATGAAGGATCTTAACTGATCTTTGTCACTAGGTGTACAAAAATCCTCTATTGCCTTAACCAAGCTGGTTTTAGGCTCAACACCCTTAGCAGATATTCTGTATCCTAAATAATCCACGGAGGTTACATCCAATTTACATTTGTCAAGGCTCAGGGTGACACCTTTTTCCTGTAAAATATTAAAAACAGTATGCAATCTTTCATTGTGTTGATCCCGATCAGAACCATACACTAACACATCATCTTGGAATGCCATCACCCAAGAAATGCCTTTAAACATTTGCAGAGGAAGCTGGGCTGTCCTTGTTCTCTTACGCGGACGACACCCAAATGATCTTTTCTCTTTCAGTGGAGAGGCGGCTGAGACTTCCCCCCTCCAGGTGGGCTTTGGTAAAATTGCTTCGTGGATGCAGGCAAATTGTCTCAAGCTCAATGGAGAGAAGACCGAGGTCTTGGTTTTGGGGAAAAATAAAGATCTTTGGGGTCCCCAGCACTGGCCTTCTGAAATGGGTGCCCTTCCTCAGTCCACCCGACAAGTTCGTAACTTGGGCTTCATAATCGATGACTCATTAACTATGCAACATCAAGCAGTAAAGGTGGCTGCTACATGTTTCACCATCATGAAATGGCTTAAAAAGAATACTTGGATGCTGCCAGATCATACCCAGAGAACCGTGTAGTCCAGGCTCTTGTCACCTCTAGACTGGACTACGGCAACATTCTTTATCTGGGGACTAACAAGGAGGTGACTCGTAAGTTGCAGATGGTCCAGAACTCTGCCGCCAGATTGTTATGCCAAGTTCCTAGAGCTGTTTCTGTCTCTGGCCACCTGCGTGATCTTCACTGGCTCAGGGTGGAGAACCGAATTAAGTTCAAAGCCCTGAGCTATATGTTCAAAATCAAAACTGGAGTGGCCCCCAGTATCTGCAGTCCTTGGTTTATCCTTATGTGCCTTCTCGTCTCCTCCGCTCATCCACTCAAGTGAAATTCTCTGTGCCCAGAATTAGATTGTCACGGATGGGCGGTCGATCCTTGCATGTCTTGGTCCCTCCTTATGGAACTCTCTTTCCATATCGATTCGCAATGAAACTGTGTATGTCCAATTTCGCAAATCCTTAAAAACTTGGCTTTTTAACCAATAACCTTCAACTTGCTCTGCTCCTCGTTCTGGTTGGTGCCGGGAAACCCTTTTGGGTAGCTGTTGCGCCTTATAAATTAAATTAACAATAACAATAACAATAGCAACATGCTCTCCACAATTCTTTGAAAGACCGCGGAGGCGGAAGCAAGTCCGAAAGGCATGCGCTTATATTGGAACAAACCTTCCGGGGTGAAGAACGCAGTATAGTGCCTAGAATCGGGATGCAAATCAATTTGATGATAAGCGGATGTCATCTCAAGTAAACTAAACCACTTACCATCCTTCAGGATAGATGTCATTTCAGTGATGTTGAGCAATGGGTGTTGATCAACCCAGATGTTGCGATTCAAATCGCGAAGATCAACACACATGCGCAACGCCCCATTGGGTTTCCTTGCTAAGACAATGGGAGAAACCCAATCAGATGATTCAATGCGTTCTATTACATCGCTAGAACATAGTTTATCTAATTCTTTTTTAAGTGCGTCGCGTAAAGCCAGGGGAACTCTGCGAACTTTGTGCACTACTGATTTGGCACTATCAAGCAACCTGATCTTATGTTTAAATCCTTTAAACAGACCAAATTTGTCATTAAAAATTTTAGGATATACAGACTCCCATGTTCCCTCCTTGATGGTTTGTACACAAACCAAATCCTTCTTTAATATAACTTGGTGGGGATCATTGGGGTCCAAAATAATTCCCAGGTTACCTTGGTCCTACCAACCCAGCAAACAGGTATCATCTTTAGCTACGTACACCACACCTTGAGCACAGTTGCCTTGGAAACATAAATTAGCATGAAATTCGCCTAACACTTCGATGGTTTTACCACCATAACCAACTGGACGAACTGACGAATGTTTTAAAACAAACCCTTGGGGTTGAAACAAAACTTCCCATATTTTGTCACTTATAAGTGTAAAAGGGGATCCCGAGTCAGCCAACATCTTAACATCCTTTCCGTTGACAGCTAGGGTACATAATGGTCGCCTTATTTCTTGCGAAATAGCAGAAACAACATCAGTGCACTGAGACTCTGTTATTAAACAAATTTGGTCTTCTTCACTTGAAGACGATTCTCCCGTGAGCTGCCCCACGTTGAGAACTCTCTTGGATGAAGAATCTTGATTCATAGCTCGTTTGCCGCTAGACTTACAAACTTTTGCAAAATGTCCTTTTTAAAAACATTTTGTACAGGTTTTGTCTAAAGCAGGACAAAATCAGGCATTCCCAAGGTGAGAAGTGCTGCCACAACGCTGACATTCCCAGCGTTTATTAGTGGATCTGGTGCCAGTTCTCATATATCCTCCGGCTCTTTCTTGTCGTGGCTTCTCCTTTAAGTTTTTATATTTACTTTTGACTGCTAAAACATTTTGTGTTGGAGAACTAGTGTTGGAAATCGACATCTGTTCCAGATAAGAAGTAGTGCTCTCAATTCTTGAGGCTATCTCCAACGCCTTTTCTAGAGTTAATTCAGGTTTAGACAAAAGTGCCTCTTGAACTTTTTTGTTATTGGTTTTCTCTACAAGCTGATCTCTAATCATTTCTTCCTCAAATGCCTTATATTCACATGAAACTGCTAGAATGCGTAAAGCACCTACATAACTAGATGCAGACTTTCCAGGTAGTTGTGCTCTTTTGTAGAATTTGTGCCTCTCTAATGTGACATTTTTACAAGCTTTGAACCTAGTGTCAAGAGATTTAATGGCTGTGGCATATTCGTCCTCAACTCCATCACCTTCACCTTCAATGAACAAAACTAACACTTTAGGAATGTGTTTAAGGATACTGCGACCTTCTGAACCTAAACAATGTCTTAAAATTGCGAACTTCTTTTTGTGCGTAAAAGAGTCACCATCAAGGGCATCTAAATATGCCTCGAAACTTTCTTTCCATTTCTCCCAATCAGATTCAGGAGAAGCAGGATTTGGTGCAAACGCAGGTGGAGGTAATAAGGATTGTTGCATGTCAGAAGAGTATGACTCAAAGAGTGGAAAAGAGAAAAATATTGTATTCTTTCAATGAAAGTCACACAAGGTGAGTGTATCACCGAAGTGAGTAAATGACACACTGTAACAAAGGCAATTAAAATGATGAAAATGACACACGGTGGCAAAAGGTGTGTGTATCACCGTGAAATTTGTACAGAAAATATTGTATTCTTTCAATGAAAGTCACACAAGGTGAGTGTATCACCGAAGTGAGTAAATGACACACTGTAACAAAGGTGTGTGTGTCACCGTTGTATTTGTGATTAAAATGATGAAAATGAAAATGACACACAGTAGTAAAGGTGTGTGTATCACCGTGAAATTTGCACACTGCAAAATTGGTGCAGTTCATAACACAAAGTGGCTGCTGACGTTGCGTGTGAAATTTCACACGATGTAGACAAATTGATAAATTCGTCCATGACAGGCAAAGTCAGGCATAAATATGGCTGTTGACACTATGTGCGAAAACGCGCACAAAATAGTGATTTCATTAACGCGTTTGAGTACGCGTTGTTTTGAATACGAAATGAGCGGCTCAAAATGGCCACCGGAGACGTGCCTGACGTGCGTGCTTAATGTGCGTTGGACCAATGGTAGAGGAGGAAGGTCAGGCAAGGTCCAGGCAGCACTTAGCACGCGCTGGTTTCAACGTTGATTTGGGGATGGGGGTCTCCCACAAACAACAAAGTACCTTAAAGGATGCGAGAAGAGTGCAGGAGGATACTTCCCAGAAGTCAGCGCTTTGTTCACCGCTCAGACGACCTCAATTCCACAGGTTCGCTGCTCCGGATTATCGTTAGGAGAGAGGCCCACGTCTTTGAAATTTCTGGATCGCACGCGTGGTGGTCTTGATGGCAACTGGAAACTCGTCGCCAATGAAAAGAAGATTGCAGGTAAGTTTCTTCTTATATGTATTTATTTCCATCAAGACAGGAGCAACGAACAACAGGTCCGTCCAGACACAGGACCAACCGTTTCTCCCCACCTCCCATTCTGGAACACCACGATGTGGAAGTTCCCTAAGGTCACGAGAGGAGGAAAGAGAAATACTATAATGCTATAAACATACAACCCAACATGTTCCGGATCAGGGAGGGCCTGGCTTGGCAGTTCAGGCTGTACTGTTCCCATTGGAGCAGGATCAAGACTGAGTTGCATATGGCTGGGTTCGAACTGAGGGGACATGGTGGGAAAAATGAAGTATAATGGAAACTTTAGCCACTTGTCAGTCACCCTGTGACTTACTCAGACTTGATGGATCATTAAGCAGCCTTTTTCCTAATGTATTTGTGCAGCAAAGTTCAACTCCACCTGTCAAAAAAGTACCCAGAGTTTGTGGAAATGTACACCCTCACATGAAAATTCTTGCTAATATGACAGATTTTTTCACAGTCAAAGAATAGGGCAGAGGCAGAGTGTGGAAGTGCCACATAGCACGTATTCATAAAAACAGCAAACACTCACAAAGTTAAAACTGTGTTTTTTCACCTACTTACTGCATGGCTATACATACCATAAAACACAGATAACTCTACTGACAAAAAGGTTACAGTAAGTATGTTTCCAGGTTAGTAAAGAGAAGAGAAAACTGGCAAAATTAATGTGGAACTGAGGGAAGGGTTTCTCCATAAAGGATAGTATGTTGGATGTTACAGAAATCCAATTCTTGCTCCTATCAAATGTCTGTCTTGCAGAAGTAAGTCTAAGTAGGCAGATGTCAGAAGGAAATCCTTGACTCACACCAGAGGGGCATTACTCTGAGGAGTAGATCTATGAATTTATAAAATAGTTTTGTGAATAGGCACCAAACAAATATTATTTGGCAAGTCATCAACCCTTTTCCCTATAAAACATTGATGGCCTAATTCACAAAGGTAAACTTATACTTTTCTTTAAATGTACTATTTTTTTGGTATTCACAAACAACGAGTTTTATTTTACTAATAGTAATTTTGCATCTGGGGAGAGTCCACAGTCTGGGTGGCAAACTCCAATCATAAAAAGATAGAGCAGTCTAAAAGTCGCAAAAATTCCTCATGATCTTTGGAAATTTACACTCAAATTTGAACATTCTAACTGTGGGAAAATCTGTTTTCATAGACGATTTGTTTCGTACACGAAGAATTGAGTTAGCGTTCTAGGGGTAGCTATTCAAAATGTATGGCACACCTACAAAGTTGAACATGTTTTTTCAGAAGCACATTGCACGGAAAGGTATGTAGATCTACCCATAAGGAAGTTGGAGTAAGTGACTTTCCAGGATGGAAAAGAGGTATCATCTGTCACCTTTTCAAATGACTGCTGGTAAATAAAAATTCACATCATAAAAAAAATCTAGGAATTTGCATGGGGAAATAATACCTGACATCAGGGAAAGTGCAATTTTTATGTGCACTAAAACCACTACAGAAAAAAAACACTACTGCTCAGGATCCGGACAAGAGGGAACAGTGTTTCCCAATAGGTGGTGCTACCTCCGATAACTCTGAGAAGATCTGAATATGACGCTTAAAACACAAAGGTCTGACATATGTATTTATGTAGATGTATTTTCCTAATACATGAACATTTTACATTTTTGACATACCTAATATTTATGTGCTGTATTTTCAGCAGATTTAGAAAAGTGCGAATCCAAGCTGTCCAGTGCTTAATTTTAGCCAGTGGTTTCGGTGCTTGGCACCGGCTATTAATTGTCAACACCAGCACATCTGATAGTCTGACATATGGTGGCGCAGTTTGCCTAATTTTGAGATGAGCATATCCACAGTTATTTATTAATTCAATATATATTAAAAATTACTAATACTTGCCACCCAAGGCATTCTTATAGGTTTGGGGGCCTGGAATTGTCAGGAATGTCACACTTGTAGGAGTTGTGTTGTGTTGGTACTGTCATTGGCAGTGTTGGCAGGGGCAATAGGTGGTGCAAGTTGCACTGGCCTCTCGACGACTGCCCAGGCACTTATTTGTTTACAAATTAAGCACTGAAGCTGCCTACTCAACATAAGGAGAGAGGGTGCGGCCCAAGGGCTAGGGCAGTGGATCTCAAAGCTGGGGGAACCAGTTCTAGTCTCGGCAATGACTCTTAACATCCTGTGATTCTGGGCAAATCATTTAATCTCCCCATGCCTAAAAAAAAAAAAAGGAATGTGTCCTTGTGTAACGCAACTGGTGCTGGTGTAAAGCGCTTTGATACCTGATACCTTCGGGTCAAGTTCGCGCTATATACAACTCCGAAAAAAAATGCGGAATTCATTTATCCAGTCCTGGTTTTTTTTCTCTTTTGCATTCTTGTATTTTTGTTTTTAAATTATCATGTGTGAGAAGGCAAGCTACTCCCATCTGGCATCTGGCATGGGACTCAGCTATTCTTAAAGCTAGCACCCTGCTTTGTGATTGCACTGCCTTCTAAAGAAATATAAATTTCACAATTTGATGAGGTGACTTTCGTGTCTGCTAGTCATATATTCATTCTTTATTGTCAGCTCATTACTGAGAGGAACTTTTCAGAGTCAATGTGACATTCTTTGCCAAATCCATCTACAGAAAGCAGACATTTTGAGGGAAATACAAGGCGCGATCTGCTCTACACACAGTCACACTGCGCCCTGGCACTGGAGGCGAACAGAAGATATTAGGCGAGGGTTTTATAACACTGGCGTTTTTAATGATTTTGTTCCAGGTCTTGCTTGAAAAAGTATACTCCAGCATGCTTGACGAAGGCATTTCAATTTCGATTTCAAGTACACAGAAAAGGGAACTGGAGGACATTAATGGGGCTTGTTTCTGTCTAGGGGTCACTCAGAACAGAGGAAATTAGTCAGACGGGTTGAGGAGATGCTTGAGCTATGATATTTGAAGAGCAAGCAATTCAAGCATGACGGCATTCAAAGAAACAATCTTAGTTGAATAAAACTGTGATTTATATCCTAGGAAAGGGCGTTATTAAATTATTGATTTGTAAAAGGCCCTGGTATATAATGCATAGGACCCCATTCACTAAGCACTAAATTAAACCTATGAGCGAAATTGGCTGTATTTAGGACTGTAAAGAAATTCAAAAGGTGACCTTGTTATCATAAATTATTTTATTCATGCATTGCATTACACCATGTAAATTCCCCGTATGTGATTAAGAAGGGGCTGCCGGAGTGTGGTTGGATTTAAAAGTCCGCAGCACCCTCCAGCACAAGTTTGTGGGATTCGCCAACAAAAGCCATAAATCTGCAGGTGGAGGTCTACAAAGGACATAGGTGTAGATTTACCACTTTCTAGAATTCACAAAACTTTTCCAGGTTGCAGTTTCCAGGCTTTATTCTGATGCAGTTGTATTGATTCCTGCTTCCTCCTTCACAGAGGAATTTCACCTATGCATTGTTGCATACATTGTACAATTATACATTGTGGAATGCAAGTGTCTTTATACAGTGGCACAATTTGTTTTCCTCTTTTTTTTCTCCATGGAAAAACATGCATTTACACCTTACAGAATTATTGGTGCATCCTCTTCCCACCCTGGAAAGGGATTTTCTCCTGCTTGTGAAAGGAGTAAGAGCTGCTAGATATACTAAGCATTGTAATGGTCGCAAACACTTTAATTTAGCATTTGCAACAGTTAAAATGTTTCTTTCTGTACTAATACTAGTTCAGGAGTCAGAAATGCTTTTCTGTCTCCTAAAATGAGCTTCTGGATGGATACAGATTCGGTATCTGGAAAGGACGTGTTGTAGCATCCCTTGTGAATACTGAATTGGTATTATATGTATCAATGTTTTGTGACCGAAATCCGGTCGCACAACATTTACATTTTACTGACATCTCAGAGGAGGTGGTAATGTGTCCGCAAAAGGGAATAGGTTTCACTGGTGCAAGATTGTCCAATGATATCTGGCATTTGTTTGCCACTGGTGACAAATAGCTTCTATACATTGACCCACAATAATATCATGAGACTGGAATGCCAGTGTGTATTGCAACCACACAACAGACTTACGTCTCATCTTCAATGTTGTCTGTGGAGCAAAAATGGATGGACGACCTAACATAGACACAGTACAAAACATAAGACTGATCTGATGGCAGCACCTTTGACACCCACCCATGCATACATTATACTTCTCCCTAAATGTGCTCCTACCCATGGAGACCTACAAAGTTTGTATATGATATCATCAGTCTTTTTTGTCATTGCAGACATGCAAAAAACAATTTGTTTTGTACATACTCACCGATGTGACTGCATTATATAACCTTTAACCTCGCGTCACGCCACTTCATTATGACACAATGGTAAATATGTTGTCAAAATACATACAATTGCACAGCATATACATCCACTATAAAACTTCAGTTGGTAAAACCTCTGATAGGTGGGTGGATACCTTCTCTTATGTGGAGCATATTTCTGCAGTGAAGATTAGAATACCCACCTGGATGACCTTCACACTTATATCCACTGGTATCTTGCAGCTGAGTCATCCTTCTGCCACTGAGTCATTAGTAAGAAAAGGTTACAGAGGGTCCACAATATAATTTCTGAGGAAGTTATCATCCTGGCAGATAGTGCCCTTCACAACAATACAGGTCTTTAATAAGACTGTGGAATAACTAGCCAGTACTAGCAAGATTAATGCCTTGGACGGCTTTGCCCTGAGACCCAAAAAAGTAACAGGAAAGAAGGTCTGAAAGTGGTCAAACAAACTCGGGTGATGATGACACATCAGGAGTGAGTCAATTCTGGAGATCACATCCGAGCACCAATTACAGAAGTTCTAGTCCCAACTGACCTTAATACCAGTATGAGAGTCTGCTTCCCATTGGATTTCCCGGAGGCTGGATCAAGACATCCGTACACCGGAAGATGGCAATTAATCCTCCCTAGACATAAATATCATCAGTCTTATTTATATTTTCCACTTACACTATGCTGCGTTCTTGCTCACCACAAACGTTTCAGTGTTTTTATGTCCCTTAATACTGTCTGTAATCTGTTCATGCCTTGCGTCTTAGAAGATGTGGCAACATTTAGAAGGGGTCTGTGCTGGATAGAAAGCTACTTTGGCAGCTTTGGTCATTATAACAAAGGCCATTGGTGACCCCAGAGTGGAAGCCACAAAGTCAATAAGAGATATTGAGTCCAAAGATTGAAGTACAGCTGGGTGAGGTTATGGTTGTTTAAGATCAGAATGAAGATACCACTGGAGATACCGATTGCCTAACTACTGAGAATCCAGGTTTAGGCAATTTCATCCACCTTGGTGTATTCGTACTATGGGGTCCATTACGATGACTGGCGGATGCACCTCCGCGATGCTGGCGGTGGGAGAAAATGCTGTTTTCCACCCGTGAGCTGCGGTGCACCCGCCCGCCATATTACAATGGCCAAATCCAGCTCATTTTCCATCCGCCGCGGTGTGACGTGGACCGCCATCAAAACGCGCCCGCAATCGCGGCGGAGCCAACCAATCCAGAGCCACCGCCGTGCGGAATGACGTCCCTCCCGCCGTACAAATTAGGATGCGCAAAACAGCCAGGCACACCGCAGCGGAGAAACCGGCCAATCTGAGCATACGGAAGCACCACAGCAGAGCACAAATTCGAATCCCGGAGCCAACCGCCATGGACCCGGCACTACACGTCTTCCCGGCGCTGTACATGATACACCTCCAGCAAGCCATGGACCGTGGCGGACGCCGCCGCAGGTACGCCACCACACAACTCCGCACACAAACACAACCCACAACTCCATGTCTGATGTAAGGTCCCTGCCCCCACCAGACACCCTGGTGGCGACAGGAACACAACCACAGGTGTAGCCACACATGTCCTACCTGCCACTAGTCCACCCCTCCACACCCAGGCCACCATGTCCACGATTCTGAAATAATGTCCAGTTCACGTGACCGCAGTGGTGAATCCGCGTAAAAAAATGCACACCATGTAGTAGGCTGGGCCAGCACAAGGCATGGGCAGTGCACAAAGTACACAGGGTAACACCTCCACACTCCACACACTAGGCCCACCCACACCATGAAGGGACATGCCACGTGATCTTCCTGTGCTCCCACATGCCCAAAAACCAGCCAGGTGAACACACACACTGCACCACACAACAAACAACTAGGGAGACAGCCTTATCAGGTGTGGCTGCAGAGTAACACACAGCGTAGAAGCACTGGGCTAGGGGAACACACACACCACAACAACATCACACTCATGGCAAGTAAACTGAGTCCAAGCACAAAATAAACACACACAGACAATGAACAAACACTCCAATGGACACACAGCCTGCCAAGTCACACTGACATACCCCACACTGACACACAGCAACAAACACAGACCACATGCCAACAGCAATGGAGGACAACAAATAGGAAACCCAAAGTGAGGTGCACACAAATGGAATGGCAAGGAGCTGAACACCAACAACTTGTACATCACATGCAAGGGAAGGAACACATCACAACAACCCCAGCCCAAAAATCCACACATGGTAGTCACAGTGAGTGAAGTCAAACCACAGTCACCTCACTGCAACAACTCAGGGAGACAGCAAGGCAACCCATGTATAGGCAAAGGGCTGAAAGGAAGGGTATGAAGTCTAACACTGATCAGCCACACATCTGTATCCAAATACATCACAGGAGTATGTCAGCAGCACAACACACAGGGCCCATTGCAACACTCCATGACTGCCAAACACAAGTATGAACCTCCACACAACCCCCACACCCATCACACCTGCAGCACACAACACCAGTGACAAACACACAGAAGCTTGCCAATCATATCCAGTCAAGACACTGACAAGCAAGCACACCCCCTGGGTGGTATCCACAAACATCACACACACACACACAGGTATGGCAGTACCACTGTACGCACAAAAACAACAGTCAAACACAGAACACAATCAAAACACACACACAGAACTACTACAATAACAGACAAGACCTGTGCAGCTAAACAGTGCAAAATCAATGGGAGCACAGACACAACAGGAGTACACAACCACATCGGTCATGATAAATGCACAGACAACATACCACAACACATATAAGAAGTCCATCCACTAAAAACAATAATGGAGAACAAAAGGCAGAAATGGGCCTACAATGACACATAGACAGACATACCACACCACCCATCAACTCAAAATGGTGTCATAGTGTACCACATGTCTGCACATGCACAACAATGACAAGAGACACATCAAATATGAGAGGAGAAAACACCAAGGATGCACATAAAACAAGCACGGGAATCACAACAGACCTCAGTCCATGTGACAGACACACAAGTAAGGCACACCACAATGGCAACACACATCTGAATTAAACACAACAACAACACACACACACTGACAGGCAAATAGAACACCACACACAGAGCATCTGTCAACTGCATGACACAACACAACACAAACACTGCACACAGCCACATCAGCTACAACACATGCACAGGCAAAGATATCAACATGCTACAACAGCTAAACATCAGGGGGTGCACAACAGGCAAGGACAAGGCAACATACACTCACAGCACTGCATGCACACCAAGCAGGCTGTGCACAACACACATACCAGTTACAAACAGAGATGAGTGACACACCATGAACACACACAACAACAATCTAAACATCACACACACAACAACACACCCAGGAAGCCAATCAGTCCACAGCAAACACACCTACTTCCAAGCCAACACACACAGATGCACAAGTCTGGGACACAAAAGTTGAAACAACATGATCAGAGGAAACAAGACATTGGCAATGTTGAAGTGGCAAATAGAGCATGTGTCACAGTAAACCATACCCACACAGTAACCCTTTATTTAGCAAGGACACTGACAAGGCAGACAACAGGAGTACATTTCTTTTTATTTACATTTTACACAGTTATGCAGCACAAATTAGACAAGAGCAAGGCCAGTGGCCAGGACACAGTGCAGGTGAGGTACATGAGAAGCTGCACAGGCAAGGGGCACACAGCAGTGAACAGCAAGGCTAGTGGCCAGTCCAAAGTGCAGGTGAGGCACATGAGAAGCTGCACAGGCAAGGGGCACACAGCAGTGAACAACAAGGCCAGTGGCCAGTCCAAAGTGCAGGTGAGGCACATGAGAAGCTGCACAGGCAAGGGGCACACAGCAGTGAACAGCAAGGCCAGTGGCCAGTCCAAAGTGCAGGTGAGGCACATGAGAAGCTGCACAGGCAAGGGGCACACAGCAGTGATCAGCAAGGCCAGTGGCCAGTCCAAAGTGCAGGTGAGGCACATGAGAAGCTGCACAGGCAAGGGGCACACAGCAGTGAACAACAAGGCCAGTGGCCAGTCCAAAGTGCAGGTGAGGCACATGAGAAGCTGCACAGGCATGGGGCACACAGCAGTGAACAACAAGGCCAGTGGCCAGTCCAAAGTGCAGGTGAGGCACATGAGAAGCTGCACAGGCAAGGGGCACACAGCAGTGAACAACAAGGCCTGTGGCCAGGACACAGTGCAGGTGAGGTTCATGAGAAGCTGCACAGGCAAGGGGCACACAGCAGTGAACAACAAGGCCAAGGGCCAGTGAAAAGTGCAGAGTGACATCCAGCACTGTGAATGTGTGGTACAGTACTCTGCCATGGTCAGCAACACACTCAGGGTGTGAAAAATGGGCAGTCTATGGCACCACTGTGAGAGAGACATGTGTGTGAGGGGGACTAACACTCAGACTTGTCTGGCAGTATGACTGGGAGGTGGCTGTCTGTCGGGGCCAGTTGGGGTACTGGCTCGGGGAGAGGAAGGGCCAGCTGGGGTCGAGCCATCAGTGTAGTGGGAAGCCTGAGGGCTGCTAGGTCCAGGTGTGGCAGAGCCAGCAGTGGTTTGGGAAGCCTGAGGGCTGCTAGGTCCAGGTGTGGTAGAGCCAGCAGTGGTTTGGGAAGCATGAGGGCTGCTAGGTCCAGGTGTGGTAGAGCCAGCAGTGGTTTGGGAAGCCTGAGGGCTGCTAGGTCCAGGTGGGGTGGTGGCACGTGGAGGTAGACTCATGCTTGCACGAGACCCAGTGTGTGTTGGTGATGTTTGAGGGGTGCCCTTCCGCTTCTTGGGGATTTGATATGGCTTCCCTGTCTTGGGATTCATGCCAAGTGGGGTGTATACAACAGGCACACTCGTCACAAAAGCTGGATCATGTGCAGATGCTGGTCCCCCCTCTGGGGACATGCTGGATTCTTTGGGACGCTTGGCCCCGGATTGCCTCTGCCCCTGCATCACCTGTTTACCAGGTGTCCCCCTTACAGTGGCCTCCTTTCCCTGCTTCACAGGGCTCTGGATGGGAGTAGATGTTGTGGGTGAACTTGCCTTGGAGGTCTTCTTACGGGTACCCTTAGCAGGCACCTGTTTGTCACTGGGCACGGAAACTGTGTGCTTGTCTCTGCGAGACACTTTTGGGACAGGTGAGTCCTTGGCTGGGGATGCCTGAGGCCTGCTTCTTGCCATCCTTGCCCTGGCTGTGGCCTGAAGGGCTTTTCCCTCTGTGCTCTGGTGTGGGTTTACCTTTCTGTGGGGATGGTGTCTGCGGCCTGGACTGCTTGGGCTGCTGCTGCTGTGTGCTGCGTGTGACGTATCTGTCCCTTGATTTCTGGGGTGTGTGCTCACTATCATCAGATGCGTCCACTGGCAGGGTGGTGGGCCTAGGGACTGGAGCTGGACCATGGGATTGGGCAAGTTGAATGGCTGCTGTCACTGCAGAGGACAGAGACTGTACAGTCCGGTGTAGCCCACCCACGTCGGCATGAACGCCCTCCATGAAAGCCACCACCTGTGCCAATTTTTTGTCATGGTCCAGGAAGGCATTGAGGAGAGCTGTCTGACCCACACACAGCTGGCGCAAAAGGTCCACAGACTCAGCACTGATAGCAGCAGGGGGGACAGGGGCAGGGGCAGCGGTGCCTGGGATGAAGGACACTCTTCCCTTTTTCGTGGTGCGAACACGGCCAGCAACAGTGGGAGTAGCAGGGAGGGAGGGCACTGAACGCTGTTTGGTGGACGAGGAGGCAGAGTCCCCGTTTCCTTCTGACGAAAACATAGATGCATCACCGCCGTCATTAGATGACGTAGAGGTCTGCGTTTCTGGCTGTGACTCCTCTAGAAGACTACGGTCCCCCTCTGATGCGCTGGTGACATCCGTGTCACTTTGCAGGTGAGCAGCACTTGTGCCTGATGCCTCACCACTGGTGTCCGTCCTGTGTCCTTCCGTGCCCATGTGAGATGCTGCATGAGAGAGAGAGGGAGAGAGGATCAGTACATTTGCATCAAGTTTACAAATATCTGCAAGGGAAGCATCAGTAATGATAGACAATCATCCACGTTGGACAACACCATGGGCAGTGACATTGTGCAACCTCAATCCAAACATCGAAATTACCGTGGCATGATGCAAACTTGACATCATACACCCATGAGATGGACACACAGCCAATTAGCCTGTTGGTGGCTTCCTCTAACCACACACACATATCCCTCTGTGCACACCTAGGGCCCTGAAGGGGTCAAAGATTCTACTCACAACATGTTGCCACTGTCACATCTTGAGCAAGCAGAAGTGTCCAACACAGAGACAGACTCCAACATATCCACACACAATGTCCATGAGCACATGCCATCCACCATGTCGTATCTTGGGGCACAACTACAGTTGCACAATGGTGTTAGATGTGTAGCCAGCACAAATCTGACGTCAGCCAATGCACACATTGATGATGGCACACTCAGACCATGCACTCTGCTGAACCCTGACATGGGATGTCCGTGACGACACCAATGAAGATGATACCAGAAGGCCACAACTACAAATGTGAAGTCAAGGGCCATTACACCAATGACATGGGAAGGTACATGTAGGGGGAATGCATGACAACTGCACCCAACACTGCGGCCACTTACATGCCATTGCGTCACACTAACAACATCACAGCCCTGCACTGGCCCAGGCTTGGAGCACATGCTGCAAAACTACAACCAAAGTCACACTCACATAATACTCACCACCAGCTTGCTGCTGATGCACCTTCAGACATGCATCCAGTTCAGGCTGCGTCACAGCTAAAATGCGTGCCATCAGTGGTGTCATGCTGCACCGCGCCAACCTGCCGGCCCGAGGGATCAGCCCCAGTGTCATCTCGCCCACGTTCCTGCTCAGCCGGGCGATGTCATCCCACCTCTTGTGACAGTGGGAGCGCCATCTGTTTGAGACACCCAGTGCACGCACCTTTGATGCAATTGCCCTCCACACGGCCTTGCGCTGGTTGACTTTGAGCTGCAGACATGGGAGACAAGAGGGGGCAACAATCAGTGTAACCGACCACCATTTCCCAGTGCAGGACCATGACACTGACTCATCCCAAATTCTGCCATTACTTTAGCAGAGACAATAAATCAGCAAAATTCAAACATCATCATGTGGGAAACACACATTAATGCATGCAGGTATGAGGGTGGACACAGTACATGCCCATCTCATGGCCATGCAGGACGCCAGCAGAGAGCTAAATGTGTATGCTGACCACATCTAATGCAATATTCTGGGAATACCAAGACATGCAGGACATCACTACATATGTCACTGTGAATACTCACTGTGCCCAACACTGCGCAGCCCTCAAAGCACTTGCCCTTCAAATGCCACACTGTGTCATGGAGGTCACATTGAGGGACATGACCTCACAAACGCAAAGCCTCATCACAAGACCTGTCGTGTGCAATCTACATCTCTGTAATGGCTCATTGATTTTAGACTCAAGAGGAAAAGCACAGATTTTACACTCTGTACATTCAGTGTTGTGTCTCTGTCAGATTGGGCAGTGAATGTGCAGGCCATTTGGGGTCACACAGAGGTCCAACGTGGGGCATCTCATATTTTACATGGAGGGACTATTTGGAAACACAAACAGTGCCAACACATGCGAGTATGTGCACATGCTGGTGGTGATGGAAGGGTCCAGGCACAATAATGTTGGAATGTACTGTGTCATAGGTGAATGACCAACAAGAGTGTCACCCTGGGGGATTGAGGTCCTGAGCATAGTGCAGAACTAGAGATGAGGCACATATTGAGTCAGAAACAATGCCCTCACTACCCTCTGGACAACAACACTAGCTAAGGCCACAGATGGGCCTGTGAAGGACATCAGGGACACACACAGACATTCAGACTGGCAATCACTGTCCTGACTCGTGAAATGAAAAGGTGCAGCCTCACTGTATGTCTGACAAGACATTATACTTCCCTCACATCTGGATGTGCAGGCAGGGAAACGTGTTGAATAGGCTAAACACACCTTCCCCCTGGAAACAGCATGCTAGGCAGTGCATGACCCAACCCCACACTCCCACGCACATACTGCAGCAGATCAACTTCATGTGTGCCCGCCCTGCACTCTCACTCACACACTGAGATTACTCACCACTACATTTGGCGCACCAAAGAGCCTTGGATATTGGTTGAGCACCTCGTCCACCAGGACCTCCAGTTCCTCGGTGGTGAAGGGAGTGGAACGGATCTTATCAGTCCTCGCCATCACTCTGGGCAGGAGACAGCAGCAGCGGCAGCAGCGGGTGAGGGGTCTCAGGCAGCAGTCCCTGAAGGCAGCAGCAGGTGAGAGGTCTCAGGCAGCAGTCCCTGAAGGCAGCAGCAGGGGAGGGGTCTCAGGCAGCAGTCCCTGAAGGCAGCAGCAGGTGAGGGGTCTCAGGCAGCAGGCTCAGTGAGCTGTGGCAATGTGTGGCTCTCTCACACACATATATAGCCCCCAGGGCTCGTTTCTGTGGTTCTAAGCTGCTGCAATTGGTGTTCCAGGTCTGCCTCATTCAAATACATCCAATGACCGGCCACGCGGTAGCGGACCACGCCTACCGTGATTTTTAAACTTGCATCAGGCTATCGCGATTGCGCTTCCCATTGGCTGGAAGGGCATGCTCCATGGCGGTGACACACCGCAGGGGACATGCGTGCTGTACCGCGCTGGTGGATCTTTCAAGTGCATCCAATGACCGGCCCCGCGGTGGCGGAGCACGCCTACCGCAATTTTCAAACTTGCTTCAGGCTACTGCGATTGCGCTTCCCATTGGCTGGAAGGGCATGCTCCATGGCGGTGACACACCGCTGGTGCCAGGCGGTAGCTATCGCGATTCCGGGCCCATGCATTGCTATGAGTGACCAGGATCTGGGTGTTGGAGCATGCCATCCGCCATTAGCCATGTGTATATGCCTATCAATCCCGCTATGGTGTCTTGGGCCATGGCGGTGACGCACCGCTGGTGCCAGGCAGTAGCTACCACGATTCCGGGCCCATGCATTGCTATGAGTGACCGGGATCTGGGTGTTGGAGCATGCCATCCGCCATTAGCCATGTGTATATGCCTATCAATCCCGCTATGGTGTCTTGGGCCATGGCGGTCACACACCGCTGGTGCCAGGTGGTAGCTACCTCGATTCTGGGCCCATGCATTGCTATGAGTGACCGGGATCTGGGTGTCGGAGCATGCCATCTGCCATTAGCCATGTGTATATGCCTATCAATCCCGCTATGGTGTCTTGGGCCATGGCGGTCACACACCGCTGGTGCCAGGCGGTAGCTACCGCGATTCCGGGCCCATGCATTGCTATGAGTGACCGGGATCTGGGTGTCGGAGCATGCCATCTGCCATTAGCCATGTGAATATGCCTATCAATCCCACTATGGTGTCTTGGGCCATGGCGGTCACACACCGCTGGTGCCAGGCGGTAGCTACCGCGATTCCGGGCCCATGCATTGCTGAGTGACCGGGATCTGGGTGTCGGAGCATGCCATCCGCCATTAGCCATGTGTATATGCCTATCAATCCTGCTATGGTGTCTTGGGCCATGGCGGTCACACACCGCTGGTGCCAGGCGGTAGCTACGGCGAGGGTGCAGCATGACATTGTTGACTATGGGCGTGATAGTGTTGTTTGAGCACGTTTAAGGCAGCAATGGACACATCGTGCTGTGTCAATGTCATGGGTCATATCTGTACTTTGAACAGTGGTCACTTCCAAAATATCATGGCACTTGATGTAACTTAAATGGGCTATAGTTAGTAATGACAAATGCAAAAACAACAGTTGATGGACAGAATGCAGAACAATGTCATACATTCACCCCAGTACAGAGATCTGGGCCTAAATCCATCGTTTTTTTGCTCACCATGCCATTCCAGTTTGAACTCAGCCATATGCAAATCAGTCTTGACCCTGTGCCTCATGGGAACAGTCCAGCCCGAACTGCCAAGACAGGTCCTCCCTGGACTGGAAACAAGCATCCTAGGACCGGTTTCGGGGTTTCACCCCTCTTCAGCCAGGATAGCTTGATTCCAGTGGCATGGAGAGCACGGGACTCACGTCTGGGCATACCCGTCCCACTCGGGGTGACAAATGCAAAAACAACAGTTGATGGACAGAATGCAGAACAATGTCATACATTCACCCCAGTACAGAGATCTGGGCCTAAATCCATCGTTTTTTGCTCACCATGCCATTCCAGTTTGAACCCAGCCATATGCAAATCAGTCTTGACCCTGTGCCTCATGGGAACAGTCCAGCCCGAACTGCCAAGCCAGGTTCTCCCTGTACTGGAAACAAGCATCCTAGGACCGGTTTCGGGGTTTCACCCCTCTTCAGCCAGGATAGCTTGATTCCAGTGGCATGGAGATCACGGGACCCACGTCTGGGCATACCCGTCCCACTCGGGGTGACAAATGCAAAAACAACAGTTGATGGACAGAATGCAGAACAATGTCATACATTCACCCCAGTACAGAGATCTGGGCCTAAATCCATCGTTTTTTGCTCACCATGCCATTCCAGTTTGAACCCAGCCATATGCAAATCAGTCTTGACCCTGTGCCTCATGGGAACAGTCCAGCCCGAACTGCCAAGCCAGGTCCTCCCTGGACTGGAAACAAGCATCCTAGGACCGGTTTCGGGGTTTCACCCCTCTTCAGCGAGGATAGCTTGATTCCAGTGGCATGGAGAACACGGGACCCACGTCTGGGCATACCCGTCCCACTCGGGGTGACAAATGCAAAAACAACAGTTGATGGACAGAATGCAGAACAATGTCATACATTCACCCCAGTACAGAGATCTGGGCCTAAATCCATCGTTTTTGCTCACCATGCCATTCCAGTTTGAACCCAGCCATATGCAAATCAGTCTTGACCCTGTGCCTCATGGGAACAGTCCAGCCCGAACTGCCAAGCCAGGTCCTCCCTGGACTGGAAACAAGCATCCTAGGACCGGTTTCGGGGTTTCACCCCTCTTCAGCCAGGATAGCTTGATTCCAGTGGCATGGAGAAGCACGGGACCCACGTCTGGGCATACCCGTCCCACTCGGGGTGACAAATGCAAAAACAACAGTTGATGGACAGAATGCAGAACAATGTCATACATTCACCCCAGTACAGAGATCTGGGCCTAAATCCATCGTTTTTTGCTCACCATGCCATTCCAGTTTGAACCCAGCCATATGCAAATCAGTCTTGACCCTGTGCCTCATGGGAACAGTCCAGCCCGAACTGCCAAGCCAGGTCCTCCCTGGACTGGAAACAAGCATCCTAGGACCGGTTTCGGGGTTTCACCCTCTTCAGCCAGGATAGCTTGATTCCAGTGGCATGGAGAGCACGGGACCCACGCCTGGGCATACCCGTCCCACTCGGGGTGACAAATGCAAAAACAACAGTTGATGGACAGAATGCAGAACAATGTCATACATTCACCCCAGTACAGAGATCTGGGCCTAAATCCATCGTTTTTGCTCACCATGCCATTCCAGTTTGAACCCAGCCATATGCAAATCAGTCTTGACCCTGTGCCTCATGGGAACAGTCCAGCCCGAACTGCCAAGCCAGGTCCTCCCTGGACTGGAAACAAGCATCCTAGGACCGGTTTCGGGGTTTCACCCTCTTCAGCCAGGATAGCTTAATTCCAGTGGCATGGAGAGCACGGGACCCAGGTCTGGGCATACCCATCCCACTCGGGGTGACAAATGCAAAAACAACAGTTGATGGACAGAATGCAGAACAATGTCATACATTCACCTCAGTACAGAGATCTGGGCCTAAATCCATCGTTTTTTTGCTCACCATGCCATTCCAGTTTGGACCCAGCCATATGCAAATCAGTCTTGACCCTGTGCCTCATGGGAACAGTCCAGCCCGAACTGCCAAGCCAGGTCCTCCCTGGACTGGAAACAAGCATCCTAGGACCGGTTTCGGGGTTTCACCCTCTTCAGCCAGGATAGCTTGATTCCAGTGGCATGGAGAGCACGGGACCCACGTCTGGGCATACCCGTCCCACTCGGGGTGACAAATGCAAAAACAACAGTTGATGGACAGAATGCAGAACAATGTCATACATTCACCCCAGTACAGAGATCTGGGGCTAAATCCATCGTTTTTGCTCACCATGCCATTCCAGTTTGAACCCAGCCATATGCAAATCAGTCTTGACCATGTGCCTCATGGGAACAGTCCAGCCCGAACTGCCAAGCCAGGGCCTCCCTGGACTGGAAACAAGCATCCTAGGACCGGTTTCAGGGTTTCACCCCTCTTCAGCCAGGATAGCTTGATTCCAGTGGCATGGAGAGCACGGGACCCACATCTGGGCATTCCCGTCCCACTCGAGGTGACAAATGCAAAAACAACAGTTGATGGACAGAATGCAGAACAATGTCATACATTCACCCCAGTACAGAGATCTGGGCCTAAATCCATCGTTTTTTTGCTCACCATGCCATTCCAGTTTGAACCCAGCCATATGCAAATCAGTCTTGACCCTGTGCCTCATGGGAACAGTCCAGCCCGAACTGCCAAGCCAGGTCCTCCCTGGACTGGAAACAAGGATCCTAGGACCGGTTTCGGGGTTTCACCCCTCTTCAGCCAGGATAGCTTGATTCCAGTGGCATGGAGAGCACAGGACCCACGTCTGGGCATACCCGTCCCACTCGGGGTGACAAATGCAAAAACACCAGTTGATGGACAGAATGCAGAACAATGTCATACATTCACCCCAGTACAGAGATCTGGGCCTAAATCCATCGTTTTTTGCTCACCATGCCATTCCAGTTTGAACCCAGCCATATGCAAATCAGTCTTGACCCTGAGCCTCATGGGAACAGTCCAGCCCGAACTGCCAAGCCAGGTCCTCCCTGGACTGGAAACAAGCATCCTAGGACCGGTTTCGGGGTTTCACCCTCTTCAGCCAGGATAGCTTGATTCCAGTGGCATGGAGAGCACGGGACCCACGTCTGGGCATACCCGTCCCACTCGGGGTGACAAATGCAAAAACAACAGTTGATGGACAGAATGCAGAACAATGTCATACATTCACCCCAGTACAGAGATCTGGGCCTAAATCCATAGTTAGTAATGACATCCTAAACTTTATATCTTACACCAAATGCAACACTGAAAGGACTAATGGGGCACATTACTCGTACACAATTTCATATCTGACCCCCAAATTTAGACACAATATCATTTCTCTCACCCCATTTTGGCCCTAATTTCATATCTGACACCAAATAAGTACCCCCAATTTCATATCTGATCCAAATATTTACACACATATTCATATTTCACACAATATGTCACTATACAGTACATGATTGTACAAACATTTCAGCATTATCTTCATTACTCACTACATATGTCACACTGTTGTCTGTTTGGTATCACCAATTACAGCCTTCATGTAAGGTTATTGTTCGCAGTAGCAAATCCAGCCGTATATGTCCACATGGACATGTGTGTGCTCTACACACTCAAGGATGTTAATTACATCACCGGCACACTTGGCATTATGTACCTCCTTATTTCTTTGACTTGTATCTATGCCTTTGGCTATGTTTTGTCTCCATATCTGACAAATGTTATCACCATTACTTGTGTCATTGTGTCGGGTATGTGCTCATGTTGTTCTGCCTGTCATATGTGATTTTGTTACATGTATTTTCCACAGCTGTGAGTATGTTAATAGTGGATTTGATGTGTGTGGTGTGTTACGTTGGTACTCACCAAGGACAGGTGCATTGACCTTGTTCACATGAAGATTGTTGGCTTGGTGATGGACTGTAGCCAAAAGTGGTGATGGTGCTCACTGACTGGGAACTTTGATATGGCATCTGTGACCAGTATAAGGTGACCCACAATTTGCTGGACATTGATGTGATGCATGTGCTTTCATTTGCAGTAATTGTGTGCAGTTTTTGCAGGGTGCACAATTAGGACCCGTGTGCAGTGATATTAAACAAACACGAGTGGATAAGCCTGCTATGGCGTAGTAGCCTTTCTGGGGCACAAGCTGTTCCTGCGCAGTGTGGGTGAACTGATGGTGCTGTTGAATCAAGCTAATGATAGCATCCAAGACAGGTGAGATATACCTTGATAGGGCTGGCTGTGACACCCATCAAACTCTGACTTATGTTGTATTGAAGGTACCAGAGGCCAACAAGTGATGCACAGCCAGCATCTTTGTCTGCGGATGATTGTTGAGAGTCTGCTGTGTTGTTCCTGACAGGCTGTGTGGAATGTGGGTCAGGATGCTTTTGATTGTAGTCCTTTCGTACCTGTGTTGTGCGATGACATCCGCTGTTGTTATGTGTATGAGGCTGTTGTGTTTTTGTTATGTACTCAGTATGTTCTTGCGCTGACTTGTAGGTATACTGGTGTGGCTTTGTCCTGGTGGTGTTGTAGGTTGTTTTTGTGGCACTGTTGTGTCTCCAAGCAGCTGGAGTATTAGCTCCATGGCAACTGTTGTACTTTAGTTGTGTGTCTGGGCAGTGCTACCTTCATACTGCATGTCATAGTGCAACTTAAGTGCAGATTGACGTTTGTGTACAGTCCTTTTGGGTCACGTACATTATCCACTTTTTATGTGCCACATTGACAATCTGTGTGCTTGTTGATGATATTGTGCAGTTGTGGCATTGTGTCTTGATCCACGGCGACACTGAATATGCAGATGCTTTTCATTATTAGTCATTGACTGACTTTGAATTGTGATTACCAGCATGTATGGCATGTGTACTGATGATAGTGGATATTAGCACAGGCTTGTGAATATGTATGTGAGTGTCTCTAAACTTGTGTGGATTTGCATTGGCTCACATTCCATGATGAGTCCTTCAGAACTGGACAAATTGTGTGGTTCATGTGTCCCCTGTCATGATTGCACAAGAATGTGTGGCAGGTACAGCAGCCACTTTGAAGCCAGCAGTGTTTCTGTTTCACACATGTCCTGTATCATTCACTGACAGGGCTGTTTGCACCAGATTTTGATATGTGACTATTAGCATTCACAGAAACAGTTTCCATGTTTGTTGTTCTCACTGTGCGAATACTGAAGAAGTGTAATACAATGTTTTCTCAAGGTGTCACGACTTTTGACTTGCACTGTATGGTGCATTGTGATGCCAGTCAATGTTTGCGCTGTGTCAATCAAAAGCTACAGATTTGTGCACATCTCATGTTCTGTTGCAATGACGTGTCCCCTTTCATCTCTCCTAGGAGGTGACCTAATGTGTATTGTCCAGTCACCCTGCTGGCTAACATTGAGGATGATGACGTGATACGCAGGTTCCTTCTGGACCGCACAAACATCCAAGACCTGTGTGCCATGTTGGATCCACACCTGCGGGCTGGCAGGACATACCCAACAGCATTAACTACTGAATCGAAGGTGATGGCGGCACTGCATTTCCTGGCTAGTGGGTCATTCCAGGAGACAGGGGGCATTGCAGGGGGGATGTCTCAGCCCACCTTCAGCATGGTGCTACGGGATTTCCTGTCAGCCATGATGCAGTACAAAGACCAATACATTAGTTTTCCAAGGAGGGTGGCTTTGGCGGATGTGAAGGCGGATTTTTATGCCCTTGGTCACTTCCCTAATGTTGTAGGTGCTATTGACTGCACACATGTTGGCCTGGTTCCACCACAGGCACGGGAACACATTTATAGGAATCGTAAACATTCACATTCCATCAATGTGCAGGTGGTGTGCCAGGCCGATATGATCATATTGCATGTCTGTGCCAAGTTTCCCGGCTCTGCACATAATTCCTACATCCTGCACAACAGCATTGTGCCCCAGCTGATGGCCAATCTACTTCCGGAGCGGGCATGGATTGTGGGTGAGTGGGCAGAGTCAAGTTGTGTGCTGTGTGTGCCATGCTGTCCTCTGCAACAGTTGTATTACTTAATCGGTATGTTTTTTTAACATAGGTGACTCTGCATATCCCAACAGACCGTGGTTGCTGAGCCCACTACGCAATCCTAGGACACCGTCTGAAGTCCGCTACAACAATGCCCATGGTAGAACACGTCGGGTGGTGGAGCGAACCTTTGGTCTCCTAAAATCGAGATTTCGCTGCCTGGACCAGACCGGAGGGGCACTCATGTACTCACCCAAGAAGGTGTGTCAGATAGTGGTAGCATGCTGCATGCTGCACAACCTGGCCTTGCGGAAAGGAATACCCATGATCCAGGACGATGATGACCAGCCGAGGCCACCACCTGCGATACCACAAATGTCCAGTGACGAGGATAGTGGAGAGGAGGAAGGTGTCGACCAGCGTCGGCAGCTCATCAACCGCTACTTCACTTGAAGGTGAGTGACTGTGCAACTGGTCCATTGTCTATTGATGTAGTTGTTTGGGTGAAGGTCTATGTGATCTTTGTGAGTGCATCCTGTTGTTGACTCAGTGCTGGCTGCCTATGTGTTGGATACAGGGTAGTTTGGAACAGCTACAGGATGTCTATGTTGGTACTGTTGCACATTGTAATGTGTGCATATTGTTGTACAGTGAGGACATGTGTTGTGTGATGGCTGTGATGCTACCACCTGACTAGTGACTTTTGTTCTGTTGTCTTTTGCTAGGTCCCTTCTGCCCCTCCTTGCCTACAGAGGAACCATGCTCCTGTGACATTGTAACCATGGTAACATTGCACATACTGTGATAAACATGGAGCAGACTCAAATACATTTGTGCGTTATTGTTGTTTATTTCCAATGGGTATATGTGAGAGGGAAGTGGATATTTACATGAGTGAGAATGGGGAATCAATGAGTTGGCAGTCATGGTAGATGAGACAATCGGGTAGGCACCACATTGATGTGGTGACACAGTCCAACAGACGGATGCCATCACCATGGCAGTGTGGGTAAGGACAGTGTACAGAGTCAATGGTTGGGTGAAGAGTGTTGCCATCATGACTGGCTTTTTGACTGGTGTTTGCCAGGTGCTTTGCCACGGGTGAGTCCCAAGTTTTTCTTTGGACGGCCCCTTCTTCTTTTGGCAGGGGGGGCATCGCCTGCTGGGCCAGTGTTGTCTGAGGAGTCACCCCTCTCCGTGCCCGCAGGGGTGGATGATGAACTGTCATCCTGCGTGGCAATGGGGGGAGGTGGAGGTGTGGTCTATGGCACTGGCCTGTCCCTCTGTACCGCCACTAACTGGCCCATGAGGTCCACGATTTGTCCCATACGGTTGTCCATGGACCTCAGTAGACGTTGGAGCTCCAGGGCATCTTCGTGGGCCTGGCCCATATGTGCCTGTGTGCGTTCATAGGCACCCACAACTCTGGTGATATTAGCCAGGGCTTCAGTCACAGTGTCTGTGGTGTTGGAGTCCCACTTGTCCTCCCACCTGCCCTGCTATCACTGACCTGTTACCTCACCACTCTAGCCACACGCCTGCCCTCCACAGTTGATGGTGTGGGCTGGGCATCCTCTGGGGCAGGGCGAGTGTTGCAGGCAATGGTGGTAGTGGTGGTGGTGGTGGTGGCACAGGTCGTTCCAGCAGGGGTCAGCGTTGATGTTGTTGCTGATGGGAGGAGGGCAGTGGGGTCATGTGACCGGTTGTGCCCAGGCACACCAGATGGGCCGGCTAGGAGCTCCTCATCCAAAGAATCCAGGGACTCCGCATCAGAGTGTCCATGTTTCGGGAGATGAGACTGGCTCTGCAGGTTGAGGTTGTTGTCCTCTGCAGTCAGTTGTTGGTCACCTGTGGAACAGAGGGTACATAGTCATTGACTTACACCCATCTTGCTTGCTGTGTTTGATGTCTCTTATTTACATGTTATGCAACACACAGTTACATATTTCATGAGTTGAATGTCTGCACACTGATGTTCGTCATGACATGATGGGGAGGTACATACATCTTTTTCCATGGTGTGACAAGTCATTGGATACCATGCCCCACGTGAAGCTATTTGTATTGAACTGATAGGTTGTCATCTGACAACTGGCTGCTATGCGACTTGATGTAATGCATCTTTGCTGATTACTCTTCCTGACAAATGTTACATATGCACATGTACTAGACATTGTACCATTGTTATCTCATGCATACCTTTGTAATGTTCCGTGCTTGTATTTCATTGCTCAACAGACCATGCCTTTTTATTGTTACTATGGTCCTTCATGCTCAGCACCCATGGAATTTACAGATAGCATTCGGTGCAGTGCATATATTGTCCCTGATTTGCTTACACATGGGTTTAGTTGAGTCACAGTTCTGTTTCTGTCACAGTTACATACGCATCGCTGTCTGCATTCTATCAAATGGAATGGAATTGGGGTGTATTTTGTTGGGATGTGTGGCCTTGTGTTGGCATTAGCTCAATGCTTTCGTTGAGGAATGGTGGGGTGCATGCACTGTCTGCTTACCTGTCCAGTTGTCATCTTTTCGGTGGACTTTCTACCACATGGTTCTGGGTGGGGGGAGTAGTCCATCCTGCTCAGCTGTGGGACAAGGGGGCCTGGTGGGAGTTGTAGTGCAGGCCTCCCTATTCTAAACACACCTCCCTGGAAAGATGGCTACCTACCTGTTAGGTGAGGGTGTAGCACACAATGACTGCCACATGGTTCGGGGTGGGGGGAGTAGTCCATCCTGCTCAGATGTGGGACAAGGGGGCCTGGTGGGAGTTGTAGTGCAGGCCTCCCTATTCCAAACACACCTCCCTGGAAAGATGGCTACCTACCTGTACGGTGAGGGTGTAGCACACAATGACTGCCACATGGTTCTGGGGGGGGGTAGTCCATCCTGCTCAGCTGTGGGACAAGGGGGCCTGGTGGGAGTTGTGGTGCAGGCCTCCCTATTCCAAACACACCTCCCTGGAAAGATGGCTACCTACCTGTTAGGTGAGGGTGAAGAACACAATGGCTGGGACATGCTTCTGGGTGGGAGGGAGTGCTCCATCCTGCTGAGGGATGGGGCAGGGTGTGCCTGGTGGGAGTTATAGTTCAGGCCTCCCTATTCCAAACACACCTCCCTGGAAAGATGGCTACCTACCTGTTAGGTGAGGGTGAAGAACACAATGGCTGAGACAAGCTTCTGGGTGGGAGGGAGTGCTCCATCCTGCTGAGGGATGGGGCAGGGTGTGCCTGGTGGGAGTTGTGGTGCAGGCCTCCCTATTCCAAACACACCTCCCTGGAAAGATGGCTACCTACCTGTTAGGTGAGGGTGTAGCACACAATGACTGAGACATGCTTCTGGGTGGGGGGAGTAGTCCATCCTGCTCAGCTGTGGGACAAGGGGGCCTGGTGGGAGTTGTAGTGCAGGCCTCCCTATTCCAAACACACCTCCCTGGAAAGATGGCTACCTACCTGTTACGGTGAGGGTGTAGCACACAATGACTGCCACATGGTTCTGGGGGGAGTAGTCCATCCTGCTCAGCTGTGGGACAAGGGGCCTGGTGGGAGTTGTGGTGCAGGCCTCCCTATTCCAAACACACCTCCCTGGAAAGATGGCTACCTACCTGTTAGGTGAGGGTGAAGAACACAATGGCTGGGACATGCTTCTGGGTGGGAGGGAGTGCTCCATCCTGCTGAGGGATGGGGCAGGGTGTGCCTGGTGGGAGTTATAGTTCAGGCCTCCCTATTCCAAACACACCTTCCTGGAAAGATGGCTACCTACCTGTTAGGTGAGGGTGAAGAACACAATGGCTGAGACAAGCTTCTGGGTGGGAGGGAATGCTCCATCCTGCTGAGGGATGGGGCAAGGTGTGCCTGGTGGGAGTTGTGGTGCAGGCCTCCCTATTCCAAACACACCTCCCTGGAAAGATGGCTACCTACCTGTTAGGTGAGGGTGTAGCACACAATGACTGAGACATGCTTCTGGGTGGGGGGAGTAGTCCATCCTGCTCAGCTGTGGGACAAGGGGGCCTGGTGGGAGTTGTGGTGCAGGCCTCCCTATTCCAAACACACCTCCCTGGAAAGATGGCTACCTACCTGTTAGGTGAGGGTGTAGCACACAATGACTGCCACATGGTTCTGGGGGGGGGGTAGTCCATCCTGCTCAGCTGTGGGACAAGGGGGCCTGGTGGGAGTTGTGGTGCAGGCCTCCCTATTCCAAACACACCTCCCTGGAAAGATGGCTACCTACCTGTTAGGTGAGGGTGAAGAACACAATGTCTGTGACATGCTTCTGGGTGGGAGGGAGTGCTCCATCCTGCTGAGGGATGGGGCAGGGTGTACCTGGTGGGAGTTGTGGTGCAGGCCTCCCTATTCCAAACACACCTCCCTGAAAAGATGGCTACCTACCTGTTAGGTGAGGGTAAAGAACACAATGGCTGGGACATGCTTCTGGGTGGGAGGGAGTGCTCCACTCTGCTGAGGGATGGGGCAGGGTGTGCTTGGTGGGAGTTATAGTGCAGGGCTCCCTATTCCAAACACACTTCCCTGGAAAGATGGCTACCTACCTGTTAGGTGAGGGTGTAGCACACAATGACTGCCACATGGTTCTGGGGGGGAAGTAGTCCATCCTGCTCAGCTGTGGGACAAGGGGGCCTGGTGGGAGTTGTAGTGCAGGCCTCCCTATTCCAAACACACCTCCCTGGAAAGATGGCTACCTACCTGTTAGGTGAGGGTGTAGCACAGAACGACTGCCACATGGTTCTGGGGGGGGAGTAGTCCATCCTGCTCAGCTGTGGGACAAGGGGGCCTGGTGGGAGTTGTGGTACAGGCCTCCCTATTCCAAACACACCTCCCTGGAAAGATGGCTACCTACCTGTTAGGTGAGGGTGAAGAACACAATGGCTGGGACATGCTTCTGGGTGGGAGGGAGTGCTCCATCCTGCTGAGGGATGGGGCAGGGTGTGCCTGGTGGGAGTTGTAGTGCAGGCCTCCCTATTCCAAACACACCTCCCTGGAAAGATGGCTACCTACCTGTTAGGTGAGGGTGAAGAACACAATGGCTGAGACATGCTTCTGGGTGGGAGGGAGTGCTCCATCCTGCTGAGGGATGGAGCAGGGTGTGCCTGGTGGGAGTTGTGGTGCAGGCCTCCCTATTCCAAACACACCTCCCTGGAAAGATGGCTACCTACCTGTTAGGTGAGGGTGAAGAACACAATGGCTGAGACATGCTTCTGGGTGGGAGGGAGTGCTCCATCCTGCTGAGGGATGGGGCAGGGTGTGCCTGGTGGGAGTTGGAGTGCTGTTTGCCTGGACACATACAACACAGTTGATGTTGTCTACCTTTGTGATGTTTGATGTGGGGTGGATGTTAAATCAGTGTGACCTGTGTGTGTTTTTGGGGTGCAGATGAGTGTCCTTGTGCCTCAGGGATGTAGCTTTGTAGTTGTGCAAGACAGTACATGGCGGTTTCATGGTATACATTAGTGGGTACTTACTAGCCTCTACTCCCCCGGGTATTCCTTCCAGACTCTCTGGATGCAGTATGGCAAGCACCTTCTCCTCCCACGCAGAAAATGGTTTTGGTGGAATGGGAGGGCCTCCACCAGTCGCATCAGCCAGCTCACGGTTCTTGGCACTCTTCTTCTTGACAACACTCTTCAGGTCATGCCACCGCCTCATGATTTCATGCTTGTTGCGCGGCACATTCCCTACTGCATTGACCTTGTCCACTATCCTTACCCACATGTTTGTTCTTGTGGCTAATGGTGTCTGTTGGACCATGCTACCAAAGAGTTGTGGTTCTACTCTGACTATCTCATCTACCATTACTGTCAACTCAGTGTCAGTGAATTTTGGCATTTTCTGTGCTGCCATGGTGTGTGCTGTGCTGATGTTTTGGGGTGCAGTTGTGAGGGTGGTGGTGTAGGTGGTGTGTGTGTGTGTTGTTGTGCTGGTGAGATGTGTGGTGTTTTGCCTATCCTATGTGCTGCAGGGTTTGGTTCCTTCAGGGCTGGAGTAGTGCAAAGGATTGTGGTCAGGGAAGGGGCTGGTTTTATGCTCAGCTATGTGGGTGTGTCAAGATGGTGTAATGCTGTCAGGTGTGCTGTGTGGGTTGTCCTGTGATTTGTATATTTGAATTTGCCATGGGGGTGTGTCATTGGGATGTTTCAGGTTATTTTGGGGGCAGGGCTAGTTGCCTGTGTGCATTTGCTGGCCTTATTGTGTGTTTTTTTCCTTGGCCGCCATTTTGTTGGCGGAGCATCCGCAGCGATTTCTATGCTGCAGGCCTTCCGCTGTATCTCACATTCATTACTGTTAGCGACCGCGGCGGACGGAAACAGTGGAACGTACCGCTGTGACATCGGGGATATCATAATATCATTGGTGGTCACTCCGCGTGTCTTGCGGCGGGTTTATGTGTTTCCGCTATGTTACCGACTGTCGCAGTTGGATTTTCACCTTCTCCGCCGTCTACGGGCGGTTTTTTGATGCCTCCTACCGCCGCGGTTGGAATATTTTGGCGGTTGATCCTAATAGGGTCGGCGGTGTTTCCGCGGTACCTGCGGACCGTAATTTTCCGCTACCATGGCGGTTGAATTTTTTTTCCGTCCGCCATCGTAATGACCCTCTATATTAGGCATTTGGGATATATTTGCAGATGCTGAGCTTTGCTGTGGTATGAAGCCTGCTAAACAGACATTTGCCTCTGCATACTCTGTGTATAATGGTACTTTGTTTCCTTCCTTTCAACCCCTACTAACACAGGCCTGTGCTGACATTGCATCAAGAGAAGATATTGATATGTGTAAATTGTTAATAACTTCTATATTGTTAGGTAAATGTAGAAGTGCACATTGTTCTGTTTAGTTACATCTATGGATCAGTTATGGAGTTGTAATTCGTGAGTTTAATACTCACTGTGAAAAAAATCATTCTTTTACGCTTGATCACCCGATTTTTTTGCTGACTGGTATTGCTGAATTTTGCACACCAGGGCACTGGTGTCCAGTCCCCAGCGTATATGCTCTGACACTTAAAACAGGTAAAATTGTATAATTCCCAATTGAAACGTTTTAACTTTCTAATAAGGCAATAGTATATGGTACATGAAAGTGTACTAGTTGCAAAGAAAGTCAAAAGTCACCTTACAACTGCAACTTTTATATCTGTAGGTCAAACCTGTCAAAATAACCCTTTTGACAGGAATGATCCCTACTTTTAAAGATTAAGTAAGTCACCGTTCAGAAGGCCATGTAGCCCACACGGTAGGGTGTCTAGTATATAAAAGTGGAACATGTAAGAATTTAAGGATGGAACGTTAGTTAAGTATCTAGACTCCAAATGCTATTTTCACTGTACAGGGGTGTAGCTGTTACAGTGGGGAAAATGAGAGTACAATTAAAATAGTATTTTTTATAAGCTTAGTTTGGAATGAGCTTCAGAGTCCATTTATCACTATTTTTAATATTTATCAAAAATCCATTTCAATGATAAATTTGAATATTTCATAGATATTCATGAAAAGCAACTTTTAGAAAGTTAGACATTCGATGCCCAAAGCACCAGTAGGTTAAGTAGAATTAGCCTGACTGCAGTTGTCCAACCTGTCCATGATTTCCTCTTGATGAGGTGTGGCACCTGCTCCTAGAGCAGAAACATTAGCACAGGCCTCTTAGTAGAGAGCCTGTGTGAGAGAGGAATGTGACTCATTTTCTCTCTCAGTAATGGCAGTTGGGGAGGGTTCAGGAACCTGAATTGAAACAGGGTGAGGCCTGCCAATCCAAGTTAAGTGTAAAGTGAGACCTGGAGAAAAGAGGCCTTTTGATACTAGGGCACAGTGTACCCATCCTGGCACCATCCCATTGGGGAGGTGGTCCTAGACCTAGTTTTCTGTAGTTGAGGAGGAGAGGGCTGATCATTTCCCTAAACACACCCTTGGCTGAGCTGCCAGCCTTGGCCAGGGGCAAGAAGGGTTTGTGCCATTTTATCTCTCCCTAACAACAGTGCACTGTGGAATAGTCTGCAGCAAGGTGAACAGAAAGAGGGAGAGGTTGCCACTGAAAGCCTTGTGCCCATGGATTAGTGAGTGTCTAGGAGTCACCCTTATCCACTAGCTAGTGAATACTGCAAACGTGGCACCTCACCACCTGCTCATCAAAACACATCTGAACTTTTGAATGGACAAAAGAGGACTGGACTGTTTGTCTGTGACCTGTGTGTGGACCTGAAGGGCTGGACCTGCTCCCAATTGTACCTAGGACTTAGAAGTGGGCTCTAAGGGGCATGTGGCTACAGAGACACAACAAGCTGCAAGAAGTCTTTTCCTAGAGTGACCGGCTGGCCAGCTGCAACTGGACCATGTGTGGACCTTGCTATTGGTCTCTGTTAGAATAAACCCTGGCTGGTAAGTGCTATCTCTGAGGTCCTAGAAACCTTAGTGGCTATGGGGAGCTGCTCCAGAAAGTATGAAAAGCTGTAACTTAGAAAATTGTTGGACTTCCAAGACCTCCAGAGCTTCAGCGGGATGTCCTGCAAAGGTATCTGATTTTGAGAGAACGTCATCAGATACAGCTTCAGGCTTGCCCAGATGGAGGATTCTGAGCTCCAAAAAAAGGTCTAAATCTGAAGGTACACATCTTGATTGGGAGAATGTGCAAAAAGTACACAACCAACAAGAGGACCTCAGCCGGTGTACAATTTGAATTCTCCCACTCTGTTGTATTCCTCTTAGGGTGTCCATAAACGTACTTTCCAGTATCATGTCCTTATATAGGCACAATTCGCCCTGCCCTTATATAGGCATAAATTCCCAGGCCTTATTTAGGCATTAAACCATGCACTCCAAATACAGGCATGGTCTCCGACATCCGTCCACCCTAACGTCACAACGAGTACATGAAGAACAGACCCTTAGGCTGCGGGAGTTTCCCTAGTCCAGGACTATTGATTTCTTCAAGGTCTCATATATTATGTATGAACAGTTATTCCTTAGGGGTTCATTCATGACGTCTTTCGCTGTCCGACTCACGTCAATACTAAACATTCCTAGGTACTCTCAGGTATAAATATACCTTCCCTAGCCCTTGTAAACTAGAGGAGACCTCGACTTCAGAGGAGCCCGTATCCCGGCCTGACGCACTGAGAAGACGCTGTCATCCCTGCACGCAGAGAGTCCAGCTTCCAGTGATCTGACTTCCCTTGCGGGGTGTTGGAGTTCGAGTCTGGCAAAGAGATTCCAACCTCTCTCATTCTTCAGGTATGGAGCTGATTAGAACCTAGTGGGACTCTTGGCATACTAGGCATACTAGGCATACTAGGCTTAACATACTCTTAGTATACCATAGTAAGGAATACTTCACCTACTTCATACCTCTCCCTACACTTAAGTTAGGTTAGGCACATTGGGGTAGAACTAGCTTAGCAACGCATCGTATGAGTACTCGCATTTTTAGTCTGTGTTATTTATGTAACAGCTTATGTACTAAAAGATAATGCTATCGCAGTATTATTTATTTCTACTGCTCACACTGTACATTATTTATCTCGCATACTGTCTTGTGATCGTAACAGCACATTTTACTTACACCAGAAACAAGACTGTTCAATAAATCTTTTATTGAAAACGCCCGTCTATTCCTTTCTGTGTAACTTGGAGAAAACTAAGCATGCACGACTGAGCTGAGTGAAATAGTTATCTATTGTTTCCACGACTCTGGGACACGTTCTGATTCTAAAGGGAAACACAGTGGTCATGTTTTGCGGCTGCCAGAAACTACTCCCTTCTTGTTGTCAAGGAGTTTCTAGTGGCCTCTGAGCTAGCTGGCACAAGTAATTAAGTTTAATATACTCGATAGGGACATACTGACCTTAGTCCTATGTCAAACCTATAGGATATATTATTCCAATGCGCAGAGCCTATTAGGGAAATAGGAGCTACACTACATGGCGCCCAACGTTTGGTAAGGCGGTAATTCAACGTTAGATACTGAGTAACTCAGCCGTGCCCTTTTCTCTCAAGACCCTTACCCATATACTCCAAAAGACGTCTGGAGTGGGCAGGGTTTAGTATCCGCCACAGCTACATAGGGCAGTACCCTATATATTAGCTGTTTGGTTTGCTCAACGTTGAAGGATACAGTGTTCCAAAATATTGTGCACCTTATCTTTGTTTCCTTGAAACTTGTTCTACATTTTTCAAACAACAAAATGCCTGACAATGACAATAACACCGGAAACGGTGGAGCTGCGGCTGATCAAGCCCAAGCAGCAGTTTTTAACAATACAGGTTTAAATGAAACCGAGGAGGGTGTTATAGACATCGCTCCAAACTTAAGAAGAGCCATCACTATAAAACTTATAAAACATGGCCTACCACCAAGAGGCGGTAGAGCAGTTTTCGTGATAGAGGCACATGAATCCTTTCAGACAGAGGTATTCTATTCATGGGTAATATTTCCTGAATGCAATCCAATATCACACACGTTTCACTTCTACAAAGAAGATGAACCACCAGAGGAATACATTCCTTTCGAGGATATAGAAATTCCATTAACATACCAGGAGCATCAGCTCTGGTTTAAAGGCGCCCTAAAACATCACAAAAACATTACTAGGCTCGGTCCACTAGGTAGACCAGGAGCAACATGGCCGATTCTAGCCGGCTATACACCTCATCCTGAACTGGATATAATGTCAGATGAGGAACTACTTACTCAAATCACAGAGTTAATAAAAATTTACAGACAATTGGTCCAATATGTCATGCAGACTTTTACAGTCCAGCAACCATTAACAATTCCAAATCAAACTCCTCACCAGGGGAATTCACTAAAAATTACACCACAGACTCTATACGCAGTCATGGGTAAAATGCCCACAAAACGTGAGCAAATTCCATTCTGGATAGCTCAAAAATTACTCAAATCGAAGCAGTATTTCCAAATACTAGCCCGTATGAGAAACACAGAATACTGACAATCAGTTTACCAATGGGGATCACACCACAACTGGAAGACTGTACCACTTGGGGCTCAGTCTTTGCTGCCATCTATACCAAAACACATGGCATTCCGTCAATTGCGGTAATACCTGATGTCCTGAAACAAATTCAAAACGAATACGGGGCAGAGCCTGCTCTAAATTTAGGTATGAACTTACTGAAAAATTTCGACCAGGTCTCAACAATAATATTATCAAATATTAAAGGGAGGCAGCAGCAGTGGCGATCCGCCAAAAATTAAGGAATTTGATGTTACAGAACATCAAACAGAGCTACCCAGAATAATAGAACAATCTTATGCAGAATTAGGCAGAGATAGTTTAGGTGGAAGACCAGTGAAGCCGAAGCTATCTGAAAGTCCTGAGAAGGACTCAATTAAACAAACTCCTACATCTTCTAAAAAGAAGTGGGAGTCTACTAAACAAAAATCAAACAAGAAACGTTCTCAATCCCGAGCTAGGTCTCCTCAAAAGGAGTCCTCTGAAAGGAGGTATAACCTCAGGAATAGGGATAATTTGAGAAAACCTGATAGGTATCAAGATACTGATACACGTTCCTCTCGTCCCTTTCAGATCTCATCACAGACTTCGGAAAGAAGAGGACGATCGGAACACAGAGAAGAACGCGTGAATTCGAAAGACGACAAACACGCTCCAAAAACTAAAGTAAAACCTCAATTCTCCAAAAAGAAAGTAGCAGGTCTGAAAATCAGACATGCCGAGAATACTGAGAACACAACTCAAGAACGGAGAATGGGCTCAGACCATGCTGGACAGTGCAGCAGAAGTGACAATAGTTCGCCAGAACCTGAGGGAACTTCTGGAGATAGTGGACTTGAATGAGTACATTAAAGTAGAGACTGTAGACACCAGGGTTAGTACTCCACAAAAGTTATATGAAATAACACTCCGGATGGAGGGAGACAAACCTAGACAGGTGAAAGCACTTTTTTGGGAAAGACTATCAAAGGGCTATGACATACTTCTAGCAGAAAAGGACTGGCCACCACAATTTGTCAGGGAGTGCCAACATGGCGAGGACATTATTATGCCTGCCTTCTCCAACCATATTGCAATGCATCTAAGATATACATATGCCAGGAAATGGGCAGTAGCCCAGGCCCCAGCATTATATAGAAATCATGTAGGATGGGATGAGGACTCACCTCAACATAAAATACATCTGAAACATGAACCAACTGCACAACTGCAGTACCCAATAAAGCAAGAAGCTAAAAAACAGGTCAGGGAGATCTTAGATCAACTTGAATATCAAGGGGTGATTGAAACATGCACCTCCTCAATGAACAATCCTTTGTTTCCTGTCTCCAAACCAGACAATACATATCGTCTAGTTTTGGACTACAGACACCTAAACACTTGTTCTAAAACTTTTGCAGTGCAAAATGCACATAGCACAGCATTAATGAATAACATTGTGCGTAAAAAATATAAAACAACATTAGACATCTCAAATGGTTTCTTTTGTCAAAACATAGCACCTGAAAGCAGGTACTTAACAGCATTCTCCATAATGGGGACCCAGCGTCACTTTTGTCGACTCCCACAAGGGTTCAAGAATAGCCCAGGTTTATTCTCAGCAAGGGTAACGGAGTTACTACAAATTTATGACAATGAGGCATTGTCCTATGTCGATGACATTTATCTGACAGACGATGACCTGGAAAAACTCTTGAACAGGGTGAGCACCATTATACTGGGTTTCGCCTCTGAGGGCTAGAAGTTCAACTTTAAAAAGTCCAGAATTGCCCATCTCAATGTCCTATTTCTAGGATATGAGCTTTCAAGTGAGGGCAAGAGCTTGGCAGCTAACTTTTTAGAAAAGTGTGCGCTGCTCCAACCTCCAAAAACGCTAAAAAACTTACAATCCATCCTGGGTTTCCTAAATTTTGGAAGAACATACATTCTAAATTACGCAGAAAGGGTTAAACCTCTCTACGCATTAATCAAACCTGATTTTTCGATCAGAAACTGGACACAGGAACACACAGAAATCTTGCGTTCACTCCAGGCTAACATGTTAGCAACAAATCACTTACAAACACGCGTAAGTCAACGCAATTTGGTGATCCGAATAATTTCGGGTCAATGCGGATTCACCTACTTAACTTTCAATGAGGGTGAGAAAATACCAATAGCATACAAATCTCATTTGTACACACAAGTGGAAATGCGCTTCAGTTCAACTGAAAAAATTCTAACAGCAGTTCAAACCGCTGTAGCAAAAGAAAGAGCCTTAGCCCAAGGGAAACGCATTATTGTCGTAACCCCGGTACCAGCTTTAGAAGCGTTCACAAAAGCGAGCATTCCAAATGCTAAAGCATTACATCCAAGATGGATACAATGGGTTAATTCTCTTGCTGCAACAGATGTTGAATATGTTTTTGATCCAGATTTAAAAACACAAGCATTCCTGCAATACGAACATGAATGTCCTCTGCCTACTGAAATTCTGCCTCTCGATCAGTACGAATTTATAATTTACACTGACGGATCCGCACAACCCGCAATAGGGAGTAAGCAAGCTTACAGTGCTGCGTGTGCAATCGTTAAAGGTTGCATGCGAAATGGCATCTTCAGACCTATGGTCACAAAAACGCAGTCTCTAGGAGATTGTACGGCTCAGCGAGCTGAACTACAAGCATTCAAACTGGCACTTGAAAGTACAGATCGAGAATTCCCCACACTAATAGTGTGCGATTCCTTTTACTGTGTTCAGTCGTATAATGACTATATACAAAACTGGCTTGAAAATGGTTTCAAAGATGCGAAAGGAGGCACAATAAAGCACAAAATGCTTTGGAAACAAGTAGTTCAGTTGAAAAACGAACTACCAAAGGCTCACGTGATCCACACACTGAGTCATCAACGTGATGGCGTTCACGTTGCAGGGAATTCATTGGCTGACGAAGCTGCAAAGGGGGCTGTTCAGACGGCTTCCCTAGCTGCGATCACTCGTTCAAAAACAAAAATAGACGGTGAGATAATGTTGGCTGTCAATGCATCAAGCAAAGGCAGCAGTGCAGCGTTACCCAAAAAGTTTCCACTCAAGTACTCTTATGTAATTGATGCGAACCACGTTCCTTTTGCTCGAATCCCTGGAGAGGGGGATAGGGTAATCCCAAACAAGGAACACAGATTAGGACTAATCCTAGCAGCACACGAAGGGATAGCTTCTGCCCATGCAGGTGTTTCAGCGACAGTATCTTTACTCAAGCAAAGATATTGGTGGCCTGGCATTCGGAAACAAACTAAAAACTATGTTTTAGAATGTGATATTTGCCAACAGATGAAAGTCTCAACAGTGAAACGTCCTGCGCAGACACCCCTGTTAATTTCAGACAAACCATTAGCTTGTGTTTACCTGGACCACTGCGGTCCCTTGCAAAGGGACGGTAACTATAAATATATCATGGTTGCAGTGGATTCATGCTCTAGGTTCCTATGGTTATGGCCTCAGCGCTCAGCTGACGCTCGAACTGTTATAAAAGATTTGCGAGTCTTTATCGGCATATACGCAATAGGCACGCTACATTCTGACCAGGATCCTGCGTTTAGCTCTAGGGCTTACAAAGAAGCCATGGCCAGTCTGGGCGTTGCGTTGCGGTACTCCTCTCCATTCCATCCTGAGGGAAATTCGGTTGTGGAAAGGAAAAACCGAGACATAAAGCAGTCTATAACAGCTAGAGTATTAGGTTCGGGTGACGGGTGGGTCAAACACCTTAGTGGGGTACAACGCTCTTTGAATAATCTGCCAAGAAGTTCTCTGGGGGGGTCACTCCATATGAGGTCCTATTTGGGACAAGAATGTGGGTACCGGACCTTGAACATGTAGGCACAGTGGTGGAAAATAAACCTTTTGATATCAAAGATCGTTTGGCTGTTTTACAGGACTTAAATAAGTTAAGAACAAAACAAAGCAACGTATTCCTACAGCCAACCACCACTGGGGATCAACCGGCTGTCCCAGCAAGGCCTGTCTGAATTCCAAAAGTTGGGGATCTAGTCAGAGAAAAAATTGCGGACAAGAAGGAATTTGGACCTTCTTACAGACAACCAGTACCTGTCCTAGCAGTTCAAGGAACAAGAACAGTACTTCTGCCACCCCTTGCTGGAAGAAAGGAGAAAAGATTTGTGTCCATCGACCTGATCAAACCACAGTATGTGGCCAATACTAAATAGTAGGCCTCATGGACTCCGACCTAGTAGCAGACGCACTCCTCTCGCTACTATCCAAGAGGTTCAGACTGATAGACTGATAACCATCGAGAATTCAGCAGTAACAGATGAAGGACTAAGCAACAACGCTATGGAACTCATCCCTCTTGACAACCAAGTAACAGTTCATCCAAATACACCTGTCTACACCAATGTAACACGTGATCGACTGGTTCCAGTGATTTCTACAAATCCTGATGCAATTCCAACAATTGACAGAACTGCTTCTGGCTATTTCATTAACTTTGATACGTTCTCAGAAGATCCGAGTGAACCTGAAACGACGCCAGCATCATTCAAATTCAAGCAGCAAGTACAAGGCTTTCGTCACTTTCTGAAAAAGACTTATTTGGTTTCTCCGTGGATTGAACTCTGGATTATATCTGGACTTTTTGTTTTCCTGCTCTGGCTAGCTTTGGTAACAACTGTGAGTGTGCTTATAAGTGGCAGATACATCCATGTGAACACTGAAGGAAAAGACGTGAACGTACTTTTGAAACCTCATAAATCTTCCCATCGTGAAGCAAGAGACTTGTCATCAGTGAACATCACAGCTGTTCCTATACAGGATGGTATAGTGTGGGACAAAACAGATTTTGATATATTCGGTCCGACGGAACAATTGAACATTCCACATTTGTTTAAAATTTCACTAAGTGATCTACTCTCTTCCAGTACCTATTCTGATGATTGGGACTTTGAGACTGTAAATGACATTATGTTTGACCTAGAAAAATCTGCTGCATTTTCTAAAAATGAATATTTAGAGGGTTCATGGGGGTGTGGGATTTATAGTGTGTTGTGTTCTGACTTTTAAGATGTTTTGCTACTGCTAAATACTTTAATCACGTTTCCTTAAATTTGTGTATTTTTTTATATCTACCTCTTTCTAAATTTTTGTGTAAGGTTTTAAGGTTTGAGTAGCAATATTTGCTTAGGCCAGGACCCTGGCTCTTAGTAGATATTCAGTGAGGGTCCACAGAAGTCAAAATGTTGTGAACCGCTGTGTTACAGAGGATGAAGAATCAACACTTGCAGCTGGGTTTGGTGCATGTGAATCAAGGTCCATGGTTGGTAGAGGCCAAGTCTCAACCTGAGTGGTGGCTAGTGAATATGAACAGCTGGAATGAATAAAGAATATTGGAGCAATTCACTATATAATTCATTAGGGCGAATTGAGACATAAGCCACTTGCAGAACTGATGAATAGTTTATGGCCCATTTGCATGTCTCATCGAATTTCAGTGGTAGCTGAATAAACAGCATATTTAAACAAACAGGTAGCTAACTGGCATTCTCATCACTATCAGGATCCAAATATTTAAATCATGATTCCAAAATTATAAGACATTGCAAGAAATGTGTGGTCACTATCATCTGGAACTGATTGCATCCAGACTGAATCAGATGGTTGTGTTTTTCAGTTAAAAGCTTGATCCAAAATATTGGGGATGGAGGCATTTCTTCAAAATTGGACTCCAACATTGAATTATGCTTCACATAAACTAAGATGATTTAGAGAATGTTAGCGCAAACCAGGACACAGGTTATACTAGTTGCTCTAATGTGGGCAATGCAAGCCTGGTATTAAGATCTTCTCGAATTGTCAACGGCCCCTAATAGCCTTCTTCCACAGCAGCAACAGATTCTGATGAGTCTCAAAGGGATTGTCCACCCTATAATAGAATGGCATATTTTGAGGCTGGTGGTGAGAAACATTTTAGTAAATGATGGGGCATTAAAGGACATTTGGAGCACACTGAAAGCCTAATCAAGGAGTCCTAATGCACAAGCACTCTAAAAAACTTTAGGACAACTTGTTGTAAATTGTCTAGGTGGTGCCTGAAATGGAGTTTACGTTCTGCTTAGCAGATGAAGTTACTATTTCGAATATCCATTTGGAGTTATTTGTAATAGGGAAAGACTATAGGCCAAGGAAGAAGTGTACGCTGATTTTCGTAGGATGCACTTATGCAGGTGGAGGCATGGCATGTGAACATTGCCAACATTACCATGGTTGATGAAAGGGTTTAGGCAGCTATTTCCTTCCCAGACTCGGTATATTTCTTTGCAGGATGTCAAGAAACTTTCGTGGATGTTTTTGAAATGGCCAGATAATGAGGTTTAGGCCATTAGGGAGCGATCAGGTAAATAAGTTATGCTTCATTGCCTGATGTCCCATCACAGAGTATCTCATGTCCCAGCCTTGGATGTGGCAAGATTATCTTTTTCCCAAGAAGTTGTTACCCTTGTTATTTCAAGGAGTATGAAGACACATAGCAGATTGGTGCCTTTCCAACTAAACCTTAACTATGTGAAGTTAGGTTTCTGAAGGAATTTGAAAATAGAAATAGAACACTTGTAATGCAACCCCTGGGATTGGGAGTAAGACAACTGCTGATAGAAAAAATCACCATGTCAGGCACTGGATTTTCCCACTTTGCCGAGCAGCATGAAATGGATCATTTATCATACCGATACGTTTGGAGTGCGTTCTGCCCATCTGGAAGATAATATGTAATTATTAGACCTGACATCGTTGGTGTGGTATTACCCCAAACTTTTGCCTTCCCCTCTCCTGTTTTGCTGAATCTGTGTCTGTTGGCTCTAGGACTCTGCGCACTTTACCTCTGTAAAGAGTGGAAAAGTGCTTGTGCTCAGTCCTTCAAACATTGTAAATTTGGACTACACCCATTTGGCACATTTGATTTACTTGTAACTCACTAGTAAATTGCACTTCATGTACTAAGGGCCTGTATAATAAATGCTAATAGTGGGCCTGCAGTACTCATTGTGTCGCACACTTAAGTAGCACTTTAAAACATGTCTCAGGCCTCCCACTGCAGCCAGTAGTTCAAGGCTCATAGGGCAGGGTGCACGAATTTAAAAAGTAGGTCATGTGTACTTATGTTTTGCATGTTCTGTCTGGCAGTGACAAACTTCTAAAGTACATTTTCACTGCTTTGAGGCTTATCTGTAGTGGCATTGGTGCCCTTGATTTACAGCGGCTCAGGCCGTTTTTATCAGACCAGTTTCAAACAGTCCGTCTTCCTGCTTTTTTGTCTGCTCCAAAGCCCCCGAACTATGGAGTTAATCAGGGTTCAGCTGTAAGCCCCATACTCTTCAATGTCTATATGGCCCCACTTTCTGAGATCATTCAGCCTCTGGGATTTACGGTGGTGTCATAAGCTGATGATACTCAGCTATTGTTGTCTTTTTCAGAAGCTAACAGTGCACTATAACACTCTTTCCAATTGTACGATGTCAGAATGGCTGACAGGATGGAGTGTAGCTGTTTAAAACTCAATGCTTCAAAAACTGAAGTTTTGCTCTTTTGCTTTTCCCCCTCTCTCTGGTCCAGTGCTAGGTGGCCTTCAGAATTTGGTCCCTCTTCAACCCTTGTGGAGGATTATGGGAATCTTGGAGTTATATTAGATAAAGAGTTTTCCTTTGAACTAGGGGTGGGCAGAACTTGTGGAGTTTCACTCTGTGGAATTCCGCGGAGTTACATGAAAGCTCTGTGAGGTGCTGCAGAGTTCTGCTAGTGGGCCAAATCAGCACGCTACACTGATTTTCAGCCCCGGGAGCACGCTCTGCACTGCAAAATCAGCACGAATGGAAACACACATGTACCAGAGGGTGCTGCTTCTTTGTTGTCACTCAAGCAGATTTTCTACTCGAGCAGCAGCTTTCTAACAGCGAATGGTCATGACTGTCCGCGTTGAGAAAATCTTCCCTGGTGCCACCCCAGCACCTGACAATCATGGTAGGGAACAACAATTCTTGCTCACCAACTTACCGTTGGCTAGCCACATGTGAGAAAAAACTCTACCACGCGGCAGTTGGTGGAGTTTTGCCAGAACTCTGCGATATAAGCATAACGCAGAGTGGGCAAAATGCCGCGAACTCTGTTGGCGGAGCAGAATTTATCGCCCACCCCTACTTTCCACCACAGATGAAGGCTGTCACTAGTACCAGCTTCTGTATTCTAAAAAAATTCTTTAAAAAATGTTGCAGACTAGTTTCTGAATCCACCAGGAAAACTATTGTACACTCTCTGATTACCTCCCAGTTGAACTACTCAAATAGTCTATACCTGAGTTTTCCAGATTACCTCTTGAAACATCTTCAGTTGATTCAGAATGCCGCTGCTAGGCTTTTTCTGAACTTCCCAAGACAGGAATTTATTTCAGGACACTTAGGGGCCGATTCCGATCTCGGTCGGAGGCGCACCCAATACCATTCGGTCGGGAAAAAAGCCATGCGAAAGCCAGTTTCCCGACCGATCCGTACAGCACACCGAACGAGCAAGTACGATGCGCACAACAGCAAAAATTCCGGCCGAGCCGTACTCACCCAAACCAGGTCCTGTTCTCCGACCGAGGCGAATCCGGAAACGCCGAATCGAGTCGCACGGAAGGGAAAATGCAGCCCCGTCCGGCCGGACAAGTACGATGCGCTTCCCGTACGCGCCGAACCCGTTGCTACGCACGGCACGTCAAAGCATCCGGGAGAGGCGCACATAAGCTCCAAATCGCGCCACAACACGATCCACGGCTACGAGACGAACACGGCACCGACGAGGACGATGCGAAGCGACGAGGACGAAGCGAAGCGACGAGGACGACGCGAAGCAACGAGAAGGACGAACGACACGAACCAACCATGAATCCCTTCGTCCCGATCATACCAATATTCTACATCTACTACCGGAACAGGCACGGACGCGTACGGCGCAGAAGGTAAGTCAGACACCAACCACAAAACACATACAACACGTACACGACACATCACACACATACACGGGGAATCTGAATATACTTACACCAGCAACAGCAGCACCATAGGGGCGGGATGCCCATCACCAATGCCACATATGCACACAGGGGCCTGAATGCGCGCCACCACCCCAACCCAGAGGGGCTGGATGCCTACCACTACTACCACCCTTAGCCAGGGGGCAGGATGCCTACCACTACTACCACCCTTAGCCAGGGGGCAGGATGCCCACCACTACTACCACCCTTAGCCAGGGGGCAGGATGCCCACCACTACTACCACCCTCACCCACGGGGGGCAGGATGCCTACCACTACTACCACCCTCACCCAGGGGGCAGGATGCCTACCACTACTACCACCCTTAGCCAGGGGGCAGGATGCCCACCACTACTACCACCCTTAGCCAGGGGGGCTGGATGCCCACCACTACTACCACCCTCACCCACGGGGGCAGGATGCCTACCACTACTACCACCCTTAGCCAGGGGGCAGGATGCCTACCACTACTACCACCCTTAGCCAGGGGGCAGGATGCCTACCACTACTACCACCCTTAGCCAGGGGGGCAGGATGCCCACCACTACTACCACCCTTAGCCAGGGGGGCAGGATGCCCACCACTACTACCACCCTCACCCACGGGGGGCAGGATGCCTACCACTACTACCACCCTTAGCCAGGGGGGCAGGATGCCTACCACTACTACCACCCTTAGCCAGGGGGGGCTGGATGCCCACCACTACTACCACCCTCACCCACGGGGGGCAGGATGCCTACCACTACTACCACCCTTAGCCAGGGGGCAGGATGCCCACCACTACTACCACCCTCACCCACGGGGGCAGGATGCCTACCACTACTACCACCCTTAGCCAGGGGGCAGGATGCCTACCACTACTACCACCCTTAGCCAGGGGGGCAGGATGCCCACCACTACTACCACCCTTAGCCAGGGGGGGCTGGATGCCCACCACTACTACCACCCTCACCCACGGGGGGCAGGATGCCTACCACTACTACCACCCTTAGCCAGGGGGGGCAGGATGCCCACCACTACTACCACCCTTAGCCAGGGGGGGCTGGATGCCCACCACTACTACCACCCTCACCCACGGGGGGCAGGATGCCTACCACTACTACCACCCTTAGCCAGGGGGGGGCAGGATGCCCACCACTACTACCACCCTCACCCACGGGGGGCAGGATGCCTACCACTACTACCACCCTTAGCCAGGGGGGCAGGATGCCTACCACTACTACCACCCTTAGCCAGGGGGGCAGGATGCCTACCACTACTACCACCCTTAGCCAGGGGGGGCAGGATGCCCACCACTACTACCACCCTTAGCCAGGGGGCTGGATGCCCACCACTACTACCACCCTCACCCACGGGGGCAGGATGCCTACCACTACTACCACCCTTAGCCAGGGGGGCAGGATGCCTACCACTACTACCACCCTTAGCCAGGGGGCAGGATGCCCACCACTACTACCACCCTTAGCCAGGGGGGGCTGGATGCCCACCACTACTACCACCCTCACCCACGGGGGGCAGGATGCCTACCACTACTACCACCCTTAGCCAGGGGGGCAGGATGCCTACCACTACTACCACCCTTAGCCAGGGGGGGCAGGATGCCTACCACTACTACCACCCTTAGCCAGGGGGGCAGGATGCCCACCACTACTACCACCCTTAGCCAGGGGGCAGGATGCCCACCACTACTACCACCCTCACCCACGGGGGGCTGGATGCCTACCACTACTACCACCCCCACTCATAGGATGGACAATGCATGACACAACAAGCACACCACAACCTAGGGAATGCAAGATTAAGACATCCCCCCACCACCATGACAAGCGTGTGTAGGCTGTGTCAAATGCCTACAACACCGAACATGACTTTCAACATACAATGTGACCCCCTAGCACATGTGCCACACATATATGTGTGTGGCACCCACAATGCAAGCAGCCCATGACCATTGTGGCAATGGGGCCTAAACCCCCATCATCACAGTGACCAAAAGGTAAGTGTGGGGTCCATAGCTGAAGCACATTTTGACCATTGTGGCAATGGGGTCTAAACCCCCATCATCACAGTGACCAAAAGGCAAGTGTGGGGTCCATAGCTGAAGCACATTTTGACCATTGTGGCAATGGGGTCTAAACCCCCATCATCACAGTGACCAAAAGGCAAGTGTGGGGTCCATAGCTGAAGCACATTTTGACCATTGTGGCAATGGGGTCTACACCCTCATCATCACAGTGACCAAAAGGTAATTGTTGACAAAGAAAGAGCTGCAACTGCCAAACTGCATGGATCATTCCTGGTCACAGAACCAAAAACTCATCCGTGGCAAAGTAGTGTATGTGTCCCATTGCAACATAAATTGGGGGAGCCAAATACTGCAGTGCAAATGAAACATTCCTTTGGCCATGTGCAGACAAACAACACCCATGGGGGCTGAGACCGTCAACAGTCATCAATGACACAATGACAGAAGTGACCATCAGAATGCAGAACCACATATTTGCACCAATGGGCACACAAATGCAGATACCCTGTGGAGACAGCAGATGTGAGGTGAACAGATACCATACCATGGCAGCAATGGGACACACAAACCATGATCACTGTGCTGACCGATGACCTAGGAGTCCCAGGGACAGCAGGGGAAACACACCAAACAACATACAGCCAATGGCACACCCAAGATATGCCAATGCAGTGGTGCAGATGCACAAACACAAACAGGCAGACCAACACTGTCATCATACACAGCAGGTGAGGGGTGGGGGTGCCAGTGTCCCCAGGCAACCACACAACACATGAGGAGAGCTGAATACCAATCATACAGATGTGCATACACTGCCACACTAAGGTAACTCATGGATCCAAATCCCCTATGTGGGCAAGCAGGCATTGTCAGGTGAGAGGGAGCACAAAACACACATGTCACACAGGCACGTAGGAACAACAACTGACACAGCAAGTCACAGACACACCACAGCACCACCCCCAGGGCCCCCACAATGTGGTGACCCTGGGCTGAATAAAAATACCACTGTGATGACAAAGCTAAATGTCGTTCACACTGTGAACCACAGTCAGGTGTCCTGAGCAACAAACTACCATCACACCTACACAAGCACAAATCAATCAGCATGGCCAGTAAGCCAAGGCCAACATGGAGGCAGGGGCCTAGCCGGGCAACAACTCTCATCTGCACACACTCAACACCACACCCCTCGACCTCCAACAATGTGCAGCAGTGAAGTACACATGCACTGGTGACATTGCACATGCACCCATGACTATTCCAGGGTGGTGGGTGGGAACCAAGGTGTAGAAACACATCACACATGGACACTCAACAAGACTCCTGAATGTCTGACACACTGCACACTACGCTGTACATGGACATGACGGCAATACCACACCGACCAATGGGATCCCAGCCACAGTCACACACCAATGAAGAAGCCAAGGTCACCCACAAAGAACACACATAGACAACAACCAACATTGCAGCCCGGACCCTGAGGAGTGCCAGCAGTCACACACACAACGTGTCACAATCACTGAAAGATAACACAAACTGGAAATCACATGACAGGGGCAAACAACAAGTGCCAAGGGGAAACCTGACTGTGACCCATCTGCGTCTGCACACAAACTCAGCCCTGACAGCAAACACACCTATGGGTGACACCCTGATGACCAGTAATGTGCCATGCACCCACATCACAGAGAACACAGGGAGAAGAATTTGGGGGAACATAGCTCAAGTCAGCAAGCATCACAAACAGGTACAACACTAGGGATCACAGCATGCGCAGATGAATGAAAGTGAACACACAGACATGCACATACAACACACACCTTGGGCGCAGGCAATGTCACACGTGTACACACTGCCATGAGGGGACTCCACTCCTGTGTGAGGAAAGCTGTGCCATATGTTGCCTCAGTAGGGCCCCATCATGTCAGCTGAGCACTTGGTCACACAATCAACAATTAGCACCAAATGAGGGCTCCCATCACATCAGCCTGGTCATGGATGTGCCAACGGAATCATCAGCACAGATCCAACACACTTGTATAGCAATGTTGCACTGACTACACGGATGAGTCCCTCCCCATTGATGCCCAAACCTGCATGTCCACTGGAGATGGCAACACGGTCAGGGAAGTAGACAAATGCAACGATGGCAGGCACAACAGATGTGCAGGGGTGGAAGCCACAGATATGAAATTGCCAATGTAAGTAGGAAACCCATTGCCAAATACTGAACACATGACACCCTCAGATGCTGCTATTGATGACATGGATACACCACATGATAGGACACATTCCCCCTGGACCACATGGGTTCCTGCACAGTAACACTTCATAATCATGATACCAGATATCACCATCACTGCAGCAAGGGCATGGTTAGCTGCACCAACAACATGTACATCTGAAACATGAGCACTAGAGAAAAGAAAGTTGCTTTATTCAGCATATGTGTTGTTTGATAACGACGTCCAGAAGAAATTAGAGCAAAGGCCAATGGCCAGTCCATTGTCAAAGTTCAAACAGGGTGACACTGGCAGATGTCACCCTACGCATGCCTGCACAAAACCAGGGACAATCCACTAGGAGGGGCAACCGGGGGGCAGGCCAGGCACCGCAGGGACAGGATCAGGGCTCACCAGGGGGAGTCAGGGAAGGGGTGGTGGGTGCTGGAGAGCCACTGACAACTGCAGTGGAGGTGTCTGACATGGTGTGTGCCGGCACAACTGGGGGGCATGACTCAGATGTCGTGGGTGCCGGCACAACTGCAGTGGACCCTGCAGATGGGGTGGACAGGTCCGCCACTGCAGTGCCCAAGTCAGACAGGGCGGTAGTGGACTCCACTGCAGTGCCTACCTCCAGGGGAGGAGAATGGGGAACAGGCAAGGTGGGTTGGACAGAGGGGGAGGACACCCTCACCACATCAGTGGCACAGACAAGCGCAGCGGGGGTGTGGTGCTGGGAGAGCAAGTGGCAGGGGGAGAAGGCCGGAGCATCTTGGGGATGGTATATCTGTGGGTGGGGGAACCTGGGGCAGGGTGTGGTGGGGGCACCTGTGCAGTGGGGGCCTGAGGGATGGAGGACGGAGACCTTGTGCCTGAGCTGCAGGGCGGTGGCGGGGTCTTGCTCTTACCACTCCGGGGGGACTTGCGGGTGGGGGCCTCAGTCCGTCTGCGCCTGGGGGAGGGTGTCCGGGGCGAGGGGCACTCTGCTCCGTGTGGGTGGGCTTCCTCTTCCCCCGGGATGCTGGAGCAGCTTCATCGGTGGGGAAGAGGCCGAGGTCACAGAGGAAGAGCTGCTGTGACTTTGGGGTTGCATGTGAGGCAAGGGAGGGTGCTTTGGAGGGAGAGGGAACTGAGGACTGCGCAGTGCATGTGGATGCGTGTGTGTGTTCCAGGGCCCCATCCCCTGTGAGTCTGGCTTCAGTCCCCTGAATGTGCGTGCGTGTGCGTTTTGTCATTGGCGTGTGTGTCAGTGTGCTGGATGTGTGTGTGCTGGTGTGTGCCTGTGCCGGTGTGTGTGTGCTTGGGACGGGTAAGGTGCTGGGGAGTGTGGATGGAGCAGAGGCAGGAGGGGTGAGGGACCGTTTGAGGAGGGACACTGCTGCCGTCAGGGAGGAGTCCATGGACCTATTGCCCCTCTGTAGGTCAGACATGCCCGATGAGATGCCCTCCATGAACGACACCAGCTGAGTCAACAGCGCGGTGTGCGCATGGAGGACACTCAGCATGGCTGTCTGCCCTACATGGAGCTGGCGAAGGAGGTACACAGACTCCTCACTCAGGGCAGCAGGGGACACAGGGGCAGGGGGTGCGGTGCCTGGCCCAAAGGAAACACGCTCCCGGACATGGGAGCCTCCACGGACCTGGGGAATGGGAGCCGATGGGAGGGCGGTGGTGGTGCTGGTGGTGGCGGGGACAGCAACACTAGCTGGGGTGTGGTGGCTGCTGACACCCGCCTCCACAAGGGAGTCATCCTCCGAGTTGCTCTGGTCCTCAGCTGAGGTGGATGCTGCTGAGGACTCCTCGGTGTGGCTCCCCTCGCCCTCCGTGCCACTGGGTCCCTCCGACCACTCCTCGGCTGCTGACCCAGTCTGGCTCTCCGGCTCCTCCTGGTCCGTGGAGCTGTCCCCTTCCGTGGCCGTGGATGTATCTGCAAACAATGGGGATACAGACAGACATCAGTCACCTGCACATAACGCACACACCACTGTGAGCACAGCACATCACAGAGCAAGCCCTGGCATCATCAGTTGTACATTGCTAAAAGTGCCCTAACTGAACAGGAGAAGTCAATTGTCAGTCTGATGCCAAGCATGGCACTCACATCCCACATGGCCTTGCACCCATCTGTCTGGTGTCTGTTGGATTGCAACACCCCAGTGTTGACACATGCACCAAGTACACAGTAGTTGGACAGTGCAGAGGACACGGTGTGGACACATCACAGCTCTTGCCACTGAGTCAGTACAGGTTTCCGGATGAAAGGGATGCCCAGAGTCAAATAGGAAATGCATGTGATGCATACCAGCGACAGACACCATGATGCACCCATGTCCTGATAGCCAGCGCCACTATGGTGTGCATGTAGCACATGTCACTCCCCTGCAGGCTCACCAATCAGTAGACACATGCCATGGCGGAGGCATGCCTGCAAAGTCATACATCACTGTCTCAGTGATGTATGGCTTTGCAGCCAGACAACAACACTCTGCACTGTGTCACAATAGTAGGTCATGGGGAATGCAAGTCCAGGAGCTGCACAAGTGCACATGTACATCCCCCCCACAACACATCCTCTTAACCCTCATCTGTCCAGGTCATACCTATTGGACATATGGGAGACCTGTGACACTACCCTCTGAACCTGAGCCCCTCACACTCTGCTATGCATGGGGAACAGCTGCCTGAACTTCACATTTACATGCCCCAGTCTGCATGGGCAGCTGATCAGACACCTATGTGTCACACAAGTATCGTCTCCTATGGTCACATCTCCAGTGGCATGCTGAGCCCCTACCAAGAAACTCCACAGCAGTCCTGGCGACTAATCTACAGCACACTGACACAGAGGCAGACACCTGAGGGGTCAAATCACTGTGCACAATGTGTCCGCTGATACACGGGAGTGGGAGTACAGAGTGTATTGTATGGCCTGGAGTAGGCATGACTGTCCAGCCCCACATGAATGAGGGATGAGCCCTGGACTGTAGGCAGCTGGCTAAGTATGTGTGACACACGTCATATACATACTCCTGGGGCCCAAACATTGTTCCCACCCGCAGCATGGGTGTGTGCCAGATACCCCAGCCACATGTGGTGGATCAGCTCAGCAATTGGACCACAGATCAAAGTAACACGCTGAATACATGTCAGAATACAGGCATTGTGTAAGCAATGGACCCACCCATGATGCCCACCACAGAGTCAGGGAAACAGATGCTGTCTCCCACCTTGAGTCAAGCAAACTGCAAGGACACAGTCCTAAGTGACAGAATTCCCTGCATGTAAGGGCCACACCTGGGTATCAGATGAGGAGTGGGCAGTGCACAATAGAGGGACATGGCTCCTGGACAACATGACTGCTGTACTGTGGCAGTTTAACCAGGCCCGAGGAGGGCACATAGCATGTTAGACAGAGTACACAGTGCAGTCTTTGACTCACCCCCTCCTTGCTGCTCTCTGGCCTTCAGCTGCCCATCCAGGTCTGGAAAGACCACCGCCAGGATCCTGAGCATGTGGGGGTCAGGGTCCGTGTTCCGCCCCTCCTGCGAGGAGGCGACAGCTTCAGCTGGACCCGTGCAATCCTCCGGGTCCAGCCCCGAAGGTCCTGCCACCTCTTTTGGCAGTTGCGGATCCGGCGCTTGTAGACCCCCACGGACCGGACAGCCCGGACGATGTCCTTCCATATCTCATGCTTCCGATGGGCAGAAGCCTGTCAGGATGACAAAGTGATAAGGCCATTACTACACATGCAACATATCCGTGCATGACACAGTTGCATATACATGTCGCAATCACAGGGGCACATGGTGTACACAGGCAGTGCACGGCTGCCCATGGACAGTTTTCCAGAAGTCACTACATGGTATCATTGCATGGGGAGTAAAACCCTGTTCAGAAGCACTGTCACTGCACCATACCTGTCCAGTGCAAGTCACCACACACTATGGGGGGTGACAACTACTCAGTGAGCCTGCTAGCCAGTGGCGTGCTGACTCTCAGCCTTGCTAGTCAGACAAAATGCACATTCAGAAAGGCAGTGCACAGAACACTCACCTGCTCCCCTGGTGTCCCATACAGCTTGCTGTACTGTGGAAGTAGGCTGTCCAGCAGGGCCTGGTTCTCCTCAAGGCTGAAGGCTGGGGCTCTCTCCACAGTACGTGCCATTGCAGGGTCCAGAGGGGCAGAGACAGCAGCAGTGCAGTGGCAGATGTCGTCCTGGAGCATGTAGTGCAGGCAAGTGGGCTCTCAGGGGAACAGGCAGCAATATATATGTGCTGGAGAGGCAGATACTGTCCCTTGTGTCCAAAGTGATAGGTCCAAGTCGTTTGCATCTTCTGAATCTGGCCAATCCATGGAATAGCAGCACCAAAACACGCCCACAGCATCCTTCAAAACTTCAACTTCATGACATACATGATTTTGCAACATTGTTGTGGGTGACCAACTGATTTTCCAGCAACCGACTCGTTCGAAATTCGAAAACGCGTCCGTTGCCAGGCAAGCCCATTGTCAATGGGTGCGCACCGATCGGTCCATTGCGGTACAACGCGCACAGGGGTACAACGCGTACCCGCACACATTGAATGCAATGGGCCGGCCGGAGGCACCGATCGGTCCATTGCAGTTCAACGCGCACAGGGGTACAACGCGTACCCGCACACATTGAAAGCAATGGGCCGGCCGGAGGCACCGATCGGTCCATTGCAGTTCAACGCGCACAGGGGTACAACGCGTACCCGCACACATTGAAAGCAATGGGCCGGCCGGAGGCACCGATCGGTCCATTGCAGTTCAACGCGCACAGGGGTACAACGCGTACCCGCACACATTGAAAGCAATGGGCCGGCCGGAGGCACCGATCGGTCCATTGCAGTTCAACGCGCACAGGGGTACAACGCGTACCCGCACACATTGAAAGCAATGGGCCGGCCGGAGGCACCGATCGGTCCATTGCAGTTCAACGCGCACAGGGGTACAACGCGTACCCGCACACATTGAAAGCAATGGGCCGGCCGGAGGCACCGATCGGTCCATTGCAGTTCAACGCGCACAGGGGTACAACGCGTACCCGCACACATTGAAAGCAATGGGCCGGCCGGAGGCACCGATCGGTCCATTGCAGTTCAACGCGCACAGGGGTACAACGCGTACCCGCACACATTGAAAGCAATGGGCCGGCCGGAGGCACCGATCGGTCCATTGCAGTTCAACGCGCACAGGGGTACAACGCGTACCCGCACACATTGAAAGCAATGGGCCGGCCGGAGGCACCGATCGGTCCATTGCAGTTCAACGCGCACAGGGGTACAACGCGTACCCGCACACATTGAAAGCAATGGGCCGGCCGGAGGCACCGATCGGTCCATTGCAGTTCAACGCGCACAGGGGTACAACGCGTACCCGCACACATTGAAAGCAATGGGCCGGCCGGAGGCACCGATCGGTCCATTGCGGTTCAACGCATCACTGTATATGTGACTGGCATAGGTCAGCATGCCTGTCTCAGATGGACATATGCCAGCCACAGATAGCTCCCAGGGAGTGAGGGGCACACCTACATCACGACAGCCTGTCCAAACCTTATCATAAGGCATGTAAGGCTGCATTTCCTATTGTGTGTATGTTGGTGTACATGTTGTCCTGTGGGTGTCACCTGTGGGCAGCCACCCCCAGGCTGTGCACGTGTTCATGGGGACAGGATCCTGGGTGTTACGTGTACGTGACCACTGTGATGTGCAACTGTTCATATCTGTGCATGTGTCATGGTCACATTTCACAGTGGTGTTTGTGTATGTCATGTCACATACCCCGTGAGTCCCATGTGGGACGGTATGTTTGAGCCAGGGTGTCCCAGTGGCACAATAGTGATGGCCCTCCACAGTCTTTGTGCATGTAGTGTTTACAATGTCTCTGATTTCATGTGCACAATGGGAGACAGTCTCCACATCCACGTTGTGTGTGCATGGACTCTGATGTTGTGCGTGTGTGTCACAGACGTCCATGGCTGTCCTGCCATGGCAAGTGTGGCCACTACCTGTGGGGGTCATGTTTGTTTTGCTGTGGTGTACACATGATACTCCAGGTGATGCCAGTGTCCATGTGGCATTACAGGGTCCCTGGGAATGTGCCTGTCGTTGAGCTGTGGTGCCTGGGGCACATCTGTCCTCACATGTCACTGTGGGGGGTGACTGTGACACAGCATCATGATATCCAATGGGCCAACCTGGGACAAATTGATGCCACCTGTAGGACCGTGTTGACAGATGTTGGCCATGTATGTACCATACATGTCGTTCCGGTACTGCACACTTCATGTAGTTGTGCCTCATGATGATGTATGTTGGGATCTTGAGTGTGTTCAATGCCGCATATGTGGGGTGACTGACGATCTTGCTTACTTCTCCTCTGCACTGCAGGGCTCCTGCTGTCCATCGGCCATTCCCAGACCTGGCAACGATGGTGGAACGGGACAGCATCCGACGGTACCGCTTCACCAGGCAGCTGATTGAGGATTTGGCAGTGCAGTTGTCCCCACATTTGCAGCCTGGCCGGCCGTATCCTACAGCGCTGACCCCCAAGGTGAAGGTGATGGCAGCCCTACACTTCTTTGCCACCGGTACCTTCCAACATACTGTGGCGTCTGCTGGTGGGATGTCACAGACCATGTTCAGCCGTGTGCTCCGCGATGTTTTGGCGGCAATGTTGCTCTTCCTGAACCGGTACATCTATTTCCCTAGACTGCGACGACTCACTGACGTGAAGAGTGACTTTTATGCCCTGGGGAGGATGCCGCATGTCATTGGCTCCATTGATGGGACACATGTGGCTTTGGTACCACCACAGGCCCAGGAGCAGGCCTACAGGAACCGCAAGCACTACCACTCGGTCAATGCACTGGTGGTGTGTCTTGCAGACATGACCATCACACACGTGTGTGCCCGTTTCCCTGGTTCAGCACACGATGCCTTTGTGATGAGGAGTAGTCGCATCCCCAGGTTGATGGCACAGATGCAGAACCAGCGTGCCTGGCTTGTCGGTGTGTACTGACTTTGTGCCATTGTGTGTGATCTGATCTGTAGTATTCCGCCCACTTTTCCAAGTCAGCTGATGTGCACTTGTCTGTCCGTAGGTGACTCGGGATACCCCAACATGCCGTGGTTGCTGACACCCCTCAGGAACCCTGTGACACCTGCCCAGATGCGCTACAATGAGGCACATGGTCGGACCAGGAGAGTGATTGAGCGGACCTTTGGTCTCCTGAAGAGCCGCTTCCGCTGCCTGGACAAGACCGGAGGGTCCCTCCCATATGCCCCTGCGAAAGTGTGCAAGATTATCATCGTCTGCTGCATGCTACACAACCTGGCAGTGCGGAAGGAGTTGCCTCTCATCCAGGATGACGATGACCAACATCCGCCACCTGTGGAGGATCCTGGCCTGGACCACGATGCCAGTGACGATGATGATGATGATGATGGTGATGGTGATGTCCGCACACAGCTCATCACCAACTTCTTTAGCTGAATGTGAGTATCCTGAGGTGTCATGTGAATGATGTGAGTTGGCATGATGTGTGGGTGGTGCTCTGGTGCTGTTGGAGTGTGTCCATGGGCTACTTGACAGGATGTGTGTTGCGATGTGTGGTGACAGGTGGGCTGTACTCCCCAACAGTGTTGACATGCTAACTTGGTTCTGGGTGGGTATCTTGTAACATGTATTGTGCATGAGTTTTGCTGATCTGTCCTGTACTGCATTGCTTTTGACTGTGTGTCATTTCTGTCCTTCACAGGGTACTTTCAGATTCGTTTGGTCAACTGTGTCCACCGACGACGTGATTGCACATCCAGGCTGGTAGCTGTTGTGTCCCTACAGGTGATGTGCGCCACACCCATGGACTTCCTTCCGTCTACAGTTGTTGACTGTGTGCCCGCTACCAGGTGGGGTTACCTTGCATCTGTAGTGGTTACGGCATGTTGCTACTGTGTAATAAACCTGTGCTTCACTTAGTGATGTGCGTTGTCTGTGGTCACACATTTGACTGCCATTTGCTTACTGCACCTGTGGGCTACTTGACTACAACTGGGAATGGGTGTGGTGTCTGTGCATTGCACCGTCTTCCCTGGCAACATCAGTGTAGGCAATGAGTCAGATGGCCTAGGTGTGTATGTGTTGTGTACCCCTGGTGGTGTGTCTCCCTCATATGTGTCACGTTGCCTGTACTCACATGCCTGTGTTGTCCTTGCTGTTGCAGTTCGCATACACAGTGTAATTTTGCAGTTCATCATCCCCATAACAGCACCCACGTTGGAATCACGACAGAGGCAAGTATGGTGTATTAGTGTGTTTATTGTGATACATCTGTGTTAATAGTGCATAGGATGGGTTGTGCTGTACATGAATCTTGCAATCCCAAGTTCCTAGGTGAATTGAAAGTCCAGGTAGACAGGATCCCCAGTATCGGGGCCACAGTTGTCTGACACATTGTTCCAACTTGTACTCCCCATGCAATGTGTGGGAGTAGTGTTGCCACCAACAGGGTGAACAGTCTGTGCACAAAGGCGAAAATCCAGAACAGGTTCAGGCTTCCTGGGAGTTGCGCTTGGCCATCAGCCTCTCACTTTCCCCTCCTCGGACGACCCCTCTTCTTGGGGGGGGGCCCTCAAGTGCAGGCTGCTGCGGTGCAGGGGACTCTCCGCCAGAGTCCTCCTCCCTCCCTGTGGCAGTTGCAGTTTGTTCTGTACCAGATGTTGTTGGCACACAGGGAGGTGTGGACTGGTTGCTGTTCATCTGGCGGAGGCATTGTAAAATGTCCCTGTGCACCGCCGTCATCTCATGTAGTACATCCCACTTGGACTCCACGCGGGACATGTGGGAGTCCACACGTGACATGTGTGACTCCACGTGGGACATGTGGGAGTCCAAGCGGGCATGATGGGCAGCCTGCTGCTGTTTGATGTCTCTGAGGAGCCCCACTACCTGGCTGAGCTCTCCGGTGCTGGACTGGTACGCATCAGCTATGCGTACCAGTTGTGGGTCTTCATGCACACCAGCAACGTCTGCAAGCAGCGACCTCTGTCTCCCACCCCTCCCACCACCCCTGCTGACATGTGCAGTGTGTGCAGTTGCACGCACAGATGACCCTGGTCCACCTTGGGGGTTGGTGGTGGTGGTGGTGTCCATGGCCCCAGGTTGGTCCAGGGTCACTGCGCTGGTGTTGCTCCTTATTCCGTCCATGTCGGCAGGGATGGTATTCGTGGTGACAGTCGTTGGAGGGGTGGGTGCAGGGGGTGCAGCTGGTGGACCTGCTGGTGCTGCAGCTGGTGGTCCTGCTGGTGCAGCATGTTGACTTGCACCGGATGTGCCAGGTTGTTCATCGTCCGAGGAGGACAGAGGCTGTACGACGCCAGTGAGCTCGGCATCCTCTTGAGCCTGGGACTGGGACTCCTCAGCGTCTGCTGCTGTGTCCCTATCATCACCTGTTTTTGGGAGACACAAACAATGTATGTCATGTTTCTGCAGGCATCAGTGGTTGACACACCTGACAGTTGTGACTGTGCCTCGGGGTGCGGGCCTGTACATTGTATTGTCCTAAGTCGTCACAGTCAGGGGTTGATATTGGTGTGGCACATTGTCCTGCATTATTTGGGCATTTCTATGTATTCTCTGGGGTGTGAACATGGTCTGCATTGATTGTGTTTGGTTGACAGCCAGACCTCCTTCCCACCCACCCACCCAGCCAGTCAGTTATCCCACCATGGAACGTGCTTGCATTGCAGGGAGTGTAAGTTGTCTCTCAGGATGTCAGTCAGTGGTGTCCTGCTGTTTGTTGGTGCACAGTTGGCAGCAGGGCCTTGTGCTCCCCACAGCAGTAGCCAGTGTCAGCCATCTTGTGAGTCCTTCTCCACTCCCTGTGATGTGAGCATGGTTCAGGGTGGTGTTGATGGGACAGTTGTGAGGGTGAGCTATGTCTGTGACTACGACTCCCATCATGCTATTGCCTCCACCCCCCTTCCCAGCATGCCCATGCTTCCTTCCTTTTGACTCTGCTTCCCTGTGGGGTGGGCTGGCTGTGCTGACAGGATGGCTGGGAGTGTTGTCCTGGCAGTTGTTTGGCTAAGAGTCCCAAGAGTGTCCCTGTGCTTCACACAACATAACCCAGGGTGGTGGTGCTTTGTGGGATCTTGTGTTAGGATGGAGGGCATTGCATTCTACCAGGTGGGTACTGTGGAGTTTGTGTTGGGGGGGGGGTGAGGGGAGGTGCTGGTGACTATAGTCAGTGCTGCTAGTCCCCCTTCCCACCCAGCCAGCCAGATATCCCACCATGGAACGTGCTTGCATTGCAGGGAGTGTAAGTTGTCTCTCAGGATGTCAGTCAGTGGTGTCCTGCTGTTTGTTGGTGCACAGTTGGCAGCAGGGCCTTGTGCTCCCCACAGCAGTAGCCAGTGTCAGCCATCTTGTGAGTCCTTCTCCACTCCCTGTGATGTGAGCATGGTTCAGGGTGGTGTTGATGGGACAGTTGTGAGGGTGAGCTATGTCTGTGACTACGACTCCCATCATGCTATTGCCTCCACCCCCCTTCCCAGCATGCCCATGCTTCCTTCCTTTTGACTCTGCTTCCCTGTGGGGTGGGCTGGCTGTGCTGACAGGATGGCTGGGAGTGTTGTCCTGGCAGTTGTTTGGCTAAGAGTCCCAAGAGTGTCCCTGTGCTTCACACAACATAACCCAGGGTGGTGGTGCTTTGTGGGATCTTGTGTTAGGATGGAGGGCATTGCATTCTACCAGGTGGGTACTGTGGAGTTTGTGTTGGGGGGGGTGAGGGGAGGTGCTGGTGACTATAGTCAGTGCTGCTAGTCCCCCTTCCCACCCAGCCAGCCAGATATCCCACCATGGAACGTGCTTGCATTGCAGGGAGTGTAAGTTGTCTCTCAGGATGTCAGTCAGTGGTGTCCTGCTGTTTGTTGGTGCACAGTTGGCAGCAGGGCCTTGTGCTCCCCACAGCAGTAGCCAGTGTCAGCCATCTTGTGAGTCCTTCTCCACTCCCTGTGATGTGAGCATGGTTCAGGGTGGTGTTGATGGGACAGTTGTGGGGGGGCAATATGTGTGACTGCGACTCCCATGATGCTATTGGCTACACTGACTTGGCCAGCATACACAGAATTCCTTCCTTTGAGTGGTCTTCACTGTGTGTTGGTGTTGTTGTGGTGGCTACATGTGTGGATGTGTGTGTTAGTTCTATTTGTGCCACTGCCTAGCTGTAGTTGTGGTTGTGTTTGTACATGTGTTGGCACAGTTGGATGTGACTTTTTTGATGGCATGTGTTGTGTTTATCTGACTGACATACACATTTTGGGATGATTCTGTTCTAGTTGCTGTGTAATTGCTATGAGTGCATGGTTTGACTCTCCCCTTGACAGTGATGTGTGTGTTTTGTGGCAGTTTATTGTGTACATTTGTTGTGTACTCACCAGGCTCTGGGATGTCCTCTAGTCCATATACGCTCACTGGCGGAAGGATGGCCCGCACCTTCTCCTCCCAGGGCCTGAGGTATATTGGCTTGGCAGGAGGGCCACTGCCGGTGTGTTGGCTGTTGATGTAGTCTTTCTTGAGCATGTCCCGTACCCTCCTGCGCACGTCATACCACCTGTTCTGGATGTCCGTCTTTGTGCGCCGACATGGTGATTGGGCGTTCACCCTGTTGATGATCCTCTCCCACATCTTGGTTTTCTGCGACATGGGGGTCTGTTGGACCAGAGTGCCAAACAGCTGTGGCTCCACCCTGAGGATCTCGTCTACCATGACTTCCAATTCACTATCTAGGAACTTGGGATTCTTCTTGGGGGGCATGGTGATGGGTGGTGATGGTGGGTGATGTGTGTGTTGGTGTGCAGGTGAGGGTGTGTGGGTGTGTGTTGTGCTGGGTGTATGTGAGGTAGGTATTTGTTGGTGTGTTGATGGTGTGTGTCTTGTGTGAGGGATGAGCTGTGGGTGTGTGGTTGCTTTCTCTTGGGTGCTGGCAGTGAAATGGCATTTGCAAAGGCTCATGGTAGTGATTTGTGTCCTTTATATAGGTGGAGTTGTGGGTGTGTCTTTGTTCTCTGTCCCCACCCCCCCAGTATTTATTGGCTTGGTAATTGCTTGTTTGGCCTTTTTTTGGTTGATTTTTCCTTTGTGCTGTTTGTGTATGTTGGAAACGTTCTTGTGACCGAGTCGGACCCTGCATTGGTCTCGTACGGTGTTTTCCGTTTCGTTCACGCTGTGTTTGTGCAGTTTTCTATGCTGCGTACGCGTCGGTCGCGGTGTATTGTGTTGCTTCGGCTCGGTTTTGTATGCGTGTCGGTCGTACGGCTTGTCCTCCGTCCGACTCGGTCGTGTTTTTCGCGCCTTGCATCGTACTTTGCGGTTTGGAGTTGGCGGGTACGATTCGGTCGGATTTGTTCCGGGTGCGTGTCGGTCGGTTGGATTCGCGTGTTTTTCCGGCCGGATTGCTATTTTCCGAGCGGCTCGGTCGGTCGGCTTGGTTTCCTAACGTGTCGGTCGGATTTATCGCGGCTTGCATCGTACTTGGCGTGTCGGGCGCCACTGGTACGTGTCGGTCGGTAATTTTTCCGGCTCCGTGTCGGTCGGTGCTTTTTCCGGCCCGAATCGGAATCGACCCCTTAAAGTCCTTACACTGACTTAGTTTTTAAATGTCTTCTACTTACTTTTAGGGAATTTTATAACAAATCTGTTCGTAGGAACAGAATTTAGGTCTACCTTCTCTCAAGATCTTTTAGATCTTCTAATCAGCTGTTTTGGTGCTACCTACAGCATACCATGCTTGTATGGGTGGGCCAAACTTTTTCATTTTTGGACCATAAACTCTGGAACACTCTTGCATTTAATATTAGTGCCTCCCCTCTCAAATTCTTATTTAAAAACTTTTGAAAACATGGGTGTTTCAGTCATGTTAACAGCCTTCCGCAGCTTGTTCATGTTTGTATTCAGCTACCAGTGCAGTCAGACAGCTGTGCGCTTTATAAATAGCATATTCATTCATTCAGTCATTCATCTCCCCCATTGACTAACATTGGGCAATACCCTATTGCATTTATTAAGTGCTAACTTTGGATTGTGAGCAGATAGAGATATGCTGTTTACACTCAAATTAATTGTAATTTAAAATCCTCTTTAATGGTAAAGTCGGATTTTAGGTCACAATTCTGAAAATGGCACTTTAAAAAGTTGCCATTTTCTTCCCTCAACCATCTGTGCCTTCTACCAGTGTCCTGGGTCACATGGCTGTTATTGGCTCTGCTATTGGGGTTTGTGAATTGCTCCAAGACAGTAACACAAAGGAGGCTTACCTGTGGACAGGATGGGCCAGCCTGGCAGGATGTCAGAGAAGGGGCTACAACCAGTCCAACTTATACTTCATAGGGCTATGCCTCCTGCACACACAAAGGATAGCATGTCTGCCCTGCCTTTGTCACGCCCAGACAGTTTGGAGCCTGAACAGGGTAAGGGAAAGAACTTTCCAGAGCCAGATGTGGGGGTAGGACAGAGTGTCCCCCTAAACAAAGGGTTATAAATATTGGAACTTCAGAGCCATTCACCAGAACACTCCTGGACCTGTGGAGGTTACAGAAGAAGGACTGCCCTGCTGTCAGGGGACTGCCCTGCTGTTTGAAAAAAAAATCTATATCTATCTATCTATCTATCTATCTATCTATCTATCTATATATATATATATATATATATATATATATATATATATATATATATATATATATATGGAACCACGTAAAGACACCAAAAACGCAGAGCCTAAGGACCGGGACTCAGATAGCGGGCATCACCACCGTTTGTAATTGTTCCATATCCAAAACTTCTTTCTCCAGTTTAGGAAAAGATGAGCCACACCAACGGAATTGCTTCAAAGAGATTTACTTAGAAGTAATGTAAAGAAAATACAATGTGTTTCGACCCCACAGGGTCTTGATCACGTGACATATAGCTGTGATTACATTCTTTTAAAGACAACCATCACCTTAATAGAAATAGAAGATATACTCCTAATAATAAGTGATTAAAAGAGCTTAGTGAAATTATAATTTAAATCAAAAGAAATTATACAAAATTACAATAAAAAGAATACATATTTTATGGAATGAACAACATGAAAATATAAATTCATTCATTTAAATTTTCATTTTTATAAATATTTAGGGAAAAAACAATTGTCACCAAATGGATATTTTACAACATTATATACAACAATATTCCGAAAGGATCAATCCATATGAAGTAAACAAAAACATAAATCACCAATCTCAGCTGCAGTAGCTAAATATTCTTTTCTTTACATTTGTGTCGTGGGAACGGGCAAGATGGCGGACTGAGGACGCCACGGAGTACACAGCTGAGTCTTCCCCGCACTCATGAGTGGAGTAATGGCATCGATGGAAGGGATGGAGCTATGAATATTAGCTATGAATATTAGCTGATTGAGGAGAAACCGCGGAAACTTGTGGAAAACTAGCGGAAAAAGAAGAAGGAATGCGTATGTGGCGGCTTTGTTGGATGAGGTGTGAGCGATACCCTTGGGCTTCCTGGCTGTTTCCCTGGGGATCGACCGGCCGGTCAGTGTTCGACTGGTCGGGTCTGCTTTACACTGTGACCCCGGTGATCACTCCTGCGGTGCTCCCAGTAGGACTTCCAGCATCTTGGAGCGAGCAACTGATGGCGCCCTCTAAAACTGCCCCGAGGAGCACCCGTGCCGGTAAGAATGTTGCTGCGGGGGACCCGGGTGCATTTGACAGTGGGAGTGCAGCTGAGAAATTCAGTTCGGCTATTGGCAAACCGGCATCGCGTTTATTACAAACCGGGAAGACAGCTGAGCTTTTCGCAGGTAACTTGAGAAAAGAGGACTTAACTGGACAGGAACTATCAGGAGTTAAAATCTCGGCGATATTCCTTGCAGCGACCTCAGGCCATGACAGTATTGCTAATGTTTCTGATACTGATACTGTTGCTGTTGGCACTGCTGACGTTGATACAATCCCAGCGGCAGCCTCTTTTGTGGTGGATAAAGTAATCAATGGCAACATAGTTACAGGGAGTGGAGCGATGGCGTCTTCTGTTCAACTCCCGGTTCATCAAGCATCGGCGACTATTTCAAGAGCTGAAGAGGTTGCAGAACTAGGGGCTAAAGTCTGTGCGGCTATTGATGAAATGATAGAGGAAGAGAATGGAGGAAATCAGTCAGGCTCATCTGATGAAATTGAAGAATCAATGGAGCTCCCTGTACAGTCTCCTATCGATATCTCTACCGACATTATCACTGACACTGTCACTACCATTAAATCAGCCTCAGGCAAAAAAGGGAAAGGGAAGCCCAGAAGCAAAGCAAAAAAATTACTTACTGGGCAAAGTGCAACACCACCATACGGAAAAGCTATTTTAGACAACAGTCCTCTTCGGAAATGGGTACAAGCAAAGGGGGGCGTTAAAACAATGGCATTACGGATCTCGGGCAGTATCCCTACCGAGAGTAATCCAGCGAATCCAGTGAAGGCTCAGTTAGCCCAGCCGGCACTTATAGTAGTAGACGGTTTGCAATCGGGCCTTATGGATGAGAGACAATCTACATCTACATCTTTGGTCTCTAATGCTGGTCACAGCGAAGAAGGTTTTTTTTCTACCCAGGGAGCGGCTCTATTAAGGGACAGAGACATAGGCAAACAATAAGCTGCTATGTCATCTGCTTGCTTAATATTGCAGTCCTTAAATGAGCAACGACAGGAAGCTCAACAGCATTATATGCAGCTCCGGGAAGACAACAACAGAACACAACAGACACTACAGGAGATGGCGGATAAATTTGGAGGACTAGCTAAGGATATCTCAGAGCTGCAGCAGAGAGTTGCGGACACTGAATAATTGTCGGCACTTACTGATGATCTTGCCAAAAAACATGAGGTTCAGATTTCAGATATGCAGGCTAAGCTGGAGGATATGGAGAACCGTCAGCGACGGCAAAATCTACTGCTTTTTGGTATTCCAGAGGGCGCGGAAGGGGCAGACCCAAGGGCCTATATGGTCCAACTCCTTCAGAAAGCCTTCCCTGATCTCTCTGACTGGGACTGGGACTCTCAGCTGCAAAGGGTGCATAGACTGCCATTAGTCCAGAGGAATAAGGGGAACCAGTATCCTCGCCCATTTTTGATCTACCTGGGTAACTTTTTGCTGAGACAGGCAGTAGCATTGAAAGCTAGACCTAATTCTCCAGTAACGATTGAATCAGTTACTTTTTTTGTAAGGTCAGATTTAAGTAGGGCCACAATGGATAGGCGTTGAAAGCTTCGCCAATTCATAGATCCGATCAAAGCTCTTGGTGCTCAGGCCTTCCTGCAGGAACCCGCACGCTTAAAAGTTCTTAAAAATGGTCACATATTTTTTTTTGTTGAAGAGAAGGACGTTCGACAGGCATTGGTTAAGTGGCAAGCAGAAACTGTAGAGAAGATGTAGAATGGGGGCTCTGTTCAGACTGGGGCGATGTCCTTGGTTTGTTCTGTGATTCTCGCCTTTTTCTTGCCTTTTTTTTTTTTTTTCTCTGTTTTTTTGATATTGGTGATATTGGTGAACTGTGGTTATTGAGGCTCTTCCCTCTTTTTCTGATCTTACGCAAGATCAAGACAAGTGCTATTTTAAGCAATACATGTTGTAACATAACCGGGAGTGGGGATGACTACTTTGGCTGTGACTCTTTTAGGGCTGCCAATCCAGCGGCAGCTAGTAGAAGGGGGTGCCCTTCTTGTTGGGATAGGGTGGAGGGGGTTCTGGAGTCTGGGGTGGGTGAGTAAGGGGGAGGATGGGGACATGGGGCAAAAAAAATCATCACTAGGGCACAGTTTATCTAGGGTAAGGGGAAGGTTCTTAGACTTTTTTTTCCGTTTGGATTAGAAAGCGATCTATTAATGATCAATATATTATAAGGGAGATTGGAGTAAGTAAGGGGGATTTTTGGAAGACAGAAAGGGGAAAACAGGGGAAAAATAAATCATATTATGAAGTGGTTTAAGTGCATGGCATGGAACGTGGCAGGTCTTAACAGCGTTACTAAGCGACAGCTTGTCCGAGAAGAGCTTCGGATGTATCAGCCTCAATTAGTTTTTTTAACAGAAACACACCTTGCTTATAAGGACCGAAACATGTTAAAACAATTAGGGTATGATATTATTACGTGTACTACTCAGTCTGTATCTATTAAAGGAGTGGCCATATTAAAAGATAAGAGATTCAATTGTAGAATGATTAAAAGTCAATCTGATCAATGGGGACGTTGGGCACTAGCTCAGTTTCAGCTAGAGGGCAAAAAATGTGTGGCTTGTGCTGTATATGGTCCTAATGTGGATGACCCTGCTATATTTGAATATCTTAATATAGAATTGCTAAATTGGGAAGGCGAAAGAGTGAATATGGGGGATTTCAACTGCGTTATAGATTACGCTATAGACTCCACTGGCAAATGCCTCAATCTTAGAATGCGCAAGACTCGCGCTGCAATATTGGAATTGGCACGACTTCAGTCAGTTAAAGATGCATGGAGACATATATATCCAAAAAATCCGGGCTATACATTTTACTCTGCCCCTCATAAATCCTATTCCAGGATAGATTTGGCTTGGGTCTCAGATGGTACAATTCCAACGCTAGATATGGAAATTTGTCCCCGGGTTACTTCAGATCATAACCCCATTATCTTATCCTTTCAGGTTGAAACTGACAAGAAGGAACTTCGGCTGTTCTCTTTTCCTAAATATTTGTTGACGGATAGTGAATATTTGGGTAATATGGTCCAGTACCTGGAAGAATTTTTTAGAATAAATACAGGGACGGCATCTCCATTAGTTGTTTGGGATGCAATGAAAGCATATGTTCGTGGTATTACACAAAAATTTATCTTTCAGCAGAACAAAAAGCGTAAAAATGCTTAGTACTCTACGTAACATTGAGAAACTGCATGGGGAAGCAGTAAAAAAAAAGAAGATCAGCAGACCCAGGATACTTTGTTGTTGTCATTAATAGATGCAAGAATATTAGTTAAGAAATTTATAAGGGAAAAAATAGCAGCTAGTTATAGTAAATATCGTATGGAAAAGTATGAATATGGGGAGCATATAGGACAGGTATTAGCTTATCAGTCGGCAGAGGCAAAGGCCAAAACTAGGATAAAGACCATAAAGGCTGTAGATGGGACTTTACATACTAAATCATCAGCTATCTTAGATCAGTTCTTGTTGTTTTACAAACATCTTTATTCACTTATGTGGGCATCAAACCCAGATGAGATACAACGCTATATTGACGATAGCTGTCTTCCACTGGTAGAAGCGGGGAAAGCTGCTATACTGGATGAGATTGTTTTGGTAGAAGAAGTGGAGACAGCCCTAATGGCATTGCCAATGGGCAAGGCTGCAGGAGACGACTCGTTGCCGTTAGAATTCTATAGATCTTTTAAAAAGACCCTGCTCCCTCCACTTAGTAGGGTAATACAATTTGTTGCTGAAAGTGGGCAGATACCTGAGTCGTGGAATATTACACAGATCGTGTTTTTTCTCAAGAAGGGCAAACTTCCAACAGAATGCGGGTCTTATCGACCAATTTCTCTTATAAACGTGGACGCCAAGATTTTTTCAAAAATCTTGGCGACCCGGCTGGCTCCTCTTATGTCGGGATTAGTTTCTGAAAGGCAACATGGGTTCATCATGGGGAGGGACACCACTGCCCATGTCAATATGGCTATCGGAGCATTTGACTTTGCAGAGAAGGAAAAGGTTGATTTCGGGATGATTCTTCTAGACGCCGAGAAGGCTTTTGACCGGGTTAGGTGGGATTTTTTATGGGCCGTACTGGTTAAGATCGGTCTAGGACCACGGTTTCGGTCCTGCGTAAAGGCGTTATACCATAATCCTCAATGGGTAATCGCTCTATGCCATTTCAAATTTTGTGTGGTACTAGACAGGGTTGCCCCTTGTCCCCATTACTTTTTGCTTTATATATCGAGCCATTCTTACGTACTTTACAATCCTGTACGTCTATTAGCCCATTAGAATCGGAGACATCTAAACTTAAGATCACGGCATATGCCGATGATATAGCTGTTTATGCAATAAATCCAAGCATCGCAGTGACCAGCATTGAGGAAGAAGCTAGAATGTTTGGTAATGTTTCAGGGTACAAATTGAATGCTAATAAAACCCAAGTGCTTACCACGGATGGGATTCAAAATTCTATTATTGGGGCTTGTACTACAGTGAATTACCTGGGGGTGAAGATCACTGCTAAAATAAATAAGATCATTGATCTAAACTATTCACCACTTTTAAATGAGACTGTTAAAGTGCTTAAAATCTGGCATAGGCTCGCCATAGGATTATTGGGCAGATGCAATTTAATAAAAATGAAAATACTCCCTAAATTTTTATATTTGTTTAGGTCTATTCCTTTGAAAGTTTCTAATATATTTTTTAAAAACTTGAAGGGATTTTCAGTAGTTTTATTTGGGGTTTTAAAAAACCTAGGAGAGCAATTGAGCTACTTAAATCCCCATTCGAACAAGGTGGTCTCTGCTTCCCAGATTTTAAAATCTATTTTTGGGCTTCATTTGCAACTCGGTTTCGTAGCCTGCTTGGCTTGGATCAGACGGACTCAGTATTTGGTTTTATCTTAGGCAACCAGAGGGATAAATTTCTATATGGAATAAGGGACCCTAACTACTTTAAGCGAGTAAAATTTAAGACTGTTAGAGATACCGTATATATTTGGAAGTCTATGTTTGCAAAGTGTAAAATGCCAATATACCATGAAACTTTTCCGTTATGGGGGAATCCTCTGTTACCTGAGGTATTTCAGGATTCAGTAGCTAAATCCTGGGCAAAGTATGGAATTACCCGTTTAGGGGATGTGTATGATGATAGGGGAATTCGATCATTTGAGAATCTACGCCTAATTTACAAACTTCAAGCTCATTTTTTCTTTAAATATTTTCAGATTAAAGATTATTTGGCTTCCAATGTGGAGGCTAAAGCAATAATGCATTCAAACATTTGGGAATGTTTATATGGAAGTAAAATTAAATCTCTGATAGGGTTTATGTATGAATCTTTATGTAGCTTCAGACCAGATGGCAGCGAGAAATTAGCAGAGCGCTGGACTCAAACCTTGGGCATAGGGGTTTCATCTGGAACAATTAAACAAGCTCTCAGCTATGTTAAGGAGTCAGTCCACTCAGTTAGTTTACAACTCCAGCAACTACGGACCACATGCATGTTGTACTATACCCCGGCTAGGATAGCCAAATGGGCTCAGGGTAACTCAACGGGGGATAAGCTAAAGTGCCCTAAATGTGGATTATATGCTGCTAATCTGATACATATGTTTATTGAATGCCCAAAATTGAGGGGCTATTGGTTAAATGTTGAACAGCTATTGCAATCTAAAATTGGGCTGGACCATCCACTTACTGACATTGAAATTCTGTTGGGGTATAATGGGGAAAATTCAGCAGCTGCACGCCTCTTTTCGATCTTGATGGCCTCTGCCAGACTGGCTATTGCAAGAGCATGGGTCTCCGCGACACCGCCCTCGCTCATGGATTGGTGGTCTATTGTTAGGGAAACTTATGGATTAGAAGTAGCTTTAGCAAAGGCAAGGGGTACTCGTTCTTTAGTCAAGCTAGAAGCGATATGGAGACCTATGACTTTGTATGGAATAATTTAGCTTTATTTAAGGTGGGAGGGAGAGCGAGGAGGAAAAAAGAAGAAAATGTATATATATATGATTTTTCTCTTATGCTTTCTTTTGATGTACAATCTATGAATCTTCCGGCTATGTCTGTGATGGTACTGTGCCCTTCTTGTTGATGAAAATAAAAATTATTTAAAAAAAAAAATACATTTGTGTCAAAAAATAATAAACAGGATATTAAGACATAATTCTTTTTGTATGTTATTGCAAAAATCTCTTTAGGGGATGAATTGTTATTAAGCATATATTTCATTAATTCAATAATGATCCGAAATAATGGCTTCAGTAGCCGATATTCAATCCCAAATTTCCCGTTTTCACAATGAACTTTTGTCATTTCATTCAATATATGTTCAAATCTGTTAATCTTCAAGGAAGGTGCAATTGTGAATACCCTAAAATATGAAATATGAAAATCAACAAAAGAACACCCTTAAATACAGCTACAATTTATACTAGTTAAAGCCAACTACTGTTACAAGAAATTCTGCTGAGGTCAGTTAGGCTAGGAGAGCCAAATATATATTATTTTTTTCAACTGTTTAGCCACACTACATCAACCATTAACTATAACTTGCCACTCTACAATACAGTGTGCTCTCAGAAAAGATTTGTGTCGTAGAGTGTTAGAACGTGGAGTAGACTAGAGTTTTGGATACTGGAGTGTAGGGGCATAGAGTGGAGTAGAGGGTTGTACAGTGCAGTGTAGGGGCATAGAGTGGAGTACAGTGTTGTATAGTGGCACAGAGTGTAATAGAGTCTTGTAGAGTGGAGTTGAATAGAGTGGAGTACAGTGTGGTATAGTGGGGTGGTGTATAGTGGAGTGTTGTACAGTGCCAAAGAGTGGGGTAAAGTGTTGTGCAGTGGAGTAGAGTGGTAGAGTATAGGGTAGTCCAGTGGAGTGGTGTAGCATAGAGTGGAGTAGGGTGTTCTAGAGTACAGTGGCATGGAATCGAGTAAAGTCAAGTGGCATAGTATACAATGCAGTAAAGTGTTGTTGACTGGTGTGGTGTGTGGTATAGTGGACTGGACTTCTCTGTTGTAGAATGTTGGATAGTGTTGTAGAGTGAAGGACAGTAGAGTGCCATTGAGTGGATCAAACTGTTGTACAGTAGAGTGGAGTAGAGTAGAGTGTGGTACAGTATGGTAGAGTGGGATACACGTTTGTCTAGTTGAGTGGCATGGAGTAGCATACACTGAAGTGCCCTAGTGTGCAGTAATGGAGTGCAGTGGAGTAGTGTCTGATAGAATAGAGTGTATTAACTGGGGCGAGTGGTGTACTGTAGGGGGAGTTGAGAAGAGTGTCGTAGAGTGAAGTAGGGTGTCATAAGTGCTATAGAGTAAAGAAAAGTGTTGTTTTTGCAGTGAATTTCCAAGGTTTTCAAATTGTATTTTTAAACTATTATGTCCTTGTAATGTTTAGTTTTTTGAGGTAATTTCAAGGGTTTATTTTTAGTACTATGTATACAACAATTTATTTTGCTTGTTAATTTAATACTATATATTTTTTAAACTGTAGATATTTAAAATATATATATATATACTTAATGTAAAATATATATTGTTTTTGTATATGTAATTGAACAAGTTTTTCTTTTTTGTTTATTATTTTTTGGTATCACAGTACTTCCACAATCTGAAAAAATAGACAGAACCACAAGTACTCTGTGGTGGTGCAGAGACAGAATATTGAATCAAAAATATCGACTTGCACAAATATCGAGTTGCAAATATCGTGGGTCAGAAATATCGACATGCAGATTCTTGTGGTCAAGAATATCGATTTTAGGTAAGTAATATCGATGTTAAAATTATTGAAGTGTTTAATATCGTTTGCAAAAATATAGTTGTTAAAAATATTGTTTGTTTCTTAATTGTATGTATTTTACTATATATTTTATATGTATGTTTTTTTGTATAAGACTTGTTTGTATTTTTAATATATGTGTTAAATGTTTAGTAGTTATTATTATTTTTTTTTATTGAATTTTGTGTTTTTAGTTCCGTAGCGGGTTGTGGGGTTATAGGGGAATAGGGTGGGAAGTAATTTAATAATATTACATGTAGTGATTATTTTTTATTTATTAATATTTGTTTTATTGAAATGTTATAGTGTTAAATGTGTAAAGTAATTTATTATTAACTAATTAATACTTGGTTGTTAATTAATTTTAATTAATTAATTGGCAATTAATTATGGTAATTATGTAATTAACTTTAGGTGTGTGTTGTGGTGTTTATAGGTGTTAAGGGTGGGGAGTATTTTTTTTTATTGATCTATTAATTGGATGTTAATTAATTTTAATTAATTGGTAATTAATTATGGTAATTGTGTAATTTGGTGTTTTTACGAGTAAAGGGTGGGAAGTAATTTTATTTAATTAATTAAGATATAGGGGCCGATTCCGATCTCGGCCGGTAGGGCTCCGAATCGGATTCGGCTTCACCGGATCCGATTCGGAGCCCTGTTTCCCGACCGATTCGTACGCGGGTCCGGCCGAGCGAGTACGATGCAAACGCCCGCGAAATCGCCGACCGACTCGTACGCGGCTTCAACACGCTCCGACCGACTCACACGGACCCGACTCGCACCGCGCAATGGAGACGTTCCCCGGCCGGGTAAGTACGATGCGCACCGCGAGCAGTCCGACCAACTCGCGCCGTCCGGCTCGAAAGAGCTGTCGGAGCCGGACTTTGGGGGTCCGCGTCGGACCCCCCTGTATGCGTGGCCGTGCGAGTCGCACACAGGGGGGACCCGTGGGTCCCCCCTACCTGTGCATGTACGGCACGATGCGCTTCACCGCGTACACGCTGTAGGGGCGCCCTTGTTCGCCTCGCACCCATTAGTCAATGGGAGCCCGCGTACACGTTGTACGACCGGCTCCCATTGACTTCAATGGGAGTCCGACCGAATCGAGTCCGATAGCATGCGAATGCATCGTACTCGTCCGGTCGGACTGCTAGGGTCCGATTCGGTCAGAATTCTCTCTGGGTCCGGCTCGGTCGGAGAGATTTCCGGCCCGAATCAGAATCGGCCCCTAAGTTGTTAATTAATGTTAATTATTTGATATGTATTTTGGGTAATTGTTTAATTTTTTGTCTGGTGTTTTTATTTTTAAAGGGGTAAAGGGTGGGTATTAAATACATTTTAATTACTTTATTATTAGTTGTTAATAGTAATAGTTTTTAATTTATAAATACGTTTTAATTGTGTTTGTTGTGGATAACATAGTGTTAAAGTGTGTGTAGTCAATTAATGTTTATTTGTTTTTTTTATTAATAATGTTTTTAAAATTGATTATTAATTATGTTAATTTTGGAAAAAATGTAATTAAAAATGTTAAAGTGTTTTGTTATTGGTGTGGTGTGGTGTTATAGGGTAGGAAATACAATAAATACATTTATATATTAATTAATTTGTTTGTAAATATTTTCTAGTTTAAAAGAATTTTTTTAAATACATTTATTTATTATTTTATATTATATATTATTTGTAGGTTTTTTATATGTAATTAATATCATAATATTTTTAATTTTTAGATATTTAATATATTAGAATTTTCATTTCTAAGGGGCCCATTAGGATGGCGGGATGCAAAAGCACCAGTTACCGTCCGCCCGCCACAGCACACACGCCCGCCCAATTAGGATGTGAAAAGTCAGCCAAACACCGCCCGTAAGCCAGCTACGCCCTCCGCCATCAAAGTGCGCCCGTCCACGGAGCGGCGCGGCCTAATGGAGACACACCGCCCGACGAAATCACGTACCGCCCGGCGTACAAATTACGATGCCAGAACCAAACAGTTCCCCCGGCTAAGAGACACCGCACGTGAAAGCAAGGTGGAAAACCGAACGCACAGTACGGATAGCAAAGAGGCGGACCCCCGAGCATGAATCCAGCACTGCAGGCCCTCCCCATGCTCTACCTGATGCAGCACCCAGGAGTCAACGCACCGCGGCGACGCAGGTAGGCAGACACACAACAGGGGCACGCAAACAGCGCACACAGTGCAAGGGCGGGAAAACTGTATATGGCCCCCCCGACACCCCTGCGTGGACACGACACATCCACCACTGCACCAACACATGCGCACAATGCAGAGGCCAACGGCAGCGCAATGCATGCGCCGCACACAAACAACACAGGGTCACAACCAAACACCACACACACCAGCACCACCCAGAACGCACATGTCACGTGACAGCCCTGCCACAGTCATGTCCCGAACCGGCAATTCACTGTTGCCAACCTGACGTCACACAAGTGACCCGAACATGTCAGTGATGTCACGCCAAATTAGGACACACCCCTGTGTGCAAAACACGGCGAAGCACACAGCGGCGGCAACATCACCCAGCAGAATATGGACCCCGTCAGGAAAAGGTACGCCAGTACCACACAGAAACACCGATGCCACCCTGCACCCAATAACAAGACATGCAATACGTAACATCAAAGATACCGGGGACAGACAACAGGTGGGACCAATTATAACACAAGGCCCAACGTATAGCGGAAACGCAGCCTGCCGCCCACACACGGGAGAGGAGACAGCACTGAATGACCTTCCATTCCCACTCTGAAACCACATCCCGACTAAACAAGCCGGAGACAACAGTCATTGCACCAAAAAACGCCCAACACAGGCATGCAGAGGGAAGCGGCCACAGGGCAGATAGCGCATAACACCAAAGAACATTCAGAACGGAAAAAAGAAATGATAACACTCCCCATGTGGTTCACATGCAAGTTATCTGGAAGGAGTCAGACACCACTGACCTTGACCATTCAGAGAAGCATGTGGGATGAGGGCCCGTGTCCTCCGCACAAGCCAACATAACACAAGTCCTGCCTCCCTACGACCATTACAGAATTCCCAGCAACGTCGGAGGTTGCACACTGCAGACTGCACAGACAGCCGGAGCACGCCACCACAGCGCCCTGCAGCAAAATGGCACTTGCACCACACCTACCCAACTACGCCGGACAGATTAAGCTGTACAAACATAACCTGATACAGATATTGGGATGTGACAATCTGGCCTTGCTGAACGTAAGTTACCGACTAACTTACCGCATCGCATTGTTCAGCTGCGTCATCCCCGTCTTCTACTGTCGGAGGTGTCCCTTCTCCTATCCTGTGGATTTATGTCTCTCCAACCTGGCATGTCCAAGGGCGGACCTGCTACAACTATTCAACCCCCTGGACGTCCACGACAGGGTCTGTTCAGCCTATGGGGGCATGGCGTATGTGGCTACTATCGGACCCACACTGCAATGGGACCACTGTGCCTCCACATGACGGATAATGGATCACAGTTACATCGAATGTCATCCAACATGTCCCATCATGCTCCTACAAGGGACAACTCACGACCAACACCTTGACAGCCACCATCCGCTACATTGGATGGCATCCATGTCCACCACCAATGCCATGGAAGCCCTGCTGGAAGGTATTGCATACCTGACAACCTGTCAATTCGTCGCGCCCCGCCGCCATACCCCCAATTGAGCAATGATGTCCCACACCGTACCCATGCTTGGCTTCCGCAAGGACTAGGCAGTTACCAGTACAACAACTATACCATACAACCTGCAACTGACACCACATCATCAACTACACTGCCATGACATCTGATATTTTCGGGACATGCACTCTGTACCTCATCACATCCAGTAACTCTGCATGAACAGGGGGAGGCAGAGGCATGGGATTTGTGTATGGCAACCACATGGACAGAACTGCACGTACAACCATGCCATGATATGGATCCTGCGCCCATGAACATATGCACCGGTCAGTGGACAGTAATCGTCCTGCTGTAGTATGTGAGAGCTGTCACCTCACCTCCCTCTGAACGTCCGTGCCAGGACCTTTGCATGGACACCAAGTGCATCCACCAACAACATGAGCCCAGTGACTGTGACATGGCCAGTACCCACCACATCGCAACAACAAGTGGGACGCCGTTGCATGCACGTAAGCCCATGCCCTGATGTCACCTCCACGCACGTGTGTATGAGTAACTATAGCAGCAAACCTGTAACATGGAACTGAGATGCACTGTGCCCATGATGACAAGCGGACTGGTAGGCTAAATGTATACTGTCTGTGTCAAAGTCAGCAGCACCACAGTAATTAGCAAATGTACATTAGCACACCAACGGCTAAGCAGTTGTAACTCTGAAGCCCACATCCCACAGTCAACAACTAATCACATGTACCCCTACACCCTATGCTATGTGTACACATGCTGAGTATATCCTCCACATGCATTTCGCTGCCAGTAGTGTCCACTATACTGCATCACAGAGGACATAAGTCCCAATACATGTCTTGAAGCAAAAATGTGTCTCTGCTGATTCATTTCACAAGTACGAATGAGAGAGGATGAGAGTGTGTGAAGTACACGGCAGTCGTGAGATGACCATGTAGTCCACTGTCATTGGATGTCAACGCAAATGAGTAGCACAACTGTGGAAGACACACATGTGTCATGTGAAGCGGGAGTTACGCATGGCTCAGGTGGGTGGGTGTGACGGGTAGGTGCGCACATGCAATGTTAAAACACGCTGTGTTGGGAGGATTCAGGAACAGTACATTGCCTCTCTCCTGGGAATTTGTAAAGACCACCTGTCTGGGGATGAATGTGAACTCGTGTGTGCACAACAGGCGGGCACACAATCAATGCTGCATCAAGTGTAGACGTCAGCCCACCCTCCGTGGACATGCTGGATACTGCTGTGCGTCCGCCAGGCCCTTGCCAAGGCACTCACATCCCCTGTCGACCTGGTGTATCCCCAACATTGTCCACTTGCACAGGCAATCCAGGGCACGGGATGGCAGTAGAGCATGGTGGGTGAGAGGTCATGGCGCGCTCCTCCTGGTCACATCACGCAGGCAACACATCCTCAATGTGTAGTATGGCACAAGTCAAATGGAAGTAGTGGGGGACGCACACATCACAAGCAGGAGTGACGTCACGGAAGGTGGCTCGCACCATCCCACCCATTGACAATACACCCACACACGTTACATGCCATTGCAACAGAGAAGCCAGCGCGTGCACAAGCAGCTCCAAGCTCGCCCCAGAGAGGCCAAAGAGTGAATGTGTGGGGCCATGAGCTCCAGTTGGATGCGGCCTGGCCCGCTAGGGCAGCTACAGCCTCTGTGTGTTGCAGGTGGTGTATCCGGACTGCGGAGCCTGTCATGCATTGTCAATGTTGACGGTGTCTCGAGTCGGGGCACCACTCAGGTGGACGGCATCCCGCCACTTATTATACCGTGAGACAGACCACTTGTTCAACTGGACCCACAAATACACTCCTTGGCCTCTCTGGGGCGAGCTTGGAGCTGCTTGTGCATGCGCTAGCTGCTCAGGTGCAAACGCATATTGGGGTGAGCGAGGGGAGGCCATGAGGACAGTGCAAAAGATGACTGTTTGATTTTCAGCCAGTTTAAGGAATGCCCCTGATGTGGTCGGAAAAAGACGTGTCTCGTGTGTATTGCAACTAGTAGATCAGCCGATGAACTTCCCATGTCTTGCATGTAGCCCCGCACCCAGCCCCGCCCACTCGACACATTAAAATGAGTACCAGCACCACATTCTACCCATTCGAAGCACTGACTGGGGGTGACAACCATTGGACAGTCTTGTGTAGTCCACCCACGCGTACATGTGGGCCCTCCATGATCCATGTCACCTGCGGCAAAGTGATGTCATGGGCAATGACGGAAGTGAGCAGAGCTGTCTGCCCCACGCACAGATGGTGCATCAGCTCAACAGACCCAGCACTGAGTGCAGCAGGGGTCACATGTGCAGGGGCAGTTGTGCCTGGTGTGAAGGCACATGCATATAGACAGCACATCGAGCAATGTGTAGTCTGCCCACATCTACTGTCCATTGTCAGGCGGACCTAGAAAAAGATCACAAGGCAACACATCTGTGTGGGTGTACCCACTGTGACCAACACTTCGCAACCATCAACGTACTCGCCCTGTGCATGGCCCACCCCGCAACGGAGGTCACATTCAGTGCCACTATCTCACACACACATCCCTATCACGAGGCACGGTGTGTCCAATCGACAGGACTGAGTAAGCGCTCATCCGGAGGATCCTGAACAGGAGACACATGTAACCCACTAGGCAGTCTGTGTCGGCACCTACTGGCATTGTGCAGTCAATGTGCAGGCCAGGCCTGCTGGGACTGAGAAGGGCAGCATGGCCCCAGCCTGACTTCCACACGACCAACAAGTGCACTGAGACCTGCATTGCCAATTGTCTGTGTCACTGGATGTCTGACATGAAGTTGCCATGTACCATCACTCGGGAGGGACAGACAGGTCAAAGCGCCCGAGAGCTCACATACCCATGCCACCTGCAGTCAGCATGGTGAGCAGTGCATGTTTGAACACCACAGGCTCTGACTCACAGTGCTGCGGAGCAACGACATGTGTGTCCCCTACATGCACTCCCACACACACTGCAGTTGTCTCTCACACACAACCTTCGCAAGGAATAGCCATGTGCAGTGTGCGTGGAGCTCGGAATACAGGTTCTCCAGCTCCTCGCTGGTGAGTGGACCTGGACATGTCCTCAGCGTCATCCACGTGTAGGTGGAGTGGTGGCAGCAGCAGGTGTTGTCGAGGGGTGCCAGGCTGCAGTGCCAGGTAGCTGTGGTTATGCCTGTCCCACTCACACACACATATAACCCCCTGGGGCAGTTTCAGTGGGTACAAGCTGCTGCAATTCGTGTACCATGTCTGGCAGCTTCAATTGCAGACGTTGGCCTGCTCCCAGCTGGCCATGGACGCCTACCTCCATAGTGGAACACGCAGGGTGCAACCGCGAGGGTCATTGGAGTTGGCCGTAAGGGCCTGGCCCATGGCGGGTACAGTCCGCTGATGCCATGTGCACCACACAGCATAATGTGCGCAATGCATCTGCAGGTGTGGCCATGATTTGCGTGTGGGTGCAGGTCCACAATGGACAGGGCCACAACATGCTGTGTGCATAGGCAGGGACGGCCAGTGCTCAGCCTCCACATGTCTGTTGGCACATCATCATGTACACATTGGCATGGGAGCATGGGATATGCATATGCACACACATGCCATCTTTCACTATGTACATCTGCCACTTGGCACGTGCAATGTTATGTGTCACTTGTGATGTGTAATTGCAAGCACACAGCCGTGTTGGCATGGGGCTGTCAATGTGTACACCTGTCAATGTTTCAGGAGGTGTGATCCGTACAGTGCTGTACATAGGGTGCAGTAGTGACATCAATGACTGTCTCATATCCCCTCGTGCCACAGGTCCCAATTGTTTTGGCCGCTCAGCCTGTGTCCATAGCGTTGTTGGTGTGTGCCCTACACACCCAGCCTCGGAAGCAGTGTGATGCACAGCAGCTAGTCATGTTGCCGTGGTGTTGCCGCTTGCCGAATATGCAGTCTGTTACCATCAGCATGCCTTACAAGTTATTGAGGCCTAGATCCCCATGTGCATGCTCATAGCAATGGGGTGTGTCACTGCCCATTGCTATTGGTAGGGGACCTGTGTAAGTGTATAGTGGCTGTGCTGTCCCTACTTGTCAGCTGTTCTGTTATTCAATTGCCTGCTCAGTCATTTATGTTTTGTGTATGTGAATATGCCATGTGGCGTGTTGCTTTGACATGTGTCCACTTCCATCTTTCCTAGGCGGAGACCAAACATTCATCGCCCCTACCAATTGCTGTCAGACATGGTGGATGTGGAGGTCATCCGCAAATATCGTCTGGACCGACCCACCCTGCATCGTCTATGTGCCTTGTTGGAACCCCACCTCCGTCCTCGCAGGGTGTATCCAACAGCATTCACCCCCACGGCTAAGGTGATGGCTGCACTGCATTTCTTCGCCACTGGGTCATTCCAAAACACAGTGGGCAGTGGAGGTGGGATGTCCCAACCCATGTTCAGCATGGTGCTCAGGGATGTACTGTCAGCCATGATGCTGTACAGGAACAGATACATCCGATTCCCCAGGGCTCGTGAATTGGCGGCAGTGAAGGGTGCTTTCTATGCCCTTGGACGGATCCCCCACGTCGTTGGTGCAATAGACTGCACCCATGTTGGCCTTGTTGCACCACAGGCCACTGAGCACCTCTACCGCAACCGGAAGCACACGCACTCCCTGAATGTGCAAGTGGTGTGCCTTGCGGACATGGTGATTTCACACGTGTGTGCGAAATTCCCAGGATCGGCCCATGACGCGCACATCATGCGCAACAGCATCCTACCACGTCTGATGACCGATCTGCAACCGGACCGTGGCTGGATTGTTGGTGAGTATGTGGAGTAGTGTAGCGTGCTGGCTGTGCGATGCTGTCTTGTGTCCAGTTGGAATTGCAACGGTTCTCTGTGTCCCTCACACCCAGGTGACTCTGCTTACCCGAATGGGCCCTGGCTGCTCAGCCCATTACGACGTCCTGGGAGCCCAGCTGATGTCCGCTACAATGAGGCACATGGGAGGACCAGACATGTGGTTGAGCGGACCTTTGGCCTCCTCAAGTCCAGGTTCAGATGCCTGGACCGCACCGGGGGCACACTGGCGTACTCCCCACAGAAGGTGTGCCAGATAGTTGTGGCTTGCTGCATGCTGCACAATCTGGCTATCCGCAAGCAGATCCCCCTAATTGTGGATGACGGAGATCAACCAGGGCCCCAGCCTGCAGACCAGGACAGCTCTAGTGAAGAGGACAGTGGAGAGGATGAAGCTGTGAATGTGCGTCAGCAGCTCATCGCCCGCTACTTCACTTGACGGTGAGTGTCCATGTACGACGGCTGATGTAGCTGTAGTTGTGCAGGTGTATGTGTGCTCTGTCATGGGGGCCTTTTGTTCACTGAGTGCTGTGTGTCAATGGTCCATGTCCAGGTTGGTATGCCACTGACAGTGGCTGTAGCATTGTGCCCTGTTGCTCTGTGAGATGTGTGTACATTGCTTGTAGTTGGTGACAAGTACTGTGTGATGAGTGTGTGACACACTCATTGAATGTACTCTTGTTCTGTTTTTCACCCCTAGGTCCCTACAGCCTCTCCTGTCCCATCGACATACCACACAGCAGATGCATTTCTGCTCATGGTGGCGATTGCACATCGTTGAATAAACCCAGGACCACTGTTCCCAATAACGTGCGCGCATGCGCGCGCGCTCACCTCTATTACCTGTAGCGCGCAGTGCTGTGTGTGGAGCGCGCACACACACAGCACATCCAGCTAGAGAGTTCGCGCCGCTGCTTTTAAAAGCGAGCGGCGCGAAAACGGGTGTTTCCCGGCAGAGCGGCAGAATAGACTGATGTCACTAAAAGGCGAGGGAGCAGCAGGTAAGTTTTGGGCACTTGGTTTCTTCTTTTATATGTAGAGCCCGGCTGCGGTGCCTACTGTGTGCTTTTGTTAAAGTATTCATGTTAATTGCAGCGCCGTCACGAGCTGCGATTAACATGAATACTTTAACAAAAGCACACAATCTGCCCACAGCTGCGCTTATGTAACAACAACAAAATTCAGCAAGTCTACAAACACGGCGTGTAAAGCTTAGCCGTTTATGTAGACTTGCTGAATTCTCTTCTTAACAGAGCGGGCTGCGGGGTGATTGTGTGACTTTGTTAAAGTTTTCTGGTTAAGTGCAGCTCCAGACGGGTTCTGCGATTAACCTGAAATCTTTAACAAAGGCACACAATCACCCCTCAGCTGCGCTTTATTAAGAAAGAAATGCAGCAACTCTACAAACACGGCGTGTAAAGCCCACGTCGTGTTTGTAGACTTGCTGGATTTCTCTTCTTAATAGAGCGCAGCTGTGGTGTGATTTACACTTTTCTGTGCTTGGCATAGTGTGCCACCCAACTTGTATTTTCCTGTTTCTCTCATTGTATCCAGATATATGATACAACAAGTAACATCATACCCAGGGCTTTAAGTGGGATGAAAAAACTGGGGGGTCTCGCAAAGGGGTGGCCAGTGTAATCAAGGGCGTGGCTTAAGACACATAAGCTAAAAATCTGTACTTAGCGTAGTGTGCCGCCCGACTTGTATTTTGCTGTTTCTGTCATTGCATCCAGATATTTGATACAAGTAGATATATGATACAAGTAGTAACATCATACCTACAAGTCAGGACTATAGGCTTTGTCAATGGTTGTTAGTTGCATAAGATAAACAAGCAGCAACTATGGCTTGTATGTAATATTGAAAAAGCTTGAACTTAAAGCCCTGGTGACACCAGGACAATGTTGCTGCGCCGGAGTTTCAAAAAGAGAAGGGAAATCCAGAGAGAAAATGACTCTCTTTAAAGGATTTCCCTTCCCCTACAAGGCTCACCTGGCATGACGTCATGCCCTAACTTCTCTACTAGTGAAGTGAGGAGTGTGAGCACGCGCACATCGATGTGCCTACTGTCGATGCAGTCTGGAAAAAAATGAACCGCCTGTGCCAGGGCACAAAACAGAGCCCGATAGAGACCCGTTTCGAGGCCCCCTTTAAAAAACTGCCGGTACTCAGCACTGGTGAGACCCGGCCCACTTAAAGCCCTGATCATACCTACTATTGACTTTGTAAGTGGTTGCTAGTTGCATAAGATAAATATGCAGCAACAATGGCTTGTATAAATTAAATCCATCTGAATTTGAAAACAGCTAAACTCTCCAGCCATCTTTCTAGCTGTGATGAGGCTGCCAATGACAGACTTGCTTGAGTGTCTGTTATGGTCACGCTGGTAGTACAGTTTTAACAACCCCTTTAGACAAAATGTGACATTTTAACAAGAAGCAGTTTGACTATTAATGAGATCCCCTTTTTTGTACTTGCATATATTAGGGCGAAAGGGGGTGATCTACTGTACAAAACTCAGCTCTGAAGTTCATCATGTTAAGCAGACTGTCTTGTGATAGGAGCTTGCCATACATCTAGTAGCGCAGCTTCCGTACTGTGGTTGGGACAGAAAAATGACCGATGGGAATTCAACAGCTGGCTTGCTTCTAAATATTGTTCAAATTGTGGGGTGATTATTCTTTCCAGGTTTAATGGGGTCAGAGGAAGGAAGAAAGGGAAATGTATGATTTCTCTATTTTTTCTAATGTAGATGCTCATTATGGCAAGTCTGAAGAATAGACTAGATGAACCTTGACCCAGTGAGACACTGATGATGGTAACAGTAGTCTCGAGCAGGGGAGGAGCAGAGTCTTTTTAGGGTCTTAATAATTGTTCTATTATTGTCTTGAGAAACTGACATCTAGAAAGAGTGTGTTTTTATGCATGATGAGCTGTGACCTGAGCATTCCACTGGACTAGGTGATGTACCAGTGCAGTGATGGTGCAGGTTTTCACAGATCTCTTGTCAGCGTTGTAATGTTGGTCTAAGTTTGTATTTTTTCAAGGATTTGAAAGTTGCATAGCAGTTCAGTGATCACTTTTCTCACCTATAAAAGCCTCTAAGCGCACTGCCCACTCTAAGTCATCCCGTTTCACTTCATCTGAAAGTTTTCTTGTTAATTGCAGCTCCAGACGGGCGCTGCGATTAACCTGAAAACTTTAACAAAGGCACACAATCACCTTGAAGCTGCGCTCTATTAAGAAAAGAACTGCAGCAACTCTACAAATATGGTGTGTAAAGCACACGCCGTGTTTGTAGACTTGCTGTATTTCTCTTCTTAATAGAGCTGAGCTGTGGGGTGATTGTGTGACTTTTAAACTTTTCTGTGCTTGGCATAGTGTGCCCCCGACTTGTATTTTCCTGTTTCTGTCATTGCATCCAGATATATGATACATCAAGTAACATCGTACCTACCACAAGTCAGACTATTGGCTTTGTCAGTGGTTGTTAGTTGCATAAGATAAATAAGCAGCAACTATGGCTTCTATATAATATTGAAAAAGCTTCCACTTAAAGCCCTGGTGACACCACGACAATGTTGCTGCCCCTGAGTTTCAAAAAGGAAAGCAAGTGTTAGTGAAGAGAATACTCCCGACAGATGGATCAGTCATTTACACACTTGCAGCTGCCATTTGCTCAGACCTGCATCTTGGCAAGATTAAAAATCTTGGCAAGGCCTAACCAGCCTTCCACCCTTCTTAGTTCGTTCAGGTGAGCACGGTTACATAGAGCAAGCGTTTAGAAATGACAAGATGGCGAAAAAGGCTCCTTATAGAACCCCCAACGTTGATATGCTGAGACGCTACTTCTGAAGCATTGCCATACCACACTCGCTGTCTTCTCTGACATATCTTTTGTCCTTTTTTCTTCCACTCCCCAGCTGCTCTCTCCGTCTCCTTCTCTTTTTCTTTTTCTTCTTCCTCATATCAGTCCCGCTCCACGTTTACCCACTTTCCCCTTCTCCCCCATCCCATTCTTGTCTCCATTTCCCTCTCACTGCCTGTTCTTTGCTTTCTCTCTTACCGGTTTTCCATTCTCTGTTCTCCCTCCCAGTTCTCCAAAGCCTCTGGCTGCCTTTCTTGTAGTTAATGAAATGGGGGTGCGCCAGGTCATGAAGTCCAGTAGTCAAATAGTAGTGTAAACATAGTTCTTTATTTTAAATTCATAAGTCAGCAATACGACAGGCTCAGCCAACGCGTTTCATTCCCTCACTGGGAACTTCATCAGGGCAAGAAAATAAAGGATGGATAAAAATAATCCAGATGGCCAAAGCGTAGAATTCAAAAATGGCAAGTGCTGCGAGAATTCCCTGATATATTTCCAGATTCTCAAAGCCAGTGTAAGGAACCTGTTGGATAAACAGTGTCAGTAATCATGCGTCCGGATAGTCAATTGTGTATTCTAGTCCAGTGTATTTCACTCGAACAAACCGGAATACTTGCAGGTATGATAAATCCTGCATAGGACGACCATAACAGAAGTTCGTCTGGTCGTGACCTTCGTTTTCTGGCTGCCTTTCTCTTTCCGTCCCTCTCTTACCAATTTCACCATTACTCCATTATTGTCATGGTGTGTGTATCCAAATTGCAAATCTGCCTTAAGCCCCTTAAAGTGGGTTGTATGTGTGGAAATGCACCGTGTTTTCAGTTTTTTAAGCAAATGTTTGGAGTGATATTTGGCGCTGCGCACAAGCGCGGTCTGGTTCCTGGCGCACATAGCCATGGCTGCAGCGCACAGAGACCCTACACTGCCGCACACAGAGTAAAAAAATTAGAGGGAACATTGCCCAGGACACATTAAGCCGATTGTGATCAAGGTGTATTTATTAACAGCGGTGACATGTGATTGTGTGCTAGGTGATGACAAATGTGGTGCATGCTGTGACAATGAGTTGACGGTCATGGCTGCGTGATGGTCAAGGTGTACCCATGGAGTTCTATGTCCACAGTCCAACAGACACATGCCATTCACATGGCAGTGTGGGGTAGGATCGTATTACAAGTCAATGCAGTAGGTGGTCAAGGTGGCTGGCTGACTCACTGGCGTTTGGTGCGTGCGAAGTCCTCTCTGGACACCTGTTTCCTCTTCGGACGGCCCCTTCCACGTTTGGTAGGGGGTGTGTTGATGTGCCGCTGGTGGTGGCTGAGGAGTGCTCACTCGCTGTGGACGCAGGGGAACGCGATGCTGCACGACCCTGCGCCACAGCAGGTGGTGGCGGAGGTGGTGTTGCTGGCCTTGCTTGTGCCCTCCCCCACCACCAGCTGGCCCATGAGGGCCGCGATTTGGCCCATATGGGCGTCCATGGACCTCAACACCGCAAGGACCTCCCGCGTGTCGCTAGCCGACCTGGCCCATTCTCCTTGGGCCTCTTGATAGGCCCCAAGGACTCTGTCGATTTGCGGCAGGGCTTGGCTCCCAGGCACAGTTGGCGTTGGCCTGGCCCTGCTCCTCCTACCAGTACTGCTGCCACCGACCTGCCCACTAGCCACATTGCTCACCACGGTCCTCACTCTGGCTCCCAGGGTGGAGCCCGGCGGCCGTGCCGACCCTTGCGCAGGGGCTGTGGCGAGGGATGGCGTGGTGGTGGTGGTGGTGGTGGTTGCGGCGGTGGTGGTGGCCGCAACGGCCATGGCAGCAGGGGTCTGTGACTGGTCAGCAGCCCTGGGTGATGGGTTGGTGGGCAGGAGGGGCCCTGGGGAGCGGTTGTGCCCTGCCACTCCAGATGGGCCTGCTGGGTGGTCCGTGTCCGGAGAGGTGTCCAGCTCCTCTACATCCATGAGTCCGGGTTGGGGGCTTGTGGACTGGCTGTGCTGGCTGCTGTCACCCTCTCCAGCATCCAGCAGTTCGGCACCTGTGGGGAGAATGAGATGGGTCATTGTGTTGCACCTAGCAAAGTATGTATTGGTTGTCTGACATTCACAGTTCGTGCACTGTCGTGCACAGGTTTCCCAGTGGCGTGTGTGTGGATGTACGATGTGTGTATGCGTGGGCTAGGCAATGGGACTGTGTGATGTGGACATGTGGCATGGGACGGATTAGCAATGCCGATGGGTGTGTGTTGCTATGCTCCTACATTTTGTGGCTCGGGTGTATGCGTGCTCCAGGACCATAGATGATGTTGGGTTGAACGATGGTTTAGGGGAAGGATGGAACGCTTAGGTACGCTGATGCCAAAAGGGGTACAGCCCCTAAACGCTCTTGGGTTGAAATATGCTTTTGGGGTACATACTGTGGGTAATGGGTGCAGAACGTGACATGTGTTCTGGCAACATGACAGTGCATAGACAAAGGTGTGTGTCTGTCTCACATGCCCGGAATATCTGCTGACTGTTATCATTCATGGACATCACATTGGTAGCATTGTTGTGAGTTCGTGCTTGTTGTGTGCCACACGACGTATTGCAGATGGGCCAAATCCTTTGTGTGCGTGCTGCCCTGGTACATGTGCATCAGTGCTGTGCTCTTGGGGTGTTGAATATATTATGTGTGTTGTTACTCGCAGTGTGACGTGCGCTTCAGTCACTGCAGGCACTTGATTTGTCATGGGCAGGTATCTTTGCATGACTACTGTATGAGGGCCAGCTGTTCGGATGACATACCTTTCATGACACTGTGGCTGAGAGATGAGATGGATGATATGTTGAATGTGCATTGTGTGCCTGTGTGTTTCATGGGTCCAGTTGTCTTTGTGTGCAATATTGTGGTTCCAAGCTGTTACTTCTAGTACGGTCTGTCTTACGTGGGCGTTGTTGTACGATGTGTGGGTGACAGGCAGTGAGGACTACATGGACAGGACTTCGATGGTGTTGCTGATGTGTGTGATGGGTGGCACAGTGCCTACCGTGTGGGTCTATGCTCCAGTGGGACTTGTGCATGCAGACGTGGCTCCTTAGGTGTTGCTGTATCTGTGATGGGTCATGTGGGGTTTGACTCTGTTGAACATGTCCGTGTGCACATTGGTCTCATGATTGTGACTGGGAGCAGTGCTGCGTGTTCCTCTGCTACGTGACATGTCCCATGTGTCAGTCGTAGTACAGTCCTCATGCCTACAGACGCCCCGTCCTGTACATTTTCCCACCTACAGGTTGTTTCTCAGTGCGCAATGCAATGGATGCCACATGGTACTGGGAGGGAGGGGTGCTCCACCTTGCTGGTCTGTGGTAGTGGGAGCCTGGTGGGTGTTTTACTTCAGCTGTCCCCCTCCGACCCACTGTCTTTGTGTTCCGGCTACTTACCTGTTACTTGTCGGTCAGTGCAGCTATGGCGGACACATGGATGTGGGGTGTGCTCCACCTTGCTGGTCTGTGGTAGTGGGGGCCTAGTGGGTGTTTTACTTCAGCTGTCCCCCTCCGACCCACTGTCTTTGTGTTCCGGCTACTTACCTGTTACTTGTCGGTCAGTGCAGCTATGGTGGACACATGGATGTGGGGTGTGCTCCACCTTGCTGGTCTGTGGTAGTGGGGGCCTGGTGGGTGTTTTACTTCAGCTGTCCCCCCTCTGACCCACTGTCTTTGTGTTCCGGCTACTTACCTGTTAATTGTCGGTCAGTGCAGCTATGGCAGACACATGGATATGGGTGTGGGGCGTGCTCATTCTGGCGCATCTGGAGTACAAGGGGACCTGTTGGAAGTTGCGGTGCTGGCTGACTGTACACATGCCCCCATGGTTTTGTTAGTTGGTAGCTTTGGGCTGAGTGTGTGTGAGTGTCTGTTGCATGTGTGGGTGATGTCTTGTGTATTGTGTACTGGACATGGGGGTGTTTGTCCCTAGGAGCTATGGCATGGTGGTAGTGCATGTGATTACATAGCGGTGTGCTGGTATACGTTTGTTTGTACTTATCAGCCTCCATTCCCCCTGGTAATCCGGTGAGGATCTCCGGATGTATGATGACTCGCACCTTCTCCTCCCACGCCTTGAAGGTCTTGAATAGCGCGGGATTCCCTCTGCCAGTCCTGGCAGGCAGCTCTCGATTTTTGCTCTCCTTCTTCTTGACCACGCTTTTGAGGTCGTTCCACCTTTTGTTAATTTCTCCTCTGTTGCGTGGAACGTTCCCGACTGCATTGACCTGGTCTACGATCCTGCTCCACAACCGGTTTCTGGTGGATAGTGGTGTCTGTTGGACCTGGTTGCCATAGATTTGTGGGTGCACCTTGACGATCTCATCGACCAAGACCGTTAGCTCGGTGGAAGTGAACTTGGGCATTCTGTGTGATGCCATGGTGTGTGTTTTGGTGTTTGTGGTGCTGGTGCGGTGTGTGGTGTGTGATGTGCAGGGGGTTTGTGGGTCAGGTGTTTGGTGGTGGTGGTGATGGGTGTGATAGGTGCGTGTCTGTGGTGTGCTGCTGTCCTTTCTGTCTCGCTGTGTTGTGTGCTTTCGTCCTCAGTTTGTAATGTTGCAGGGGGTTGTGGTCTGTGAAGGGGCTGGTTTTGTACTTACCTATGTGGGTGTGTCATGATGGTCTGTTGTTTTCAGGTGTGTTGTGGCTGGTGTTCTGGGATTTGTTGTTGATTTTTTTGTCCAGGGGGGGTGTGTTTCCAGGATGTGTACTGTGTTTGGGTATTTGTGCGTGGGTTGCTGTGTGGACTTGTTGGCCATGTTGTGTGTGTTTGTTTTCGTCAGCGGATGGTTTCTGTGCATGGACGTGGCCACCTGGGCTTCCGTCGTGTCCATTTTCGTCACTGTTGTTTGCGCTGGCGGGCGGTGTATTTGTGGATTTTCCACGCTCATGTCGGTACGATCCTAATTTCACGGGCGGTGTCTCGGTCGTCAGGGCGGGCGGTTTTGGCTTGTCATGCGTCTTTCCGTCCGTGGCGGGCGGATGGACTTAGACTCGGACATGGGCGGGCGGTATTTTCTGTTTATTTTCCGCCTCCGGCGGTTTTCAGTTCGCGGCATCGTAATTGCTCGGTCGGTATTCAGACAGTGTAGGCGGGCGGATTTTTGCCACTGTGGTTGATGGCGGATTTTTATCCGCCCGACATCGTAATGGACACCTAAATATTGTTTATTTAATTTTATGATTTCTTTTATAATTTCTAATGTTTTTTATTTTTGTTTTAACTGTTTGAGTGTGAAAAGTAATTTTTGTTTCTTTGCTATCCAACACTTTCCCTACTGTTGCACTCTTTGGAGTGGGAATAGTGAATTTTACCCCTTCGCTATCCAACACTTTCCCTACTGTTGCTCTCACTGGAGTGGGAATAATAATTTTTACCCCTCCGCTATCCAACACTTTCCCTACTGTTGCACTCACTGGAGTGGAAATAGTAATCTTTACTACTCCGCTATCCAATACTTTCCCTACTGCTGCATTCTCTGGAGTGGGAATAGTAATCCTTTTCCCCTCCGCGATCCACCACTTTCCCTACTGTTGCTCTCACTGGAGTGGGAATAGTAATTTTTACCTCTACGCTATCCAACATTTTCCCTACTGTTGCATTCACTGGAGTGGGAATAACATGTTTTACCCCTCTGCTATCCAACAGTTATTCTACTGTTGCATTCAGTGAAATGGGAATAGCAATTTTTACCTATCCGCCATCCAACTATTATTCTACTGTTGCATTGACAGGAGTGGGAATAACATTTTTACCTCTCTGCTATCCAACTGTTATTCTACTGTTGCACTGTTTGGAGTGGGAATACTAGTGTTTACCGCTCCCCTATCCAACACTTTCCCTACTGTTGCACTCTTTGGAGTGGGAATAGTAATTTTTACCCCTCCGCCATCCAATACTTTCCCTACTGTTGCACCCACTGGAGTGGGAATAGTAATTTGTACCCCTCCGCTATCCAACACTTTCCCTACTGTTGCACTCTTTGGAGTGGGAAAAGTAATTTTTACTCCTCCGCTATCCAATACTTTCCCTACTGCTGCATTCTTTGGAGTGGGAATAGTAATCCTTTCCCCTCCGCTATCCAACACTTTCCCTACTGTTGCTCTCACTGGAGTGGGAATAGTAATCTTTACCCCTCCGCTATCCAACACTTTCCCTACTGTTGCACTCTATGGAGTGGCAATAGTAATTTTTACTCCTCCGCTATTCAATACTTTCCCTACTGTTGCATTCTTTGTAGTGGGAATAGTAATTTTTACCCCTCCGCTATACATCACTTTTCCTACTGTTGTTCTCACTGGAGTGGGAATAGTAATTTTTACCCCTTGCTATTCAACACTTTCCCTACTGTTGCACTCATTGGAGTTGGAATAGTAAATGTAATTATTTTGCTATCCAACACTTTCCCTACTGTTGCACTGATTGTATTGGGATATTTAAAGTTTAAATATTTTTTTAATAGTTTAATGTTTTAAATTATTGTAGAATATTTGTTTTATATTTAAAATTATTGATATATAAATATTTTATTTTTAGTTAATTTTAAAGTTTTAAAATAAATTAAAGATAACAGTTTATTCATTATTTTAAAGTAAATATATATATATATATATATATATGTATACATTATTATGTTTGTGTGTTTATTTTTCTTATTAAGTTTATTTGTTATATTTTGTTAAAATGTATATTAAATTTAATTTATTTTGTTAACATTAATATTAATATTTAATATATTTTATATATATTATTTTAATTTATAAATATATTTAAATCGATATTTTTTACCTTCGATATTTTTGAATCAATATTTTTGTACTTATCTGTTTAGGTATGGGAGTCGATATTTTTGTAGTCTTTATTTTTTTTTTGATATTTAGAACATCGATATTTATGTCATCAATTTTCTATCAGTGAACCCTCTGTGGTTATTGATTCTGATCACATGATTGCAATTAATCCACGAATTGCAAATCGTGGATTCACTAAAATGTTTAACTGATATTTTAAATATGTACATCCCTCTACTTTCATTTATAAGGATATATATACGTGACCCTATATCTGTTTTTCAAGAAAGTTACTCAGTTTATGAGTTCTGAGACTTCCCGAATCTACAGACTAGAATTCCAAATTCGCTCTATGACACACCCAAAGTTTGCTATTTGTTTGGGCACTTTCGGACCTTGTCTATGTACATGTAAAACCACACCACAACCAAAAACAGTTATTTCTCCAGTGAACTCTGTAGAAAGAAGATTCAGAAGAAGTGGTGCTCTGTTTTTTGTTCACTTTTGTGAATAATTTGATAGAATGGTTAAAGGTTCATCTTCTGTCCAGGATGAACTTCCAATACCTATTGAGGATGAGGAGGATGATACACCACCTTCAAAAACTTGATACTTGGAAGTATTTCAGAATACCTTCAGGGGAAAAGAAGTTTACTGTTAAATGTGTGTAGTGCCGTATTTGGGCAAGCAGTAATCCAGGAGCACTCCAAAGAAGTATTCACATGGGACAAGTTCTATGTTGAGGCACCTAAAAACAATTCATGAAAGTGTCTAGAACTGAATGATGCGGGAGAAAACAGGTGCAGCAGGACAGTCCACCTCTACAGCAGCCTTGGGAGAACCATCATAGTCACAGTCATTATTGTACCAGCTGCCTGCGAATAATTGAGTGAGATGGTTACTCACTGTGCGAAATGCCACATGCTTGTCACAGTAAAAATGTCTTCTGTGGGTGCATTCTTGGATACAGTGAAGAAGCATCGCTGTTAGTTTTTTGTTTTTGTTTCCAGTTGCCAGTTCATGTTTTTTGAACACTGAAGCCAATTGCTTCTTTGCACTTCCCTTACAATAACTTTTTAGTACCCTGAAGAACAAAAAAGAAAAAACGGTTAAACATACCTTCTACAAAAAAACGGTTCTTTTTAGAACAACCATCTGGTCAAACACAGAGCTAAAACTGTGTTTTTAATTTGTCAGTGGCTGCATTAGTGTGAAACTAGGTGTGTCAGTGACTGTATAGAGGTGTGCCTGGGTGTGTCAGTGGTTGTATCAGTGTGTGCATGAATGTATCAGTCTGTGTATCGGAGTGTGGCTGGGTGTATCAGTAGCTGTGTCAGTGTGTGCCTGGGTGTGTAAGTGGCTGTATTGATATGTGACTGGGTGTGTCATTGGCTGTATGAGTGTGTGCCTGAGCGTGCTAGTTTCTGTATCGGAGTGTGGCTCTGTGTGTCAGTAGCTGTATCAGTGTGTGTCTGGGTATGTCAGTGGCTGTATCAGTGTGTGTCTGGGTATGTCAGTGGCTGTATTGGTGTGAGCTTGGGTGTGTCAGTGGCTGTATCGGTAAGTGTCTGGGTGTGTCAGTGACTGTATTGGTGTGTGCATGGATGTGTCAGTCTCTGTATCAAGGTGGGGCTGGGTATGTCACTAGTGTAACAGTGTGTGCCTGGGTGTGTCAGTGTCTAACAATGTGTATCTGGGTGTAGTTGGGTGTGTCAGTGGCTGTATCTGTGTGTGTATGGATGATTGAGAGGCTGTATCGGTGCTTGGCTGGGTGTATACGTGAGTGTATCAGTGTTTGGCTGGGTGTGTCAGTAGCTGTATTGGATTGTAGCTGGGTGTGTTAGTATCTGTATCGGTGTTTGCTTGGGTGTGTTATTGGGTGTATGAGTGTGTGCCTGATTGTGTCAGTGGCTGTATCATTGTGAGCCTGAGTGTGTCAGTAGCTATACTGTTGTTTGCCTCGATGTTCTAATGTCTGTAACAGTGTGTGCCTGGGTGTGTTAGTGCCTGTATTAGTGTGTGGCTGTATCAGTACATGTATGGGCATTTGAGAGGCCGAAATTGTAAGTGGCTGCATTGATATGTGAGTAGTTATATGGATCTGTGAGTGGGTGTGTGATTGGTTTTGTGGGTGTGTAAATGCATGTATGGGTGTGTGAGTGGATGTATAAATTGTTGTTTAGTGTGTGAGTGGTTGTGTGTGTGTGTGTGTGTGTGAGAGTGTGTGAGTGGTTATATGGGTCTGGGAATGCATGTGTTAGCAGTTCTAAGGGTGTGCAAGTGTGTGTGAGTGGTTGTATCAGTGTGTGAGTGGTTGTATCATGTGTGAGTGGTTGTGTGGGTATGTGAGTGGGTGTGTAAGTAGCTGTATGGGTCGGTGACTGGGTGTGTGAGTGGCTGTATGGGTGAGTGAGTGGCTGTATGAGTAGATGTATGGGTAAGTGGTTGGGTGTGTAAGTGGTTGTATGAGTGTGTGAGTTGCTATCTCACTGGTTGAATGGGTATATAAGTGGGTGTGTGAGTGTCTGTGTAGGTCTGTGAGTGGGTGTGTGGCTGTCTGCGTGCATCTATGAGTGGGTTTGTAAGTGTACGTGTGGGACTGTGAGTGGGTGTGTGAGTGACTGTGTGCATCTGTGAGTGCGTATGTAAGTATATGTGTGGGTCTGTGAGCGGGTATGTGAGTATCTGTGTAAGTCAGTTTATGAGTGCCTGCATGGCTATGTGAGTAGGTGCGGAAATGTCTGTTTAGGTCTTTGAGTGGGTGCGTGAGTGCCTGGAGGGGTCTACAAATGGTTGCAAGTACCTGTGTGAGTGTATGGGTGGGTCTGAAAGTGTTTACTTTTTTATCAAAGTGCATCAAGATTTGCAAACCCGTCGCAAATTTACACGGGGGCCCCACTGAGAGTCGCATGGGATCTGCAAATTCCCGTAGTGGGAAAAAACCCAGATATAACTCAATTTTGTACCCAACATAGGTACCTCTCACACTCCTCTAACACACCCATGTGATCAGGGTACCTCAAATCCGATCCCTTTCATCATTTTGCAGATAAATTTAAAAAACCCGAGACTGTTCTCTGATACTTAAAAGGGCGGCGGCAATCTCACAGTCAGGTTGTGTGTCAAGCAGTCATGATTTTGAAGGTGGCATGTGACTTTGCGGATCCATTTTGGGGATCCACAGAGGGTCTGCATCCCCAGATATCAATATTTGTTTTTTCTTTAAAAACTCGGCAACTAGTGAACTGATTTACACCAAATCAAAAAAAGGGCTCTTTCTGGACAGACAGCTACCTCTCTGCCAAATTTAGTGTAATTCCATCTAGTACTTCGGGCTGTAGTCATGCTCTAAATCCTAATGGGAAATTGCATGGGAAAGCACATTTTTGACCCCCCCTTTTTTCTCAGCCCCCACTTGACGGATCACTTCAAAACTTTCCATGCAGGACTAGACATACCATACCACTTTTTTGGAAGATTTCATGAAGATTCGTCAAAGAGCACCAAAGTTATAAGCAAGTCAAAGGTGGTAAGGTTATTTTTAGGGTTTAGGTGTGGGTAAGGTAATTGGGTGGTAAGAGTGTTTTTAGAGTATATATATATATATATATATTACTGGCAACTCCGTTGACACACTGGATTTCTTCCTCCCAATAACGGAGCACGGACCACAAAGTAGTGCAGCAAGATGTTCTTTATTGCTCACAAAACTCCTCTACAGCCATGACGCGTTTCAGCCCTACCACGGGCCTTGATTTATATTTATATATTACCTACTGGCGGTTGCCAGTAGGTAGTTATAGATAGGACCTAGTTTCCATAGGAAAATCATTTTTTGACTTGGCTATAACTTTGGCGCTGTTTGACCAATCTGCATGAAATGTTGCCAAAAAAGTGATATGGTGGGTACTATTCATTGGGAAAGTTTGGGGGTGATCAATGCTGTGGGGACTAAGACTTTGGGGCATGAAATAAGGTTGTGTTTGTAATGTTAATTCCCATAAGAACTTTTAGCCTCACCTACAGCCCGAACCGCAGAATGGACTTACACCAAATTTAGCAGGGAGGTAGTTCTCGGTTCAAGGACGTGCCTTTTGCTTATTTGGTGTAAATCTGTTCAGTAGTTTTTGAGCAATTTTAGCCAAAAGCCGAAGCCTTCGCAAACAAAGACGAACTCTGATTGGCTGCCAACACTTCAACCAGAAAGTGTTGGCAGCCATCTTGAAGCCGAGTCCCAGAAAAAAAGTAAAATATAAAGAAAAGGGGGCAGGGTAGGAATACCCTGACCCCCCAGATATGGTTAGGAGGTCCCACAGGGACCCAGCCCCATTTTAAAAGCATTATTATTTTTTATTTTTGCCGCGGAGTCGCAGTGGATCCACGGCACAATAAAAAAAAAAGACATGCGGTCTCCGCGCGTCTTTTTTTAAAGCCCCCGGGTGGGCCAAATCCCGGGTGCATGAAGGAGGGGGGCTCATAGGGCCCCCCTCTTGGGCTTATTAGAAGCCCCGGGAGTGCCACCTGTAACAGTGAAAATGCAGGAGGCCTGCTTGGCCCCTGCAGCCCCGCGGCCCACCACCTCCCCAGGGCACACTGTATTTTTTTTTAATGCGGGGAGGACCTATGGCCTACCCCGCTGCCCTGGGGTCCGCCACCTCCCTGGGGCATTTTAATTACAAATGCGGCTCACCCCCCTCCAGGAGCCTTGCATGTCCCTGGGGACCACCACCCCCGTGGACAGCTCCAGAAATTAACCGGGGTGCCAACCCCCGGGACATTGCAGTTTGCTATGGCATGGCAGGAGAACTGCTCCCACCATGCCATAGCAAACTTGGGTCCGCTTCATGGAAGGGAAAGTATTGAAAATGCTCTTGCTTCCATGAAGTGGAGCAGAATTGCTTTTGGAGAGAGGGAGCTGCATGTCAGCAGCTCCCTCTGTACAACAGCAATGCCGGCTCCCGCAGTAGGTGGGGAGCCGGCAGGGACCACGGGGGCCTTGAGACTCGCCCGCAGTCCCCAATGAGCTGGCCATGCCCAGGGGGATGGAGTCCCTGGGGCAATATCGGCCCAGGGAGGGGGGCCGCACTGGTCCCCCCTCTCCATTACAAATAAAATGATTAATTCCTGGCCCCGGGGGATGGGTTCTCTGGGGCCGAAATAGGCCTGGGGAAGGAGACTGCGTGGCCTCCCTCCTTCTTTTAAAAAAAATAAAAATAAAGGCTGGGTCCCGACAGATGAGGTCCCCGGGGCCGAAATTGTCCAGGGAAGAGGGCCACACAGCATCCCCTTCCTAAAAAATTAAAAAAATTAAAAATTCCGCAACTCGCAGGAGGCCCACCCCCTTTCTCCACTGCTCTGTAAATGCGCCTCCTGGCGCGCTCCTGGTTGAGGGATGAAGTCCCCTTGACTTGGCGCTTGCCGCGAAGCTCCGTCCTATGTTTTTAAGAAATTGGTTCTTCTGTGTAACCCTGTACCACCTCGGGTGTGTTTTAATGTGTGCTTATACCTCTGCCTAGCACTCGCGCTTCCGAGCACTGCGTTTCTTGTGCATTGGAATTTAACTTGCCAAGTACAAAACGTGGGTTTTAATTTATTAACTTGCCTAAATATTTGCTCTCCTGGGCTTTGCATCCGCTGTCCCCGGTCCGTCACGGCTCTTGGTGCCGATTGTACGGAGGGACGCGGCTCCTCCCACTTTTGAGTGGCCTCATTTCCGGCCAGGGGGTATTTCTATCGGATGGGGGCTTGGCCGCGCAGCTGCAATTGGCGCTTCCCGCGAGGCTCCGTCCTATGTTTTTAAGAAATTGGTTCTTCTGTGTAACACTGTACCACCTCGTGTGTGTTTTAATGTGTGCTTATACCTCTGCCTAGCACTCGCGCTGCCGAGCACTGCGTTTCTTGTGTATTGGAATTTAACTTGCCAAGTACAAAATGTGGGTTTTAATTTATTAACTTGCCTAAATATTTGCTCTCCTGGGCTTTGCATCCGCTGTCCCCGGTCCGTCACGGCTCTTGGTGCCGATTGTACGGAGGGACGCGGCACCTCCCACTTTCGAGTGGCCTCATTTCCGGCCAGGGGGTATTTCTATCGGATGGGGGCTCGGCCGCGCAGCGGACGCGTGCCGCGTGCGCGCAGCTGGCGCGCCTAAGTCGCGCCTAAGGGAAGCCCGTCTGCGTCCGTGACCGCGCCAGGACGACGCCAGCCGCCAGTCACTCTGCTAGTTTAGAGGGAAACTTCTACTCTTACTCCCGCGATAACCTCCTGGCTATCAGATCTTCAATGAGCACGGTCTGCTCTCCTCTACCTAATACCCCTACGGGTCCTTTCTGTTGCAGGAATTGTGGCTATAATTCTGAAGTTACCCTGCGACCCCCTCCTAAAAGATCGCTGGCTTCAGGACAGAATATTAAAATGCTCAGTCTTAACTGCCGGTCATTGGTCAAACACTACCTAGATGTATTCGACCTACTTCAAGATGAGTCTCCGGATGTCCTTTTCCTGACAGAAACTTGGTTGTCAGCCGACACGTTGGTTGAACCGGGTCTGGCGCTTCCCACAGGCTATAGCATTTGCACCCTCAATCGAGAGTCAAGGGGGGGCGGGGTGGCAGTTGTTTGTAAATCACACTTCACCTGCACACTGGTTAAGGAAGATGTAGCGGGTTGTGAGTGTGGCCGGTTTGGGATCTCTCTCAACTCTAATTTCACCTTGAGGGGCCTAATAGTTTATCGCCCTCCGGGCACTTCCAAGGAGGGGAGGATTGCGCTGGCAGACCTAGTAAGCACTCTGGTTGTGAGGTATGCCAACTTTCTGGTCATTGGTGATTTAAACCTACACCTTGACAACCCTCACTATTCTGAAGCGGTTAATCTTTCCACGGACCTAGCGGCCTGCCAGCTGCTTCAATTGGTCCATGGACCTACTCACTCTGTGGGCCACTTACTCGACCCAGTTTTTTCTAACCTTCCGGGTCTCTCTGTCTTAACCCCCACTCCGTTATGCTGGACGGATCACTATTTGATCTCTATGAAGCTCCTTGGGGTGGTGTCATCTTGCAGGCCCCATCAGAATTGCACTTTCCGCCGTCCCTGGCATAAATTAAACTTCGACCAGCTCTGCACCTCTCTTTCATCAAGCATGCCCTGCTGGCCAGACGAGCCTGACTTGGCCAGTGATGTTTTCACCGACTGGCTAAGGTTTCCGCTGGATGCTATGGTCCCGGCCAATTGGTCGAAGGGACGAAGTACCAAGTCCAACCCCTGGTACAATGGCAACCTCTCCACCATGCGCAAAGCGTGTAAATACCTTGAACGGGAGTGGAGGCGAGATTTTGATATCACTCTGAAAGGCCATTATCAATCCGCCATAAAAAAATACCACAGGGCTTTTCAGAAAGCACGGGATTCCTATTTTTCGGAGGAGATCAGAAATAGTCAGTACCCCAGCAAGAAGATCTTTTCCATCATTACTAATCTAAAAAACGCTGGGGCACCGAAGGCACCCACAGTCAAGTCGAACAAACATTGTGAGGACCTACCCACCTTTTTCATAAATAAGGTTCTGGGTAGTGATTCCGAGGGTCCATCTCCCTCCGCCCATATATTAGCCACCTTTTCACCCATTACTGAAGAAGCACTTACTACACTCTGCAGGAAGGTTAAATCTGGTTCCCCGACTGACCCTATGAAGCCGGAACATCTGAGGAGGTTACTATCTGTTTTACTCACACCGTTGGGCCAGGTCATTAACCTGTCTCTGGCCAGGGCCATTGTCCCTAGGTCATGGAAGCAGGCCATTATCATGCCGCTTCTAAAGAAGCCCACGTTAGACCCGACTAAGCTGGAGAACTTCCGCCCTATCTCCTTGTTGCCTTGGATCTCTAAAATCACCGAAGCACATGTCAATTCTATTCTGTCTAACTATCTGGAGGAAAATCACATTTTGGATTCCTCTCAGTGTGGCTTCCGCCGCGGCCTTAGTACTGAATCAGCCCTCCTAGCTGTATCTGAACATCTGAGAGCAGCTTTGGATGAGGGACGGACCTCGGCACTGATCCTATTGGATCTGAGTGCCGCTTTTGATACGGTCTCGCATCAGATCCTGATTCAAAGACTGAAGGAGGCCGGCATTGCGGGCACTGCCCTGACCTGGCTTACTTCTTTTCTCTCAGACAGGTCTTTCCAAGTCTCGGCTCCCCCTTTTTCATCTAGGGTGTATTCCATCAAACAGGGGGTCCCACAGGGCTCTGCGCTAAGCCCTACACTTTTTAACTTATATGTCCAGCCGCTTGCTACACTAGCCAAAAGGAGAAGGCTGACGATTGTGTCATATGCAGATGACACCCAACTTGTAGTCGCCCTCTCCAATGACTGCCAAAATGATGCGGCCAAGTTTCAAAGTGGCTTGGCGGATGTAGCAGAGTGGCTGACTGCCAATTGCCTACAGCTCAACGCCAGCAAGACTGAGGTCCTGCTGGTCGGGAAGGATCATGAGCTGTGGAGCGAGCATTGGTGGCCCCCCTCCCTGGGACCTCCCCCATTCCAAAAAAGGTGGTGAAAAATCTGGGTGTATGGGTTGACTCGGCGCTGAGCTTCCAAGCTCAAACTAAGAAGGTGGCGGCGACATGTCTTGGCATTCTGCGCAGTCTTAGACCCATGTTGGGTTTCTTTGACCCCTCCATCCGGCAGACCATTGTGCAAGCATCTGTCCTATCTAGACTGGACTATGCCAGCGTGCTCTATCTTGGGGTCAATAAGACCGAGATCTCAAGACTTCAGAGGGTCCAGAATGTCGCCGCCAGAACTCTTCTTGCTATGCCCAGTCGCTGCTCCACCTCTAGCACCATTCGGCGGCTACACTGGCTGCCAATGGAGAGGCGGTTGGAGTTTAAATCTCTCTGCTTTGCTTTTAAGATCCTGAAATCCTCCACCTCTGGTATAATATCCGGCCTGCTCTCGACCTACACTCCTTCGCGCAATCTGCGCTCTGCAGGCAAACATTTGGTCTCTATACCACGGGTGAAGAGGGCCCGTGCTGGTGGTCGCTCATTCCGCGTTCTGGCTGCCAAGCTCTGGAATGATCTTCCGTCTCACATCCGTAGCATGGACAACTACCTGACCTTCCGTAAAGCGCTAAAGACCCATCTGTTCCCTCATTAGGTCCCACTTCCTTTGTCCCACATGTCTTCCCTGGCCCTTCCTGTCTCCTCTTAGGAGGGATATTCGCTGTTTAGCCTCTATTTTGCTAAGCGCCGGGACGCCCCGTTGCTGGGGCAGCTGCGCGCTCTACAAGCTATCTTAACATAACATAACATAACTACTGGGGGTCCTTAGGGGCCAAGAAGACCTCCGGACCTCCAGTAAGCCCGACACAGTGGGATTGCTGAGAAGTGGTCAGAGGCCACGCCCCTTTCACCACCACCTTGCATTTGCGCCTCTTGGCACACTGCTGGTGGGGGTATGAGGTGCCCTTGCCTCCTGAGGGCCTCAGGACTAAAGTGGACTTCTTCCCCCAAGCAGTAGTGCACCCGGAGGAGCACTTGCAGAGTGGTGGAGAAAGAGGGCATGGCCTCTGACCAACTCTGAGCAATCCCGCGGCGTGGGGTGAACTAACTATAACTAGCACACCAGCAATGCACTGCTTATGACCTCATATATTACAAAAGGAACAAATGATGGACAGAATGCTGAACAATCCAAACATTCACCCCCAGTCACAAAGATCTGGGGATAATCCATCATTCTTTTGCTCAGCACGCCACCCTAGTTTGGACACAGCCATATGCAAATCAGTCTTGACCCTGTTCCTTATGGGAACAGTCCAGCCTGAACTGCCAAGCCAGGTCCTCCCTGGACTGGATACAAGCATCCTGGGACTGGTTTCAGGGTAAACTGGTCCCAGGATGCTTGTTTCCAGTACAGGGAGGTCCTGGCCTGGCAGTTCGAGCTGGTCTGTTCCCATGGGGACAGGGTCAAGACTGATTTGCATATGGCTGGGTCTGAACTGAATGGCATGGGGAGCAAGAAAGGATGGATTTAGGCCCAGATCGCTGTACTGGGGTGAATGTTTGACATTGTGCAGCATTTTGTCCATCAATTGTTCTTTTTGCATTTGTCACCCCGAGTGGGACGGGTATGCTCAGACGTGGGTCCAGTGCTTTCTATGCCACTGGAGTCAAGCTAGCCTGGCTGATGAGGGCTGATGCCCCGAAACCGGTCCCAGGATGCTTGCTTCCAGTCCAGGGAGGACCTGGCCTGGCAGTTCGAGCTGGACTGTTCCCATGGGGAACAGGGTCAAGACTGATTTGGATATGACTGGGTCTGAACTGGAATGACAAGGGGAGCAAAAAAACTGTGGATTTTGGCCCAGATCTCTGTACTGGGTTGAATGTTTAACATTGTGCAGCATTTTGTCCATCAATTGTTCTTGTTGCATTTCTCACATATTACATCACTCATGACATGGTCAGTAACATCACTGATGACATCACTGCTGACATCGCAAATGAAATTTTTTTACAATGCACATCAGCCCAGACAACGCGTTTCGTCCAAGAGGACTTCATCAGGGTTGGGTTATTCTTCAATTCCTAATGTTTCATAGTATGAAGAAATGTCCAGAAAAAGTTCAAGATAATATGTTGGGTGCTATAGTACCCCATATTCAATCTCACTCATGCAAGTTGATATTCCTTATTACGAGCAAACGGCTGCATTCTTTGCGATATAGCATTGCATGGAACTTGTCCTAGTACTGTTAATTGAGCTATATATTGATTATATAATTGTATGCTTCCTTTCATTTGTTATTGTTGGTTTTGGACTGTTGGTAACTTCTAAGCAGTGGGGGTCACGAAAAGTTGAGCATAGACAAAACATATAATAATTCAATAATACACTACTGCGACATCTAATGGTCCACACTGTTATTGCATAATTTATAAATATAGGAAAAGTGTTTTGTGTTTTGCCAATAACTTTGGCGCCACTTGATGAATCTCCATGAAACATTCACACAGTTTCCCCTTTTAGATTCAGCTGCTGTGTTGAAAGTTTCGGGGTGATCCGTCAAGTAGGGGCTGAGAATAAAGGGGGGGGTCTCAAAATGCATTTTCCCTATGTAATGTCTATGGGGATTTTTCAGCCCAAACTGCTGAACGGAATTGCACCAAAATTGTCTGAAAGCTAGATGTTGGTCCAGAAAGCGTGCTTTTTGTGATTTGGTGTAAATCCATTAAGTAGTTTTTGAGATATCTAAATTTAAAAAGTAGATATCTGGGGATGCGAGTCTTTGCAGTGGACTCACAAACCCTACAAAAATTTGATCGGCTGTCAACACTTTAACCAGGTTGTGTTGGCAGCCATCTTGGGACTTGTCTTGAAGCTGAGTCCCACAAAAAAAGTAAAAAATAAAGAAAAGGGGGCAGGATAGGAATACCCTGACCCCCCAGCAATGGTGGGAATTTTATTTTTACAGTGGACTCGCGGGTAGATCTGCGAATCCATAGCAAAACTTTTTAAAAAGTCCCTGGGTGGGCCAAATCTCGGGTGCATGAAGGAGGGGGGTTCAAGGGCCCCCCCTGTTAGGCTTATAAACCTCCATGGGGCTGTAAAAAAAAACATAGTGGGGGCCAGCTTTGCCCCCCACTGCCCCGGGGACCGCCGCCACCCGGAGTAGTGGAGAAAGGCGGCATTGCTTCTGAAGACCTCTCAGTAATCCCACTGTGTGGGCCTTAATGGAGGTAACAAGAGGGCTTGCTGGCCCCCAAAAACCCTCTGGAGCCAAGGGGACTTTATCTCCCAACCATCAGTGCGCCAGGAGGTGTGTTTGCAGAGTGGTAGAGAAAGGGGGCATGGGTTCTGAAGACCTCTAAACAATCACGATGTGTGGGACTTACTGGAGGTAACAGGAGGAGTTGTTGGGCCCCAAGGATGTTCTTGTGGGCCAACTACCCCTCCTGTTACCTTGCGTGAGTCCCACACTGCAGGATTGCTGTGAGGATTTTGTGTCCCACCCCTTTCTCTTTCACTCTGCAAACATGTCTACTGGTGCACTACTGGTTGGGGGATGAAGTACCCTTGGCTGCTGACGGTCCTTGGGGTGAACAACCCCTCCTGTTACCTCCAGTAATTCCCACACAGCAGGCTTGCTAAGAGGTCTTCTAAGGCCATGCCCCCTTTCTCCACCACTTTTCCACCTCATCTCTTGGCACACTACTGGTTGGGGAATGAAGTCCTCTTGGATGTTGAGGGACCTTGGGGCCAAGAATCCCTCCTGTACTTTCTGTAACTCCTACACAGCGGGATTCCTGAGAGCTGGTCAGAGGCCCCAGCCCCTTTCTCCATCAATCTGCAAGTGCCATTGCTACTTATAAAACCATAGAAATTCACTAAAAAAAACCAAAGGTTACAGGGACGTTATAGTTAGGAATTAGCATTTAAAAAACCTTAGAAATTCACTGAAAAAACCAAAGGTTACAGGGACTTTATTGTTAGGAAATGGAATTAAAAAAACATAGAAATTCCCTGAAAAAACCAAAGGTTACAGGGAATTGATAGTAAGGCTTACATTTTACCCGCACAAAACCAGTGAAATTCAGCAATTATAGTTATCAGAGATAACTATAACTTACGCCCCTGAAATTCACTGCTTGTGACCTCACATATTACATCACTCATGACATGGGCAGTGAAATCACTTCTGACATCACTAATGACATCTCAAATGACATCGCTCATGACATCTCAAACGACATCACTGATAATATCACTAATGATATCCACAGATCTACTCCTAGACCATACTGCATATTATACACCAACTGCCACTATCATACAACCAATGACATACCCATTCACATATGCATACAATTACTCATACATGTACTCACTTATCGGTACAGCCAATCACACAACAACTCAACCACACAGCCACTAATGCCACCACTTACTCACATATACAGCCACTTATCCACATACTGACTTATCAATGCACGCACTTATACATCCAGTAATACAAACATACAGACACTTACATACCCACCCACACATCCATACAGGCACTCACATACTGAATCAGTCACCCATGCAGCTACTCACACACCTATTCACTTCCACATGTACTCACTCACACAACTACTCACTTACTCATACAGTTTCTAACACACCCACATACTTACTCATACATATAGTAACACATGCACTCACTCACATTTACAGTTACTGACCAAACACATATTCTCCAATACAACTCCTCTCTTACACTCACTTACTCACTCCATACGTCACTCACACAACTATTCACTTGCCCATACAACAATTCACATACCCACTTGCTCACCTATACACCCACTTACACACACATTTGTACACTCATACAGCTAGTCATAAACCCTCTACTCTCCCATAGATATACTTATATACCTTCTCAGTCACTCATTCAGCAACTCATATAACCTCTCATTCAACATTTACAGACACTGATACACCCCCACACTCAGCCATACAATTACTCATTCACCCTCTTGTTCAACATTACAGTTACTTACACAACCCTCATATAGATATTCACATAGCCAATCACACAGCCACTCACATACTAATACACTTACTAACACAATCACTCACTCATCAGAAATTTATGTGGATGATAATATATTCCAAACAACATTACATCGCAAAGAAACTGCCACAAATGCAATCTTGCATGCAGAAAGCTTTCATCAAAGCAAAATAAGACGGAGTATTCCTTACGGTGAATTTTTAAGATTACAAAGAAATTGCTCATCAGACGCAGTATTTGAAAAACATAGCCAAGAAGCCCAAACACTATTTAGGAAGAGGAAATTTCCGAAAAAATCATTGAGAAAGGTCTCCAGAGAGCAAAACCACAAAGATGCACTCAAATCTTAAAAGGATCAAAAAAGCAGAGAAACAACAAAAAATAAGATTAATAACGACATATACTGCAGAGAAAAATAAGCTAACTCAGAGAATCAAAAAACATTGGGGAATATTACAACTAGATCCCACGCTACCAGCAATAATTGGGGGCCATCCTAATATCACCTATAGGCGGGCAAGAAATCTAGGGGATAAGTTAACACACAGCCATTTCAAAGACAAATAATCCATCACATGGACAAAAGTGGAAGGTTTCTGGCCATGCAGACAATGCAAAGCTTGTAAAATAGATGTGCACAAAAAAGAGGTGGAATTGAGCAATGGCACAAAATAGAAAATAAAACAACATATAACATGCAAGAGTAAATTTGTGATTTATGTAGTGGAATGTCCATGTAACCTCAAATATATTGGAAGTACAACATGTGAAATAAAAAAGGGGGTTCTAGAACACATTAGAGCAACAAAAAACAATGATCGCAGTAATGCCATTGCAAAACATATGGAGAAGTTTCACAACAGCAAATGGGAGGATCTAAGATGTTATGCCATTGAACAAGTACCCGTGTCGGAGAGAGGAGGCAACTGGGAAAAGATATTACAACAGAAGGAATCTAAATATATCTTATCAATAAGAACATTTAATCCGAGAGGCCTCAACCAGGATGAGGAACTTTAAGTACATTTATGAAAACATTTCCAGTGACTCAGCAATCATGATTACAGTGAACCAGAGAAAAAAGATAAATAAAAGAGAATAATTAAGCTCACTAGAGAGCATGAATTCTGACAGAAGAAGAGTGAATGATTGGACACACTTGAGTGCCAACAATCAAATATTGAGTAACTTGAATAACTGCATCCCAGTATTGTGTAAGGGATCAATTGCACTCATTTGAAATCAACAAATTGCAAATCAACGTTTAATATAGAGCAAAAATAAGAAATAGAATGAATAATAGAATTCAATAGAGAGTGAATACATTTTAAACCCTGATAAAATGGTTGCTGGACTATTGAATAATATAATATATAAAAATTATGAACTTGATAAAAAAAAATTCTCCCCCCAAAAATGTCTCTATTATAACATATGTAATTTAAATATTTGCCAATTACATCGAACTTCAAAATAATACCTCAGGAACATACAAAATGAAATTGTTTTTATAATAACCTATTTGCATTATTTTGCACATTGAGCTTCTGAGCACTTTATGTATTTAATCACGCTCTTTGTCACTTTACATTGGTGCCAAACTACATGTACCAGCATGCAACGCTAACAGGCAACAGAAAATAACTGCTGTTGTAGAAATAAATGATGCCTCAATGAGGAAATTGATTATCCTGTGATCAAGGTCCGAGGAATGGACTGAAATGTGTTGGGAATGGCAATGGCCCTTTTGCACAAATAAAGGAGATAACACAAGCAAATCCCGAGTGAGTGTGCTTTCAATTTCAGCTTCGTGCGAAACTTGGATCCATTAATTACCGGCTTGGCCCTGCCGGAGATACGCGCACCGCCCCTAGTAAGAAGCGCCGACGTACACCTGAGGGCTCAGAGCGGAGTTCAAACGAATGCGAACCCGTTCTTTAGTGCAACGTAAAGGATTTATGAGCCCTTACACCACCGCCATGACCCGTTTCGGCCTGAGAAGGCCTTGATCACATGACGCGCATGCAGAGTACCTTCACTTTTTTAAAGTGCTAATGCTAAAACACGTGACAAAACAACATCATATATATATATATATATATATATATATATATATATGCACCTTACCTTAAACATACTTACCTAACATTACAAAGGCTTGCATGGTATAGACATATTCGTGGTAAAGACATGGGTGGTAAAGGCAATGCGTGATAAAGGCATTGAGTGGTAAAGGATGCATGGTAAAGGTATGTCGTTGCAAACGCAGCCACAACGACATACACTCAGAGCACCGCTGCTAGGCTGTTTTATCGCTTACCCAGATATATTTCTGTTTTTCATTTGCTCAAGGAACTTCATTGGCCTAAAGTTGCCAAGTGTTTTGAATTTATAGCACTGTGCTATATGTTTAAGGCCAAATTTGGCCTGGGACCACGCTACATTCAGGAACTAGTATCTCTCTATCAGCCCACTCGACCCAGGCTCTGTTTAGTGTGCCTAGGTTTCGCTTAACCCGTATGAAAGGCCATTCCTTTGGCTATCTGGGTCCTAAGCCTTGGAATTCTTTGCCAGACGATCTAAGGAATTGTGAGTCGTTTCTTACTTTCCGCAAGATGTTGAAGACTTGGCTATTCTGAATCTGCACTGAGGAATAGTTGATCTGCGACTGCCCTGCACTGGGAAACCCTGTGGCTTAGCTGTGCACATTATAAGTTGACTATAATAAAAATTAAAACTGCGTTGTAGAGACCATCTCCCTTCCTATCTTAGTCAAAGAATACCAATTTTCTGAAAGGAATCAAAGAAAGTTTAGATTCTATTAATAGATGAAGGTGAGTATGTTCCCTTTAAACAGAAACAAGGTACAGGATGCTATATTCTGGAGAGGTTGTCGTGTCTTCAGAATTGATGTATGGCTATTTGATAAGACTTGTATTCACAATAATTTATGATTTTTGGTCAGTTGAGTGGTTGTGATCTCATAATAATGGATGAAATCCTTTTTTTCTGGTTCCTAACCTGTTTAATAATTGGTGCTTTTGTTATTAGGTGATAACACAAGGGTGGCAGTAGGGTGAACCGATGAGGATGGAGTGACAGACGCTGATTGGACAGCATTGGTTCACAAGGTGTTTCCAATTGGTTGAAAGTATTTTTTCATGTCTACAACGAGGTTCATGAGAGTTGTTGGATTCAGGATTTTTGGTGTTCTAATATTTGCTGTTCAAAATTAGTAACAAAGAAAGGAGTAGTATAATACTCGCTTCTGTGTCTTTAATAGAATATAGACTTTATCTCCGGTCAGAAAATCTGACACAAATAACTTTGTACTCATTTTCCCATGTAGGACCTCACAAAATGTGTGCATAGAAAGGGGTCCCCATTAGAGTTTTGCACCCCAAGACACAGAAAAACAGGCAGTTTTACAATGGCTTAAAACTAAAACGGCATGGTATGGCTCATGTTAAAGGTAAAACCACTCCAGGGTAAAACCAGTAATGTGTAGTTTTCCTCAATGCAATTTACCTCCAAATGCTTCAGAGAAACTCGGTATGAGGGCTGATGTCTCATATGCAGTTGCAGTTCTCAGTTGCAAGCAGTACTTAATTTGTAAAAGATACAGGACTGGCCTAAAGTTCTTCTCAGAAGTCCACGGCCAGGGCAATTAAATGTCAGCCTGGTACTCTTGAATCCACCTCTAGCCTCTTTCATACACTACCAGACACTCCCTGCTCCTTTATTTCTCTCTTGCAGGTTCCTGCTTTCTCCTTTTATGACGATTTTTCCTTCCTCCTCTTTCTGTGTCTTACCGCTTTAAATGTTTTTGTCTTTCTTGCTCTTGTTAAATGTGTGATTTGGAACAAATAAGTGCTAGTCCCCAAAAATGAGTGCCAGTGGACTCCACCAGCAACAACCGGCTCAAATTCTGCACTGGCAGTGCTCAATTTGAGCTGGTGGATTCCAGTGCTCGACACCGGTACTTAATTGTCAACACCAAAAATGATGATAGTCTGCCACAAGGAGGCGCTGTATGTTTAATTTAAAGATAAGCACATCAGCAGTAGTTTATTATTTAAATATCCATTAAAATTACTGTTTTTGTAGCTTTTGGGGCCTGGAATAGTTTGAAATTGTGAGTGTGATGGTCAGTAGTTGTGTTGGTATGGAGGCAGCGCTGGCAGGGACGATGAATAGTGCACGAGGCAGTGACCACCTGACAAGGGCCCTGACACTTTTTTTTTTTTTTACAAATAAGCTCTGAACTAGTTCCAAGATCGTACGTCCTCATGTAGGCGGTCAAGAGCAGTCGGCAGAGCAGCAATTTTTCTGGCTCTTTAAAATAACATGAAACGTGTAGCGTCCAGACAACAAAATTTTCCATTTCTTTATTCATCATATGCAGCCTGTTTAGCAACTGTATTTTAGATTATTAAAGAAGTCTTTATGATCTTGTAAAGTCATTTTCAACGGGATTACTGTGTTTAGTGCCAGCTAAGTAGCTGAGGAAGCCATTATGTATACATTATGCAGTAATTTGGATGAAGGTAAAAGGGAGAAAAGGCTTAACTTGCTCTCCATGCTTTATCAGCAATGGCCCTTTTATGTTCTAGGCAGCAGTGATTATGTGTATTATTTTGTTATGCCAGCCAAGGTCAAGAAAGGACATGTCATCAATTGGGAATAAAGGAACAAACAGCAGTTTACTGGGTACACGTATAGCCTTTGATTGTGACAGACGTATTGTTTTAATGTGTATTTATTAGTGACAAAAAATTGTAAACTGAAGAAGTGATTATTTTATCAATGAAGTGCTGAATTGATGACGTTGGCACTAAGCAAAATGCTCACAATGTATGTGGCTTGTTTCTTCATTGGAAGAGAATGTTCCAAATTCTTAGGGGCAGATTTACCATTCTTTTACACAATGCAGCGCAGCAAGATAAACTTGCAGAGCTGCGTTGCGTGAAAAGGAGAGGGGAGCATTTCTGCTCTCTCCTGGTGCTGGCATACTGTGTGCTGCCTAGAGCCAATGCAGGCACCCTTCTACCACAGTGTAAGGGTGTCTGTGTAACGAGCAGGACTGTTTTTAGACACAAAAGGGCAGCTTCCTTCACATAAACAATCCTCATGGGCATATTCCTTTCTATGTGTGCTGCAGAATGCAACACACATAGAAAGAGGAAGTAGCAAGGAGAAATAAGATATTTCTCATTGTTACAACTCTCTCAGGTAGGCACACCATTTTGTCACAAAACCACATTTACAAGTCTTTGTAAATCTGGATTTGCATTAAAATACATGGGCAGATGCATGGGAGTTCACCCATGCTCCACCCATGTAATGCCAAACAGACACAAAGTAATGCAAGGCAGCACTATGCTTTGTGTGACTTAGTAAATCCCAGTTAAGGACTTGCGATGACTTGCATCTCACATGGACAAACCCAAGTCCTCAGTAAATCTGGCCCTTCGAATACGCATGAGTGTATATTGTAAGTATGTGAAAAGTAACACCAGAGTGTGCTGTATAATACTCCTTCAATTACATGTTACTTCTCAAAACATTATGGATCTTGGTAATACCCAAATTTCCACCAAAATAAAAGGAGCAATCGTTACATAATAAATAAATTGTAGTGGTGGTTTCGGTATTCGCTGCTTTACTTATAGATCTGGTGGCGCACCTGAAGGTACCTATGTAGATCAACTCGTGTTTCAATTCCTCCTGCGGCAGATTCCCTTAAAACAGTTTATGTTTGTAGTAAAAACATGGAATACCCTACCGATTGCCCTAAGAACAGAGCCATGCGAAAGCAGATTTTGCAAACAGCTAAAGACCTGGCTGTTCGTAAAACTGAATAAGGGTAACTTCTCAATTAGCCTGTACTACCCGGTAGGACATGCAGATAGCAGTCACTCTCTCTCAGAGTCTATGTCTTAGCATGGGGACACACCGGTGGTGTAACCATGCGCTCTACAAATGGATAAATAAATAAAATAAATAAATCTGGACTACTTTCAGGACATTTTTGTTGCATTTGCTTCATATCTGAACAGCTTCAAGCTTAGCTGCTCTGAAGCAAGTTGTAATACCTTCAAAAGAGCTCCAGCTGAATGATCCAGAAAGGTGTCAGGGGTGAAGGTAAAAACGCTCAGAAATCAGGAGTTGTGAGTACTGACAAATTATCCACCACAGCTGATAGTACAATAACAATATTCAGATAGCTGTGGTGTGCAAAAATCTATTTTAAAGCAGCTGCTGATTACCCTGGACTGCTGCTGAGGGAATACGAATAATGAAAAGTGAATAGTGGTGTACCATGTGGTGTCAATTTACTTCCACCCAACTCATGAATTGTAAAAAAAATGTCTGCAAATTTTACAATTACATAAAGTAATGAGAATATGAGCTTTACAACGTTTAAACTTTTCTGGCAAAATTTTTAATTCAAATGGACTATTCACAAAGATTGTGAGTGTGACTTTCTCTCGTAGCAGTCCTTGCTTACGCATGACTTTGAAGAGTAAGCCTAGTTAGCTCCTGGCTTACTCCTTGAAAACAGGAGTTCTACAGGCGTAAGTCACAGCACAAATCTTATGAATCAGGCCCATAGCTTGCAGTTAATAGTGAGTGGATGGAACGGCGGCTTGCACACTTCTGCCGACTGCGGCTAAGGGAGCACCATTTTTCTCTCTGGATGATGATTGGTTGAAATCCTACCAGTTGCCTGTTTACTGTTCGCTCCCTGACTCGAAAAAATATTTCTTGACTTCTTTTTTCCTACAGGAAAAAGAAAGAATTCTGCTGCTATCACTACTTGTGACTGCAGTGAACAGCATTGGGTCCTCTTCAAGTCAGCCCGGGATGCAAGCTAACCTGAAAATATCTCATAGATTAACCTAATTTTGGTAATGCTGCCAGGACCCTTTGATTGTAAGATTTCAGTAAGGCTGTGGTCTATGGTTGGATTCTAAGCAGATTACTTTGGCAATACTGGGCATTAGCAACTAATTAAGATTACCAGTAATTAATCTGAGCATTACCTCTTCTTCTTCTGTTCCTCGTCCCATTCTTTACTAGTTGAAGGAATGCTAAAGCAAAACCCTTTTCAGCAGCTCAGGAAAAATCTACAAGGGACGCACAAAGTAACAAGAAGAAATTATTTATTTGTCAATCTTTCAGAACAGAGAAGGAGCACAAAAACCTTGGGCAAGGTCCCAACACCCAATAAGGCGAATTAAGGACATAAAGAACACTCAACAAGAAGAACAAGGAGACCACAAAGAATAGGACTATGAAGAAGATCTTGTAGCCTTTAAGATCCCTGAACCAAAACATAATTCTGTCCCCATACAATATGCAGCCTATAATGGGAAATTAAGTGGAAGGCGAGGACCATGTAGTTCCTCTGCAGATGTCTCTAAGGGAAACACAAGACCACTCTGCCCAAGAAGCTGCCATACCTCTAGTAGAGTGAGCTTTTATCTCTACAGGTATTTCTCTACCTTGAGCCAGATAAGCTAAGAAAATTACTGTCCTCACCCATAGGGCCAAGGTAGAGGAAGACGGTTTTTCACCCTTCTTCAAGGGACCAACATTGAGACAAAGGCCACAGACTGTCTAAATTCCAAACATCTTGAGAGTTAAATCTTCAGAGTGTGTACCACATCCAACAGAGGCCGAGAAGGGGCTTCCTGCTGTACAGCATTCTCTTGGTCATGCTGAAACGCAGAATTGACCTTAGGCAAGAACTTAGGATTAAGAGAAAGAACTATCCTATCATCAAAAATCTGTAAATATGGATGGCATCAGATCAGGTTATTTAGTTCCCCCAAATGTCTTGCAGTGGTAATAGCCACCAAAAAGAAAACTTTCAAGGTAAGAAATTTAAGGGAAGGGACTCCAAGGGTACATATGGTGACTACTGTAAGTGAGAAAGGACCAGGGGAAGATCCCATGGAGAAAAAGAAGTACGGATCTTAGGTCTCATGAGCAGAAAACCCTTATAACGCTTAGAGGCCATCAGTTAAATGGAGGCAGATTGTCCCAGAGAACACGAAATATCTTAATGAAGAATCACTAAAGCTTAAGAGTTGCAAGTGACATGTCTTTATCAAACCTTTCCTGAAGCACCTGAAAAGTTTCAGAAATAGGAGCAGAAGCAGAATACAAAAACGTTTCCGTGCACCATTTATCAAAGGACCCCAATGATGCTCATAACTCTTATTCAAGGAAGCTGATCTTGAAGATTGTAGAGAATGGGATACAGACAAAGAGAGACCCTTATTCATGAACCCCCCCTCTCAATCTCCAGATCAAGAGTCTTAATTTGGCTAGTGTCTGCACCGGAAGAACAGGGATGGACAGGGGAGACAGATCCAGAACCAGATGCTTTCCCGTTCCAGAGCCAAAAGCTTGAGTAGAGGGAACCAAGGCCTCCTAGCCCACAAAGGAAGCACCACTAACACTTCCACTTGTTCCCTGAGAAGGCGATAGAAACTACAGAATACTGATACTGGAGAGAATGCATAGAGGGGACCCAGAGGCCAAGGAATCGTAGGGGTTGAGAGCGGAACCTGGAGAAAAACAGAGGAAGTTTGGAGTTCAGAGGAGTAACAAAGAGATGTGCCACTGGAACCTGCCCCATTGCATGCAAATTTGAGAGAACATCTGCGGAGGTAGAACATAGTGACCTTTCGGGGTCCCCGACAAAGCAAGCAGGGCATTCCAAACCTACCTTAGTTCTTTCCAGTTTGATGATCTTATATTGTCCGCCACAGTCCAGAGGCCTTGGGCTGCGTGACCTTCCAATACTGCCCCCCAACCCAAACTGTTGGTATCTGTGGTTAAAGCTGAGGGGTCCGGATAGTGAAGAGGGGAACCCCTCTCCAAAGAAGGAGGGAGCAACCACTAGGAGAGTTCCCATCTGATCAATGCTGACACTGGGATCTGTACATCGTAATTTTCCTGGGTTGACGTCCAATGCAGCAAGATAACTTGAACCACCTGACCCAGGTGAAGGTAAGCCCAAGGTATGATGTCCAATGATGCTGGCTAAAAAATGAAAGAATAGAAAACAGTGAAAAACTACACCACTGTGGCAGAGAACTCAAATATCAAATGACTGTTCTAGTCCCCAACTTACCATCTGCCCCTGAAGTCAGAACCAAACACTTGCTGAAGCCTTCTGGACTCATAACAAGTGCAGTATTAACCATCTCACCTTGGTGCGCCTGGCTTCAGGAAGAAAGGCAGTTCCCTGAGTCATGTCGAAAACTGCCCCTGTATACTCTACTCTCTGAGAAGGGACCATAAGACTCTTTGACAGGTTGACCAAGAATTCAAACTCCTCCCGTTTTGACACTGTGCTGGCTGTATCCACCAGAGCCTGCTGCTAAGAGGGGGCCTGAATGACCAGATCGTCCAGCAAGGGATGGACAATGATCCCCTGTGAGTGCAGTAGACATATCACTAGAGCAAGAACCTTTGTAAATATCCAACGGGAGGTCTTTAATCCAAATGGGAGTGCCCGGAACTGCTAGTGCTGGGACCCCACTGAAAGACTGAGAAACCGCTGGGAGGCAGGAGTTACAGGTAAAGGAGATACGCATCCTGGAGATCATTTTTACCAGAAAATCTCATGTAGTAACCAAAGGAATTACCTGCAGCAAGGTATACATTTTGAAGTGCAGGAATGGAACTGTTCAGGAACCATGGGTCTGTAGTCATCTGATAATCTCCCAAGACCTTTTGGACCAGGAAAACATGAGAATAACACCTGCAAGCTTTGTCCTGAGATTATAGCCTGCTTGAGTACCAGAAAGGCAATGCTTTCTTCCAAGGCCAGTCTCTTTACAGTCTCTTGTGGCCATTGGGTCTGAATGAAATGAGGTTCCTGAAACTCAGAGGAGAATTCTAGAATGTAATACTCTGAGAAACAACTCGAAGGACCCAGCTGTTGGAAATTCAAGTTCGCCATATCGCCTGGAATTGTAACAGATGACCCCCACAGGAGAGCGAGAGGCCTGGTCTAGTCAGGAAGCCTGTTTTAAACTTACCTTACTGCCTGACCGGCAGGCTGAACCTCCTGGCTGAGTAGATTTACTTTGACACCTGGAACAATTCTGCTGGAAATCCGTTATCCTCCTTGTTTACTGATCAGCCCTTCTTATGCTGCCCCTCCAAGACCTTTGCTTGTGACAGAATGGCTGAACATGCTTCTGGCTCTTGAAAGACTTTTTAAGGACGCTCTGTAATTCATCCCCAAAAAGCTTACTGCCACCAAAAGATCAAACAATTCTTTTGTGTTGCCTCCACCTTCCAACCTCTTAGGTGTAAATGGTGTCTTGCAGCTACAGAACAGGCAGAGGCCACTGCAGAAACATGAAGAGTATCAAACGCTATGCCCAAGAGACATTTAGCTTGCACAGCCATACCACCAAACAATTAAGAAAAACTGTCAGCCTCTTGAATAGCAGTAGACAGAGTCTAGAAATTCTTGACTAAGGACTTAAAAGTGTATACACCATAAATCTCAAACTGCAAGGAAAGGCTGTGGCCAGGAAAGCACCTTCAACTTCTCTATCCATAGGGTTACTCAAGGTCAAATCTTCTGACAGCAGAGTTGGTTTCGCAGTGAGTTTAGCCATCAAGGGGCCTGAGGCAATTCAGTCTCTTCCTTAGACTAAGGATATAGCCTTCCCATAAACCAAGGCAAAGAGACTCTCTCAGAATGTCTCTATTCATGTTGTAAAAAAGACTGAATAGCAGGAATAACTGGTAATTTAGGAACAGACAGCCATTGGTACTGGTGAAACCATTCACCGCTAGCACTAGGCTGCTCTATTTCTTCAGGAAGCTGAAGGTTGGAAGACAAATTTGAAATCACTGGCTCCAGGTCCTCCTTCAAAATATATTTCCCTCCAGAAGCTGCCTCAGAGGGAAAGCCCAGTTCCTCCTCATAGTAATCCAGGGAGGCCCAGGAGGAAACTGATAAAGGAGAAGAAACAGATCAATGCAGAGAAAGCTACAGCAGACCACACCTGAGAGGAGTACAACTCCTGGGAGGTAAGGAATTCTCATAAAAAAGGTGTGACCTATTGACTATAAGAGCTACCGCACCACAAGAGGACTAATTAATCCTCCAACCCCCCCCCCCAAGAGAGGGAATCTAAAATCACAGCCAAAAAGGAAATACTCAAAGTGCCCCAGTAGCCTGAAAAGATACACAGTGCCCAAGTAACCACCTGTGCGCGGTGGCAACCCCCGCATCGCTAAGGGCTATTCCAGAATACATGGGGTGCCCAAGCAGCATTCGTACTTAAAGCAGCCCCTGCTCCCACCTGAAAACCTTCATGCAGATCAGAAAATTGCAGCGCTCCCAGCTGATAACAAAAAAAAGACATGCGGGCAAGAGAAGCCACTCCCAAGTATTGCGCCGACCTCGCAGCTGCAAGGCAGTCTGTGCAAAGAAAGTTGTGTTCCCAAAAACGGGACCGCAACTAGGAAAGGTAGCACCCCAGCAGCCACAATCCAAAAAAGGAAAAAGTAAACATACATACCTTAGAAATCCTCGAGGGTGCCCTGCAACCCTCAACAGCCCTACAGTAGACTGGACACGCATAGGAAACAAGCATTTTCAATGCAATAGGCCTCGCATTTGCGAGTTTAAGCTATTGGCATTGTAAAGGACAATGCCTTTTATTTATGGGTTTTAAAAGCAACACACATATAAAAGGCATTGTTATTTATAATGCCAATAGCTCAAACTTTTGCAAATGCAAGACCACTTTATTGTTGGCCGCGCCACTTTCTTTAGACGCTACTCGCCGTATTCAGGTTATAGTGAGCAGCGTCTAAAGAAAGGCACGCGGCCAGTATTAAAGTGAAAGCGCGGTATGGGGAGCTTTCACCCAAAAAGAAAAAATAAATAAATGAAGAAAGGTTCTGTAGCGGGGTTGCTAAACTGAAAGCGGACCGTGCTTTAAATTAAAAAAATAAATAAACATGGCCTCTACAGTGAAAGTAGACTGCGCTGTAAATTAAATGAATAAATAAGAGCAGCTGCTATAGTGAAAGCGGACCGCGCTGTAAATTAAATAAATAAATAAGAGTGGCAGCTATAGTTAAAGCGGACCACGCTGTAAATTAAGTAAATACATTACTATTAAAAATATAAAAGGTGGCGGCGTGCTGCCTTGTAGGAAAGCACATCATGTGTGGAATAGTGTTAGATCATTAAAGAAAATAGTGCTCACAGCTTCGATAAAGCAGACTGTGTAACAACACAAGTAAAAAGTCCAGTCCTCATGGCAGTTTACAAACGCAGACAAGGTGGTACCAAGGAGGGACTACTAAGCCTATTTATCTATCAAATGCAGCGATTTCGAAAGGACAATAACAGGAGCCAAATGAAAAGATTAGCGGTAAATGGGCGGAGCTTGTATTCCATACCTGAATACAGCATGCCTCGCAGGAAGTGCAAGAGAAGGGGAGGAGTTATATGGATCTTTTTCCTTGACCCCGTTCATAGAAATTGAAGAAATAGTACTGGATACAGGGAATCAATGGGCACACTCACGCCACACTCACTTGACCTAGTAAGGAATGGGTTGAAGAACGGAAGAAGAGTAGTGTTGGGTTGCCGCAACCAAACAACCACACCAAACAGCAGAGTGGTATTACGCTGGCCATAGGAAACCCACGAGGAACGTTCCTGCCTACTTATAGTACATACCTTCGTGATGTCACAGCGGTGACCATCATACTCACATTAGTTGGGTGCGTCTTCCAAACACCCCTACATGACATCTCAACATGGGGTGGTCCACCCCAAACATAACAAGTAGGTATTATATACTTACAGTGATAGAATGTTAAGAAGCTTTAAAACCCGACTGTGGGTATATATTTATTTAGTTTTTAATTGTTTAGCCCTTGGACAATTGCAATTCGTGTTTTTTGTTTATGGCGTTTTCAATTTGTATTAACGCCCAACTGTTTTTGGAGTTTGCTTTTCAAATAGTGAAAATTTGAACTTGCCTTCAAAAAGTAATCCATATTCATTTAATTGTACATTTGGAAATGTTTAACTTCTAAATCAAAAATGTTCACCTAAGCTTTGCAGACTAAAGCGTACTTCATTTCCCAGTCAATTCCATTGATTTTAACTCTCTCCTTTTGCGCTCTTAAATTTGTTATGAAAACGATATTGAATGAAGTAGCTTCCTTTTCTTTTCTAAGGAAGGCGAAAAACAGCATCAAAATACAAGCTATTTTTTAAAACAGTGGGTAGACTGAGGAAGAAGGTGGAATATAGGATTACATTTCAGCATGATTCGGAGCTTTGCCACCATCGTTGGTGTTAGCAAACATGTTAGCACAGTTTGTTTCATAAAAACAATTATGACAGAAGCCCAGTAGTGGCCTACCCAGAATTCCCTGTTCCTCTTCTTCAAACTGTGAACCTGTTGGACAGCTGAGGGCAATCAAACACGCAGCAGCATCGTTCGTTTTAAAGCCCCAGTGGTACAGCTTGAAATGCACCAGCTGGAAGCCATGCTCATTTCTGAAGATAACAGTTTGTTACCAGCATTATCTTCAAGGTACAGTATAACAAATTCTCTTTCATCCACCAAGACCTCACGCTCACTTGAGCACATCTTTCATCCCTTTGCGATTCTACACTTTGCACGTCTGGCACGTTGCTGCTAAAGATAGCACGAATTTAGGTTTGGCAAGCTACCCTTTCAAAGATCTGTTCAGTGCTTTCAGACTCTGTAAAATGCGGGGAGCCTCAGTGGTGGGATTTGATGGGCCCCAATGTATAATTATTCTGCAGTTATCTTTATAATGTTTTATGACTTTATGCTGCTTTGAAAATAAATTAAAAATAGATTGCACGTCCCTACTGAGATTTTCTTTAAAATTAAAAAAAGTTGAATTGGCCTTAAACTTCTCTTCATGGAAATGTAAAGTCTTGTTTTTACTCCATTAGAAAAGTAAGAAATTAGGAGACGTCAATATACCATTTATTGAGTAAGTGCAGACTGCACATGATTTCAGCTATACTGTGGCCCAGAGACTGAACAGATCACACGGATTAGTTTATGACAGTGATTCTTAATCTGTTATCTGGGGACTCGTAGGGATCCACAAAGCCTACTCAGGGGTCCATGACTGCTTAGAAAATTGAATGTTATTAACAGATTAATAAAGTGAATCCGAACAAAGATGTAAAATGTAAAATTGAACATTTTAAAATGTTCTGTAAATGTGAAATGTGAAGGAATTTGAAATTGGAGGCTAAGATGGATGGCATCCTTCCTCAGGGGACACACCAGAGTCTGACTCCCTCCTTTCACATCGCACGCCAAGCACAACATCTGCAGTGGCCCCCAAGGCTGATCCCTCGGACCAACCCTCTTCAACATCTACATGACACCACTCGCAGACATCATTAGATCACATGACATCAACATCATCTTCTACACTGACAATACCCAGCTCGTCCTATCGTTCTCAGCCAACCCCACCTCGACAAAGACAAACTTCCACAACTGTATGAAGAATGTCTTAGCCTGGATAAAGGGCACCTGCTTCAAGCTCAACACAGACAAGATGGAAGTCCTCATCTTCAGCAAACACACGCCCTCTGGAACGACTCCGGGTAGCCATCGGAACCCGGACCCACCCCCCACGCCAAAAGACGGCACCCGCAACCTCTGCATCATCCTTGACAGCGAACTCTCCATGAGACATCAGGTCAACGCCGTCTCCTCAGCCTGCTCCCACACACGCCACATGCTCCACAAAATGTTCAAGTGGCTCCACATCAACACCAGGAAGATGGTAACGCAGGCCCTCATCACCAGCAGACTTAACTACAACAACACACTCTATGAAGGCACCACCACCTAACTCAGACAAAGACTACAGACGATCCAGAACGCGGCTGCCAGACTTATCCTCAACCTGCCCTAGAGAACCCACATTATCCAGCACCTGAAAGACCTCCACTGGCTCCCGTCCAGAAGAGATGGCAGTTCAAGCTCCTGACACATGCCTACAAAGCCCTTCACAACCAAGGACCCGCCTACATGAACCACTGTCTGCACTTCTACTGACCCCCTAGGAACATCTGCTCCACACACCTCTCCCTCGCACATGCATTCGCCGCTGCCGGGCTGGAGGACACTTCTTCTCCCATCTCACCACCAATGCCTGGAACACCCTACCCCTCCACCTCCGCACCTCACCGTCACTGACCGACTTCAGGAAGGGGCTCAAGACCTGGCTTTTCAACTGAGACCATCCGCATGTGCCTAGATACCCTTTTGGGTGACAAGCAGCACTTTATAAATATGACTGCCCGCACTTGCATTAGGGCAACCAATCACTCTTGTTCCCTTTCTCCGCTATACCTCCTTTTATCAGCTTTACATAGTCCCATTTTATTCTCCGGAGTGTTTCTTCTGCCACCTCCCTCTTGAAACACATGTACAATCCAACACTCCTCACTAAATCCTAGCTCTGTAAATCAGCTACTGCAAACCCATGTAAAGGAGTGGGTTGTGAGCATGGTGCAGTGCATGAGGGAATAAAAAAATAATTTGTGCACTCACTTTTGGGTGTTACCTTTCACCTGTGAATCATTGCTCTGTCAGTGCATCACAAATAAGCTCCTCCTTTGTTTACTCTGTCCGCCTCCCAAGTACCTCTGTTGTAGAGTATTTCTTAAACTCCCTGGTAACTGTGAAACAGAGAGCTGTACTCCACTGATAGTTTGTAGTGCTAACTCAAAATAAATTAAAAAGGCTGGGTGCAGGGATGATATCCCGAACCTACTGAAGTGAAGATTCGATGTAGCAAATAATGTATCGCTGGCACATGACATTCAAATGATTGCGTCCTTTTGAAATTACAAATAACGTTCTTATGAGTAGTAAAACAATGATTTGCATTATGAACAGGCTTGATTGAGACATTGTCTCAAAGTTATATACACACATCCAATTTCTTTGTAAAATTAAGTTCCATGTTCTCAATCGCTTGTACCAAAATGTGTGATGACTTCAATTCGTAGTTTCAGCCTTCACGGCTGGAATTGTTCATACTAAATATAATATTCTCCTAACCCTTTTTGCTGTCCACAGTTCTCAAATATCAGTGAAAGATCCTTCTAGCTTATGCTTAGATTATAACAATACCACAATTTACTGTAGGCTACATAGTTCAACATTTTCCTATCATTTGCTTGACATGGTCATCATGAACTTTCATGTGACAAGATGCTGATCAAATTAGACAACCTAGGGGATGTTTCTTTTGTTTAAGACTATTGGGTTGCTACAAATTGGCTGTGGGCCCATTCATTCATCTTAAGCATGACTGCCTAGAATGTTAACCACCGTTTGAACTGACTCTTCATTTGGGAATCAGCTCTTTACTGACTAGCTATTGTGAGAAAATGGATTATAAATTGGGTTGGTTGGCAGTCGGCCACAAATAATAGGGTCACAGTTTTGTTAGGTCCAGTTAAAGGTTTCAGTAATTTAAACCTGAGCTCAAACCTTGGTAGCTATGGGGCACAACAGGCTTATTTAACTAAAAGTCATACCAAAACAATTAACATGTCAAACAAACAACTCAATAAAAAAAACTTCAATTTTTAAACCTAGAGAATATTTAAATTAACAAAATAAAACCAAAATGACAAACATCCAATAAGGGGAACGGGAGATAGTATTTTTTAAGTTGCTAAATAAAAATGGCCCCAAAAAGCTTTTACCTCTAATGCGGGTCAACTGTTTATAGCAGACCAGGACCTAGGCGTGAATTGAGGCTGACCGCGACAGTGACCTATTAATATTTAAAGAAGTGTTTAGCCCTGCCAAAAGGGGGAACTCTGATAGGTCGAATTTGCAGTTGAAAACTGCACAGCACAATAGTAGGTCTGCAGCCATGTTTGCACTACCACTGCAGTGGATGGCACAATGAGTGCTGCAGTCCACTTGTGACATTTAACTTACAGGCTCTGTGTAAACTTTATATCATAAACTCATAAATAAGTTAAATATACCAATGATGGGTATGACTATTTCATCATGTTGAAAGGGGGAGCACACACACTTTACCTCAAGTTAGCAGGGGTAAAGTGCACAGAGTTTTACAGACAGCTAAAGCAGTCAAGGCAAAAATATGGGGGTGCACCACACAAAAGAAGGTAATTTACAACACAAGATATGAAGGTTTATGCAATGAAAGTTGATTGTGCTAAGCATATTTTGAAAAATAGAAGGAAAAGCCAGGATGATGGGCTAGAAGATCAAAAAATATTGCAAGAGAATCCACTGGTAAGCAAAATGCAACTTTTAAAAATATATATTTTTATTTTTATTGAGCAGAAACTAGCAGCGAGCAATAAGGCATTTTTAAAAAGAAAATCAATAGACTGAATAGCAGCTTTCACATTTGTTCTCAACAATCACAACTCCATAAATTGATTTTATAATGAGAAATACCAAAGTGCAGCAGTGCCTATATCACCCTGCCAGAGTAGGGCATAGATTAATAATTAGTTGATCATTAATATTAATTAATTAATTGATAATTAATTCGGGTAATTTTTTGTGTTTATGTTTATAAGGGTGAAGGGTGGGAAGTAAATTAATTTTACTTACTTTATAATTATTTGTTAAAAACATTTAGTTATTTAATTGAAAAAAGTTTATAATTGTGTAATTAATTTTTTTACAGTTTAATTTTAGGTGGGGGTTGTGGAGATTATAGGTGTAAAGAGTGGGTAGTTGATTAAATGTTATGTGTTTTAATTTGTTTTTCAATTAATAATATTTGTTTAATTGATAATTAATTATGTTAATTATTCAAAGACATTTTTTTATTTTTGATGTGGGTTGTGAGTTGTGTGGTGATATAGGGTAGGAAGTAAATAGACTATATTTATGTAGTAATTAATGTTTTTGTTAATAAATAATTTCTAAATAAAAATATTTCATTGTTTCCAAATTTTTATTTTTATTTTATTTAATATAATATTTGTAGGTATTTGTGATATGTACTTAACATTATATTATGTTTTTATTTTTTTATTTTTAATAAATATATTTTTATATTCATTTTTAACATATTTATATATTGTTTTCTTGCTTTTCTAAAAAATATTTTAATTCTGTTGATGATATTTTGCTTGTTTTTAATTTTGAACTGACTGGAGTGAGAATAGTTAAATTTAACCCTCTGCAATCCAACACTTTTCCTATTGATGCACTTACCGGAGTGGGAATAGTAAATTTTATCCCTCTGCTATCCAACTCTTTCCCTACTGTTGCACTCACTGGAATGGGAATGTTACATTTTATCCCTACGCTATCCAACACTTTCCCTACTGTTGCACTCACTGGAGTGGGAACAGTAATTTTTAGCCCTCCGCTTTCCAACACTTTCCCTACTGTTGCACTCATTGGACTGGGAATAGTAATTTTTATCCCTCTGCTATCCAACACTTTCCCTACTGTTACACTGACTGGTGTCGGAATAGTAAACTTTATCCCTCCGCTATCCAACACTTTCCCTACTGTTGCACTCACTGGAGTGGGATAATTAATGTTGACCCCGCCACTATCCAGCACTTTCCCTAATGTTACACTGACTAGAGTCGGAATAGTACATTTTATCCCTCCGCTATCCAACACTTTCTCTACTGTTGCACTCACTGGAGTGGGAATATAAAATGTTATCGCTACGCTATCCAACACTTTCCCTACTGTTGCACTCACTGGAGTGGGAACAGTAATTTTTACCCCTCCGCTATCCAACACTTTCCCTACTGTTGCATTCATTGGACTGGGAATAGTAATTTTTACCCCTCCGTTATCCAACACTTTACCTACTGTTGCACTCACTGGAGTGGGAATAGTAATTTTCACCCCTCCGCTATCCAACACTTTCCCTACTGTTGCACTCATTGGACTGGGAATAGTAATTTTTACCCCTCCGCTATCCAACACTTTCCCTAGTGTTACACTGACTGGAGTCGGAATAGTACATTTTATCCCTCCGCTATCCAACACTTTCCCTATTGTTACACTCACTGGAGTGGGAATAGTAATTTTTACCCCTCCGCTATCCAACACTTTCCCTACTGTTGCACTGACTGGAGTGGGGAATTTCACTTTAAAGATTTTATAAATAGTTTAATGTTTTAATCCATAATAGAATGGGTTTTTTTTAAAATAGATTTTATGTTTTTGGTATATATATATATATATATCAACAACTCAGTTCGCGAGTCTCTCTGCCACATATGGCGGCGGGCTTAAGCGAGGACGCGAATACTCAAATATATCACCAATTTTTTTCGGTATCGACGAAAAAAGATGCTTGAGCCAAATTCCATTCACGCAAGTGATTTATTGCAGCATGTGGCAGCCGCCACCCACCAGGGAGCTGGCCCTGGTGGGTGGCGGTCCCCAGGGCCATCACGGGCTCCAGGAGGGGGGCCGCGCGGCCCCCCTCCCAACATGTGCAAAGCCCCGGGGAGGTGGTGGTCCCCGGGGCTCGGGGGTCCGAAACAGACCCCCACATTAAAATTCTTAGCGCTCCAGGGAGGTGGCGGTCCCCGGGGCGTGTGGGGGGGCTCGAGCCTCCCCACACAGGTAATTTAATTTTTTTTAAAAGAAGCCCCGGGGGGTGGCGGTTCCGGGGCTGCGGGAGGGCCCAGTGCCCTCCCGCACCATTTTTAATTCAAAGCCCTTTGGAGGCGGTCCCTGGGGCTTGTGGGGGCCTTAGAGGCCCCCCACACCATTCTTTTATTAACCCCCGCATGCCCCCGGGACTTGGCCCACCCGGGGGCCAAATAACAACGAGCGCGGGAGCCCGCGCTTCGTTTTCACGGCGGGATCCGCGCATCCTAAGCGCATCCCGCCGATTTTTAATTTTAAAAAATGCTTTTTTGGCCCTGGGGGTCCTTGTGGGACCCCTAAGCAGGCCTAGGGGGTCAGGGTGTTTCTACCCTGCCCCTTTTGCTTTTGCGCACTTGTTTCTCTCATTTCTTGTGCCTCGGTTCTACCGAGGCACAAGATGGCTGCCAACACTTCCTGGTTTGGAGTGTTGACAGCCAATTAGCATGAAGCTCGTGATCGGTAGGGTGCGCGGATCCACCGTGGCCATAAATATCAAAACTTGTATTTTTGATTTTCTCCAAAACTGCTGAACGGATTTACACCATTTTTAAAAAGGTTTCTTTCTGAACCAAGCACTACCTTTTGCCAAATTTGGTGTAATTCCGTTCAGCAGTTTTGGCTGTAGCCTTGCATAAAGTTTCCTATGGGAAATCGATTTTTTGACTCTTATTTTTTGAATTTCTCCGCAACTACTGAACGGATTTACACCATTTAAAAAAAAGGTCGCTTTCTGAACCAAGCTCTACCTTTTTGCCAAATTTGGTGTAATTCCGTTCAGCAGTTCGGGCTGTAGCCGTGTCTAAAATTTCCTGAGGGAATTAACATGGAGAAAACACGTTTTGGGACCCCCCTTTTTTCTTGGCCCCCGCTTGACGAATCACCCCGAAACTTTCAAGACAGGAGCTGACCGGAGCGCCCCACTAGTTTTGAAAATTTCGCGATGATTCGTCAAACGACGCCAAAGTTATTGGGAATAGAATGTTACGAATTTCCTATGGATAATAGGTCCTAACTATAATTATCTACTGGCGGCCGCCAGTAGAAAATATATATACATATATATATATATATATATATATATATATATATATATATATACCACACAGGAGAGAAGAAATGAACGCGCTCTCAGGAAGTGCCAGTTACAGAGTCTATTACACAAAGGTTACGCGTTTCGACAGACTAGCTGTCTTGGTCAGACAGTGAGTAAACATGCAAGGTTCCTATACATTGTCTCTTGTAAACATAGAAAACAGACTTGTAGTCCTGTGTATTATCAGAACTGAGTATGATTCTGGTGGCCATTTGTAAACTGTAACAAATTCCTTAAAGTACATCAAAAAAACAGGTTATATGGCACATGATTACACTGTTCTGTGTGGTCGCATTACAAAAAATCACAATATAAAAGTGTTGCATAGATGCTTTTATAACAAATTAATAAACCATATGGTTATGTGTTTTGAGACACCATAGTCGTATTATGGCTGCCATCTTGGAATGGTAAATACCACGAGAATAACAGTGGTTATAAAGTGTATGAGCATGAGGATGTGTATGCGACAGTTAGATAAAAAAGGGTTACGATTAAACTGACGTTGAACACGATAAATCAATCTCATGACGTGCGGGGCAACTACACTGCAAATGAAACTAGTATGAAACACGGGACAACCCAACATTGATCAAGGCCCAGAAGCATGTAATGCAAAGTGCGCAGAGGAGCGCCTGGTCAAGCAGGTTATTCGGTATCAAGTGATCGGAAGATACAGCAATGGAGAGTTCCCCGTTCCTCTAGGAGAAATATCTACCTAGAGGGCCTAAATCCCTTCTAAATGGAATGGCCCAGGATGCAGACACAGAGGATTACGTATCTGCAAAGGGATAATTACTGTGCCCCGTGACCAGAACGAGTAATCGCCTATAAATGGTTCCACGGTGGAGAGGACAAGGTGTGAAAATATAATCTCAAGTGAGATGGTGTACTGTGCTACGGTACAAAGGAGTACTGATTGAGAATACAGGCACCAAGTGGTCGGTAAAACCTAGGGGGATTGTAAGCTCGCTACTCACCCGTGAGGGTCTCAAGGCGCTGAGGGGAGGGGGGGTCCGCAGAGGGTCTTCCTGAAGGTGTTCAGGGAGGGCGCGCGTCTGATGTCTGCCGGTAGCTCGTTCCAGGTCTTGACTGCAATGTGAGAGAAGGATCTTCTGCCTGCTCTGGCTTTGTGGATGTGCGGGGTTTTGGCCAGTACGAGGTTGGAAGATCGAAGGTTTCTTTTGGGTACATGGAAGTTGATTCTGTCGTTGAGGTGTTTGGGTCCGTTGTTGTGCAGGCATTTGTAGGCGTGAGTGAGGAACACGTATCTGTTGTGAGTTCCTGTTGTACGTGGTGATCACCCTGGAGTCTTGAAGTTCACAGATGTTGGTGTTGTCTGTGTCCTGATTCTGTACTTCTAGGGTCTGTGATCTACTGATATTGCTAACTTTATCCAGGGCCCGTTTTAGCACCCATTTGGGGTAGCCTCTATTCTGGAACCTGGTGATCATGTTGTCCCTCTCCGTATTGAAAGCTTCTTCAGTACTGGAGTTTCTCCTAGCCCTCAGCAGTTCTCCGTATGGAATACTCCATTTGAGGTTGTCTGGGTGACTGCTGAGGGCATGGAGGAGGAGGGTGTTACCTGTGGTGGTTTTGCGGAAAAGGCTAGTCTCTAAGGTGTCATGAGTGGCTGTAACAAGTATGTCCAGGAACTCAATCTGTCTATTGCTCACTTCAAGACACCAGGGTGTTCACCACGTACAACAGGAACTCACATCAGATACACAAAATTCTCACACAACACTGGGGATACTGACCAGTGACTCTGTCATTAGCAGTTCCATTCATTCACGACCTAGAATTACCTACAAAAAAGGCCGCAGCTTGAGAGATATTTTGGTCCATAACGACATCACCCAAATCCAACACCTAGGTGACCACACTCTGGAACGCGGTTGTGGGCTGATTGTGGACATTTGTGAAAGTATTCCTGTTAATCGCAGCACAGTCATGCGCTGCGATTAACATAAATACTTTCACAAATGCCCACAATCAGTTCGCAGTTGAGAGAAGAAATGCATCAAGTCCAAAAGCACAGCGTGTGTTTTACACGTTGTGCTTTTGGACTTGATGCAGGTGGCATTTGGCATCAGGCGCGCAATGCCCATTGGGCTCAAAGGGCTTTAATCACGCATTATTAAATTGATGCATCATCTCTGCCTGGCCGCCGGGTAGTTCATTTCCAGTAGCTGGAAAGCCGAGCACTCCACTTGTAGTGACAGATAGAGCTGAGGATCCCTGCAGCCAATAAAATGACATTTTAAACCTACAATATTCATTAGCCTGAGCTGTTGTGCACCACAAGGCTGAATATTCGTGATTGGATAATGGCTAGTGACGTAATGCACATTACAGGGCAGTCAGCCTACTGCAGGATCTGCGGCCCTCGTGAGAAATGACGATTGTAACTATCGGAGAAGCGCAGGTGCATGGAGGGAACCGGACAGACATTCCGACCAAAGTAAGATGATTTCTGAGATAGAATGCGTATGTATGCGGGTGTAACTGGGTCACTTTAAACTTTGTGAAAGTGACCTAGTGGCTCCTTCCTGACTGCGTGGAGGGAGGCCTGCATAACTTTAGGGTGACGCTGAACCCTCCACCATAAAGCAGGTGGAAAGCTGCGACCGGCAAGCATGAGCTCCAGGTTTATTATTTGCCCATGCCTGTCCTGTTCACTTTTGTCTCTGTGGCTCATTGAATGGATGCCAAACTACCCCTGCGACCTGCCTCATTACCATGAAGCTGTTCATCAGTCTCGGATGCACACAGACAGTGTGCGACAGGCTGCTAATGCTGAAAAGTGATCTAAGGGAAACCATACTTTTCTCCTGTTTCACCTCACTGCGCGGCAGGTTTCCTGCACATTTAGCCTCCGGATCACACACATGCAGTCACAGTAGGAGTTGAGGGTACGGGTCAGACAAAGATAACAACATTAAAAAAATAGTAGAAGAAAGGAGAAACGAGGTGACCGAGTTGGAAAGAAATTAGAGGAGAGAAATGAGACAAGACATTACGGAAGGAGATATAAACTTGTACAGGACGGCATGCCAAGAGAGGAGATGACGGGGAGAAAGCGTTAGAGATAGGGAGAGGAAGGAGAGAAGGGCAAATGGAAGATGGTGGAAAGAATGCAGGGAAAGAGATAGAAGTATACAAAGAGAGGAGAGAGAGAGAAGAAGAGGGAGGCTAAAGAAACAGATAAAAAAGGAACAAAGGCCGAAATCAAGGAGCCTACTGCTCTAAACCCGTGGGTAGGACTCACAGACTGTGCTACGAGGGAGGACAGAAAGAGCTAAAAATAGAGGATGAGGAGGGCAACAGACTGATAAGTAGGAGGAAAGAGGCTGTAAAGAGAGTGATGGGGAAGGAGAGATATGAAGATGAGGATAGAGAAAGAGAGAGGAAAAGATGACTGGGATGAAAAGAGGAAGGATGCAACAAGAGAGATAGAGAGAGATAATACATTCTGGAGACTGGTAGAATGATGCGAGTTACCAGCTTGAACTGTACTACAACTGACAACTGCTGATCTACCCCAGGAAGGGGAGGGGGGGGGGTTAAGGATGGTGGGGACAGCACCACTCACAGTGTGTCTGCTGCTGATTTACATCAGTTTCTTACCATTACCCGTGTTAAAAATTTCACTTCAGCTTCTGCCATGTCGTAACTGGTCAGTCATCATCACAGAGTCTTACTCTAAGTCACAGTTCTCCAGGGCCCATCATCTGTGTTTTCTCTCAATGACCCCCCTCCCCAACCCTTTGCTATCACCTAAAACTTAATTCCATGTCAAATTTAACAGCAGAAACTAATGTTAATTATTGAAAGTTATAGAAACATGACAATGCAACTCAGCACATCACGGCTGGTTATTACTCAAAGGCTGAAATGTGCTACTGTAGTTTATCCTGTCTTCCTAACCATTGCTCATAGACCATAAACTTTACCAGTCAGCGTTTAAAGTGAAACTATAACTCCCAGAATGCAATATAATGTTGGCTAAAATGCCAATCCTAACAGCACACATGATGGGGCAGATGCAATTTCTGTCAGTTTCATTGGAAAGCAACTCCTTATGGTCCTATCTTTTGTTGCAGCTTTACCTCACAATAAGCATGTTAGAAAAATGGAATTAGGTTAGTAACATTGCATAATCACTTATGGAGAAGTGTGACAGCTTTAAGTCAAGAAATTGGATAATTCATGGAATGCATCTAATAACAGGCATAATTGTTTGACTGTCATGCTAAAGTGTCACTCAAAGAGAATGAAATGACACATAAGAACATTGAAACTTATAAATGTTAATCTCAAAACTTGACAGCTATGTGCAGTTTGTATTTATTTGTTTATACTGCACTACCACGTGTTTAGAGTGGAACAACTACAAGTTTTGCGCTGGCGCTTCCCAGCATTCTTTTTTACCTTATTGCAAAAGCAACTGATTATGCCTGAGACTGAGTGACAGCATAATCTCCTAGTTGCACTTGCTATGCTATGAAATTTGCTTTTTAGACTAGCGTGCAGGTCATGAATGATCATATCAATGAGATCTTCTTCTGAGCAGCAGCAGTGCCTGCCTGCCCTCTTATACTGAGAACTGCAGTCGCACAGTCTGTCTATGGTTAGTGCCCTTCCTTCCGTTTTCTGGTGCTTTGCAGCAGTTTTAAGCTCTTCATAGAGTTTCTCATTGCTCAAATGGGTGTAATTTCTGATATTAATGTTTCCCTGGTCTTCACTGCTTGATTTTGCTCGTGAGAAAGTGTCACTCATAGTCGTTGAAATGTCACTCATAATTTCTCTGAAATTAGGAAAATGTCACTCATAGTAATCTGAAACCTTTGCAGCTATGTACATCTGCCACTTAGATGTTTACATAACATGAACGAAGTTTTAAAATGTTGTGCGTGAAGGCTTGCAATTTGCACTTTTGCAAAAATTGTGCTTTATCTTTTTGCAAGTTCTATAAAACTTTACGTGCATCTTACAGCTACTTCCGATCAATGTGAATATCAGGTTAGAATTAATTGCAAACAACTGGCTTGCGCTTGCATTTTTTGGGTTTGCATGAAAGGTTTCTTCGAGGAACCCAACACTTTGTTTTCATTGTACTTTGCGCCTCATAATTATGCCCACTGACTTATTTTTTGGTGTGCGTTCTATAAAAGCTAGTCAGCTTCAATAGGAAGATTGTCATGAATCAAGGCAAGAAGGTGGGGTTGCAAAAGATGACTTTTAAAACGTGGCACTTTACAGTGCATGCAAAGAAGTACTTGAGGATTTGTAAAGCACACTGTTCCTCATTACCAATGGTCCTTTAACTCCAGTTACCACATATCATAATTATAACACAATCAATTGTGTACACATCAATGTTAGTTTTTATTGTGTGCGATAACTATCGCCATAAAACTAGGCCACTCGTAATGAGGGTCTAAATCTGCTCACCTTCATATTGTACCAAGGGCATCCACAGCTGCAGTGCAAAGAAACAGGACTTGGGGTAAAATATTCTGATAAAAAGCCATTATATAGCCGCCTACTTAGTATTTATTCTTTCCAGCACTGTGATGGGCCTCACAGCGACCCCGAGAGACCTCAATAAACATGTTTACACACCATTCAGCTCCAATACCTTCTCACGCAAACTCATAATATCATGTCACTGAACATCTGTAAGTCGCAGTTTCTGATCTGTGTCAGGGCCAGAAGCCAATACAAAACAATCTGCCTCTGCTGTGCGGATTCTCACTTAGCAAAGGGATCCATAGCAAAGGACCAGAAGGGGCCTGTTGGACAAATACTGCTGATTACTAATTCAAGGTAACCCTGGGCGTAGTTCGCGGAGTTTTGCTACGCGGAACTCCGCGAAGTTACAAAAACTCAACGAAGTTCCGCGAGTGGCAGAGTGCAGTGCGAACTGCAGTTTGTGCTGGTATTCCTGCCGCTCGGGTAGAAATTCTACCCGAGCGGCAGCTCGCGCTCACGAACTTACCGTTCGCGAATTTACCGTTTGCGATTGCGAGTGGGGTAAAAACTCCGCTGCACACCGCGAAGCGGAGTTTTCTGCACTCCGCGAGCTCCGCGGAGTGCAAAAACTCCGCAAACTCTGCGAACGGAGCGAAGTTCACTGCCCAGGCCTAATTCAAGGCACAGGTGGGAGGAGGATGGGGTTGGTGAGAGGAAGATCTCAGAGAGGATTTGTTGAAAAACAATACAGGATTCTCAAAGTAACTTTCACTAGAATTGTGACTTATTTCATTGTAGGCCTAATGGGGCCATTCACACTATTTTTGATAGCCTGATAAGATAAAAGATAAAGCGCCTTTGCAGGATCGCAAGGTGTATTCCTCAAAGATAGATGCAGTACAAAGAACATAGGAAACGTTTTTATTACATTTAGCCCAATCCCATAATGTTAGAACTTTTAGATATGCTCTTTTATATTTACAGTAACTGTCCACAAATCTTATAGACAGGGCTTTAAGTGGGATGAAAAACTAGGGTCTCTTAAAGGGGTGTGGCCGATGTAATTAAGGGCGTGGCTTAAAAACACAAACTGAAAATCTGTGCTTAGCATAGTGTGCTGCCTGACTGGTATTTTGCTGCTTCTGTCACTGCATCCAGATATATAATACAAGTAACATTAGACCTACAACAAACCAGGACTATTTGCTTTGTCATTGGTTGTATTTTGCTGCTTCTTTCTCTCTCTGCATCCAGATATATAATATAACAAGTAGCATGACAGATGCCACCTGCTTCAAGTCCAAAAGCACGACGTTTAAAGCACACGTCGTGCTTTTAGACTTGATGCATTTCTTTTCTTAATAGAGCGCGGCTGCAGGGCTGATTGTGGGCCTTTGTGAAAGTATTCAAGTTAATCGCATTTCATACACTATCTTTGACAGGATAGCCCGACATTACTCAGTAGCTTGCCCATCAAATTGTAAATATGTTATGTAAGTGTGTAACTTATTGTGTAAATGTGATCTTGTATAGGCTCCCAACATTTCCCCACCCAATGAACAGTGCTCCAGTTAAGAATCTTTAGTAAAATCTTATGATGGTACCACTGTTGGAGTCTTGTGCTTTTCTAAACCCGAAGTGTACTTGCCTGTGTAACCAATTCATGTCATGGCGTGCATATCCAAATTGCAAACCTACCTTAAGACCCAAACGTGGCGCTGTATGTGTGGGAATGCACTGTCTTTTCACTTTTCTAAGCAAAAGTTTGGAGTGATATTTGGCGCTGCACGCACGCGCAGTCTGGTTCCTGGCGCAGATAGCCATGGCTGCAGCGCACAGAGACCCTACACTGCTGCACACTGAGGAAAAAAATTAGAGGGAACATTGATTGGAAGTACCACTCTAATGGCTAAAAAGAGGATACTTGAGCATATGCGGGCAATAAACAACAGGGACATGCATTACCCGGTGGCCAGACACTTCCAAGAGTATCACCTCTCCAACAGCTCTTTACTCAACTTTTTCATCATCGAGCAAGTACACTCATGCCCAAGAGGGGGCAATAGAGTCCTCATGCTCCGCAAACGCGAGTCCAAATGGATTCTAGAACTTGAGACAAAATACCCGGGGGGACATAATCTCGATGAGGAATTGAGTACACACTTACATGAAAATTAGATCACATTAAGTACGTTTCTTTCCTCTGTCTCCTTCTTTCTCTTGATTTCCATGATGTACCCTATTAGACCTGTTAGAAATATGTTATTCTGCATATTAAACGATGTATATAATATGACGTTTTTAACACTTATTTTTCTTCTCTCTTCATATTTTCACAGGAGGAAAGGAAGGGACCCTCCGCCATGGGGCGGGCACTTCTTACACGGGCTCCCTACACTTTTCTTCCGCACTTTTGGGCACCCTTCACCCAGATAAGACTTTCTTCTTATCTCTTGCTTCCACTTTGCATTCTACTTTGATGTTCCTTATATATTTGCCTTTGTCTCATGTATAGCCTAGGCTATATACAGTTTTCAATTTTTCTATTGGTGTACTATCAGCATTATCATGTACTGATGTTTTTGTGCTACCACACTGGCATCTCACGCAGGAGGCACTACTACTAAATTTGCATACTTGCAATTCACTAGCCACTATGGCGAGACATATCTCATTTCGTAAGACACTATATTGTCCCCTTTTCCTGGATAGCTTACAATCCCCCTGATTGATTGATACCGTGCTAGGTTTTACCGACCACTTGGTGCCTGTATTCTCAATCAGTACTCCTTTGTACCGTAGCACAGTACACCATCTCACTTGAGGTTATATTTTCACACCTTGTCCTCTCCACCGAGGAACCATTTATAGGCGATTACTCGCTCTGGTCTCGGGGCACGGTAATTATCACTTTGCAGATACGTAATCCTCCGTGTCTGCATCCTGGGCCATTCCATTTTGAAGGGCTTTAGGCCCTCTAGGTAGATATTTCTCCTAGAGGAACGGGGAACTCTCCATTGCCGTATCTTCCGATCACTTTATACCGAGGAACCTACTTGACCAGATGCTCCCCTGCGCACTTCGCATTACATGCTTCTGGGCCTTGATCAATGTTGGGTTGTCCCGTGTTTCATACTAGTTTCATTTGCAGTGTAGTTGCCCCACCCGTCATGAGATTGATTTATCTTGCGTTCAACGTCAGTTTAATCGTAATCCTTTTTAATCTAAGTGTTGCATACACATCCTCATGCTCATACAGTTTACAACCACTGTTATTCTCGTGGTATTTACCATTCCAAGATGGCAGCCATAATACGACTATGGCGTCTCAAAACACATAACCATATAGTTTATCAATTTGTTATAAAATCATCTATGCAACACTTTTATATTGTGATTTTGTGTAATGCGACCACACAGAACAGTGTAATCATATGCCATATAACCTATTTTTTTATTTACTTTAAGTAATTTGTTACAGTTTAGAAATGGCCACCAGAATCGTACTCAGTTCTGACAGTACACAGGACTATAAGTCTGTGTTCTATGTTTACAAGAGACTATATATAGGAACCTTGCATGTTTACTCACTGTGTGACCAAGACAGCTAGTCTGTCGAAACGCGTAACCTTTGTGCAATAAACTCTGTAACTGGCACCTCCTCAGGGCGCATTTATTTCTTCTCTCCTGTGTGGTACATTCCATCGGCTGGCTCCGCCGACATTACGTGTCACTTACTGCGGGCCTGGGATTCTGGCAGGAGCATTTAGTGTGTGGGGATATATGTATATATATATTCACTGAAAAAACCATAGGTTTTAGGGACAGTTATAGTTACTTGGACATTGCACTCGTACAAAACCCGTGAAATTCCCCCGTTATAGTTAGTTCAGCTAACTATAACTCGCGCCCCCGCAATGCACTGCTGATGACGTCACATATTACATCACTCATGACATGGTCAGTGACATCACTGATGACATCACTGATGACATCTCAAATGACATCACTGATGACATCACTGATGACATCACTGATGACATCATCCAGTGACTGTGTGTTTCTGTAAAGTTTAAATATTTTTAATATATATAGGAAAAGACGTATTGAAGAATGAGTGGGTGTGTAAGTGTCTGTATGGATGATTTAGTAGGTGCGTGAGTGACTCTATAAGTGAGTGATTTAACGTATCTTACTGAATGCATGGGTTAGTGACTAAACTGGATGAATGTCTGTATCCGTCTGTCTGTTGCTGTGTAAGTGGCTGCATGTGTTTGTGAATAGCTACATGAGTGTCTATATGAGTTATTGAATGCTTGTCTGAGTATCTGTATGGGTGCCTGAGTGTTTGTGTGGGAGGGGTGTGTGCAACTCTGTGCATAGATGTGTGAGTGGGTGATTCACTGGGTGGATGGTTTCAAGAGTGCATCTGTGATAGACTGTATGGGTGGGTAAGTGTGTGTAAGAGTGTGTTAGTGAGTGAATGTATGTCCCAGTGGTACATGTGTGAGTAACTACATATGTGAAAGGCAGTATATATGTGTGTTGGAGTATATAAATAGCTATAAGCAAGAGTGAGTGATTGTGATAGTGGCTGTATGGATGATTGTGTGCTTGTATCAGTGATTGTATAAGAGCGTAACAATGTGCTACTATTTGCATGAGTAAGTGAGCTGGTGTGTGTATAACTGTATAGGTGAGTAAATGGCAGTGTGTTTAATTATTTGCATGACTGACTAGGTGTGTGAGTATCTCTATGGATGAGTGGTGTTGTTTGAGTGTCTATATAGGAGTAAGAGTGCATATGATAGTCCTAGTACTGAGTGACCGTAAGTATGAGTGACTGTACGGGTGAGTGAGTGGATGTGTGTGTGTAGACCTAAGAATCAGTGAGTGGGTATTTAGTTATTGGTGTTGGAGTGTCTATGGTTTTGCGAATGGCAGTCTGTAATTTAGAGTGGGTGTATCAAAGGTTATATTAGGGTGTGAGGAGGTGCATCAGATTATCACGTGGATGATGTCATCAGTGATGTCATTTGAGATGTCATCAGTGATGTCATCAGTGATGTCACTGACCATGTCATGAGTGATGTAATATGTGACATCATCAGCAGTGCATTGCGGGGCGCGAGTTATAGTTAGCTGAACTAACTATAACGGGGAATTTCACGGGTTTTGTACGAGTGCAATGTCCAAGTAACTATAACTGTCCCTAAAACCTATGGTTTTTTCAGTGAATTTCAAAGGTTTTTTAAATGCTAATTTCTAACTATAACGTGTCTGAAACCTATGGTTTTTTCAGTGAATTTCAAAGGTTTTTTAAATGCTAATTTCTAACTATAACGTGTCTGAAACCTATGGTTTTTTCAGTGAATTTCAAAGGTTTTTTAAATGCTAATTTCTAACTATAACGTGCCTGAAACCTACGGTTTTTTCAGTGAATTTCAAAGGTTTTGTAAATGACAATTTTTAAATGTATTAATTGTTATATTAATTTTTTTCATACTGATTTACTACATTTTTAGAAACAATTTTTTTACATATTTTATTTTTTAAATTACATTGTAATTACATTATACATTACATTACAAAAATACTTTCTCAGAATGAATTACTTTAGTTTAAATACTTTGCAGATAGGCAATAGACTTTTAAGTACAGTAGTTACAGTTGTTGCAATGGGCAACACATTTTCAAACACAATGCAACATTCAGCTCAATGTGAATTTCTAGTTAAATGCAATTAGTTACTTTATGGATTACTTTTGTAACCACAGGACTGGATCCTAGATTCAGTCCTGGTACATCTCCTGTAAACAGTTGAGTAAAAGCGTTTTGGTTACAGTCGTGATTTTTAAGGAATATTATTGTATTTTAAAAGTTGACACTTAGAAACTTTTCTCATAGAATCACCAATGTTATCCTATGGAAGGAAATTCACTTAGCAGGTAAAAACTGTTATCGTTACTTTTTCTTACTCAGTGTTGGATCCTGGATCCAGCACTGGTGCATCTCCTGTAAACAGTTGAAAAAATGCGTTTAAGTCATACAGGCGATTTTTAAGGAATATTTGTAGTTTGTGAAAATCAACACTTTGAAACTTTTTGCTGAAAACCAGTCAATCTTAGCCTATGAAGGAAATTCAAGTTACCGGTAAGTACGGTTAAAATTACTTTTGAGGATCAGTACTGGGCTGAAAGATGCAGCACTGAGGTCTCTCCTGATAACAGGTGAGTAAATCGGAATTCGTATTTCGGCTGATTTTAGAGGAATATTTTAAAGTTCCAAAACTCCACACTTAGAAGAATTTCCAAGTGAAACCAGTCAATGTTAGCCTATGGAAGGAAATTCAAGTTACTGGTAAGTACGGTTAAAATTACTTTTCAGGACCAGTACTGGGCTGAAAGATGCAGCACTGAGGTCTCTCCTGATAACAGGTGAGTAAATCGGAATTCGTATTTCGGCTGATTTTAGAGGAATATTTTAAAGTTCCAAAACTCCACACTTAGAAGAATTTCCAAGTGAAACCAGTCAATGTTAGCCTATGAAGGAAATTCAAGTTACCGGTAAGTACGGTTAAAATTACTTTTCAGGACCAGTACTGGGCTGAAAGATGCAGCACTGAGGTCTCTCCTGATAACAGGTGAGTAAATCGGAATTCGTATTTCGGCTGATTTTAGAGGAATATTTGCACAATGGTGAAGGGAGGGCGGGGCCTGAGGTGACATCTGTGCAAACGCGCCCGTTGCGCGTTTTAAGTTGGGGGATTAAGTCCCCTTGAATCCTGAGGGTCCCTAGGGGCCAACTAGCCCACCAGGAACCTCCAATATGCGCCAGGGGCTGCGTTGCAGAGACGTGTAGAGAGGCCACACCCCTTTTACACCTCTCTGCAACGCAGCTCTGTGGCGCTTTCTGGATGTACCTGTTGGGCTACTTGGCCCCTAGGGACCCTCAGGATTGAAGGGGATTTAATTCCCCATCTTAAAACGCGCCACGGGGCCTGTTTGCACACATGTCACCTGAAGCCCCGCCCCTCCCTTCACCACTGTGCAAACGCGCCCGTGGCGCGTTTTAAGTTGGGGGATTAAGTCCCCTTGAATCCTGAGGGTCCCCGGAGTCCAACTAGCCCACCATATACCTCCAAAAGCGCCACAGAGCTGCGTTGCAGAGAGGTGTAAAAGGGGTGTGGCCTCTCTACACGTCTCTGCAACGCAGCCCCTGGCGCATATTGGAGGTTCCTGGTGGGCTAGTTGGCCCCAGGGACCCCCAGTATTCAAGGGGAATTCGTTCCCCTCTGCAAACGCGCCAGGGGCGCGTTTGCAGAGTGGTGAAGGAAGGGAGCGGGGCCTGCGGGCCCGATCGTTTAAAAAAAAAAAAAAAATTACCCCTTTTTTTAATTTTTAAACTTTCAGGGTAGGAGCGGACCGGAGCGCCCCAACAAGTTGGAAATTTTCACGAAGATTCGTCAACCGGCGCCAACGTTATTTCAAATAGAATCTCGCGGATTTCCTATGGATAATAGGTTGTAACTATAACTATCTACTGGCGACCGCCAGTAGATAATATATATATATAGTTACAACCTATTATCCATAGGAAATCCGCGAGATTCTATTTGAAATAACGTTGGCGCCGGTTGACGAATCTTCGTGAAAGTTTCCAACTTGTTGGGGCGCTCCGGTCCGCTCCTACCCTGAAAGTCTCGGGGTGATACGTCAAGCGGGGGCCGAGAAAAAGGGGGGTCCCAAAACGCGTTTTCCCCATTCATTTTTCCATAGGAACCTTTAGTCGCAGCTACAGCCCGAACTGCTGAACGGAATTACCCCAAATTTGGCAAAGAGGTAGCCCTTGGTTCAGACTGGTGCCTTTTGCTAAAATGGTGTAAATCCGTTCAGTAGTTCCTGAGAAATTCACAATTAAAATCACATATATATCTATGGGCGCGTCGGATCCGCGTACCCTCCCGATCACGAGCTGCATGCTAATTGGCTGTCAACACTCCAAATCAAGAAGTGTTGGCAGCCATTTTGTCCTCGGTAGAACCGAGGACAGAAACAAGTGCGCAAAGCGCAAAGGGGGCAGGGTAGAAACACCCTGACCCCCTAGGTCTGCTCAGGGGGTCCCACAAGGACCCCCTGGCCAGAAAAAAGATTTTTTTTTTTTTAAATCGGCGGGATGCGCTTAGGGATGGGGTCCCCGGGGCCTTAAAATGGCCAGAGGAGGGGGCCACGCTGCCCCCTCAAAATAATAAATATAGAGGCCATGCCCCGGGGGATGGGGTCCCCGGGGCCAATACAGGCCCAGGGAAGGGGGCCACGCGGCCCCCTTCCCGTTTTTTTTAATTAAAAATTCAAAAAGGGGTAAGGCCCTGGGGGATGGGGTCCCCAGGGCATAAAAACAGGAAAAAGGAAGGGGGCTACACAGCCCCCTTCAGGGGACAAATTTTTATTTATTTTTTTAAACGATTGGGCCCGCAGGCCCCGCCCCTTCCTTCACCACTCTGCAAACGCGCCCCTGGCGCGTTTGCAGAGGGGAACGATTCCCCTTGAATACTGGGGGTCCCTGGGGGCCAACTAGCCCACCAGGAACCTCCAATATGCGCCAGGGGCTGCGTTGCAGAGACGTGTAGAGAGGCCACACCCCTTTTACACCTCTCTGCAACACAGCTCTGTGGCGCTTTGGAGGTATATGGTGGGCTAGTTGGACTCCGGGGACCCTCAGGATTCAAGGGGACTTAATCCCCAACTTAAAACGCGCCACAGGGCGCGTTTGCACAGTGGTGAAGGGAGGGGCGGGGCTTCAGGTGACATGTGTGCAAACAGGCCCCGTGGCACGTTTTAAGATGGGGAATTAAATCCCCTTCAATCCTGAGGGTCCCTGGGGCCAAGTAGCCCAACAGGTACATCCAGAAGCGCCACAGAGCTGCGTTGCAGAGAGGTGTAAAAGGGTGTGGCCTCTCTACACGTCTCTGCAACGCAGCCCCTGGCGCATATTGGAGGTTCCTGGTGGGCTAGTTGGCCCCTAGGGACCCTCAGGATTCAAGGGACTTAATCCCCCAACTTAAAACGCGTAGCGAGGCGCGTTTGCACAGATGTCACCTCAGGCCCCGCCCCTCCCTTCACCATTGTGCAAATATTCCTCTAAAATCAGCCGAAATACGAATTCCGATTTACTCACCTGTTATCAGGAGAGACCTCAGTGCTGCATCTTTCAGCCCAGTACTGGTCCTGAAAAGTAATTTTAACCGTACTTACCGGTAACTTGAATTTCCTTCATAGGCTAACATTGACTGGTTTCACTTGGAAATTCTTCTAAGTGTGGAGTTTTGGAACTTTAAAATATTCCTCTAAAATCAGCCGGAATACGAATTCCGATTTACTCACCTGTTATCAGGAGAGACCTCCGTGCTGCATCTTTCAGCCCAGTACTGGTCCTGAAAAGTAATTTTAACCGTACTTACCGGTAACTTGAATTTCCTTCATAGGCTAACATTGACTGGTTTCACTTGGAAATTCTTCTAAGTGTGGAGTTTTGGAACTTTAAAATATTCCTCTAAAATCAGCCGAAATACGAATTCCGATTTACTCACCTGTTATCAGGAGAGACCTCAGTGCTGCATCTTTCAGCCCAGTACTGATCCTGAAAAGTAATTTTAACCGTACTTACCGCTAACTTGAATTTCCTTCATAGGATATCATTGCCTGCTTTTTGCTGAAAAAGTTTCTAAGTGTTGATTTTTGAAACATACAAATATTCCTCTAAAATCAGCCAAAATCCGAATTCTGATTTACTCACCTGTTATCAGGAGAGACCTCAGTGCTGCATCTTTCAGCCCAGTACTGGTCCTGAAAAGTAATTTTAACCGTACTTACCAGTAACTTGAATTTCCTTCCATAGGCTAACATTGACTGGTTTCACTTGGAAATTCTTCTAAGTGTGGAGTTTTGGAACTTTAAAATATTCCTCTAAAATCAGCCGAAATACGAATTCCGATTTACTCACCTGTTATCAGGAGAGACCTCAGTGCTGCATCTTTCAGCCCAGTACTGATCCTCAAAAGTAATTTTAACCGTACTTACCGGTAACTTGAATTTCCTTCATAGGCTAAGATTGACTGGTTTTCAGCAAAAAGTTTCAAAGTGTTGATTTTCACAAACTACAAATATTCCTTAAAAATCGCCTGTATGACTTAAACGCATTTTTTCAACTGTTTACAGGAGATGCACCAGTGCTGGATCCAGGATCCAACACTGAGTAAGAAAAAGTAACGATAACAGTTTTTACCTGCTAAGTGAATTTCCTTCCATAGGATAACATTGGTGATTCTATGAGAAAAAGTTTCTAAGTGTCAACTTTTAAAATACAATAATATTCCTTAAAAATCACGACTGTAACCAAAACGCTTTTACTCAACTGTTTACAGGAGATGTACCAGGACTGAATCTAGGATCCAGTCCTGTGGTTACAAAAGTAATCCATAAAGTAACTAATTGCATTTAACTAGAAATTCACATTGAGCTGAATGTTGCATTGTGTTTGAAAATGTGTTGCCCATTGCAACAACTGTAACTACTGTACTTAAAAGTCTATTGCCTATCTGCAAAGTATTTAAACTAAAGTAATTCATTCTGAGAAAGTATTTTTTGTAATGTAATGTATAATGTAATTACAATGTAATTTAAAAAATAAAATATGTAAAAAAAAATGTTTCTAAAAATGTAGTAAATCAGTATGAAAAAATTAATATAACAATTAATACATTTAAAAATTGTCATTTACAAAACCTTTGAAATTCACTGAAAAACCGTAGGTTTCAGGCACGTTATAGTTAGAAATTAGCATTTAAAAAACCTTTGAAATTCACTGAAAAAACCATAGGTTTCAGACACGTTATAGTTAGAAATTAGCATTTAAAAAACCTTTGAAATTCACTGAAAAAACCATAGGTTTTAGGGACAGTTATAGTTACTTGGACATTGCACTCGTACAAAACCCGTGAAATTCCCCCGTTATAGTTAGTTCAGCTAACTATAACTCACGCCTCGCAATGCACTGCTGATGACGTCACATATTACATCACTCATGACATGGTCAGTGACATCACTGATGACATCACTGATGACATCTCAAATGACATCACTGATGACATCATCCACGTGATAATCTGATGCACCTCCTCACACCCTAATATAACCTTTGATACACCCACTCTAAATTACAGACTGCCATTCGCAAAACCATAGACACTCCAACACCAATAACTACATACCCACTCACTGATTCTTAGGTCTACACACACACATCCACTCACTCACCCGTACAGTCACTCATACTTACGGTCACTCAGTACAGGACTATCATATGCACTCTTACTCCTATATAGACACTCAAACAACGCCACTCATCCATAGAGATACTCACACACCTAGTCAGTCATGCAAATAATTAAACACACTGCCATTTACTCACCTATACAGTTATACACACACCAGCTCACTTACTCATACAAATAGTAGCACATTGTTACGCTCTTATACAATCACTGATACAAGCACACACTCATCCATACAGCCACTATCACAATCACTCACTCTTGCTTATAGCTATTTATATACTCCAACACACATATATACTGCCTTTCACATATGTAGTTACTCACACATGTACCACTGGGACATACATTCACTCACTAACACACTCTTACACACACTTACCCACCCATACAGTCTATCACAGATGCACTCTTGAAACCATCCACCCAGTGAATCACCCACTCACACATCTATGCACAGAGTTGCACACACCCCTCCCACACAAACACTCAGGCACCCATACAGATACTCAGACAAGCATTCAATAACTCATATAGACACTCATGTAGCTATTCACAAATACATGCAGCCACTTACACAGCAACAGACAGACGGATACAGACATTCACCCAGTTTAGTCACTAACCCATGCATTCAGTAAGATACGTTAAATCACTCACTTATAGAGTCAGTCACGCACCTACTAAATCATCCATACAGACACTTACACACCCACTCATTCTTCAATACGTCTTTTCCTATATATTTTAAAAATATTTAAACTTTACAGAAACACACAGTCACTGGATGATGTCATCAGTGATGTCATTTGAGATGTCATCAGTGATGTCATCAGTGATGTCACTGACCATGTCATGAGTGATGTAATATGTGACGTCATCAGCAGTGTATTATGGGAGCGCGAGTTATAGTTAGCTGAACTAACTATAACGGGGAATTTCACTGGTTTTGTACGAGTGCAATGTCCAAGTAACTATAACTGTCCCTAAAACCTATGGTTTTTTCAGTGAATATATATATATATATATATATATAAAATGATATTTTGAACAACTATATTCATGACATCGATATTTTTTTTCGGATATTATAAGTATGGGATGTAGATATTTTTGACATTGATATTTTGGTCACAATATTTTTGTATGGGGATATTTTGAGTGTCAATATTTTGTCAGTGGACCTGAAATGGTGCCATAGAGCAACAAACCTCTACATACCCCCCACACGCATTGCATCTCCCTCTTCAAATTTCATGGTGCATATCATCTTTTCCTTCCAGTGCTGAACAATTGGAACCAGGCTGGTTCTCCAGTTTTGAAGAATGAAGGGACGAGCAATCGTAAGTGCGATAGAGATAAAGAACTGCCCTCCTTTATTAAACCTATTACTTTCCTTGGAGACCCAAAACAACACTAAACTTGCTTCTGGAACTATCCTAGACTGTAAAGCCAGGCTGATGAAAACAAATAGCCCTTCCCAAAATTTGGATAGTTTCGGACAACTGAAAAACGTATGAAGTCTTCTGCACCTTCCTGATGACAACGAAAACAATTATAAGAGACAATCAGATATATTCTATGGAGAGTCACTGGGGTATAGTACGCCATCCAGTGGGACAATAATTACATTCTTTGAAAATTTCCGGCTCTCAGAGACTTATATCCAATCTCCGAAATAGCATGCCAGTCATTCTCAGATAAACTACATTGTGTTATTTCAAAAACTTTGATCAGAAAACCATTAATATGATCTTTCGAGAAATGGTTACAAAGCAGCCTATACCAGTTACCTATCCCCATCAATTTGCTTTTTAAAAGCACATGAAGAACAGGGTGTGTTTTTTGTCTCTCCCCCTGGATTTTGGCTGCCAAAAAACAGTGTATCTGATGAAAGCTTAAGAAAAAGCGTTTATACTGATCCCCGCTCCTGGAGATGAGTTCCTCCCATGAAATACTCTTACCTCTAAGGAGAAATCCCCAAACTCCTTAAAGCCCAAAGAATTCCAGAACTTGATCTCCCTACCGGATACAGACAATCCTACAAACTGACCCTCCTGGAGTTGCAGAAACGAATAATCAATTGAAAACTGATACGATTTACAGAGGGCGATCAACCGTCCTCTAAACCCCATGGAGAGACTTGTACCTGGTCCTTTGGGTAATTTTGCTATTTTAATAAATGCTTGTAGGCTAAATGCCGACTCCTGTACCATTCGACTTAAAAAATATCATCTACTGCACCGCTGCCTTCAAATAGTCTTGCTAACATATCAATTAAAGCTGCCTGGTAATAACTCTGCATATGGGGGAGTGCCAAACCACCCTGACATTTTTATTAGAGAAGCCCATCCAATTATAGACAGAGGGAGAAGAGATCAATTTTCCAGTAGCCCATTAATTTTCATAAGCATTGCCTCATAATTCAACCGAAACAGCTGAGTAATATTGTTAGAAATATGTATCCCCATATACCGTTTGTGATTTTGAGATCTTGCTTGTGGCTGTAGTGAAACTGGATGATTTGCCGCTGGTACATTGAAAAGCAAAACTTCGGTTTATGCAATAGCCGCTTGGGAGAAGCTATCCTGGTATATGATGTCCACTAATGTAAGTGGGCACCTTGCACCAGTCCAGACAACCCTTATGGTGATTTAAGAGGTCTTAGAAAGCTCTCTAAGTGGTAGTTGTGGAGAGCAGCCTTCAGACTTAGTCCAGCAGGAGTGTAAAGCAGCTTGTTTCACCAGAATGCAATCTTATAGTATTGATTAAGTGAAAAAGAACCACACAAAGTATTTATAAAAATATGTATTTATTGTATAATACTCTCTAACACATATAAATATTAACCGTGGGCAATGAACTCAGCTTCGATAATGGAGGTTGCGGAGTTTGCTAACTACGCATTACATTGAAAACACGGTATTCATGCAAAAACTCTGACTATGCGCCACGTAGCGGAGTTAGCTACTGCACCGCCAACCCTTTGATAAAAAAACTTTACCTTTACATGCTAAAAAGCATATAATCAAATAACAAAAGTGAGCTTTGATTAATATCAGGCAATGAGAGAGGTGATGATTTGGGGGTCCCCCCTAACCGAGGGGGAGGACCAAGCAGATGCATTGAACACAAAGAGCATATCATGCTGAACGATTCAGTGGTGGTCCCATCCTCCTAGGACCACCCCAAGCAAAGTTATGGGCAAAAAGACAATGCCAACCAAAGGCGCAGCAAAGCATTATGGGGCGAGATTCTAGAGTGCAGTGAATATTATAGTATTAGCTCTCAGCTGAGCCAGGAGAGCTGCTGCCCCTTGAGGAATGTTTTGAAATTGGATACTATAATATTCACTGCACTCTAGAATCTCGTCCCATTATGCTTTGCAGGGCCTTTGGTTGGGATTGTATTTTTGCCCATAACTGTGCTTGGGGTGGTCCTAGGAGGATGGGACCACCACCGAATCGTTCAGCATGATGTGCTCTTTGTGTTCAAGGCATCTGCTTGGTTCTCTCCCTAAGTTAGGGAGGACCCCAAAATCATCACCTCTCTCACTGCTTGCTATATTTTCATTTTCGTGTGATGACTATATGCATTTTAGCATGTAAAGATAGAGTTACTTGTTTTACCAATGGTATATAAGGTTTCTGTTTTATTAATTGGGATGAGATGGAACGGAGTTACGGAGCGGAGTTTCACAGAGTTTTTGTTCAACTCCCCAGAATTCCGCATAGTGGTACTCCGCCAACTTCGCCCACCCTTAATAAATATCTCCTACCCGGAGATAAGCACAACGCACACAATACTTCAGCAAAGAAACACAGTAAATAGCACTAAATACACAGTGGACCGGAGGGGACCAAACCATATATTAAGAAAGTGGTATAAGAACCACGACTAGGATCAAGATAGTGTTGAGAGGACATAGAAGTGCTGGGACCCCAAGGAACTATCCAAGGTGAGTAGTTAGGGACCCCACGAAGAGCATGTGCAGTGTAGGAACACGACCGCGTGCTAGGTACAACTCTACGTGTAAGTCGCAGTTGGATTTTTAAAGATTAAGGACCCTTCCCAGTGGACCCTGAAGAAACCCCATGGAAGACGGAAGGGTGGAGACACTGGAGAGCCACCCCACCCATGGATACCCTAGTACCCATGTTACCTACACCAGGAAAGCCGGGTGCATACGTGTGAAGTGGTGTCGGAAACCGCCGTCGAACCCAATGGAGGACTTCAGGAAAGTGCAGCTGCTGGAAGAGGAGAAAGTGTCTGGTGGAATCCGAAGATGGATTCTTGATGAGAGGTACCTGCAAGCAGAGGGGGCAGTGTCTATGTCACTCAGGGGTGACCAGGAGACTTGGATGACGAATGCCCTCCGATGTCGGTTGTTGCAGGATGGATGACGATGACCTTGACTCTGCAGCTGTGAGGACCAGCGGATGATGGGGAGGACTAGGAACCATGCACAAGCTGTCCCACAAAGGATGTCGAGTGCTGAGGGGTCAGTGTCCAGCAGGAGCACCAACAAGCCTTGGCAAAGGCAAGCAATGCAGGATTCAAAGAAGGAGCAACGTCGGGACCAGCAAGGTCCAGGGGACTCACCAAAGGCAGGGGAGTCAGGGCAGGCCACGAGCAAACAGGGGAGCCCAAAAGAAGCAAAGGTGACCCTCAAATGGACCCTCAGGCCGGAGGCACTGGAGTCGCGAGAGGACCTCAAGAAGCTCACCAAAAAGATGCAGGCCATGATGCACACAATGTGGTGTGGCTGAAGATTCTGGTCACTGGAGGTGCTCGAGGTTGGGGCTACTTGGAGCCCGAAGATCTTCTTTGAAAGAAGCTAACAAGTCTTTGCAACTGCAAGTTGGACACGGTGCACAGGGGTTTGGTTATTGCAACACCCACGAGGGATACTGGCCTCAAACATGGTGAGAAGACAGGTCAGGCCTCGGGAGCTGTGGAAAACTACCACCTGTGTTGCAGAGCCCACGGAGTCCAGAGGAGCTCAGGATCTGCTGACTGGTCGACTTAGTTGAGGTGCCTGCAAATGCAGGGGAATGACTCCTTCACTCCAAGGGAGATTTCTTCAGGTGTCTTTGATTCTTTACAGGCCTTGGAAGGTTCCTGTATGATGCACAGGCACATACGATGCAGCAGACTGGAAGGGAGACAAAGTCAGGCCCAAACAAAGTCCAGTAAAGTCCAGAGTGCCCAGACGGTAGAATAGCAGTGATGTCTGATCTGAATCTGATCCCACGATGAATCTAGAGTCCTACCCCCAGGTAAGCCCTTAAGTACCCTAGGGAAAGGGTTTGGAAGATTCAGGGGACCCCCCCAGGGTCCTTTGTCCAGTTTTGTGCCAGAGCGGGAGCCAACGGCTCCCAGGACTGGTTTGAGCTGGACTATGCACAGGGACATCAAATGTGCCCCTCATGCAGACTGAGTGGCGCTGGGCAGCACGCCCACCCCATCCTAATACACTAAATCCAAGCCCATGTCAGCCCTGTCAACAAAAGGTTTTATCCTGTTCACATGAAGTACTTTATGGGGACTTCTGGGAGTGCCAAGGTCCACCAAATTGGTATCCTCACCCTTTTGTTCAAGTATGGTGTGGGGTCCACTCCATTTGTCTTGGAGAGCTGCTGGGGCCATAGGCTCCAATACCCACACCTTCTGACCTGGCTGATAAACAGTCAGGACAGCCTTTTGGTCATGCCAAGCTTTTTGGAGTTCTTGGCTTGCCTCAAGGTTTTTGCTGGCCTTCTTCATGTACTTAGCCATGCAGGAGCACAGACCAAGTACATAGTCCACTATGTCCTGTTTGGGAGGTTTGAGAGGTAACTCTCATCCCTCCTTCACCAAACATAAAGGACCCCTAACTGATGCCCAATCAGAAGTTTAAAAGGGCTGTAGCCAACACCCTTCTGAGGGACCTCTCTGTAGGCAAAGAGAAGGCAGGGCAGAAGGACATCCCATTTTCGCCTAAGCTTTTCTGGGAGGCCCATGATCATACCCTTTAGGGTTTTGTTGAATCTTTCAACTAACCCATTGCAGTGAGGATGGTAGGGTGTGGTGAATTTGTAATTCACTCCACACTCTTTCCACATTGCAGTAATATAACTTGACATTAAGTTTGTACCTCTGTCAGTTAAGACCTCCTTAGGGAAGCCCACTATGGAAAAAAATCCTAAGAGGGCCCTTGCCACCACATTCGGTGTAGTGGTCCTAAGGGGAATGACTTCTGGGTACATAGTGGCATGGTCCACCACCACTAGAATGTAGCTGTGCCCCGATGCTGTTGGAGGGTTCATGTGACCAATGATATCAATCCCAACCCTTTCAAAGGGAACGCCAACCACTGGAAGTGGAATTAAGGGGGCCTTTGTAGTGCCACCTGACTTGCCACTGACTTGGCAGGTGGCACAGGACCGACAAAACTCTTTTGTGTCCTCAGACATATGGGGCCAGTGAAAGTGAGGGACAAGCCTGTCCCAAGTCTTATGTTGCCCTAAGTATCCTGCCAGGGGAATGCCATGTGCCAGGGTGAGTAGGAACCCACTGAACTTCTGGGGTATAACCAACCTCCTGGTGGCACCAGGCTTGGAGTCTCTACCCTCTGAGTACAGAAGTCCTACATCCCAGTAGATCCTATGGGACCAACTGACATTCCCAGCAGCCTCAGCAGCAGCTTGCTGTCTGAGGGGTTCAAGAGAGGGGCAGGTCTGCTGCTCCAAACTCAAGTCTGCTCTGGAAGGGCCCCCTGCCCCCAAGAACTCAACCTGATCAGGTTCCAGTTCATCTGGGGCAGTTCCTTCACAGAGGCTCTGATCCTCTCCCTCAGGAGACTGATCCTCACTCTGAGTCTGGTGGTAAGGCACAGCCTTACCCTCCCTGCTCCTTTTCTTGGAAGGCACCTGGTCCATTGTTCCAGGATCCAGGGCCTGTTCAGTGGAAAGTTGCTTTGCTTGTGACCTGGTCACAGCAAACACACTTGCAGAGATGTCCAACATTTCTGCATGAGTCCTTAGCTCTTCTTCATCCCAGGCTAAAGTCTCCAAATCATTGCCCAACAAACAATCCACAGGGAGGTCTGAAGATACCACATCCTTTTTAGTCCCAGTTACCCCTCCACAGATGAAATTAACAACTGCCAAGGAATGATCAGTCCTGACATTGCTAGCATTGGTCACTTGGTACATTTGTCCAAGTATGATCTGGTCAGGAGACACAAGATTCTCTGTCACCATAGTGACACTTGCACCTGTGTCCCTGTAGTCCATGGTCTCTTTTCCAATCATCAAAGGCTGCTGTCTGTACTTGCCCAGGTTACTGGGACTGACAAGTAAGGTGGCACAATCTATGCCACCATCATAGACCAACACAGCCTGAGCTGTTGTTCTGACTAAGTCAGAACCCATCTCAGAACCCAAGGTTAACCCTACTATTCCCTTGTTTCCTGTACCACCACTTGTACCTGTGTTAGAGGGCGCAGTTGCCTTAGGGGCAGTGGTAGTAGGAGTGTTCTCCTTGGCTTTTGGACAATCAGCATCCTTTGTCCAATGGGTTTTCACCTTACAAAAGTAACACCAAGGTTTCTTCTTGCCTTTCTTGTTGGATTGTGACTCCCCCCCAGATGCAGGTTGTTGGGGCCCTTGAGAAGACTCTTTCTTGTCTTTGCCCTTGTCCCCAACCTAATCTTGAGCTTTAGAAGCATCCTGCTTCTTCTGGTCACCATTACTGTTCTGGTTTTTCTGCGTAACCCTGGTTCTGACCCACTTATCGGCCCTCTTTCCCAATTCTTGGGGAGAAGTCAAATCTAAATCCACCAGGTACTGATGCAAAAGCTGGTTCTGACAATTATTAAGGATCTGCTCCCTCATCATCATATTATACAATCCTTGATAATCATGCACTTTGCTGCCAAGTAACCAACCTTCCAGAGCCTTAATGGCACTATCCACAAAGTCTACCCAGTCCTGGGTCTGTGCTTTCTGGGTGTCTCTGAACTGAATCCTGTATTGTTCAGTGGTTAAGCCAAACCCATCAATGAGAGCACTTTTTAAAACTGAGTAATTATCAGCATCTTCTTCTCTAACAGTGAGGAGCTTATCTCTACCTTTGTCATCAAAGGAGAGCCACAGGATAGCTGCCTACTGCTCTTGGGGGACCCTCTGTACCTTACAGGCCCTATCTAAAGCAGTTATCCATTTGTGGATGTCATCCCCAACATGGTAGGGAGGGACAATCTTGTTCAGGTTCCTATGTTCAAAGGAATGTTCCTTAACTCTAAGGACACTGTTGCTGCCACCATGGGACTCTAGTCCCAATTTCGTCCTAGCCCTATGGACTTCTAGGGACTCTCTGTCAAGGACCAACTGCTCTTGCCTGAGCCTAAGCCTAGCTTTCTCAAGCTCAAGGAGTTGGTAACCCCTATCCAAAGAGTTCCCCCTTCTATTAGAAATGGAGGTGCCTGCTGACTTTCCTGAGGCATTGATTCTGCAGAGGAGGATCTAGACCTCCTTGGTCTACTCTGCACCTTCCCAGGAGGATCAAAGGGGGCATCCTCTAAGCCACCTGTGTTCTCCTCTGGGAGGTCTGAATTGTCCAGGTGGGAGTCATCAGGCTCGACCTGGTCAGGGTTGGATTCTAGGTCAAAGAGGGGTTCCCCTTCTGTCCTATCCTCATGCCCTGTCCCACCCACTCTTTCCTGTTCATCTGACCCTGTGGTTTTCCTAAGCTCATCTAACAGTGACACCTCTAGGAGGCGTTGAGTGTTGGCTTTGTTCCCTGTCTTCACCTTTCTAGAGGCACACAGTGCTCTTAGTTCTTGGAACGAAAGTTCACTGTATCTAATAGTGAGAGAGCCACTGGCATCTCCTTTGGAAGACATACTAAGTGTGGTGTGGTAATGCACCTACCTAACCTAGTGAGAACTAAACTCTCTGAGGTTGGAGAAAGGGTGTGCTATACCCTAAACTACCCAACCCTAAGTTCAGCAGAACTTACTTATTTTACGCTTGTATTATATGTGCCTAGTATTGGTGATGGTTTTTCAATTAATCAACACAAAGATTTATCTGGTAAAACAATGCAGGCTTGAATCCCAACCGCTGCACACCAATGTGAGAAGCTGGCCTGGTATATGATGTCCACTAATGTAAGTGGGCACCTTGCACCAGTCCAGACAACCCTTATGGTGATTTAAGAGGTCTTAGACAAACTTAGAAAGCTCTCTAAGTGGTAGCTGTGGAGAGCAGCCTTCAGGCTTAGTCCAGAATGAGTGTAAAGCAGCTTGTTTCACCAGAATGCAATCTTATAGTATAGATTAAGTGAAAAAGAACCACAGAAAGTATTTATAAAAATATGTATTTACTATATAATACTCTGTAACACATAGAAATATCTCCTACCCGGAGATCTGCACAACGCACAAGATACTTCAGCAAAGAAACACAGTAAATAGCTCTAAATACACAGTGGACCCTTGGCGGGGGACCAAACCATATACTAAGAAAGTGGTTTAAGAACCACGACTCAGATCAAGACAGTGTTGAGAGGTCGTAGAAGTGCTGGGACCCCAAGGAACCACCCAATGTGAGTAGTTAGGGACCCCACGGAGAGCGTCTGCAGTCTGGGAACACGACCGGGTGCTCCATACAACTCTACGTGTAAGTCGCGGTTGGATTTTTAAAGATTAAGGACCCTTCCCAGTGGACCCTGAAGAAACCCAGTGGAATACAGAAGGTTGGGTGAGCCACCCCACCCGTGGATACCCTAGTACCCACGTTACCTACACCAGGGAAGCCGGGTGCATACGTGTGAAGTGGTGTCGGAAACCGCCATCGAACCCAATGGTGGACTTCAGGAAAGTGCCGCTGCTGGAAGAGGAGAAAGTGTCTGGTGGAATATGAAGATGGTTTCTTGATGGAAGGTCCTGCAAGCAGAAAGGGCAGTGTCTATGTGACTCAGGGATGACCAGGAGACTTGGAAGACGAATGCCATCCGATGTCAGGTGTTGCAGGATGGATGACGATGACCTTGACTCTGCAGCTGTCAGGACCAGGCGATTCTGGGGAGGACCAGGAACCATGCATGAGCTGTCCCATGAAGGATGTCGAGTGCTGAGGGGTCGGTGTCCAGCGGTAGCACCAACAAGCCTTGGCAAAGGCAAGCAATGCAGGAATCAAAGAAGGAGCAACGTCAGGACCAGCAAGGTCCAGGGGACTCGCCAAAGGCAGGGGAGTCAGGGCAGGCCCGAGCAAGCAGGGGAGCCAAAATAAATCAAAGGTGACCCTCAAATGGACCCTTAGGCCGGAGGCACTGGAGTCGCAGGAGGACCTCAAGCAGCTCACCAAAAGATTCAGGCCACAATACACACGATGCAGTGTGGCTGAAGATTCTGGTACCTGGAGGTGCTCGAGGTAGGGGATACTTGGAGCCCGAAGATCTTCTTGGAAAGAAGCCAACAAGCCTTTGCAACTGCAAGTTGGAAGCAGTGCACAGGGGTTCGGTTATTGCAACCCCCACGAGGGATACTGGCCTCAAACTTGGTGAGAGGGCAGGGCAGCCTCGGGAGCTGTGGAAAACCATGACCTGTGTTGCAGAGCCCACGGAGTCCGGAGGAACTCAGGATCTGCAGACCGGTCAACTTAGTTGTGGTACCTGCAAATGCAGTTGAGTGACTCCTTCACTTCAAGGGAGATTTCTTCAGGTGTATTTGATGCTTCACAGGCCTTGGAAGGTTCCTGTATGGTGCATAGGCACAGACGATGCAGCAGACTGGAAGGGAGACGAAGTCTGGCCCAAACGAAGTCCAGTGAAGTCCAGAGTGCCCAGACAGTACAAGGGCAGTGGTGTCTGATCTGAATCTGATCCCACGACGAATCTAGGGACCTACTCTCAGGTAAGCCCTTAAGTACCCTAGGGAAAGGGTTGGGAAGATTCAGGGTCTGGACAGGGGGGGGGGGTTACTCCCATGTCCTTTGTCCAGTTTTGCGCCAGAGCGGGAGCCAACGGCTCCCAGGACTGGTTTGAACTGCACTATGCACAGGGACACCAAATGTGCCCCTCATGCAGACTGAGTGCCGCTGGCCAGCGCACCCACCCCATCCCAATACACTAAATCCTGGCTGGGAGGTGGTCACACCTCCCTGTGACAGGGTGCCTATTGTTCTGCCTTTCCCTGCTCGAGCTTGACTCAGCAGCAGGAGGGCAGAATCGTGTCTCTGGGTGGTAGCAACCATTTTGTGCTATCAGGGTCAAGAAGGCTGGTACCGGGAACACTGAGAGCCTAAGAGATGGCTCTTCCAGTTCATGGAATCATACCTCCCACACTGTTTATGGTGTGGGGGTATGATTCCAACATGTTTGATACCAAACATGATAGGATTAGTTGCAGCCATTTTTGAGATGGTCATCGTGTAATTACGCGGGGCCCCTCTATATAGTATATGGATGCTTCACTGACAATGTGGGGGAATGGACTCTGTAGGTTGCAGGGGTGTCCTGCTCATGCAGAGGCACCCTCTCACTTAGAACCAAGCACCCTGCCTTCAGGATTGCAAAGGGCTGCTATAGGGGTGACTTATAGGTTTTAAGTGCAGTGACCCTAGATATAGGAAACCTATATATTTAGTAAGTGGTGCTAGCACCAATGTACACAGGCTGCAATGGCAGGCCTGTAGATCCATTTTGAATGCTTCAGCCCATGAGAGACCCCTGGGGTACCATATACTAGGGACTTATAAGGGTACCCCAGTATCCAATCTGGGATGTACCTAAGTAATGAACATAACAGTTTAGGGAGAAAGCAGATAGAATGGGGTCCTGATTAGCAGGATCTCAGTCAGACTAGTCAAAAACAGCTTAGCATCAGGCAAAACGTGGGGGCAACCATAGAAGCAGATCCTACTTTCCTACACCGCTGATACCTGCGAATTCCTCAATCAACTGTAAAACCTCCTTCATTTTCTCTTCATCTTGTTGCAGATACAGAATAATATCATCTGCAAATAGCGTGAACCTGGCCATCCCCTCAACTGGTGCCCTGATGTTCCTACTATGCATCTTTTCAGCCAGAGGCTCTTTAAAAAAAAAAAAAATAGCATTGGAGAAAGGCGGCACCCCTGGTGTGTGCCTCTGTTAATGAAAACTGTGTTGGCCATCCTAGAATTTACAATGACTTTGGCCTGTTCATTTTGGTATAAGTTCACCAGCATTGAGGTGAATTGTGGGGGAAACCCCAATTCATACAAGCTAAAAAACAAGGCTTTCCAATTAACAAGATTGAATGCCTTTTCAGCGTCGAATATCATTATCACCACTTTTGTTTGGTTGGTCAAGAAATAATCTGTGGCTTCGTTAAAAACTGGGTATTTGCTGTCATAAGACTATTAGTGACAATCCCACTCTGATCCTTATTGATTAAAAGCTGGGGTGCAGGCATAATCTGAGTAGCCCGAACTTTCATCAAAAGTCTGTAATCGGTGTTAAGGAGACTAAAGGTCGATAAGAATGCACATTTCTCAGATTTTTATCTTTCTTTAGAAAGATTACTATAGTAGATTCCTTTGAAAGTGGAAGCAACCTCCCCACCTACTTTTATATAATTAAAGAGATCTGTTAAAAAAGGCAAAAGCTCTTTAGCAAATATTTTATAAAACTCAGAGGGAAATCTGTCAATTCCATATGCCTTAGCATTAGGAAGCTTTAAAGTACTTTGTGGACTTCAATGGGTGTTATTTTTCCCAAAATTGCCTGAGCCAAAAATTCGGCAGTTGGGGTAGCTGAACAAAGGCATAATATTGTTCTATGCTGGCTAGCAGAACAGAGTACTGTGCTTGATATATGTCTCTGTAATGCTGCAGGGAAACCTGAGCTACTTCTATTCTTTGCTCTGTTACGATTTTAGTGGTAGCCGGGTTCTCAATGTGATTGATTGTAGTTTTTTCATTCTTTATTCGAGTAGACCAGGCTAAAATGTGCATACATGTTGATTTTCTTTATAAAGTTGCTGCTGGTAAGCATTGGAGTTCTTTATTTCCTCAAGTGTAAAAAAATCTTTGAGATTTTGCTTTGCCCTTCCTACTTGGTCCTCATGGACCTCCATAACAGCTCCCCACTTGCTAGCTTTTATAGCATTGTCTATCGCTAATTGTAATCTCGCTATTTGCCAGGTGCGCTCTCTGGCTTGATTTGTTTTGAAGGAGATGATGCTCCCTCTAACTGAGGCTGAAAAGCGAGGGACAATATTTTTTATTAATGAGTATTTATTAATGAGAAAATACTCTACGATGAGCCCTCTCATCTCGGCCACCCACCCAGAAGTGATCTGTCGAGCTGCCACCTCGACGTCTCTCCGTTAGCAGAGCCCAGGATGCAACTTGAACAAACAAAACAATTTTTTTAAGGAACAGAGTAGCAGTACACAAAATTGCATTAGAGATAGTGGTAGCAATTGTAATCAGCATGTCTAAAAAACCTGTTCACCTATTTAAAGAATGTGGTCTGTTATATCTTAATCCTGCTGACTGAAAGATATTAAAAATCTGCTAAATTGCAAAATGTGTGATTTAAAGATTAACAACTGAATTTTCTTGTATGCAGGAATTTATTTATTTGAATCAATATTTCCAGAATTGTGCTCATTCCCCCTTTTTGGTTAAAATGTGTTTAACAACAAGAATTCAAAGAGTATGAAGAAACATACACTGCTAATTCCTTTTCCAAAAATATTAAATATAAAATATGCTGACAACTCAAATATGCTGATAATTGAAATGTGCATGCACAAAGTTGAAAATGAGCCTATATGTATGTTAACAAAGAGAGAGTAGATGATCAGTACATACAGACTGAGGTAAGTGTGAAGTAAATGTCCATAACTGTATTAGATCAGATGGTAAAATAGTGCCATTTTAGATTTTAGATGGAGTGGCATGCGTTGTATTTGTTTCTGATGTTTATGTGACAAAAACGGGTATGATGTAAATAAGGTTTCTTTTTTTCATTGCTATATTGGTGTTTGGACAAAATATCGATATAAAAATATTGGGAGACAAATATATCTGAAATTAAATATTGTCACACAAATACTGTGATGTAGAAATATAATTTGCAAAAGAAACAATTGATGGACAGAATGCTGGACAATGCAAACATTCACCCCCAGTCACATGGATCTGGGTTAGATCCATAATTATTTTGCTCACCACACCACCCCAGTTTGGACCCAGCCATATGCAAATCAGTCTTGACCCTGTTCCTTGTGGTAACAGTACAGCCCGAACTACTAAGCCAGGTCCTCCCTGGACCGGAAACAAGCATCCTGGGACCGGTTTCGGGGCTTCACCCTTCATTAGCCAGGCCAGCTTGAATCCAGTGGTGTAGTGAGCACGGGACCCATGTCTGGGCATACCCTTCACACTTAGGGCGACATATGCAAAAGAAACAATTGATGGACGGAATGCTGGACAATGCAAACATTCACCCCCAGTCACAAGGATCTGGGTTAGATCCATCATTCTTTTGCTCACTACACCACCCCAGTTTGGACCCAGTCATATGCAAATCAGTCTTGACCCTGTTCCTTGTGGGAACAGTCCAGCCCCAACTGCCAAGCTAGGTCCTCCCTGGACCAGAAACAAGCATCCTGGGACCGGTTTCAGGGCATCACCCTTCATTAGCCAGGCTAGCTTGAATCCAGTGGTGTATTGAGCACGGGACCCACGTCTGGGCATACCCTTCCCACTTAGCGCGACATATGCAAAAGAAACAATTGATGGACGGAGTGCTGGACAATGCAAACATTCACCCCCAGTCACAAGGATCTGGGTTAGATCCATCATTCTTTTGCTCACCACACCACCCCAGTTTGGACCCAGCCATATGCAAATCAGTCTTGACCCTGTTCCTTGTGGGTACAAGTCCAGTCCGAACTGCCAAGCCAGGTCCTCCCTGGACCGGAAACAAGCATCCTGGGAACGGTTTCAGGGCATCACCCTTCATCAGCCAGGCTAGCTTAAATCCAGTGGTGTAGTGAGCACGGGACCCACGTCTGGGCATACCCTCCCCACTTAAGGCGACCTATGCAAAAGAAACAATTGATGGACGGAATGCTGGACAATGCAAACATTCACCCCCAGTCACAAGGATCTGGGTTAGATCCATCATTCTTTTGCTCACCACACCACCCCAGTTTGGACCCAGCCATATGCAAATCAGTCTTGACCCTGTTCCTTGTGGGAACAGTCCAGTCCGAACTGCCAAGCCAGGTCCTCCCTGGACCGGAAACAAGCATCCTGGGACCGGTTTCAGGGCATCACCCTTCATCAGCCAGGCTAGCTTGAATCCAGTGGTGTAGTGAGCACCGGAACCACGTCTGGGCATACCCTTCCCACTTAGGGCGACATATGCAAAAGAAACAATTGATGGACTGAATGCTGGACAATGCAAACATTCACCCCCAGTCACAAGGATCTGGGTTAGATCCATCATTCTTGACCTGGCAGTTCGGGCTGGGCTGTTCCCATTGGGCACAGGGTCAAGACTGATTTGCATATGGCTTGGTTCAACTGGAATGGCATGGTGAGCAAAAAAACGATGGATTTAGGCCCAGATCTCTGTACTGGGGTGAATGTATGATATTGTTCTGCATTCTGTCCATCAATTGTTGTTTTTGCATTTGTCATCCCGAGTGGGACGGGTATGCCCAGACTTGGGTCCCGTGCTCTCCATGCCACTGGAGTCAAGCCATCCTGGCTGATGAGGGGTGAAACCCTGAAACCGGTCCTAGGATGCTTGTTTCCAGTCCAGGGAGGACCTGGCCTGGCAGTTCGGGCTGGACTGTTCCCATTGGGCACAGGGTCAAGACTGATTTGCATATGGCTTGGTTCAAACTGGAATGGCATGGTGAGCAAAAAAACGATGGATTTAGGCCCAGATCTCTGTACTGGGGTGAATGTATGATATTGTTCTGCATTCAGTCCATCAATTGTTGTTTTTGCAGTAGAAATATAATTGACAAGAATATAGGGGGTCATTAGGATAGCGGACAAATTTTCATCTGTCGGCCATCCAATCGTATTTGGGACCACCCGCCTACAAGGCAGCGGTCCCACAGGGCAAATTAGGATGTGACCGCCACCATGGTGGTCGCATTGCCCATGTTGTGTATTGCGGCAGGTGCTGCGCTCTGCAGCAGCTGCCGCAACACAAAACAGACAGCCCTCACATATCCCTGCACTACATGGCATAGGAGCCCCCCAGAGCCTATGTCCCTGGCCAAGGGGTTTAGGGGGGCACGCTACGGGCCCCCAAATCCGTTTCTGCATGCTGTTTTGCTGCGGTTTTACCCCCGAAGAACGACCGGCAGAAAGGGATATTGTAATCCCTAAGGCAGTGCCTGACAGGCACCGCGGCCATTCTGGGACTACATGGAGGTCCGACATGCCGTCGGATAAAGCCTGCCTGTCAGGACAGTGGCAGTCGGTGTTTACGACCGCCACCTGTCCAGAAACCATTGTAACACGGCGGACAGAGATCCCTGTTACGATGGCGAAGAGACCCCCACCGACAGGCTGTCAGTGGCGGTCCCTCTGCCATCATAATGAGGTCCATAGTTTTTTGAGGTAAGTAATATATTTGTAAATAATATTGATATTTTTAATATCGTTTTCATTAATATAGTTGTTAAAAATATTGTTTGTAATTTTTGTATGTGTTTTAAGTCATATATTATTTTTATGTGTCACTATTGTTTATATAAATGTAATTAAAGGTTTTGAAATCATAGCTTGTCATTTTTAGTGATTTAGGTTATTTTATGAATTTGTAATAGTACCTTATAGTGTTGTAGATGGTTGTTGGGTGTGTACAGGGATAGGGTAGAATGTTAATCAGGTAATAATTAATGAAGAATTATTTAATAAATGTTAATGAATTGTATGATTGATATGTTTGATGTAATATATGTCATACTGATATGTTTTAATTATATGTTATTTGTTGGCAGTCAGATTTGTAGAGCATATGGTTGGAAGATAATTAAAGAATAAATAATTTAACTATTAATTATTATTTGTAAATTAAATAATTATGCCTATTTTTTTATTTTATGTTAGTTGCAGAATGCTAGGTTTGTAGGGGTCTAGGGTGTGAAGTTATTAATAAACAATTAAGAAAATTAATAAACAATTCATTATTAATTGTTAATGAATTATTTAATTTATTTTAAATTTGTAAGTTTTGGATTAGTTATTGTTGTAGTTATATTTTAGGTGTGGGCTGCTAGGTTTGTAGGGGTGCAGCATGGGAAGTACATTAATTAATAATTAAATTAAATAAATTATTAATTAATAATTTTTTGTTGAATAGTAATTATGTAAATAGATTAATAGTTTTTAGTTTTTCAATACATATATGTGTTTATATATATATATATATTCAGTGAAAAACCTCAGGTTTCAGGGACGTTATAATCTGTTGGACATTTTACTCGTACAAAACCAGAGAAATTAAGCCGTTATAGTTAGTTGAGCTAACTATAACTGGTGTCCCCGCAATGCACTGCTGATGACTTCACATATTACATCACTCATGACATGGTCAGTGACATCACTGATGACATCACTGATGACATCTCAAATGACATCACTGATGACATCATCCAGTGACTGTGTGTTTCTGTAAAGTTTAAATATGTTATATATATATATATATATATATATGCCAAGGTGTATTGAAGAATGAGTGGGTGTATGAGTGTCTGTATAGATGATTTTGTAGGTGCGTGACTGACTGTATAAGTGAGTGATTAAACGTGTCTTACTGAATGCATGAGTTAGTGACTAAACTGTGGAAATGTCTGTATCAGTCTGTCAGTTGGTGTGTAAGCTGCTGCATGGGTTAGTGAGTAGTTACTTGACTATCTATATGGGTTATTAATTGATTGTCTGTGTATCTGTATGGGTGCCTGAGTGTCTGTGTGGGTGGGTGGGGTGGTGACTCCGTGCATAGATGTGTGAATGGGTGATTCAGTGGGTGTATGGGTTCAACAGTGCGTCTGTGAATGGCTGTATGGGTGGGTGAGTGTGTGTATAGGTGTGTTGGTGAGTGAATGGATGTCTCAGTGGTACATGTGTGAGTAACTACATATGTGAATGGCAGTATATGTGAGTGTTGGACTATATAAATGACTATATGTGAGAGTGAGTGATTGTGAGAGTGGCTGTATGGATGAGTATGTGCTTGAGTCAGTGATTGTATAAGAGAGTAAGTATGTGTTAGTATCTATATGAATAAGTGAGGTGGTGTTTGTATAACTGTGTAGGTGAGTAAATGGCAGTGTGATTGATTATTTGCATCACTGACTATGTGTGTGAGTAACTCTATGGGTGAGTGGCATTGTGTGAGTATCTGTATAGGTGTATGAGTACATATGATAGGGCTGTATGGCTGAATGAGTTGATGTGTGTGTAGTCCTAGGAATTAGTGAGTGGGTATGTAGTAACTGGTATTGGTGTGTCTATGGTTTCGAGAATGGCAGTCTGTATTTTATAGTGGGCGTATCAAAGGTTATATTAGGGTGTGAGGAGGTGCATCAGATTATCACATGGATGATGTCATCAGTGATGTTATCAGTGATGTCATTTGAGATGTCATCAGTGATGTCATGAGTGATGTCACTGACCATGTCATGAGTGATGTAATATGTGACGTCATCAGCAGTGCATTGTGGGGGCGCCAGTTATAGCGGCCGAATTTCTCTGGTTTTGTACGAGTGAAATGTCCAACTAACTATAACGTCCCTGAAACCTGAGGTTTTTTCAGTGAATTTCTAAGGTTTTTTAAATGCTAATTTCTAACTATAATGCCCCTGAAACCTATGGTTTTTTCAGGGAATTTCTAAGGTTTTTAAATGAAAATTGTTAACTATAACGTCCCTGAAACCTATGGTTTTTCAGTGAATTTCAAAGGTTTTTTAAATGAAAATTTCTAACTATAACGTCCCTGAAGCCTATGGTTTTTTCAGTGAATTTCTAAGGTTTTTAAATGCTATTTTCTAAGTATAATGTCCCAAAAATATTTTTTCTTAGTTTTCTAATAGTTATAAAAATAATGTAATATTTTCTATTTTCTAAAATATAAATATACTTTTTTTTTTTTATAAAAAAGTGAAATCGCGTACCGACCGTGTACCTGTCTCGGCGGGTGCCTGAATCCAAGCCGCCATACTGGTTAAGTCGTGTAGGATGCGCGCTCGGTAAGCGACGGGTTTGCGAATTTCCACCCCGTGTAACGTACATTCGTAGTTCCGGAGGTCGCGCTGGGTGCATGAATCCATCGCAAATCTTTAAGTTTTAAATGTATATGTATATAAGTTTAATATGCATATTATAGCAAGAGATTATTTAATCTATTTATAAAAATCATATATTTGTAACTGGAATAAAGATAAATTATTGTTAAATATATTTTTACGGAATCGCGACAGGTGCACGCTGGTTGCTCGCTGGGTGCGCGAATCCATGTGACTTCAAAAGAAAGAATTTCATTGGTTAAGAAGCTTTTTAATCTAGAAGTTACAGCACCCCACCCAAATTTATCATTCCTTCAACAACATTGGCAGGAGTCACACCTTTTGTGTTTAGTGCTCTTGTTGTATTTTTGGTGTTTTGTTTTTAAAAAAACAACAAAAATGGCATCTTCAAACCCACCAGATGACATCCTTGGTGAAGAAGATGAGTTGGAGGAACCAACAAAAAGAAGAAAAGAAAGCATCGTGTGGGCCTTTTTCACTTTTCCAGATGGAGAAAAGAAGGTCAACGCAAGAAAGGTGACCTGCAGCATTTGCAAGCACATATTATCTCGGGGCTCTGAGAAAAAATACTCGTGCGGTACTTCTTCTATGTTGAAGCACCTGCAAACCATTCATCCTCATCAGCTAGCACGGGAGCAACAACGACGAGAGCTGGAACAACAAGCCCAGCAAGATGATCAACAAGCAGGACCTAGTACATCAGCTGATACCACAAGGTCTAGCAGAGGACCTGATATTAGGCCAGAGTTTGCTGGTCTTGAGCAAAGATGCATGAAGCGTACAAAACTTCTTTGTTACAGTGAACAGTCTATCGACGCAATTGTTTTCGCTGCAAGAAGCCACCATTGTTAATTTTTTTATTTCCAATTATTTTTTAATTGCAAATAGTTACAGAAAAGTTTTTCAGTTTTTTTGCTGTTTGTTCGTTTTTTAAAAAGAAAACACCCAAAAATATAAAAAGAGTTTTACAAAACACAAAAAAATTATAAAGCAAAAAAGAAGCAAAAAATGGTTCTTGTTAGAGCCGCCTATTTGGTTAAAAAAAGACAAATTTGTATGTGTTGTATGAAGAAGTGCATGGATAATACCTGGGTCATTACATCGGTGCATGGGTAGTGCCTGGATGATTGGAGGAGTGCAAGGATAGTGCCTGAGTGATTGGAAGAGTGCATGGGTAGTGCCTGGGTGATTGCATGACTGCAAGGGTAATGTGTGGGGGCCCCATTTATGAGGTTTTGCCGTAGGGCAGGGCAGCAGGCCTTCCTCCTGTGCTGCCCTATGGCAAAAGAAAAGGGCAGGAATGCACCGTATCTATAAGATACGGTGCATTCCTGCCCTTTTCCCATGCGCCGGCGCACAATGGGCTGCCGTGCGCCAACGCAGGCACCTGTGCACCATGGTGCAAGGGTGCGTGCGTTGAGGGGATGATTTTTTTTGTACAGGTAAGAAAAACTTTCTGTACAAAAATAATCACAAGAGGCTTTTTCCTCTTTCCGTGTGTACTGCAGAATGCAGCACACAAAGAAAGAGGAAACATGAGGAGAAATAAAGATATTTCTCCTTGTTGCGCCTCCCTGACGCCTCCCCTAGGGAGGCGTAAGCTTTTGGCACTGCCTCAGATTTACGATTTCTTGTAAATCTGGGGCAGTGTGAAAAAGCCATGGATGTTGCTGGGAACGCCCCCAGCAACACCCATTGCACGCCCCTTTAACGCAGAACACTGCGTTAAAGGGACTGATATTTATCATGTAGCATTAAGCCAAGAAAGTGGCTTAGTGCTGCCTGATAAATATCACGCAGGCTCCTGCGCCATGGAACGTCACAAAAAGTGACGTTCTAGAGGCGCAAGAGGCCTCATAAATGAGGCCCTGGGTGAATAGAGGAGTGTATGGGTAGTGCCTGAGTGATTAGACGAGTGTATACACAGTGTCTGGGTGATTTTATAAGTGCATGGGTAGTGGCTGGGTGATTGCGAGACTGCAGGGGTAGTGCCTGAGTTATTGAACGAGTGCATGGCTAATGCCTGTGTGATTGCATGAGTCCAGGGGTAATGTCTGAGTGATTGAAGGACTGCATGGGTAATACCTGAGTGCATGGAAGAGTTCATGGCTGGTGCCTGGATGCATGTAGGACTGCATGGGTAGTTCCTAGGTGAATGGAGGAGTGAATGAGTAGTAGTAGGGTGATTCCATGAGTGCAGCAGTAGTGTGTGGATGATTGGAATACTGCATGGGTAGTGCTTGGGTGATTGCATGAGTGCCACAGAAGTGCCTTAGTGCCTGTATGACTGCATGAGCAGTGCGTGACTGATTGAAGGAGTGCATGGGTAATGCCTAGGTGATTATATGAATGCAGGGGTAATATTTGGGTGAATGGAGGAGTGCATGGCTACTGCCTGAGTGATTAGATGAGTGTATAGGTAGTGCCTTGGTGATTTTATAAGTGTATAGGTAGTGGTGGGTGATTGGAGGAGTGCATGGGTAATGCCTCTGTGATTGTATAACTGCAGGTGTAATGTCTGGGTGATTGAAGGAGTGCATAGGTAATGCGTGGGTGTATGGAAGAGTGCATTGGTAGTACATGGGTACATATAGCCCGGCCTGGGTAGTTTTTGGGTGATTGGAGGAGTGCATGAGTAGTAGCAGGGTGATTGCATGAATGCAGGAGTAGTGTGTGGATGATTGGAAGACTGCATGGGTAGTGCTTGGATGATTGCATAAGTGGTACAGAACTGCCTGAGCACATGTATAACTGCTTGAGCGATTGAAGTAGTGCATGTCTAATGCCTAGGTGATTGTATGAATGCAGGGGTAATGTTTAGGTGAATGGAGAAGTGCATTGGAAGGGCCTGAGTGATTACACAAGTGTATAGGTAGTGCCTTAGTAATTTTATAAGTGTACGGGTAGTGGCTGGGTGATTGAAGGAGTGCATGGATAGTGCCAGGATGACTGAAGGAGTGCAAGGGTAGAGCCTGGGCTAGGTTGCCTGAGTGATTGTATGACTACATGGGCACTGCCTCAGTTATTGAAGGAGTACATGGATAATGTGTAAGTGATTGCATGAATGCAGGGGTAATGTCTAGGTGAATGGAGGAGTGCATAGGTAGTGCCTGAGTGATTAGACAAGTGTATAGGTAGTGCCTTGGTGATTTTATAAGTGCATGGATAGCATCTGGGTGATTGCAGGAGTGCATGGATAGTGCCAGGATGACTGGAGGACTGCAAGGGTAGTGCCTAGGTTATTCCATGAGTGTATAAGTAGTGCCTGGGTGATTGCATCACTGCATGGTTAGTGCCTGAGTGATTAAAGGAGTGCATGGCTAATGCCTGTGTGATTGTATGAGTGCAGGGATAATATCTGGGAGATTGAAGGAGTGCATGGGTAATGCCTGAGTGCATGGAAGACTGCATGGGTAGTGCCTGTCTGCATGTAGGACTGCATGGGTAGTTCCTGGGTGATTGGAGGAGTGCATGAGTAGTAGCACAGTGATTGCATGAGTGCAGCAGTAGTGCCTGGATAATTGGAATACTGCATGTGTAGTTCCTGGGTGATTGGAGGAGTGCATGAGTAGTAGCAGGGTGATTGCATGAGTGCAGCAGTAGTGCCTGAATGATTGGAATACTACATGGATAGTGCTTGGGTGATTGCATGAGTGCCACAGAAGTGCCTGAGTGCATGTATGACTGCATGGGCACTGCGTGAGTTTTTGAAGGAGCGCATGGGCAATGCCTGGGTGATTGTATGAATGCAGGGGTAATATCTGGGTGAATGGAGGAGTGCATGGCTAGTGCCTGAGTGATTAGATGAGTATATAGGTAGTACCTTGGTGATTTTATAAGTGCATAGATAGTGGCTGGGGCATTGGAGGAGTGGATGGATAATGCCAGGATGACTTCAGGAGTAGTGCCTGGGTTATTGCATGAGTGTATAAGTAGTGACTGTCTGATTGCAAGACTGCATGGGTACTGCCTGAGTGATTGAAGGAGTGCATGGCTAATGCCTGTGTGATTGTATGAGTGCAGGGGTAATGTCTGGGTGCACGGAAGAGTGCATGGGTAGTGTCTGCCTGCATGTAGGACTGCCTGGGTAGTTCCTGCATGATTGAAGCAGTGCATAAGTGGTAGGATGGTGATTGCATGAGTGCAGGAGTAGTACATGGATGATTGGAAGACTGCATGGATAGTGCTTTGGTGATTGCATGAGTGCATACGTAGTGTCTGCATGTTTCTATAAGTGTATGAATACTGCCTAGGTAATTATACGAAGAAAGCAGTAGTGCCTGCATTATTAGAAGACTGCAAGGGTAGTGACTGGCTGATTAAAAGACTACATGGATAGTATATGGCTGATTTCAGGAGTGCATAGCTAATGCCTAGGTGGATCGAGGAGTGCATCAGTAGTGCCTGGGTGATTGGAAGAGTACATATGTAGTGTCTGGGTGATATTATAAGTATATGAATTCAGGCTAGGTGAATCAACAAATGCTTGAATAGTGCTTGGGTGATGGCAAGAGTGTGAGAATAGTGCCTAATTATATACATCAGTGCATGGGTAGTATTTGAAAAATGGATGAGTGCAATAAAAGTGACTGTAAACATTACTTTATATTATTTTACTTATTACATTATTTCATCTTACCTTCTTTTTTAAAGTACAAACCAAACTCAGTGAAACTATTTTATAGTTGTTTTGTTCAAAACTGATTTTAAAATCTTTTCAAGCTTTACTAATAATAATAATAATAATAACAAACGTATAAAGCGCATGGTTACACTAACCAGTGTGTCCCCGCGCTGCGGCACAGTTCAGATCGCTGGCAGAGGGAGACACGCAGTTAAACCAGAGAACTCAGAGGAGGAAAAAGCCACTTTTTGAGTTTTTTTCGAAAAAGTGTCTCCACAGACTCCAGCCGGAGCCCCGGGGGGAGTTTATTCCATTATTTGGCAGCCAGAAAACAGAAAGAGCGGCCACCCATCCTCGCTCTCCTGATGTTAGGAATACAGACCTGCCCTGTCCCGCTAGATCTCAAGTGACGGGTCGGAGAGTATGGGGTGAGGAAGTCGTGCAGGTAGGTGGGGCCCTTTCTCTGTAAAATGCGATGGCTCACACACATAGCCTTGAACACGATACGTTCCCTTACCGGGAGCCAGTGAAGGGAAGCCAGGGCCTTGTTGGAAGAGGCTCTTCTGGGTAACATTAAAACGAGACGAGCCGCAGCATTCTGAATACGCTGGAGTCTTTGCACACACTTGGAGCTAGCTCCCAAATACAGGACATTCCCGTAATCCAAGCGTGACGTCACCAGGGTTTGGACCATAGTTTTCCTTGCTGCAACTGGCAGTACATCTAAGGTCTTCCAAAGACCTCTCATAACCCCAAAACATTTCCCCGCCACACGCCTTATGTGATTATCGAAAGAAAGCTTATAGTCCAGCCATACCCCAAGATTCTTCACCTGATCACATGGGGGAGGGGTAGGTCCCAGTGTCTGAGGCCACCACGCTGACGACCAAATAGTGGGGGCTCTGCCTATCACAAGAACTTCAGTTTTGTTACCATTAAGCTTAAGGCAGTTGTCCACCATCCAAGACGCCAGTTCTTGAAGGCATGTCGAGAAATTGATGGCTGCCTTCTCATGTTCCTGTGTTAGGGACACCACCAATTGTGTGTCGTCAGCGTAGGTCACAACACTAACCCCAAATTTTTCAATAATCTCTGCCAGAGGGGCAATGTAGAGATTAAAGAGGGTAGGGCTCAAGATAGAGCCCTGAGGGACCCCTTGGTTCAGCTTAATACTTTTAGAGTAGTAAGGTTCCTGCGACACCTGAAAACTACGCTCGTGTAGGAAGGACTCAAGCCATTCCATGGCTCGGTCCACCAAACCTCCTTTCCTCAGGCGTTAAAGTAAGGTTGGATGAGCCACCGTATCAAATGCGGCGCTGAGGTCAAGTAGGACTAACACCACCGTTTGTCCCGCATCCACATATTTGCGGATAATTTCGGTGGAGAGAAGCAGCGCCGATTCGGTGGAATAAGATGTCCGGAACTGCGAGGGGTGAAGCAGGCTATGTTTGCTAATGTGAGCTGTCAGTTGGGTATTAACTACCTTCTCTGCAATTTTAGCAAAATAAGGTAGCAGGGAAATCGGACGTAGGTTCGCCAATTGGCTCATACTAACATCTATCTTCTTTTTTAATGGGAGGACGATCGCCTCTTTCCATCTTGTTGGGACCGTTCCTGTGGTAAAGGAGAGCTCGAGAAGGTGCCTAATATAAGGCTCCAGAGTTTCAAGACTCCCCTTTAGCACCTTAGGGGCGCGGGGTCTCTGGGAGAGCCAGACTTAATGCTAAGGGCTACGCCAGTGAGAGAGTCACTGTTATTGTATATAATATTATGGTTTTAAGAACTCAACATAATTTTACAATTAGATAACATATTCAGTTTCTCTTTTTTTCTGTTCTCAGATTCTATTGAATTTCACTATACACAATGATTTCAATGTAGATCATCATATAACAGCAGGGAAAAAAATACAATCAATGAGATTGTAAAAAAAAAAAAAAATCTGCGTTGAAAATATTTAGAACAAATTCAACTATATGTTTACCTATCTACAGTTTGTAAATTACATTCTTCAACTACATCAAATCATTTATTTCTCTAAAGTATATTTTCTAAAATATACACTCTCATTTACATCGCATATAATATAAAGATCAAATATATCAACTAGTTCCTTCAAACACAATTTTGCAAATGCAATAATAAATAGCACAACCTATAATCCAAACAGAAATTGTTCACATCTTCCCAATAGGCCGAGTAATGTTTCCAATTCTATTTGCTTTGAAAATATCCAAAAATAAACTCGTTAATTCATGTTCACATCTTGTTTTCAAAATTTTGGTATCAAAAATATCAGATAAGAATTTGGTAATTCATAAGGCAACCTACATTTGAATTGCAAATGTGCATCATTGCAATATGTCCATCCTTTATTGCACTTTAAATACACAGTATAGTGTCCAGATGTTGCAGTAGGTCCATGATGAAAAATAATAGCCACTGCTTTAAACGTTCTTCTTGAAATAGATATTTGACTTGCCACAAAATTTTTAATTTTGGTTTCCAATTTTCTTCCATCTGCTGTACAACGTTGTAGCATTAAAATTACATATTGACCAAATCTTTCTATAAATAATGTTGACAACATTTCTGATTTGCAATGAGAACATTTCCTATCTTGATTAGCTGTTTTTACTAATTTGTTAAAAGACACTGTTTTGCAATCTGGTATTGTCAAATATATGAATCATTCAGTGTCTATTTAAGTGGTAGAAGAAAATGAACACTCTTCACAATTATGACCCCATCTGTAACGTACTCCAAACAAATTTTCAATTTGTATTCCTTCATCTTCCAATACTGCAAGGATAAACATAAGAAATTGTTGTACATTAAGTGTAAATTGTGAAGAACCAGTACATATATCCAAAAGATGCAGTATGCAAGAAACAGTATGGATTTTAGTTTTATCAGTTTCCAACTTTTCAAAAATATAATGTAACAAAGAACAGAATCTTTTTCTCGATTTTCCATAATTTGATGATGAACATCTTCAAGATAAAACACAACGTTCACAATTACATTAGCATAGCAGTTAATACCTGAACTATTTTCTAACTGGTATCCTACAATATCATCAACAGTGTCCATTTTCATTTTCTTTGCAGTTTCATCATTCTCTTGAATTGATTTCTTTTTCCAACCTCACTAGAATGTTTGTCATATTTTCGTTTTGGACATACTACACATTTTTCATATATGGGATATTCACCTAAGTTAGGAGCATATAGTCATCTCAACCGATTATACTCTCTTACACAATTTGCATCAGCACTAACCTTTTTCTCATCAAAATCAATCCAATACAAACCAGATAATGTTCTTACTCGACACAATGCAATGTATGCCATGCATTCTTTAAACACTGTAGTTCCAATATTTACAAAAGCACTGTCTACACTGAAACCTTGAGATTTATGAATGGTTACTGCATATGATAAAGAAAGAGGAAACTGTTTTCTACGAACATACAAGTCTTTCACAAGCAAAAAACTAACAGCACAACGTCCAATCTGTTTTACCTCTTCAATCTGATCAAATTTAACCTTCAAAAATTCAATTCCATCTCTCTTCTCATAATTAACAAAATCAACAACTTTTCCCATTACTCCATTAACTAAACCTCTTTCTACATCCAAATTTCGCCATAAAATCACCTGACAGTTTACACATACATATAAAATCTTTTCTAAACCTGCAGTCTTAGATACAGATTTCTCCAAAGAATCCAATTTTACCTGTAATTTCTCTGAGAGAAGAATAGTAACTTCTTCGTGTTCCATTTTATCAATGGCTTCCATTTTCACTATTGGTTGTTTTTCCAGTTTCAAAAGTTCTTGATTGAATGTAGAACACTCTTGCAGTGTTGGCATTAGGCAAACGATAGACTTCTTTTCTTCAATTTTTTTGTACATTATTTCAGGTGCAATGTTTTCATTCGGAAACAAGTTTGTTAGTAGCCGACTTTGTAAAGCTTCTTTGCCATGTTTTGTGAAAACACCAATTCCTATATCCTTAAGAATTTTTCCATAATGTTCATCATTTGCTTGTCGCATATTCTTAATAAGTTCTTTATATTCAAAATGAGACCAAATGTTAACATTTCCAATACTTCCCAAAGATTTCCTAGTGTCTTCATGGACAAGTGTTTTAAAAACAGGTTGCCCTTTCACAGGAGTAAGTTGTAGTAGGTCGCCAAATACAATTACATGTTTTCCTCCAAATAGAACATCATAATCTGTTTTTAAAATCTGTTGCATTCTCAAGTGTACAAAGGCAAGCATTAAGTTTGAGACCATGCTCACCTCATCAATGATCAGAAGTTTCATTTTCTTTAGTACTCTTGAAACTTCATAACAAGCTTCTCCAGATAGCTTGTGATATTCCAATTTATTTTCATGTTCAACTGGTAGCATGAGTAATCGATGTAAAGTAATCCCTTTAATGTTGTGTGCTGCTAATCCAGTTGGAGCTGTTACAACACAAGATAAATTACATCCAGTAGTTTTGTGTAGATAACTGGTCAAAACTTTAATTAAAAACATTTTCCTGTTCCAGCTTCACCACTAATGTACATTCGAATAGGTTTAAATGATGTACATTGGCATTCTTTTTTTTCATGTAGCAAACCATGCTGAATCTGTAGTGTCACTTGCTGATATATTTCTTTTTGTTCAGTATTCAGTTGTTCTTCTAACTTTCTCAAATCAATAACATCCTGTTGTGCTTGTTGCATTGTCGTTTCTACTTCACTCATGGCTATTGCTACTTCATTTTCAAGAATTGGTTGTCCTAGAGGATCTTGACTTAGTGGAGCAGAACTCTGACTATCTTGAGAACTGTCTCTAGCTATTTCAGCTGCAATAGTAGTTTCTTGTTCAATCTCTTCATTTAACATGTGTAGATAAGTAGGGACAATTGTGCATTGAATGTTATCTTTAAAAGAATCTTCATAGCAGTCGAACTCTCCAAGTAATTCCGCTTAACTACGCCAAGGCTTGAAAAGTTGCAGAAGTGCTAAATAGAAAAATTCTCTCTTATCTGGAGTTTTGCAACTGAGTTTTCTGTGATTAATAAGATTTCCTTTGGCATGTTTTACCAAACATCCTTCATATCCAATTACTGCATATTTTTCTTCATTAATATTTTCTGAAGCATTTCTCTTAAAGCTGTAATGTTTGCTGTGCTTCATACAGACATATGTTTTCAAGATGTGGACTTCTTCTAGGATAGTACGTATCCAACATATTCATTTTAACAATATCTGTACTTTCTGGTTCATTCAATTTCTTGTACAGATTTCAATACTCGATTTCGTGTTGCAGCAAGACCTAGACTTACCCAAATGATTCCTCTAGACTTTGAATATAAACTTTCAGAGGTCAACCGATCCGAACATTCGTACGATCCAATCTCTTGATGGAAAAGCATCTTCATACTAAAGCTGTGCAATTTGTTACTAAGAGTCTTCTCTTGTGAAATTTCTTCCCACATTTCTTTCAACTCCGTCTTTTCAGATTTGGTTATATATGACGTAACATAGCGAGAAACAGCAATCGAATTATCTGCAACATACTGGATATCCATATTTGCATTCCACTTTGTCAAAATAACTGGATTGTAGTCATTAATATACCTTGATTTTTCAGTTCTTTTTATGTTGTAAGTTTTCTTTGGAGATTTTCAAATTATAGTATGCCTTACTGCCGACATGAAACTGTTGACTCTTCCTTTTGAAATTACTGGACGTGGGAATCCAAAACGACATTTTGTATAAAATTTTCCCTTTGACTTGTATTTCCGTCGACAATATTTCCCACATCGATGACTTTGAAATTGTAAAACTTGCTGTCTCAAGTTGTTTTCTCCTCCTTCTTTTGGTATGGCACAGGTAACATATTTTTCAATGAAAGACAAAACACTTTCATCAGTATCAGTTCCAAATTGTGGTGCATTCTTGATCCATAACAGCATGTGAATATGAGGTGCACCTCTGGCTTGGTTCTCCTTTCTCCAAAAGAAATCAATAACTTCTCCAAGAGGTGGATTATTTTTATTGCAGATAAAATACATCATAGCTTAAAACCTATGATTAAAATATCTGCACACATTTACAGGATCCAAGGAACACAGTTCTCCAGCTGTCTTCTATTCAATGTTTTTGACATTTGAAATTGCTTTTCGTAGAAATTCAAGTAAATCGTCCCATGCGTATTCAGCACAGCTAAGCGTAACAAACCATGTAGGGGTTACTAGGTTCCTTAACATACATTTAAGTTCTCCGTGACGACGATACCAATACTCATTAGTAGCACGTTGACAGGCCATCAAATTAATTAAGTGAGATTCTAAATGATCATCTCTTTGTTCAACTTTGTCCAAAAATTACTTTGCATAAAGATGTGTAAGACGAACTCCTGTTTTTAATATGTGGTTCACTGCATATGAAAGTCCAGACAAGTCACTTTCAAACAGAAGATGAAATAAATATGGAACACACTGTCAAAATCTTGGATCCTCTGAGTACAATCTTGTTGTACGGTATTCTGAAGCAGGAATCTGTACTGGTCGTTCATCATATCGTCCACCTTTTCCAGTAGGGAAGAGCTGTGGAAAACAACAGGCTTCTAAACTTTTTCCCAAACACTCATGGGAGTTCCTGTCGCTTTCTTCATTTGGAATAATTCAATAGTGTTTCCAATCACTTCTTTTGAATGTAGAGGATGTATACTGTATTGTTCATAAATTTCTTCACTCCTGGACTTGCCCACTTTTTCTATTTGGCCAGTTGAAATTTCTCTATCATCTTCTAAAGATATTTCTTCTTCTTCCACATATACATTTTTATAATAAATATTGTTTTGTATAGGATATAATGTAGCTTTTTGAAGTTTGGTGACATCTACTAACTCTTGCCATATTTTGCGACTCTTTGTTGGTACACCATTAACTAGAATAACTACAGGTTCACTTTCCTCTCCGTCTACACCAACAGTTTCAATATTTTTCTTAAAATCTAAGGGTAAATACACAACTCTTCCTTTTAAACCTCTTTGTAAATCTGTTTGAGGCAGCTTACCTGTTTTAGGCTCCATACGAACTATAGCCTGAAACGGGTGCACAGATTGAATAAGAATGGACTCATATGTATTTAAATCTACCAGTTCAGAAGGAATACCTACCAACTCTAGGTTAATATGTACAGCTCTAGCCGGCATTTTGTTCTCTTCTAATTTGTTGTAACAATATTTACAAATACGTTGATCACTACCCAACTCAAAACGACCTTCCACTAACAAATAAGCACCAAATTGCTCCCACTTATCATTGTTTTCATTTTCATTTTTTAAATACACATCAACATTCCTAGTTTGACTTCTATAGTGAGTACCTGGACAACAAATACAAACATAGTTTGGTTTTTCACAACAAACTACCTTAAACTTTGTAATTTCTTCTACAAACTTCTCAGTATTACTATCTTCCAACCTCTTCTTCAACACCTACACTTATGAAACTCTCACTTTCTCTACACTCCTCTTCAGGACCAAAGAAACAAAACTGTATATCATCACAAACTTTTTTTACGTCCGATACTGAACCATGCAAAAGAGCAGTATTTATTTCACTTAAAGATAATGCAGGACTTTTTACATAGTACAATCTTCTTACTAACTTCTGCATTTCTGAGTGATGTACTGCTAACATTCTCAAATGATGAAAAGTACTTTGACACACTTTTCTAGAAAGACAAGCCAAAGAATGATCCTGCAAGCCAGTATATTTTCTCACTTTACAAGGATCTAGTCTTTGCAACATCTTAATCTTCTTTTACCATACTCTCGTAAGAAATTTTGTAAAATATCAATAGATTCCTGTCGTATACTACAAATACTACTACAATCCCACTTATACACTGGAGCTTGTGAACGTCTCCCTTGAACTTCTTCAGCTATTAATTCTTCCACATTTCTAGCAACCATCTTTTCTTTTTCAATTGGACAACCGTTTTTAACTTCATAAGAATGACCACTGGTATCAACTTCGTGAACTAATGTATTTTGTTGAAAATAGCTTTCTTCATTAAAAAAAGGTTCAGTACTAGAAGTGTGCTTTCATTCACCCCAAATTTTTTGCAAAAGTTAGTTCTATTAACCAGTCTTTTTCTTTTACTTTTCTCCTTCATAAAATGCATTGTTTTATTCAATGTTTTCATTCTCTTCAATACTAATATAAACAATCTTCTTTTCAATTCAAAAGAGTTTTCGACTATACTTTCAATCTGTTGTTTTTTCTTGTAAAAGGCAGATCTTTTTTATATTTTTTGCAATCTTTCAATAAATTTTGTAGTACTCTACTTTTATACATTCATTTCCTAATGTCCTTATATTCTTTCATCCTTCTTTCAACATAGATTGTTTTCCCATAACCTGATTTTCCATTAATTTGTCCTTTTTTCATTTCCTTTTCCTTGGTTCTACAACTTTTCTTTCTGTTTTCCCCATTTTCAAAATTCTTTCCAGTCCTTAAAAGTCTTTTAACAAATCCTTTAGTTCTCTTACCAGAAGACTTTTTCTTCAATGTCACATGTTGTACTTCATCTAATTTCTGCTTTTCTCTCTCCTTTAAATAGTACTGTTTTTTTTGTCTTTTCTTTTCAACTTTTCTTGTCATACTGAATCTTTCTTAAAAATAATGGAGAATATCTAAAAAAAAAAAAAAGGTTTTCAAAAATAATTTAATATTATTAAAATAATTATATACAAATATTGTTATCTATTACTAAAGAAACACCTTTCTATTTAAAAGGTACAAACTAATGCATATATGGTTTTTGGAATATGGTGAGACTTACACCTGAGACATGTTATTGGCTTTTTTTTATATTTGCCTAGGCCCAACACTCTGAGCATTACTAGAATGGTAAAGCAGCAGGACAAAAGTGACGTTTAAGGCATGTTAGGAAATGGACTGCAACAGAGGTGCAGAAAGAAGCAAGAACAGTGCAGTAAGAAACAACAGAGGTACAGAAGAAGGGAAGAGATGTGCAGAAAGAGGCAAGAGCAGTACAGAAAGAACCAATACACATGCAGGAAAATGGAAAAAGGATGGAGAAAGAGGCACGAGGGGTGCAGAAAGAAGAAAAAGAAGTGCAGAAAGGAGCAACAGAGGTGCTGAAAGAGGCAAGAGGATGCAGAAAAAGGAGAAAGAAATGCAGAAGGAAGCAAAAAAGGTACAAAAGAGGCAAGAGGGGTGCAGAAAAAGGGAAGAGCAGTGCAGAAAGAACCAAGAGATGTGCAGAAAGAGGCATGAGATGTGCAGAAAAAGGGAAGAAAAGTACAGAAAGAGGCAAGTGAAGTGCTGAAAGAGGAAAGAGGGTTGCAGAAAGAGGTAAGAGGGATACGGAACGAAGCAAGTGAGGTGCAGAAAGAAGCAACAGAGGTGAAGAAAGATGCAAGACAGGTGCACAAACAACCAAACAAAGTGCAGAAAGAGGCAACAGAATTGCTGAAAGAAGCAACAGAGGTGTAGAAAGAAGCAAGAGAAGTGCAGAAAAAGGTAAGTGAGGTACAGTAAGAGGCAAGAGAGGTGCAAAAAGTGACAAGAGAACTGCAGAAAGAGGCAAGAGGGATGCAAAAAAGGAAAGAAGAGTGCAGAAAGAAACAAAACAAGATGCAGAAATTTGGAACAGAGATGCAGGAAGAAGCCATAGCAGTGCAGAAAGAACCAAGAGAGGTGCAGAAAGAGGCAAGAGGGGTATAAAAAGAGGCAAGTGAAATATAGGACGAACCAAAAGAGGTGCAGAAAGAAACAAAGGAAGTGCAGAAAGAAGGAACAGAGGTGCAGAAAGAGGCAACAGGGATGCAGAAAGAGGGAAGAGGAGTGCAGAAAGGTGCAAAAGGGGTGCAGAAAGAAGTGACAGGTGGAGAAAGACACACAAAAAAGTCCTGAAAGAAGGGACAGAGGTGCAGAGTCCATGCGTACTACCTAAGTAATTGAAAGAGTGCATGGGTAATGCCTGGGTTATTGCATAAGTGCAGGGGTAATGTCTGGGAGATTGCCGGAGTACATGAGTAAAGTGTGGGTGATTGCATGAGTGCAGGGGTAATGTGTGGGAGGTTGTATGAGTGTAGTGGTAGTGCCTGAGTGATTGGAGGAGGCATAGATAGTGCCTGGGTGATTTTATAAGTGCATAGATACTGGTTGGGTGATTGAAAGAGTACAGGCCTAGTGCCTGGGTGATTTGAAGAATGCAAGGGTAGTGCCTGGGTCATTACATAAGTGCATGTGTACTAGCTGGATGATTTAAGAAGTGCTTTGGTAATGCCTATCTGATTGTATGACTGCAGCGATAATGCCTAGGTGATTCCATGACTGCAGGGATAATGCCTGGGTAATTGCATGAGTGCATAGGTAGAGACTGCATGATTCTATAACTGTAGGGGTAGTACATAACTAGTGCCTGGGTGATTGCATCATTGCAGGGTTAATATCTGGGGGATTACTGGAGTACATAGGAAGTGAGTGGGTGATTTTATAACTGCATGAGTACTGCCTGGGTGATTACAGAAGTACTAAGGTACTGCCTGAGTGATTACACGAGTGCAAAGGTAGTGCCTGGGTGATTTTATAAGTGCATGAGTACTGGCTGAGTGATTACATAAGTACACGAAAAGTGCGTGAGTGATTGAAAGAGTGCAAGGATAGTGTCTGGGTGATTGAAGCACTGTATAGCTAATGCATTTGTGATTGCTTGAGTGCAGCAGTAATGTCTGGGGGATTAAAGGAGTACATAGGTAACGCCTGGGTGATTACATAACTACAGGGATAATATCTGGGATTTACATGACTACATAGGTAGTGACTGGGTGATTTTATAAGTACATGGATACTTTTTGGGTGATTGCAGGACTACTGAGGTAGTGCCTGAGTGAATAAAGGCGTGCAAAGGTAGTGCCTGGGTGATTTCATAACACCATGACTACTGGCTGAGTGATTACATGAGTACAAGGGTAGTGCCTCCGTGATTGAAGGAGTGCAACAGTAGTGCCTGGGTGATTATATAAGTGCATGAGTAGTGGCCACATGATTGAAAGAGTGCATGGGTAATACCTTGGTGATTGCATGAGTGCAGCAGTAATGCCTGAGTGATTACAGCAGTGTATATGTAGTGCCTGGATCATTGGAAGACTGCATGGGGAGTACTTGGGTGTTTTTATAACTGCATGAGTGTTGGGCCTAGCCAAATATAAAGCAGCAGACTATTACATGACTCAACTATAAGTCTCTCCATATTGTTACAAGCATGCATACATATGTCTCTACGTTTTCAAATCATCATGATATCTAAAAGAAATATGTATACAATATTTCTGGAATATAGTGAAACCTAGAAACTGAGACATGAAATAGATCTGCCTGAGTGATTGCATAACTCCATGGGTAGTGCTTGGGTGATTGTATGAGTGCAACGGTAGTCACTGGGTAATTGCAGGAGAAGATGGATAGTGCCTGGCTAATTGCATGAGTACAGACATAGACGTTGAGTGCATGGATAAGTGTACAAATAGCACCTGAAGGCACAGATGACTCACTAAGAAGGGCCTAGGTGAATAGATGAGTGCAACAGTAGGGCCTGGGTGATTCTATGACTGCAAGGGTAGTGTGTGGGTTATTACATGAGTGTATAGGTACAGCCTGCATGATTGCATTGCTACAGGAGTAGTACATAACTAGTGCCTGGGTGATTGCATGACTGCAGGGGTAATATCTGGGGGATTACTGGAGTACGTAGCAAGTGAGTGGGTGATTTTATAAGTCCATGAGTACTGCCTGGGTGATAACAGAAGTACTAAGATACTGCCTGAGTAATTACCGGAGTGCAAAGGTAGTGCCTGGGTGATTTTAAAAGTGCATGAGTACTGGCTGAGTGATTGCATAAGTACAAGAGTAGTGCCTGCGTGATTCAAAGAGTGCAAAGATAGTGCCTGGGGGATTGAAGCACTGTATAGCTAATGCACTGGTGATTGCATGAGTACAGGGGTAATGTCTGGGGGATTAAAGGAGTACATAGGTAACGCCTGGGTGATTGCATAACTACAGGGGTAATATCTGGGGATTTACATGACTACATAGGAAGTGACTGGGTGATTTTATAGGTGCATGGGTACTTCTTGGGTGATAGCAGGACTACTGAGGTAGTGCCTGAGTGAATAAAGGAGTGCAAAGGTAGTGCCTGGGTGATTTCATAACAGCATGACTACTGGCTGAGTGATTACATAAGTAGACTCTTATAAAGTGCCATAATAAATAATTCCTCTCCCAACATATCTTAAACATCACTTTTCCAATACTACTGCTTCACTATTCTAGCAGTAATCAGGTATAGATCATAGCTAACAGCAAAGCAACACTTCACTTATCTTTCATAAAAGTCTTCCCATATTTCTAAAACCATGTATGCATATGTCTGTACCTTTTCCTACCAGCATCATATATAAAAGTAAAAAACAGATAAATGTATACGTGTGTTTTATACATCTATCATCTTCAGACACATAACACATACCATAATATATGAACAAGTAGACACATATCTCAATCACAACACTATGCACAGCTCAAAACTTCACAGAGTACACTTCAATTTTCAAACAGACACTGAAAATTATGCGGTATATATGAAATATAACTTTCCTCACATCATACAAATTACTCTAACAAATAACATCTCTAGAAACATCTCAAACCACACTTTCAGCTGCTGCTTAACCATTCTACAATTACTTATAATATTACACCTACCCAAATACAAATAAGGAACCCTTCACATATCTTTAGTAAAAGTCTCACCATATTACTAAAAGCATACATGAATATGTCTGTACCATAACACTATCCAAACCTTAAAAATTCACAGAACAAACTTCCAATTTCAAGCAAACATCAAAGATTATGCAGCATATTTCAACTGTACCTCTCTAGAAACTTAAAAAAGAAGCCTAATCAATAACACCTTATGTCAGCATCTTTTAAACCACACTTTTGTGCTGCATCTTCACCATTCCACTACTACTCACAGTCTTGAGACTACCACATAAAAAGCAACAACAGCTCTTTGTTATACATCTTGCACCTTCAAATGTATAAGACATATGAAAAAACATATACAAGTAGAAACATACTTGAGACAGAAGTCCATGCACACCTTAAAACTTGACAGACTCCACCTCCAAATTTAAAGCAGCAGCTAAAATTATGCGGTATACTACATATCCACACACTAAAACAAACTACCATAATCATGAATCCATCTTCCAATATACACATATTACTATACAGAATCTATTTCAAACAACATTTAACTACAATAAAACAAACTACAATACACATCTCTACATTTAATAATATATTTCAAACATCAGAGTTTTTGAATAATTTTTAAAGTTTAAAATAAACCTAATACATAATACACCTCACAAATTTATATCTCACCTTCCAAATAGATTTGTAGAATTTAAAATATCACAAACTCATAAATGATTTTCTTATGTACACAATCAATGTAATGCACCACTCTCAGCAAGGTAAAACCAGTAATGGCAAAGTTTCCCTCTCTTTCTCCACACAAATACCTATAAGTAACAAATCACATAGCTTCCTACATTATTTCAAATTATAAAACACATTTCTGTTGGTTAGACATATTAACCCTTACCAACTGACTTCTAAAAGTGCCTAAACTGGTTCTGGAATTTTTGGGAGTCGCGACTCTACCATGCACCAACACGATGGAGCCACGAATCCATACGGGAGTTCAAAAATATATTACAAATAAAAATAGCACTATTTTTTAAGAACACACCACTTTTAAAGATAGTATTGACTTGGGAAATCTTACTTTAATAAGATATCACTTATATATCAATTACAATTTCACATTTTAAGTCCACAGTTAAGTTTCAACCCTTCCCCTATTCTGCTTAATGCCAGTTTCCATAGTAACAGTTCATGGAACATTCAACTAAACTGACAGGTCACAAGTTCACCATATTTTCAAGTTCACCCCACAATGTTGCAAATGCAAATAGTAGGTGTGGTTGACATTTCCAAAATATCACCTTATCCTATCTACTGTATCTTTTAAACATTTTTTACTAACCAATAAGAAACATGCTTTTTAAAGAAAGTATCATGCACCCTATTTTTGAATGTTCAATGTTCTTAAACAGCCAATCAATTCTCTACTTTTTGAAAAACAGCATCTTGTCCACCATTTTACATACCTCTCATTCTACCAACTGACTACCTCAGCTACAGACATCTTTTCATTACTTCCAGACATCCCTTCAAGATGCTTACAGTGTGGATTGTTGGACACAGCTATGTTTTTTGGTGCAAAAGGTATGCTGAACACAGAGGTATTGACAAAGACCTAGCTTTGCAAAATGTGGATATTAAATGGATTGCACAGAGAGGATTAAAGTGGCACCGATTGATGCCTTTGGTTAAAACCTTTTTGCATGTCCAACCCCCTGACCTCATGATTGTGCACTTTGGTGGCAATGACCTAGGCACATTAACTGGGGTAGGTCTGGAAATGCTCATGAAGGACACCTTTGCACAATTGATGTTGCTTTTACCTCAAACTGTCTTTGTTTACTCTGATATATGCCAAAGACAGAAATGGAAGTGGTCAAATCAATTCTGTCCACAGATTGAAAAAGCTAGGAAAAATGTCAATAAAGCTGTTTCTGCATACCTAAGAGATCATAGAATGGGGTCCATCTACAATAACAATATATGTTTTGATATGGATGACATCTACAGAAGTGATGGAGTACACTTCACAGATCAAGGAAACAGAGTCTTTCTCAACAACCTAAAGCTCTGCATCCGCACTTACATGTAGCTACAACAAACTCATAATAAACACAAGGGCTCTTTTTAGAGCCACCCTATAACATAGTAGTGAATATAATTTTTTTTTCACATACATTTTTTTAAATATTTTTGTGGATTCGCGCACTCGACGCGAATCTGCAAAAGCTTGAATTCAATGTACTTCAACACAATACACTTTTCAAGTTTAACTATTATTTTTTATTTTATATATTTTTAACAAGTCTATCAATTGTAATCTTGTAATTACCTTCAATCACACTACCTCTTTAAAACAACTTCACAAATACAACACTACCTTCTAAATTATATACTACTTAATTATTTATTTAAGGTGAATTCGCAAATCCAATGCGACATTACACGGGGGGCTGCGCTGAGAGCCGCGCTGGAGTCGCGACTCCAAACTCGAAAGAAAAAAAAAACTCCCCACTTCCATTATTCGGTATTCGCCCTGGGGACCTTATCCCCCGGGGCCTGGCCAGCATTTTTTTTAATTTTTATTTTGGAGGTCGGCCATGTGGCCCCCCTCCTGAGGCCTATAATGGCACCGGGAACCTCATCCCTGGGGCATTGCCTCATTTTTTTATTTTTTTAAAAATAAAATAGTACCGGAGGGGGGCCGCGTGGCCCCCTTTCCCTTGACCACTTCTTGCCCCGGGGATCCCATCCCCCGGAGCCTGGACAGCCTGTTTCTTTTTTTGAGGAGGGGGGCCGCGTGGCCCCCCTACTAAGGCCAATCATGGCCCAGGGGCCGGCCTTCCGTTTAAAAAAAAATAATAATAATTCATTAAAAGGGAGCCCTCCCGGGCAACTTCTGGCCCCGGGGACCCCATCCCCCGGGGCTGGCACTCAGCGTTGGGGACCGTGGGGGGAGCCCCAATGCCCCCACGGTCCCTGCTGGCTCCCCGCCTCCTGCAGGAGCTGGCATTGCTTTCGGCAAGGGGAGCTACTGACATCCAGCTCCTCTTGCCCAAAAGCAATTCTGCTTTGCTTCGTTGAAGCGAGAGCAGGTTTCCTGCTATCGCTTCGATGAAGCAAAGCAGAGTTTGCTATGACAGGGCGGGACCTATGCTCCCGCCCTGTCATAGCAAACGGCAATGTCCCGGGGTGGGCACCCCGGGACATTGCAGGAGCCGGCACTGTGGGGTGGTGGTCCCCAGGGCCATCGAGGGCTCCAGGAGGGCCTCCTCCCAACTAATTTAATCCCCGGGGAGGTGGTGGTCCCCAGGGCCCGGGGGTCCGCAACGGACACCCGCATTTAGATATTCAATGCCCTGGGGAGGTGGTGGTCCCCGGGGCAGTGTGGGGGGGCTCGAGCCCCCCCACACTTTGTTTTTGAATACAGCACTGGGGAGGTGGCGGTCTCTGGGGCTGCGGGGGAGCCACATGGCCCCCCGCATTTATATCATGTAGCCCAGGGGAGGTGGCGGTCCCCGGGGCATGGGGACCCCCGCGAGGCCCCCCCACCCAAAATAATTAGAAGCCCCGGGGAGGTGGCGGTCCCCAGGGCTGCGGGGGGGCGCATGCCCCCGCATATAATTATATAAGCCCCGGGGAGGTGGCAGTCCCCGAGGCCCCCGCTAATTATTTCATCATTGCCCCCTGGACCTGGCCCACCCAGGGGCTATTAGGAAACGAAGCGCGAAATCCGTGCTTTGCTTTTTTTTTTTTTTTTTTGCTGGATTCGCGGCCGATTTTGTTTTTAAAAAAAAATGATTCCAACCTTTTACCACCTTCCTAAGGTGCATAAGGACAAGTTGAATCCTCCGGGTGATCAATTGTCACCTCGCAGGGTGGTCTGACGGAGCATATGTCCATTTATATAGACCATTTCCTTGCACAGCATGTTGAGAAATTGGGATCGTATATAAAAGACACTAAAGACGTTTTAGGACATATCAATGAAGTACAGTGGGAGGCAGATTTCCAATTGATGGTCTTAGATATCACGAGCCTATATACATGCATAGCCCAGAAAGATGGACTGAACGTAGTGAAGTAATTTTTGGATAATCGCCCCCTTAAATATCTAGAGCATAATGCCATGATGATGTCTTTCATTGAATTTTGTCTGGAAAATAATATATTTCTCTTTCAGGATCAACATTTTAGACAAGTCTCAGGGATGGCCAAGGGGACCTGCTTCGCCCCCAGCTACACAAATCTATTAGTGGGCTGGTGGGAGGAGCAAGTGGCCTGGGCCAGATCCAATCATACTTGGACAAAGAATGTCATTACTTGGCATCGATATATCGATGACCTTTTCATCATTTGGAGGGGGCCAATCGAGACAGCAAGGGCATATATCGATGTGTTGAACGCCAACACAGTGAATCTCAAGTTCACAGGGGAAGTAAATTCTCAATCTGTCAACTATCTGGACCTGAATGTCTATATCTCGGAAGGCAGGCTATGCACGAGGCCATATAGAAAATCAACAGTGGGCAATTCTACTTTGCACGCCACTAGTAGCCACCCCAAAAAATTAATTGATAGCATCCCCTATGGGGAACTGCTAAGATTAAAAAGAAACAGCTCAAATGAAACTGAGTTTCATCTGGCTGCAGACGCCAGTATGAGACGATTCAGCCTAAGGGGATATAGCAATTTGGTCCTGACTCAAGCATTTAAAAGAGCCAATTCACAGGCTAGAACTGACCTGTTGAAAGAAACTTCCAAAAATAATACTAAGTTGAGTAATGCTAATGGGAAGTTTAGGATGATCACTACATATTCTGAGAGTGCAGGGCAGCTTAAGAAAATTCTGTGGAGAAACTGGCATACTCTGGTGTCATAGAACACCTGAAAACGTGGAAACGCTACATTGACGACGTCTTCATCATATGGCAAGGGGACGAACTCACTGCACAAGCCTTTGTAGACTAGGTTAACACCAAAGATTTTCACCTGAGGTTCACCCACTCTATCAATAGAGATCATGCCTCGTTTTTGGACCTTGACATTAACATGACACCGGAGGGAATCCACACAAGGGTACACAACAAGCCCACGGACAAAAATAGTCTGCTACTGTATGAGAGTCATCATCCGAAAGCCCTCAGGGACAACCTACCGGTGGGACAGTTCTTAAGGGTACGGCGAAACTGCACAGAAACCAAAACTTTCCTGGAACAATCTAAGGAATTAGAGGAGAAATTGCTCCAAAGACACTACCCGAAAAAACTAATCAAAAGAGCAAAAAAGAGGGCAAGGAACAATCCACGGGAAGCTCTTCTGGAAACCACGAAATAAGAACGAAAGGATCAAATGGTGTGTGTTACTACGTTCACGCCAGTCTCTAACACCATAAAAAAGATTGTTAAGAAAAATTGGCACATCTTAGGTAGTGCAGGCAAGGAGTGGGATCTCCCACTATTCGCATTCAAAAGAAGCAAAAGCCTGCGAGATGAATTGGTCCACGCCAAAGACCAACCTCTCAGCAAAGTAGAACAAACCACTCTCTGGAATACACAAAGACCCACTGGACACTATCCCTGTGGGGGTTGCGTCGCATGCCCTTACACTACAGCAACAAAAGAAGTAGATATTGGCACAGGTAAACCTTGGAAACTGAATAGCTTCAGTAATTGCAATACTGAGAATAGAATCTACCTACTGACATGCCCCTGTGGCCTCCTCTAAGTGGGAATGACAACCCGCAAAATTAAGTTTCGTATCAATGAACACCGAAGCACAATACGGTGCAAAAAGATGAATACAAAACTTACAAGGCATTTCCTGGACTTTGAACATAAAGACAGCGACCTGAGATGGGCAGTTTTAGAGGTGATGAAAAAATCCACGACTGACCTCACAGGACCGCTCCACATCAGGGAACAGAGATGGGTATATAGATTAAAATCCAATCTGAAAGGATTGAATGATGACATCCCGTGGTTACAACTAGCAGGGTGAATGAAATACTACCATGAGAACAAAACGCATCAGGGCGGTCACCCCACAACTCCCATACTGGTCCCTAAACCAGCTCGGTCAGTAAAACACATTGTTTGGACAGAAACATCAGAGACACCTCCATCTATGACCACTAGAAATACAACTATTGGCATTCCCAGGTGCCAACCTAAGAGCATGTTAAATGCGCTTGTCTATTTTATATCACCATGAAGGAGATTTAGCCGGTACGAGTAACATCACTACTGGGGCAGTTTACCGACAGTGATTACCAACCATCATAGTGCTTTTACACTTAGCACCACACAGTTAAACACACCCTATGTGAGAGAAATGTATTGCACTGTACGGTTGTAGACAAGACAACACATTAGAGCACATCAATATCTGCATCGGAAGGCATTGCCTACCGCAGGCGAGAAGCTTTTGAGACCAAGCAAACTAGCAAGCTCGTTTCTGGGTAACCATCCACAGTATCCAGTATGCATGCTTATCCTCAGAAAATATGCGCATCTGTTCGCATTAGCACTCGCCGGATCTCAGCATTCACGTTAGCGCGATAAGCAGTGTCTCGATCTATTTAGCATACGCATGTAGACACACCACTCTGCTAATCTTTAACGCATGCGCACTAGTAATTGCATGTTTAGCCACCGTAAGTGAAAGGCACGCCGATCGAACCAATCAGCACTTGTGGCTCTGAACAACCAGCTGCATTCTTCAGAACGCATGCGCACCAACAGTAAGCAGGCGCACTGATCCTCTGAGTACACAGAAGCACTCCTGGGTATCAGCGCCTTCCAATGCCACCACGAGGATACCGCCGGACCTCCATATTTAGTCCGCGTAACCGCACCAGGCAGGTCAGGCATTTCTTAACATAGCGGGAGCAACGACATCGGAAACGCCGCTAGACCTCAATTACCAATTACCGCTCACCACTAATGCCCACACCTGCACAAGAGTAAGAGCACGCATGCGCTATATAAATCTCGCAGCCCTCGCTCTCATTTATCGAAGAGGAGACGAGCCGTGCAGACATAGGTGCAAGGAGCAGTGAACCATCGGTCACAGTAAGAGTGTGTGTGTGCAAGAATGAACGACCTGGGACCATGCCCCATGGGGACCCCTGTGTTTTACGCTGATAGATCCTTTAATAACCTGAAGAGGACTAATGTAGTTGTGTAATTGTATGAAATTGTGACGCCACTTCCTGAAATAATGTTCTTTCTTCTGTCATTACTCTCTCCTTGTTGACAGCTAGCGACCTCATTGGTCTACCGTCCACGGCCTCCTATGGGGCTAGTAGATCCCCCACAAGGGTAAGAAATACGGGACAAATTTCCCATAGATTTTATTGAGTGTTGTGCACAGATGACTGACACATTTGTAGCACACCATAGCCACTCACTGTAGAATGCACGTGCAGTTGGCTGTTCGAATTTTGTATGACCGTATTGTCATATTGTACTACACAATGTCTCTTCTTTTTATTAGGCCTGGGCGTTAAATTCCATTCCGCTCGCGGAATTTGGGTAATTTCGCGTTCCACGGAGAACGCAGAATTGCCAAAAATTCCGCGATCTGCGGCTTTGCTGAATTTTTTGCTTGTTTGCGCTTTCAAAATGCGTGTTCGCGAGATAGTTCTTCCCGAGCACGCACACAGCGTTCGGGAACACGAAAAAAGCATCGCGAACGAGCGGAACAAGCAATTCTGCATGTTAGCAGAACTTTTGCGTGCTCGCGGAGATTTTTTACCGTTTCGTGGAGCTTTGCGTAGCGCGACTACGCAAATTCCGCCCACCCCTACTTTTTATTCCCTTTTTTTCACTTTACAGGTTTGAAATTTTTACCTCCTGAAGGTTGAGGGTGACAATTTTCACCCCACCCAGTGGATTCCCTTTTTCCATAGAATTGGTAAGGGTGGAGCCTTTAGTTATTTGTAAGTCCTGATGAATGCCATGGACCCGATCGGGCCGGTGGGCAGAAACATGTCGACTTTATACACGGCGGTGGGAGGACAATAATTCCCCCGTATACACCGCATCTCTGGTTTTAATGACCATACAGATGCCATCCACATTAAAATTAAAAACATAATTTGTCATCTGTAATGGTATTTTAATCACACAAATTCTTTTTGTAAGGGCCCCCACTTAGGTTTAGAAGTGCATCCCTGTCGTCAGGTGTATGCCCGCCCCTTATCAAACCAAGTTTTTAAGGGGCGAGGACTGGTCAATGATGAAGCATGACACCAGGTGGTGTGTGAGACCAGACCTTCACTTTTTGTGAGATGCCAGATCGCACATCACAAATCTAGAGACATTTAGGTCATCACACTAGGAGTGGCTTATTGTGGTAAACGATTCATGTTGGAGACTGCCTTCTCCTAGTACCCCGTGCCTCTTGTTCCCTCCCCGGAGTCTTCCTCTGGGATACATGTGGTTAGATAGTCTAGTACAGCGGATAGCTGTGGGAACCTTTTTTTTGGGGATCATTTTTCAAACCCAAGTGTGGGTATCTCGTGATCCGGAATCTTCTGACCGGACGGAATCCAGTGGGCAAATATGGAGACGGAACTAGCATTTAACGAGGAGATGTATGCAGAAATCCTAAGAACACCATCCCTACTAGCAGACACAGTGGTCACACAAGTAGTCCAGAATTCGGACGAATGAGCAACTTTAACAGCAAAAAAGAAAGAACAGATAAGGACAGCGCTGCATGGAGCGTTCATGACCGAATATCTCCGTAAGAACAGTGCTCCCAGGGGCTTGGTTGTTACAAATGAACCAAGATTGTTCTTAAACAACAAAGAATTCAGAATCAATTGGTCTAGAATCGCGTGGAAGTGCACCAAAGATTGGTTAGTGCTCATTATCAACACTGCCAGGGAGCTGGCTGACGCACTACTGATAGAAATACAACAAAGCGAGAGCAAACTTAAGACCATGGTGCACATATCTGTGTTTAAGAAAAAATTGGAGGAAATTAATAAAGACCACAACGAATACAAGGAGTATCTCACCAAATCAAAACTGACAAAATTAACTAAGGATGTACAGAAGTTTGATCGCGAAACGATATATCCATACACCACGGATGAATATTATGAAAGACCGCCCCAACAACAAAACACCAATAAACGACAGCGATTCAGGGCCACTCCTCAGAACTGGACTTTCAGCTCGGGGGATGAAAGGAGCACCAGCGGGAGCAGCAGTGATGAAAGCACTGATGGACAGCTGGGAAGACAACAGTACAACTTGCGGCCTCCTATGATGCATCAACCTATGCCACAGTTTGGCTACTGGCAACCGCCCTTTTATCAACAGGGTTTTGGCTTTCCACCAGTACTTCAGCATTTTTTATACAGAGGCCGTGGCAGAGGGACTGGAAGAAGAAAACCAGCAGCAAAAGTCCAATGGAACGACCAAACACTAGTTGCAATGGGAACAAGAAGCAGGGGGAACGGCCCATCGACAAGCCTCGAGTAACAAATGTTGTAAACCTTAGCAACCATACCCTTACTGAATCTGAAGAGTCTGTCCTCTCTAAGGGTTTGGGTTTCGTTCCTACACCCGTTAACGACCCTTTTACCCTAAACATTGAGCTCGCGCAGTTTTTCAAGAAAATTAAACTACGCAACCACTTTGGAGAAACAATGAATGAACCAAACCTGGAACTCAATACAGGGCTGAGAAAGAAATCAACCTTTGTGCCACCTCATAATACCATCCCGTGCCACATTCTGGCCTTTGAACAAGCAGTCCTTACTGACATTGAGAAAATCAACTTTAAACAAGAGAATGGGTTCCAGAACTTAACGAAACTGGAGCGTACTGCCCTAGAGGGACTTAAAAACAACCCAGATGTCACCATCAAACCGGCAGATAAAGGAGGTGCCATTGTCCTGATGAGCAAAACCATGTACCAGGAAGAATGTAACAGGTTGTTATCTGACCGAACCAGCTACGAGATATATCGGGAGGACCCAACACCACGCCTCATGACGAGAATACAAAGGATTGTGGAAGAGGCACTCAGCCATGACTGGATAACCAAACAAGAAGCGGAGTTCTTGGTGAGTAAAGACCCGAGGACACCAAGGTTCTACACACTCCCGAAGATCCACAAGGGGAGAATACCGCCACCAGGAAGACCAATAGTTTCTGGGATCGGATCGATCCTGGAACCACTGTTGCAGTTCTGCGATTGGTTTATGAAACCAATAGTGCAAAGATCCGCATCGTATCTGCGAGACACAAAGGACGTACTATGTCTGCTTCGAGACTTGGAAATCAACATCGCCGAAGACATCTTCATCACCATGGACATAGAGGCCCTTTATACCAGTATCCCACAAAGGAGGACACTGGCTGTGGTGGAAGACATCTTGCTTAACATGGAATGGCAGTTCTCCACCCCACAGAACTTTGTCCAGGAATGCGCAGAGATTGCCCTTACAGAGAATTTTTCGAATTTGAGGAATTGCTTTACCATCAGATCACCGGCACTTCAATGGGCAGCACATTCGCCCCAAGCCTAGCATGCCTGTACGTCCGCCAATTTGAGGAGGATTTCATCTTCAACGAAAACAACCCTTTCATAGAACACCTGAAAACGTGGAAACGCTACATTGACGACGTCTTCATCATATGGCGAGGGGACGAACTCACTGCACAAGCCTTTGTAGACTGGGGTAACACCAAAGATCTTCACCTGAGGTTCACCCACTCTATCAATAGAGATCAGGCCTCATTTTTGGACCTTGACATTAACATGACACCGGAGGGAATCCACACAAGGGTACACAACAAGCCCACGGACAAAAATAGTCTGCTACTGTATGAGAGTCATCATCCGAAAGCCCTCAGGGACAACCTACCGGTGGGACAGTTATTAAGGGTACGGCGAAACTGCACAGAAACCGAAACTTTCCTGGAACAATCTAAGGAATTAGAGGAGAAATTGCTCCAAAGACACTACCCGAAAAACTAATCAAAAGAGCAAAAAAGAGGGCAAGGAACAATCCACGGGAAGCTCTTCTGGAAACCACGAAATAAGAACGAAAGGATCAAATGGTGTGTGTTACTACGTTCACGCCAGTCTCTAACACCATAAAAAAGATTGTTAAGAAAAATTGGCACATCTTAGGTAGTGCAGGCAAGGAGTGGGATCTCCCACTATTCGCATTCAAAAGAAGCAAAAGCCTGCGAGATGAATTGGTCCACGCCAAAGACCAACCTCTCAGCAAAGTAGAACAAACCACTCTCTGGAATACACAAAGACCCACTGGACACTATCCCTGTGGGGGTTGCGTCACATGCCCTTACACTACAGCAACAAAAGAAGTAGATATTGGCACAGGTAAACCTTGGAAACTGAATAGCTTCAGTAATTGCAATACTGAGAATGTAATCTACCTACTGAGATGCCCCTGTGGCCTCCTCTACGTGGGAATGACAACCCGCAAAATTAAGATTCGTATCAATGAACACCGAAGCACAATACAGTGCAAAAAGACGAATACAAAACTTACAAGGCATTTCCTGGACTTCGAACATAAAGACAGCGACCTGAGATGGGCAGTTTTAGAGGTGATGAAAAAATCCACGACTGACCTCACAAGACCGCTCCACATCAGGGAACAGAGATGGGTATATAGATTAAAATCCAATCTGAAAGGATTGAATGATGACATCCCGTGGTTACAACTAGCAGGGTGAATGAAATACTACCATGAGAACAAAACGCATCAGGGAGGTCACCCCACAACTCCCATACTGGTCCCTAAACCAGCTCGGTCAGTAAAACACATTGTTTGGACAGAAACATCAGAGACACCTCCATCTATGACCACTAGAAATACAACTATTGGCATTCCCAGGTGCCAACCTAAGAGCATGTTAAATACGCTTGTCTATTTTATATCACCATGAAGGAGATTTAGCCGGTACGAGTAACATCACTACTGGGGCAGTTTACCGACAGTGATTACCAACCATCATAGTGCTTTTGCACTTAGCACCACACAGTTAAACACACCCTATGTGAGAGAAATGTATTGCACTGTACGGTTGTAGACAAGACAACACATTAGAGCACATCAATGTCTGCATCGGAAGGCATTACCTACCGCAGGCGAGAAGCTTTTGAGTCCGAGCAAACTAGCAAGCTCGTTTCTGGGTAACCATCCACAGTATCCAGTATGCATGCTTATCCTCAGAAAATATGCGCATCTGTTCGCATAAGCGCATTAGCACTCGCCGGATCTCAGCATTCAAGTTAGCGCGATAAGCAGTGTCTCGATCTATTTAGCATACGCATGTAGACACACCACTCTGCTAATCTTTAACGCATGCGCACTAGTAATTGCATGTTTAGCCACCGTAAGTGAAAGGCATGCCGATCGAACCAATCAGCACTTGTGGCTCAGAACAACCAGCTGCATTCTTCAGAACGCATGCGCACTAACAGTAAGCAGGCGCACTGATCCTCTGAGTACACAGAAGCACTCCCGGGTGTCAGCGCCTTCCAATGCCACCACGAGGATACCGCCGGACCTCCATATTTGGTCCGCGTAACCGCACCAGGTAGGTCAGGCATTTCTTAACATAGCGGGAGCAACGACATCGGAAACGCCGCTAGACCTCAATTACCAATTACCGCTCACCACTAATGCCCACACCTGCACAAGAGTAAGAGCACGCATGCGCTATATAAATCACGCAGCCCTCGCTCTCATTTATCGGCGAGGAGACGAGCCGTGCAGACATAGGTGCAAGGAGCAGTGAACCATCGGTCACAGTAAGAGTGTGCGTGTGCAACTATGAACGACCTGGGACCATGCCCCACGGGGACACCTGTGTTTTACGCTGATAGATCCTTTAATAACCTGAAGAGGACTAATGTAGTTGTGTAATTGTATGAAATTGTGACGCCACTTTCTGAAATAATGTTCTTTCTTCTGTCATTACTCTCTCCTTGTTGACAGCTAGCGACCTCATTGGTCTACCGTCCACGGCCTCCTATGGGGCTAGTAGATCCCCCACAAGGGTAAGAAATACGGGACAAATTTCCCATAGATTTTATTGAGTGTTGTGCACAGATGACTGACACATTTGTAGCACACCATAGCCACTCACTGTAGAATGCACGTGCAGTTGGCTGTTCGAATTTTGTATGAACGTATTGTCATATTGTACTACACAATGTCTATTCTTTTTATTAGGCCTGGGCGTTAAATTCCGTTCCGCTCGCGGAATTTGCGGAATTTGGGTAATTTCGCATTCCGCGGAGAACGCAGAATTGCCAAAAATTCCGTGATCTGCGGCTTCGCTGAATTCTTTGCTTGTTCGCGCTTTCAAAATGCGTGTTCGCGAGATATTTCTTCCCGAGCACGCACACAGCGTTCGCGAACAGGAAAAAAGCATTGCGAACGGGCGGAACAAGCAATTCCGCGTGTTCGCAGAACTTTTGCGTGCTCGCAGAGATTTTTTACCGTTTCGCGGAGCTTTGCGTAGCGCGACTACGCAAATTCCACCCACCGCTAAATTTTATTCCCTTTTTTTCACTTTACAGGTTTGAAATTTTTACCTCCTGAAGGTTGAGGGTGACAATTTTCACCCCACCCAGTGGATTCCCTTTTTCCATAGAATTGGTAAGGGTGGAGCCTTTAGTTATTTGTAAGTCCTGATGAATGCCATGGACCCGATCGGGCCGGTGGGCAGAAACATGTTGACTTTATACACGGCGGTGGGAGGACAATAATTCCCTCGTATACACCGCATCTCTGGTTTTAATGACCATACAGATGCCATCCACATTAAAATTAAAAACATAATTTGTCATCTGTAATGGTATTTTAATCACACAAATTCTTTTTGTAAGGTCCCCCACTTAGGTTTAGAAGTGCATCCCTGTCGTCAGGGTATGCCCGCCCCTTATCAAACCAAGTTTTTAAGGGGCGAGGGCTGGTCAATGATGAAGCATGACACCAGGTGGTGTGTGAGACCAGTCCTTCACTTTTTGTGAGATGCCAGATCGCACATCACAAATCTAGAGACATTTAGGTCATCACACTAGGAGCGGCTTATTGTGGTAAACGATTCATGTTGGAGGCTGCCTTCTCCTAGTATCCCGTGCCTCTTGTTCCCTCCCCGGAGTCTTCCTCTGGGATACATGTGGTTAGATACTCTGGTGTCTGACACAGTGATAGGGAGGGATTTACCCCCTAATCCCCTAGTGACTTGACAACACTGAATGGGTTCTTCCCATGTGGGAAATGTAAGGCCTGTAATAAAAGTCAGAGAGTAAGATCGTATAATGTGCCAGGGGTGAGCAAACCGAAAAACATCAAGAAATTTTTAACCTGCACAACACCTTATACGGTGTACTGTCTAAACTGCCCGTGCGGCCTTAGGTATATTGGGAGCACTATCCACCTAACCAAGGTACGCATATTAGAACACATGAGGGGGATAACTAATGGGGATGCGATATATCCTGTCGCAAGACACTTTGATAAAGTACACCAACGTCACAGGGATCTCCTCACTTTTTACTGTATTGATCACGTCCTAGTAAACCCCAGGGAGGAGACAGAATCTTGCGTCTGCGACGTCTAGAATCACGTTATATCATAGATTTACAGACCAAAACGCCTTTGGGGATGAACAGTAGTGAGCAACTGGCAGTCCATTTAGGAGACTGAATTCTGTTAGTCTGTAGATAGCTGAATTATGCAGAGATTGTATTTTGTCATTTTTGCTGATATGTCATTTAATTCAAAAGTAGGATGTTTTGTTTGACCCCGCTGTTACTTTTTCCTCTTCTTGAGACTTTCCCTCTTTCCTACCCTTTGCCCTTTCTCCTTCGCTTTATCTTTCTAGCTTTACCTTTCTCTTTTTCTTTTCCTTTTCTTTTCTTTTTCTTTTCTTTTGTTTTCTTCTCTTTTCTTTCTTTTTCTTTTCTTTTCTTTTCTTCCCTTTCTTTTCTTGTTGTTCCTTCCTTCATTATTATTTATTTATTTTTTCATTTCCTTTTCGCTCCTTTTCTCGATCACAGGTATGATTACTATTGAAATTGATGAGATTAGAAAAGTTCAGAAATCCACTATGCTTAGCCACATGAGGGAGCTAATTGTTTAAAGTAACATGTCAATATTTGCAACACATATGTTAATGGCCCATTCAGGGCTTCATGAAAGGAGGTACTCACCATTGGTGAGAAAGCATCATCCGAGACCATCTCATATGTAATGAGTGGTGGGGTTACCCATACAGGGTGAGATGTTGTGTGATCCAACAATATGAAGGTTATCATTCGCCCACATTATGAGGTGCTATTTTAGCAATTTATGATCTACATGCGAAAATTTGGTCAGCGTATTTACGTGACAAACTGTGTATATCGAATTTGTTACTAGTTGCACACTTAATTATGTGAAATAGAAGATTTATGAAATGTCTTAACATGATGAATTGCATATGATGAGGGGGCGAGATAACATATACCATCCTATATGAAGGGACATTTGTGAATTGTATTTGTACAGCGTTAAAATGGTGGCACTATTTGTTCTCACATTTGTGAGGGTGTTGGTGGTCTCTTGTTTGTGTTGCTGACTGTAGAATGCACTGAGTATTTAAAAAATGGTGGCTACAGCGCGTCCAACAAACATCGATAAAGGCGCCTGCCGAAACGCGTCTGTTTGGCCGGAGTCCGTGCAATAAATCACGGTGAACTCACCCCACGAGTGCTGTGTCTCGTTATTGAGTACAATTACTCTAGAGATCTGGGAGCTGGAATGTGTATGCGGGAACACCCCCGCACAAGAGCACCCGCCCGAGAGTGCACCGTCCTGGTGATTTGGAAGCGGTAATATATATATATGTATATAAAAAAAACGTAAGAATGTGAAATACATATTTGTATTAATTATGTTACATTATATATATATCTATCAAAATGGCATTCCTCCAACAGCTCAGTAGACAGTCCTGGGCCTGTAAGAAACATCCCAAAAAGGAAAAATTCAGCCTGACTTGCTTTTGAAGATGCCTGCAGTATACCCTACTCTCCACATGCACCCAAGGACTAGAAGAGTACTCCACTGGTTAATTGGCTGACCCTATTTACTTGTTAGGGGCGCAGAAGACTGAAGGGGGCTCCATTTTGTGTTGAAAAAAATAGCTGCTCAGTTTGGAGTGAACTTCACTGGATCCTGTGTTGGCCTTAATGGGAGAGAGACCTAGAGCCTTATTATGATTTTGGCGTTCACCCCGCGGGCCGCCATGCCAGTGCCCCATGGGAGGACTGCCAAAGCCATTCCCACACCGCCTGCCGGATTATGATTGTGCTGCAACGGCGCTGGTCCGTAATGCTCATTGGAGAGCCTTGCATGCAGACTGCTGCAGTGACAGCACGGTCTGCAAGTTCCTGCACGTAGAGTCATGCACCATGTGGTGCATGCCGCACCGTGCAGGAACCGGGGTGCATAAATACAGGGGGCACAACATGAGCCCCCCTGATTACACCCCCAGGCTCTGGAGTGCCAGTCGCACCGCCATGAAAAGGGTGGCGGTGAGGCAACTGAAAATACCGCCAGCATATTCTTCCCAGGGAAAGACTACCGGTCCAACAGGATCCTTGATCCCAGCGGTGCCGGCAGTCTCGTGGCAGTCCGACCACCGCAGTTGTAATACTGCAGACGGCCCGCAGTGCGGTGGTCATCGAACCCCCACCATGACTACCGTAGTCATAATAAGGCCCTTAGTCTCGGCACACTTTCCTTAGAAGAGTAGGCGCTATGGGAGAAATTAGCAATGCTACCATCCACAAGGAGTTTCTAATTTTTTTTACCTCTCTTTCGGGATTGGGACAAGAAATGAAAGCTCCCCTAGACAGCTCTTCCTTGCAAACTAAGGAGTGTCAGTATTGCCACGCAGGTTTTTTTTCCAGTGCAGTTCAAGGCTACAGCAGGACTACTAAATCCTTTGCCCTGGTGGAGAAATCTGTGAATTGAAAAAAGTTCAAAAGTTGGTCTTAGGACTAGGAGGGGTGACAAATTCATCCCAGCAGCGAGCAACCTCAGTGGCTAGGAAACTCATCTTTGTACCACTTGTAAATTTGTTGTGACAACACTGAAGGTTTCAGTGGGACCGTCAGATCAATGCATCTGTTGTGGGCTTCAACAGTCTGCCTTGCCCTGCCTGAGAAATTTGACATCCAAAGCAAAGACTTAGGCAGAGAGGGAGCCTGTCCGATCACTGCTCCTATTTCACTAAACTTGCAGTTCACGCATTTCAGTTCAATTTGGGGAAAGTGCCAAATTTTAATCAACTGAGCTTTAACTGGTCTGCCATAAAAAAATCTTTGATAGGCAGCCCGCCCACTACAGGAATGCCAGTCAGTGTACATTGGAAGACTTTCTCTATTTAGGGTGGTTCTTGCAAAGTACAATTTTTCTGTTTGGGGTTACAAAACAACTGACACCTGCAGACCTTTAGGACCATTTGGTTGTTCTTTTTGAAAACAAATCCTTGCTTCAGTGTTTGTTTGGGGAAAACAAATATACCATACAGGTACAAAGCAGCATAGTGCCCGCTTGGCAGCCAGTTATCTAACTGCTGCACCAGTGAATGCACATAAGGTAAGGAGATCCACACAGGGCAAGCAGAAATGTCATAATATCATGGCCATTCCTCTGCCAGGATTGTGAAGGCCATGGCCTCATCTGACCTGACAGGCTGACTGGCAGTGTCAGACTGGAACAGAATATAGTCCCAGGCACCCAAATAAAACTGTCCCACATTAGGATGCAGGGAGTAAATAAAGTGGCCACATTTACAAATCAAGGCAACTCTGAGGGGCATATTCTCAAGGACTTATCGCCGAGTTATCGGCACTTTATTGCAGCCAAAGTGTCGATAGATTTAGCGCCCTATTCACAAGCTGGTGCTAACAGACGATATCGCCAGTTTTCCTGCGATAGCAGCCGCAAAAAACATCGCCACGGATGACACCGGCAACTAACGCTAATGAGATGCAGAGTAGGCGTTCCTGTGCAAAAAGCCGCGAAAACACCACTTCGCAATATTCTCTACGACCAGCCAGATCGGCGATAAGATCCCAAAACAGGCGATAAGGCGCATTAGCAGCAGGGATTTAACACCTGCTCCTACCTGGTGTTAAGTCGGATGACAACCCGCACCACAAAAGGGAGCCCAGACCAGAGCCACACCTGAAGAACAACAGATGCCATGGAGCTACTGATCATGCAGCTCGGAGTCCCAAGAGGGCCACAACACCCACTGCCACCACACCCAGGCCCGTCCACCCCCCCGGACCCCTCCCCGCCCCCCCTGGACTACCACAGAGGCAGCGCAGACAAAGACAGTGGACCTTCAGAAAACGCACCATCCTCACAGACTTAACACCAGAGGATGTCATTGCCCACTACAGGCTCAAAAGGACAACCATCCTCCGCATCCTGACCATCATTGCCCACAGGCTGACGGTACCAACACAGCGGACAACCAACATCCCTCCGCAGACAAAGCTGCTGGCTGTGCTGTACCTGTTGGCCTCTGGTACCTTCCAACCAACAACTGCCAGAGTCGGAGGACTCTCACAACCAGCCCTATCCAAGTTCCTCACACCTGTCTTGTATGCCATCATCAGCTTGGTACCCCAGCACCTTCACTTCCCACACACTGCGCAGGAACAGCTGGAGACCAAGCAAGGCTTCTATGCCATAGCTGGCTTCCCGCACGTGTTGGGTGCAATCGACTGCACACATGTACAACTCGTGCCCCCTGCCGCCACTGCACACAATTACCGCAACAGGAAGCACACGCATTCCATCAATGTGCAGGCAATAGTGGACCACCTGGGACTCTTCACCAATGTTGTCGCCAACTACCCAGGCAGTGTGCATGATTCCTTCATCTTCCGACAGTCCATCATCAACCAGCACTTTCAGGATGGCACCTATGGGAATGCATTGCTCGTTGGTAAGTACCAAATGAACACACCACACACCTCAACTCCACAGTCATGCAACTCACGACTCTGGGAATGCACACGTTACAAACTCACATACAACATGCCAAACAACATGCCCACCTACCAGACACGACAGCACAACTTACTGTGGTAACCTGGGCTAGCCATGTACACAAGCCATCAACGGCATGGCACCTCAGCCACACAACAGCAGAATGTGGGGAGAGGTGGGAACCAGGCATGTGCGAAGGAGGCAAGTGACCCATGAATGAGAATGTACACAATGCCAAGTGTGGCGTGGATGTGCTGGCCAGACTGCAGTATGCAGACCACAGACATGTCCATGTCGACATATACTGCTGGTGTTTGGAGTGTAGTGGACAGTGGACGCAACCATGTCACCCCAGGCAGTGGGGAATATTGCAGAAATGTAGCTTGTTACGTGGCCCCTGTAAGCGTGAGCGGAGTGGGCTGGCCCGGCGTATGCCACGCCAGCATAGGGGTGTGAATAAAAAGCCCATTGCTCTGGGTGTGGTTCTCTTCTGGAATGGCCAATGTGTCTGCCAGGGCGGCGCCACTCAGCCCGCCACGAGGCCGACGCCGTGAGCGGCGGTGCCTGCAATCCTGTGTGCCTGCTGCACCTCAGGCCGCTGGTCCCCAGACCAGTCCTGGCTGCCCCTGCGCAACCAGGCCTCACTGCTCACCTGCCGACACCGGCGTATTACAAAGAGAGCCCACCACGTGCCGGTGCAAGCTCCAAGCCCAAGGCCTGCGTCCTTGGCAGCCTACTCAGACCATCACGGCCTCCGTGACACAGGCCCCCAGCACTCCTTTCTCGTTGCGGTACTCCACCGCTGCCTCCGGCCTACACTGCGGTCCAGTAGGTCACACATTTGGAACTGAGTCTTGATTTCATGATGGCCGAGTTCATATCATTGCACGCAAGGAGAGGAGTAAGAGGAAGACGCGGTTCAGTCCGGAGGAAAAAAGGATCATCGTTATGGAGATGATCGAACACTACCAACAACTGCTCTGGTGCCACTAACTCTGTGCATCGCATGCCAACGACACGTGGCTGTGGGCCCCTGCTGACCGCTGCCTCCGGCCTACACTGCGGTCAAGTAGGTCACACATTTGGAACTGAGTCTTGATTTATTTATGGCAGAGTTTATACCATTGTACATGCCTCCTCGCATCCTGCATCCCCATTCAGCTCTGATGCCACTAACTCTGTGCCCCGAAATTCATGGACACTCTCTGGTTGAACTTTGGTGGCGTCTGAGTCTATGGCCTGGGGGTTGTCTTCATCATTATGTAGCTGATACTGACTTGGTGTTAAAAATGAGTCTGTAGCATTCATCTCCTCCATATTGCCTGTTTCTGCTTGGTTCTGCCCTCTGCATCATGCCCTGGAAGAACACCTTCCACTGTCCCCCGAAACACTCCGCGACATCCACCTTTGACATCGACGAGGACCCGCTCAGCTCCTGTTGCCCCATCTCAGTGCACCGCAAGTCACCGTCCCGTGGCAGTGTGCCTGTGCCGGCCGCAGTGCATCCGGGGCCACTAACTCTGTGCAGCTCAAGTCGTGGACCCTTGCTGTTTGAACTTTGAACTTCTGATTGTCTGATCACTGTTGTAGTTGTTGCCAGCACCAACCACTCCCTGAGGGCTGGCTTACACTCACCCCACACCCATCCAGCACAGGCGTCACTGGACATGTGACCCTGGCAATAAAAGGGGCCGGGCGCACGTGCCCCTAGCCAGTTCCACAAACTATTTAGGTGTGTCCGTGTGGTCATTATGTATGCATGAGGGACCCAGGCCCTACCACATTACATTGTGCTGTGTACAGCGGACACAACCATGTCACCTCAGGCAGTGTGGAAGACCTGGGACATGTAGCTGTGTCGTACCCCCCTGTAAGCGTAAGCGGAGTGGGCTGGCGTACAACAGTCCATCGTAGGGGTGTGGATGATCAGCCCGGGGCTCTGGGCGTTGCTAAGTGTTGGCCTTGCCAAGGAAGTAACTAATGCATGTGTCTCTGTTGTAGTGTCGGCGCCACCCATCCCGCAATGGACAATGTTGCGATGTAGCATGCCCCCAGAGTGCGGGCTCTGCCGAAGGGATAATTGAAGGAGCGCAGGCCCGCTCGGGGTCCGGGATCATACATGCCAACTGTTGTGTGTGTCGCTATTACCGCAGCATAGGCCATAGGACTACCCTCAACCGCATCGCGAGTTCAGCTAGCCATGAACTCTACATCTGTGTCCGCCCTATCCTTACCGTAGGCCTACACACTCGTGGCCACCCACCTTCAATGCACAACATCACAGTGTCGTTGTCAGGCTTGTGGACATGCGCAGACAGGCATGACAATGGTGTGCTGTAGGAGTGCAAGTGATGCAACCGCGCTGCGCACACTAGTAAATAGGCTCGGGGGAAGGGAGGAGCAGCAGTGAGGCTACGTAATACACATTGATGCCGCTCATTTGCTACAAGCAGTACCTGTCAAACAGGAATCACTAAGTCACACATATCACACACCAATGAACTACTGAGCCTGCCAACACATCATGCAGAACCAACTTTTGACTCATGTCTCTCTGCACTGTCACAGGTGATCAAGGATATGCACTCTGCCCTTGGATGATGACACCCCTCCGAGCCCCGAACACACAGGCCCAGAGGCAGTACAATGCGGCCCACAAACGCACCAGGAGCATCGTGGAACGCACATTTGGCGTGTTGAAGTCACGTTTCAGGTGCCTGGCCATCACAGGTGGAAGGCTCCTGTACAGCCCAGGCATCATGTGCAAGATGATCATTGCATGGTGTGTGTTGCACAACATATGTGTACGCACCAATGCCCCATGGCTACAAGTGCCAGATGCACCGGACGATGATGAGGAAGATGAGGCAGGTGGACCACACCCCACTGCAGCAGCAGCAGGAATTGCCCGTAGGAACACCATCATTGACAATTTCTTCACATGAGCACGTCACATTGTCAAAGTCCTTAGCAATCATGGGACAGTACAAAATGACCACAGGCACAGCATGTGCAAATTAATTCATTACAACACACATTCCCTGTGTGCATGTTACTCCTCTGTACAAGCACATCACTCTGACAAGTGTAAGTGCAACATGTAGTGCTAACAATCTCATAAATTGGAAATAGATGGTGGGTGTGTCACCTTTGTACAGAGAGGCTGTTTAGGGTGTCACGTATTTGAAATGCCATTTCTGTGTGTCAAAGATAGTACGGAATCCCACTCATCAGCGTTTCACATGTGTCCCAAATCATTACATGTAGGCTGTCATTTGTGACCTACTATTGAGAACATGGCTTCTTTTGGGGTCAAATATGTACCACCATGATGCAGGGACGCACCCTGTGACTCAAATCCAACAACATGAGCTACATGGACGTAAGGGGGAATCAATGCCCCTACATTCGTCCATGCTTTCATACTTGATCAATCATAGACATGACACATCTGTGTGTATTAGAATGTATTATTCACGTTCATTGGAGTGTTGAAGCTGTCTTAGTACTGGGCCATGCAGACAACACTTTACTATGTTGCCCCGTGGAGGGCCAGCCAGAGTCCTTTAGGGATTGACAAGTTACTCGGAAGGGGAAGAGTCCAGTCCGCAGGCTGATTGCTGTGTCATTGTTGAGCATGCAAAATATGGCAGTCCATGTCGAGGTCCAAGGTTAGTGTCGCAGAGTGTGTCGGGGGATAGTGGAAGGTGTTATTCCAGGGCATGATGCAGAGGGCAGACCCAAGCAGAAACAAGCCATATGGCAGAGATGAATGCTACTGCTTCCTCCTTACCACTAAGGCAGATTCATCCTCATCTTCGTCCTCTGACGTTTCATGTGCCTCACATGTGGGTGGTGGTGTTTGGTTTGCAGCACTGTGTGACACTGACACATCAGGGGCCGGCGATGTGGATGTAGAAGTAGCAGCAGCATTCATCTGTGCAATGTCTTGTGGCATCACTCCCATGATGAGGATCTGCAGGGCATGGAAGATCCCATCTACAGCTTTCTCGTGTGTAGCCGTGGTAGCCATTCTTTGCACCTGCATCCGCTCCATGTTCTCCATGACCCTCCTTATGTTTACCAAATCACGAATGACATCACTGTAGCCACTCTGACTAGACAGTTGTTGTTGTCTCCGAGTCATGACTCCAGCGACGCCAGCCATGGATTGTTGGTGGGCATGGGGCGGACTGTGGGTTGTCCGTTAGGGAGTGTAAGTGGTCCCTGATGGGACTTAGACACCCACGTATGGCATCTAGTTTGGCTGCCATCAGGTCGAACCCCACCCGCTGTTCAGCCAGCTCCTTCTGGCAGTCTGACACACTGTGTTGGAACACCATGTGTTCTTCGGTGAGGTGCTGGGAGCCAGACGTGGTGGTGGGTGCTTCCTGCTGTGTGGTCTGTGCAGGGGTGGGATCACCTCGATGGTGCTGGGCTGCCCTGCTACTGGAGGTGGGGTGCGGAGGTTGTCCATGAACCGTTGGAGTTCGTCGTAGTCGATGTCCTGGAGGTCGTCTCCATCATCGCTGACGTGATGTAGGGTCTGCTCTGCAGGAGGTGTTGATTGTCCCTCTGCAATGTAAGGGGAGATGCAGTTTCACAGTGTGTTTCATGTATGTTGACGCATTGGCGGAGTTTACATACAGACTGCATGACAATGTACATTGTGACTGTTTGTGAGGAGATGCCTATTTGATGCGGGACAGTGGACATTTGTACTACATCACGGATGTGAGGTTGTACTCGTACATTGTCATCTCACAGTTTCCTGCTATGCCAGATGTGATTGGCCATTTTGTACACACATGCGGCACCAGTTGTGTCCTGTGTTCTGTTGTGAAAGTGTTGCAGTTTGTACCACATTGTTGTCAATGTTGAGGTGCTCTTATTCTTATGTGTGTGTGCTGCATTGTGGGTGAGCCGCCCCTGCAGCTCTGATTTGGCTGCCCCTTATCCCTTTCAGGCGGAGTGCCTTTGACTTCTGTTCTTCTACAGTGCTGAGATGTTGCGGACATGGGTGAATTGGGCTCTTGGTCGAGTTGTGACTCTTGGGCATGGTTTGTCCGCAGATGTGTTGTTGACGTCAGGGGTTGTTTGTGCAGGTGGATGTGTCAGAGTGTGACCTGCTCCTTTCCGGATGTGGTCCACACTCAGTCACCTCAGTGTCGTGGAGTGCAACATGTCATGAGAATTGGACTGCAGCCATGCTAATGGTCATGCAGTGTCACTTGCATTGTCAGTGTGGCTCACGGACCCGCAGCTTTGCTGGGTTCAGCACATGTGTATGGGTTTGTTGTGAGATTAGTGATGTGTGGGGAGGGCCCCCTCCGGGCACATTGTCGACGGGGGCCTAATTGCTGTTACTATGTGTGCTGCAGTATGCCAAGGAGATCAGGGACATGATCCAGAGTCATTGTGGGTGTGCAGTGTGCTCTACTTAATTGTGCATGTGTGCCATTGTGCCCATCTCCCCGTCCCCCAGTCCCTGGTCGGTACTCACCCTGTTGATGTTGTGTCAGGTCATGTTGAGCAGTGTCCGGATCCACTACTCCTGGCACCGTATCCCGACTGATGACTGTGGCCACCATTTTCTCCATGTCATCCAGCTCCTGGTGTGCCACTGGACCCCCACCTCCAATCTGCGTTGCTGCTTTCATGTTGGCATCGAGTTTCTTCTTGGTTTTGCCCTTCACATCATTCCATTGTCCTCCTCAACTCTGAAACTGCATTCACATGGTCCAAGATAGTCAGCCATTTTTTGTGAACAGTTGTTGGTAGTGTTCTATCACCTCCGTAACGATGATCCTGTTTTCCTGCGGACTGAACCGCGTCTTCCTCTTCCTCTTCTCCTTGGCCTTCCCCGACCCCGAGGTTCCTTGCTGGTCATCTGTGGGGCTTTTGGGGTTCGATTTGTCCTCTGCACTCGGTCCGGGTTCATCCATGGTGCTACGCAGTTTAACTTTTTTTTTTCTTTTTTTTTTTCTGCTTTTATGGTGCATTTTCCCGCATGACGCGTGGGAATTGCAGGCCTGTCGCTGGTTATCGCTGATTTTTGTATTGCGATTTGGGGCATCGCAGCTTTTTTCGCGTTTGTGTTTCACATTTTTTCTGCGTCGCGTTGATTTTAACGCGGTCATTTGGCGCGTTATCGTGAGACTATCGCATGGTGCCGCCGGGTTGAGAATACAATGTTAACACGGTGTTATTTTCCCGCGATGGACTGCGATGTGCAAAGTTGCGTTAGGCTAATTTTGAGATAATTCTCACACGTTCTTGAGAATATACCCCTGAGAGTCTTCAGACAGGCCAGCTTAGAATTTACTAAGAGTTGTGCAGGCGCTCACTTGGTGTTGCTCACTTTTATGCTGCTCCGACTGAGCTTTTATATTGTACGCCCATTGATTCATTGCTTTGTGTTTCTTGTGCAATGTGACTGCTCTGAAAAAGATCAATAAATAACTCTGGGTGGTCTGTGAGGGGTGGAGGGACTGCACATATTTCAGCATGCTGGGGGTAATGCTATTGGTAATTGTTAGACACTGGTATTCTAGTTGGCAGAGGTATGCACCCTGTTCAAGCAGGAACCACAATCCTAGTCAGGGTAAGTCCCAAACACACACTAAATTATCTTGTGCTCACCACTTGGTATCTTGCCGGAGCAGTCAGGCTTAACTTAAAAAGGCAACGTGTAAAGTATTTGTGCTACACTTCAAACAGTAAAACAGTGGAAACACCAAACAAAAATAAGCCACACCTGGATCAATAGAGCTTAATTTAATGAACAAAACAAGACCAAAATGACAAGAATCTGATCAGTAGAACTGAAGTTATGAATTTTTTAAGAAAACACTGAAATATTTTACTTAAAAGCATAAAGCACCAACTGGGACAATCTGGTGGCGCAAGAGTCGGTCAAATCCAAACATTTAGGCTGACCACGATGGCGCATAGGTCAGATACAGGGACCAGACTTGGCCTGCTGCACAGTACCTTAGTTGCGTCATTGTCGAAGATGAGATGGGAAGTGCAGATGAGGTAATGCGCCATCATCGGTCCACAGAGGAAGGCGATGTGTTGGTTCCAAGCCACGCAATGGGAGGATATAGTGGTTAAATTAATTTTCTACCTGGTTCCCTTCCTGAGATACAATATTAGGATTTTGATCTGTACTCTACTTTTCTACATAGGATAGCTAGGCCTGCACAGTCAAAATAGGTTTTAGGGCCTTGTCACTGTAGGGAAAAGTTAACATTAATTTTCTAGATGTCCCACTTTTAAATTTAATGCACTCTACTTTGTGGACTACAAGGCCTAAACAGGGAGTGCCTTACCATTATTTAAAACAGAGGTTTTTACCTGTCAGAAAGTTTATTTTAGCAGGGTGCACTGCAAGTTTTATACTGCAGTAGTTAGGCTACAGTGGTGGACCTAAAGCTATATTTTCCATTGTTGCACTAGTGAATGACATGAATAGTGCTACAGTCCGCAGGTGGCATTTATCTTTTTATAGCAACATCACAATTGGATTCAAGCTAAACTGGCTGATGAGGGGTGATACCCCAAGACCAGTCCCAGGATGCTTGTTTCTGGTCTAGGGAGGACCTGGCCTGGCAGTTCAGGCGGGACTATTCCCATGGGGCGCAGGTTCAAAACTGATTTGCGTATGGCTGGGCCCAAAATGGGGTGATGTGGCGAGCAAAATAACAATAGATTAAACCCAGATCTGTGAGTGGGAGTGACTGTTTGAAAAGTTTTGACACTCTGTCCATCAATTTATTTTGTGATGTTGATTCATCTTTTTATGCCACAAGTGTATTTCCTAACAGTATACTATGGATTTATAGAAAAGGTAAATATGTGCAACCTGAGATTAGTATATTTCTGCATGTTTTAGGGGCAGAGCACATACACTTGGCAGTGGACAGCAGTGCTCTAGTGAGCAGTCTAAAAACCAGCAATAAATCTTATCACAACTCAATTTCTCCCTTGTTCGCTTTCTTCTTGGATCTATTCTCCCTGTGTGACAGTTTAAAGAACTCTACATACTGCCCTACTGTATCTTTTGTGCTAGTCCCATGAACATTGTAAGAAATAACCAACTTTGGTGTGATTTTCTCCCAGTTTCAGCCCTATCTATTTTGCTGGACTTAGAAAGTGCTAAGCAGGAGCAAAGTGCCAGTGCTCTCATTTAAATATGGTTAAGCTGGCTTACCCCTGATTCACATATTTAACTTGCCTACAATTCTCTAGTATATGGTGTAGAAAACACACCCAGGGCCTGGAAGTTAAATGCCACCTGTGCACTGCAGCTCCTATTGTGCCATCGACAGAGTATGGCAGTAAAACATGATTTCAGGCTTTACCATGTATAGTCTGGCAGCAGCAGCCTAAATACCTGCTGTAAATCCTGTCAAAATAACCCTTTCTGACAGATAAGAAACCCTGATTTTGGATGTTAAGAAGTCATCCCTAAGTACATCGTGTTGCCTACAGGATAGAATACCTGAAATTTAAAAGTGGAATGTGTGAAATCCAGTGACTAGCCCCCAAATACCATTTGCACTGGCAAGGTTGTAGCTGGATCCTGGAAAATGTCAAGTACAGATTATAAACTGCAATCTGTAACTTTTGTCAGGAAATGGCTAGAATAGTCATTCAAAGTCATTCAAAGACTATTTTGGTTCCTTGGTGAAGTCAGACTTTAATAAAATATGTGGAAAGGTAACTTGTGGAAAGTTATACTTTTCCTGCCTGAGCCCCAGTTAGGCTAATTAGCATTAGCCTGAGACAGTTGGCCTGCCAGTACCTGGATGAGGTATGAAATCTGCTCCCACAGCAGCACCAATAGCCTGGGTATGGGGTGACATTTTCTTTCCCACTTGAAGGAAGGACAGTTGGGGTGGGCCCAGGAATTTCATTCACTCGAAAGGGACCACAGTGAGGCTTGTCCTTTCAGAAGCAGATGTAAAATGAGATCTTGATGAAGGTAACCCTTTGTGCACCAGGCCCATGCTAACCAGGCTGGCTCCAGTCCCAGTGAGGGAAACTGTCCCCCAAAACCAATTTAAAGTGGGCATGGTTGAGGGGACTGCTCATTTCCATGGTCATACTTCTGGGTGGACAAAATGGCTCTGCACAAGAGAGGCAAGGGAGGCATGGTTCCCCCAACTTTCATTTTAGAAGAATCTGCACTGTTAACTTATTGTTACATTATTTGCTTTAGGCTAAGTAGGAACTGCTGGAAAATTGAGTAGGATTACCCCTCAAAACAATTCCCCCATTGGTTAGGGATGAGTCAGGAATCATAATCACTACTGACTTATGCAACCCATAAAGCTGGTGCCTCAAGGAACCCTCCTCAGAAAACTCTCTGGACCTGTTGAGAATCAGAGAGCGGGCTGGACCCTACTTGCTGCTACCTGAGAGGAGCCCTGAAGGACTGGTTCTGCTCTCTCTTGTATTCAAGAAAAAGAAGTGGACAGCAAGGCTCAGTGAGCTGACCTCCTATATTGTTCCAGGGACACAAAAAACTGCAAAAATATTTTTTCTGTATTTCTAGTTGCCCAGTCACAACTGAATCTGCACTGGACCCTGCTCAAGGTCTTACTATTTTCTGGATCAAGCCCTAAAGTCCTAAGAATCTCCTCTGAAGTCTGGAAGCCCTAGATAAAGAGTTGGGGAAAGAGGGGCTGGCCCAAGCAAAATTGTTGAATTTAAAAAAATACTGACTTTTAGACACCAGAGGACCAAGACTAACCCCCACATCTGATTCGGAGAAGTTGGGACTTCACCAGTCTGAGGAAGCTCTTTCACAGCAGCAAATCTGTCTCAGCTGGCCCTAGGCAAGAAAGAACCCAACCTTGGGGAATCTTCGTTGGATAGACCTTGCTGCCTTTCCCTGCATGAAAGAAAAATACCTTTATTTTAGAGTACCAGAAGAAAATCTAACCTATGGATTTAGAGACCCTGAATAACCCAAACCGGGATGACCTCTTTGAAATACACAAGCAGGCCTCCAGTGATCGAAGACAGATTAAACAGTGGGGTGGGAAGGTGATAAGCTCAGACTGTGACCTTGAACATTAGAACTCAGTTTAATGAAGATCAGCATGATGCGTTTGGAACATTACCACTTCATACTTCCTTCCATTATGAGGATATACTAAGCAGTGACAAACTTTACCTCAAATCCCTCATCAATCACCACACTGCACAACTTTTTAACCCTTTGTGTGTGTTGGAAACATTAAACGAAAACATTTTAAAGGCTATAGAACCCCATCACTCTTATCAATATTTGGAGATCATGACAGTTTTACTAATATGCTAAAAAGCACTGTTAGAAACTAGGTGACTGGTTGATTGGGTGTGAACCCTGGACAAGCAGCAATCACAATCCTAGTCAGGGTAAGGCACAAGCAAACAACAAATTAACCTGTGCTCAACCCCCTGGTAGCTTGGCACAGAGCAGTCAGGCTTAACTTAGAGGCAATGTATAAAGTATTTGTGCAAAACTTTCAACAGTAAAACAGTGAAAACACCACACAAAAAGATCCCACACCAGGTTAGAAACATAGAGCTTAATTTAATGAATAAAACAAAACCAAAATGACAAAAATCCAAGCAGTAGAACCGGGGTTATGATTTTGTAAAGAATAAACTGTAGAATAGCACCTAAAAGTATGGGGAACTGGGGAAGTCTGGTCACGTCTGCCCTGGAGAAAGTCACAAGTTCAGGCCGACCACAATGGAGCACGAGCCGGCTGCAGGGACCAAGTTATGCTCACTGAACAAAGTACCTTAAATCCTGGTTGCAGAGCATTCCATTGATCCGCATCGGAGACGCGCCGCACAGCCAAAGTGATGCATCAGTTCCAAGATGCAGTGAGTCTGAGGTTTGATGTCCTGCTGCGTTATTGTCGAAGTGCCTGTCAATGGAGCTTGCAATTCAAAGTCTGGCAATGCGTCAGTTCCAAGGCTCTCTGAGCCTGTGGTGCACAGTCTGTCATCGTCATTTGGGCTGCCGTTGGTGAGCGATGCGAGCACCTGGCTCGGGGATGCTCCGTGCCGTTGTTGGGATTCATCAGTTTTGAGGACTGCAGCGGCAATACAGGTCTTTGCCAAGGCTCCAATCCACACAGTAGTGGTGACACGTCAGTTCCACTTGGGGATGTACTGGCCAGCAGTGGAGATGCATTGGTTCCGCTGGCAAGCACTTGACGCCCAGCTACAAGGGTTCAGGTCTGGACCACTTGGCAGGGTAGGCTCACAGACTGCAGAGTCCAGTTGCAGGTGCAAGGTTGTTGGAAGCCTGTTATGTCCCTGAGGTTTCAGACCAGGATATCAGCCAACTAGCCATTGGAGTCACTCTGGATTCTCTGTTCAAGAGATGCAAGCCCAGTCCTTCTCATCTAGGCAAAAGGGCAACAGGCAGCAGGGCAGCACAGCAGGGCAGCAGTTCATTCAGAGTAGCAGTCTAGCAGAGTTGCAGTCCTTCAGCAGCACAGCAGTCTTTCTTCCTGGCAGAGTATTCACAGGTCCAGAAGTGTGCTGAAGTGAAAGTGTCTGAAGTCCTTCTTTTATGCACAGTTGTGCCTTCGAAGTTGGAAAAAGCTTCTAGAGGCAAGCCTTTGAAGAGCACAGATGCCCTGCCTTCCCTGCGCTGGCTCCTTGCTAACTACAGCGGGTACGCAGCCCTTTGTTTGGGGAGAGGATATAACATAGCCAAATCAGGAGTAAGTGAGACTGGCCCAGCTCCTCCCTCCCATTCTGCCAGTGATGGCCCACTCAGTCACACCTAAGCTCCCAGTGTGTGCTGCTGTCTAGGAGGCATACACAATGCCCAACTGCCAACTACACCCACTCATGTGACCAAAGACAAGCTGCAGGCACCAAATGGTAAGGCAGGGAAATGCCATCTTTCCAAAAGTGGCATTTTCAGAATTGCAATTCAAAATAAGACTTTACCATTACTTAGGATTTTAAATTAGGATTCCAGAAACACCAAACATGAATTAGTTATCTCTTCTCATTTAGAAATTACACTTTTAAATAGGCCTTGTGGTAGTGAAATACTACTTTAGGTACATGTCCAATATTTTAGATACACTGCACCCTACCCTTAGGGGTGACTTACATGTATTAAAAAGGAAGGCTTGGGCCTGACAAAAGGTTTATTTTGCCTGGTTGACATGGCAGGTTAAAACTGCACACACAGGGTCTCCAGTGGCAGGCCTGAGACATGTTTTAAAGGCTATTTGAGTGGGTGGCACAATCAGTGCTGCAGGCCTGCTAGTCGCATTTAATTTACAGGCCCTTGGCACATGTAGTGTGCGTTATTAGGGACTTAAAAGTAAATTAAATATGCCAATTGGGTATAAGCCAATGTTACTATGTTTTAGGGAAAGGGAACAAGCACCATAGCAGTGGTAAAGAGCGTAGAGTCCTATGGCCAGCAAAAACGAAGTCTGCAAAAACAGGCGATCTGAAGGCAAAAATTACAGGGAACCACTCCACGGATGCCAGGTCTAACACATGTGCACCCCAGCAGAAAGTGGGAAGAACTACCCAACCCCTTGGGAGTTCTCTACACTCAGGGCCCGATTACGATCTCGCTCAGAAAGCCCTACGCCGACTCGGTCCCGTAAAGCTTTCTGAGCGACTCGCGCTCTGAGGCTCAAAGCGACCGAGTATGATGCAATTGAACACTGACGGACTCGGGTCACTCGGAGTCCCATTGAACTCTATGGGAGCCTGTTGGACATAGTGTACATAGGCTCCCATAGAGAATAAAGGTAGGTCGCGGAAAAGGGCGCCACCTGTAGCGGGGACGCCTCGATGTCAGCCACCCCGTGCATGCATGTGTAGGGGGACCCTTGGGTCCCCCCCAGTGATCGAGTTGTAGGGCTATGGGTGAAGGGAAGCCCGCTACGGCCCCCCGAAGTCCGCTTCCCAACGCTGTCTCGAGTCGGAGGCTCCAACTGGATCCGGCTGCTCGACGCGTGCATTGTACTTGGTCGCTCGGAAATCGGCCCTATTGCGCTGTGTGCGTCGGCCATGTCAGAGTCGTCGGGAGGGCTTCGCTGATGGGTACGAGTCGCTCGGACTGCGAGGCTATATGCGCATCGTACTTGCTTGCTCGTACAGCAGTACGAGTCATCCGGAAATCGCGCTTACGACTCAGGCATCCGTCAGGAGCACGTCTGAGCGAGATCGTAATCGGGCCCTATGACGGAAGAACCAGGAGAGACCATCAGCATTGGCGTGATCTGTTCCAGGACACTCTTCCACCGTAATTTCAGACCCTGTAGGGAGATGTACCACTTCAACAGTTTGCGATTCTCAACTTTCATCTGCATTAACCATCTGAGGGCTCTGTGGTCTGTCTGACCCAGAAATGAGCACGAAGCAAGTATGGTCTCAGCTTCTCACTCCAACTGTGTTCCTGGAGAAGGAATATTCTACTGATAAAGGCTACAGCTTAATCCAGTCCTTCTTCATTTAGCTGAGAGAGCACGGCCCGTATCTCATGCTTGGAGGCGTCTGTCTGCAAAATTCATTCTTGGGAGAATTCAGGGGCCTTGAGCACAGGTGCTGTGTACATGGCCTCCTTCAGGGTATCAAAAGCTTTCTGGTACGCCTCTGTCTAGATCACCTGAGGTGGCTGCTTCTTGGAAGTCAGCTCTGTCAAGGGTGACACAATGGTGCCATACCCCTTGACAAATCTACTGTAGTAGCTGGTGAGACCTAAGAAGGCTCTCACCTCTGTCTGAGTCTTGGTGGGTTCCCAAGCCAGAATGGTTTCGATATTGGCCCAGACCTCTCTTTGGCCCCCTCAGTCAAGGCAATCTGCCAGTACCCAGACAATAAATCAAACAGGCTGAGGAACTCGGCAGCTCCTAGCCAATCTATGAGTTCATCAGCTCTTGGGATGGGGTGTGCAGCAGTCTTGGTGACTGCATTGAGCCCACAGTACTCCCACTAAGTTCTGGGGTGACACCAGGATCGGCAGCCTTGGGGACCAACACCACTGGGCTGGACCACGGGATGTTTGAGGGTTCAATAACCCCTAAATCCAGCTTCTTGGAGAGCTCCTCCTTAATACTGGCTCTCAACTTATCAGATAACCTGTAGATTTTACTCTTCACAGGCATTCTGTTCCCATTGTCAATATCATGGGTACACCATGTAGTGAGCCCTGGGGTAAGAGAGAAGAGTGAGGTGAACTGCCCCAATAACTAGTGGCAGTCTCTCTGTTGTTCTAGGGTCAGTACAGGGGAGAGGCTGACACCCTCCGCTGACCCATCCTGCTACTTGGAAGAAAGGAGGTTGCGCAGAGGTTCATTCTCCTCTTCCACCCCATCATCCGAGACTAGGAGCATAGTTAACTCAGACCTCTCAAACTGGGGCTTGAGTGGATTGACATGCAGGACCCTTGAAGGGTTCCTGGGAGTCTTGAGGTCCACCAGGTGGTGGTTGCTACTGTATACTTTTAGTTAGGTCAAAGTTTCCATAAGAGGAGCATTTTTATGCCGTCTGCCAAATCTTCACAAAACATTCCAAAAAAGTGTACTCACCTCAGTTCCTTCCTGGAAAGTTTTGTGCTGCTCCCTTAAGCAGTGTGCAAGAAAGAGTGGGGGTCCCAAAATGTAATTTTCCCATGTAAATTATCATAGGGAATTTGGGAAACGGGCTGAACAGACTTACTCCAAATTTGGCAGAACTTTACTTATTTGCTATAAAACAGTTCAGCCTTTTTTGGGAAATTCACATTTAAAGAGATGATTGTGGTGGTCATGAATGGGTTAACATTATAGTGATATCTGGGTGGGGAGTCCAACATTAGCATACATTAAAAAAATAGGGTTCTCTGATTAATTTTTGATTGACTAGCTGCCAAGAAAAGAAAAATGAAAATTATTGCGGATCCACTGTAGGACACTGGGACTGACTGTGTGCCTGTGTCCTGACGTTATATTTACAAAAACATATAAGGAGGCATGATAGGAATAACCTGAACCCCTGGCACTTGTGGGAGAATCTGAAGAGACCACCCCAGGGGCCAAAAACAAAATACAAAAATGTTTTTGTGCTGCAGGTACCTCTGTACTCCTGTGGGACCCAGTGTGGCCCTTCCATGAGGTAATGCAGGAGCAGCTGCATAAGCAGCACCCTGATGGTACCACACAAGCTTCACTAAGTAAAGCTTGCATGTAGGTGAAGCTTGTGTGGTGGTACCACGGGAGTACTGCGATACTGCAAAAAGTGGATAAATAAGAAGAAATTGGGGTGATGTTTGGGTCTGTGGGTGGTTGGGCACGCGTGGGGTGTTAGCATTGGGTGCAGAGCCAGCCCACAGTGGAGTGTTGGCTGCCCACATGGAGTTAGCTGCAGGGCCTGGCTAAAGGCTGTGCATGGCAGGGAAGGTTGGCCACCTGCGGGGGTTGACTGCTCATGGTGGTTGTGTGCAGTGCCATAGGCCAGGCTCTTCAGCCAAACCCCTGCAACATACGCCCAAAGGCCATTCGAGCTGCAGGTTGCCTCCCATGGGGGTTGGCTGCAGGGCCTAGCCTTAAGACTGGCCCTGCGGCCAATTATATGCTGCGCACGGCCAAAGGTCATGTGCCTTGAGGGCAGGACAACCCACCAGCACATGGCTAAACAGCGTGCTTAGCTGGCAATTTGGGTAAATATAATTTTTTTAAAAACAGAAATTAACTGGAAAAAATAATGGAGAATGAGATCTTACAATATATTAAGAAACCTTCAGATATTCTTGAAAAAAACAAAGGTTAGAGTGAAGTTAAACTTAGGTCTGATTATAAGATCTTAGTTTATCTTAAAAAACAATTAAGAAAGTCACTGGAAATTTTTTTTTAAAGTGATGTTATACTTAGGTTATGAAATAACACAAAAACTAATGATTAAAAATTAAACAAACACTGAATCTTCACAAAACCTTCTGAAAAGGTGCTCTTTTTTCCTACGTTTCTACATGGAATGTTTTGGAATGAGAAAAAGGGGGCATCCCAAAATGCAAAATCCCCGTGCATTTTCTATTGTCTTTTTTGAAGTGGGATACAGCGGGAATGGCTGAACGGAATCACACCAAAGTTAGCAGGCAGCTAGATCTTGGTCCGGAAACTGTGCTTTTTATGATTTGGTGTAACTCTATTCATTAGTTTTTGAGAAATTAAGGTTTAAAAATATTTGTACATCTGGATAGTTTGGTTCGCAAGAGTCTTTTGAGTGTCTTGCGGTCATGAATTAAAAAATAGAGCCATCTGATTGGTTGAGGAGGCTGTTTTTCTCTTTGATCATCGCGCTCTCATGGGAGCGAGTGGCTCCAGCGAGTCCTGCAGGAGCTGATTGGCTGGCAGCAACATGAAGAGAAATGCTGTGGTGTCATATCAGGACACAGGAACTCACTCCCAGAGTTCTGAAAAATTGTAAAAATATAAAGTATAAGGGGGCAAGGTAGGGGGACCTTGACCCACTGGACTATGTGGGGGGTTTCAAAGGAGCCCCCGGGACCAAATGTAAAAATATAATTAATTGAGGGGGTTAGGGATCCCACAAGTGTCCTACCGGAGCCAGCATGGTAGGAGTGCGACTTATAGTTACTTTACTGTGCAAATTATAGTTACTTGGGATAACTATAACTGGTGAATTTCAGTGTTTTCTATAGTTTTAAATAGTATGTTCTAACTGACATTTTCACTTAATTATAACGTCTCTTTAACATTTATTTTTATCAGTGAATATATATCTATCTATCTATATCTATATCTATCTATCTATAGATAGATAGATAGATCTATCTGGATAGATAGATAGATAGATAGATAGATAGATAGATCTATCTGTATAGATAGATAGATAGATAGATAGATAGATAGATAGATAGATAGATGTATATATACAAATCCCACTGGGAGGCCAATTATATCGGCTATTGGGAGCCTACTAGAGAATACTTTGAAGTATATTGATAGCTTTTTAAGACCATTCATGGAGAACTTGCCTTTTCATTAACAGGACAAATTAGATTTTCTTAGACGCACTTTTGACATGAGTTGGGAGGATGACTTGCTGCTAATGACATTAGCTGTGTCTTTTCTCTACACCAGCATTTAACACACTGATGGATTAAGAGCAGCCAAACATTTATTTAATGACCATTGAAATTGTTTTGTCATAAAACTCTTGACTGATTGTTGGATGAGAAGCAAGATGGCAGCCGCTTGAAGGGCCGTTGATGCAGCACATTAAACCATGAAGGAGAAACTAAAAAGGACTTACCTACATACGGTCGAGTATGCCTCAAGATGCCCTGAATGTTGCTGGGAGTATTCAACTGAATGCCGATGGCTGCCTAGGAGCAGCACTGATCAGAGAGTGTGTGTTAGCCCTTGAGCATCTGGCCACAGCGTTCTCTGCTCACTCAACCTGTGATTTGTGCCAGATTGCTCCGGTGATGGTGAAGATGGGTCCCAAGGCAGCTGGTGCTGTGTTCAAGGCAAAGCCTGCCGCCCCCTACCTGACCCTGCTGACTTCTTTAGAGACCCCCCGGGAGGTGCAAGGCCGTGGCAGGGTACGAGGTGAACACCACTGCCAGTGAAGTCCGAGGCAGCCCCGTAGAAGGGAGGAAGAGGTGGGGCAGCTATCGGTCACCGCCGGGCCATCAGCATGGTGTTGGAGCTGCTCCCTACTCCGGTCAGGAAACAGGGAGAAGTAAGGAGATCCAAGAAGAAACGAATTGGGGACGGAGAACCACTGACAGAACCTATACAGCTACCGGGGACTGGTGAGGACATATCATCTTCGCTGGGAACTGTGAGCGTCCCCCCAACTGATAGAGGTATGGAAAAATCACCCTATCCATTGTTGCAGGAAAAAACGGATGAGGCTGGTAGAGGGCCCACGATTGATATCAAGCCATGTGAGGAGGATGGGATAGCGGGGTCTCCGATTGATACTGATACTGTGGCTGGTAAAGGGGGACCTTTAAAGACAGAAGGGGAAGATGTTATTAGTAGGGCCCTCTCAGGGGGGACCTCCAACAATCATATCAAATTCTTCCTCCTCAGATGTAATAAATCAAATCAACCCTGTAGACCCCCAGACCCATAAGGCAACTCAGCAACTGGGCTCTTTAACCCAGGAGGGTATGCAAACAAACCAGGAGGCAGAAATGGATGCCAACGATTGTTTCTTCTCTCTATCGGATGGGGCTGAATAGTCTGTGCATGGATCAGGCTCCTCAATAGGGTCAAGTGAGAATGATAGCGATCTAGATCTTGCCAGAGACCCCCCCTCCTGACAGCACGAAAGATGGGAACAAAAGCGGGACGTCAGATGCTAGGGGCTAAGAGCTTGAAATGGGATTACTCCCTAATGGATTCTTGAGCTGCTGTCCAAACTGCTCCACTTCAAGGAGCCTCCAGCACAAACCGTCCTACATTAGATACTATTTTTCAATCTAAACTGCTACATTGTGAAGAAACAAGGCAAGATGCTCGCAAATCACAAAATGCAGCAAGACAGGTGCAGGGTGCTGTCAGAAAGTTGACCAAGACCTGCAGCGCTATAGGGGAACGCCTGACCGATCTCAAAACAAGAGTCAATAATATTGAAACGGAATTAACTAACACCTATACCTAGACTAAGGCTCAAGAAATGCAACTTATTGACCTCCAGTAGAAATTGTTGGAACAGGAGAATCACCAACGGCGTAATAACTTGAGGATTTTGGGAGTCCCCGAAGGGAAGGAAGGTGCAGATATCAGGGCGTATACAGTGGAATCTTTACGCAAGGCTCTCCTGGAACTTACTGGTTGGAACTGGGAGCAAGAGATTCAGCAAGCCCATAGGGCCCCTTTACCCTGAGACAGCCTGTCAGAGAGGGCTAAAACCACGGGCTATCCTAGTCAAATTTGGGACCTTTCTATTGAGGCAGTTAATATTTGAAAAAGCTAGACCTGAAGCCAAGCAAAACTGTGGCGATGTCTCGTTTTTGTAAGACCTGACTTCTGCCATGTCACAGTTGAAAGACGTTGGCGACTACGACAACTAATCAAGCCCCTTCCAGGGTAAAGGAGCCCAAGCCTTTCTATATAACCCTGCACCTCTGAAAGTGATATGGGGGGCCAGATACAATTCTTTACTTCAAAACTTAAAGCTAATGAGTTCCTGAGGGAACTAAAACCTTAACATATAATCTGTTGATTTAGGAGATTATCTACTGTTGTAGGCAATTCGTTTTTTCTTTTGTTAATTGTCTTTTATCTTCCATCTTCAGTTTAGCTAGGAGGGTCTGGCGCGATATATAATAAGAAACGAGTAATATTTAAAAAAAGGGGATCTGAGGGAACACAGGGGCTAGATCAAAGAATCATGCCCTAGGAGCAACTAGTTTGTAATTAGGGGTAAGGTTTGTTTATGATGTATTTACGGTATGTTCATGGTTCGATGGGGCTGCTCCTCATCTTCACACAGACCGATGTGCGGTCTGGATACTTCTCGGGGTCGGAGAGAGGGAGAGAGGGGGAGGTGCAGGGTGGTTGGGTCAGAGAGTCAGGGTTTGGGGAGGGCAGGGGCTGGGGCTGGAGTAGGAGGGGTAGGAGAGGTGGCACTGGGGGGGACATTAAAGGGGGAAAAAGACCAGAGAAGGAACAAAAAGCTCGAATGGACTCTGGCAAAGGGACAATATGCAAGGTTTACACTAAGAAAGGATAGGGATGTGAGAAAAATTTTCATGGTCAGTCTACTTGTGTCAAATGGGTAGAATCACTATATGCTTAGTTAATATAGGCAGCCTAATCGATAAAAACACGCCTAAGGGTGACTGAGATCCTAAGAGCTATAGCAACGGATATAATTTGCCTACAAGAGATGCATATCTCATGGGGGAGAAGGGGATTAATATCGGTCAAGGGCTATACACTACTTGCCTGCTCCTCCCAGAGCTCTAACATTTGAGGGGTTGCTATCTTAGCTAGAAATAAAGTGGGTCAGATGAAACGTAGACTGGTGGATACACTTGGCAGATGGGCACAGGTCGAGTTAGATACAGGATTAACAGTAGGCACTCTATATGGCTCAAACCAAGATGATTCTAAAATGTTAGAGGATCAGTTGTAGTTGGAGGTGGAATTAGCATCTTAGCCTACTCCTCTGGCTAGCAGATATCAGGGAAGAGAACCTAGAGTCCATAGGGCTCTATCTTCATTCATGTCTAGCCACGGTCTGATCGATGTCTGGAACTCTAAATATCTTTCGGATTCAGGGTATACATACTACTCCAGCACACATAAAAAATATGTCCATTTGGATTACTTTCTAATATCAAGGGAGATCCTGGATACATCTGGAATAAAAAACAACCAAAACTATTCTCTGATCACAATCCCCTGGTTCTTGGGGTTACAGTCCATCAGAGCTTAAAGCAACGATTTCAATGGACCTTCGATAGAAAATTACTAGTCGACCCGAATTTTATTGACCATATTAAAAAATATATAAGTGATTATTTTGACATCAATAGATATAGTGCATCACGAGCCACGGTATTTGATGCCTTCAATGCAGGATTAATGGGTGAGATAGTCAGCTTTGTTTCTTATATTAAGAAACAACAGGAATCCGAAAATGCAAGACTATTAGAAAAACTGACCAAGATTGAGAGGGAACATCTGGCAAAGATCATGCAAGGGAAGGATGTTGTACAAACCCAGCTTGAAATCACATTAGTCAAGGCAGAGATAAATGCCCATTATACCCCAAAAATTGCAGCAGAATACCAGACTCATAGGAGTGAGAGCTATGAGTACGGAGCGGCAGTTGGGAAACTCTTAGCCTTACTGATAAGACAAAAAACATTTAAAAATCAGATAGTTTCAATTAAAAAGGATGGGAAGACGCTTACGGATACTGACGATTATACAAGGCTTCCAGGCATTTTACCAGGACCTATATAACGAGGGAGACCAAGGGCTATGAGGAACTCCCCAGGCTGAATATCAGTATGAGGAAGGAAGAAAGCTAGATCAGGCAGCCAGAGAGGAGTTAGAAGCCGATATTACATTAGAAGAGGTACAAAATGCTATACATATATATTACCATCCTAAAACACACACTAGAGTGTTTTATATACCAACAAGACAGTCAGAGAGCAAACATTGTACCGGCAGCCGGCACAATTATCGTTCATTTAGGGATGAGAGCCCAATGTATATACAATCCTCTATGCGAGCCGTGACCGGTATTCACGGACATTCATTATACTGGTTTATCGAGTCAGGCCCGACATTAATGGGGTTTAATTACCCACATGATGCAGTATGATTACATCTAGCTAGAACATGAGTGACTTCAAGGTCGTGCCACATATAACAATATGAATTAAAGACTTTCTTTCAATGAATGTATCTTAAAGTTAATCCAGTATCATAATACTTTAACATTCCAGGACGCTATTGTGCAGAAATTCTCCATTACCTTATGGAATCATGAACTTGAATTTTGCCGAAGTTACACCTCGTTAAACAAGTTACACATCCTTTTTAAAGAATTGTTAAGTAAGTAAATATACCTTAATCCACTTAATAACTAGGGGCTCTGTAACATGTCCCTTCCTTTTCCTAAAACCATCTGTGATATTGATTTTGCAGCTTTACAAACTTCTAAATCTTCGTTTGGGATAAAGGTCTGCTAGCACATATTACGACATACATACAGAGTAAAGTGGTGACTTGACCATATCTGAATATATGTGAGTAAATTTCACTAATAAGTAGGGCACGACCAATAACTTACTAACTTGATTTCCAGATTACTCATATAAAATGTGTATTCATCTGTTTTCACAGATTGAAACATCTTGATGCAGCAGTATCAACATAAATATATATACTACCGTTTCTGAACTACCATACAGGTATATAGGCCTGGGAGTCCTTTTGACTAACCAGAATTAATTTAAATGATTTGCAGATAGAGCATTGCTAATTAGTCATTTTAACATCTTCCTTTTCCTCCTTTACGTTAATTAGCACCAACGCCTACAGTTAAGCGCTAACTCTGGGTTTTGGACTCTAAGGAGCAAGAATTGTTATCCCCATACTAAAAGACTACTCCAGATTATATCTATATAAGGTACTTATACCTCTCTAGTTTTTTTCAAATTATTAGTGATAAAGACATGCATGACACCATGATTCACATGCAGCCTATCTTGTAATTAAAACAGGTCTAAGTAAGAGAAGAGGCAGACATGTATATAAGTCCTCCCTCATACATGTAATGTTTGACCTGCTCATTGTCCTTTTACAATTCTCTCAATATTTCTCATTGGTCACCACTGGGGGAGCACAAGTTTTTTTCACAACTATTTTGGTGAAGGTAGAACGTATTAATTCTCATCTTTAGATGAACAATGACTGTTTCTATTACCACTCTTATTCTATGTTAAATCTGCACTCTTTCGCACATGTATATATATAAGGAAAACCTTTAAATGCATTTTCCCAGTATCATCGGCACTGTTGATCTATTCTAGAAGCATGACCTGCTCTTGATTATCATTAAGCTTATGTTTCAGGCCCAGTTATATGTACATATATTTATATGTGGTTTATTGTCAATTTGTTTGTAGAAAAAGTTGAGCCGGGTTTTCCTGACGAAGGCACACACGCCGAAACGCGCGTAGTTCTCATCTACCGCCAGCCTTTTGAACTGTTCCATAACCTATCACTTTTTCGTGTATTTTAATCCTATGTATAGTGTAGTTTTGTATAATTTTTGTCATGTATATGTGTGTACATATTTGTTCGTTTTTTTATAGGCATATAATCATGTATATGACTTTTACAGATTTGAAGATGATAATGTGAATATATGTATAAAAAACTATATAATTGATACTCCCCAAAAAATAATTTTGAAAAATAAGAGTATTTTCATCAATGAAATATTCTAAATAAATAAAAATATTTTGTGATATAAAAAATACTTAAATGGTTTTTGTCAGATCTATATGCCTATTTAAATGTATTATATTATAGGTTTTGATGATTAAGATATATAAACGTATGGCCTGAAATGCTTTATATAATTATTTAACTTGTATTTAGCCGTTACCTTTACCCTAATTGCAAAATGCTATACAGCGTCTTGCCTTGGGAAAAGCGGTGGGCCCGGATAAAAGTCCACTGGAGTTCTATAAAATGTTTCAAACAATGTTAGATCCCTTGCTATTAGATTTATTTCTACGGGTACAATATAGCGGCCTCCCTCCGGAGTCCTGGAAAGGTACGAACATTGTCATCTTCCATAAAAAGGATAAACCTCCGGATAGCCCTACGTCCTATTGACCTAGCTCCCTAATAAATACAGATGCAAAAATATATTCTAAAATCCTGGCAATTCACCTAGGGAGGGTCATAGCTTGTCTGGTCACACCATGGCAGCATGGCTTTATACCCGGAAGGGATACAACTGATCATATTAGATGAGCTATAACATTATTTGACATCACCAGAGAAACTAGCGTCCAGATGGCTATGATCCTCCTCAATGCTGAAAAAGCATTCGATCGGGTGGCATGGAAATATTCATGGGGAGTTCTGGTAGTCAAAGGATTCGGTCCCAGGTTGATCACGGCTGTCAAGGCAATGTATGTGGAGCCCGGTGCCAGACTCCAGCTAATGGGCAAAGAATCAGATATTATAACTGTGGCTAGAGGAACATGACAGGGGTGCCTGTGCTCCCCTATTCTATTTGCCCTCTATATCGATCCCTTCATTGAGCAGATACTACATAACCAGGAAATTACCCCAATTCTCACTAATGGCTATGAGACCAAAGTATTAGCATATACTGATGATATCGCTATAATAACATCTAACCCTGAGATGGCTATAAAGGAAATAGAAACCATGGCTGAAATATATGGTCTTAGCTCAGGATATCTACTGAATAAAGCAAAGACCCAGATAATATGCACAGATAGTATCTCCTTTCAGGGTACTCGCCGGGTGGCCACTGCTACATATCTGGGTATAAAGATTAGTTCAAATGTAAAGACAATCACTCAACTTAATTTTAACCAGCTGATTAGCAAGATGTCATCCAACTTGAGGCGTATGAATGCACTAAATTTGAGTATTATCGGCAGGATCAACATTCTCAAAATGGTAATGCTACCTAACGTATTTTATCTGTTTAGATCCCTGCCTACAGAAATCAAAGGATCTGCATTTAAGATGTTAGACTCCTTGTTTATTAATTTTATTTGGCAGTATGGCAAGGTTAGAAGATCTTTGAAACTTCTTACTCTCCCCCAGATGCGGGGTAGATGGGCTGCCCCTAACCTCACGTTCTATTGTTGGGCTGCGCTATTACAGCAGATGAGAATAGTCTGTTTTGAGAGAGGCTCCAACGAGGGGTTCGGGGGTCCCCCAACCTTTTATGAGCTTGCAGACGGAGAAGCAGCAGGGGCTATGCTACTTCGTCAACTGGAGCCTAGCTATTTTAAGAAGGTTCGATTTCAAATTATCATTAATGTATGGAAAATTTGGGAGAAAATCCGAAAGTTTATGAAGGTTGAAAAATACACCACTCTGGCAATCTGCATTTTTCCCCCCTATCTTTTATGATGTGATGGGTAGACAATGGGAGCAGCACGGCCTCACTAAGATCGGCGATATCTTGTTATCAGATCACCTCCGCTCCTTTTCTGAATTACAGAGGGATTATGAAATACCAGACAGATCTTATTTAAAGTATGTTCAAGTAAAGGAGTTTTTTAACAAACGCACATCAGGATTATCTTTGACTAAGATCTCCCTGCTCGAGGCAATCGATAATATGGATTATAAGATAAATCATCTATACAGTATACTGTTGGATCAAGTCCCAGATGATATAGAGAAAACTGAATTAAAATGGGCTTGTTGTAATGGCTCACCTGGATTTACTGTAGGGACGACATGGATGGAAGCGAAGCTAAATCCCAACTTCCCTCACCTACCTCCTTCGCCCAACTTAGTCAAAGCAAAAGAGGGAAGGTGGGGAAGGAAGGAAACAAAACAAGGGAAGGAATAAGGGGTAGACATCCGCTGGATCTTCTGTGGGGGTAGTCTTCTAGAACCCTGAAGGAGAAAGCACAAGGTGAGTACTAAACATGGGTAAAAGAGCTAGCTATAAGTTACTCCTCCCCTATTTCTAATGAGATACCTTGAATGGAATATGCCAAGTGTCTGCGAAGAAACGACCCCCAGGGACGGTAGAACACTCCCACTGACTACAAGGAAAGACAAGGTTCAATATGTAATAGGACTGCAGAAGTTTGCATTTGAAACAAGAAAGGAACAATAAAATACAAACCTAGGTTAGAGACACCATAGGAGTGGATAGGACCCTTAGTCAAAAATAATAATGTACCCGTTACTCCTGCCAAAAAACTCATTTCCCTAGTCAGGAGGAAGCACGGAAAAAAAGGCAAATAGAGCAGGGGTCAAAATTAAGTAAAACACAATAGTGGGGTATTGGATTTTTGAAATAGTGTTTTTTCTTTCTTTTTTGCAGCCAGAAAGAAGTTTACCAGAAATACAGAGAACGTCAGGAATAACCCGTCAAGAGCGTAGAACCATCAGATAAGTGCCTTTTCTTATTTCACAAAAAGCAGTTCTGAATGCAACAGAAAACAAAGATACAATGATCCTTTATAGCCCTTGCCTATTTTCTTGTCTTTCAGGAACAAACTACCAGGTAGCAAAGGGTTAAAAGAAACAGAAACTCCCTTTCTACAAAGTTACCAGCCGGGAAGAAGCAGCGTGTCGACAAGCCCCGGAAGAACACCCGAGGACCCAGGAAGAAGAAAGACACACCAGGAGCCCAGCAACACGAGCGAGAGACTGCGGAAGAAACTGTGGGCAAAATGGATTCAGGTAAGTCGGGGAAAAAATGGTGGGAGGCCTGGCGGGATCCGTGCTGGAGCGCGAAGCGCGTTGTCAGCGCGGACCCCTCCTTTAAGTACCAATTAAGCGCCGCCCTCATCCGCTGTCAGAGAACAGCTGGAGGGGCTCGCTTCTCTCCTCTCGAACGCGGGAACGTAGCCGCTGTAATCAGCATGTCCCAAGAAGCCAGACACTAGTAAACTTGATAATACAGATGTGGACTTAGATATGTCACTAGAACTGGCCAAAAGAACCCTTCGCTTAGCCAATTTGAAGACATAACATTTTCAAACGGCTTTTAACTTATATTTCACCCTGGCCAAATCTTTCAGCTGGAATAAAAAGGAGAATGATAGATGTCCTAGGTATGGGACTGGCCCGGTCGAGGTGGTGCATATGTTCTATGGCTGTAATAAACTACTACCACTAAAAAATGGTTTGGAGGAGTTCTGGGAGAAGATACTCGGCAGGAGGGTCTGTCTTACTCCCTCCCTAATGTTACTGGGTCAAGATAACAGCCGTCTGTTACATTCAAGGCAGACAAGCTTCGTTCTTATATTGGTTACAGTTGCTAGACTGCTCATTGCATCAAGATGGAAGGACCCTGACCCCCTAATGTTTCAAGCATGGTTGGCCTGATTCATTGCGATATACAATATAGTACAAATTTTATATGATTGTAAGGGGCGACTAGCTGGGAACTGGGGAAAAGAGATCTGGTTCCCTTTATCAAATTGGTTAAACAGGGAATATAATTCGGGAGTCTGACTGTAACCTTCAGCATCATAGTGAAGTCCACCAATTGTTAGAAAGAAGGATTATCGTAATTACTTGATGTAGCAATTTATTTACTTATATTAATGGTACAAGTTTTACAGTTTTACTATAGTAATGTATGAATTTCCAATCTTTTTTATTGTATCAAATTGGCATTAATTATATATTATATATTTACACTGTATTTATTCAACATGCTCCTCTCTGGTGAATACATTAAAAAAAAATGAAATTGTTTTGTCATACCGAAATGTTGCTTGAAATGATGCATTTCTGCTTAAAAGAGAATATTTTTATATTCAACAAGGAGTGGTTCAGACAAGGGAGGGGGACTGCTATGGGCACCTGTTTCACTTCTAGCTATTCTAATTTGTGTACATGCTGTTGGAAAGAACAGGTGTTCCATAGCAACCATTTGGAACAGTGGTCACATCACATTGTATTGTGGCAGTGCTACATAGATGACCTACTTCTACTGTGGAAAGGTCCAAACAGTGCAGCAGAAAAATTTGTATTCATGATCAACCAAAATATTTTTAACTTTTGATTCACAGACAATATTAGCAAGACCTCAGTGATCTTCCTGGAGATCATGGTAGTTGATCAAAAACTATGCACTAAAATGCATAGAAAACCTACTGCTGGTAACACCATATTACATGCTGACATTTTTCAATCTATCAGTTTAAAAAAAAGTATTCCATATGATGAGCTCTTACGAGCTCAGAGGAACAGTACCAGCGACTCACTATATGTTGAAGAAAGGGAAGATACACTACAGATGGTTAGTGACCGAGGTTACAAAGCTATCACACTATATAGAGCGACGGCAAGAGTTAACAACTTGAGGAGAGAAGATGTACTGTTCAAGATAGGTCGCAGGAATAAAACAAGGTCTCAAACTCACTCTAATACACTCAGATTTATAACAACCTATACCAGAACAAATTGATCCGCACCATGTTACGTAAATACTGGATAATTTTAAAGAGTGATCAAGTGTTAGGGGAGAAATTAATGAATTCACCTGCTCTATTCATTCGCAGACCATCCTCCATAGGAGACATGTTAGTACATAGTGACATGAAAGAGAAAGAAGTAGGGTTTTGGCATAAGCCGGTAGAAGGGCTTTTTCAAGTGCTTGAAGTGTAAAGCATTTAAACATGGCAAGAACAGAAAGTCGATAAGTAATCCATTATCAGGAACTGAGAAACATCTTAAATGCTCCCGCAGCTAAAGGGATGATTTTGTGGTATACATGCTAGAATGCGAGTGTCAGAAAAGGTATATTGGCAGCACAAAGTTGCCTGTATATAGAAGAATATTGCAACAACTGAGTCTGAGTGACAAGCAGGACAATAGTTATCCGGTGGCAAGATACTTTATAGAGGCACATCAAGGTAACAATGAATTCCTCACATATAGTGTGATTGTTGGTGTACCTAGCAATATACGAGGAGGTGACAGGGAGAACTGTTGGAGAGTAGATATATTTTGGAATTTGATTCTCAAGAACCAAATGGTCTTAATATGGATGCGGAGATGTATGTTCATTTATAAAATGTACTGGTTTATCATTGCCCACATGCCCCCCTTTTTGAACAGATGTTTGGGTTGTGGTTATATTGTTTTTTTGTGTTTTCTGTGCTTTTTTTAGTTGCGCATAGAAGTGTGAAATACAAAGAATGATGGATAATTGTGACATCAGAAGATGCTGAATTTCGGGGATGACAATGGACAATAGTTCAAACACATCTTGTTGATACGCGTTTATGAGTGATTAATGATAGTAACAAGAAAATATGAATTTATGTTTTTGGTTCCATCAATATTTTTTTAATTTGCCTTCTTGGGCTCAACTGCAGTGTGAAATGTGGGGATTGTGGTCTGAAAAATTATTTTTATTTCCTTATGTGATGCAGCCATGGGCATGGTGAGATCAGAAATGTGAATAATTATTTTTTGTCAGTCAGAAATTCATTGTTTTGGGCGCCTTTTGAGTTTTAAAATTGGTGAACATGGGTGTTGAATTCTATGACATTTGATAGTATTTTGTTTAGTTTATCATGCTTTAACAAGTGGTGTCTTTAAAATGCAATCTAAAGATGGCACTTATTATCGTGACTTAGGCGACTCTAGTGGCTGAAATGAGTTGAGCTTTCCAATGGTGTGTAGACAATAAAGCACATTTGCACTTTATGGGAGGGTTCCGGCACCTTGTTTCGTGATTTGAGTGAAGGAGAGGTTTCCACTGAAGCTGCCGCTCCTCGCAAGACGAATGCCGCGAAAACGTGAGGGTGGACTCATGGACAATGCTGCACAAAGTTTCCGGGCAGGAAACGTTTAGTCGCACACTCACGGGGGTTGGTGCGATTCTTAATTTATTCAAACAAATGCATTCCGGCTTGTCCCCTTTATATATATATATATATATATATATATATATATATATCTCTGCTCCTTTGCACCATTGTTGCGGATCACTCGATATATCACTGCTCAAAAACTCCTTCCGCAATTACGAGAAAGAGAACAGCACTCACGGGGGCAGTTTACCGATATTTTATTTCAGCGCAACAAACGCGTATCGGAAGACTCCTTCTTCAGTGTTTACACACCACACTGAGAGGCGCCATGATTAAATGTCATTTCATTAAAGACATTAACATTAAAAACGGACCATTTCCATGTTGCCGTATTTCATGCGCCATATTGGAGGTATTCATGTTTGCATATTATGGCTTTATACATAACTGAAACCTATCTAATTCATTTATAACATGATATCATTGTATGTATTACAGTTTGGTGTGTAAACACTGAAGAAGGAGTCTTCCGAAACGCGTTTGTTGCGCTGAAATAAAATATCGGTAAACTGCCCCCGCGAGTGCTGTTCTCTTTCTCATAATTGCGGAAGGAGTTTTTGAGCAGTGATATATATATATATCCACCATCAACAAACCGGAAGTCCAGAGCTTCAGTAGCGGCGGTCCCAGAGGGGTCCCGGTAACCCTTATATCAGCACAACTTTCTCCGTTTTCGGAAAAGAAATCCAGGACGCCCAGAGATACTTAAATGATTTATTCCAGCAAGATAATGCCTCACCAACGCGTTTCGCGAACCGTGACAAAGCTGCAAAGCGAAACGCGTTGGTGAGACATTATCTTGCTGGAATAAATCATTTAAGCATCTCTGGGCGTCATGCATTTCTTTTCTGAAAACGGAGAAAGTTGTACTGAGATATCAGCACAACTTTCTCTGTGCTTGAAGGTCCTTGCTGACGCAGCCGCGCCGCGCCACAAGAAAGTGCCCGCACTCCAGGTAAGTCCAAAGAAAGTTTTATTGGGGTAGCTGACGTGTTCCGACCAGAAGGTCTTTGTCAAAGCTGGGGAACAAACATTGTGGCATTGTATTTATGGCATACAGTGAGACACAGTGGGGAGAAAATCAACATCGGAAAAAGACTTTGGGCATTAACAAAAAATGTGCCAACTCATCAGTCACAAGGAAAAAAGACTATGTAATTCAAAACTTTTTAAAGACAATTAAAGAATCGTTTTTATCCTAAAATTAAATAAAGGGTGCCTCACCCTAACAGAAAAATATATAAATATTTTACATGTATATACAAGGTGAAAAATGGAAAGTTTTGCTATAAGAAGGGAATTGCAAGTGCAAGCAGATACAATCGCTACATAATCCTTTCTAATGCCCAGAAAGAAAATCCCCCAAATTGCAATATATAACATTTCATTACAGTTAATTGGTCCAGTGACCTAAGTAATCAGGTGGCATCAAGTGAAAGAGAGAGAGAAGGGTAGAGAGAAAGATAGAGAAGATAGAGGAGACAGGAGAAAGTTTTGCTTTGTGGTTTGCCAAATACCACTGCAGAAAACAAAGCCCTGGAGATGAAATGAAGTGGCCGGCGGTTGTAGACAGGCTACCCAGGGGACAGATGGCATTATCCTAAGTAAACATGAAGCTCCTCGTCCTGGTTCAACCCTCCCGGGTGTTTGGTGTTGAGACTGATTATATATTTTGATTCAAGTCTTGTTAGTGCTCGTCCCCTGTCTCCACCCCGACTCTTCATGGGAATCCTGTCAATACCAAAATATGAGATTTTTAAGTTCTCAGTTTTGGTAGAGCCATGTACAGTGTTGCAGTGTCTAGCCATGGGATATGTTACATCATTATTTCCCTTAAGTGCTCTAGGATACGTTTTTTCACCAGAAAGATTGTGCTCCCAACATACCTCAAACCACAAACACACAATATAATATAAACAACAAAGTCCGTGTTGCAATTGATGAAGGGTCGGATCTTATGTTGCTTGCCATTCGGTAGGGGTACTGTCTTGACATTGGTACTGTTGGTGCAAGCCTTGCAATTTCCACACTTGTGGAATCATGGGAGTTCCCTCAACAAGTGCTGCTACGTTTCTGACTGGGTTCCATTAAACTTTGGACCAACATATCCCTCAGTGAGTTACTCCTGCCGTATGTGATATTGGCGCTAGGGGTGACTAATTTGCCAATAATAGGGTCCAGTTTGACTAAGTGCCAGTGTCTTTTGACAATCGCCTGGACCTTGGCACAATCCGAATTGAAAGTAGTGATGAGTCTAATCTCTGGTTTGGTGTCCTTCCTAAGACTGGGTTTTTAGTAGAGCTTCTCTCCTCACTCCACTCACCTTCCTCCTGGCCTCATCCACTACTTTTCGTGTGTAGCCCCTCTGCAGAAATCTTTCTACCATTATGCCTTCCTCTCGTGTGTATGCTTCCAGTGTGCTACAATTACGCCTGGCTCAGAGAAGTTCCCCGTAGGGGATACTATTCTTCAGGTTGGGAGGATGATGGCTTTTGGCATGGAGGATGCTATTCCCAGCTGTTGCTTTCCTGTGTAGGCTTGTCTGAATAGTATCATTCAGTGCCTCTACTGTGACATCCAGGAAGTCTAGTCTATTCTTGCTGGTGGTGCTAGTAAACTTCAAGTTTAGCTCATTGTTGGAGATAGCCAGAAGGAACTTATCAAGGACATTCTGAGGACCATCCCAAATTAAAAAAATGTCATCAATGTATCTGGTCCAAAGGACCAGATACTTGGTGTATTCAGCAAAGTTATCTGCCCAGACAAATTCACACTCCCACCACCCCATAAAGATGCTGGCGTAGCTCGGCGCAAAGCTACTGCCCATGGCAGTCCCGGACAGTTGCCTATACCACTGCTGGCCATGCAAGAAGTAGTTGTTTTCGAGACAGAAATGGAGCATCTCGAGCAACATGTTGGTGTGATCATAAGTGGCTATTGGTCTGTCCCTAAAACAGTGTTTGCAAGCTGTGATGCCCAGTTCATGGTTAATACAGGTGCCCAGAGATACCACATCCACAGTGGCCATGATGTAACTAGATTGCCATGGGATGTCTGTGATCTTGGATATAAAATCCATTCTGTCACAGCAGTATGAGGGCAGGCTACACACATAGGGAAATAAAAAATGATCTAGAAAGATTGAGGTGTTCTCAAGGAGGCTGTCATTGGCAGAAATGATAGGCCTGCCAGGTAGGTTGGTGTTGTGTTTATGGACTTTCGGTAACATATAAAAGCATGGAGAAACAGGTTTTTAACTGTTAAAAACAATAACTCATCATTGCTCAAGAGCCCAAGGGTGTGCCATTTGGACAGCATATTGTGGAAACAATCAATAGTGGAAAGATATTTGCCCGCCGTAGCTTTAGTGTAGCTGCCAGAGAAGTCTAGCTGTCTCTTGGCTTCGGCCATGTACATTTTGACATCCAATAACACGACATTCCCGCCTTTGTCAGAAGGCTTGATGACAAAGGTGGTGGCTTGCTTCAGGGATTCAAGTGCCGCTTGTTGGCCTCTGGTTAAGTTAGTCATTGCCCCACTGTTATTCCCAGTTTTAAGTTTGAGCATGTCCCGTACCAGCGCCTCCTGGAAGGAATCAATATTGTCGTGTGGGGTGTTGGGGTTGAACCTGGACTTGGGTTTAAAATGACTGCAGCTTCTCCTGCCTGTTTCCAGGTCCAGCACATCCAAGAGTTCTCGCTCTGATGTCCAATCCCTGTCACCCAGTTCTAGTTCCCTCAGAGAGGCCAGGCCTCCAATATCCCCAATAGAGAGGAGATTGGCTGGTGTATTCGATATGGCAGGGTCACTGCTGGTCATCGCCCCATCGTGCACAACCCTTGTGCCTTTGAGAGTATGTATTTTAAGAAGTTTCAGTTTTCTAGCAAATAAGATAATGTCGATGCGGGTGCACAGGTAGTCAAAGTTGTTCGTGGGGCAGAAAGAGAGGCCTAACTCCAAAAGACACTGCTCATCAGGGGTAAGGTTGTGGGAGGAAAGATTGATAACAGTGAAAATAGGCTCACCCATTATTTGTTCCTCTTGCTGAACCAGACTCCCTTCCCACGCGGTTTCTCGATTTCCTTTGCCTCCTCCGCCTCTCCGGCTTTTCCTCTGGCGTTGCTTTCTCCTTTTTCTTTTTCTTTTGGTGGTTTCTGCCTTGGTCCCTGGCTCTGCCGTAAAAAACGGTATTCCTCTAGTGTGGTGAAGGGAGCGATGCCACTGCCAAAGGATGCTTGCCTCTCGTCTAGGTCTGAGATATCCGAGCTTGACTCTGAGGTGGCTGCCTCTTGCTGCCTCAGAGCATATGTGCGTCTAAACTCCTTTCTAGCACCATCGTACTTCCTTCCAAACGTGAGAATTCGGCCTGAGGCGTAGTCATTCTTGTCCTGCGTTAATTTCCATTTCTTTTTTGTTTTTATTTCATCCTCATATTTGGTGAGTCTGCCCTCCAACTCTATTTAGAACACCTGTATCTCCTCTTGCTTCGGGTGTTTGTCCAGGATATCCTGTAGTTTTTGGAGGTCTATTATCACCTGCTCCAACTCAATGGCTGCGTATTTGGATAGAAGGCCCAGCATCTGTTTGCAAGTGGAGGCCATCAGGGCTGACCACTCTTCCAACAGTTTGGGGTGTGGGCCCTGGTAAGGGGGTGTGATTAGTATGCAGAGCCCCCGCGGTACTCGCCCCACTTCTATATAATTATCCAATGAGATCACCTCCCAGCTGCGGTTGATCTCTTTTTTCCGCAGCTTTTCATAGGTCCCCCAGGTCTATTTCAGAGAAGTACTGTCTGGTGCGTGCGCGCTGCATCTGCGGTGATAGTTTGCCCTCCGACCTCCTCTTCCTCGTTAAAAATGTCTTTAGCAACACCAAGCCGCTTGCGAATGGCTTCGCACATGGTTGTGTTTGCCTCGTATTTCTCTCACAGTGACAAATGCCGCCTGATTTCAGGCAGAACAAAAATTAAATAATAATCGGGGAACTTTTCCAGGCCATTTTATTTTCACCATGAAAGTCAATGTAAATGTCCCACAAAATGATTGACGTGCTGGTTCATAGAACCGGTGACACAGTACCTGCCGTCAGACGTGTAGATTGGAGTCACATTCAGAGCGGGACCTCTGCCTATATATATATATATTCACTGAAAAAACCATAGGTTTCAGGGACGTTATAGTTAGAAATTATCATTTAAAAAACCATAGAAATTCACTGAAAAAACCATAGGTTTCAGGGACGTTATAGTTAGAAATTAGCATTTAAAAAACCATAGAAATTCACTTAAAAAACCATAGGTTTCAGGGACGTTATAGTTAGAAATTAGCATTGAAAAAACCATAGAAATTCACTGAAAAAACCACAGATTTCAGGGGCGTTATAGTTAGTTGGACATTTTACTCGTACAAAACCAGAGAAATTCAGCCGTTATAGGTAGTTGAGCTAAGTATAACTCTCGCCCCCGCAATGCACTGCTGATGACATCACATATTACATCACTCATGACATGGTCAGTGACATCACTGATGACATCACTGATGACATCTCAAAGGACATCACTGATGCCGTATTTGTTCAAGTCAAAATGTGCCAAAGTGCTGTGATAAATTTTCACCATCATTTCAATTTTACTCAATATCGGTGCAAACCTCTGAGGTGCCTCCAATGTTTCACCCGAAAGTACTTAAAATTGCACGTATCCGCAACAGGGTGTGCTTTAAACACATTATTCTGAAATAATAACGTGCTAATTGCTGTGAAACTGATTTTTAGCTTTCCTCACAGGGTACGGATCAGGTCTGCTGTGGCTGTGTAGTTGTAGCAGATGATGGTCTGAACTGTAGACATTCCGACACAAACCATTTACTCAAGAGACACTTAACACACACCACATTACTATTTAATATACCAAAGCCGAAGCTACAGAGCTGATTATGGCAAATTCATGGTTTTATTTAAAAGCGCTGCAGCGCGCATGCTCGGCCATCTTCTTCGTCCAAAAGCCTCTTCCATTTGTTCTGGCTAGATTCACGAGTCAGACGCAGCTTTAAAGCATGAACCTGCTCTAATCCTCTGTCCAGGGGTGTATCAATGGCAGCCTATCCAGTGCATGTGAACTGAGCTGCGCCCTGCTGGGGGCTCCGGGACCGGGCTGGCGTGAGGCATGGGCTTACAGGGAGCCAGCGATGGTGTGAAAGGGGCCCGCAGCTAGTTCTAGTCTGTCCAGCACAGTGAGCCCAGCATGTTCTCACAGAGAGCCAGTGATGCCATGGGAGAGGCCCAGAGCCAGGTCTTGTGGGTCCAAAGCAGGAGCCCAGCGTAGTCTCCGAAGACGATGGTGACGGCATGAGAAGGGTCTCCAAATCTATCCTGTCTGGGTAGGGGGAGGGGGCGGCACGGTCTGCCAGGAAGCAAACGTTGCTATAAGAGGGACCATACAGTACAGAGAGCTCCCAGGCCCACAACCAGAGCAGGAATCCAACTTCCTGCCCCAGGACCTATCCAGGAAGTGAAGGAAGGAGCCTATAGACAGCATGTGAGAAGACAAGTTCCCCCAGAAGAACAGGAATGCATACATGGGGGTTTTAAGAAAACAAAGTGCGGGAGACTGCACTTCGTTTATTTTTAATTTTCTAGGCAGGATTCGCAAACCCAACTTGAATCCTGCTGATTGTTTTAAAAAAAAAATGTTTTTTTGGGCCCTGGGGATCCCTGTGGGACCCCCTGAGCAGGCCTAGGGGATCAGGGTGTTTCTACCCTGCCTCCTTTTCTTGTTTTTTAACATTTTATTAACCTTTTTCTTGTGACTCTGTTTTACCGAGTCACAAGATGGCTGCCAACACATTTTGGTTTGGAGTGTTGGCAGCCAATCAGAATGAAGCTCGTGCTCGGGAGGGTTCGCGAATCCTCCTCGGTGCTCAGATATATAAAGTTTTATTTTTTAATTTCTCAGCAACTACTGAACGGATTTACACCATTTAAAAAACAGCACGCTTTCTGGACCAAGAGCTACCTTTCTGCCAAATTTGGTGTAATTCCGTTCAGCAGTTCGGGCTGTAGCCGTTTCTAAAGTTCCTATAGAAATTAACATGGGGAAAACGTGTTTTGGGACCCCCCTTTTTTCTCAGCCCCCGCATGACGAATCACCCCGAAACTTTCAAGGCAGGAGCTGACCTGAGTGAACCATTAGTTTTGAAACTTTTGTGACGATTCGTCATGCGACGCCAAAGATATTGGCAAAAGAAAAAACGCTTTTTGAATAGAAACAAGGTCCTAACTATAACTATCTACTGGCGACCGCCAGTAGGTAATATATATATATATTTCATACTGCCTCTCCCCTTGTATCACGATATATATATATATATATATATATATATATATATATATATATATATATATATCCATATATAGATATATTTAAATACTTAATACTACAGTGCAAAGGTCAAATTAGAGATTTCCAGATTATTGCGTCAATGCAGGATAATTTATCATAGCTTTATAAACTGAAAAAACTACTTATTGCCTTAAAGAATGCACATCATAATAACGAGAAGGACAGAGAAAAACAATTAAAAATTGCAGAATATGCTTATAAATAGTGAATTTTCTAACATCATATTTGACGACTTTTTCAACCTGTCTGCCTTGAATCAGAGAGTATGATTTATAGAGAAGCTTCAACGTGTGTTTTTATAATCATTAGTTTCCGAATAATAAAATCTTTGCAAACCTATGTAACTAAATGTACCATTAAATGGAAATATTGAGGCCTTGCAACATTGTCAATTGCTGCTGGCTCCAGAGTTCGTTTTATAGCACCTATTTGGATGGATGCCACATGTGCTTATTAAAGCAGATGTCTGATCTTGCAGTAGTGTATAAAATGACTTTCCATCCATGGTATATTAAGTGCACATCGTTGTGGGTAAGAGCTTAATTAAATTCAATACTGATGGTCTTAAACCCATCAAGTGTGCTGGTGCCGTTCCTTATCCGTTTTGCAACAGTGAAATAGATTCAGTGATGAAATGCATTTTCAGTAGGAAAACTCCATAGCATTTCCTACGAGGGACACTAAAAGGTTGATACCCCCAGTTCTAATTAAATAAAGACTCGTTGCAGGTGTATCACTGCAAACACGTTTGATTAATAGATGACTACAGTATTTAAAACCTATAATTTTACAATATTCTGACCGCAGGACAGTCTGCTAAAATATTACTGTAAATCATAAAGTAACATATCAGACAATTGAAAGTGCAGCATCACATTATGGAACCAGAACTTTTTTGTAAAGCAGTTAGTGAATGTAGTACCTGCAGAGAGAGATGGGCCTAAATAGATAATTAGGTGGCTGTTTTGAAATCATTCACTAAAGGTGCTCGGGTAAGTGGCACTACAAATTTCAAGAAAGTAGGCGCCAAATGTGATAACCTCAAAGTGAATGACCTGTATTTGGGTTTGGGAGTTGTTGTTTAGACATGACTGTCAATCAACTGGTCAAAGCTGGGAAAAGCTGCAAAAGTGCAGAGCAGTTGGAGAGCCCACAATTGGTTGTTTTGAGGGGGAAACGGCCTTCACAACTCGGGCTGAGCCACCCATGCTGTTTCCACACAAGCGGAACAAAGTTTGCCTAAACCATGCTTCTGCCTTAACCATGCATATGTGTGGTTAAGGTAGTCAGCGATCTTGAAGTGTGGATGGGTGGGGAGAGGAACAGGAAGGATCAGGAGAGGAAGCTCCGGGATGCCTGGTAAGTGGAGCCAGCGGCCGGGTTTGGGTGGGTAGTTTTTAGGGGTTGGGGGTCGGTTTTAGGACTCATGTAGTTTTTTAGCAGGGGGCAGGGTTTTAGGGCTCAGTGCGGGAGCATCGGGGTAGTTTTAAGGGGTGGTGTTGGGTTTTAGGATGCAGGGCGGGGGAGGGGAAGGGGCAGTTTTCAGGGCTGGAGGGCAGTTTTTGGGCTCATTGTTGTAAAGGCATGTGTGGTAGAGGCATGTGTGGTAAAGACACGGTCGTGGTTCCGAGCGTGATTTTTAGGCATGCATGTTTGTATCATACAACCTTTTGAGGAGCATCTGAATACATATACCATAGACTAACTAACGTCTTAAAATTGGATTCCCTAATTTGTATTGTTTTCATGCCACCTTCTCCTTTTTTGTTTGACTTTCTGATATTCAATTCATTGGCATCTTCTATTATATTCCTGTTCGACTTAATGTTCTAAATAAGAAGTACAAAATAATTGTTGGCCAGGGCAAGCCTAAACTCTCAGGGGCATACTTATAAGAAAGTCAAATAGCGCAGCGCAGCAAGTCACCTTGCTGCACTGCACTGCATGACAGGGAAAGGGCAGCAATGCGCAGTATATAAAGGAATATGGTGCATTCCTGCTTTTGTCCCTTAGCTGGTGCTGTTTTCCTGCCTAGCACCAATGAAGGCACCCTTGCAACATGGGGCAAAGGTGCCCCCATTGCATGCAGGATTGTTTTCCTGCACAAAAACAATCCTGGGAGGCATATTCCTCTTTCAATGTGTGTTGCAGAATGCAGCACACATAGAAAGAGGAAGTAACAAGGTGAAATAAAGATATTTCTCCTAGTTACACCCCCCTGAGAAGGCGCATCTTTTTGGCACATTCCCAGGTCTACCACTTTTGGTAAATCTGGGATGAGTCAAAATCCATGAGAGTTGCATGAGAACACACATGGAATGCCTTCCCATGGCAGAGGAACGCAATAAATGTGCGCTGCGTTGCGTCACTCCATATTTATGAAGCCACTCAGGGCCAAGCATGGTGGCCTTGTGTGGCTTCATAAATTGTATTTTGCGCTTGCGTCGCACTTGCACCATGTTGCATGATGTAAGAGCAATGCAACTCCCCTTGTAAATATGCCCTCAGTACAGAACTTATATTAGAGGGTTAGGAAATTATAGATGCTCAGTGAACCTCTAAATTGCAATTATTCGCCTCTTTCCGTGCCTGTTTCTGTTCCATCCTTAAAAAATAAGGATGTTTGCTTCCCAAACCCTCATTGGATTGTGCGTTTATGGCCTTTTGAACAGCTTTGCTTCTCTAATTTTGGTGAATGGACAGAATTCTGATTGACACACATGAATGATTCAATATCCTTGATTTCTTTGGGTTTTGTTCCATCCCTACCTTATAGACATAATGCTGACACCTCAGTATAACAAGCATTTGCAATGCAATAGGTCTCGCATTTGCAAGAGTTTTTTTCTATTGGCATTGTAAATGACAATGCCTTTATTTATATGACACACTCCTTAACTGAACACAAGCACCAACACACTGGATGAAAAGGAAGGAATGTGTCTTGTGTGTGGAGAAGGGTACTGGCATGGGGTGTCACATTAGACCTTTTTCATGAGTGGTGCTTAAAGTCCAAGTTTTTCCTTAAATAGGATGGCCAGACCCGCATTTGACAGTCCTTAAAAGCTGTAGGGTTGAAATTAGAATTTGGAGAATCACAGCTGGAATAAAAGGTCAATTGCTGATGAAACTTTAGTGAAAAATGCCAGACCTGGAATTAATATTGCGCTCTTTTTAAAAGAACAAATTACACTCCGTGCAAGCAGCGACCCTGCAAAGTATTCCCTCTGAGCAAGGAATATCGGTGGAAGGTTTGCGTTGGCAAGAGCTCCTGGCCAACAAGAGGACCCTCTTTAAAGTTTAAGCGCTAGAGAGGACAGCGCGGTGGTGGGTGAGAACACGTCCTGCCTGCTCGGACACCACTCCTTGAAGGACCCAAGTGCCTGGAAGTGCCTCGCTCGCAGGGTGTGCTGGCAGTGCCTCTCAAGGGTTCTGCTGATTTGCAAGTAGTGATGACATTTTTACTTTACCGGATGGTTTTAAGAATTACTCAACACACTAATTCATATTTAGCTGCTTCCCCATGCCTCCTCCCGAAAACCATTACTGTAAGATCACGGGAATCTTCTTAAGGACAAAGGGAGGGAGGGCGGGCAGGGGGGGGGGAGAAGGCACGGACAACTGGCGGGCTGCGCCGAGAAGGCACAGACACCAGGAGTGCGGGCGGGGGGAGAGGGGAAGAAGGCCAGGACAACGGGATGGAGGGGGGGAGTAAAGAAGGCAGTAGGAGAGCCTCATTAAAGTAAATAGTGCTCACATGCTAAATAACACGTACAGTGGAACACTTGAAGTAAAGGGGCCGGTCGCCATGGGAGGTGACAAATGAAGAGTAGGCGATACTAAGGAGGGACTAACAAGCCTATTGATGAATCAGAAGCCAGCATTTAGGACAGACAATGACACAAGCCAATGGCAAACATGGGTGGAGAGTGGGTTGGGCTTCTATTTGCTACTCATCTACAATAAGTCTCGCAGAGCAGCGCATGCGCGCTGGCTAAGGCTCCACGTAAAAACAAAAGAATATTGGGCCGAATGTTTGAATTAACCCCCAACATGTGTAATTACACTAGCTGCATTTCTGTTCATCAATAGATCAAACACTAATCCACTCTAGACAGTGACCAAACATGTGCGAGTCAGCATTGGTCCTGTTCACACAGGAACAGACCAGTTTGAACTGGCCGGTGAGGTGCTTTGCTCAGTTTTTAAAAAACAGGCAGAAGACATAAGTGCATAGGTAGAAACATGTGGCAAGCGAAGAAAAACACCCCCTTAGAGTTCACATGGCTCAATGGATGACAACTTTAGTGTTATGCTACACAATGCATGACTGCCTCAGATGAGCATTTCCTGCAGCTATAAACTCACTACCCCGAGGAACATCAGAAGAATGTTTAGTAGTCATTACAGAGCTCAGCTCATTACTGCCTTTACAAAACATTTCTGTTGATATACACAGCTCAATACAGCAATTTTTCTAGATATTACACAGTTCAGTAAACACAAGAAAAACTAAATGAGTAGAACCTAGTGTATCAGATTTTATGCTTCCTGGTAGGTGTAAGTGGCCACCATGTTTTGGTAGCACATCTAAGCAAGGTACTCAACTCTGTACCTTTCACCGCCTTCCCCGTCCCATGCCAAAATAGCTTAATCAACAAATGTCACTCACTGTTACTCTACAATACTAGAAAAAATTAGACGAGGTACCTTACGAACACAAACAGAGATCCTGACCTGTAGACATGGTAAGTTCCCATTTATTTCAAACTCACAATGGGTGATGGAAGGAATGCTTGCAGTATGTCTAACCACTGGCAATTGCTTGGGGTAGCATTTAACCCATCATTCTTTTGCCCACTATACCACCTCAGATTAGACTCAGCCATGTGCATATCATTCTTGGTCCTGCTCCAGTAGGAATAGTCCATCCCAAACTGACAGGCCCTCTCTGAACCAGAACACAAGCAACCCAAGACCTCCGTTCCTATTGATTGTCATAATTGGTGCCTTTTATGAATATTAAAGTACGTAATGAGTGAGAACACAACCATTGGTTATCCCTTAAATTGCCTTGCACAACCACAATTCCTAAACGTGTACAATGCTGGTGGTATTGCCTGATGTTACAGGCCCTGTCAGACTGGCTGTAAATGTAATGTCACAATGCTAGCGAGGGGTAGTGAGTTGCACCTCAGTGATAAAGACAAATTTGTGTGAGCAATGTAGCACTGGTATAGTTCGATTAACAAAAATACACTGATATTTGAATTGTGCCGTAGCAATTTTTTGATTTAATGAACTCGTTAGGTTTCTTTGTGTATTTACACTGTTTCAAATATAACAAATTAAGAACATGGGCTGGACATTTTTCAAGGTAATACGCTTCAAATCCTGAACAAAATATAACTTTTCAGTGCTAAACAATATTTTGTTCTTCAGTAAGATGGCAGCAGTCCATTTTTCGATGAAAAGAGAAACACAACAGCCGACACATGTTTTGTCACATTGGTGACTTTATCAAGGCTGTAAAAACAATAGTCAAAAGACATATGTATGAATACAGTGTCTCTTGAAGCTAATGGTCAGCCAAGTACTAGTCCTAGGACAAGTGCTCAAGAATGAAAGAAGAAGGTCCAAAGTTGTGAAGTAGTGTGAAAACCTATTTATAATGTCCAATGTGACAAGAAGATTTGAGGCAGATATCATGACAGTCCCATTCCAAAAAGTAAGTAAGTTAGAAAAAAAGGGCCTTTTTGTTAGAATTAAAGATGAAGAAAGACTAAAAGCGAGAATCATGGAGGCAGCATGCAGATCAAATGACGCAAAATTTAAATAAGAATCCGTGACTGAGAAACGATTTGGAAATGTGAAAAAAGCAAAAAGAAGAGAAAACGGTCAGAAAAGTCAAAAATAGAATTCATGCAAGGTGTCCCAAAAAATATATGAATCTGCCCTTGGCCGTACATGTATGATGCGTCCCAAAAAGGTAGCAGTGACTCGACAGTTGTGATGAGCAGCCGTATCATTAAAAGTATCACAACCTTATAATTGTAAGGGATAATAAAAATGGTCAGTAAGATATGCTGATCATGTAAAACTCAATATTAATTTCCAAGAGAGCAAAAAAAGTGTCTAAATTATTGTTAAAATAATAAGCACCCTCCCGGGCTGATTTTGGCCTTGGGGACTACCACAACCAGGGACTCGACCGTTCACACAAAAGGGAGGGGGCCCCCCTTCCGGAGCCATTAATGGCCCTGGGGACCCCAAGGCCGGCTCCAGATATGTCCTGGGGTGCCCACCTCAGGACGTAGCGGCTCCCCTGCCTGCACTGGTGTGGCAGGGAAACATATGTTTGCTCTCGCTTGGCGGGAGTAATTTTAAAGCTCCTGCCAAGCGGGAGCAAATACTAAGTCCGTTTCCAGCAGGCAGGAGCAGGAAAAATGCTCCCGCCTGCAGGAAGTAGCATGTTTTGCTGCTCCCAGCAAGTGGGAGCAATGGCGCCTTCCGCTGTAATCTAGGAGCTGGCTGAGACTGCATGGACATTGGGGTTCCCCCTGGGGCCTCCAACAAAGAGGAAGTGGGTGCCCTGGGTGGGCTCCAGGGCACCCACCCTTAACTGGCTAGGACACAGGGGATGGGGCTTCTGGGGCCAATATTAACCCAGGGTGGAGAGCTGCATGCCCGCTCCCCATAGATAATATGGATGGCCCTGGGAGATGGGGTCCCAGGTCTGAAATCGGACTGGGGAGGCGATCTGCATGCCCCCTCCTCCTTTATAGAATGGCCATGAGATGGGGTCCCCCTCGCAGCCATCGTCCGACAACACGGCCTCAACATCGTATCCTACGCCGACGACACCCAGCTCATCCTCTCCCTCACCAAAGACCCCACCACTGCCAAACTCAACTTCCAGAAAGGAATGCAAGACGTCGCAGTCTGGATGACCAACAGCTGCCTGAAGCTCAACGCCGAGAAGACAGAAGTCTTTGTCCTCGGTACCACCCCTTCTGCATGGGACAGCACCTGGTGGCCGACCGCCCTCGGAAGCCCACCTACCCCCTCAGACCACGCCAAGAACCTCAGCATCGTAATCGACTCATCACTCTCCATGAACCGACAGGTCAACGCCGTCACCTCCAGCTGCTTCAACACCCTCTGCATCCTCCGCAAGACCTTCAAGTGGATCCCCCCTGAGTCAAGGAAGACAGTCACCCACGCACTCATCACCAGCAGACTGGACTATGGAAACGCACTCTACGCCGGCATCAACAAGTCCCTACTCCGCAAACTCCAGACAGTACAGAACACCGCCGCCAGACTCATCCTCGGCATCCCCCGACACGAACACATCAGCCAACACCTACGAAGTCTCCACTGGCTCCCCATGGAGAAAAGAGTCACTTTCAAAATCCTCACTCACGCCTACAAATGCCTACACAACAACGGACCCAAATACCTCAACGACAGAATCAACTTCCACGTACCCAAAAGAAACCTCCGATCTTCCAACCTCGCACTGGCCAAAACCCCGCGCATCCACAGAGCCAGAGCAGGCGGAAGATCCTTCTCTCACATTGCAGCCAAGACCTGGAACGAGCTACCGGCAGACATCAGACGTGCCCCCTCCCTGAACACCTTCAGGAAGACCCTCAAGACCTGGCTCTTCGGCTAAACAGATCTGCAGACCCCCCCCTCAGCGCCTTGAGACCCTCACGGGTGAGTAGCGCGCTTACATTTCCCTGATTGATTGATTGATTGATTGATTGATTGATTGATTGATTGGGGCCAGGAATCGGCCAGGTGAGGGAGGCTGCATGCCCCTACCCCATTTACAATAAGGCTGGGCCCCGGAAGATGGGTTTCCCGGGGCCAGAATCAGGCTGGGAAGGATGCCTGCGTGCCACCCTCCCAATTTAGAATATGTCCAGGTCCCAGAAGATGGGTTCACCCGGGGCCAAAATTGGCCCAGGGAGGGGGGTGTTGTTCCCCCCTCCCCTATAAAATGAGCAATGGGACTCAGGGGATGGGGTCGGCTCGGGAGGGGGGCCACGTACCCCCTCCCCTACAAAAATGTGGCAGGCCCCGGGGGATTGGGTCCTTAGGGCCAAAATCTACCCAGGGATGGGGCAGCTGCCCCCTCCTCTGGGTTGGCTGCATGCTGGGGTTGGTGGCAGGGCCCTAAGGTATCTATAGCTCACACCCTTGTCATGCACTGCTAATTACCCCACACATTACATCAGTCATATCATCTTGTATGACATCATTGATAATATCACTGTAACATTTGCAATGAAATTATTAATTACAAAACTGTGCATGGCGGGGGCATGAGTTATAGTTACCTTAGGGCACGAGTGATAGTTTGTTGAGATAAGTATAACTATAACTGATGAATTTCTATGGTTTTGTGTGTGTAATATGTGAACCTAAATATAACGTCACTGCAACCTTTGTTATATATATATATATATATATATATATATATATATATATATATATATATGTTATGTTATGTTAAATGCACTTATAGAGTGCATGGCTGCCCCGGCAACAGGGCTTCCCAGCGCTAGGTCTAGCAAAGCGGAAAAGCGAGGAGGCTAGTAATTGGAGAAGAGCCACGTCTCGATCATTTTCCTGAAGGCCCAGTGGTCTTGCATGCAGCGAGTCGGCAGGAGGGATTGAGTTCCAAAGGGTCGGAGCAAGTGCCCTAAACGAGCGCCCCCCTGCTGTTGTCCTGCGCACCCATGGGACACTGGCTAAATACAGGTCCACAGAGCACAAGGCTTGCGCCGGGACATACAGAGAGCATAGCTCGCTCAAAATATGCGGACCCAGACCTTACAGGATCTTGTGTGTCGTACACAGGGTCTTAAAGTGGACTCTCTGCTCTATAGGTAGCCAGTGGAGCTGGCGTAGCAGGTCTGAGGCATGGCAGTACTTTGGTAGTGCAAAAAGCGTGCGAGCAGCAGTGTTCTGTGCCCGCTGTAGTCTTTTGGTCACAGATTTGTTGACGCCAAGTAGCAACCCATTACAGTAGTCTAGTCGTGCCAACACGGTGGATTGGACAATCATCTGCCGAATAGGTGCGTCAAAAAGACCCAAGATTGGCTTCAAGCCACATCAAAGACGAAAGCAAGTACCGGCCACTGTCTTAGCGTGCTCCTCAAAAGAGAGAGCACCGTCCAACAAAACTTCCAAGTTCTTGACCACTGATTTCAGTTGGGGGGGGTTCCAAGGGTCATAGGCCACCAGTGGTTACCCCATATATGGGTATCTCGGCCCACCAGGAGCACTTCTGACTTGATGGAATTCAGTTGAAGGTAGTTATCCGCCATCTATTCAGCGATGGCCACAAGGTCGTCTTGGAATTTCACCTGATCCTGATTAGAATAGCTGGAAAAGGTGAACACCAGTTTGGTATCATCTGCATATGATACCAATGCAATGTTCCGGGCTTTAGCCATGACGGCCAGAGGGCGGATGTAAATGTTAAGGAAAGTGGGGCTCAGGGCAGATCCCTGAGGAACACCACAGCATAGAGGGTGGACACCGGTGGAAAAAGGGGGGGCAGAGACCTGGAAAGACCGATCGGTCAAGAAGGATGAGCACCAGGCGAGGGCCTTGCCAGGCGGTGCTCAGATCCAACAGGATCAGTGTTGAGGTTCTGCCCTCATCCAGGGCAGATCGTAAATGCTCCGTGACCACAAGTAATGCAGATTCGGTGCTATGTCTGAGGCGGAACCCATTTTGTGACATATCTAGAATCGAATTTGCTTCCAGATATTGAGTCAGGGTGGTATTAACATAAGACTCCATGATTTTAGCAAGGTAAGGGAGCAGAGATATTGGACAGAAGTTATCTGGCTGAGATGCATCTAGAGTCGATTTTTTTAGCAGGGGGATAACTTTGGCATGCTTCCAGGACTTAGGAATTGCCGCCACTGCCAGTGACCTATTGATCAGCTCCCGACCCTCCAATAGAAGGCAGTTGTGGAGTTTTCTAAAGAGGTCCGGTTTCAGAGGATCGTCAGGAGATCCTGACTTTACCTTGGCCGACAGGGACTCTATGTCTTTAAAAGACATGGGCAGGAGAACCTGGAGGGAATGAGATGCAGTGTCCCCAAGTGGGCTCTCCTGAAAACAGGGGGAAGCTTTCCCCAAGCAAAATGTACTATAGATGCGTTCCACCTTGCTGATAAAGAATTTGGCCAGTGTCTCGCATTGTGAGTTGGAAGATATGATGCTATTGGCAGCAGGCAGGGGTTTTTGCATTTCTTTCATAAGAGCGAAGATGATTTTACTTGGATTGCTGCTAGCGGTGATCAAGTTGGCATAGAGCATTGCCTTGGTCTTCCGAACCAATTTATAGTATGCTTTGACAGCGTTCCTATAGATTATCTTTGCTGTAGGATCATAGGAACTTCTCCAGGCTCGTTCTAGGATTTTACATTTTTTCTTTTACGCGCTCAGAGACTCATCATACCATGCATTAGTCTGCATGCGCTTGACGTGGGTCACTTTTGCCGGAATGCAGCTATCCAATGCTATATTGACCCATCCCTGGAAAGCAGCGTCCGCTGCCTCTATATCGGTAGGCCACTCAGGACGATGCGAGTTTAGAGTGGCTGTGAAGATGTATATATATATATATATATATATATATATATATATATATATATATATATATATATATATATATATATATATATATATATATATATTACCTACTGGCGTTTGCCAGTAGGTAGTTAAAGTTATGTCTGCTTTCCCATAGATGGAGCGTTTTTTGGTTTGCCTGTAATGTTGGCCCCGTTTGACGGATCTTCACAAAACTTTCCCAAAAAGTTCATCCATCTCAGCTCTTTCCCAGAACGTTTCGGGGTGATCCATCAAGTAAGGTCTCAGAAAAATGGGGGTCCCAAAACTTAAAATCTCAATGCATTTTTCATAGACGGAATTACACCAAATTCGACAGGAAGCTAAATCTTGGTCCATAGACTGTGCTTTGTGTGATTTGGTGGAAGTCTGTTTTTGAGATATTAAGGGTAAAAAATTATTGTATATTGTGTCTTTACAATGAAGAAGCTAAAGCACAGTTGAGGGACAACAAATGTTACTTGAAAGTACCGCAAAGTAATCTCACAGAGGTGAAGAACAAATATTTGAAAGATTTGGCAAGATGGCGGGGCCTAGGCATGATATCTCAGACAGAATATTTATTTCTGAGGGTAGAAGATCCTGTCACACCAATCCTCTACCTTATCCCAAAGGTCCACAAAAATAAAGAAATTCCACTTGACAGGCCTATCATTTCTGCCATTGGCAGTCTCTTTGAGCCCACCTCTAGATACTTGGATCATTTTTTGCAGGAGTTCATTAAAGAGCTCCCTGCGTATATCCAGGACACAAGAGACTTTTTGAATAAGATCACTAATGTGGTGTGGAGGGACTCATATCTTTTAATTACATTAGACGTAATGAGCCTCTACAGAAGTATAGCTCATGAAGATGGACTGCGTGCAATATGCCACTTCCTCAATACACGACCCATGTCAGTTTATCAACATTCTGGGATGTTGATGGAAATGTGCAGACTCTGTCTCAACAATAACTACTTCATGTTTGGAGGTGACACATTCAAGCCGCTACATGGGGGGGCAATGGGCAGCTTCTTCGCCCCCAGCTATGCTAATTTGCATATGGGCTGGTGGGAGGAGCAGGTGCTCAAAGTCGAGCATGCTAGCGAATGGAAGGAAAACATAGTAACATGGTTGAGATTCATCGATGACTTGTTAGTAGTGTGGGATGGTACATTGGAATCAGCGCAACGTTTTGTTCATGAAATAAATGTTAACCTCCTGAACCTTAGATTCACAGACACTATCAGCAGGTCAAAAGTTTACTTCTTGGACCTAGAAGTGTATGTCAAAGACAATACAATGCACACTCGTACATTTAGGAAGCCAACAGCCGGAAACTCCATCCTGCATGCCAGGAGTTTCCATCCTCAGATGCTTAAGATGAGTATACCCTATGCTGAGCATCTGAGGATGAAATGCAATTGTAGTGAGGTACAAGCTCTGACAGAGGCTCAGGAATGCCTGACGAAGAGGTTTATTCAAAGGGGCTACAGCCCAGATGTTTTAGATCAAGCATTACATAAGGTGAACAGGATCGAAAGGGAAGCTTTACTTCGACCTAATGAGGCAAACAACATTAAGAAAAAAGTCACAGGTGAACAAACAAGGATGATCACTGGATACAGTGCTTACCACTCTAGGGTGAGAGACAGTTTGTGTAAGCACTGGCATCTGGTTAAAAGGGACCAGGTTTTGAGTGAGATGCTGTCACGCAGACCTTTGATCACGTTCAAAAAAGCTAAATCAATGAGGAATGATTTGGTCAACAGCAGCCCAGAAGTTGGTACCTTGGAGGGCTGGTTAAAAGCAAGTCCTGGTTTTCACAAATGCTTTAAGTGTAAAGCTTGTAAGCTTGCATGCAATGAAAAGCAGGTCACATCACCCCTTATGAAAAGTCCCTGGAAGATCAGGACTTCTTTGAATTGTAGAAGTAAATTTGTTGTTTATATTCTAAAGTGCACTTGCCCCAAAATGTACGTGGGCAGCACCATTCACATGGTTCACATTCGGATATTACAGCATTTAAGGGCAGTCAAGAACAACGACAATAATTACCCAGTTGCCCGACATATCAATGAAGTCCACAAGGGTAATGTGAGTGAGCTGTCTTATTATGCAATAGATCAGGTGCCCAAATTAAGGAGGGGAGGAAACCAGGAGGTGAGATTGCGTCAGCTGGAATCCAGATACATACTGTTGTTAATACTAAGATTCCATTTGGACTGAATGCACAAGAAGATTTACATGTCCATTTGGGTTAGTGAGGGTATCCAGAATCAGCGTTTTTAATATTTTGCAGGGTGTGAACAGTGAGAAGAATGTAGAGGGCAGAGGTGCACAATAAATGGTGTAGGGGACCAAGAGGAACTGTTTTAGGATTGATTTTTTAGTCTTTAGGAGATGCATGTGTTTTTTTACATTTTATATAAACTATGAAATAGTATTTTTTTGACAACTATTTTGATAAGGGCTCTCGATAAATCAATTTGCACATTTGAAGTGTCAAGACATGCTTGACAGGGCTGCTTCCTGATTTCAAATGGAGAAAGTAGGTTTTATAAAAGCACTTGCACTTTATTGTTCATTGTGATGATCTAATGTAGCATTTGCACGTTTAGAGACATATTCAGAGTACAAACATACTAATTGTGAATAAGTTCTATAAAGCACTTGCACTTTAGAACCTCTAGATTTGCACTAAGGCATTTGCACTTTATTTAGAAATGAACATAAGTGTATCTTATGATGAACCTTTATGGTACTTGCACCTGCATAGACAGTTTTTTGGTACAGATTTGCATATTGAGAATGAGTTCTAAAAGCACGTGCACTTTGGAACCTTAGAAGCACTACAAAGCATTTGCACTTTAAGTACAGAGGAATCAAACTGTATCGGAACTATGCGTGTTAAAATCCCAGGGAGCAGCCGATTCAAGAAAAGTTTTCACAACTTATTTCACATCTGACACATGTTATTGATATTTTTATGCATTGTGAATTCATTGTAGTTATTTTGACACTTTATGAAAATTGTAATGTGAAAGCCCAATTTTCTGTGCAGAATTATATGTACAGAAAATAGAGTGTGAGAAATGAGGGAGAGGGAATAGCAATCCCGTTTTTACAATAAGATGCAATATTTTGTGGATATTTTAGTCTAACCAATGGTCGTTTAAGCTCTCCCAGCATTGTTTGTGTGTAAAGAATATTTGTCAAGGCATTAATGAGTACTTGCACCCTTTTGTTATAAAATGATGAGCTTAATGAGAAATGTCATATTTACGAGTCTCCAGACTAAAAACAGCAATAGGCGATTGACAATGAATTTGAATTGCCTCTACGTCTGCTGGAAAATTAGATAATGGCCCTGGGCAAATTTGCAATTATCGATTTTATTTTATTCTATTTTAGTTAATTTTTGTGATGAATGTAATGGTAACAATGCCAGGCATTAGCGACATTGCCGAGTCTGTTTTCCATGTCCGTGGATAAAATGCACCATGTGATTTTTAACCCTGCATTTTAAATGGTGGAGTTACGATGAAGTTTTGTTGTGTGAGCAAGGCAGGAAGTGCCGAAACGCGTTACAGCGGAAATACAATAAACCAGAAACTTATCGTTTGAACCAGCCCCTGTGTCGGTGTCCGTCTCTTGATCGAAGAAATTGGAGTTGGAGTTGGGGCTCAGAAAAATGGGGGCCCCAAAACTTAAAATCTCCATGCATATTTCATAGACTTCTTTAAGACAGGTTTTAGCGGAATTACACCGAATTCGGCAGGAAGCTAAATCTTGGTCCGTAGACTGCGCTTTGTGTGATTTGGTGGAAGTCTGTTGAGTAGTTTTTGATATATTAAGGGTAAAAAATTATTGTATATTGTGTCAGTTGGGCTGGCGAGAGTCCAGCAGGTGTCCAGCGAGATCGCAAAATCCAAAATAGAGGCCTGTGATTGGTTAAGAGCCCAATTTTTCCCGTGAGCTTTCATGCTCTTGCGGGAGTGAGAGGCTCCTGCGAGTCTCTCAAGAGCAAGCTCTCTGATTGGCTGGCTGATGGAATGGTAGAAATGAAATGGCCGCTATTAGTGTTTACTGTGAAAAATTGGAAGTGTTGTGGAAATTGAGTAAAAAAGCTATATAAGGGGGCAGCAGAAAGGTATGCAGTCCCCCTAGATTTAGGGAGGAGGTGTCTAAAGGATAACTACTGTGAAGATAATAAATGTATATTGTTTTTAACACATGTTTACAATCTTGTGGGATCGTGAATAGTAAAAAGAAGTAGATGAGTTCTCAATACACTCTATTAATAGGAATGCATATTGTGGTCTTTGTTTTTGAGGGAAGTGTGTAAGAGATAAGTACTGTGATGGTTAGAAGTTTAAATCTTTTTTTTAAATGATACGATCTTGTGAGACTCTCGCAGGATTGTGAAAAGTAGAGAGGAGTAGTTAATGTTTAAATACACTCTGCTATGCACACCCGTCATCTGAGAGAGAGATCTGTAAGGAGAGGGCAGTCCCTCCCCACACCCTACTATTCACACCAATCATCTAAGAGAGAGGTCTGCAAGGAGAGGTCAGTCCCTCCCCACACCCTACTATGCACACCCATTATTATAGAGAGAGGTCTAAGCAAAATGGACAGTCCCTCCACACATCCTACTATGCACAGCAGTCATCTGAGAGAGAGAGGTCTGAAAGAGAGGCCAGTCCCTTCCCACACCCTATTACGCACAACTGTCATCTGAGATAGGGGTCTGAGAGGAGAGGCCAGTCCCTCCACACACCCTACTAAGTGCACCTGTCATCTGAGAGAGAGGTCTCAAAGGAGAGGATAATCCATCCGTACACCCTAGTACGCACACCTGTTATTCTGAGAGAGAGGCCTCAAAGGAGAGCCAGTCCATCCACACACCCAACTACAAACACCGGTCATCTGAGCAAGAGGTCTGAAAGGAGAGCCCAGTCCCTCTACACACCCTACTATCCACACCCATCATTACAGGAAGAGGTCTCAGCAGAGAGGCCGGTCCCTCTGCACACCCTTCTACACACACCCGTCATCCGAGAGAGAGTTCTGAAGGGAGAGTCCAGTCCACCCCCACATCCTAGTATGTGCACTTATCGTAAGCAGTGCATGGCGGGGGCGCAAGTTGTACTTAGCGCTGCTAACTCTAACTCATGAATTTCTGTGTTTTTTTAGTTCAAAATGGTAATGTTCACACTGACAAATTGGAAAAATCAGGGCTAGGCCAGACTGGCCTCAACAGGCATTGGGCATTTTCCCGGGAGGCTGGAAGGGTGGGGGCCGGTTTTGCAGCGGTGGGGCCGGTTTTGCAGCTGTGTTGCAATATAGGCCCCCAGTAACAAAAGCAGCAAGCAGGCATTTCCAAACACCCGGGCCAGGCAGTGATACCCCAGGAGGTGGTACGAGAAAATTGCCAGGGCTACTTTGGGTTCCCAGTCCGGCATGCAAGGTATTTTTGAACAAGGGGAATTTTGCTTTCTGAAATGTTAATATTCACGCTCTAGCTCTTACCAAGAATACACAAACATCAGATGAATCCCTGCGGGAGGCTTATAGCGTCTTCTATTGACAGCCTTCTTGAAAACACCTCCAAATATGTAGACTTTTCTTAAGACCTTTCGTGACTGCCTTACCATCACACTTTGAGGACAAAATAGAGGGTATACCATTGGAGAAAGCCTTTCTCTTAATGACACTGGCTGTGACCTCACTTTCTACCAGCGTAGAACATGAAATAGGTATCAAAGCTTTGTAAACATTCCCTTGAAGCCAGGCCCATATCACTTTATGTCCATACATTCATGATCATTGAAATGACGAGATACTGCCTGGAAAATAATATCTTTCATTTTGATGGTCTACTGTATAAATAAATTTGCACGACTGCAATGGGCTTTTGTCTCGCCCCCAGCTATGCAAATCTTACGCTGAGTTTGTGAGATGAACAGGAGTCAATAGCTCCAGAATTTATGGAAGACATGAAAATTGTGATTCTATGGCTGAGATACATAATGACTTGTTTATAATATGGTGTGTTACTGAATTATCTGCTCAAAGTGTGGATAATTTGAATAGCAACATGTTAAATTGAAAATTTACTGGTGAAGTAAGTGCAAGCCAGGTAGCTTTCTTGGATGTTATGGTGAAGGTCATTGACAATCAGTTAGAAATGACTCTCCGTCGCAAATCTACAGCAGACAGTAATCACCTGAATATCTGAAGTGCAGAAATGTTGATGGCAAGAAGAAACTGTAGTTCAAGGGTAGACTGAGTCTGAACTGAAAACCATGACAATCAGATTTTAGGAAAGAGGGCACCCTTATTGGTATTGGATTGTGCCAAAGAAAGGGTAAGGAAGGAAACTAGAGATGATACTCCCTTTACTAGAATAGAGGAAAGTGATAATCGAGTCCCACAGGGGGATACCCATATGATCACGAACTTACTGCAAAAAATCACAAAAGATAAAAACTATCATGAAAAATTATTGGAATATCTTGAAGAGTTATACATGTGGATGTAGATGACAAACATGCTAAGGGTAGCGGAATTGACATCATGTGACCTTTGACCCCCGTAACAGAACAGGAAGTGACATTCCAACAGCATGGAAGAGACATCACCTGAACTTTGACAATGAAATGCACACACCACTGAGAGAGCACCTCTCTGGTCACAAAACCACTTCCCATATAAGCCACACTGCAACCTACTGAGTAGAATGCTATCCATCCACTAATGTCTTTGGCCGCTCACGAGGTATGCAAAGCACTATGCAATTGAAATTACAATAAAATCATGCTTAAGGAATTTCAGATGCTGATTTGAACCCTCAAAGAAGGGCTAAAACATTAACCAAGTGTTCATAGGATGATTGGACATTGAGTATTGGAATAGGTGAGGCATCTGACAGTATGAATTAGAGTGTTTTACTCACTAAGGCGCAGGTCTGTTTTTACCTCTTTGAAGCACTGGGTGCAAGAAGCACTGTCCCGGTTCTGGCTGCTGAGGATCACAAGTGTTTGGCAGCTGAGTCGTAGCAGCGCCTGCTCACGGCAATGAGAGGCTGAAAGAAAGTTTCCCATTGTTGGGGAGGGCCTCTTTGTTTTATCATGTTTCTTTTTTTTAAAACCTTGCCAGCATCACAATTTATGAAGCTGAAATTGGTTTAAAAACAATGGTGAAGTTGTGAGATGCTTATTTTTACAACTTCTCACAGTGCTGGTGATAAAATTGCCACTCAAAGTGTCACATGTGTACAAGGCCATTGGTATTGTGCGATTTCGTAGCTACCACATTTTCCTCATAATTATGACTTTGTTGCACTTGCCACATAATCCACTACTTGCTGATTATTTTTTGATTTTAACAAAAAAAATCTTGCTCTCATAGACCAAAAATTAATAACAACATGCCACACGTGGTACCATATAGTGGCAGACCTCTTGTGAGCTAGTTCACTGGTACCCTTTTGTTTGTGGTTTGCTGCATTAATTACAGTACTGCCGTATATTAAAAAGTCAGGGCCATATGTATCAAGCCCATTTCCCGTTCGCAAACGGGCCGATTCTCAGAATCGGCCCGTTTGCGAATGGGAACAAGCCTTTTGGGATGTATCATCCCAAAAGGCATTCGCAAAATAGAGAATCGCAAAAATTGCGATTCTCTATTTTGTGAATGCATTTAAGGAATCGCTAATTGCGATTCCTTAAATGAAATGTATGAAGCACCTAAGTTGTGCGATTATGGCTTAAGGAATCGCAAATTACCACCAACTACAGGTTGGTGGTAACTTGCGATTTCTTTGAGAAATGCATTTTTGCATTTTTCAAAGTGGCATGTGGCGCACATACATGCCCTTAGGGCATGTATGTGCGCCACATGTGCACCCATGCTCATTTCATGGGTGCAACAGGGTGTCCTTTGGACACCCTTGCAACCTTGAAATTGCATTCTCAATTTGCGATTCTCTAATTGCTAATCGCAAATTGAGAATGTCCTCCCATTCATTCCTATGGGCCTCTAGACCCACAGGAATGAATGGGGAGGGTTTCCTTAACTGCGATTCGCAATTTGCGAATCGCAATTAAGGAATATGTAGGATTCGCAATTTTTCTTGCGAATCCTACATACATCTCGTTTGCGATTCTCAAATAGCGATTCTTAAAAATTCGCTATTTGAGAATCGCAAACACAAACTTTGATACATATGGCCCTCAAACTGGAGTACTAGCACTGCCACAGAAAGTGCACACACGATGATGCGTAATTTGCCTTTTCTTGCCACATAATTTAGTCAACTCATCGCATAATTTGTTTTTTTATTGCCACATGATGTTAATGTCCTCCTCACATAGAGGGCATTACAACTGAATGCATGAGCAAACAGAAAATAATAAAATATGACAAATAAGCAAAGTGAATGTTTGGCACCCATCTAGTGCTGGAGGAGCCAACATAAACGGACACTAGTATAAATGGAAATAGTAAAAAGGAAGCACTTACTGTGAATGTCTTCAAGGCTGGAACAGTTATAAGATTAAATAAATGCTGCGTTCTTGAACTTTTGGCAGCACAGCTCGCAGGCCCACAATGACAGACAGAGACCAGAAGAACTGGAAAACCAGGAAAGTCTGCTGAAGAGACAAGTCCTTCTAATTCCTACTTTTTGTACTAGAATTCAGTGAAGAAAAATATAAAAATTCCAAGCCCGCTGGGCAAACATTGGCAGAGCTCAGGGGAACACAGAGCCTGCAAACACTTAAAGGGCACGTTGCTAGGCGACACGTTTCTGACTGACCAGTTGAAACAGTAACACGTTTCAATTGTACCCTGTTCCCAGCCAGAAGCAGCCTGGAGCACCATCATGTTTTTTTACAGGAACGAAATGAATCGATCCCAAGTTTATTTATTATGTATTTTCTGTTACCAAAGTATCCAGCTTCTATGTTACTGTTGCTGCCTTTGCGACCACTAAGGCATGGTGTCGCAAGAGCAGTGCCAGGGGTAGCAAGGGGCAAGCCAGGGGTCGCAGCCCTTAACTGACGTCCATGGTGTTACAATAATGTCTCACCATATTCTCACTGGTCCCACAATCACATATCGCAAGAGGAGTTCCATTTGTGACTGGCTGGTACACAGTGATATCACAAAAAAAGAAAGTGGTTCCAGTTCGAGACTTAGATGTTTTTTTTTACTTTGTGGCAAATGTAAAGCATGCAATCAAAACTCAAAGTTTTCCCTACCCCATATGGTACAGGTCAGACAATGATGGAGAAATTCATTACATGCAATACCTATCATGTCCTTGTACGAAACTATATGTGCGGAGTACCATCCACCCTGTTATGAAGCGGGTACTTGAGCATATGAGGACCTTTGACAAGATTGATAATCATTGTCCACTTCTATGACCGTGATCTACTCAAATTTTATGGTATAGACAGAATTGATCCTGATTGCGGAGTGATGTCGGCGTTTTACAGCGCAGACACAGAGAATCAAGATATATTATAAGTTTAGAGGCCTCAGTACAGAAGATGAACTTACAATACATCTGGGTGAATAGATACTGCCATACTGTTGTAGATCCTGTTTTCTATCTGTCGTTTGTTCTGACGTTCAGTCCAATGTCTGCTTTTAACTTTCATTATCTTTTTACAAGCGACGAGGAAGGGAGTTTCTTACGAGAAGCGGTCGGCACACCCTACCCTTATCTTCAAGAAACAAGGGGGCATATTAGCAAGACCCACGTTAAAATTATCGCCGTTTTAGCGGCAGGAAACTGCCGCTAAAACGGCGATAATGGGCTTGCTAATATGCGTTATGGAATTCCAATAGAAGCCCAGGTTAGATGTGCAGGACATCTAACCTGGGCTTCTATTGAATTCCATAACGCATATTAGCAAGCCCATTATCGCAGTTTTAGCGGCAGTTTCCTGCCGCTAAAACGGCGATAATTTTAACGTGGGTCTTGCTAATATGCCCCCTTGGGGCCTTGGGGCTAGATGTCCTGCACATCTAACCTGGGCTTCTATTGGAATTCCATAACGCATATTAGCAAGCCCATTATCGCCGTTTTAGCGGCAGTTTCCTGCCGCTAAAACGGCGATAATTTTATCGCCAGTCTTGCTAATATGCCCCAAGGTTTTGGATGCAGCTGACGTAAATATAATACTATTTTGCATAATTGTTTTTTAAAGTTATGTATTTTTCTACGTTATACATTTCTACATTATATAATGTGTCTACTGAGGAGTAGTTTGCTTGAACTGAGTATATTTTGAAGCATAAGGAAAAAAACATTTGGTTTTTCATAACTGTTTTTATGATGACATAAATGTTATGTTATGTTATCTCATTTATTGAGTGCAATGGTTACTCAAAACGGAGTGTTTCCAAGCGGAGATTCCACACTTCAACAGTGACCTAAGCTGTGCTGCCTCAAGGAAAGAGGGTATTAAGATTGTTTAAAAAACACAAGTTTTTTGATTCTTCAGGAATATTATTTCTTGACGATTCCTGCCTCAGATCGACAGGGAGAGTTTTCCACCATTTTGCAGCTCGATAACTGAAAGAGTGACCTCCCATACATGCTCTAGTTATCCTGGGAACTATAGCCAGTGCAATAACAGAAGTCCTCAGACAACGATCAGGATGGTAAGGTTTGTTCAGAGGATATAGATAGCAAGAACCTCCTTGAGTTCATAATTCTGTGCCAAAAACATAATGCTTTAAAAGAGATTCTTTCCCTCATCGGGAGCCAGGGTAGATGTCTACGGGCAGAACCCGTAGAGGAGAATCTAGGGATGTTAAGCAGCATTCTAGCCACAGCATTCTGAACATGTTGAAGAATTCTCATCCTATCTTGGGTTACCCCCCGGGGGGACAGCACGTTCCATTAGTCCAACCTGGACACCCACCAGTAGAGCTTGGAGTACTGTATTTTTGGCTGTGTTCGGGAGTGACCCAGGATCTTACGGAGCATCTTTTAGATGCCAAAACAGACCCCTGCAAGGTTGACAATCTGATGCTCAAAAGCGAGAGTATTGTCAAACCATATTCCTAAGTTTTGATCTTAGATTTCGGAGTTGGAATAGGTCCCAGCACATCTGGCCACCATGAGGTGGACCAGATGGAGGGCTGTTTTCCCACAATCAGCACCTCTGTTTCTCCAGCATTAAGTTTAAGGCAGCTGGGGTCCATCCAGTCAGCTAAGCTTACCAAACAGTTCCTAAAATTGGTTGCAGAGAGGCCTTCATCCTAAGATAGGGAGATGATTAACTTGGCGGCATTGGCATAAGACACGATTCTGACATCGAAACACTCCATCACATCTGAAAGAGGGCGCATGTAGAGATTGAACAGGGTCGGACTAAGTTCAGAACCCTGTGGTTCCCCCTGCTGTAAGGAGGAGATCTCTGAAGCAAAAAGGCTGTTGGATCAACTGAAAGGTGCAATTTTGGAGAAAATTGGCCACCCAGGTTAAGGCTAAGCCTCCGAATCTGAAACCCCACAGCCGTTCAAGAAGAAGACTGTGAGACACGGTGTTGGAGGCTGCACTCATATCCATGAAGACCAAGACAGCCATTCTGCCCTCATTAACCATGAGTCTTAGAGGACTCAGAGGCAAGCAGGAGTGAATATTCAGTGCTGTAATGGGGTCGAAACCCAGATTAGGTCTTGTGCAAAAGCTTTTTCCTCTCCATATATTGCAAAAATTGCTGATTGACATGCTTCTTGGTTATTTTAGCGAAAAACGGAAGCAAAGATGCAGATCTAAAATTTTCAGGTTTAGCCGGAACTAAGGAAGGTTTTTTATGGAGGGGGACCACATCCACATGCTTCCACTGGGAGGGAAACTAGCCAGTTGTACAGGATTGATTAAGCAATTCACAAAGAACAGGCTGGATAACCTCCATACCTGATTCCAATCTGATGGGTGCAGCAGAATACAAAAGAGAAGCTTATTTGATTTTGAGAATAAGAGACTGGAGTTCTGGAATGGAGAGTATTTATTTATTTATTTTATTTATTTAAAAGGTTTTATATAGCGCTGGCTAGACCCAAGGGTATCAGAGCGCTTTACAAGGACTAAGTGAAAAAAATTACAAAGTAACATTTGTATAAAGAGATAAAAATACAAGACAATTATAACATTATACACGTTGTAAATATTACATGTGGTCGTAAATAAAGAATACCTTTGGGCAAAGACAAGAATTGGATAATAAAACTAGTAAAGGATGATTAGAAATGAGGTGGTGGCAGGTGTGAAGGTGGGGGTGGAGCTGAGGAGGATGATGGGAAAGGTGATAGAATGAAGGGGTAGGGGGTGACTACAAGAGAAAATAGATAGGGAGGTAGTTGAATATGTGTGAATGAGAGGGGGAGTGGGACAGGCAGTCAGTCAAGGGAGCCTCCAATAGTCAGGGATTCGATCATAATCTAAATTGGGTGAGCAGGATTAAGGCCCCCAGAATCTGTTGAGAAGATGCAGCTTGAGGTCCTTTTTGAAGCTGTGGTAGGAGGGGTTGCAACGTAGGTCTTTAGGGAGTGAGTTCTAGATGGTAGGCGCATTACCGGAGAAAGAGTGTGACTGTGTAGATTTCTTGTTAAACAAGGGGGGGGGACAATGAGAAGGGCGTTGGTGCTCCCCATTTCTCTAGAGCAGCCAGCTTTGTGGAGTTTATCAGAGAGATACAATGGGGTGTGTTGATGGAGGGCTTTGTGCGTAATGCAGGTGGTCTTGTAGATGGATCTGCCTTCGATGGGAAGCCATTTAAGGTCCTTGAGGACGGGGGAGATGTGATCAAACCGCTTACAATCCAAGATAAGTCTGGCCGCAAGGTTGAGGACCGATTTAATTGGGGCTAGGTGGACTTTCGGCGTACCAGCGAGAGTGGCATTACCATAGTCCAATCTAGACAGTACCAATGATTGCACAACTAGTTTAAAGTCATCAGCAGGAATGAAGGATTTAATTTTCTTGAGATGTTGGAGAATGAAGAGAGCGCCTTTCGCTGTATTTTTTATGTGGGGAGTAAGACTAGTGTTTTGGTCAATGCTTATTCCAAGGGATTTGACTGAGGTAGCGCTGGAAAGAGTGCAGTTGAGAGCTTTAAGGTCGGAGATCCAGTGATGGATGGGGAGCCGGTTGTTTTTGGGAGAGAATAGGATGATTTCCGTTTTTTTAGGGTTAAGTTTGAGGTGATTATGATGGAACCAGTGTTGAATTTTAGTCAGGGTATCATTGAGGTGTAGAATGTCAGCATGGGATTTAATCTTATAGTAAAGTTGGGTATCATCCACGTAGAGGTGAAAGTTGATTCCTGATTGCTTGAGAATGAGGGTGAGGGGTTCCATGAAGAGGTTGAATAGAGCGGGAGAGAATATAGAACCCTAGGGGACACCGAAGGAGACGGGCATAGGTTTAGAGAGGCAATCCTTGAGTTTAATTTGTTAGGTTCGGTGTTGGAAGAAGGAGGTGAACCATTTGAGGACAAGACCGTTGAAGCCGTATAGTATATATATGAGAGGGATTCTCCAAAGAGTCAAATGAAGAAGACCACTGGACACAAGGCAAAGCCTCTCTAACTTCTTTCGGAAAAGAAGTATAGCTCTTCTCTATTTTGTCAGAGAAAAACTGAGCAAGAAGGAGTAGTAACTGTAGAGATGTGCTCCAAAGAGGAAAGAGATTTTACTAACCTAAAAATCTCACATGGAGATTTCTTGGAGAGCTCAACCTTCTGAACAAAAAAATGGCTTTGCATATGTTGGATTAAGACATGATACTCTTTTAAGGCCTTGCAATAAATGTCTTTATCTGTAAAGTTATAGATTTTACCCCACAGGTGCTCAAGACATTTACAGGATTTCTTCTTAAGACATAGCTCCTCGCTGAACTACTCTGCCGAGGGCTTTGAGCGAGCTCTACTACCCTTTTTTTGAGGCGCAGTATCATCCAGAGCCTGGCGAATCCAGGTATCCACCTGAAATTTGCTAGGTGGGTCTCCTGTTTAAACAAGGGACATTTGGATTTCAGAGCTGCTGTAAATGCCCAATTCCTAGTTTTATGGTACAGGTTCACCACCAAAGTGGTAACCAGGATCAACCATGGAAACATGGAAGGGTATAACAAAAAGTTCTGACCATATAACCCGCACAGGAGGGGCTGCGCTGATATGAGTAGAAGTTGAAAAAATAGGATCAAGAATGTGCCCGCATTTGTGTGTAGAGGTCTGGACTGATTGAATACACTGAAGCATCCTTAGATCTTCAATAAGAGACACAGCCGCATGACATGTGGGGTCTTGCAAATTAAGATTGTCTAGAATAAGGAAATTAGTGTAGCGTAGGGCATAGGCTGGAACAATATCTGCCAAGGTCATAGCAAAAAGTGCAGCAGGGCCAGGTGGGCGATAAATCAATAGGCCAGCTAGCGTACATTGACTAGATACAGCCAATGACAAAAAGACTGCCTCAGAGCCAGTAATCTCCACTTCTACCAAAGTGCAAGGGATATTTTGTTAAAAAATTACTGCAATCTCGCCTCCCCTTTTGGCAGGTTTAGACCTCCTCAGGATCGCTTAGTTTTCTGAAATGGTCTCTAAAATATCGGGGGGCGATGATGCCATTAGCCAAGTTTCGACCAGGAGCAATACCTCTGGTTTTAGATCAACTATGAAGTCATTAACTTCAAATTTATGTTTAGGAAGTGAGTGGCAGTTAAGCGAGTAACATTGAGCAGAGCTAGAAGGATTAGGAGGAGAGCAGATGTTATTAGTTAGCATTGTGTAACAGGCTGAGGTTGTAAACACAAAACCACACTTACTGCAGCCCATATCAGCCTCAGAAACTTACAGCATTCATCCAGATCCAAATCATGGTCTCTCTTTACTGAAGAGCATACTATGTAAATAGCATGTATTTGTAGTCAGCAGACATTATTAATGGATTCTCATAATTTACTTTTAATGGCAAACCTTTTTGGTTTAAACGTTGCTTATTCCATTAATATAAACATAGGGGGTGTCCATTGTAGTTCTTTCATCTGTATACGCTTATAGCCACACATATTTTGGGTGTTTTCCAATGTATAGTGTTTTACACCTCTGATCTTGACTATGTGGCTCGAGTGCCCACTTGAGTGAGATTGGCCAACTGCTGTATGAGATAACACTCAGGTTGGAACTGGGATTATCGAGCCATTTTTGAGTTGACATGGAGTGCTTTGTGTCTCTCATTTCTGTAATTTGCAAAATCATACTTTGTTTGATGTGATATGATTTCGAATGTGTGAGACAATGTTATTACAATCCAGTGTTTATGGTTTTTATTTATTTTTTGTAGTATGGGTAATTCACATTGTCACTTCATAGTACTTTGTTCACCAATATATATTTGTTTGTACAAATATTAAGTGTAATATCCATACTACATAGGGTCGCTGGCCTTCAGCAGACCTCACCACAACCCGTCTCCACCAAATTACTGTAGGGCCATGTCTCTTGCTGTACTCGACATAGCATTGTGGAGCCATTTGCTTATTGGAAAAATTGGGAGGAGCATGCAAGTTGATGAATGTTAGACCTGGCATCAGCTTCTTACCTTTTATGTTGGCTGGATTTAGATGCTCTGGGCGCTGTGCCACTGCCAATCAGGGACACAGCGCGAATGCTCCCTATGTAAAGATAACTGTATGAATTGGGATAATCATAATTGGCTCGTTTGGTTTACCTGTCAGTCCCTAGTATCAGTGCACTGTGTGTGCCCAGGGCTGGTAGACCAAATACTGCTGGTGGGCCGGCAGCGCTGATTTGCACTACCCACTGAAGCAGCTTTTAAAGTATGTCCGTGTAGCATGTTCTAATAGCGAGTTACCCTCCATTTCACTGTTTACTATTGTGAGGCTATCCGTTCTCATAGGCCAGAATGGGCAGGCTGAGTATTACATACCCTAATCCTACCTGCCCCTAGGAACCTGATAGGAACGTCGAATTTGATATGTTTAAGCTCAGGACATTGAGATACATCTTTTAGTAAGGATTATTTGCGTAGCCCGTGTTCGAAAATACCTCTGCTAGAAACAAGGTATTTTCTGGCCTCAGCTTTCCTGTAGGCTTTGCTAGCGTGTGTATTGGCCATCTGGTTTTGGAGCAGCAGGGCCAGCTGGGTCAGACCTGGCTGGAGAGAGAGATCGGCATTTAGAGTATGGAGAGGGTGACTCTTTGATCTGAGCAGGGCCGTGCCTGGCAAGGTGAATGATGGCTCCACCTCCCACTGGGCGTCTGATAGCAGACCCCCAGATTCTCAAAGGGCAGGATGTCGCCTCGTAAACCAAGTGCTCCCCGACCCCACCGAACTGGTTCTGCTGGATGCAGTGATTTGTGACTGCAGAGAACAAAGACTTTTTAGGTATAAAACGCTGCGCTGAAACCTGTTTCAAGTGTGTTCCTTCTGGATGTCAAGACGAAACTCTGTCCGAGTGAACAGAGGAAAGGACTTTGAAACTTTCACCAAGCTTGCCGAAGAAACTACCCGAGGGCCTGAATTGAGAGCGCCTCCTGCTGAAGTCTCAGGGACATTAGACTTCACCCCGTCAGCCGTCTGAATTCCTGTGCTAGGGATTCTACTTGCAGGTGAGGCCTCCGTCGAGTAATCCAGAACCTCTAGTTCTACTGTGAGGAACGCGGACTGGTAACCCTTGTTAACTCTGTGTGTGGGCCGCCGCAGCTAAGAGAGAGCTGCCGCCACTGAGCACCCGCCTTAATTTGAATCTTTGGAACCTTCGCTGAATCTGTGTGGGCCGCCGCAGCTAAGAGAGAGCTGCCACCACTGAGCGCCCGCCTTAATTTGAATCTCCGGAACCTTCGCTGAATCTGTGTGGGCCGCCGCAGCTAAGAGAGAGCTGCCGCCGCTGAGCGCCCGCCTTAATTTAAACATTCGGAACCTTCGCTGAATCTGTGTGTGCCGCCGCAGCTAAGAGAGAGCTGCCGCCACTGAGCGCCCGCCTTAATTTGAACCTTCGGAACCTTCGCTGAATCAGTGTGGGCCGCCGCAGCTAAGAAAGAGCTGTAGCCGCTGAGTGCCCGCTGTTGTGCCAGCCTGGTCGAGATCATCGTGATTTGTCCTGTGGGCAGCCACAGCTAAGAGAGAGCTGCTGCCGCTGAGTGCCCGCACCTTTGCCAACCTGGCCTCATCGTGATTTGTCCTGTGGGCTGCCGCAGCTAAGAGAGAGCTGCTGCCGCTGAGTGCTCGCACCTTTGCCAACTTTGCCTCATCGTGATTTGTCCTGTGAGCCACCGCAGCTAAGAGAGAGCTGCTGCCGCTGAGTGCCCGCACCTTTGCCAACTTTGCATCATCGTGAATCGTCCTGTGGGCCGCCGCAGCTAGGAGAGAGCTGTTGCCGCTGAGTGCTCGCACCTTTTGCCAACTATGCCTCATCATGATTTGTCCTGTGAGCCGCCGCAGCTAAGAGAGAGCTGCTGCCGCTGAGTGCTCGCACCTTTGCCAACTTTGCATCATCGCGATTTGTCCTGTGAGCAGCCGCAGCTAAGAGAGAGCTGCTGCCGCTGAGTGCTTGCACCTTTGCTAACTTTGCATCATTGTGATTTCTCCTGTGGGCCGCTGCAGCTAAGAGAGAGCTGCTGCCGCTGCGTGCTCGCACCTTTGCTAACTTTGAATCATTGTGATTTGTCCTGTGGGCCGCTGCAGCTAAGAGAGAGCTGCTGTCGCTGAGTGCCCGCACCTTTGCCAACTTTGCATCATCGTGAATCGTCCTGTGGGCCGCCGCAGCTAGGAGAGAGCTGTTGCCGCTGTGAGCTCACCAAGGAGCTGCACGACGAGAGTCATCGCCACCACCAGCCCGGGCCGCGGCAGCCGCGTGCTGCTGTCGCTGAGGGCCCGCCTGTCCCCGAGTGCCCGAATCATTGTGAGTGCACGTTGCGGACCACTGCAGTCGAGAACTGTGGTCGCTGGGAGTCCGCCTGTCACCATCTCCGCTTCTTCGAGAAGCTACGTGCTGTGTCCCCATCCAACGGCAGGTATCTGGTGCGCAACGGGTCACGTAGACCCAGGCCTTGAACTCAGTCAGTGCCATGTTCTGGTGAACAAGTTATTGCCTTTTTAAGTCCCTACCGATTTACGTGCATTGTGACTGGTTAAAACGCTTTTGAGAGTCTCGTACTAAACCTTAGATAAAGATATTATTTTTCTATACCTACTTGAGTTGTGTCCTTTTGTGGTGTCGTTACTGCCTTATTGTGCATGGTCATAAATGCTTCACACACTGCCTCTGAGATAGGCCTAACTGCTCGTGCTACGTTACCACAGGGTTGAGCAGGGGTTACCAAAGGGGGTAGCCCACTTGCCCTGACTTAGGAAGAAGGGTCCCTATTTGGACACTGGCGCCAGCCATGGCCAACTAAAGACCCCCATTTCTAACAATGAACATGTAGACAAGGCCTTCTGCATTCAACATTCAACATATCCACAACCGATGACATCACACACTAAGGACACTGCATTCCACACTCATACTACCAATTACATCATGCATCAGAAACATTACTACGTTTACGTGGCAGCCATATATTTCAAGTGTAAACAATATAACGATTCGGCACCATGAGAAAATGAAACAAATGTTCAACCACTCTTCAGGGTGAAATCTAGTTACAAAGTAAGATATTGTGTTGCATATTCACAAATGAAATTATTTTGTAGCACATTTTTCACCACATAACGTACCACAAAATACTATTAAAAAAACCTAGGTGCGGACTTTATGGTTCTGCCTCTCCTGTACCTATCCTACACTTCTTTATTTATGTATTTATTCTTTCAGAGCGCTTTACATGAGCACCAGTTGCATTACAGACGGACACATTCATTTTGCTAGGCACGGGGAGGTTAAGTGATTTGCCCAGACTCACAGGATGTTGAGCGCCTCTGCCAAGACTTGAACCCAGTTCCCCAACTTCGAAGTCAACTGCTCTAGCCGTTAGGCCTAAATGTGTGGCACTCTCAACCCCTACTGCGTAGTCTCTGCACACATGTCCATTTTAGTGGCAAATGTGGGAGGGGCACAGGAGAGTGGCTGGAAAATGGGGATTACTTGGGAATAAATGGGAGGGCTAAGAGAAGAGTAAGGAGGGATTTAGGGTGGGAAAGGGAGAGTGAGAGAGGGGTTCAGGGAGGGATGTCAACCCACTCACAAAAGAGTAAGCTAATAGCTATTCACAAACTGCACTTCTTTAGATACTACAAACAAAGAGGGACAAAAAGCAGTAGTAAAGTACTCCAGCTCAGGGCTGGAGTAAGTCTAGCACCACACATAGCCAACCACAGGTATTGCAACTCCCTCCCATAGAAAATAATAGAGTTAGGGACTTAAAATAAAACATCATAGGAAATAATGTTAAATTAAATTAAAATAGTCAAAATAGTTAAACATATACATAAATAACATTTATTGTTAGAAATAATTTATAAAACATAATATATAGTATTAAGATAATTCAAAAATATTTTAATAACGTTTTATAATTTAAAAATTAGTAGAACAATAATGTGTATTAAAATATCTCTAAATTACTTTTATTAAATTCTATACATCACTTTTAATAAGTATTAATCAAAAATATTTTTTAGTTTAGTTGAAATTTTTTCTTTCTTATATTCACATTAATTAAATATCAAATTCACAATTAAGTTAATAGTGCTGTAGCATTTTTTATTTAGTTCTATATCTAAAATAAATATATGAAACTAATTTGCATTAATAATTCTTATAATTTTTGGGGGAATACTTTTTGAAGTTTAATATGCTTTTTAAATTTTCCCTGTACTTATCAACAACAACAGATGTATGCTTTAGACAAAATATGCAACACGTGCAAGAAAATCTGATATTTCTATAGTATGCGTAAGAGTGGCAATAGTGAAAACTATGTGAAAGTGCAAAATGTCAACAAAAGCACTGGGAAATTACTTGCTAGAATTAGTAACCTATTTCTCCCTATAGAAAGTAATGCTGGTAATCGCAAAATTAAAGGGTCATTATGTTGGGTACACCGTGGTCAGATGGCCCTCAACATCATGGCAGATTTGGGGTCCCTTATAACATTACTTTCTAATTCTACATTTGATTGGTTGTGGAAAGACTTAAGTTAAATGGAATCAGATCTGAATCCCAAAGCCTTTGAGGACTTCAATGAAGAATCAGTAGGTTATTCCAGCAACACATTAGAATTCAGGGGAAGGGTTATCAAAACCAAGGTTAGTATGGCAGTACCTGGAAGAAATATCATGGGCTGGATCGATCAGGCCAACATAGTTCTTGTATTGAGGCATGTCACAGTGGGTGAATTATCCATTTCAACAATACATTTAAAAGTGTGTTCAGTGGAACAGATCATTGATACATTTCCTGATGTATTTAAGACCAAGGGTGGGTGTGTAAATAGACTAGAACATTTTATTAAATTGAAATGAAATGCCACAGTTGTCATTCAAAAACTAAGAACTGTACAACTGAGTGTGCGGGGTGACCTTAAAAATCTTTTTGATCAACTATATGAAGATGACAGTTTAACAATCACAAATTCATTAGAGTGGGTTTCTTCTTTGACTTGTTTCCTCCTTTTCTTTTAGAAGAGTTGCCGGAGGAATGTGAACTTTGATGAGCTACTCATCAAGGATGTAAATGTATCTCATTTCTTAAGCACATGGATGTAAAATGCTAACTCCCTTCAGTTTTCGATAATGTTTTTGGTTTGGAAGTTTCTTCCCTAAATGCACTGTAGTTAGCAGTCAGTGAGGCAACTAGAGGCATTGTATTGAATTTTATTGTATTGTATTGTAGCATTTATATAGGGCTTACTACCCCGATGTTCGGAGCTGAAGTGCTTGCATGTGAAAAATGCCCTTGCCTACATGAGTAGCATGCTACACAATGTAGGGTGTGTGGTTGGAAGGATGTTGTCTTTGTTTTGATCCTATGTGGGAAATGTTTCCATGTCGTGCGAGCTGCGGTTCTCGTGTTATGGGATGCTCCATGTAGCAGTGTGTTGGATGATGAAGTGTAAGAGACGGACATACAATTTTACAGTTTTCAGTATGTTGGTAGCTTTGAACAGCTCTGCAGGTCCCATTATGGTATTTCATATGATATAGTGTGCTTTGTCTGGTTACTGCACTAGGTTGTCTAACCTGAGATTTTGTTTATAGTTATGGTCCTCAGCTGGCATGGTTGTAGGGAGAGAGAAGTGGAGGGATCTGTTGGGATGAACATTTTTTATTATCATCCTATATCTCAGCATCTATGTGAGATGTATAAAAGTGGTCAACAGGTATAGATGTTTGGGACCTGCTATGAATGAACTATATTAAAGTCTGATAAAACTATTCAATAATGTGTGACAGATCTATTCAGCTAATCCATGCCTGGTCATTTGGTGATGTTTGGGTGTACAGTGCTGGTAATGAACAACCATCATAGAAGATATGTCTTATGTGAATTTAATAGGTAGAAACAATTTGTTGCTGACTGCTGTATATTATCATTTTAGTATTATTGTGGGCAGTAACTCATATATGGAAGTACATAACTATATATGATGCCACGGTGAACTGGAGGCCAGCCCTTTTTTAACTGCATTATGAATGCGGTTTGCTGGTTGAGGTGCTTGCAATTCGTGGATTCTAGGCTGAGTATTGCGCTTGAGTTATGCAACTGTTTTCTTGGCTCCATTGCTGGGATGCTGGTGGCACAGTTATCTAGGAAATAGCTAGGTTTTCAACTGTCTTTGGAAGTGTATATGGTCCTGGGTGCTTCTATTAATGGCTAGTAGTGAGTTCTAGAGCTTGCTGGCTTGTACTGAGATAGCAGTGCCTTCCAAGGATTTCTTATGGTAAGATGGCATGATGATAAGTGATGCAAGCCTGGAGCACAGTGTTCTGTTTGGTTTGTTTTGCTTGAATTTAACATGTAGGTATAACTATCCATTTCCATACGAGGCTCTGTGGACAATGCAGAGTGCATTGATCATTGCCCTTCTAGTTATAGGTAGCCAGTGGAGTGATTGCCGGACTGGAGTCATGCGCTTTCTTAGGTGGAGGTGCAGACGAAGCATTGCGGCAGCATTTTGGATGAGTTGTATTTTGCGTGTAATGGATGCAGGTACACCAACAAATAAGTTGTTGGCATAGTCAAGTTTGGAGATTACGAGTGTGAGGATGGCTTGCAGTTTATGTTGTTATGCAAGGTATGGGAAGACCCAATATAGTGTTTTCGTTGTGTATAGGGCACTCTTTCAGATGTTGTTAGCATGGGGCATCAAGGACAGGTCTGAATCCATGGTTACTCATAGGTTTCTAAATTCTCTTGATGCTGTCGGAGCTTAAGCCATTATGGCAGTAGCTGGTAGTTTTGCCACTGTCCACATGTTGTAGTCTTTGCAGTATTGAGCTTTAGTGATTCATCATCCATGTGTTTATGGCAGTCACTGAGTTTTAAATTGTAGAGATTTTTGGGGCTATCCGTTCTTGAAATGAATTGAGTGTCATCTGCATAGTTGGAGCAAGGGAAGGTTGTATGATTTGTTCAGATTTGGTAAGGGAATTTGGTAGATGGTAAATAATAGAGGGATGTTATGGCCCCTGAGGAACACCACAGTGTTGTGTGTGAGGAGATGATGTGAAAGGGCATAGATAGACTACACTTTGTATGTGAGATAAGAAGTAATCCATTTGAAAGCATTTTCATGGATTCTGATATTGTGTGGTCTTTGCAGTAGTGTGTTCTGGTGGACAGTGTGAAATGCAGCTAATAAACCCAGAAGTAATAATGCAGCTACTCCTTTTTTGTCCCCTGTGAGGATTAGATCATCCCAAATGGATATGATGGATGAGTCTATGCATCTGCCTGGCCTGAAACCGGACTGTTGGTCTGATAGTAAGCCATAATGTTCAATAAAGTTAGAGAGCTGAGTGAACACTGTTTTCCAAAACTTTTTTCCTTAAACTGGTCCATTTGATATGGGCCTGTAATTTGCCAGATCAGTCAAATTGAGGTTTTCTTTTTGCGAAGAGGTCTGATTTAGGAGGTTTTGAGCTCAGATGAGAATGTACCTAGATCCAGGGACTTGTTGAGTAAGCATCCGGCTACCTCTCCTCCACAGGTTAAGCAAATTATATTTTTTTATATTTTTGGTGGTGCTGGGTCTGATAGTGATCTTGATGGTTTGTCCGCAATGATAATATCAAGGGAATCTTTTTGTGACAGGGTATTGAAGGTATGCATCAAAGGAAAGTTATTGGTATCTCTTTCTGTGGTGGTTAGGTCATGCATTATTGTGGTGTTGTTCATGTTCTCCTTCAGATAATTTTCAATCTTTGTAATTTTTTAGAATACTTAATTGCAGATTTTGTCACAGACGACTTGTGATTGTGATGTTTCTGTGTTTAGGCAATCTGGATTGAGGAATTCTGTTAGAATTTTATGGAGTTCTTTGGAAGGGATGTCTGTTTCTGTTATGTGCATGGAGTAGTGATGTATTTTTACAGTTCTCCTGTCTTCTTTGGAGATATAAGAGACAACACTGGGAAAAGTGGAAATCGAGTACCTTCTGCCTTCTGCTATAATCTATGTCGTGTCTGCTTTCAATGGCAGGTTCCTCCCACTGGCCAAGCATAGCCCTGAATTTATGCAAAACATTAAACACTGCATCCTTCATGTGTGTAAGCTAGTGCATACCATTTCTTTGTTTGTTTTTATAATATAATGTTATGTACATCAGCAGCTGTTCTCAGATGCCTGTAACCCAAATGAGACAGAGTCCAGCCTTGGCCAGCTGAACAGTACCTTAGATGTGGGAAGCAAAAGGCGATATGTCATTGTCAAAACGCAGGGTTAAAGGCGATGCATCATCGTTGAGCAGCACAAAGTCAGAGATGCATTGAAAACAGAAGACAATGCACCGCACAGTCGGCGATGTGGTGTCCGAGGTCCTTGCAGCAGCAGCGATGAGCAGCCTTGGTGTTGATGCATGGGTTCCGGTTGAAGCAGCATTTTATACGCACTACCAAGGGCCCAGGACTAGATTGACACCACTTGGCAGGGCAAGACTTGCAGCAAGCAAAGTCCAGATGCTGTTGCATGATTAGTTGAAATCTTTGATGTCCCTGACACTTAGAACAGGAGGCAAGCCAACAAGCCCTTGGAGTAACTCTGGGTTCAAGTGAGATGGGTCCAGTCCTTCCTCAGTCAGGGCAGAGGGTAGAAGGCAGCAGGGCAGAAAAGCAGTTCTTCCAGAGCAGCAGTTCAGCACAGTGGCAGTCTTTGTAGCAGCATAGCAGTCCTTCCCCCTGACAGAGTTCTTCACAGGTTCAGTAGTGTACTGAGTTCATAGGGTCAGAGATGCAGTATTATACCCAGTTGTGCCTTTGAAGTGGGGGTGACTTCAAAGAAGGGTCTTTGAAGGGTCTTTGAAGTGCACATAGGTCCTTACTTCCTTGCGTGGCTCTAGACTCACTACACTCACTACATGTGGGTATGCAGCCCTTTGTGTAGGGACAAGACACAGCCTATTCAGGTGTAAATGTGAGATCCCCCCTCCCAGCCTGCCCAGGATATGGATGGCCCATAAGTCACACCTAAGCTCCTTTTGTGTGTGGCTATCTAGAGGGAATGCACAAAGGCCAGTTGTCACCCACCCCAGGTGTGTTTTGGAAACAGGTTGCAGGCACACAGGGCAAATAGCAGAAAAATGCCATCTTTCTAAAGTGGCATTTTTGAAATGGTAATGATAAATTCGACTTTACCAGTAAAGAGGATTTATCATTACAATTCCAATGATATGAAACATGAGGGATATACTCCTTTTCAATCAGGAATTTCAGCTTAAAAGTGTAATGAGGAATTTCCAATGTTAAACTATGAGAGGGGTACGCCTCACAGTAGTGAAAAATGAATTTGGGTGTTTTACACTACCAGGACATGCAAAGATTAAAAGTACATGCCCTACCTCTTGATTGCACAGCACCCTGCCCTTTGGGCTACCTAGGGCCTACCTTAGGAGTGAGTTATATGTAATGAAAGGGGAGTTTAAGGCTTGGCAAGGGGTTTTAAATGCTAAGTCGACATGACAGTTTGAACTGCATACATGGGCTGTGATGTGGCAGGCCTGAGACATGTAGAAAGTGCTATTTGTGTGGGTGGCAAAATCAGTGCTGAAGGCCCACTAGTAGCATTTAATTTACAGGCTCTGGACACATGTAGTGCACTTTACTAGGGACGTATAGGTAAATTAAATATGCCAATTGTGGATAAGTCAATCAAACCACGTTTTGGGGAGAGAGCTCATGCACTTTTGCACTGGTTAGCAGTGGTAAATTGCTTAGAGTCCTAAGGCCAAAAAAAAGAAATCAGCAAGAATATGAGGCAAGCAGGCAAAAGTTTGGGGAAGACTACATTAACAAATAGTTAAACAATAATGATAATTTACCAATTAATTAAAAAATATATAAATAAATAAAATATCTTTTTGAAATAACAAAATACAGACCCCTGTGTGAATAGGGTGGATCACACATTAAATATTAAATCTAGGTAATATAATGTTAATATTAAAGTAGAAAAATAGGTAAGAAGACATAGGTAAAGAGGGGCTGTATAGGGAAAAAGTTAATAGGTGGAACAAGAATACAGAAGAAGACATCCACAAGCAGAAAAAGGAGGGTGGTAGGTGAAATCAGAGAAAAGAGGTAAAGTATCATTGAGGTAACCCCAACCCCTGAAAAGCAATTTAAGTAAAAGTAAAACATGACCTAGTGACATGATGTTGGTAGAGAAACCCTTTTCAATTGTGTAAAATCCAAGTAAAAGGCAGCTTTGAAAATAATGTATTCTATACATTGGTTTATAATGATTTTGAAGATTTTATTTAAACAAAAAGAGAAATAAGTTTAGGTGAAATGTTTTCTCAGAATTGGTATTGGGTTACTAACTTTTGCACCAGTTCCACTATATCAAAAAGGAGATGAGATTACAGCTCCATTTTTTAGAGTATAAAGTTGAACCAAAAGCTTTTAACATGCATTTTTGAAAGCTACATATGCCAGGACTGAACACCAATGAAGCCCACAACATCATAGATGGTGCTTCATGTTCCTATACCTTAGTGTATACAATGTTCTTCTGAGATAGTTGTCTGTCTTTTGTTTCATCCACAATGACTGAATGACCCGAATAATCCAGTTCTACTACAATATGCACTAGAGCGATCCTTCAAACATTTTTCAATGATTCAAATTCACGTGGCATTGATACGTGAAAGAGACGACTTGTGTTGCATATATGTGCAACTATTACTATCAAAGTTTGATAGATTGAGCAGTAAACACTCAGCTTGGGGGCAGCCACCAGACATCTGTCTTCATCTAATTGGCACCCAAACTGGATCTTTAACATAACATTGGAGAATAGATGTGATTTAACTGAAATCAGATCATGATTGTTTCAAGTTATGAGGAAGATTATGAGGTTTAACTGAAAACTTTCAAGAACAATGGAAAAGCATAGTTGTTTATCTGTAACCACTTAGCAAATTCTAGGACTATTTTTTAAATTGCCCCTAAAAGCAACAAGGATACTAAAACCATTGTGAAACACATACTAAACAGTTGGCTTTAGTGTAACAATAAATTATGGACATTAAATATCAAATATTTTGAGTGGAGAATCTTGAATTTCAATAAATGTTATATAAATAATACTTTGGCAACTCCTCTACCTGGTTAATGGAACAAGCTAACTTACAAGATGGGAATCATTCTTCTGAATCATTGACATATACATAAGTGCATACAACCACGTTAGGAATTTGTTGTTATGGTTTCCACTCCTGCAGTTCCACTCACACTACTCTTGCTATGACCAAACACTCTGGATGCTGAGCTGTGCTGGGCCTTGAGCAGAACCTTTTTCATGGTGTCATCATGAGCCGATACAATATGTCCCTCTTCCAAGACTAATGCTGGTGCATTATTTTCCAAAGTTAAATCTGACTTTTATAGTTCCAAGGTCTCTTACTCTCTAGCCATTTGTAGCCGAAATTCTATTTCCACTTTATTCCCTCCATGTCGTTCCTCATGACTTCCAAGTATGCTCTCAATTCACTAGGTGATGTACTGTTAGGGAATGACATGCACTAGCCTATTTGGTGTGGTGTTTCTGCAGTGGCAGCGTGGATCCATCACTGCCTCATTCACTTAACTACCACCAAGTAGTATCACTGAATATGTGAGTAGGGGAAGGGAAATAGGAGAGGCAGAGAGAGACAACACATCTTGTGTGGCTTGATACACACATAACATGTTAGTATGAGACTACAGTCTGGCACTGTCTGGTATGCTGGATGTGATGTATTGGACATAAGCTTGCCACAGTGGAAAAGCCATCAAGACATAAGCTTCAGTGGAAAAGCCATCAAGTTATATAGTAATGATTACTTCACTCAGTCTTAACTTTCACAACTGATCTTGGAATTCCTTACCTGAATATATATCTGCTAGAGGGGCTTGTCCTGTACTCTCCACAAAGCATTGTATACAGTATACCAATTGTGTATGGATATTCAATTGTGCTGTCAAGAACAAAAAGAAGTCTCCATAGCACCTAGACAACTGGCAATCTGCGTGGAACCAGGTGAGTTGTGAATGTTGCACACTAGTCCCAAAGCAGTTTGCATATGTGAAGCAAGGTAATGAGCATTAACCATGCAAGCTGAATCCCCAATTGACTAACTAGTCTCATATTGATCTTCTGATAGGTATTAAAATAAAGACTGTGAGGCAGATGCTGGAAATGGAACACAGGAGCTGAGGAATCCTAGTGGCTTGCACAGGAGAATATAATGAAGCACTGCAGGAATGCAGTAGACGGCCTGGGATCAGCTAGTCTGAAGCTTGTTGTGCTAGAGCCTGAATACATACTGTAGCCCACAGTTCAGAAATATCAAAGGCAAGCAGAGAGGTCCAGACAGGTTCCCTTTTATACTGAGTCATGTTTAAAAAGATTTAGCCAACCCAAAAGGTGTAGCCAGGAGAACTAACAGGAAAATCCAAGGCACTAGACTGGATGTGGTTCTCAAACTCACACATTTAGATGTATCATAGTTGCTAGAAGCCTCTCTTCTGAGCCATATAGTTAGAAGTAAAGGTTTTAAGTGTTTATAAACCAGCAATATTTTGAATCAGATCTGCTCCATTGTGCCTGGGATGATAAATATGATTACTTAATTTAGGTGGTGATCCATTATTCTCAGTCAAAATATATAAAACATGTACAGTTGAAGCTGGATATTGAAATTAAGATTAGGGAACTACCAATATATAAATTAGTGAGAGCTTGAAAAAATATTCCAAAATCAGCTCAGGTGTGTCTTCTTTGTTATGAAACTGTACAATCTTCAGCCCATGCATTGTTGTTCTGCGAAATTTTAACTATATGTCATCACTTCAGTGTTGTAGCCTATTATTAGAAATTTGTTTACAAATACATTGAAAGAATCAAAATCTTATGTGATAAAATGTGAATACAGTAAATTATTTTACAAACTGGTTACACTTTCTAAAATTGCTAACAAGTTAATAAAGAATGGAGGTTTTGAGACATTTCGTGGTTAGTTGAATGGGTGACCCCTGTCCAAGCAACAGCCACAATCCCCATCAGGGTAAACCGCAAAAGTCACTAAATTAACCTGTGCTTAGCCCTCTGGTAGCTCGGCACAAAAGCAGTCAGGCGTAACTTAGAGGAAATGTGTAATGCATTTATGCAGTACACAAACATTAATAAAGAGAAAACACAACTAAGGAAAACCCTTCCACCACTTCAGAAAACTAGAGTACATTTCAATACAGTTTTGACACCAAAACAATGAAAATCCTATCAGTAGAACCGGAGTTATGAATCTTCAAAGTTTAAGGTAAAAAAGAGCACCTAAAAAGATCAAAGCACCATCAAGGTCTCACGAGAACAGGTCAAAGTAAAATAATATGGCTGACCGTGATGGAGCTTGAGTCAGATACAAAATTTGATTGCCCCTGGTCGGCGTTTACCTTCAGACTTAGAAGAAAGTTTTTTAAAAAGTCTCTGAGAATATAGAAGTTCAGCGGCGCGAGGCTGCAGGCAGTGTCTGAGGAGGAGGTGTTATTGTCGGGGTGCGGCTGGTCGTATTCATGGTGAAGGTTTCTTCGTTTGGACTTAGTCTCTTTTTTGGGAGTCAAAAATCTCCAGCGGGACGAGGCTGGAGACAGTAGCTGATGAGAGTTCTGGATATCCTTTTGGCGAAGGATCGCTTAACAGAATTTGTTGCTGTGGAGAAAAACGTATGGGAGCTGCTGCGAAGTCAGACCAACCGGTGTTACCTTGGGCAGTTAGACAAGCAGGTTGGTCACAGTCTTCTGTTGGTTCTCAGAGCCAAAAGTCTCCACATTTTGGATTGTGACTACTTTTAACACCACAACCACATTGGAGGGGCACCACATGGAGGTTCAGGACTCCCTCAGGCAGGGTCCAGGTGTGGGTTTGAGATAGTTGGAGCATTTTCTGTCCCTGAGACTCTGATCAGGAGGCCAGCCAACTAGCCCTTGCAGTCACTCTGGTAGTCCTGGGTTCAAGTGATGAAACAGGACTCAGGCAATATGGCAGGCAGTCGCGGCTCCTGGAGGGAGTTTCGCCGGGCGGTGACATGTGGCGGGGGAGGGGCAGGGTGGGGGGTAGTAAAAACCGGAATCCGGCTGAACACAGGTAAGTTAGCAAATAAATAAATAAAACGAATTTCGTAGCGCGCGCTGCATCGCATTTGGCGTTTTATTTATTTATTTGCTAACTTACCTGGATTCGGCCGGATTCCGGTTTTTACTACCCCCCACCCTGCCCCTCCCCCGCCGCACGTCACCGCCCGGCGGAACTCCCTCCAGGAGCCGGGACTGATGGCAGGCCTATGAGGGTTCAAGGCAGGTCCATGCAGCAAATCAGCCCTTCCAGGTGCAGAAAATCAGTCTTGTGGAGTACACAGCAGGCCACAGCAGCAAACAGTCTTCTGAGAGTTCTTCCACAGGTCCAGGGAGTGAACTGAAGAGTGGGTCTGAGGGTCCTATTTTTATACCTGCTGCCTTCTGTGGCAAGATCTCAAGAGAGTTCCCTTTGAAGTGCTTGATGTTTTCTGCATCCCCTGCCATGTTTTTAAGCTGGCTGCATGAACAATGCAGGGATGACCAGTCTTTTGTGTGAAGGTAGGGCACAGCCTATTCAGTTGCAAGAAGGTCTGTGCCCAGTCCCCCCCCATCCTGCCAGTTGATGGCCCATCCAAGCACACCCAATCCCTCTATTATGTGGCCGTCTGGGAGAAATAAACTCCAACTGCCAACTACACCCAGTAATGTGAACCAGAAACTGGCTGCAGGCACCAAATAGTTAGGGCAGGAAAATGCTAACTTTATAAAAGTGGCATTTTCCAAATTGTAACTTAAAATCCAACTTTACAATTAAAGAAGATTTTTAATCACAATTTCTCAGATACCATACATGAAATGTTTACTTGTTCTCAATCAAACGTTAGCACTTAATAAATGTAATAGGGCAACCCAATGTTATCCTATAGGAGAGGTAGGCCTTACAGTGGTGAAAAACGAATTCAGGAGTTTTTCACTATCAGGACATGTAAATGTAAATGTACATGCCCAACCTTTTCATTACAATGCACACTGCCCTATGGGCTTCCGAGGGCCTACCTGTTGGTGACCTATATGCAATAGAAGGGGAGTTTATGTCCCCCAGAAGGCAGTTCTTGCGCACCCTAAAGGCATAGGACGTAAGTAACATTAGTAGCAGGTGGTCCGAGTTGTAAGCAAACCCCACTACACATATTCATTCACTTTTGTTCAGTCTAATACTCAGCAGAAAGTTATTGATTTTTAATCGAAGGTCCATCACAATCTTCAAATGCAGCAGCGGATTCCTTAATGTGTGCTCATGTAGGAATGCAAGCTAGGTATAGTCAGAGCCCAGATCTAAAGTGAGCAGTACACACAATACTCTCTCAATAGACTTCCTTTCACTCAGATATTTAATTTCTCAATTCTGACTAAGTGACCTGTCCACTGACTTCAAATACCAGTTCACATGTATTAATTCAGTATCCGGAAGTAACCTATGCACCTTAAACTTTTTTAAGTCGACTACATTTGTGAAGTTCCCATAATGCACCTTAGCTTTCTTGCTTGCGGTTTTCACTTCCTGCCATTTTTGAAGGAAATCTAGAGAATATTGTTTTAGCTAAGTGCTCCGGCAATGCCGGTGCTAATTATATTCTTTGGCCTGCACCCCACCATTTCTGAGAAGGAAATAAATATTTTCCTTAAAACACACTATAATGCTGCATGCCTTCACCTCCAAGAGTCACTGATTGAGACTTCAGCCTCTTATAAAATGTACTTTGTCACAAATTACACCACGTCCTTCGGGGAGAATGGCCAATAAGATATATTGATAATAGTAAATGTATAGCGGGACAACCTTTATCATGATAAAAGTCGGTTTTCACATGTTCTTAGTCAGAAAGATCAAATACAAGGGTCTACCCGTCGATATATGGACCTAAATGTCATATGTTTAAATCAGTCAGGTAACTCATTCTTACATCCTTCCAAGTTTAAAGAAGCCAATACCATTTATACAATAAGATGTGCTGTTTTAAATGCCTACTGACAATTTCACTTACAATGTGCAACACGTACATGCTCACTATTATCACTATTAAAGGTTTGCACGTAATCTATTTAAAATGAATGTGTGTGTGGGTGTGCTGCTGACATTTCAGCTAACGTGTATGTCAGTTCCCTGGCTTACACATGCTCATTGTTTATTCACAAGAACATACAGTCATTAAGCTAGGGAGTTATTTACTTAGACTCAGTCAGTAATTCTGGACATAAACAAACGGCGAAAATACATTTTTGCAAGGGTGTGTATAGTGTTTTTGCACCGAATCAACCAATTAGGGCAAACATAGGGAATTACGTACACTAATGTGTTTTCATCCTGTTTTAATGCACTATACTCTAATTTAAAATATTTCAACAAAACGTGGTGACAACAAGTGAGTGTAGAACGCAGCAGGCACAAATTACACCTAACTATTAATCTGAGATAGTGACACCCATGTAAAAAACAGTCAGAACCATATTTGTGCACTAGCGCCATGGTATGAAGTTCCAACGGGTCCTTACCACTCCCTTTTCACAATTATAACGTTACATGCTTCAACAGTCAATGCATAATTCTTAAACTTTTTAGAAAACCATTTAGGCGCACTTTTAAGTTTTAGCCTCACATACCACTTCGTCGCCATATGTAATTTCCCTATTCCGCTAATATTTCTGTTCTTGCCTAGATAGTTTCTAATTATTTCTGTAAGTTTTGCACTCTACCAGGTGACTATAATGAACTGCATTCGAGCAACTTTGATATCTTGTTTCCTTTTCCTTCATGCCTTTCCTGCATCCATGAATTAAAAGGCCCCTCTTCCCTATCAATCCTGAGTGAAACCCGAATCAAAGAGGTTCCCATCGAAGCACTCTATAACGCGATTTCTTTTTGTCATTTCAAACACATCAATTAATTATGTAGCTCTTTCAGACATTCGCTCCATTTAATTCTGTTTTTAATTGGGGCATTAAAATACCATGCATTATAAAGCTCAGTGACTTTTGCTTCTTGTGAGTCATGCAGATGACATTCTACAAGCTTTATTATACCATCAGTTTCATGCGCTTTTGTTCTTGTTTTTTTTCTACAAATGAATGCTATCCAAATCCCTCACAAACTCTTTCACGTTGACCTTAAATAGCTAACCTACATTATTTTGTTTTATTAGGTTAGATTGTTATGGGCCTCTTAAAGGTGTATTCTGCTTGTCAGGTGCATATCGATGTATATATGCTGCTTCTGATGTGGGAATACCATGATATTCAGATTTGCACCCACATTTTCCCTTGAAAAAAGGCAAATTACCACAGGAATCGGTGTTTGTGCACCTGAATCCCCCAGTGATCACTCAATTTTGGCCCGTTCTCCACAAGGACATTTCAGTAATTTTTGTAGGTGAAATATCTGGGGAAAAATAGAGTGCCATTTTGTGATGTACATGATGGACATGTAACTCTGAGTCAGCAGGTAACCCCCGAATCTGGATTAATGTGCTTCTCAGAATGGGGGCCTGAGGGCATCAGTTTAAGTTGTGTACACAAAATATGTCAGCCGCTCATGTGGAGGAGATAATTCGGGCAGGGGGAGGTCCACCACATATGGAAGTGGCATCCATCCATGGCTCCAGCATGTGTTTCCTTCTTAGGGTCACCTCCACCAATATGAGGGGAGCCGCCTAGCAGAAAAACTATGTGTTAGAAATGGGATCTCTGGTTGGCTAAGGCTTGCGCCAAAGCCAGGCAGAGACCACCACTCTAGTCAGGGCAAGGGAGTTACACATCCCAGATAACCCCTGCTCACCCCCTTGGTAGCTTGGCACGAGCAGTCAGGCTTATCCCGGAGGCAATGTGTAAAGCGTTTGCGCAACACACCCACAGCAACAACATACTAGGCACACCACAAAAAGGAACTCCACACAAGGTTATATCAAAAATAGCCTTTGTATTATCATAACACATTAGAATAGTACTCACATAATATACATGGTGCCACCTGGCACTAGGTCATATTTACAAGGGATTATTTACACCTGACAGGGCCAACTGGACCACTGTCAGAACCAGCACAAAGCGAACTTAGTACATGTAGAACTTATAATAACTGTAGAACATCATAAACGTACAACCAGTACTCACTGGTAGTTACTGTACTTAGCATCAGCCTGTAACATAAACCACATTATGCACAGCATCACATTAGGCGCGAATTACATTCTGCGCCAACCTCACCAGCATAAATACATTATGCAATCCTCTCATAAGTCTAAACACATTAGACCCTAACCTCCTAAGTATAACTCACACTAGGGGCGTAAATCACAGTAGAGAATAACTCACAAACTAAACGCATTAGGTAATAATAAAATCACAAGCATAAACATATTATGCAAAACCTCATAATCATGAAACACATTTAGAGGTATAACCCAGGGTGCGTAAACCACAATATAGGAATCACATTTCCTAGCACCCAAAATCACATTAGGGCCTGGCGCCCTATAAATCTAACTGTCCCCCTGGCCAACTGGCCATCTCACACGGGGCTCAAATGCCCTATGTCCAAAAGTCAGGGCGCGCTGCAAGGGCAGCGAAAGTCAAGGGTGCGCAACTGCGCAAACCTAAACGTAGCAGCTGCCCACTACTTGCTGGGCAGCTGGGAGAGTCAGGGGCCAAGGAGTGCATCTCACTCCTAGCGCAAAATATGTGTCCCCCTAAGGAAGAATAACCTCACACGGTGCAGCTGACGCTAATTGCCGTGCAGCTGTGAATCCAAACGTGGGCCTGGACACTCACTGTTCCCTTCCAGTCCCACTCAGGGGCTCTAGCTCATATGGGCCATACGTTGCAGTTGCCCGCTACGGCGGCGCAACTGAGCCAACATAGCCAAACTGGGGAAAGCACGGGCCCCTCTGGGCCCTCTAACAACAAATATGCCCCCAAGATGCAAAGATGGCACTGGCACTACGCGTGCCTCTGAGCCCCACTCCGGGACTCTTATCAACCCAAAAGTGCCCCGGTGATGCAGCTGCCCTCTAGCAGGCGGGGCAGCTGTACAAGTAGCCAAAACGGAAGAGGCACGGGCCCCCTGGACCCCCCCGGGGGCCCCAACAACAATGTAGCCCACGTCGGAGCGGCCCGCTCTCCTGCGGGCCCGCTCAGGACAGGTAAGCACCGGCAACGGGCCTCGAGAGGCACCACAACAAGGGAGAAGCCCCCCCACTCACCGGGGCTGCGAGGCAGGCCTCCTCCAGTCTCCTCTTCTCCTCGGGATCGGCACCACTTCTCCCGCCTCAATCTCCACGGGCTGCTGGAATGCAGGTCTCTCCTTCCTCTGCTGGACTCCCCCGGTCAGCGCGGCAACACGCGGGGCTCTCCCTTCACCACGGGAGCCCCGCCGAACCATGCACCATGCTTCACCCGGTCCCCCTCCTCGGGACCAGGACTTCGAGATGGAGCCCGCGAGGCTCCTTCACTTCCCGTTTCGGCCGCGCTGCCATTGGTCAGCCGGCCGCTAGGCCCCGCCCACAACCGGGCAACGGTGCCTTTCTTCCGGGTCGCATTTGGCAGCGGCCCGGAGATTTCCCTCTGCACTCGGGCCGCGTCGGTGATTTCTTTTCGGCGGCAACACGGGGTAGGATCCCGTTTTGAAATTAAGATAGTGGCGGGGTAGGCACCCGCAATGGCATTAAAAATAAGCGGGGTAGGCACCCGCGAAGAGCAGGCAAAACGCGGGGTGGGCACCCGCTCTTCCCACGCACTGTGAGGGAATCCCCACATCGGGATTCACTCGGAAATGATCGTAGCCCAGCGCTGCAAGCCCACGCACTCCTGGGGAAATAAAAGTAAAGTGCCCACAGGGCGCTAAAGATGCAGCGAGGTCCTGGGGGATGCCAAGAACAGCAGAAGGGACCCAAAAGAGAGTCCTTAAGGCATCAATGGGGCAATGCAGGGCCCAGGGAGGCAAGCCCTCCTGGCAGCCCCCCCCCCTGGGCCCCACCAGCAGCACGCCCCGTAGGAACAGCAACCAGGAACTGCACACCAAGAGTGAACATTAACATGGGGTCACAGCCCCTTCTTTTATACACCCTTTTCCTTTGTCTAAAGGTGTAGGGTTTAGGGAAAACCAGATGCAACTGGTTTGGGGGGAGCTTTGGAGCACTTTGTTTTGCTCAGCTCCTCTCTCCTTTCACAGGACAGGCTAGGGACATCAGACGCACCACAGGGGGTGGAGCCAGCATTGTGGAGGGAAGGCACAGCCCTATTCAGGTCCCAGGTGCAACTGCTCCCTCCCATCTAGATGCAGATCTCCCTATTCACCACTGCGCTGACTCACCCTGCCCCTGTCACTCACAAGCCAGACATGCAATTCACATCAGGCAGGCAGACACAGAGCACACATAAATGCCAACTTCTAAAAGTGGCACTTCTCCACTAGTCACAATAAATCTGCGCACACCATTGCGCAGCATTTATTCTCACGAGTTCGCACATACTAAACTCGCCCCTGCACTCCTCTCACACCAGGAATTACCATGGACACCCATATCCCCCATGCATTCCTATGGGAGGGCAGGACAATCTCACCACACGCACTCAGCGCGCACGCACTTTACTCTGGACCACAGTGCTAAAGTGCCCAGAGACTTAAAACTACTGACATACAAGGCAAAAAGTTTAGGGGTGAACCGGCCAAAAAGGGCCAAGTCCAACACTATGTGACAGCAATTCCACAATGCCTGTGTGGCAGGATAGAATTACAACAACCACATGTGAGTACTACAAATGTACCACTGAAGTGCAAGTAAATTGCCAGTAGCCACATCCCAAGTATCCATGACATTTTTCGAGTATGCCATTCCGCGCAAGACCACCATGATTTTCATCACAGTCTTCCAATTCCATGCACTGGAGCAATCATTCCAACACTGTTTTCAAGGCTGGCTACAGGTTGGTCAAGTGATGCTCCCCAATGGCTAAGTCAGGTTAGGTCCTCCATTTGAAAGACTGATTTTCATTCTTAATAGGTTGGAAGAAAGTAGAGGAGTTAAAACGAGCAATGCCATCTTGTAGTGATTGACAATTATGCTCCTACAGAAATAAATACATATTAATTTACATAAAATAATCTCTGCTTGCCCAAGTCCTTTATGCGTCACATCTCTAAAATGAAACTAATTGGGTTAAAAAACATAGTTGCACAGGAGTTTTTGATTGTTTTTTAAGAGAAAAGGGAAGAACTAAGAAAATCTAACACTGCAATGATTTTTTAAGAAATCCAAGTCAGAGGGTCCCAGACACTCAATGCAGACAGGGGTGCTATGCCATAATTGCAACAGCTAGAGTCCTATGGCATTGGTGACCTGGGGCTCCCTAACTGCACATCCGCAAGCTGGCTACCTACTGCTTTTTAGCACTTACATTTCAGGGTAGTGAGGAAAAGCTGTCTAAAGCATATTCAGGGAAGGTGCTGTGGGATAATGACTTAAAAGAGCTAAAAAAAAACTGACAATCATCTCCTCTTCTTTGTACAAGGTATTAAAAGCAGCCTAGGTGCTGGAATGTTCCCCTATGCCATCTTCTAGATGTCCAGCTGATCTATTCCGCCTATTCATAACACACATTTACTTAAACATGTCATGGTACCGCTGTAGCTGAAGTCATCCTCTTTCTCAGATATGTAGGCAAAAAGCAACAGAACCTCATCATCTAACCAGACAAATAGTCCTTTAAACATGGGTCAGGCTTACTCATGCAGACACTGTGTACTTTTACTGCCACTTAGCATGTAAAAGCTATTTGGCAAGTCTTATATCCATGTTTTAGCAGACATCACTCTCCTCTGAGATATGCTGTAGGTATGCCATAAGGCAGGGAGCTTTGTGCTTTAAAAGATTGAGAAGTGCCCTTTTGAGTTTTAGGAGATTACTCATGCAATTGCAGACCCCTATGGCAAGCACTACATAGAGGATACCATCCATAATGCATCTGAGACATATGTTTCCAAAGCATAGAGCCTCTCTCTTCGCAGTCACAGAGTAACAGAGGAATATTTAAATTCACTCACAAACTGCTTATGAATGTACAAGTATCAAAGGCAGTTGCTCAGACACCTACACACCCCTCTATTCACTAACACAGGCACTGAGGTATTTGTCAGGCCACTTACATACACATTTAGAGAGCCATTGAGGTACTAAAATAGACAGCCATATACAGGCACATTTACTTAAACATCTCATGGCACTGCTATAGGTGGACTCCTACACTCACTCAGATATGTAGGCAAGTAGTGACACACCCTCATTATCCATCCAGGCAAATAGTCCTTTAAACATAGGTCAGGTCTACTCGTGCAGACCCTGTCTCTGCGCTCTCACTGCCAGCTTCACTTAGCATGTAAAAGATGTTTGGCAAGTCTTATATCCACGTTTTAGTAGACATCATTGTCCTCTGAGATTTGATGTAGATATACCATAAAGCACACTGTTTTCTGCTTGAAAGATTAAGAAGTGTCCTTTCGAGTTTTAGGAACACAGTCATGCACTTGCAGACCCCTATGGCAAGCACTACATTGGGGATATCATCCATAATGCAACTAGAATACAAATTTCATAGCATACAGCCTGTCTGTCACCCAGTCACAGAGTGACAGAGATACTTCTAAATTCACTCACATACTCAGAATTTACTTATTTATTTATTTATTTATTTATGCGTTTTTATATAGCGCGGACTTTACCCGAGGGTGTCAGAGCGCTTCACAACAGGAACAGCAACATTACATAAGGAGGAGGATACAAATGAGCATAATACAAAGGCAAGCGTTACATTGCATGAGGAAAAGTGACAATTGTGCAAAAAACAAACAAACCAAATACAAAAAGAGGAATAAGTTCCAAGAGGACAAAGTGACAGGTGTGCATGAAACATGGGGTACAAAATACAAATAGAGGTATAATACTGCAATAAGTGGCAGTCACTCATAACACACTGGGAAGGCACTTCTATAGGCTTGGAGTACAGAATTTCCTATAGTGGAAGAACTTCCTTGAGGTAGTAGAGAGGGCGTGAATACAGCAGGGGGTACATGGGGTGCAAAATATATGATACATGGGGTACAAAATACAACTAAAGGCATAATACTGTAATAAGTGGCAGTAACTCAAAACACACTGGGAAGGCACTTCTATAGGCTTGGAATACAGAATTTCCTATAGTGGAAAAGCTTCCTTGAGGTAGTAGAGAGGGCGTGACTTCACAGGGGACTTGTAATGAGGGGAACACGCACATAAAAAACCAACACAGCACACAAAATAAGGAATGAACAGACAAAAGTACAATTTTACACTGACGAGCGAATTTCCTAGAGGGGTCTGAGAACGAAAGTATTAGTTCTGGAAGTGTCTTTGGAAGAGAAGAGACTTGAGGTCAGCTTTGAAGATCCGGGTAGAAGAGGTGGCACGGAGCAGTGGGGGAAGCGAGTTCCAGATTCTCACTGCATTGCCCGAGAAGGATTGAGCCATCGATCTTTCCCTTTTGAAGACGGGGGCTCAAGCAGAAGCTTTTCCGCATTGCGAGAAGGGCGAGAGCCACCGGACAATTTCAATTTATTCGCCAGGTAACGAGGGGAGGACGTGTGTAAGGCTTTGTGTGTGATGCAGGCAGTTTTATAAATAGATCTTGCCTCGATCGGAAGCCATCGAAGAGAGGACAGGATAGGAGTGATGTGGTCGCTCTGCTTAGACCCTGAAATGAAGCGAGCTGCTGAATGGAGGATGGATTTGAGAGGGGAGAGGTGGGATTTGGGTAGGCCAGTCAGAAGAGAATTGCAATAATCAAGTCTTGAGAGAACCAGAGATTGTACCAAGGTTTTTAAGTCATTCTCCGGGAAGAACCGACGGATCCCCCACAGAAGGCGCAGCTGGTACCGTGCGTTCTTAGCAATAGAGTTGATGTGGGAGATTAGGTTGAGTCTTTTGTCAAGAATGACACCTAGGGATTTAGCGCTGTCGACAATGATGGGTTTGTTGTTGAATAGGTTCAGCTGATCCATCCAAGATTGAACAGGAGGAGGTGAGAGAGAGGTAGAGAGGAGGAGGAATTCAGTTTTGGCGGGATTCAGAATGAGTTGGTGGGCTGACATCCAGTTGTGAATAGAGTTGAGGGTAGAATTGAGTAGGGAGAGATCGTGTGCGGAGGACACCTTAAGGTAGATTTGCATGTCGTCCGCATACAGATGGTAAAGGATCCCAGATTTGCTTAGGAGGTTCCCTAAAGGTTCCAGGTAGAGATTAAACAAGCTGGGTGCCAGGATAGAACCTTGAGGGATGCCTTGACCTACGGCCACAGGAGATGAAAGACTGTTCCCTATCTTGATCCTTTGGGATCTGTCTGAGAGGAAAGAGGCAAACCATTTGAGCACTGTGCCATCCAGTCCCATTCTCTGTTGAAGAGTGTTGAGGAGGGTGCTATGATTAACCGTGTCAAAGGCTGCAGAGAGGTCTAGAAGAATCAGAAGACATGATTCCCCAGAGTCGAGAATATGCAGCGCATCGTCAATCACTTGCAGCAGGGCTGTTTCAGTGCTGCAATTTTGGATGAAGCCCGACTGGAAGACGTCGAGGAGGTTATTGTCCAAAATATGTGAGGAAAGTTGTTTCGCAACACATTTTTCGGTGATTTTCGAAAGAAAAGGGAGGTTGGTGATAGGGCGGAAGTTGTTGAGGTCGTTCGCGTCGGCGGCGTTTTTTTTTAGAAGAGGGGTGACTTGACCTGATTTAAGGGCAACCGGGAGGGAGCCTTGACTGAGGAAGAGATTGACTAGCTTGGTCCAGTAAGAGAGAGTATAGGTGTAGAAATCGATGGAGATGTCGCTAGGGATGGGGTCGGAGGAATGGTTGGAGGGTTTAGTTTCGCGGATGCATTTGAGGAGGTCATCTTCCGAGATGATGTCAAAGTTCTGCCAGGTGACTAAGGATTTCCGCTCCTCCATGGGGGGGTGGGCGACCTGATCCACCAGTGCTTTGACCTTTTCATCGAAGAATATAGCGAAATCTGCTGCTTTCTTTGAGGAATCCTCAGGCTTAATGGTTGGGGAGAACAGGTTGGGTTTTTGAAGAGGTCAAAAAGCTTTTTGGGTCTGTTTTTGGCTGAGTCAAGGAGGGATCTGAAATGTGATGCTTTTTCAAGGAAGATGTGGTTGTGATATTTGGATCTTGCTGAGAGTAAAAGAGAGAGATTGGAGGTGGAAGGAGATTTTCTCCAATGCTTCTCCAGGAATCTAAGGTTTTTCCTTTCATCGTAGAGCGCTTTATTGAACCAAGGTGCTGAGGGGTGGGTCTTTTCCTTTTGCTTTGGAGAGGAGCAACAATGTCGATTTCGACTGCTAGTCCTGAGAGGCACTGGGAGGTGAGAACGTTGACATCCACGCTAGGGTCTAGTCTAGGAAGTGCCCGCATAGCGGAATCACAAAAAGTGTCAAGATCAATGTTCTTAGCGTTACGGAACCAGGTAGTAGCTCTTTTAGGTTGGCCGAGAGTTATAACGTGCGATAGGTGAAGACGGAAGGGAATGAGGAGGTGGTCAGACCAGTCTACATGGATCGGGGAGCAGTGGTCAGCAGGTCTGCTTTGGATATGATAAGGTCCAGAATAGAGCCCTTAGAATGTGTGGTTTCCGAGCAATGTTGGAGGAGATCATTGGCTGAGAGAAAGGAGGCAAGCTTGTTGGCAGCCGAGTCTTCCAAGGAGCCCCAGTGGAGATTAAAGTCACCCAGGAAGATCTGTCTGTCACTTTGAGAGAATTGGTCACTGATGAAGTCAGTCAGTTCCTCCACAAAGGAAGAGCAGTAACCAGGCGGGTGGTAGATGGCATGGAATCTAAAGGGTGAGCCGTGATGTATTTGAAGTTCTAGGGAAAGGCATTCGAATGTACGGAAGAGGGTGGTTGGAACCGCTTTAATTTGAAGGGAGTTTCTGAAGATGATAGCGACACCTCCTCCAATTTTGTCTGCCCTGTCATTTCTGAGGATAGAATAGTCAGTGGGTACCAACAGATCAAACAGAGTATGAGAGGAGTCATTAAACCAGGTCTCAGTGAGGAAGAACATGTCAAGATTTTGGTGTGTGATAGTGTCAGAGATTTCCACTTTGTGTTTGATTGCAGATCTGCAGTTGTGGAGCAAGCAGTGCAGCTCTGACGCAGATGTTTTGGTGATGGGGGTGTTAGGGTTGTTCAGGGAGATAGGGATAAGATTCTTGAATGAGGGAGCCCGGCAAGAGGGAGGTTGTTGAGGTCTGACAGAGGAGATGATCTGAATAGGAAACTGCGTAAAATTCTTAGGAGAGGAAGGCGGAGGGGGAGTGACGTTGGTGGTCTTGAGACTGGCCCGTAAATTGGTGATGTCTGCAGAGGGCAGACTGTGGTTGGTTTTATTGGGGCGCGGAGCAAGGAACTCCTCGGGAGGGTGTTAGGGACAGGGGACAACTTGGCGCTTAAACGTGAGATGGACGCTACAAGCTGGGAGATGGAATAGATGAGAGAATCAAGTTTATTTTCCAGAGAGAGGAGAGCTGAGCACGGAGTGATTGGTGGCTCGATGGATAAAGGAGGGAGTGCAGAGGGTGAGGGAGGACAGGGAGGGGTGGGGGAACGAGTTGAGGGCGGTGGTGCAGAAGGTAAGGGAGGACAAGGCGGGCTGGAGGAGCAGGATATGAGAGGGAGTGCAGAGGGTGAGGGAGGACGGGGCGGGGTGGTGGAATGGGATAAGGGAGTGAGTGCAGAGGGTGAGGGAGGGAGGGGAGGGGTGGGGGAATGGGTGGGGAGTTGGGGAGCAAGGGAAGGAGGTGAGGAACGATGGTGGACAGAGGGAGTGGATGGTGAAACAGTGGTGGGAAGAGAAATATTTTTACTGGAGTTGAACAGAGGGGAAGAGAAGAGGGCATACATCAGAGGAGGAAGTTGAGGGGTAGGGAGGGGGACAAAAGAAGGCCGGAGGAAAGGGGAGACGAGGGGAGACGAGACTGACCCGGGCGGGGTGGGCGGGGGGACAGATGAGGTCCGAATGTGCGTGGAGCCGAAAGAAAAGGGGGCTGTAAAGGGGGGAGGGCGGGGTGTCCGAGGAGGGCCAGAGGAATGGGGAGAAAGGAGAGGATGGTGCAAGATAGGTACTGTAGGCTATGCAAGGCAAATGTGGGGGGACAGGTAACAGTTGGAGTGGGGGGAATTGACTAGAGGGAAACTGAGAGAGGAGAAAGGGACTGCAAGGTCCGAGGGAGGGACGAGGAAGGAATTGTCAGGGAGGGAGACAAGGTTGGGAAGCAAGGGAAGAGGAAGGTGGGGTTGAGGATAGATGGGAGGTGGAAGAGAAGAATTTAGGGTACGGGGGACGGGGAAGAGCGGAAAGGGATGAGGCGAGAGGGGGAGGGAAGGGGGAAGGTAAGGACAGTTGATCGGAAGACCAGGTTGTACGAGAGGTGAGTTAAGAGGGGGGCGGAGGGAAGATTTAGTGGGATTAGGGGGCGGCGAAAATGTTGGAGAATCGAGCAGGTGCAGGGTGGGGAGGGGGGTGGAGGCCAGAGGCCGGAAAGACAAGATAGGGGGAGGGGCATTTTGGGAAGGGGGAAGAGAGGGAGATGAGGGAGCAGTGGCTGGGGGAACCAAGGGTAGGCCTGTGCCTCCCGGGATAGCGGCCTGCTGGAGTATCGGGGGGTCTGGGGGGAGAAAGGGAGAAAGGAGAGGAGTTCAAAGAGGAGTTGGGGGAAATCATAGTTGTGTGGGTTGGACGAAGGGAGTGGAAGAGATGGTCAAAGAGGGAGAGACAGGAGTCTGTCGCTTGAATCATGACGGTGCCATTATTGTAGAGTGTTATGGTGAGCGAGCCCTTAAAGCTCGAGGAGGGGAGATTTTTAGCCGCTGTCCATGCGGGATAGATGAGGAGGAGGAGGCGTTGAAGAAATTGAAGAAGCTGGTGGACTTATCTATGCAGGAGTATGCAAGGCATTTGCACACATACCTACATACCCCTCTCTTCCCTAATACAGGTACTGAGGTATTTGTCAGGCCACTTACATACACATTCAGAGAGCCTTTGAGGTACTAAAGCAGATAGCCACATATTGGCACATTTTCTTAAACATCTATTGGCACTGCTACAGCTGGACTGCTACAGTTACTCAGATGTGTACGCAAGTAGTAACACAACATCGTCATCCATCTAGACAAATAGTCCTTTAAAAATAGACTAGGCCCAGTCGTGCAGGTCCTTTCCATGCACTCTCACAGCCAGCTTCACTTAGCATGTAAAAGCGTTTGGCAAGTCTTATATCCAGGTTTAGTAGGCATAACTGTCCTATGAGATATGCTGTAGGTATGCCATAATGTACACTGTTTTCTGCTTGAAAGATTGAGAAGTGTCTTTTTAAGATTTAGGAACTTACTAATGCACAAGCAGACCCCTATGCCAAGCTCTACATAGAGGATACCATCTATAATGCAACTGACATATATGTTTCCAAATCATAGAGCCTCTCTCTCTTCCCAGTCAAAGAGCGACAGACAAATTTATACATTCAGTCACATACTCAGAAACTGCTTATGTATATACTAGTATCAAAGGCAGTTTCACAGACACCTACATACCCCTCTTCTCCCTAACAGAAGCACTAAGGTATTTCCGTCCGCCATGCACACCGCACGCCATTGTGATCTGGCGGGCAGAAAAGTGCTTTGCGATGGCGGTGAATCCGCCACCGGCAGGCTACCAGTGGCGGGTTCACCCCCATCATAATGAGCCCCTTAATTAGGCTTATTATCCAGCACTTTCCTTGAGTTTTGTTGGTTTTGGAGTTGGAATAGTTATTTAATTAGGTTTATTATCCAGCACTTTGCCTGAGTTTAATTTGTTTTGGAGTTGGAATAGTAATTTAATTAGGTTTATTATCCAGCACTTTCCCTGAGTTTAGTTGGTTTTGCAGTTAGAGTAGTAAATTATTATGTTTTATTATCCACCACTTTCCCTGAGTAAATTTTTAATGTTTGTGGGTGGGTGTTCTTTCATTTTTTTACAGGTTTTCCCGATTGTGAACGGATGGTGGTCTCGACCCTTTTTTTTTTTACAAAAAAGGAAAATGTATTTTGTTTATTTAAAACAAGTATTTTTACATTTACATTGTTGGAGCGTTTTTTTTTTTAAAGCTATTTTTCGGGTTTTTGAGGGTTTCTTTATTGAAAGGATTGTGTCGTTGGAGCCTTTTTTCTACAGTTTAATTTTTGCAGGTTTTTTTTTACAATAATTTTCAGGTTTTTGAGGGTTTCGTTATTGAGAGGATTGCGTCGTTGGATCCTTTTTTCTACAGTTGTAATTTTGCATTTTTTTAGGTTCCCTTTTCAAATGGATTTGTTTTTCGATTTATCTTCTATGGTTTCATTGGATTTCCCGGATCGTCTACTGCCACATAACTGTAAGTTGTTTTTAATTATTATGGGTGGAAAATGTTTTTTGTTACATTGATTTATTTGTATTTTTTTTAATTTAATATTTATAATATGTCCTATATATTTGTGTTATTTTTTAAATTTAAATGACATTGTTATAATTATTAATAAAAAAAAGTAGAATTATGTTGTTTATATGTTTATGGTGTTTAGCATTGTTGTTTTTTAACAGTATAGATTTAGCTATCATGTCTAAGTATTCTAGACCTTTGGTGTTTGCAAATAGTCTAGTTTTATGTTGTAGATATTCATACATTGATTTAGTTTGTTTACTTAGTTTAGGGCCGGTTTTTGTTAGGGATTGCTCTAGTCTGAGCTCTTGATAGCTTTGTCCTTTTTTAATAGCTTCTATGAGTTTAAGTAGGGTTGGTTGTTCTCTTCCAATTGTGGCTTGGAAGGCATTGTGCCATCCTTCCACTGCATTGTTTGTTTTTGCTTCTTGAGCTAGAGTACTGTCGTATACGTTCCACCAAGGTATTTGGAAGTTGGGTTGCCTACGGTGCCCTGACCTATGTAACCTTCCCACCCAAGTGTCTTCGAAGTAGTCTAGGAAAGTAGTTAGTTTACTTTCATTTGCCTGATAGAAGGGGCTTTTAAGAAGTAGGTTGTAATGGCTTGCTACTTCAGTTGTTGGTACATAGACCAGGGCTATTAATTTTTTAATTTGGTAGGTAAAGTTGCTATTGGTGGCGTAATCTATACTTAAAGTAGATTTTTATAGGTGCCTCCAGAAACTTTGATTAAAGTGGTAGTAGCAACCTTGTATTGCAGTGTGTGGGTATAGTTTTAAAATTGATTGAATCATTGATTGTTCGAAATCAATGATGATTTTTTGCGGAAAGTAGTTGTTGGTGTATTGTTTTAATATTGTTAGGAGTTCTATGTATGTGGTGTTCTGTTTATTAGGGAGTAGTGCGTATATGAAGGGTATGTTAGTATCTTCATATTCGCAGTGGATTGTGTATAATTGATAAAAAGGCTTGGGGCAAACTTTGAATGTGCCATCCATCATCCACGTTTCGCAGTTTTTAAGTTTTTGTAAGTTGTTATTTGTTGCAAAGATGAGAATTCATTTTTCATGACTTTTGTTTTGATTCTTGCTTTGTTGTTTTAAGGGTGGACTTTTATTGAAGTGTAATCTGTGGAATATAAAATAGAAGGTTATAGTTTTAATTTATTTGTTTGATTCTTTTTTTTTGTGTATTTATTTTATTGAAGAAATAAAAATACTGAATGCAGTTGGTGAAGTTTCTTTCGTTGATGTTGTTTTTTGTTGAATTATTTGTAGAAGCTGATAAGAGAAAAGTATTTGTTAGCAATATTTCGTTTTTTATTAAATGTATTTTTTTTTAATAGTTAGGTCTAATTGTTGGTTATTTTATATACTTACTTTGTATTATAATTTTCTATTATCTTGATTTTGTATTTGTTTTCAAACATAATGTTTGTTTTGGGGTTTTTGGGTGGAGTTATGAATTATGATCTGTGAAAAATAAAACATTACGTTGTAATTTTAGTTAATTTGATTATTTATATTATTAAGGGCCCGACTCCGATCTCGCTAGGAAAGCCCTCTGTACGACCCGGATCCGGAGGGCTTTCCGAGCGAGATGTGCTCCGGGAGTCCGAACGAGCGAGTACGATGCTGCCGTGTGCTTAAGGACTCGGTTCTCTCAGACTTCCATTGAACTGTATGGGAGCCCATGTACAGATGCGTACATAGGCTCCCGTAGCAGAAAAGGGGTGGGTGGGGTAAAGCATACACCCTGTGGCGGGCAACCCATGGTGCCCGCCACACTGTGCATGCCTGGATCGGGGGACCCATGGGCATACCCCGTGACAGATTCAGAGGGCCCCGGGTGAAGGGGTGCCTGCCACGGTCCCCCAAAGTATGCTTCCGACAGCCATTTCGTCACGCTGAGACCAAGGCGAAGCGGCTGTCCGAATCATGCATCGTACTCGCTCGGTCGGAAATCGGCTCCATTGCGCTGCACGATTCGTCTCCAAACGAGACGTACGGAGCGGTTTGGGTCCGGAAACGAATCGGTTGACGCTTATGCGATCTTCGCATCGTACTTGGTCGTTCGGTCTTGTGTACGATTCGGTCGTAAACAAGGGCTACGAATCGGATCCAGTAAAGCCAAATCCGATTCGGAGGCCTTCCGAACGACATTGGAAATTCGGAATCGGGCCCTAAGTGTTTCTTTTTATTTAAATGTAATTCAATAAATATACTTACTTTTTTTAGTTGATGGAGTGTCCTTGGTAGATGTTCTGGTTTTGTTGATTTTTATAGAAGCTGTTAAAAATAAAAGAACTTTCGTTAGCTATGTTTTGCTATTTTATTCAGTTTAGTTCTTTTAAATAATTTACGTTAGTTGTTGGTGAAGTCATATATCTACTTTGTGTTATATTTTATTGTTGTTGTGCCTTTAAATCTTTTTTTTTTTTTTTGTTTTGTTTTTTTGTTTATTGAGCAGCTTGTAAAGTACACATTGGGCCCTCTCACAGGAGGCCAAATAGAAATAGCGATGGAGTAAGTACAAGCACCATTTTATGATAGAGAACAGGAAGAAACAAGTAAAAAACTCCCAAATCCCACAACCCCCCTTCCGGTGGCACTAGTAAGTAACATTACGACCCCAGCATAGCATCCCGTCTCTGTTATGGTCATATATCACATGTGAATCCCAAGACTTAACACAGTTAAAAACATCAGTTTACAGCATTCATTACCTATCCGGGTTTGTAAGGAGATATACTGTAAGTGGAGCCCAAAAGTCCTTGGGGCGAGAGGCTTCAGGCAACTCCTCAGCGTATGTCCCAAGTTGTTCTTTACAATATAGTAAGTCTCGGACCCATTTATGTAGAGTTGGGGTGATTCTAGAGCCCCAGCACTTCGCCACAGCTCTCTTGGCCAACAAGGTCGAGAAGGCCACCAGTTTGCGATTGCAGGGCTTTAAGTACTGTACCCAGCCTAATAGACAAACCTCAGGTATACATTGCACAGGTTCAGCCACAACCCTCGTTAGCAGGTCAGTAACTTTACCCCAAAATCTATATACATTTTTACAAGACCATGCAAGATGTAGGAAGCCCGCATCCCCCTGCCCACATCTCACAAAGCTGGAGCTGTGCCGTAGACCAAATTGCATCAATTGCAGCGGGGTGTAGTACAGCTGGTGCAGATATTTAAAATAGATGATGCGGAGATTGCAATTCGCAGTGAGTCTGCCAGTAAGGATGCAACAGAACCTCCACATCTCCGGTGTCAGCGAGGTCCCAAGCAAGGCGACCCATCTGCCGTACGCAGGGGTATAAAGCTGTTTCCTTTCTCTGAGAGACGTAGTGTACAGTTTCGTTATCAGACCAGTGCGGTCTGCGCCCGCCAGCACCGCCTGCAGTGCTAACAACGCGTGGGTTCTACAGGGTAATCAGGGTAACTAGCACGTATTGCCTGCCTCACCCGCACATAAGTGAACCCAAGCATGAACCCCCGGTCCCTACCGCCCTGTATGTCAACAAGAGATCGAAACTGGCCTTGTTTGTAGAGATCCCCTAATTGGGTTACCCCCACCGCGCCTAATGCCTTAAGAGCTGCAGGTTCTTTAGCAGCAGAGATATCCGGGTGTGCTGCTAGTGGTAGCCTTGGGGCGTAGAGGTACGGCAATTGTGCACATGTAGCGAGCGTCTTCCACGCCCATGCCGGGCAAAGTGCAGAGTTAATTTCAGTTTGTGGTCCCCCACTCCCCCCAGACAAGGCTGTCGCAGCCAGGGCCATTGGGAGAGCTGCGTCAGCTTCGATAGCAACATGCGGTTGGTAGCGCTGTGGGAAGAACCAATAATGGGCAAACTGGGCCTGTGCACATAGATAATATAAGCGTAGGTCAGGGGCTTCGAAACCCCCACGCTCGAATGGCAATACTAGGACCTCCCAGCTACACCGGGGCTTCTTCCCACTCCATACAAAGGAGAGTAGCGCAGACTGAAAGGAGTTAAACAGCGCCAGATTGAGGCAAATAGGGATATTAATGAACAAATAAAGAAGTTTGGGCGGTATCGTCATTTTAACTACTGCTATGCGGTCCGCCAAGGAGAGAGGGAGTTTGGCCCAACGCACAGTTCGTTCGGTAATTTGTACTAGGGCCCTGCCATAATTTTTGGAAACGACTACCTCTGGGTCTCTGTGGAGCCAAACCCCCAAATACTTTACAGGGTCGGTGGACCAAGTTAGAGGAAAATCTAGCTCCATACGCCGCGTGCCAGTTGTAAGAGGAAGCACCGTTGACTTTGCCCAGTTGATGCCGAGCCCTGAGAATCGTTCAAATTTCACATATTCCCGAAGTACCTCTGGGAGAAATGTTTCGGGTTCACAGACATACAGCAGCATATCACCGGCGTACATTGAGACTACCAATGGGCGCTGTCTAAATCGCAGTGCCACCTGTGCGTGGCCTTGGCGGAGTTTGCAAGCCAGCGGTTCAAGAGCGAGCGCGAAGAGCATCGGTGAAAGGGGACAGCCCTGCCGAGTGCCTCGCTGGATGGAGAATGCGGCAGATATCCAACCATTGACCCGGATTCGTGCGGCCGGTGCCTCGTATAGAAGGCGAATCCACTTCAGGAAGAAGGGGGGCAGCCCCATTCTGAGCAATACTGTAAACATAAACTCCCACTGCAAAGAATCGAATGCTTTGGCTGCATCAAGCAGCACCGCGGCTGCTTGAAAATCAGCCTCAAAGTAATGTAGGGTAGAGAAGATAGTGCGCAAATTGTGGGCCGTAGAGCGGGCAGGGACAAAGCCGGACTGATCCGGGAGGACCAGATTGGGGATCAAGGGCTGTAGGCTGCTGGCGATCATTTTCGCCAGGATTTTGGCATCAATATTTATAATGGAGAGTGGGGATAGGAGTCACAGCTGTTGGCCGGCTTGTCAGGCTTAAGAAGCATAACGAGGAGAGCCTCTTTTAGTGATGGGGGGAGCGTGCCACTATCATATGCTTCCGCAAAGACGTCCAGGAGTCTAGGCGCCAGTTCGTCAGCGTAAGCCTTGTAGAACTCGCTTGGGAGTCCGTCCAGTCCAGCAGCTTTGCTGGTGGGCAAGGACTTGATGGCCATTTTCACATCGTCCGCATCAAAAGGTTGGGTGAGGTATTCGCGTTGGTTGAGCGATAGCCAGCCTAGAGCTACGTCGTCTAGATAAGCATGTATATCAGTGGCTGACACATGCCCACGCTGTCCATACAGGTCGGAGTAGTAATCCAACACCACCTCACTGATCTCAGGGGTTGTATAGCGCGGCACTCCCCCAGAGTCCAGCATTTCCGTAAGGTATACCTGAGTCCGAGGCATAGTCAGTTTCTGGGCCAGTGAGCGACTTGGATGGCCCCCCTCCCCATAATACCGCGCCGGAAAGCGTTGTGACCTGTGCGCTATCTCCTGATCCGCAGTGTCATTATATTCAGTTACCAACCCCCGAATGGTAGCAAGTATATGTGGAGCAGGATGTTGTGTGTATTCGCGTTCTAAAGCAGATATCTCATCGGTAAGTTTATGCATTCGGCGTCGTAGATGTTTTAGAATCCCGGCCTGTGCGCCCATACAAATACCCCTAATAGTAACTTTAAATGCCTCCCATAGAGTCCCAGGGCTGTCGACCGAACCAGCATTTTCTTTAAAAAAATCACTGATGGCCGCGCCAATGGTGCATCTGAACACTTGGGGGCCGATTCCGATTCGGGCCGGAAAAAATACCGACCGACTCGGTACGGGAATTTAGTCCGACCGACTTGGACCGGCACCGTACGACCCGGGTAGTACGATGAAATGTATGTGAAATCTGACTGACTCGGACGGAATACAAAATGACCGACCGAGCCGGACGGAAACAAGCCATCCGGCCGGGAAATCACGCGAAACGAACCGACCAACACGCACTCGGATTGAACCCGAACGAAACGTACCCGCGAACTCCGATCCGCGTAGTACGATGCTGTGCGTACAAAACACGACCGACTCGCCCGGAGCACAAGACGTACGACCGACACGCATACAAAACCCAGCCGAAGCAACCCAATACTACGCGACCGACTCGTACGCCGCATATGAAACCTAGCTGACACACAGCGGGAACGAGTCGGACAAGATCGCACCAGACAACTGCAGCGTCCTACTCGGACGCAAGAACGACTCCTACATGCACCAAAAACACCAAGGAAAAATTAGAAAAAAAGGGCCAAACAAGCAACCACTAAGCCAATAAATACAGGGAGGGAAAAAAATGGAACAAGGACACACCTCCAACTCCACCTACATAAAGGCCACAAATCCCTACCATGATCCTTTGCAAATTCCACTGACCTGCCAGACAGAACACCATCACACAGCAACCACAGACACACTCACAGCTCATACATCACACAAGCCACACACCATTACCACACCTACAAATAGCACCCTCACACATACCCAGCTAAACCTATACTCACACCCCCCCACTTGCACACACACACACATCAATCACCACCACCACCCATCACCATGCCCCCAAAGAAGAACCATAAGTTCCTAGATTGTGAATTGGAAGTCCTGGTAGACGAGATCCTGAGGGTAGAGCCACAGTTGTTTGGTACATTGGTACAACAGACCCCCATGTCGCAGAAAACCAAGATGTGGGCGAGGATTGTCGACAGGATGAACGCACAATCACCATGTTTGCGCACAAAGGAAGACATCCAGAACAGGTGGTATGATGTGCGCAGGAGGGTCCGGGACCTACTAAAAAAGGACTACCTCCTCAGCCAGCACACCGGCAGTGGCCCTCCTGCAAAACCAGTATACCTCAGGCCCTGGGAGGAGAAGGTGCGGGCCATCCTACCACCAGTGAGCGTATACGGACTAACACACAACCCAGAGCCTGGTGAGTACACAACTAATATACACAATATGGTGTGACAACACACACACATCACAGTCAAGGGGATAGGCAAACCATGCACACTTAGCAAATACACAGCAACCAAAAGATATTCATCCCAAGATGTGAATGCTAGTCAGACAAACACAATACCTGCCATCTCATAGTGATATGTAACTGTGTCATGACATCTACAAACCTAACAACAAATACAGCAAGGCAGTGGCACAAATAGAACCAACAAACACTCCCAGATATTTACCCACCACTAGAACACCACCTCACAGGGAAGCTCACTGAAAGGAAGGAATTCTGTGTATGCTGGTCAAGTCAGTGTAGCCAATAGCATGATGGGAGTGGTAGTCACAGATATTGGTCACACCCACAATTGGCCCATCAACACCACTCTGAACCATGCTCACATCACAGGGAGTGGAAAACAACTGACAAGATGGCTGACACTGGCTACTGCTGTGGGGAGCACAAGGCCCTGCTGGGAACTGGGCACCAACAAACAACAGGACCACACTGTCAGCCATCTTGCCATTGCTGTCAAACTCACACACACTGAAGTCCACTCAAAAGGAAGGAAGTATGGGCATGCTGGGAAGGGGGGTGGAGGCAATAGCAGGATGGGAGTTGTAGGCACAGATATTGGTCACACCAACAATTGGCCCATCAACACCACCCAGAACCATGCTCACATCACAGGGAGTGGAAAAGGACTCACAAGATGGCTGACACTGGGTACTGCTGGGGGGACCACAAGGCCCTGCTGGGAACTGGGCACCAACAAACAACAGGACCACACTGTCAGTCATCTTCCCATTGCTGTCACACTCACACACACTGAAGTCCACTCAAAAGGAAGGAAGTATGGGCATGCTGGGAAGGGGGGTGGAGGCAATAGCAGGATGGGAGTTGTAGGCACAGATATTGGTCACACCAACAATTGGCCCATCAACACCACTCTGAACCATGCTCACATCACAGGGAGTGGAAAACAACTGACAAGATGGCTGACACTGGGTACTGCTGGGGGGAGCACAAGGCCCTGCTGGGAAGTGTGCAACAACCAACAGCAGGACACCACTGACTGACATCCTGAAAGACAACTTACACTCCCTGCAATGGAAGCACGTTCCATGGTGGGATATCTGGCTGGGTGGGAAGGAGGACTCACAGCACTGACCATAGTTACAAGCACCTCCCCTCACACACCCCTCAACACTAACTCCACATAACCCACCTGGGAGAATGCAATGCCTCACATCCTAACTGAAGATCCCACAAAGAACCACCACCCTGGGTTAAGCTGTGTGAAGCACAGGGACACTCTTGGGACTTGTAGCCAAACAACTGCCAGGACAACACTCCCAGCCATCCTGTCAGCACAGGCACCCCACCCCACAGGGAAGCAGAGTGATAAGGAAGGAAGGATGGGCATGCTGGGAAGGGGGGTGGAGGCAATAGCATGATGGGAGTTGTAGGCACAGATATTGGTCACCCTCACAAATGGCCCATCAACACCACCCTGAACCATGCTCACATCACAGGGAGTGGAAAAGGACTCACAAGATGGCTGACACTGGGTACTGCTGGGGGGAGCACAAGGCCCTGCTGGGAACTGGGCACCAACAAACAACAGGACCACACTGTCAGCCATCTTCCCATTGCTGTCACACTCACACACACTGAAGTCCACTCAAAAGGAAGGAAGTATGGGCATGCTGGGAAGGGGGTGGAGGCAATAGCAGGATGGGAGTTGTAGGCACAGATATTGGTCACACCAACAATTGGCCCATCAACACCACTCTGAACCATGCTCACATCACAGGGAGTGGAAAACAACTGACAAGATGGCTGACACTGGGTACTGCTGGGGGAGCACAAGGCCCTGCTGGGAAGTGTGCAACAACCAACAGCAGGACACCACTGACTGACATCCTGAAAGACAACTTGCACTCCCTGCAATGGAAGCACGTTCCATGTTGGGATATCTGGCTGGGTGGGAAGGAGGACTCACAGCACTGACCATAGTTACAAGCACCTCCCCTCACACACACCCTCAACACTAACTCCACATAACCCACCTGGGAGAATGCAATGCCTCACATCCTAACTGAAGATCCCACAAAGAACCACCAGCCTGGGTTATGCTGTGTGAAGCACAGGGACACTCTTGGGACTTGTAGCCAAACAACTGCCAGGACAACACTCCCAGCCATCCTGTCAGCACAGGCACCCCACCCCACAGGGAAGCAGAGTCATAAGGAAGGAAGGATGGGCATGCTGGGAAGGGGGTGGAGGCAATAGCATGATGGGAGTGGTAGTCACAGATCAACATCTCACACCCACATGGCCCAGCAAGTTAGCACTGAAGCATGCACACCTCACAGGGAGTCAAACGCCACTTCAAAGGTGTCTGACACTGGCCACAGCTGTGGGGAGCACAAGGCCCTGCTGGGAACTGGGCACCAACAAACAACAGGACCACACTGTCAGCCATCTTGCCATTGCTGTCACACTCACACACACTGAAGTCCACTCAAAAGGAAGGAAGGATGGGCATGCTGGGAAGGGGGTGTAGTCAATAGCATGATGGGAGTGGTAGTCACAGATCAACATCTCACACCCACATGGCCCAGCAAGTTAGCACTGAAGCTTGCACACCTCACAGGGAGTCAAAAGCCACTTCAAAGATGTCTGACACTGGCCACAGCTGTGGGGAGCACAAGGCCCTGCTGGGAACTGGGCACCAAACAAACAACAGGACCACACTGTCAGCCATCTTCCCATTGATGTCACACTCACACACAGTGAAGTCCACTCAAAAGGAAGGAAGTATAGGCATGCTGGGAAGGGGGTGTAGGCAATAGCAGGATGGGAGTTGTAGGCACAGATATTGGTCACACCCACAATTGGCCCATCAACACCACTCTGAACCATGCTCACATCACAGGGAGTGGAAAACAACTGACAAGATGGCTGACACTGGGTACTGCTGGGGGAGCACAAGGCCCTGCTGGGAACTGTGCAACAACCAACAGCAGGACACCACTGACTGACATCCTGAAAGACAACTTGCACTCCCTGCAATGGAAGCACGTTCCATGGTGGGATATCTGGCTGGGTGGGAAGGAGGACTCACAGCACTGACCATAGTTTCAAGCACCTCCCCTCACACACCCCTCAACACTAACTCCACATAACCCACCTGGGAGAATGCAATGCCTCACATCCTAACTGAAGATCCCACAAAGAACCACCACCCTGGGTTATGCTGTGTGAAGCACAGGGACACTCTTGGGACTTGTAGCCAAACAACTGCCAGGACAACACTCCCAGCCATCCTGTCAGCACAGGCACCCCACCCCACAGGGAAGCAGAGTCAAAAGGAAGGAAGGATGGGCATGCTGGGAAGGGGGTGGAAGCAATAGTATGATGGGAGTTGTAGGCACAGATATTGGTCACCCTCACAATTGGCCCATCAACACCACTCTGAACCATGCTCACATCACAGGGAGTGGAAAAGGACTCACAAGATGGCTGACACTGGGTACTGCTGGGGGAGCACAAGGCCCTGCTGGGAACTGTGCAACAACCAACAGCAGGACACCACTGACTGACATCCTGAAAGACAACTTGCACTCCCTGCAATGGAAGCATGCTTCATGGTGGGATAACTGGGCTGGGGGGGAGAAGGAGGCTTGGATGGCAACCAAATACCACCAATGCTGGTCATGCACACACCTCAACATTCACATTGACATGTCACAGGTTGGCAGGACAATGTGCTACACCAATATCACTCTCTGACTGTCACAATTTAGGAGAATGCAATGTCCTGGCCCACATCCAGAGGTACAGTCACAACTGTCAGGTGTTTGAACAATTGATGCCAGTAGAAACATAACATACAATCTGTGTCTCTCCCCAAAACAGGTGATGATGGGGACACAGCAGCAGACCAGGAGGAGTCCCTGTCCCTGGCTCCGGGATCAGCCACTGCACTCCTCGGATGGCGAAGAACAAGCTGGACCCTCCGGTGTGAGTCATCATGCAGCACCAGCAGGACCAACATCTGCACCCCCTGCACCCACCCCTCCAACAACTGCCAACACACAGGCCACCCCTGCCAACACGGACACACCAAGGACCACAAATGACAACAGCGCAGGGACCCAGGCCCAAACTGGAGCTGGTGACAACGAGCCCAGGAACAACACCCAAGTGGGCCCACGGTCACCTGTGCGTGCCACTGCAGGTCCTGCACGTGTCGCCAGGGGTGGTGGGAGGGGTGGTAGACATAGGTCACTCCTTGCAGAGGGGTCTGGACTGCATGATGACCCACAACTGGCACACATCGCGGATGCGTACCAGACTAGCACCGGAGAGGTCAGCCAGGTAGTGGGGATCCTCAAGGACATACAACAGCAGCAGGCTGCCCATCATGCCCGCTTGGACTCCCACATGTCCCGTGTCGAGACACACATGTCACGTGTCGAGACACACATGTCTGGCATGGAGTCCAAGTGGGACACATTGGAACAACTGACAGCGGTGCATAGGGACATACTGACATGCCTCCGCCAGATCAGCACCAACATGGCCTCACCTCCCTGTGTGCCCACAACATCTGCTGCTGAAACAACTGCAAATGCCACAGGGAGGGAGGAGGACTCTGGCAGAGAGTCCCCTGCACCGCCGCAGCCTGCACCTGAGGGTCCCCCCAAGAAGAGGGGCCGACCGAGGAGGCCAAACTGAGAGGCCGATGGCCATCTACATCCCCCAGGAAGCCAACACCTGTTCTGGAACTTTTCCTCTGTGTGCAAACTGCACGCCCTGTCGAAGCCAACCCAACTCTCCCACATGACATGGGGAGCTCTAGTTGACCAAATTTATCAGATGACTGTGGACTTTACTCTGGACATTTCAGCTACCAAGACTTCCAATTCACATGGGAACTTTGGATTCCAATTTCTATGTACAGCACCCACCATCCTGTGCACCATCCTCACACCTGTATGTAAATAAACTCACCAATACACCATATCTGCCTCTGTTGTGATTCCAACGTGGTTTTTGTCATGTAGATGGTGATCTGCTAAATGACACTGTGCATGCTAACTGCTACAGCAAGTCCAACACTGTCATGTCAGTCATGGCGACGTGACACATATGAGGGAGACACACCACTAGGGCCACACAACACATACACACCAGGGCCATCAGACTCATCACCTATACTGATGTTGCAACGAAATACAGTGGAATGCACAGACACACCACCTATTCACAGTCACTGTCAACTAGACTACAGGTGCAGTAAGCAAATGTCAGTCTGATGTGTGACTACAGACAACCCACATCCCAAAGTGAAGCACAGGTTTATTACACATTTGCAACATGTTGTTTCCACTACAAATGCAAGCTAATCCAACCTGGCTGTGGCCACAAAGTCAAAAAGTGCAGAAGATAGAAAGTCCAAGGGTGTGTGGCACATCACCTGTAGGGAAACGACTGCTTCCACCTTGGAAGTTGAATCATGGATTCAGGGGATCCAAGTTGATCAGACAACTCCGGCAGCACCCTGTGAAGGACAGACATGACACACAGTCAAAACCACTGAAGAACAGCACAGAACGGCAATACTCATGTCTAATACATGTCACGAGATAACTACACAAAACCAAGTTAGCATGTCAACACTGTTGGGCAGTACAGACCACCTGCAAGGACACATCGCTGCACGCATGCAGTCAAGTAGCACATGGCCACACTCAAACAGCACCAGAGCACCACACACACATATCATGCAAACTCAAATCATTGACATTACAACCCTCTGGAGACTCACATTCAGCTGAAGAAGTTGGTGATGAGCTGTGTGCGGACATCATCATCATCATCATCTTCACTGGCATCGTGACCCAGGCCAGGATCTTCCACAGGTGGGGGACGTTGGTCTTCGTCATCCAGGATGAGAGGCAACTCCTTCCGCACTGCCAGGTTGTGTAGCATGCAGCAGACGATGACAATCTTGCCCACCTTTGCTGGGGCATATGGGAGGGCCCCTCCTGTCTTGTCCAGGCAGCGGAAGCGGCTCTTCAGGAGACCAAAGGTCCGCTCGATCACCCTCCTCGTCCGACCATGTGCCTCATTGTAGCGCATCTGGGCTGGTGTCACAGGGTTCCTGAGGGGTGTCAGCAACCACGGCATGTTGGGGTATCCCGAGTCACCTACAGACAGACAATTGCACATTAGCCGATTTGAAAATGTGTGCGGAAAACAACATAGCAGAACACACACAATGGTACAAAGTCAGTACACACCAACAAGCCAGGCACGCTGGTTCGGCATCTGTGACATCATCCTCGGGATGCGACTACTCCTCATCACGTAGGCATCGTGTGCTGAACCGGGGAAACGGGCACACACATGTGTGATGGTCATATCTGCAAGACATACCACCAGAGCATTGATCGAATGGTAATGTTTACGGTTCCGGTATGCCTGCTCATGTGCCTGTGGTGGTTTCAAAGCCACATGTGTCCCATCAATGGAGCCAATGACATGTGGCATCCTCCCCAGGGCATAGAAGTCACTCTTGACGTCAGTGAGTCGTTGACGTGTTGGGAAATAGATGTACTGGTTCAGGTATCTCAACATTGCCCCCAATACATCGTGTAGCACACGGCTGAACATAGTCTGTGACATCCCACCAGTAGTTGCCACAGTGTGTTGAAAGGTACCGGTGGCAAAGAAGTGTAGGGCTGCCATCACCTTCACCTTGGGGGTCAGCGCTGTAGGATACGGCCGGCCAGGCTGCAAATGTGGGTCCAACCGCACTGCTAAATCCTCAATCAGCTGCCTGGTGAAGCGGTACCGTCGGATGCTGTCACGTTCCACCATCGTTGCCAGGTCTGGGAATGGTCGATGGACAGCAGGAGCCTTGCAGTGCATAGGTGAAGAAAGCAAGATTGTGAGTCACACCACCTATGTGCCGTTCACCATACTCAATTTCACATGATACATCATTAACAAACACAAGTACTTGATGTGTGTGTCGTTCCGTTTGGACATATATGGCACCTACATGGACATCATCTAACATCTCGGTTCAACAAGTGTTGACAACAGGTTCCAGGGTGTGCTATGGGAAACCATTAGGATGTGTCACAGTACCCATTTACTGCTCTCACGTTCCACACACATACCACAGTGACATGTCTGGACAGATGCTCCACAGGCATCACAGCTCATTGACAGGTAGATTCCCAGGGACCCTGTCTTGCCACATGGACACTGGCATGACATGGCGTATCATGTACACGTCAGAAAAACAAACATGACACCCACAGGTAGTGGCCCCTGTAGCCTCTGCAGGACAGACATGGACGTCTGTGACACACACACACACAACATCAAAGTTCATGCACAAACCACGTGGATGTGGAGACTGTCTCCCATTGTGCACATGGAGTCAGAGACATGTGATACACAACATGCACACAGACTGTGGAGGGACATCACTATTGTTGGAATGGGCCACCCTGTGACGTACATGCCTTCCCACATGTGAGCCTGGGGGTATGTGACATGTCATACACATACACAACCTGGAAATGTGACCATGACACATGCTCAGAAATGAAAAGTTGCACACCACAGTGGTCAGGTGCACAACACACAAAGAACCCTGTCCCCATGAACACGTGCACAGCCTGGGTGTGTCTGCCCCCAAGTGCCACCCCAAAAACCACATGTTCATCCCCATACACAGATAAGGTAATGCTGCTACACATGCCTTAGATACAGTGTGGACTGGGTGTGGTGTTGTAGGTGTGCCCCTGAGTCCATGGAAAGTAAATGTGGCTGGCATAGGTTCACCAGTGACCAGCATGGTGACATATGCGTGTGACCTGTCCAGGGACGCGTTGTAGAGCAATGGGCCGATCGGTGTGCCCAGCCGGCCCATTGCATTGTATGTGAGCGGGTACGCGTTGTATCCCGGGTACGCGTTGTAGAGCAATGGACCGATCGGTGTGCCCGGCCGGCCCATTGCATTGTATGTGAGCGGGTACGCGTTGTATCCCGGGTACGCGTTGTACAGCAATGGACCGATCGGTGTGCCCGGCTGGCCCATTGCATTGTATGTGAGTGGGTACGCGTTGTATCCCGGGTACGCGTTGTACAGCAATGGACCGATCGGTGTGCCCGGCCGGCCCATTGCATTGTATGTGAGCGGGTACGCGTTGTAGAGCAATGGACCGATCGGTGTGCCCGGCCGGCCCATTGCATTGTATGTGAGCGGGTACGCGTTGTACAGCAATGGACCGATCGGTGTGCCCGGCCGGCCCATTGCATTGTATGTGAGCGGGTACGCGTTGTAGAGCAATGGACCGATCGGTGTGCCCGGCCGGCCCATTGCATTGTATGTGAGCGGGTACGCGTTGTACAGCAATGGACCGATCGGTGTGCACACATTGGCTGGGGCCTGGCATGGCAACGGACGCGTTTTCGAAGCTCCAACGAGTCTGATGCAGTGAATTCAGTTGGCCAGCCACAACAATGTTGCAAAATCATGGGTGTCATGAAGTTGAAGATTTGAAGGATGCTGTGGGCATGTATTAGTGCTGCTATTCCATGGATTGGTCAGATTCAGAAGATGCAAACGACTTGGACCTATCACTTTGGACACATGGGACAGTATCTGCCTCTGCAGCACACATATAATGCTGGCTGTTCCCCTGAGAGCTCACTTGCCTGCACTACATGCTCCAGGACGACATCTGCCACCAACACTGCTGCTGTTTATGCATCCTCTGGCTCCTGCAATGGCACGTACTGTGGAGAGAGGCCCAGCCTTCAGCCTTGAGGAGAACCAGGCCCTGCTGGACAGCCTCCTTCCACAGCACAGCAAGCTGTATGGGAAACCAGGGGATCAGGTGAGTGTGCTGTCCACTGCCTCACTAATTGTGCATGTTGTCTGACTAGCAGGACTTTCAGTGTGCACACCACTGGCTAGCATGCCCACTGAGTAGTTGTCACAACCCAAAGTGTGTAGTTACATGCACTGAACTGGTACAGTGCAGTAACAGTGCATTCCAACTAGGTTTACTTCCCATGCAATGATACCATGTAGTGACTGCTGGCAAACTGTTCATAGCCATTGTTGCACTGCCTGTGTACATCATATGCCCCTGTGATTGAGACATGTATATCCAACTGTGTGATGCACGTATATGTTGCATGTATAGTAATGGCCTTTTCACTTTGTCATCCTCACAGGTTGATGCCCACCAGAAGCAGGAAATATGGCTGACCATCGCCCGGAAAGTAAGATCCGTGGGGGTCTACAGGCGCAGGATCCGCAACTGCCAGAAGAGGTGGCAGGACCTTCGTGGCTGGACCCGGAGGATCGCAAGGGTCCAGCTGAAGCTGTCGCCTCCTCGCAGAAGGGGCGGACACTGGACCCTGACCCCCACATGCTCCGGATCCTGGCGGTGGTCTTCCCTGACCTGGATGGGCAGCTGAAGGACAGACAGCAGCAAGGAGGGGGTGAGTCCATGACTGCACTGTGCACTTTGTCTGACATGCTATGTGCCCTCCTCTGGCCTGGTTAAACTTCCACAGTACATCAGTCATGTGGTCCAGGACCCATGTCCCTCATTTGTGACATGCCCACTTCTCCTCTGATACGCATATGTGTGGCCCTTATAGTCAGGAAATTGTGTCATTTGGGGACTGTGTCATTGCATTTAGTCTTGCTCAAGCTGGGGGACAGCATTTGTTGCCGTGACTATGTTGTGCGATTCATGGGTGGGTCAATTGCTTACACAATGCCTAAGTTCTGACATGTAATCTGGGTGTAACTTTGATATGTGGTCCGCTTGCTGCTCTGACTCACCACATGTCCCTGGGGAATTTGGCACACACCCATGCTGCTGGTGGGAACAATGTTTGGGCCTTAGGAGTATGTGTATCCAGTGTGTCACACATGCTTAGCCACCTGCCTACTGTCCAGGACTCATCCCTCTTACAGGTGGAGCTGGACAGTAATGCCTACTCCAGGTCATGCAATGCACTCTGTACTCCCACTCCCGTGTATCATCTGGCATGTTGTGATCAGTGTAATGTACCCTCAGGTGTCTGCCTCTGTCTCATTGTGCTGTGTCTTCGTTGTCAGGACTACTGGTATGTTTATCGGTTAGGGCTCAGCATGCCATCTGAGATGTGACCATGATAGACGATACTTCTGTGACTTATAGGTGTCTGATCACTTGACTGTGCACACAGGTGTTTGCGACTGTGACTTTCAGGCAGCTGTATTGTCATTCACAGCACACTGTGAGGTGCTCATGTTCAGAGAGTTGTGTTTCATGTCCCCCATAAGTCCAGTTGGTATGACGTGGACAAATAGTAGTACAGATGATGTGGTATTTGGGGGATGGACATGTGCACTTGTCAGTCACATACCTTGCATTCCCCATGCCCTCGGATTGTGACACAGTGCAGACTGTTGTTGGCTGGCTGCCATGGCCATGTGACTTGAGACAGTAATGTATGACTTTGCACGCATTCCTGTGTCATGGCATTAAACTTCCTGAGACTGATCCTGCAGGGGAGTGACATGTCCAACATGCACCCCATTGTGGCATTGACTATCCGGACATGGGTGCATCATGGTGTCTGGTGCTGGTATGCATCACATGCATTTCTATTTAGACTCTGGCTATCCCTTAATCCGGACACCTGCACTGACTCAGTGGCAAGAGATGTGATGTGTGCATGTTCACATACTTCACCGTGTTCCCTGCAATGTCCAACAACTGTGTAGTTGGTGCATGTGTCCACACTGGGGTCTTACCATCAGACAGGCACCAGACAGATGGGTGCAAGGGCAGGAGGGGTGTGAGTCCCATGGTTGACCCTCAGACTGACAATTGGCTTCCCCAAATCTGTGTGAGGACTTTAGGCAATGTTCAACTAAGGATGCCAGGACTTGCTCTGTAATGTGCTGTACTTACTGTGGTGTGTGCGGTCAGTGCAGGTGGCTGATGTTTGTCTGTTTCCCTAATTGTTTGCAGATACATCCACGGCCACAGGAGGGGACAGCTCCACGGACCAGGAGGAGCAGCAAAGCCAGACTGGGTCAGCATCGGACGAGTGGTCAGAGGGACCCAGTGGCACGGAGGGCGAGGGGAGCCACACCGAGGAGTGCTCAGCACCATCCACCTCAGCTGAGGACCACAGCAGCTCGGAGGATGACTCCCTTGTGGAGGCGGGTATCAGCAGCCACCAAAGGCCAGCTAGTCTGTCTGGCCCCGCCACCACCACCACCACCACCGCCCTCCCATTGGCTCCCATTCCTGAGGTCCGTGGAGGCTCCCGTACTCGTGAGCGTGTCTCCTTCGTGCCAGGCACCGCAGCCCCTGCCCCTGTGTCCCCTGCTGCCCTGAGTGAGGAGTCTGTGTACCTCCTTCGGCAGCTCCATGTAGGGCAGATAGCAATGCTGAGTGTCCTCCATGCACACACCACTCTGTTGACACAGCTGGTGTCGTTCATGGAGGGCATCTCGACGGGTATGTCTGCCCTACAGAGGAGCAATAAGTCCATGGACTCCTCCCTGACGGCAGCAGTGTCCCTCCTCCAACAGTCCCTCACCCCTCCCACCTCTGCCCCATCCACACTTCCTGCCCCCTACCTGTCCAAAGCACATGCACACCTGCACAGTCACCCAAACACACAGACACGAGCAGCACAGACACACCCAAGAGAAAGGCAAGACGTGCACACAAGCATCCTCAGGGGACTGATACCACAGACACAGGGGACGGGGAACACACACACACACAGGCATCCATATTAACTCCGCAGTCCTCCAAATCCTCTCCCTCCAAGACCCCTTCCCTTGCCTCGCCTGCTACCACACCTACACAGCAGATCTTCCTGTGTGACCTCGGCCTCTTCCCCTCCAATCCTGCTGATCCAGCATACCGGGGGAAGAGGAAGTCCACCCACACAGAGGGGAGTGCCCCTCGCCCCCGGACACCCTCCCCCAGGTGCAGGCAGAGTGAGCCCCCCACCCGCAAGTCCCCCGGTCCCGGAAGAGCAAGACCCCACCACCGCCCTGCAAGTCAATCACCCAGTCTCTCACCTCCATCCCCCAGGCCACCACTCCACAGGTTCCACCGCCACACCCTGCCCCAGGTTCCCCCACACACATATACCGCATCCCCAGACTGCTTAGGCCCTCCCCCCCTGCCACTTGCTCTTCTACCCCCAAACCAGACGCTCTGCCTGTTTGTGCCACTGTTTGTGCCACTGGTGTGGAGACCGTGTCCCCCCCTCTGTCCTGCCCAGCTCTTCTGCCCCCCCTTCCACTACCTTGGAGTCATGCACTGCGGTGGAGTCCACAACCACCCCGTCTGACTCGGGCACTGCATTGGGGACCCAGTCCACTCCATCTGACCAGCCCACTGCAGTGGTTGCAGCACCAACACCATCAGACTTGAGCCCTGCGGTGGTGCCAGCCCCCCCTGAGTCAGACACCTCCACTGCAGTTGCCGGTGACACTCCTGTACCCACCTCCCCTTCACTGCCTCCTTCTGGCATCCCCTGATCCTGTCCCTGCAGTGCCTGGCCTGCCCCTCGTATGCCCCTCCAAGGGGGATGTCCCCTGTCCGTAATGTAATGTAATGTAATGTAATGTAATGTAAGGTACACTTGTATAGCGCAGCTGTCACCCCAAGGGTATCCTGGCGCTTAAGTTACCAATCATCCATTGCGCGTAGCTAAACTAAGATAGGCAGGAATCAGTTTCTAGGAAACAGTCTGGTTTTCAATTCCTTCCTGAAGCGTGACAAGGTGTTCAGTTGTCTGATTTCCGGAGGCAAAGCGTTCCAAAGTCTAGATGCTGTAAAGCTAAAAGATCTGCCACCCATTCGCACTTTACTAACATGGGGAACGCAAACCAGATTAGCAGAAGAAGAGCGCAAGCATCTAACAGGAGAATACCACACAAATTTCTTTTGCAGCAATTTAGGTCCAGTTTTATGTATTGCCCTATATACAATACAAAGTGCCTTAAATTGGACTCTTTGCGCGATGGGCAACCAATGTAGGTCCTTTAACGCCAATGAGGCCGAGGCCCTACGCGGTCGATTTAATGCCAACTTAGCCGCCATGATCTGGACTCTTTGCAGTTTTATTATCAGGGATGCTGGAGCACCTAAAAGGAGTGCATTACAATAATCCAGTCTGCTTAAAACTATACTCCGCACCACTTGAGGTCTAGCAAGGGTAGGTAAAAACGGGAGGATCTTCCGAAGAGCTCGGAGCAGGCAAGCAATTGTTGACAAGTTGTCACACATCACCCTGTTGGGACTGTATATTTGGACTGGCCATTGGCCTTAGTTTATTTTGGACTTTTGATATGAGTTGCACACTTGCTGAATAAAGCCTCTTTTTGTTTACTTGTGGTTAATCTTTGGAGGTCCATGATGTAGATGTGTAGAATCATGCATTTGCTGTTGTAATAGTGTTCAGATCAGGTAAATGAAGTTTTGCTGTGATGGGCTGCATGTGGTCCATGGGATATGTGTCCTAATCTAGTCTTGATCTATAGCATCCTTTGCTGCAGTCTGAGGGTGTAATGTTCAGCATTTGACACAGGGATGTACGTTTAGCTTTTGTAGATTACCATCTTTGTCCTACAATGATGCACATCTGGTGGGTTTACCACTGTCCAATGTTCCTAGTACCCTGACTGTGTGCCCGTCTCCAATGGACATGCAGTTTAGCACATCAAATTTGGAGGACTCATCTGTGTACACAGTGCAAGTTGCTTGACACGTGTCTTGGGTGTATGCAGATGACTGACGTGACACTCCCGTGCCCAGGCTGATATGAGCAGAGCCTTCAGTGTGTTGTAGTTGTTGACTCACTGACCGAGTGTTCTGCTGACATGTTTGTGTCGTGCACAGACAAGGTTTGGCACAGCTGACCTTCCACAGGAGTGGAGTGCCCTCATGGCAGTGCATGATTCCGTGATATAGGCTGTGCCCGTGTTGTGTGTTGTGTAGGCATGTCTGTGCGTGTACCCTTCTCCTTTTCCTACACAGGCTGTGTCCCTACGGATGTTCCTGTTTGTGATGCTTGCTGAGTTGTTCTGTGTTCATCCAGCATCTTGGACCTGGTTTCTCTGGGATGTGGGTGCATGGCAAACTAATGTTAATGAGGTTGTCATCCCTAGTTGTCTTTGTTGTCAGGGCTGGGGATGTGGGCAAATGCAGCTGGGACACAGTCAAGATTCCTCTTGGCACTTGTTGGTTACACGAGTAATGTGATTTTCTGTTTGTGTATGCTTTCAGTGATTGTGAAACGTTGTGTGTGTGACTGCTGCCACTCCTCAGGGTCAGAGCTGCAATGTTGGAAGTTGTCTATGTGTGTCCTTTGTGGGTCAGCTTGGCTTCTTCATTGGTGTGTGACTATGGCCAGGATCCCATTGTTTGGGGTGGATTTCACGTCATGCCCATGTACGGCATACTGTGCAGTGTGTCAGACATTCACAAGTATTGTTGACTGGCCATGTGTGATGGGTTTCTGCACCTTATTTCCCCCACCACCCCTGGGATTTTCATGGGTGCATGTGCAATGTCAGCAGTCCATGTGAGCTTCACTGCTGCACATTGGTGGAGTTCAAGGTGTGTGGCGTTGAGTGTGTGCAAATGTGAGTTGTTGCACGGCTGGGGCACTACCTCCATATTGTCCTTGGCTGGCAGGCCATGCTGAGTGCTTTGTGCTTGTATAGGTGTGATGGTAGTTTGTTGCTCAGGACACATGGCTGTGGTTCACAGTGTGGATGACATCTACCTTTGCCATCACTGTGTGATTGTCATGCAGGCTAGTGTCACCACAATGTGGGGTCCCTGGGGGGAGTGCTGTGGTGGTTCTGTCTCTTGCTGTGTTTGTTGCTGTTCCTACAAGCTTGTGTGACATGTGTAATTTGGGCTCCCCCTCATCTCACAATGTATGTTTGCCCACATAGGGGAATCCAATCCCTGAGTTAGTTTTGTATGTGACTGTGTTGACATCTGTGTATTAGTGAATCTGGCCTCCTCATGTGTTGTGTGTTTGCCTGGGGACACTGGCACACAACCCCCCTCACCTGTTGTGTATGATATGCAGTGTGAGTCTGCCTGTTTGTGTTTGTGCATTTGCTCCACTGCATTGGCATATCTTCAGTTTGCCATTGGCTGTATGTTGTTTGTTGGCTTTCCCCTGCTGGCCCTGGGACTGCTAGGTCATCAGTCAGCACATTGATCATGGTTAGTATGTCCCATTGCTGCCATGGTATGGTATTTCTTCACATGACATCTACAGTCTCCACAGGATATCTACATTTGTGTGTCCATTGCTGCAGATATGTGGGTCTGCATTATGATGCTCACTTCTGTCATTGTGTTATTTGTGAATGTAGACAATGTTGGCCCCCATGGCTGATGTTTGTGTGCACATGGCTAGAATGATGTGTCATTGGCACTGCACTGCTTGCCTCACACAATCTATGTTGCTATGGGACACAAGCACTACAATGCCACTGTAGTGTTTGATGTTGTGTGGCCAGGAATTATCCCTGCATTTTTGGTTTAGCAGCTTTTACCAGGACTACACTTACCTTTTGGGCACTGTGGTGATGGGGCTTAGGGCCCCGTTGCCACACTGTTCAAAATGTGCTTCAGCTATGGTGCACACACTTACCTTTTGGGCACTGTGGTGATGGGGCTTAGGGCCCCATTGCCACACTGTTCAAAATGTGCTTCAGCTATGGTGCACACACTTACCTTTTGGGCACTGTGGTGATGGGGCTTAGGGCCCCATTTCCACACTGTTCAAAATGTGCTTCAGCTATGGTGCACACACTTACCTTTTGGGCACTGTGGTGATGGGGCTTTGGGCCACATTGCCACAGTGGTCATGGTCTGCTTGCATTGTGTAGGCCACACACACAATTATGTGTGACACATGTGTTAGGGGGTCACATTGTATGTTCAATGTCATGTTCAGTGTTGTATGCATTTGACACAGACCACACATGCTTGTCATGGTGTTGGGGGTGGGATGTAATTTACAGACAGTCCTTATGTGGGAGTATGCTAGTTGTGTCATGCATTACCCGTCCTATGAGTAGGGGTGGTTGTAGTGACAGGCATCCTGCCCCCCATGAGTGGGGATGGTAGTAGTGGTAGGCATCCAGCCCCCCATGAGTGGGGATGGCAGTAGTGACAGGCATCACACCCCCCATGAGTGGGGATGGCAGTAGTGACAGGCATCTAGCCCCCCATGAGTGGGGATGGTAGTAGTGGCAGCCATCCAGCCCCCCATGAGTGGGGATGGTAGTAGTGGCAGCCATCCAGCCCCCCATGAGTGGGGGTGGTGTTAGTGGTAGGCATCCAGCCCCCCATGAGTGGGGATGGTAGTAGTGGTAGGCATCCAGCCCCCTATGGGTGGGGATGGCAGAAGTGGTAGGCATCCAGCCCCCCATGAGTGGGGATGGTAGTAATGGCAGGCATCCAGCCCCCCATGAGTGGGGATGGTAGTAGTGGTAGGCATCCAGCCCCCCATGAGTAGGGATGGTAGTAGTGGTAGGCATCCAGCCCCCCATGAGTGGGGATTGCAGTAGTGACAGGCATCACGCCCCCATGAGTGGGGATGGTAGTAGTGGTAGGCATCCATCCCCCATGAGTGGGGATGGCAGTAGTGACAGGCATCCAGCCCCCCATGAGTGGGGATGGTAGTAGTGGCAGCCATCCAGCCCCCCATGAGTGGGGGTGGTGTTAGTGGTAGGCATCCATCCCCTATGGGTGGGGATGGCAGTAGTGGCAGGCATCCATCTCCCTATGGGTGGGGATGGCAGTAGTGGCAGGCATCCATCCCCCATGAGTGGGGATGGCAGTAGTGACAGGCATCCAGCCCCCATGAGTGGGGATGGTAGTAGTGACAGCCATCCAGCCCCCCATGAGTGGGGGTGGTGGTGGTGGCAGGCATCTAGCCACCCATGAGTAGGGGTAGTTGTAGGGTGGTGTTGGTGGTAGGCATCCATCCCCCTTTGGGTGGGGATGGCAGTAGTGGTAGGCATCCAGCCCCCCATGGGTGGGGATGGTTGTAGTGACAGGCATCCTGCCCCCCATGAGTGGGGATGGTAGTAGTGACAGGCATCCAGCCCACCCTGAGTGGGGGTGGTGTTAGTGGTAGGCATCCATCCCCCCATGAGTGGGGATGGCAGTAGTGACAGGCATCCAGCCCCCCATGAGTGGGGATGGTAGTAGTGGCAGCCATCCAGCCCCCCATGAGTGGGGTGGTGGTGGTGGCAGGCATCTAGCCACCCATGAGTAGGGGTAGTTGTAGGGTGGTGTTGGTGGTAGGCATCCATCCCCTTATGGGTGTGTATGGCATTGGTGTTGGCCATCCAACCCCTATGGTTCTGCTGTTGCTTGTGTACATCATTTGTGCATCCCTATGTGTGTGTGATATATTTCGGGTACGTGTCGTTTGTTTGTGTTGTGGGTGTTTGACTGACCGTCTGCGCCGTACGCGTCCGTACCGGTCCCGGTAATAGATGTAGAGTATTGGTAGGACCTGCGCGATGGGATTCATGGTTGGTTCGTCTCGTTCGGGTTTCTCGTGTCTTCGACTCGTACTCGTCGCTGGCTTGTTCGTCTCGTCGCCGTGCATCGTCTTGTGGCGCGAATCGGAGCTTATGTGCAGCTCTCCCGGATGCTCAAACGTGCCAGACGTAGCGCCGAGTTCGGCGCGTACGGAAGACGCATCGTACTAGTCCGGCCGGAAGGTGCTGTGTATTTGGTTCCGTGCGACTCGATTCGGCGTTTACGGATCCGGCTCGGGCGGGGAACAGGAGCTGGAATGGGTAAGTACGGCTCGGTCGGAATCTGGGCTGTTATACGCATCGTACTTGTTCATTCGGTAGAGTGTTCGAGTCGGTCGGAAAACACGCGTTCGGCTCGTATTTTTTCCGGACGAATACTGTTAGGTGCGCTTCCGGCCGACATCGGAATTGACCCCTTGGTCTGTAAATGAGGAGGGTAGTAATCGCCACTGAAACGGGGGGCGCTCACAGGTAGGGACTTGCATCTCTAAGAGCACGGGGGAGTGGTCTGACAATGTTTTGGCTAAGTGGTGTACATCTAGCACCCAGGTACATGCTATCTCAGAAAGGAGCCAATAGTCCAGACGGGACCATGAGCCATGCACAGTAGACACAAATGTGCTTTCCCTTATACCAGGATGCCTCACACGCCATATATCCCGTATATTCCCTGCGTCCAGAAATCCCAGGATTGCCTCAGTCGCCTGGCTGTGGAAAAGCGCGCCGCACACCTATTTGTCCAGTTGGCCGTCCAAGCAGGCATTAAAATCCCCCCCCAGATCAACTCAGCCGGAGAGAATTTGGAGATGCGGCGCCAAACATCTGCAAAAAAAGAAGGGTCGTCTACATTTGGGCCGTAGACATTTACTAAAAGGACCTCCATGCCCCCGAGCCACCCATGGATAATCGCAACCCTGCCTTGTGTGTCAGTTTCCGTGTGCAGCACGGTGAAGGGGACCCCTTCTTCACCAAAATCATCACCCCCGGGCATAAGAGGAGTAAGAGGAAGCCACCCTCAGCCCAGCCCATCGGGAGCCTACATTCTTTTCCGATTGTTGAGTAAGATGTGTCTCCTGTAGGAATACTACCTGGGCATGCAGTCTGTCTAGCTGTGCTAACACTGACCGTATCTTCTTGGGATTATTTAAGCCGCGCACATTCCAGGTGAGGAACTTTACGTTACCTCCCATGGAACGGTACGGTCAGATGTACGAAGTAGTGTGAAAGAGAGACTCTAGATGCGTCCAAAGGGGTGCGCTACATTAACAAGAAAAAAGCACCTAGTAACCCACCGAGCCCACCCCCCACAACCCCCCACCCACTTCAGCGGCCCGAACATGCCAAAGCCAATCCATCCCAAAAAAACCAATCCCCAACATGGGGAGCGACATATGTAAATTCTTATTTGGGGAGCACCCATGGGGGGGAAACCAGAGAGCTACGAACCTCCCACAAAGCGGGAGGAGGCTGATCAGGTATAGGAAATGTGCGAGGATTGGCTAGCATACATCAAACAACTTGCATCAAACCTACTGCTGCTACTATGCGGTATCATCAATAAAGAGGAGTCATCTAGGAGAATCTAGACCAATAATCAGCACATATATCAAAAGTAGCCAGGTACGCCGCACATGAGGACATCACACACCAGAGTCCCCCAAGTGTCCAACCCCGAAACATGGGGGACAGTTGAGGCACAGTGCAGCCCAACTGCAGCGTGGTCAAGGGGACACAGCGAAAACAATTTAAGCTTATCAACAACACCCAAACTGTGGCCGGAGACATAGGACGCCCCAGGCACCGAGTTACTGTGCCTCGTCGTCCAAATCTGCAGCTGGCGCAGTTCGCTTCCGCTTCAACTTTTTAATGTGGTCCATTCCTGCTTTGGGAGCCGTAAAGATCTTGCTGTCCCCATCTTGGCCGACCCGTAAATGGGCCGGATAGAGCATGGCGTAGGGAATACCTTCGGTCTGTAGGGCTTTTTTGACGGGACCAAATTCTCGTCGTGCTGCCTGAACGGCCACAGTGAAATCCGGAAACATAGATAGCGTGTTCCCCTGATATTGGATAGTGCCTTTCTCCCTCGCCAGTCTCAGAATGGTGTCCCGGTCTCGGTAGTTCAGCAGGCGGGCTATTATAGGGCGGGGGGAGCACCCGGCACCGGTCGCGCCGCCAGCGAGCGCTGCGCCCGCTCCACTATGAACATAGGGGAGAGATTTTCGGGGCAGAAAATGTCTTTGAGCATGGACTCCATGAAAGTCTCCATCTTGCCGGTGTTGGTGGATTCCGGCAGACCCGTGACGCGAATGTTATTGCGGCGCGACCGGGCTTCCAAATCCTCGTTCTTTGCCTCAATAAGCGCCAGGACCTTTTCCATGTGTAGAGCCTTGTCCGCCACTTCACTAAGGCCATCTTCATTTGTGGAGACACGCTGCTCTATCTCCCCCATCCTCGCATTTTGTTTCTCCAGTTGGGATGCCACGTGGTCAAGTCTATGGTTTATTGCCGCCATGTTCCCTTCGATAGCCTGAAGACTCTTTTGCATAGCAAGCAGGGTCGTTTCTAGCACGGAAGCTCCCTCACCCGGGGCATCGGCCTCGGAGTCCGAAGCGGCCCTCTGCTGCAGCCTAGTAGTTTTTCGCGCCTCGAACGTGAGGCGAGGCTGTGTCTTATCTGTTCTCCCCATGTCTGCCACCAATGTACCGGAATTTGAACGTTACACTCCCAAGTCAGGTCCCAGGGGCGTGCGCACCGCAGGTGATAAATTCCGAGCCAGTAAGCAGCTAGCCACAGCCCGCATATGCAGTCCCCTCGTAGTGGTGCTTAAACTATGGTGTATCAGAGGCCCACCTATACCAGCACACTGTCGAAGCAAGGGCCTGGACCAGTCCCCATCAGCACCACTTAGGGGCCTTGCATGGCGTCGCCGATATCACCAGGAATGCCGGGGGCGCCCCAGAATCTGTCCCTTATGGTCCTGGCCACTGTAGGCGGGTTATGGGGTGCACAGCAGGATATTCAGTGGAAGGGGGAGCGGCTCCCGGATAGCCACGTCCCGCTAGAGGCCCACGCTCAGAGCTCCAGTCCGAGGCAATTCCCCCCGGGTAGCCGCCGGCAATCACCATTCACAGCACACTGCATGCCCCACACAGACCACAACTTGCAGGCCGCAGCGTAGCGGACAGGCCCACTCCCGCCTCCGCAGCAGCAGGCCTAAGCTCAGCCGCGCCCCACTCACCGCAGCCCGTAGCAGGTGCTTCTCTCTCCAGCAGTGCACACGGGGTTCCACGGGCCTCTGCCCGATGTCCGCAGTCAATCTGCTCCACAGCTGCGCCCAGATCAGATAGTCACCAGATGCGGCCGTCAGCACTCCCGCCGGGGGGGAGGGGGAGGATTGTCCGCCGTCGCGGGTGCCCCCGTCGTCACGCAGCCCGTCGCCGCGTCTCACCAGGGCAAGTCGCCTCTGTACGTGGGGCGCCGCACTCCGCAGCAGGCCCGGCAGCAGTTCATGAGCGGCCCAGCGAGGAGTGCACTTTCATCGCCAGCATCAGAGCCTCAGTTCAGGATTGCGCCGTTTCCGCAGGAGGGCACAGTGGGCCGGCAATTCTCCCCCTCCACACGCCTGTTGGAGCCGCACTCGTTTCCACTCTTCAGTGCTCGGGAATGGCGGCCGCCATTTTAGCTTCGCACCGGACCAAGCTCCAGGGTGCAGATTTCACCGCGTTGTCGGCGCCCCCAGCCGTCGTCGAGGCCCCCACCAGCTGCGGGGGGTTTTCCACTGTGCAGCACCGCGTTTAACAGCGGAGATGCGGTGTTTGTCAGGCGGATAATGGGCGGATTGGCAATCAGCCTGGCAGAGCTACACTAACGTGCGGCCATCTTGCCTGGCGCCCTCTAGCGCCCCCGCCTCTAAATCTTTGTGTTGAATTTTCTAGATGCAATTTTAGTGATGTTGAATCTGTTATATATAAAGGAAATTATGTTATAATATTTTACAAGTTTTTAAAATGTATTTAGTTGCAAAGTTTTGTGCTTACCTTTATTGCGGGATGTTTGGAATAGTTTTTGGTGTAGTTGTTTTTTGTTTTGTCTTCTCTCTCTCAAAGGTTCACTCTTCCTCTGTGTTCATCCGTTACAGGGTAAATTTTATGTTAATTATTTGATTGTTTTTATAGTGTATGTTTAATTAGTTAGAGTTTTCTATTGGTTTGTGTTTGTGTGTTTTAAATTTATTGGTTGAGATAGCTTATTTGAATTTTTTAGCTGTTACCTTGTAATTTATTTAATGTTTATTATGTTTATTTATTGTTTGTTTTTATTTTGTTTATTGTTGTTATTTATTTTATATGTAGATAAATGTTTAATAATTTTTTTTAATTGCATATATTTATGTTTGTTTATTTTCGTTACTTTTGATTTATTTTTTATTTTATATTGTTTGTTTATTAATTTGTTTTTGTATATTTAATTTATTTGTTTAAATTAATGTGTTTAATTTGTAATTAATTATATTTTTTATTAAAAATATTTGGTATATGTTATTTTGTTGTATTATTGTAATTAGTATTTTTCGATGTTTAAATTTTATTTTCGATATAGTTTATATGTATTTTTTCGATGTTTGTGTTGTCGATATTGTTTGTACCAATATTTTTGATGTGTTTCATTTTATTTTAATGTTATCGATATTTTTGTGTTCTATGTTTTTGTCATCGATATTTTTGTCATAGAGATTTATTTAAACGATATTCCTTTATCGATATTAGTTTTATTTCTATTTTCTGTATTGTGTGTTGTTATTTATGTTTACGATATTGTTGACTCGATAATTCTGTAGTTCAATGTTATGAGAGTCGATGTTGTATCAGTGATCCCTTTAAAAATGGGTCAGGCCTACTCGTTCAGACCCTTTCTCTGCACTCTCACAGCCAACTGCATTTAGCATGTAAAAGCTGCTTGCCAAGCCTTATATGCACGTTTTGGTAGACATAACTGTCCTCTGAGATATGTTGTAGGTATACCATAAAGATTGATGCTTTGTGCTTCAAAGATTGATTGGTGTCATTTTGTCATGCACTTGCAGACCCCTATGCCAAGCACTACATTGATGATACTATCAATAATGCAAATAACATACATGTTTCCAAAGCATCGAGACTCTCAATCTTCCCAGTCACAGAGCGACAGATGGAGTCATACATTCACTCACATACTCAGAAACTGCTTATGTATGTACCGGTATCAAAGGCAGTTACACAGATACCTGCATATCCATCTGTTCCCTAAGAGAGACACTAAAGTATTTGTTAGTCCAGTTACATACGCATTTAGAGACCTATATTTTAACAACACTACTGTTTATGTTAGTAGGTGAATGCTTTAACTGTGTAATCTCATAGTACATAATGAAAAGATAAATATCATAATTCTTTCTTTTCAGGCATCAATTTATATTTAGGAACAAACAGCTACAATACCATTAAAAAGTCAGAGAAGAAAGAAACAAAGACAATGATACTATCTCCTCACAACTGAGAAACAAAAGGGGAAAATGCGGAAAAAGTGGTGCAAGAGAACAAAGACATTTCTTAAACTATTATGTGGAGAACTTGATAAACAGCAAAATCAAGTAAATAAAAAATCAAGTTTGAGATCAACTAAGAAAGGAGAAAAAGTACATGATATGAAGGGTAAAACATCAAATAAAAATGGAGAGAGTTTAACCAGGAGACAGAAGCAGTTTAAGGAAATCAGAGTTTATGTATTCCGTAGTAGAGTGATTCATAATCTAAGTAGAACTATGAAGAAGTATAAAAGAAGAAGAGAAGCAGTCAGACAAAAGGAATGTGTGGAAGGTATAGTTGCTAAGCTGTTCGCTCTGAAGAGAAAGCTATCTATTTTGATTCTAAACAGAATAAAGACAATGGATAAAATTGTGTTGTGTATGAGAAGAAGAAGCCAAATGAAAAGACTTGTCAGTAGAAATAACTTTTGCAAAGTTTTCAGTGGTGAATGGATACATACTTCTAGTGCTAAGCCTTTATTTAATGAAGAAAGCTACTTGCAAAAGAACACATTAGTGCATGCAGTTGATCAATCTGCACGATGTTATGAGATGAAAGACGGTTCTCCTGTTCCAAAAGTGGTGATGGTACCTAGGAATGGAGAGGAAGTTGTAGCTGAAGAGGTACAGGGAAGGCCTAGACAGGTCCCTGTATATAAATGGAACTGTAGCAGTGTTTGTAGTGTTCAGCAAGAATCAATTGATATACTGAGAGCTTTCTTATGTCAGGTTCTCTGCAAAAGTCTGAAACAGAAAATTGGGATTTTGAAAGGATTGGATCCATGCAAAGTAAGGAAGTATACTGATTTACAGGGACATGCCCTGGCATGTCAATCGAAGAAAGTGTGCAGAAGTACCTGTCATCACTTTAGAATCTCAGCTGTACCCACGCTAAAATGCGAAAACTAGTTAGGAGGCTTTACTATGTGAAAACATCTGCACTATGTGTAGAAGAAATTAAAGAGCTCTTTTGCATGGTACAGTAGCAGAGGTACAAAAAGTTTGTGATGATGTTCAGTTTCATTTCTTTGGTCCTGAAGAGGAGTGAAGGACAAATTAGGACTTGGTATCTGCAGGACATTGATATTAGTGTTGACAACTTTCAAGAAGAAATTAGAAAGTTGAACACAGTGTGTTCAGAGAAACCGGAATGTGTTTGTATATCTTGTCGGCGCACTCACTACAAAACTCAAACTTGTTATGATGTTGTTTCTTTGAAAACTGAAGAAGACAACACAGATAAGTGGCGGGAATATACAGCTTATTTATTTGTAGAGGAACATTTTGATTGTTTCACATGACAAATTATATGTAAGTACTGTTATAACAATTTGAAGGACAATAAAATACCAGCTAGAGCAGTCCACAACTAGTTAGAAATAGTTCCAGTCCCTCACAAACTAAAAGATTTAAATGTTTCTGAATTAATTCTAACACAGTGTATACATCCATTCAAAGCTATAGTTCGTATGGAGCCCAAAACAGGGAATTTACATCCAACAGAGTTACAGAAAGGTCTTAAAGGTAGAGTTGTGTACTTGCCATTAGATTTCAAGTAGAGTAATGAAACTGTAGGGTGCAGAGAAATTTGGAAGAAGCATTTATTATTCTAGTAAATGGTGTCCCTATCAAGAATAGAAAAATATGGCAGGAGATAGTGGATGTTGGTAACGTAAAGAAAGCAACATTATATCTGGTACAAAAAAATATCTATTATAAAAATGTAGATGGTCTTCAAGACATAGCACATATGGAGGGTGGCACATCATCATCAAGAGGTCAGTTTGAAAAGGTGGATTGATCCCAATCAGAAGAAATTTATGAACACTACAATTTCCACCCTCTGCATTCCAAAGAGATTATTGGTGATACAATTGATCTCTTTCAAATGAAAGAATAAGAGGAGCTTCCTTGAGTGTTTGGGGCAAAGGTTTAGAAGCTCTATGTTTTCGGCATCTTTTCTGCACAGGAATGGGTGGTAGGTATGATGATCGGCCTGTACAGATACCAGCAGCTGAGTACAGATCAACTAGACTATACAAAGAGAATCCTAGACTTGGCCGGAGTATTCCCTATATATTTCACCTTTCATTTGAGAGTCACTTGTCAGGCTTATCTTATGCCGTAAGCCACATTCTCAAGACAAGAGTGAATCTGCAAAATATCACAGCAAGGGATTTCATTGACAAAGTTCAAGGAAAAGATGAAAACCTGGAATACAACTTGATTAATTTAATGGCCTGCCAACTTGGCACCAATGACTATTAGTATCGTCGTCATGCTCAGCTGAAACGCATGTTTAGAAACCTAGGAGTACCTACTTGGTTCCTAACACTCAGTTGTGCTGAGTATGCATGGGATGACCTCCTTGATTCCTGCAAGAAGCAAACTCAAACATAAAAGACATCAATCTGAAGACAGCAGGAGAACTTTGCTCCCTGGATCCTGCAAACGTTTGCAGATATTTTAACCACAGGTTTCAAGCACTGATGGCTTCCTTCTGTAACAAAACTTATCCTCCTCTTGGCCAAGTAACTGATTTCTTTTGGCACAAAGAGTACCAAGGTAGAAGTGCTCTACATATTCACATGCTGTTATGGACAAAAGATGCCCCAAAATTTGGAGCAGACAGTGATTTCATACAACAGTATGTGACATGCGCCATCCCAAAAGATGGTGCAAGCAAGGACTTGAGACAATACGTTCTGCAGTTTCAAATACATAGGTATGTGTAGGAAGTACTGTTGTTGAAAATACAGATGCAAAGGAAAATTTTACATGAGTTGTCGGTTTTTTTGGGGGGGGGTTAAATAGCGCGAACTCGACCCAAAGGTATCAGAGCGCTTTACATGAGCACCAGTTGTGTTACAGTCAGACACATTCATTTTGTTAGGCACGGGGAGATTAAGCGATTTGCCCAGAATCACAGGATGTTGAGCGTCCCTGCCTAGACTTGAACCTGGTTCCCCAGCTTGGAGGTCAACCGCTCTAGCCGTTAGACCACATCCTCTCCCATTGGACATGTTTTGGATTCCCACAAAATGTCATCTCAAAAGGAAGAGTCAACAGCTTTTTTTCTGTAGTCAGACATACCCTGGCATGGAAATCATAAAAAAGTACATACAAACTGAGAAGAACAGATGCTTCCAAGTATATAAATGACTGCAATCCTGTGATTCTGATGATGTGGAATGCAAATATGGATCTACAATTTGTTGCAGACAACACCATCGCTGTTGCTCGCTACATGACTTAATATTTTATAATTAACAAAATCAGAGAAGACAAAGGGTTAGGATCAGCACTGCAGAGGCCCACAATCAGCACAGGAGCTGCACCATGAGCGGCACAGGGGCAGCCAGGTGCAAAGTGCCTAAAAGATGTCGGGGACCCTGTTGATTTCAATGGAGATCTCCAGTTTGGTAAAGATACTGCAGGCTCAGTCCGGGAGGCTTCCTGAAGATGACCACTGGCTGGAGAGGTAAGTTGGGTTCTTGGGGGATGCCTGGACACTGTCGGCTGGGCCACCCAAGGCTGTGGGGAGTTGGGTGCAGGGGTGTCTTTTGGCGTCAGGTTTTCTTACCAGCTCCGGTCGTGGTCAGGGGGACCCTTCAGGTTGAGGCTGCAGGTGTCTGCTTGAAGCTTGTGGGAGGTTGGGGATCACCAGATCCCAGGTCATGATCGCTGGTGACACCTCCTCATGGTGTTGGGCCACTCGAACTCAGGCTGTGGGCATTGGGTGCAGAGTGGTGCAGAACTGTGGAGCCGCCTGGATCTGGGTTCTGGTCTTGAAGTCTTTGTTGAGCAAATCCTGTTCTCCCGGGAGACAGAGTCTTTGATTTGCGTGCAGGGCTGGTCCTCCTGGCTCTAGGGGGCTATAGGGGGCTGCAGGCCAAGCCGGGGTTTCTGCTGTAGTCAGAGTTGGCATGGCTCTTTGGTCCTTCTTCTTTCTTCCTCGAATCTGAGGAGGCAATGTTCTGGGTCGCCCCTAAATGCAAATTCTAGAGGCATTTCAGGGGTGTGAAGGTTGGGACCAATGGGTCCCTTCCTTGGAGTGAGTATATCTCCTATCATGCCACCCTCCAGTGGGAGGGGGCATGAACCTCTCTCTAATTGGCTGGGTCCCCCATCTTCAAGATGGAGGGGACTGAGATGTGCGCTTCACCTTGCCTCCCCCAGGGGTGCGCTGGCAAAGGTGGACACACCCCTCCTCCTACTTTGGTTTTCCCACCAATTCTCCAGCCCAAAGTCGCGGTCAGAACTAGTGGGAGCCAGTTGCTGGGGGTAGTAAAAGGCAGGGACAGCTTACAAAGGTGGCAGGCCTTTGAAGCTTCCCCTTCATGGACCCAAACCATCCTGGGGGAGGAGGCATGACACCTCTGTCCAGGATGGGCTTTGTTTCTGGACCCAGAGAGCGGAGGCTCTCTACCTAGGGGTCCAGAAACCTGTCTGGTGGTGGCAAATGGTAGGCAGCCATTCAGGAACCCCACCAGGGTTGGGCATTTTTCAGGCGGCATCTCTAAGATGCCCTTTGTGTGCATTTGGATTTAATTCTCACACTGGCATCAGTGTGGGTTTAATGTGCTGAGAAGTTTGCTACCAAACTTCCCAGTTTTCAGTAAAGCCATTATGGAGCTGTGGAGTTCGTAATGACCAACTCCCAGACCATATACTCTTTATGGCTTTACTGCACTTACAATGTCTAAGAATGGACTTAGACACCGTAAGGGTACAGTGCTCCTGGAACTGTACACTCACTTGTGGTCTAGTGCACCCTGCTAGAGGGGTGGCTTTCCTAGGCCACAGGCAGTGGGTTGTAGGCCAGGCACACAGGGATGTGTGCCAGGTCAACTCTTCACTTTCCTCTGCACCAAAACATGCAGCCTGCAATGGCAGTGTATGGGTGTTAAGGTACAGGGCCTCTTAGGGTGGCACAATAGGTTCTGTAGCCCTTAGAGACCTTACCTGGTCACAGTGCCATTGGTACCCATGGTGTCTTTTACAAGAGGCTTACCTGTGGCCGGAGATATGCCAACTCGGGGTTCAAAGGTACAACTGTAGGAAAGAACACAGGCCCTGGGAACCTGATAGGCACGGACCCAGGGCACACCAAGTAAAAGCACATCATGTGTCAGGCAAAAAGGGATGGGTAACATGCACAAAGGGGCACTTTCCTACACTCACCCACACAGCTACTCACATACCAACTCACTCACCAACTAACTCACCCATACATCCACTCACACAACCACTCACTCACCCATACACCCACACACACACCCAGTCACTCACCCATACAACCAGTCACAAACTCACTCACCCATACACCTATTCACACAGTTGCTTACTTATCCATACAGCCACTCACACTAGCACTCGCTCAGCCATATAGCTACTCACACACCCTCACACTCACCAATACAGCCACTCACTAGCAATCCCTCATCTATACAGCCACTCATACCAGCAGTCTATCACCCATACAGGTACTCACAGACCCTCTCGCTCACCCATACAGCCGCTCACACTAGCAATCACATACCCATACAGCCACTCACAGTAGTAGTCACTCACCCAAACAGCCACTCATATTAGCACTCACTCAACCATATAGCCAGTCACAGTAGCAATCACTCACTCATACAACCACTCACATACCCATTCCCTCACCCATACAGCCACTGATACAGGCACTAACTCCCCCATACAGTCACTCACACAACCATTCATTCACCTATACAGCTACTCCCACAACCACTCAGTCTCCCATATGCCGCTCACACAGCCACTCTTTCACCCATACAGCCACTAACAGTAGCAGTCACTCACTCATATAACCACTCACACACCCATTTCCTCACCCATACAGCCACTGATACAGGCACTAACTCACCCATACAGCCACTCACACAACCATTCCCTCACCCATACAGCCACTCATGCTACCACTCACTCACCCATACACTCACTCACACAGCCATTCACTCACCCATACATCACACTTTATCTTTTTTTTAATCAGAAAAGTCGACTATGGCAAGAACCTTTTTTTTCTTCTTTTTTGTGGAACTGTGTTTTTTTTTTTCTAACACTGTATTATTATTATTATTTTTTATCGAAGTAATTGCCAACATGTGGGATAAAAAATTGTAACAAACAACACAAAAAGAGTGGAAAATCTGGGACAAATGAAAAAAATATTAACAAGAATATTGCCGTGCCACTTCAATGATGGCATCAACAGATTGCTCACCAGCTGTGAGTGTTGTGCTGCGGTCAAGGCAAGATGTGCCCACACATCTTAACTCAGGGGCAATTTGGGGACAACGCCTCTCAACTTCACTGGGACAGATGGTACAGCTGAAGATGTTTATGGGCCCTCTCCATCCCTTTCCTTCCATGCCCTCTTCAAGCTGGTGGAGTGATACGTTTTCAAATGGTACAACACTGAAGTTGTACTACAGGAATATTTTTTGTTGGTACCTCTTGAGAGGGTCTTCCCACACAAAGTACATTTTACAAGTTTGGCAAAAGTCTTTGAAAGAATTCCCATGCAATACTCTGCTTTTTGGGGCAGGTCCTTCATCGCCAGAATCTTGGTGTTCCACCTCCTGCTCCGCTGCCTGCTGTGGCACCTCCTCCTGCTCATTACCTCTTGTTGCCATTTTGCAGATAAAAATTGCAATCCAAATTCTCTAAACAGAGTGCTGTAGCAAAAACACAGGGTAGCTCCTAAGAGTGATCCAAAAATGAATGGAATAATCAAGAACAGAGAAATGGGTGGGGACTTCCTATGAAGATTAATGAAGTCTGTCTTCTCCAATTAAATTTCTTTCTTACATAGTCACATGATCTTCGCGAGAACTGACGCTCATGGCGACTAGCGTCGTCATCGCAAAAACAGGAAATACATATAAAAAGTGGTTATCATGAACAATAATTAGAGAAACAGAAGTTTAATCACTATGTTAAAAAACAACTATTGTCAAACATTATTGACAATGTGTATAAATGTGCTTTACACTTTTTGAAAAACACGTGGTCTTCAAGAATTTTCCACAAAACCAGAACATGTGTATCACAATAATTAGCGACAAATATGCGACAAATTAACGACGATTAAAAAAAAAACATTGTTAATAATCAACTGGAACAAATAACAAGAAGTGACGCAGAGAAATATATAAATGAGTTGTCCATTATGCAAGTGCAGTGTATAATATGTAGTAGACATTTCAGAATAACAAAATATTAAGTAATTCCCAGTAGAAAGTAACACTGATGAGTACACAATTTCCAGAAGTCAGTGGACTCTTCTTAAAAAAATTTGATTCTATTCAAATCATCATGTTCATTTTAGAAAAATTAAAACTTGACATGAAACATTTACAAATAAAAAGATAGCAGTAACCCTAGGTAAAACTCCACTTCATAAAAATGGAAATGAATCTATCTTCAAAGCTGTGCAAACAGAAACCAAAACGGTTCTCTCTACAAATCCATATTAAAAAAGACCTGATTTCCTTAACAGAAGTGAATGCATGATAAATACATTCAAGTGAAATCCGAACTTCACTGAGTGTGATGAATATATACTAAACTGGCATCTCCTTGTAAGAGCAGAGACCATGGTTTTGTTCTTTAAATATATAAAATAAGGAAATGCACAAAAAGTATAACACCACTCAGACACCCACTCGTACACCCATAAACTCACTAACATACCCACCCAAAGATCTAAAGCACCACTTGTACTTGCATTCACTGACACACACAGGCTCTGACACAACCAGTGAAATATCCACAGAGGCATTCACACAGTCACTCATGTACTCATTGACCACCTCAAATAGCCACTGACTCAATCCCATTCCTACTCAGAGAGCTGCACACACATTCATACACCCACTAACAGACCTACACAAGTACACACACATTCACTGTGAAACATTACAGGTTACTTTTAAGGAAATTATTTTAGAAAAACAATATAATTTCACTGACAAACCCAAAGGTTACAGGGACATTATAGTTAGGAAATAGAACTTAAAACACCATAGAAATTCACTGAAAAACCACCGGGTTACTGGGATGTTATAGTTAGCAAATAGAATAAAATAAACTTAGAAATTCACTGAAAAAAACAAAGGTTACAGAGGCAATATAGTTAGGCTCACATTTCACTCATACAAAACCAGTGAAATTCAGTGGTTATAGTTAACCAAGCTAACTATAACATATGCACCCACAATGCACTGCTTCATGCCTCACATATTGCATCACTCATGACATGGTCAGTGGCATCACTGATAACATTTCAAATGACCACTGATGACATCATCCACATATCCACTCACATACCTACTCACACAACCTCTCATACACCCACACACACACCCACACAAGAATCCACATAGCAATTCACAGACCCATAGAAATACTCACACAACCACTCACTCATCTATAGAGCCACTCACACACACAATCACTCACTCATACAGGCACTCACCCAACCAGTCACTCACCCATACAGATGTTCTCACAACCACTCACTTACTCATACAGATACTAATACATGTGCTCAGTCACCTAAACAGTCACTGATACAACCAGATACTCTCCCTATAGACTCTCTCACACTCAGTCACCCATACAGCCAGTCACACACCCACTCATTTGCCCATACAGCAACTTAGACACCCATACATCTACTTACACACATATTCAGACACCCATACAGCTACTCATGTACCCTCACACTCACCTATACAGACACTCATGCAGGTGCTCACTCATTAACACAACCACTTACATACCCATTTACACACCCATATAACCAGACACATACCCACTCACTCACTCACTCACTCACATAGACATTCACTCTCTAATACAGGCACTGACATGCACTTACTTACCTAAACACACAAACAACTAATCATTGACCTCTTCTGCCACTCACTCACCTGTGCCTTACCCATACAGCCACTCACAAAGCCACAAAGTCACTCATATAGCTATGCACACACCTAGGAAGGCACTCACACAGCCACTGGCTCACCTATACGGCCACTCATGGCTGCTCACTCTCCAATACAGCCACTCACACAGCCACTCACTCTCTAATACAGTAACTCACACACCCACTCACAGACCCATAGAGTCACTAACACATACGCTCACACATCTGTACAGCTATTTGCAGAGCCATTCAGAAACAGATTCACATAGTCTCACAGGCACTAAGATGGAATTTATTAGAAATACAATCACACTTACAATTAATGGATGATGTCATCAGTGATGTCATTTGACAAGTCATCAGTGATATCATCAGTGATGTCACTGACATGTCATGAGTGATGTAATATGTGAGGTATAAGCAGTGCATTCTGGGGGCGTAAGTTATAGTTAGCTTAGGTAACTATAACTGCTGAATTCACTGGGGTGGTACAAGTGAAATGTGAACCTAACTATAATGTCTCTGTAACCTTTAGTTTTTTCAATGAATTGTTAAGGTTTTTTTTAAATTCTATTTCCTAACTATAACATCCCTGTTACCTTTGTTTTTTTTAAGGGAATTTCAAGGGTTTTAAAAAAAAATGTATTTCCTAACTGTAACCATAACCTTGGAGAGTGGGTGTGTGTGAGTGGTTGTATAGGTCGGTGATTGGGTGTGTGAGTGGCTGTATGGGTCTGTGACTGGGTGTGTGAGTGGTTTTGTGGATGTGATTGGCTGTATGGGTCTGTGAGTGGCTATATAGGTATGTGAGTTGGTGCGTGAGTGTATGAGTGGGTTTGTGAGTTGGTGCATGAGTGGGTGTGAGAGTGTCTGAGTGGGTTTGTGAATGTCTCCATGAGTGTGTCCATGAGTGTCTGAATAAGTCTGTAAGTGGGTGCGTGAGTCTCTGAGTGGATCTGTGAGTGGGTGTGAGAGAGTATGAGTGGATCTGTAAGTGGGTGCATGAGTGTTTGAGTTGGTCTGTGAGTAGGTGCACATGTTTGAGTGGGTCTGTGAGTGGGTGCATGAGTGTCTGAATGGGTCTGTGAGTAGCTGTGAGAGTGTCTGAGTAGGTCTTGTAGTGGGTGCATGAGTGCCTGAGTGGGTTTGTGGGTGGGTGTGAGAGTGTCTGAGTGGGTCTGTAAATGGGTGCATGAGTGTCTGAGTTGGTCTATGAGTGTGTGTGAGAGTGTCTGGATGGGTCTGTGAGTGGGTCTGTGAGTGGGTGTCTGAGTTTCTGTGTAGGTCTGTGAGTGGGTGTATCAGTGTCTGAGTGGGTCTGTCAGTGAGTCTGTTAGTGCCTGAGTATGTGAGTGTGTATCTAAGTATCTGTGTGGTTGTGTCAGTAGCTGTGTGAGTGACTGGGGCACAACGGAACGGCACCTGACCCTTTATCCAACAAGAGTCCATAGTTTTGCACAAAATATCTACTGATGGAATACTTTCTTCTGTTTGATTTGTAACTGCTACCTCATTGGGTAAATGAACAGCGCATATTCTGCACCACAGATGCATAATGGACCATGAGGAAATGTCTCCAGTGATCTTCTGTTCATTGTGCGTCTTTATCCAAAAATCTGCGATAACCTGAATCCTCCTATAGAGAGAACAACGAGACTACAAAGAGATAAATCTCCACCAAACAGGGGTACTTACACTTCGCTATGTCCTCATATTCCTCGGCATGAAGAGCGCATCACCAAAATTGGTGGGTAATGGGCGTGGGGGCCTTTTGATAAGCTGTCCATCATCCTGGCAAAAGGCAGGAAGAACTTTGCATACTACTAAGGTGGACGGGGATGCCTGGCCAAATATTAGAAGGGGAGGGGTGCCACGTGGCCCTCCTTCTCTGGCCAATTTTGGCCACTGGGGCCCCATTCCCGAGGGACTGGCCATGTCTCCCTGGGTGTCTAGGCCACACCCAGAGGACCCAGTGTGCATGTTGGGGACTGCAGGGGGAGCCTCAAGACCCCTGCAGTCCCAGCCAGCTCCCGCCTTCTGCGGGAGCTGGCATTGTTCCCACACACAGGGAGCTGCTGGAAATGCAGTAGCAAAACTTTCATCTCCTTTCCTGCCGGCATGTCAAACGACGCCAAATATATAAGCAAATCAAGAAAAGCTTATCCTGTGGAAAAATTCTGTCCTAACTATACATACTGGTGACCGGTATATATATATATATATATATTCACTGAAAAAACCATAGGTTTTAGGGACAGTTATAGTTAGTTGGACATTGCACTCGTACAAAACCCGTGAAATTCCCCCGTTATAGTTAGTCCAGCTAACTATAACTCGCGCCCCGCAATGCACTGCTGATGACGTCACATATTACATCACTCATGACATGGTCAGTGACATCACTGATGACATCACTGATGACATCTCAAATGATATCACTGATGACATCACTGATGACATCATCCAGTGACTGTGTGTTTCTCTAAAGTTTAAATATTTTTAATATATATAGGAAAAGACGTATTGAAGAATGAGTGGGTGTGTAAGTGTCTGTATGGATGATTTAGTAGGTGCGTGACTGACTGTATAAGTGAGTGATTTAACGTATCTTACTGAATGCATGGGTTAGTGACTAAACTGGGTGAATGTCTGTATCCGTCTGTCTGTTGCTGTGTAAGTGGCTGCATGTGTTTGTGAATAGCTACATGAGTGTCTATTTGAGTTATTGAATGCTTGTGTGAGTATCTGTATGGGTGCCTGAGTGTTTGTGTGGGAGGGGTGTGTGCGACTCTGTGCATAGATGTGTGAGTGGGTGATTCACTGGGTGGATGGTTTCAAGAGTGCATCTGTGATAGACTGTATGGGTGGGTAAGTGTGTGTAAGAGTGTGTTAGTGAGTGAATGTATGTCCCAGTGGTACATGTGTGAGTAACTACATATGTGAAAGGCAGTATATATGTGTGTTGGAGTATATAAATAGCTATAAGCGAGAGTGACTGATTGTGATAGTGGCTGTATGGATGAGTGTGTGCTTGTATCAGTGATTGTATAAGAGCGTAAGAATGTGCTAGTATTTGTATGAGTAAGTGAGCTGGTGTGTGTATAACTGTATAGGTGAGTAAATGGTAGTGTGTTTAATTATTTGCATGACTGACTAGGTGTGTGAGTACCTCTATGGATGATTGGCGGTGTTTGAGTGTCTATATAGGAGTATGAGTGCATATGATAGTCCTGTACTGAGTGACCGTAAGTATGAGTGACTGTACGGGTGAGTGAGTGGATGTGTGCGTAGACCTAAGAATCAGTGTGTGGGTATGTAGTTATTGGTGTTGGAGTGTCTATGGTTTTGCGAATGGCATTCTGTAATTTAGAGTGGGTGTATCAAAGGTTATATTAGGGTGTGAGAAGATGCATGAAATTATCACACGGATGATGTCATCAGTGATGTCATCAGTGATGTCATTTGAGATGTCATCAGTGATGTCATCAGTGATGTCACTGACCATGTCATGAGTGATGTAATATGTGACGTCATCAGCAGTGCATTGCGGGGGCGCGAGTTATAGTTAGCTGGACTAACTATAACGGGGAATTTCACGGGTTTTGTACGAGTGCAATGTCCAACTAACTATAACTGTCCCTAAAACCTATGGTTTTTTCAGTGAATTTCAAAGGTTTTTTAAATGCTAATTTGTAACTATAACGTCCCTGAAACCTATGGTTTTTTCAGTGAATTTCAAAGGTTTTTTAAATGCTAATTTGTAACTATAACATGTCTGAAACCTACGTTTTTTTCAGTGAATTTCAAAGGTTTTGTAAATGACAATTTTTGAATGTATTAATTGTTATATAAATTTTTTTAATACTGATTTACTACATTTTTAGAAACAATTTTTTATAACATATTTTATTTTTTAAATTACATTGTAATTACATTATACATTACATTACAAAAATACTTTCTCAGAATGAATTACTTTAGTTTAAATACTTTGCACATAGGCAATAGACTTTTAAGTACAGTAGTTACAGTTGTTGCAATGGGCAACACATTTTCAAACACAATGCAACATTCAGCTCAATGTGAATTTCTAGTTAAATGCAATTAGTTACTTTATGGATTACTTTTCTAACCACAGGACTGGATCCTAGATTCAGTCCTGGCACATCTCCTGTAAACAGTTGAGTAAAAGCGTTTTGGTTACACTCGTGATTTTTAAGGAATATTATTGTATTTTAAAAGTTGACACTTAGAAACTTTTTCTCATAGAATGACCAATGTTATCCTATGGAAGGAAATTCACTTAGGAGGTAAAAACTGTTATCGTTACTTTTTGTTACTCAGTGTTGGATCCTGGTTCCAGCACTGGTGCATCTCCTGTAAACAGTTGAAAGAATGCGTTTAAGTCATACAGGCGATTTTTAAGGAATATTTGTAGTTTGTGAAAATCGACACTGAAACTTTTCTGCTGAAAACCAGACAATGGATTCCTATGGAAGAAAATATAAGTTACTGGTAAGTACGGTTAAAATTACTTTTCTGGGTCAGTGCTGGGCTAAAAGATGCAGCACTGGGTTCTCTCCTGATAACAGGTGAGTAAATTGGAATTCGTACTTTGGTTGATTTTAGAGGAATATTATAAAGTTCCAAAACTCCACACTTAGAAGAATTTCCAAGTGAAACCAGTCAATGTTAGCCTATGAAGGAAATTCAAGTTACCGGTAAGTACGGTTAAAATTAATTTTGAGGATCAGTACTGGGCTGAAAGATGCAGCACTGAGGTCTCTCCTGATAACAGGTGAGTAAATCAGAATTCGGATTTCGGCTGATTTTAGAGGAATATTTTAAAGTTCCAAAAATCAACACTTAGAAACTTTTTCAGCAAAAAGCAGGCAATGATATCCTATGGAAGGAAATTCAAGTTACTGGTAAGTACGGTTAAAATTACTTTTGAGGATCAGTACTGGGCTGAAAGATGCAGCACTGAGGTCTCTCCTGATAACAGGTGAGTAAATCGGAATTCGTATTTCGGCTGATTTTAGAGGAATATTTTAAAGTTCCAAAACTCCACACTTAGAAGAATTTCCAAGTGAAACCAGTCAATGTTAGCCTATGAAGGAAATTCAAGTTACCGGTAAGTACGGTTAAAATTACTTTTCAGGACCAGTACTGGGCTGAAAGATGCAGCACTGAGGTCTCTCCTGATAACAGGTGAGTAAATCGGAATTCGTATTTCGGCTGATTTTAGAGGAATATTTTAAAGTTCCAAAACTCCACACTTAGAAGAATTTCCAAGTGAAACCAGTCAATGTTAGCCTATGGAAGGAAATTCAAGTTACTGGTAAGTACGGTTAAAATTACTTTTCAGGACCAGTACTGGGCTAAAAGATACAGCACTGAGGTCTCTCCTTATAACAGGTGAGTAAACCGGAATTCGTTTTTCGGCTGATTTTAGAGGAATATTTGTATGTTTCAAAAATCAACACTTAGAAACTTTTTCAGCAAAAAGAAGGCAATGATATCCTATGGAAGGAAATTCAAGTTACTGGTAAGTACGGTTAAAATTACTTTTCAGGACCAGTACTGGGCTGAAAGATGCAGCACTGAGGTCTCTCCTTATAACAGGTGAGTAAATCGGAATTCGTATTTCGGATGATTTTAGAAGAATATTTGCACAATGGTGAAGGGAGGGGCGGGGCCTGAGGTGACATCTGTGCAAACGCGCCCGTGGCGCGTTTTAAGTTGGGGGATTAAGTCCCCTTGAATCCTGAGGGTCCCTAGGGGCCAACTAGCCCACCAGGAACCTCCAATATGCGCCAGGGGCTGCGTTGCAGAGACGTGTAGAGAGGCCACACCCCTTTTACACCTCTCTGCAACGCAGCTCTGTGGCGCTTTCTGGATGTACCTGTTGGGCTAGTTGGCCCCCAGGGACACTCAGGATTGAAGGGGATTTAATTCCCATCTTAAAACGCGCCACGGGGCCTGTTTGCACACATGTCACCTGAAGCCCCGCCCCTCCCTTCACCACTGTGCAAACGCGCCCGTGGCGCGTTTTAAGTTGGGGGATTAAGTCCCCTTGAATCCTGAGGGTCCCCGGAGTCCAACTAGCCCACCATATACCTCCAAAAGTGCCACAGAGCTGCGTTGCAGAGAGGTGTAAAAGGGCGTGGCCTCTGTACACCTCTCTGCAAGGCAGCCCCTGGCGCATACTGGAGGTTCCTGGTGGGCTAGTTGGCCCCAGGACCCCCAGTATTCAAGGGGAATTGTTCCCCCTCTGCAAACGCGCCAGGGGCGCGTTTGCAGAGTGGTGAAGGAAGGGGGCGGGGCCTGCGGGCCCGATCGTTTTATTTTTTATTTTTATTTTTTTGTCCCCTGAAGGGGGGCTGTGTGGCCCCCCTTCCTTTTTTCTCTTTTTGGGCCCTGGGGACCCCATCCCCCAGGGCCTTACCCCTTTTTAAATTACAAAAAAAAAAAAACGGGAAGGGGGCCGCGTGGCCCCCTTCCCTGGGCCTGTATTGGCCCCGGGGACCCCATCCCCGGGGCATGGCCTCTATATTTATTATTTTAAGGGGGGCAGCGTGGCCCCCTCCTCTGGCCATTTTAAGGCCCCGGGGACCCCATCCCCCGGGGCCGGCCTTTCCATTTTTTATTTTTATTTTTTTTCTCTTTTTTGGGAAGGGGGCCGCGTGGCCCCCTCCCGGGCCACTACTTGCCCCGGGGACCCCATCCCCGGGGCTGGCCCTCTCCGTTGGGGACTGTGGGGGGTCCCCAATCCCCCACAGTCCCGCCGGCTCCCCACGTCCCTTGGGAGCCGGCATTGCTGTTCCACATGGGGAGCAGCTGACATGCTGCTCCCCATGTGGAAAAGCAATCGGCTTTGGATTTCCCTGCTCTCTCTTCCAATATCCAAAGCAGTTTGCTATGGAAAAGCAATCGGCTTTGGATTTCCCTGCTCTCTCTTCCAATATCCAAAGCAGTTTGCTATGGCAGGACGGGAGCCGCGAGGCTCCCGTCCTGCCATAGCAAACTACAGTGTCTCGGGGTAGGCACCCCGGGACACTGCAGGAGCCGGCCCTGGGGGTGGTGGTCACCAGGGCCATCAAGGGCTCCAGGAGGGGGCCGCGCGGCCCCCCTCCCATTCAGTACACAGCCCCGGGGAGGTGGTGGTCCCCGGGGCTCTGAGGTCCGTAACGGACCCCCATATTAAAATGTTTGGTGCCCCGGGGAGGTGGCGGTCCCCGGGGCGTGTGGGGGGGCTGGAGCCCCCCCCACACAGGTTTTCTAATGTATAAAAAAAAAGCCCCGGGGAGGTGTCGGTCCCCGGGGCTGCGGGAGGGCTCAGAGCCCTCCCGCACCATTCTTAAAAAGCCCCGGGGGTGGCGGTCCCCGGGGCTTGGGGGCCCTTTGAGGCCCCCACACATTAAATTATCCCCCCCACCATGCCCCCGGGACTTGGCCCACCCGGGGGCCAGTGTAACATCGAGCGCGGGAGCCCGCGCTTTGATTTTTTTTCGGCAGGATTCGCGCACCCTGAGCGCATCCTGCCGATTTTTTAAAAAAATTATTTTTATTTTTTTGCCCAGGGGGTCCTTGTGGGACCCCTGAGCAAACCTAGGGGTCAGGGTGTTTCTACCCTGCCCCCTTTGTGCGCTTTGCGCACTTGTTTCTGTCCCTCGGTTCTACCGAGGGACAAAATGGCTGCCAACATTTCCTGAATCGGAATGTTGACAGCCAGCTGACAGCCAATTAACATGCAGCTCGTGATCGGGACGGTGCGCGCAGGGTGCGCTGAGGGTACGCGGACCCTACTCGGCCATAGATATCACTAACTTTTTACTTTTCATTTTCTCAGCAACTACTGAACGGATTTACACCATTTAACAAAAGGGTTCTTTCTAAACCAAGAACTACCTCTTTGCCAAATTTGGTGTAATTCCGTTCAGCAGTTCGGGCTGTAGCCGTGTCTAAAGTTTCCTATGGAAAAGTGCATGGGGAAAACGCGTTTTGGGACCCCCTTTTTCTCGGCCCCGCTTGACGAATCCCCCGAGACTTTCAGGGTAGGAGCGGACCGGAGCGGGCCACAAAGTTTGAAAATTTCGCGAAGATACGTCAACCGGCAAGAGAGTTATTTCAAATAGAATGTCGCGGATTTCCTATGGATAATAGGTTGTAACTATAACTATCTACTGGCGACCGCCAGTAGATAATATATATATATATATATATATATATATATATATATATATATATATATATATATATATATATATATATATATATATATATATATATATATATATCAATCAATCAAAGAAATACCCTTTCAGGCATAGAGTGACGAATAAATTATGCAAAGAAGAAGCAGAGAGCTCTGGGTAGTTCTCAAGTTTAGGTGGAAAGCAGCTCCTGTATAGAGCACTCTCAACACCAGCGACACTCTAAATCTGCTCACCTCAAATGTCAGATTTAGAGTGTTGCTGGTGTTGAGAGTGCTCTATACAGGAGCTGCTTTCTACCTAAACTTGAGAACTACCCAGAGTTCTCTGCTTCTTCTTTGCATAATTTATTCGTCACTCTATGCCTGAAAGGGTATTTCTTTGACTTATACTGGGTGCTCCCTTGTGTCTGGACAAAGCTATACCTTTCTGAAGAGCTCTAATTAGAGCGAAACACTGTGTCAGAGGTTGCTTTTGCTCATTTCAGGTTGGCTTGGTTGGTATTTTACCAATTCAAAGCTGTAATACTGTGCCTGGAGTGGTAAAAGGCTTTTGTCATTTTACAGCTCGGCAAGGACAGCACTGTGCTAGTCCTGTGCTTAAAGATTTTGCTGTAGTAATGGCAAAAGACTTTGTCCATTTCTATCTCGGCGTGGATAGCACTTGCTAATCCTACGCTTAAAGACTTTGATAGAAAAGCAGACATTTGAGGTGAGCAGATTTAGAGTGTCGCTGGTGTTGAGAGTGCTCTATACAGGAGCTGCTTTCCACCTAAACTTGAGAACTACCCAGAGTTCTCTGCTTCTTCTTTGCATAATTTATTCGTCACTCTATGCCTGAAAGGGTATTTCTTTGACTTATACTGGGTGCTCCCTTGTGTCTGGACAAAGCTATACCTTTCTGAAGAGCTCTAATTAGAGCGAAACACTGTGTCAGAGGTTGCTTTTGCTCATTTCAGGTTGGCTTGGTTGGTATTTTACCAATTCAAAGCTGTAATACTGTGCCTGGAGTGGTAAATGGCTTTTGTCATTTTACAGCTCGGCAAGGACAGCACTGTGCTAGTCCTGTGCTTAAAGATTTTGCTGTAGTAATGGCAAAAGACCTTGTCCATTTCTATCTCGGCGTGGATAGCACTTGCTAATCCTACGCTTAAAGACTTTGATAGAAAAGCAGACATTTGAGGTGAGCAGATTTAGAGTGTCGCTGGTGTTGAGAGTGCTCTATACAGGAGCTGTTTTCCACCTAAACTTGAGAACTACCCAGAGTTCTCTGCTTCTTCTTTGCATAATTTATTCGTCACTCTATGCCTGAAAGGGTATTTCTTTGACTTATACTGGGTGCTCCCTTGTGTCTGGACAAAGCTATACCTTTCTGAAGAGCTCTAATTAGAGCGAAACACTGTGTCAGAGGTTGCTTTTGCTCATTTCAGGTTGGCTTGGTTAGTATTTTACCAATTCAAAGCTGTAATACTGTGCCTGGAGTGGTAAATGGCTTTTGTCATTTTACAGCTCGGCAAGGACAGCACTGTGCTAGTCCTGTGCTTAAAGATTTTGCTGTAGTAATGGCAAAAGACTTTGTCCATTTCTATCTCGGCGTGGATAGCACTTGCTAATCCTACGCTTAAAGACTTTGATAGAAAAGCAGACATTTGAGGTGAGCAGATTTAGAGTGTCGCTGGTGTTGAGAGTGCTCTATACAGGAGCTGCTTTCCACCTAAACTTGAGAACTACCCAGAGTTCTCTGCTTCTTCTTTGCATATATATATATATATATATATATACATATATATATATATATATGTATATATATATATATATATATATATATATAAAAAAAAAAATTTCACAAAATCCTGGTTTCCCAGAAAAACGGGCCGCACTCCTCACAGGTTATTTTGCCATTTTTTTTATTTTCTTAGGCGTGTTGCATCAATAAATCCTTTAGGCATTGCAGACGATAAACCCTACGCGTTTCGGCATTTCAAATGCCTTGATCACGGTATATAACCTGTGAGGAGTGCGGCCCGTTTTTCTGGGAAACCAGGATTTTGTGAAATGAATAGCGGTTTTGGTTTCAACCGCAGGAGTAACGCACCGCATATGAGCGCCACAAAAGCTGATGACAAGGAAACCGTTTTTGTTGGATACATATATATATATATATATATATATATATCAAAAAGCAAACATGCAAAGTGATGATTCTTGCGATGTACTCAATAAAGGTGCACCATGGCTCAAACAGGAACAGAGCATCCTAAGTGTATTTTGACCTCGGAGCCACTTCATTGTGAGTCACTACATCGCAAGAATCATCACTTTGCATGTTTGCTTTTTGATATATATATATATATATAAACCACAGATGTCGCGGGTCTCTCTGCCACTTCCGGCGGCGGGCTTCGAGTGAGGTCGCGACCCTCACAATAATCAAATGCGAATGTTACTCCTCTTGTACACATTCAACTCAAGCCTAATTTCCATAAAGCGTGTTGTTTATTCAGAACATGAAACAAGCACAACGCCCGACGCGTTTCGGTGCAGCCGCACCTTGGTCACGGGTCAAGGAACTGTTTGTCCAATCAGAATACATATAGTGCACAAATAATAAACATCAATGTAGGACTACTTATCCCAATGTTCAAAATGGCATCCATTTTGTAATGGTGTTTTTTACATAGCGACATGCAATGTTATATATACAAAATATAATAGATCCATTGATCACAATCTTTTTATCATTTTACACACACAAGAACTACATTTGATATATTGTGTTTGACTACAGTTACGGCCGATTACCCATAACTGCCAATATTTCATTTGCCGCCCGTTACTATAATCCTGTCAGCTTCATAATGAACAAATATACGCAAGTGCGCAAAATGATGAAAACGGTAAATGCATACCGCCAAAAATCAAAATACTGCCCCTGTGGGTCACTGACAGAGATAACATAAGTGTTCAATTCTGCCCCAGTGGGCCAACTTAATTTCAAACATCATTTTCATTAAAGAAAATACCAGATTCTATTCTTTATCACAGTTCAAGTATACAAAAATATATTGCTTTTCTCAAATAATTCGATCTCACACCCTGCAGTCACAATTGCTTCAGTTGCCATATCTTCAACCTGAACAGCTGATAATTCTGTCTCCTACAAAAAATTAAAATTAAAATAGTGCCATCAATACATTAAGTGTAATAAAACCACAAACATAGCTAAGACATCTCTGTATTCAATATATACAACGGTTCAGACCTGATATTACACTCCGATTCCACCAATTAACCTAAATGGACCCACATCTCCTCATCTTTATTTAATCCTTTGGGATGTACTGTGTCATACTTAATGATTAACCTGGATTCCAGACATCTCAGTTCTCGCACTCTATTCCCTCCTCTTTCTGATTTAGGGATTCTGTCCAATGCACAGAAACGTAAGAGGCATGTATTTTTATTATGTACTTCTTTAAAATGTCTAGCGACAGGATATTGTCTATCCTCATTTACAATTGCCCTTGTGTGTTCAAGTATCCGCTTTTTAACCGGATGAATAGTGCTTCCTATATAAATTAGCAGACAGGGGCAACTCAGGGCATAAACACAGTAGTCAGACTTACATGTGAGATGTTTCGTTATGGCGAACGGTTTCCTATCCTTGGATAGTATCATATCTTTACACTTGGAGCTATTTCTACAGGCTTTACAAGATTTACATGGAAAAAAGCCTTGTACTGGGTTTGAAACTGCATCATCTGATAACATATTGCTACACAATATATGTGACAAAGCATTACACTTTCTGTAAGTGATTTTAGGTTGTCCACCCACAAATTTATTAAGTGTTGAATCAGTGTTTAAAACATGCCAGTATTTTTTAAGACACTTTCTCATCTCCCATGATTGATTGTTATATGAAGTAATGAATCTCAAAGATTCATCATCTTTAGTTTCTGGGATCTCACTTTTTAAAGTTGATACTCTATCAACGGTTGACACCTTCAGACATGCCTGATTTACCACTTTTAATGAGTAACCTCTTTCAAAAAATCTGTTCCTCATAATCTGTAACTCACTTTGGAATAGCCTCTCAGAACTACAATTTCTTTTCGCTCTTAAAAGCTCCCCATAGGGTATGCTATTAATAAGGTTTTGGGCATGGCAACTTTTTGCGTGAAGTAAACTATTCCCAGCCGTTGATTTTCTAAACAACTTACTGGTAAGTTTATTCTCCTGTACCTGAATTTCTACATCCAGAAACTCAATCTTTTCATGATGTACAGTATTGGTAAATTTTAGGTTATATTGATTAGTATTCAACTCCATTACAAATTCAGCTGCTTTCCTTTCTGATCCTTTCCAGATACAAACCACATCATCTATATACCTCACCCAGAGGACGACATTTTGGGAAAATGCCCTGATGTTACTGGCCACCTGCTCCTCCCACCAGCCTAGGAACAACCCCGCATAACTGGGGGCGAAGCAAGTTCCCATTGCAGTCCCCCGGGTTTGGCAATAGATGACATGATTGAACAGAAAATAATTGTTTGATAAGCATGTTTTCATCATTGTGAGCAACAGTTCAGTATGTTTAAGATATGATAAATCACGTTGTCTCAGAAAATGACTTGATGCTTCGATTCCCAGACTGTGTGGTATGCAAGTATATAAACTATTGACGTCCAATGTCATAAGTAACATATCATTGCTCCAGACAACCTTTTCAATCACGTTCAAAAAATCTCTGGTGTCTTGTATATAAGACGGGAGGGACTGCACAAAGGGACGTAGGAAATAATCTATATACTTTGAAGTATTCTCATACGTACTTCCTATTGAGGCCACAATGGGACGCCCTGGCGGAATTGTATCATTCTTATGTATCTTGGGTAGTAGATACATTACTGGCAGCTTAGGGTGTTCACAATGGAGATATTTATGCTCATCATCTGATAGCAATTTCTCATATTTCCAAGTTAATAGTTGAGATTTGAAAACCTCATTACTCTTTTCATAACTCAATCTATTACTAACTTGATAACTTTCCACATCACCCAACTGACGCATGCCTTCCTCCAGATACATTCGCCTGGGCCAAACCACCACGTTCCCGCCTTTGTCAGACTTTTTTTATGATAATGGACTTATTTTCTTGTAGTTCTTTAACTGCTTTGTATTGATTGTTAGTAAGATTGCCACCTATCAGTCTAGGACATTTATCTAGCTTCTTAAACTCCGAGATGTCTCCTTTCTCAAATATCTCAATTGCATCATTGTGTACTTGGGGTAAAAATCTTGATTTAGGCTTAAAATGACTCCCACTGGCACATCCAACATTTAAAAATTCATCTGCTATAATTTCTGAGACTGATTCAACATTGTCATTGCCAATTTCTAACGCCCTCATGGTTTGTAACACACCCATATCTTCAATACTGAGATTGATATTACTGCTAGCAGTCAAGGGTATCGTATCTTTCTTTTTAGATTCAAACCATTTTTTTTTTATTTCCTCACAAAATGGAATAGGTCAATTCTCCCTTCTGTATAATTAAATCTACTAGTAGGGCAAAATGTCAAACCAAGCGATAAAACATCAATTTGATCCACAGTTAAATTGATATTGGAAAGATTAACAACCGTGAAAGTGTCCTTCATTTTGTCGTTGCCTTTCCCCTTGTTGTCATTCCCATGTAGGTGTCCAATGATCCTTGCTTCTTTGTATTTCTTCTGTTGCCTCCTTTTGCGCCTCGACCTCGACCTTGATTGGGTGTCTCTTTTGGTCCCGGGCTTGAAGTCCCTTGTCGTCCTTTTGCCAATAGGGAAAATTCCTTTAAAATTTTGGATTTTACTCCAATACTGTCTAACTGATTCGGGGTAGGTCTTGTCTCATCATGCTGTCCATTACTCCTTGCAGGATTTTCTTCTAATACAGCTTGTTCTGGTTGAACATTCATAATTGTACTAGATGCTTGTTGTAGATTTCCCTTATCAGTTTGATTAATTTCCCTTAAATGGTCGAATTTTCGGCCAAACGTAAAAATTTGACCAAGTTCATAGTCGAGTTGATCTCGGTGGAACTTACTTTGTTTTTTCAGCTTGATCTCTTGTTCCGCTTTATCCAATCTGATTGACACTTTTTTCATTTCCACCTCGAACTCACTTTCGGAGTACAGCGATTTAAGTTGAGTTGTCAAAACTTCAATTTCTTCAGCTAATCTAACCGTGTCCTTTGTTGCATATTTAATTAATAATTTCAACATCACTGTGGAACATTGGTGGTTATTCGAGACCCATTCCTCAATTAGTTCTGGATCCGGTTCACTGAATGTAGGTGTTACAAAGATATGTAAACCCCGGCGCACCCTTCCACAATCCACATATTTTTGAAGGGCAGTGGCTTCCCACCACTTGGCCTGTTCAAGTTTTGCACATTTCCAAAGTGTATCCCATAGTTCTTTTTTGCCCAAAGAGTCCTTAGCCAGAGTGTGAATCGGTCTGTTTATGTCCGTAGTTACAGTGTTAATTGGGACAAACAGCAGTTCCGCTGCTTCCCTCCTCGAAGCCTCCCTGCTTGCAGAAATCATGTTAATGGAATATTAAGAAGAACGTGCATCCGCCTGTTCCCCGGTTGGTATCCCCAACTCATGCTTCTTCCTCAGCTGCAGCCCCGCCACGTAGCCGCGCTGGTTCCGCCTGCTCCCCAACACTCGAAATACCGATTCCCGGGCAAAGAGACGCTCACCTCCTCTTCCGTCCTCCGTTGATGTACAGCTCATCCTCCGACTGCCGTAGATCTTTAGATTCGGCAAGAGACACCAGTAGCTCTCCACAATCCCCGTATTCACTGGTAACATAGGTTTGGGTGCGGGCAGAGAGATTTTCTCAAAGAACAAATAAACCACAGATGTCGCGGGTCTCTCTGCCACTTCCGGCGGCGGGCTTCGAGTGAGGTCGCGACCCTCACAATAATCAAATGCGAATGTTACTCCTCTCGTACACATTCAACTCGAGCCCAATTTCCATAAAGCGTGTTGTTTATTCAGAACATGAAACAAGCACAACGCCCGACGCGTTTCGGTGCAGCCGCACCTTGGTCACGGGTCAAGGAACTGTTTGTCCAATCAGAATACATATAGTGCACAAATAATAAACATCAATGTAGGACTACTTATCCCAATGTTCAAAATGGCATTCATTTTGTAATGGTGTTTTTTACTTGGCAATTGTAAATGAGGATAGACAATATCCTGTCGCTAGACATTTTAAAGAAGTACATAATAAAAATACAAGCCTCTTACGTTTCTGTGCATTGGACAGAATCCCTAAATCAGAAAGAGGAGGGAATAGAGTGCGAGAACTGAGATGTCTGGAATCCAGGTTAATCATTAAGTATGACACAGTACATCCCAAAGGATTAAATAAAGATGAGGAGATGTGGGTCCATTTAGGTTAATTGGTGGAATCGGAGTGTAATATCAGGTCTGAACCGTTGTATATATTGAATACAGAGATGTCTTAGCTATGTTTGTGGTTTTATTACACTTAATGTATTGATGGCACTATTTTAATTTTAGTTTTTTGTAGGAGACAGAATTATCAGCTGTTCAGGTTGAAGATATGGCAACTGAAGCAATTGTGACTGCAGGGTGTGAGATCGAATTATTTGAGAAAAGCAATATATTTTTGTATACTTGAACTGTGATAAAGAATAGAATCTGGTATTTTCTTTAATGAAAATGATGTTTGAAATTAAGTTGGCCCACTGGGGCAGAATTGAACACTTATGTTATCTCTGTCAGTGACCCACAGGGGCAGTATTTTGATTTTTGGCGGTATGCATTTACCGTTTTCATCATTTTGCGCACTTGCGTATATTTGTTCATTATGAAGCTGACAGGATTATAGTAACGGGGTGGCAAATGAAATATTGGCAGTTATGGGTAATCGGCCGTAACTGTAGTCAAACACAATATATCAAATGTAGTTCTTGTGTGTGTAAAATGATAAAAAGATTATGATCAATGGATCTATTATATTTTGTATATATAACATTGCATGTCGCTATGTAAAAACACCATTACAAAATGGATGCCATTTTGAACATTGGGATAAGTAGTCCTACATTGATGTTTATTATTTGTGCACTATATGTATTCTGATTGGACAAACAGTTCCTTGACCCGTGACCAAAGTGCGGCTGCACCGAAACAGCGTCGGGCGTTGTGCTTGTTTCATGTTCTGAATAAACAACACGCTTTATGGAAATTGGGCTCGAGTTGAATGTGTACGAGAGGAGTAACATTCGCATTTGATATATATATATATATATATATATATCAAAAAGCAAATATATATATATCTATCAAAAATCAAACATGCAAAGTGATGATTCTTGCCATGTAGTGACTCACAATGAAGTGGCTCCGAGGTCAAAATACACTTAGGATGCTCTGTCCCTGTTTGAGCCATGGTGCACCTTTAATGAGTTGCACCAGGCACAAACAGGGACACTGCGCCCTTTAACATATCATGTACTGCCCTAAGGGCATTGGCTCACAGCTGCCTTGAGGGAAAGGGATTAGTGAAAGACCAAGTTACTGTTTGAAGCAACTGCTCCATTTTTCACTGCCACAGAGAAACATGAGCGACATTACAGGAGTGACTGAATGGAATGCGTGATCAAGGCCATCAGCACCTCAAGGGTAGCATTTCAAGCTTCAACCCCAGATAGACTATAATGCCTGACCTCTCCAGGGCCAGACTGCCTGATCTTATTTAGTGTACAATACGGACTCATCAAACCCTAGAACTCTTGTACCTCAAGAAGATGCAGGATGTATCTGCCTGAACGTGTCCCTCTATGAAAGTCCCCCAGCCCTGAAGAAGACCTTCATTGACAATACATATAAGGCCCTACACGAAGGTCGAAATGCATCGGTGTGGCCAGGAGTCATTGTTAACTTCAAAGAGCACAAATCAATTTATGCAACAATAAAGGTGATGTGAACAATGACATCACCCACAAATAGGTAAAGTGCTCCTACCACCACAGGAAAGGGCCAAATAGTACCTTTTGGACTATTGAGTAGAGGGTCATAATAAGTTAAAATCCCCCATGCACTAATCGTAGGACACTACACCTATTGTTTTATGTCTTCTTGGTTTGATTGCTCAAAATACTTGTTTAGTTGTTTTTCAATGTAACACATCAGTTTCTGTATGTTTGTTCTTTGATCTGTTTAATCACATTGTATGCACGTGTTTGTGTTTGATGGCATCATGTGTATATTCTTGTTTCATTTAAATGTATGCCATTTTAGTATGTTTATCAATGAAGAAAAATATTGGATGACACATACAATCCCTTGTTTTCTCTTTCAATCTTTGGGTACACAGTTAGATCTGTGAATGTGACATACAGTGTATACAGTGTACAGTTTGTATGATTTATAAAATTCATCAGTAATCATTAACTGAGGCTCAGTGAAATAATGGTGAGACGTTTTTCTCTGTTAACTTTCATAAGATTGATGATACATGGGTTATCTCCAGATATATAGTATTCACTGTATGAGTGGCACCGAGTCTGCACTTTAAAGGTGGGACAGAGATCCCCGCAGCAGGCAGGTGCAGTGAGTGACTGGACCCACTTGCGAGGGGATTCCTGGAGTGATCCATGTAACACACATTCCCCCATTTCAGAGGGTACCATTGTGGTGGGGCACTGGCTGTGCACCTCCCCCTTGTGGTAAAGAGTCACTGCGCTCTCTGATGGTCTCCTTACCTCTGCGCCTACGTTTGTAATACATTGCAGGTGCAGAGGCAAAGTGTTTGCCATGGCCCCATGCTAATGAGGGAAAGCCTCCTTAAGATATGCCAGCGTTATATGTGCACCTGCACTACCTGTATTACAGAAAGGCTGCACAAGTGATTGTGGCACCTTTTAAAATACCAAAATGCTGCAGTGGTCCAAAAAGCTGGTACACATGCCTCTTGCTCCCCCAGGGAACTGTAAGTAATGTGGCCTGTACTCTTCTAATTATTAGTGGTCGTGTTATTTTTGTTTTTATATATGTGATAAAGTATCCCCTACCGAACGAGATCAAATGCCAAGTTCCTTTATAAGTTTATGGCATTCTGTGGTGACTTGCAATATCTTTATCATGTACAGCAGTGAGTACTACTTTATTCCTTAGAATACATGGTCACACCATCATCTGTCCCACAAACCAGGTGTGTAGCTCCTTCATGTGAAAGAGAGAGTATATTTGAAAACATGTAGAATAAAAATAGAATCTGTACTGCAAAATAAAACACATTAAAAAAGCTGTTAGATATTTGTTGCAAAAATATATTAAAATGCTTTAATTGGAAAGTTTTTAAAAAAAATAGATGCAGTAGAAACATGCAGAAAGAGTCTAACTTTTCTATAATTACCAAAGGAGTACAAAAAATAAACATGCTGCCATAAAATATCTCCTTTCCTCTTGTCAAATTACAGCTAGAAAAATAGAGCAGAAGAAAGAAAAGCAACATTCTTTTTTCGTGAAATAGCTCATTTAATCACACTCCTTGACCTACCTTTCCTCTGGCTGCTGGCTGTGTCACAGGCATTGTGCCATTAGAACTCAACTGTAATAAGTTATTATAGTTGAGTTTTGACATAATTTCTTTATAATCAGGAGTCGAGGATTATAAAGACATTTGAGAGAGGTTTTCATACAGGGATTGGGGAGGCCCAATTATTATAATATTATCATTGTTACTGGGTTCAATTCAGAATATTTCATGTTTTTCTGAGTATCTCTTAAAAATAACTTTACCAACTACTCGACAGTAGACTTCTTAATTGTGCCTTGATATTGGTATTGAGGCTGTGGCAAGAGCTATTAATCAAGAAGGAATTACCGAGAAAAACAAAGTCTTAAAAAACAGCTGTGGGCGAATTCATTTGTTGTTGAAATGTGGAGCCTACACGACAGCCGGTGCATACTCGACCGTCCAGCCTCTTAGCATTCTGAGGTGAGTGCGAAGAATGCTATTGTTTGACTAGTGGTAACATCTGTTGCTTCGCCGCTTAGGGGCTAAGGTGATGCAGTGTTTTACAAAACCTCAGTTATTTTTGTTATATTTTTGCCCAGAGGAAAGAAAAAGCTTCAAACACTCTTAAAGCAATCATTAGTCAATAAATAGCATGCGGTTCTGCTCTAGGCTCACCTATTTTTCATTGCAATTTGAGCAGATTATTTCAGCAGATTTTGCAAACGCGTTTGACACTGATGCATGAAAAGATAATTAAATAATTACAATAATTATGATGCAGAATCTTCCATGGTGCCATAAATATTCCTCAAGGATATAACAGATTATGTGCTGCCAGAATTTTAACAGGAAGCCGCTCTGAAAGTGGAACATTTCTGCAGAAAACACAAACAGTAGAATAATTCATTTTAGAATGTACAGGAAAGTATTAACTCAAATAATAGACTATTAACTGGGACTTTCTCACAGTAGACATGTTTGTGCTTGCAAAATTATTTTCTCATTTGTTTATTACTTTCTTAAAGCACTCAATTAATCCTTTATTACAAGTGGCCCTATTAATTGTGAAATGGTTGCTTACTTATCGCAATTGGGAGGTTTGTGATAAACATCGGCAGCTCAAACTTGCCCATAAAATCGTGAAAAATGCCGGTCACTTTCTGGAACATGCGGATTTAAGTACCAAACCTGCATGGTATTCTCCACAAATTCGGAATCAGATGATAATTGCACCTGATAAATTCCGACAAAGCGAAATCAGATTTTATCAGGTGCAAAAAAGAAAAAAACACCCAGTCACCGGGCCACTCATAAACGAATGTGGCATATGTTTGCATTTCTATGGCAACAGATTTATTCATAGGAATTTCAAAATTTTGATGATGCTGGGTACTTGTGCTTAGACAAAATTGTTGGCCTTCAGGGCGTCTGTGAATCTCTGGGATAGCTTTACTGAGCAGCTAAAGTCTAGCTCAAAGGAAGTGGTGCAAATGTTGACTAGATAAAATGCAGCATCAGCATTACAGTCACAAATAAGGGCACATGTCCAGACAAGGGTATTTATTTATACTCAAAAATGTTTAACGTCTCATAACACAGGAGGTCAAACGTACCCTCACTTAATAGTCTAAGCAAAATCCATCGCTCAGGCTTCCTATTTCACTTGAAGCCATAAGTCCTGCAATTTCTCAATGTAATAGAATTTAGTATCCAATATATACATTATATTTGCGGCACCCACGAAAGAAAACCACAGTGGTACCCAGTCATACCGAAAGGGGGAAAAGAGTGAGGCAGAGATCAGTCAAATTGAGGTTGCCATATCAAAAAAACTTATGGGAGTCATTCTAACTATCTCCTCCTACAATCTCTTTTAGAGAGAGCTTCTACCACAAAATTACATGCACTCACAGCTCAGAAACCTCCTAACCCCCCACAACAGGTTGTAGTTTGGAATATAACAGAAAGAATATTGCGTGGCCACAATTTTGTGACCCGAATATCGAAACCCAAAATAAGTATACAGAGAGGTATAGATTTACTATTTAGAAATTTACATATATATACTTTGCGGATATGTATGTCATCAAGGTAAGTGTATGTGGAGTGTGGTATGGAAAGTCTATACACATTTACCTACCAATATTTCGGTCATCAATATTCTGGACTAAATATTTCTTCTGTGATATTCCAGGCCCCCACCCCCAGAGCAGAGACAACAACATCATCATCAAAATCCATGCACCATCATACCTCAGGTCAATGAACACTTCACATTTTCAAGAAAGGTCTCAACAGCCTACCGTTGCATTACAACATATGTTTTATTCAGATGTTCTCTTGCAATTTTAAAAGGAAAGTCAAGCACAGCTTTAATGCCAAATGCATTCAATTAAATACAGCTTTCTTCATCAATATAGTCTCAAATCCCAAGTCCCGGTACCACAGTATGTGGTCCTCGCTATATAAGACTCTCATCCTCTGAATTGACTCCTTCAGGATTTGTTCTTCAATTTTCACATTTCCTCCCTTGCTTACCACCATCTCCAAGTTTACCTGTAAGGATTTTGTTAGACAAAAGGATCTGGTAATGATCTACCTTGCCATTTGACCCATTGCTTTGCATTGTGATGGAGCCAACGCAGTACTCCCAGAACCCTCATGTATGTATATATGTGTGTGGAATTTGTTTAGCCTTAACCAAGCCAAAAGGCTGGACAGTGCTATATACGCTCAAAGGCAAGCATACAGTCAACAAGTGAGACGGGAGTTGGTTTCTGGGAGCAGAAGTAAATAGTCACTGCATTGTGATGCAGTGTTTTTCAAATAGGTGTGTCTTCAACTTTTTCCCAAATTGGAGCAGAGTTGGGGCGGACCTTATGGATACGGGAATGTTATTCGAGGTCATGGGTGTACAGATGGAAAAGGCCTCATGCCTTGTTTTTTTCTTTTTTGCACTTCTTAGTCTCCAGTCTGGTGGTGTTTTGGTTGTTGGTGTGCTGAGAGCCACCAGATATGCTGTTTTTGAGGATAGTGAGAGCTGACAAGGGAAGGCAAGAAGTTCCATCATACACAAATGATGTGAGCATATTTCTTTAGACCCAGACACAGGATGCAGCTTCTTGTAGGATGCCCTTAACGGGGGCCAATGTGGAGTACAGGAGGTCATGAAGCAGGGTGTTACTATTATCCAGATAAAAGAGTACAAGGGTTTGAACAACAGTTCTGAAGTTGCTATCTGGAACAAATTGTTTCACTTTATTTAGAAGAAAACACTGACACCAGACCGCTTTGCTTTTTTTTGGCAGTGTGTTCCTTGAGTGTGAGGTTGATGTCCATGGTGAAATAAAGAGACCTGGCATTCGGTGAAAGTTAGGGTTCGAAGCAATCAAGGTTCATGTCTATTTCTTGTTTGCTGATCTTTGCAAATAACATGAATTCTGTCATGGTAGGATTGAGCTTCACGTAGGCACTGAACAACCAGGTCTGGTTGAGGTGCAGGCAACATTTGATGCTTTGGAAATCTACAGCATAACATACTTTCAAGGTATGAAGAACCTCTACTTTAGCATCCAGATTCATCATTGTTTCACTGATACAGCAACAGAATTTCTCCACTTTCCCAGCTGAGGCGTTTGTCTCCACCTCGAAGTGTTCCAGAGCCTACAGGAGATCTCCGTCTTTCCAAGGAGCTGCTCCATATGCAGCACTCTCTCCCAAAAGGTCTCCAACTTAGAGTGGTGGCCACCTTTGTAATATCCCCTCATTTCTTTGCCAAGTCTTTGTGGTGTGTTAATTGGTCTGAGCAAATCCATCACTCCTACTGTAAACTATACCTCTTCCTCAGCTTGAGGCCCCTCAGATATTTGACTGTCATGAACTTTTTGAGCCACAGTACTGTGTAATATAAATACATCCTCCTTAGCTCTCCTTTTTCTACTGTGTTCCAACAACATGATGCTAGTCCAAGATGGCCACTGCTTTAGTCAGGTTGACACAGAGTATCAATACATGATTTGTAGTCAGTTGTCTCAGTTTACCATACTTAGAGGCTCATGGCTGTGACTGCTCTGTCATCCACAGGCCCTGACCACATGAAATAGAGCAGCACTGTCCCTTAGTCACTCCTAATGGCAGAAAGCAACCCAGTGATCCATTTATACCGTGGGTCACAACAGGCGACTTCCCCTTCCTTTACTCAATCTCAGAATGTGCCAGTGCTCTTCTGGCAGCTTTCCAAGGGAGGGTGCTGAAATTGAGGATGCCACTTTCACAGTTGAAAGCAAGAAGGTGGCATGGGCTGACAAAGTTAAAGCTGTTTGTGACAGGCCCCTTTGAAGTTGAGAACGACAGCTTTGGGCATTGGAGGGAGAAGACAGGGGGTAAGGGGACCACTGCATGCTCCTACCAATGTCCTCTCGGAGCATGGCATTTCTACTTTCTGCATTCTGTCACTAGTCCTTTACGAAAGAGGATACACACAGAAAAAATGTAATTTGGGGATTATGAATGGAGGGATGTATGGCTGCTGTCCCACAAAGAGCTCCATCCTGGCATTCACAGGCAATCAGTAAGATTTGTAAAGCCTAATCTTGCTTCATCAATATTAATGAGGCACGATTCTTTGAAACTGTCACAGCGTAAAATGAATGTAGGGGTGCAAAGCATTTGGAATGCAAAGACTCTTAGGGGCCGATTCCGATCTCGGCCGGTAGGGCACCGAATCGGATTCGGTTTTACCGGATCCGATTCGGAGGCCCCGTTTCCGACCGATTCGAACATGCGTCCGGGCGAGCGAGTACGATGCGAGCGCACGCGAAATCGCCGACCGACTCGTTTGCGGGTCCGAACCGCTCCGACCGACTCGCACAGACACGACTCGCACCGCGCAATGGGGACGTTCCCCGACCGAGCAAGTACGATGCGCGCCACGAACAGTCCGACCGACTTGCGCCGTCCGGCTCCAAAGAGCAGTCGGAGCCGGACTTTGGGGGTCCGTGTCGGACCCCCCTGCACGCGTAGCCGCGCGAGTCGCACACAGGGGGGACCCATGGGTCCCCCCTACCCGTGCATGTACGGCGCGAGTCGCTTCAACGCGTACCCGCTGTAGGGGGTGCCCTTGTTCGCGAAGTATCCATTGAGTCAATGGGAGCCCATGTACGCGTTGTACGACCGGCTCCCATTGACTTCAATGGGAGTCCGACCGAATCGAGTCCGATAGCATACGTACGAATCGTACTCGTTCGGTCGGGCTGCTAGAGTCCGATTCGGTCGGAAATCTCTCCGGGTCCGGCTCGGTTGGAGAGATTTCCTGCCCGAATCGGAATCGGCCCCTAAGTGATTTACAATTCCACCTGAGGGCAACGGGCTAAACGGTCTTTCACAAAAGTGCTTTACGGAGTTTAACATTGGTGCAGAAGAACAAAGGAGACGATTTGAAATTAAGCAGATTTTCGTAATTACAAATCATTGAATAGGAGACACATTGCCAAAAAAGAGGACAGAAACAAGATAAAATAAAAAGGAAAAGCGGAAACAACTGGATCAGAACAAAGAGAAGGAGGAAAAACAACCCATTGTTTTAGAATGAAGAAGAATTAACGGGATCACACGGGGAAATTGAAGGTTATGGATAAGAGAGCAGGAAGTGAGGTAAGCGGTAATGAACGAGTACAGATAAGATGCATATAAACCCTGGATACACTTAAAGTCAGTAAAAAGGATGCAAATTAAAAACGAAAATGAAAGCCAAGCCATGAGAGATAATAGATGGGCAAAGATGTGAGCCGAAAGAGAAGGGATATTGAAAAGAAGTGCATAGGGCCTTGAAAGATAATAACTAGCAGACAATGCTTAATTTGTGAAAAAAGTAAGTGCAAGGGACCTTCTCGGGAGGCCACTGCAGCATGCATCACTCATTGCCCCTGCCAGCACTGCCTATGACAGAACCAACAACTAATAACCATTGCATTCCTACAAGTGTAACAATTCAGACGATTCCAGGACACGCAAATCTATATTAAGGGCATGAGCGGCAGGTATTATTCTTTTTAATGTATATTGACTTATTAAACACTGTTATTAAACTCATCTAGAAATTAAACAGAGAAACAGCTACCATGTGGTAGACTGTCACTAGAGCCGGTGCTGACAATTAAGTGCTGGTTCCGAGCACTGAAAGCCAAATTAAGCACTCTGTAGCAACAAGTAATGATGAACGGTAGGTAGTATGCAGACAGAATATCGAGTTGGAAATGTCGACTTACACAAATATCGAGTTGGAAATATCGTGACAGCAAGAATATCGTGGTCAAGAATATCGACTTTAAGGTAAGAAAAATATTTTAAAAATATTGAAGTCATTAATATCGTTTGCAAAAATATAGTTGTTTAAAACATCGATTTTTTAATTAGTGTTATTTATTTTAGTATGTATTTTAAATCTATGTGATCTATTTTTTTACATAAGTATTGTTTTTGTTTTTTAATATATGTGATACATTTTTAGTAGTTATCAATTTAATTTTAATAAAATTTTGCATTTTTTAAATTCGGTAGCGGGTTGTGGGTTTATAGGGGAATAGGGTGGGAAGTAATTTAATTATAATTAATTAATGATTATTTTTTATTTAGTACTATTTATTTATTTAGATTTTATAGTGTTAATTGTGGGAAGTAATTTATTATTAATTGGCTGTTAATTAATATTAATTAATTGGTAATTAATTATGGTAATCGTGTTATTTTTTAGGAGCAGGTTGTGCAGTTTATAGGGGTAAAGGGTGGGAAGTAATTTAATTATCATAAATTAATAATTTATTTAAATTTATTAATATTTATTTAATTTAGATTTTATAGTGCTAATTGTAGGAAGTAATTTATTATTAAGTAATTATTAATTGGTTGTTAATTATTATAAATTCATTAATTGGTAATTAATTATATTAATTGTGTCATTTTTTTAGGAGTGGGTTGAGGGGTTTATAGGGGTAAAGGGTGGGAAGTAATTTATTTTTAATTAATTATTAAGTAGTTGTTAATTGATATTAATTAATTATTTTAAAATTAATTATGGAAATTGTGTAATGATTTTTAGGCGTGAGGTGTGGGGTTTATAGGGGTAGAGGGTGGAAAGTAATTTATGTTTAATTAATAAATAATTAGTTGATCATTAATATTAATTCATCAATTGATAATTAATTAGGGTAATTGTTTATTTTTTGGATGTGTGAGTTTTGGTTTTATAGGTGTAACGTTTGGGGAGTAAATACATTTTTATCTGTTTTAATTTGTTTTTTAATTAATAATATTTCTTTAATTGATAGTTAATTATGTTAATTATGGAGGTTCAAAAAAAAAATAGATGTGTGTTGTGAATTGGGTGGTGTTATAGGATAGGAAATAAAAATGATTACATTTATGTAATAATTAATATTTTTGTTTATAAATAATTTCTAATTAAAAATAGTTCTTTGTTTGTAAATAATTTTTAAATTTATTTAATATAATATTTTTAGGTATTTGACATATCTATTCAACATTATAATATGTTTCTATTTTTTAGATTTTTTAAATATTTTTATATATTTTTCATAATTTTTTAATATTTTGCGTTGGTGATATTTTGTTTGTTTTTAATTTGTGGGAATATTAATTTTTACCCCTCCGCTATCCAACTCTTTCCCTGCTGTTGCACTCACTGGAGTGGAGTGGGAATATTTATTTTTATTCCTCCGCTATCCAACTGTTGCTCTTACTGGAGCGGGAATAGTAATTTTTACCCCTCCGCTATCCAACACTTTCCCTACTGTTGCACTCACTGGAGTGGGAATAGTAATTTTTACCCCTCCACTATTCAAAACTTTCCCTACTGTTGCACTCACTGGAGTGGGAATAGTAATTTTTACCCCTCCGCTAGCCAACACTTTCCCTACTGTTGCACTAACTGGAGTGGGAATAGTAATTTTTACCCCTCCGCTATCCAACACTTTCCCTACTGTTGCACTCACTGGAGTGGGAATAGTAATTTTTCCCCTCCGCTATCCAACACTTTGCCTACTGTTGCACTCACTGGAGTGGAAATAGTATTTTTTACCCCTCTGCTATCCAGCACTTTCCCTACTGTTGCGATCACTATAGTGGGAATAGTATTTTTTCCCCTCCGTTATCCAACACTTTCCCTACTGTTGCACTCACTGGAGTGGGAATAGTATTTTTTACCCCTCCGCTATCCAACACTTTCCCTACTGTTGCACTAACTGGAGTGGGAATAGTAATTTTACCCCTCCGCTATCCAACACTTTCCCTACTGTTGCACTCACTGAAGTGGAAAATTTAAGTTTAAAGACTTTTAAATAGTTAATGTTTTAATTCATAATATATTGTTTTTTTAATTAGATTTTATGTTATTGGTGTATGTATATATATATTTATTTGTAAATGTTCATATATACAATTATAAAAAAAAAAAAAATAGTTTATTAATAGTTTTAAAATAAATATATATATATATATTACAATTTATATACGTATGTTTAAATTCTTTTAAATACATTTATTTGTTATATTTGTTAAAATGTATATTAAATCTAATTAATTTTTTTAAGTTAATTTTAATATTTAATATATTTAATATTATTTTTTATACATATGTTAAAATCGATATTTTACACAATGATATTTTTACATCAATATTTGTTTTCGATATTTTTGTACTTACCATTATAAATATAGGATGTCAATATTTTTGACATCGATATTTATAACTCGATATTTGTGTATGGGGATATTTTGGGGGTCGATATTCTATCAGTGAACCAAGGTAGGTACATCCAAAGGGAGGATCAATAGATAGAACATGCAAAGATTAAAGTGAGAGGAAGGGTTTTAGGGGGGAAGGAAGTGACCAATGGGCCGAATTTTCAGGTTCTCCAAAGTTTGTGTGTATTGAATGGGGAAATGCTTCAAAATTAATATTTCTGTCAGCGGCTGTCAATCCTTAAGGACAGAGTGGCCTACCACCCCACCTTTTTCAAAATGTGAAGAATGTCTGTCAGGCTGCGCACAGAATTCTACCTGACAGACACTCTTCTTGACCAGGTGAGGCAGCCAGGTGCTATACATGCGCTAAATGCTCAGGCGGCTGGCTGCCTCACCTGCCTGGCTGAACTTTGCTGAGCTGCAGATGTCACAGACCTGTGGGCGTGGCCTCCTCGGCCCAGCAAAGCTCTTGATGAGGGGAGCATCACTGATAGGCTTGAACCTGGACCCTACAGTTTTAAGCCCTGAAGTGGCAAGGGCTAAGAGTCTATCACTGATGCCTCATCACAGAGTGGGGTGTGGTCAGCAAGTTTCACTGACCCTATCCCACTCTGTGACGAGTCAGGGACTGCTGCCTCCTCTCATGGGCTAGAGAGGAGGCACCAGTCCCAGCCAACAAGAACCATCAAGGCCTCCCTCCTGCCACCCAAGACACTGCAATCAGTCACTTTTTTTTTTTTTTTTATGTTTGGTACATGTGTGCATGTATGTATGAATGTGTTAGAAATGGAGTTTCTGGTTGGCTAAAACCACCACACTTTTAGTATGCGGACTGGGAACCCTTCCACCCAGAGTACTCATGTTTCCATTCATCCACTTGGACATGACTTTCTGAAGGGATAGCTGAGTGTCTGCCCAACTCACTGCTATGTTCCTCTCCCCGCAGAACTTCTTTAGCTCCTCTAGACTGTAGTTCAACAGGTCATTTAGGTCAAAGGAAGATTTCATTTTGGCAAGGCAGTTAAACACACACAAGTGCAACATAAGACTCCTAGGTGTAAGAGCTGAAGCAGGAGAACACAATTAGAAAAAAATGACGAATTTGAGGAGAAACAAAAGAAATTCAGGAGAAATCCCACACACGTGATTTGTCTAAATTCAGACTTTGCAGTGCAACCATGCCTCACTGTGGTACTGCACAAACGCAAGTCCTATCCTCACCGCCGACAACAAAAGTTAGAAATGGGGTTTCTGGTTGGCTAGGGCATGCGCCTAAGCCAGACAGAAAGCACCACTCTAGTCAGATCAAGGCAGTTAGACGCTGAAGATAACCCCTGCTCACCCCCTTGGTAGCTTGGCAGAGTAGTCAGGCTTATCCCAGAAGCAATGTGTAAAGCGTTTACGCAACACACTCACACAACAGCGACACACTAGGCACACCACAAAAGAAACTCCACACAAGTTTATATAAAAATAGTATTTGTATTATCCATAAAAATACATTAGAACACAATCACATATTTTACTGTGCCACTAGGCACTTGTCATGACTTTACAGGGATTTGCATAAACCTCTTGGCCAATCGGGCCACTGTCATCAACATTACAGTTAATTAGGACTACCAGTAACTACTGGTAAGATTGCACTTAACATAACACATTATGCATACACATTATAGTAACATCATGCCCCTGTTAGGCATACCACCATCACATCACTGTACCGGTGGTGCACACCCTGGCAATAAAACACGACATTTCACATCAGGGCATAGACTGCAAGATGTGGCCCATGAATCATCAATGCTGACCATCATACACAATCTGTAGTCAGTATGCAGTGTCCTGCTATGTCACTGGCTATTTCCACACGGGACATACCACTACATACATTTATAATGACCCATAGCACCACCTCAGGGCGTAAGAACAATGCCGTAGTCACCAATCACCAGGGACCTTCCTGGTCATGTATGCATTAACCACGCATGACGACCTTGCGCTGCTCCTTCCGGCGTAGACGGTAAATGGCACTCGCCACAGGAAATGCGGCAATCCGCTTGTCCTCCCGGCACGAGGCCTCCAAATCTGCCCTTACGCAGCCAGGGGGTTAGCAGGCCCTGGCCTGCCACACAAAGCATGTAGAGGGTGGAAACCCAGCCCCCGACCGCATTGAGTACGATTTGGCCCGGCCTGCAACCTAACGACCACAGCCCAGCAGGGGAATCTCAGCACTCCCTTCTCACCCTGGCCCCCGTCACAGGGCAGGTGAGCACTCGGGAGAGGAGATATCCCAAACAGAAGCACTCACACTGCTCAGGGCGCGCGAGATCCAGGACGACTCCTCTGCTTCGGAGCACTGTCTTGAATCTGCCTTTGCTCCTGGTGCGAGGAGTGGGGACAGCCCACCATTAAGGATCCCGCAGGTCTGGAGGCCGAGACTTGCTGGTCCCCCAGGCACTCGGGAGAATCCCAGAGCAGGTGCCAAATTGTGCCCCGGGGGGACTACTGAGTGCATGTTAGGATGGAAGCACTCCAGTAGGTCCCTGCTGGGGCCCGGTGGCACAGAAGAGTAAACAATCCACAAAACGGGCAAGGGCGACCGGGCTGGCTTCTACAGCCCGGGGAGATCAATCGGTGCCTCGGCTTGACCACGTGAAGCCGATCCAGCAGGGCAAGAAGCGCCCCCTCCCTTTTAGGGCTGGGTTCTAAAGAAGGCAGGGAGCAGCCCTCCATGCACTCTCCTGCCAGCAAACCAGGTATAGCGCTCAACACACACTTGTTGGCCCCACAGTGGAGGGGAGATACAGCGCTCACCAAGCGCTCTAGTTAATCAAAACAAGGGGCCTAACTGCACCCCTGGGGGAGCACTGGAGGCACACCAGCAAGGTGCAGGTTGTCAGGCCAGCACAAGGGTCCTCGGGGCAGAGCTGCAGTCTTCCTTTCAGCTTAACAAGCAGCAGGTCAGCACCCCAGAGGGGCAAACTCCCCAGGCGGTACCTCCTGGTACACTGCAGTCCACGCAGTGTCTTAGGTCCAAGCAAGGTCATGTAAGCTCCCCAAACATGGGGTCACAGCCCCAGTACTTATAGGGCATATGTCTTTGTTCTGCCCTGGCCCAGGGCACTGAGCCCAGTCCAAACCAGTTCTGGGGGACACTTAAAAATCTCCTTACAGTGCACAACACTCCCCATTGTAAGTGTAAGCCCTGGCCCCAGACACACCACAGGGGGGCAGAACCATCCCTGTGGAAGGCAGGCACAGCCCAATTCAGGTGCAGGTGCTACTCCTTCCACCACTCCAAATGCAGACCAGGCCTATTCAGCCTAGGACTGACTCATCCAGACTCTCTGGAGCCACTGCACCTCCTCAGCCCCTGTCACTCCAAGGCCTGACAGTCAATACACAACAGGCAGGCACAAAGACACATAGCACACAGAAATGCCTACTTCTAAAAGTGATTTTTTCTCTCTACTCAATCTAATATTTATAAGCAAACATTGGTCGCAAGCTCTAATCAGTAGTTCACATCACATTATTTCAGAAGTTAAATTGACTTATTCAAACTTGAACAAATCCACCACAGATTATTTCACACGGGTGTAAGCTTTTTGAAACATAAGTTTATAATAAAGAACTTCTTGAAGGTGCAAAATACTGTTACATATATAAACATACATCAACACCTTGGGCCTGATTCACAAAAGTAATCTGAGACAAAATCCTAACTTTATGACTTTCGGTATTCACAAATGGCATTTAGGAGTAGTAAAGTTAGGAATCTTAACTTTACTACTCCTAAATGCCTTTTGTGAATACCGAAAGTCATAAAGTTAGGATTTTTCTCAGTTTAGGAGTAGTAAAGTTAGGAATCCTAACTTTACTACTCCTAAATGCCTTTTGTGAATACCGAAAGTCGTAAAGTTAGGATTTTGTCTCAGATTACTTTGGTGAACCGGGCCCATAGTGACTGAGATTTAAGAATCATTTGTTGTTATGAGCATCTCATTATCACTGATGTGGACACCTATTTCAAACAATATATACAAAAGGAATTTGTGACTGATTAAACAGAAAGCAAATCCTTTGGTAAAACAATTCACAAAGAAAATAGGTGTAATTGTTGACGTTTCGGTCTAGGTAGTGAAGCCATCTGTTAGACCATCTTTAGGACGGTAGATTCGTATGCTGAATGACCCTTAGAAGACTACAAAGGTGACTTGAGAATTTGTAAATGTAGTCAAATACGTTAAAATCGTATACTTGACGTCAAGAAAATAGCTAATAAATAGCTAGTGATACTCCAAGGAGTTCCCAAACATGTGCAGCACTAGAGTGCTTCCGATCCTCCAGCGGACCACACGGACGAGCTGGATCCGCCGATCACTTCGTATAGATTTGTAGAACGGGCGCTGCTCTGTATAACCATCCGCTGTCTCAACAGTCTGCACGCATCCCCCCCCAAGGGTAACACATATCTCATGTGTTGTGTGACAGTCTGCCTGGCGCTGATCCCCTGGCCCCTGCCCATCTGACAGTGTGCGAAGACCCCCCAAAACAGAAGCGGTGTCACCATGGTCACTCCTAGAAGTCTCAGCCCTTAGGGCTGGCCCCTGACCCACTGGTTCTCCCACTGGGGACCGCATCCCCCTCTCACCCCTCCTTCTGGACTTCTGCACCCTCCGCTGCTTACAGATGCTCCAAGTTCTCCTGACACTAGGAGATCCCCCTCAATGGATGGCCTTTCAGTACAGCCTAGGCTCCCCACCTGGTGTTCCCTTAGGGAACCCTCCAGGCCCTGGGACTGGGTTTCAGGCACCTTGGGATGAATCCCATTATCACACCTTCTCCGCTGAGACAGGACGTGAGTCCCTACACCCCTCCCACTACACCGGGACCTATCTGGGCCACTACGAACCTTCCCCACCACCCTCGGTTGGTAAATAACTGAGCCACTCCCTTTAGGGTCACTCCCAAATGCCTTTCCAGACCCTCAGGCATTCACCCAATGGAGTTTCTGGTTGGCTAAAACCACCACACTTTTAGTATGCGGACTGGGAACCCTTCCACCCAGAGTACTCATGTTTCCATTCATCCACTTGGACATGACTTTCTGAAGGGATAGCTGAGTGTCTGCCCAACTCACTGATATGTTCCTCTCCCCGCATAACTTCTTTAGCTCCTCTAGACTGTAGTTCAACAGGCCATTTAGGTCAAAGGAAGATTCCATTTTGGCAAGGCACTTAAACACACAAGTGCATCATAAGACTCCTAGGCGTAAGAGCTGAAGCAGGAGAACACAATTAGAAAAAAATGACGAATTTGAGGAGAAACAAAAAAATTCAGGAGAAATCCCACACACGTGTTTTGTCTAAATGCAGACTTTGTAGTGCAACCATGCCTCACTGTGGTACTGCGCAAACGCAAGTCCTATCCTCACCGCTGCCAACCAAAGTTAGCAATGGGGTTTCTGGTTGGCTAGGGCATGCGCCTAAGCCAGGCAGAAACCACCACTCTAGTCAGAGCAAGGGAGTTACACACTGAAGATAACCCCTGCTCAAACCCTTGGTAGCTTGGAAGAGCAGTCAGGCTTATCCCAGAGGCAATGTGTAAAGCATTTGCTCAACACACTCACACAACAGCGACACACTAGGCACACCACAAAAGAAACTCCACACAAGGTTATATAAAAATAGCCTTTGTATTATCCATAAAAACACATTAGAACACAGTCACATATTTTACTGTGCCACTAGGCACTTGTCATGACTTTACAGGAATTTACATAAACCTCTTGGCCAATCGGGCCACTGTCATCAACATTACAGTTAGTTAGGGCGACCCATAACTACTGGTAAGATTGCACTTAACATAACACATTATGCATATACATTATAGTAACATCATGCCCATATTAGTCATACCAACTGTCAGGGCTCAAGGTTTCCTCCTTCTAATCTGGTTTTGGCTGCGATGTCCCCCCTTCAAGCCCATCAAACCCATCTAAAAGCATTTTGTCCCTTGAGTTGGCGAGCAAGTTGGCACCGCAGGAATTCCAACATGGACGCCAACATCCTGACACTGCAACAGCACAACGCTGTTCAGCAGTCTAGTACTCCTTGTTAATCACAGTCTGGTGAAGCGTGCTCTAACGTTCCACAGCGCACTTCACCGAAGATTTCAGCGGAAGAGCAGTTTTCATCAAACGTTGTGGGAGTCAGATTAGGGTAGTTGCACGAAAACGGAGTCGCGGTTAGTTTCGACGGTTAAGTTTCCCTCAGAGTCAAGGTTAGTGTTTAAACATAGCGCATGCCATAAAATCCTGGTGTCTATTAATAGCGCATGTCAATTGGAGGTTCTTCAGGTTTCCTCACAGCAGCGGTCGCTTGGAAACCTTTCGCGCATGCTTCTAGATACACTCTATCGAGTAATTCATAGCGCATGCCCAGCTACTAAACACTCCCTAATTTTAAACAACGTAATACATTACTTGGAAGCGAAGGCGCATAAATTTGAGATAACTAGTCGGCTGACTATTATCTTCCTTCGCGCATAAATAGCTTTCTGAGAAACTTTCAAAGAGTTTCTTTTGACAATTCTCAGGCAGCAGTCAACGGGCTCTGGTTAATGCGGGCGCGACCTTTCAACACCCCGCATTTACCTCAGCTCTTTTCAATTGATAATCTCGAGTAGAGGAAGACAGAAAAACATCCTTTAATAAAAAAAGGCTCCTTAATACTAGGCAGGACTTAGAGTCATTCATCATTCAAAAAGATAGAACGGAAGAAGTGAGAACTCCTCTTTTCATTAGAGAATCCCAACAGAAATTTCACTCCAGTTCAAATCTCAGTGAGTACAGTTCAGATGACAAGGGGGGGGTAGACAACCACTCTAATTGAAAAATAACAAACCATAGAACTTACCTCATATTCTTCTTGTGCAACTAGCAGAGTCAGGATCAGACGCAGGTCGTCCCTGTAAGAGAGAGAAAAGAAGAGAACTGAGTGACATCTTCTAATCACGAACATCAAAAAACTACATGTGAGAAGTAAGAAGAGAAGTAGGCTCCAAAGCATGTCCTGGTAAGATAAGTTATCTAGACCATAATTAAAGAAGTAAGTTTTAAGGTAAATTAGAATAATAGTGAAACCTATGTGAATGTTTTCAGCACTGTAAGAAGCAAGAAGAAGAAGAAGACTAGCAGAACAGGCAGAGTTCTTGGAGCTGTCTCTTGTCTGTCCCAATCCCCTTTTCCCCCTTAGTACTTACCTGCTATGGATTACTAAGAAACCTGGCAGGGGGGTTCTGAGAGGGGCATTGGAAATTAGCGTTGTTCTGCTCCTGTGCAGTTAGAACTGATAAATTTCCAGCCCTGACAGAGTGAAGTGCCCATGTTGGTACAAGCACCCAAGCAGAATGGCGGAGGAATTTGATTTAAAAAATTTAGGAGACATATTGGGTAACATGCAAAAAGACCTGGAGGCAGTCAGAGAGGAAAATACAATTCTAAGACAAGAGTTAATTAGTTTTAAATCAGGAGAATCAGTTTCGGGGACTAGTCAAAGAGCCTCGTTCTTTGAGACCCAGAGATCTAACACCAGTCCCTTATCCTTTACCCCCACACAAGTCATTCACTCATTATCCTCTGTAATTCCTCTTACTCCTCCAGAGCGATTCAATGGAGTCCCGCAGAAAGCACACATTTTTTTAACGCAGTGCACTCTGCACTTTATGTGCCGTCCAACGATTTTCTCCGATGCTCAATCCCGCGTAGCCTTCATGTTGTCCTACCTTAGAGGGGCCGCCGCCTCATGGTCCATGCCACTTGTAACTAAAGGTGACCCTATCCTATTATATAACCTAGACGACTTCAAAAAGGAATTTCTCAGAATTTTTGATAGGAGAACAGCATCACAGGCCTCAGACAATGAATTATTAGAGCTAAAACAGGGCAACAGAGAACTAGTGGCTTACCTTGCCCAATTTAACAAATTGGTGGTAGAGGCAAACTGGCCCAAAAATAAAAGAGCGGCAGTATTCTACAGAGGGTTGCGAGAAGAACTGAAGGATGCATGGTCTCAAATTCCTAATCGTCCTACCGACATTTCGGCGCTGGTGGATCTAGCTCTAGAAATTGATTATCGGCAAAATGAGCGGAAGGGAGAACGAAGGAGAGAGTTCAGATCTAGTGTTCCCCGTTTTGATCGAGTCAAATCGGAATCCACACGAACTGCAGAGGGATCTTCGGGTGTTGAACCCATGCAGATTGGCGTCATCAGAGGTCCACTATCCAAAGAGGAGAAGGAAAAGAGAAGACAGAATACATTGTGCATGTACTGCGGAGGCAGCGGACACTTTGTCAAAACGTGCTTGAAAAGACCAAAGGTGCCAGCAAAGGAGAAGGAAAACTAGCAGCACCACTGGTAAGCGGAGTTGGACTGGTGGATGCGAATGGAGAAACAACTCCAATGGATCACCAACTGGCAAACACCCTACAAGTCTCCTCACCCCATTTGGTTCTGTACATGACGCTAAAGTTTAGGGGTGTAGTTTTGGCAGGAATTATCGTTATGGTAGATTCTGGAGCAACGGGTAATTTCTGCGACCACAAATTTGCTAGTCATATTGGATTGCAGGCTATCAAAAAAGAGAAAAGTGAGAAGGTCAGAGCGGTAGACGGTACGGATTTAACTTCTGGACCCATAACCAGTCATACTGAATTAGGACAAATGACTACCGCCGAAGGACATCAAGAGACTTTACAATTCAACTTAATAGACGCCCCCCAATTTCAATTGATCCTAGGTCTACCATGGCTAACCGAGCACAACCCGTTAATCGATTGGGGAGCTCAAACTATTCAATTAAATTCTGAATACTGCACAAGGCATTGTTTCAATAGCTCGGCGAATCTCTCTGGACCCAGTGCAGCCGCTCAGCTATGTGAAAATGGTGGTTCGGTATGCGTGATTCAAACCACCATGATACCAGAAGAGTACCAAGACTTTGCTGACATATTTGATGAGGTCAAGGCTGAGATGCTACCTCCCCACAGGCCCTATGATTGCAAAATAGATCTTGAACCAGGGGCCAATCTGCCATGAAGTCGGGTCTATGCCTTAACGGAGAAAGAAAACATCCATTTGAAAGAATATCTAACTAAGAATCTGGAGAACGGGCTTATCAGACCATCTCAGTCCCCAGTCTCTTCCCCCCTTTTCTTCGTACTGAAGAAGGGGGGAGATCTCAGGACCTGTATAGATTTTAGGGCAATCAACAGGATAACAGTAAAGAATCGTTACCCGTTACCCCTCATTTCAGTACTGATTGATCAGGTGAAGGAAGCAAAAATTTACACTCGCTTAGACCTACGAGGAGCTTATCACCTGATTAGACTCCGGGAAGGCGACGAGTGGAAGACGGCGTTTAGGACCAAATCTGGCCTTTACGAGTACCTAGTAATGCTGTATGGTCTCTGTAACGTGCCAGTGGCCTTCCAGTACTTTATTAATGATGTTTTGAGTGAATTTATCGACCAATGTGCCATAGTGTACATAGATGATATTCTGATTTATTCTAACTCAAAAGAAGAGCATCAAGATCAAGTCCGAGCTGTTCTACAACGTCTGCGAGAGAACTCTCTATACGTCAAGTTGGAGAAATGCCTGTTCAACACCGATACAGTGGATTTCTTAGGATTCGTATTATCACCTGCAGGAGTGAAGATGGACGAACAGAAAGTGAAGGCAATAACGGACTGGAAATCTCCTACCACTATCAAAGAAGTTCAAAGTTTTATCGGATTCTCCAACTTTTACAGACGATTCATCCATGGATTTTCTCAAAAGATCCTTCCTCTAACTCGTCTTCTGAAAAAAGGAGGCCCATTTAAATGGTCCGAAGAAGCTGAAGAGGCCTTTAACTTGATGAAAGAAAGCTTCACCACAGCACCAGTTCTACTTCATGCAGATCCCTCCGAACCTTTTTACCTGGAAACAGACGCTTCGGATCTAGCCATCGGGGGGATACTCTCACAAAGACACAAAGACACGGGACAGTTACACCCGGTGGCTTTGCTCTCGCAAACTCATTCCTGCGGAATGTAATTATACAATTACAGAGAAGGAACTTCTGGCAATTAAAGATGCCTTCAAGGATTGGAGGCATTATTTAATGGGGGCCAAACACACTGTAACAGTGTTTACAGACAATCTGAAATTTCTACGATCTGCTCGTACCCTTACACCACGTCAGCTTCGTTGGTCTCTCTATTTTGCGGACTTCGATTTTGTAATCACCTTTCGTCCAGGGTCTAAGAACGGAAAAGCTGATGTCCTCTCCAGATTAGACACAGAAAATCAAGCTCCCGTCATTGACAATCAGCAAATCATTCCTGAAGAAACAATCGTTGGCACAGTCTCCCTGGAGCCCTTTGAGAATCATATTCGGGGCCTTATGACTGACCTCAAAATGGAGAACTGGGCCACTGAAGATCCGCAACGTTTCATCCGGAGCAGTTTACCTTATCAAGGAACCACTTTGTTTCTACCTACAGAGGAACTTCAAATGAAGGCTATGCAAGAATGTCACGACAATCCTCTGGCTGGCCACAAGGGTATACTAAAGACTGAAGATTTACTCAAACGTCGTTTCTGGTGGCCACACATGAGTCGAGATATTCGTCAATATGTTTTGGGATGTGAACTTTGTGCACGGGGAAAACCGGACAGGCAGGCTCCTAAAGGTCTCCCACAACCCATGCCAACCCCCCCATATCCATGGCACACTGTCTCCCTAGATTTAATTGTAGACCTGCAATCATCCCACGGTTACGATACCATTCTTGACACCTTTAGCAAGATGGCACATTTTGCACCCTTTAAAGGCACACCCACTGCTAAACAACTGTCTCAACTTTTCAATCAGCATATTATCCGTCTTCATAGTATTCCTAAAGTCCTGATCTCAGATAGGGGCTCTCAGTTTCTGTCACGGTTTTGGAAAGACTACATCAAAGGCCTTAGCATTGACCATCGCTACTCCACCAGTTTTCATCCAGAAACTGATGGCCAGACGGAACGCATTAACCAAGAATTAGAACAGCACCTCCGACTTTATTTGTTAGATGACGAGGGTGACTGGCCTGACCATTTATGGACAGCAGAGTATGCTCATAATAACGCCCTAAATGTTTCTACTGGTCACTCCCCTTTCTTTATAAACTCAGGCAGGCATCCTAATTCCCATGTTAATTTTGATAGTGTAGAAGTTCCAGCTATCCAAGACATTGCCCGACATGTAGCTAAAATTCATCACTCTGCAACCCAGAATTTGTCGATCGCTAAAGATCGTTACAAACACTTTGCTCACCGAAAACGTAAGAAAGAACCTAATCTTCACGTAGGGGATTTAGTTTGGCTGTGTACAAAAAATCTCAGACTCAATGGTTCCCGTAAATTTCAACCCCGTTTCATGGGCCCCTATACTATTGAGAAGGTCATTAATTCAGTCACTTATCGACTATCTCTCCCTGGCACAACCAAAATTCATCCAGTCTTTCATATCTCTCTCCTTAAACCAGTCCAACCAGGTTTGCGCCGTATTTCCCCTCCTGATCCTCTAATTCTTGATGGCGAGGTGGAGTACGAGGTCAAACGGATTTTAGATTCAAAAAAGATTTGCAACGAATTCTTCTACCACATTGACTGGAAGGGTTATGGACCTGATGAGCGTTCATGGGAAAAGAGTACCAATGTCCATGCCCCCCGATTAATCAGAGCTTTCCATGCTAAATTCCCTTCTAAACCACGACTGGGGGAAACCCTGTTGGGAGGTGGTACTGTCAGGGCTCAGGGGAGGTTTCCTCCTTCTAATCTGGCTGTGGCTGTGATGTCCCCCCTTCAAGCCCATCAAACCCACCTAAAAGCATTTTGTCCCTTGAGTTGGCGAGCAAGTTGGCACCGTAGGAATTCCAACATGGCCACCAACATCCTAACACTGCAACAGCACACCTCTGTTCAGCAGTCCAGTCCTCCTTGTTAATCACAGTCTGGTGAAGCACGCTCTAACTATCCACAGCGCACTTCACCGAAGATTTCAGCAGAAGAGCAGCTTTCCTCAAGGGTCTTGGAAGTCAGATTAGGGTAGTTGCACGAAAACGGAGTCGCGGTTAGTTTCGACGCTTAAGTTTCCCTCAGAGTCAAGGTTAGTGTTTAAACATAGTGCATGCCATAAAATCCCGGTGTCTATTAATAGCGCATGTCAATTGGAGGTTCTTCAGGTTTCCTCACAGCAGCGGTCGCTTGGAATCCTTTACCGCATGCTTCTAGATACACTCTATCGAGTAATTCATAGCGCATGCCCAGCTACTAAACACTCCCTAATTTTAAACAACGTAATACATTACTTGGAAGCGAAGGCGCATAAATTTGAGATAACTAGTCGGCTGACTATTATCTTCCTTCGTGCATAAATAGCTTTCTGAGAAACTTTCAAAGAGTTTCTTTTGACAATTCTCAGGCAGCAGTCAACGGGCTCTGGTTAATGCGGGCGCGACCTTTCAACACGCCACGTTTACCTCAGCTCTTTTCAATTGATAATCTCGAGTAGAGGAAGACAGAAAAACATTGTTTAATAAAAAAAGGCTCCTTAGTACTAGGCAGGGCTTAGAGTCATTCATCATTCAAAAAGATAGAACAGAAGAAGTGAGAACTCCTCTTTTCATTAGGGAATCCCAACAGAAATGTCACTCCAGTTCAAATCTCAGTGAGTACAGTTCAGATGATAAGGGGGGTAGACAACCACTCTAATTGAAAAATAACAAACCATAGAACTTACCTCATATTCTTCTTGTGCAACTAGCAGAGTCAGGATCAGACGCAGGTCGTCCCTGTAAGAGAGAGAAAAGAAAAGAACTGAGTGACATCTTCTCATCACGAACATCAAAAAACTACATGTTAGAAGTAAGAAGAGAAGTAGGCTTCAAAGCATGTCCTCGTAAGATAAGTTATCTAGACCATAATTAAAGAAGTAAGTTTTAAGGTAAATTAGAATAATAGTGAAACCTATGTGAATGTTTTCAGCACTGTAAGAAGCAAGAAGAAGAAGAAGACTAGCAGAACAGGCAGAGTTCTTGGAGCTGTCTCTTCTCTGTCCCAATCCCCTTTCCCCCCTTAGTACTTACCTGCTATGGATTACTAAGAAACCTGGCAGCGGGGTTCTGAGAGGGGCATTGGAAATTAGCGTTGTTCTGCTCCTGTGCGGTTAGAACTGATAAATTGCCAGCCCTGACACCACCATCACATCACTGTACCCATGGTGCACACACTGGCAATGTAACACAACATTTCACATCAGGGCATAGACTGTAAGATGTGGCCCATGAATCATCACTGCTGAACATCATACACAATCTGGAGTCAGTATGCAGTGTCCTGCTATGGCACTGGCTATTTCCACACAGGACTTTCCACTACATACATTTATAATGACCCATAGCACCACCTCAGGGCATAAGAACAGCGCCATAGTCACCAATCATCAGGGACCTTCCTGGTCGTGTAGGCATTAACCGCGTATGGCGACCTTGTGCTGCTCTTATCGGCGTAGACAGTAAATGGCACTCGCATTTCGCTTGTGCCCCCGGCACGAATCCTCTAAATATGCCCTTATGCAGCCTGGGGGGTAGCAGGCCCTGGCCTGCCGCACCAAGCACGTAGAGGGCAGAAACCCGGCCCCCGACCACATTGAGCGCGATGCGGCCCTACTGGCAACCCAACAACCACAGCCCAGCAGGGGAATCTCAGCACTCCCTTCTCACCCGGGCCCCCATCTCAGGGCCGGTGAGCACTCGGGAGAGGAGATATTCCAAACAGAAGCACACGCACTGCTCAGGGCGCCCGAGCTCTGGGACGACTCCTCTGCCTCGGAGCACCGTCTTGAATCGGCCTTTGCCCCTGGTGCGAGGAGTGGGGACAGCCCACCGTTAAGGATCCTGCAGGTCTGGAGGCCGAGGCTCGCTGGTCCCCAAGGCACACAGGAGAATCCCAGAGCAGGTGCCAAACTGTGCCCCAGGGGGACTACTGAGTGCACATTAGGATGGAAGCACTCCAGTAGGTCCCTGCTGGGGCCCCCAAAAAGTAAACACTCCACAAAACGGGCAAAGACGGCCGGGCTGGCTTCTACAGCCCGGAGAGATCAATAGGTGCCTCGGCTTGACTACGTGAAGCCAATTCAGCAGGGCAAGAAGTACCCTCTCCCTTTTAGCACTGGGTTCTAAGAGAAGGCAGGGAGCAGCCCTCCATGCGCTCTCCTGCTAGCAAACCAGGGATAGCGCTCAACACGCACTTGTTGGCCCCACAGTGGAAGGGAGATAAAGCGCTCTAGTTAATCAAAACAAGGGGCATAACAGCACCCCTGGAGGCACACCAGCAAGGTGCAGGTTGGCAGGCCAGCACAAGGGTCCTCAGGGCAGAGCTGCAATCCTCCTTTCAGCCTAACAGGCAGCAGGTCAGCACCCAGAGGGGCAAAGTCCCCAGGTGGTTCCTCCTGGCACACTGCATCCACGCAGTGTCTTAGGTCCAAGCAAGTTCAAGTAAGCTCCCCAAACATGGGGTCACAGCCCCAGTACTTATAGGGCATATGTCTTTGTTCTCCCCTGGCCCAGGGCTCTGAGCCCAGTCCAAACCAGTTCTGGGAGGCACTTAAAAATCTCCTTACAGTGCACAACACTCCCCATTGTAAGTGTAAGCCCTGGCCCCAGACACACCACAGGGGGGCGGAGCCATCCCTATGGAAGGAAGGCACAGCCCAATTCAGGTGCAGGTGCTACTCCTCCCACCACTCCAAATGCAGTCCACGCCTATTCAGCCTAGGGCTAACTCATCCAGACTCTCTGGAGCCACTGCACCTCCCCAGCCTCTATCACTACAAGGCCAGACAGTCAATACACACCAGGCAGGCACAAAGACATATAGCACACAGAAATGCCTACTTCTAAAGTGGCATTTCTAAAATAGCGATAATAAATCCGCGAACACCAATACGCAGCATTTATCACCCCTATTCCAAACATACCAAACTTGATCATGCTAATCCTCACATCAGTGGCGGCTCGCAGAGGGAGTGCTGCGGGGCGGTGGGGCGGGGAGGGGCAGGGTGGGGGGGTAGTGGACTCCGACATACAGCGGAACGGAGTAAAGTAAGTAAATAAATAAAACAATTTACCTTGCGCGCGCTGCATCGCCGAGTTGGCGATGCAGCGCGCACAAGGTAAATTGTTTTATTAATTTATTTACTTACTTTACTCCGTTCCGCCGTATGTCGGAGTCCACTACCCCACCACCCTGCCCCTCCCCCGCCCCGCCGCCCCGCAGCACTCCCTCTGCGAGCCGCCACTGCCTCTCATGTAAGGAATTACTACTGAAGCACATATCAGGGAATCCCCAATGAGAGGGCAGCCTCACAGGATTGAGAAACCAAATAGGCTGTTGGTCACTACCAGTACATGCCACACAGGTAAGGCACATGTCCTACCTTTTATCTACACCGCACCCTGCCCAAAGGGCTAGCTATGGCCTACCTTAGGGGTGACTGATTTGTAGTAAAAGGGGAGTCACAGACGTGGCAACCACTTTATGTGCCATGTCACAGTGGCAGTAAACTGCGCGCACATGCTTTGCAGTGGCAGAGGCCTGAGACAGGTTTGAAAGGCTACTTTGGTGGGTGGCGCAAGCAGCGCTGCAAGCCCACCAGTAGCATTTAATTTACTGGCCCCTGGTATACGAGATACCACTGTACAAGGGACTGATAGGTAAATTAAATATGCCAAACAGGTGTGTAGACGAATCTGACCAAGTTTACCATAGAGAGCACATGCACTTTAGCACTGAACAGCAGTGATAAAGTGCCCAGAATCCTAAAACCACCAACAACAGGTCAGAAAAAATACAGGAGGAAGGCAAAAACTTCTGGGATGACCCTGCAAAAAGGGCCAGGTCCAACAGAATGTATGTGTATTTGTGAGTGCATGCTGTGAATGTGTGTGTGTGCGTGTGCATGTGAATGCATGGGTGTGAGTGAGTGTATACGTATGGACCGCCTGCCTGCCCCTCTGCTAGAAATACCGCTCCCAGTGGTTTCTGCATCGATTTCCGCAGGTTATTTCCAAATTCTGAGCCATTTTCTGTGGATACGTTTAACCAGCTTATACCTCGAAAAATTACTGCACCTCTAAGAATGCAAGATTCACCTGGTGACAGAATATGGTGTAGCTCAGTTGAACAGAAGCCTAAATGAAACCGTGGAAACATATAAAGCCATTGAAGCAAGTGTGTAAAAGCTGAAATGGTGGGGCCAGGAAGTAAAAATATGCATTAGAATAAATGTACTTATCTTTAAGAGGGGAAAAATGTCAGCATTTTTAAAGTCTAGGAAAATTAACCAGGTAGAAAAGAAGGGTTGAACAATAAGGTCAGGAGGAAAATGAGGAGATGGAGCTAAAGAAGGCCAAAGGTAGCTATGAAAATTCAGGTAGGAGGATCAGTAAGCAAGAAGATGAAGCACAATAACATAACATAACATGTCTATTTGTAAAGCACACGTTCACCCAGAAGGGCATCTTGGTGCTGAATAACAGATGTTACAATGAGAATAGGTGCAGCACAACTCACGCTATCACTCTCTTTCGGGTCCCTTCTTTGAAGAAGAGTTTACACCACCACAGGCTCAGTCAAGAGAAAACATTATTGATACTATGTAGTCAGAAGTACATGTTTATGTTTGCGTTTATAGTTTATAATGCGTGTGGCTACCCAGGAAGGGCTTCCCAGCGCTATAAATATAGCCGTTAAATAAATATTAGCTACAAAATTGTGCGCCCCTAGCAAAATTTGCATTGTGCATCCGTCATTGGTAGAGGGGTGCAAAATGTTCTTTGCGCTCCACCATCCCTTTCTCCTGGGCAAAAAACCTCGAGCAGGTCAAACATGCAACATAGACAGGGGACGGATACATTATCTGCCTGCAGTACAAGCACATCTACTCCAACTGCACAGGGATCATTCTTACCCCTAAATAAGGTTCAGGGATGAATTCCTATGTGAAAGTCCCCTCCAGCGAACCATGCATCATGTGGGTAGATGACCAGGTCCTTTCTCCACCTATCACATGGCTGGGTGGGAACCAATACTGAAGCTGTAGGTGCTTACCTGCTGCTGTAATGTTCCTGGAGGACAAGCGTGCAAGATGCTCCACAGCACGTGCGCTGTCGCCAACCCTCCTCCCGCAACACAGATCCCATCTGTGAAATGTTTTTGTGCAGGAAGGGACACCTTCCTGTACAAAAACATTCTCTCAAAGCATTTTCCTCTTTCTAGCTATGCTGCAGATTGCAGCACACGTAGAAAGAGAAAACAACGAGGAGAAATAAATATTTTTATCCTCATTACACCATTTTCTGGGAGGCGTAGCAATTTCATGCAATCCCAGGTTTATAAACCTATGTAAATCTGGGATTGCATGAAATCAATGGGTGGATGATTGGGAATGCCCATGTTCCACCCATGGAACGCCTCCCAGAAGGAAATGTAATGCAGTGCAGCGCATGCCACACAAGGCAGCGCAAATTGCCCCTTGCGTGGCTTTGTAAATATCTACTAGCATTTTGTGTCCTGGATGAGCCACAAATGTGGTGAAAGCATGACGCAAAATGTTAGTAAATCTGGCCCAAGGTTTTCACTGAAAGTTCTCCTGCCCACCGGTAGCTCTTTCTGCAAAAATGCAATGACTCCTGGGTTGGCATGTTGCGGCAGCCTGCTTGGCATTCATTTTATTTTTTCTGAGTAAACACCCAAAGCAGGCAGTAGCGTAGCAAGGATGACATGGCCACTGGTGCAAACAAGGAAAATGCCCATTTTGACTGATGTGGGGTAGTGAAATACAGCAACTAAATGGGTTCAATGGGCCCCTCAGGGCTCTAGACCCCGGTGCCACTGCACCTTCTGCACCAATGGTAGCCAGGCTTGTACAAGTGGGTGTTTAACTTTAAAAAACAAATAATTGGCTGTCATCTGCTGTGAGTTTTTCGCCCAGAGTGTAGGGGACATTTCTGCATGCCTCCTGTTTGGATCTATTGAACTGCACTTAACCAGAGTGGGACTTGCAACACTGAAAAAGCAGGTGGCTCTGCGGCAGGCGGGCCACCGGTCAAGAGTTTGACAGCAGAACAATATGAGACTCTGCTGTCAGAGACCAGGCTGTTACCCATCCTCTAAATTAGGTAGAGGGCTGCCTAAGTGAAGCAGATTTTGGGCAGATGTCCTGTTTCCATCCCACTGTAAATTAATATCTTGAATAAATCCCCCCTCCTTACAACCTTCATCAAAGACGAAAATACAAAAATAAAATAGTCAATTAAAAAATATCAATGTTACATAAAAGAACTTTTGACAAGAAAGATAAAACATCGTTCAACTCAAAAGAAATATAACAGAATTCAAAATTCCTACTAAGTTTATATTGCTCAAATTATTACCTAACATAATTCAAAGCTACCATTATCTGAGGGCCTTGATCTAGAAAGGGTTTGAATGACAGCATGGAGATGTTTTCTGAATTTGGAAATAATTCCTATAAAAACAAATGTTATGCTTTTGTGTATGTTTAAAATAAAGAGCTCATTTAGAGTCAGAAACTTTTTAAGGCATGGGCAAAGTGGGCTCTGGTCCAGGGCCCCAACCTTCCAGTTGGCCCCTGACAGAGCCAGTTCTATTCTGCAGAGAGTCTTGCCCCGATGACCTTGAATATTTCTTAAACAGATTGTTTCAAATACCATTTTCCATTAATTTGTTTTTAATGTGGGTGATGTGTGAGCCTGTTACAGACATTTTGCAGAGAAATATTGTGTTTGTTTCATGCAATATCCATAAAAAAAGATATTTTAGATCAAAACAGAACCTCACATATTCATATGTCACAGAAATTATTTGCAGTAATATTAGTGAGCTGCTGCTGTGTTACAATATTGAAACACATCACTATCCTAAATATTAGATGTAAACACATTTAGAATGTGGACCGGTGTGCCTGTGCATCGTCAGTGACCTGGCCAAAGAGGGCATAAAAGAGCTGAAACTGAATCATAAATTTAAAGCCATTCGAAAAGGGGCCCCCACAATAGTTTGGCCCAGGGCCCCCGAAATCCTTAAAATGGCCCTGTTTAGAGTCCCGCAGTAGCCTGGTATAATGGAAGTCACATGTTACCCAAGTTTCTATGGTGGGCGGTGCTAATTGTAATGGGAGTCAAAGGTCAACGAGGTCATTGAGTGCAAACACTAGTGACTGTGTTAAGACATTGTGCCTGTTTTACCACAAATCTCTGCATATGGAGGAAATGATCCTGTCAGGGGGTACTCTGAATCTAGGTTATTTTGTTAGTACATTTCTCTTTTGACGAGACGTTGCCAGCTGCAGTTTTCAGGCACTTTGTTTTCTAGAAGCCGATGACAGGCAGTGAAAATGAATGTACTTGGCATATTGAGGTTAAACTGTTACACTGATGGGGAATCTAAAACGCTTACTGTAATTGTTACTGAATTTACTACAGCAAAGGACACGAGCAGATAATGCACTTCTGGGATTTAGTGCATGCAGCTGGCACAAGGCAAAGGTTAACTATTTCTTTTATTAAAACGTAGAAAGTGATGGCTGATAAAGACAGACAGGCCCAGCCATTCTGTCCACGGTGATGAGAATAAGTACTGGAAGTGATTGTGAGGCGTTGACAATATGTACAAGATAGTTTGTATAAGTGTTTGCAAATTGTTAAAAAATTGGCTGTTACATTTCATCAATATAATGAGGCTGCTGCCGGATTGCAAACTTCCAAAGGGTGCAAATGTTTACCATTGTGGTATTAGGTTCCATGTTACATAAATAAGCCGACCTGTTTTATTATATTTCTTTTTGCAGGACTTAGTATTTTTCTCTGGCAACAATAAATATTCGGCACACCCTTAAATGATGTAATCAAAGTCATCTTTTTCATAAGGCAAGATATGGTAGCAAATTCAGGCTTGAAAATGTAGGGCCTTATTTATGGGGAATTAGTGTAGGGCAGCACCGCAAGTCTTCTTGCTGCTCCGCCCTGCGCCATTGTGAAAGGGCAGGAATGCACCATATTAATGAGATACGGTGCATTTCTTTCCTTTCCCCCTGTGCTGGCGCACAATTTGCTGCCTAGCACCAACGCAGCCACCCTTGCACCGTGCAAGGGTGTCTGTGTTGCATCCAGGATAGTTTTTGTGCAGGAAGGGTCACCTTCCGGCACAAACAACAATCCCGAGAGGTGTTTTCCTCTTTCTATGTGTGCTGCAAAATGCGGCACCCATGGAAAGAGGAAAAAAAGAGGAGAAATAAAAATATTTCTCCTCGTTATGCCTGCTCTGGGGAAGCATAAGTTTTTGGCGCTGCCCCAGGTTTAGATGATTAGGTAAATCTGGAACAGAGTCAAAATGCATGGGTGTTGCATGGGAAAACCCTCTGCAATGCCCATGAAATGCCTTTCTGGTGCAGAGTAAGGCAACTCAGAGATTCCATATCTATGAGGCCATGCAAAGCCACACAGAGTGGCTTTGCGGGTCCTCATAGATACAATTGAGAGGCTTGCGCCGCCAGAGCATAAAAAAAGTGACGCTCCAGTAGCGCACGCCTCTCATAAATAAGCCCCCAAGGATATAGGAAGCACTCCAAGTGGCAAAATTGCATTTTCCCTGGGTTGCTCAATATCCTTGCACTGTTCTTGTGTGTAATATGGAGCTAAAGAACATCCCTGTGAAAATGATCTCTCCCAGTCAATTTGTGTGGTCCAGGTCTTGTAATGTATAATAAGACAGTACGAGATGTTGCTGGCTGTTACCCACTTGCACCAGTGTATTCGCTATATACTACAAAGGAAGACATAGGGCTTATCGAACAAAGCCCCTACAGGAGCTGGTGTTATGTCCTACATCTAGAGGCTGACACTGACGGCTTTATCTAGTCACTATCTTCCAAATCGCTAACATCTGGAGGCCTGTTCTGGGTACCCTAAATCTCAATGGGATTCTTAAAAGGGTTGGCTCCTCTCCTCTTTGGTGGTGCTGCTTCCACTTTGTGGAAGCCTTTGTTGACAGCATGGTTGCTTGGACTTTGTGCCTGCCTGCACTTTCATTTCCAGGTTGGGGTGGTAAGGACAGCGCTTCGACCTTTTACTGGCCCTTTGTTGCTTGGATACCGGTGGATGCTTGTGGCTATTGGGTTGGAGGATCTACACCTCCCTCCTCTTTATGCCTTCCTCCTGTCTACACTCCCTCACTCACAGCTCAGCAGGGTAGATGTTGTGGATCCTGGCATCCTGTTACCTGTTGACTATGTCAGCCCAGGTAGATATGATCGGGAAGCTCCTTTGCAGGAGAGGCAGCTTTTATATGGTTTCAGCTGGTCGGGCTGGGGCAGAAAATAGGACTAAAAGCACAAAAAAAAGTGGTCTCCATTTATGCATTTGGGTATTAACAAAAGTGGCCCATGTGTAAATAAGGAATTCTGACCTTTGTAATTGGGTTTTCTCTCAGATTTTAGGAATTGCAGGCATTTGGGCATGCTGCAGACAACATGTGTATCAATATTAAGGAAATGCAGCAGTGAAAATCACTATGCTCATTCCCTATCAACAGAAAAATACAAGTATTGGCATATCTCTGCTCTTCTACCCACCAGTTGCTATTGCTATCAATGCCTCCTTCAATGATCTAATAGCATCCACAATGCACCGTCTTATTCTTATTGTTTAGGTGATGGTATGTTGGCAGCTTGCCCGCTGCGTGCATCTGCTGCGTGGCCGTGTGGCGGCCTCCATAGGTGGTCCCTGTGAGTGATGCTAGTGGTCGAGGGTACTGGGCAAGGACCTAGAATGGGCAGCGCAGGGACAGCAGGAAGTGCAAGGACAGGAACAGCAGGCGGCCCAGGGGCAAGGACAGCAGGTGGTGCAGGACAGGGCGGGCGGGATCAATACCTGGAGCTGGAGGACAGGCGACAGAGGGGCGGCCCAGCATTCCTTTCTGCTCTGACGGGCATGGACGGGCTTGCCCTTGGCCTGGGCTTCACGCGGGCACCACCAGCGCACGTCCCGCGAAAGCCTGTGGTGGCAAGAGAGAGCTTCCAGCGGTCCTTCTCCCAGTGGCAGAGGCTGCTGGGAGGTGAAGTCTCCTGGCGAGGGTCAGACATGGTCTGTAATTTGAAAGTCTACAGCGCAAACTACGCACTGTGATGTCTAATGTTTTCGGTTGTCACAAACACTGCTGTATTTCATCAATCACTCAATCATATTTTTTTTAAAAGCAAGATTATTAAAATCCTAATATTTATTTTGCCACAGAACACTGTTCTGCTTTCAAGCTTAAACTCTAAACTTTTGTTGCCACATAGCTGATGTCTTCTGATGTCACATAACTGCTTCTAGGCTCACTGCACCCCATTTGAATGCATGTGAGGACATTCTAGTGCATCTAAAAAAAATGTGGTTGTGCATTAGATACTCTTGCCCACTTGTGCACCTACAAGTCTAATCCCATGAAGACCAATCACTGATTCACAGATGACCAACACCAATTAAAACCTGAAGGCAAACCAGTGGAAATACATGAGTAGGTCAAAACTGCTGTCTCATTTTGCCACTTTCAGATTTTACTCGAGGGGCAGCAAATCAGTTTACACCACTGCATTTAAAGCATACTTCAAAGCCCAGATTACTAAGGCAGATAGTTCAACAAAAATGTTTTCGTTTCCTGTATGTATATACTTACCCATAGGCTAATGACAAGCCTCATACTGGCACATGCATCAAGCATAATTGCACTGGCAAAAATTGCGAAAATGCAAAATAGGCCGTTAGCGACCGCAAAACAAACATTTCCAATGCATCAACCGAAATACCGAAAAAACTAGAGATTCGCAAAAAAAGCCCTCGCAAATTTAGCGACTCGCAAAATAGTGAAACCATAATAGCGAAACATACAGTTGCTCCCGCAAATAGCGATTAGCAAATAAAGAATCGCAAAGCAATGCATCAAAATTCGCAATTAGCGAATACAATGAAAATCGCTAATTTGCAAGAGCAGAATAAGGGGAATCTCAACCAGGAGGTAAAGTAACAAAAACAAAAAAACAAAAAAAAAACAGGTGCAAACAATCAGAAACCCTTGAGAAATGCCTCAGGAGACCCCGTAAGCCTTTTACAATGGCAGCCCTCTACGTGCTGGCAAGGAGGATGAGGATCAATGCAGCAGCCCAGCGCAGGAGGAGGATACAGGAGAGGGTATTCCGAGTGCGCATAACATTGCTGGTCCAAAATGAAGACGAAATATATGATAAGTACCGGTTGAACCGTGCAATGATAATGAGCCTCATTGCAGATTTGGAACCCCTGCTGCAGCACCAGACCCGTAGGACCAATGCCATCCCTGCACACGTACAGGTCCCATGCAGCCTGCACCTACTAGCGTCAGGCAGTTTCCAGGGGGTAGTAGCCGTAGCCGGAGGTGTATCCCAAAGCGCACTCTCACGCTTCTTCCGAAAATTCCTTGACGCCATGTTGACAATGATACACACCAACATCACCTTCCCCACAACCCCACAGGAGTTAAACCAGACAAAACTGGAGTTCTACCAGGTGGCACATTTTCCACATGTCATCGGATGCATTGACTGCACGCATGTCCCCATCTGTCCACCAGCAGCCAACGAGTACATCTTCCGGAACAGGAAGTCGTACCACTCCATCAATGTGCAGGTCGTGTGCAATGCTAAGCATATAATAACGGACATCGTGGCACAATATCCAGGGAGCACACATGACTCGTATATATTCCGCCACAGTGGTATCCACAGGCGTCTGCTCAGGGGTGAATTTGGCGAAGGACACCTACTTGGTACATACATATATCTAGTTGCTACATCATGAAGCAAAATGTAATAGCATTACTGTGTCTAACCCTTTGCTTTCCACCCTGTAGGTGACAGCGCATATGCCCTGCGCGAATATATCCTGACACCATACCTCAACCCAGCCACACCTCAGGAACAGAGGTACAACGCGACACACATAAGCACAAGGAATGTGGTAGAACGGACATTCGGCATACTGAAAAGTCGTTTCCGCATCATTCATAAAACTGGTGGTGCATTGCAATATAGCCCAGAGACATGCTGCAGGATTGTGGCTGTATGTGCCATGCTGCACAACATTGCCACCAGAAGGGGCATTACCATTGAGATGGACAACAGTGACTCGGATGGCGACGAGCAACCACCCGCACAACACCGACAGGCGCATGTGGCAAACACTGCAGAGAGTCAGAGAAGACGTGCACACATCACACAACATCATTTTTGAGGTAGGTAAGAATGAGCCATGACAAACAAATGCTGTACGTAAATATTTATTAACATGAGCACATGTCAAACTTGAGACGTGCGTTTAGAAATATTGGAAGGTGATTGCATTGGTCTATAAAGACAAAATAAAACTGTACTCAGCACTGGAGGGCAATCACCAAGTAGAAATTGCCCATGGTTACCCCACCATGGCCAAAAAGAAGTATATGCATGGCTAGCACCTCTTGCCACGTACCCCCAGCCTCCTGTCACCTGCCTCTGCACCATCACCCTGACGTGATCCCATGGAGGTTGAGCTGCGCGAACTGCGCCTCCTGTTAGTGGTCACTGGCACCGATAGGCTACTCAGGCTAGAGGCCTCCTCACTCCCCTCCTCCCCTTCCAGGTGGATGGCACTCCCAGTCCTGGACTGGATGTGTTCCACAGCAGTGGTGACTTGTCCTAAGGACCTGGCAACATCCCCACAGAAATGGCCTAGATCAATCTGCATTGACACGGAGCGCCGTGCCAATAGCGCAGTGGTATTACAGAGCTTATTGATGGCCCTGGTATTCGCTGATATGTGGATCAGGCTCTGGTGATGCCTTCTCCGCTTCATGCGTTGTCCTGCGAGGACTGCACGGGTGAGCTCCTGTAAGCTCAAGTTTGTCTGCCGATTCCCCTCGGCAACCACTGATGTTAGTTCGCGCACATTGTCTGCCATTGTGCTTATGTTTTTGGCCAGCTTTGTGATCTGCATGTTGATTGTGCCCATGTGTCTCCCCTGCAGGCGCTGCACAGGTAGCATCTGAGACTCCACGCCGCCATATACATTTGGGACCTGCTCATCATGTGCCACTATTCGGGCCCTGGACCTGCGCCGTCGTCCTGTTTGGAGCTGTGCCGGTGTTGGAGTTGGTGAAGGGACGCGTGGCTGGCTGGAGGATGTAGTGGGTGCTGGAGTCTGATCGGATTCCATTTCTGCCAGTGAGGGTACATGTACCCTGCGTTTTGGTGGTGGGGGTGGTGTTTTTTCTGGGACCACAGGAGTCTCTGCATCCGTCTCTGCAGGTGTTTCTGAGAAGACGAGCTGGTCACTATCCTCGGAGTCTGCCTCCGCTGCATCTGTGATGTGAAACAGTGCAGTGTTAGTCTTGTATTATCCTAATTCTGTTTATCATTTGGCAAACTTATTTCTAAATAAATCACTGACTTAAACACACTGGCTGGCATGCGGTATTGGTATGTTTAATTAACCATGTTGGCTTTTGAATGACCACTTGTCTGACATGACTACAACTCCCATGATGCATTTTGTGTATGAGGTGAAACGTGGCATGGGGTTTTACCTGTACACTGTGATTTGCCTGGGGGATTGTGCACGGTTATACAGTAGGCAGAGGAGTAGCGCTTGTATGCATCTTACCTTGTGATGTTCCTGCTGTGCTGGATGTGTCCAATTGTGTCACTCCGACAACTGCCTCAGGCTCGATTGTCCCCTCAACAAGGTCCTCCAGGGCTGTGTTTGCGGGTGCATTCGATAGACCCCCTCCTGTACCAGCTGCTTCCTTCACCCTTTCTGCTATGCGCTCCTTTGCACGTATCCTCAGGTCATACCACCTTTTCTTTAAATCATCAATGCTGCGGTATGTGACTCCCACAGCATTCACTTTTTCCTTTATGCGCAGCCATATTATGCGCTTCACAGCCTCTGGCACCTTCAGGGACAATTTACCAAACAGTTTGTCGTGGCTACTGCTGACACCTTCAATCAGGTGTTCAAGTTCCCTCTCAGAGAACTTCAGCTTCCTCTTCCTAGGCGTGGCACTCTTCCCTGCATCGTTTTTGTCCATCCTGGGTCTGGGTACAGTGGCTGGATACAGAGTGTGAGGTTTCTCCACTCAGATTCAGGTCTCTGCCTCTTCCTCTGAGCTCCTCAGGGCACTGAATGAAGCATGGACTGGATGACTTCCTGGTTGTGATGTCATCAGCCTGCTTCCAGTGCGACCCGTTTTTAGCAATTTCGGTATTAGCGATTTCGCTAATACCGAAGTCGCTAATACCAAAATCGCTAATACCGAAATCGCTAATACCGAAATCGCTTTTTTCCGATTTCATGTGTTAGCGAGTCGCAAATGTGTACTCGGTCCCGAATTAGCGATTTATTGCGAATCGCTAATTATTAGCGATTCTCATGATGCATTCCGCTTAGCGATTTATTATTTGCAAATCCTTATTTTTCGCAAATAAGGAATCGCTTTTTCGAAGTTTGATGCATGTGCACCATAGTGCCCTCAAATGAGTAGTGTGAATACCACCTAGCCCTATCCAACAACAAAATCACTGCTTAAGAGGGTGCACCTCTTCCCCCTCCCTGTGGCCTGAGAACAGTCACCCAATAGTGCTTGCCTGAACTGCTTCTCATTTTGAGATCTTACCAGTCAATGATGATATCAGAAAAAGCTGTCTCTTTTTTAAAAAAAAAACTCCCCACCACAGGATATTTTCAATGCAAAAGTGATTAGTCTGGGTCACACCTCGGTATTACTTTTCACCAATTCGTACCTCCCTCTCTATGGGCTCAAGACCTTAAACAAGCCAGCACCGGCCCCATTTAAAAAAAATTGCAGCTGACCTAGAAATCTTTCAAACTACTGACCTAGCACAATGATCCGGTATTGCACATGCACTTGAAACAGTACACCTCTGTCAGTTTCATCAATGACCTTCTTAGAGACTATAAATTGAGTTTCAGACCCCTCTTGGTGGGGGGTGGGGGGTGCACAAAATCGATTGCTAAACATCCAGGAAGAATTACTCAGTATCACAGAACAAAGAATACTATTCGTCATTTCGACACCAACAGCTCCTCAATAGTCTGTCTCATTTGGTTTGCATCAGCATTACAGTGACATCTTAGTTTACTCCCCTCCCATGTATTTTGTTGTTTTGTAAAGCGCTGGAAAAAATGTTGGAGTAGCCTCAGAGTGCCAGAAATCAGTTACAATAAACAGAAGACTGAAAAAGGATTACATTCTGGGGAATAACTGAACATCCCTTTGAGTAGGATTATCAACTGAAGGAATCCATTAATGATAATTACAAGATTCTGTGGACAAGGCAGATGAATTTGAAATTTCCTCTTTCTTTTATTGGGGAGCCATTGGATGGCTTTTAGCACCGATGTGATGTGGGCATGTTGTTTCAGACCAAACAGGATGGTTCTGGACTCATTGGAATTGGGGAAATTGATTTGTAAGGGAAATCGGTATACAGGTTATTGCATTAAAGAAGGTTGCTATAGTGCATGCGGAATGTTTCTCTTCCACTAAACATTTAAGAGTATTTTTTCAAAACATTTAAACTCTCTGGCTGTAAAAGGAAGCAAAAGCATTACAAACAATATCTTGTTTGCCTGCCTCAACAACGCCTTCACCACTCTCTCAGTTTTCCCCATACAGTAATGTATGTCAGTGAGTCCACACTTCTTCTCGCATGCCTCTGCAGAATTCAGGCTGCACAGATATGTGAGCAGAGCCCTAATGCCCAGTACCCCATCCACATCCAGCGCATTAGCAGCAGCTGCTGGTGCTTCATGTGGGTTTTCACAATGGCCATTTGTTGAGGGATTTAACACTTGCACAACAAGAGGCAGCATACATTTAGAGAATAGGAAACTTGGAGAAGATGTCTGCAGCAGCTATGGTAGGTAAGGTGGCAGTTGATTTATTTTCATAAAAGAGCTGCACCGCATGCAGCAACACACCTGATATGATCTGTGTGCGCAGGGCAGCTTAATGTCACCTGCACAGTGTGGTTGCATAAGTTTTTGTTAGCTCAGGAAACTGTAACTGCTGAATTTCACTGGTTTTGTACAAGTGAAACCTGAGCCTAACTATAACATCCCTGTAACCTGTAGTTTTTTCAGTGAATATATATATATATATATATATTAGGCCTGGGCGGTAAATTCCGTTCCGCTCGCGGAATTTGCGGAATTTGGGTAATTTCGCGTTCCGCGGAGAACGCGAAATTGCCAAAAATTCCGCGATCCGCGGCTTCGCGGAGTTTTTGCTTGTTCGCGCTTTCAAAATGCGTGTTCGCGAGATATTTCTCTCCGAGCACGCAAACAGCGTTCGCGAACAGGAAAAAAGCATCGCGAACGGGCGGAACAAGCAATTCCGCGTGTTCGCGGAACTTTTGCGTGCTCGCGGAGATTTTTTACCGTTTTGCGGAGCTTTGCGTAGTCCAACTACGCAAATTCCGCCCACCCCTAAATATATGCCACAAAAAGACCCTTAACTTGCAAGAATCGGAGGGACACCATGGGGTACTGCAAAACAGGAGATTTATTTAAAAAGAGCCTGGGCATGACGCGTTTTGGACATTGCCTTATTCAAATGCCCGCTCCTCCCCCGATCACCAACAGTCCAGTTTAAATATCTCCAGTCGCTCCGCCATTGGTGGCTATCTTGATAGGCCAGTTGGAAGTCACATGTAACTCCGCAGTCCTTGTAGAAAAGTGCAAGTCCCAGCATGCACTCTCACCGCATGCTGGGTAAATGACACCAACCAGCAATGTCTGTGGGACAAATCAAGAAATATTTAAGAGCGCTGTTCTTGGCTGTGGTGGTCGAGCAGGAAAAAACAAATACTCCCACCGAGTCCCCAAAACGCCTCAAACCACACTGATCCGCTCCTTGGGTGGCCTGGAAAACACGGGTACAATGATCCGGAATCCTTCGTGAAGTCACGAACTGCAGCGAACAGCGGCACAAAATCCACGGGCGGGTGTGGTGGGTCAGAGCCTTTCCATTACCATGCATACAGGAAAAGTTGCCGAAGCTGTCCGGGATGACTCTGTCCTCTTGTTGAGACGGGTCTCCTCTATGTACGCCCAGGACATGCACACAACAAATGCCACAAAAAGACCCTTAACTTGCAAGAATCGGAGGGACAGCATGGGGTACTGCAAAACAGGAGATTTATTTAAAAAGAGCCTGGGCATGACGCGTTTCGGACATTGCCTTTTTCAAGTGCCCACTCCTCCCCCGATCACCAACAGTCCAGTTTAAATATCTCCAGTCTATATATATACATGCATACATACATACATATATATTTGAAAAAGGTCTTGAAGACCGAAACGCGTCAGGAATGCCTACGTTGTTAATAAAAATTTAACTTCATCGTTGTGAGTGCGGCTGTGTCCTTTCCGAGAGGAGGGAGTGTGGGAGATATATATATATATATATATATATATATATAATTTTTTTTTTCACCAATAGCAGACTCACTGCTTGGCATGCAATCCCTCTAGAATGATGAAAAAATTATGAAAAAACACTTCACATGTGGCTCAGAGTGATTTATTCATAGCCAGGTAACCCAACGTGTTTCGGCGTCTACACGCCTTGATCACGGGTGACACAAATGGTAGTCAGCTTGGTTTAAATAGAGCATAAAACAGTGATATAAAAAAGGACTTACATACACATTAATAGTCTACACTTGGTGGCCATGTTGTACTATGCAATGTGTAGCAAAAATGCCTAATACTCACAGTGGGCATCTTATAGTGTGCAATATATTGTGATGAAACCCATATTAAAGTGTGAGCAAGAGAAAAACTACTTCCAACAGACATAGGTGTGTAACAAAATTATAAAAAAAAAAAATCAAGATGTAAAAGTAATCATGCAAATTTCCATAATTCTAAATAAAGGGCACTAATGTAACATGACAACATGAACAATCACAGACAAATACTGTCAATACAAAGTTGCTGATTTAAAGTCCTATATTCGGATCATAACTATGAAGTTATGTCACAAAGGTAATTCCCAGCCTACTCATGATTTATATATTTTTTTAAACATATTAAATATGCCACAACATTAAAATGTCTGTAACCAACACTCTACAATAAAGTGCTCTATGCCTTATTGCTTATAAATGACCTGTAAACACAATTCTCCAATAAAGTGCTATGTGCTGTACTACTTATAATTGATCATCTTTTTTTGCTTTTTGTTTTCTTGTTTTTTGTCTGTTTATATGACTTTTTTCATCTTTTTATCGTGATTTCACCCAATAATTTTAAATTAATGTATTCTATTATCACTTCTCCCAACTTTATAAATTGCTCATGTGTATAATCTCCGAAATTTACATCAATTAATTCATGAAAGGATCCTCTTAGTTTCAAAGTGGACGTCAACATACCCTTCAGGGGGAATCCACAATTGAGAGCAGACAATTCAGCCCAAGTGGGTATTCTCCAAAATGTTAATCACAACTCAATATTCAGATTGCTATTTTTTAATGATGTGTAATAATACTCTCTCTCTATCCCCTCAGCCTGCCAATATAGCATGTAACTCCTGAACATAACCAATAAATCTCATACCTAATATTCTGTAAAACTCTCTCTAAAATATATATGATGATTTACTAGCAGTTGAATTTGAAAGATGTCTTCTATACGATAGCAGAGATTCATTTTCAAGGGAGAACATTTCAGCCAACCAAAATAAAACAAACACATATGTATTACAACACCCCAAGTCCCAGTTAAAATCTAAAGTACTGTGTGAATCTAAAGTGCAATGTGAATATTACTTTTTACCACCTCCCCAGGCTTATTTTGGCGGCAGGGACCCCATCTGCCGGGGCAAGGCCTTCATCATATTTTTTTTTTGGAGGAGGGGGGCCTGCGCGGCCCCCCTCCCCTGGCCGATATTGCCCTTGGGACCCCAACCCCCAGGGCATGGCCAGCTCGTTAAGGACAGCGGTGGAGCCTCAAGACCCCCACAGTCCCTGCCGGCTTCCCGCCTCCTGTGGGAGCCAGCATTTATTTTGGACAGAGGAAGCTGCAAACATGCAGCTCCCTCTGTCCAAAAGCAATTCTGCTCCACTTCATTGAAGCGAGAGCATTTTTACTGCTCTTGCTTCCAAGAAGTGGAGCAGAGTTTGCTATGGCTTCTACCCCCAAGGCATACCAAACTGCAATGTCCCGGGGGTGGGCACCCTGGGACATTGCTGGAGCCGGCCCTGGGGAGTTGCGGTCCCCAGTGACATGTAGGGCTCCACGAGGGGGGTCGCATGGCCCCCTCCATGTTCAATTAAGCCCCGGAGAAATGGTGGTCCTCGGGGCTGTGGGGGGCCATTAAGCCCCCATGGATTTCTGTGAATAAGCCCTGGGGAGGTGGTGGTCCCTGGGGCTGTGTGGGAGGCCAGGAGCCCCCATGCATTATTTTTTAACAAAGTTCCGTGGAGGTGCTTGTCCCCTGGGCTGTGGGTGGGGTCACGTGGCCCTCCTGCATTTCAGTCAATTAGCCCCAGGGAGGTGGTAGTCTCTGGGGCTGAGTGGGGGTGGGCTGGTGCACCCCCACACATTTATATTTAACATAGCCCCGGGGAGGTGGCAGTCCTGGGGGGCTTTGTAAATTACCCTGGGACCTGGCCCACCCAGGGGCCTAATTAAATCAAGGACAGCAACCCGCGTTTCATTTTTTTTTTAAATTCAGCACGATTCACGGCTCCAACGCGACTCCGGTCGAAATATATATATTTTTTTAATGCTTTTTGGGCCCTGGGGGGGTCCCTCTGGGATTTTTAAAAAAAAATTCTTGTGACTTGGTTCAACCAAGTCACAAGATGGTTGCTAACACTTCCTGGTTTGAAGTGTTGGCAGCCAATAAGATCTCAGGCACCAGATCGGGAGGGATCGCGGATCCACAGCGGCCTTACTTGTAGTTCTGAGAACTTTCTCAGCAATTGCTGATCAGACTTACACCATTTAACTAAGAGGTCACTTTCTGAACCAAGTGCTACCTTTTTGCCAAAATTGGTGTAATTCCGTTAAGCAGTTCTGCCTGTAGCTGTGTCTAAAGTTTCCTAAGGAAATTAACATGGAAAAAAAGTGTTTTTGGGATCTCCTCTTTGTCTCAGCCCCCCCTTGGTGGATCACCCTGAAATTATCAAGACAGCAGCTGAAGTGATTGCACCCATAGTTTTGAAAATTTCACAAAGATTTATCAAACTGCGCCAAAGTTATTGGCAAATCAAAAAACTTTCTTCCTATGGAAACTGCATCCTAACTATAACTACCGCCAGTAGGTATATATATATATATATATATATATATATATATATATATATATATATATATATATATATATATATATATAAAGAAAGCTGAGTCCTGAGTGCGGTAGGTAAAGCTGCTTTAATAGTGACGCACGGCAACTTAATCTTCACCAGACGCGTTTCGGCAGTTACAATTAGCCTTAATCATTGGTTTAGCAAAAATGAACAAAGGGCTGCATCGAACTTGTATTATTATTCCTTAAGTCCTACATTGCCCAAAATGCATCATAATACTCAAGTAAGTTCGATTTTCATATCATGATGTAATCATATTTCATTTGCAGTTTTGGCAGTCCCAAATTTTATCTCCTTAGTGGTTTTTGCTCTTTTGTAGTGCCGTGACAAAAAGGAATTATAAAGAGTCTTAAAAGCAGTATTCTCCCCACTCCGCCCGAGGAGATGTATGCTCCTCTAGCTTCCCTTACTCGCCTCAAAATTTGATTGTAGTATCAGGCAAATCCATTTTAATCGTTCTCCTGAAGCGAGTGAGTCATGCCCCCTCATTTAAATCCATCAAACAGTCTATGCGAAAAGGGGGGCCCCAGACCCTGGCAGGGTGGCCTCAGCAACACAGGCACAGAGTCACTCCTGCAGCAACAACGTTGAGAACAAAGAAAGCTGAGTCCTGAGTGCGGGAGGTAAAGCTGCTTTAATAGTGACGCATGGTAACTTAATCTTCACCAGACGCGTTTCGGCAGTTACAATTAGCCTTAATCATTGGTTTAGCAAAAATGAACAAAGGGCTGCATCGAACTTGTATTATTATTCCTTAAGTCCTACATTGCCCAAAATGCATCATAATACTCAGGTAAGTTCGATTTTCATATCATGATGTAATCATATTTCATTTGCAGTTTTGGCAGTCACAAATTTTATCTCCTTAGTGGTTTTTGCTCTTTTGTAGTGCAGTGACAAAAAGGAATTATAAAGAGTCTTAAAAGCAGTATTCTCCCCACTCCGCCCGAGGAGATGAATGCTCCTCTAGCGTCCCTTACTCGCCTCAAAATTTGATTGTAGTATCAGGCAAATCCATTTTAATCGTTCTCCTGAAGCGAGCGAGTCATGCCCCCTCATTTAAATCCATCAAACAGTCTCTGCGAAAAGGGGGGCCCCCGACCCTGGCAGGGTGGCCTCAGCAACACAGGCACAGAGTCACTCCTGCAGCAACAATGTGCGGGAGGTAAAGCTGCTTTAATAGTGACCCCCTCCCCTGTTTTAAAAAAAAAAAATGGAAAGGCCAGGCCCGGGGGATGGGGTCACCAGGGCCGTATTTGGCCTGAGGAGGGAGGCCACGTGGCCCCCCTCCCCCCAAAAAACAAAAAGGATGGCCAGGCCCCGGGGAATGGGGTCCCCGGGGCAAGGATTGGCCCGGGAGGGGGGCCACGCGGCCCCCCTCCACCCAAAAAATAAAAAAAAAACAACGAGGCAGAGCCCCGGGGATGGGGTCCCCGGGGCTAAAAGAAGCCTCAGGAGGGGGGCCACGCAGCCCCCCTCATTTGTAAATATTTTTTTCTAAATATTCAAGGGACCTTCACAGGGCGCCTTTGCACAGTGGTAAAGGGAGGGGGCGGGACCTGAGGTGACATGTGTGCAAACACGCCCTGTGGCGCGTTTAAAGTTGGGGAATTAAGTCCCCTTTAATCATGAGGGCCCCTGGGGGCCAACTAGGCCACCAGGTACCTCCAGTAAGCGCCAGAAGCCTGCGTTGCAGATAGTTGGTGGTCCAGGCCATGCCCCTTTTTACACCTCTCTGCAACGCAGCTCTGTGGCGCTTACTGGAGATACCTGGTGGGCTAGTTGGACCCCAGGGACCCTCAGGATTCAAGGGGACTTAATCCCCCAACTTAAAACGTGCCATGGGCGTGTTTGCACAGTGTTGAATGGAGGGGGCGGGGCCTGAGGTGATGTGTGCAAACACGCCCTGTGGCACGTTTTCAGTTGGGTGATTAATTCCCCTTCAATCCTGAGGGCCCCTGGGGGCCAATCTAGCCCACCAGGTGCTTCCAGTAGCGCCACAGAGCTGCGTTGCAGAGAGGTGGTCCAGGCCATGCCCCTTTTACACCTCTCTGCAACGCAGCTCTGTGGCGCTTACTGGAGGTACCTGGTTGGCTAGTTGGACCCCAGGGACCGGCAGGATTCAAGGGGAGTTAATCTCCCAACTTAAAACGGCCACAGGGCGTGTTTGCACACATGTCACCTCAGGCCCCCCCACTCCCTTCACCAATGTGCAAACGCGCCCCGTAGCGCGTTTTAAGAGGTAGTTTTAATCCCCCTGCCCTATTATGTACTAGGGACTTACAGAGGAGGTCATGTTAATCACAGGGGTACTCCAACGCATAGTGTTCCCTAGTGTATGTAGGTGTTTTCACTGTATTCTAAGTGTCTTTTAGCATAGCACTGGCTCTAGGCCTGGTTAGTCAGAGTCAGTTACCACCAGTACCCGTCTGAAAAAGTTGTGGGCACAGGATGATTTTGGAACAAGGCCTCTTTCTGCTCCTCTGTTGGTTCTTTCTGCACATGTCTTGCTTCTTCCTGCACTTTTCTTCGTCTTTGTGGACTTCTGTTGCTTCTTTCTGCATTTCTTTTGCTTCTTTCTGTGCGTTTTTCTTCTTTCTTCACATGTCCTACCTCTGTAGGCATAGTTAGAAACTAGCATTTGAAAAACCTTTGAAATTCACTGAAAAAACCATAGGTTTCAGGCACGTTATAGTTAGAAATTAGCATTTAAAAAACCTTTGAAATTCACTGAAAAACCATAGGTTTCAGGCACGTTATAGTTAGAAATTAGCATTTAAAAAACCTTAGAAATTCACTGAAAAACCATAGGTTTTAGGGAAAGTTATAGTTAGTTGGACATTGCACTCGTACAAAACCCGTGAAATTCCCCCGTTATAGTTAGTTCAGCTAACTATAACTCACGCCTCGCAATGCACTGCTGATGACGTCACATATTACATCACTCATGACATGGTCAGTGACATCACTGATGACATCACTGATGACATCTCAAATGACATCACTGATGACATCACTGATGACATCATCCATGTGATAATTTGATGCATCTTCTCACACCCTAATATAACTTTTCATACACCCACTCTAAATTACAGACTGCCATTCTCAAAACCATAGACACTCCAATACCAATAACTACATACCCACTCACTGATTCTTAGGCCTACACACACACATCCACTCACTCACCCGTACAGTCACTCATACTTATGGTCACTCAGTACAGGACTATCATATGCACTCATACACTTATATAGAAACTTACACACTGCCACTCATCCATAGAGGTACTCACACACCTAGTCAATCATGCAAATAATTAATCACACAGCCATTTACTCACCGATACAGTTATACACACACCAGCTCACTTACTCATACAAATACTACCACATTCTTACACTCTTATACAATCACTGATACAAGCACACACTCATCCATACAACCACTCTCACAATCACACACTCTCACTTATAGCCATTTGTATACTCCAACACACATATATACTGCCTTTCACATATGTAGTTACTCACACATGTACCACTGAGATATACATTCACTCACTAACACACCCATACACACACTCACCCACCCATACAGTCCATCACAGATGCACTCTTGAAACCATGCACCCAGTGACTCACCCACTCACACATCTATGCACAGAGTCACACACACCCCACCCACACAAACACTCAGGCACCCATACAGATTCTCAGACAACCAATCAATAACCCATGTAGACACTCATGTAGCTATTCGCAAACCCATGCAGCCGCTTACACACCAACAGACAGACGGATACAGACATTCACACAGTTTAGTCACTAACCCATGCATTCAGTAAGATACGTTTAATCACTCACTTATAGAGTCAGTCACACACCTACTAAATCATCCATTCAGACACGTATACACCCACTCATTCTTCAATACGCCTTTCCCTATATATATTAAACATATTTAAACTTTACAGAAACACACAGTCACTGGATGATGTCATCAGTGATGTCATCAGTGATGTCATTTGAGATGTCATCAGTGATGTCATCAGCGATGCCACTGACCATGTCATGAGTGATGTAATATGTGACGTCATCAGCAGTGCTTTGCGGGGGCGCGAGTTATAGTTAGCTGAACTAACTATAACGGGGGAATTTCACCGGTTTTGTACGAGCGCAATGTCCAACTAACTATAACTTTCCCTAAAACCTATGGTTTTTCCAGTGAATATGTATATATATATATATATGTATATATATATATACATATATATATATATATATGTATACATATATATATATATTTTCACCACCAAATGCCACTGTATACTGTCGAACTCTTTTCAGACCGGGTGCCTCCTTATACTGTGCCAGTGGCTGCACAGATTAACATCACCGCCAAAGACGCTCGGACGAATGTCAGGAGCACACAGTAGGTACAAGCAGAATCCATTTATTCTGTTGCGGCAGACGCTTTTGGTGAAGAGTCGCCTTTTCAATGCCATTCCCACAGGGAGTTCACTGATTACAAAGTTTTAACCAGAGGAAAACGCGTCTGCCGCAACAGAATAAATGGATTCTGCTTGTACCTACTGTGTGCTCCTGATGTTCGTCCGAGCGTCTTTGGTGGTGATGTTAATCTGTGCAGCCACTGACACAGTATAAGGAGGCACCCGGTCTGAGAAGAGTTCGAGAGTCATGTGATCAAGGTCCGGACGGACCAAAACGCGTAATGGCTGACAAATAAACAATTACATCTACTGCACTCATCGTGTGGTCCGTGCCTGTTTTCGCCGAGAATTGATAACAAGAGAAGCAGAGGATCAAGATATATATATATATCTTGATCCTATATATATATATATATGCCGACATGGTTTTCTTTTTCACGTGATCAAGCCTGTTGTCAGGCGAAACGCGTTGTGAATAAACAGCGGTGATTCATTGATACAGTGTCTTTCCTCTCTGAGAGCGCGTTCATACGAAGTTTCGAAATTGGATATTGACGCCGGTGTGCTCCGCCGACACACGCGCCACTCTCCATGGGTCCCCGGTGATTCAGAAGGAGCGCTGAATAGGTTGATATATATATATATATATATATATATATATATATATATATATATATATACACGCACACATATATATTACTAGGATATTTTGGTAAGTGACATTCTCTACTCAATATTTCGCCCCTCTATCCATTATGCATGCCTGACTGTACTTGGAATCCTGCTATAGCAAAGGATAAATTCTGCAGGTGAAAGGAAGGTTTTTATTAGTGTATATCCGCCTTCCCTTAGAATCCCGCTATAGCAACAGATCAAGGGGGAGAAAGAACATGGTAAAGATAGATGCGGGGTTCAGGGGATAGGTGAGAAACAAAAAGCATTATTATAGAGCATTTTGAAATAAAGAAATACACTTTCTGGCAAAAAACACTGAAGGAAGGCTCTGTCAGAGTCAGAATAAACAGCGTGTCCTGTAGGATCGGAATAATTGGGGCGCCTCTTTTTTTATGTGGAAGGGGAAGTCTTTCTTCCCAGCTAGTGGGATAAAGGTATTATGCCCCAGGAGGCTGAATGCCTCACATAAGTAAGGGCTAAGAAGGGGAAAACTGATGAGGAGATAATGAGCTTATCCCACATGCTGGTAAGGTTTCCCGAAAAATAATTCTGAAAGGTCCTTACCAATTGAAGAACACAGGCTATGCAATATGTAAAACATGTTTTTTTCCAATGTGATTTGCCAGCTTAATTTTCATGTTTGTTTTTTATAAATTCCAATTATAATATATCTGTGCTTCTTGACATGCCACAAAAAGTTGCACATTGCTGGTTTTATGACTACAGACAGAATTGCTAGATTGTCAGACTTGGTACAGCATCATCATGAAATAATATGATTGCACTGTCCACTACCTTCAAGCATAGTTTCTAGAATAACATTTGTTTTTAATTGGTCCATGTAGCGTATTTGCTAAAATCAACCAATGTACCGATTGTTTTAAATAAAACGCATGTGTATTTGTACTTGTATTTGCAACTGAAACATGGAGGAATCACTGCTCCCTGGAGCCTGCTTTTTGACCAGAGAAGCATTATATTGTTACATCTCTGGCATCATCTGCTTGCTATGATGTACTAAATCACTCACTTGTGACCTAGCCTCTACCATGATATCTCATTTTGGTTTTATTGGTACATATAAACATGTTTGACAAGAGGCAATAATATTGCTGCATTACCATCTCAGGGCATAACGAGTGTTATTGAACAGACCTCTGACTGCCTGTCCAAGGCACACTACTTTTTACAGCAATCTAATTTGTGTGTTACTTCTGTAATACCAAAGGGCTGAAAACCAAACCTGAAAAGTAGAGATTTTCTAACTATAATAAGATTGTGGAATTATCTCTTTTATTAACCTATAAAGTGAGCAACAGAGCTGGAATAAACTACAGTGAGAAGTGACAATGTGCTGGATGACTGTACATCCCTGAGGGTTGGAAAGATGGGACCAGTGGGTGCCATGCCCACAGTGGGCCTGGCTCCTCTTTGCAACATACAAGGAGTTCACGTTCACAAGTGTGCATATTACAGCCACAATCAATCCTTTATATGCAATGCAACACTGCTTATGAATTGAACGCGGTGGCGTTTTTGGAATTAGCATGCACACACTAAGCATACACATTCCACGCAGTGGCATCGTTCAATGACAGGAGCCCTGAGACATATTTGAGGGTATTACACAGTGGTCTGAAGAATGTGTTGGAGGCGACTTCTATCTTGAAGAGATGTACTCTTTTATGAAGAGGCGGTCCTAAGCTCCTTTCTGAGTTGCATACTCTTCTGACAGTTGTTGTGGCTCTGGGTAAGTTGTTCTATGTCCTGGTGCTGCAGATGGATGGAGATGGACTGTCTGTTGGGGTTTTTGTTCGTAGCCTGCCTAATTCGAACTGAGGTGGTCAATTTCTAGGAATTCACCAGGGCTATTTCTGGTGGCTTTCTAATGTAATACATATGGTCTGTGAGGTGGTGCAGACTTGGAGGAGAACCCAATGTAGTTCCTTGAGCGTTGTAATTATATTGGTTAAGCTCTTTGAGCATTTAATGAGATGTTCAGCAGCATTGTAATGCTTTCTAGGGAGGCCAGGGAGGTGTCAAGGAGACCACAGACCACATGCAAAAAGATTTCTCATCAAAGAGCATTGGTAACCAAAGTTTGAAGAGGCTTCTGCCGTGCATGGGTTCCAGAAGCAACTGCATGTGCCATGCATGCATGGTACAAACAACAATACCCAATTACCCAAGCCGGGGCTCTGAGAAAAAAAAGGCATTAGCAAAGCCAATGGGTTTAGCTTTAACATGCTAACGCTTTGAAACTGTATTTGTGATTGCCTGCCTTTGCAGGTGTTCTCTTATTAAAGCCCAAACTATTGGCTTCGACAAAACGTCTTTTTAAGTTAACTACATAGACGAGGAAGAACAATTGCTAAATGAGAGAAGGAGAAACAATGAGAAAATTCAGAGAGGGGAAAAAGCAACAGGAAATAATTTTACATGGACAGTAAAATGCAAAGGGAAAGAACAGTGGGGAAGACACAGTGAAAACCAAAACAAATTTACGTGGAAGTGGAAAAGATAGATAGGAGGAAAAACACAGAGGGAGAGAACAATGGGGAAGACACAGTGAAAACTAAAAACAATTAAAGTTGGAGTGGAAATGTCAGACTGGGGACAACAATGACAAGGGTACAAATGGATTCATACAGACCCACACACTCAGGGCCAGATGCACGACCCTAAATTGCATGCGCAAACGGGTTTGCGACCCGTTTGCGCATGCAAAAGTACACAGGGCCATGCACAATTGCTAAATAGCGAGTCGCGATTTATTTGCGAATTGTTATTTAGGAATTGTGAGTCGCTATTAGGAAGGGGAGTTCCCTTCCTAATAACGAGCGCAATGCCATGTATAAATGTTTTGCAACCGCAATTGCGGTCGCAAATTACCACCCTCTTCAAGAGGGTGGTAATGGAGTCACAATGTTCCCCTTTGTGACTGGCCCCCAAAATATTTTGTAAGGGCAGGCAGTGGTCCCAGGGACCACTACCTGCCCTTAAAAAATGAAACAAAAAGTTTCATTTAATTTTTCCCAAATGCATTTTTTTAAAACTGCTTTATTTAAAAGCAGTCCCAGACATGGAGGTCTGCTGAGCCCAGCAGGCCACCATCCCTGGGAGTGCACGCCATTCCCAATGGGGTCGCAAATTGCGAGTGGCTCATGAATTTTCTAACCCCGGGCGGGTAACTACGCTCCGCCAGCGGAGTTTGCGAAGGCGGAGTTCAGGCTAAACTACGACTCTGTAGCAGAGCGTAGTTAGCCGCCCCCTCCACCCTCCCAAAGTTATTAAAAATTATTAAAAAGGCACTTACCTGCTGTGTCTGCCTCGGGTGCCTCCTCCTCGCAATGACTGCTCTCTCCTGCCTCCTCCTCGCACTGAATAACCCCTACGTTGTACGTCTTGCAAATGCGCATGCGCACTCGCAAGACGTACAACATAGAGGAGAATTAGCATGCTTTTGTGAAGTCTATGCTTTGAGTGGCTGCTGTCTCCACCAGCATCGTGGGTTAATGAGAAGCCCTCTGTAGCAGAACATTTGGGAGGCTTGCAAGCTCTCTTTAACAAAAATAATCTATGTTATGCAAAGTACAGTTTTAAATAACAATTTGTCCACACGTACACAAGACAGAAAAACTCAGATGGGAATGATTAATTTGCCGGAATTTATTTTTGTGATTAATTTAGAAGAATATTGCAGTTGACCTAGCAGTTTCTGAAAAGTTATTGGTTGTTGAACAATAGAAAGAGACACAAAAGTAACTCGCACACTGGTACAGACTACAACATTAAAAACCTGTTAGAATGAAAAAACAAAACAAAAGGATTTCTGTGTCTACACAATGCATGTATGAGGTAAACAATTGAATGTGTGATGATCAAGTGTACTTTTCAGATGTAAAATAGTCCCTGAATGATACACCAAAACCCAATTATATATGGTGAGAGAGTTGTACTCTCCGGAGGCAGAGTGAAAGCACACTGTATGCATTTATTGAAGAGTTGGTAACAATATGTGTGCAGACAGATGTGCTGTCAAGCCAGAGCTAATAAGGAAGCGGGAATGTCTATCAACTGGGGTGGTTTGAGGAGGGTGGGGGGGGCGATGTTGGAACAAGAATTTGTTTTTACCTAAAGGTTCTTTTGAATTTTAACTTCAATGATAAAAAATGTGCTACCAGTGGGCACCATGGTGTTGGGAAAACTATGTAAAATCCTGCAGTTTCCTATTCAATAGTCAGAATTTAAGAGGGAAAAGTCATCACTGGTAAACTGCTCATAATTTCAGAATTAGTTGAGATGCTAAAGCATGCTGTAGGTAACTTGTTATGTATTAGTTATCAGCATATATATCTTTGTTGGCAAACGTGTTTATTCTCTTGAATTGATTAATTATATCCAGTAATCATTGTTGCAAAATAATGCAGAAACCAATGCCAGATTATACTGCCTTGCACAAGTGTTATTACCACCAGCAACATCCCAATCGGACTTTTAAACAATGGTCTTTCTGTACAATAGTTATCACCCCTATCCGGCTGGTAGCTCTGGCATATCTGAGCACCACTTGATGAAAGCTGTTCCTTTGAGGTATGTCATTAGTAGAAATATAATAGACTACTTGAATGCACTTGAATATCAATAAATATGCGCTTGAATACATGAACAAGGCAATACACTTCCGTTGCCTGGGGCAGATGTATCCACCTTCCGTCTTGAGCCATGCACATACATGCACTTGGCATGCACACACAATATCAGCACAAGGGCTAGGTCTCTAACTAAAGCAGAACTTGACACGAGAGATCTAGTACACTGCTCTCTCATTGGACACAGAAAAAAAGGTCTGGTCACAACTAATGATTCACAAAATATATTACACTGACACCATTGATTGTGTGGCTAACCGAGGACATAAACAGGAACCCTACGCCAGTTATGAGGGCACACCTAGCGCACTCCTCCAGCTTCAAGTCACAGAACAGGTTCTAGATCTCGCATTTCCATTACAGACCGAGATCTCTGTGCACACGCGATATTTACTTGGTTACCGTGCCTGCTAGCAATTGGGTTTCTGGCTGCCTGAGGTATGCACCCTACCCAAGCAGGAACCACAATCCTAGTCAGGGTAACTAAAATACATAGTAAAACTTAACCTGTGCTCACCCTCTGGTAGCTTGGCACAGAGCAGTCAGGCTAAACTTAGGATGCAATGTGTAAAGTATTTGTGCAACACATACAGTAACACAATGAAAACACCACAAAAAGACTCCACACAGGTTTAGGAAAATAGACAATAATTTTATAAATAAAACAAGAACAAAACAACAAAAATCCAATAAGTAGAAGTTAAGTTATGAATTTCTAAGGAATAAAAAGAGTTCTAGCACTTAGAACCAATAAGCGCCTATGGGGGTGCAGACGAGTGATGCGTCGATGTCAAGCCCGCAGTCGATGTGATGCGTCGATTTTCTTTGCTTCACGCAGGTGCTTTGATGCACCGGTTCCAAGTGTGGCGTTTCTAAAGATGATGTGCCGGGTTATTCCACACTGGAGGGGCAATGCGTCGGTTACAAAGCATTGATTTTGGACACAATGTGGCAGTTCAGAGTACCAGGTGCCGCTTCTACTCCCACAACACAACAGGGTCGATGCTACATGCAGATTTGAGATGTGTTGATTTCTCTGGTACAAATATCTGAGTCCACTTCCAGTGAAGGGGTAGAAACTTGGGTAAACCTGAGTCTCAAGCAACAGGAGGCAAGCCAACAAGCCTTTGGAGATCACTTCAGTTGCAAGGTAGAGTCCAGCTCTCCCTCAGCAGGGTCATAGAGTAGCAGGCAGAAGGGCAGCACAGCAGAAAATCAGGTCTTCCAGATCAGCAGTCCAGCAGAGTGTCAGTCCTTGATGCAGCAGAGCAGTTCTTCTGACAGAGGTTCTTTACAGGCCCAGAAGTGTCTCATTTGGTGGTGTCAGAAACCCTGTACGTATACCCAGTTGTGCCTTTGAAGTAGGAGTGACTTCAAAGAAAAGACTTTGAAGTGCACAAAGGTCCTTTCTTTCCAGCCCTGGCTTCAGACTATCAGTAAGGGGTAGTCATTCTTTTATTTGGGAAGAGGGCACTGCCTATTCAGGTATGTCACCCCCCCTCCTTTCCTGCCCAGGAAGAGCCATCAGAATGCAGATTAGTACTCAGACACACCTAACCTTCTTGTGTTTGTGTCTGTCTAGAGGTAATGCACAAAATGTAGCTGTCACTCTCCCCAAATGTGTATTGGTGACAGGCTGCAGGCACACTAAGCTGTGAGAGCAGAGAAATTCCCATTTCTAAAAGTGGCATTTCTGAGATAGAAATTATAAATCCAACTTTACCTGTAAAAATAATTTTTACAATTACCATTTCAAATATATGAAACATGATACATCTACTCCTTTCTACTCTGGAATTGTAGCTTAAAAGTGTATTAAGGTATCCCCAATGTTAACCTAGGAGAGGAGTAGGCCTCACAATAGTGAACAACGAATTTAGGTATTTTTTCATACCAGGACATATAAAACTTAAAAGTACCTTTTACTTACACAGAATCATGCTCTGTGGGCTACCTATGGCCTACTATAGGGGCGGCTCTGCATAATTAAAGGTGAGTTTAAGGCTTGCCAAAGGGTTTTAAATGCCAAGTCGAAGTGGCAGTAAACCTGCACACAGAGGCTCTGAAGTGGCAGGCCTGATGCATGTTTAAAGGGATACTTGTGTGGGTGGCACAACCAGTGCTTCAGGCCCACTAGCAGTATTTAATATACAGGCCCTGGGTATATGGCATACCACTTTACAAGGGACTTACAAGTAAATTAAATATGTCCATTGTCTAAACACCAATGTTACCAATGGACAGCAGTGGTAAAGTGCTCAGAGTTCTACGGTCAACAAAAAGAATCAGCAAAAAGAGGTTGACTGGTCTAACACGTGTCGCCCCAGTAGAAAGTGGGGAAAGCTACCCAACCTATAGGGAGCTCTCCTCACTAAGGCAGAAAAACCTGGATAGACCATCAGCATTGGCATGACCTACCCCTGGTCTGTGTTCCACCTTGAAGTCCACACCCTGTAGGAAATGGACCACCTCAACAGTTTTGGATTCTCACCCCTCGTTTGAATGAGCTACCTGAGAGGCCTGTGATCAGTCTGAATCTGGAAGTGAGAACCAAACAGGTATGGTCTCAACTTCTTCAGTGCCCAGACCACAGCAAAAGCTTCTCTTCCTATAGTACTCCACTTTTGTTCCTTGGGGTAACCTGCTGGAGATGGAGGCTACCGGTTGATCTAGGCCATCTTCATTCAGCTGGGAAGTACTGCCCCTTTGCCATGCTCTGAGGCATCTGTTTGAACGATAAACTCCTTGGAGAAGTCAGGGGCCTTGAACACAGGGGTGTGCACAGGGCCTGCTTCAGGGAGTCAAATGCTTTTTGGCATTCCTCTGTCTAAATCACATTTCTTGGCTGATTCTTAGAAGTCAGCTCTTTCAAGGGGGCAACAATGGTGTCATATCCCTTGACAAACCTCCTATAGTACCCAGTGAGGTCCAAAAATGCTCTGACATCAGTCTGGATTTAGGGGGGCTTCCAGGCCATAATATCTTGGCCTGGAGGGCCTGCACCTTATCCCTGCCCACCAGTTGTCCCAAGTACACCACAGACCCCTGCCCTATCTGGCACTTACTGGCCTTGATAGTCAGGCCTGCCTGTGGCATAGCCTGAAGCACTTATTGGAGGTGAAAAAGGTGGTCCTTCCAGCTGCCACTGTATACAATTAAGTCATCCAGATAGGCAGGATTGAAGTCATCTATGCCCGCAAGGGCTTAGATTACCAATCTCTGTAAGGAGGTAGGGGCATTCTTGAGTCCAAAAGACATCACTCTAAACTGATAGTTGCCCTCTTGAGTGGAGAAGGCTGACCTCTCCTATGCTCCCTTTGTTAGGGCGATTTGCCAGTACCCTGATTTTAGATCAAAGGTACGGTACTTAAGTACTGGGTAGCCCCTAACCAGTCAATCATCTCATCAGCCCTGGTGATGGGATGAGCATCAGTCTTGGTGACTGAATTGAACCCCCTATGTCTACATAGAACCTAAGTTCAGTTGTGGTACCTGGTCGACGGCTCTTGATACCAGTACCACAGGGCTGGACTAGGGGCTACTGGAGTGTTCTATCATCCCCAATTCCAGAATTTTGGAAACTTCTTTCTTAATGGTGGCCCTCACCTTGTCAGACAATCTCTAGGACTTATTCTTGACAGGAAGGTTGTCTCCTGTGTCCACATCATGGGTACACAGGTGGGTAGACCCAGGGGTGAGAGAAAACAGAGAGGAGTACTGCCCCAGCACTTGGTGGCAGTTCCTCTGCTGTTCAGGACTCAGACTGAGGGAAGTATTACTCCCTTCACAGCTACATCTTTCTCCTTGGAGGCTAAGAGTTCAGGGAGAGGTTCACTGTCCTCTACCTCTTCTCCATCTGTCACCAACAGCATGGTGAGCTCAGACCTCTCAAAGTGGGGCTTGAGGCAGTTTACGTGGAGTACCCTGTGGGGGTGTCTAGGTGTCTTGAGGTCTGCCAGGTAGGTGGACTCATCCTTCCTTTCAACCACCTCATAAGGCCCAGAACAGGGTTCCTGGAGGGCCCTGGGCTCCACAGGTTCCATAACCCACACTTTCTGCCCAGGTTGCTATTCCACAGGGGTGGAATATTGGTCGTACCACTGCTTTGTTACTTCTTGACTGGCTTCTAAGTTGTCTGATGCTTGATTCCACACCTTAGCCATTTGGCTTCTGAAGTCCGGCATGTAGCTCACTACATCCTGGGGAATCTTCCTGGGAGCTTGCTCCCACCCTTCTTTCACCAAAGTCAGAGGTCCTCTGACAGAGTGCCCATACAGAAGCTCAAAGGGACTGAAGCCCACTTCCTTCTGTGGTAACTCCCTGTAGGCAAAGAGATGGAATGGCAAGAGGATGTCCGACTTACACCTCAAGGCTTCAGGCATGCCTTTAATCATGCCCTTCAGCATCTTGTAGAACGTCTCAACAAGCACATTGGTTTGCAGATGTAAGGGGTGTGAACTTATAGATTACCTCACACTCCTTCCACATTGACTGCATATAAGCAGACATGAAGTTGGTGCCCCTGCCAGATACCACTACCTTGGGGAAACCCACTTGGGTAAAAATATCCATTAGGGCCTTAGCCACTGCAGGTGCAGTCATGGTCCTCAGAGGGACGGCCTCTGGGTACTAAGTGGCTTGAACCACCAGAGCCAGGATAAACCTTTTGCCTGAAGCAGTCTGGGGATTAATAGGACCAACAATGTTGATGCCCACCCTCTCAAAGGGTGTGTCAATGACAGGCAAGGGATTAAGGGGGGCTTTGAGCCTCTGCCCTGTATTCCCACTGGCCTGGCACATCACACACTACAGAACACATCTGAGGAAGTCTTGATCCTATGCCAATACAAGTAGGGAAGCAGCCTTGCAAAGGTCTTGTCTTGGCCAAGGTGTCCTGCAAGGGTACTTTCATGAGCCAGCTCCAGTAGGAAGGCCCTGTAGCATTGGGGGACCACCAGGGCCCTTGTTGTCCCATGCAAAGGAGCCTTAGGCTCACTGTGAAGGAGGCTGTACTCCCAGTAAATGTGATGACATCTAGAGGCTTCACCTACTGCTTTGGCCTGTTGCCTCATGCCCTCAAAGGTTGAGCACTCTCTCTGTGGATCTTGCTGGGTCCTCCTTTCACATGCCATTCAGCAAGTTCTCGCATGTCACCAAGGGGAGCAAGCTCTCCTCAGTGATCTCCAGGGTGGCCACTGCAGGTACCCCATCTACGTCACTAGGAAGACAGTCAGGGGGTGGTTTCCCTTACCCTCTGTCTTTCCCCTTCTTAGCAGCTGGCTGGGCCATTTTTTCAGGCTACAGCCCTTTTTGACTCCCATCCTAGGCAGCCATGGATCTTGTGGTTGCACAGATTTAATCAGTAACCCCAACATTTCCACATGAGCCTTGAGGTCCACTTCCTTCTTGGTAGTGTCCTCAAGGTCATTACCCAACAAACAGTCCACAGGCATGGCAGGGTTCACTGCAACTTTCAAAAGACCTGAACACCCCAACTCAAATGGAACAAGACCCACTGGATAGTGACTCTCTCTGTTATCAGCCACCATAACCTGGTGTAATGAATTGGGTATCACCTGCCTGGGAACAACAGCTGACTCTTTTCCATAGTCATGTTGGCACCTGTATCCCTCAGAGCATCAACACCTTGCCCATTGATGGTGACCCATTGCCTATACTTTGTAGTATTAGACGGCACATGGATCTTAGGAACCATTTCACTGTCACCCAGGGACACTAGGGTAGCCCCACTAAACCCCCTCCCCATTAACTGGGACAGACTCCTTCCCCAGCACTATACTCGTCACCCCTGGAACCTTTCCTCCAGTGGGAGGTTGTACTCATTTTGCACCCTTGGGATCCCCCTTGTAGTGTCCATACTCAAAACACTCATAGCATGTGGGAGTTTTGGGCTGCTGACTTTTGTCAGGGTAGTATTTCTACTGGTGGCCAAATTGGAAATGGGACCCTTTCTCTTGTGGGTTTGTTTTGGGGACATAAAGAGAGCTACTTCTTTTTATCTCCTCCTCTTTCTTCTGTTGGGGACACTGACCACCATTTTGGGAGTCTCCCTGAGATACCTTCTCAGACACTCTGGTGCTGACCCAGATGCCCGCCTCCTCAGCAGGCTTTCCGGGGTCAGTAAGCTTGCTATAAACCAGGTGTTGGTGCAGCTCTGGAAAACAAATATCAAGCATGTGATCCTTCAAAATCAAGTTGTACAGTCCTGAATAATCACCATTCTTGCTGCCTCTGACCCAGCCCTTCAGTGCCTTGCTAGCATAATCCAAAGAATCCACCCATTTATGTGATGAGATCTTATGGCTGCCCATGAACAGTTGCCTATACTTCTCAGGGGTCAGTCGATACTTACTGACTAAGATGGCCTTCTTGCAGTGTAGCATGTCTGATCCCCACCTCTACTGTAAGGAGTGTGTCCCATCCCACTGTGGGCATGTACCTCCATAGTCTACCACCCCAGAACTCCTCTGGGACCTTGTGCACTCTTAGAGCCACTTCATAGGCTGCAACCACTTATATATGCCACCCCCACCACATAACTGGGCACCAAGTCTCAGCGTATGCAGATTCTTGAATCGCTAGTGGACACTGCATGTAGGCTGCCACCATTTCTGCTGCTGGACCCCACTTGTAGGACCCTAATATCCAGCTCTCTGAGGCTCAGCTCATGGGCCATTTTTCTCTCCTTCATGGCCAGCCTCCTTTCTTCTAGGGCTTGCTTTTTTTCAGCCAAAGCAAGTTTCTGCTCCTGCTCTAATGTATCAAGCTACAGCTTGAGCTTTTTCTCCTCCCTCCTGTCTGCCAGTTCCTCTGAGGACAGGTTCCTTGATGAGTTGCTGCTCCCTGCTCTGGGAACCTCCACTGCTTCCAGCAAGTTGTTGGCCCCCTCTACAGGCTGTCCCAGATCCACCTCAGCCTCAAGGATAAGGCCTCATCCTCCTCCTCAATGTCTTGCTCCTCCTTCTCTGGGACCTCAGCCCCTGCATTATGGGCCTCAGCCCTACGTGTCTCTGCCCAGGCTTTCAAAGCCTTCTGCAGCTCCACCTTCCTGTTGAAGCTCTTAAATGGACACTTGAAACTCCGTGCAAAAATCCTTAAGCTGGGCCACAAGGTAGGACTCAATTACTGCAGGTGCAGGTGCTTTTTCTCCAGAGAGAGACCGGGTTAAGCAAACAAAATCAAAAAGCCAATTAGGGAGAATCGAAGAGGGTTCAAATCAGTCTCTTGTATAGAGTAGTAGTGAACAATGAGTTACTTTATGGTATTGCACAAACACAAGTCCTATCCTCACTGCTGATCACCAATGTTAGCAATTGACACCATTGATTGTGTGACTAACCGAGCACATAAACAGGAATCCTATGCCAGTTATGAGGGCACACCTAGTGCACTCCTCCAGCTTCAGGTCACAGAACAGGTTCTAGTTCTCGCATTTCCATGGACCGGCCTAGATCTCTGTGTGCACACAAAATTAAAGGGGTTTCCATGCCTGCTACCAATTGGGTTTCTGGTTGGCAGAGGTATACACCCTGTCAAAGCAGGAACCACAATCCTAGTCAGGGTAAGTAAAATACAGACTAAGGGGTATATTCACAAGGAGCCATATCCAAATTAACGGCACTTTATCGCAGCCAAAGTCGTGATAAATTTACACCCCCATTCACAAGCCGGTGTTAACAGCCCACAGCACCAGTTTACCCGCGATAGCAGCTGCAAAAAACATCGCCACAGAGGACCATCCCAAATATCGCTAATGAGATGCAGAATAGGCGTTCCCGTGACAAAAGCCGAGACAACAGCACACCTCAGCATTCACAACGACCAGCCACATCCGCGATAAAAACACAAAACAGGTGATAAGGCGCGTTAGCACCAGGAACTCTACACCTGCTCTGACCTGGTGTAAAGTCAGACGGCAGCCAGCACCACGAAAGGGAGCACAGCCCATGGCCACATCCGAAGGGCAACAGATGCCATGGAGCCACACATCATGCAGCCCGGACACCCAAGAGGGCCACAACACCCACCTCCACCACCCCAGGACCCCATCCCACACCCGGAACACCCCCCCGCCAGACCAACACAGACGCAGCACAGACAAAGACAGCGGAACCCCAGGAAACGTACCAGCCGCACAGACCCAACATCTGACAATGTCACCCTCCACTACAGGCTGAAAGGGACAACCAACCTACGCATCCTGACCATCATCGCCTAACAGGCCTACGGCAACAACACAGCGGACAACCAACATCCCACCCCACACAAAGCTGATGGCGTGGCTGCACCTGTTGGCCCCTGGGACCCCCCCATCCAACACCCGCCAGAGTCGGAGGAGTCTCACAGCAAGCCACTTCCAAGTCCCCCACACCTGTCCTGGACATCACCATCACCCTGGTACCCCAGTCCCCATACGTACAACACAATGCGTAGGATCCGCTGGAGACCAAGCAAGGACCATACGCCCTAGCAGGATGCACGCACGTGTTGGGGGCAATACACAGCACACATGTACTACCTGTGCCCCCTGGTGACACAGCACACAACCACCGCAACAGGAAGCACACGTCACACACCAATGTGCAGGCAACAACAGAAAACCGTGGAACACCCAACAATGTTGCCTTCAAATACACAGCCAGTGTGCATGATACCTTCATCCTCCAACAGTCCATCATCAACCAGCGTTCCCAGGATGCCAACAAGGGAAATGTACAGCCCCTTGGCAATATATAAATGAACACCCCACACACCTCAACTCCACAACCATGCAACTCACAACTCTGGCAATGCACACGTCACACAATCACATACAACAGGCACAACAATATGCCTACCCACCAGACACGACAGAACAACTTACAATGTCCACATGGGCAAGCCCTGAAAATGAGCCAGCAACAGCATGGCACCTCAGCCACATATTAGCCGAATGTGGGGAGAGGTGGCAACCAGGCATGTGAGAAGGATGCAGTAGAACCATGATTGGGAAAATACACAATGCCAACAGTGCCAGAGATGTGCTGGACACCTCGCAGTTGTAGAACACACCCATATCCATGGCGACATACAACCCTTGCGTATGGAGTGTAGTGGACAGTGGACGCCACCATGTCACCCCAGCCAGTGGGGGACCTTGCGGAAATGTTGCCTGTTACGCCCCCCCTAAGCGTCAGCGGAGTGGGATAGCCCGGCGTACGCCACGCCAGCGTAGGGGTGTGAATAAAAACCACGTAGGCCTGGGCGTGGTCCTCTTCCAGAAAGACCCACGTCTCTGCCAGGGCGGCGCCTCCCACCTCACCACGAGGCCGACGCCATCCTCGTGAGCGGAGTTGCCTGAGATGCCGTGCGCCTGCCGGACCCCGGCACGCTGGTCCACGAACCCATCAGGCCAGCCCCTGCGCAGCCAGGCCACACTGTTCACCTTCTGACACCGGCATGTGTCAAGGATGGCCCACCACGTGCCGGCGCAAGCCACAAGCCCAAGGCCCGAGACCTTGGCAGCCACCTCAGACCATCACGGCCGCCACAACACCGGCCCACTTTATTCCTTTTTCGTTGACGTACTCCACTGCCGCCCCCGGCCTACTCTTCGGACCAGTAGGTCCCACATGTGGAACTGTGTCTTGAGTCATGAATGGCAGTGACCCTATATCCCGGCCAGCGGCCACAGCACCAGACCCATCGGATCAGTGAGGCATAGTTCCATATGGGCATCTTGCGACACGTGGTGCCACTAACCCTGTTCAACGCCAGCCTGCTACACGTGGTGCCACTAACCCTGTTCAACGCCAGCCGGCCACACGTGGTGCCACTGAACCTGAACAACGCAGGCCGGTGGGGCCATCCAACCTATGCCAGAGACACTCGGTGAATGGGCCGTGCTGACCGCTGCCTCAGGCCTACACCACGGTCAGGTAGGTCACACATTTGGAACTGAGTCTTGATTACACCATGGCAGTGAACATCAATTATGGCAGAGAACAATTCACAATGCACCCTCCGATGTGGTGGCAACAAGTCTGTGCATGGCATCACAACCACACGTGTCTGTGGGCCTACGCGGACCACTGCCCTCGGCCTAGGCTGCGCACGAGTGGGATCAAAGATTTGGAACTGAACAGCGGTAATTCAAGAGGAAGAATACATATCTTCGCACGCACGGAGGGGCGTAAGAGGATGACACGTTGCAGTCCGGAGGGAACAGGATCAGCGTCACGAAGGTGATTGAACACTACCGACAACTGCCACTGTGTCACTTACTGGGCCACTGCTGACCGCTGCCTCCGGCCTACACTGCAGTCCAGTAGGTCACAGAGCCTTGATTTGGCATTCTTGGAGTTCACATATGTGTACCGGCATCATCGCAGACTGCATGCCCTCACAGCACCTGTGCCACTAAGTCTGTTCCCCGACATTCATGGACACTCACTGGTCGTACATTGGTGGCGTTTGAGTCTATGCACTAGGGGCTAGTTTTCATCCTCATGTAGCTGATCCCGAATTGTTGGTGCAAACGAGGGTTGCGCTTTCCACTCCTCCATTTGCTGCTTCCAGATAACGTCAGACCTTCCGCATCATGCCCTGGAGGACACCTTCCACTGTCCCCCGAGACCCTCCGCAACATACACCTCGGACATTGATGGGGACCCGCTCAGGTCGCATGCCCCATCTGACTACACCGCAAGTCACCGTCCCGTGGCAGGGTGCCTGTGCCGGCCGCAGTGCATCCGGGACCACTAACTCTGTGCTGCTCAGGCCTGGGACCCTTCTTCTGAGACATTGAATGGCCTCTGTAGCGATGGTCTTGGGGTCATCAACGCCATGTGTCTGTGGCCCTGCGCTGTCCGCCTCCTCCGGCCCCAACTGCGGGCCACCAGGGCTCACACATGGCATCGAGTCTTGACCGGCCCGGACGTCGCATCACTGCAGGAGGCACACGCCACCACCGCTAGGACCACCTTCAACCGCCATCTGCCAGAGTCGAAAAGGTGGTCCTGACAGACCTAAGGAGTTGCTCAGACCTGTTGTGGATGCCATCATCGGCCTGATACCCTGCTCAGCACTCCAGGTGCCAGTGACTCAGTGCACCGCAAGCCATTGTCCGTTTCTGATTGTGTTTTGTGCTGTTGTGAGGTTGCGCAGCAATGTCACCTCATGCAGTGGGGTAGACCTGGGACTATGATGAGGAAGATGTGTCAAGTGTGCGGAAGGGAGAAGGCACAGACAATGGGAGGGCAGGAGGCAACAGCCCCAAGGCAGGATTGCAGACTGGTGGTGGTAGTCAAGCTACACACCCGGATCTATTACTGGGTATTGCGCTGTGGACTGCGGACGCTACTCTCACCTCAGGCAGTGTGGGAGACCTGGGACATTGATGAGGAAGTTGATGCAGGTGTAACACACCCCAATGCATCTGCATCAGGACTGATCCGAAGGGACACAATCCTAGCAATTTCTTCACATGAGCGCGTTCTTCTCTAGTGCCCCTGCCTCAGTGCACTGCAACTCAAGGAACGTCCAGACTGAATATTGGGTGACCTCTATCCTTACTCCAGATCCCTCCATGTTGCTCTGCATTTGACTCTGTTATGCTGGTGTTTTCTGTTTCCATTGCACTGGTGTCCACTGTTCAGGTTGTTGGCAGCACCAAGCACTCCGTGCGGGCTGGCTTATACTCACCCCACACACATCCAGCACAGGTGTCACTGTACATGTGGCCCTGCCAATAAAGGGGCCTGGCGCACGTGCCCGTAGCCAGTTCAACATGATATGTGCATGTGTCTCTGTGGAGGTGTGGGTCTCCTTTGTGGGGTGTGGGGGGTCCCTGAAGGGGATTGGAAACCCACGTATGTGTTCTAGTTCACATTCCATGGGTTCGGCAACACCCTCACCTGTTGGGCCACCTCCTTTTGGCATTCTGCCACCTGGCATTGGGGTGCCATGTGTGGGTGGGTGAAGTGTTGTGAGGCAGCCCTGATTGCGGGTGCTTCATGCTGTGTGGTCTGTTGCAGTGGCTGGGTTCTCCTCTGAGTAGCTTGTCTGCCCTGGTCCTGGTGGTGGGTTGTGTGGGATGTCCATGGGCTGTTGCATGGCGTCGGTGTCTGGGCTGTGGTGTTCGTCTCGGGCATCACTGATGGGTTGTCTGTTCTGACCTGCTGAAGGTGTTGTTTGTCCCTCTGCATTGTGAAGGGGAGGTGCATGTTGGCATTGTGTTGGCGCCTTGTTCTTGTCGACATGCAGACTGTGTGTAGATGTACATTGTGACTGTTTGGGCGGTGGTGGCTATTTGAGTTGGGACAGTGTACATTTGGCCTACATGGCTGATGTGGGGTTGTAGGGGTGGATGTGCATCTCACAGTTCCCTGCTCTGTCCGATGTGATTGTTCTGTTACTGTGCCTGGTTGGATCCAGTTGTGTCCCCTGTTCTGCAGTGTGGGTGTTGCACTTTGTGCCACATTGTCATGGTATGTGCTGTGATTGCTATGTGTGTGTGCTGCAGTGTGCCACGGGGATGGGGGACATGTCCCTGGGTAATTGTGGGTGTGCAGTGTGTTACACATCATTGTGCATGTGTGGCATTGTGCCCATCACCCCCCGTCCCCCCAGTCCCTGTTGGATCCTCACCCTGTTGTTGTTGTGTCAGGTCCTGTCGGGCTGTGTCCGTACTCCCTACTCCTTGCACCCTCTCCACACTGATGACTGGGGCCTGGGTTTCCTCCTGCTCCTCCTGTGGCGCTGGACTGCCACCTCCTGTCGCCGTTGCTGCCTTCCTGTTGGCAGCGGGTTTGTACCTGGTTCGGGTTGTCAGGTCCTGCCGGCGCCTCATGGCCTCCTGGATTGGCCTCCTGGGCACTGCGACTGCATTCCAGGTGGTCTGCTTGTGGGTCAGTTGCTGGTAGTGTTCTGTCGCCTCCATGGCCTTGGTCTTGTTTGCCTGCGGTCTGCACCCCGTCTTCCTCTCCATTTTCTCCTTGGCCTTCCCCGAGCCAGTTGTTCCTTGCTGGTGGTCTGTGGGGGTTGTGGGGTTCGCGTTGCCCTCTGCGCTGGGTCAGGGTGCATCCATGTTGCTAAGTGCTTTGGCTTGTTTCTGGTGTGTTGTGTCTGTGGTTTTTATGGTGCAATTTCCCCCCAGATGCGTGGGTTTTGCAGGCCTGAGGCTGCTTTTTGCTACTTTTTGTACCGCGATTGGCCTCATCGCATGATTTCTCGCGTTTTGCATTTTTTCGGCGTGGTGTTGATTTTCACGCTGGCATTTGACGCGTTATCTGGTGACTATCACATGGTACCGCCTTGTTGTGAATTCCACGTTGACACAGGGTTATTTTCCCGTGATAGGCTGCATTATTGAAAGTTGCGTTACGCTACTCTTGTAGTAGTTATCACACGTTCTTGTGAATATACCCCTAAAAGTTAACCTGTGCTCACCCTCTGGTAGCCTGGCACAGAACAGTCAGTCTAAATTAAGAGGCACTGTGTAAAGTATTTGTGTAACACACACACAGTAACACAATGAAAACACCACAAAAAGACCCCAGACACATAAACAATATTTTTATAAATAAAACAAGACCAAAACGACAAACAAACAATAATTAGAAGTTGAGTTTTTAATTTTTTAAGAATAAAAAGAGTTTGAGCACTTAGAAGCAATAAGTGCCTATGGATGTTATCTGGTTGCACTGGATCGGGACAAAGGCAACAGTTCAAGCTGACCGTATTGGAGCGTTGGACGGGACAAGGGCTAAGCAGGCCTGGGAAACAGAGTGCCTTGATCCTAGGTTGCAACAGTGAGATGGGGGTACAGCAGAGTGATGCGTCGATGTCTTGCCCACAGTCGATGTGATGTGTCAATTTTCGTCATGAAGTGGCGACAATTCATAGGTGAATCTAGCTTGTAAAGCATTCAAATACAGTTAAAAATCTTGACCGTGATTTCCCCTGTCATAGACCTGCTTGTTAGTCTTGATGAGTTTCAGTGTTACTGATTTATGTGTTTTTAAAACTCATGGATCAAAGATATTGGGAAATTTGAAAATAGAAGAGCTTTGGGTACACAGACATTTTTAGGGTCGCCATACACTCAACAAGAGCAGTAACCATAGCCAAATGTTAATTTGGGTTGCAAAGGCATTGATAATATAATAGTAGTGTGAAGTGTGTAAACAACATCCTTATTTTCTATGCACCAATGAAGTCAATGTCCTATCCAAAAGCTTGAAAATGACTCAATCTCCAATGTGAAAAACAGAGAAGCTAGAGTGCAACTCTGCCTCACTCCCCTATATATCATAGACGGTTTATAGATCACACCATTTGTCCTAGTCTGTTAAACCTGGGATATCCTCCCCACCAAACCCTCTTTCAGACCTATTCTAACCAGAGTTGTGAAAATGAAATTCCAGTCAAGTAAATTGGATGTCTTCTCCACATCTAAGAAGACAGCTATAGTTCCATCTTAGGTCACAGGCTCTGTAATAAGGCAAACAATGTCTGAAGGTTGTAAGCTATTGAAAACCCAGGAACAAATCCTGGCTAAACAGGAAGTATCCCCAAAATGAATTGGAGTAACCTATTAGCAATAATTTTTTGGAGTATATTAATATGAAGAGGTATGTAAGACTCACACCTGATCTTGGATTTGCCAGGTTTCAATCACGTAGCCATGACTGACTCCCACAATCAAGGGGGTGCAGGGATACACCCCTCTGTCTCACTTCTCCAAACAAAATAAGCAGGTGGAGAGCTAACAAATATCTATTTTCCTTATAAGATTCTACTGACAAGCCATCACTACTCAGGGCCTGTCCTCCAGTTATCTATTAAACCACTTTCTTTATCACTTTCACTGAGATGGCTTGAGAATGCATGCTCCTATCTGTATCATTGAGCCAGGCCACAGTTACTTTCTCTAGATCAGTGGTTCTTGACCTATGGTCCGGGGGACCTAGGGGTGCGCAAAGCCTACTTATAAAATTAAATATTAATAACAAGTTAATAAAGTGTATATAAATAAAGAGGAAAAATTGAAAATTTTAAAATATTCTATAAATGGGAAGGAATTTAAAATTTCTAGGCTAAAAAAGAAGTTAGTATCCTCAGTTTGATTAATAGAAGCCGTGCAAGTGCATCAAACAGAATATAATATGGATAATGAGTGCCTCAATTGTATTTAGAATCTAACCTCTTCTCATTAAAATTAAAATTTAGATTTTTCTTTATACTTGTTTGTAAATTAAATAAAATATATCATCATTTGTGTATTTGTATGATGAATGATTTTTAATGTATTTTTTATGTGCATTGTTTTGCGGATCAAATCATCAAAAATGCTTAGACCAGGGTCCCTGGCTTCCAGTAATGACTCAATGGGGGTCCTCGTGTTCCAGTAATGATTAAATGGGGTCCACAAAAGTCAAAAGATTGAGAACCACTGGTCTAGATATTGGAGCATGTTGGCCTCCCATTGAGTTTATCTAGTAGAATACAAGCACTTGTAAAAGACAACAAATTGTACCATTTACCCATTGCCAACCTTATTTCCAATGCTCACAACCTCACCTGACGACTGGGGATCACCAGCGAGCTGGGCAGAAAATGCCCCAATTCTTTACCTCTTTTTTGGCCCCTTTCCTAAATTCCAGTAGTTTGGCATTCTTCTCACAGAATAACAATGCAAACAAGGTTTTATCCTGAGCAAATGTTCAATCCAGGAGTAAATCCACCAATAGATGTAGAAACGTCTTTGCTTTATTTCAATGTTAGAGTTCCAAGGTCAGCAATATTACAGCCAGTCTGAACAAAAATTGTAGCCAACACGTGTTTCGTCTTGTGCACAGTATCCCACTGACTTCCTCAGGGTTACAAAAGGACAAATAATACGCATAACTATTTCAGTTGCCTACCACAACTAAAGTTAGTATAGTGTGAATTAATCAGAATTTAATCAAAGAAAAGAAAAAGCTTCAACGAAGTCATGATTTATAATTAATCACACGTAAAAGGCAACAGATCTCTTTTACAAAGAGTCAAAAGGTTGAGTTATTGTGTAAAGAGGGTCTGACACAATCTTAGATTGAGTCCCTTACACACCTCGTAAATAATGTGCCGAAGTTCAAACCACCAAGAGAAACAAGCAAGTGGGAACTGATCAAATATAAAAAAAACAGCTACACCCTATTATTGGTAAAACACCAAATCATCAAATATTGATTCACCTGATAAGTCACGGTTAAAGTGAATCTCCAGTATCACTAATTATGACCATTAAACTCTCATCGCACCTAGGTATTGACATATATTATTATTAGAATCGCTTTCTGAAGAAATATTTCAGACACAAATCAGGTATTATTATATATTACTGATTCATTCCTATATTTCGGCAGTCAATCTGATATGCCAGTACTATCAGCCAAGTTACTGTTGGGGTATATGTAAAAGCAATTCACACCATATATTAAAGGGATAAAAATAAGGACCAATGCCAACCAAACCTAAATTTAATATGACACATTAATTTAAATGTGTCTAAAGCACCGCACCATCAGCAATCAATTACATTCTCAAATAGAGGCATCAAACTTTCCACTATCGAAAACCATTTCCCAGACCTATAAATAATAGTTAGTAACTACAATGAGGATGACGGTCGAATACCACCTCATACGATATTATAATTTGTCGTTAGGCCAATTGTATGTCTCACAAAAACAGTAGTGCACTATACAGGTCAGTATTTTATCTTTGGCTGCTCGGGAGAGTACTCCTCATTGTACCAGGGCATTTCGCAGGAGTGCCATATTGAGCTACCCATATATAAACGGGTTATGTAGTAACCAGTAATCAAAAATGGACTATGAAACTCAAAGTCTGAAGAGTACGTTCGTAAGCGCCATTCTGAAATAGAGCCTCGATTCAGATTCATGTGTCCATATGGAAACAGATTAATTGTGAATAATAAGTATAGCCAATCATGATTCACATTATTTGTGATGTACCAATGGCCGAGTATTAAATAGGAAAATAAACAAAGCTGTTTCATTCCAATTATAGGTGGTGCTTATCCAAATAAAATCGGATATAATTTGTACACCACAATTGTCATTAGTATGAGTAAGTCAAGAATACACCTATTACAACTCAGCTGATTAACTCAAATACACCACCGGCTCAATTTTAAATTAATTTTGGAAAAGTGATATCAAGACCACATCTGTATATCAGCCACGAAGATACCAAGCTACAATACCTCAGTGTCACGGTCAAAACGCACCCCTACATAATTCTAAATAAGACAATCCTGCAATGCACTATTTGGCCATCATTCTTTTCCCAAAAGAAAAAAGGGAAGTAAAGAGATGCAAGATTCAGGAACTAAAGTCAGAAGTATAGTACGAACAGAGTTCTCCTCAAGTACCCAAGAAATATTGTAAATCATTATCCAAGTTAAGGCCCTTATCCACAGCATGTAATTTCATAATCCGGGGGGCCTCATTCTGTCGTAACCTAAGTTCCCGATTTCCACCCCTCACATCAGGCATCACATGTTCAATACCATGAAACTTAAAGCATAATTGCATGCTTTGCACTGGACATTCCTTCACATGAGCCCCAATGGGGTATCTGTCATCCAAGTTCTTGACAGCTCTGAAGTGTTAGCAATACGGTCCTTCAATGATCGTATGGTGCTCCCCACATAGATCTTATCACATTTGCAGATAATTACATAAACAACATATTTTGTCATACAATCAATATGTGTATTAATCCAATACTTGCGCAAATCATTGTCTTGCGGGATACTGTCAACAAGACGAAACACGTGTTGGCTTCAATTTTTGTTCAGGCTGGCTGTAATATTGCTGACCATGGAACACTAACATTGGAATAAAGCAAAGAAGTGACTACAACTACGAATTGGTGGATTCACTCTTGGATTGGACATTTGCTCAGGATAAAACTTTGTTTGCATTGATATTTGGGGACTTTGGAACGTTGGGTGGCCATTTTCTATTTTATCCTTGGAGCAATTTTGGAACTTATCAGTATATAACTTTGTATCGACTCAGCGCAGAATTATGCCCTGTCACCTTTCATCTTGTTGTATTATTTTCTCACAGAATAATACTATCTCGTCATCGTACACCAAGCCTCCGGGCCCTGCAATTCCTTTTCAAGCCTCACAAGTTGGAGCATAAGGATCTCCAGAGAGCCAGCTATGCAGGTACCCTATATGTATGCTTTACATGCTTCCAAATGGTACCTGTTTAAAGGACAGATCTGACATTACACTGAAAGTACTTGACAATTGATGCCCTCATCTCTCCTTTAACCAAGGTATCAAGGAGCTCTCAGGTTCAAGAGTGCCAAAAGGAGAAACAGAAAGCTGGGTCAGAATAGGCAGAAGCAATTCAATTGGAGAGTAATCTGTCAGTGCTTTGGGGACCAAAGTCACATCAGACACACAAAGGCAAATATCACCTGTGAATAACTAGACATCATATCGTGTACTGTAGAACAGTATTTGTGGGCCCTGAAGAAGATTGTTTGTGCCACCTGTGAAATTGGTTTGTTATATCTGCGATGAATCTGATGGTGTTCGGAAAACTGAGCTGGATCTATACTAAGTTAATCAAGTATTATATTGTAATCACCTCCCCAGTTTAAGGTGCTAGGTTGAGCCACACAACAAGGGTCTGGGGAATTATGAATTTAAACTGGGCCCTTTGTGTTGCGTAGGGTGCTTGAGAGACTCTTAAACATTCTGTTCAAAAGTATATTGCTGCACACTATATATTGGTTATTTTCCTTGCATGCCTATAGTCCTCTTAGAAATTGGGTTTTTGATTGAGGGGGATGAAAATCCTTCTCAAGCAACAACCACATTCCTTGCCAGGATGACCCACAAAAGTCACTTAATTAACCTGTGCTTAACCCCCTGGTAGCTTGGCACAAAAGCAGTCAGGTATAACGTAGAGGCACTGTGTAAAGTATTTATGCAGCACAAAAACAGTAACAAAGATAAACCAAAACACAAGAAAAATCCCTCACCAATTTAGAAACATAGCGTAAAATTTACTAAATAATTTGAGACCAAAACAACAAAAATTCCATCAGTAGAACTGGAGTTATGATTTGTTAAAGTTTTTAGTAAAAATGAGTGCCTAAAAGATCAAAGCGCCCACAATGGCATCTAGTTACGTGAAACCAGGACAAAGTCAAAAGTTGTGGCTGGCTGCGATGGAGCGTGAATTACGTGGATTAGGCCTGGTCTCCTGCTTACTTTTGGCCGGAATTCTTGAAGGATAGTTCCTGAGAAGGTAATGGTCAGCGGGGCAAGGCAGCCAACAGTGTCTGAGGAGGAGGCATTGTTGTCGGGGAGCCTCTGCACAGAGTTGCAATGAAGATTTCCACCTTCAGACTTTGTCACTTTTTTTAAAGTTGAAAATCTACAGCGGGCCGAAGCAGTAGGCTGTAGCCAATGAGGGCTCCACGAGGCCGGATACCTTCACTGAGAGGTTCTGCTGAATAGGATTTGTTGCTGCAGAGAAGTTACAGAAAGTCAGGCCAACTTGCGATGCGCATCAGGCGAATCAGTGAGCAGGTAGGTCCTGGTCTCTTGTTGGTTCTCAGACAACTCATTAGTAGAAAATTCAATAACTCACAATTTTTGTGTTTGGGCTATTTGGGCACCTTTAGCACCTCCTCTAAGGGTCCAGGACAGGGTGGGAATCACCTGGAGGTTAGGACTCACTTTAGGTAGGGTCCAGGTGCAGGGTTCATGTTGTTGGAGCTTTTTGTGTCCCTGTAGCTCAGAAGAGGAAGCCAGCAAGCTACCTCTAGGAGTCACTCTGGTAGTCCTAGGTTCAAGCAGCAAGGCAAGGCAGGCCTCAAAAAGCAGGGTAGTCCTCAGAGGGTACAGTGCAGGCTTCAAGCAGAAGGGCGGTCCTCTGGTAGCAGTAGGGAAGTCCTATGAGCTACAAAGCAGACCTCAAGCAGCATAGCAGTCTTCTGAAATACAAGGCAGTCCTTCTCAGTGTCCCCCCGCAGATCCAGGAGTGAACTGTATAGTTAGTCTGATTGTCCAATACCTGGTGCCAGCCTTTGAAGTGAGAGAAACTTTTAAGTCTTTCTATCACCTGCTTCTAGAATTGCCCCCTTGTATAAGGTTCCAAGAGGTCTAGTGTGACAATAAATCCATCAGCATCTGTAGAGCGCAGCACGGTCACCGCTGGGGGTACCTAGGCACTGAGGTGCGATGTTTCCATTAAAAAGCTTGGTAAGGAGGAAACGGTGGGAAGAGGGAAGAAACTAGCAGAAAAAGGCAAAATAGAGGGCAGAAAAACAAGCAGAAAAGAGAAAACAGAGGGCAGAAAAACGAGCAGCAAAGAAAAAACTGAGCAGAAAAGAGAAAACAGAGGGCAGAAAGACGAACAGCAAAGGAAAAACAGAGCAGAAGAGGGCAATACAGATGGCAGAAAGACTAGCAGAAAATGTAAAACGAAGGGCAGAAAAACAAGCAGAAAAAGGCAAAATAGAGGGCAGAAAAACAAGCAGAAAAGGCAAAACAGAGCACGAAATGAGCATAGGAGGCACAAACAGAGGGTAGCAGGTAGATAGGCAGCAGAGGGTAGTGGACTGTGGGCAAGCTGGACAGGAGAACTGTCGCAGGGGGAGCTGACACGAGGACCTGTCAAAAGACTGGTGTCAAGTTTTTTGTGAGTGTGCTGAGGCAGCTGCTTTGAAATGTAAGTGAGGTGGCGAACCGCTCTGCCCTCTCCCATCCTGGCAGGATGGCCTATCATGCCAACACTTAGTCCCCCTTTGTCTCTCAGTCTGGGAGGAAATCGCAAAGGCCAACTGCCAGTTACCATGTAACCCAGGACACAGGCTGCAGGCACCAATTGGTTAGAACAAGAAAATGCCAAATTTCTTAAAGTGGTATTTTCTGAAATGTGGCTTAAAATCCCACCTTACCATTAAAGAGGATTTTAAATTAAATTAATTAGAGAGCAAACATGACATTTCTACCTGTTCCCAAACAAATGTTATCACATATTAAATGTAATAAGGTAACCCAATGTTATCCTATGCAAGAGGTAAGTCCTGCAGTTATGAAAAACAAATTTAAGAGATTTTCACTACCAGGACACGTAAAACTTAAAAGTACATCTCCAAAGTTTTAAATAAAGGAAGATTTAGGCATGGAAAAATGTTAATTTAGCAAAGTTGAACTGGCAGTTTAAAACTGCACACAGGCTGCAAAGGCAGACCTGTGACATGTTTTGAAGGGCTACGTAAGTGAGTGACACAGTAAGTGCTGCAGGCTCCCTACTAGCCTTTATTTTACAGGCCCTGGGTACATGTAGTACCACTCTACTAGAGACTTATAGGTATATTGAATGTGCCAATTGGGGTAAGCCAATTTTTCCATGTTTAGATGAGAGAGCACAAGTACTTTAGCACTGGTTAACATTGGTAAAGTGCACCAAGTTCTAAGGCCAACAAAAATGAATTTCACCTAACAGGAGGGGAAAAGGCAAAAGGTTTGGAGGAAGACTAAGCATTGGCTGGCAGGTGGAGAAGATGTAGCCTTACGGCAAGAGCGGTTGACCTCAAAGCTGGGGAACCGGGTTTGTATCTCGGCAACGACGCTCAACATCCTGTGATTCTGGGCAAATCACTTAATCTCCCCGTGCCTAACAAACTACTACATATGTGAGTATGGTTGGACCTTGAAACATTTACCTCAGTGGTTAGGGAAGAGCCAGGAGTCTTACCCACCCACTAGCTGGTGCAGGCATAAATGTGGCACCCCAAGACACCATCCTTGGAGCACTTTCTGGACCTGTGGAAGATCAGAAAAGGACTGGACTGGACCTGTTGCTTTAACCTGAGAGGCCCCCTTGAAGGACTGGACCTGTGCCCTCTTGTAGACAGGACAAAGAAGTGGACTCCTTTTGGTTCACATGCTGAGTGGCTACAGGGATACACAAGCTGCAAGAGGCCTTTTTACTGATGTGCCCAGCCTACCTGTGGCAACTGGACCTGAACTGGATATGCTGTTGGCCTATGCCTGTCACCCTGAGAGTCTTTAAATGACTTCCCTTGAGGTCCTGGTGGCCTTAGAAGTGTACTCCTGTGGTTGTTTGAGGATGAGAATAAAGTGTGGAATGCTTTGAAAACCTTTCCTCCAGAGCTTCAGCGGGACCTGCCGGGACCATCAAACCAGGAATTGCACAGCATAGGACTGAATTTCAGCTTTGTCCCACTCAAAATTCCACGTACCTCCAAAAAAACAACAAAGTCCTATTCTGTGTATTGCCTTAACGAGAAATCTTCCAAAGTTCCAGAGTGCCAGTGGGACCAAACTGTTTCCGTTATTAGGCCTTTGGTTCCACAGCAGTGGCTACAATTGCATAGGAGGATTGTTCTTCTCAAAAAGTGACAAAGTCTCATTTTGCATTGGGACTTGGAAGAACTGTCGACATTTCTCCTCAAAAAAGTCACTAAGTCCCTTTTGGAATTAGGGCTCAGAATTGTTTTCAAACTTTTTGACTTCCAGACTTCAGTGGGACCAATTCACTTGCTGTATCAGACCAGTCCTCCATCGCGATCAGCCTCAAATCACACCTAGGTCCCAGTCTAGTGCTTCCATAGACCATCATTGGCACTTTTTGGTGCTATTTCTACTGAGAACTTTAAAAATTCATATCTCCACTTACCCTTATTGGATTTTTGTCATTTTGATGTCATTTCGTTTACCAACTTTTACTTTAATTTTCTAATTGAGTTTGGGATCTTTATTACGTGGTGTTTTGACTTTATTACTGTTTTGGTAATGCATGAATACTTTACACATTGGCCTAAGTTAAGCCTATCTGCTCTGTGCCATTGAGTCTTGAGCCTAGATTAATTTAGTGACTTTGAGATTTCACCCTGACAAGAAGTGTTATTATTTCTTGAGGTGGGCAGTTGACCATCAAAAATATTAATCCTCTTTCTCAGACCTCTAATAATTCTAGTCTAAATGGTTTGTGTGTGTGCTCACGTTTGAGAAAGAGTAAAGAGACCCAGAAAAATATAACTTTTGACTTTTGAAGGTTTGCCAGTTCATAACATGGATCTTTTCCATAAGATTAAAATCCTCTAAAGCACCAAAACCAGACAGTCACAGGTGATGCAACATCTCTTTGAAACCCTTTGCATAAAAACTCAACCTGATCCTCTCTATTTCAGGAAATTGTCAAAAGCTCAATTTTTCAGCCTCATTTCAACTGACCAAATTTGTATATTGCTTAGAACTCATTGATCTGAAATGCTTATGACTATACACTACTCTGTAAAGTTTCTCCCTTTTTTATATGAAATTGCACAATGCCAATCAATGCTGAGTCATCACTATTATCTTTCACATCTTTTAGCTTTTTTCTATTTGTAAAGTGCACTGATATCTAGTATGTTGATGGGGTCCCCAGGGAGGAGAGCAAAAGCTCTTTTCAGATGGATTTAATTTTAAAAGGTTTACTGGCATTTACGAAGAATGGAGATTAGAGAAGTTAGGTTTTACAAACTCCTAACCATGAGCAGCAGTTTGAGGCTTGCTGGTTAGTGTAAAGCTTAGTAGTCCACATACTTCTGAAATGTACGCCCCATTCTATGTGGTAGCGCAAACAAAGGATACAGATATTAAACAGCATTGTGACAGAATGGATCATTGTGTGATGCCCAGCGGATTCACTCTTGATCAGAGATAGTCAGTGAAGAAGGGCGTAAACCATTTCAGTCCCTTTCCAGTAAGGCAGGCTTGCTCAAAACACATCAGGAAGATGGAATGGTTGATGCTGTCAAAAGCAATGGAAAGATCTAAAAGGATTAGTACTCCGACACCAGGAAAATTTACTTCTTGTCTGAGATGATCTAAATCTGATAAGACCATATGTTCGGCACAGTATCATCCAGAAATATAGCCTGTAAAGGATTTACAGGCGAGTTTGATTCAGCACAAATGTGAAACTATCTTTTGACCAACTTTTCCAGAAACTTAACGAGAGAGGTATTGCGAATAGAGGCAGAACATTATTTGGGTAGGAAGACTCAATGGAAGAGTGCTTCATGACGGGCTTTAGCACAGTAGTCTTCAATGCCTCAGACACAGCCCTTCACTGCAAGAAGCTGTTAAATAGGTATGCCAGGACACTTTTAACCCAGTAGCATTACATTGAAATATATTTGCCAACCATGTTTCTTTTGTTGACACTTATTTGAATAAGATGCATTAAATCAGAATCGAAGAGGACCTCACTTGCAGATGATGTTCTTGTGGCTGGCAGAGCTGGATTTAAACTGTTTTCCAAAGGGTTGTGGCTAGACTTCTGAACATTATCAGACTTCATTATGATCACTTTAGCCTTAAAGAAGAGAGCAAGCAACTGACCGGGTTCCTTTAAAGAATGTAAGGAAACGTGAGCGCCCTTGAATGAATAAATTCCTTAGTGATTCTAAAAAGCTCTTGGGAAACATTAGTCACATGTTATATCCTTTCTGAATAATATATTACTGCAATGTCCTGTTGCCCATGTCTTCTTTCATTACTAATGAGGTATATTTCACCTCATAAGACAGAAAAAAGAACAGAAAATGCTCTTGCATGTGTCCCTCCCTCTTCGGCAATAGCCGATAAGGATACACCTTACCCAGCATTCCTCCTGTTCTTTTTTTTGTCTCACGAAGAGATGGTATGGAGAACGTTGACCCCTGCTGGGCTCAGGCCAACATAATGCTTGAAGGAAGAACCTAGTGGACTTACTTAATTCCCCGGCTTTCCTTCTGGTTTTCAATGCCGGGGAGGAAAATAATTTTCTCGCTGTGATCTGTGGTTGTGCTGGGCTGCTCCGCAGTATCTATGAGACGATCGAGTCTTGCTGCATATGCGCAATGAACCAGGAGAGTTTACTCATGCACATTATCACACTTCCGCTCTGGTGGCATTTGGGCAGTGAAGACGGGAGAGTATGTAGTGCAAGCCAGGAAGCAGGTAGGTTTGCATAGCGGAGAGTGTTTTCTCTCATCGTGCACTCTAAGTGGTGATTTTTGTCTGTCGGGGCGCCTTCCCCTCTGGTATTTCTGCATTACGGGCAAACATTCAAAGGAAAGGAAGCCTGTGAAGTTCTCTTCTTCTTCGAAAGCATCTTCCTCTACTCTGACGAAGCCTGGGAACAGTGCTTAATTTGTAAAAAAACGTAAGTGGCAGGGCCCTTCTCAGGTGGCCACTGTAGCCTGCACCACCCATTGTCCATACTAGGGCTGCCAATGACAATACTAGTACAACTACTAGTCACCATACTCCTACAAGTGTGACAGCTCAGACTATTCCAGGCCACCAAAGCTATAATAAAGACGTGGGTGGCAGATGTTAATGTTTAATGTATCTTGAATGTGCTCGTCTCAGAATTAGACAAACAGAGGCACCATGTGGCAGACTGCCTTAAGAGCAGGTGTTGAGAATCAAGGGGCATATTTACAAGCCCCTTGCGCCACTTTTGCGCCGCCGTTGCGTCACGCATGTGACGCAGCGGCGACGCAAACCATGCGCCGCGTTGCGCTATATTTACAACGTGACGCATCTAGGAGATGCGTCACGTAGTAAACCCCTGCGCCACATGAAACCTGCATCAGGTTTCATGTGGGCGTACCGGCGCAGGGGGGCGTTCCGGCGCAGGAACGCCTCGGAAAAGTGACGTAGTGAAATCTACAAGATTTCACTCAGTCACTTTTCTCGAGCGCTGGTGCGTCAAATCCTTACGCCTGCTTTAAGCAGGCGTAAGGATTGACGCACCATGTTAGGGATAGGGAAGGTTGGAACAGTGCTGGAGCTGCGTCGCGCTTGCGACACAACTTCAGCACTGCGCCAACCTTCCGCTGGCAGATGCGTCACGCATCTGCTTATCTCTAGCGCCACGATGCGCCGCATTGTAAATGCGGCGCATCGGACGTGGCGCAAGGGTAAACTTGCGTGACGCATTTTCCCTGGCGCATCCCTGCTGATATGCAGGGATGCGCCAGGGAACGTAAATATGCCCCCAAGTGCCCATGCCGAGCAGCCGAAACCGCTAGCTCCAGTTAAGTGCTGCCTGTGAAGGAGGGGGCAGATGAAAGACTGAAATGGCTGATTAAGGAGACATTGTTGGAGCTCAAGACAGTCAAGGCTCCTACTGAGGGTGTGCAAAAATATAAGTCTTCTGATGTTTCCTCACAGTCTGAAAAAGAGGAGAATCAAGTAGTCGGAGAGGCAAATATATTGGGAAAGATTTGATTCCTGAACTGTTGGCATATGTGAAACAAAATTTGAGTTTTCGGCAGAAGAAAGTTCCAGAGCCGCCTTCTTCTAGTAGTTTACTTAGGCGATTCCAGAAATACTCCCAGGTGGATTTTCCAGTGCACCCATACATTATGGATGTGTTAAAGAGGGAGTGGAAAGACCCTGATAAATTAATAATGCCCATGGCAAAGCTATATCCCTTTGCTGATATGCTGAGATCACTTCCTGACAGCCTTCGCATTGGCTCATTTGTGGCAAGTCTTGTGGGGAGAACTTCTCTTTCAAAGGATGCTCTGATTAAAGACCAATCTGATGCAAGGATGTATTCTGCCTTGAAGAAAGCCTATTCAGGGGCCCATCTTGCGCTGAGAGCTGGCATTTATCGAAGTTAAATGTTGCAGTCTTTGATTTCTGACTTCAACCAGTTGTTTAAGGCTGTTGAGGATGGTACAGAATGTTCTTTTCTGTTGGAGGGCATAGAGAGGCAGATCAAGTATGTTTCTGATATCTCCTTTGATGTGGTCAGAGCTACTGCCTTATCTGCTGGAGCATCTATTGCTGCAAACCGTAATCTGGTTTTCAAGGACTGGAAAATGGATTCGGCTCAGAGGTCAACAATGTTAAGAATCCCATTTGAGGGTTCTCACCTTTTTGAGCTGAGCTGGAAGAAAAGATTCATACCATTTTTAATGAGAAAAAGCATCCTTCTTCCTTTAAACAGAGCTCTTTTGTGCGGAATTCAAAGAAATCACCTTTTTGGCAGTCATCTCGCAGGCAACATCAAAGTCACATGGGGAAATTCAGACCAAGGAATGAGGCTGATAAGAAAATTAAGAGCCCAATTTAATTCTTGGTGGTAAGGATACTCCCATCACCGCTGCGAAGAATGTGCACGATGGTGCAAGGGAGCTTGCGTTGCAGGGATGATTGTGTTTGTGAAGGGACAGCTTCTTGCACAAAAACAATCATTAATGGTGTTCTGCTCCTTCTATGTGTGCTGCAGAATGAAAGTATTTCTCCTTATTGCGCCACTTTGAGACCTCCCCTCGAAAGGCATTAGTTTTTTGCGCTGCCTCAAATTTACCAATCCTTGTAAAGCTGGGGCGTGAAAGAGGTCCATATTTACAAGGCCATGTAAAGCCACGCAAAGTGGCTTTGCATGGCCTTGAAATATCCGCAAGCACACAGCGTCACCGGAGCATCAAAAAAAGTGATGCTCCGGGGCGCTAGAGCAGAGGTCTTCAATCTGTGGGGCTCGACCCCCCAGGGGGGCCCCGGAGTCCTGGGAAGGGGGTTGCGCATTTCCAGCCCTAACTTCGGCCTGGAATACAAAACGTGCTCTTCCTTTTGAACAGAGTGAACCGCGATCGTTAAAATGCTTCAGCTGAAGTTAATTGAGTGTTGTGCTGTAAAATGAAGAGGCCTGGCAGACAGGTAAAACAATCCTTCAAATAAGCCTTCATGCCAGGATGCCTGCTTGCCTCAATGAAATGCAAATGTACGCTAGGAGTTAATCTGCAAATGTAAAGGATGCTTGGGAGTGGTTCTGGCTTTAATTGCTCAAATCACTTCAAGCATTGTGATGTCAAAGATGTGTTTTTTTGTGTGGTGGTTAGCAACTGGGCTGTGAAGTGTGTGCTTTTAATCATAACTGTATTTACACAGCGCTTAGTACCCCTGAGGAGGTGTTGAAGGGACAATTATGCAAAAAAAAAATGCATTACTTATGGTTTGATATTACACATATCTACATTTTGGAAGCTCCATTTTATCCTAAAACTCTGCACATTTTGTAGCAGTCTATCTTATAATGTGTGTAATGCAAGTATAAAATAATGACTAACACATTCACAGTGCTTTCTGTCACAAGCTGTGACCTCATAGCACTAAAAATACACAAGTCACTATTTGCCACTGCACCAATAAAATGTAATTCTGTGGCTCTCTGGTTACACACAGACTTATGCAGTGCATTAAATAATAGAGGTTTTATAATGTACTATATAGTGCATTTCCCACTGAGTAACAACTTTTTAAATTTATTTTTCATTTAAGCTACCCATTATTTTATATGCAGCTACCTGATGGTGAAAGACCTAAAAAACGAACAAAATATTTTGGGGCTGATTTATGAGAGGCTTGCGCCGCTGGAGCATCCGTTTGACGATCTAGTTCTTCTGAAAGGCATTGGGGCATGTTTACAAGCCCCTAGTGCCACCGGAGCATCACGTTTTTTGACACTCTGATGGCACTGTGTGCTGGCTGATATTTACAGGGCCACGCAAAGCCACTTTGCATGACTTTACACAGCCTTGTAAATATGGCCCTCTTTGATGCAGTACTGTGCGTTAAAGGGACAAGTCATGGGTGTTGCTGTGGGTGTTCCCATGCAACATCCATGACTTTGAGACACTGTCCCAGATTTACAAGGAATGGTAAATCTGAGGCAGCGCCAAAAAGGGGAGGTGTTTAAGTGGTGCAACGAGAAGAAATACTTTTATTTCTCCTAGTTTTTTGCTCTTTCTATGTGTGCTGCATAATGCAGCACACATAGAAGAAACAAAACACCATTAATGATTGTTTTTGTGCAAGAAAGTGCCCCTTTCTGCACAAACACAATCATCCCTGCAACGCAGGCACACTTGCACCATGGTGCAAGGGTGCCAGCGTTGGCGCATGGCTGCTGTTTTAGGTCCAGCAAAGGGGATAGCACAGGGGTGCGCCATATTCCTGTAAATACGGCGCATCTTTGCTTTCTGAAATGATGCAGCTCAACGTAGCAAAATTTCTTGCTGCACTGTGCTGCGCCATTTCCTTGTAAATATGCCCAATTGTTTTTTGGCCTATGGATCCTTTGCTATTAGAGTGTCTTTTCTTTGGGCTGGTGAGAACAGTCATTGGTTAGTATATTTGTAGCTTCCTGCTCTTAATATACTAAGGGCCATATTATCAAGAACGGCGCAAACATTATCGCCGCTTTAGCGGCAGGAAACTGCCGCTAAAACGGTGATAAGGGGATTGATAATATGCCCTATAGAATTCCAATAGAAGCCCAGGTATGATGTCCTTGACACCAGAACCTGGGCTTCTATTGGAATTCTCTAGGGCATATTATCAAGCCCCTTATCGCTGCTTTAGCGGCAGTTTCCTGCCACTAAAGCGGCGATAATGTTTGCGCCATTCTTGATAATATGGCGCATAGTCTTACTAATGCTGCTCTTTTTGTGGCTGTTAGCACGTGCCTTATTGACATTTACAGATAGAAGTACCACAGCGGCCAAGTTTTCAGAATGCCTATGTTTGACATTTCTATGGTTTTAATGTGTGCAAGAGTGACATTCTGCTGCCAAATGTGTGACTCTTCAAGTAACACTTTCTTGTGCATAAATCAAAGCGAGGACCAGTATTTGGGTGCCTCTCTGGTAGTTTTCTGTTATTGTATCCAGACATCTATCACAAAAATGAACATGCCTCTAAAAGGATCAAGACCTATTGGCGTGCCCATACTTGTTAAAAGTATCAGCTGACTGAGTAATATAAATGATGTCTGTTGAGAATAATTAGAATTAAAAAAATTTCCATACTGAAAATATTAGACTGTAAATTAAACATTAGTGAGGTCTGTGGAAGGGGTATCTCTGCCATTCTTCCCGTCACACCTTTTTACTCTGCAGTCTCTCACTCTGTCAGGCACTTACAGTCTTTTTCTCGACACATCTTTCTGAAATTCTCCATCTGCATATCTCACATCTCCACTCTTTCCTTTTCCTCACTGTCTTTTCACTCTGTCCTTCTGCATGTACTTTCTTGTGTCCGCCCAACCATCCATTCACAAACACACACACACACATCTACCAGATCTCTCACCTATAACCACAACATTTTACTTTGCTATGGAGCTGTCAGTATTTCAACAGCTGTGTAAATGTCCTTCACACACTATCATAGTAAAATGGTAAATTAGAATGAGTGGCAATCCAATCAACTGACCTGCGCTTTCTGCAACGAGGCCAAGGAGTGGATGAGTATTTAGCCTGAACATTTTTATAACCCACCTTCAGGCTCTAGAGTTCTCAATCACGCTCCACTATAAACACTCACTCAGCTCTTCTTTCACAGTATGCACTACACAAGAATCATATGCTCCATGAAAAAAACTACAGAAACACTTCTGTAAAAAGACATACTATTAGGAAATACAAGATGAAGAAAAATATGAAAGGCTGAGACTGAAATGGCTTGGTATCCATGGTAAATAGTCACCTCTTCTCGACCCTGGGACAGGCTCACACTCGGACAACTGTGATGCAGCAGATTTGCACTGTGAAGGTCCTTGGTTCAAACTCAAATACAAGCTGCACTCACGAGGATGGATCTTTTGTCTCTAACTGATAGTACAGTCTGATAGACTAATAATTTAATAGGATGGGGACAGGTCGGACAAAAGCACAGTATTTTTTTGATGTGATCTGTATTTGTAACACTTTCGTTTTTGGTAGGGTCCACATAATCAAGACAATGGATCACGAGTTATGAGTTATATTCCACATGAATGTGTCAGACGACAGATCGTATAGCTGTTGGATAGTGCTATATTACTAATAACAATACCTCAATCACCACAGACTACTCTTGTGTTATTTATGTGTAATTTATGTGTTATTTAAGTAAAGTGCATAATATTGGGTCAATTGGGTATATTTATATGTGTCACTGTTGTTTCTGCTTCATATTTGATTTCAGCTGTTTTCTAGAAAACTAATATTAACTTTATATTGCGTATGTTTCAGGTTTGACCTTCTATAGATGAAGACATGGACTGGCATGCCTCTGTTATTTGCCAGCAAAGAACTACTGAAGGGCTGAAGTGTCCCTTGAATGCAGTAGAACTTAGAGATAAATCTCAGCCATATAAGAACTTTCTAAACACAGGCAGTGAATTTCGCAAAATGAACAGACTCCCTGTGACTCTCTACTTCAAAGAAGCCATAACTGTAGAAGATTTAATCAGGCATCAAGCTAGTTAGCATAAATCCTGTCACAGAAAATTCAACAAGTGCCAGTTGGTAAGAGTTCAGAAAAAAAGAGACTTGGAAGAAGGAGGACCGTCCAACAAAGGTGCAAAAGAAAAGCGACAAAAGGATCGCCTGTCACAGAAAAAAAAGATCTGCATCTTCTGCACAGCAACTGAGGGTGACCTTCAAGAGTTTATGACACTTGGTGCTGATAAGAATATCAGACCCATGGTGCAAGGTATAGACGCAGGCTAGGCAGGAACCACCACTCTAATCAGGGTAAACTAGATACACACAAAAAGATAACCTGTGCTCACCCTCTGGTAGCTTGACACAGAGCAATCAGGCTTATCTAAATAGGCAATGTGTAAAGTATTTGTGCAACACACACGTAGTAACACAATTAATACACCACAAAATGACTCCACACAGGTTTTTAAAAATAGATCATTATATTATAAACAAGACCAAAACGACAACAATCCAATGTATAGAAGTTGAGATATTGAAGTTTAAAGGAATAAATGCAGAAAGCAAGGAGAAGCAAGAAGTCCTAAAAAGGTTACTTTAGGTCGCACTGGACTGGGACAAAGTCAAATTCCAGGCCAACCTCGTGGAAGCGTAGGCCGGCTACAGGACCCACACAGGCCCCGGTGAACAAAGTGCCTTTCCTAATCGCTAGTAACAAAATGCGTCGATCTTCTCCACACAGTGAAAGTGATGCATCGGTTCCGAAGACAGGTGCCAGAGCCGAGAGGCAACAAACGATGTGTTGGTTTCGATTCACACAGTCGGGTTGATGCGTCTAAGTAAAGCCTTGCAGTTGGGACCCCGGTTCGGCACTGTGCCATCGTCGAACCTCGCTGTCGAGTCTTACGTTGTCATCGAGCCATGCAGGGCTGTCTCCGTATCGGCACTGTGTTGGCGTCAAACAGATCAAAAGTTACTAAAATGCTGCAACACATGCTGTATTTGGATGTGGAACTGTGAAACCTTTGCCGTGCTGTGACAACACTAACGTTTAAAAATGAATTGATACTATGACATAATGCGCCATATTAAGCTGCATAATTTGTGTTTTCTTGCCACATAATTTTAGAAACATTATCACAAAATGTAGGCTTTTACATGTCTCTAAATTACAGTGGCCCTGTCTGTACCCTCCTTCACCAGCTAGATTGTCACATAGTTCACTTTACAAAATCTTCTCACTTTGCAGTCAGAGACAAAAAAGTAAACAACATCTCCACGAAATTTGTCAGAAGACATAGCCTGACATTTAGCCTGTCTTGGAACACGCAGCAAACCTAACAAGATAAAATCAAAATGTAAAGACATTTTTATTGCTCATTCACCTTTGGAGCTCATGCACCCTTAAAGACTGTGCCAGCTGCCTCGGTCATTTGCGGGGAGAAAGATAAATATGGGCTGGCCCAGGCCTAATAATGCTCTCTCATGGCTATGGCCTTGCTGCCAAAACCAAGTGTAAGTCTCTGCATAACATTATTAGGCTCTTCTGTGAAAGGATTCTTAATCCTAACCTCATCCTCCAAAAACTAAAAACAGTCACCAGCTAAAGTCACTGGTGGAGATGAACAGACTGCCAAATGACCATTCAACTTCCTGCCCATTGGTTTTCCCATCCTTTGCTATCACTTACTTAATAAAAATAAATGCATAACGTCTCCCATTTTATTGGACCCCCTGGTATAAGAGCAGAGGTTGAGGTCTGATATTCTGCGTGGAATTCCACGCTGGAAATGGAAGTATGGCAGGCAGAGCAGTGCACAACCAAACAAGAAAATGGCGGAGAACTAAAATCACAAAAAGAAATTCAGTAGTAATCTCCCAAACAAGCAATACTGCACAATAATTACAAGTTAATATGCTGATGAACAAAGATAACAATGCACCCAAAATCTCCAGGGACTCCAGTGCAGTACAGTGTATTGAAAACAAAACAGTTGACACAGAGTGATTGTTGATCGAGTCTCTTTGTTACAGCTTATACAGTGCTATGTAAAGGTAAAACATTCGTGGGCAGAATAATAAAATATTCGGATGCGTACTGTGCTGGGTCCTTGCTGGAATGTGCACTTGCCTGGCTTTTGTTCAATTGTTACTTGTGACATTGGTGTGCTTTAGAGGGTGTCACGGTTCTAGTCGGATGAAAATGTTGGGTGCACAATTGTGTGGCTAAAGTCAATCCAAAGATACTCCTTCGATTAGATTTCTCACTGGCTTACACATTGGACTGAATGATGTCAGGCAGTGGCTTCCTGAATGAAATGTGGAGGCTGGCTGTGGACTCTACTTTGAAAACATAACTTGCAGTGAATGGAAAGATACAATAAGAAAGTTAAGAAGAAAGCAGTCTAATTCTAGGAGCCCACCCTATTTCAAGACACCCAGAAATGGCATGAAAAAAAGATAATGACTAGGGGAAACGTTAGCATGGATAAGACGCAAGGCTAAATATAAACCTGCCTAACATGACCGAGATCCATGCAGAAACCTAGATAAAATAAGGTAATTGCCTGCATTGTGCTTTATCTAATGGTCTGTGATGTCTGCACTCAACCTTTATTCCAAACTTTTTCTGAACTACAGTTTTGCCGGGACACACTGATTCCATCAACCCTGATCAAGCTACTACCCCTCCAGTGCTTCGATAAGAAGCACCAGTCTGGTCATGGCTGCAATGCACGTTCCCACTTTTATGCATACGTGGCCAGTAACACACTTTCTATTTCTTCTAGTCATGTACTACCGTTGGACCTGTCCCTTTTTGCAGGGTTATCCCCAAGCCTTTTTCTTCCTTTCTCCTATTTTTTCTGACCTGTTTTTTGGGGCTTTAGAACTCTGGGCACTTTGGCACTGCTAATCAGTGCTAAAGTGCATAGGCTCTCTGTGTAAATTGTGATTCTGATTGGTTATCAATGACTGGCATATTTGATTTACTGGTAAGTACCCATAGTGCACTATGTATGCCCAGGGCCTGTTAATCAAATGCTACGCATCACTGATTGTGCCAGCCATACAAGTAGCCTTTCAAATGTGTCTCAGACCTGCCCCTGCAGCATCTGTGCATGCAGTTTTTAACTGCCATGTCGACCTCTTCCCTTTTCTTACATTTAAGGCAGCCCTAAGGTAGGCCCAAGGTACTCCCATTGGTAGGGTGCAGTGTATGTGAAAGGTAGGGCATGTACTGGTGTGATTTACACGTCCTAATAGTGAAACACTGTACATTTTGTTTTTCACAATTTCAAGGACTAGCTCTCCCTTAGGTTATCATTGGAGCTGCCTTGTAACATTTTACAAGTGTAACTTTCTATTGGGAACAGCTAGAGATTTGGAGTTTGGGCTCTCTGAACTCAGAATTTCATAACACACCTTTTGCAAGGGTGTTTTTTAAATTGTGGGTTTGAAAATGCCACTTTTAGAAAGTGTTTTATCAAACAAATAATGCCACACTGACTGTCATTTCCAAATTTAAATCATTCGTGGTCGCTTTAATCAATAACAGCAGACACCATTTGTTTATTTCAATTCTGTATCATCATACACAAAAGTTATTGTCACACACTGGAGATCACATACAAAATATATTAAAATGTGTTAATCCCTCCCAACGACATAAATCTCAACAACACAGTAGACATAAACACAATTAGGACACAACCAAATATGACAACATACTAGACAAAACAAATTTTCAGTTCAAGACAAAACAAATTATCAGTTCACAATATTACAAATCCAAATTAGAGCTTAAGGATGATCACAGGTATAATTCTGAATGCAATTTAACAATTAATTCAATTGCTCTTGTATCAATGGACAAGGCACCTCTGGAAAAGCCTAATTTTCACACCCAGGTTATGATTTGTGAAAAAACTGATCATTAACATCTAATGATACCCTGGATTACAATAGTATTCTTCGAATCACATAAATATTGATACACAGTAGGTGCACAGATGAAGGTCAACGCGTTTCAAACCCTCTAAAGACTAATTTGCAGGGTTCTCTTCAGGACATGGAACTGATGTCTATTTCTAAAAAAACTAAACAGATATAAACAAATATTAAACAAACTTTTATCTCTATACTCTCAATCAAAAATTCATTAAAGTTAACGATGAGATTACCTCACAATACTGGTGATGTAGGCACTCGGCTAATTAAATTATTTTCGCCTGCAACAAAATAATAAACTTGTCACAATGACAATCTCGAATGGAATACTGTAATGCCAAAGACAGTTGCTGGTGTGTTCAACAACCATGTGATCACGCCATTTCCAAAAGGTACTCACTGGCAACCAGGACTGGCACCGATCCAACTAGGCGCGATATCAAATTCGAATTCAGCGTTTGTGCGGGGTAGAGCAATCTACAATGGAAATATAAGGATTACTCAATCTTCATCCTCAAAACTACTGAACTTGTTCGTGGCACAGCAAGTTAACAATTCAACAAAAAAACACATCGATCCTCACGTAAGATCACACCGCCGGCAACTGACGGGCCATTAGGATGCTTGTGCTTAACTCGAAACCTCTTAGTCACAATATTCCGACCATTCACTCGAGCACGAAATTCACCCGGCTCTAAACTTCTCAATGAACTTAACAATCAAATGACATAAACAACAGTGTAGGGAGTCATACTTAATTTATTTTCAGTGTGGTCCTGCCGTGACGTTGCTTATTATTCACTCGCGATTCACCGATGAGCAGCAAAGAAGTGCTTAGTGTTGAACGCACTTATAAAGTCAATTGTGATAGGATCCGTACAATGTACTATGGAATTATGGGACTTGTGTTTAAGGGTTAGCAGTCAAAGTAGATGTTACAAATAACGAACATTCAAAATGAAATGCGTTATAATTTAAAACCGCCTTTAGTTGGAAGGTGCCAGAAACAGGAGTGATCTTTTAGGTCGAGCATTCGAGACCTCTTGTATATACTTTAGTATATACTTATATGTGTATGTACTTAGTGGGCTCTGGAGATCAGCCCTAGGACTTGTCTGCTTCTGTTTAGGGACTTTTTTTCTGTTCAACTGCCTCTATTTAACTGTCTTGATAGAAAACAACCAGCAGAGGTCAGTAAAATACCAGAATTACTTTCTGCTGAGGGACTTTCTTTTTTTTATTAACTGCCTCTATTTAAATTTTTTGATAGAAAACGACCAGCATAGGTCAGTAAAATACCAGAATCACTTTAGCATTCTCTAGATTCCAGTCCATAGAAATTGTCTTCCACGAGCACCCGTAGGCAATATTTTTTTTAAATCTTGTATTTTCAGTGATATGACCACCGAAGGCCCTGATTTTATATTAAAAACAGAGCTTTGGACTATACCATTTCCCACTGAAAGGCAATATTTCTCTCCATGTGTTCCCATACCTGGCGTGTCACGCAGTTTGGTGCTTACTTTCCCTCCATGTTAAAGAACAGTAGATGTTTCAGCACCCAGGCTAATGTGCTGCATAGCTAAATACATATAAGGTCCCAAAGGCGAGACCGATTGCATTGCAAATGCTTGTTTTATTTTACTGACAGATTTTGTATTTCAGACATTTCGTTTAAACCTATCGACACAGTGTTGAAGTACACTATGAGGTAGGCTTCTTTGCGATTCAATTTTTCATCTATGTCACCTCCTCTAGGGTCAGTTTTTATTGTTGCCAACACTGTCCGTTGTATGTCCGATTCCAAATTATGATTCTCATTCCAATGATTAACAAGTGGAGCAGTTACCACTTTGTGCTTTATGCGCGATTTATGCTGTGTAATCCTTTGCCTGATCTCTTGATTAGTCTTGCCAATGTATAAGTTTTTGCAAGGGCATTGGACCGCATAAACAACATTTTTGGTTTTACAATTAGAAAACTGTTTATGTGACCATTTGACATTATTATGCATAAACACTGTTCCTTCTGTCATATGCGGGCAACAAACACAAGTGCCACATTTAAAGTGGCCTTCCAAAGGTGGTAAATCCCAAAGTGTTGGCAAGTTACTTTTGCTTGGTCCTGAAGGAATACAGGCATAAACTAATTGGCTTCCGATAGTCCGTTCTTTCTTTAATGCAAACAGCGGTTGCGTCCAAGATTTATCTACTTTTTCAATTAAATGCCAGTTCTGTCTGATGATTTTCTTGAACTGATTGGTTTTTGAACAAAAAGTGGAGACACAAACTATTCGTTCTAGCTTGGTTTTGACTGGCTTTTTTTCTAAGAGAGATTCTCTGGGGGCCACCAAGCCCGCTTCAAGGTATTTTTCAACAATTTGTTTGGATACCCACGCTCTTTCAACTTATCAACAAGAACTTCTGCATTTGAAAGGTAATCACTTTTGTCAGAGCAGTGCGTCTTATCCTGAGAAATTGACCATATGGCAAATTCTCACGTAAACTACGTGGATGATGGCTTGTAAAATGCAAAGCATTATTTCTGTCTGTTGACTTAGTAAATAATGTTGTTTTTAGTTGTCCATCTTTTTCAAAGACCACAACGTCCAAAAAAGTAATTGATGATTCACTGCTGGAGACACTGAACTTAATATCCTCTGATCTACCATTCAACCATTGAGGAAATCTATTCAAACTGACATCTCGTCCTTCCCAAATGCAAAAAATATCATCGATGAAACGACACCATTTGATAATATGGTGTGACAAAGGGTTATTTTCATGAATGCATTTTTCTTCAAATATGGCCATAAACAGCACGGCCACCTCTGGAGCAAAGGGACATCCCATCGCGGTCCCTTTGATTTGGACAAAGAACTCGTCTCCAAACTTGAAATAGTTGTTACTTAACGCATAGTGGGATAGTTTGAATTTGAAAATATTGTGAACTGATAATTTGTTTTGTCTTGAACTGAAAATTTGTTTTGTCTAGTATGTTGTCATATTTGGTTGTGTCCTAATTGTGTTTATGTCTACTGTGTTGTTGAGATTTATGTCGTTGGGAGGGATGAACACATTTTAATATATTTTGTATGTGATCTCCTGTGTGTGACAATAACTTTTGTGTATGATGATTATATACGGAATTGAAAAAAACCAAATGGTGACCGCTGTTATTGATTAAAGCGCCCATGAATGAATTAAAATTGGAATAGAGCAGTCACTGTGGCATTGTTTGCTTGATAAAACTTTTTCGGAGGCTCAGCCTAACTGACTTTATGAGCCCAACACCTTTGTTTGGTATAAAACTTTTAGAAAGTGGGCATTTTCTTGTTTAACCATCCTGTGTGCCTCTTGTGGATTCACTGTCTGGTTTTCGACTGACAGGGGCTTTTTGTGCATTCACTCCAGACACTCACACAAAGGGAGCTGCGGTATGCCCTGCGTATGCTGATGAGTCATCCTGAGCTAGAGTGGTGGGAGGAGTTGTCACTAGCACCTGAATAGGCTGTGGCTGCCCTGCACAATGCTGTCTCCACCCCCTATAGTGTGGCGGGACCAGGTGGATAGAACTGTTTTTACTGAGCAAGAGAGACTTTTCTTACAAAGACATCCAAGGGAAAAAGGGATATACGTATTAGACCTAAAACCCCAGACATTTAGATTGCTTCTGGACTAAGAGGACCCTGCCAAGAAGAAGCTGAAGAGCTGACAGGAGGAGTACTGCCCCTTGCTGGGTGACGCTTTGTTGGGTTGGCCTGCAGTTGCTGCTTTCGTCTGTGGGCAGTGGAAAGAACTGGACTTTTGCCTTGCTGTAGTACCCTGCTTAAGAAGATCTCCAAGGGCTTGAGGTAGAGCTTGCCTCCTGTTCTGAAGTCTCAAGGACACAAAGACATCACCTGCAGCATCTTTGAGCCCCACTGCTAGTAGTTCTGACCTGCCTTGGGTGCCAAATCCAGTTCTGGGCTCTGGGAGGTTGTTCCTGCTGCAAGGAACTGCCAAGAACTGAAGAAATCTTCAAAATCCTCGCTTCGTCCTTCTTGCGGCTGAAATTTCCAATGCAGCACCGCCGTGCAGGAGAAAATCCAGACGCACAGCCCCATGCGGCCAAAGAAACCGATGCAGTGCCTGTCAGCAGCCAGAAGAATCACCACATGCTGAGCTCAACGCACTGATCTCTAAAGCCCGAGACCCCCACGCCGTCTCCAACGTAGGTCCTGCTGTGCGGCTACAAGAAACAACACATCATGAGACCGCGGAAGAAGAAATTGACGCAGCACCCGCAGACCAGAACGGTCTTGTGATCGCCACCTCACTTTCCCCTAAAGTCCGGATTTGACACATCACTTCTGCGTGCTGAAGAACTGTTGCATCCCCTTCCCAATGACTCAGGAACTGACGCATCACTGTGTTTTCCGATGCTTACCTCCTCTGTAGCTGTTTGCCATGTGGATTTTGATGCATTTGAGATACTTTGTGTAAAAACCACACATACATAGTTTTCCACGGACAGAATGGTTTGAAACCTTTTAAAAGTCATATTTCGAGTTGTGTATGTTGTCATTTTGGTTGTCATTTTGGTCTTGTTTGCTTTGGATAAAGATACTTTATTCATCTAAACTGGTGTGGTGTACTTTTATAGTGTTTTCACTGTGCTACTGTGTGTTTGAGTACAAATGCTTTATGCATTGCCTCTGAGATAAGCCTGTCTGCTCGTGCCAAGCTACCAAGGGGTTGAGCAGGGGTTATCTAGGTGTGTAACTCCCTTATCCTGACTAGAAGGAAGGGTCCTTACTTGGGCAGGGAGTATACTACTGCCAACTAATGACCCCATGTCTAATAACTACAAATGGGGCTCCACTTAGCAAAGCGAACACGCATTTGTGATAGATTATAAGTAGAGGTGTACAGCACATTGCTGTCCATCGTTTTCCTACAAGGTCAATTGATATTTTCAAGAAAACAGGACTATGCAAAGATGGACATCATTTAAGGGCTGCCAGGGGTGAGAGCTACGACCCCTGGCTTGGCCCGTGCGTCCCCGGCACTTCCTTTGTGACCCCTGGCCTTAGAGGTGGGAAAATCAGTGGAGGAACAAAGTGGCAGCATGTCCTTATGGACGCCGGTTGGGGCTCCACTCTCTTTCCCTCTCAATTGTTTTATTACGCTATTAGTGAATAATGTTTCATTATTCACTATTAGTGTAATTAAAAAACTGGTGCACAATTAGCTTAAATAGGGCCTTCCTGAGAAAGAGAATGTTTGTAAGTGTGAATGTGAGTGTATGTGTAACCATGTGTGTGTGAGTGAAATTGGAGATCAAAGGGAATGTAATGTAACTTCCGCTACCCCTGGCATTTTGGTGAATTGACGTTAATGAACAATACGAAACAGCTCATTCACTATTGAGCTTTGAAAGGTTTAAGTACAGGAGTTGCAGACTAACATGCTGATAGCCCTTTGAATCTCATCATGACACTGGCCTTTGCTGCCAAACTACACCCCATTGTTTGCTATGAACACTAGATCCTCTTGCCATGCACTGGTTCTGGTGTACAGTACTGCAAAACCTGTTGTACAAACCTGTAAGTTGCACAATTTTTGCGGGCAGGTAAAATAACATGAACTCATCAATAGATCCCTTTCATAACTATCATGGAAAACAGAAGGAAAATAGCTATTTCATATTCCAGCAAAGGTGTCAATCTCCACAACCTGGTAAAATAAATAAAATAATATTCCCCATGAGCAGGACTAGACACTCTTCCCTCAACTCTTTCCTATTTAACTATAGGTCACCCATGAAGGATAACCTCGACTTTGTGGATTTGATTATTTCCAATACCTTCACCTCCTATTTCCTATTCATCCCTACTGAAACATTGCTTAATGAATCACCTCATTCAACACTAGATCTCCTTGCACAACCAGAGGACTCCATTATCCACTTAGGACAAACAGTTAAACTGGTGGGGATAGTAATTATACATGAAGACTGTGAAAAATATGTATGAACTTATTGAATAAACAATAACTATATCCACATTAAATTGCACATAATCTACTATGTGTAGAGTGAAAACATAGCATTTGTGGAGCAATTAATTGAAGTACTAACTGATATCTTGATCTCCTGAAGAAAAATATCTTTCCTGTAACCTTTAACTCACAATGTGAGATCTAAGTGAGCTGGACTCACCCATCACTAGACATGGCCCGAATTCATGGTCCATCCTCTACCCACCCAATCTCTCCAAAAACGCTAAGAAAAACTTTAAACACAAACAACTTATTGGTCACCAGGAAACCCTATTTGTCGATAACTACCTTAGCCTCTCCTCCATAATAAAAACCAACTACATTTTTTACTCCAAACGTCCCTCCAAATGGAAAAGCATCTTTCTCCGCCACCTCCCCATTACTAAATCATGCAAAATCCCGTATGGTTTCAAATTGTCCACCTCCCCTTCCCCTGCTTTCCTCGGCGAAATAGACATTTCCATCTTCAAATCCGGTAACATCCTTATCCAAGCTTCTGAAAATCATCTCACCATCTTTGAACAACATATCGGCACCTTATCCCACCTACTTTCCATCCCACCTACTAACACTTCACCTTCCCAACAGATTGACGTCCTCTCACCCTCCCCTTCCTTGTCCCCAACCCCTCACCCTACAGGCACTTATACTATGTGCGATGACTCTCAAACCCAATACTCCAATTACCCCCCCTCGCTATCAACCCTCCCTCATCCGGACACCTCAACAGCATGCCCAGTTTCCCAAACCCTTGCTCTCTCTTATGACTTCTCCCCGCCCACCACTAAACACACCCCCTCCCTCACTTCCCCCTTCCAGCACCCTTCTCCCGATATTCCTATTATTCGACTGCCTGTACCTATTTCACCTTCTCCTAACTGCCTTCCCCCCCTTAGCCAAGATGTTATTAGCCTGGATGTTATTTCCCCTCTCCCCCCTCAAGGCCCCTTACCATCTCAGAACACCTATTATGACTCCATGCACTCCCTTTCTGAATACATGGACCTTCCTCCGTCCAAAAACCTGAGAACGCCTCTCCACCACCCCCCTGACCTCCCAACCCACACACTCCACAGACCGCTCCCCCCGGATAACTCTGATCCTAATTTAGCACAGACCCTAGCTAACATCGAAAGCTATCTTCTGACCTTGTCGTCTGAACTCTCCCAGCTCAGGAAAGATCTTTCCTTGTCGTCTGAACTCTCTCAACTCAGGAAAGATTTTAACTCACTCTCCTCTGAAATCCTCCTTATTTGCGCGATCTCCCCAAGCCCTGACGCACAAAACAACTCCAACCCTCAACAGTGGAGAACCTTCACCCGCTGCAACTGTTCCCATCGACTCCCCTGTGCCCCGAGCCATCTCTCCCCCTCTGACCTCCCCGACCTTTGTAACTCCTACCTCCCTAAATATCCAATTGACCCGCCCACCCCCCATTCTACCATTCCCGTGATCCTGGGGACGAGCAGAATCCCTTCCTCCCCCGTCTCCCCCAGACCCCCAACACAACTCACCACTATCCAAACATGCCCTCCCCCATAAACAACCCAAAACCCCTCACATGCATGCTGGTCAATTGCCGCTCAGCTGGCAGGCATGCGACTGAAATAGCTGAAACCATTCTCAGCGAAGACATTGACATTGCCTTCCTTACGGAAACTTGGCTCAAGGCCCACTCTACATCTATCCTTGACCTACTCCCCCACCCCCCCCGCCCGGTTACACCATACTTAGAAAAGATAGACTAGATACATTTGGAGGTGGTTTAGCTATCATTTTTAAAAACAAACTTCAACTCTCGCTTGTCAAGAACTCTGGCCCTGCCACCTTTGAATACCTCGGAGCTGAACTTAAAATTCAGGGTGCCCCACCGATTCGCCTACACAATATCTACCACCCTCCTGGCGAATCCCTTCCCTTCGCTGAGGAACTTTCCCACCTCCTCACCCAATCCTCACTTTCCAACTCTAAAAATCTCTTCCTTGGAGACTTCAACCTCCACTGGAATGACATCAAAGACCCTGCTGTTAATCTCCTCACGAATCTTCTGGAGATCAGTGACCTTAAACAAATTTGTCACTCCCCAACTCACACCAAAGGGGCTACTCTTGATGCCATCATCACTAATAATGATTTGGCCTCCCTTTCCAACATCATCCCCATCGACTGGTCCGACCATCTCCTCATCCTCTTCACAATCACCACTACGCCCCCCCCCCCCCATCAAGCCAAAAACATCAAACTCAAGAAATTGACCAGAAACCTCCATCTTATCCCCCCCGGCGAGCTAGAAACCAAACTCAAAGCCCAATTCCTGCTAATTCCCCTCTCCCAAAATGCTAACACCCTCACCGAGCATTATAATAAATCAGTTACTGAGGTCCAAGACCAAGTGGCCACTCCCAAACTAAAAGCCCAAAGAAGCATACCTTCCAAATCCTGGTTCAACTCTGATCTTAACAACGAAAGATGCTCTCTTAGACAGGCCGAAAGAACCTGGAGGCAACACCCGTCCCCCTCCCATCTAGCCCTCCTCCAATCTACTAGGTCCAACTACAAAAAACACATCCTCAATGAAAAGGCCTCCTTCTTCCGCACACAGCTTGATAGGGCCAAAAATAGACCTAGAGAACTATTCAGCATCGTCAAAAACCAAACATCCTCTGCCCCCCTTAAGCTGATAGCCACAAATGAGAAATGCGAAGAAGTTGCAAATTTCTTCTGTGATAAAAGCACCAAAATTGATCAATCCTTCCTCTTAAATTCACCCTCTCCAACCCACTACTTTCTTATGACATTTCTCCTGAATCTCCATCCTCATCTAATCCTCCCCAGGTCCCTTTCCATCTCTCATCCGTTACCTTCCCACCTGAATCTAACCCTTTTCTCCCCCAGCAACAAAAAAACAATGCCTCCTGGCATAATTTTCACCCTGTCACGGAACATGAAGTCTATAACATCATCTCTAAGCTTAAACCATCCTCTCACACCAAAGACCCTATGCCCTCTAACCTTGTCAAAACCTTAAACATATCATTGCCACACTCTGGACCACCATTATAAACTCATCCCTGACCACCGGGTGTGTTCCCGCCTCCCTCCAACTGGGTCAAATCACACTCATCCCCAAAAATCCCAATGCAGATCCCAACGACCCTAATAACCTCCGACCTATCTCTAACCTCCCTCTTCTCTCCAAAGCCCTTGAAAAATGTGCCCTGCTCCAACTGGACAATCACATCAACACGTTCGACCTCTTTGACTCACTGCAATCCAGCTTCAGAAAAGGATGCAGCACAGAATCTGCCATGCTCAGTATAGTGGACGACATTCATCACTCACTTGACAATGGTGAGTCTTGCCTACTCACTCTCCTCGACCTTTCCGCTGCTTTCGATACTGTTAACCACTCTGCCTTACTTAACACTCTTAAAGTCCGCTTTGGCCTCAATGGCCATGTCCTCAACTGGTTCACCTCCTTTCTCCAACACAGAACCCAACAAATCAAAATCGAGAACTGTCTTTCCAACCCCACACCAATCTCCCTCGGTGTCCCCCGGGGATCCATTCTCTCTCCCGCACTCTTCAACCTCTTCATGGAACCACTCACCCTCATTCTCAAACAAGCAGGAATCAATTACCACCTCTATGCCGACGACACTCAACTTTACTATAAGATTAAATCCCACTCTGATATCCTACACCTCAATGACACCTTGACCAAGATCCAATCATGGTTCCACCACAATCATCTCAAACTCAACCCTAAAAAAACCGAAATCATTCTCTTCTCCCCTAAAAACAACCCTTTCCCCATACAAGACTGGATATCCGACCTTAATGCCCTCAACTGCTCTCTCACTACTTCCAATTCAGTTAAATCCCTAGGCATTACCATTGATAATAACCTTGCTCTTACCTCCCACATAAAAGCCACAGCCAAAGGAGCTCTCTTCACTCTCCGCCATCTCAAGAAAATTAAACCCTTCATCCCGGCCGATGACTTCAAAAATGTTGTCCAATCACTGGTCCTGTCTAGAATAGACTATGGTAACGCTATCCTCGCTGGAACACCTAAAGTCCATCTTGCACCTCTCAAATCTGTGCTCAACCTAGCTGCGAGACTTATCTTTGACTTCAAACGGTTCGACCACATCTTTCCCGCACTTAAAACACTCAAATGGCTTCCCATTGAAGGCAGATCCACCTATAAGATTGCATGTATCACGCACAAAGCCCTTCACCAAAACTCCCCATGTTACCTCTCAGACAAACTCCACAAAGCGGGCTGCACCCGACCGACAAGGAGTACCAACGCCCTCATACTTATCCCTCCTCTGTTGAAAAAGAAAAGCACACAGGCTCAATCCTTCTCTGGAAATGCTCCTTCCATCTGGAACTCCCTGCCTAAAGACCTATGCTGTAACCCTTCCTACACCAACTTCAAAAGAGACCTCCAATTAAACCTCCTCAACAAATATTGGGGTCAATAATACCTACCTCAGACACCGTCTCCCACTCTTCGCCCCACCAGGCTCCCCCTTTTGCCCTCCTACTCTCTCTCCTTCCCTTTCTCCTTCTTATCTCCCCTCCCTCACGCTACTACTTCCCCTCCCCAACCCCCCCTGCCCCTACCTTTAATTATGACATCTAGCCTCAAGCATGGCGTCCCACTGATCTCCCATGCCCCTATTCCTCTAACTCCCACTCTCCGTATCCCCCTCCTTTATCTTCTCTTTTTCACCTCCTCACACTCACCCTAATCTAATTACCCTCTACCCACGTGAGTTTATCATTGTACTCTTATAAATAGCACTCGTATTTATCTGCTTTCCCTGTTATATTGGTTGGTATGGCAATGTTTTTGACCAAATGTATCGATTAATGTACCTCCTCGCACTCCTGTAAAGCGCTCTGATAACCCTGGGTCTAGCCAGCGCTATATAAAACCTTTAAAATAAAAATAAATAAATAAGTGAGGTGGCTGTATCACAGCTCTCTATATTAATTAGTAACACTTCCAAACATGAATGTACTGCTCCCCTCCACTCAGGTTCCACACCTTGTAATTGTTACAAAAGGAAAGCTTAAGATCAAGACACAAATCCTTGTTGATTGACCAGACCACTTTGCACTCCAAACTTCAAGCCCAACAAAGAGTTCCAAACAATGGGTCAAAGGTTTGAATACAGTTAATCATGCCACCAGAGCCAGTTCCATTGCTTTATCTATATTTGCCATCTGTCAGAAATTGGGTTACTGGTGGAGGGAGGTAAAAACCCTACTCAAGCAGCTACCAAATTCCTTGTCGGGGTGAAGTCACAAACAGACTCCAAATTAACCTGTGCTCAGCCCTCTGGTAGGTTGGCACAGACCAATCAGGCTTAACCTAAAGGGAATGTTTAAAGTATTTGTGAATCACTTCAAACAGTAATAAAGGAAAACATACCACAAAAGGGATCCCATACCAGATTAGACAAAATGGAGTAGATTGTGAAAAATAAAACAAGATCAATATTACAAAATTCCAATCAGTAGAACCAGAGCTATGCAATTTGAAAGATTTCACTGAAAATTGAGCCAAAAAGCACAAAGTGCCAACTTTGGATATCGGGTTGCCCTTCAGCAGGACAAAGTCACAAGTTCAGACCGACCACAATGGAGCAGGACAGCTACAGGGACCCAGTGAGGCCCTCTGAACAGAGTTCCTTTAATCCTGGTTGAAGAATTCCGGAGTCCTGTGTTGAGGATGCATCGCGCAGCCGATATGATGCGTCAGTTCCAAGGAGCTGTGAGGCTGCTGTGCGAGAGACTGCATTGTCTTCGAGGATCCGATCAATGAGGGATTGCAAGGTGTAGTCCGGTGCCGAGGATGCGTCACGTAGCCGAGGTGATGTGTCATTTCTGAACAGCTGCAGAGCTGCGATGGGAGGTCCTGTGTCATTGTTGAGGATCGCATCAGTGAGAGTCTTGCGATGCGAATGCCTTTGTCAGAGATGCATCGCACAGAGACAGTTCCGATGGAGCTATGATGCAAAGCCCCTGCAACGGGAAAGTCCATGCAGCAGAGGCGATGCGTCGGTTCTGCTTGAGGTTGCACCGCACAGCAGAGGAGATGGTTTGATTCTGCTGGATCCATAGATGGGCTGGCAGAGCACCTTCAATCCCACTTCCAAGGGTCCAGGAATGGAGTGATGCCACTTGGCAGGGTAGAACTTGCAGATGGCAGAGCCCAGGTGCTGGGTCCAAGGTTGCTGGAGCATTCTGTCCCTGAGGCTCAGGAGGCCAGCCAATTAGCCCTTAGAGCCATTCTGGGGTCCTTGGAATCAATAGATCCAGTATTTCCACTCGGGATTGAAGGCAGTAGGCACCAGGTCAGCACAACAGGGGAGCAGTCCTTCAGAGCAGCAGTCCTTTCAGCAGCACAGCAGTCCTTCTTCCTGGCAGTGTCCACAGGTTCAGAAGGTTACAGATGAGTTGGTGTCTGAGGTCCAATATTTATACCAGGTGCCTCCTTTAAAATGGGAGAAGCTTCTAGAGGTTTTCCATTGAAGTACGCAGGATTTCTGCCTCACTTGCCCTGGCTCCAGACTAACTACAGGGGATAATGCTATACAACAACAATCGGTTCTATTATTATTTATATTGCATAACAGTCCTGTATCGGTGATGTGTAGCACTTTGTTTTTCTGCGTTATATGGATAGTGATATATGGAGAGAATATATTTTTCTGTGTCAGTGGTGTTTGTTAATTGAATATATTATTTGTTCAAAATCATTTATTAGTCACGCCATTCATTGGCACATCCTAGTTAATCAGGACTAGAATAACCTAGCTTAAATAAATTGTGTCTTTCCCTACACAACGGATTGTTGTTGTATAGCATTATTTCCCCTATGTTGTTTGGGACACTGGGACACCCCATTAGAATTAATAAACTAAAGGGGACATGCAGCCCTTTGTGTGAAGGCAGGACACCTTCTATTCACATGTAGGTAGGGCTGTGCCCAGATCCGTCCTCCCATCCTGCCAGTGAAGGGCCATTCAGGCACACTTCACCACTCTACTATGTGTGGATATCTAGGAGAGACACACAAAGCCCAACTGTCAGCTACACCCAGTCATGTGACCCATAGACAGGCTGCAGGCACTAAATTGCTAAGGCTGGAAAATGCCAACTTTGTAAAAGTGGAATTTTGAAAATTGTAATTTAAAATCTAACTATACCATAAGAAAGGATTTTTCATTACAATACCAAAGACATCAAACATGAACTGATGACCTTTTCCCATTTGGAAGTTACACCCTATTAAATGTAATAAGGTAACTCCAATGTTATGCTATGGGAGAGGTAGGCTTTGCACTAGTGAAAAACGAATATAGGAGTTTTTCACTACTAGGGCATGTAAAAGCTAAAAGAACACTGTAATCTGCCTTCTGGCCTCTCCAGGGCTTATCCTAGGGGTGGCTTATATGCATTAAACATGAAGATTTGGGCCTGGTAAAAGGTTTATTTTACCAGATCAAAATGGCAGTTTACAACTGCATACACAGACTGCAGTGGCAGGCCTGTGACATGTTTAAAGGGCTACTTAAGTGGGTAGCACAATAAGTGTTGCAGGCCTACTAGGAGCATTTAATATACAGGCCCTGTGTACATACAATACCACTTTACTAGGGACTTCCAAGTAAATGGAATGTGCCAGTTAAGTATAAGCCAATTCCACCATGTTTTAGGGAGAAATCACAAGCACTTTAGCACGGGTTAGCAGCAGCAAAGTGCACAGAGTCCTAAGACAGGTCTAACACCATCACATCAGAAGTCAATATACTTTCAAATCAATGCTAAGACATCTTCAATGGATCAATAGACACAGCAGTACTAAAAAACACAAAAAAGAATAAAATGAAAGGGCTTGTTTCACAAAGTTAAACTTACACTTTTGTGTAAGTTTACTATGTTATGTTATGTTATGTTAAGTAAACTTGTATAGCGCGCGGCTGCCCCAGCAAAGGGGCGTCCCGGCGCTAATGCAGAGTCAAAGAGGGCGAGAGCTAGACTGTAGGAAACAGATAAGTTTTGATGGCCTTACGGAAGGATAACAGGCAGTCTATGCGGCGAGTCTGCACAGGGAGGGAGTTCCACAGCTTAGCGGCCAGGCAGCGGAAGGACCTACCCCCCGCCCTGATGCGTTTCACTCGGGGGACAATGGCCAAAAATTGCTCAGCGGAACGTAGCTGACGAGCGGGGACATAGGGGACCAGCAGATTGGATAGAATCTCAGGGGAAGAAAGTTTTAGAATTTTGAAGGCCAGACATAGTGTCTTAAATTCAATCCTCTTGGAGATGGGAAGCCAGTGGAGGCGGCGCAAAGCGCCAGACGTAGAACATGTTCTAGGAAGCCTGAGCAAAACTCGAGCGGCTGCGTTCTGGACTCGTTGAAGACGATTCACTTCCGTCTTATTGGCACCTATCAATAGAGAGTTGGCATAATCGAGTCTAGATAAAATAGTCGCCTGAACTATCAGCTGATGTGTGGCTGGGTCGAAAAACCCCAGTATAGGCCTCAGACCCCGTAGGAGACCGAAGCAGGTGCCGGCGATCTTCTTGGTGTGATCCTGAAATCCAAGAGTGGAATCGAGCCAGATCCCTAGATTCTTTACCACCAACTTAGGGGTTGGGGCGCAGCCCAAGGATGCTGGCCACCACTGCGTACTCCAAAGCCCCTTATCATTCCCCATCAACAGCACTTCAGACTTGTTGGCATTAAGCTGAAGGCAGTTCGTGGTCATCCAGCGTGCGACCGCCTCTAGTCCATTCCGGAACTGTATGGCGTCCCGAGACTGGTCATCGGAGAGGGCTACCACCAGCTGAGTGTCATCAGCATAAGAGACCATGGTCAAGCCATGGTCCCGCGCCACTCCTGCCAAGGGTTGGACATAATGATTAAAAAGAATAGGGCTCAGCGCTGAGCCCTGGGGGACCCCCTGTTTGATGGAATGGGCGTGAGAGAGGAAGGGGGGGGCGGAGACCTGAAAAGATCTGTCGGACAGAAAGGACCGGAACCACTCCAGTGCCAAGCCAACTACCCCTGCTTCCTCTAAACGGCGCAGGAGGATCTGATGGGAGACTGTGTCAAACGCGGCGCTGAGATCAAGCAGTATCAGAGCCGCCGTTTGACCCTCATCCAGAATGGTCCGCAGGTGTTCGCTCACTGCTAATAGCGCCGTCTCGGTGCTATGACCGGGGCGGAAACCATTCTGGGAACGGTCTAAGATACAGCTGTTGTTCAGAAAGTCCGAAAGAACTTTATTAGTGTGGGCCTCCGCAATTTTAGCAACCCACGGCAGGAGAGAAATAGGTCGGAAATTTTCTGACTTGGTGGGATCCAGTGAGGGTTTTTTCAGCAGGGGGATCACCCTTGCCTGCTTACATGCCGAGGGGACCACCGCCGTGACGAAAGATGAGTTGATCGTCTGGCATAAGGGTATGAGAAGTATTGGTAGGCAGTCTCTAAATTGGGCAGGCCTCATGGGGTCCAGAGGGGAACCAGATTTAACCTTCGTGCTCAATGTGAGAAGCTCATCCTGAGATATAGGGGGTATTACTGCCAGGGTAGCGATAGGCCGAGATGCTAATGGGGCCACAAGGTCCGGGGGGCAAGTGGGGAAGGATTTATAGATGGCTTCTACCTTCTGGACAAAGAAGGTGGCCAGAACTTCACATTGCTGCCCAGACGCAATCGTCGAGGTAGGGGGATCCTTCCTGCTTTTAAAATCATTGAGAATTTTAAAAATGCTCTTCGCGGGGTTTTTGCTGGACTTAATCTCATTAGTAAGGTAGGCCGCTCGTGCCAGGTGTATAGCCTTGTGATATCGTTTGATAGCATCCTGATATAGCTTTTTATCTGCAAGGTCATAGTCCTTTCTCCAGGCCCGTTCTAGCTGTTTGCAAGTGGTGCGCAAAGCGGCCAGAGAGTCATTGTACCAAGGATTAGAGATAGAACAACGGCCTTTGGACCATTTAGCGGGAATAAGAGTGTCTAATGCCCGTAGTATCCAGTAGCAGAGAGCTTTATACGATTGCTCTGGGTCAGTGTCTAGAATAGGGGGGCAGGACGCCAGGTAGGCGCCTGGTATTCTGAAACTAAGAGTTTAATTTTCCAAATAGTAATTTGACTACTGTGGAGACTATGTACTTGTGTCAGAGTCCCCGCATATAAAAAGATAGGCCTGTCCTATCTTTTTATGTGCAGAGATCTCTGCCCCCACTATGCTATGATACATTTTGGGGTCATCAAACCCATACCTACTGTAGTTTATCCTTTCTTTTTTTTCACATTGACTTGTGATCTATGTGAAATTGCAGACTACTCCATGTTCAGCATAACACTATGACATTATATAGTTGCTGCAATGCCTAATGCAATGTATTTAAAAGTATATTCTATACCACTAGATTGAGACTAGTTATCACCTCTTCACCAACCTATTTTGGAAATGTTAATTTGGTTTTGGTTGCCTTACACTCAGGTTGCATCATTCAGCAAAGTCTCATTGAGAGAGCTTGCTGTTGGACCACACAAATAATTATTTGTTCTTGACCAATACCATGTACTGAAATGGATTTCTGTCTAGTTAGGAAAAATGTCTATTACATTTAGCGCATAAAACATCACATCATTAGTGATTCTTTACCTCTTCAATATTATTCAATGTCGGTGTATTGAATTCTGCTATGCAAATGCGGACACAACTCTAACTAAGCAGGAATATTGTAAAATGAAAAGCTATTTCTACTTTTGGACTTAGTTTATGAAGAATGTGAATTATCCTCTGAATTGACTATATTACATCAAAGTGCTGAAACATTAAGGTTTTCACAAGTTATTAGATGTTATATCTGTATGAAGCTCTCTTAATACTATAAAACAAGACATACAATCGAATGATTAGTATAGCGAATATTGATGTGTTCTTTTGCCTCTGTTGTTCACTGTAATGGATTGAAGTGAACAATATATTAATTATTATTATGATTTTGTTTTAAATTTTTGTACATTAAAATACATTTATACATCTATATTATTCACAGCCCTGAGGAAGTTCTCTTTAGATCAAAACACGTCGGCTGTCAGAATATTTATTGTTGAATGGAAAACTCTACCTCTTTGGGATGAATATTATCAATAAAGCATTGGAACTGAAATGAACTTTGATTTCTGGAGTGATTTCAACTAAATAGGCTTACCGTTTTTTGAACTCTAGCTTCTGTTACTATATCAGTAAGTGCACAATAACATTTGGACATAACATCTGAGCAAACAATTTCTACATTGGCGTGAATAGTGTTAGACCTGTCAGCCTTTGGGTGGTCTTCCCTAAACTTTTTTACCTTAACCCATCCTATTTTTGCTGATCTTGTTTTTGTGAGCCTTAGGAATCTGTACACTCTACCACTGCTGACACGTACTAAAGTGCTTGTGCTTTCTCCTCTACACATGGTAAAATTGGCTTACACCAAATTGAATAATTTAACTTACTTGTAAGTTGCTAGTTAAGTGGTACTACAGGTACCCAGGGACTGTAAACTAAATGATGTTAGTGGGCTTGCAGCACTTATTGTGCCATCCACTTATGTAGTCATGCAAACATTTCTCAGGCCTTCCATAGCAGCCTTTGTGTGCAACCTTAAACTGCAATTTCGACCGGCAAAATAAACCTTTTGGCAGACCCAAACCTTTCTTTTTAATACGTATAAGTCATCCCTAGGGTAGACCCTGACCAGCCCAGAGAGCAGAGTGCAGTGTATTCAAAATGTCCTGGTAGTGAAAAATTCCTAAATTCATTTTTTACTACTGCAAGGTTTACCTCTCCTATAAGATAACATTGGGTGACTGTGAGATGATGGGTTCTGCCCATCTAATCCACCTGCATATTTCGCTTTTGATCACCTGCTTTTCAACCTTGTGGGGGAGTCTCATAACCTGTGACTTACTCACAGTACATTTCAGGTTAAATGAACTGCACGTGTTTACAGTCAGTGTCTGCCTTTTAAGATAAGGCCACTACAACACAACAAGGGTAAGAGGCACTTGGCTGGTTACACATGAAAACGCGTGCACACATGCGAGGGCTGCACGTGGCTTCACGTGGCTGCACGTGGGAGACTCCTGTCGTGCAAAGCTCGGTAGCAGTGCACAGGTAAACCGGCGAAGAGGGAACTCTGCAGGATTTGATATTGACCTGGGGTAGCCCTCATAATGTTAGTGTACACTCAAAGGCAAAGTCAGTGTGGTTTACTGTCTTGTCTGCAGTGAAACTCCGCTATACACCTTGAGGAGGTCTTCTTTAGAGTGCAGCTTCACTTCCCTTTGGTCTACAGAGACCAGTGACACCTCAAATTGGGGCATAACCTGTTTGCGAAAATCAATTTTGCAAGTTCCAAAAAGATATCTGCACAGCTTGTGGGCTGCGAGCCTAGGCCTTTTGTCACCCTGCTGTGCTGAGTTAATTACATTTCTCTCCAGCAGCAGGAACAAAGGCCTCCACGGAGAAAGGAAGCAATTAACAGTACTTAACTCAGGTCCCGAGGTGGAGGTGCTGGGGAAGAAGAATCTGCATCAATCAATCAGTTGTCACACTGTACCAGGGATGGGCCGGCCTGTGAGAAGTTGGCCTGGCATATGCTGTCCACTAATTATAGTGGGCACCTTGCACCAGTCCAAACAACCCCTTATTGGAGATAGGTTAAAGACAACCTTATTGAAAGCTATCCTAGTGGTAGCTATGGAGAGCAGCCTTCAGGCTAAGTCTTGAAGGAATGTAAAGCAGCTTGTTTTACCAGTCTATAATCTCTTGAGTGACCAAATGAAAGAGCACCACACCAGGTATATATTCAAAATATATGTATTTATTGCTAAACACACCCCTCTAGTCTCTTTATGAGGCTAGAGTTCGAAGTACATAAGTTAGAAGTTATTAAATCACAGTAATAGCACAAATACACGTTTGGGCCCTAGGGGCGTACCAAACCATATACCAATAAAGTGGTATGCGAACCACGACTGAACTAGACACTAGGCCTAGAGCCTCTAGAAGTGCTTGGACCACAAGGAACCACCCAAGGTAGTGACACAGGGGACCCACGGGAGACGCGTGCAGTGTAAATACACAACCGCGATACGCCGTTGACTTCTATGGAGAAAGTCGGGATCGGGAAATTAGAGAAAAGGGACACTTAAAGGAGGACTAGGACAAAACCCTTTGAGATCTAGGACTTTGAAGAGTCTCTACCCACGGGAGCACCGGAGTACTCGTGTTACCTCACCCAGGGAAGCCGGGTGCATAGGTGCCTTTCGGGGTCGGGTTTCGTCGTCGATTCGAATGGCGATCTGCTGCAAAGTGCTGCTGGCGGCCAAGAGAAAAGTGTCCGGGTGGATCCAAGAGTGGATCGGAGTTCTGAAGAACCTGAAAGCAGAGGGGACAGAGTCTGGGTCACTAGCCAGTGACCAGGAAGGCGATGGACAGATGCCCACCGATGTCGAGTGCTTCAGGTGCGTTGACGGTTGTCTTGACTCTTCAGCCACGAGGTCCAGGAGGCGTTGTCGGCAACCAGGAGCAGGATTCCGGCTGGTACACGATGTTTGTCGAGTGCTGAGGTGTCGGCGACCGAATTGGACCCAACAAGCCTTGGCAACGGCAAGTCTCGGTGAAGATGTAGATCGTCGATGGTGCAGACCAGCAAGGTCTGTGGAACTCACCCAGCAAGGGTAAGTGAGGGCAGGCCTGGAGCAACCAGGATGCCAAGTTACAAAAAGATTGGCCTTTGTTAAGGGCTACTAGCCAACGGGCTAGCAACCGCGAAGGAGCCTCGTGACGCCGCACGTGGATCTGGCTTACAGGACACTCGTGGAGTGGGGGCCAGTGATCTTCGGTGCAGGTGGTGCTGGAGGCTAGGGCTACTCGGAGCCCAAAGCACAACTTCTTGGAAGACCCAGAAGAGGATGCACTTGCAAATGTGCTCGGTGTCCAGGGGTCATGGTCTCAAGTCACCCACGATAGCCACGGGCCTCAGCTTTGCTGGGGACTCAGGGTAGCCTCGGTGAAGTCTGAGAATCCACCTCTGGTGATGCGATGACTTCGGCGTCCGACGGGAGCTTCAGAAATGCGAACCGGACAGATGCTTCTTTGGTGCCTGCCAAGCAGGGGAGTCACTCCTTGACCCCAAGGGAGATTCTTCTGTCCTCTAATCGTGAGTAGAGCGTCGAAGGTCCAGGATTCAGTTACAGAGTTTCGTCCAGGGATAATCTAAAGTCCTAAGGACTGGGTTCCTACCTTTATACTAAAGATAGGGGTTGGACTACTCTGTGGCCCCACCTATGGGTGGGTCAGGGCAGAGGGGTGGCTACACCCCTTTCCCTTTGTCCAGTTCGCGCCAAAGCAGGGGCTGCAAGCCCCTGATCCGGTTTGAACTGGGGTATGCACAGGGACACCAAATGTGCCCCCAGTGCAGGACTTCAAAGCACCCGAAAGTGCTCCCGCCCAGCCCCAATACACATTATCCTGTCTGGGGAGGTGGTCACACCTCCCTGGGACAGGAAACCTATTGTCCAGGCCTCCCCTGCCGGAGTTTCGTCCAGCAGCAGGAGGCCAGACTCGTGTCTGTGGCAGCAGCATCCATTTTGTGATGCCAGGGCTCTGGAAAGAAGTTACCGGACTAGTCAGAGTTAACATGTCTTTCCCTCTAGAAGGGTGGAATGCTACCCCCGCCGCCAGGATTGGCGGGGGGTAGTATTCCAAGATGTTTGACACCAAACACGACATGTTTAGGTGCAGCCATTCCAAAGTTAGCATTTTACCGCGAGGATATAATGCGCTTAAGAGTATATGGTCAGGCTGCACTACAAACAGCATCAGAGATGGTCTCCGAACGCTGCAGAGGGGCCCTGCTCATGCACGGGCACCCTCTCACATAGGAACCATGCACTCTGCCTTTAGGATTGATAAGGCCTGCCTTAGGAGTGACTTATAGGTTTATATGTGTGTATGTATTTAGTGATATAGGTAACCTATATCACAGTAAGGGGTGCATGCACCACCTTACCCAGGCTGCAGTAGCAGCCCTGTGGTGTCAGTTTGGATGGCCTTCCAGGGGTGGCATAATATATGCTGCAGCCCCTGGTAGGCCTCTGAGGTACCTATGCCCTTGGTACATAGTATACCATATACTAGGGACTTATAAGGGCACTCCAGATTCCAATCAGAGATGTGCCTAAGGCACATGGAAACCTTTTTATAGAGAAAGCAGATAGACTGGGGCCCTGAATAGCAGGATCCCAGTCCAACTAAGTCATAAACCAGCAAAACACCATAAAAAAAGTGGGAGCAACCATATAGTCAGATTCCACCTTCCTACATCACCCCCCCCAAACGAAAGGAGATAAGGCTAACCTTGGCCAGTTGAGCCTTCATTGACTAAGTGGTCATATAAGGAAGCACCTGCACTAGCATGGTTGCCCCCTGTCTTATGGCCCACTAAGCAATCCCTCACCCTAAGGGTATGAGAGGGTCTCCACCATGGGGAATCACTACCTGTGGTGTGCTTAGATAAAGTACAAGGCTGGTGAGGTGTCTGAGTAGGGAAGTGAGGCCCTAGGAATGTTGGCCTCAGCTTCCTCAGATCACTGGTCACCATGTATGCCTGTCTTTCCATGACTGAGTTGCACTTTGCTCTAAGGGTCAATCTTTGGCTGCCTACAGCTGGGGGTTGGGTCCCTTTGGATGGACTACTGGAGGGACAGGGCAGGTTTGGAACCTTGAGGTCCCAGGTTTGCCCTTGCCTACCAGAGTCCTTCTGGGGGAGGTCCCTACATAAAGGCATGGGGGATCCCTCAGTGTGTAGAGGAGTTTTCACCTGGCTAGGGCTACTAGACTTTGTGCCCCTAATCTGCTGATGGAGGGGTTCCTCTGGACAGGGGGCCCTGGGGGTTCCACTGACCTCCCTGACCTCTGCAGCCCTGGGCTGACTGAGGCAGGGTAGAGAGGGGCAGGCTACCTGCTCCAGACTGGGTACCACCTTGGAAGGGTCCTCTGCCATCAGGGGGGTGGTCAGGCCAGGCCTGACTACCTCTGTGGCAGTTCCTTCACTAGGGGTAGGGTCAGTTCCCTGAGGAGGCTGACCCTTACCTACTGTCTGGGGGAAGAAGACTTTTCTTCAACCCTTGTGCTCTCTTTTGGGGGAGAGTGGGCCATTCTTTCAGGCTCCATCTCTCCAAATTCTTGGGCTGGGGCTGTGGCCATCACAGCCCCACTAACCTTTACAGGGACGCCCAACATCCTAAGATGGGTTTGGTGTTCAACTTCAGCCCAGGCTGAAATTTCCAAATCATTGCCCATCAGGCAATCTACAGGTAAGGTGGGGGACACTGCCACTCTCTTTGGGCCTGTGACCCCCTCCCAGCTGAGATTGACTATGGCCATGGGGTGATCTGTTCTGACACCATCAATGTTGGTCACCTGGTACTTAAACTCAGGTAAAAACTGGTGAGGGGGGACTAGTTTCCCTGCCACCATGGTGACACTAGCCCCTGTGTCCCTAAATGCCACAGCTTTCTGACCATTAATTATTGGCTCCAATCTGTACCTGCCCAACGCTGTGGGACCCATGGTAAAGGTGGCAAATCCTATACCACCATCAGAGTCAGAGGAGTCTGTTGAGGGGTCCCTGTCTAAACTAGGGCTCACCTCTGTTCCTCTTGCAAAAGCACCCAACTTTTTGGGTGCACTACTCCCAACTGGAGGATTACTACTGGTAGTACCAGGAGGGGTGGTAGTAGTTGTGGGAGGAACATTTTCTTTATTGCCAATCCTGGGGCAACTGGGATCAGTTTTCCAGTGCCCAGGCTTTTTACAGACATGGCAATATGGTTTCTTTTCAGGAGAGGAAGGAGTTTGGGACCCACCCCCAGAAGAGGAATTTTGGGGCCCTGTAGGGGACTTATCCTTAGATTTATCCCCACCTTTCTCTTGGGACTTAGTAGAATCTTTCTTCTGGTCACCACCCTGATTTCTAGTTTTTACTCTGGTTCTGACCCATTTGTCTGCCTTCTTTCCCAATTCTTGGGGAGAGGTCAGATCAGAGTCCACCAGATACTGGTGCAAAAGCTGGTTTTGACAATTATTAAGGATCTGCTCCCTCATAATCAAATTGTACAATCCTAAAAAGTCATGCACTTTGTTGCCATGTATCCAACCTTCCAGAGCCTTTGTAGCACAATCTACAAAATCAACCCAGTCTTGAGTCTGAGCTTTTGGGTGTCTCTGAACTTCAACCTATACTGTTCAGTGGTTAGGCCAAACCCATCTATCAGAGCACTCTTCAAGACTGTGTAATTGTCAGCATCCTCTTCTCTTACAGTGAGGAGCTTGTCTCTACCTTTGTCTGCAAAGGAGAGCCACAAGATTGCTGCCCACTGCCTCTGGGGGACCTTCTGAACTTTACAGGCCCTCTCCAGTGCAGTTATCCATTTGTGGATGTCATCCCCACTCTGGTAGGGAGGGACAATCTTGTTTAGGTTTCTATGGTCATAAGACCTTTCCCTATCTCTAGGGATATTGCTGCCACCATGGGACTCTAGTCCCAACTTTCTTCTCTCTCTAAGGAGATCTAGGGATTCCCTATCTAAAGCCAATTGCTTTTTTCTGATTTCCAGCTGAGTTTCCTCATACTGGACCAGTCTGTCTCTTCTCTCATGAGAGGATTCCCTCCTGTGAGAGGAGATAGAGCTCCCTATGGAGGTGCCAGAGTGGTTAGACTCCTGAGAAGGAGATCTAGACTTTCTGGGCACACTCTTAATCCTTCCTGGGGGACAAAGTGGGCATCATTCTGATCATCCTCATCATCTTCCACAGGAGGGATTGGGTTATCCAGGTCAGGGTCATTGTCACCCTCCTGGCCAGTTTCAGAGGGGGGCTGGGGGTATTGGTACCCCTGGCCTCTTCCTCTTCCTCTGCCCCACCCTCAGCTCCTACCCCTTCAGTCCCCAAGGGCTTACTAAGGTCATAAGCCACCAACAACTCCTTGAGGTGTTGGGTGGTGGGGCTTTGGCCTGTCCTTAGTTTTCTCAAGTTGCATAAAGCTCTCAATTCCAAGAATGGGAGTGTATCATACTTGGAGGGTGGAAGCTCAATGGCTTCCTGCAAGGATTCTTTAGATCCTACCCTTAAAGACATTACTAGTGTGGTGTGGTGTATGCACTACCTACTCTAGTGTGGCCTACTAAACTCTCTTGAGTTGTAGAAAGGGTTGTGCTATCCCTTAACACACAACTCTAAGTTCAGTAGAACTTACTGTATTCTAAGCTTAAATTATATGTACCTTAGGTACCTTTAGTGGTTTTCAGTTGATCAATTCAATTGAGATTATCTGGTAAAACAATAGCAAGCTGGAATCCCACACGCTGCACACCAATGTGAGAAGTTGGCCTGGCATATGCTGTCCACTAATTATAGTGGGCACCTTGCACCAGTCCAAACAACCCCTTATTGGAGATAGGTTAAAGACAACCTTATTGAAAGCTATCCTAGTGGTAGCTATGGAGAGCAGCCTTCAGGCTAAGTCTTGAAGGAATGTAAAGCAGCTTGTTTTACCAGTCTATAATCTCTTGAGTGACCAAATGAAAGAGCACCACACCAGGTATATATTCAAAATATATGTATTTATTGCTAAACACACCCCTCTAGTCTCTTTATGAGGCTAGAGTTCGAAGTACATAAGTTAGAAGTTATTAAATCACAGTAATAGCACAAATACACGTTTGGGCCCTAGGGGCGTACCAAACCATATACCAATAAAGTGGTATGCGAACCACGACTGAACTAGACACTAGGCCTAGAGCCTCTAGAAGTGCTTGGACCACAAGGAACCACCCAAGGTAGTGACATAGGGGACCCACGGGAGACGCGTGCAGTGTAAATACACAACCGCGATACGCCGTTGACTTCTATGGAGAAAGTCGGGATCGGGAAATTAGAGAAAAGGGACACTTAAAGGAGGACTAGGACAAAACCCTTTGAGATCTAGGACTTTGAAGAGTCTCTACCCACGGGAGCACTGGAGTACTCGTGTTACCTCACCCAGGGAAGCCGGGTGCATAGGTGCCTTTCGGGGTCGGGTTTCGTCGTCGATTCGAATGGCGATCTGCTGCAAAGTGCTGCTGGCGGCCAAGAGAAAAGTGTCCGGGTGGATCCAAGAGTGGATCGGAGTTCTGAAGAACCTGAAAGCAGAGGGGACAGAGTCTGGGTCACTAGCCAGTGACCAGGAAGGCGATGGACAGATGCCCACCGATGTCGAGTGCTTCAGGTGCGTTGACGGTCGTCTTGACTCTTCAGCCACGAGGTCCAGGAGGCGTTGTCGGCAACCAGGAGCAGGATTCGGGCTGGTACACGATGTCTGTCGAGTGCTGAGGTGTCAGCGACCGGATTGGACCCAACAAGCCTTGGCAACGGCAAGTCTCGGTGAAGATGTAGATCGTCGATGGTGCAGACCAGCAAGGTCTGTAGAACTCACCCAGCGAGGGTAAGTGAGGGCAGGCCTGGAGCAACCAGGATGCCAAGTTAGAAAAAGATTGGCCTTCGTTAAGGGCTACTAGCCAACGGGCTAGCGACCGCGAAGGAGCCTCGTGACGCCGCACGTGGATCTGGCTTACAGGTCACTCGTGGAGTGGGGGCCAGTGATCTTCGGTGCAGGGGGTGCTGGAGGCTAGGGCTACTCGGAGCCCAAAGCACGACTTCTTGGGAGACCCAGAAGAGGATGCACTTGCAAATGTGCTCGGTGTCCAGGGGTCACGGTCTCAAGTCACCCACGATAGCCACGGGCCTCAGCTTTGCTGGGGACTCAGGGTAGCCTCGGGGAAGTCTGAGAATCCACCTCTGGTGATGCGATGACTTCGGCGTCCGACGGGAGCTTCAGAAATGCGAACCGGACAGATGCTTCTTTGGTGCCTGCCAAGCAGGGGAGTCACTCCTTGACCCCAAGGGAGATTCTTCTGTCCTCTAATCGTGAGTAGAGCGTCGAAGGTCCAGGATTCAGTTACAGAGTTTCGTCCAGGGATAATCTAAAGTCCTAAGGACTGGGTTCCTACCTTTATACTAAAGATAGGGGTTGGACTACTCTGTGGCCCCACCTATGGGTGGGTCAGGGCAGAGGGGTGGCTACACCCCTTTCCCTTTGTCCAGTTCGCGCCAAAGCAGGGGCTGCAAGCCCCTGATCCGGTTTGAACTGGGGTATGCACAGGGACACCAAATGTGCCCCCAGTGCAGGACTTCAAAGCACCCGAAAGTGCTCCCGCCCAGCCCCAATACACATTATCCTGTCTGGGGAGGTGGTCACACCTCCCTGGGACAGGAAACCTATTGTCCAGGCCTCCCCTGCCGGAGTTTCGTCCAGCAGCAGGAGGCCAGACTCGTGTCTGTGGCAGCAGCATCCATTTTGTGATGCCAGGGCTCTGGAAAGAAGTTACCGGACTAGTCAGAGTTAACATGTCTTTCCCTCTAGAAGGGTGGAATGCTACCCCCGCCGCCAGTATTGGCGGGGGGTAGTATTCCAAGATGTTTGACACCAAACACGACATGTTTAGGTGCAGCCATTCCAAAGTTAGCATTTTACCGCGAGGATATAATGCGCTTAAGAGTATATGGTCAGGCTGCACTACAAACAGCATCAGAGATGGTCTCCGAACGCTGCAGAGGGGCCCTGCTCATGCAGGGGCACCCTCTCACATAGGAACCATGCACTCTGCCTTTAGGATTGATAAGGCCTGCCTTAGGAGTGACTTATAGGTTTATATGTGTGTATGTATTTAGTGATATAGGTAACCTATATCACAGTAAGGGGTGCATGCACCACCTTACCCAGGCTGCAGTAGCAGCCCTGTGGTGTCAGTTTGGATGGCCTTCCAGGGGTGGCATAATATATGCTGCAGCCCCTGGTAGGCCTCTGAGGTACCTATGCCCTTGGTACATAGTATACCATATACTAGGGACTTATAAGGGCACTCCAGATTCCAATCAGAGATGTGCCTAAGGCACATGGAAACCTTTTACAGAGAAAGCAGATAGACTGGGGCCCTGAATAGCAGGATCCCAGTCCAACTAAGTCATAAACCAGCAAAACACCATAAAAAAAGTGGGGGCAACCATATAGTCAGATTCCACCTTCCTACACGGCCCATGCCCACTAAACAAAGGAGGGAGCCCAGACCTCTGGAGACAAACCTTTGGAGATTTGCTAGGAAAGACCCTGGCAGTGATGTTAGCAAGGGGCAGAGCTGAGGCCCCCAGAGCAGATGTGAGGCAAGTGTCTCCTGGGTGACGCCATTTTGAAATGTACCAGCAGGTTGTGTAGGAAGGTTAAGACACCCCAGGATAGGCCAGAGGTGCCTCACTGCTGGAACCTCCCTCCCACACTTAAAAGGTCTTGCGCTAGAGGGAGAGCTCGCTCTTAGTTGAATTTTTCTGCTGGACACTAGGACTGGAGAAAGCAGCCTTTGACAATTAGAAGGAAGAACCCCTTGATGGCCATTTGGACTAAGGACTCTAAGTTCAGTTGACCCCAGGACCAGTGGGGGCTCTCCACAGGACCAGGGAAGCTAGTCTTTTTACATCCCCTGAAGACTAGTTGGGGGAAAACTGGGCTTCTGCAAAGGAGGAGAGAGGCCCAGAGGAAACAAAGGACAAAGGCTGGTGCAGGAAGCCGGTGGAACCAGCTCCCTGCAAAGTTCACCACCTTAGAGACCAGGAGGCCTTAGGAAAGTGCTCCATGTGTCTAGGGCTCGCCACCAGGAGTAAAATAAGCCCATAAGTGTGTGAAATGGCTCAACAGGGCCCAAGATATCAGCAAAAACAACAGTTGATGGACAGAATGCAGAACAATGTCATACATTCACCCCAGTACAGAGATCTGGGCCTAAATCCATCGTTTTTTTGCTCACCATGCCATTCCAGTTTGAACCCAGCCATATGCAAATCAGTCTTTACCCTGTGCCTCATGGGAACAGTCCAGCCCGAACTGCCAAGCTAGGTCCTCCCTGGACTGGAAACAAGCATCCTAGGACCGGTTTCGGGGTTTCACCCCTCTTCAGCCAGGATAGCTTGAGTCCAGTGGCATGGAGAGCACGGGACCCACGTCTGGGCATACCCGTCCCACTCGGGGTGACAAATGCAAAAACAACAGTTGATGGACAGAATGCAGAACAATGTCATACATTCACCCCAGTACAGAGATCTGGGCCTAAATCCATCGTTTTTTGCTCACCATGCCATTCCAGTTTGAACCCAGCCATATGCAAATCAGTCTTTACCCTGTGCCTCATGGGAACAGTCCAGCCCGAACTGCCAAGCTAGGTCCTCCCTGGACTGGAAACAAGCATCCTAGGACCGGTTTTGGGGTTTCACCCTCTTCAGCCAGGATAGCTTGAGTCCAGTGGCATGGAGAGCACGGGACCCACGTCTGGGCATACCCGTCCCACTCGGGGTGACAAATGCAAAAACAACAGTTGATGGACAGAATGCAGAACAATGTCAAACATTCACCCCAGTACAGAGATCTGGGCCTAAATCCATCGTTTTTTGCTCACCATGCCATTCCAGTTTGAACCAAGCCATATGCAAATCAGTCTTTACCCTGTGCCTCATGGGAACAGTCCAGCCCGAACTGCCAAGCTAGGTCCTCCCTGGACTGGAAACAAGCATCCTAGGACCGGTTTCGGGGTTTCACCCCTCTTCAGCCAGGATAGCTTGAGTCCAGTGGCATGGAGAGCACGGGACCCACGTCTGGGCATACCCGTCCCACTCGGGGTGACAAATGCAAAAACAACAGTTGATGGACAGAATGCAGAACAATGTCATACATTCACCCCAGTACAGAGATCTGGGCCTAAATCCATCGTTTTTTGCTCACCATGCCATTCCAGTTTGAACCCAGCCATATGCAAATCAGTCTTTACCCTGTGCCTCATGGGAACAGTCCAGCCCGAACTGCCAAGCTAGGTCCTCCCTGGACTGGAAACAAGCATCCTAGGACCAGTTTCGGGGTTTCACCCCTCTTCGGCCAGGATAGCTTGAGTCCAGTGGCATGGAGAGCACGGGACCCACGTCTGGGCATACCCGTCCCACTCGGGGTGACAAATGCAAAAACAACAGTTGATGGACAGAATGCAGAACAATGTCATACATTCACCCCAGTACAGAGATCTGGGCCTAAATCTATCGTTTTTTTGCTCACCATGCCATTCCAGTTTGAACCCAGCCATATGCAAATCAGTCTTTACCCTGTGCCTCATGGGAACAGTCCAGCCCGAACTGCCAAGCTAGGTCCTCCCTGGACTGGAAACAAGCATCCTAGGACCGGTTTCGGGGTTTCACCCCTCTTCAGCCAGGATATCTTGAGTCCAGTGGCATGGAGAGCACGGGACCCACGTCTGGGCATACCCGTCCCACTCGGGGTGACAAATGCAAAAACAACAGTTGATGGACAGAATGCAGAACAATGTCATACATTCACCCCAGTACAGAGATCTGGGCCTAAATCCATCGTTTTTTGCTCACCATGCCATTCCAGTTTGAACCAAGCCAAATGCAAATCAGTCTTTACCCTGTGCCTCATGGGAACAGTCCAGCCCGAACTGCCAAGCTAGGTCCTCCCTGGACTGGAAACAAGCATCCTAGGACCGGTTTCGGGGTTTCACCCCTCTTCAGCCAGGATAGCTTGAGTCCAGTGGCATGGAGAGCACGGGACCCACGTCTGGGCATACCCGTCCCACTCGGGGTGACAAATGCAAAAACAACAGTTGATGGACAGAATGCAGAACAATGTCATACATTCACCCCAGTACAGAGATCTGGGCCTAAATCCATCGTTTTTTTGCTCACCATGCCATTCCAGTTTGAACCCAGCCATATGCAAATCAGTCTTTACCCTGTACCTCATGGGAATAGTCCAGCCCGAACTGCCAAGCTAGGTCCTCCCTGGACTGGAAACAAGCATCCTAGGACCGGTTTCGGGGTTTCACCCCTGTTCGGCCAGGATAGCTTGAGTCCAGTGGCATGGAGAGCACGGGACCCACGTCTGGGCATACCCGTCCCACTCGGGGTGACAAATGCAAAAACAACAGTTGATGGACGGAATGCAGAACAATGTCATACATTCACCCCAGTACAGAGATCTGGGCCTAAATCCATCGTTTTTTTGCTCACCATGCCATTCCAGTTTGAACCCAGCCATATGCAAATCAGTCTTTACCCTGTGCCTCATGGGAACAGTCCAGCCCGAACTGCCAAGCTAGGTCCTCCTGGACTGGAAACAAGCATCCTAGGACCGGTTTCGGGTTTCACCCCTCTTCAGCCAGGATAGCTTGAGTCCAGTGGCATGGAGAGCACGGGACCCACGTCTGGGCATACCCGTCCCACTCGGGTGACAAATGCAAAAACAACAGTTGATGGACAGAATGCAGAACAATGTCATACATTCACTCCAGTACAGAGATCTGGGCCTAAATCCATCGTTTTTTTGCTCACCATGCCATTCCAGTTTGAACCCAGCCATATGCAAATCAGTCTTTACCCTGTGCCTCATGGGAACAGTCCAGCCCGAACTGCCAAGCTAGGTCCTCCCTGGACTGGAAACAAGCATCCTAGGACCGGTTTCGGGGTTTCACCCCTCTTCAGCCAGGATATCTTGAGTCCAGTGGCATGGAGAGCACGGGACCCACGTCTGGGCATACCCGTCCCACTCGGGGTGACAAATGCAAAAACAACAGTTGATGGACAGAATGCAGAACAATGTCATACATTCACCCCAGTACAGAGATCTGGGCCTAAATCCATCGTTTTTTTGCTCACCATGCCATTCCAGTTTGAACCCAGCCATATGCAAATCAGTCTTTACCCTGTGCCTCATGGGAACAGTCCAGCCCGAACTGCCAAGCTAGGTCCTCCCTGGACTGGAAACAAGCATCCTAGGACCGGTTTCGGGGTTTCACCCCTCTTCAGTCAGGATAGCTTGAGTCCAGTGGCATGGAGAGCACGGGACCCACGTCTGGGCATACCCGTCCCACTCGGGGTGACAAATGCAAAAACAACAGTTGATGGACAGAATGCAGAACAATGTCATACATTCACCCCAGTACAGAGATCTGGGCCTAAATCCATTGTTTTTTTGCTCACCATGCCATTCCGTCCATCATCCCCTTTGGTTTTGCTATGTTCGCCCTAAGTTGGCAGGGTATGCCCAGACGTGGGTATCTTGCTCACTTTGCCACTGGATTCAAGATAGCCTGGCTGATGACGGCTGTAAGCCAGAAACCGGTCCCAGGATGCTTGTTTCCGGTCCAGGGAAGACATGGCTTGGCAGTTCGGGCTGGACTGTTCCCATGAGGCACAGGGTCAGACTGATTTGCATATGGCCATGTCTGAACTGGGGTGGCGGAGTGAGCTAAAGAATGATGATGGATTAAACCCAGATCAGTTGACTGGGGGTGAGTGCTTGCAATGTTCAACACTCCGTCCATCATCCCCTTTGGTTTTGCTATGTTCGCCCTAAGTTGGCAGGGTATGCCAAGACGTGGGTCCCTTGCTCACTTTGCCACTGGATTCAAGATAGCCTGGCTGATGACGGCTGTAAGCCAGAAACCGGTCCCAGGATGCTTGTTTCCGGTCCAGGGAAGACATGGCTTGGCAGTTCGGGCTGACTGTTCCCATGAGACACAGGGTCAGACTGATTTGCATATGGCCATGTCTGAACTGGGGTGGCGGAGTGAGCTAAAGAATGATGATGGATTAAACCCAGATCAGTTGACTGGGGGTGAGTGCTTGCAATTTTCAACACTCCGTCCATCATCCCCTTTGGTTTTGCTATGTTCGCCCTAAGTTGGCAGGGTATGCCCAGACGTGGGTCCCTTGCTCACTTTGCCACTGGATTCAAGATAGCCTGGCTGATGACGGCTGTAAGCCAGAAACCGGTCCCAGGATGCTTGTTTCCGGTCCAGGGAAGACATGGCTTGGCAGTTCGGGCTGGACTGTTCCCATGAGGCACAGGGTCAGACTGATTTGCAAATGGCCATGTCTGAACTGGGGTGGCGGAGTGTAGGAAGGTGGAATCTGACTATATGGTTGCCCCCACTTTTTTTATGGTGTTTTGCTGGTTTATGACTTAGTTGGACTAGGATCCTGCTATTCAGAACCCCAGCCTAGCTGCTTCCCCTCTAAAATGGTTTCCATGTGCCTTAGGCACATCTCTGATTGGGATCTGGAGTGCCCTTATAAGTCCCTAGTATATGGTATACTATGTACCAAGGGCATAGGTACCTCAGAGGCCTGCCAGGGGCTGCAGCATGTATTATGCCACCCCTGGAAGGCCATCCAAACTGACACCACAGGTCTGCTACTGCAGCCTGGGTAAGGTGGTGCAAGCACTCCTTACTGTGATATAGGTTACCTATATCACGAAATACATACACACATATAAACCTATAAGTCACTCCTAAGGCAGGCCTTATCAATCCTAAAGGCAGAGTGCATGGTTCCTATGTGAGAGGGTGCCCCTGCATGAGCAGGGCCCCTCTGCAGCGTTCGGAGACCATCTCTGATGCTGTTTGTAGTGCAGCCTGACCATATACTCTTAAGCGCATTATATCCTCGCGGTAAAATGCTAACTTTGGAATGGCTGCACCTAAACATGTCGTGTTTGGTGTCAAACATCTTGGAATACTACCCCCCGCCAATCCTGGCGGCGGGGGTAGCATTCCACCCTTCTAGAGGGAAAGACATGTTAACTCTGACGAGTCCGGTAACTTCTTTCCAGAGCCCTGGCATCACAAAATGGATGCTGCTGCCACAGACACGAGTCTGGCCTCCTGCTGCTGGACGAAACTCCGGCAGGGGAGGCCTGGACACAGGTTTCCTGTCCCAAGGAGGTGTGACCACCTCCCCAGACAGGATAATGTGTATTGGGGCTGGGCGGGAGCACTTTCGGGTGCTTTGAAGTCCTGCACTGGGGGCACATTTGGTGTCCCTGTGCATACCCCAGTTCAAACCGGATCAGGGGCTTGCAGCCCCTGCTTTGGCGCGAACTGGACAAAGGGAAAGGGGTGTAGCCACCCCTCTGCCCTGACCCACCCATATTGGGGCCACAGAGTAGTCCAACCCCTATTTTTAGAATAAAGGTAGGAACCCAGTCCTTAGGACTTTAGATTACACCTGGACGAAACTCTGACACTGAATCCTGGACCTTCGACGCTCTACGACAAGATTAGAGGACTGAAGAATCTCCTTGGGGTCAAGGAGTGACTCCCTGCTTGGCAGGCACCAAAGAAGCATCTGTCCGGTTCGCATTTCTGAAGCTCCTGCCGGACGCCGAAGTCATCGCATCACCAGAGGTGGATTCTCAGACTTCCCGAGGCTACCCTGAGTCCCCAGCAAAGCTGAGGCCCGTGGCTATCGTGGGTGACTTGAGACCGTGACCCCTGGACACCGAGCACATTTGCAAGTGCACCATCTTCTGGGTTTCCCAAGAAGTCGTGCTTTGGGCTCCGAGTAGCCCTAGCCTCCAGCACCACCTGCACCGAAGATCACTGGCCCCCACTCCACGAGTGTCCTGTAAGCCAGCTCCACGTGCGGCATCACGAGGCTCCTTCGCGGTCACTAGCCCGTTGGCTAGTAGCCCTTAACGAAGGCCAATCTTTTCCTTACTTGGCATCCTGGTTGCTCCAGGCCTGCCCTCACTTACCCTTGCTGGGTGAGTTCCACAGACCTTGCTGGTCTGCACCATCGACGATCTACATCTTACTCGAGACTTGCCGTTGCCAAGGCTTGTTGGGTCCAATCCGGTCGCCGACACCTCAGCACTCGACAGACATCGAGCACCAGCCCGAATCCTGCTCCTGGTCGCCGACAACGCCTCCCGGACCTCGTGGCTGAAGAGTCAAGACGACTGTCAATGCACCTGAAGCACTCGACATCGGTGGGCATCTGTCCATCGCCTTCCTGTTCACTGGCTAGTGACCCAGACTCTGTTCCGTCTGCTTTCAGGTTCACCAGAACTCCGATCCACTCTTGGATCCACCCGGACACTTTTCCCTTGGCCGCCAGCAGCACTTTGCAGCAGATCGCCATTCGAATCGACGACGAAACCCGACCCCGAAAGGCACCTATGCACCCGGCTTCCCTGGGTGAGGTAACACGAGTACTCCGGTGCTCCCGTGGGTAGAGACTCTTCAAAGTCCTAGATCTCAAAGGGTTTTGTCCTAGTCCTCTTCTAAGTGTCCCTTTCCTCTATTTTCCCGATCCCGACTTTCTCCATAGAAGTTAACGGCGTATCGCGGTTGTGTATTTACACTGCACGCGGTCTCCCGTGGGTCCCCTGTGTCACTACCTTGGGTGGTTCCTTGTGGTCCAAGCACTTCTAGAGGCTCTAGGCCTAGTGTCTAGTTCAGTCGTGGTTCGCATACCACTTTATTGGTATATGGTTTGGTACGCCCTAGGGCCCAAACGTGTATTTGTGCTATTATTGTGATTTAAGATCTTATAACCTATGTATTTCGAACTCTAGCCTCATAAAGAGACTAGAGGGGTGTGTTTAGTAATAAATACATATATTTTGAATATATACCTGGTGTGGTGCTCTTTCATTTGGTCACTCAAGAGATTATAGACTGGTAAAACAAGCTGCTTTACATTCCTTCAAGACTTAGCCTGAAGGCTGCTCTCCATAGCTACCACTAGGATAGCTTTCAATAAGGTTGTCTTTAACCTACCTACAATAAGAGTCGATTTGGACTGGTGCAAGGTGCCCACTATAATTAGTGGACAGCATATGCCAGGCCAACTTCTCACATTGGTGTGCAGCGTGTGGGATTCCAGCTTGCTATTGTTTTACCAGATAATCTCAATTGAATTGATCAACTGAAAACCACTAAAGGTACCTAAGGTACATATAATTTAAGCTTAGAATAACAGTAAGTTCTACTGAACTTAGAGTTGTGTGTTAAGGGATAGCACAACCCTTTCTACAACTCAAGAGAGTTTAGTAGGCCACACTAGAGTAGGTAGTGCATACACCACACCACACTAGTAATGTCTTTAAGGGTAGGATCTAAAGAATCCTTGCAGGAAGCCATTGAGCTTCCACCCTCCAAGTATGATACACTCCCATTCTTGGAATTGAGAGCTTTATGCAACTTGAGAAAATAAGGACAGGCCAAAGTCTCACCACCCAACACCTCAAGGAGTTGTTGGTGGCTTATGACCTTAGTAAGACCTGTAGGGACTGAAGGGGTAGGAGCTGAGGGTGGGGCAGAAGAAGAGGAGGAGGCCAGGGGTACCAATACCCCCAGCCCCCTCTGAAACTGGCCAGGAGGGTGACAATGACCCTGACCTGGAAAACCCAATCCCTCCTGTGGATGATGATGAGGATGATCAGAATGATGCCCTCTTTGTCCCCCCAGGAAGGATTAAGAGTGTGCCCAGAAGGTCTAGGTCTCCTTCTCAGGAGTCTAACCACTCTGGCACCTCTATAGGGAGCTCTGTCTCATCTCATAGGAGAGAATCCTCTCATGAGAGAAGAAAGAGGCTAGTCCAGTATGAGGAAACTCAGCTGGAACTCAGAAAAAGCAATTAGCTTTAGATAGAGAATCCCTAGATCTCCTTAGAGAGAGAAGAAAGTTGGGACTAGAGTCCCATGGTGGCAGCAATATCCCTAGAGATAGGGACAGGTCTTATGACCATAGAAACCTAAACAAGATTGTCCCTCCCTACCAGAGTGGGGATGACATCCACAAATGGATAACTGCACTGGAGAGGGCCTGTAAAGTTCAGAAGGTCCCCCAGAGGCAGTGGGCAGCAATCTTGTGGCTCTCCTTTGCAGACAAAGGTAGAGACAAGCTCCTCACTGTAAGAGAAGAGGATGCTGACAATTACACAGTCTTGAAGAGTGCTCTGATAGATGGGTTTGGCCTAACCACTGAACAGTATAGGTTGAAGTTCAGAGACACCCAAAAAGCTCAGACTCAAGACTGGGTTGATTTTGTAGATTGTGCTACAAAGGCTCTGGAAGGTTGGATACATGGCAACAAAGTGCATGACTTTTTAGGATTGTACAATTTGATTATGAGGGAGCAGATCCTTAATAATTGTCAAAACCAGCTTTTGCACCAGTATCTGGTGGACTCTGATCTGACCTCTCCCCAAGAATTGGGAAAGAAGGCAGACAAATGGGTCAGAACCAGAGTAAAAACTAGAAATCAGGGTGGTGACCAGAAGAAAGATTCTACTAAGTCCCAAGAGAAAGGTGGGGATAAATCTAAGGATAAGTCCCCTACAGGGCCCCAAAATTCCTCTTCTGGGGTGGGTCCCAAACTCCTTCCTCTCCTGAAAAGAAACCATATTGCCATGTCTGTAAAAAGCCTGGGCACTGGAAAACTGATCCCAGTTGCCCCAGGATTGGCAATAAAGAAAATGTTCCTCCCACAACTACTACCACCCTCCTGGTACTACCAGTAGTAATCCTCCAGTTGGGAGTAGTGCACCCAAAAAGTTAGGTGCTTTTGCAAGAGGAACAGAGGTGGGCCCTAGTTTAGACAGGGACCCCTCAACAGACTCCTCTGACTCTGATGGTGGTATAGGATTTGCCACCTTTACCATGGGTCCCATAGCATTGGGCAGGTACAGATTGGAGCCAATAATTAATGGTCAGAAAGCTGTGGCATTTAGGGACACAGGGGCTAGTGTCACCATGGTAGCAGGGAAACTAGTCCCCCTCACCAGCTTTTACCTGAGTTTAAATACCAGGTGACCAACATTGATGGTGTCAGAACAGATCACCCCATGGCCATAGTCAATCTCAGCTGGGAGGGGGTCACAGGCCCAAAGAGAGTGGCAGTGTCCCCAACCCTACCTGTAGATTGCCTGATGGGCAATGATCTGGAAATTTCAGCCTGGGCTGAAGTTGAACACCAAACCCATCTTAGGATGCTGGGCGTCCCTGTAAAGGTTAGTGGGGCTGTAATGGCCACAGCCCCAGCCCAAGAATTTGGAGAGATGGAGCCTGAAAGAATGGCCCACTCTCCCCCAAAAGAGAGCACAAGGGTTGAAGAAAAGTCTTCTTCCCTCCAGACAGTAGGTAAGGGTCAGCCTCCTCAGGGAACTGACCCTACCCCTAGTGAAGGAACTGCCCCAGAGGTAGTCAGGCCTGGCCTGGCCACACCCCTGATGGCAGAGGACCCTTCCAAGGTGGTACTCCAGTCTGGAGCAGGTAACCTGCTCCTCTCTACCCTGCCTCAGTCAGCCCAGGGCTGCAGAGGTCAGGGAGGTCAGTGGACTCCCAGGGCCCCCTGTCCAGAGGAAGCCCCCCATCAGCAGATTAGGGGCACCCAGTCTAGTGGCCCTAGCCAGGTGAAAATTCCTCTACACACTGAGGGATCCCCCATACCTTTATGTAGGGACCTCCCCCAGAAGGACTCTGGTAGGCAAGGGCAAACCTGGGACCAGAAGGTTCCAAACCTGCCATGTCCCTCCAGTGTTCCATCCAAAGGCACCCAACCCCCAGCTGTAGGCAGCCAAAGGTTGACCCTTAGAGCAAAGTGCAACTCAGTCATGGAAAGACAGGCATACATGGTGACCAGTGATCTGAGGAAGCTGAGGCCAACATTCCTAGGGCCTCACTTCCCTACTCAGACACCTCACCAGCCTTGTACTTTACCTAAGCACACCAGAGGTAGTGATTCCCCATGGTGGAGACCCTCTCATACCCTTAGGGTGAGGGATTGCTTAGTGGACCATAACATAGGGGGCAACCATGCTAGTGCAGGTGCTTCCTTATATGGCCACTTAGTCAATATAGGCTCAACTGGCCAAGGTTAGCCTTATCTCCTTTCGTTTGGGGGGGGTTATGTAGGAAGGTGGAATCTGACTATATGGTTGCCCCCACTTTTTTATGGTGTTTTGCTGGTTTATGACTTAGTTGGGCTGGGATCCTGCTATTCAGAACCCCAGCCTAGCTGCTTCCTCTCTAAAATGGTTTCCATGTGCCTTAGGCACATCTCTGATTGGGATCTGGAGTGCCCTTATAAGTCCCTAGTATATGGTATACTATGTACCAAGGGCATAGGTACCTCAGAGGACCTGCCAGGGGCTGCAGCATGTATTATGCCACCCCTGGAAGGCCATCCAAACTGACACCACAGGTCTGCTACTGCAGCCTGGGTAAGGTGGTGCATGCACTCCTTACTGTGATATAGGTTACCTATATCACGAAATACATACACACATATAAACCTATAAGTCACTCATAAGGCAGGCCTTATCAATCCTAAAGGCAGAGTGCATGGTTCCTATGTGAGAGGGTGCCCCTGCATGAGCAGGGCCCCTCTGCAGCGTTCGGAGACCATCTCTGATGCTGTTTGTAGTGCAGCCTGACCATATACTCTTAAGCGCATTATATCCTCGCGGTAAAATGCTAACTTTGGAATGGCTGCACCTAAACATGTCGTGTTTGGTGTCAAACATCTTGGAATACTACCCTCCCGCCAATCCTGGCGGCGGGGGTAGCATTCCACCCTTCTAGAGGGAAAGACATGTTAACTCTGACGAGTCCGGTAACTTCTTTCCATAGCCCTGGCATCACAAAATGGATGCTGCTGCCACAGACACGAGTCTGGCCTCCTGCTGCTGGACGAAACTCCGGCAGGGGAGGCCTGGACACTAGGTTTCCTGTCCCAGGGAGGTGTGACCACCTCCCCAGACAGGATAATGTGTATTGGGGCTGGGCGGGAGCACTTTCGGGTGCTTTGAAGTCCTGCACTGGGGGCACATTTGGTGTCCCTGTGCATACCCCAGTTCAAACCGGATATGGGGCTTGCAGCCCCTGCTTTGGCGCGAACTGGACAAAGGGAAAGGGGTGTAGCCACCCTCTGCCCTGACCCACCCATAGGTGGGGCCACAGAGTAGTCCAACCCCTATTTTTAGAATAAAGGTAGGAACCCAGTCCTTAGGACTTTAGATTACACCTGGACGAAACTCTGACACTGAATCCTGGACCTTCGACGCTCTACGACAAGATTAGAGGACTGAAGAATCTCCCTTGGGGTCAAGGAGTGACTCCCTGCTTGGCAGGCACCAAAGAAGCATCTGTCCGGTTCGCATTTCTGAAGCTCCTGTCGGACGCCGAAGTCATCGCATCACCAGAGGTGGATTCTCAGACTTCCCGAGGCTACCCTGAGTCCCCAGCAAAGCTGAGGCCCGTGGCTATCGTGGGTGACTTGAGACCGTGACCCTGGACACCGAGCACATTTGCAAGTGCACCATCTTCTGGGTCTCCCAAGAAGTCGTGCTTTGGGCTCCGAGTAGCCCTAGCCTCCAGCACCACCTGCACCGAAGATCACTGGCCCCCACTCCACGAGTGTCCTGTAAGCCAGCTCCACGTGCGGCGTCACGAGGCTCCTTCGCGGTCGCTAGCCCGTTGGCTAGTAGCCCTTAACGAAGGCCAATCTTTTCCTTACTTGGCAGCCTGGTTGCTCCAGGCCTGCCCTCACTTACCTTCGCTGGGTGAGTTCCACAGACCTTGCTGGTCTGCACCATCGACGATCTACATCTTACTCGAGACTTGCCGTTGCCAAGGCTTGTTGGGTCCAATCTGGTCGCCGACACCTCAGCACTCGACAGACATCGAGCACCAGCCCGAATCCTGCTCCTGGTCGCCGACAACACCTCCCGGACCTCGTGGCTGAAGAGTCAAGATGACTTTCAACGCACCTGAAGCACTCAACATCGGTGGGCATCTGTCCATCGCCTTCCTGGTCACTGGCTAGTGACCCAGACTCTGTCCCCTCTGCTTTCAGGTTCACCAGAACTCCGATCCACTCTTGGATCCACCCGGACACTTTTCCCTTGGCCGCCAGCAGCACTTTGCAGCAGATCGCCATTCGAATCGACGACGAAACCCGACCCCGAAAGGCACCTATGCACCCGGCTTCCCTGGGTGAGGTAACACGAGTACTCCGGTGCTCCCGTGGGTAGAGACTCTTCAAAGTCCTAGATCTCAAAGGGTTTTGTCCTAGTCCTCTTCTAAGTGTCCCTTTCCTCTATTTTCCCGATCCCGACTTTCTCCATAGAAGTTAACGGCGTATCGCGGTTGTGTATTTACACTGCACGCGTCTCCCGTGGGTCCCCTGTGTCACTACCTTGGGTGGTTCCTTGTGGTCCAAGCACTTCTAGAGGCTCTAGGCCTAGTGTCTAGTTCAGTCGTGGTTCGCATACCACTTTATTGGTATATGGTTTGGTACGCCCTAGGGCCCAAACGTGTATTTGTGCTATTATTGTGATTTAAGATCTTATAACCTATGTATTTTCGAACTCTAGCCTCATAAAGAGACTAGAGGGGTGTGTTTAGTAATAAATACATATATTTTGAATATATACCTGGTGTGGTGCTCTTTCATTTGGTCACTCAAGAGATTATAGACTGGTAAAACAAGCTGCTTTACATTCCTTCAAGACTTAGCCTGAAGGCTGCTCTCCATAGCTACCACTAGGATAGCTTTCAATAAGGTTGTCTTTAACCTACCTACAATAAGAGTCGATTTGGACTGGTGCAAGGTGCCCACTATAATTAGTGGACAGCATATGCCAGGCCAACTTCTCACACGGAGTGAGCTAAAGAATGATGATGGATTAAACCCAGATCAGTTGACTGGGGGTGAGTGCTTGCAATGTTCATCACTCCGTCCATCATCCCCTTTGGTTTTGCTATGTTCGCCCTAAGTTGGCAGGGTATGCCCAGACGTGGGTCCCTTGCTCACTTTGCCACTGGATTCAAGATAGCCTGGCTGATGACGGCTGTAAGCCAGAAACCGGTCCCAGGATGCTTGTTTCCGGTCTAGGGAAGACATGGCTTGGCAGTTCGGGCTGGACTGTTCCCATGAGGCACAGGGTCAGACTGATTTGCATATGGCCATGTCTGAACTGGGGTGGCGGAGTGAGCTAAAGAATGATGATGGATTAAACCCAGATCAGTTGACTGGGGGTGAGTGCTTGCAATGTTCATCACTCCGTCCATCATCCCCTTTGGTTTTGCCAAGATATCAGCAGCTGAATATTTCGACCTTTGACCCCCAGCGCGATGTGGTGCTCCAGTGCACATCTGTTCTCAATTCCGGGGGGGGCAGGGCCTGGGGCTCGCCACACAAAGGATCTTATAATTTTACAATGCCAGGCGGGGCCATGCATGGGGCCCCTTCCAGCTTCCAGTTTTGAAGGGTTACCTGGGACCCCAACTCCGGGCACCCTATGGCAGAGGAGACTGGGGGAGCACCGTCGAATTTCCCCTAGAGAGGAAAGAAGAAAGGGATCAGGGCCCAGAACTCTCTCCTGGGCCCCCAGTGATGAGAGGAGTAGTGGGAGTGCTGCAGCACTCTCCCCACCGGTGGTGGGCTTGCCCCACTCCCTGTGCCCAAGTCCAGGGGGAGCGGGCGCTACCACAGAATCCAGCACCCTGCCCCCAGGAGCAGGCAGAGTTGAAGAGACCTCCCGGCTTCCACAACACTAATAAGTGCATTAATTCATTGTTATTCCTGATTATTGCATTTTCCCCTAAAATTATGATATTCTGGCATGTGATTTGGTGTAATCACTGACATAATATCGACAGACACAATATCGATCTACATTTTTAACCGATAACCTATACTTAATTAAAATAATACACTATTATCGACACCAAAATATTGTCAAACAATAATATCGATAACACTATTATCGAACACATAAATATCGTTATTCAAAATATCGGACATAGTTTAAAAATATACATGTCAAAAATATCGATCACAATAATATAGACAGCAATATTATCGTTTTTTTTAAAAATATCGACAACTTAAAAACAGATAAAACAAACAAAACTTAACTACATAAATATATTTCAATCAATAAACATACACTGCATACAAAATAAATCAAATACAATCAATTTAAAAAATAGTAAAACATATTATAAAACATTAAATCATAAATACACTATTAATAACTATTTAAATCTTATATTTAAATAATATACACACATTATTTTACATCACATAGATTATATTACACTTTTAAAGGATTCAACCTGTTTAAAAAAAATGAAAAGCACTAACTGACTCTTAATTAGCGTTTTCCATATATAGAAACCAACTAACAAAACAATTAAAACAATAAATATCAACCAATCAAATACACACAATACAAAAATAAACCAATCACATTAAACAAACAATAAGAAAGAAAAATTATTCTTATTTTACACCTCAAACCAAAAAGAATCAAGAAGACGAAACTCTGCCGGATTGCTGCCAGGAGCAAAGACTTCATTAAAGAAAAAACTATTTCCTATTTTAAAATGTAAGTAAAATGCCATTTATAATATAACACTAATGCTAATCTTTAAAAACTACTAGTTATCATGCACAAATAATTAATATATATATTTTTTCAATCTATGTCTCCTCTACAGATAATTCTCAAAGCATCCAAACAATTGCAGACCAGCTTCTAAAATCATCTAACAAATAAAGTAAGTATTCAGCAAACTGCTTTTTAAAAATTATCTAAAACACCCAACCAAACCCCAACTTCATCGCAAACCCCCACCCCACACCATATACAATCTAACAAAATAATTAAAAATATGTTTTACTCTACCAACAGAAACATCAGCAACAAAACAGAATTCAACCAAGAAAGAAAGGACATCTCCATTCAAAACGACCTCAAAATCAACATTGTGAGTATAATAATAACAATGCGTATGTATTAATTAAAAAACATGTACAATATTCATTTATTAATTTTTATATACATTTTTCGTAGCTTTTAAAACATCACAATGACAGAAGGCGCCCAATGTATCACTTCCCAGAAAGGAAACTTTTTGTTATGCTACATGGGGTATGTCTATACCCAGGAAAAGCAAAGGGGACTTAAAGTAAATTGGAAATGTAGCAAGTACTATTCAAATAAGTGTTATGGGAGGGCAACAACTAAAGAAACAACAGTTTTGTATGTAAGGGAGCATAACCACCCCCCAAATGTTACTGAAATAGAGGTTAGGAATGCCCTAGACGACATTAGAGAAGCCAGTACTAGCTCACAAAAATCTACAACTCAAATACTTAAGGAGATGCTGCCCACAGTACCCCAACATGCTACTGGCCAAATGCCCTCTATTTCTTCATTAAAAAGAACTATAGCTCGAACAAAAAAAGCCACAACCACCACCACACCTGCCCCAAAAACATTTGAAGGGGTAGTAATTCCCCCAGAACTATCTATTACTCATAACGAAGAACCCTTTGTTCTTTATGACAACAAATCCAAAGAGAAAAGAATAATTATGTTTGCAACAGCAAATAATTTAATAATACTACAACAATCAGAAACATGGATGATGGACGGGACTTTTAAAATTTGTCCCAAACCATTCTATCAATTATATACTATCCATGCCCTATATCAAAACACTAACATCCCTTTTATCTACGCCTTACTACCCAATAAACAAAACTCCATATATATGGAAGTACTAACAAGAAACAAATAATTATTTTCCACAGAAAATAATTATTGATTTTGAGCAGGCAATGATAAATGCAATTCTAAAATCCTACCCACACACATCAATTCAGGGTTGCTACTATCATTTCAATCAGTGTATATGGAGACACCTTCAGAAATCAACACTAAGGGCCCGATTCCGATCTCGCTCGGAAAGCTCTCTGTACGACTCGGATCCGGAGGGCTTTCCGAGCGAGACGTGCTCCGGGAGTCCGAACGAGCGAGTACGATGCAGCTGCATGCTTACGGACTCGGTTCGCTCGGACTCCCATTGGACTCTACGGGAGCCTGTGTACAGACGCGTACACAGGCTCCCATAGCAGAAAAGGGGTGGGTGGGGAAAAGCGTACACCCTGTGGCGGTCACCCCATGGTGCCCGCCGCACTGTGCATGCTTGGATCGGGGGGACCCAGGGGCACCCCCGTGATAGATTCGGAGGGCCCCGGGTGAAGGGGGGCATGGTACGGCCCCCCGAAGTACGCTTCTGACAGCAGTTTCATCTCGCTGAGACCGAGGCGAAGTGGATGTCCGAATCGTGCATCATACTCGCTCGGTCGGAAATCGGCTCCATTGCGTGGCACAATTCGTCTACGAACGAGACGTACAGAGCGGTTCGGGTCCGGAAACGATTCGGTCCGGGCTTACCCGATCCTCGCATCGTACTTGGTCGTTCGGACTTGTGTACCATTCGGTCGTATACAAGGGTTACGGATCGGGTCCGGTAAAGCTAGATCCGATTCGGAGGCCTTCCGAGCGAGATCGGAATCGGGCCCTAAATGTTGAATATGCGACAAACAGTTCATTCGCATACCAAATAAAAAAACTTATAGCACTGGCCTACGTCCCAGTTACTGACGGGGCCGAGCATTACAACTTATTAATAGAAAGTCCTTACTACCAGCAACATGAACAAAAATGAAGTCCCCTCCTAGACTATTTTTAAGATACCTGGGTGGGAAGACTCCATAGATCAGGACATAGAAGGCAACCAAAATACCAAATTCCATGGTGGAATGTATACCTTAGCACACTAAACCAAGAGACAAAAACAAACAATGCTGTTGAAGGTTGGCATAATGCCTTCCAAGCAACAACAGGACGAGGTCCACCTACTCTACACAAACTCCTACTCTCCCTCCAAAAAGAACAGAGCTACCAACAGCTAAGAATGGAGCAATCTGTAACACAAATCAGGCCTAAACTATCCAAACAAACTAAACAAATGTTTGAATACTTACAACATCAAGTCAGACTATATCCAACAACAAAAGGCCTAGAATACTTAAAAATAATTGCCAAAAGCCTACTACAAATTAAAAATCCAGTTTAAAATATGCAATACTTTTCTGTAAAATTAATTAAAATGCATAAATATAATTTTTATATTTTCACAAAATTAATTAATTTGTCTAATATATTTTTATTAAAAAAAAATATATATATATAGACATATTAATTAAATATATAAAAATATAAACAACAATAACACTAACTCTCTTAGCATTTCCCTCCCACAATAAATAATTAAAATAACTTACAGTTTCCGTAGCTGTAGAAATAAAATCCCAACTCTTGTAAAACAATCCAGGTATATCATAATCCAAATAGAACGAAAAAGTACACAAAAACAAAATGTAAAAATCCAACTGTTCAAAAAGCAATCCTCCGTCCGTAAGTCCACAAACGATATAACATAAAAACCTGAAAAAGTGTTTTAAAAAAGAAACGCTCCATGAAAACCCGAAAAATTAAGGAAGTGTAAAATAATTATTAGTTACTTAAACTAATACACACTTCCTTAATCAAAAACGCAATCTTCTAGTAACCGCCACTTCTCACGACCAAAACCTGTAAAAAAACACAAACATTCCCACCCACAGAAATATTTTATTTGAAAGGTTTTATTTGAAAGGTTTTATATAGCGCTGGCTAGACCCATGGGTATCAGAGCGCTTTACAGGAGTAGAACACAGTACAGGAATTAAAAAAACATTTGATCAGGGTAAAGCATAAACAGTTAATTGCAACAACACACCTGAGTTAGAAATAATAAAAGGGAGCTTAACAGGAGTTTAACACAGTACAGGAAATAAAAAAACATTTGGTCAGGGTAAAGCATAAGCAGTCAATTACAACAACACACCTGCATTAGAAATAAGAAAGGGACGGGGAGAGAGAAATGTATAAAAGACAGGGTGTAAGGGTGGGTAATGGACAATCAATTAAAACAGAAAACGAGTTATAAATAGAGAGGGACAGGGAAGAGCAATTTACATGAGAGGAGGGAATAAGGTGGGGTAATTTTACAAAGGTGATAAAAATATGCTGGTAGAGCTCAAGCAGTTGAATACAGAGGGGGGGCAAAAAGTCTGGGCAGAGAAATGTGAAATGAGTAGTTTGGGAGAATAAGTGGGGGAGAACAAGTTTAAGGAGTAGAAGAGAGACATGGTGGAGAAGAGAAAGAAGGAAGTAAAAGGGAGGTATGGAAAGAGGACGTGGGGCGGGAGTAGAGTGGGGGAGCAGGTCGACGTTAGGCGGGTAGGTATGAGGTGTGGGGGGAGAGGGGAGAGCAAAGGGGAGTGGGGGACCTGAGGGAACATCAGTGGAGGGGAGGTAGAGAGTAGATTCAGAGAAGGGTTTAAGGACCGAAGTATTTGTTGAAGAGGTGGGATTTAAGATCTTTTTTAAAGCTGAAGTAGGAGGGGTTACAGCGCAAGTCCTTAGAGAGTGAGTTCCAGATGATCGGTGCGTTCCCGGAGAAGCAGCGCGATTGGTGCTTCTCATCGGTCGAGAGCATCCTGCTTTGTTGAGTTTGTTTGTAAGATAAGGAGGGGTCAGCTGGTAGAGGGCTTTGTGCGTAATGCATTCAGTCTTGTAGAGGCATCTACCTTCAATGGGAAGCCAGCTGAGGGCTTTGAGGGAAGGAGAGATGTGGTTGAATCTTTTACAGTCAGTGATGAGCCTAGCAGCCAAGTGGAGCACAGCTCGAAGGGGGGCTAAGTGTACTTTGTGGGTTCCAGTGAGGATAGCGTTGCCATAGTCGAGTTTGGAAAGAACTAGAGATTGGACAACCCATTTGAAGTCATCTGATGGAATGAAGGGTTTAATTTTCTTGAGGTGCCGGAGGGTGAAAAGGGCTCCTTTAGCCAAGTTTTTTATATGGTCAATGAGAGTAAGGTTTTTATCAAGAGTGAAACCAAGTGATTTTGCCGAGTTGGATAAGGAGAGCGGGCAATTGCGGGCATTAAGTTCCGTGATCCAGCTTTGGATGGGGAGTCGGTTGTTTTTAGGAGAAAAGAGAATAATTTCTGGTTTTTTAGGGTTCAGTTTCAGATGGTTCGAGAAGAACCAGGCTTGGATCTTACTCAGAGTGTTGTTGAGATGGAGAATGTCAGAGTGGGATCTAATCTTGTAGTAGAGTTGGGTATCATCGGCTTAAAGGTGGTAGTTGATTCCAGATTTTTTCAAAAGGAGGGTGAGGGGTTCCATAAAGAGGTTAAAGAGGGAGGAGGAGAGAATAGAGCCCTGGGGGATGCCCAGGGAGACAGGTGTGGGGTTGGAGAGGCAGTCTTTGATTTTGATTTGTTGTGTTCTATGTTGAAGGAAAGAAGCGAACCATTTGAGGACCTGGCCATTTAGGCCGAAGCGAGCTTTAAGAGAATTCAGTAAGGAGCAGTGGTTAACAGTATCAAAGGCTGCAGAGAGGTCAAGGAGTATAAGAAGGCAGGTCTCACCATTGTCGAGGGAGCCTTGGATGTCATCAACAATGTTAAGCAGAGGGGTTTCTGTACTGCAACCTTTTCTGAAGCCGGATTGAAGGGAGTCAAGTAAATTGAAAGTACCAATGTGTTTGTCCAGTTGGAGCAGTGTACATTTTTTAAGGGCTTTAGACAGAATTGGGAGGTTAGATATAGGGCAGAGATTATTGAGATCGTTGGTGTCAGCAGTGAGGTTTTTAAAAATGGGTGTGAGTTGAAGGGAGTCGGGTACGCAACCAGTGGCAAGGGAGGAGTTGATGATATTAGTCCAAACAGGGGCAATGATGTGGTTTAGTTTGTGAACAAGGTTGGAAGGGAGAGGATCTTTAGTATGCGAGGTAGGTTTTAGTTTAGAGATGATGTTGAACACTTCGAGCTCAGTCATAGGGCGAAAATTATGCCAGGAGGCATTGTTTTTCAGAGGAACGTTGGGAGCGTTGTCACCGGAAGAATTAGAGGTGGGTGGCAAGGTGGGAAGATTAAGAGGTTGAGGTGGAGTTAAAGAGAGAGGCGTGTTGTTGGTAGCGTTAAGGGCATAAGGGGGGCTGGATGGGACAAGAGGTAGATGGAAGGATTGGTCAATTTTAGCGATTTTGTCCGTTAGGAAGTTAGCAATTTCTTCGCATCTCTCAGTTGAGGCCAAAAACTCAGGAGGGGTAAGTGTCGTTTGTTTTCTGACAATGTTGAACAGTTCTCTGGGCCTATTTTTCGTACGTTCAAGTTGAGCTCGGAAAAAGGTAGCCTTTTCAGTGAAAATGTGTTTCTTATAGGTTGATCTGGCTGATCTGAGGAGCGCGAGATGAGTGGGAGAGGGGTGTTGCCTCCATGTTCTTTCTGTCAGTCTAAGTTGTCGTCTTTCATGGTTGAGTACGGGGTTGAACCAAGATTTGGAGTGAATTTCAATGTTGCTTCAATTTAAGAGGGGCAATTTGGTCTAGTACATCACTAATGGTCTTATTAAAGTGTTCAGTGAGTTTGTTTGGGTTATGGGAGCAGGGGGGATGAAGTTGTGCTTGGAGTTTGGCTTCAAGTACACGGGGATTAGTTTGAGGTTTCTGGTCCACTTCAAGTGTTTTGTGTGTGTAGTAGGGGGAAGAGGGGCATTGGAGGCTATCTTGAATAGGATGAGGTGATGATCTGACCAGTCAGTGGGGATGATGTTAGAAAGGGAGGTCAGGTCTGAGTTGGAGATGATGGCATAAAGTGTGGCCCCTTTGATGTGGGTTGGTTCGTGACATAGTTGTTTTAGGTCATTAATCTCTAGAAGGTTGGTGAGTCGACTGACAGTGGGATCCTCAAGATTATTCCAGTGGATGTTGAAGTCTCCTAGGAAACGATTTTTCGAGTCAGAAAGGGAGGAGTGAGAAAGCAGGTCGGAAAGTCGTCAGCAAAGAGAAGGGGTTCGCCGGGAGGGTGGTAGATGTTGTGAAATCTAATCGGGGGGAGCCCTGAGTGGTGAGTTCAGCTCCAAGGTATTCAAAAGTTGAATGATCAGAGTTTTTTAAGGTGGTGAAATGGAGTTCCTTTTTATAGATTATGGCTAGTCCGCCCCCTTTTCTGTTGGGTCTGTCTTTCCTAATGATGGAGTAGCCAGGGGGGGGGGGGTGAGTAAGTCCAGGATAGCAGTCGAGTGATCATGGAGCCAGGTTTCTGAAAGGAAGGCGATGTCAAAAGCCTCACTGAGGATAGTTTCTGCTATTTCCGTAGCATGTCGGACTGCCGAGCGGCAATTAATGAGAAAGCAAGAGAGGGGATAAGGGTTGTCTCGGACAGGTTTGCAAGAGTGAATGGAGATAAGTTGAGCTGGGGGTCGAGGAGAGATGGGAGGGGGAGGAATTCTGTTGATGCCCATGATCACTGGGACATTGACAGGTTTGATGGGGTGGATGGAGGTGAGTTGAGCTGGAGGTCGAGGAGAGATGGGAGAGGAAGGTATTCTGTTTATGCCCATAATCACTGGGATGTTGGAGTGGGGCGAGGGTGGTCAGTAACTAGGGATTTAGGTAGGTAGGAGTTGACTAGATTCGTTAGGTCAGAAGAGGATAGGTAACTCATCGCACAGAGTGGTCTGTGAGTTCGATTGCAGGAGGGAAAGTGCGCCATTGGGTGTGATGGGAAATGTTGTGGGAGGAAGGGCAAAGTGGATCGGACAGTTTGGGGTAGGTCCTGGAGATGAGGGCGTGGTCCTCTCCCTGAGATGTGAAAGTTCAGTCGTCATGACTGAGAGTTTGCAGTCAATGTTGGTTAGTGTCTGTATTATAAGATGAAGGGGGAGTCCGAGGAGAGGGTGCGGGGGGTGAGGAGGAGTCTGAGTAGACAGCGGAAGGAAGTCCGATGAGTGGAGAGGGGGTGAGGTAGGAGGTGGGGGTAGGGACATTATTCTGGTTGTTGCGCACGGGATTTAGAGTAGAGAGGGGCGGTACGGTACTAGTATCAAGGAGAGGGATAGGGGAGGATAGGAGGGAGAGAGGGATGAAGGGCTCAACCTCTTCGGGATGAGAGGGGAGGAAGTTATTGAGCAAGTTATTTTGCTTACAGAAGGGCGGTACAGTCTTAGAATCAAGAGAAGAAATGGGAGAGGAACGGAGAGAGTGAGGGGTACCAGGGACAACCACTTCGGGTTTAGTGGGGAAGATGCAATTTGGAAGTGGGGAGTTAGGTGTGGTGGAGAGTAAAGAAGGATCATTCCGGGGCTGGGGCCGCAAAGTCAAAATAGGGTTAGAGGAAGCTAAAGGGAGGAAGGTAGGGGTTGGAGAGGGGAGGTCAGTAGAGTGAGAAAGAAGAGGAGTGAGAGAAATAGTGGACATGGATGGGGGAGTTCCAAGGGGAAGAAAGAGGGTTGGTGTAGATATCATGGGAGGTTTAGGGGGTGAGGAGGTGTTGGAGGGGGGACTGACGCTGGTGAGGTAAGGAGTAAGAGGAGGAGAAATAGAATTGGACAAAGGAGAGAGGACCGGTGTGGACTCGGGAAGGTGCCCGAGTGTAGGGGAGGGGTTTGGGGGAGAGTCGCGGTAGAGGGTAGGGGAACAGTGGACAAAGTCAAAGTTTTGGGAAGGGGAGACAGCCTGTGTCTAGGGGGGATGTGGGGGGATTCGGGGCGGGGCATTGGGGTCTCTGCAGCGACAATGGGGGTGGTTGAGACTTGTGTAGTAGGGAAGATCAGTATCGGGTGAGGGAGAAGATAGGTGGGTGTCGGGCAGTTGGGAAGGGGAGGGGTTCAGAGGTGGGTGGGATAATTGGTAGGCTAGGGAGTAGAAGTGGTTGTCAAAGATGATGAGGTGGTATTCAGAGGCTTGAATAAGAATGTTACCAGTTTTGAAAATGGAAATGTCAATAGCACCAAGGAAGGTGGGGGATCGGGTGGTGGATAGTTTAAGACCATATGGGATTTTGATTGATTTGGAGATGGTAAGGTGGTGAAGGAAAGTGTTTTTCCATTTGGAGGGGTGCTTAGTGTAGAAAATAAAATTTGTTTTCATTAGAGAGGTGAGGCTATGGTAGGTATCAACAATTAAAGTTTCGGAGTGACGAGTCAAGAGTTTATGTTTGAATTTTTTTCTGGCGTTTTTGGAGAGATTAGGCGGGTATAGGATAGTCCAAGAGTTAGGGCCATGTTTGGAGAGAGCAGGATCTAGGGGCGAGGGGAGAGTGTTGGGGGGGTGCATGTTAGGTCTCAAGATGTGCTGTGGGGAGAGGAAGAAGGGGGTAGGATTGGAGAATTTAGCGTGAATCTACAGCAAAAAGAAGAAAGAAATAAAACAGTAGAGCTTAGAAGGTGAGGGTGAACGGCAATTGTGATCTATGCAGCAAATCCTTTTCAACTAGGGGGAGGTCAACTACGAGGTCACGGGGGCAGTGGCCAGGCTATGTTAGTCAAATAAGCATGTTCAACAGCACAAACAGAATTAAGCAGTGTTGTTAACAAAGTTCAGGGTGGTTAGCATTAGCGGTCATAAGAGAGGATCTTGATTATCCATGTGGTGAGGCTTTAATGGGGCTTAGAAGGGAGCAGCAAGTCCATAACTCAGAAGCGAGGCCTAATCCAATTATATCAACTCCAATCCGTGTAAGAGGCAGCATGGTCCAGAAGATAAAGCATTCCACCTCCCAGGTCGTCAAGGGATGAGAGGGAATACCATAGATATGGACATAGTAACATTATTCATAAAAATAAAAAAAAGCAATTGGAAGGTCTTGTAGCGGAAAGTACGACTGGGGGGTAGGCAGGAGACCAGGACAGAGCTGGTAAAAACAGGAACACTGCAAACAGTCGGTGGCTTGGTCACAGCGAGCATAGGTAAGAAGTAAGGCGCCGAGGCTGCGGGATGAACATGCAGGGTCACATCAGGTACAAGGCGTACTCAGAGGACTGGAGAGCCAGGCAGAAAATCAGCAATAAGTAACAAGGTAATCTCAGCACGATGAATCTTCAGCGGGACGTTGGCGCAGCCAGGGAGCACAGAGTAGGTTATGGGCTAGGCGAAGATACGGTGCAGAACCCCGCTAAGAGATCCCATTGCAGAGAAACTCAGCATTGGGGCCCAACACTGCCAGATAAGGGGTAGGTAGGTAATAGCCTTACCTCCGAGTTGAGCAATTTTACGGAACCAACAGCGTGAAGGATCAACATCAGGGCAAGGTGGAGGTAGAAGCTGAGGAGTTTGGATGAGGCAGTGTTGAGGCGAGGTGCAGTAACCAGAACCGCGAACCAGGAATCGTGCGGCCGCTAGCACCTCGGGAGCCAGACAAGGACGGGCACACGGTGGTTTGAGGCAAAACTGGGGAGATACAAGCACAGCCATTTTGTGGAGCACCGGGCGGAGTATAGTCAGCAGTGGGAGTGAGGTAGACTAGGGTCTCGTTAGGCAGTGTTAAGGTCGCAGCATTAGAGACTACCGTAGTTGGAGGCAAAGCTGGGGAGATCAGGGAGATATTATACACATAATATACAATATTACACTGTTACAAACATTATACACACCATATTCACATATATTCTAACATATTTTAACTTTTCTAAACTAGGCCTAAAAAAATAACGGTCCATAAATCGCTAAAAGCCAACTTACACATGAAAAACGCCACAATTCCAAAAACCTATCACTACACACACTAACTACAACCTAACTACCTTCAAATTAAAGTAAAAGTTTAGTTAAAATAAAGAAAATTAATGTTACCTTCCTCCACACGACGGAGCTCCCAACCGCAAACTTGTCCCCTTCTAAATAACCCAAAACAAACGTGAGCGGTTACAAAATACAAGCACCAAACAAATATGGCTGCTTAAAACATAATAAATAAATGTATTTTGTTTAAAAACATGTTATTACATTGTAAATAAATTACTAAAATGTTTAATTTAAATACCACAATTTATAAGTTATATGTTTAAATGTATTTAACATTTTTCAAACATTGTAAAATTATAATAATAAATATTATTAAACATATAATAATTATTATTATAATTCCATTTATTTACAAGTTATATACAAAGTTGATTAAAAACATGTAATAATTGTATTAAATGTTTAAAAATGTCACACATAAAAAAATGTATAAAAATTAAACCATGTAATAATTAATATTAATATTTTATATATTAATAATATTAATTAAAATGTATTATTATTTGTTTAAAAAATTTAACAAAGTATAAAATTGAAAATGTATTAAAAAATGTGAAAACAATTATATTGTTACAAACTGAAAAGTATATGTAACTAAATAACAAATGTTCACAATACAAGACTAAAATGAACAACTGTTATTAATAATTATATTTTTTACTCAAATGTTTCTAAACCAATGTAAAACTACATTATTTTCTATTACAAAGTTTACATAACTGTATTAAAAATTTACCAATATTAAAAACATTTGTTTACATAATTATTACATGTACAAATATACATATGTACCAAATATTTTGTGTCTGTAAAATAAATATTATTTTTTATCTATATGTCTTGATTTACCTTATATGCACTGAATAAAATCAATATTTTTTGTTGATTACAAAATAATTTACAATAAATAAACATCAATAAAAAATAAAATGTGTATAATTTTATTAAAGTGGTATTTAATGTTAAAAATTATGGGGGTCATTACAATGACGGGTGGTTCGCCACCATCCGTATGGCGGTGGCGATCCGCCCGCCATTTCCCACCGCCCGCATGCCATTTCCCCCCGCCATATTATGATGGCGGGGGGAGCCCGGCGGACGGAAAGACCATCCGCCGGTTTTCTGCCGGTCACACAGGGGACCGGGCAGTAAAGGACCCTAATATGGTGGCGGTGTCTGCAAGACACCGCCACCATATTGGGATGTTGGCGGAAAGCAACCTTCCCATGGCGGTGTTGCCGCCATGGAAAGGCATGTGGTCTTTGCTTCTGTTGTTCTGTTGCGGGCCCCCAGGATTTGGGGGGGTGCACATGGGGGGTACCTATGGTACCCCCCTGCATTTGAATGCACAAGGTGGCAGGTACCCCCCTGCATTCAAATGCACAACATGCGTTTTTCGCATTGTGGCGGGTCCTGGTGACAGCACCGCCCGCCACAATGCGAACAATACGGGATGCCACCGTGGCATCCTAATACCCATGGCGGGACCGCCGCACCCCTTGTGGACGGTCCCGCATTCCGTTGCGGTGGCGGGCGGACTTTGTCCACCCGCCATCGTAATGTGCCCCTATGTTTTTATAAAATATACTATATTAAATAATATATTTCAATTAACTATATCTATAATGTTATTGATTATCATTTTTAACTATGTTATAATTAAAATACATTACAACTACCAACTATATTAATTTTTTAACCTTACAAATTAATACATATATATTAATTACTATTCCCACTACAGTTAATATTAATTCAGGGTAGATGCTGGACTCTTAACTTAATTAATTTACTATTCCCACTCCAGTTAGTATTAACTCAGGGTAGGTGCTGGACACTAAACTTTATTAATTTACTATTCCCACTCCAGTTAGTATTAAGTCAGGGTAGTTGCTTGACACTAAACTTAATTAATTTACTATTTCCACTCTAATTTTTATTAAGTCTGGGTAGGTGCTGGACACTAAACTTAATTAACTTACTATTCCCACTCCAGTTAGCATTAAGTCAGGGTAGGTGCTGGACACTAAACTTAATTAATTTACTATTCCCACTCCAGTTAGCATTAAGTCATGATAGGTGCTGGACACTAAACTTTATTAATTTACTATTCCCACTCCAGTTAATATTAAATTAGCGTAGGTGCTGGTCACTAAACTTAATTAATTTACTATTTCCACTCTAATTTTTATTAAGTCTAGGTAGGTGCTGGACACTAAACTTAATTAATTTACTATTCCCACTCCAGTTAGCATTAAGTCATGATAGGTGCTGGACAATAAACTTAATTAATTTACTATTACCACTCCAGTTAATATTAAATTAGTGAAGGTGCTGGTCACTAAACTTAATTAATTTACTATTCCCACTCCAGTTAGCATTAAGTCAGGGTAGGTGCTAGACAGTAAACTTAATTAATTTACTATTACCACTCCAGTTAGCATTTATTAGGGGTAGGTGCTGGACACTAAACGTAATTAATTTTCTATTCCCACTCCAGTTAATATTAAGTCAGGGAAGTTGCTTAACACTAAACTTAATTAATTTACTATTACCACTCCAGTTAGCATTAAGTTAGGGTAGGTGCTGGACAGTAAACTTAATTAATTTACTATTCCCACTCCAGTTAGCATTAAGTTAGGGTAGGTGCTGGACAGTAAACTTAATTAATTTACTATTCCCACTCCAGTTAGCATTAAGTCAGGGTAGGTGCTGGACACTAAACTTAATTAATTTACTATTCCCACTCCAGTTAGCATTAAGTCAGGGTAGGTGCTGGACACTAAACTTAATTAATTTACTATTCCCACTCCAGTTAGCATTAAGTCATGATAGGTGCTGGACACTAAACTTTATTAATTTACTATTCCCACTCCAGTTAATATTAAATTAGCGTAGGTGCTGGTCACTAAACTTAATTAATTTACTATTCCCACTCCAGTTAGCATTAAGTCATGATAGGTGCTGGACAATAAACTTAATTAATTTACTATTACCACTCCAGTTAATATTAAATTAGTGAAGGTGCTGGTCACTAAACTTAATTAATTTACTATTCCCACTCCAGTTAGCATTAAGTCAGGGTAGGTGCTAGACAGTAAACTTAATTAATTTACTATTACCACTCCAGTTAGCATTAAGTCAGGGTAGGTGCTGGACAGTAAACTTAATTAATTTACTATTCCCACTCCAGTTAGCATTAAGTCAGGGTAGGTGCTGGACACTAAACTTAATTAATTTACTATTCCCACTCCAGTTAGTATTAAGTCAGGGTAGTTGCTTGACACTAAACTTAATTAATTTACTATTTCCACTCTAATTTTTATTAAGTCTGGGTAGGTGCTAGACACTAAACTTAATTAAATTACTATTCCCACTCCAGTTAGCATTAAGTCAGGGTAGGTGCTGGACACTAAACTTAATTAATTTACTATTCCCACTCCAGTTAACATTATGGGGCCGATTCCGATCTCGGTCGGTAGGGCACCTAACAGTATTCGTCCGGAAAAAATACAAGCCGAATGCGTGTTTCCCGACCGATTCGTACACTCGTCCGGACGAACAAGTACGATGCGTATAACAACCCAGTTTCCGAGCGAGCCGTACTCACCCAATCCAGCTCCAGTTCCCTGCCCGAGCCGGATCCGTGAACGCCGAATCGAGCCGCACGGAAGCAAATACACAGCACCTTCCGGCCGGACTAGTACGATGCACAATCCGAACGCGCCGAACCCGTCGCTACCTCCGGCACCTTTGAGCATCCGGGCGAGCCGTACATAAGCTCCGTTTCGAGCCACAAGACGATCCACGGCTACGAGACGAACAAGCCAGCGACGAGTACGAGTCGAAGACACGAGAAACCCGAACGAGACGATCCAAGCATGAATCCCATTGCGCAGGTCCTACCTATACTCTACATCTATTACCGGGACCGGCACGGACGCGTACGGCGCAGACGGTAAGTCAAACACCAACAATACAAACAAACTACACGTACCCGAAATATGTCACACACACATAGGGATGCACAAATAACGTACACTAGCAACAGCAGAACCATAGGGGTGGGATGGCCAACTCCAATGCCATACACACCCATAGGGGGATGGATGCCTACCACCAACACCACCCTACCACCACCCCTATTCATGGGGGCTAGATGCCTGCCACCACCACCACCCCTACTCAGGGGGGCTGGATGTCACTACTACCATCCCCACCCTTAGGGGGCTGGATGCCTGTCACTACTACCATCCCCACTCATGGGGTGATGGATGCCTACCACTACCACCACCACTACTAATGGGTGCCTGGATGCCTGTCACTGCTACCATCCCCACTCATGGGGGGATGGATGCCTATCACTACCACCATCACTACTCAGGGGGGGCTGGATGCCTACCACTATCACCACCCCTACTCAGGGGGGCCTGGATGCCTGTCACTACTACCATTCCCACTCATGGGGGGATGGATGCCTACCACTACCACCACCCCTACTCATGGGGGCCCGGATGCCTGCCACCACTACCATCCCCACCCTTAGGGTTAGGATGCCTACCACTACCACCACCCCCACTCAGGGGGGGGCTAGATGCCTGCCACCACCACCACCCCTACTCAGGGGTGGCTGGATGCCTGTCACTACTACCATCCCCACCCTTAGGGGGATGGATGCCTGCCACTACCACCACCACAACTCATGGGTGCCCGGATGCCTGTCACTACTACCACCCCCACTCATGGGGGGATGAATGCCTACCACCACCACCACCCCTACTCAGGGGTGGCTGGATGCCTGTCACTACTACCATCCCCACCCTTAGGGGGATGGATGCCTGCCACTACCACCACCACAACTCATGGGTGCCTGGATGCCTGCCACCACCACCACCACTACTCATGGGTGCCTGGATGCCTGTCACTACTACCATCCCCACTCATGGGGGGATGGCTGCCTACCACTACCACCACCACTACTCATGGGTGCCTGGATGCCTGTCACTACTACCATCCCCACTCATGGGGGGATGAATGCCTACCACCACCACCACCCCTACTCAGGGGTGGCTGGATGCCTGTCACTACTACCATCCCCACCCTTAGGGGGATGGATGCCTGCCACTACCACCACCACAACTCATGGGTGCCTGGATGCCTGCCACCACCACCACCACTACTCATGGGTGCCTGGATGCCTGTCACTACTACCATCCCCACTCATGGGGGGATGGCTGCCTACCACTACCACCACCACTACTCATGGGTGCCTGGATGCCTGTCACTACTACCATACCCACTCATGGGGGGATGGCTGCCTACCACTACCACTACCACCACCACTACTCATGGGTGCCTGGATGCCTGTCACTACTACCATCCCCACTCATGGGGGGATGGATGCCTACCACAACCACCACCCCCACTCAGGGGGGGCTAGATGCCTGCCACTACCACCACCACTACTCAGGGGGGCTGGATGCCTACCACTACCACCACCCCTACTCATGGGGGCCTGGATGCCTGCCACCACTACCATCCCCACCCTTAGGGGTATGGATGCCTACCACTACCACCACCCCCACTCAGGGGGGGCTAGATGCCTGCCACCACCACCACCCCTACTCAGGGGTGGCTGGATGCCTATCACTACTACCATCCCCACCCTTAGGGGGATGGATGCCTGCCACTACCACCATCACAACTCATGGGTGCCTGGATGCCTGTCACTACTACCATCCCCACTCATGGGGGGATGGATGCCTACCACTACCACCACCCCCACTCAGGGGGGGCTAGATGCCTGCCACCACCACCACCCCTACTCAGGGGGGGCTGGATGCCTGTCACTACTACCATCCCCACTCAGGGGGGGCTAGATGCCTGCCACCACCACCACCCCTACTCAGGGGTGGCTGGATGCCTGTCACTACTACCATCCCCACTCATAGGACGGGTAATGCATGACACAACTAGCATACTCCCACATAATGAATGACAGAAAATTACATCCCCCCCAACACCATGACAAGTGTGTGTAGTCTGTGTCAAATGCCTACAACACTGAACATGACATTGAACATACAATGTGACCCCCTAGCACTTGTGTCACACATAAATGTGTGTGGCCTTCACAATGCAAGCCGACCATGGCCCCTGTGGCAATGGGCTCGAACACCCCATCACCACAGTGACCAAAAGGGAAGTCTGCTGTCCATAGCTGATGCACATTTTGAACAGTGTGGCAAAAGCCCCATCACCACAGTGACCAAAAGGGAAGTGTGGTGTCCATAGCTGATGCACATTTTGAACAGTGTGGCAATGTGGCCTAAAGCCCCATCACCACAGTGACCAAAAGGGAAGTGTGGTGTCCATAGCTGATGCACATTTTGAACAGTGTGGCAATGGGGCCTAAAGCCCCATCACCACAGTGATCAAAAGGGAAGTGTGGTGTCCATAGCTGATGCACATTTTGAACAGTGTGGCAATGGGGCCTAAAGCCCCATCACCACAGTGACCAAAAGGTAAGTGTGGTATCCATAGCTGATGCACATTTTGAACAGTGTGGCAATGGGGCCTAAAGCCCCATCACCACAGTGACCAAAAGGTAAGTGTGGTGTCCATAGCTGATGCACATTTTGAACAGTGTGGCAATGGGGCCTAAAGCCCCATCACCACAGTGACCAAAAGGGAAGTGTAGTCATGGTAAAAGCTGCCAAAGCCAAACTGCATGGATGAATCCTGGTCACACAACAACAAACACATCAGTGGCATAGTAGTGCTTGTGTCCCATAGCAACATAGATTGGTCGAGGCAAACAGTGCAGTGTCACTGAAACATCGTTTTGGCCATGTGCATACAAACATCACCCATGGGGGACCACATTGTCAACATTCACAAATAACCCAATGACAGAAGTGACCATCATAATGCTGACCCACATATCTGCACCAATGGACACACAAATGTAGATATCCTGTGGAGACTGTAGATGTCAGGTGAACAAATACCATACCATGGCATCAATGGGACATACAAACCATGATTATTGTGCTGACTGATGACTTAGGAGTCCCAGGGACAGCAGGGGAAAGCCACCAAACAACATACAGCCAATGGCACACTCAAGATATGCCAATGCAGAGGATGCAAAGGCACAAACACAAACAGGCAGATTCACACTGCATATCAAACACAACAGGTGATGGGGGGGTGTGCCAGTGTCCCCAGGCAACCACACAACACATGAGGAGGCCTGAATTCCAACCACACAGATGTGTATACAGTGCCATACAAAAGTTACTCATGGATCGGATACCCCTATGTGGGCAATCAGGCATTGTTAGATGAGAGGGAGCCAAAATTACACATGTCACACAAGCTTGTAGGAACAGCAACTAACACAGCAAGAGACAGACCCACCACAGCACTACCCCCAGGGACCCCACATTGTGCTGACACTAGCCTGCATGATAATCCCACTGTGATGACAAAGGTAGATGTCGTTCACACTGTGAACCACAGCCATGTGTCCTGAGCAACAAACTACCATCACACCTACACAAGCTCCAATCAATCAGCATGGCCTGCCAGCCAAGGCCAATATGGAGGTAGGGGTCTAGCCGTGCAACAACTCACTTTTGCACACACTCAACACCACACACCCTGATCTCCACCAATGTGCAGCAGTGAAGCTCACATGGACTGGTGACATTGGACATGCACCCATTACAATACCAGGGGTGGTGGTGGGAACTAAGGTGCAGAAACCCATCACACATGGCCAGTCAACAAGACTTGTGAATGTCTGACACACAGCACAGTATGCCGTACATGGGCATGATGTGAAATCCACCACAATCAATGGGATCCTGGCCATAGTCACACAGCAACGAAGAAGTCAAGGTGACACACGAAGAACACACGTACACAACTTCCAACATTGCAGCTCTGACCCTGAGGAGTGGCAGCAGTCACACACACAACGTGTCACAATCACTGAAAGCTACCACAAACTGTAAATCACATGACTTGTGTAAACAACAAGTGCCAAGGGGAATCCTGAATGTGTCCCATCTGCGTTTGCCCACATCCCCAGCCCTGACAACAAAGACAACCTGGTATGACAACCTCATGAACATTAGTTTGCCATGCACCCACATCACGGAGAAACCAGGCCCAAGATGCTGGATGAACACAGAACAACTCAGCAAGCATCACAAACAGGAACATCCCTAGGGACACAGCCTGTGTAGGAAAAGGAAAGGGAACACGCACAGACATGCTTACACAACACACAACACAGGCCCACGCAATGTCACGGGATTACACACTGCCATGAGGGCACTCCACTCCTGTGGAAGGTCCGCTGTGCCAAACCTTGTCTGTGCACGACCCAAACATGTCAGCAGAACACTCCGTCAGTGAGTCAACAACCACAACACACAGAAGGCTCTGCTCACATCAGCCTGGGTACGGGAGTGTCACGTCAGTCATCTGCATACACACAAAACATGTGTCAAGCAAGTTGCACTGTATACACAGATGAGTCCTTCGACATTGATGTGCAAAACTGCATGTCCAGTGGAGCTGGGCACACAGTCAGGGAAATCGGAACATTGAACATTGGTAAGCCCACCAGATGTGCATCAGTGTAAGACAAAGATGTTCATTTACAAATGCAAAATGTACATCCCTGTGTCAAATGCTGAACATTACACCCTCAGACTGCAGCAAAGGATGCCATAGATCCAGACTACAACAGGACACATATCCCATGGACTACATGGAGTCCATCACAGCAACACTTCATTTTCCTGATATGAACACTATTACAACTGCAAATGCAGGATGCTACTCATCCACATCCTGTACATCAAAAGAAAAGCCACAATTAAACAAAAAGAGGCTTTATTCAGCAAATGGCAAGGAAAACTCTGAAGTCCCAAAGAAACTAAGGCCAATGGCCAGTCCAAAATCACAGTCCCAACAGGGTGATAAGTGACAACTGGTCACCCATTGCTTGCCTGCACTTGTACGGACAGGGGACTTCCCCCTTGGAGGGGCATACAAGGGGCAGGCCAGGCACCACAGGGACAGGATCAGGGGATGGCAGAAGGAGGCAGTGAAGGGGTGGTGGGTGCAGGAGTGTCACCGGCAACAGCAGTGGAGGTGTCTGACTCAGGGGGGGCCTGCACCACTGTGGTACACAAGTCAGTTGGTGTGGGTGCTGCAACCACTGCAGTGGGCTGGTCTGATGTAGTGGACTGGGTCCCCACTGCAGTGCCCGAGTCAGACGGGGTGGTTGTGGACTCCACTGCAGTGCATGACTCCAAGGGAGTGGAAGGGGGGGCAGATGAGGTGGGCAGGACAGAGGGGGGGACCCGGTCTCCACACCAGTGGCACTAACAGGCAGAGCGTCTGGGTTGGGGGTGAAAGAGCAAGTGGCAGGGGGGGAGGGCCTAAGCAGTCTGGGGATGCGGTATCGGTGTGTGGGGGAACCTGGGGCAGGGTGTGGTGGGGAACCTGTGGAGTGGTGGCCTGGGGGATGGAGGAGAGAGACTGGGTGGTGGAGCTGCGTGGTGGTGGTGGTGGGGTCTTGCTCTTCCTGGTCCGGGGGGACTTCCGAATGGGGTCCTGTGTCTGCCTGCGCCTGGGGGAGGGTGTCCGGGGGCGAGGGGCACTCCCCTCTGTGTGGGTGGACTTCCTCTTCCCCTGGTATGCTGGATCAGCAGGATTGGAGGGGAAGAGGCTGAGGTCACACAGGAAGATCTGCTGTGTAGGTGGGGTAGCAGGTGAAGCAAGGGAAGGGGTCTTGGAGGGAGAGGATTTGGAGGACTGCGGAGTGACTGTGGATGCCTGTGTGTGTGTCTGTTCCCCATCCCCTGTGTGTGTGGTATCAGTCCCCTGACGATGCTTGTGTGCACGTCTTGCCTTTCTCTTGGGTGTGTCTGTGCTGCTCGTGTCTGTGTGCTTGGGTGATTGTGCAGGTGTGCATGTGCTTTGGACAGGTAGGGTGGCAGGAAGTGTGGATGGGGCAGAGGTGGGAGGGGTGAGGGACTGTTGGAGGAGGGACACTGCTGCCGTCAGGGAGGAGTCCATGGACTTATTGCTCCTCTGTAGGGCAGACATACCCGTCGAGATGCCCTCCATGAACGACACCAGCTGTGTCAACAGAGTGGTGTGTGCATGGAGGACACTCAGCATTGCTGTCTGCCCTACATGGAGCTGCCGAAGGAGGTACACAGACTCCTCACTCAGGGCAGCAGGGGACACAGGGGCAGGGGGTGCGGTGCCTGGCACGAAGGAGACACGCTCCTGAGCACGGGAGCCTCCACGGACCTCAGGAATGGGAGCCAGTGGGAGGGCGGTGGTGGTGGTGGTGGTGGCGGGTCCAGACAGACTAGCTGGCCTTTGGTGGCTGCTGAGACCCGCCTCCACAAGGGAGTCATCCTCCGAGCTGCTGTGGTCCTCAGCTGAGGTGGATGGTGCTGAGGACTCCTCGGTGTGGCTCCCCTCGCCCTCCGTGCCACTGGGTCCCTCTGACCACTCGTCGGATGCTGACCCAGTCTGGCTCCGCTGCTCCTCCTGGTCCGTGGAGCTGTCCCCTCCTGTGGCCGTGGATGTATCTGCAAACAATTAGGGAAACAGACAAACATCAGTCACCTGCACTGACCACACACACCACAGTAAGTACAGCACATCACAGAGCAAGCCCTGGCATCCTTAGTTGAACATTGCCTAAAGTCCTCACACAGATTCGGGGAAGCCAATTGTCAGTCTGATGGTCAACCATGGGACTCACACCCCTCCTGCCCTTGCACCCATCTGTCTGGTGCCTGTCTGATGGTAAGACCCCAGTGTGGACACATGCACCACCTACACAGTTGTTGGACATTGCAGGGAACACAGTGAAGTATGTGAACATGCACACATCACATCTCTTGCCACTGAGTCAGTGCAGGTGTCCGGATAAAGGGATGGCCAGAGTCTAAATAGAAATGCATGTGATGCATACCAGCACCAGACACCATGATGCACCCATGTCCGGATAGTCAATGCCACAATGGGGTACATGTTGCACATGTCACTCCCATGCAGGATCAGTCTCAGGAAGTTTAATGCCATGACACAGGAATGCGTGCAAAGTCATACATTACTGTCTCCAGTCACATGGCCATGGCAGCCAGCCAACAACAGTCTGCACTGTGTCACAATCCGAGGGCATGGGGAATGCAAGTTATGTGACTGACAAGTGCACATGTCCATCCCCCAAAAACCACATCATCTGTACTACTATTTGTCCACGTCATACCAACTGGACATATGGGGGACATGAAACACAACTCTCTGAACATGAGCACCTCACAGTGTGCTGTGAATGAAAAACAGCTGCCTGAAAGTCACAGTCGCAAACACCTGTGTGCACAGTCAAGTGATCAGACACCTATAAGTCACAGAAGTATCATCTATCATGGTCACATCTCCGATGGCATGCTGAGCCCTAACCGATAAACATACCAGTAGTCCTGACAACGAAGACACAGCACAATGAGACAGAGGCAGACTCCTGAGGGTACATTTCACTGATCACAACATGCCAGATGATACACGGGAGTGGGAGTACAGAGTGTATTGTATGCCCTGGAGTAGGCATGACTGTCCAGCTCCACCTGTAAGAGGGATGAGTCCTGGACAGTAGGCAGGTGGCTAAGCATGTGTGACACACTTGATACACATACTCCTGAGGCCCAAACATTGTTCCCACCAGCAGCATGGGTGTGTGCCAAATTCCAGGGACATGTGGTGATTCAGATCAGCAAGTGGACCACATATCAAAGTTACACCCAGATTACATGTCAGAACTTAGGCATTGTGTAAGCAATTGACCCACCCATGAGTCGCACAACATAGTCACGGGAATAAATGCTGTCCCCCACCTTGAGCAAAGCTAAATGCAATGACACAGTCCCCAAATGACACAATTTCCTGACTATAAGGGCCACACATATGCGTATCAGAGGAGAAGTGGGCATGTCACAAATGAGGGACATGGGTCCTGGACCACATGACTGATGTACTGTGGAAGTTTAACCAGGCCAGAGGAGGGCACATAGCATGTCAGGCAAAGTGCACAGTGCAGTCATGGACTCACCCCCTCCTTGCTGCTGTCTGCCCTTCAGCTGCCCATCCAGGTCAGGGAAGACCACCGCCAGGATCTGGAGCATGTGGGGGGTCAGGGTCCGGTGTCCGCCCCTCCTGCGAGGAGGCGACAGCTTCAGCTGGACCCTTGCGATCCTCCGGGTCCAGCCCCGAAGGTCCTGCCACCTCTTCTGGCAGTTGCGGATCCTGCGCCTGTAGACCCCCAAGGATCTTACTTCCCGGGCGATGGTCAGCCAGATTTCCTGCTTCTGGTGGGCATCAACCTGTGAGGATGACAAAGTGAAAAGGCCATTACTACACATGCAACATATACGTACATCACACAGTTGGATATACATGTCTCAATCACAGGGGCATATGATGTACACAGGCAGTGCAATGGCTATGAACAGTTTGCCAGCAGTCACTACATGGTATCATTGCATGGGAAGTAAACCTAGTTGGAATGCACTGTTACTGCACTGTACCAGTTCAGTGCATGTAACTACACACTTTGGGGTGTGACAACTACTCAGTGAGCATGCTAGCCAGTGGTGTGCACACTGTAAGTCCTGCTAGTCAGACAACATGCACAATTAGTAAGGCAGTGGACAGCACACTCACCTGCTCCCCTGGTTTCCCATACAGCTTGCTGTACTGTGGAAGGAGGCTGTCCAGCAGGGCCTGGTTCTCCTCAAGGCTGAAGGCTGGGGCTCTCTCCACAGTACGTGCCATTGCAGTAGCCAGAGGAAGCAGAAACAGCAGCAGTGTTGGTGGCAGATGTCGTCCTGGAGCATGTAGTGCAGGCAAGTGAGCTCTCAGGGGAACAGCCAGCATTATATGTGTGCTGCAGAGGCAGATACTGTCCCATGTGTCCAAAGTGATAGGTCCAAGTCGTTTGCATCTTCTGAATCTGACCAATCCATGGAATAGCAGCACCAATACACGCCCACAGCATCCTTCAAATCTTCAACTTCATGACACCCATGATTTTGCAACATTGTTGTGGCTGGCCAACTGAATTCACTGCATCAGACTCGTTGGAGCTTCGAAACGCGTCCGTTGCCATGCCAGGCCCCAGCCAATGCGTGCACACCGATCGGTCCATTGCTGTACAACGCGTATTTTGGGATACAACGCGTACCCGCTCCCAACACATGCAATGGGCCGGGCACACCGATCGGTCCATTGCTGTACAACGCGTATTCCGGGTACAATGCGTACCCGCACACAACAGATGCAATGGGCCGGCCGGGCACACCGATCGGTCCATTGCTGTACAACGCGTACCCGCTCCCAACACATGCAATGGGCCGGCCGGGCACACCGATCGGTCCATTTCTGTAAAACGCGTACCCGCTCCCAATACATGCAATGGGCTGGCCGGGCACACCGATTGGTCCATTGCTGTACAACGCGTATTCCGGGTACAACGCGTACCCGCACACAACAGATGCAATGGGCCGGCCGGGCACACCGATCGGTCCATTGCTGTACAACGCGTACCTGTACAGGTCAGTCGCATATGTCACCATGCTTGTCACTGGTGAACGTATGCCAGCCACATATACCTGCCAGAGACCCAGGGGCACACCTACAACACCACACCCAGTCCACACTGTTTCCTAAGGCATGTAAGGCTGCATTTCCTTCTCTGTGTATGGGGGTTAACATGTGGTTTCTGTGGTGGCACTTGTGGGCAGCCACACCCAGGCTGTGCATGTGTTCATGGGGACAGGGTCCTTTGTGTGTTGTGCACATGACCACTGTGATGTGCAACAGTTCATTTTAGAGCATGTGGCATGGTCACATTTCCAGGTTGTGTATGTGTATGACATGTCACATACCCCCAGAGTCCCATGTGGGAAGGCATGTACGTCACAGGATGACCCATTGCCACAATAGTGATGTCCCTCCACAGTCTGTGTGCATGTTGTGTTTCCGATGTCTCTGATTCCATGTGCACGATGGGAGACAGTCTCCACATCAACGTTGTTTGTGCATGGACTTTGATGTTGTGCGTCACTGGCGTCCATGTCTGTCCTGCGGACGCGACAGGGGCCACTACCTGTGGGAGTCATGTTTGTTTTTCTGACGTGTACATGATACGCCATGTCATGCCAGTGTCCATGTGGCAAGACAGGGTCACTGGGAATCTACCTGTCAATGAGCTGTGATGCCTGTGGCGCATCTGTCCAGACATGTCACTGTGGTGTGTGTGTGGAACGTGACAGCAGTAAATGGGTACTGTGACACAGCCTAATGGTTTCCCATAGCACAACCTGGTACCTGTTGTGCACACATGTTGTACTGAGAAGTTAGATGATGGCCATGTAGGTGCGAGTTATGTCCGACAGAACGGCACACACATCAAGAACTTGTGTCACGTAATGATGTATCATGTGAAATTGTGTATGGTGAATGGCACATATGTGGAGTGACTAACAATCTTTCTTCCTTCAACCTATGCACTGCAGGGCTCCAGCTGTCCATAGACCATTTCCTGACCTGGCAACTATGGTGGAACGTGACAGCATCCGACGGTACCGCTTCACCAGGCAGCTGATTGAGGATTTGGCAGTGCGCTTGGCACCACATTTGCAACCTGGCCGGACGTACCCTACGGCGCTGACCCCCAATGTGAAGGTAATGGCAGCCTTACACTTCTTTGCCACCGGTACCTTTCCACACACTGTTGCGACTGCCGGTGGGATGTCACAGACTATGTTCAGCCGTGTGCTACGCGATGTTTTGGAGGCAATGTTGAGATGCCTGAACCAGTACATCTATTTCCCTACACGTCAACAACTCACTGACGTCAAGAGTGACTTCTATGCCCTGGGGAGGATGCCACATGTCATTGGCTCCATTGATGGGACACATGTGGCTTTGATACCACCACAGGCACATGAGCAGGCATACCGGAACCGTAAACATTACCATTTGATCAATGCTCTGGTGGTATGTTTAGCAGATATGAGCATCACACATGTGTGTGCCCATTTCCCTGGTTCAGCACACGATGCCTACGTGATGAGGAGTAGTCGCATCCCGAGGATGATGGCACAGATGCAGAACCAGCGTGCCTGGCTTGTCGGTGTGTACTGACTTTGTACCATTGTGTGTGTTCTGATCTGTAGTATTCCACCCACTTTTCCAAATCAGCTAATGTGCACTTGTGTGTCCGTAGGTGACTCCGGATACCCCAACATGCCATGGTTGCTGACACCCCTCAGGAACCCTGTGACACCAGCCCAGATGCGCTACAATGAGGCACATGGTCGGACCAGGAGAGTGATAGAGCGGACCTTTGGTCTCCTGAAGAGCCACTTCCGCTGCCTGGACAAGACAGGAGGGGCCCTCCCATATGCCCCAGCAAAGGTGTGCAATATTGTCATCGTCTGCTGCATGCTACACAACCTGGCAGTGCGGAAGGAGTTGCCTCTCATCCTGGATGACGATGACCAACGTCCGCCACCTGTGGAGGATCCTGGCCTGGACTACGATGCCAGTGATGATGATGATGGTGATGTCCGCACACAGCTCATCACCAACTTCTTCAGCTGAATGTGAGTATCCAGGGAGATGTAATGTGAATGACGTGAGTTTGCATGATATGTGTGGGTGGTGCTCTGGTGCTGTTTGAGTGTGGCCATGTGCTACTTGACTGGATGCATGCAGCAATGTGTCCTTCCAGGTAGTCTGAACTCCCCAACAGTTCTGACATGCTAACTTGGTTTTGTGTAGTTGTCTTGTGACATGTATTGGGCATGAGTATTGCAGTACTGTCCTGTTCTACAGTGATTTTGACTGTGTGTCATGTCTGTCCTTCACAGGGTGCTTACTGAGTACTTTGGTCAACTTGGATCCCCCGACACCATGATTCAGCTTTCAGGGTGGCAGCAGTAGTTTCCCTACAAGTGATGTGCCACACACCCCTGGACTTCATATCTTCTGCACTTGTTGTCTGTGTGGCCACTGCCACGTGGGTAATCCTTGCATTTGTAGTAGAAACAACATGTTGCAAATGTGTAATAAACCTGTGCTTCACTTTGGGATGTGCGTTGTCTGTGGTCAGACATCTGACTGACATTTGCTTACTGCACCTGTGGGCTAGTTGACACAGACTCTGAATAGGTGTGGTGTCTGTGCATTCCACTGTATTTCCTGGCAACATCACTGTGGGTGATGAGTCCGATGGCCCTGGTGTCTGTGTTGTGTAGCCCTAGTGGTGTGTCTCCCTCATATGTGTCACGTCACCATGACTCACACAACGGTGTTGTACTTGCTGTAGCAGTTAGCATACACAGTGTAATTTGGCAGAACATCATCACCATAACAGTATCCACATTTGAATAACAACAGTGGCAAGTATGGTGTACTAGTGATTTTATTTACAGAAATGTGTGTGTGTATAGTGCACAGGATGGTGGGTGCTGTACATTGGGATTGTGATCCAAAGTTCCCAGATGAGTTGGAAGTCTTGGTAGCAGAAATGTCCTGAGTGAAGTCCACAGTCATATGATACATTAGTCCAACTTGAACTCCCCATGTCATGTGGGAAAGTACTGTTGCATTCGACAGGGTGAAACGTTTGCACACAAAGGATAATTTCCGGAACAGGTATTGGCTTCCTGGGGGATGTACGTGGCCATCAACCTCTCAGTTTTCCTTCCTCGGACGACCCCTCTTCTTTGGGGGGGGACCCTCACATGCAGGCTGCTGCTGTGCAGGGGAGTCTGCGCCAGAGTCCTCCTCCCTCCCTGTGGCGGTGTTCAGTTGTTGCAGCACCAGATGTTGTGGGCACACAGGGAGGTGTGGCCATGTTGGTGCTAATCTGGCGGAGGCATGTCAATATGTCCCTATGCACCGCTGTGAGTGCTTGCAATGTGTCCCACTTGGACTCCATGCGAGACATGTGTGTCTCCACATGGGACATGGGGGAGTCCAAGCGGGCATGATGGGCAGCCTGCTGCTGTGGTATGTCCTTGAGGATCCCCACTACCTGTCTGACCTCTCCGGTGCTATCCTGGTACGCATCAGCGATGCGTGCCAGTTGTGGGTCATCATGCAGTCCAGACCCCTCTGCAAGCAGCGACCTATGTCTACCACCCCTCCCACCACCCCTGGCGACACGTGCAGGACCTGCGGTGCCACGCACAGGTGACCCGAGGCCCACTTGGGGGTTCTTAGTGGTGTTGTCATCCGTTGCTCCACGGTGGGCCTGGGGCCCTGTGCTGTTGTCAGCGGTGGTCCTTGGTCTGTCCGTGTCGGCGGGGGTGGTCTGTATGTTGGCAGTTGTTGGAGGGGTGGGTGCAGGGGGTGCAGATGTTGGTTCAGCTGGTGCTGCATGATGACTCACACCGGAGGTGCCAGGTAGGTCTTCGCCATCCGAGGAGGGCAGAGGCTGTTCCACACCAGTGAGCTCTGTGTCCCCCGGAGCCTGGGACAGGGACTCCTCCTCGCCTGCTGCTGTGTCCCCATCATCATCACCTGTATTTGGAAGAGACACACATTGTATGTTATGTTTCTAAAGGCATCAATGGTTCACACACCTGACAGTTGTGACTGTACCTCTGGATGCGGGCATGTACATTGCATTGTCCTAAGTTGTCACAGTAAGAGGTTGATATTGGTGTAGCACATTGTCATGCATACCTGGGGCATTTCAATATGAATGTTGAGGTGTGTGCATGGCCAGCATTGGTTGTATTTGGTGGACATCCTGCCATCCTTCTCCACCTAGCCCAGTTATCCCACCATGAAGCATGCCACCCTTGCAGTGGGTTCAGGTTGACTCTCAGGATGTCATTCAGTGGTGTTGTGCTGTTTGTTGGTGCACAGTTCCCAGCAGGGCCTTGTGCTCCCCACAGCAGTGGCCAGTGTCAGCCATCTTGTCAGTCCTTATCCACTCCCTGTGATGTGAGCATGGTTCAGAGTGGTGTTGATGGGCCAATTGTGAGGGTGAGCAGTATCTGTGACTCCAACTCCCATCATGCTATTGCCTACACCCCCTTCCCAGCATGCCCGTACTTCCTTCCTTTTGACTCTGCTTCCCTGTGGGGTAGTGTGCCTGTGCTGACAGGAAGGCTGACAGTGTTGTCCTTGTGTTTGTTTGGCTACAAGTCCCAGGTGTGTCCCTGTGCTTCACACAGCATTACCCAGGGTGGTGGTTCTTTGTGGGATCTTCATTTGGTATGTGAGGCATTGCATTCTCCCAGGTGGGTTATGTGGAGTTTGTGTTGAGGGGTGTGTGAGGTGAGCTGCTTGTAACTATGGTCAGTGCTGTGAGTCCTCCTTCCCACCCAGCCAGATATCCCACCATGCAACGTGCTTGCATTGCAGGGAGTGCAAGTTGTCTTTCAGGATGTCAGGCAGTGGTGTTGTGCTGTTTGTTGGTGCACAGTTCCCAGCAGGGCCTTGTGCTCCCCACAGCAGTAGCCAGTGTCAGCCATCTTGTCAGTCCTTATCCACTCCCTGTGATATGAGCATGGTTCAGAGTGGTGTTGATGGGCCAATTGTGAGGGTGAGCAGTATCTGTGACTCCAACTCCCATCATGCTATTGCCTTCACCCCCCTTCCCAGCATGCCCGTACTTCCTTTCTTTTGACTCTGCTTCCCTGTGGGGTAGTGTGCCTGTGCTGACAGGAAGGCTGACAGTGTTGTCCTTGCGTTTGTTTGGCTACAAGTCCCAGGTGTGTCCCTGTGCTTCACACAGCATTACCCAGGGTGGTGGTTCTTTGTGGGATCTTCATCTGGTATGTGAGGCATTGCATTCTCCCAGGTGGGTTATGTGGAGTTTGTGTTGAGGGTGTGTGTGAGGTGAGCTGCTTGTAACTATGGTCAGTGCTGTGAGTCCTCCTTCCCACCCAGCCAGATATCCCACCATGCAACGTGCTTGCATTGCAGGGAGTGCAAGTTGGCTTTCAGGATGTCAGGCAGTGGTGTTGTGCTGTTTGTTGGTGCACAGTTCCCAGCAGGGCCTTGTGCTCCCCACAGCAGTAGCCAGTGTCAGCCATCTTGTCAGTCCTTATCCACTCCCTGTGATGTGAGCATGGTTCAGAGTGGTGTTGATGGGCCAATTGTGAGGGTGAGCAGTATCTGTGACTCCAACTCCCATCATGCTATTGCCTACACCCCCTTCCCAGCATGCCCGTACTTCCTTCCTTTTGACTCTGCTTCCCTGTGGGGTAGTGTGCCTGTGCTGACAGGAAGGCTGACAGTGTTGTCCTTGCGTTTGTTTGGCTACAAGTCCCAGGTGTGTCCCTGTGCTTCACACAGCATTACCCAGGGTGGTGGTTCTTTGTGGGATCTTCATTTGGTATGTGAGGCATTGCATTCTCCCAGGTGGGTTATGTGGAGTTTGTGTTGAGGGGGAGTGTGAGGTGAGCTGCTTGTAACTATGGTCAGTGCTGTGAGTCCTCCTTCCCACCCAGCCAGATATCCCACCATGCAACGTGCTTGCATTGCAGGGAGTGCAAGTTGGCTTTCAGGATGTCAGGCAGTGGTGTTGTGCTGTTTGTTGGTGCACAGTTCCCAGCAGGGCCTTGTGCTCCCCACAGCAGTAGCCAGTGTCAGCCATCTTGTCAGTCCTTATCCACTCCCTGTGATGTGAGCATGGTTCAGAGTGGTGTTGATGGGCCAATTGTGAGGGTGAGCAGTATCTGTGACTACAACTCCCATCATGCTATTGGCTACACTGACTTCACCAGCATACACAGAATTCCTTCCTTTAAGTGAGCTTCCCTGTGAGGTGGTGTTCTAGTGGTGGCAAAATATCAGACAGTGTTTGTTGGTTATATTTGTGCCACTGCCTTGCTCTATTTGTTGTTAGGTTTGTACATGTCATGACACAGTTACATATCACTAGGCGATGGCATGTATTGTGTTTATCTAACTGACATACACATCTTGGGATGATTATCTTTTGGTTGCTGTTGATTTGCTAGGGGTGGATGGTTTGACTGTCCCCTTGACAGTGATGTGTGTGTATTGGCACACAATATTGTGTATATTAGTTGTGTACTCACCAGGCTCTGGGATGTCTGTTAGTCCATATACGCTCACTGGTGGTAGGATGGCCCGCACCTTCTACTCCCAGGGCCTGAGGTATACTGGTTTTGCAGGAGGGCCACTGCCGGTGTGCTGGCTCAGGAGGTAATCCTTCTTGAGTAGGTCTCTGACCCTCCTGCGCACATCATACCACCTGTTCTGGATGTCTTCCTTTGTGCGCAAACATGGTGATTGTGCGTTCACCCTGTCAACGATCCTCGCCCACATCTTGGTTTTCTGCGACATGGGGGTCTGTTGGACCAATGTGCCAAACAACTGTGGCTCTACCCTCAGGATCTCGTCTACCATGACTTCCAATTCACTATCTAGGAACTTTGGATTCTTCTTTAGGGGCATGGTGATGGGTGGTGGTGGTGGTGATTGATGTGTGTGTGTGTGCAATTGAGGGTGTGTGTGTGTAGGTTTTGCTGGGTGTGTGTGAGGGTGCTATTTGTTGAGGTGCTAATGGTGTGTGGCTTTTGTGTTGGATGAGCTGTGTGTGTGTCTGTGTTTGTTGTGTGATGGTGTTATGTGCTGGCAGGTCAGTGGAATTTGCAAAGGATCATGGTAGGGATTTGTGGGCTTTATGTAGGTGGAGTTGGGGGTGTGTCCTTGTTCCATTTTTTTCACCCCCTGTATTTATTGGCTTTGTCATTGCTTGTTTGGCCCTTTTTTTTGTATTTTTTCATTTGTGATTATTGTGCATGTAGGAGTCGTTCTTCTGACCGAGTAGGATGTTGCAGTTGTCTCGTGCGCGCCTCTCCGAGTCGTTCCCGCTGTGTTTCAGCTCAGTTTCATATGCGGCGTACGCGTCGGTCGCGGAGTATTGTGTTTGTTCGGCTGGGTTTTGTATGCCTGTCGCTCGTACGGCTTGGGCTCCGTACGAATCGGTCTGAATTTGCACCCATTGCATCGTACTGCGCGGGTCGGAGTTCGCGGGTACGTTTCGTTCGGGTTATTTCCTGATGCGTGTCAGTCGGTTCGATTCGCGTGGTTTCCTGGCCGGATAGCTTATTTCCGTCCGGGTCGGTCGTTCGCCTTGTGTTCCGTGCGAGTCGGTCGTGATTCCCATGCATTTCATCGTACTACCCGGGTCGGACGGCGCCGGTACGTGTCGGTCGGACTAAATTCATGTACCGAGTCGGTCGGTACGTTTTCCGGGCCGAATCGGAATCGACCCCTAAGTCAGGGTAGGTGCTAGACAGCAAACTTAATTAATTTACTATTCCCACTCCAGTTAGCATTAAGTCAGGGTAGGTGCTGGACACTAAACTTAATTAAATAACTATTCCTACTCCAATTAGCATTAAGTCAGGGTAGGTGCTGGACACTAAACTTAATGAATTTACTATTCCCAAACCAGTTAGCATTAAGTCAGGGTAGGTGTTGGACAGTAAACTTAATTGATGTACTATTCCCACTCCATTTAGCATTAAGTCAGGGTAGGTGCTGGACACTAAACCTAATTAATTTACTATTCCCACTCCAGTTAATATTAAATAAGAGTAGGTGCTGGACACTAAACTTAATTAATTTACTATTCCCACTGCAGTTAACATTAAGGGGCCGATTCCGATCCCGGCCGGTAGTGCTCCGAATCGGATTCGGATTCACCGGATCCGATTCGGAGCCCTGTTTCCCGACCGAATCGGACGCGGGTCCGGCCGAGCGAGTATGATGCAAGCACCCGCGAAATCGCCGACCGACTCGAACGCGGCTTCAACACGCTCCGACCGACTCGCAGGGACACGACTCGCACCGCGCTATGGAGACGTTTCCCGGCCGGGTAAGTACGATGCGCACCGCGAGCAGTCCGATCGACTCGCGCCGTCCGGCTTGACAAAGCTGTCGGAGCCGGACTTTGGGGGTCCGCGTCGAACCCCCCTGTATGCGTAGGTGCGCGAGTCGCACACAGGGGGGACCCATGGGTCCCCCCTACCTGTGCATGTACGCCGCGATGCGCATGGACGTGTACACGCTGTAGGGGGCGCCCTTGTCCGCCTCGCACCCATTGGAGTCAATGGGAGCCCGCGTACGCGTTGTACGACAGGCTCCCATTGACTTCAATGGGAGTCCGACCGAATCGAGTCCGATTGCATGCGAACGCATCGTACTCGTTCGGTCGGACTGCTAGGGTCCGATTCGGTCGGAATTCTCTCCGGGTCCGGCTCGGTCGGAGAGAATTCCGGCCCGAATCGGAATCGGCCCCTAAGTCAGGGTAGGTGCTGGACACTAAACTTAATTAATTTACTATTCCCACTCCAGTTAGCATTAATTCAGGGTAGGTGCTGAACACTAAACTTAATTAGTTTAGTATTCCCACTCAAATTACTACAAAGTCAAAGCACTTGCCATACACTAAACATATCTAATTTACTTTTCCCAATACAAATAATATAATGTCACTAACAATACTCTACATTAAAATTTTATTATTTATTGTTTCAAATAATAATTTTTACACTATATATTTTAATTATTTAAAATATTTTTAAACATATAAAATTGATATAATTATATTTAAAATATTCATTTAAATAATATTTATTACTAAATACTATAATTCACATATAAATAAAATGTATTTACATACTATACATAAGACTTAATTATTAAAAATTATATTATTCAATTTATTAATAAATATATAAATTTAACAAATAATTTTCTTATACATATTTATATAGATTTATAACATATTTTCATAAAAATATAATAATTAATAAATTTAAATTATAACATTGCGTAATTTTTCCTGTTAATATTTAAGTATTAATAACAAACCATTAATTTTAATAATTCTTTAATTAAAAATATACACTATAAACACATAATATTCATTATTTATTTATATTTTTTGGGGAAATATTTAATTTTATAAATATTTAAACAATATTTATAAAACACTCCCCAACCTTATGCCTTATAAAAACAACTTCCAAATCATAAAACACTAATTTCTAAATTCAAAAATATAATTTTCTAAATAATAATTTTAAATTTCGAATTTATTAAATATTTTATTCAATTATTTTAAAACACTACCCACCCTTATCCCCTATAAACCCAACTTCCCACTCAGAAATCAAATATTTCAAATTTAAATCTTAATTTAAAAAAAAAAAAAAAAAAAATTCATTTATTTTAAAACACTCCCCACCCTTATCCCCTATTAACCCAACATCCCGCTCCTAAAAAATATTTCAAATTTTAAATTTTAAATGTAAAATTTATCAAATTTTAAAATCAATTATTTTAAAACACTCCCCACCCTTATCCCCTATTAACCCAACATCCCACTCCTAAAAAATAATTTCTAAATTCAAATTAATTTTTTCTAAATTATAAATTTAAATTTCGACTTTATTAAGAATTTAAATCAATTATTTTAAAACATTCCCCACCCTTATCCCCTATAAAGCCAACAAGACCGCTCCTAAAACAATATTTTCTTTTTTTAAATTAAAATTTTGAATTTATTAAAATGTATTATCAATTATTTTAAAACACTCCCCACCCTTATCCCCTACTAACCCAACATCCCGCTACTAAAAAATATTATACAAATTTTATTTTTTATAACATTAACTATTATTATACACAAAACAAACATTAAATATATTAAAATAAAGTACAATAACTATATTTTAACATAACGATATTTTTACAGTCGACATTACAAACTTCGATATTTTTTACAACACTTAAAATCGATTTTTTTAACATCAATATACATTACATCGATATTTAATACTATTGATATACTAACCTCGATATTAATGTATGTCGATATTAAAATTTTGATATGATGTCTACTTACCGATTTGGTGATCATGAAGTCAATGTAGTTACCTAATGTGGCTGTATGACTCTTTTAGGGTGTCAGAGGTTATTACACAATGTCGGCAAAAAGGTATTTCCATCAGCCTAATCTATATTTGTAAATTACTGAGTAGTATTGAGTAATGTGTGTGTAATAAATGTACTTCTTGTTTTTCTAAAGAAAAAGTACTGACTGGACATTCATTTATTGAGTGTTGCTATTGCATGCCAATGAACAGTGATTGATAGCCCACACCACCTCCTTTGAGTTGGTCTAGGACTGCTCTGCTCCGCTATCTTGAGAGAATCAAGGACTAAAATGGGGTGTTTGGTTCCCAGTGGAGGGCAAATGTTGACCCATTACTTGTGCAGGCCAACAAACTAACGACCTGTTTCCTTATGGTGACCTTATTATATTTAATGTGATAACTTTCAATTGGGAGCAGGTCAAGTTTGGTATCTAAAGAATTGGAATTAAAAGTCCTCTTTAATGATAAAGGTGGATTTTTAGTCACAATTCTGAAAATACCACTTTTAGAAAGTTGGCATTTTCTTGTCCCAATCATTTGGTATCTGCTGCCTGTTTCCTGGGTCCCTGACAAAGTGTGGTTGGCAGTTAATCTTTGTGTATTGTTCCCAGACAATGAGACAAAGTGAAGCTAGGTGTTGACAGGCTGGGCCACTCACAGTTACAGAGGGGGAGAAGCTGTCACCCACAACACTTGCACATCCCAAATGCCCTGCCTGAGCGCTCTCACAAAAGGATTTGCCACTAGTCTATTGTGACCCCAGACAATCTGGGGTCAGGGTAAGTAGGTAGGAAATTCCAAGCACCTCTGGGGGTGGAAACCTCTAGAAGCCTCTCCTACTTCAAAGTGGGCACCAGGTTCAAATATTGGACCTACGATCCCATCTCTTCAGTATGCTCCTGGACTTGTGGATGCTACAGAAGAAGGAGTACTGTGCTGCTTTGGTGCCAAAAGGACTGCCACTCTGCCGCCCTGCTGCTCTGCTGCTCGCTGCCTGCTGTCCTGCTTGCTGAGAAGGAACATTGGACCTGCACCCTTCATCCAGGGCTGATGGGTGCAGCTCCTCATGTTCTGAGCTACAGGGTCATGACAATCTCCAGAGGGTCCCTGCCAACCTCCTTTGACCCAAGCTGCTTGCTGGTCAAATGTTTCAGTTAGAATGGCAGTTACTAGCTGTGATAATAAAGGAAAACCAGCAAAACAACCTGCTGCAATGTCCCCGGGCAAAAAAAAAACAGCCACAGAAACAATCCCAATTTGGGCCGGAAATCTCTCCGACCGAGCCGGATCCGGAGAGATTTCCGACCGAGCCGGACTCCCGCAGTCCGACCGAGCGAGTACGATGCGGCCGTATGCTGCCCGACTCAATTCGGTCGGACTCCCATTGAAGTCAATGGGAGCCGGTTGTACAACGCGTACACGGGCTCCCATTGACTGAATGGGTACGTCACAAACAGGGGGGCCCCCTGTAGTGGGTACGCGTCGGTGCGACTCGCACCGCACATGCATGTGTAGGGGGGATCCTTGGGTCCCCCCTGTGTGCGACTCGCGCGGCTATGCGTGCAGAGGGGTCCGACACGGACCCCCAAAGTCCGGCTCCGACAGCTCTTTGGAGCCGGACGCTACGAGTCGGTCGGGCTGTTCGAAGCGCGCATCGTACTTGCTCGGTATGGTAACGTCTCCATTGCGTGGTGCGAGTCGTGTCCGTACGAGTCGGTCGGAGCGGTTTGGACCCGGGAACGAGTCGGTCGGCGATTTCGCGTGCGCTCGCATCGTACTTGCTCGCGCGGACGCCCGTACGAATCGGTCGGAAACTAGGCTTCCGAATCGGATCCGGTAAAGCCAAATCCGATTCGGTGCCCTACCGGCCGAGATCGGAATCGGCCCCTTGGTGTCACAGCCTTGTCGCTTGAAACAGGTATGCTAGTGGTCACAGTGAATCTTGCCCGGTCCGACCAGGGGCATAACACATGCCCCCAAACCTCCTAGGTGCAGGGGGAGCAACCCTTCAGGGGCCCTCTGCTCTTCAAGGGGCCCCCATTCATCCATAGATCAGTGAACGTCTGTGAGATATGGGAGACTGACATTCTGCAGGGGGGGTCATCATTTTGCCACTGGCTCCAGACTCATTTAAAAGTCCAGATTTTAATGTGAAAATCTGTATTCAGAAAACTTTACAAACTTAAGCAGTCGAATTTGTAATATTTATGGGAAGTTCTAGAGAGAATACTTTGCAGCTCAGCACACTCCTTGAATAGAGGCAGAGAGCCAAGAAGTAGGCTGTGCTCAATATGGGCTGTCACACGGGCCATGTAAAACTTGATAAAGCATAATGATAGATTGCCCTCCATGACTGTAATTTATTTGCGAAGTGTAAAAATGACACAAAAATGTTTGGTGCAGTAGATTTTACTGTACCTCTGTACCATTATCCAGCAGTTTCGAAAGAAACAAATAGTTTAGCCTTCATCACAGGAAACATTTTTCACAACATTCCAGTCAGGTCATTATAAATGATTCATGATGGCTTGAGAATAGTTTGTCAGGTGTGCATAAAAGCTTGTCTGATGTAAAGAAAGTAAACATAGTAATTAAAAACAGTCTGCCCCATCATTTATCCATCATGGCTTTCAACGGTTTTCCCCTTAGACGAACAGAGGTTGCAATTAGTTGTTTTCTGTCTGTTAACCCCAGGGCTGTGCATTTGTAACACGCATAATAAAGATTAACTGCGCATTTTAAAGATAACATTAAGTTTGATAAATCAGTGTGTTACTGTAGTTGACTCAATAAAGTTCAAGACTATTAAGCTTAGGAATTGCTTAAAAGGCAAAAGTATGCATAGTGATTTCATTTATTTATTTATTTATACATGTATTGTTTTAATTATCTAATACCAGTTTTCTCAAACGTGGACAGAGCTCTTTACATAAAGCCAAGTTAACAGTTACAGTTACTACATAAAGCAGTGGTGACAGCATACCATTTTTTGTGAAATATAATTTGACCAGACATTTTTATCTGTGTCATTAAGAGTGTAACCTATGGACCTCTTTGGGTGGGGGCTGGGCACAGCCTAATCAAGTGTAAGTGGGGTATGTCCAGCTCCTCCCTCCCATCCTGCCAGTGTTGGCCCAGCCAGGCACACCTATTGTGTGTGGCTGTCTAGGAGGAATACACAAAGCCTAACTGTCAACTACACCCAGTCACGTGACCCAGAGACAGGCTATAGGCATCAAATGGCTTGGGCAGGAAAATGCCAACTTTTTAAAAGTGGCATATTCAAAATTTTAATGTATAATCTGACTTCACCATAAGTTACGACTTTTCATTACAATTCCAAACAAATCAGACATGAATGAAGTACCTGTTCCCATTTGGAACTTACAGCGTATTAAATGTAATTAGATAACTCCAATGTTATCTTATGGGAGACTTAGGCCTGGCAGTAGTGAAAAATTTATTTTTTTCACTACCAGTAAAACTTAAAAGTACATGTCCTACTTTTTAAATACATAGCACCCTGCCTCTGCGCTGTCCAGGGCCTAACCTTGGGTGACGTATATGTATTAAAAGGCAAGTTTGGGCCTGGCAAAACATTTGTATTGCCAGGTCAAAATGGCAGATTAAAACTGCACACACAGACTGCAATGGCAGGCATGAGACATGGTTAAGTGATACAATCAGTGCTGCAGACCCACCAGTAGTATTTAATTTACAGGCCCTGGGCATAGGTAGTAACATCTTACTAGAGTCTTGCAAATACATTAAATATGCTGATTGGGTATAAGCCAGTCTTACCAAGTTTTAAGATGAAAGCCAAGCACTTTAGCAATGGTTAGCAATTATAAAGTGTGCATAGTCCTAAGGCCAGCAAACCTAAGGGTAAAAACCATGCCAAGGATGCCAGGCCTAACAGTCCTATATGAACAAAACTTGGGTAAACCTTTTCCTTTGCAAGCTGTATTTACAGTCTCTTATAATAACAAGTTTATGAAGTTCACAGGGGGGCATGGCCAGCAAGCCAAGATGGTGGATGCACTCTAGGGAGGCTCCGCATCCTTGCCCCTTTACTCGACATGAATCCTGGCCGCACAATGCCATTCGTCACTTAAAACTGTCCCGGAGACCTCCCCCTGCTCACTTGACACCGATAATTTAAATTGCTGGGCAGCGGAAGGTGCTCTTGTGGTGGAACCCCGGCTGAGCTTTATGCCCACGTGGGGGGCGGGCCACGGGCTGCGGTGGCTGAGGCGCTCGCCAGTGGCACTGGGGACTGGTGGCGCAGAATGCGATTAACAGTCCCCCGGTTGGCTCACAGAGGGGATTGGGGCAATGGCAGTCCTGGGCATCGCCTGAGCAAGTGGGGCTGGGAGTGTGCTGCCTAAGCACGCTGGACTTGGCACTGGAGCCGAGCTGCCTTTGGGAGTGGAGCACAGTGTCTGTGTGATCCCTGCAGAGGCGCACACCTAATATCAGGAGAGTTGTAAGAAGTTGTGATGTTGTCCTTCTGACCATGCGTTCTCCCCAATAACTGTGATCTTGGCATGAAACCCGGTGGCCATATCCGGCCAAGGGTTGACCATTAGGAGAACGGACGGTGTTACGCTGGACCCTGGAGCCTGGGCGGACCCTACCCGGCTTTGGCCCAGCTGTGTTCCAGGCCCTGCCCACCTAAAACACGAATCGATCTGCCGTGAGAGCTGACTGAGGCCTGGCCGTGAGCCGCTGTTGTGGCTGGAGACGCCCTTACCTAATGATGAAGACCTCTGGCTGGGCTGCGGAAGGCCTGCCGTAGCCAGAGGGACTGACGTGATGCTCCCTCTGCAGCTGGGCACAACGGGACTGCCTGTCCCTCTGATGGATGATTGCACTGGTATCCTGCGGAGGCATTCGTGACTGTGATAGAGCAGCCATCATGTGGGCCCAGGTGAGAGGGGAGCCTTGGACTGCGCTGTGTCGACTGAGGGGGCTTGGGGATTGTGTCAGGCCCAGGCCCGCAGACAAGAGCTACTTGCACTTGTAAGGGGAACTTTGTTGGGTGGCCCCAGTGGTGACTGCCCATGATCGCGCTGGGTGGCTGGGAGGCTCTGCGGCCCTTAGCCTGCACCATTGGGACTGGAAACGGTGGTGCTGTGGGGTGGCCACCCCGCATTGCTGCAGCAGTGGAGACCTCGGGATCACCGATGCATAGACCTCCTGGCTGACAGCAGAGCACATGCTGCAATGATTCCATACTGAGCCCTCGGTGCTGGGGCTTGGTGGAGTCTGATCTGCCCGATCTATCCCCACTGCTGGCCCGGGGTGTCAGCAAGAGGAAAAGACAGAAAATGTGGGGCACTAGCGGGATCAGCGTATGGGCTGCTTGCACCACATCCTTCATCCTCCCAAATGGACTGGTCCAATCAGGCACCTTCTGCCTGACGCACCCTCCCCTCTAGATGGCACTATCTGCCTGGACCCACCTCCCCTCTGCTCTCACCCCCAGGGATTGGCGCGCCACCCAGCATTGGACATATTGGATCTGCATCTATCTGTGCTTTCTCCTGCCCCAGCTGCCAGTCTCTACTGGAGCACAGAGGGTGATCCCCGCTTTGACCAGCGGCCGCCCACGCGGGAACCCCTGAACTGTCTGCACCACTGCAGTAATATATCAGCGCTTGCCTGTGTTGCTGGTGGGTGTGGGCCTGGTTGCACCTGGGGACCTGGAATGCGAGCCAACTCTGTCCACCTCCTGGAAGAGCAACCGCACAGTGCACACAGACAGACCCAATCTTGTGTGGCCACGACCCTAGTACAACGGGGATCTCAGAGCAAGCAGCGGCAGAGCCACTACTAGATCATCAATGTGGGTGCCGCGCCCAACTGCAGGAGACACACACGTGCTCACCTGTGGAACTCCTCAGTGTGCCAATGGTAGGAAACCCTCTTGACTGGGCCACTGGGAAGCAACCTTCCTTTGACAACTAGCATGGAGTGCACAGTCATGGGCCGCCTACGTTTGGTGGACCCAACTGGTGACTGCGTGCCCATCTGCGACCAAGGAGCGGCACACTGGAGACCAAATGATGACAGGACAACTGATCTCTGCGGATTCCTTCAGCTCCAAGCTAAACACTGTGCTCCAAGTGGTGGAAAAGATAGGTACCTCCTCGGAACAGACCGCACATCCCTCAAAGGAAGAATTGACATGGTCACAGCAGCCTTTACGCCACTGCAGGTTGACCATCACAAGCTGACGGACAAGGCACAGGATGTTGAGCACACATTGGCTGACCTTCAACCAACTGCTCATGAATCGTCAGCAATCATACAAGACCTGGTGGACTAGATGCATACGCTGGAGTGCAGAGTAGAAGATGTGGAGGGCTGTTCCAGAAGGAACAGCAGAGCCTGCCAGAGGGCGTGGAGGGCGCTAATGCCTTGACTTATACTGAAACATGCCTTCGTGGTCTACTCCCAGAGGAGGCACTCTCTCCATTCTTCTCTGTCAAAAGAGCCCACCATGTACCGGCCCGCCTCCCGCCAACAGGCACTAACACATGACCTTTTTTGTTCTGATTACTCAACTACAGGGATCATGACTCCATACTCAGAGAGATACGCAAGTTGAGGGAGGTAACGGTGGGTAACGCTTCTGTCATGTTCTTCCCTGGCTACACCCTTGAGGTGCAGAGATAGAGGAGCTCATTCCTCGCTTTCAAAAGACACCTCCACGATCTGAACATTCAACACTCCCTACTATTCCCTGCCAGACTTCGAGTGGTGGCGGATGGCAACACACAATTCTTTGACTCCTTGGAAGAAGTTTGGAACTGGATGGAATCCAGTGGTCTGATGACATCTCGCCCTGCACATGGGGAGCCTACGCGGGATCGGGCTGTGAATGGAGGCAGTCGCAGGGGACAATGCAAATGGAGAGGCCTCTCTTCACTGCCGAACTCTGCTCCTCACCTATAACAGGTCATTCTGGAACGATGACGGGCCCTACTAATCGCAGCCACGATGCGCGAGCACAAAGAGAGTTCGGACCTGGACACATCCTTGGTGAAATCTCTCAGCAATGATGGTTCCTCTGCCAGGTGGCGCTCCAGGATGGACTCTCTGGAACCTCCAGATGTGCCTCCCCAAACTGTCGATGACTCAATTTAGATAAGAATTCTGAGTGATCTCTGCAGTCTAGTGTACTACAATGTTACAGGCAATATGTCTACTCCTTTATTGCAGGCAGCGCTACTTTAACCCACTAACTGTATCAGTGCTCAAGCTGACACTGCATTGTTCTTGAATGCGAATCAGCATGCACCACTTATGGCAGTTGGCATCTCTCCACCCTGTCGTACGGGGCAATGTCACCCTCGCTCTTACACCCCCCCCCCCCAGGTGTTCTCTGTTTTCTTTCACCGACCCCAGCGGTTGGTACTTGCTACAGCACCTTTTTAGCAGTTTGGGCGGACATATTTTGTCCCTCCACTCTCATAATGTTGTTTGGTTAGATCTCCCCATAGTTATGTTACGCAGCCCTGGAGTCACTGCCCCCACCCTACTGATCACTATTAGGGTACGTTGCTCGCTCCCTCACTCTGCGCTACATACTAACAAGTGTGGCTCTGACTCAGGCCCTGCATGGCACATACTAACAATGTCACATTGAATGTAAGGGGTATGCATACACCCTCATGCCTTTATACTGTATACTCTTACCTCAAGTGTAGGTCAACACACATCGCGCTGCTACAGAAAATGCATCTAACACTGAGTGGGGCCCGTTGGCATCAGCGGCGGTGGCGTGGTCAAGTCTTTGCCACGGATTACTCTTCATACGCCAGGAGGGGTAATGATCTGGGTGAGGCCAGGGGTCTCCTTTGTGGCAGAGGAGTTTGAGACTGACGAGAATGGTCGGTATGTGTTCATACATGGCCGGTTTGATGGCCGACGCCTCCTGCTGGGGACAATATACGCTCCCAACACAGACCAAACGGCATTCTTGCACACATTATCTGGCATGCTGGCTCACTGGAGTGGCATTCCTTGGCTCATAGGGGGGATTTTAACTTGGTACTGGACACAACCCTGGAAAGATCCTTCCCTCCCCTCCCCCACACAGTAGCTACATTCAATACCCAGGCACTGAGCTACTGGCTCCTTCATTGGCAACTAATAGATATCTGCTGCACCATTAATCCTGTCACAGGAGTATACTCATTCTACTCCTCCCCACACAACTTACATGACCAAATTGATCAAATAGTGGGGTTGGCCTCATTGCTCCCTGTGTTCCACCACACGGATTATCTGGGACAAACGCACTCAGACCACAACCCCCATTCCTCCAAATAGCTTTAGAGCACAGTACACCGGTAATCCCTACGTGGCTCCTACAGCCCACAGCATTAGAAGACCCGCCATTCCGCGATTCGTTAGGTGACGCCACAGTGGACTTTTTTAATACCAATACTAATACTGCCACTGATAGGAGGGTAGAATGCAACAATTTTAAAGCAACTATCAGGGGACACTGCTTGGTTCTGAGCTGGAACATCCGCAAACAGTTCGACGGCGACATCACACGCATTGAGCACATGCCTGCTCCGACTTGAGACAGGAACAGTAACTGACTCGGAGTATGCTCGCCTGCTGGCGGAGGAGAGACATGAGTAGGCCTGGGCGGTGAACTTCGCTCCGTTTGCGGAGTTTGCGGAGTTTTCTGCACTTCGCACTCCGCGGAGCTCGCAGAGTGCAGAAAACTCCGCTTCGCGATGTGCAGCAGAGTTTTTTCCCGCTCGCGATCGCGAACGGTAAGTTTGCGATCGCAAACGGTAAGTGCGCGAGCTGCCACTCGGGTAGAATTTCTACCCGAGCGGCAGGAATACCAGCACAAACTGCAGTTCGCACAGCCCTCCGCCACTCGCGGAACTTCACTGAGTTTTTTGTAACTTCGTGGAGTTCCACGTAGCAGAACTCTGCGAACTACGCCCAGGCCTGGACATGAGCACATTTTACTGTTGGACCGACTACAGTGCCTGAACTATTCTGCACATTCAGCCTGCACACACGTGGCAGCAGACCAAGCAGGATGCCTACTGGCATTGCTGATACACCAGGACCAGCCTCAACACCCTATCCTCTCTTTGCAATCTTTGTTGGGGCATCTTCTTCACACTCACCATGAAATACATGTAGAACTGGTTAGGCACTATACTGTATTATATGAGTCTGCACTAACTCAGACCACCTTGCAGATTTCTACTCAACGGTTCACTTGCCCACCATAACACCTGAACAGTGCGCAGAACTAGAGGAGCCTATCAGATATTCGAGGTCGGTGAAGCCATCAGAGCCCTAGCCACAGACAAAACTCCGGGGCCAGGCGGCTTACCAGCCGAATACTATTTTACAAAGCATCCCTGTTGGCCTCCTCTCTTCCGCGATCCTTATGCAACACCCTGCTCATATCCTTGTCTAAGCCAAACAGAGACCCCGATGCCTTGGGCTCCCACTGCCACTGGCGCTCCTTAACACTGATTATAAGATATTGGCCAAGGTGCTATTAGACCGCCAGGTGCCTTTGGTGTCAACCTTGGTCCATACTGACCAGAACGGGTTTGTACCAATCCGCAAAACATTGCTTAACCGACGCTGTTTCTTTCTGGTCTCTAGGTACTCTGTGGCACGATGGCCTCACTCTGGGTGCCCAGTGCACAATCTCAAGAAGGCCCTTGATACCCTTGAATGGGGATTCATGTTTGATGTACTACCTGTTATGGCATTGGGGCATGCTTTCTCCGCCTAGTGAGGTTACTATATACTTCGTCATCGGCCAGAGTAAAGACATGATCTTCCATATCGGAACCAGTGCCAATAAAAAGGGGCACCTGTCAAGGTTGCCCGCTATAACCTTTGTTGTTCTCCCTAGCCATAGAGCCACTTGCAATGGCTATTCGCATGGGCGGTGCAGAATGGGGCACCCACTGGGAGACGGGACACATGCAATCTCATTATATGCTGATGACCTACTCTTGTACATTTGAGATATGAGGGTGACACCTATCAGCCATTAGATCTCAGATTCTCTTCTGGTGCGCTCTGCTGTTAACTGTCATGGGACGCATAGCGGTTCTTAAATGGTAGTTCTGATGCTGCTACTTTACGTTTTCACAAATCTGCCATTATATATCCAACCCCCTCTCTTCAGGTGATGGAACCATGATGGAATTTATATGGAATGGGACCCAATGCAGGGTTGCCTTCTCTTAGATGTATTTGACCTCTGATCAAGGCGGGCCTACCACACCAAATATGGAGCAATATTACCTTGCTGCGCAGCTCCAATGGGTGGCTAAATGAGAGTGTGGGCTAAGCCTTCATGAAACGGCCATGCTTTCGCCGACATGGTTCCTCTAATCAGCTTTTCCATGCTTGTAGGCATGGTTAGCCACCGACCTCACCGCTACTGGAGGTTGCTTATAGATGCTTTCGCCGCAGCCTGCACCTCATGCGAGCTACCACCCCATACACACTTGTGCTACTCTTACCGGGCACGTCCAGGGGTGGCCGACCACCTCGCAAGCGGAGCTCTCTGCTTGGCAGGAGACAGGCTTACATGCCTTGGGCGACCTCTATCGTGATGGCGCGCTAGCAACCTTCGATACTCTAGTGTAAGATGATGGACTACCTCAGGGTCAGTTCCTTCTATAGAACTCTCTGATAACAGCACTGGGATCCAAATGGGGCGACATGTCAAGGTTGCCCCCAACACACCTCACAGTGCAATATTTGCATGTTATGGGAACAGGGAAACACCTTACGAAATGGTTTGCAAACTCTTTGTGCAAACACACTGCACATTCTCTATCACCCCTACAATGCCATTGGGGCATAGACTTGTACGACCCGTTCACAGACCGAGAGTGGGTTGCCATACTGGAGGGTCCAACCTTCATCCCCCGAAATGCTTGCTTCCACCACATCCAGTACTATATAATTCACAGAGCTTACCTAACCCCGGCCAAAATAAACAGATATATCATGCAAACTAATGGAAACTGTCCTAGATGTCATTTAATAGATGCTGACCTCCTTCACATGTTGTGGGCTTGCCAACTCCTTGCCACTTACTGGCAATATATAACTACCCAATAGGCTCAGTGCACCGGGCATGGGAAACATGCATCCTGGGCCTATTCCGTAGAAGAAAAGGGCAAAGGCTCACCTCCCTATTTATTGACCTGGGGCAATTGACGGCTAAACGCCTAATCACTAGGAGATGGAAGTTATCTGAACCCCCCTCCACAATAGATCGGACTCGTTCACCATTGACCTGGGCACAAGCTGAAAGCACTGCATTACGCAAGGAGGATAGCCTGGGATTACGCAAATTTCCGATCGTTGCCAACTGAGACGCCATATTGCAAGACTTCCAAACTGACCAACACTCAGATGCTGAACACTCAGCCGCCACAGACGAGGCAGAAGCAGTAGTCGGGGTGCCACAGAATCATATGCAGCTAATGTGCACAGAGGGCGAGGCACCTGGCCTCTCTCTGTGATGATCCAAGACCCAGGAGGCTACTTGAGGGATAGCATGCAGGGTACCACTCTTTCACTATGAACCAGGAGGGAGCTAGGGGCGGGCAGGAGTGATCCGAGTTGGGCAGAGTTAACCACCTAGTTCACACTCTATTCCCCCATCACCGCACTTCCCCGCAGTCGTTCGCCATTGCTTATAACCCCCATTACAAGATCTCCTTTCCAGTGGCAATGCATGATTTAGAACTCACGCTGACATTACTGCAAGCGCTACATTGGGTCCCGGTGCCCTGTGGTCTTGAGCCAAGTGGGCAATGTAAACAAGACTGTATAAGCCTCCTGTGTTACAGGCTACCCCCTCACAGACCACAGTTTGTCTCACCCATCTAACTACCAAATGCTCTTTTTCATGTATTGTTGATATATGCATGACAAGTATTACTGTAGTAATATCGACCCACACCATGTGCCTGCATTTTGTCTTATGCCTTCAAAAAGTAATAAACAGATTTAAACAAAAAAACAAGTTTATCAAGCCCACTTCTGTTTTTAAAGCAACCAAAGTAACACTTTGATTTAATCCTCTTTTTTATTTAGGTATCTTCTAAGAAAATATCTGTATGAAATAATCTTTTTTAACTTCATAACAACGTACAATTTTGAAATCATTGCCATTAGAGCTACGTTGTTATACTGCTATTGCCTTATTACTAGCCAAACGGCAAATCTCACTTCTCTGGGGAACTTGCACCCCCCCAACAAGGGAGGCTGGTTGAACGATTTGTCTTATTGTGATACTAACTCTGAACTATATGCTTCTCTACAGCCAATTACATCTAGGCCCAAGGACTTCTGGCAACCACTGCTAAACTATTTTTTGTCTACGGATTGTTCTACTGAGGATGAAACGACAGGTTAAAAACGTATTATTAGCCAAATGCTTTTCACACTTTTGTGCTGTATTGTCTTATGATATCTAATATCTTGCCATGTCATTACGTATATGCCCTGTCTGTAATTTCCCCACTTGCTCTGCTTTACTTCTTTCTCATCTTTCTCATGTTTTTTTCTGTTTTGTTATTTTCTCTATCATTGGAGACCTACTGTACCACATATGTCACTGCTGTTCCACTATTTTTTCCTGGGCTATTGTACATATTGTTGTTTGAAAAAGGATAAATAAAGCTAAAAAAAAAACTTTCAATTTTGGAAATTCTGGATTGAGGATTATTTTTTATTATTACATGATATGTGTCAAAGAAATAAAACATACATTTAAATTGCATTCTTCTGAATATATTGTTATGATACTTTGTGTAGTAGTGTAATTCTTGAAGCCTTTCCAAATGCTCAATCAAAGTTTCAGAATCAGAATTGTGTATCAATGCATATATTATGTCTGCCCATATTAGATCCAGAGTATATAAGAAACATACCACTAAGTTAGTCTTTAATTCACATTTTACCAAAGAATTCTGAAATAGTGAAGTATTTGCTATTATCTGTAGAAAAGTGGTAACAAATATGAACCTGAAATATTTCTGGTTGCCTCTATGCTTTTTTATATCAATCTAAGTTATTTGTCCTGCATAAATATTTCTGGACCCTTTATAAGCTAAACGGTTAGATAATTCATTATGTTGGCATTGTATAGATGCTGTTGGTTCTCCACAACATGTATTGTTTAATAGTATTTAATTGTTATAGTTTGCTCTGATATTTGGGACATAATAAAATCCTTATTATCTCCGAAAACCTGTTGTATAAATAAATATTTGTAAATTGTCTACATTGTCATCCACATTGCCCATGTAATTTAATGTCAATTCATTATCTTGAAATTGAAAGAATACAAAATGTACTCACTTTTCGCACCTTGTATTCTTGAATCATCTTTACAAGGCAAGGTGCTCATTTTTGTCTTGGCCAACAATATAAACCTTTATTAGCTCATCATCTCTTCTAGAAAGCACTCAATGCTTCTATGTCTAACTGCTCTTAAATAATTGGCAACTTCATTTTATTTCTTTATTTGGAATATGGGCAATATTGCTCTGCATATTTGGTCTTTTGCAATTTGGTAGCTTAATTTTATTTACTGTTTTATTTCTATTTATCTTCTCTAAATTACAGTATTGTTTTTGAAAGTTGTTGTGTGATGACTGTGTCCCCTGATGGATGGCTTTTACTTTTTTCTGTTTTTGTAGGTGTTACTGTTGTTATTATAAATCGTAATATAGTATTTTGATTGCAAAAATCTGTAATACCAAAATCCTTTTAATTTGCTAGAACACACATAAAATAATGAATATCCCTCCAGTTCCAAAGTTTTAAGGAAAAATATTTTGAAGTTATCTCCTGAGGAAAATTTCACATAACCTTTCATCGTCAACCAGCACTCATATGAAAAAACTGCCCTTTTGTGGGTGGAAGCTATGAGAGGGTGTCATGCAAAAAAGCAGGAGACTGTGAACTGGGAGAAAGAAATCAATCCAGATAAACGCAAGTCTTTGTTCTCATACTAAACGATTTGTAGACCCGGACTTCAAAGGTCAATTTAAATGCAAAGGGTTCTCAACACGAGCCCCTTTTTGTGCATACTGCATTGGTCTGGATTTAAATTGTGCACATATTTTCCAAGAAATCTATGTACAGTGGTAATGGAACGCACCTTGTAAATTGTGAGCTGAGATTTTGTTTCAGCAAACAAACATTCCGTTAAAAAAACACTGCATAACCAAATTCAAGGCAATAATTTCTCCAGTTGAACAAGTTGTGGCACCTGGCTGCTGAGAATGCCAGCAGTGGCAGCACAGAGAGGGGGTTTACATTTAGTTGAAAATAGATCAGTCAATGACATACATAGAAACATCCATCACAGGCACAGTGTGTTTGAGCCCTCCACTTGAACATGCTCCCTCCAACAGCCTGAATGTACAATCATAGATTGTGGAACCTGGAGTACATATAGGGAAGTTCCTCAACCAAGGACATTCACTGTGCTTTTAATACACCTGGATACCTTCTTGGGTGCGTAGTGCGCTATACAAATCAAAATAACATAACATACCTTCACACTCCTAGCTTTTTAGTCACAAATGCAGAACATAATATCAGCAACAGGAGCACCATGGGATGGATCATATAACACATACTCACACATACAAAGTTTTAAAATCTGCTCCAAGCATATTGGCTACAAAATCAACCATCATGTGTTCAAGAGCAGCAAGACAAAATGGAAATGACATAAGCACGCACCCTCACATTGTCCTTGGTAACTAAAGCTCTGATTATGATGTTGAGCTCTTAAGATCTATAAGGGAGGAATGAAAAACAGTAGTTTGAGTCATGCAGTTTCCTTTTCTCCTTGATATGGGTTCCTTGATTGATTCCATCCATTCTGAATTTGGTGACATTCTGTGCCTTAAGTGGCGCAAAAAATATGGATGGTCTCTAAAGGGATTGTGGTATAGGAAGCATAACTAGTGATCATTTATAGGAGGCAGGGCTCTGTAGTTAAATATTATCCTAATTCATTTACCCAGAATTAGTTGTGGCCTTCTTGGTCCCTGTGCTCTGACTTCTAGCCATATTGATACTAATCCACCTTCAGGTACTTTTCCTGCTGGTGGGCCTGCTGCTTCTTTTCCTCCTCTTGGTCATCCTGCCTGTGCACACTGGCCTTGGTCGTGCTGGCTTGGCTGTCCTATTCTTAGTCCACCTGGTACTGATCTTCCAGGTCTTGATTCATCTGGTCCTCTTGGTGATCCCGGCCATTCTTCTTTTTCTGGTCTGCCTTCGTCTGCTCCTCCTAATCTTTGTCCTTGTGGTCTTGGTCCTCTTCATGGTGTTGGAGGTCTAGTCCTTGAAGTCCTGGTCCTACTCCTCTTCATTCTGTTCTTTATCATCTTGTTGGTTCTCATACTCCATGTCCTCTGGGACTGGCTCTTCTAATCTTGGTTCCAATAGGCTGTCTTGGTTCTGGTGTTCCTGGCCCTCCTGCAGTACTGGTCCTTCTACTCATCCTGGTGCTCCTACTTTTCTTCCCAGTTTTCCTACTGATCCTCCTCCTCCTGGTCCTAATCTGCTGGGCCTCCACCTCCTCCTCATAGCCCTCCTGGTCATGGTCCCCATAGTACTAGTCCTTCTGATCTGGTTCATCCTGGTCCTGATACTCCTGATGGCCTTTCTCCTCCTCCTGGTTCCCCATCTCCAGCTGGACATTGTCCTTGCCCTTTTTGGCATCCTCCTCCACCTCCTCCCTTGTCCTTCTGGACTTCCTCCTAGTCCTTTTCTCCATCTTCCTATTCCTGTCCTCCTGGTCTTCCTGCACCTGATTGTCCTAGGCATCTCTATGGTCCTAAACCCTTTCTTTCTAGTGGTCCATATCCTCCTGGTGGTGCCTGTCCGGTAGCCATCTTAGCCATCATGGTTATCCTTCTGATACTCCACCTAGTATTTCAGAGCCTCTTAGTTTTGTTTCTCCTGGTCTTCCAGATTTCCCTGGCTAGGGTTCCCTTGGACCAGCACCTCCTGGTCCCCTGGATGTCCCCTTCTTTTGATCCTGATCTTGTCTTTCTGGTATTCCTGGTTATGGTTTTCTAATAGCCCTGGTGCTCCTTCTGGTATTCCTGGTCTTCCTTCTCCCGATCCTCCCATTTCTGGTCCCCATCCTGCTGCAACTATACAATTCATCCTCCTGCTCTTGATCCTAGTCCTCCTGACATGAAGTTCCTAGAACTTCTGGGTTTGGCATTTGTATTGATCCCTCTGGTGGTCGTGGTATTGATCCTCTTGCTGGTTCCGATGTTCCTAATCATCCCAGTGGCCTCATCCCCCTTCTCCTCCCCTCCCACTATTCCTTCATCTCCACCTGGTCCTCTGCCTCCTCTTCATCCTCCCCATGCTCTTTAATTTCTTCATCCTCCTAGTCTTCCTCTTGGTCCTGTTCCTTCTACCAGTTCTGTTCCTACTCCTAGTCTTCTTATGCCTTGCCTGCCTGGCACACCTCCTGTTCCTCCTTCTGACAGCTCTCTTGGCATTGCTCCTATTGGTCCTAGTTCTCTTCAACTGGTCCTCCTCCTCCTCCTGGTGTTCTTGATTATCATCCACCGCCATCTTGCCCCTCCACTTATTCCTCCTTCTGGTCCTACACTTCACCCTCCTTGTTTTCCTCCTGCCCAATTGAAGTGGCCAGGCCTGACCTCCCAGCAAGGGAAAACTGGAACACCTTGGGTAGCCCTGCACACTGTGAATCTATCTGAGCTCTGCAGAAGTGTCAATATCAAGTCAATGTTTCTAACAAGATGGCTGGGAGGCAGGAGACTCAGGGTAGATAATTGTGGCACTGAAAACTAGGGCTAAAGTAAAATATTTAGCATCAAGAGCTAAAGGTAATAACAGAAAAACTAAAGCTGCTACCTGAATCAAAAGGTTGAAGGTGTTCTCCCAAGGGTCTGTGAAATCTCTGAAAGGTGTGGGTGTGAACTCAGGATTAGTTGAGAGAAACTGGTGAACCTGGGGCTTCTAACAACTCACATAAAATAATACGATATTTGAAAACCTGTATATTATTATTACTATTAGCTCCATATGGGTTTTGCTGAGACAGAGATGTTTTAGCGTAAAATGCTGTAGAGATTTAGTCAGCAGCACAGCAATTATTAAAGTTAGTCAACCTTTTGGCTACTGATACAATCTGCTAACCAACAGATATTTTTGATACCAAGTTATAGGATTTCTCCTGAAGCAGTGAGGACATGGAGCAATGTATTTCAGATATTGAAAAGTAAAGCTGATGAACCAGATAGCTAACCAGTTAGTTGTGCCTGGTTCAAGAATTGCATTGAGGAAAAGTGTTCTAGAGAAGGTGGAGAAGAATGAAAAGATAAAGACCATCTTGAGGGAACTTGCCAAGAAACCTTTTCTGACTTGCTGATTGTTATTTTTTGGGGGGCTTAACCCCTGTGCATCTTGAATGGTTTTCCCTTCAAGATAAGGCTCTGTACCTCACAGAATTCCATCAAGCAGAAGTGAAGACGGATATTTTTGTCTAGATACTTTTAAAAACAACTCTAAGAGACCCTGTTGACTGCTGGGCACTATATAATTCTGTCTGTGAGTTGAACAGCCATTGGTCAATTGACTAGGCTCATCGGTCAATTGACTAGGCAGTCTAAAACTGCCAGTAATCATGACCTACAATTGCTCATCATCCCTTTCACATTCTCTTGTGAGAAGTTTTGTGGAATGAACCTGGAAACATTTCCTCTATGATGAGAGTTAATATCTGCATGTGCATGAGAGGGGACAAAAGCAAAATTGGAGGATAGGATTTGTGCCTAAAGATACTAAGGAACAGTCCCACTGTGATATAGCAGGAGTTGGATGATGCTAATCAGTAAATATGAGAGAAACATTAAAAAGTCAGGGAAATGAGATTGAGTGATTTCATTCAATTTAGACTTGCCTCTTTGTAAATTCCCGGCTGACGTGGCTCATGGGTATCAAAAGTGCAACACTAAAGAGTCATGTGTGGTTCTGGACAGTGATCCTGGAGGGATGGTATCTGGGGAATATGTGCTAAGGCTATTGGGGAGAGGGGAGTATTTGAGAAAAAGGAGTATGCGTGATATATATAGATATATATATATATATACATATATATATATATATTCACTGTAAAAAAACATAGGTTTCAGGGACGTTATAGTTAGAAATTAGCATTTAAAAAACGTTAGAAATTCACTGAAAAAAACACAGGTTTCAGGGACGTCATAGTTAGTTGGACATTTCACTCGTACAAAACCAGAGAAATTCGGCCATTATAGTTAGTTCAGCTAACTATAACTCACGCCCCCGCAATGCACTGTTGATGACGTCACATATTACATCATTCATGACATGGTCAGTGACATCACTGATGACATCTCAAATGACATCACTGATGACATCACTGATGACATCATCCAGTGACTGTGTGTTTCTATAAAGTTTAAATATGTTTTATATATATGCCAAGGTGTATTGAAGAATGAGTGGGTGTATAAGTGTCTGGATGGATGATTTAGTAGGTGCGTGACTGACTGATTAAATGTGTCTTACTGAATGCATGGGCTAGTGACTGATACAGACATTCACACAGTTTAGTTTGTCAGTTGGTGTGTAAGCGGTTGCATGGGTTGGTGAGTAGCTAAATGAGGATCTATATGGGTTATTGATTGGTTGTCTGAGTATCTGTATGGTGCCTGAGTGTCTGTGTGGGTGGGTGGGGGGTGTGACTCTGTGCATAGATGTGTGAGTGGATGATTCACTGGGTGTATGGGTTCAAGAGTGCATCTGTGAAGGGCTGTATGGGTGGGTGAGTGTGTGTATGGGTGTGTTGGTGAGTGAATGGATGCCTCAGTGGTACATGTGTGAGTAACTGCATATGTGAAAGCCAGTATATGTGAGTGTTGGAGTGTATAAATGACTATATGTGAGAGTGAGTGATTGTGAGAGTGGCTGTACGGATCAGTGTGTGCTTGTATTAGTTATTGTATAAGAGTGTAAGTATGTGTTAGTATATGTTTGAATAAGTGAGGTGGTGTGTGTATAACTGTATAGGTGAGTAAATGGAAGTGTGATTGATTCTTTGCATGACTGACTAGGTGTGTGAGTAACTCTATGGATGAGTGGCGGTGTGTGAGTGTCTGTATAGATATGTGAGTGCATATGATAATGCCGTATTGATGGTTGACAGCATGTATGAGTGACTGTCTCTGTGAATGAGTGGATGTGTGTGTAGACCTAGGAATTAGTGAGTGGGTATGTACTAACTGGTATTGGTGTGTCTATGGTTTCGAAAATGGTAGTCTGTATTTTAGAGTGGGTGTATCAAAGGTTATATTAGGGTATGAGGAGGTGCATCAGATTATCACGTGGATGATGTCATCAGTGATGTCATCAGTGATGTCATTTGAGATGTCATCAGTGATGTCACTGACCATGTCATGAATGATGTAATATGTGACGTCATCAGCAGTGCATTGCGGGGCGCGAGTTATAGTTAGCTGAACTAACTATAACGGCCGAATTTCTCTGATTTTGTACGAGTGAAATGTCCAACTAACTATGACGTCCCTGAAACCTGTGGTTTTTTCAGTGAATTTCTAACGTTTTTTAAATGCTAATTTCTAACTATAACGTCCCTGAAACCTATGGTTTTTTTCAGTGAATTTCAAAGGTTTTTTAAATGCTAATTTCTAACTATAACGTCCCTGAAACCAATGGTTTTTTCAGTGAATTTTAAAGGTTTTTTAAATGCTAATTTCTAATTATGCATACAAAGGTAGGACATGTGAAGAAAGAGGAAGAAAAGCACAGAAAGAAGCAAGACAAATGCAGAAAGAGGCAACAGAAGTCCAGAAAGACGAAGAAAAGTGCAGGAAGAAGCAAGAGATGTGCAGAAAGAACCAACAGAGGAGCAGAAAGTCCTCCTGTGCCCCCAACTTTTGCTGACGGGTACTGGTGGTAACTGACTCTGACTAACCAGGCCTAGAGCCAGTGCTATGCTAAAAGACACTTAGAATACAGTGAAAACACCTACATACACTAGGGAACACTATGCGTTGGGGTACCCCTGTGATTAGCATGACCTCCTCTGTATTTGCCATGAGTTAGTGCCTGGGTCATTGCATGAGTACATGGGTACTGACTGGATGATTAGAGTACTGCAGGGAGAGTGCATGGTGAATTTATAAGTGCTTGGGTTTTGGCGGAGTGATTGGATAAGTCCATGGTGCTGGCTGGGTGATTGGAGGTGTGCATGGGTAGTGACAAGGAGATGGCTGGACTGCATCAGTAGTGCTCGGGGGATTGTAGCAGTGCATGTGTTAGTGCCTGGGTCATTGCATGAGTACATGGGTAGTGACTGGATGATTAGAGTACTGAAAGGAGAGTGCATGGTGAATTTATAAGTGCTTGTGTTTTGGCGCAGTGAGTAGATAAGGACATGGAACTGGCTGGGTTATTGGAGGAGTAGATGGGTAGTGACAAGGAGATGGCTGGACTGCATCAGTAGTGCTTAGGGGATTGTAGCAGTGCATGTGTTAGGGCCTGGGTCATTGCATGAGTACATGGGTAGTGACTGGATGATTAGAGTACTGAAAGGAGAGTGCATGGTGAATTTATAAGTGCTTGTGTTTTGGCGCAGTGATTAGATAAGGACATGGAGCTCGCTGGGTGATTGGAGGAGTGCATGGGTAGTGACAAGGAGATGGCTGGACTGCATCAGAAGTGCTCAGGGGATTGTAGCAGTGCATGTGTTAGTGCCTGGGTCACTGCATGAGTACATGGGTAGTGACTGCATGATTAGAGTACTGCAAGGAGAGTGCATGGTGAATTTATAAGTGCTTGTGTTTAGGCACAGTGATTAGATAAGGACATGGAACTGGCTGGGTGATTGGAGGAGTGCATGGGTAGTGACAAGGAGATGGCTGGACTGCATCAGTAGTGCTCAGGGGATTGTAGCAGTGCATGTGTTAGTGCCTGGGCCACTGCATAAGTACATGGGTACTGACTGGATGATTACAGTACTGCAAGGAGAGTGCATGGTGAATTTATAAGTGCTTGTGTTTTGGAGGAGTGATTGGATAAGTACATGCTACTGGCTCGGTGATTGGAGGAGTGCATGGGTAGTGACAAGGAGATGGCTGGACTGCATCTGTAGTGCTCAGAGGATTGTAGCAGTGCATGTGTTAGTGCCTGGGCCATTGCATGAGTACATGGGTAGTGACTGGATGATTAGAGTACTGCAAGGAGAGTGAATGGTGAATTTATAAGTGCTTGTGTTTTGGCGCAGTGATTGGATAAGGACATGGAACTGGCTGGGTGATTGGAGTAGTGCATGGGTAGTGACAAGGAGATGGCTGGACTGCATCAGTAGTGCTCAGGGGATTGTAGCAGTGCATGTGTTAGTGCCTGGGTCACTGCATAAGTACATGGGTAGTGACTGGATGATTAGAGTACTGCAAGGAGAGTGCATGGTGAATTTATAAGTGCTTGTGTTTTGACGCAGTGATTAGATAAGGACATGGAACTGGCTGGGTAATTGGAGGAGTGCATGGGTAGTGACAAGGAGATGGCTGGACTGCATCAGTAGTGCTCAGGGGATTGTAGCAGTGCATGTGTTAGTGCCTGGGTCATTGCATAAGTACATGGGTAGTGACTGGATGATTAGAGTACTGCAAGGAGAGTGCATGGTGAATTTATAAGTGCTTGTGTTTTGACGCAGTGATTAGATAAGGACACGGAACTGGCTGGGTGATTGGAGGAGTGCATGGGTAGTGACAAGGAGATGGCTGGACTGCAACAGTAGTGCTCAGGGGATTGTAGCAGTGCATGTTTTAGTGCCTGGGTCATTGCATAAGTACATGGGTACTGACTGGATGATTAGAGTACTGCAAGGAGAGTGCATGGTGAATTTATAAGTGCTTGGGTTTTGGCGGAGTGATTGGATAAGTACATGGAACTGGCTAGGTGATTGTAGAGTGCATGGGTAGTGACAAGGAGATGGCTGGACGGCATCAGTAGTGCTCAGGGGATTGTAGCAGTGCATGTGTTAGTGTCTGGGCCATTGCATAAGTACATGGGTACTGACTGGATGATTAGAGTACTGCAAGGAGAGTGCATGGTGAATTTATAAGTGCTTGGGTTTTGGCGGAGTGATTGGATAAGTACATGGTGCTAGCTGGGTGATTGGAGGAGTGCATGGATAGTGACAAGGAGATGGCTGGACTGCATCAATAGTGCTCAGGGGATTGTAGCAGTGCATGTGTTACTGCCTGGGTCATTGCATGAGTACATGGGTACTGATTGGATGATTAGAGTACTGCAAGGAGAGTGCATGGTGAATTTATAAGTGCTTGGGTTTTAGCGGAGTGATTGGATAAGTACACACATGTCACATCAGGCCCGCCCCCTCCCTTCACCACTGTGCAAATGAGCCCCCTGGTGGGTTTTAAGTTGGGGGATTAATTCCCCTTGAATCCTGAGGGTCCCTGGGGGCCGACTAGCCCACCAGGTACCTCCAGTAAGCGCCACAGAGCTGCGTTGCAGAGAGGTGGTCCAAGGCCATGCCCCTTTTTACACCTCTCTGCAACGCAGCTCTGTGGCGCTTACTGGAGGTACCTGGTGGGCTAGTTGGACCCAAGGGACCCTCAGGATTCAATGGGACTTAATCTCCTAACTTACAACTCACCAGAGGGCCTGTTTGTACAGTGGCGAAGGGAGGGGGTGGGGCCTGATGTGACAAGTGTGCAAACATGCCCCGTGGTGTGTTTTAAATTGGGGGATTAAGTCCCCTTGAATCCTGAGAGTCCCTGGGGCCCAACTAGCCCACCAGGTACCACCAGTAAGCACCACAGAGCTGCGTTGCAGAGAGGTGGTCCGAGGCCACGCCCCTTTTTACACCTCTCAGCAACGCAACTCTGTTGCGCTTACTGAAGGTACCTGGTGGGCTAGTTGGCCCCCAGGGACCCTCAGGATACAAGGGGATTTAATCCCCCAACTTAAAACGCGCCACGGAGCGTGTTTGCACACTTGTCACATCAGGCCCCGCCCCCTGCCTTCACCACTGTGCAAACGCGCCACGTGGCTCGTTTTAAGTTGGGGGATTAAGTCCTCTTAATTCCTGAGGGTCCCTGTTAATTTTATTTTTTTTTAAACGGAAGGGGGCCGCGCGGCCCCCCTCCCGAGGCCATTTTCGGCCCCGGGGACCCCATCCCCCGGGGCATGGCCAGTATTTATTTTTATTTTTTTATATTTGGAGGGGGGCCACGTGGCCCCCCTCCTCAGGCCATTTATGGCCCCGGGGACCCCATCCCCCAGGGCCGGCCTTTCCTTTTTAAATTTAAAAAAAAAAAAAAAAATTCAGGGGAGGTGGGCCGCGTGGTTCTCCTCCCGGGCCACTTCTGGGCCCGGGGACCTCATCCCCCGGGGCCTGGCCATCCTTTTTTTATTTCTTTTTGGGAAGGGGGCCGCTCAGCACCCCTCCTCAGGCCAATTATGGCCCCGGGGACCCCATCCCCTGGGGCCGGCCTGCCTTTTATTTTTATTTTTTTTGTTTTAAAGTGGAGGGGGGCCGCGTGGCCCCCCTCCCAGGCCACTCCTGGCCCCGGGGACCCCATCCCCCGGGGCTGGCCTTGCCTTGTTTTTTGTATTTGTTTTTTTTTTAGGGGAGATGGGCCACATGGCCCCCCCTCCCGGGCCACTTAGGGCCCCGGGGACCCCATCCCCCGGGGCCGGCCCTATCCGTTGGGGACCGTGGGGGGACCCCAATTCCCCCACGGTCCCGCCAGCTCCCCACCTCCTGTGGGAGCCGGCATTGCTTTTCCACACGGGGAGCTTCTGACATGCAGCTCCCCGTGTGGAAAAGCAATCTGCTTTGGATTTTGGAAGCGAGAGCAGGAAACCTGCTCTCACTTCCAAAATCCAAAGCAGAGTTTGCCATGACAGGGCGGGAGGCGTGCTCCCACCCTGTCATAGCAAACAGCAGTGTCCCGGGGGTGGGCACCCCGGAACACTGCAGGAGGCACCCCTGGGGGGTGGCAGACCCCAGGGCCATGGAGGGCTCCAGGAGGGGGGCCGCACGGCCCCCCTCCCAACATGAGTGAAGCCCCGGGGAGGTCGTGGTACCCGGGGTTCGGGGGGGCTCAAGCCCCCCACACTGGTTTATTTAAAAAAAAAAAAAAGCCCCGGGGTGGTGGTCCCCGGGGCTGCGGGGGGGCCGTGTGCCCCCGCAAATATTTTAGAAAAGCCCCAGGTGGTCCCCGGGGTGTGTGGGGGGCTCGAGCCCCCCACACAGGTTTATTTAACAAAAAAAACAAGCCCCGGGGGGTGGCGGTCCCCGGGGCTGCGGGGGGGCCATGTGCCCCCGTGAATATTTTAGAAAAGCCCTGGGGGGTGGTGGTCCCCGGGGCTTGGGGGGACCTTTGAGGCCCCCCCACACATTAAAAAACAAGCCCGGGGGGTGGCGGTCCCCTGGGCTGCGGGGGCCCCCACGGCCCCCGCTACATAAATAAATGCCCCCGGGACTTGGCCCACCCGGGGGCTTTGAAAACGAAGCGGGGGAGACCGCGCTTTTTTTTTTTTAATTTTCGGACAGATTCGCGCACCCGGCACGACCCCGCCCGAATTTGTTTTAAAAAAATGCTTTTTTGGGGCCTGGGGGTCCCTATGGGACCCCCTGAGCAGGCCTTGGGGGTCAGGGTGTTTTTACCATGCCCCCTTTTATTGTTATTTTATCTTTTTCCTCACCTTTTCTTTCTCCCTCGTCCGAGCACAAGATGGCTGCTAACACTTCCTGGTTTGAAGTGTTGGCAGCCAATCAGAGGCAAGCTCGTGCTCGGGAGGTTAGGCTCTGCCCAGATATCGAAACTTTTTATTTTTTTAATTTCTCAGAAACTACTGAACGGATTTACACCATTTAACAAAAAGGACTCTTTCTGAACCAAGGGCTACCTTTTTGCCAAATGTGGGGTAATTCCGTTCAGCAGTTCGGGCTGTAGCTTTGTCTAAAGTTTCCTATGGAAAATAACATGGGGAAAACGCATTTTGGGACCCCCCTTTTTTCTCAGCCCCTGCTTGGCGAATCACCCCGAAACTTTCAAGACAGGAGCTGACCGGAGCTGATTACTAATTTTGAAAATTTCACGAAGATTCGTCAACCGGCCCCAAAGTTATTGGGAAAACAAAAAACGCTTTTCCTATGGAAACTAGGTCCTAACTATAACTACCTACTGGCGACCGCCAGTAGGTTATATATATATATATATATATATATATATATATATATATTCACTGAAAAAAACATGGGTTTCAGGCACGTTATAGTTAGAAATTAGCATTTAAAAACCTTTGAAATTCACTGAAAAAACCATAGGCTTCAGGCACGTTATAGTTAGATATTAGCATTTAAAAAACCTTAGAAATTCACTGAAAAAACCATAGGTTTCAGGGACGTTATAGTTAGAAATTAGCATTTAAAAAACCTTTGAAATTCACTGAAAAAACCATAGGTCTCAGGCACGTTATAGTTAGAAATTAGCATTTAAAAAACCTTAGAAATTCACTGAAAAAACCATAGGTTTCAGGGACGTTATAGTTAGTTGGACATTTCACTCATACAAAACCATAGAAATTCCACCGTTATAGTTAGTTCAGCTAACTATAACTCGCGCCCCCGCAATGCACTGCTGATGACGTCACATATTACATCATTCATGACATGGTCAGTGACATCACTGATGACATCATCCATGTGACAATCTGATGCACCTCCTCACACACTAATATAATAATAGAACTCAGGTATGTTTTCAGAAATGCCTCGGACAGATGCCAGCTGACGGACTGAATCTCAAAATGGCTTTTCAATGCTTATGTAGTGTGACTTCTGAACAGTTCGCACCCAGGCTCGCAAAGGGACAACTGCGGCCCGTCCGCTTGACTCACAGACGCAGTACTATGAGCCAAAGGAACAGCAGCGTAGTAGCTCACAGAGGTACAGGCACAGCATCGTACTAGCTCGCAAAGGTAGACAGCTGCGAGCCAACGGACTGGCTTCTAACGCCATAGCTGCGAAGTGGTGATGTTCGGCAGAGGGAGCGTGAAAGGGTTATCTCGTACACACAGAGCTCCGGTATATTAAATTGCCCCCGGGACCTTTCTTTTATATTTCCACTCGATGCGAGAAAGCGCGCTTTCTGGACGAATACCTTTCTCCCTACCAAATTTGGCGTAATTCCGTTCAGCAGTTTGACCTGTAGCCTTGTCTAAAGTTTCCTATGGAAAAACCATTGAGAAAACACGTTTTCACACCCCCCACATAGCTACCTGTCGCAGGCGTACTCGCTGTTGGTGTGCAGGTCAGTGGTCTAGTTGTCAACATGTCACGGCCACTCCCTGAGGGCAGGTTTTGCACACACACCACACCCATCCGCCACATGCGTCACAGGCCATGTGACCACGCAAATATAATGGATCGACAACGTCAAATCCTTTATTGCCGGTGGGGACTGGATGGCGGACGCTCCACGGGTCTCAATCATAAAGAGTCCATGAAAACCTGCGCAGAGGGTTAGTCGCACCCTGAGCTGTATGGCCGTCAGGGGCCTACTACCACGTGGCGCGGACTTGAGTTGCACAGGGTTACTGCCACCCAAAGCTGATGTGGCCGTCAGGGGCCTACCACCACGTGGCGCGGACTTGAGTTGCACAGGGTTAGTCGCACCCTAACTTGTATGGCCGTCAGCGGCCTACCACCACGTGGCGCTGACTTGCGTTGCACAGGGTTAGCGGCACCAAAAGCTGATGCGGTCTCCGCCATTGATGACTCAGGACTCAGCGACATGTGTGGGATCTGCTGGGCCGCGGAGCGGGTCCACATAATGTCCACCAAGCCATGGTGGCGGGACCGGGCCCTGGAGCTTTCACGGGCACGTGGAGTGCCCACTGGTAGACACTCCGGTGGCAGCAGGTAATTATTTGGTCATGGATGCGCAGGGGCGGCAGTGTGTCTCTCTCTCTCTCTCTCTCTCTCACTTCCCTCTCTTCACTCTCTCACTCCCTTCCTTTCCTTATATCTCTCTCACTCTCTCTCCATTCTCCCTTTCTCACTCCCTTTCTTTCCTTCCCTCTCTTTTTCTCTCTGGCTTTTTTTTCCTTCTCTCTTTCTCTGTGTCTCACTCCTTTGATATGCGCATTACACACGTCCTTATTTTGTGCTTTATTTCCCAGGCTGTGTCGTCGACATTAATGGACCCGACAGGAGTCTTCCGCCTTGTTGTTTTGTGTTCAGTTTGTTAAATTTAGTTTATCCTCTCTATGTACGGAAAAATAAAGTTTTGGAAAAAAAAAAAAAACAATAATGTTTTTGGTTGTTACTTAAGTGCTGTGTGACTCTTTCTCGTTCTTATTACTGTTATTTAGTGGTGTCCACCATGGTGTTAAATTTTGGGGCAGTTATCGCCGGAATACTGGTGATGTCTGCAGTTTGCACCAGTTTCTGAATAGTGTGTTAGATTTATCTCAACTTTAGTTGCATTAAAGTGCTGATAATGAGATGCAGAGTAGGCGTTCCCGTGCAAAAACACACAAGGTGCACCTTTGCGATTTATTCTAAATACTAAAATCCTGTATTGAATTGCACTGTGGTAGTGAGTGCATTTACAGTGTACACACAAAATCAATGAAGAAATCTCATTGTATTTATATTGATTGGGAATAGTGGGTCAGGTGCTGAATCTTGACAGGATACACTGCCCAGTTCGTTTATTTTTCTGTACACGAAAAGACCACATCACAACTTTCACAACGAAAAGCAAAAACTGTGATGCAAAACAAATTCCGGCGATAAGCCGCGTTAGCACCAGGGATTTTACACCTGCTTTCTGCTGGTGTTAAGCAGGACGACTACCTGCAGCATGAAAGGGAACACAGCCAAGAGCCACACCGGAACACCCACATGTGCCATAGAGTCAATGAGCATGATACACGGATACCCATGAGGGCCACAACACTCATCGCACAACCCCAGGACCACCAATGCCCCCCGAACCCGCATCTGAACAAGTGTGTCCGTGTGGTCATTGTGTTAGCATGATGGGCACATCACAGTGTGCTGTCTTCAGCAGACGTTACCATGTCACCTCAGCGTTGGCAATCAGCCTGGACATGTAGCTACGCACGCATCCTCCTGCATGCACAAGCGGCGTGTGCTGGTCCGGCGTACACAGGTCAGCACAGGGGTGTGCCTATCCGGCAAGGGGAACGGGGTGTCTCGGACATGTCCGTGTGCAAGAAGTGCAGTAAGTGTGTCTCTGTGTTCTGGTGTGGCCGCCACAAGGGCCGCTGCAGTCGATGTTGTAAAGTTGCATGAACCACCTCCAAACGGCAGTGTCACGGTGTGATTGGAATGCCGCAGGACATGCGCGAATAGGCATTACAATGGTGTGCCGTAGGAGTGCATGGGATACAACAGCGCAGCGCACAAAAGTGTGGGGGCTCGTGGGAGGGAGGAGCAGCTGGTGGCAATGTAACACACAGTGAACCCGCCCATGTGCCACGTGCTGGGCATCTCATCCATGATGACCAGGGTCGCAGACATCCCACAACACCCATGACCGGCCTTTGTACACATCCTGTATGAATGCAGCTGGAGAAGTTACTGTAGGGATGAAAGGTTCTTTGTCTGAGCTATCTTGCGCTAACACATCTGCTGATCCGAGAAGGAACTTGCAAGTGGCCAGCCCCCCCTGACAGATACAATAATATTTGCATCCGTCTCCCACACTACGCACTGCCTGATTTCAGAACAACGAGTACACATCCCACACTCAAAAGTCCTTCGTCGTAGTTAGCGTGCGTGAAATGGCCTTCACACGTACTCCCACCACACCCCTGCCCTGCACCCATTGCTCACAGACCCGGCTCATTGCACCAAGCTGTGCCATTTCATCCACAAGACTGGCACACGGCAAGTCAGTGCAGCTACAAGCAGAGCCACTGACGCAATGGCAGGGCATCCCGAACACATGGTCGACTCCATTCACGTCCACCTATACCTTGCACGTCTGCTGCATGTCCTGGGTGCACTGCCTTTGGCAGTGCTGTGGATCACTTACCGGCTGAGCTTCCGCATTGCGGGCGTCACCTGCGTTCAACCTGTATTGCAATGTCGCACGTGCCTATCCGAGTGGTGCATGGACGTGTTCCTCTCCAACGTCTGCGTAGCTGACATGGATTACGACGGGTGTGTGCGCCCCCTGTTGGCCCACTACCAGGAGTGTCATGGTGATGCCCGTTTATGGCATGCATGGATGTTTGGCATGCATGTTGGGAACTGGGCCTGGGACATTGCACGTGTCGTAGTATGCAGTGAGCAAATTGACCCACTTCCAGATTCTGCTTTGGTGCACATTGGGTACAGTGGTTGGAGTCAGCACATCTGTCCCGGTCAGCTGATGGATTACGTCGATGACATGTCAAATATTGTGGCCAACCATCACTCATTAGAGATAGTGGCTTACGGAGCTGCACTCGCGTTCATGGACGAGTGACAAGGTACGTGCAACCACGACTAGATGTGCCACATTGCACGTGTCCCGCCGCATCATTGCACGTTGTGCATCTGGTCACATGTCCCAAGACGACAGTGGACATGGCTGCATTGGTGTCGACTCATGTCCGAGGCGCGGACAACCAACGCTGCTTCACACTGACGTGTGTTGGTGATGGACTACCCTGAGGTGAACATGGACGTTTTCCTACGTTCCTTATTCAGGCACGCTGCTGCATTTGTCTGCATATCGTGGCACTACTCTTGGCCGTACTGACACGCACTTTTTTTATAAAGTTTCCACATTTTCACTTGTCTCAAATGTGTTGTGTCTTCATTTGTATGCCAATGTGTGTGTCACGGACTCTCTGGCTGCCTGCCATACGTGAATTGCTACCCCATCCGGACTGCGGGTTTGTACTTATGCGTTCTCATGTGCCTGTTTCGTACTGACGCTTTTGGACGTTTATCCGCCACAGGCGAGTGCATTTGTGTCCTGTGTTCGATTGTGCGAATGTTTGTGTTTGGACAACATTGTGTTGGATGTTGGTGTGCTCTGCTTCCTATTTGTGTGTGCTGCATTCTGTCTGAGATATCCCTTCATGTGAGGTATTGTTCACCCTTCTCCCTTTCAGGCAGTGTGGTTTTCACTTCTGTGCTTGTTCAGTGGTGTGATGTTGGCGGGTTATGTGACTTATGCTCCTTGTTGGTGTGTTTCATTTTAGCCATGGTTTGTCTGTAGTTGTGCTGTACTTAATTGTGCATGTGTGCCATTGTACCCATCTCCCCCCGTCCCCCCACTCCCTGCTTGTTCCTCTTCCTGGTGCTGTTGTGTCTGTAATTTTGTTACTCCACACATAAATACATGTAAAGAACAAATTAGAATAGTTCCTTGATTCTTTTAGATTGCAAAACTTCTCTCTATTGGTTATTTTTAAATTTTCCATATAAACAGTTTTTTTAATATTCAAGGACACATAGAAGTCAGAAGTGCAACGTATTCTATCAACACACTTTCTAGAACATTCTACAACACGTGCAGGTTAAAAGTTCATCAATTTTTTTTAAACCTAACGATATTTTTTTGCAACATTTTCTCGAACATTTAACGGCACGTGCAGGTTAAGAGTTCACGATTGTTTTAAGTTCGAACAGTGCCTTCCAAATGCAAGTAGCAGGTGTGGTTGAGTTGACCAAATTTTATCCTATCATATGTACTCCACGTTTAAACTGCTTTTTCTTAACCAATCGCAAAGATGCTTTTCCACAAAACGAATGTGCACCCTACTTTTAAAAAACAATGCTTTTCATCTCCCAATCAGTTATCGTTTTGAATGAGAAAAAAAAATAGTTCCCCACCTTTAAACATATCTCTTATTCTATGAACGGACTGCATGAGCTACAGACATCTATCCATACTTCCCAGCCATACCTTCAAAATGCTAGTGTGGATCGTAGGACATAGCTATGTTTTCTGGTGCAAGAGGTATGCAGAACAGAGACGTATTGACTTAGACCTAGGTTTACAAAATGTGTACATTAAATGGTTTGGACAGAGAGGATTGAAGTGGCACCAATTGTTGCCTTTGGTTAAAACCTGTTTGCATCTCCAACACCCTGACCTCATGATTGTGCACTGTGGTGGAAACGACGTAGCCACATTGACTGGTGTACGTTTGAAAATGCTAATGAAAGACACCTTTCGACAATTGATGTTGCTTTTGCCTCAAACTGTCTTTGTATATTCCAATATATGCCAAAGACAGAAGTGGAAATGGTCAAACCAATTTTGTCCTCAGATTGAAAAATCTAGGAAGAATGTCAACAAAGCTGTGTCTGCATACCTCAGAGACCATAGAATGGGGTCGATCTATAACAACAACATACGTTTTGATATGGCTGATATCTACAGAAGTGATGGAGTACACTTCACAGATCAAGGAAATCGAGTTTTTCTGAATAACCTGAAGCTGTGCATCCGCACTTATATATAGCTCCAACTAATAAACACAAGGGCTCTTTTTAGAGCCGCCTTATATTCCCAATATTGGTTCGCAGAGTAACAGCTGCGATCCGGCTAGCACAGGGAGACCTGCGGACCGTCGGGCAGGCTCGCAGAGGGAGAGCTGCGGCCCGTCGGCTCGGCTCGCACAGGGAGAGCTACGGGCCGTCGGCTCGCAAACGCACACCAGCATGCTGGCTCGCAGAGGGAGAGCTCGGGTCTAACTCGCAAGGGGACACCAACGGGCCAACGGCCCTGCTAGCAGAGACACACCTATCACCTAACGGACTGGCTCGGACATGTACAGCTAGGGACACGACGGCTCGCAAACGCAGACCTGCGAACAGACGGACTGGTACTGTTTTATGCTTTAGGGTAGTACAGTGGTATTTGTGTACTGTAGGGTGTTCATGCTGGAGGTAGCGTTGTAGGGTTTAAGGTAGTGCACTGCTGTTTGGGTAGTGTAAGAATCGTGCTGGAGGTAGTGTTTTAGAGATTACGACAATGCAGTAATGTTTGGGTAGTGTAAGGGGTCATGCTGGGAGTACTGTTTTGGGGTTTAGGGTAGTGCAGTGGTGTTTGGGTAGTGTAGGGGATCGTGCTGGGGGTAGTGTTTTAGAGTTTACGATAGTGCAGTGGTGTTTGGGTAGTGTAGGGGATCGTGCCAACAGACTGACTCACAGAGCTCCGAGCCGACGGACGGGCTTCTAAAGGCATAGCTGCGACCTGGTGATATGAAGAGAGGCAGCATGAAAGGCATATCTCACACAGACACAGATGCCAGTGTTGCCTCACAGAGGTAAAACTACGAACCCGATGGCTTCTACACGGAGAGATGCGAGCTGGCGGAGTAAATCACAAAATGGCTGGCAACACTTCCTGGTTTCAACCATTCACAGCCAATAAGCCGCAAGCTGGTGCTTATAACCCCTCAGCCAATCACATGTCAGAATTCTCAAATATCAATATCAGTAAAATTTGATATTTCTCAAAAACTACTAAACGGATTTACACCATTTAAACAAAAGTGTGCTTTCTGGACCATCACCTTTCTCCCTGCCAAATTTGGCGTAATTCCGTTCAGCAGTTTCACCTGTAGTCTTCTGTAAAGTTTTGTATGGAAATTGCATGCAGAAAACACGTTTTAGGACCCTCTTTTTTCTCAGCCCCTCCTACACCATTCACCCCTAAACTTTCAATATAAGAGCTAACCAAAAAAGAGAAACTTTTTCGATAATTTCATAAAAATTCGTCAAACGACGCCAAACTTACAAGCACATAGAAGGCTCCAGAAGGGGGGCCGCGCAACCCCCTCCGAACATGAGTGAAGCCCCGGGGCTGCGCGGACCCCAGCGCACCCCCGCAACCCCTGCGAGCCCCTGCTATTATTTTTTAAGAAATACCCCCGGAACATAGCCCACCCAAGGGCCTCATTAAAATGAAACGCGAGAACCCGCGACCCCAGCGCGAATTTTTGCCGATTTTTTATTTTTTTTAAAAATTATTTTTTGGGCCCTGGGGGTCCTTCTGGGACCCCCTGAGCAGGCCTAGGGGGTCAGGGTTTTTCTACCCTGCCCCCTTCTCTTGTTTTATACCTTTGTTTCTCCGTTTTTGGGTGACTCGCTTCTACCGAGCCACAAGATGACTGCCAACACTTCCTGGTTTGGACTACTAGCAGCCAATCACAGTGAAGCTCGCGCACGCGACTTAGGCTCCGCCCAGATATCGAACCTTTTATTTTTCTAATTTCTCAGCAACTACTGAACGGATTTACACCATTTTCAAAAAGGTCACTTTCGGACCCAAGCACTACCTTTCTGCCAAATTCGGAGTCATTCCGTTCAGTAGTTTCGGCTGTAGCCTTGCACAAAGTTTCCTATGGGAAATTGATTTCTTGACTCTTATTTTTTGAATTTCTCAAAAACTACTGAACGGATTTACACCATTTAAAAAAAAGGTCGCTTTCTGAACCAAGCTCTACCTTTTTGCCAAATTTGGGGTAATTCCGTTCAGCAGTTCGGGCTGTAGCTCGTCACAAAATTTCCTATGGAAATTAACATGGAGAAAACGAGTTTTGGGACCCCCATTCTTTCTCAGCCCCCGCTTGACGAATCACCCCCAAACTTTCAGAATAGGAGCCTACCTGGATAGACTTTTTTTTGGACAATTTCAGGAAGATTCGTCAAACGACGCCAAAGTTATTAGCAAATCAAAAAATGCTTTTCCTATGGAAACTAGGTTCTAACTATAACTACCTACTGGCGACCGCCAGTAGGTAATATATATATATGTTCCACCAAGTGCCCGAAAGCATTGAGAAATGCACTCGACAGCCAATGAACACCTTATGGTATTTAATCACATTGGAAACCAGCCAGTGTTCCAGGTTAAAAGTACTTTACCAACGCGTTTCGAGGCTCCAGCCTCTTTTTCACAAGCAGCTTCAAAATGCGGCAAACGGATTCCAATTCAGTACTTATGACTTTATATATTGCCCTCAGTGGGCTCCCCATGGTGCGCAAATTTTACAATGCATGTTGGAACATGCAGTCTTGATTTGGAATAATTATTTCCTTCAGTAGGTTCCAAGCCGCACTCTGAGCTTTATAGCATTTGACAAGCCCTCCAGTGGGTCCCAGAACACGAAGCAGGTCAATTGTTCCACATTAGCTGTGCTGAAGGCGGCTCCGACACAGTTCCCAGCCGCACAGCCTCTCATCTTCAGAGATGGTGCATTACCCCACGGCAGGGCAGCCGTGTAAATTAATGTTCCACCAAGTGCCCGAAAGCATTGAGAAATGCACTCGACAGCCAATGAACACCTTATGGTATTTAATCACATTGGAAACCAGCCAGTGTTCCAGGTTAAAAGTACTTTGCCAACGCATTTCAAGGCTCCAGCCTCTTTTTCACAGGCAGCTTCAAAATGCGGCAAACGCATTCCAATTCAGTACTTATGACTTTATATATTGCCCTCAGTGGACTCCGCATGGTGCACAAATTTTACAATGCATGTTGGAACATGCAGTCTTGAATTGGAATAATTATTTCCTTCAGTAGGTTCCAAGGCGCACTCTGAGCTTTATAGCATTTGACAAGCCCTCGAGTGGGCCCCAGAACACGAAGCAGGTGAATTGTTCCACATTAGCTGTGCTGAAGGCGGCTCCAATACAGTTCCCAGCCGCACAGCCTCTCATCTTCAGAGATGGTGCATTACCCCACGGCAGGGCAGCCGTGTAAATTAATGTTCCACCAAGTGTCCGAAAGCATTGAGAAATGCACTCGACAGCCAACGAACACCTTATGGGATTTAATCACATCGGAAACCAGCCAGTGTTCCAGGTTAAAAGTACTTTGCCAACGCGTTTCGAGGCTCCAGCCTCTTTTTCACAGGCAGCTTCAAAATGCGGCAAACAGATTCCAATTCAGTACTTATGACTTTATATATTGCCCTCAGTGGACTCCGCATGGTGCACAAATTTTACAATGCATGTAGGAACATGCAGTCTTGAATTGGAATAATTATTTCCTTCAGTAGGTTCCAAGCCGCACTCTGAGCTTTATAGCATTTGACAAGCCCTCCAGTGGGCCCCAGAACACGAAGCAGGTCAATTGTTCCACATTAGCTGTGCTGAAGGCGGCTCCAATACAGTTCCCAGCCGCACAGCCTCTCATCTTCAGAGATGGTGCATTACCCCACGGCAGGGCAGCCGTGTAAATTAATGTTCCACCAAGTGCCCGAAAGCATTGAGAAATGCACTCGACAGCCAACGAACACCTTATGGTATTTAATCACATCGGAAACCAGCCAGTGTTACAGGTTAAAAGTACTTTGCCAACGCGTTTCGAGGCTCCAGCCTCTTTTTCACAGGTAGCTTCAAAATGCGGCAAACGGATTCCAATTCAGTACTTATGACTTTATATATTGCCCTCAGTGGGCTCCGCACGGTGCGCAAATTTTACAATGCATGTTGGAACATGCAGTCTTGAATTGGAATAATTATTTCCTTCAGTAGGTTCCAAGCCGCACTCTGAGCTTTATAGCATTTGACAAGCCCTCCAGTGGGCCCCAAAACACGAAGCAGGTCAATTGTTCCACATTAGCTGTGCTGAAGGCGGCTCCGACACAGTTCCCAGCCGCACAGCCTCTCATCTTCAGAGATGGTGCATTCCCCCACGGCAGGGCAGCCGTGTAAATTAATCCTTTTAATAAATTAATATAAAGCTCAGAGTGCGGCTTGGAACCTACTGAAGGAAATAATTATTCCAATTCAAGACTGCATGTTCCAACATGCATTGTAAAATTTGCGCATCATGCAGAGCCCACTGAGGGCAATATATAAAGTCACAAGTACTGAATTGGAATTCGTTTGCCGTATTTTGAAGCTGCCTGTGAAAAAGAGTTTGGAGCCTCGAAACTCGTCGGCAAAGTACTTTTAACCTGGAACACTGGATGGTTTCCGATGTGAATAAATACCATAAGGTATTCATTGGCTGTCGAGTGCATTTCTCAATGCTTTTGGGCACTTGGTGGAATATATATATATATAAAGATATAATATATATATATATATATATATATATATATATATATATATATATATATATATATATTATCTACTGGCGGTCGCCAGTAGATAGTTATAGTTAGGACCTATTATCCATAGGAAATCCGCGACATTCTATTTGCAATAACGTTGGCGCCGGTTGATGAATCTTCGCGAAAGCTTCCAACTTGTTGGGGCGCTCCGGTCCGCTCCTACCCTGAAAGTCTCGGGGTGATACGTCAAGCGGGGGCCGAGAAAAAGGGGGGTCCCAAAACGCGTTTTCCCCATTCATTTTTCCATAGGAACCTTTAGTCGCAGCTACAGCCCGAACTGCTGAACGGAATTACCCCAAATTTGGCAAAGAGGTAGCCCTTGGTTCAGACTGGTGCCTTTTGCTAAAATGGTGTAAATCCGTTCAGTAGTTCCTGAGAAATTCACAATTAAAATCACATATATATCTATGGGCGCGTCGGATCCGCGTACCCTCCCGATCACGAGCTGCATGCTAATTGGCTGTCAACACTCCAAATCAAGAAGTGTTGGCAGCCATTTTGTCCCTCGGTAGAACCGAGGGACAGAAACAAGTGCGCAAAGCGCAAAAGGGGGCAGGGTAGAAACACCCTGACCCCTAGGTCTGCTCAGGGGTCCCACAAGGACCCCTGGGCAGAAAAAAGCATTTTTTTTTAAATCGGCGGGATGCGCTTAGGGTGCGCGGATCCCGCCGAGAAAAAAAAAAGAAACAAGTGCGCAAAACGCACCAAGGGGGCAGGGTAGAAACACCCTAACCCCCTAGGCCTGCTCAGGGGGTCCCACAAGGACCCCCTGGGCAAAAAAGCATTTAAAAAAAAAAAAATCGGCAGGATGCGCTCAGGGAGCGCGGATCCTGCCGAAAAAATCGAGCGCGGTCTCCCGCGCTCGATGTCACTTGCCCCCGGGTGGGCCAAGTCCCGGGGGCATGCTGGGGGGTTTACAAGCCCCGGGGACCGCCACCCCCGGGGCTTTATTAGAAAAAGCTGCGGGAGGGCTCTGAGCCCTCCCGCAGCCCCGGGGACCACCACCTCCCCGGGGCTTCTTTATTTTTAAATTAACCTGTGTGGGGGACTCCAGCCCCCCACACGCCCCGAGGACCACCACCTCCCCGGGGCACTAACAACATTGAAAATGGGGGTCCGTTTTGGACCCCCAAGCCCCGGGGACCACCACCTCCCGGGGCTTTCAAAATGTAGGGAGGGGGGCCGCGCGGCCCCCCTCCTGGAGCCCTTGATGGCCCTGGGGACCGCCACCCCCAGGGCCGGCTCCTGCAGTGTCCCGGGGTGCCTACCCCGGGACACTGCTGTTTGCTATGACAGGACGGAGCCTTGCGGCTCCCGCCCTGTCATAGCAAACTTAGTTTGCATTTTGAAAGAGAGAGCAGGAAACCTGCTCTCTCTTTCAAAATGCAAACCAATTGCTTTTCCACATGGGGAGCAGTATCTTAGCTGCTCCCCATGTGGAAAGCAATGCCGGCTCCCATAGGACGCGGGAGCCGGCGGGACTGTGGGGGATTGGGGACCCCCACAGTCCCCAACCAGAGGCCAGGCCCCGGGGATGGGGTCCCCGGGGCCATAAGTGGCCCGGGAGGGGGGCCACGCAGCCCCCCTCCCCAAATAAAAAAAAAAAAATAAGGGCAAGGCCGGCCCCGGGGGATGGGGTCCCCGGGGCCTTAAATGGCCTGAGGAGGGGGCCACGCAGCCCCCCTCCATATTTTTTATTTAAAAAAGAGGGCATGCCCCGGGGGCTGGGGTCCCCGGGGCCAATAGAGGCCCAGGGAAGGGGGCCACGCGGCCCCCTTCCCGGTTTTTTTGTTTTTTTTTAAATAAAACAAAAAAAATGCTCAGGCCCCGGGGGATGGGGTCCCCGGGGCCAAAAGTGGCCGAGGGAAGGGGGCCACGCAGCCCCCCTCCCATAAAAAAAAAAAAAAAGAAAACGGCATTGTGCCGGAGGCCTTGCCCCCTCCCTGCAGTACTCTGCAAGCGCGCCCCTGGCGCGTTTTAAGGAGGGGAAGTAATTCCCCTTGAATACTGGGGGTCCCTGAGGGCCAACTAGCCCACCAGGAACCTCCAGTATGCGCCAGGGGCTGCCTTGCAGAGAGGTGTACAGAGGCCCGCCCCTTTTACACCTCTCTGCAACGCAGCTCTGTGGCGCTTAATGGAGGTAGCTGGTGGGCTAGTTGCACCCCAGGGACCCTCAGGATTCAAGGGGAGTTAATCCCCCGACTTAAAACGCGCCACGGGCGCGTTTGCAGTGGTGAAGGGAGGCGGGGCCTGAGGTGACATGTGTGCAAACAGGCCCCGTGGCGCGTTTTAAGATGGGGAATTAAATCCCTTCAATCCTGAGGGTCCCTGAGGGCCAACTAGCCCAACAGGTACATCCAGAAAGCGCCACAGAGCTGCGTTGCAGAGAGGTGTAAAAGGGGTGTGGCCTCTCTACACGTCTCTGCAACGCAGCCCCTGGCGCATACTGGAGGTTCCTGGTGGGCTAGTTGGCCCCTAGGGACCCTCATGATTCAAGGGGACTTAATCCCCCAACTTAAAACGCGCCACGGGCGCGTTTGCACAGATGTCACCTCAGGCCCCGCCCCCTCCCTTCACCATTGTGCAAATATTCCTCTAAAATCAGCCGAAATACGAATTCCGATTTACTCACCTGTTATCAGGAGAGACCTCAGTGCTGCATCTTTCAGCCCAGTACTGATCCTCAAAAGTAATTTTAACCGTACTTACCAGTAACTTGAATTTCCTTCCATAGGATATCATTGCCTGCTTTTTGCTGAAAAAGTTTCTAAGTGTTGATTTTTGAAACATACAAATATTCCTCTAAAATCAGCCGAAATACGAATTCCGATTTACTCACCTGTTATCAGGAGAGACCTCAGTGCTGTATCTTTCAGCCCAGTACTGGTCCTGAAAAGTAATTTTAACCGTACTTACCAGTAACTTGAATTTCCTTCCATAGGCTAACATTGACTGGTTTCACTTGGAAATTCTTCTAAGTGTGGAGTTTTGGAACTTTAAAATATTCCTCTAAAATCAGCCGAAATACGAATTCCGATTTACTCACCTGTTATCAGGAGAGACCTCAGTGCTGCATCTTTTAGCCCAGCACTGACCCTGAAAAGTAATTTTAACCGTACTTACCAGTAACTTATATTTTCTTCCATAGGAATCCATTGTCTGGTTTTCAGCAGAAAAGTTTCAAAGTGTCGATTTTCACAAACTACAAATATTCCTTAAAAATCGCCTGTATGACTTAAACGCATTCTTTCAACTGTTTACAGGAGATGCACCAGTGCTGGATCCAGGATCCAACACTGAGTAAGAAAAAGTAACGATAACAGTTTTTACCTGCTAAGTAAATTTCCTTCCATAGGATAACATTGGTGATTCTATGAGAAAAAGTTTCAAAGTGTCAACTTTTAAAATACAATAATATTCCTTAAAAATCACTACTGTAACCAAAACGCTTTTACTCAACTGTTTACAGGAGATGTCCCAGGACTGAATCTAGGATCCAGTCCTGTGGTTAGAAAAGTAATCCATAAAGTAACTAATTGCATTTAACTAGAAATTCACATTGAGCTGAATGTTGCATTGTGTTTGAAAATGTGTTGCCCATAGCAACAACTGTAACTACTGTACTTAAAAGTCTATTGCCTATGTGCAAAGTATTTAAACTAAAGTAATTCATTCTGACAAAGTATTTTTTGTAATGTATAATGTAATTACAATGTAATTTAAAAAATAAAATATGTAAAAAAAAATTGTTTCTAAAAATGTAGTAAATCAGTATGAAAAAAATAAATATAACAATTAATACATTTAAAAATTGTCATTTACAAAACCTTTGAAATTCACTGAAATAACCGTAGGTTTCAGACATGTTATAGTTAGGAATTAGCATTTAAAAAACCTTTGAAATTCACTGAAAAAACCATAGGTTTCAGACACGTTATAGTTAGAAATTAGCATTTAAAAAACCATTGAAATTCACTGAAAAAACCATAAGGTTTTAGGGACAGTTATAGTTAGTTGGACATTGCACTCGTACAAAACCCGTGAAATTCCCCCGTTATAGTTAGTTCAGCTAACTATAACTCGCGCCCCCGCAATGCACTGCTGATGACGTCACATATTACATCACTCATGACATGGTCAGTGACATCACTGATGACATCACTGATGACATCTCAAATGACATCACTGATGACATCACTGATGACATCATCCATGTGAGAATTTAATGCATCTTCTCACACCCTAATATAAGTTTTGATACACCCACTCTAAATTACAGACTGCCATTCTCAAAACCATACACACTCCAATACCAATAAGTACATACCCACTCACTGATTCTTAGGTCTACACACACACATCTACTCACTCACCCGTACAGTCACTCATACTTACAGTCACTCAGTACAGGACTATCATATGCACTCATACACCTATATAAACACTCACACAACGCAACTCATCCATAGAGGTACTCACACACCTAGTCAGTCATGCAAATAATTAATCACACTCCAATTTACTCACCTATACAGTTATACACACCAGCTCACTTACTCATAAAAATACTAGCACATTCTTACGCTCCTATGCAATCACTGATGCAAGCACACACTCATCCATATAGCCACTCTCACAATCACACACTCTCACTTATAGCCATTTATATACTCCAACACACATATATACTGCCTTTCACATATGTAATTACTCACACATGTACCACTGAGATATACATTCAATCACTAACACACCCATACACACACTCACCCACCCATACAGTCCATCACAGACGCACTCTTGAAACCATGCACCCAGTGAATCACCCACTCACACATCTATGCACAGAGTCACACACACCCCACCCACACAAACACTGAGGCACCCATACAGATACTCAGAGAACCAATCCATAACCCATATAGACACTCATTTAGCTAGTCAGAAACCCATGCAGTTGCTTACACAACAACAGACAGACGGATACAGACATTCACACAGTTTAGTCACTAACCCATGCATTCAGTAAGATACGTTTAATCACTCACTTATAGACTCAGTCACGCACCTACTAAATCATCCATTCAGACACTTATACACCCACTCATTCTTCAATACGCCTTTCCCTATATATATTAAACATATTTAAACTTTACAGAAACACACAGTCACTGGATGATGTCATCAGTGATGTCATCAGTGATGTCATTTGAGATGTCATCAGTGATGTCATCAGTGATGTCACTGACCATGTCATGAGTGATGTAATATGTGACGTCATCAGCAGTGCATTGCGGGCGCGAGTTATAGTTAGCTGAACTAACTATAACGGGGGAATTTCACGGGTTTTGTACGAGTGCAATGTCCAACTAACTATAACTGTCCCTAAAACCTTATGGTTTTTTCAGTGAATTTCAATGGTTTTTTAAATGCTAATTTCTAACTATAACGTGTCTGAAACCTATGGTTTTTTCAGTGAATATATATATATATATATATATATATATATCCAACAAAACCTCTGCTCCACTCTATTTTTTGCTGATCACGTTTTTTTGGCCTTTAGACTCTGCACTTTACCACTGCTAACCAGTGCGAAGGTGTATCCTTCAAACATGGTAAAATTGACTTAGACCCAATTAGCACATTTAATTTACTTAACAGTCCCGAGTAAAGTGGTACCACATGTACCCAGGACTTGTAAATTGAATGCTACTCATGGGCGTGCAGCACTGATTGTGCCACCTACTTGAGTAGCTTTTTAACATGTCTCGGGCTCGCCATTGCAGCCTTTGTGTGCAGTTTAAACTGCTATTTTGACCTGGCATACATATAAGTAACCCAGAGAGTAAGCACTAAACAGCCCATAGTGTAGGGTGCAGTGTATTTAAAATGTTTGACATGTACTTTTAACTTTTACATGTCCTGGTAGTTAAAAACTCTAGCATTTGTTCTCATGACTGCAAGGCCTGCCTCTTCCAAAGGATAAAATTGGGCTAACTTATTACATTTAATAAGTGACAACTTTCGTTTGAGAGCAGGTGGGAATATCAAGTTTGGTGTCTAAACAATTGCCACGTAAAGCCCTCTTTAAAGGCAAATTCATATTTTAAGTCACAATTCTGCAACTTAGGCATTTTCTTGTCCCAACCCTGCATCCTGGGTCATATGACTTGTTGTAACTCCCAGACAGTGAAACAAAGTGCCATAGGTGTTGGCAGGATATGCCATCTCTGACTTGATGAGGGGCAGGAGCTGGCACCTACCACACTTGCACATCACAAAGGCTTTGCCTGAGCACACTCACAAAGGGTTTGGCACTAGCCTATTGAGACTCTAGGCAATCTTGAGCCAGGGCAGGGAAGAAGGAAATTCCAAACACCTCTAGGGGTGGAAACCTCCAGAACCTTCTCCTACTTCAAAGTGGGTACCAGGTATAAATATTGGACCTCAATGGACCTGTGGAAGTCTCAGAAGTACTGCTGTGCTGCTCTGTCAGAAGGACTGCTACTCTGTTACCCTGCTGTCCTTCTACCTGACAGAAGGATTGAACCAGCATCTTGAGCCCAGGACCACTAGAGTGACTCCAAGGGCTAGTTGGCTGTCCTGCTGACCAGAGCCTCCGGGATGGAAGGCCCCAACCACCTTGTGGCCAGCACCTGGACTCTGTCGCATGACGCTTCGCCTCATATAACTCCTCATCGGAACTGCTACATGACGCATCTCCGATGAAGTACTCCACATCGCAAGCTCCACAACTTCCTCAGAACCAGCCTGTGCACCACACATTCTTAATGACGACACAGTACTTCACATCGCAGCCTCACAGCTTCCCGGAACTGCTGCTGCATGACGCATCTTCACACCAGGACATCGCATCACCTCTGCTGCACAGCGCATCCTCGACATGGGATCTCACAACCCCCCACAACCTGGATTTAAGATACCCTTGTTCAATGGGCTTAACTGGGCCCTGTGTCCGACTTGCGCCCCATTGAGGTCAGCCTGAACTTGTGACTTTGTCCCAGTCCAAAGGGACCAGATAGGCACAGTTGACACTTTGTGCTTCTAAGCATTATTTTCACGCACATCTTTAAAATTGAATATCTCTGGTTCTACTGATTGGATTTTTGTCATTTTGGTGTCAAATACATTTTTACATTTTACTCTATTTTTTCGAATTGGTTAGGGATTTGTCTTGTGTTGGGTTTTCACTTTATTATCTTTTGAAGTGCTGCATAAATACATTACACATTGTCACTAAGTTAAGCCTGGCTGCTCTATGCCAAGCTGCCAGAGGGTTGAGCACTGGTTAATTTGGGGTTTGCTTCTGTCTCACCCTGACAGAGATTGTGGTTGCTGCCTGAGTAGGGTCTCACCCCCTCTCAGCTAATAATCCAATTTCCAACAGCGGTGCTGTTGGAAAGACATCAACGTGCTTGGTCGATACAAGAGAATCTGAGAGACAGTAAGGTATTATGGATCCACGGAAGGGGGTTTGAGGGACCCAAATAATGGATATTACATTAGGTAAGGTAGAGACTTTATAGGAACTTATAGTCACTGTACGACTATTGTGTGTAGAAAATGTTTCCAGAGCACATTGATTAGTTTGCAAAAAACAAGAAATTTCAAACAAGGCCATCCCAGAAATGTTGCCATATCGATACAAAAGGGGAAGTTACATCTCATCAGCAACTGGAAGCAAGACATGCGGTAATGCTACCAGCACCTTTGCTATCACAAACGCCATCATTTGATCTGAGAAGATCTCATCTGTTGCCATTGGGTATGTGTTTTGGAGAAGATGCACAGCCATGTTTGATTGACTCCACCATCAGCAAAATATAAACTCTGCTATGCATTTCACCAATAGGCAGATAGGTTGTACACCTTATGAGTCTGTTACCACTGTGGAGAAACCCTTGGCCTTCGCACTATACCTAATTCAAGAAGTGGCCATAACCTGAGTCCGAGAGCACAATCTTCATTAATTTTCTGCAATGCCAAAAAGGGAATACAAGATACTGCCAATCAGCTTTTGCTCTGGTGCCTAATATAGGAATGTTGGATTACTTATTCCTTCATCAACATTGAACCTCAGATTCCAAAACGGGATTTCAGAACTAATACAAATGTTTTCTGATTTGATACATAGGGATATTTGGACCTTCGGTTGCTGGATAGACTTTCTGCTTGAGTAAGCAAGTTCAGGAAGTCTTGATTGATGAGAAGCTGTGAAGGACCTGAAAGTAGTCAGTGCTGCTGAACAGTGATAGAAAGGTTTGTAGAACAAGCACTGAAGAACTAAAGCAGTATTTAGTTTCTGAAAACTGCATTTACCCTTTCTCTGACAACTTTCAAATGGAGCTGCAGAATTTGTTATATCCCACATTTAGCCCATTTGCCCCTTTGCAGTATTGTCACGTGGATGTATTAAGTCCGGGAAGAAACACTGCCATTTTACATGCACATGTTTCTTAAGTTGCCTTCTTTTCCTACACAATGACATTTGACACACATTTGCATGCATGACAGTGCAGGATTAGTTTCTCTGAAACCACATAGCTTAGAAATCCACTTCGTAAGTACACTATCATGACACCTTGAACATTTAGTACAAGGCCTAAATACACATTGTGCAAAAGTTGTCTAGGAGGGTGGAGGAGTTGGGGTTGTCGAGGTGAAAGTCAAGGTCTCCGATGAGTATGTAGTCCGTGGAGGCAATGGCGTGGGGTGCGACGAGGTCATTGGTGGTGAATGCAGTTCGTGGTCCAGGGGGCCTGTAGGTGAGTGTGCCGTGTACTGTGGATCTGGGGCTTTTCTGTATCTGGAAATGGAGGTGCTCGGTGGTGGGCGGGAGGTTGCCCATTGAGGAGGTGGTGAGTCGGAGGGAGCTCTTGTGTGTGATGGCGAGACCTCCTCCTAGGCGGTCAGGACCGTCTTTCCTCTGGATCTTGTATCCATCGGGGATGGTGGTGGCGATGTCCGAGGCAGAGGAGGCGTTGGTCCAGGTTTCCGTGAAGAGGGCTACGTCTGGCGAGAGGGTGTTGAGGAGGTCCCAGATCTCTACAGCATGTCTGTGCAGGGAGCGCACGTTGAGGAGGATGCCTCTTAGGGCTTCGGTGGTGTTGGCGTCTGGCGTGGGGCTGGTGCCCGTGGGAGTGCGGAGGGTGGTGAAGGTCTGGCAGCAGTGACGGCATGGGGAACTGGCCGTGGGTGGTGTTCGGCGTGGACAGCTCGCAGTTGTTGTTTCTTCCGGGGTTGAGTGCAGTCGGGTCGCAGCCAGGCTTGCTTTTCGCACGCCATTAGCACACCAGCGTGCCCGCTGCGCGCGGCCGCGCAGTGGATGCGCGCAGCGGGTGCCAATAAATAGGGACGGGGGAGGGAAGCTGAGCTGGGAGGCAGGAGCGGGGACGGCAGGGGGGAGGGGCTGCATGGGAGCAGCGGCGGGAAAAGGGCGGCGAGAGAATGGGCACGGAAAAGCAGGCAAGGGCACAGATAACAGGCACAGCAGTTAAAGTTACAATAATTAACAATAGAGACAGCCAAGACACAAGGATAAGCACAAGGAAAAAGGATAATACAGGCACTACAAGGCACAGTAACAATTACAATGTATAGATAATTACCAAAAAAGAAAGCCAAAGTCATGAGGCACAAGGTGGTACAGCAACCACAATTTACAAAATATTACCAGAAAGACAGCCCAGTCACAAGGATAACGGGCAGAACGAAGCAGACGGGTAACAGCGGACACAGTAGAGGCAAGGCTCGAACACCTAACAGCCACCTCGCAATGGCACACCAGCGGAGCTGTGGGTGGAGACAGCAGGTCCCTGACCAGAGGTCAGAGGTCGTGCAAAGAACATTTGGCAACCGCTCCGCTCTTACTTGCTGCTCCATCCTGAACTTACCGACTGAAGTGCCTCCCATTGCAAAAATAGAAGCTGTGCCAGCTAGCTGGTTGTAACAATTTGATCTACCAATATCTACCAATGTATGTACCTGCACTGTTATTTGGTTATTGATGTTGTATTAGCCACTGTCATTTTACATGTCATTTTGCATGTCAACATTTAGTCAACATGCTTCGCATTGTAAGTATTGTGGCATTTGTTTGCTTTTGGAAAAACGCAATAAAAACAAGTTTAAAAAAATAATAAGTACACACACATTTCCATGTTCCTATTAGAGGAGCACTTTGCTGTCACTGCGAGGTCAAAGTCTCCGCCCAGCTGATTCCTGTTTTCCCTCTGCGAGGAGGGATGTTCGACTTGTGACAAAGACAGGGACCTGCATACACTTACCTCCAAGTAATGGGGAGTTAGATCATCCACTAACGGATTTTTGGAAGATCACCCATCCTAGGCAACTAGGTTATGGAATGCATAGTAGGAGTACACTACCCACCGTACTTATTTGCCAACATATATACACACTGATTTAGCACAATGGTGAAATCATTTATCCTTTTCACTGTTCTGATACTGCTAACCACTTTTATCTGCTTCTGTCTATTAGTTATTGTAGCGCATATATTTTACACAAGAATCACAATGGCTCAATAACTATTGAAATACCTCTTTGTGTGTTTCCTGTGTATCTCTCTGGGCATGCACGAGTGACTGAACGAAAAGGTTCTAGATCTGTTACCATGATTTCTTGGGGAGTAAGGGTTGTCATTTTCTGGAGTTGCCCAAACCATTTGTTAACTAACTAGGTTTAGGGGTACTTATGGTGGCACTGTGAGCTAGCAGGTCTATAGGCCAACATGTACTGAGGGGGTGCATAGAACCAGTCTGGCACTATCCCAACGTTTATGTTGTCCAACAAACGAACACTTCCTACTGAAAAAGTGGAAGCCATACAACAGTATGAGTGAGACAATTGTGTAACACTGTGACTATCTCTTCTTGAGTATTGATTATGTTTATGTAGTTGGCTAAAGATTGCTGTTGTAGTCATGAGTAGTAATGTTTTGTTGTTTAAAAAATTGAATTCATAGTGCCTTAATTGCTTTCCCTCCTTATTTTTGGTATCTCCCTTCCTCCCCCGTGTCCTAGTTCTGTCCTTAGAATGTTCATGGTTATTGCAAGAAGTTTGTCAGCTGGGAGCTTCCTGTTTGTGAAGTAGTTGGGGATAAACCTGATCTTCACATACATGTGATTCCTATTGTCATGCCTGGATTCCTGACTCCACATCTGCACCACTGAAGGATTGTACCATTCTTGGAGTTAGTATCATTATTTCACTTACCTAACGAATTTATGAGAAAATTTACTAGTCTGAGGAGTGAGAAATGTGACGAAAGGTCAGTTTGTCCATGATGCACTGATGAAAAATTCCTATAGGCTAGTATTCAACACCTGCTCCAGATTTTTGGAATTGCCAGAAAAGTGTCTCACAAGCTCTACTAAAAAAGGAGGAATTGAAGAAAAAATAATAGGAACTGTGACACCAGGAAAAAGGGAAACAAAATCAAAGCGATTCGGTCACAAAAGTCTGCATTTTGTTTCCACCATAGCCTAAGAAGGATAAAGGAGCTGAGCAGGATATCAACAAGAGAAAAAAAATAAACAGACGGTAATATGGAAGGGAAAGGGGCCACAGGAGTGGTGACGAAAATGTTGTTGGAGGCATCGGTAGGGGGAAAATATGATATATCTCGTAGTGGCGGTGAAAGTCATACTATGGGAATAACAGTAAAGGAAAACATCTCTCTTCTTAACACAAAAAAATTCTAGCAAAAAACGGTAAGAAAATTAGAAAACATAGATAGGCACAGCAAGCATAGGAGTATAGCAGAATCACTGTCTTTCAAAAAAGGAAGTGGTTGAAATGTAAGGAGACGGAAAGCAAAGAAGTAAGCAATGCAGAGTTTATGGGATGGGGAGTCTCCCTAAAGAAGGAAGATAAAATGACTCATCCATTGCTACCAAACCGGTATTGGTCAACCTTGACAGTGCTCGTAAACATCAAGGTCAACCTTGACAACGCTCGTAAACGTCAAGGTCAACCTTGACAGTGCTCGTAAACATCAAGGTCAACTTTGACAATGCTCGTAAACGTCAAGGTCAACCTTGACAATGCTCGTAAACGCCAAGTTCAACCTTGACAGTGCTCGTAAACATCAAGGTCAACCTTGACAACGCTCGTAAACATCAAGGTCAACCTTGACAATGCTCGTAAACGTCAAGGTCAACCTTGACAACGCTCGTAAGCGCCAAGTTCAACCTTGACAGTGCTCGTAAACATCAAGGTCAACCTTGACAACGCTCGTAAACGTCAAGGTCAACCTTGACAATGCTCGTAGAGATCAAGGTCTGAGAAAGGCTCAGTCATCTGGGCTATGCTTGATCCTTTTTAGCAGACTGACCAAACATCAAATAAGACCATCCCTGAACAATTACACCCCGTCCCAGGACCTACGGCCTGATGATATTTGGGGAGTCTGCCATTGATTAGAAATATCAATTCATTGATTATTTGTTATGACTTTCTGGGTGAATTAAGGTGATCGCTTTCACATATCCCATCACTGCTAACAGCTGGAGAGGTATGTAGAAAAGTGAAGAAAGGGAGATGCCATTTGCTATGTACATCACTCCTAACAGGATTCAGACGCCCAGAAGCCTGCTACTGCTTACAGACTCACCAGAGTTGGCATTGCAATTAGAGACGTGCGGCTGGTTCTAGAGGTGCAAAGACGCCTTGCAGTAACCCACAGATGTTTTCATGCTGAATTTGGATCGCCTGTCACATGCTCTGCTGCCACGGCGGTGATGGTGACTCTGTGTATCATCGCCCTGCACCATCTATTTTTCATCTTAATGTTGATGCCCCTTTTGTGTTGTGTCAGGAAATTGGCATCCCAAGAAGCGAGCAGTGTTCTCGTGACAGTCGCTGTGTCTGCTGTCCGGCCGTGCAGCGGCTCTTCTGTGCCGTTCCTTCGCTGATTAGTGTCACCTCTGTCACCCGCGAGGAGGCTTCTTACCGATGTCTACTCAGTCTTGTCGTTTGCGCCAGACAGTGTGTCACAGTCGGTTTCATCTGACTGCAGAGCCATCCACAGTACGTGTGCGGTACTTTCTCATGCTTGCGTCTTACTACTTGTGGGGCTCCGAATTTCACCTGGGAGCAGTATAATAGCTATTTTAAACTTTCAAGTTTTATGATAATAACGTTCAATAACAACATTATAGCATACGTTATTATTTATATACACAGATATAAAAAGCGGTACGTGTTGCTGCTGTTGCATAACACGCAGCTGACTTTGAACAATAATGCATTCTTTCTTGGTATATAGATTCTAGCCAAGTACTGTCAAAAATAAACCAACCTCGCATCCCAGCTCTACTCTTTTCACTGCTGAGGAAGCTCTGATGTTATTTTGTTCATTCAAGGGCTCCTTCTAAATTAAAATGCAAATAGAAATACCACGCATCTACACCGCTACACCTGGATGGTATTTCATGACTTGAAAGCACAATAAATAATCGTTCCTCAATGGTGCTATTTAAAATTCAAAAACATTCCCTCGCCTTCAACAGGCTAGCTGAAAATCAACAAAATCCTAAAGTAATCCATCCTGCTCTCAAAAGGCAAAGGGGATATGTGTTAGGCGTGAAGACGATTAAAGGGGGTGGCGAAAAACGATGCTGAAGTTGCAGTGATTGGAAATTCTCTGAAACATTGTGGGAAAATCTTAAAGGGGATTAGTGGATTGAACGGATTTTTTTAGTAGGAGAAGCAAATAAACTAAAGCGAAAAGTTATTATTAAGAGGAAATATGCAGAGGTATACTTCTGTTTTGCAATAATTCTTTACAAGTATTCTTCTTTACTAAACTATGCTATGGCCACCGACAAATATTTCAGAACAGCATAAAACATAATGCTGTGATCATTGAACAAAGCGTTTAATTAAAATAGTGCTTTGTAAAAAGCATGCACGAGCTACATCCCTTTTCTCATCTATCGCTGTTAAAAAAAATCCAAAATCCCACGTGACCTAGCAAAAAGTCAGAAACAGGGTTTCCTTCCACTGTCTTCCTGTCCATGCCTTCAGGCTTCTCCTCACCAGCGGTCCAAAAATGGGGTGGAGACCCTAAGATGTTCCTGATTTTGTGTCAGCTTCCGCAGACACCAAAGTGACTGTTGACCTGACTAGGTTAGGTCCCCTTACCTAGCATTTCTTTAACTTCTTTTAATTTTCTATACTGAAATCAAAGCTGTTCACCAGGGGTGTGGTGTATTATTATTATTATTACGAAACTTGTAGTGCGCACAGCTACCCCAAAGGGTTTCCCGGTACATGGCAAGAGTAGGGGAAAGACAAGGAGGAGCAGTAGCAAAGTTAGAAAAGCCAAGTTTTTAGGCCCTTAAGAAAAGCTAGGAGAGATGGCGAATCTTTCAGGGCAGCTGGCAGGGCGTTCTATAGTGTTGGCCCTAAATAGGAAGAGGAACGACCTTTCATGCGCGCCAGTTGGGTTTTTGGTACCGTGAACCGAGTCTGTAATGTGGATCTCAGGGGTGGGGAAGGATGATAAAATTGGACTAATTTCCGGAGGTATTTATGAGCAGATCCAGCTTTAATTCTAAACATATAGCAGAGGGCTTTTTACTTAATACGGTTTGACACCGTCAGCCACTGTAGGTCACGGAGAATGCTGGAAACCGAAGTATACTTCGGAAGGCGATAGAGGAGCCAGGCAGCTGCATTTTGCACGAGTTGCAGTGTGTGGATAGTGGCTTTATCGGCTCCCAAGTATAAGACATTGCCATAGTCAAGTCGAGAGATGACGAGGGCCTGGATCACCGACCTCTGATCTGAAAAAGGGATCAGCCATAAGATGTTTTTTAGCCACTTAAGCACAGCAAAGCAGGTGGACGTCACCTTGGCCACTTGTTGTTTCATGGATAGTGCTTCGTCCATGATGAAAGCCAGGTTTTTAACACTATTAGAAGGAGCGGGAGGGGCGCCCAGTTCAGTGGGCCAGTGCTGCGGCCCCCAGAGATCAGGTCTTTTGCCTAAAATCATGACTTCCGTTTTGGCCCCATTAAGCTTAAGCAAATTGTGCTGCATCCAATGAGAAATCTTGCTCAAGCCTGCGCTGAGGTCAGAGGACCCGTGTCCCTTCACCGGAGAAAGAGAGAACAGGATCTGGGTGTCATCTGCATAGGAAAAAAGAGACAACCCAGCGTCTTCAACCACCTTCGCTAAAGGACGGATATATATGTTGAACAACAAAGGGCTCAGCACTGAGTCCTGTGGTACTCCACAGGGTGAGAAGTGGAATTAGACCTGGCTGAGGAGGAGGAGACTTGGAAGGTGCCGTCCTTAAGAATGGAGTAGAACAACTTCAGGGCCACTTCCTCAAGACCCAGTGTCCGCAGTTCCCCCAAGAGAATCTGGTGGGACACCGTGTCAAAGGCAGCGCTGAGATCTAGAAGGATGAGAGCCACAGATTCACCCTCGTCCAAGCAGTGCCTTAGTGTCTCTGTCACACCTAGAAGTGTGGATTCAGTAGAGTAGCCCGCCCTGAACCCAGACTGGGACGGGTGGAGAAAAGTTTGTATTTCCACGAAGGAAGACAGTTGGCCGTTGACATGCTTCTCCAGAATTTTAGAAAGGATGGGAAGTAGAGAGATAGGATGGAAATTAGAGAGGTTAGAGGGATCCAGGTGTATCTTGTTTGACTTATTGGCTGGCCTTCCTTACTGAGCTTGCAGGTCTCTGTTCTTACAGGTAAGCGATGTAGGCTCAGACCGTCTTCGATCTGACCCATCTCCATGTTTCCGGGTAAGCCAATGGACCTGGATAATGTGCCTGTGAGTTACTCATTTCAGGGTGTGGGTTGGTTTTCTCTCTTCCCTTAATCTTACTTTGTGTTCCTTTTAGAGAGAAAATCATTTGATTTTGTAAATTATCAGACTCATCACCAGCAGGCTGGACTATGGCAACATTCTACACTGGAATCTCCAAACAACTCCTACACAGACTCCAGATCATCCAGAACACAGCAGCAAGACTCATACTCGACCTTCCATGCTGCACCCACATCACACAACCCCTCAGGAAGCTTCACTGGCTCCCCATTCACAAGAGAAGCCAAGTCAAACTTCTCACGCACACATACAAAGCCCTACACAACACAGGACCTGAATACCTGTACGGCAGCAAGCATACAGTTTCACCAACTCACCAGACACTTACTCTTTGCCTCACTCTCACTAGCTCACACTCCCCGCATTTGCAAAAGCAAAACTGGAGGTCACTCTTTCTCCTACATCACACTCAAGACATGGAAAGACTTCCCACTACACATCAGAGCATCATCCTAACTTCTTGAGTTCGGCAAGAAGCTGAAGACCTGGCTCTTCATAAAAGCACTGTGGGACCACACACCTATACTCATTGCCCAAGCACCTGAATACCTTCTCGGGTGATTAGTGAGTTATACTAAACATAACATAACATACCAGACCTTATGCTACGGTCTTCAAAACGTCTTTTACTCAGACAAGCCTCATATTTTGTCATGTAATGATATTATTGCTAGTCAAGAAGACTTCAATCTTTAGGGTAAGACAATTTTGTATACTTTTAGGGATCTAAGAAAGTCTCCACTAAAATGCCTATGACTTGTTATGCACAAAAAAGAACAGTTCCTGCACGGAATGCTGAAGAATGTCAAACATTCACCACCAGTACAGAGATCTGGGCCTAAATCCATCGTTTTTTTGCTCACCATACCATTCCAGTTTGGTCCCAGCCATATGCAAATTAGTCTTGAGCCTGCTTCCCATAGGAACAGTCCAGTCCGAACAGCCAGGCCAGGTCCTTCCTGGACCAGAAACAAGCACCCTGGGACCGGTTTCAGGGTATCAACCCTCATTAGCCAGGCAAGCATGACTCCAGTGGAATGATGAGAATGGTACCCATGTTTGGGCATACCTGACCCACTCGGGGTGACACATGCAAAAAAGAACAATTGATGATGAAATGCTGTACAATGTCCAAAATTCACCCCCAGTACAGAGATCTGGGCCTAAATCCATAGTTGTTTTGCTCACCACGCCACTCCAGTTTGGTCCCAGCCATATCCAAATCAGCATTGACCCTGCTCCCCATGGGAACAGTCCCCTCGAACTGCCAGGCCATGTCCTCCCTGGACTGGAAACAAGCATTCTGGGACCGGTTTCGGGGTATCACCCCTCATCAGCCAGGCTCGCATGACTCTAGGGGCATGGTGAGCACAGGACCTACGTCTGGGCATACCCGTCCCACTCTGGGTGACAAATGCAATAAAAAGAACAATTGATAGATGGAATGTCCAGATCTGTGACTGGGGGTGCATGCTTGCATTGGTCAGCATTCCATCCATCTTCTGTTTTTTTTGCTTTTGTCGCCCTAAGGGTGAAGGGTATACCCAGATATGGGTCCCAAACTCACTGTGCCACTGGATTGAAACTAGCCTGGCTGATATGGGGTGATACCCCGAACTCAGTCCCAGGATGCTTGTTTCCGGTCCAGGGAGGACCTGGCTTGGCATTTGTGCTGGACTGTTTCCATGAGGAACAGTCCTCACCCAACCCTTGTAGAGCAGCTGACTCATCCTGCCTCTGTGCAGACTCCACAAAACCCAGAGGGCTGCCAGTGCTTCATCAAATGCCAAAGAAACTCCCTTGGAGTAGAGGAGCCAATTCCCTGCCACCACAGGCACCAAAGAAGCAATACCCGGTTCACCTCCTGCCGCTCACCGGGACTACCGACACAGCAGTCACCTAGGATGAGGTAGCAGTGCTCCTACATTTCAGATCCATCCTCCCTCCAAGTGTGGAGACGCCAGGACCAACCGGAGCCGCACAGTACCAATACCAGGGAAGCAGCCAAGACTTGTTGTGCCCAGACCGGAAACCAATGCCAAGAAGACTGACCTGCATGCCGAGGGACTTTAGAGACAGTAAGACCCACAACGATAGTGGCCCAGCTGTCCTGTTCCCCCTTCTGCAGAAACCAAAAACAAAAAGTGAGCCACCCGACGCTTCAAAGTAAATTTAGGATTGGCTTGTGCCTCGCCCTGACAAGGATTGTGGTTGCTGCTTGATCGGGGATCACACCACAGTCAACAAGCACCCCAATTTCTTACAACTTTGTACCATATACAAGGGATTTAAAGGTTGGTCAAATATGCCAATTAGGATAGTTTCATCATAGGGGTTGGAGCACATGCACTGGGGTCTGGTTAGCAGAGTCCCAGTGCACATGGTCAACAAAACAGCAGCATCAGTCCACAAAAAAGGGGGTGACCATGCAGGACGAGGCTCTTTCCTACACTCCATAACTTTTACAGGTCATCAATCAAGTCATCAATCTGTAGGCTGGCCAGGTATTGAGGATCTTGGGGTGGGGAATAGAGAAAGGAATTTCTGATATGCTACCCCACATCATGACATTGTGTGACAATGCCCAAATTACATGATGGCCCTGAGCATTAGTTACAATATCTTTCCCAACTGGCAATGATTATAAATAGGCCACACGTTGCTCGATATTACTACACATTAATATTCACGTTAGTTGCATTGTAAGAGCAATTAATTTTCTTGCAGCAGCAGAGGATGGAAACTTTCATGGCGTTGAGCGTGTTTGCAGTCATTCCAGGCAGCAAATATAATGGCAATGCTGCAAGAAAAAAGACTTCTTGGTTAAATATGAAAGGCTTGCAAAGTGCTTGGAAAACAAATTGAGCAAAATCACTTCATTAGTTGAAGTATGTGGCAGTCTCAATGAGGCTAACGTGGAAATAAATCCTGTTTTTAACAGCTAGGCCACCATAAATCAGGATACGAACATAATGGACGTAGGAGAATGTTGCCAATTAGGATAGCAGCTTTTACAGGAAAAAATAGAAGGAACAAATAGTACACCAAGTCATATAGCATTCCCTGCTTTCATACCTTAAAAAGTACACTCCATTAGCAGAGCGTGGATGTCTTTCTTCAGATAGGTTCAATCCAGGGGAAGCCATCCGTCCACTAGGCCACCTACAACAACCTGAGACGTTATTTTTCGATTACAGTACTAAGCATCTGGCATTTGCTGTTGTGGTTGCCTTCTTTAGAGTCTTATAACAAGAAAGGGTCACATTTACCATTTTCATTTTTGTACTAAGGGTTGCATACGTCTGATTTGCAGGTCCTAGAGGCCAGTGATTATGCCCCATCTTCAAAATAACCATTGGTCATGTAACTAATTCCTTTCAAATTCACCCTGTCTCAGTTTATCTCAAGAAGATATCCTAAAAATCTGGAATGGATCTGGCAATGAAAAGGTGGACCCACAATATCTATGCAAGAAAAGCAGGAAGATGGGAAGTTTTCTATTTAACATACATGGCCTGCCAGGTGAATTTACTTTAAATGGCCACAAGTTACACAACTATGTGCACATCACACAGAGCACAATTCGGACAATTCATTTTGGGCTGTATTGCCAAAGGTATTTTGGCCGTAAACTAACATTTGAAGCTGAAAATACTTCCTATATGCCACCTAGGAACTCACAAAATGATTTCTGGTTTGTGTAAATGTTTTCACTATTGCATTTCTCTAATGACCTTCATTCATTTGCTATTATCTTTTTGCATTTCTGTTGCCTGTATTTTCACTGCAGCATAATTGGAGCATCCTGCCTGCATGCCTGGCTCCTTGCTGGTGCATTAAATTGTGTGTCTGCACCTCGGCAATGAGCCAAATGCCATCTTAGGTTAAGAGAAAAGCAAACTGCTGTCTCACCCCTTTTTTGAGCTACGTAACTGTGTGGCTGTGCTCGAGAAAGAGACACAGACGCAGTGCTCCTTCCTCTCACAATGCTTCTCATGGAAAGAGAAACATTGTGAGAGTGATAAACTATTTGTTTGAGCGACCTCTGACCCTGCTCGCAGGCAGGTCGCTCCCCACGCTGCTGCACGGCTCTGCCTGCATTGTTTTTGCCTAATCCTGTACTTTTCCCCTGTGCCTAACTTGCTTTCTTGCCCAGACTTGTTTTTATTCCCCTGTGCCTAACTTGCTTTCTTGCCCAGACCTGTTTTCATTCCCCTGTGCCTAACTTGCTTTCTTGCCCAGACTTGTTTTTATCCCCCTGTGCCTAACTTGCTTTCTTGCACAGACCTGTTTTTATTCCCCTGTGCCTAACTTGCTTTCTTGCCCAGACTTGTTTTTATTCCTCTGTGCCTGTACTTGTTTTCTTGCCTACACTTGTTTTTCCTTCCTGTGCCCAGTTCTCCCGCTGCCCGCCCGTTTTTCCCGCCGCTGCATTCCTGCGGCCCCGCCCCCCTGCAATCCCATTCGCCGCCCCGCTCCCGCCTCCCAGCTGCTCCTCCCTCCCACATCCCCACAGCCGAAGGCGCGCCTAGGGCAAGCCCGTCTGCGCCCGTCCGCGCCTGGACCGCGCCCAGCGCCAGGACCCCTGGACCCCGCGAACACCATGACGCCCGACACCGCTACGATGCCAGATCCCTCCACGCACTCAACACCGGACGATCACACACCTGCTTCCTGGCCGCCCCGAAGCGCACCCACGGAGCTTTCACCTGCCGGAACTGCAGCTTCACAAGCATCCGCCCCACAATGCCGCCGACCAGGAAAGAACCCAACCACCTCAGATGCATCCTTCTCAACACCCGCTCCGCCCGCAAACACGCCGTTGAACTCTGGGGCCTACTCGACTCAACCTCCCCAGACGTCGCCTTCCTGACGGAGACCTGGCTGAACCCGCCTCGGCACCCGACATAGCCATAGCCGTCCCGGAAGGCTACAAGATCACCCGCAGGGACCGCACCAACGGAGCAGGAGGAGGAATCGCCATCGTCCACAGGAACACTCTCAGAGTCTCGACCAACACCGACGACACCCTCAGCACCGCCAAACACCTGCACTTCCAGATCCACACCGATCCCAACACCACCCTCAGAGGAACCCTCGTCTACAGACCCCCGGACCCCGACCACAGTTCAGCGACTCCATCGCCGACTTCGTCAGCACACACGCCCTCGCCTCCACGGACTACATCCTCCTCGGGGACCTGAACTTCCACCTCGAGAACAACAACGACACCAACTCCACCACCCTGATCGACAACCTAGCCAACCTCGGACTCAGACAACTCGTCACAACACCCACCCACTCCGCTGGTCACACGCTTGACCCCATCTTCTCCGCAAGCCCCCACATCTCCTTCAACCACACCACTGAACTCCACTGGACCGACCATCGCTGCATCCACTTCACCTTCAAGAAACCCACCACGCACCACTGCACCCAACAGATGCCCCGCCGCTGCTGGAGCAAAGTCACCAAAGACCAGCTAACCACCACCCTCGCCCAGAGCCCACCCGCCGACCCCACCGACCCCGACACCGCCGCCCGCAACCTCAGACAGTGGATCAACGACTGCGCCAACACCCTCGCCCGATCAAGAAACCCTCCAACAGTCACACCAACAAGAAAGCCAGCTGGTTCACTGAAGACCTCCGGGCCTCCAAGCAAACCTGTCGAAAGCTGGAGAAGATCTGGCTCCATGAATGAACACCGGACAGCCACGCAGCCCACAAGAACGCCACCCGCAGACACCATCACCTCATCAGATCCGCCAAAAGGGCCTCCTTCAAAGACCGCCTAGACAACAACGCGCACAACAGCAAAGAGCTCTTCAACATCGTGAAGGAACTCTCCAACCCCAGCTCCAACACCAACGACGTCCCACCCTCGCAAGACCTGTGCGAATCGCTGGCCACCTTCTTCCACCGCAAGATCGCAGACATCCATGACAGCTTCAACGCCACGACCGCCCCGACAACCACTGAGACCTCCGCCCCCACGACCACCATCCGCACCAACCGCCTGCTCTCCTGGACCAACATCGACGACGACGACACCATCAAGATCATGAACACCATCCACTTCGGATCTCCGTCAGACCCATGCCCACACCACATCTTCAACAAAGCCAGCACAGCCATCGCACCCCATCTCCGGAAAGTCATCAACACCTCCTTCGAGACAGCAACCTTCCCGGAGAGCTGGAAGCACGCCAAGATCAACGCCTTACTCAAGAAACCCAAGGCGGACCCCAAGAACTTCCGGCCCATCTCCCTGCTCCCGTTCCCGGCAAAGGTCATCGAGAAGACCGTCAACAAACAACTGACCCACTACCTCGAGGAGAACAACATCCTGGACCCTTCCCAGTCCGGGTTCCGCAGCAACCACAGCACCGAGACTGCCCTCATCGCCGCCACCGATGACATCAAGTCCCTGCTGGACAACGGAGAAACGGCGGCCCTCATCCTCCTGGACCTGTCAGCCGCCTTCGACACAGTCTGCCACCACACACTACGAACACACCTCCACAACGCCGGGATCCAAGAGAAGGCCCTGGACTGGACCACCTCCTTCCTCTCCGGCAGAACACAGAGCGTCCGCCTTCCCCCCTTCCGCTCTGAAGCCACCGAGATCATCTGCGGCGTACCCCAGGGCTCTTCCCTCAGCCCAACTCTGTTTAACATCTACATGGCACCGCTCGCCCACGTCGCCCGTCGGCACGACCTCAACATCATCTCCTATGCTGATGACACACAGCTGATCCTCTCCCTCACCAAGGACCCCCACACCGCCAAAACCAACCTTCACGAAGGAATTAAGGCCGTCGCTGAATGGATGAGGAACAGCCGACTGAAGCTGAACTCGGACAAGACGGAGGTCCTCATCCTCAGATCCACCCCTTCGGCCTGGGACGACTCCTGGTGGCCGACCGCACTGGGAACCGCCCCAACACCCACCGACCACGCACGCAACCTAGGGGTTATCCTCGACTCCACCCTCTCCATGACTAAACAGGTCAACGCCGTCTCCTCCGCCTGCTTCAACACCCTCCGCATGCTCCGCAGGATCTACAAGTGGATCCCCACTGAAACGAGAAGAACGGTCACCCAGGCCCTCGTCAGCAGCAGGTTGGACTACGGAAACGCCCTCTACGCAGGAGCCTCGGCCAAACTCCTGAGACGGCTCCAACGCATCCAGAACGCCTCTGCATGCCTGATCCTCGACATCCCTCGCCGCAGCCACATCACACCCCACCTGAGAGACCTGCACTGGCTCCCGGTCAACAAGAGGATAACCTTCAAATTCCTCACCCACGCACACAAGGCACTCCACAACACCGGACCAACGTACCTCAACAGACGACTCAGCTTCTACACCCCCACCGCCAGCTCCGCTCCACCAACCTCGCCCTCGCCACTGTCCCCCGCTTCCGAAGAGCGACCTCCGGTGGCAGATCGTTCTCCCACCTCGCCACCAAGACCTGGAACACCCTCCCCATCCACCTACGGCAGACCCAAGACCTGCTGACCTTCAGAAAACTCCTCAAGACCTGGCTTTTCGAGCAGTAGCAGCAGTCCCCACCCCAGCGCCTTGAGACCCTCACGGGTGAGTAGTGCGCTTTACAAATGATATGATTGATTGATTGATATGATTGATTGATACTCTTCGTGAGAAGCATTGTTTGTGTTGGTTTGTGCTCCCAGCAAGTTTATGTTTTTCTTAGATTAAGGAAAAATGCATGCTCCACCTGGCTGCAAGCTGGGGACCACACACACATTTCCTTCCTCTTACAATGCTTCTCATGGACAGAGAAATATTGTGAGGGAAAGGAGCTGTCCCCAACATGGAAAGATATGAACCAGGAAGTGGAAACTGAATAGGGAATGATCATAACAACTCTACTTCCCAACCCTTCCATTTCCTACCTTCTGGTTCATTTCTTCTGTTGGTGGAGAGCCTCCCTTCCAAGGAGAAAGAGAAAGACAGAAAAAAGGGACAAAGAGAGAAAGCAGTGATGAAAAATAACCTGCATAAGCGAAACAAAGTGTCTGTTGGTAGAAGAAATAGGTATAAGATGAAATAAAAACATCAAGTTTTGCTCAGAGCTGGCCATGGGCTCTGAGCAAAGTTTGGGTCCCCACTTATTCTTTTAGAAATTAAGCGCAGAGTAAAACTACATAACTCACAAAGCTGCCTCTCCTGGCATTAAAAAGAAACCTAAAGTGGCTCCTATGTTGGCCCATAAATAGAGTATCTCTCATACTTCTGGCCTGTTATCTTGATGCTGCAGAATTCACAGTCCATAAATGAAATGAAAGAAAACAAATAAGAGGAGGAATCCCAAAACACTTCATCTCTTGAGTAGTCCTGCAAGTTCTCTTTATCCATATTCTGCTCATCTTCCCATATTCTCAGGCTGGGCCACCCTATTAACTAACTAGGAAGTTGCCGGCATAGTTGACACTGGGCCGAAGAAGAAAATATGATACATGAAAATTAAACATTTATGTGGAATCCTGAGTGGTGGGATAATATCTGCCTCCATTTCGTTAATAACATCAAGTTCAAGTTTATTCACGTTTATTTGGACTGAAGATCCTCAAACATTTCCACAAATACATTAAAATATATATCTAAAATCTCACATCCTTATAAAAACATCAAAGATCATATTATACACTCAACTTCCCTTTCAGCTTAGCCCATAACCATATGCATCAAATAGTATTACATTTCATTTCTAAAACCATTTAAAAATACTTTAACCCTTTGCATGAATTTCCCAATGGCAACGGCTATATCTAAATGGCTCAAATCTGTTACAAGGGTTACTGCCTGGGCCCTATCTTTTATATCATACTTCTTAAAAATCGGTCGTAAAAATATATCTAAAAGCTTCTGACAGTCCATTAATATATGTAAAATGTCACATGAAGTGCCTAAAGTGGAGGTGCATTTTCCCTTATTATCTATCATAGAGCCTTTCACCCCATTATTTGCGTAACAGGGATTCACCCCAATTCTTAACCTTAATATTTCCCTTCGTAAATGCCAATCGGGTAACCTATCAACATAAGGGAAGCATTGTTCGTTTTTCCACGCGGTAGCCATAAAATGTACCGAAATTTTATTCAAGAGATAGTCTTGATCCTGTGCCCGCGAAATTTCTTTCCCCTGCACCCTAAGTTCCCTCTTGTCCATTTTCATCAGGTAAGTGTTGGGGCACTGTTTAACCTTCATCAGACAACATGCCTTTGTGATAGTAGCTCTTATCTCTTTTGCCCAATTTAATTCACTCTTCTCAATTTCATTTTTGCACCATTGTGATATTTTAAAAACCTCCCCTGTTCCTAAACGCTGCCAGAAACGCAGTAGGGCCATACAAGCTAAAATGCCCCATGAGGTAATTCCCAATTCAAGTCTCACTGCCTGAACCATTGCCGGCTTAGGCAATGAGAATACATTTTTCAAAGTTTTACCCTCCTCAGCATCCCAACCATATTTGCCACTCAAGTAAAGTAATTCGGCACCATACAAAAACTGAGGGGGTACCATAGCTGAGTAAGCTTTTAAAACCGGTCTATCAGACATCGCTCCATAAGCCGTATTGAATTTTTGCAATCCACTGACCGATGCTGAAGATCTCAGCTTTAGTGCATCTAGGTGTGTATGCCATTTCAGTCTTCTTTCAAACCAAATTCCCAGATACCTATATTCTACAACCTTTTCCAGCTTCTCAGCACCCAGAAACCAAGTAAACCCAATTTTCTTTCGGCCAAATCCCAGTATTTTTGTCTTGTCCATGTTGACGACAAGTTTTTCAAGCGACAGTAATCATTGAATCTACTTAGCTTCCTTTACAGGCCAATTTCAGTTAGATCCATAATTACTAGGTCGTCCGCATATAATAAACATGCAATATGCTTTCCATCTTGTTTGGGGCTTGCCCCAATTACATTACCTAAAATTGATGGCAAATCTGCTAAGAACAGGGAGAACAGCAGAGGGGCCAATACGCACCCCTGCCGCAGCCCGTTTCCAATCTCAATTTTTCCGGATAGGCTTCCCTCTGTATCTAAAATTATCTGGGCCCAGTTGTTTGTATGAAGAGTTTGTATCAGTCCTAACAAATCCTTTGGGATACCATATCCAATTAAAGTCTCCCACAGCAGCTCCCGGTCCACTAAATCAAAAGCTGCGCGGAAGTCCACGAAGCAGCAGAACAAACTTCCCCTCTGCCCAATCGACTTCCGCGCAATGGACCAGAGAGCGAAGCAGTGGTCGACCGTAGAATGTCCCGATTTAAACCCCCCCTGTTCAGGGGGTACAATCTGATTTTCTTCAGCCCAGTCCCTGAGCAATCCCAATAATACTTTCGCGAAGACTTTTTCCCCTACATCCAGGAGATTTATTAACCTGTAGTTCTTTGGCGCTTTTAAATCACCCTTCTTATGGATTGGTCTTATGATGGCTCCTCTCCAGTTTTCTGGAACAATCCCTGACTCTAGGATCTCTTGAAACATCTTTGCGAAGAACTCTGCCCACCACTCAGGTCTTGTTTTTATTATCACTGCCGGCAGATTATCAGGGCCTGCGGCACGAGTAAGGTTCAGACTTGTAATAATTTTCATAATGTTACTAGAGGTATAATATTCTTTTATATCATCCCTCACTCGTACCCATGCTATTGTACTTGCCTTGTCTAGGATTGGCCATTTCCCATAAATTTCTCCCAGGTAGCCAACCCAATCGTCTTCAGGGACCATACAATCTAGGGATCCTATTTTCCTACCGGCACTCTCTTGGACCAGCTTCCAAAACCCTTTCACATCTTTAGATTCAATTACAGTCAACATATTTGCCCAGCAATTATCTTTATAAGTTCTTTTTTATTCCTAATTAACGATTTATATTTTATCTTTAGTTTCTGGAGGGTCAATGCTGCTTCCACATTATACCTTGCCCTCAATCTTCTCTCACTTTGCCTGATAAGTGCCTTGGTTATACGGCATTCCTCATCGAACCAGGGACACTCATTTTTGTAAGATCTTTTACTTCCTAACCCCGGTTTACTTCCTTTAAATTTTACCCGTAGGCTTTCCACCAACTTGCTTATTGTATTTTCAAACCAGGCACTGCCATTTTTAGTTGAGATTTCTTCTAGGGGAATAGTCTGCTGGATACCCCTTAACTTTCCTATATGTTCTTCCGATATACGGGTTGTCAGCCGTTTTGGGTATTCCACGTGTACCTGAAGTGCCGACTCTCTATTTTTGCCCCTTGTTATATGTAACTCTGACCTCAGTGGATAATGATCGCTGCCTCCAATTTTTGCTACCTCGAAGTGTTTTATTAGGCCGAAGCTCCAGGCATGGGTAAACACATAATCTATCGGGCAGAGTTGCTGGCCATTCACAAAGGTACGCCTTGCTGGCCAATCCGTCTGCATTCTCCCATTTACACATTCCATACCTAATGAGCCCATTAACTGTGTAAAAACCACATCTTGGGGCAAGATCTCTCCCCTAGGGAAATTGGCCACTTCGATATTATAGGATATTAACATTTCCTTACACCAACAATCTATCCTACGGGGTCCAATCTATGATTAAAATCACCCAACACCAATAATACATCCTTCTGATAGTAATCACTCACAAACGTTATATCCTCTTTTAGTTTTCCCAGATTTTTGTTATATTCGCTCTCATTTCCCTTCTGTATATACACATTTATGATACATATTCCTTCGTAACATGGTTCAGACTTCTGTAACAGCACCCTACAACCTAATGCCCATTTACACTGTAATTTCACGGCTTCCACCTTCCTGGCAATTTTTACAGAGATCAATGTTAATTGCCCTCCTGAAGGTCTGCCCAAGGGATTTTTCCTTGCTGCTTTAGAATATTGAGCAAATCCTTCGGTAACTAGGGTAGCTAGGGTATCGTCGCACAGCCAAGTCTCCTGTAGACACACAATATCATTACTCCTAACGAGCTTGTTAAAACTGTCCTGGTTCGATATTTTATTGTAACCATTTATATTCCATGATAGTATCGAGAGGCTGTGCGGCGACCCATACTCCTAGTCGATCTCACTCAGATACCCCTCCTCCTCATACTCTGGGGGTGCTAGTGCTCTGAACCTATTTCCAACAAGCAAATCTCTTTCGTGTCTTGCTATTCCTTTTTCAATTATGGTTATTTCAAGGTCCTCCTTCTTATCCCAGCTTGAATTAATTAATCTTATCTGCCGTGCTCCTAATCCAGCATGGTTTGTAAGGAAATGCAGCCCCTGCCTTTCTTTCTGCATTTCCTCCCATCTTACCAATCTAATACCCTCCTTTAGCAACTCATTTTTAGCTTTTTCGACTGCAGTCTTTACTAAGGCTGAATAAAAAAGGACCTTAGTTACTTCACCCCCTTTGTTGTTTATGAGGGACCCTACTTCTCTAAGATCCTCTGTGCCAATATTACAGAGGCTTGCACATTTTGATAAAGAAAAGAGGAGTTGTGATCGATTTAGGGGTTTTAATTTCTTAGCTTTTTTCCCACCTTTGCCCTGGCTCAATGGCTCTAGAAGAACCCATAGGTCCGGGGTAGATTCTAACCTTAGACCATGTGAGCCCTCCAGCGGTGCAACCTCCCTTCTGTCCTTTAGTTCCCCCCCTTTATCCTTCTTCCTAAGTGCATTACTACTCCTAGGGCTACTAAGTCTTGATCGTAGCTTCTTACCCATCCTCCATTCCATATCTTCCCCCTCTTCCTCCCCTGGGGATTTTCTATGGTTAATTTTACTATTCTTTAGTTTGCCTAGCTGTTTCCCATGCCTCCTCTGTTCAACTAGGGTACTGGCATCTATCTCTTTTTCCAGGGACTTTTTCTTATTCTTCTTAGGACTTATGGTCTCTTTCCTTCCTCGACTCCCATATTCCTTCTCAACACCCTTCCCTTTTCTCAGCCTCCGTGCAGTTATTCTTTTGCTAGGGGCTATCTGCTCCCGCCATGACCATGGGAGGCACTTCTTGTAATTCCTCCTTTCTCCCCGTCTGCTTATGATCATAGGGTATCGAGATACATATACACTTGGTTCCTCTTTCTGTGGTAGGGCAGCCCTTATTGCTACTTCCTCCCTACTGCTTGCCCTTTCCTGGTCTTCTCCAACTGGCCTGACTATTGCAGGCATTAACCCTTTAATTTGTGTCTGTTCTCCTAGTATTGCTTTAAACTGTCCCCCTTGTGTTTTTAAAAGTTCGTTGTTTAGTACTGATACCTCTAACAAACCTTGTAGGGTTTTTTGGAGGATCCACATAACCTCCAGAATGGATGCACTCGAGGTTCCAGTAACCTCTAGACTATGCATTGAAGAGCGCAATAAATCATTCCCTGTACCGAAGAGACTCTCTCCTCCATCTTTCTCGTTAAATTGCTCATTAGATCCAGTATTGTCTCTTTTACTCTGATCCTTGCTGCTTGGGGGTTCGTCTTCGCCTCCTTCCTCGTTATCTTGTTCCATTGACGGCTGGAAGAGTCTTGGCGAAGAAGACAGCCGTGGGTCCAGGAATATTCCTGAGAAGTTAAAAATGGGTTGATTTGGGGGGTCTACGTCCAAGTCTACCAGATTCCCTGATGTTGGGTGAGCCACAGCACTCATCTCCTTATCCGTCATGTCCTTCCCTTTAAAATATCTCCCCATAAAATCTTTTATAGAGTTTTACACTGATGGGCCTCCTTTTGTTACCCTTGAATTCGATGACTGCGGCGTTAGGGTCAAAGATTGTGCATTTCTCGGTGCTAGTTTTTTCCTTCCAGCAGTATCACTTAAGGCTCCTCTTATAATGCAATTTTCCCCCACTTCATCTGCTACTAATGCATTGGTCTCATTCTTTTTCGCATTCTTTGGGCATTTACGGACCTTTGCTTTGCCTGGTGCCATCCTTTGTTCTTATCTTGCTTCCTACTTCTCCCTCTCCCAGGCTCCAATCCTACAACTTTTGTGAAATTGCTTTTTCCTGATTCGAGTCCCCCACAGGGTTTCCCCCACAGGGTTTCCAAAAATTCCCTTTTTGCCAGCCCAGTGTCCAATAACAACCAATGTCCGCTCTTTATCACTGGTGTAAACGTCCTATCTATCACAGATGCATTCCTTTCGCCAATTAAAACATAGACAGCTGCACCTCACTTACCACTCCATTACACGGTCGTCACCGCTCTCTCCGCTCTCTCTGCGTCGTGCAGAGCAAAGTGGCCTCCGGGAGTGAAAGTGAGAGCTGGAAGCAGGATCGTAATCGACCGGGAACAGAGGCGTGTACAGGATGTAGGTCAAAAATTAAACTGTAGGTGACTTCTTGGCGCGTGGAAGCAATATTTACGGCTTCGGCCACATTCGAATAATTATGCCTCGCTGCTCCTGCCGCGTTAAAATAATGTTTTACGGCTTCGGCCGCGTTAAGGAGATGCCTCGCGTCTGCTGCGGCGTTGAAGCAATGTTTTCGGCTTTGACCGCATTAAATAATACCTCGCGGCTCCTGCCGCGTTGGAATAATGTTTTGCGGCTTCGGCCGCGTTGAAAGAATGACTCGCGGCTCCTGCCGCGTTGGAGTAATGTTTGCGACTTCGGCCGCGTTGGATAATGCCTCGCGGCTCCTGCCGCGTTGGGGTAATGTTTGCGGCTTCGGCCGCGTTGGATAATGCCTCGCGGCTCCTGCCGCGTTGGGGTAATGTTTGCGGCTTCGGCCGCGTTGGATAAAGCCTCGCGGCTCCTGCCGCGTTGGGATAATGTTTGTGGCTTCGACCGCGTTCAGTCAAGAGTTCAGGCAGCTGAGTCAGCGGTCGCCTTGGAGGACGGGCTGATTTGGATCTCACTTGACATGTATGCGTCAGAAAATATTCCGAAGGGTCGATTGGAATCACTCCTTCCACCGGCACATGCTAAAGCGCCAAGAGGTAATTTACTTTGTTAATAACATCAGGACTTCCTTTCACTATTAAATTAGAAAAATCTGCATTTTTTTACAAGACAAGAGGCTCTAATATGCATGTTTAAAGCCATCCAACTACTGAGAAAGAAGAATGCTCCAGAGTTTAACAATAAAACGTTTTAAAAGTCAAAAACTCTGGCCAAATCAGCAACATAAGGAATCTTCTACTCATGCCCCAGCCCAGAATGCTTTAGAAGCCATTTCTCATCTGACAGAATGAGCCCTAAAGGAGGCTGTATCTACTCCCAATAAATACATTGTCTATTTAAGCAACCTACTTAAAGTGGAGAAAGAAACTGGAGTATATGGTTTACAAAAAGGTTTGAGAATAGCAAATTCATAGTGTCACTGGTGTTGTAGGGACTCTATATTGGAGCTGCTCTCCACCTAAACTTGAAAACTACCCAGAGTTCTCTGCTTCCTTTTAGCATAATTTATGCAGCACCCTAACCCTGAAAGGGCATTGTTTTGACTTATACTTGAATGCTCCCTTATTTCTGGACAAAGCTAAATCTCTCTGAAGAACTGCAATGACAGCAAAATACGTGTCAGGTGTTGCTTTTATTAATTCCAGGTTAGCTTGCATAGTGTTTTACCAATCCAAAGCTGTAATACTGTTCCTGGAGTGGTAAAAGGCTTTTGTCATTTTACAGCTCGGCATGGATGGCACTAGCTAGTCCTATGCTTAAAGACATTGCAGTAGAAATCAAAAAAGACTGTGTCCCTTTCTATCTTGGACGTGGAGGCACTGTGCTATGCTTAAAAAACAGACATATGAGGTGAGCAGATTCAGAGTGTTGCTGGTGTTGTAGGGTGCTCTAAATTGGAGATACTCTCCTCTTAAACTTGAGAACTACCCTGAGTTCTCTGCTTCCGTGCTGTTTGTATATATATAGTGTGTATATATATATATATATATATATATATATATATATATATATATATATATATATATATATATATATATATATATATATTACCTACTGGGGGTTGCCAGTAGGTAGTTATAGTTAGGACCTAGTTTCCATAGGAAAAGCGTTTTTTGATTTGCCAATATCTTTGGCGCCGTTTGACGAATCTTTGTGAAATTTTCAAAACTAATGGGGCGCTCTGGTCAGCTCCTGTCTTTAAAGTTTTGGGGTGATTCGTCAAGCAGGGGCCGAGAAAGAAGGGGCTCCTAAAATGTGTTTTATCCATGTTAATTTCCATAGGAAACTTTAGACAAAGCTACAGCCTGAACTGCTGAAAGGAATTATACCAAATTTGGCGAAAGGGTAGCTCTTGGTTCAGAAAGCGTGCTTTTTTAAAAATGGTGTAAATCTGTTCAGTAGTTCCTGAGAAATAAAAAAATAAAAAATATCGATATCTGATGGCCGAGGAGGATTAGCGAACCCTACCGAGCATGAGCTTCATTTTGATTGGCTGTCAATACTCCAAACCAAGAAGTGTTGGCAGCCATCTTGTGACTCGGTATTACTGAGTCACAAGAAAAAAGGATAAAAAACAAGAAAAGGGGGCAGGGCAGAAACATCCTAACCCACTAGGCCTGCTCAGGCGCTTCATTTTCCTTAAGCCCCCGGGTGGGCCAGGTCCCGGGTGCAATTTATTATTGGTATGCAGGGGCCCATGGGGGCCCCCACAGCCCCAGGGACCGCCACCTCCCCGGGGCTTTGTTATGAATGTGCAGGGGGCACGTGGCCCCCCGCAGCCCTGGGTACCGCCACCTCCCCGGGGCTTTCTACCGCTGCCCCAGGGACCACCACCTCCCCGGGGCATTTAGCAATAATGAGCAAAGGGGCCTCACGGGCCCCCCCAAGCCCCGGGGACTGCCACCTCTCCGGTGCTTAAATAATATAAAAGAAAGTGTGTGGGGGGCTCCTGCCCCTCCCCACACCACCACCTCCCCGGGGCTTAAATCAGTTAGGAGGGGGGCTGCGCGGCCCCCCTCCGGGAGCCCTCCTTGGCCCTGGGGACCGCCACCCCCCCAGGGCCGGCTCTAGCAATGTCCCGGGGTGCCCACCCCCGGGACATTGCAATTTGCAATGGAGGGCAGGAGCACTGCTCCCGCCCTGTCATTGCAAACTCTGCTTCGCTTCATGGAAGCAAGAGCAGAAAACCTACTCTCGCTTCCATGAAGCGAAGCAGACTGCTTTTGGACAAGGGGAGCTGCATGTCAGCTCCCCTTGTCCAAAAGCAATGCCGGCTCCCGCAGGAGGGATTGCAGGGGCATTAGCGCTCCCCCCACGGCCCCCAAAATAAGGCCAGGCCCCGGGGGATGGGGTCCCCGGGGCCATAATAGGCCTCAGGAGGGGGGCCACGCGGCCTCCTCCAAAATAAATAAATAAAAAATCAAGGCTGGCCAGGCCCCGAGGGATGGGGTCCCCGGGGCCATAAATGGCCTCAGGAGGGGGGCACGCGACCCAACTCCAAACTAAAAAAATTAAATCAAGGCTGGCCACATGGCCCCCTTCCAAATATTTAATTATTTAAAAAAAAAATGAGGCAATGCTCCGGGGGATGGGGTCCCCGCGGTGATAAAGGCCTCAGGAGGGGGCCGCATGCCCCCTCCAAAATAAAAAAAAATCCCCTTCTAAAAACAAAAAAAAGAAATGTCGGCATCTCGCCAGAGGCCCCGCCCCCTCACTGCACCACTGTGCAAACGTACCTCCTGGCTCATTCTAAGTTGGGGGATTAGGTCCCCTTGAATCCTGAGGGTCCCTGGGGGCCAACTAGCCCACCAGGTACCTCCAGTAAGCGCCACACAGTGGGTTTGCTGAGAGGTGGTCCAAGGCCATGCCCCTTTTTACACCACTCTGCAAACCCGCCTCTTGGAGCACTGCTGGTGGGGCGATGAGGTCCTCTTGTGTCCTGAGGACCTCAGGACTGAAGTGGACTTCATCCCCGAGCAGCAATGCCCCAGGAGGCGGGTTTGCAGAGTGGTGTAAAAAGGGGATGCGGCCTCGGACCACTCTCAGCAATCCAGCTGTGTGGGGCTTACTGGAGGTACCTGGTGGGCTAGTTGGCCCCTAGGGACCCTCAGGAGGCAAGGAGACTTCATCCCCCAACCAAGAGCATGCCAGGGGGCATGTTTGCAGAGTGGTGGACAAAGGGGGCGTGACCTGTGTCTACCTATCAGCAATCCCACTATCTGGGGCATACTGGAGGTATCAGGTAGGCTAGTTGGCCTCTAAGGACCCCCAGCAGCGAAGTGGACTTTAATCCCCATCCAAGAGCGCCAGGGAGTGCGTTTGCAGAGTGGTGGGGAAAGGGGGATTGGCCTGCTATGAGAACTTAGCAATGCTGCTGTGTGGGACTTACTGGAGGTAATAGGAGGGGTAGTTGGCCCCCAAGGTTGTCCTTGGGGGCCAACTACCCCTCCTGTTACCTCCACTATGTCCCACACAGTGGGATTGATAAGAGATCTTCGGAGGCCACGCCCCCTTTCTCCACCACTCTGCAAACGCGCCTCCTTGCACAGTACTGGTTGGGGGATGAGGTCCACTTTACTTTGGGGGCCAAGAAGCCCTCCTGGTACCTCCTGTAAGTCCTATGCAGCGGAATTCCTCAGCACTGGTTGTAGCCTCAGCCCCTTTTTCCACCACTCTGCAAACGCGACTACCAGTTAAAGAAGCATTTGTAATTTAATAGGTCTTGCATTTGCAAGAGTTAGAGCTATTGGCGTAGTAAATGTAAAAGTTTTTTACTGATGTTTTTTGGAGTGGATGTACGTTGTGTGTAGTGGAATTATGTGGTATGTTGTGCAGCGAATTTATGTGGATAGAAAGAATGTGGTATTTAGTGTATAGGAATTATGTAGAGTGGGATTATGTGTTATGGAGAGTAATTATGTGGTATGGTAGTCTGTGTTGTAGAGTGGTAACCTCAGGTTTAGTCTTCCTCGTTTCCATAGAAGCTAAACCATGAACTCAATGAGACAAAAAAAGAAGGAATCACTGAGGAGCACTTCTGGACCTAGTCAGAGGTATGAGCAGGGACACTGGAATTATGCGACTAATTGGCTGCACCGACTTTCGCACAATTATACATTTTCCGCATTTGCTACATAATCCATCATCTGCTGCCTAATCTGCAGATTTGAACAAAAAAAGCCTTGTTTCTAGCTCAAACGGCTCAAACGTTACCAAAAATGCAGGGACAAGTGTTACAGCGTGGTGGAAGGTCCTTTGCACACCTAGAATGGTCACCTTTTACTTATTGCTAAATGTGGGTGCTAAATTGGTACTAATGGTGTGCAAGCCAGTTTTGCGTCTTTCTGCACCTCTCTTGCCTCTTTCTGCATTTCTGTTGCTTCTTTCTGCACCTTTCTTTCTTTTTCTGCACCTCTCTTGCTTCTTTCTGCACCTCTCTTGCCTCTTTCTCCACCCCTCTTCCCCCTTTTTTCATCTCTGTTGCTTCTTTCTGCACTTCGCTTGCCTCTTTCTCCGCCCCTCATCCGTCTTTCTGCACCTCTGTTGCTTCTTTCTGCACTTCTCTTGATTATTTCTGCACCTCTCTTGCTTCTTTCTGCACCCCTCATGCCACTTTCTGCACCCCTCTTCCCTCTTTCTGCACTCCTCTTGCCTCTTTCTGCACCTCTGTTCCTTCTTTCTGTACTTCTTTTGTTTCTTTCTGCACCTCTCTTGCTTCTTTCTGCACCCCTTTTACCTCTTTCTGCACCCCTCTTCCCTCTTTTTGCACCCCTCTTGCCTCTTTCTGCACCTCTGTTCCTTCTTTCTGCACTTCTTTTGTTTTGTTTCTGCAGCACTCTTGCTTCTTTCTGCAGCCCCTTGCCTCTTTCTCCACCCCTCTTCCCCCTTTCTGCACCCCTCTTGCCTCTTTCTGCACCTCTGTTCCTTCTTTCTGTACTTGTTTTGTTTCTTTCTGCACCTCTCTTGCTTCTTTCTGCACCCCTTTTACCTCTTTCTTCAACCCTCTTCCCTTTTTTTGCACCCCTCTTGCCTCTTTCTGCACCTCTGTTCCTTCTTTTTGCACTTCTTTTGTTTTGTTTCTGCACCTCTCTTCCTTCTTTCTGCACCACTCTTGCCTCTTTCTGCCCCTCTGTTCCTTCTTTCTGCTCTTCTTTTGTTTCTTTCTGCACCGCTCTTGCTTCTTTCTGCACCCCTCTTGCCACTTTCTCCACCCGTTCCCCATTTTTGCATCTCTGTTGCTTCTTTCTGTACTTCTCTTGCCTCTTTCTCCATTCCTCATCCCTCTTTCTCTACCTCTGTTGCTTCTTTATGCACTTATCTTGCTTCTTTCTGCACCTCTCGCCCTTCTTTCTGCACCCTTCTTTCCTCTTTCTGCACCCCTCTTGCCTCTTTCTGCACCTCTGTTACTTCTTTCTGCACTTCTTTTGTTTCTTTCTGCAACTCTCTTGCTTCTTTCTACACCCCTCGTGCTTCTTTCACACCCCTCTTCCCTCTTTCTGCACCCCTCTTGCCTCTTTCTGCACCACTGTTGCTTCTTTCTGCACTTCTTTGTTTCTTTCTGCACCTCTCTTGCTTCTTTCTGCACCCCTCTTGCCTCTTTCTCCACCCCTTCCCCCTTTTTCATCTGTGTTGCTTCTTTCTGTACTTCGCTTGCCTCTTTGTCTGCCCCTCATCCGTCTTTCTGCACCTCTGTTGCTTCTTTCTACACTTCTCTTTCTTATTTCTGCACCCCTCTTCCCTCTTTCTGCACCCCTCTTCCCTCTTTCTGTACTCCTCTTGCCTCTTTCTGCACCTCTGTTGCTTCTTTCTGCACATCTTTTGTTTCTTTCTGCACCTCTGTTCCTTCTTTATGCACTTATTTTGTTTCTTTCTGCACCTCTCGCTTATTTCTGCACCCCTTATGCCTCTTTCTGCACCCCTCTTGCCTCTTTCTGCACCTCTGTTCCTTCTTTCTGCACTTCTCTTGCTTATTTCTGCAGCTCTCTTGCTTCTTTCTACAGCCCCTTGCCTCTTTCTCCACCCCTCTTCCGTCTTTCTGCACCTCTGTTGCTTCTTTCTGCACCTCTGTTCCTTCTTTCTGTACTTCTTTTATTTCTTTCTGTACCTCTCTTGCTTCTTTCTGCACCCCTTTTACCTCTTTCTGCACCCCTCTTCCTTCTTTTTGCACCCCTCTTGCCTCTTTCTGCACCTCTGTTCCTTCTTTCTGCACTACTGTTGTTTCTTTCTGCAGCTCTCTTGCTTCTTTCTGCAGCCTCTTTCTCCACCACTCTTCCCTCTTTCTGCACCCCTCTTCCCTCTTTCTGCACCCCTCTTCCGTCTTTCTGCACTTCTCTTGCTTATTTTTGCACCTCTCTTGCTTCTTTCTGCACTCCTCTTGCCTCTTTCTGCACCCCTCTTCCCTCTTTCTGCACTCCTCTTGCCTATTTTTGCACCTCTGTTGCTTCTTTCTGCACTTCTTTTGTTTCTTCTGCACCCCTCTTGCCTCTTTCTGCACCTCTGTTCCTTCTTTCTGCACCACTTGTGCTTCTTTCTGCACCCCTCTTCCCTCTTTCTGCACCCCTCTTGCCTCTTTCTGCACCTCTGTTCCTTCTTTCTGCTCATCTTTTGTTTCTTTCTGCACCGCTCTTGCTTCTTTCTGCACCCCTCTTGCCTATTTCTCTACCCCTCTTCCCCCTTTCTGCATCTCTGTTGCTTCTTTCTTCACTTCTCTTGTCTCTCTCTCCACCCCTCTTCCCTCTTCCTGCACCACTGTTGCTTCTTTCTGCACCTCTGTTCCTTCTTTCTGTACTTCTTTTGTTTCTTTCTGTACCTCTCTTGCTTCCTTCTGCACCCGTTTTACCTCTTTCTGCACCCCTCTTCCCTCTTTTTGCATCCCTCTTGCCTCTTTCTGCATCTCTGTTCCTTCTTTCTGCACTACTGTTGTTTTGTTTCTGCAGCTCTCTTGCTTCTTTCTGTAGGGTCTTGCTTCTTTCTCTACCCCTCTTCCCTCTTCCTCCACCCCTCTTGCCTCTTTCTGCACCTCTGTTGCTTGTTTCTGCACTTCTCTTGCCTCTTTCTGTACCCCTCTTGCCTCTTTCTGCACCTCTGTTGCTTCTTTCTGCACTTCTCTTGCTTCTTTCTGCACTTCTGTTGCTTCTTTCTGCACCCTTCTTTCCTCTTTCTACACCTCTTTTGCCTTTTTCTGCACATCTGTTTCCTTTTTCTGCATCTCTCTTGCATGTTTCTGCAACTCTCTTGCCTCTTTCTGCAGTTTTCTTGTCTCCTTCTGCACCTCTGTTGCTTCTTTCTGCATTTCTCTTGCCTCTTTCTGCACCCCTCTTGCCTCTTTCTGCACCTCTGTTGGTTCTTTCTGCACTGCTCTTGCTTCTTTCTGCACCTCTCTTGCAAATTTCTGCACCCCTCTTGCCTCTTTCTGCACCCCTCTTCCCTCTTTCTGCACCTCTATTGCCTCTGTCTGCACCCCTGTTCCCTCTTTCTGCACCTCTTTTGCCTGTTTCTGCAACTTTTCTGCTTCTTTCTGAACTACTCTCGCCTCTTTCTGTACTCAAATGGGAAGTGCAAGCTGTCAAGTTTAACCTCTTCGGTGCTCATGACGACACCAGCTCGTCATGAGTTACAGTGGAGCTGTGCTCATGACGAGCTGGTCTCGTCATAACGGCTGCGCTCCGCCCACGCATGAATAATTCCCCGCCTGTGCGGGCGAATTAATCAGTGGGTGGGGTCGTGACGAGACCAGCTCGTCGTGAGCACAGCTCCACCGTGACTCATGACGAGCTGGTCTCGTCACGAGCACCGCGCTCACCCCCAACCCCCCGCACCCGTGGGGGAATTACGCCCGCAGGGAAGGGGTTAAAGGTCTGCGTGCTCTCGTGACTGAGGTTTATGTCTACTTGTATATGTATTCTTAAATGTGTTATGCATCTGAAGATGGTAGCCTAAAAAGCGGCTAACTTCTCCTATAAGTGGTTAAATCTTCTCAGTTCTGCTCTGTCATTCAGTTGCACAGGCAGACATGTCATGTATATATGTGTTATAGAGCCCCTCAAATATACTATTGAATACCCATGTGCCCTGTGTTGTGAGCAGAAAGAAATGCACACACCTTTTTTTACACAAATTTACAGAGTATGCTGTTTGAAACACAGGTATTCAAGTGTTTGTATGTTTATTTTCATTTAACATGTCACTAGGTAAAAGCATAGACACGCATGCATACCTTCACAAACTTGGTCAGACTTACAACAGTGATATGCTTAGGATTGCTGTTTTATATTTGGTAGGCCTAACATTCTGAGCAGTCGATTAATAGTGAACCTTCAAGAGAGAAGAGAGGCTTAAGACATCTTCGGAGAAGGATTAGTGATTAGGGTACTTTGTATGAGTCTGTTGTAAGGTACAGTCAAAGTAGGCCTCTTTCTGCACCTCTCTTGCCTCTTTCTGCACTTCTCTTGCTTCTTTCTGCACCTTTCTTCCTCCTTTTGCACATGTCCTACCTATGTAGGCATAGTTAGAAATTAGCATTTAAAAAACCTTAGAAATTCACTGAAAAAACTAGAGGTTTCAGGGACGTTAGAGTTAGGGATTAGCGTTTAAAAAACCTTAGAAATTCACTGAAAAAACCACAGGTTTCAGGGAGGTTAGAGTTAGGGATTAGCATTTAAAAAACCTTAGAAATTCACAGAAAAAACCACAGATTTCAGGGACGTTATAGTTAGTTGGACATTTCACTCGTATAAAACCAGAAAGATTCGGCTGTTATAGTTAGTAGAGCTAACTATAACTCGCGCCCCCGCAATGCACTGCTGATGATGATGTCACATATTACATCACTCATGACATGGTCAGTGACATCACTCATGACATCTCAAATGACTTCACTGTTGACATCACTGATGACATCATCCACGTGATCATCTGATGCACCTCCTCACACCCTAATAAAACCTTTGATACACCCACTCTAAAATACAGACTACCAATATCGAAACCATAGACAGACCAATAGCAATTAGTACATACCCGCTCAGTGATTCATACATCTACACACACATCCACTCACTAACCCATACAGTCACTCATACACGCAGTCATTCATCAATACAGCCACTGATTTATCCACTCATACACCCATATAGACACTCACACACTGCCACTCATGCAAAGAGTTACTCAAAAACCTAGTCAGTCACCCAAAGAATTAATTACACGGCCATTTACTCACCTATACAGTTATATACACACACCACCTCACTTATTCATACAGATAGTACCATATACATACTCTCTTCAACAATTACTGACATAAGCACACACTTATCCATGCAGCCACTGTCACAATCACTCACTGACACATATACTCACTTATATACTCCAACACTCACATATACTGCCTTTCACATATGTAGTTACTTACACATATACCACTAAGGCATCCATTCACTCACCAACACAGCTATATGTACACTCACTCACCCATACAGTCCCTAACACACGCACTCATAAATGCATACACCCAGTGAATCACCCACTCACACATCCATGCAGGGAGTCACACCCCCCCACCCACACAGACACTCATGCACCCATACAGGTACTCAGACAACCAATCATTAACCCATATAGACACTGATGTAGCTACTCACCGACCCATGCACTTACACACAAACTGATACAGACATTCACACAGATTAATCATTCACCCATTGTTAGAAATGGTAATTCTGGTTGGCTAGGGCATGTGCCTAAGCCAGGCAGAAACCACCACCCTAGTCAGGGCAAGGGAGTTACACACTGAAGTTAACCCCTGCTCACCCCCTTGGTAGCTTGGCACGAGCAGTCAGGCCTATTCCAGAGGCAATGTGTAAAGCGTTTGCGCAACACACTCACACAGCAGCGACACACTAGGCACACCACAAAAGAACTCCACACAAGGCTATATCAAAAATAGCCTTTGTATTACTCATAAAACACATTAGAGCATAACCACATATAAACACTGTGCCACCTGGTACTAGGTATTACTTTACAGGGGATTATATACATTACAGGCCCAATAGGGCCACTGTCATCATCATTATAACACACAAGTAGTAAAAATCACAACCAGTAACTACTGGTAACATTGCATGTAGCATAAACACATTATGCATCACATCTTAGGCATACATCCTAAATTGCCAGGGCACCATAGTAACACTCATGAGGTACACTCATCACCTTAGGGCCTTATGCCCTGCCAGAACACAAGATGATCTCCAGGCCAAATGGCCTTCCTCGGGGGCCTGTCTTGGGCTGTCTCGGAATGCCCTCTGTCCCCAAAGTCAGGGCTCTATTAGCAGGTGGCCTTGTAACTAGCCACCAGGCTGCCGATGCAGCAGAGTACTGGCCCCGATGGGCCGGTACCGAAATGGGGGCAAGGGTACAGCTCACCTGTGTCTTCTCCTCAACACAACAGTGCCTCCCCCACTTTGCAGCTGGCCGCGATCTGGCGGTGCAGCTGTATGAATAAAGATAGGCACCAACAGTGTGCCCTCCCAGCCCCACTCACCGGGGCTTCACTTCTTGCTGCGAGAACACCAGGACGGATGCGGTCACCGGGGGAGCCCGCGAGGCTCCGGTCCTCTTCCCATGGGGTCCGGTGAGCCTACGAGGCTCCGTCTTCAATGGCAGGCAAGCTGGGCTCTCCTCCTCAGCACGGGGAGCCCCGCCCTCCGCCAGGCACCCAAGCGGGGCTTCAGCGGAGAAGCTGCGAGGCCCCGTCTCCTCCTCTGGGCAACACGCTGGGTCATCTCAGCACAGAGCGAAGACTCCATTGACCCCATCTCCTTCTCTGCACAACACGCGGGGCTCTCACCGGCACACGGGAACCCCGCCATCCTCCAGGCACAAGCTTGCCTGACTTTCGGCGACGGCTATGTCCGGCCCTTGGCGCCTGCTCCCGCCCACAGTCAGGCCGAGTCGCCTGACTTCCTGGTTGCATTGGCGGCCGCGTCTTTGCCGCAAAGGCTACCGGAGCATCCTTCTCGGGCTCCGGGGAAATAACAATGAAGCGCTCACGATGCGCTTGCCCTGTCAGCATGGGCGATACTTCGCGCTCGGTGTCTCCCACAGTGAGACACCCCCAGAGCACAGCCACTTAGAGCGCATCAGGCCCAGGGAATGCAGCAAGACGTGCAGCGCTCCGCATGTCTCCCACTTCCTGATACCAGCAGGGAGCAGGCAGTGCTTTTCCTCCAGGGAAGGGCGAAGGAAGAGCTGGCCAGCACACTGGGGCTCCTGGACAGAAAATGCAGACCCTTCAGCTGCCAAGCAGGGCAGCAGGTCAATCCCCAGTGGCGGTTCCTCCTGGCAGTCCAGCAGCCTACCGGCTGCAAGTAAGTACCAAGCAGTACACACCTTTTCATGGGGTCACAGCCCCAATACTTATACCCATGTCAGTCTTTGTTCTCCCCTTGGCACAGGGCTCTTTGCCCGGTCTAAACCAGTTTTGGGGGGTACTTAGGAACATCCTTTCAGTGCACAAAACACCCTTATTGTTAGTGTAGGCTCTGGCCCCAGACACACCACAGGGGGCGGAGCCAGCATTGTACAAGGCAGGCACAGACCTATTCAGGGTCAGGGGCTACTCCTCTCACTACTCCAAATGCAGATCAGGCCCATTCAGCCTAGCACTGACTCACCCAGCCCCTCTGGAGCCACTCCAACACCCCAGTCTCTGTCACTCCAGAACCAGACATGCAATACACAACAGGCAGGCACAAAGACACATAGCCCACAGAAATGCCAACTCCTAAAAGTGGCATTTCTAAAATAGTGATAATAAATCTGCGCACATCACCACGCAGCATTTAGCACCACTATTCCAAACATACCAAACTTGATCACGCTAGTCCTCTCATATCAGGGATTACAACTGAAACACATATCAGGGAATCCCCAATGCATTCCTATGAGAGGGCAGCCTCACAGCAGTGAGAAACCAAAATGGCTGTTTGTCACTACCAGGACAAGCCATACAGTTAAGGCACATGTCCTACCTTTTACCTACAGCACACCCTGCCCATAGGGCTAGCTAGGGCCTACCTTAGGGGTGACTGATATGTAGTAAAAGGGGAGTCCCAGGCGTGGCAACCGCTTTATCTGCCATGTCACAGCGGCAGTAAACTACACGTGCAGGCCCTGCAATGGCAGAGGCCTGAGACAGGTTTGAAAGGCTACTTTGGTGGGTGGCGCAAGCAGCGCTGCAAGCCCACCAGTAGCATTTAATTTACTGGCCCTGTGTATCTGAGATACCACTTTACAAGGGACTGATAGGTAAATTAAATACGCCAAACAGGTGTAGACCAATCTTACCATGTTTTACCATAGAGAGCACATGCACTTTACACTGGACAGCAGTGATAAAGTGGCCAGAGTCCTAAAACTACCAACACCAGGTCAAAAGAAATACCAGGAGGAAGGCAAAAGCTCAGGGATGACCCTGCAAAAGGGCCAAGTCCAACACCCATGCATTCACTAAGACAAGTTTAATCACTCACTTATACAGTCAGTCACGTACCCACTAAATCATCCATTCAGACACTCATGCACCCACTCATGCTTCAATACACCTTGGCATATATATATATATATATGTATATATATATAACATTCTTGAACTTTTAGAAACACTCAGTCACTGGATGATGTCATCAGTGATGTCATTTGAGATGTCATCAGTGATGTCATCAGTGATGTTACTGACCATGTCATGAGTGTTGTAATATGTGACGTCATCAGCAGTGCATTGCGGGGGCGCGAGTTATAGTTAGCTCTACTAACTATAACGGCTGAATTTCTCTGGTTTTATACAAGTGAAATGTCCAACTAACTATAACGTCCCTGAAACCTGTGGTTTTTTCAGTGAATTTCTAAGGTTTTTTAAATGCTAATCCCTAACTATAACGTCCCTGAAACCTGTGGTTTTTTCAGTGAATATATTATCTACTGGCGGTCGCCAGTAGATAGTTATAGTTACAACCTATTATCCATAGGAAATCCGCGACATTCTATTTGAAATAACTCTCTTGCCGGTTGACGTATCTTCGCAAAATTTTCAAACTTTGTGGCCCGCTCCGGTCCGCTCCTACCCTGAAAGTCTCGGGGGATTCGTCAAGCGGGGCCGAGAAAAAGGGGGTCCCAAAACGCGTTTTCCCCATGCAATTTTCCATAGGAAACTTTAGACACGGCTACAGCCCGAACTGCTGAACGGAATTACACCAAATTTGGCAAAGAGGTAGTTCTTGGTTCAGAAAGAACCCTTTTTGTTAAATGGTGTAAATCCGTTCAGTAGTTGCTGAGAAAATCAAAAGAAAAAAAGATAGGTATATCTAGGGCCGCGGATCCTCCCGAGCACGAGCTTTATGTTAATTGGCTGTCAACACTCCAAATCAGGAAGTGTTGGCAGCCATTTTGTCCCTCGGTAGAACCGAGGGACAGAAACAAGTGCGCAAAGCGCACAAAGGGGCAGGGTAGAAACACCCTGACCCCTAGGTCTGCTCAGAGGGTCCCACAAGGACCCCCTGGGCAAAAAAAATCGGCAGGATGCGCTCAGGGAGCGCGAACCCTGCCGAAAAAAATCGAGCGCGGTCTCCCGCGCTTCGATGTACTGGCCCCGGGTGGGCCAAGTCCCGGGGCATGCTGGGGGGTTCATTTTATGTGTGGGGGCCTCTAAGGGCCCCCAAGCCCCGGGACCACCACCCCCGGGGCTTTATGGATAATGGTGCGGGAGGGCTCTGAGCCCTCCCGCAGCCCCGGGACCACCACCTCCCCGGGGCTTCTTTTTATATTTGAAAAACCTGTGTGGGGGCTCCAGCCCCCACATGCCCCGAGGACCACCACCTCCCCGGGGCACTAAGAAAAATGAAAATGGGGGTCTGTTTTGGACCCCCAAGCCCCGGGGACCACCACCTCCCGGGGCTTTCTCGATGTAGGGAGAGGGGCCGCGCGGCCCCCTCCTGGAGCCTGTGGTGGCCCTGGGGACCGCCACCCCCAGGGCCGGCTCCTGCAGTGTCCCGGGGTGCCTACCCCCGGGACACTGCTGTTTGCAATGACAGGACGGGAGCCTCGCGTCTCCCGTCCTGTCATTGCAAACTTGCTTGGATATTAGGCGAGAGCAGGAAACCTGCTCTCTCTTCCAATATCCAAAGCACATTGCTTTCCACATGGGGAGCAGCATGTTAGCAGCTCCCCATGTGTAAAGCAATGCCGGCTCCCGTAGGACACGGGGAGCCGGCGGGACTGTGGGGGCTTGGGGACCCCCACAGTCCCCAACGAGAGGCCAGGCCCCGGGGATGGGGTCCCGGGGCCATAAGTGGCCACGGAGGGGGCTACGCAGCCCCCTCCCCAAAGTAACAAAAAGTGAAAAAAAAAAAAAGTGCAAGGCCGGCCCCGGGGATGGGGTCCCCGGGGCCTTAAATGAGCCTGAGGAGGGGGCCACACAGCCCCCTCCAAATAAAAACAAAAAGAGGCCATGCCCCGGGGATGGGGTCCCCGGGGCCAATACAGGCCCAGGGAAGGGGGCCACGCGGCACCCTTCCCGTTTTTTTTAATTTTAATTTAAAAAAGGGGTAAGGCCCTGGGGGATGGGGTCCCCAGGGCTTAAAAATAGGAAAAAGGAAGGGGGCTACACGGCCCCCTTCAGGGAAACGATCGGGCCCGCAGGCCCCGCCCCTTCCTTCACCACTCTGCAAACGCGCCCCTGGCGCGTTTGCAGAGGGGAACAATTCCCCTTGAATACTGGGGGTCCTGGGGCCAACTAGCCCACCAGGAACCTCCAGAATGCGCCAGGGGCTGCCTTGCAGAGAGGTGTACAGAGGCCACGCCCCTTTTACACCTCTCTGCAACGCAGCTCTGTGGCGCTTTTGGAGGAACATGGTGGGCTAGTTGGACTCAGGGACCCTCAGGATTCAAGGGAGTTAATACCCCGACTTAAAACGCGCCACGGGCGCGTTTGCACAGTGGTGAAGGGAGGGGCGGGGCTTCAGGTGACATGTGTGCAAACAGGCCCCGTGGCGCGTTTTAAGATGGGGAATTAAATCCTCTTCAATCCTGAGGGTCCCTGAGGGCCAACTAGCCCAACAGGTACGTCCAGAAAGTGCCACAGAGCTGCGTTGCAGAGAGGTGTAAAAGGGTGTGGCCTCTGTACATGTCTCTGCAACGCAGCCCCTGGCGCATACTGGAGGTTCCTGGTGGGCTAGTTGGCCCGTAGGGACCCTCATGATTCAAGGGGACTTAATCCCCCACCTTAAAACGCCCACGGGGCGCGTTTGCACAGATGTCACCTCAGGCCCCGCCCCCTCCCTTCACCATTGTGCAAATATTCCTCTAAAATCAGCCGAAATACGAATTCCGATTTACTCACCTGTTATCAGGAGAGACCTCAGTGCTGCATCTTTCAGCCCAGTACTGATCCTCAAAAGTAATTTTAACCGTACTTACCGGTAACTTGAATTTCCTTCATAGGCTAACATTGACTGGTTTCACTTGGAAATTCTTCTAAGTGTGGAGTTTTGGAACTTTAAAATATTCCTCTAAAATCAGCCGAAATACGAATTCCGATTTACTCACCTGTTATCAGGAGAGAGCTCAGTGCTGCATCTTTCAGCCCAGTACTGGTCCTGAAAAGTAATTTTAACCGTACTTACCAATAACTTGAATTTCCTTACATAGGCTAACATTGACTGGTTTCACTTGGAAATTCTTCTAAGTGTGGAGTTTTGGAACTTTAAAATATTCCTCTAAAATCAGCCGAAATACGAATTCCGATTTACTCACCTGTTATCAGGAGAGACCTCAGTGCTGCATCTTTCAGCCCAGTACTGATCCTCAAAAGTAATTTTAACCGTACTTACCAGTAACTTGAATTTCCTTCCATAGGATATCATTGCCTGCTTTTTGCTGAAAAAGTTTCTAAGTGTTGATTTTTGAAACATACAAATATTCCTCTAAAATCAGCCGAAATACGAATTTCGATTTACTCACCTGTTATCAGGAGAGACCTCAGTGCTGCATCTTTCAGCCCAGTACTGGTCCTGAAAAGTAATTTTAACCGTACTTACTGGTAACTTGAATTTCCTTCATAGGCTAACATTGACTGGTTTCACTTGGAAATTCTTCTAAGTGTGTAGTTTTGGAACTTTAAAATATTCCTCTAAAATCAGCCGAACTACGAATTCCGATTTACTCACCTGTTATCAGGAGAGACCTCAGTGCTGCATCTTTCAGCCCAGTACTGATCCTCAAAAGTAATTTTAACCGTACTTACCGGTAACTTGAATTTCCTTCATAGGCTAACATTGATTGGTTTCACTTGGAAATTCTTCTAAGTGTGGAGTTTTGGAACTTTAAAATATTCCTCTAAAATCAGCCGAAATACGAATTCCGATTTACTCACCTGTTATCAGGAGAGACCTCAGTGCTGCATCTTTCAGCCCAGTACTGGTCCTGAAAAGTAATTTTAACCGTACTTACCGGTAACTTGAATTTCCTTCATAGGCTAACATAGACTGGTTTCACTTGGAAATTCTTCTAAGTGTGGAGTTTTGGAACTTTAAAATAGTCCTCTAAAATCAGCCGAAATACGAATTCCGATTTACTCACCTGTTATCAGGAGAGACCTCAGTGCTGCATCTTTCAGCCCAGTACTGATCCTCAAAAGTAATTTTAACCGTACTTACCAGTAACTTGAATTTCCTTCCATAGGAATCCATTGTCTGGTTTTCAGCAGAAAAGTTTCAAAGTGTCGATTTTCACAAACTACAAATATTCCTAAAAAATCGCCTGTATGACTTAAACGCATTCTTTCAACTGTTTACAGGAGATGCACCAGTGCTGGATCCAGGATCCAACACTGAGTAAGAAAAAGTAACGATAACAGTTTTTAACTTCTAAGTGAATTTCCTTCCATAGGATAACATTGGTGATTCTATGAGAAAAAGTTTCTAAGTGTGAACTTTTAAAGTACAATAATATTCCTTAAAAATCACGACTGTAACCAAAACGCTTTTACTCAACTGTTTACAGGAGATGTCCCAGGACTGAATCTAGGATCCAGTAATGTGGTTAGAAAAGTAATCCATAAAGTAACTAATTGCATTTAACTAGAAATTCACATTGAGCTGAATGTTGCATTGGGTTTGAAAATGTGTTGCCCATTGCAACAACTGTAACTACTGTACTTAAAAGTCTATTGCCTATGTGCAAAGTAATTAAACTAAAGTAATTCATTCTGAGAAAGTATTTTTGTAATGTAATGTATAATGTAATTACAATGTAATTTAAAAAATAAAATATGTAAAAAAAATTGTTTCTAAAAATTTGGAAATCAGTATGAAAAAAATTTATATAACAATTAATACATTTAAAAATTGTCATTTACAAAACCTTTGAAATTCACTGAAAAAACTGTAGGTTTCAGACATGTTATAGTTACAAATTAGCATTTAAAAAACCTTTGAAATTCACTGAAAAAACCATAGGTTTCAGGGACGTTATAGTTACAAATTAGCATTTAAAAAACCTTTGAAATTCACTGAAAAAACCATAGGTTTTAGGGACAGTTAAAGTTAGTTGGACATTGCACTCGTACAAAACCCGTGAAATTCCCCGTTATAGTTAGTCCAGCTAACTATAACTCGCGCCCGCAATGCACTGCTGATGACGTCACATATTACATCACTCATGACATGGTCAGTGACATCACTGATGACATCACTGATGACATCTCAAATGACATCACTGATGACATCATCCACGTGATAATCTGATGCACCTCCTCACACTCTAATAAAACCTTTGATACACCCACTCTAAATTACAGACTGCCATTCGCAAAACCATAGACACTCCAACACCAATAACTACATACCCACTCACTGATTCTTAGGTCTACGCACACATCCACTCACTCACCCATACAGTCACTCATACTTACGGTCACTCAGTACAGGACTATCATATGCACTCATACTCCTATATAGACACTCAAACACCGCCACTCATCCATAGAGGTACTCACACACCTAGTCAGTCATGCAAATAATTAAACACACTACCATTTACTCACCTATACAGTTATACACACACCAGCTCACTTACTCATACAAATAGTAGCACATTCTTACGCTCTTATACAATCACTGATACAAGCACACACTCATCCATACAGCCACTATCACAATCACTCACTCTCGCTTATAGCTATTTATATACTCCAACACACATATATACTGCCTTTCACATATGTAGTTACTCACACATGTACCACTGGGACATACATTCACTCACTAACACACTCTTACACACACTTACCCACCCATACAGTCTATCACAGTTGCACTCTTGAAACCATCCACCCAGTGAATCACCCACTCACACATCTATGCACAGAGTTGCACACACCCCTCCCACACAAACACTCAGGCACCCATACAGATACTCAGACAAGCATTCAATAACTCATATAGACACTCATGTAGCTATTCACAAACACATGCAGCCACTTACACAGCAACAGACAGACGGATACAGACATTCACCCAGTTTAGTCACTAACCCATGCATTCAGTAAGATACGTTAAATCACTCACTTATAGAGTCAGTCACGCACCTACTAAATCATCCATACAGACACTTACACACCCACTCATTCTTCAATACGTCTTTTCCTATATATATTAAAAATATTTAAACTTTACAGAAACACACAGTCACTGGATGATGTCATCAGTGATGTCATCAGTGATGTCATTTGAGATGTCATCAGTGATGTCATCAGTGATGTCACTGACCATGTCATGAGTGACGTCATCAGCAGTGCATTGCGGGGGCGCGAGTTATAGTTAGCTGGACTAATTATAACGGGGGAATTTCACGGGTTTTGTACGAGTGCAATGTCCAACTAACTATAACTGTCCCTAAAACCTATGGTTTTTTCAGTGAATTTCAAAGGTTTTTTAAATGCTAATTTGTAACTATAACGTCCCTGAAACCTATGGTTTTTCAGTGAATATATATATATATATACATATATATCTTATATATATTCATTGAAAAAAAACAAAGGTTACAGTGACGTTATAGTTATGCTCAGGTTCCACTTGTTGGTGAATGAGTGGCTGCATGGGTGACTGAGTGGATGTGTGTGTGTAGACCTATGAATCAGAGAGTAGGTGTGTAAGTAGTGGTATGGGTGTGTCAAAGGTTTTGAGAATGGTAGTGTGGAAGTTGGAGTGGATGTATGAAAGGCTATATGGGGTGTGAGTGGGTGTGTCAGAGATTCTGTGGATGATGCCATCAGTGATGTCATGAGTGATGTCATTTGAGATGTCATCAGTGATATCACTGACCATGTCATGAGTGATGTAACATGTGAGGTCATAAGCAGTGCATTGCGGGGGCGCGAGTTATAGTTAGCTCAGCTAACTATAACTGCTGAATTTCACTGGTTTTATACGAGTGGAACCTGAGCATTACTATAATGTCCCTGTAACCTTTCGTTTTTTTAGTGAATTTCCATGGGTTTTTTAATTCTATTTCGTAACTATAATGGCCATGTAACCTTTGTTTTTTTTTATTGATTTTCTAAGGTTTTTTGAATGCTAATTCGTCCTTTTTCTTAAGTGAGCTTCTAAGATTTTCGTATTTTCTTTCTATAATTGGATATTGTAAATTATAAATATATTATATACCACTCATTTTTTTATTTGGTATGTGTTTATCAGAAATTACATTAATAACTGTTTTTATTTTAAAGAATTTTTTGAGTCGGCACAGCATTGCCGCATTTATTGTGAAGAATGTGTGATCAGCAAATGTATTTCGCATACTGAAAAATACACTTAAAGACATTTTTGACTAAAATTCAAGTCTAGATATTTAGTAAAATATTGTTTTAACTTTTCTTCCTGTGATCAATTTAGGAGAAAACCACCCTTACCAAAACTTTTAATATTCGCGACTACCGACATTCTCGCAAGGACGTCGGTAGTCGTGAAGAGCACGTGGTTTGTACAAAGTGTAAAATAAATATATAGACATATTGTACAGTATATTTAACAGTAGAGCTTTATAAGTGTACTATTCAAACTCATATTTTTGTAGTGAGCTTCCAGAAAAATCATTTATAAGACTATTTTCCGTTTTCGCGGTGAAGACGGGCAACGCGATGATGTCAGTAGTCGCGAAGAGCACATGTTCTGTACAAAGTGTAAAACATATATATAGACACATTCTACACTATGTTTAACAGTAGAGGTGTATTTCTACATTGTTTAAACTTATGTTGTTGTAGTTATTTAGCTTAAAACTAGTGTTCAAATGTATTTTTCTAATTTTGCTGTAATGCTGGTCTTCGCGAACATATTTATAATCGCGGCGATACGTGTTTTCGAAAAATTAAAAAATGTATATACATACAAAGTGTGACAGTAGGTGCTTATAGACCACAGCTTTAACCCTTTCGCTACTAGGCCTCCTCCCGCCCCGTGCTAAGCCTTTTTTTTGGTTATTTGGGGCAGTTTGCGATTAGGCCCCTGTAACCGTTTGTCGGCATAAGGTATGCATGCCAAACTTTGCGTCCTTTTCTTCCAACATCATGAGGATTTTAAAGGTACCCAGGGTTTGTGGATTCCCCTAGAGGGGATCCAGAAATTAGCCAAAATACAGCTACATTTTGTTTTTTGGGGGGAAAAATGGGGGGAAAGTGCTGCAGAAGAAAGCATCTGGTTGTCCCACTGAAAATGGTATCAACAAAGGGTTTGTTGTGCTGAAATCACCATCTTCCCAGCTTGCAGGGACAGGCAGATGTTTGTCAGAAAACCAACATTTTCTAAACAGTTTTGGCATTTTACTGGAACATAGCCTATTTTTGCTACTTTTTGTGCTTTCAACCTGCTTCCAGTTAGTGGGTTAGAAATGGGTGTGAAAGCAATAATGTATTCCGGAAAGCTAAACATTTCTGAAAAGTATACACAATTCTAAATTCAGCAAGAGGTCATTTGTGTAGATCCTTCAAGATTTTTTAATAGAAACTAACAGTTGAATGAAAGAAATATTCAAAAGGTTTTGAAAAAAACAGCCATTTGTACCAACGTTTTAACCTGTAACTTCTAAGTGTGACAGATTTTTAACATCAATATACCGTTACATCCGCTGGACCCTTCTGGTTGTGGGGATATATAGGACTTTTAGGTTCACCAAGAACCTGAGGAACCCAGAACCAATAACTGAGCTGCGTCTTGTAATGGTTTTTCATTGTGCACCGGGTATATAGCAATTCATTTGGTAGAATATAAAGCGTGAAAAATCGGTATGAAAGACACCTATGTATTTCCGAAATGGGAACAAAATATAGAGTTTAGAAGCAGTAGTTATTTGCACATCTCCGAAATTGTGTGTACCCATACTAGCATTTGAATTATAGGACATTTTTCAAAGTGACTTCTTTTTACACATTATCTCACATTTGGAAGGGAGAAATACATATAAGGTCAATAGGTAATAACAGTTGCTCTACAATTCTGTGTTCCCCTAAGTCTCCCAATATAAATGGTACCTCACTTGTGTGGGCAGGCCTAGTGCCCATGACAGGAAAAGGCAGAAAAACACAACATGGACACACCACATTTTTGCAGTGAAAACAGACCCTTTTTTTGCAAAGTGCCTAGCTGTGGATTTTGAACCCTAGCTCAACCGGCACCTAGGGAAATCTAACAAACCTATACATTTTTCAAAACTAGACACCCAGGGGAATACAAGGTGACTTATGTGGCTCTCACCAGGTTCTGTTACCCAGAATCCCTTGCAAACCTCATACTTTGTAACAAAAAGAAACACATTTTCGTCACATTTCTATGATGGAAAGATCTGGAATCTGCGTGGATCCACAAAATTCCACCCACTACGCATTCACCAAAGTCTCCTGCTAAAAATTGTACCTCACTTGTGTGAGTAGGCCTAGCGCCCTCGACAGGAAACGGGCCAAAACACAACATGGACACACCACATTTTTACAGTGAAAACTGACCGTTTTTTGCAAAGTGCCTCTCTGTGGATTTTGAACCCTAGCTCTGCCGGCACCTAGGGAAACCTAGCAAACCTATACATTTTTAAAATCTAGGCACACAGGGGAATTCATAATGGGGTGATTTGTGTGGCTCTCACCAGGTGATGTTACCCAGAATCCCTTCAAACCTCAAACTTTGTAAAAAAACATATTTTCCTCACATTTCTTGATTGAAATATCTGGAATCTGCGTGGATCCACAAAATTCCACCCACCCCACATTCACCAAAGTCTCCTGCTAAAAATGGTCCTTCATTTATGTGGGAAGGCCTAGCGCCCACTACAGGAAATGGGTCCGAACGCAACATGGACACACCAAAAATGTATAGGGAAAACTGACTCTTTTTTGCAAAGTGCCTATCTGTAGATTTCAAACCCTAGCTCTGCCAGCACTTAGGGAAACCTAGCAAACCTATACATTTTTGAAAACTAGGCACCCTGGGAAATTCAGGATGGGGTGATTTGTGTGCCTCTCACCAGGTTCTGTTACCCAGAATCCCTTGCAGACCTCAAACTTTGTAAAAAAAACATTTTCCGCACATTTCTGCGATGGAAAGATCTGGAATCTGTGTGGATCCATGAAATCCCACCTAACCCGCATTCCCCAATGTCTCCCGCTAAAAATGGTACCTCACCTCTGTGGTAGGCCTAGCGCCAGTGACAGGAAACGGCCAAAATGCAACGTCGACACACCACATTTTTACAGTGATAACTGAACCTTTTTTGCAAATTGCCTAGCTGTGGATTTTGAACCCCAGCTCAACCGGCACCTAGGGAAACCTAACAAATCTATACATTTTTGAAAACTAGACACCCAGGGAAAACAGGAAGGGGTGACTTGTGTGGCTTTCACCAGGTTCTGTTGCCTATAATCCCTTGCAAACCTCAAACTTTGTAAAAAAAGCATTTTCCGCACATTTCTGAGATGGAAAGTTCTGGAATCTGTGTGGATCGACGGAATTCTACACAGCCCACATTCCCCAAAGTTTCTCAATAAAAATGGTACCTCACTTGTGTGGATAGGCCTAGTGCCAGCAACAGCAAATGGGCCAAAACGCAACATGGGCACACCACTTTTTTACAGCGAAAACGGACCCTTTTTTTGCAAAGTGCCCAGCTGTGTATTTTGAACCCTAGCTCAGCCGGCACCTAGGGAATCCTAGCAAACCTATACATTTTTGAAAACTAGACACCCAGGGAAATCAAGGATGGGGTGACTTGTTTGGCTCTCACCAGGTTCTGTAACCCAGAATCCTTTGCAAACCTTAACCTTTGTAAAAAAAAAAAAACATTTCCGTCACATTTCTGTGATGGAAAGTTCTGGAATCTGCATGGATCCACAAAATTCCACCCACCCTGCATTCCCCAAAGTCTCCCAATAACAATGGTATCTCACTTGTGTGGGTAGGCCTAGTGCCTGCAACAGGAAACGGCCCACAAAACAACGTGGACACACCACATTTTTGCAGTGAAAACTGACCCTTTTTTGGCAAAGTGCCTAGCTGTGGATTTTGAACCCGAGGTCAACCGGCACCTAGGGAAACCTAGCAAACCTATACATTTTTTAAAACTAGATACCCAGGGGAATCAAGGAAGGGGTGACTTGTGTGGCTCTCACCGGGTTCTGTTACCCAGAATCCCTTGCAAACCTCAAACTTTCTAAAAATAAAAACACATTTTCCTAAACTTTCTGTGATGGAAAGTTTTGGAATCTGCATGGATCCACAAACTTTCACCCGCCCCGCATTCCCCAAAGTTTGTCAATAAAAATTGTACCTCACTTGTGTGGGTAGGCCTAGTGCCTGTGACAGGAAACAGCCCACAACACAACATGGACACATCACATTTTTCCAGTAAAAACTGACCTTTTTTTGCAAATTGTCTAGCTGTGGATTTTGAACCCTAGCTCAGCCAGCACCTAAGGAAACCTAGCAAACCTATGCATTTTTAGAAACTAGAAACCCAGGGAATACAGTATGGGGTGACTTGTGTAGCTTTCACCAGGTTCTGTTACCCAGAATCCCTTGCAAACCTAAAACTTTGTTAAAAAAAAAAAGAAACATTTTCCTCACATTTCTGTGATGGAAAGTTCTGGAATCTGCGTGGATCCACACACTTCCACCTACCCTGCATTTCCCAAAGTCTCCCAATAAAAAATGGTACCTCACTTGTGTGGGTAGGCCTAGTGCCCACGACAGGAAATGGGCCAAAAAGCAAAGAGGACACACCACATTGTTACAGTGAAAACTGACCCTTTTTGGCAAAGTGCCTAGCTGTGGATTTTGAACCCGAGCTCAACCGGCACCTAGGGAAACCTATACATTTTTTAAAACTAGACACCCAGGGTAATCAAAGAAGGGGTGACTTGTGGGGCTCTCATCAGGTTCCGTTACCCAGAATCCCCTGCACACCTCAAGCTTTGTAAAAGAAAAAACACATTTTCCTAAAAAGTTCTGTGATGGAAAGATCTGTAATCTGTGTGGATCCACAAAATACTACCTACCCCGCATTCCCAAAGTCTCTTGATAAAAATGGTTCCTCAGTAGTGTGGGTAGGCCTTGTGCCAGCGACAGGAAATGGGCCAAAACGCAACATGGACACACCACTTTTTTACAGTGAAAACTGACCATTTGTTTTAAAATTGTCTAGCTGTGGATTTTGAACCTTAGCTCAGCCAGCACCTAAGGAAACCTAGCGAACCTATATATTTTTTTAAACTAGACACCCAGGGGAATCCAGCATGGGGTGACATGTGTGGCTCTCAGCAGGTTCTGTTACCCCAAATCCCTTGCAAACCTCAAACTTTCTAAAAATAAAAACACAGTTTCCTCACATTTCTGTGATGGAAAGTTCTGGAATCTGCATGGATCCACAAACTTCCACCCAACCCGCATTCCCCAAAGATTCCCAATAAAATTGTACCTCACTTGTGTGGGTAGGCCTAGTGCCCATGACAGGAAACAGCCTAGAACACAACGTGGACACATCACATTTTTCCAGTGAAAACTTACCTTTTTTTTGCAAATGGTCTAGCTGTGGATTTTTAACCCTAGCTCAGCCAGCACCTAAGGAAACCTAGCAAACCTATTCATTTATGGAAACTAGACACCCAGGGAATCCAGTATGTGGTGACTTGTGTGGCTTTCACCAGGCTCTGGTACCCAGAATCCCTTACAAACCTATAACTTTGTCAAACAAAAAAAAACATTTTCCTCACATTTCTGTGATGGAAAGTTCTGGAATCTGCGTGGATCCACAAACTTCCACCTACCCCGCATTTCCCAATGTCTCCCAATAAAAATGGAACCTAACTTGTGTTGGTAGGCCTAGTGCCCGTGACAGGAAACGGCCCAAAAAACAACGTGGAAACACCACATTTTTACATTGAAAACGGACCCTTTTTTGGCAAAGTGCCTAGCTGTGGATTTCGAACCCGAGCTCAACCGGCACCTAGGGAAACCTAGCAAACCTATACATTTTTTAAACCTAGACACCCAGGGGAATCAAGGAAGGTGTGACTTGGGTGGCTGTCAGCAGGTTCTGTTACCCAGAATCCCTTGCAAACCTCAAACTTTGTAAAAGAAAAAACACATTTTCCTAAATTTTCTGTGTTGGAAAGATCTGGAATCTGTGTGGATGCACAAAATTCTACCTACCCTGCATTCCCAAAGTCTCTTGATAAAAATGGCACCTCACGTGTGTGGGTAGGCCTAGTGCCAGTGACAGGAAATGGGCCAAAACGCAACATGGACATACCACATTCTTACAGTGAAAACTGACCTTTTTTTTGCAAATCGTCTAGCTGTGGATTTTGAACCCTAGTTCAGCCTGCACCTAAAGAAACCTAGCAAACCTATTTTTTTTTTAATGAGACACCCAGGGGAATCCAGCATGGGGTGACATGTGTGGCTCTCAGTAGGTTCTGTTACCCCAAATCCCTTGCAAACCTCAAACTTCCTAAAAATAAAAACACAGTTTCTTCATATTTCTGTGATGGAAAGTTCTGGAATCTGCATGGATCCACAAACATCCACCCACCCCTCATTTCCCAAAGTTTCCCAATAAAAATGGTACCTCACTTGTGTGGGTAGGCCTAGTGCCCGCGACAGGAAACAGCCCACAACACAACGTGGACACATCACATTTTTCCAGTGAAAACTGACCTTTTTTTTGCTAATTGTCTAGCTGTGGATTTTGAACCCTAGCTCAGCCAGCACCTAAGGAAACCTAGCAAACCTATACATTTTTGAAAACTAGAAACCCAGGGGAATCTACTATGGGGTTACTTGTGTGGCTTTCACCAGGTTCTGGTACCCAGAATCCCTTACAAACCTAAAACTTTGTTAAAAAATAAAAACATTTTCCTCACATTTCTGTGATGGAAAGTTCTGGAATCTGTGTGGATCCACAAACTTCCACCTACCCTGCATTTCCCAAAGTCTCCCAATAAAAATGGTACCACACTTGTTTAGGTAGGCCTAGTGCCCGCGACATAAACGGGCCAAAAAGCAAAGTAGACACACCACAGTTTTACAGTGAAAACTGGCCCTTTTTTGGCAAAGTGCCTAGCTGTGGATTTTGAACCCGAGCTCAACCGGCACCTAGAGAAACCTAGCAAACCTATAAATTTTTTAAACTAGACACCCAGGGGAATCAAGGAAGGGGTGACTTGTGTGGCTCTCACCAGGTTCTGTTATCCAGAATCCCTTGCAAACCTCAAACTTTGTAAAAGAAAAAAACACTTTCCTCACATTTCTGTGATGGACAGTTCTGGAATCTGCGTGGATCCACAAACTTCCACCTAACCTGCATTTCCCAAAGTCTCCCAATAAAAATGGTACCTCACTTGTGTGGGTAGGCCTAGTGCCCGCGACGGGAAACAGGCCAAAACGCAACATGGACACACCACATTTTTACAGTGAAAGCTGACCATTTTTTTGAAAAGTGCCTAGCTGTGGATTCTGAACCCTAGTTCTGGCGGCAACCAGGGAAACGTAGCAAACTTATACATTTTTTAAAACTAGAAACCCAGGGGAATCCAGGATGGGGTGACTTTGTGTCTCTCACTAGGTTCTGTTACCCAGAATCCCTGCAAATCTCAAACTTTGTTAAAAAACCACATATTTTCCTCACATTTCTGTGATGGAAAGTTCTGGAATCTGCATGGATCCATAAACTTCTACCAACCCCGCATTCTCCAAAGTCGCTCAAAAAAATGGTACCTCACTTGTGTGGTTGGGCCAAGTCCCCCTGGCTGGGAAGTGCCCAAAACATATTGTGAAGACATCAAAATTACCTATTACAAAACGATCTGGTTTTGCAAGGGGGGGCGCCTGGGTTTTTGACCCCGGGATCGGCAGCCATCCAGGGAAACCTACCAAACCCACACATTTCTGAAAACTAGACACCCGGGGAAGTCCATGTAGGTATGGCTTGTGTGGCCTACACTATGTTTTCCTACCCAGAATCCCCTGCAAATCTCAAATTTAGCGGAACTAATCCCATTTTTCTCAAATTTCTCTGGGAGAACATTGTGGGATCACTGCGACAGGCAAGGGCCCAAAACGTATTGCGGAGACATCAAAGTTACCCATCACAAAACGACCTGGTTGTGCAAGGGGGGGCACCTGGATTTTTGGCCCTGGGCTCAGCGGCCATTTAGGGAAGCCTACCAAATCCACATATTTCTGAAAACTAGACACCCGGGGGAGTCCAGGGAGGTATGGCTTGCTTGGACCCCCAATGGTTTCCTATCCAGAATCCACTGCAAATCTCAATTTTAGCTGGAAAAAAAAAATGTTCTCAAATGTCTGTGTGGGAAAGATGTGGGATCACCGAGTAGACACAAATTTCCTACCACCCTCAAATTTCTGAAAACAAGCCAACATGGGGAGTTCAGGGAGGTATGGGTTGCGTGGATTCCCCAATGTTTCCCTAACCAGAATCCCCTGCAAACCTCAAATTTAGTGGGAAAAATCTAATTTGTCTCAAATTTCTGTGTAGGAAAGTTGTGGGATCACTGGGCTGACACAAATGTCCTACCACCCAGCGTTCCCCCAGGTCTCCCGATAAAAATGGTACCTCACTCGTGTGGGTGGGCCAAGTACCCACGACAGGCAAGGGCCCAAAACTTATCGTGGAGACATCAAAATTACCTATCACAAAATGACCTGGTTTTGCAAGGGGGAAACCTGGGTTTTTGGCCCTGGGCTCGGCGGCCATCTAGGAAAACCTACCAAACCTACACATTTCTGAAATCTAGACACCCTGGGGAGTCCAGGAAGGTATGGGTTGCGTAGATCCCCCAACGTTTTCCTACCCAGAATCCCATACAAATCTACAATTTAGCTGAAAAAATAAAACTTTTCTCAAATTTCTGTGTGGGAAAGTTGTGGGCTCACCGGGCTGACACAAATTCCCTACCACCCAGCGTTTCCCTATATAAAAATGGTGCCTCTCCCGTGCGGGTGGGCGAATACCCGCAACAGGCAGGGGCCCAAAATGTATTGTGGAGACATCAAAATTACCTATCACAAAGCACCTGGGTTTTTGGCCCCGGGCTCGGCGGCCATCTAGGAAAACCTACCAAACCCACACATTTCTGAAAACTAGACACCCTGGGGAATCCAGGGAGGTATGGCTTGCATGGCTTTCCCAATGTTTTCTGACCCAGAATTCCCTGCAAACCTCAGATTTAGCTGAGCAAATCACATTTTCCACACAGTCCTGTGTGGGATCACCGTACCGGCACAAATGTCCTACCACACATTGTTCCCCTCAGTCTCCCGAGTAAAATGATACCTCACTTGTATGGGTGGGCCAAGGGCCTGTCACTGGGAAAGTCCAAAAATATAGGGCCTGATTCACAGAACTAACTTACGTCAAAAACGTAAAGTTAGTACTTTTTGGTATTCCAGAGGTGGAGATTCCGGCCCGGAGGTGGAGATTCCGGCCGGTTGTGGAGATTCCGGCCGGTGACGGAATGTCCGCCACCGGCCGGAATCTCCACAAACGGCTGGAATCTCTACCATCGGGCCGGAATCTCCACCTCCGGGCCGGAATCTCCACCACCGGGCCGGAATCTCCGGCCCGAGTGCGGACATAAATTTAGTATGAGTAAGTGCATTCTGTGAATACCAAAATGAGTAAGTGCATTCTGTGAATACCAAAATGAGTAAGTGTATTCTGTGAATACCAAAAAGTACTAACTTTACGTTTTTGACGTAAGTTAGTTCTGTGAATCAGGCCCCAAGGTATTAAGGATATAGCACAGCGAGTTCTAAGTGCTACATTTTTTTTCCAAATACGCTTGTTGCTGATTCTGCATTGGACAGCCACAGAAGTGAGGTATCATTTTACTCGGGAGACCAAGGAGAATGCTGGGTGGTAGGACATTTATGCCGGCATAGTGATCCCACCCAAAAATGTGTGAAAAAGTGATTTTTTTTCAGCTAAATTTGAGGTTTACAGGGGATTCTCGGTAGGAAAACGTTGGGGGATCCACGCAAGCCATACCTCCCATCTTCCTCCTGGTGGGGCAGAAAGACTGTAGAATTTTGGGGCGTGGTGTGGGCATTGGCATGCCCATTTTGGCCAGCCCCCACCCCTATATACATTAAAAAATATATCTCTAGTGCCTAGTGTGCTTTCTGCCCCCAGGGGGGCAGATCAGGGCCTATTGCCCCCATCTGCCTCCCAGGGGAGGCAGAAAGGCTCTGGCAATTTTTTTGGGGGGGTTGGGGGCATTGGTATGCCTAATTTTGGGCAGCCCCCACCACTACGTATAAAAAAAATCCCTTGTGCCTATTGGGGTTTCTGCACCCACCCTTATATACATAAAACAAAAATCCCTGGTGCCTAGTGTGCTTTCTGCCCCCCTGGGGGGCAGATCAGGGGCTTTTGCCCTCATCAGCCTCCCAGGGGGGCAGAAAGACATCTCGGGCAGCCCCCACCTCAAAATGTACTAAAAACAATCCCTGGTGGCTAGTGTGCTTTTTGCCCCCCCCCCCAGGGGGCCAGATTGGGGGCTATTCTCCCTATCTGCCCCTGGGGGGCAGATAGACTGTGGAATTAGGCAGGGGTGGGGGCATTGGCATGCCCATCTCGGGCAGCCCCAACCCCTATGTATATATAAAAAACAATCCCTGGTGGCTTGTGGGTTCTCTGCTCCCCAGTTCGGGCTGGACTGTTCCCATGAGGCACAGGGTCAAGACTGATTTGCATATAGCTGTGTCTGAACTGGGGTGGCAAAGTGAGCTAAAGAATGATGATGGATTCAACCCAGATCTGTGACTGGGGGTGAGTGTTTGAAAAGTTTCAGCACTCCGTCCATCATCTCCTTGTGATTGCTTTGTTCGCCCTAAGTTGGCAGGGTATGCCCAGACGTGGGTCCCTTGCTCACTTTGCCACTGGATTCAAGCTAGCCTGGCTGATGAGGGCTGTTAGCCCGAAACCGGTCCCAGGATGCTTGTTTCTGGTCCAGGGAAGACATGGCTTGGCAGTTCGGGCTGGACTGTTCCCATGAGGCACAGGGTCAAGACTGATTTGCATATAGCTGTGCCTGAACTGGGGTGGCAAAGTGAGCTAAAGAATGATGATGGATTCAACCCAGATCTGTGACTGGGGGTGAGTGTTTGAAAAGTGTCAGCACTCCGTCCATCATCTCCTTGTGTTTGCTTTGTTCTCCCCAGGGGGAGCAGACAGACTGTGGAATTAGGCGGGGTTGGGGGCATTGGAATGCCCATCTCGGGCCGCCCCCACTCCAAAATATGGTAAAAACAAAAAATCCCTGGTGGCTAGTGCACTTTCTGCCCCCGGGGGGGAGATTGGGAGCTATTTCCCCTATCAGCCCCTCAGGGGGGGCAGAAAGGCTGAACATGCCAAAATTATTTGGAGAGAGCAAAGGCCCTTGCCCAAGGGGCTGCTCCCCCCTCCCTGGTGTCTATTGGGTGGATCCCTGCTTGGGGATCACCTTCCTGGGGTGATCCCCAAGCAGGGATCCACTAGGGAGGGGTACCATTGGAAAGGGGAGATTCTTCCCTTTCCCATTATACCTCTCCTGACTTTCTACGTGCTCGGGGGGCTGAGATAGCCCTCTGAGCATGCAGAAAGTGAAACTGAAATGTGTTTGAGTTTCTCTTACATTACGTCAGTGCGACGTGCATGCTGATCATCATTTCAGAGAAACCAAGATACAGCCTCGGGAGCTGGGAAACCCTTCCCCAGCTCCCGAGGCTGTTGGGGGGAAAAGGAAATCCCTCTGGTGCCCACACCAGAGGGATTTCCAGTGCCATGTGTGCGGACGGCCGGGAGCCGTCCGACGCACGGCTCCCGGCCGTCCGACGCCCTGCAGGGGTTAAAGTTATGCTTTTATATTTACATTATTCAAACCTACTTTTATATTCCATTTCCCGTGGTCACGATAACGTACGTAGTTGCGAAAATCATGTGACCTGAAAGGAATGTAATATGATTGGATAAAACAGTTTTCAACTATATTAATAGGAAGTCCTCACCCATATTTTTTTTCTTGAATGTTTCATTCATTGGGGATTCATTCTGAGCAGGTGTGTGTGCAGTAGAGAACTCATTGTGGAGGTTGGCTGCTTTTACATTTTTTAAGAGAAAATGTCAGAAGGAGGTGCAGAGGAGAACCAGCTCCAAGAGGAGGCAGAACAGGATATTGAGGAGGTGGAAGGAGTAGAAGAAGAAGATGTAGAGCCCCAGCTGAAGAAGAGCAGTATAGCTTGGGAATTTTTCACTATACCATCTGCGGAGTCTAAGATGGTTGCGAAGTTTGTAAAGTGCTCTCTTTGCGAGAAAACATTATCAAGAGGTTCAAACTAGAAGTACTCATGAGGTACAACTTCTATGTTGTACCATCTTAAAACGTACCATAATAATGCTTTAAATAGGGCAAAGAAAGACAGAGAAGCTGCAGGACCATCAGCATCATCAGCTGCACCACCTGTACCAGGGCAAAAAATCGAGAGCCGTCATGTAGACCTGGTTCCAGAATGCCATCATATGGCAATCTACTGGATGGACTGTACCACCATAGTCACTGCAGGAGAGCAGTCAATTGCAGCTATGAGAGATACAGCAAAGCAGCACAAATGTTAATTTTTTTTCCAAACCTTAGTTTGTGCAACTTGTTTTAGTATTTTTATACCACATTTACCATTTCTTTGGAAAGAAAACACCCAAAAAATATCAAATAAAAAAAAAAATGGTTCTTTTTAGAACCACCTTTCATTTTGAGGTAGTGCCTGAGTGAATGGTTGAGTGCAAGGGTAGTGCCCAATGAATGGATGAGTGCAAGGGTAGTGCCTGGGTGATTGGGTGAGTGCATGGATAGTGCCTGGGTGATTGGGTGATTGCATGGATGCGAGCCAACTACCCCTCCTGTTACCTTCAATAAGTCCCACACTGTGGGATTGCTGAGAGGTCTTCGTGGACCCGTCCCCTTTCTCCACCGCTCTGCAATTATGCCTCCTGGTGCACTACTAGGTGGGGAATGAAGTACCCTTGGCTGCTGGGGGCGCTTGGGGGCAAACAACCCCTCCTGTTACCTTCAGTAAGTCCCACACAGCAGGATTGCTAAGACATCTTCGGAGGCCATGCTCCCTTTCTCCACCACTCTGCAAGCATGTCACCTGAACCACTACTCTTTGGGTAATGAAGTCTTCTTAGATGCTGCGGGACCTTGGGGGTTAAGAAGCCCTCCAGGTACTTTCTGTTAGTCCTACACAGAGGAATTCCTGAGAACTGGTCAGAGGCCACGCCCCCTTTCTCCACCATTCTGCAAACGCCATTAATACTTACAAAAACATAGAAATTCACTGAAAAAACAAAGGTTGAAGGGACGTTATAGTTAGGAAATGGAATAAAAAAACCTTAGAAATTCACTGAAAAAAACAAAGGTTACAAGGACGTTATAGTTAGACTCAGGTTTCACTCATATAAAACCAGTGAAATTCAGCAGTTATAGTTAGCTGAGCTAACTATAACTTGCGCCCCAGCAATGCACTGCTTATGAAATGAATGAAATACCAGCATTTGTAAAGCGCACAGCTACCTCCGGAGAGGTGTCTCGGCGCTGGGGGCCCTCGGGAAGATTTAGCGAGCTATTGCCCAGAGTCACATGGTTCTGGGCTAACCTGCCGCCGGCACCGGGGCTCGAACCGTGAATCCCGTGGTCCAGAGTCAGGCACCCTGGCCGCTGCACCACACCTCTTCCACTATGACCTCACATATTACATCACTCATGACATCTCGAATGACATCACTAATGACATCATCCACAAAATCACTAACGCACCCACTCCCACACAACCATTCACAAACACATTCACAGACCCATACCAGTACTTGCACACCCTCTCACTAATTCATAGCTCTACACACACATCCACTCACTCACCCATGCAGCCACTCATACACCCACTTACTCACTAATACAGCCACTGACAAATCCACTCATACACCCATACAGCCACTCACACACTGTCAGTCACCCATAGAGCTACTCACACACCTACTCAGTCACCCATACAGTCAATCACACAGACATGTATGTACTCATGCAGATACTAACACATACTCACTCACCCATACAATCACTGACACAAGCACACACTCACCCATAAAGTGACTCTCACATTCACTCACTCACCCATACAGTCACTCATATACCCCATCACTCACATACACTGCCTTTCACATGCCAGTTACTCACCCATATACCACTGAAACATCCACTCACCCACACAGCCATACACACACACACCCATACAGCCCCTCACACACACACTCACTAACCCATACAGCCACTGACTTACCCACTCAATCATCCATACAGGCAGTCACACACACCCTCACCCACCCACACAGATACTCATAGACCCTTACAGGTACTCAGACAACCGATCAATCACCCATACAGCCACTCATGTACCCACTCACACACCCATGTAGTCACTTAGACACCAACTGACAGAATGATACAAACATTCACACAACCAGTCACTCCCCCATACATTCACTGAGACACCTAATCACTCACTTATACAGTCAGCCACGCACCCACTGAATCATCCATACAGGCACTCATACACCCAATGATTCATCAATGCACCTTGGTATATATATTTAACACTCATAATTTTTTTTAAACACTCACAGCCATTGGATGATGTCATCAGTGATGTCACCAGTGATGCCATTTGAGATATCATCAGTGATGTCACTGACCATGTCATGAGTGATGTAATATGTGAGGTCATAAGCAGTGCATTGTAGGGACGCAATGTTTAGTTAGCTCAGCTAACTATAACTGCAGAATTTCACTGGTTTTGTCAGCCTAACTATAACGTCCCTGTAACCTTTGGTTTTTTCAGTGAATATATATTTATATATCTATCTATATCTATTTATCTATCTATATGTCTATATATATATATATATATGTGTGTGTGTGTGTATATATATATATATATATATATATATATATATATATATATATATATATATATATATATATACATCACATGTAAGAGAAGTCCATCACTAAGGGATTCACTAGTTAAACCACATGTTAACCATGATGTTGCTGGAACAAGAAAGGAGCTAAAAGGTTTCTGTATCTGTGGAAACTGTAAAGCATGCAAAAACAGTAATAACGTAGCCTCTTTTGATGTACCATATTATAATAAACCAATGTACATCAATGAATTCTACACGTGCAAATCTGATTTTGTTATATGTGTTGGTGTGTCCCTGTGGTTTACGCTAAATAGGGAGTACAATCCAGCAAGGGAAGAAATATGTACTAGAACATATAAGATCTATATAGGGAAGGAATCAATCATACTCCATAGCACGTCATTTCCAAGACAAGCATAACAGCGATTCTAGTATGCTGAAATTATTTGTGATAGATAGAATTAAGGAGACTAAAAGAGGTGGTGATAGGGTACAATTGTATGTAATCCAAATATATAATCAACTTAGGGACCAGATCTCCAAATCAGCATGCAGAATTAAGTGTCCATTTGAGTTGATCAAGTGCATACGCAGTGTTACAAAGATCTGATGATGCCCGCTTTTCCTTGGCTTCGGAAATAAACATTAAATTGGTTTTAATGACGTTTTTAATATTTTGAAGTAGTGTATATACATGTATGTCTATGTTATTTCTGTCTTTCATAAAATGGAGACGTTGAATCCTAAGGTGATGTGACAGATGAATAAGATAAGATTTTCTGTGGATATGATTAGGTATTTTGTGTAATATGTCGCATTATAAATGCAGCCCATGCGAGATTATCCTTTGGTGTGTATTGATTATTTTGACATTTTATTTGTTTACGTGTTCTGTCCTTTGTTTATTTTGATGGTATACATTTTAAAGGCTTTTATGTCATCATGGTGGCCAACCATGATCAAGGCTTCATGCTGAAACATTTTGGGTGCTATTCACTGCTTTCGACTGACAATGCCTGGGATATCTATCTATCTATCTATCCATCTATCTATCTATCTATCTATCTATCTATCTATTTCTATTGTAACATAATAAATGCAAATATGTATTTAACATTATATTAATTGTAATAATATTTTAAATGTATTAACACAAATCAATAGATATGTATATTTTCATATTAAACATTTAAAATATAAAGAAACAAGTGTAAAATAAATTCTTTGATTAATTATATATATATTCATAGTAATAAATTTAAAATATAAAAAACAATATAATGTAAAATAAATAATTTATCAATTATGTTACACTATATGTATGAATACAATACATATATATGCATATATATATATATATACTATATATACTATATCTATATATAGATATAGATATATATATATATATAAACACAAACAACCAACTCCCACAGAGTGATCCATGGAAGGAGAAACGGACTCGAGGCAGTTAGGAAACAGCATCTGTTATATTTGATCAGCCTCAATCCCAAAATTAAAACGAGAGACGCGTTTCGGCTTGCTGGAAGCCTTTGTCAATCTGGTTGGCACCATTGCAACTGCAGTCTATATAGCCCATCCCACTTAAGGCATCAATAGACATAGAGAGCATACTGTCAAGCATGAAATCACAAAGAAAACCCTGTAATGAATACACAAGATTTATTTGCGTGAATGTCAACAATGTAACAGGTAAAAACATTTAGTAATGTCTAAATTGCATAGTGCAAATATTCAACCGTCTCTATTGCCTGCATGTAAGAATATATAATAAACAAGCCCTCCGCCCTAGTCGGCAATTACATATGCGTTGCGCCGCCAAACACCCATTGCGTGTCGCCTGAATAATAAAAAACAAAAAAATGTATTACATGTATTAAAAGAATCCTGCTGTTGTGTTTCCCTCAATAGTCACTTAGCAGCAACCTATAACCCAACATATTTGTCACCGCTGGGAACAGATCCGCCAGCATATGGCCTGTGACCTTACTTGCGTGAGCAAAGTTATCTTTGGCCCAGTCTCTGAAATCTCTGATCCAAACACATTTTGCGAGGGCATCGGGACAGGATGAATAACAGTCGCTTCCCGGGAGCCCAACTGAACACATAGGGGCCGATTCCGATCTCGGTCGGAGGCGCACCCAATACCATTCGGTCGGGAAAAAGCCATGCGAAAGCCTGTTTCCCGACCGATCCGTACTAGCACACCGAACGAGCAAGTACGATGCGCACAACAGCAAAAATCCGGCCGAGCCGTACTCACCCAAACCAGGTCCTGTTCTCCGACCGAGGCGAATCCGGAAACGCCCGAATCGAGTCGCACGGAAGGAAAAATGCAGCCCCGTCCGGCCGGACAAGTACGATGCGCTTTCCGTGCGCGCCGAACCCGTCGCTACGCACGGCACGTCAAAGCATCCGGGAGGCGCACATAAGCTCCGATTCGCGCCACAACACGATCCACGGCTACGAGGCGAACACGCCAGCGACGAGGGCGACGCGAAGCGACGAGGACGAGGCGAAGCGACGAGGACGACGCGAAGCAACGAGAAGGACGAACGACACGAACCAACCATGAATCCCTTCGTCCCGATCATACCAATATTCTACATTTACTACCGGAACAGGCACGGACGCGTACGGCGCAGAAGGTAAGCCAGACACCAACCACAAAACACATACAACACGTACACGACACATCACACACACACACAGGGATGCAGAATATACTTACACCAGCAACAGCAGCACCATAGGGGCGGGATGCCCATCACCAATGCCACATATGCACACAGGGGCCTGAATGCGCACCACCACCCCTACCCAGGGGTGGCATGATGCCTACCACCACTACCACCCTCACCCAGGGGTGGCATGATGCCTACCACCACAACCACCCTCACCCAGGGGGCAGGATGCCCACCACTACTACCACCCTCACCCAGGGGGCAGGATGCCTACCACTACTACCACCCTCACCCAGGGGGCAGGATGCCTACCACTACTACCACCCTTAGCCAGGGGGCAGGATGCTTACCACTACTACCACCCTCACCCAGGGGGCAGGATGCCTACCACTACTACCACCCTCACCCAGGGGGGGCAGGATGCCTAAAACTACTACCACCCTCACCCAGGGGGGCAGGATGCCCACCACTACCACCCTCACCCAGGGGTGGCATGATGCCTACCACCACAACCACCCTCACCCAGGGGGCAGGATGCCTACCACTACTACCACCCTCACCCAGGGGGCAGGATGCCCACCACTACTACCACCCTCACCCAGGGGGCAGGATGCCTACCACTACTACCACCCTCACCCAGGGGGGCAGGATGGCTACCACTACTACCACCCTTACACAGGGGGCAGGATGCCTACCACTACTACCACCATCACCCAGGGGGCAGGATGCCTACCACTACTACCACCATCACCCAGGGGGCAGGATGCCTACCACTACTACCACCCTCACCCAGGGGGCAGGATGCCCACCACTACTACCACCCTCACCCAGGGGGCAGGATGCCTACCACTACTACCACCCTCACCCAGGGGGCAGGATGCCCTACCACTACTACCACCCTTACACAGGGGGGCAGGATGCCTACCACTACTACCACCCTTAGCCAAGGGGGCAGGATGCCTACCACTACTACCACCCTTAGCCAGGGGGGCAGGATGCCTACCACTACTACCACCCTCACCCAGGGGGCTGGATGCCTACCACCACCCTTAGGCAGGGGGCAGGATGCCTCACCACTACTACCACCCCCACTCATAGGATGGACAATGCATGACACAACCAGCACACCACAACCTAGGGAATGCAAGAAGAAGACATCCCCCAACACCATGACAAGCGTGTGTAGACTGTGTCAAATGCCTACAACACCGAACATGACTTTGAACATACAATGTGACCCCCTAGCACATGTGCCACACATATATGTGTGTGGCACCCACAATGCAAGCAGGCCATGACCATTGTGGCAATGGGGTCCAAACCCCCATCATCACAGTGACCAAAATGTAAGTGTGGGGTCCATAGCTGAAGCACATTTTGAACATTGTGGCAATGGGGTCCAAACCCCCATCATCACAGTGACCAAAAGGTAAGTGTGGGGTCCATAGCAGAAGCACATTTTGAACATTGTGGCAATGGGGTCCAAACCCCCATCATCACAGTGACCAAAATGTAAGTGTGGGGTCCATAGCAGAAGCACATTTCGAACATTGTGGCAATGGGGTCCAAACCCCCATCATCACAGTGACCAAAATGTAAGTGTGGAGTCCATAGCTGAAGCACATTTCGAACATTGTGGCAATGGGGTCCAAACCCCATCATCACAGTGACCAAAAGGTAAGTGTGGGGTCCATAGCAGAAGCACATTTTGAACATTGTGGCAATGGGGTCCAAACCCCCATCATCACAGTGACCAAAATGTAAGTGTGGGGTCCATAGCAGAAGCACATTTTGAACATTGTGGCAATGGGGTCCAAATCCCCATCATCACAGTGACCAAAATGTAAGTGTGGGGTCCATAGCTGAAGCACATTTCGAACATTGTGGCAATGGGGTCCAAACCCCCATCATCACAGTGACCAAAATGTAAGTGTGGGGTCCATAGCTGAAGCACATTTCGAACATTGTGGCAATGGGGTCCAAACCCCCATCATCACAGTGACCAAAAGGCAAGTGTGGGGTCCATAGCTGCAGCACATCTTGAACATTGTGGCAATGGGGTCCAAACCCCCATCATCACAGTGACCAAAATGTAAGTGTGGGGTCCATAGCTGAAGCACATTTTGAACATTGTGGCAATGGGGTCCAAACCCCCATCATCACAGTGACCAAAAGGTAAGTGTGGGGTCCATAGCAGAAGCACATTTTGAACATTGTGGCAATGGGGTCCAAACCCCCATCATCACAGTGACCAAAATGTAAGTGTGGGGTCCATAGCAGAAGCACATTTTGAACATTGTGGCAATGGGGTCCAAACCCCATCATCACAGTGACCAAAATGTAAGTGTGGGGTCCATAGCTGAAGCACATTTCGAACATTGTGGCAATGGGGTCCAAACCCCCATCATCACAGTGACCAAAATGTAAGTGTGGGGTCCATAGCTGAAGCACATTTCGAACATTGTGGCAATGGGGTCCAAACCCCCATCATCACAGTGACCAAAAGGCAAGTGTGGGGTCCATAGCTGCAGCACATCTTGAACATTGTGGCAATGGGGTCCAACCCCCATCATCACAGTGACCAAAATGTAAGTGTGGGGTCCATAGCTGAAGCACATTTTGAACATTGTGGCAATGGGGTCCAAACCCCCATCATCACAGTGACCAAAAGGTAAGTGTGGGGTCCATAGCAGAAGCACATTTTGAACATTGTGGCAATGGGGTCCAAACCCCCATCATCACAGTGACCAAAATGTAAGTGTGGGGTCCATAGCAGAAGCACATTTTGAACATTGTGGCAATGGGGTCCAAACCCCCATCATCACAGTGACCAAAATGTAAGTGTGGGGTCCATAGCTGAAGCACATTTCGAACATTGTGGCAATGGGGTCCAAACCCCATCATCACAGTGACCAAAATGTAAGTGTGGGGTCCATAGCTGAAGCACATTTCGAACATTGTGGCAATGGGGTCCAAACCCCCATCATCACAGTGACCAAAAGGCAAGTGTGGGGTCCATAGCTGCAGCACATCTTGAACATTGTGGCAATGGGGTCCAAACCCCCATCATCACAGTGACCAAAAGGCAAGTGTTGACAAAGTAAGAGGTGCAACTGCCAAACTGCATGGATGATTCCTGGTCACAGAACAACAAACACATCAGTGGCAAAGTAGTGTATGTGTCCCATTGCAACATAAATTGGGGGAGCCAAATCCTGCAGTGCAAATAAGACATAACTTGGGCCATGTGCAGACAAACAACACCCATGGGGGCTGACACCGTCAACAATCATCAATGACACAATGACAGAAGTGACCATCCGAATGCAGACCCACATATTTGCACCAATGGGCACACACATGCAGATACCCTGTGGAGACTGCAGATGTGAGGCGAACAGATACCATACCATGGCAGCAATGGGACACACAATCAACAATTAGCAACAAATGAGGGCTCCCGTCCCATCAGCCTGGTCATGGAAGTGCCAACGGAATCATCAGCACAGATCCAACACACTTGTATAGCAATGTTGCACTGACAACACAGATGAGTCCTTCCCCATTGATGCCCAAACCTGCATGTTCACTGGAGATGGCCACACGGTCAGGGAAGTAGACGAATAGAACAATGGCAGGCACAACAGATGTGCAGGGGTGGAAGCCACAGATGTGAAGTTGCCAATCTAAGTAGGAAATCTCATTGCCAAATACTGAACACATGACACCCTCAGATGCTGCTATGGATGACATGGATACACCACAGGATAGGACACATAACCCCTGGACCACATGGGTTCCTGCACAGTAACACTTCATTATCATGAGACCAAATATCACCATTACTGCAGCAAGGGCATTGTTAGCATCATCAACATCATGTACATCAGAAGCAAAAGCACTAGAGAACAGAAAGTTGCTTTATTCAGCATATGTGGCATTAAAAGTAGAAGTCCGGTAGAACATAAACAAAGGCCAATGGCCAGTCCATCAACAAAGTCACAAGTGGGTGACAGTGGCAGATGCCACCCTACACATGCCTGCACAAAACCAGGGACAATCCACTAGGAGGGGCAACCGGGGGGTAGGCCAGGCACAGCAGGGACAGGATCAGGGCTCACCAGGAGGAAGCAGGGAAGGGGTGGTGGGTGCTGGAGAGCCACTGACAACTGCAGTGGAGGTGTCTGACATGGTGTGTGCCGGCACAACTGGGGGCATGGCTCAGATGTTGTGGGTGCCGGCACGACTGCAGTGGACCCTGCAGATGGAGTGGACAGGTCCGCCACTGCAGTGCCCAAGTCAGACAGGGTGGTAGTGGACTCCACTGCAGTGCCTACCACCAGGGGAGGAGAATGGGGAACAGGCAAGGTGGGCTGGACAGAGGGGGAGGACACCCTCACCACATCAGTGGCACAGACAAGCGCAGCGGGGGTGTGGTGCCGGGAGGGCAAGTGGCAGGGGAGAAGGCCGGAGCCTCTTGGGGATGGTATATCTGTGGGTGGGGGAACCTGGGGCAGGGTGTGGCGGGGGCACCTGTGGAGTGGGGGCCTGAGGGATGGAGGAAGGTGACCTGGTGCTTGAGCTGCAGGGCGGCGGCGGGGTCTTGCTCTTACCACTCCGGGGGACTTGCGGGTGGGGGCCTCAGTCTGTCTGCGCCTGGGGGAGGGTGTCCGGGGGCGAGGGGCACTCTGCTCCGTGTGGGGGCTTCCTCTTCCCCTGGATGCTGGGGCAGCTGGATCGGAGGGGAAGAGGCCGAGGTCACTGAGGAAGAGGCGCTGGGTCTTTGGGGTTGCAGGTGAGGCAAGGGAGGGTGCTTTGGAGGGAGAGGCAACTGAGGACTGCGCAGTGCCCGTGGATGCGTGTGTGTGTACCAGGGCCCCATCCCCTGTGAGTCTGGTTTCAGTCCCCTGACTGTGCGTGCGTGTGCGTTTAGTTTGTGGCGTGTGTGTCTGTGTGCTGGATGTGTGTGTGCTGGTGTGTGCCTGTGCCGGTGTGTGTGTGCTTGGGACGGGCAAGGTGCTGGGGAGTGTGGATGGAGCAGAGGCAGGAGGGGTGAGGGACTGTCTGAGGAGGGACACTGCTGCCGTCAGGGAGGAGTCCATGGACCTGTTGCCCCTCTGTAGGTCAGACATGCCCGATGAGATGCCCTCCATGAACGACACCAGCTGAGTCAACAGTGCGGTGTGCGCATGGAGGACACTCAGCATGGCTGTCTGCCCTACATGGAGCTGGCGAAGGAGGTACACAGACTCCTCACTCAGGGCAGCAGGGGACACAGGGGCAGGGGGTGCGGTGCCTGGGCCAAAGGAGACACGCTCCCGAACATGGGAGCCTCCACGGACCTGGGGAATGGGAGCCGATGGGAGGGCGGTGGTGGTGCTGGTGGTGGCGGGGACAGCAACACTAGCTGGGGTGTGGTGGCTGCTGACACCCGCCTCCACAAGGGAGTCATCCTCCGAGTTGCTCTGGTCCTCAGCTGAGGTGGATGGTGCTGAGGATTCCTCGGTGTGGCTCCCTCGCCCTCCGTGCCACTGGGTCCCTCCGACCACTCCTCGGCTGCTGACCCAGTCTGGCTCTCTGGCTCCTCCTGGTCCGTGGAGCTGTCCCCTTCCGTGGCCGTGGATGTATCTGCAAACAATGGGGAAACAGACAGACATCAGTCGCCTACACCAAACGCACACACCACTGTGAGCACAGCACATCACAGAGCAAGCCCTGGCATCATTAGTTGTACATTGCTAAAAGTGCCCTAACTGAACAGGAGAAGCCAATTGTCAGTCTGATGCCAAGCATGGCACTCACATCCCACATGGCCTTGCACCCATCTGTCTGGTGTCTGTTGAATTGCAACACCCCAGTGTGGACACATGCACCAAGTACACAGTAGTTGGACAGTGCAGAGGACACGGTGTGGACACATCACAGCTCTTGCCACTGAGTCAGTACAGGTTTCCGGATGAAAGGGATGCCCAGAGTCAAATAGGAAATGCATGTGATGCATACCAGCGACAGACACCATGATGCACCCATGTCCTGATAGCCAGCGCCACTATGGTGTGCATGTAGCACATGTCACTCCCCTGCAGGACCACAAATAAGTTGACACATGCCATGGCAGAGGCATGACTGTTAAGTCATACATCACTGTCTCAGTGATGTATGACTTGGCAGCCAGACAACAACACTATGCACTGTGTCACAATAGTAGGTCATGGGGAATGCAAGTCCTGGAGCTGCACAAGTGCACATGTACATCCCCCACACAACACATCATCTCAACCTCATCTGTCCAGGTCACACCTATTGGACATATGGGAGACCTGTGACACTACCCTCTGAACCTGAGCCCCTCACAATTTGCTGTGAATGGGGAACAGCTGCCTGAACATCACATTCGCATACCCCAGTCTGCATGGGCAGCTGATCAAACACCTATGTGACACACAAGTATCGTCTCCTATGGTCACATCTCCAGGGGCATGCTGAGCCCCTACCAAGAAACACCACAGCAGTCCTGGCAACTAATCCACAGCACACTGACACAGAGGCAGACACCGGAGGGGTCAAATCACTGTGCACAATGTGTCAGCTGATACACGGGAGTGGGAGTACAGAGTGCATTGCATGGCCTGGAGTAGGCATGACTGTCCTGCTCCACATGAATGAGGGATGTGCCCTGGACAGTGGATAGCTGGCTATGTATGTGTGACACACGTAATCTGCACACTCCTGGGGCACAAACATTGTTCCCACCCGCTGCATGGGCGTGTGCCACATACCCCAGGCACATGTGGTGGCTCAGCTCAGCAAGTGGACCGCATATCAAAGCAACACGCAGATCACATGTCCAAACCCAGGCGTTGTGTGAACAATGGACCCACCCATGATGCCCACAACAGAGTTAGGAAACAGATGCTGTCCCCCACCTTTAGTGAAGCAAACTGCAAGGACACAGTCCCAAGTGACACAATTCCCTGACTGTAAGGGCCACACCTGGGTATCAGATGAGCAGTGGGCAGTGCACAATAGAGGGACATGGCTCCTGGACAACATGACTGCTGCACTGTGGCAGTTGAACCAGGCCAGAGGAGGGCACAAAGCATGTAATACAGAGTTCACAGTGCAGTCTTTGACTCACCCCCTCCTTGCTGCTGTCTGGCCTTCAGCTGCCCATCCAGGTCTGGAAAGACCACCGCCAGGATCTGGAGCATGTGGGGGTCAGGGTCCGTGTTCCGCCCCTCCTGCGAGGAGGCGACAGCTTCAGCTGGACCCGTGCAATCCTCCGGGTCCAGCCCCGAAGGTCCTGCCACCTCTTCTGGCAGTTGCGAATCCGGCGCTTGTAGACCCCCACGGACCGGACAGCCCGGACGATGTCCTTCCAGATTTCCTGCTTCCGATGGGCATTAACCTGTGAGGATGACAAAGTGAAAAGGCCATTACCACACATGCAACATATCCGTGCATGACACAGTTGTATATACATGTCTCAATCACAGGGGCACATGATGTACACAGGCAGTGCAAAGCTGACCATGGACAGTTTGCCAGACGTCACTACATGGTATCATTGCATGGGAAGTAAAACCATGTTCAAATGCACTGTCACTGCACCATACCTGTCCAGTGCAAGTCACTACACACTATGGGGGTGACAACTACTCAGTGAGCCTGCTAGCCAGTGGCGTGCAGACTCTCAGCCTTGCTAGTCAGACAAAATGCACATTCAGAAAGGCAGTGCACAGAACACTCACCTGCTCCCCTGGTGTCCCATACAGCTTGCTGTACTGTGGAAATAGGCTGTCCAGCAGGGCCTGGTTCTCTTCAAGGCTGAAGGCTGGGGCACTCTCCACAGTACGTGCCATTGCAGGGTCCAGAGGGGCAGAGACAGCAGCAGTGCAGTGGCAGATGTCGTCTTGGAGCATGTAGTGCAGGCAAGTGGGCTCTCAGGGGAACAGCCAGCAATATATATGTGCTGGAGAGGCAGATACTGTCCCTTGTGTCCAAAGTGATAGGTCCAAGTCGTTTGCATCTTCTGAATCTGGCCAATCCATGGAATAGCAGCACCAAAACACGCCCACAGCATCCTTCAAATCTTCAACTTCATGACATACATGATTTTGCAACATTGTTGTGGGTGACCAACTGATTTTCCAGCAACCGACTCGTTCGAAATTCGAAAACGCGTCCGTTGCCAGGCAAGCCCATTGTCAATGGGTGCGCACCGATCGGTCCATTGCGGTACTAACGCGCACAGGGGTACAACGCGTACCCGCACACATTGAAAGCAATGGGCCGGCCGGAGGCACCGATCGGTCCATTGCAGTTCAACGCGCACAGGGGTACAACGCGTACCCGCACACATTGAAAGCAATGGGCCGGCCGGAGGCACCGATCGGTCCATTGCAGTTCAACGCGCACAGGGGTACAACGCGTACCCGCACACATTGAAAGCAATGGGCCGGCCGGAGGCACCGATCGGTCCATTGCAGTTCAACGCGCACAGGGGTACAACGCGTACCCGCACACATTGAAAGCAATGGGCCGGCCGGAGGCACCGATCGGTCCATTGCAGTTCAACGCGCACAGGGGTACAACGCGTACCACGACACATTGAAAGCAATGGGCCGGCCGGAGGCACCGATCGGTCCATTGCAGTTCAACGCGCACAGGGGTACAACGCGTACCCGCACACATTGAAAGCAATGGGCCGGCCGGAGGCACCGATCGGTCCATTGCAGTTCAACGCGCACAGGGGTACAACGCGTACCCGCACACATTGAAAGCAATGGGCCGGCCGGAGGCACCGATCGGTCCATTGCAGTTCAACGCGCACAGGGGTACAACGCGTACCCGCACACATTGAAAGCAATGGGCCGGCCGGAGGCACCGATCGGTCCATTGCAGTTCAACGCGCACAGGGGTACAACGCGTACCCGCACACATTGAAAGCAATGGGCCGGCCGGAGGCACCGATCGGTCCATTGCAGTTCAACGCGCACAGGGGTACAACGCGTACCCGCACACATTGAAAGCAATGGGCCGGCCGGAGGCACCGATCGGTCCATTGCAGTTCAACGCGCACAGGGGTACAACGCGTACCTGCACACATTGAAAGCAATGGGCCGGCCGGAGGCACCGATCGGTCCATTGCAGTTCAACGCGCACAGGGGTACAACGCTGCACCGCACACATTGAAAGCAATGGGCCGGCCGGAGGCACCGATCGGTCCATTGCAGTTCAACGCATCACTGTACATGTGACTGGCATATGTCAGCATGCCTGTCTCAGATGGACATATGCCAGCCACAGATAGCTCCCAGGGAGTGAGGGGCACACCTACCACACGACAGCCTGTCCAAACTTTATCATAAGGCATGTAAGGCTGCATTTCCTATTGTGTGTATGTTGGTGTACATGTTGTCCTGTGGGTGTCACCTGTGGGCAGCCACCCCAGGCTGTGCACGTATTCATGGGGACAGGATCCTGGGTGTTACGTGTACGTGACCACTGTGATGTGCAACTGTTCATATCTGTGCATGTGCCATGGTCACATTTCACAGTGGTGTATGTGTATGTCATGTCACATACCCCGTGAGTCCCATGTGGGACGGTATGTTTGAGCCAGGGTGTCCCAGTGGCACAATAGTGATGGTCCTCCACAGTCTTTGTGCATGTGGTGTTTACAATGTCTCTGATTTCATGTGCACAATGGGAGACAGTCTCCACATCCACGTTGTGTGTGCATGGACTCTGATGTTGTGCGTGTGTGTCACAGACGTCCATGTCTGTCCTGCCGTGGCAAGTGGGGCCACTACCTGTGGGGGTCATGGTTGTTTTGCTGTGGTGTATACATGATACTCCATGTAATGCCAGTGTCCATGTGGCATTACAGGGTCCCTGGGAATGTACCTGTCGTTGAGCTGTGGTGCGTGGGGCACATCTGTCCTCACATGTCACTGTGGGGGTTATTGTGACACGGCAGCAGGAGATGGGAACTGTGACACGGCCTCATGATATCCAATGGGCCAACCTGGGACTAATTGATGCCACCTGTTGGACCGTGTTGACAGATGTTGGCCATGTATGTACCATACATGTCCTTCCGGTACTGCACACTTCATGTAGTTGTGCCTCATAATGATGTATGTTGGGATCTTGAGTGTGTTCAATGCCGCATATGTGGGGTGACTGACAATCTTGCTTACTTCTCCTCTGCACTGCAGAGCTCCTGCTGTCCATCGGCCATTCCCAGACCTGGCAACGATGGTGGAACGGGACAGCATCCGACGGTACCGCTTCACCAGGCAGCTGATTGAGGATTTGGCAGTGCAGTTGTCCCCACATTTGCAGCCTGGCCGGCCGTATCCTACAGCGCTGACCCCCAAGGTGAAGGTGATGGCAGCCCTACACTTCTTTGCCACTGGTACCTTCCAACATACTGTGGCGACTGCTGGTGGGATGTCACAGACCATGTTCAGCCGTGTGCTCCGCGATGTTTTGGCGGCAATGTTGCTCTTCCTGAACCGGTACATCTATTTCCCTAGACTGCGACGACTCACTGACGTGAAGAGTGACTTTTATGCCCTGGGGAGGATGCCGCATGTAATTGGCTCCATTGATGGGACACATGTGGCTTTGGTACCACCACAGGCCCAGGAGCAGGCCTACAGGAACCGCAAGCACTACCACTCGGTCAATGCACTGGTGGTGTGTCTTGCAGACATGACCATCACACACGTGTGTGCCCGTTTCCCTGGTTCAGCACACGATGCCTTTGTGATGAGGAGTAGTCGCATCCCCAGGATGATGGCACAGATGCAGAACCAGCGTGCCTGGCTTGTCGGTGTGTACTGACTTTGTGCCATTGTGTGTGATCTGATCTGTAGTATTCTGCCCACTTTTCCAAGTCAGCTAATGTGCACTTGTCTGTCCGTAGGTGACTCGGGATACCCCAACATGCCGTGGTTGCTGACACCCCTCAGGAACCCTGTGACACCTGCCCAGATGCGCTACAATGAGGCACATGGTCGGACCAGGAGAGTGATTGAGCGGACCTTTGGTCTCCTGAAGAGCCGCTTCCGCTGCCTGGACAAGACCGGAGGGTCCCTCCCATATGCCCCTGCGAAAGTGTGCAAGATTATCATCGTCTGCTGCATGCTCCACAACCTGGCAGTGCGGAAGGAGTTGCCTCTCATCCAGGATGACAATGACCAACATCCGCCACCTGTGGAGGATCCTGGCCTGGACCACGATGCCAGTGACGATGATGATGATGATGGTGATGGTGATGTCCGCACACAGCTCATCACCAACTTCTTCAGCTGAATGTGAGTATCCTGAGGTGTCATGTCAATGATGTGAGTTGGCATGATGTGTGGGTGGTGCTCTGGTGCTGTGGGAGTGTGTCCATGGGCCACTTGACTGGATGTGTGTTGCGATGTGTGGTGACAGGTGGGCTGTGCTCCCCAACAGTGTTGACATGCTAACTTGGTTCTGGGTGGGTATCTTGTAACATGTATTGTGCATGTGTTTTGCTGTTCTGTCCTGTACTCCATTGCTTTTGACTGTGTGTCATTTCTGTCCTTCACAGGGTACTTTCAGATTCGTTTGGTCAACTGTGTCCACCGACGACGTGATTGCACATCCAGGCTGGTAGCTGTTGTGTCCCTACAGGTGATGTGCGCCACACCCATGGACTTCCTTCCGTCTACAGTTGTTGACTGTGTGCCCGCTGCCAGGTGGGGTTACCTTGCATCTGTAGTGGTTACGGCATGTTGCAACTGTGTAATAAACCTGTGCTTCACTTTGTGATGTGCGTTGTCTGTGGTCACACATTTGACTGCCATTTGCTTACTGCACCTGTGGGCTACTTGACTACAACTGGGAATGGGTGTGGTGTCTGTGCATTGCACCGTCTTCCCTGGCAACATCAGTGTAGGCAATGAGTCAGATGGCCTAGGTGTGTATGTGTCGTGTAGCCCTGGTGGTGTGTCTCCCTCATGTGTGTCACGTTTCCTGTACTCACATGCCTGTGTTGTGCCTTGCTGTTGCAGTTCGCATACACAGTGTAATTTTGCAGTTCATCATCCCCATAACAGCACCCACGTTGGAATCACGACAGAGGCAAGTATGGTGTATTAGTGTGTTTATTGTGATACATTTGTGTTAATAGTGCATAGGATGGGTTGTGCTGTACATGAATCTTGCAATCCCAAGTTCCTAGGTGAATTGAAAGTCCGGGTAGACAGGATCCCCAGTATCGGGCCACAGTTGTCTGACACAAGGGTCCAACTTGTACTCCCCATGCAATGTGTGGGAGTAGTGTTGCCGTCAACAGGGTGAACAGTCTGTGCACAAAGGCGAACATCCAGAACAGGTTCAGGCTTCCTGGGAGTTGCACTTGGCCATCGGCCTCTCACTTTTCCCTCCTCGGACGACCCCTCTTCTTGGGGGGCCCTCAAGTGCAGGCTGCTGCGGTGCAGGGGACTCTCCGCCAGAGTCCTCCTCCCTCCCTGTGGCAGTTGCAGTTTGTTCGGCACCAGATGTTGTTGGCACACAGGGAGGTGTGGACTGGTTGCTGTTCATCTGGCGGAGGCATTGTAAAATGTCCCTGTGCACCGCCGTCATCTCATGCAGTGCATCCCACTTGGACTCCACGCGGGACATGTGTGAGTCCACACGGGACATGTGTGACTCCACGTGGGACATGTGGGAGTCCAAGCGGGCATGATGGGCAGCCTGCTGCTGTTTAATGTCTCTGAGGAGCCCCACTACCTGGCTGAGCTCTCCGGTGCTGGACTGGTACGCATCAGCTATGCGTACCAGTTGTGGGTCATCATGCACACCAGCAACGTCTGCAAGCAGCGACCTCTGTCTCCCACCCCTCCCACCACCCCTGCTGACATGTGCAGTGTGTGCAGTGGCACGCACAGATAACCCTGATCCACCTTGGGGGTTGGTGGTGGTGGTGGTGTCCATGGCCCCAGGTTGGTCCAGGGTCACTGTGCTGGTGTTGCTCCTTATTCTGTCCATGTCGGCAGGGATGGTATTCGTGGTGACAGTCGTTGTAGGGGTGGGTGCAGGGGTGCAGCTGGTGGTCCTGCTGGTGCTGCATGTTGACTTGCACCGGATGTGCCAGGTTGTTCTTCATCGTCCGAGGAGGACAGAGGCTGTACGACGCCAGTGAGCTCGGCATCCTCTTGAGCCTGGGACTGGGACTCCTCAGCGTCTGCTGCTGTGTCCCCATCATCACCTGTTTTTGGGAGACACAAACAATGTATGTCATGTTTCTGCAGGCATCAATGGTTGACACACATGACAGTTGTGACTGTGCCTCTGGGTGCGGGCCTGTACATTGCATTGTCCTGAGTCGTCACAGTCAGGGGTTGATATTGGTGTGGCACATTGTCCTGCATTATTTGGGCATTTCTATGTATTTTCTGGGGTGTGAACATGGTCTGCATTGGTTGTGTTTGGTTGGCAGCCGGACCTCCTTCCCACCCACCCAGCCAGTCAGTTATCCCACCATGGAACGTGCTTGCGTTGCAGGGAGTGTAAGTTGTCTCTCAGGATGTCAGTCAGTGGTGTCCTGCTGTTTGTTGGTGCACATTTGCCAGCAGGGCCTTGTGCTCCCCACAGCAGTAGCCAGTGTCAGCCATCTTGTGAGTCCTTCTCCACTCCCTGTGATGTGAGCATGGTTCAGGGTGGTGTTGATGGGACAGTTGTGGGGGTGAGCTATGTCTGTGTCTACGACTCCCATCATGCCATTGCCTCCACCCCACTTCCCAGCATTCCCATACTTACTTGCTTTTGTGTGGAGTTCAGTGTGTGTGGGTGTGAGAGCAATGGCAAGATGGCTGACAGTGGTGTCCTGCTGTTGGTTGGTGTGCAGTACCCAGCATGCCCTTGTGCTCCCCACGACACAGCAACAGTGTCAGACATCTTTGATGGGCCTTTCCACTCTCTGTGGGATGTGCATGCGTGAGTGTGAGCTTGCTGGGCCATGTGGTGGGGGATGTAGAGCTGTGACTACGACTCCCATCATGCTATTGCCTCCTCCCCCTTCCCAGCATGCCCATGCTTCCTTCCTTTGACTCTGCTTCCCTGTGGGGTGGGCTGGCTGTGCTGACAGGATGGCTGGGAGTGTTGTCCTGGCAGTTGTTTGGCTAAGAGTCCCAAGAGTGTCCCTGTGCTTCACACAACATAACCCAGGGTGGTGGTTCTTTGTGGGATCTTGTGTTAGGATGGAGGGCATTGCATTCTACCAGGTGGGTACTGTGGAGTTTGTGTTGGGGGTGTGTGTGAGGGAGGTGCTTGTGACTATAGTCAGTGCTGCAAGTCCCCCTTCCCACCCTGCCAGCCAGATATCCCACCATGGAACTTGCTTGCATTGCAGGGAGTGTAAGTTGTCTCTCAGGATGTCAGTCAGTGGTGTCCTGCTGTTTGTTGGTGCACATTTGCCAGCAGGGCCTTGTGCTCCCCACAGCAGTAGCCAGTGTCAGCCATCTTGTGAGTCCTTCTCCACTCCCTGTGATGTGAGCATGGTTCAGGGTGGTGTTGATGGGACAGTTGTGGGGGTGACCAATATCAGTGACTACGACTCCCATCATGCTATTGCCTCCACCCCCTTCCCAGCATGCCCATGCTTCCTTCCTTTGACTCTGCTTCCCTGTGGGGTGGGCTGGCTGTGCTGACAGGATGGCTGGGAGTGTTGTCCTGGCAGTTGTTTGGCTAAGAGTCCCAAGAGTGTCCCTGTGCTTCACACAACATAACCCAGGGTGGTGGTTCTTTGTGGGATCTTGTGTTAGGATGGAGGGCATTGCATTCTACCAGGTGGGTACTGTGGAGTTTGTGTTGGGGGTGTGTGTGAGGGAGGTGCTTGTGACTATAGTCAGTGCTGCAAGTCCCCCTTCCCACCCAGCCAGCCAGATATCCCACCATGGAACGTGCTTGCATTGCAGGGAGTGTAAGTTGTCTCTCAGGATGTCAGTCAGTGGTGTCCTGTTGTTTGTTGGTGCACATTTGCCAGCAGGGCCTTGTGCTCCCCACAGCAGTAGCCAGTGTCAGCCATCTTGTGAGTCCTTCTCCACTCCCTGTGATGTGAGCATGGTTCAGGGTGGTGTTGATGGGACAGTTGTGGGGGTGACCAATATCAGTGACTACGACTCCCATCATGCTATTGCCTCCACCCCCTTCCCAGCATGCCCATGCTTCCTTCCTTTTGACTCTGCTTCCCTGTGGGGTGGGCTGGCTGTGCTGACAGGATGGCTGGGAGTGTTGTCCTGGCAGTTGTTTGGCTAAGAGTCCCAAGAGTGTCCCTGTGCTTCACACAACATAACCCAGGGTGGTGGTTCTTTGTGGGATCTTGTGTTAGGATGGAGGGCATTGCATTCTACCAGGTGGGTACTGTGGAGTTTGTGTTGGGGGTGTGTGTGAGGGGAGGTGCTTGTGACTATAGTCAGTGCTGCAAGTCCCCCTTCCCACCCAGCCAGCCAGATATCCCACCATGGAACGTGCTTGCATTGCAGGGAGTGTAAGTTGTCTCTCAGGATGTCAGTCAGTGGTGTCCTGCTGTTTGTTGGTGCACATTTGCCAGCAGGGCCTTGTGCTCCCCACAGCAGTAGCCAGTGTCAGCCATCTTGTGAGTCCTTCTCCACTCCCTGTGATGTGAGCATGGTTCATGGTGGTGTTGATGGGACAGTTGGGGGGGCAATATGTGTGACTGCGACTCCCATGATGCTATTGGCTACACTGACTTGGCCAGCATACACAGAATTCCTTCCTTTGAGTGGTCTTCACTGTGTGTTGGTGTTGTTGTGGTGGCTACATGTCTGGATGTGTTTGTTAGTTCTATTTGTGCCACTGCCTAGCTGTAGTTGTAGTTGTGTTTGTACATGTGTTGGCACAGTTGGATGTGACTTTTTTGATGGCATGTGTTGTGTTTATCTGACTGACATACACATTTTGGGATGATTCTGTTCTGGTTGCTGTGTAATTGCTATGAGTGCATGGTTTGACTCTCCCCTTGACAGTGATGTGTGTGTTTTGTGGCAGTATATTGTGTACATTTGTTGTGTACTCACCAGGCTCTGGGATGTCCTCTTGTCCATATACGCTCACTGGCGGAAGGATGGCCCGCACCTTCTCCTCCCAGGGCCTGAGGTATATTGGCTTGGCAGGAGGGCCACTGCCGTTGTATTGGCTGTTGATGTAGTCTTTGTTCAGCATGTCCCGTACCCTCCTGCGCACGTCATACCACCTGTTCTGGATGTCGGTCTTTGTGCGCCGACATGGTGATTGGGCGTTCACCCTGTTGATGATCCTCTCCCACATCTTGGTTTTCTGCGACATGGGGGTCTGTTGGACCAGTGTGCCAAACAGCTGTGGCTCCACCCTGAGGATCTCGTCTACCATGACTTCCAATTCACTATCTAGGAACTTGGGATTCTTCTTGGGGGCATGGTGATGGGTGGTGATGGTGGGTGATGTGTGTGTTGGTGTGCAGGTGAGGGTGTGTGAGTGTGTGTTTTGCTGGGTGTATGTGAGGTAGATATTTGTTGGTGTGCTGATGGTGTGTGGCTTGTGTGAGGGATGAGTTGTGGGTGTGTGGTTGCTTTCTCTTGGGTGCTGGCAGTGGAATGGCATTTGCAAAGGCTCATGGTTGTGATTTGTGTCCTTTATATAGGTGGAGTTGTGGGTGTGTCTTTGTTCTCTGTCCCCACTCCCCCCCCAGTATTTATTGGCTTGGTAATTGCTTGTTTGGCCTTTTTTGGGTGATTTTTCCTTTGTGCTGTTTGTGTATGTTGGAAACGTTCTTGTGACCGAGTCGGACCCTGCATTGGTCTCGTACGGTGTTCTCCGTTTCGTTCACGCTGTGTTTGTGGTATTTTCTATGCTGCATACGCGTCGGTCGCGGTGTATTGTGTTGCTTCGGCTCGGTTTTGTATGCGTGTCGGTCGTACGGCTTGTCCTCCGTCCGACTCGCTCGTGGTTTCGCGCCTTGCATCGTACTTTGCGGTTTGGAGTTCGCGTGTACGTTTCGGTCGGATTTGTTCCGGGTGCGTGTCGGTCGGTTGGATTCGCGTGTTTTTCCGGCCGGATTGCTGTTTTCCGTGCGGCTCGGTCGGTCGACTTGGTTTCGGTAAGTGTCGGTCGGATTTTTCGCGCCTTGCATCGTACTTGGCGTGTCGTGCGCCACGGGTACGTGTCGGTCGGTATTTTTTCCGGATCCGAGTCGGTCGGTGCTTTTTGCGAGATTATCCTTTGGTGTGTATTGATTATTTTGACATTTTATTTGTTTACGTGTTCTGTCCTTTGTTTATTTTGATGGTATACATTTTAAAGGCTTTTATGTCATCATGGTGGCCAACCATGATCAAGGCTTCATGCTGAAACATTTTGGGTGCTATTCACTGCTTTCGACTGACAATGCCTGGGATATCTATCTATCTATCTATCCATCTATCTATCTATCTATCTATCTATCTATTTCTATTGTAACATAATAAATGCAAATATGTATTTAACATTATATTAATTGTAATAATATTTTAAATGTATTAACACAAATCAATAGATATGTATATTTTCATATTAAACATTTAAAATATAAAGAAACAAGTGTAAAATAAATTCTTTGATTAATTATATATATATTCATAGTAATAAATTTAAAATATAAAAAACAATATAATGTAAAATAAATAATTTATCAATTATGTTACACTATATGTATGAATACAATACATATATATGCATATATATATATATACTATATATACTATATCTATATATAGATATAGATATATATATATATATAAACACAAACAACCAACTCCCACAGAGTGATCCATGGAAGGAGAAACGGACTCGAGGCAGTTAGGAAACAGCATCTGTTATATTTGATCAGCCTCAATCCCAAAATTAAAACGAGAGACGCGTTTCGGCTTGCTGGAAGCCTTTGTCAATCTGGTTGGCACCATTGCAACTGCAGTCTATATAGCCCATCCCACTTAAGGCATCAATAGACATAGAGAGCATACTGTCAAGCATGAAATCACAATGAAAACCCTGTAATGAATACACAAGATTTCTTTGCGTGAATGTCAACAATGTAACAGGTAAAAACATTTAGTAATGTCTAAATTGCATAGTGCAAATATTCAACCGTCTGTATTGCCTGCATGTAAGAATATATAATAAACAAGCCCTCCGCCCTAGTCGGCATTTACATATGCGTTGCGCCGCCAAACACCCATTGCGTGTCGCCTGAATAATAAAAAACAAAAAAAATGTATTACATGTATTAAAAGAATCCTGCTGTTGTGTTTCCCCTCAATAGTCACTTAGCAGCAACCTATAACCCAACATATTTGTCACCGCTGGGAACAGATCCGCCAGCATATGGCCTGTGACCTTACTTGCGTGAGCAAAGTTATCTTTGGCCCAGTCTCTGAAATCTCTGATCCAAACACATTTTGCGAGGGGCATCGGGACAGGATGAATAACAGTCGCTTCCCCGGGAGCCCAACTGAACACATAGGGGCCGATTCCGATCTCGGTCGGAGGCGCACCCAATACCATTCGGTCGGGAAAAAAGCCATGCGAAAGCCTGTTTCCCGACCGATCCGTACAACACACCGAACGAGCAAGTACGATGCGCACAACAGCAAAAATTCGGCCGAGCCGTACTCACCCAAACCAGGTCCTGTTCTCCGACCGAGGCGAATCCGGAAACGCCGAATCGAGTCGCACGGAAGGAAAAATGCAGCCCCGTCCGGCCGGACAAGTAAGATGCGCTTTCCGTACGCGCCCGAACCCGTCGCTACGCACGGCACGTCAAAGCATCCGGGAGAGGCGCACATAAGCTCCGATTCGCGCCACAACACGATCCACGGCTACGAGGCGAACACGCCAGCGACGAGGACGACGCGAGCGACGAGGACGAGGTGAAGCGGCGAGGACGACGCGAAGCAACGAGAAGGACGAACGACACGAACCAACCATGAATCCCTTCGTCCCGATCATACCAATATTCTACATTTACTACCGGAACAGGCACGGGCGCGTACGGCGCAGAAGGTAAGCCAGACACCAACCACAAAACACATACAACACGTACACGACACATCACACACACACACAGGGATGCAGAATATACTTACACCAGCAACAGCAGCACCATAGGGGCGGGATGCCCATCACCAATGCCACATATGCACACAGGGGCCTGAATGCGCACCACCACCCCTACCCAGGGGTGGCATGATGCCTACCACCACTACCACCCTCACCCAGGGGTGGCATGATGCCTACCACCACAACCACCCTCACCCAGGGGGCAGGATGCCCACCACTACTACCACCCTCACCCAGGGGGGCAGGATGCCTACCACTACTACCATCCTCACCCAGGGGGCAGGATGCCTACCACTACTACCACCCTTAGCCAGGGGGCAGGATGCTTACCACTACTACCACCCTCACCCAGGGGGCAGGATGCCTACCACTACTACCACCCTCACCCAGGGGGCAGGATGCCCACCACTACCACCCTCACCCAGGGGTGGCATGATGCCTACCACCACAACCACCCTCACCCAGGGGGGCAGGATGCCTACCACTACTACCACCCTCACCCAGGGGGCAGGATGCCCACCACTACTACCACCCTCACCCAGGGGGGCAGGATGCCTACCACTACTACCACCCTCACCCAGGGGGGCAGGATGCCTACCACTACTACCACCCTTACACAGGGGGCAGGATGCCTACCACTACTACCACCATCAGCCCAGGGGGCAGGATGCCTACCACTACTACCACCATCACCCAGGGGGGCAGGATGCCTACCACTACTACCACCCTCACCCAGGGGGCAGGATGCCCACCACTACTACCACCCTCACCCAGGGGGGCAGGATGCCTACCACTACTACCACCCTCACCCAGGGGGCAGGATGCCTACCACTACTACCACCCTTACACAGGGGGGCAGGATGCCTACCACTACTACCACCCTTAGCCAGGGGGCAGGATGCCTACCACTACTACCACCCTTAGCCAGGGGGGCAGGATGCCTACCACTACTACCACCCTCACCCAGGGGGGCTGGATGCCTACCACCACCCTTAGCCAGGGGGCAGGATGCCTACCACTACTACCACCCCACTCATAGGATGGACAATGCATCACACAACCAGCACACCACAACCTAGGGAATGCAAGAAGAAGACATCCCCCAACACCATGACAAGCGTGTGTAGACTGTGTCAAATGCCTACAACACCGAACATGACTTTGAACATACAATGTGACCCCTAGCACATGTGCCACACATATATGTGTGTGGCACCCACAATGCTAAGCAGGCCATGACCATTGTGGCAATGGGGTCCAAACCCCCATCATCACAGTGACCAAAATGTAAGTGTGGGGTCCATAGCTGAAGCACATTTTGAACATTGTGGCAATGGGGTCCAAACCCCCATCATCACAGTGACCAAAAGGTAAGTGTGGGGTCCATAGCAGAAGCACATTTTGAACATTGTGGCAATGGGGTCCAAACCCCCATCATCACAGTGACCAAAATATAAGTGTGGGGTCCATAGCAGAAGCACATTTTGAACATTGTGGCAATGGGGTCCAAACCCCCATCATCACAGTGACCAAAATGTAAGTGTGGGGTACATAGCTGAAGCACATTTCAAACATTGTGGCAATGGGGTCCAAACCCCCATCATCACAGTGACCAAAAGGTAAGTGTGGGGTCCATAGCAGAAGCACATTTTGAACATTGTGGCAATGGGGTCCAAACCCCCATCATCACAGTGACCAAAATGTAAGTGTGGGGTCCATAGCAGAAGCACATTTTGAACATTGTGGCAATGGGGTCCAAACCCCATCATCACAGTGACCAAAATGTAAGTGTGGGGTCCATAGCTGAAGCACATTTCGAACATTGTGGCAATGGGGTCCAAACCCCCATCATCACAGTGACCAAAATGTAAGTGTGGGGTCCATAGCTGAAGCACATTTCGAACATTGTGGCAATGGGGTCCAAACCCCCATCATCACAGTGACCAAAAGGCAAGTGTGGGGTCCATAGCTGCAGCACATCTTGAACATTGTGGCAATGGGGTCCAACCCCCCATCATCACAGTGACCAAAATGTAAGTGTGGGGTCCATAGCTGAAGCACATTTTGAACATTGTGGCAATGGGGTCCAAACCCCCATCATCACAGTGACCAAAAGGTAAGTGTGGGGTCCATAGCAGAAGCACATTTTGAACATTGTGGCAATGGGGTCCAAACCCCCATCATCACAGTGACCAAAATGTAAGTGTGGGGTCCATAGCAGAAGCACATTTTGAACATTGTGGCAATGGGGTCCAAACCCCCATCATCACAGTGACCAAAGTGTAAGTGTGGGGTCCATAGCTGAAGCACATTTCGAACATTGTGGCAATGGGGTCCAAACCCCCATCATCACAGTGACCAAAATGTAAGTGTGGGGTCCATAGCTGAAGCACATTTCGAACATTGTGGCAATGGGGTCCAAACCCCCATCATCACAGTGACCAAAAGGCAAGTGTGGGGTCCATAGCTGCAGCACATCTTGAACATTGTGGCAATGGGGTCCAAACCCCCATCATCACAGTGACCAAAAGGCAAGTGTTGACAAAGTAAGAGGTGCAACTGCCAAACTGCATGGATGATTCCTGGTCACAGAACAACAAACACATCAGTGGCAAAGTAGTGTATGTGTCCCATTGCAACATAAATTGGGGGAGCCAAATCCTGCAGTGCAAATAAGACATAACTTTGGCCATGTGCAGACAAACAACACCCATGGGGGCTGACACCGTCAACAATCATCAATGACACAATGACAGAAGTGACCATCCGAATGCAGACCCACATATTTGCACCAATGGGCACACACATGCAGATACCCTGTGGAGACTGCAGATGTGAGGTGAACAGATACCATACCATGGCAGCAATGGGACACACAATCAACAATTAGCAACAAATGAGGGCTCCCGTCCCATCAGCCTGGTCATGGAAGTGCCAACGGAATCATCAGCACAGATCCAACACACTTGTATAGCAATGTTGCACTGACAACACAGATGAGTCCTTCCCCATTGATGCCCAAACCTGCATGTTCACTGGAGATGGCCACACGGTCAGGGAAGTAGACGAATAGAACAATGGCAGGCACAACAGATGTGCAGGGGTGGAAGCCACAGATGTGAAGTTGCCAATCTAAGTAGGAAATCTCATTGCCAAATACTGAACACATGACACCCTCAGATGCTGCTATGGATGACATGGATACACCACAGGATAGGACACATAACCCCTGGACCACATGGGTTCCTGCACAGTAACACTTCATTATCATGAGACCAAATATCACCATCACTGCAGCAAGGGCATTGTTAGCATCATCAACATCATGTACATCAGAAGCAAAAGCACTAGAGAACAGAAAGTTGCTTTATTCAGCATATGTGGCATTAAAAGTAGAAGTCCGGTAGAACATAAACAAAGGCCAATGGCCAGTCCATCAACAAAGTCACAAGTGGGTGACAGTGGCAGATGCCACCCTACACATGCCTGCACAAAACCAGGGACAATCCACTAGGAGGGGCAACCGGGGGGTAGGCCAGGCACCGCAGGGACAGGATCAGGGCTCACCAGGAGGAAGCAGGGAAGGGGTGGTGGGTGCTGGAGAGCCACTGACAACTGCAGTGGAGGTGTCTGACATGGTGTGTGCCGGCACAACTGGGGGCATGGCTCAGATGTTGTGGGTGCCGGCACGACTGCAGTGGACCCTGCAGATGGAGTGGACAGGTCCGCCACTGCAGTGCCCAAGTCAGACAGGGTGGTAGTGGACTCCACTGCAGTGCCTACCACCAGGGGAGGAGAATGGGGAACAGGCAAGGTGGGCTGGACAGAGGGGAGGACACCCTCACCACATCAGTGGCACAGACAAGCGCAGCGGGGGTGTGGTGCCGGGAGAGCAAGTGACAGGGGAGAAGGCCGGAGCCTCTTGGGGATGGTATATCTGTGGGTGGGGGAACCTGGGGCAGGGTGTGGCGGGGCACCTGTGGAGTGGGGGCCTGAGGGATGGAGGAAGGTGACCTGGTGCTTGAGCTGCAGGGCGGCAGTGGGGTCTTGCTCTTACCACTCCGGGGGACTTGCGGGTGGGGGCCTCAGTCTGTCTGCACCTGGGGGAGGGTGTCCGGGGGCGAGGGGCACTCTGCTCCGTGTGGGGGGCTTCCTCTTCCCCCTGGATGCTGGGGCAGCTGGATCGGAGGGGAAGAGGCCGAGGTCACTGAGGAAGAGGCGCTGGGTCTTTGGGGTTGCAGGTGAGGCAAGGGAGGGTGCTTTGGAGGGAGAGGCAACTGAGGACTGCGCAGTGCCCGTGGATGCGTGTGTGTGTACCAGGGCCCCATCCCCTGTGAGTCTGGTTTCAGTCCCCTGACTGTGCGTGCGTGTGCGTTTAGTTTGTGGCGTGTGTGTCTGTGTGCTGGATGTGTGTGTGCTGGTGTGTGCCTGTGCCGGTGTGTGTGTGCTTGGGACGGGCAAGGTGCTGGGGAGTGTGGATGGAGCAGAGGCAGGAGGGGTGAGGGACTGTCTGAGGAGGGACACTGCTGCCGTCAGGGAGGAGTCCATGGACCTGTTGCCCCTCTGTAGGTCAGACATGCCCGATGAGATGCCCTCCATGAACGACACCAGCTGAGTCAACAGTGCGGTGTGCGCATGGAGGACACTCAGCATGGCTGTCTGCCCTACATGGAGCTGGCGAAGGAGGTACACAGACTCCTCACTCAGGGCAGCAGGGGACACAGGGGCAGGGGGTGCGGTGCCTGGGCCAAAGGAGACACGCTCCCGAACATGGGAGCCTCCACGGACCTGGGGAATGGGAGCCGATGGGAGGGCGGTGGTGGTGCTGGTGGTGGCGGGGACAGCAACACTAGCTGGGGTGTGGTGGCTGCTGACACCCGCCTCCACAAGGGAGTCATCCTCCGAGTTGCTCTGGTCCTCAGCTGAGATGGATGGTGCTGAGGATTCCTCGGTGTGGCTCCCCTCACCCTCCGTGCCACTGGGTCCCTCCGACCACTCCTCGGCTGCTGACCCAGTCTGGCTCTCTGGCTCCTCCTGGTCCGTGGAGCTGTCCCCTTCCGTGGCCGTGGATGTATCTGCAAACAATGGGGAAACAGACGACATCAGTCACCTGCACCAAACGCACACACCACTGTGAGCACAGCACATCACAGAGCAAGCCCTGGCATCACTAGTTGTACATTGCTAAAAGTGCCCTAACTGAACAGGAGAAGCCAATTGTCAGTCTGATGCCAAGCATGGCACTCACATCCCACATGGCCTTGCACCCATCTGTCTGGTGTCTGTTGGATTGCAACACCCCAGTGTGGACACATGCACCAAGTACACAGTAGTTGGACAGTGCAGAGGACACGGTGTGGACACATCACAGCTCTTGCCACTGAGTCAGTACAGGTTTCCGGATGAAAGGGATGCCCAGAGTCAAATAGGAAATGCATGTGATGCATACCAGCGACAGACACCATGATGCACCCATGTCCTGATAGCCAGCGCCACTATGGTGTGCATGTAGCACATGTCACTCCCCTGCAGGACCACAAATAAGTTGACACATGCCATGGCAGAGGCATGACTGTTAAGTCATACATCACTGTCTCAGTGATGTATGACTTGGCAGCCAGACAACAACACTATGCACTGTGTCACAATAGTAGGTCATGGGGAATGCAAGTCCTGGAGCTGCACAAGTGCACATGTACATCCCCCACACAACACATCATCTCAACCCTCATCTGTCCAGGTCACACCTATTGGACATATGGGAGACCTGTGACACTACCCTCTGAACCTGAGCCCCTCACAATTTGCTGTGAATGGGGAACAGCTGCCTGAACATCACATTCGCATACCCCAGTCTGCACGGGCAGCTGATCAAACACCTATGTGACACACAAGTATCGTCTCCTATGGTCACATCTCCAGGGGCATGCTGAGCCCCTACCAAGAAACACCCCAGCAGTCCTGGCAACTAATCCACAGCACACTGACACAGAGGCAGACACCGGAGGGGTCAAATCACTGTGCACAATGTGTCAGTTGATACACGGGAGTGGGAGTACAGAGTGCATTGCATGGCCTGGAGTAGGCATGACTGTCCTGCTCCACATGAATGAGGGATGTGCCCTGGACAGTGGATAGATGGCTATGTATGTGTGACACACGTAATCTGCACACTCCTGGGGCACAAACATTGTTCCCATCCGCTGCATGGGCGTGTGCCACATACCCCAGGCACATGTGGTGGCTCAGCTCAGCAAGTGGACCGCATATCAAAGCAACACGCAGATCACATGTCCAAACCCAGGCGTTGTGTGAACAATGGACCCACCCATGATGCCCACAACAGAGTTAGGGAAACAGATGCTGTCCCCCACCTTTAGTGAAGCAAACTGCAAGGACACAGTCCCAAGTGACACAATTCCCTGACTGTAAGGGCCACACCTGGGTATCAGATGAGCAGTGGGCAGTGCACAATAGAGGGACATGGCTCCTGGACAACATGACTGCTGCACTGTGGCAGTTGAACCAGGCCAGAGGAGGGCACAAAGCATGTAATACAGAGTTCACAGTGCAGTCTTTGACTCACCCCTCCTTGCTGCTGTCTGGCCTTCAGCTGCCCATCCAGGTCTGGAAAGACCACCGCCAGGATCTGGAGCATGTGGGGGTCAGGGTCCGTGTTCCGCCCCTCCTGCGAGGAGGCGACAGCTTCAGCTGGACCCGTGCAATCCTCCGGGTCCTGCCCCGAAGGTCCTGCCACCTCTTCTGGCAGTTGCGGTTCCGGCGCTTGTAGACCCCCACGGACCGGACAGCCCGGACGATGTCCTTCCAGATTTCCTGCTTCCGATGGGCATTAACCTGTGAGGATGACAAAGTGAAAAGGCCATTACCACACATGCAACATATGCGTGCATGACACAGTTGTATATACATGTCTCAATCACAGGGGCACATGATGTACACAGGCAGTGCAAAGCTGACCATGGACAGTTTGCCAGACGTCACTACATGGTATCATTGCATGGGAAGTAAAACCATGTTCAAATGCACTGTCACTGCACCATACCTGTCCAGTGCAAGTCACTACACACTATGGGGGGTGACAACTACTCAGTGAGCCTGCTAGCCAGTGGCGTGCAGACTCTCAGCCTTGCTAGTCAGACAAAATGCACATTCAGAAAGGCAGTGCACAGAACACTCACCTGCTCCCCTGGTGTCCCATACAGCTTGCTGTACTGTGGAAGTAGGCTGTCCAGCAGGGCCTGGTTCTCTTCAAGGCTGAAGGCTGGGGCTCTCTCCACAGTACGTGCCATTGCAGGGTCCAGAGGGGCAGAGACAGCAGCAGTGCAGTGGCAGATGTCGTCTTGGAGCATGTAGTGCAGGCAAGTGGGCTCTCAGGGGAACAGCCAGCAATATATATGTGCTGGAGAGGCAGATACTGTCCCTTGTGTCCAAAGTGATAGGTCCAAGTCGTTTGCATCTTCTGAATCTGGCCAATCCATGGAATAGCAGCACCAAAACACGCCCACAGCATCCTTCAAATCTTCAACTTCATGACATACATGATTTTGCAACATTGTTGTGGGTGACCAACTGATTTTCCAGCAACCGACTCGTTCGAAATTCGAAAACGCGTCCGTTGCCAGGCAAGCCCATTGTCAATGGGTGCGCACCGATCGGTCCATTGCGGTACAACGCGCACAGGGGTACAACGCGTACCCGCACACATTGAAAGCAATGGGCCGGCCGGAGGCACCGATCGGTCCATTGCAGTTCAACGCGCACAGGGGTACAACGCGTACCCGCACACATTGAAAGCAATGGGCCGGCCGGAGGCACCGATCGGTCCATTGCAGTTCAACGCGCACAGGGGTACAACGCGTACCCGCACACATTGAAAGCAATGGGCCGGCCGGAGGCACCGATCGGTCCATTGCAGTTCAACGCGCACAGGGGTACAACGCGTACCCGCACACATTGAAAGCAATGGGCCGGCCGGAGGCACCGATCGGTCCATTGCAGTTCAACGCGCACAGGGGTACAACGGCGTACCCGCACACATTGAAAGCAATGGGCCGGCCGGAGGCACCGATCGGTCCATTGCAGTTCAACGCATCACTGTACATGTGACTGGCATATGTCAGCATGCCTGTCTCAGATGGACATATGCCAGCCACAGATAGCTCCCAGGGAGTGAGGGGCACACCTACCACACGACAGCCTGTCCAAACTTTATCATAAGGCATGTAAGGCTGCATTTCCTATTGTGTGTATGTTGGTGTACATGTTGTCCTGTGGGTGTCACCTGTGGGCAGCCACCCCCAGGCTGTGCACGTGTTCATGGGGACAGGATCCTGGGTGTTACGTGTACGTGACCACTGTGATGTGCAACTGTTCATATCTGTGCATGTGCCATGGTCACATTTCACAGTGGTGTATGTGTATGTCATGTCACATACCCCGTGAGTCCCATGTGGGACGGTATGTTTGAGCCAGGGTGTCCCAGTGGCACAATAGTGATGGTCCTCCACAGTCTTTGTGCATGTGGTGTTTACAATGTCTCTGATTTCATGTGCACAATGGGAGACAGTCTCCACATCCACGTTGTGTGTGCATGGACTCTGATGTTGTGCGTGTGTGTCACAGACGTCCATGTCTGTCCTGCCGTGGAAAGTGGGGCCACTACCTGTGGGGGTCATGGTTGTTTTGCTGTGGTGTATACATGATACTCCATGTAATGCCAGTGTCCAAGTGGCATTACAGGGTCCCTGGGAATGTACCTGTCGTTGAGCTGTGGTGCCTGGGGCACATCTGTCCTCACATGTCACTGTGGGGGTTATTGTGACACGGCAGCAGGAGATGGGAACTGTGACACGGCCTCATGATATCCAATGGGCCAACCTGGGACTAATTGATGCCACCTGTTGGACCGTGTTGACAGATGTTGGCCATGTATGTACCATACATGTCCTTCCGGTACTGCACACTTCATGTAGTTGTGCCTCATAATGATGTATGTTGGGATCTTGAGTGTGTTCAATGCCGCATATGTGGGGTGACTGACAATCTTGCTTACTTCTCCTCTGCACTGCAGGGCTCCTGCTGTCCATCGGCCATTCCCAGACCTGGCAACAATGGTGGAACGGGACAGCATCCGATGGTACCGCTTCACCAGGCAGCTGATTGAGGATTTGGCAGTGCAGTTGTCCCCACATTTGCAGCCTGGCCGGCCGTATCCTACAGCGCTGACCCCCAAGGTGAAGGTGATGGCAGCCCTACACTTCTTTGCCACTGGTACCTTCCAACATACTGTGGCGACTGCTGGTGGGATGTCACAGACCATGTTCAGCCGTGTGCTCCGCGATGTTTTGGCGGCAATGTTGCTCTTCCTGAACCGGTACATCTATTTCCCTAGACTGCGACGACTCACTGACGTGAAGAGTGACTTTTATGCCCTGGGGAGGATGCCGCATGTAATTGGCTCCATTGATGGGACACATGTGGCTTTGGTACCACCACAGGCCCAGGAGCAGGCCTACAGGAACCGCAAGCACTACCACTCGGTCAATGCACTGGTGGTGTGTCTTGCAGACATGACCATCACACACGTGTGTGCCCGTTTCCCTGGTTCAGCACACGATGCCTTTGTGATGAGGAGTAGTCGCATCCCCAGGATGATGGCACAGATGCAGAAACAGCGTGCCTGGCTTGTCGGTGTGTACTGACTTTGTGCCATTGTGTGTGATCTGATCTGTAGTATTCTGCCCACTTTTCCAAGTCAGCTAATGTGCACTTGTCTGTCCGTAGGTGACTCGGGATACCCCAACATGCCGTGGTTGCTGACACCCCTCAGGAACCCTGTGACACCTGCCCAGATGCGCTACAATGAGGCACATGGTCGGACCAGGAGAGTGATTGAGCGGACCTTTGGTCTCCTGAAGAGCCGCTTCCGCTGCCTGGACAAGACCGGAGGGTCCCTCCCATATGCCCCTGCGAAAGTGTGCAAGATTATCATCGTCTGCTGCATGCTCCACAACCTGGCAGTGCGGAAGGAGTTGCCTCTCATCCAGGATGACAATGACCAACATCCGCCACCTGTGGAGGATCCTGGCCTGGACCACGATGCCAGTGACGATGATGATGATGATGGTGATGGTGATGTCCGCACACAGCTCATCACCAACTTCTTCAGCTGAATGTGAGTATCCTGAGGTGTCATGTCAATGATGTGAGTTGGCATGATGTGTGGGTGGTGCTCTGGTGCTGTGGGAGTGTGTCCATGGGCCACTTGACTGGATGTGTGTTGCGATGTGTGGTGACAGGTGGGCTGTGCTCCCCAACAGTGTTGACATGCTAACTTGGTTCTGGGTGGGTATCTTGTAAAATGTATTGTCCATGTGTTTTGCTGTTCTGTCCTGTACTCCATTGCTTTTGACTGTGTGTCATTTCTGTCCTTCACAGGGTACTTTCAGATTCTTTTGGTCAACTGTGTCCACCGACGACGTGATTGCACATCCAGGCTGGTAGCTGTTGTGTCCCTACAGGTGATGTGCGCCACACCCATGGACTTCCTTCCGTCTACAGTTGTTGACTGTGTGCCCGCTGCCAGGTGGGGTTACCTTGCATCTGTAGTGGTTACGGCATGTTGCAACTGTGTAATAAACCTGTGCTTCACTTTGTGATGTGCGTTGTCTGTGGTCACACATTTGACTGCCATTTGCTTACTGCACCTGTGGGCTACTTGACTACAACTGGGAATGGGTGTGGTGTCTGTGCATTGCACCGTCTTCCCTGGCAACATCAGTGTAGGCAATGATTCAGATGGCCTAGGTGTGTATGTGTCGTGTAGCCCTGGTGGTGTGTCTCCCTCATGTGTGTCACGTTTCCTGTACTCACATGCCTGTGTTGTCCTTGCTGTTGCAGTTCGCATACACAGTGTAATTTTGCAGTTCATCATCCCCATAACAGCACCCACGTTGGAATCACGACAGAGGCAAGTATGGTGTATTAGTGTGTTTATTGTGATACATTTGTGTTAATAGTGCATAGGATGGGTTGTGCTGTACATGAATCTTGCAATCCCAAGTTCCTAGGTGAATTGAAAGTCCGGGTAGACAGGATCCCCAGTATCGGGGCCACAGTTGTCTGACACATTGGTCCAACTTGTACTCCCCATGCAATGTGTGGGAGTAGTGTTGCCGTCAACAGGGTGAACAGTCTGTGCACAAAGGCGAACATCCAGAACAGGTTCAGGCTTCCTGGGAGTTGCGCTTGGCCATCGGCCTCTCACTTTTCCCTCCTCGGACGACCCCTCTTCTTGGGGGGGGCCTCAAGTGCAGGCTGCTGCGGTGCAGGGGACTCTCCGCCAGAGTCCTCCTCCCTCCCTGTGGCAGTTGCAGTTTGTTCGGCACCAGATGTTGTTGGCACACAGGGAGGTGTGGACTGGTTGCTGTTCATCTGGCGGAGGCATTGTAAAATGTCCCTGTGCACCGCCGTCATCTCATGCAGTGCATCCCACTTGGACTCCACGCGGGACATGTGTGAGTCCACACGGGACATGTGTGACTCCACGTGGGACATGTGGGAGTCCAAGCGGGCATGATGGGCAGCCTGCTGCTGTTTAATGTCTCTGAGGAGCCCCTCTACCTGGCTGAGCTCTCCGGTGCTGGACTGGTACGCATCAGCTATGCGTACCAGTTGTGGGTCATCATGCACACCAGCAACGTCTGCAAGCAGCGACCTCTGTCTCCCACCCCTCCCACCACCCCTGCTGACATGTGCAGTGTGTGCAGTGGCACGCACAGATAACCCTGGTCCACCTTGGGGGTTGGTGGTGGTGGTGGTGTCCATGGCCCCAGGTTGGTCCAGGGTCACTGTGCTGGTGTTGCTCCTTATTCTGTCCATGTCGGCAGGGATGGTATTCGTGGTGACAGTCGTTGTAGGGGTGGGTGCAGGGGGTGCAGCTGGTGGTCCTGCTGGTGCTGCAGCTGGTGGTCCTGCTGGTGCTGCATGTTGACTTGCACCGGATGTGCCAGGTTGTTCTTCATCGTCCGAGGAGGACAGAGGCTGTACGACACCAGTGAGCTCGGCATACTCTTGAGCCTGGGACTGGGACTCCTCAGCGTCTGCTGCTGTGTCCCCATCATCACCTGTTTTTGGGAGACACAAACAATGTATGTCATGTTTCTGCAGGCATCAATGGTTGACACACATGACAGTTGTGACTGTGCCTCTGGGTGCGGGCCTGTACATTGCATTGTCCTGAGTCGTCACAGTCAGGGGTTGATATTGGTGTGGCACATTGTCCTGCATTATTTGGGCATTTCTATGTATTTTCTGGGGTGTGAACATGGTCTGCATTGGTTGTGTTTGGTTGGCAGCCGGACCTCCTTCCCACCCACCCAGCCAGTCAGTTATCCCACCATGGAACGTGCTTGCGTTGCAGGGAGTGTAAGTTGTCTCTCAGGATGTCAGTCAGTGGTGTCCTGCTGTTTGTTGGTGCACATTTGCCAGCAGGGCCTTGTGCTCCCCACAGCAGTAGCCAGTGTCAGCCATCTTGTGAGTCCTTCTCCACTCCCTGTGATGTGAGCATGGTTCAGGGTGGTGTTGATGGGACAGTTGTGGGGGTGAGCTATGTCTGTGACTACGACTCCCATCATGCCATTGCCTCCACCCCACTTCCCAGCATTCCCATACTTACTTGCTTTTGTGTGGAGTTCAGTGTGTGTGGGTGTGAGAGCAATGGCAAGATGGCTGACAGTGGTGTCCTGCTGTTGGTTGGTGTGCAGTACCCAGCATGCCCTTGTGCTCCCCACGACACAGCAACAGTGTCAGACATCTTTGATGGGCCTTTCCACTCTCTGTGGGATGTGCATGCGTGAGTGTGAGCTTGCTGGGCCATGTGGTGGGGGATGTAGAGCTGTGACTACGACTCCCATCATGCTATTGCCTCCTCCCCCTTCCCAGCATGCCCATGCTTCCTTCCTTTTGACTCTGCTTCCCTGTGGGGTGGGCTGGCTGTGCTGACAGGATGGCTGGGAGTGTTGTCCTGGCAGTTGTTTGGCTAAGACTCCCAAGAGTGTCCCTGTGCTTCACACAACATAACCCAGGGTGGTGGTTCTTTGTCGGATCTTGTGTTAGGATGGAGGGCATTGCATTCTACCAGGTGGGTACTGTGGAGTTTGTGTTGGGGGGTGTGTGTGAGGGGAGGTGCTTGTGACTATAGTCAGTGCTGCAAGTCCCCCTTCCCACCCAGCCAGCCAGATATCCCACCATGGAACGTGCTTGCATTGCAGGGAGTGTAAGTTGTCTCTCAGGATGTCAGTCAGTGGTGTCCTGCTGTTTGTTGGTGCACATTTGCCAGCAGGGCCTTGTGCTCCCCACAGCAGTAGCCAGTGTCAGCCATCTTGTGAGTCCTTCTCCACTCCCTGTGATGTGAGCATGGTTCAGGGTGGTGTTGATGGGACAGTTGTGGGGGTGACCAATATCAGTGACTACGACTCCCATCATGCTATTGCCTCCACCCCCTTCCCAGCATGCCCATGCTTCCTTCCTTTTGACTCTGCTTCCCTGTGGGGTGGGCTGGCTGTGCTGACAGGATGGCTGGGAGTGTTGTCCTGGCAGTTGTTTGGCTAAGAGTCCCAAGAGTGTCCCTGTGCTTCACACAACATAACCCAGGGTGGTGGTTCTTTGTGGGATCTTGTGTTAGGATGGAGGGCATTGCATTCTACCAGGTGGGTACTGTGGAGTTTGTGTTGGGGGGTGTGTGTGAGGGGAGGTGCTTGTGACTATAGTCAGTGCTGCAAGTCCCCCTTCCCACCCAGCCAGCCAGATATCCCACCATGGAACGTGCTTGCATTGCAGGGAGTGTAAGTTGTCTCTCAGGATGTCAGTCAGTGGTGTCCTGCTGTTTGTTGGTGCACATTTGCCAGCAGGGCCTTGTGCTCCCCACAGCAGTAGCCAGTGTCAGCCATCTTGTGAGTCCTTCTCCACTCCCTGTGATGTGAGCATGGTTCAGGGTGGTGTTGATGGGACAGTTGTGGGGGTGACCAATATCAGTGACTACGACTCCCATCATGCTATTTCCTCCTCCCCCTTCCCAGCATGCCCATGCTTCCTTCCTTTTGACTCTGCTTCCCTGTGGGGTGGGCTGGCTGTGCTGACAGGATGGCTGGGAGTGTTGTCCTGGCAGTTGTTTGGCTAAGAGTCCCAAGAGTGTCCCTGTGCTTCACACAACATAACCCAGGGTGGTGGTTCTTTGTGGGATCTTGTGTTAGGATGGAGGGCATTGCATTCTACCAGGTGGGTACTGTGGAGTTTGTGTTGGGGGGTGTGTGTGAGGGGAGGTGCTTGTGACTATAGTCAGTGCTGCAAGTCCCCCTTCCCACCCAGCCAGCCAGATATCCCACCATGGAACGTGCTTGCATTGCAGGGAGTGTAAGTTGTCTCTCAGGATGTCAGTCAGTGGTGTCCTGCTGTTTGTTGGTGCACATTTGCCAGCAGGGCCTTGTGCTCCCCACAGCAGTAGCCAGTGTCAGCCATCTTGTGAGTCCTTCTCCACTCCCTGTGATGTGAGCATGGTTCATGGTGGTGTTGATGGGACAGTTGGGGGGGCAATATGTGTGACTGCGACTCCCATGATGCTATTGGCTACACTGACTTGGCCAGCATACACAGAATTCCTTCCTTTGAGTGGTCTTCACTGTGTGTTGGTGTTGTTGTGGTGGCTACATGTCTGGATGTGTTTGTTAGTTCTATTTGTGCCACTGCCTAGCTGTAGTTGTAGTTGTGTTTGTACATGTGTTGGCACAGTTGGATGTGACTTTTTTGATGGCATGTGTTGTGTTTATCTGACTGACATACACATTTTGGGATGATTCTGTTCTGGTTGCTGTGTAATTGCTATGAGTGCATGGTTTGACTCTCCCCTTGACAGTGATGTGTGTGTTTTGTGGCAGTATATTGTGTACATTTGTTGTGTACTCACCAGGCTCTGGGATGTCCTCTAGTCCATATACGCTCACTGGCGGAAGGATGGCCCGCACCTTCTCCTCCCAGGGCCTGAGGTATATTGGCTTGGCAGGAGGGCCACTGCCGGTGTATTGGCTGTTGATGTAGTCTTTCTTCAGCATGTCCCGTACCCTCCTGCGCACGTCATACCACCTGTTCTGGATGTCGGTCTTTGTGCGCCGACATGGTGATTGGGCGTTCACCCTGTTGATGATCCTCTCCCACATCTTGGTTTTCTGCGACATGGGGGTCTGTTGGACCAGTGTGCCAAACAGCTGTGGCTCCACCCTGAGGATCTCGTCTACCATGACTTCCAATTCACTATCTAGGAACTTGGGATTCTTCTTGGGGGGCATGGTGATGGGTGGTGATGGTGGGTGATGTGTGTGTTGGTGTGCAGGTGAGGGTGTGTGAGTGTGTGTTTTGCTGGGTGTATGTGAGGTAGATATTTGTTGGTGTGCTGATGGTGTGTGGCTTGTGTGAGGGATGAGTTGTGGGTGTGTGGTTGCTTTCTCTTGGGTGCTGGCAGTGGAATGGCATTTGCAAAGGCTCATGGTTGTGATTTGTGTCCTTTATATAGGTGGAGTTGTGGGTGTGTCTTTGTTCTCTGTCCCCACCCCCCAGTATTTATTGGCTTGGTAATTGCTTGTTTGGCCTTTTTTGGGTGATTTTTCCTTTGTGCTGTTTGTGTATGTTGGAAACGTTCTTGTGACCGAGTCGGACCCTGCATTGGTCTCGTACGGTGTTCTCCGTTTCGTTCACGCTGTGTTTGTGGTATTTTCTATGCTGCGTACGCGTCGGTCGCGGTGTATTGTGTTGCTTCGGCTCGGTTTTGTATGCGTGTCGGTCGTACGGCTTGTCCTCCGTCCGACTCGCTCGTGGTTTTCGCGCCTTGCATCGTACTTTGCGGTTTGGAGTTCGCGTGTACGTTTCGGTCGGATTTGTTCCGGGTGCGTGTCGGTCGGTTGGATTCGCGTGTTTTTCCGGCCGGATTGCTGTTTTCCGTGCGGCTCGGTCGGTCGACTTGGTTTCGGTACGTGTCGGTCGGATTTTTCGCGCCTTGCATCGTACTTGGCGTGTCGTGCGCCACGGGTACGTGTCGGTCGGTATTTTTTCCGGATCCGAGTCGGTCGGTGCTTTTTCCGGCCCGAATCGGAATCGACCCCATAGTGTGGATATTTGACTAGTGTGTCAGCTTCCCAGCGCGTGCTTCATCCTCAGCGGGACTACCTATCCCATAATGCACCATTCCGACACTGAAATTAGCGGAGTTTCACAGGCAAAAGCTGACAGAAGACCAAAATTAAAGTCCGTATTTTAAAAATTTACAAACAGGACAGGGTACTGAATTTTAAAGCAATGCCATGTAAATAATCAGTGGAAGGGAAACAAAGTCTCAATGTCCTGATTGACTGACAGCATGAAAAATTGGATTCAAACCAGGCACAAGTTCGAGGTTGAGGGAGACTGATGAACAAAAGTTGAATTCGCCAAACATACCCCACCGCATCGGCCATCCCCAGTGCCCAGTCACCAGGTGGCGCCGGTCTCCTGGGCAAGGCATTTCTTGCTGGGGAAACATAGATCCCGCGCTGGCAGTCGCAAGAACCGCCCCGTTGCAGGCCCTAGTCTCCCTCTGCAGTCATCCTCGTTCCACTTCCCGACTGCCACACTGGGGGCTCCCCTCTAGTACTACTGTACTCCTCCAGAAACATGCGGTCAAGAGGGAGCCACAAACGACTGGTGTTCCGTGTGAAGCGTGACAACCGATCACGCTGAAATGAATGAACACAAACAACCAACTCCCACAGAGTGATCCATGGAAGGAGACACGGACTCGAGGCAGTTAGGATACGGCATTTGTTTTATTTGATCAGATCAGCCTCAATCCCAAAATTAAAACGAGAGACGCGTTTCGGCTTGCTGGAAGCCTTTGTCAATCTGGTTGGCGCCATTGCAACTGCAGTCTATATAGCCCATCCCACTTAAGGCATCAATAGACATAGAGAGCATACTGTCAAGCATAAAATCACAATGAAAACCCTGTAATGAATACACAAGATTTCTTTGCGTGAATGTCAACAATGTAACAGGTAAAAACATTCAGTAATGTCTAAATTGCATAGTGCAAATATTCAACCATCTGTATTGCCTTCATGTAAGAATATATAATAAACAAGCCCTCCGCCCTAGTCGGAAACTTAATTACATATGCGTTGCGCCGCCAAACACCCATTGCGTGTCGCCTGAATAATAAAAAACAAACAAAATGTATTACATGTATTAAAAGAATCCTGCTGTTGTGTTTCCCCTCAATAGTCACTTAGCAGCAACCTCTGACCCAACATATTTGTCACCGCTGGGAACAGATCGCCAGCATATGGCCTGTGACCTTACTTGCGTGAGCAAAGTTATCTTTGGCCCAGTCTCTGAAATCTCCGATCCAAGCACATTTTGCGAGGGGCATCGGGACAGGATGAATAACAGTCGCTTCCCCTGGAGCCCAACTGAACACATAGGGGCCGATTCCGATTCGGGCCGGAAATCTCCCCGACCGAGCCGGACCCGGAGAGATTTCCGACCGAATCGGACCCTAGCAGTCCGACCGAACGAGTACGATGCGCATGTATGCTATCGGACTCGATTCGGTCGGACTCCCATTGAAGTCAATGGGAGCCAGTGGTACGACGGGTACACGGGCTCCCATTGACTCAATGGGCACGACGCGAACAAGGGCGCCCCCTACAGTGTGTTTGCGTCGATGCGGGTCGCACCGTACATGCACGTGTAGGGGGGACCCATGGGTCCCCCCTGTGTGCGACTCGCACACCTACGCTTCCAGGGGGGTCCGACACGGACCCCCAAAGTGCGGCTCCGACAGCTCCTTGGAGCCGGGCTGCGCGAGTCGGTCGGAGCGATCGCGGTGCGCATCGTACTTACCCGGCCGGGGAACGTCTCCATTGCAAGGTGCGCGTCGTCCCCGTGCGAGTCGGTCGGAGCGGTCGGGTCCTGCGAACGAGTCGGTCGGAGATTTCGCGAGTGCACGCATGGTACTCGCTCGCCCGGACGCACGTACGACTCGGTCGGGAAATAGGGCTCCGAATCGGATCCGGTTAAGCCGAATCCGATTCGGTGCCCTACCGGCCGAGATCGGAATCGGCCCCTAAGTGTGGATATTTGTACAGTACATGGTGACCATACAGAAAAGGCAAATTTCCTAAAAATTAATTATATATATATATCTTTAAATATAAACACATATATATATCTGTTTGTATGTTTTTATTAGTAGATATTTCTATATGGTATTAAATATTAGTGGAATGCATTTATTTTAAATTATATTAAAACTATATATTAGCATATTCATCATGTACTTCTTTTAAACTTTATTTATATTAAAAAATCTATATTTTTGGCGATAATAGTGTCAATGATTTGTTCCGATATTTTTATAAGTATAGGATCACATTATTGTGGTAAACAAATTTTTGGACATGATATTTTTGTCAACAATATTTTTTACCACGATATTGTGTCATTGATCCCCAAAGCAAGCCTTCCAACTCCTTAGGCTTCCATCTGACTCTAAATACTAGATCTGGGGAAGGAGGAAAATGGCTCACTTGTTCCAAGCATCTGTGTGACCCAGCCTCGAAGATATTCCTTCTTGAGTACTGTGATCTTCTGTAACACAGTCTGTGTAGAATAGACCTCCTTATAGATGTTTTATTTTGAACCACTGCATGGAACGATAATTAAGAAGGCCTGTAAAGCCTGCCTGAATTGAGGCAGAGAAAAAACCCACCAGCCTTGCCTACGGCTGAAGAGACACTACCTGGAGACTCTGACTAAACCTCAACTATTCTTGATTGTATTCAATTTCAACTCTGGGAGTTGCAAAAGCTCTCTTTCTGAATCCACTAAGAACCCCATTCTATGGGAGGGTACATTTCTGATTTCTTCCAATTTATTATGAACCCAAATTCCTGAATTAACTTTGCTGCCATGTGAACTTATTTCAATAACATTTCTCGATCTTGTTGCAGAAAGACCTTGTCAGCCAGATTTATCCTTACCTGAGACCCCATGCTCTGAGTGTTGCTGCCCAAGGATTTAGGAGCTTGATGCTCAAGGCATGGAAGATAGACCAATGGGAAGGGAGGTGAACCTGTAAATCTATTCCTGACAAATTAATTTTTAGGAAATTTGCCTTTTCTGCGTGGTCACCATGTACTGTTTGCCTTTTGCTTAACCCTATATTTTTGTTGGCATTAGAACTCCATGCACTTTAACCCAGCTAACTAGTGGTAAAGTGCCTCTGCTTCCCCTCTAAACATGATTGAATTACCATACTTCCAATAGGTGGGTCTGCAAGTGAGGAGGATCCCCCACGGACAAGGTTAATGGCAGAGTCACATGTTGACAAAGGGTAAAGGTAGGTTCAACAGGGCATAGAAAAGAAATGTACCACTGCAGAGGCGGCAAATTATCCACATTCGATCACCTGAGCAGGGAAGCCCATCAAGGGAACAATTAGTTTACCCTAGCTTTTGGCTGGGGTGGCCGGTGTAGGAAGTCCGCCTTTTCTGCTGTGGTCACCCCCTATTTTGTGGCTTTGGCTGGGCCCTATATTTTTGCTAGTGTTAGAATTCTGTGCACTTTAACTGTACTAACCAGTGGTAAAGTGCCTGTGCTACCCCTTTAAACATGGCTGAATTGGCATAGTCAAAATTGGTATATTTAACCTACCTGTAAGTACCTAGCAAATAGTACAAAATGCACCAAGAGCCTGGAAGGTAAATGTCAATAGTGAGATGCAGCATCTATTGTGACAGACACTACGGAGACAGTGTAAAACATAACTTTAGGCCTACTATTCTAACCTGACTGTGCCAGTTTAAAAACTGCAATCCAGTCCCTCAAAATAAACCTTTATAATAGGTCAGAACCTCCCTTTTATATATTAGCAAATCTTCCTTATGTAGAACGTGTCACCCACAAGGCAGGGTGCATGGTAGGACATGTAGAAATGTAATGGGAACATGGCCTTACAGTGACAAGCACTGTGACATGCCTAGCTTTCCTATTTAGAGTACATATTAAAAATCCTAATACTGTATCTCGGAAATAGGACTAGCTAGAAAAATAATTAAACAGCTATTTTTAATAGTTATTAATAATCGAATTCAATTGTGAAGTCTGATTTTAACAAATATTAGGGAAAAGTAACTTTTATAGAAAGCTACCTTTTCTCTGCCATGTGTTCCTGGAGGCTAAATTTGTATTTGCCCTTCTACTTCTTCAAGCCAGTAATTAACATTTGAATAGGTGTGCAGAAGGTGCTAAGAGCCCTCAGTGCAAATAATAGGCTGACCTGAATGGACAGAGATGACTCCTCTGAAACTGGCAGAATATGCAGAGTGGGGCTCTAAGCATCCTTTCTGACATTACAGTGTCAAATCCTGCTTCAATGTCAAATCCTGCTTCACAGGTTTCATGGGTTTACATATAACACTGGAGGTGCACTTGAAAGGAAGGGAAACATAATGCTAAAACAGTTCTTATATTTCCACTGCCTGGTTGCTGGAAAACCCTAAATTTGCTGTACCACACTTCTATCTCTGAGTTTAATTTGGGTGCAGTGACTGCCTCGAACTGGACTTTAGTATTTGATGTGGGATAACACCATGAGTACCACAGTATACTCCCCTCACACACACCCAGCTCTCAGAGTTCACATTTAGTGTGACTGAGTACTTTCACCATCTTGAAAATGCCCAAGGTAGGTAGGTTGGCTACAGGAACTTTTGCCCCGTGGCTACGTCATGCACAGGAGCCGCTGCCACCCACTAGCTTGTGCCAGGCATAAATGTGGAATCTCCAGGCACCCACTGAAAAACACTCCTAGATCTGAGAAAGATCAAAAGACAATTGGACCTGCTGTCTGTGACCGGAGAGGAGCCCAGAAAGACTATACCTACACTCTCTTGTACTAAGGACAAAGATATGGCCTCCAAGGGTCATAAGACTGACCTCCTGTAAAAGCTACTGGCATGCAACAAGCTAGCATATACCTAGCTGACCAGTGGCAACTGGACCTGTACTGGACCCTGCTGTTTGGCCTCTGCCTGACACCCTGTGAGTCTATAGTGTCTTCCCTGAGGTTCTATGGGGCTTTAGAAACATACTCTTGTTGTGAATTGGGCCTTTAAGGACAAAAGTATGAAGGTAAAATCTTTGACCAGGATGAACTTGGTTGGTGTATCCACCCGACTCACCATCAAGGTCAGTGTCAAATTGCACCTAGGTCCCGGTCTAACGCAACTGTTGACACATTATGCTTCTAGACGCTATTCCAACTTAAAATGTCAAAAAATTTATATTTCCGATTCCCCTTATTGAATTTTTGTCATTTTGTGTCATTTTGTTTATTACATTTTACTCTATTTTTCTAATTTGGTTTGGGATTGGTATTGCTTAGCATTTCAACTTTATTATTGCTTTGGCATCGCATAAATATTTTGCACATTCCTCTAAGGTAAGCCTGTTGGCTCTGTGTCTTAGCTACCAGTGGGTGGTCACCACCCCCCCAAATAATAATCAAATTTCTTGAAGTAATGAAAACATTTCCTCTAGTCCCCAAGAAGGAGATAATCAGATATGCATCCTTCAATTACAAACAAATCAACCAATCCACTTATCTTGCAGCAACAAGAAAATATGCCAGAAGCATGGTAGAGCCTGTATTTATGGACTAAAAGTGGGACTGTTTTCAGTTTCCTTTTCCTGTTAGACCAGACAGCATTGTGGGTTAAGTAATTTTGCTTTGAATATGTAGCTTTAGTGTCCTTCCTAGCCTTGGTACCCCCAAATGACTATGCCACACATGGAGCTTAGTATAACATGTCTTTATTTTTCTGTGTGTAACCGTGCACTCCACATTCTAAACCTGTATTCACTTCACTATGCTCTAAAGCTTACGCCACAGTTCTAATGAGTCCTTCGGGAGCAAAAAGGGTTCTGTCATTGCTAACTCACAAGACATTACAGTAGCTACTATAAAATAATGCAGCAAGGAAACACTGCATAATAGAGTCTTGAGTCTTATAATCAAATTAGTTGAAAACAAATATAGCAATAAAAAGATTTTAGCCATTATTTACAAGAATAAAGCAAGTACTAGGAAATGAAGATGAGGAAATGGTTGAAATCAAGTACACCTTGAGAAAATAACAGTCGAGGAAGAAAAACACACAAGAGATACAGGAGAAGAAAGGCATGCAAGGAAATATTATGTATCTTTGATAAGGTTATTAGCAGTGGCGGCTCGCCGAGGGAGTGCTGCGGGGTGGTGGGCGGGGCGGGGGAGGATGGGGAGGTAGTGGAGTCCGACATATGACAGACAGGAGTAAGGTAAGTAATGAAATAAATAAAACAATTTACCTTGCGCGCGCTGCATCACCAACTCGGGGATGCAGCGCGCGCAAGGTAAATTGTTTTATTTATTTCATTACTTACCTTACTCCTGTCCGTCGTATGTCGGACTCCACTACCCCTCTTCCCCACCCTGCCCCACCGCAGCACTCCTTCAGCGAGCCGCCACTGGTTATTAGTGTCTATGTGACTTCACCTTTAAGCATCATCTGCGAATGTAACTGTTCATATGACTAGATCAAAAATCACCTCTTTAGAATAAATGAGAATTCACTCTGGGAATTCAATGTTAAAAGAGCGGTCAATAGGGGTAAGCTGGAAAATGTGTATTTGCCCTGTGGCATCAGTAATAAAAAGCATTTTTAAAGCTACAGTCTCTAAACAGTTCTAGCAGTGCAAATCTATTAGCACCAGAAATAGTTCCACGAAACACGTATCAGGACAATTTTTATGGTACAAATGTGCATTCACTCAAAGCACTGACTGTGACTCCTTCTTTAGTGAACATGTGAATTCAAAGTGTGGATGACTATAAGAGTTTTCCAATGTTCCATGCTTTCTGCGTTGCATGACAGGAAGAGAGCAGGAGAGTGCCATATTCACAGAGATATGGCACACTCCTCTCCTTTGTCTACTAATGTTAGTAAATAGGATTTAGCGTAAAAAAGCACGGGTGGTTGCATTGGAACGCCCATGGACCACCCATGTGTCGCCCCCTTAACTCAAAGTAATGCAAAGCACCATTATGTGCTGCTTTGCGTTACTTTTCCACACAAACCAATGCTAATACCAATTAGTGTTGGTTTGCTAACCCCCAAATAAGTTTAGCATCAGGTTAGTGTTACAAAAGTAACGCTAACTCGACGCTAAACCTTTGTGAATCTGTACCTTAGTATCAGGGTTCACAAGATAACTGAGGATGCAAGAACTGTCTGCTGTGCACTACTTCACGGCAGTGCGCATAGCCAATGACTGTTGAGCTATTCCTGAGCAAAGAAATTAAATAAACAAACTGATACAATTCAGCAACAAAACTAAAAAAATATATAATTATGATTTGAATATGAAAAAGTCATATAGAAAAACTGTACAGCAAAAATACTCTCAATAATTAATAAATGGAAAACCAACATTTGTCTTGACAACTATCCCTTTTGTTCTTTTTTACAGGCAGAGGAAAACTGACCTGAGACTGACGATTGGTTGTCTGATTTGTAGAATGTATAGATAGGTTAGGGTTTTGTTGAAAACATTGCATGTCCTTCTAATGATGTTTTATGTACTGCAAACATGACCCTAAAAAACTAATTTTCATTTAGACTACAGGAACTACACAGAAAGCATGGCACATTGGAAAACTCTTACAGTCATCTACACTTTGAATTAACATGTTCACTAAAGAACGAGTCACAGTCAGTGCTTTGAGTGAATGCTCATTTGTACCACAAGAATTGTGCTGATACGTGTTTCGTGGAAGTATTTCTGGTGCTAATATATAGGGAAATGTTCCTTTGCACTGCTAGAACTGTTTAAAGTACTAGTGAATGAGAAACACCAGTTGGCTCACCCTTGATATTTACTGCCTGTTTGTCTTTGTGATTACACAGTTTCGGAGAAGAGCCTGACAAAGCCTATATGAAATGAAGTAAGACACTGGGGAAGGTAGGTACTTCATTTAATAGGTGTCGTGTACATCAGCTCCCAGGCAGCAACTGCCAGAGATAGACCATTCTGTGTTCCACGCAGGGAACAGTGCCACGAGGCATACAGAAGGCAGAGGCGTTCTACATTCTACCCAGATCCCCACACACCTCCCTTACTACACAATAAAGAACAAAAGGAAGAGAAAGTAAGGAAAACAAATAATAACAAGATAGAGAGAAAACAAGATAGAATAACAAAGAAACACAGCATGATCAATGCATAACATAGTCTTGAAACCTAACGGGAGTAGACCTTGCTCTGAAAGAACATCTTTTGGAAGAAGAGTAGTCCGGGCGAACATTCCTGGAAGAAGGAACAACATTAGCAGAAGAACAACCTGAACGAACAGGAGTTACCTTTACAGAAGAAAAATCAGAACGAGCAGAATGATCGTAAGGACAAAAACGAACCCCCATCTTCTCACCAACATACACAGCTTTGGATTGGGGAACAACAGAAATGGCACACTTGTTCCAAACTTTTCCATTCTCCAACACCACCACACGATCTTTCACCTCCTTTACCTTAACCGGAGAAGAAAACTGAAAAGTTCCCTTGCGGATGAAACCAGGCTTTTTAATTCTTACCCAATCACCAACAAACACAGGGGAAACTCTTCCAGAAACAGTGGCGTACTTCGATTGGACTCCAGATCTCACATCCGCTACTTTGCCAAGTCTACTCTGATCAACATCTTTCCTGGGCATCCAGTCTTTATTCAACTTTGAACCAGCAACCCTGCCCCTGAGCAGGGTGAAGGGAGACATCCCAGTACTAATATGAGGGGTGGTCCTAATCGCCCACAACATATCCGTGATGGCTGTACGCCAGTGCAAACCATTCACTAAAGCCAATTGTAGTTGATCTTTGACAACACGATTAAAGCGTTCAACCAAGCCGTTGCTGCGGGGGTGATAAAGGGAAGTTAAAACGTGTTTGATACCGTGTTCCCTAAGGAAATTTTCCATTTCAAAAGACACCAGTTGGGTCCCGTTGTCAGTCACCAATTCCTCAGGAAACCCCTCACGGAGAAACACCTCCTTGAGAAAACTAATGATAGACAAAGAATTCACACACTCCACAAACTTGACCTCCGGCCATTTAGACATATAATCCACCAAAACCAAAGCATACAGAGGAGAATCACCAGTGATACCAAAAGGACCAGCAACATCGAAAGCTAATTTACACCAAGGTAGATTCTTGATCACAATCGGTTCAATGGGAGAGGGATAAGTTACCTGAGACTTATCACTTAATACACACGCACTACAATCCCTGACATAATGCTCGATGGACCTGTCTACCCCGGGCCACCAGAAATCCTCTCTGACCCTGCGCTTCATAGCACGAATGCCAAGATGGCCCTCATGAGCTAGGTCCAAAACCTTTTTCTGAACACTTCCTGGAACAACTAGAAGACCACACCTGCGTAATGTGCCATCCACCATGGACAATTCATCACATACCCTTCTAAAAGGAATTAACTCTGGGGACAAATCCTTGTTGGCAGGCCAACCATGGATCAAATAATCAACTACCAATTTGATCACATCATCCTCTGAAATGGCTTGTAACCATTCACGCTCAGAAAGTGCGCCCTTCACAATGTCACCAAAGGTACCAACAGCACACACAATGTCAAGATCTTCCGCATTAATTCCACTGACGTCAACACTAAGAGGTAAACGGGATAAACAATCAGCGAAGATGTTTTTGACACCACCAACATACACCAAACGATAATTGAATTCCTGTAACCTATATTGCCATTTGGCAATACGTGGAGTGGCACGACCCCCACCTTTGGTAGTGAAGAGATCAACTAGTGGCTTGTGATCGGTCCTGAGAATGAATTCATTTCCCCACAGGAAATTCCGAAAGTACTGAACACCCCACCATAAGGCTAACGCCTCTTTCTCAATGGTAGAGTAAGAACCCTCAGCACCACGAAGAGTCCTGGAGGCAAATGCAATGATCTCCTCGCGACCATCACTTCTCTTTTGCATGAGGTCAGCACCCAACCCAATGTTGCTGGCATCGGTAGAAACAATACATTTGTCATTAATGTCAAACAATTTCAAAGGTCTTGCTTGGACAATTTCTTTCTTGAGAAGAGCAAACTGATCAACACACCTGTCACACCACACAAATTTGACATTTTTCTTTAGTAACTCACGCAAACAGGAGGTCTTGTCAGCAAAATTTCCCACGAATTTGGCGTAATACTCTACTAAACCTAAGAAAGAACGAAGTTGATCTTTATTGGTGGGTGGAGGTGCATTTTGAATGGCATCTAAAATCTTAACTTTGGGTTCAATGCCTTTGCTAGAAATATGGTGGCCTAAATAATCCACACCCTCCACAAAAAATGTGCACTTGTCCCTCCTTAAGGTAAGCCCATGTTGTCTCACAATATCCAGTACATGTTTAACTCTACTATCATGCTCAGCTTCAGTTTGTGCATGCTCCAATATATCATCTTGGAAAAACACAACTCCCGCTGTGTTTTTGAAAAGGTTGCCCATAAGGCGCTGAAACACAGCGGAAGCTGATGCCAAACCAAAAGGCATACGTTTGTAACGGAAAGCTCCTTCGGGTGTTACAAAAGAGGTGAGATGTCTGGAATCCTTACTCAGCTCAACCTGGTGGTACGCAGAGGAAATGTCAAAAGATGAAAAATACTTGGCACCATCCAACGTCGTCAGCATTTCATTAATATTAGGCAAAGGCTGACGATCAATCCATATATTAGCATTGAGATCGCACAAGTCCACACACATTCTAAGGGACTTATCAGCCTTGCGTGTAATAACTATGGGGGCCAACCATTCGGAACCTTCAATGGCTTCGATTACATCCATGTTACACAAACGTTCCAGTTCATGCTTAAGCTCCATACGCAAACTCAGGGGTACCTTACGCACCTTCTGCGCTACCGCCTTGGCACCATCTTTCAGGATAATGCGGTGCTGAAAACCTTTTAGTTTGCCTAGTTTGTCACAAAAGACTTCTGGATACCTCTGAATCCATTCATCACCTGATAAATGTCCCACTGCCTCCTCAGTGGATAAACTAGAGGATGAGGACGAAGTATAAAATTTGCATGCATCACGCCTAGACAGGACCATGTCGGGATGATTGGGATCGAGAATGATACCAAGCTCTCCTTGCTCTTCCCACCCCAACAAATTAGCACCATCTTCTACTATGTATACGGTACTAGTAGCAAAATCCCCACAGAATTCCAATTTGGCCTCACATTTGCCAAGAACATCTACTCTCTTGCCCCCATACGCAAAAATCCTGATGTTAGACTGGTGTAATTGAATGTTATCAATCCCCCCAAAATCCTTAGCATTAATGAGGGTAAATGGGGAACCGGAATCAGCCAAGAAAGTTACATTTTTTCCATTCACACTGATGACACATGCGGGAGATTTTCTCTTGCGTAAGCTTCCCATGGACGCAATTTCAACAACACCCTCAGATGGTTCAGATGAAGAAGACAACATTAATAATTCATTGTCATTTTTGTCACTAGAGTCAATAAAGTCTTCTTCAATGGATTTGATGATCTGCATATTTCCTTTGTTGGACCCTGTAGCCTTGCAAAAACGAGCCAGATGACCTTTCCTTCCACTCTTGAAACAAGTCTGATTCAAGGCAAAACAGAACCTAGCATTCCCTAAATGAGATTTGCTCCCACATTGGAAGCAAAAAGGTTGCATCTTGTCAGGCTTGACTTTGGACGAAGGTAGAGGAAAAGGATTCCGTATCGCATTCTCGGTGGAGACTTTAGTAGACTTGACTTTGTGCTTTGCTGATAACTGTTTAACTTCAGTAGGTTGAGAATTGCTCATCTCCTTCATGCAAAATTGAGAGTGTTCAATGCTTCTTGCAATAGTAAGAGCTGTTTCAAGGTCGGGATCGTCGGATGACAAAAGCTTTTCTTGAATTTTTTTGTTGCATGTACGCTCGATGAATTGATCACGTATGATCTCATCTCTAAACTCTCTATAATTGCAGGTAATGGCAAGGGTTCTGAGCGCAGCGACAAAATCATCGATTGATTCACCCGGAACCTGGGCACGTTGTAAAAACCTATGTCGCTCAAGCACAATGTTCTTCTTGGGATTAAACCTTTTGTCCAAAGTTTGAATCAGTGATGCATAATCGTCAACGATTAATGAATCACCACTGTCCCCACCACTCACAAGATTGCTGACAACCTCCAGGGGTAATGTTTTCAAGATGCTTCTACCTTCGGCGCCAAGATTGTAAATAAGAAGTGCCTTCTTCTTCTTCGAGGTGAACGTATCGCCATCAATGGCTTCAAGATAACTCTCGAATGTGTCCTTCCATTGTTGCCATAAAATGGGAGGAGAACCAGGAGATTGTAAAAAGGGTGGCGGAGCTAGCACCCGATCCATAATCACACTGCGCGTGGGTGAGTTGCTGCCCACACAATTGTGACAATCCCCAAACTGCCAAATATGCAATGAGTACTGTGAGAATATATAATGCCCACAATGAGTGAATGACAACCTCGATCTGTGCTGATGTTAAACAGCTGTGTGCATCAGCGAAGAAAACATCAATAGTGCTGATGTTGCAGTGCACAAAACATATTAGTACTCCATTGTAGAAGCTGTGCGCATCAGCGTGAAGACAACACGCACATTGAGTGACAGTGCGCTAATGCCAAATGCGTGAAATCGCTTGAACAGCTGTGCGTATCAGCGAGGAAACGCGCACGCGTTGCTATGGCAACGCATTCCGTGACAGAAAAATCAAAATGGCTGCACGTTGCGACGTTACGTCGTTACAAGGGGTGCCAGGCAGGTCAGGCAGATGCGTGCATGCGTAGAGTCTGCTGAGGCAGAGGCTGACGTCACGGAAGCAACAGGAGACTCCTCGGAGCGCGCGCTTGCCGAAAATCAATAAAGTACCTTTATAAATGGCCAAGACGGCATCGCTCAGAAGGCAGACCTGACTCGATGGCAAGCGGCAACCCCGCGGAAGAATCCACACAGGAGACGTGACCACCAGGAAGCACAGGAAGAAAGGGACCACACTGGAATCGGTCGGCAGGCACAGCAGGCACAGCAGGCACAGGTTCACTCCGGAGGGGGAAGCTGAAGTCGGGACACTCGTCGTCGCCAGTGAAATGAAGTAAGACACTGGGGAAGGTAGGTACTTCATTTAATAGGTGCTGCGTACATCAGCTCCCAGGCAGCAACTGCCAGAGATAGAAAATTCTGTGTTCCACGCAGGGAACAGTGCCACGAGGCATACAGAAGGCAGAGGCGTTCTACATTCTACCCAGATCCCCACACTATATATCAAGGATAGGATGAACATGAAAAGAGCCTTGCATTGTTACCAGGAAATGATCATTCCAAAGAGGGCAATGATGGAATGGGCATGGAGGAAGACACATTCGCTCCCAATGTAAAAGGGATTTCCTCCAGGGAAGACAAAAGATTGAGTAGTTCTTGACACCAATGGATTCTCTACCTTAAATCTGATATTGTCAGCATGGGGCCCAAAAATGAAATGGACATGAAACGTTTCTTCATTTACATTAATTTCTCAGACGCTCTAGATGTGTTTTCTTGTGTGTGTTGTCACTGCATCTGTAGTCTGCAGAACTGCATCTGTGCCTGTATGTTGTGTGCCTGTCTGTGTCAGCCCCCATTTGAAGGTACCTTTGTCATCCTGCCCTGGACCGGTCTCTCACCAACATCGTCTTCTGTGTTTCCCAACTCTGAATATGGGGTAATAGTAACACTTGCATTTACAGCATTTGGAAACAGAATACATTATTGTTTGCACTACTCTGCTTTCTTGCACTACCGCGTCTTTTAATCACTGATGCACCATTTTAAATTTCTTCTACCTGGCAGCAAGAGCGGTGTACTCCTCGCTCCGGCAGGCAGGCAGGGACCATAGAGTGCGGTAGAGAGGTAGAGTTACCCCTCTCTACCATAGAGTGCGCTCACAGTCAGCATTTGAGGTCAGCAGTCTAGCTGTCAGACCTCTCACACTTTAAATGAAGGCCGGGCAGCGGGCGCGCAGCAGAGATTGATCCGGAAAGGTAGAGGTGTCCTGTTCGGACCTCTAAGCACCGTATTCTTTACTGATTTTTTTAAAGTCTTAAGATTTGGCACAGTACGTTTTTAATTGCTCTAAAGACTCGCCCACTTTTAAATACATTATTGCTTGTATTACTCTGCTTTCTTGCATTACCGCGTCTTTTAATCACTGTTGCACCATTTTAAATTTCTCTCACCTGGCAGCAAGAGCAGTGTACTCCTTGCTCCGGCAGGCAGGAACCATAGAGTGCGGTAGAGTTACCCCTCTCTACCATAGAGTGCACTCACAGTCAGCGGTTGAAGTCAGCAGTCTAGCTGTCAGACCTCTCACACTTTATATGAAGGCCGGGCAGCGGGCGTGCAGCAGACGCGCACATCGGTCACTCCGCTAGCGCGCCGAAGGCAAACCCGTCTGCGCCCGTCTGTGCCCTAACCATGCGGCCCCAGACTATATACACCGGCAACCAGCTACTTAGTCTTAAGCCACCCCATGAGACATGCTGTGAGAAGGGCTGGCAATTCAACAGTGAGCCAGCACAAGATCTGGTATACCAACAATGTAGCTTTGAGATAAAATTGCCTGTCAAACCCAAGACAGTCATTGGCAGTCTATGCTTGGAGTCGCAGGCATGGAGGTTAGTCCTAATTAACAGCCGATCACTGCCCAAACACAAAACCGAAATCTGCTTGCTATTAGAGGAAGCAAATTTCGACGCCTTATTCATAACGGAAAGTTGGCTGAACGACAGCTCCACCCCAGACATTTTAATAGCCCTCCCCCAGGATTTCAAATCTATAGACAGGACCGCTTAGGGCAGGTGGGGGGTGGACTCGCCATCCTAATAAAAAAGGAATTCAATTACATAATAAACTCCCTCTCCATCCAGGGCTGTGAAAATTTCCAATTTTCTATTACTTTCTCGCCAACATACTCCTTTTCTGGGCTCCTAATATACAGGTCCCCCGGACCCTATGGAGAGTTTTTAGATAGCTTGACTGACTCTCTAGCCAGCTTTCTGGTAAAAAAAAAAACCATATCACCATAGTAGGTGACCTAAACCTGCATTTCGTGGATCAGAACCTCCCTAGTGCAAAGAGACTGAAGTTAGATCTTGAGGGTCTACAACTTTCCCAGCTGGTTACGTCTGCTACACACATCAAGGGCCACATTCTTGATCTAGTAATCTCAAACGACCCCAATATCTCAGTCGCCCCTCCAATACCAGTACCCTGGTCAGACCACCACCTCATCCCATTTAAACTAGGCAACAGGGGAAAGGAAAAGCACTCTCCTTTGGTAGATAGGAGAGAAAGAAACTGGTCCAAGTTGAACATAGAGTTTTGGGGGAACCTCCTAGCCTCATGGGACACCAAGGCACATGACAAAGCTGAAGAAGCCTACTCCAGCTGGGAAAACTGGATCTCACAATCACTGGATGAAATAGCCCTCAAATCATCATCTAAACCCAAATACAGGCCCAAAAGGGCGCCGTGGTTCAACGCTCAACTATTATCTTTAAAGATTTAAAGAAAAACTGTAAAAAAATTTAAAGGGACTGGAGGAAAACTTATGACCTACAAATCAAAGCCAGGTATAAGGCGGCCATCAAAATATACAACAATAGTATTAAAGAGGCACAGACAAAATTCTTTGAGCTAAAGATTAGCCAAGCACAGAACTCCTCAAAGGAACTCTTCGCAGTAGTCAAGCCTTTAACCTCCCCAGCACACGATACTCTCACGGTTGTGGCAACGGAGGAAAGATGTAAAGATCTAGCCACCTACTTCCTAAAAAAAGTCACGGACATCTATAGCTCATTTATGACCGGGAGCGAGTCAATTACAAGGCAGGAAGGAGATCAGGCACAGATCTCCTCTAGGCCCACCCTCACTAGCTTCCCCCAGTCCACACAGAGGATGTGAGATTGCTGATGGATAAGGTGAAATCAGGCACGCCATTAGACCCGGCTCCACCGCATATTTTGAAAAAAGTTACAAAGTTCTTGCTTCCAAGACTAGTCAAAGTTATGAACCTCTCACTGGAGTCGGGAGAAGTTCCAAGTGCATGGAAACATGCAATAATCAGACCTCTGCTAAAAAAACTAATCTAGACCCAACCCAACTAGGGAATTATCGCCCCATCTCACTGCTGCAATTTGTTGGAAAACTGTTAGAAAACATGTAAATGGATTGCTGACAGACATTTTGGAAACAAATCAATGCCTCCATCCCACACAGATGGGATTCCGTGCTCAGCACAGAATCAGCACTCCTGGCAGTTGTTGAAGAACTCATAATGACACTGGATCAGGGAAGCTTTGCCGCTATACTACTTCTCGACCTCAGTGCAGCATTTGACACGGTGGACCACCATAATCTGCTAAATGGACTGCTGGAACTTGGTGTCCATGATAAATCCCTACAGTGGCTGACATCCTTCCTGGAAGGCAGAACTTTCCAAGTTATGGAATCTAACCTTCTCTCTCAGATCAAGCCTCTGTCTTGTGGGGCGCCACAGGGCTTCACGTTGAGCCCCACGCTATTTAATGTGTATATGGGACCACTAGCACGGATAGCGCAGGAGTTTGATGTCTCTATGATATCGTACGCCGATGACATCCAGTTGGCGATCTCCTTAGACCCCAGATCCAACGATGACTCCGATAGCTTAGCACCCTGCATGGAAAGGGTTGTGCATTGGATAACGAACAGCTGTCTAAAGCTGAACGGGGATAAAACGGAGCTTATGGTACTCGGGAACAAGGCAGTCCCCAGGCCTCTGATCAGCTGGCCCAACTGCCTAGGCACCCCACCCACTTCGAAGGAGTCTATCAAACATCTTGGTTTCTGGCTTGACAAGGATCTAACAATGGTGATCCAAGCCAAGAAACTAACTAGCACATGTTTTGGTCTACTTAGAATGCTCCGCAAAGTTCTGGAGCGTATCCCCATACTGCTCAGAAAGACAGTTATCCACTCCCTGGTCACATCACGTCTGGACTATGGAAATTTACTCTTCTTAGGGGCACCAAAATACATTATCAATAGACTCCAGGTGGTCCAGAACGTGGCAGCAAGGCTGCTGTGCAAGGTCCAAATCCATTAATCAGCCAGAAAGCATCTTGAAGCACTTCACTGGCTTCCAATGGAGGCTAGAATTAAGTTCAAGACATTCTGTATGACATACAGAGCATTATACAACAAGGGCCCGAGGAAAATCAGAAACCTGCTGATCCCCTATGTCCCAAACAGAAGCCTCAGGTCCGGCTCCGAACGGCTGATAAGAACTACCAGAATCAGGAGAGCCAGATGGGGAGGCAGTTCCTTCTCTCATCTAGCTCCCAAGCTGTGGAACTCACGGCCACGTGAATCTAGACTCCTGGAAACGGAAGCAGCCTTCCGGAAATCGATCAAAATGTGGTTGTTCCATCAGTATTACTAATCCACTTCTATCCCTCTCCGGCATTGGTCTCTTAGCGCTGGGAAGCCTTTGGGCAGCTATGCGCTCTACAAATCACTCAAATCAAATCAATAAGCATTACAGTAAGTCATTCATAAAAGGTTTTTTTTGTAAAAAATGCATGTCTGTAACCCCTATCAAAAAGTTAGACCTATTGGCTTTGCCGGTTCTCATCTTAAGTGAAGTTCACACTGCCAGTTATCCCAGGCTTTCTGGACAACAGCAATGACTTCCATTTTTCTCCCGATGTGGCTATCACCCCTAGCCCCATTTGTCCTTCAGATTAGAGATGCACAATTGCTTTGTAATTTCACCAGCCAAGGCATAATTCATTCACAAAGGGGCAGCTGTCACGGTGCCCTTTCTGCAGGTCTTGCATTTACTTTAAAAATGGGTTTTAGCACTGAAGCAGACAGGAAAATAGTGATATTTTATAACTTAGACTTGATAACCATTCAGATAATATCAATAAAACTGAACAACGAATGACTGCGAATTACTCACTCTGAAATGCTAGTGTGTGTTTGAAATGAGTAAAAGAGTAGATAGGGTCCAAAGTATTAACTTTAGATGTAATGTATTCTGCGTGTTTTATCTGCCAGATAGAGGGAATGTGCTGATAAACAAGGGTCTCCACAAGAAAAATGGAAACAGTGGAGAAGGAAAGGATTCACAGAAGGCACAAGATAGGGAAATATTTTATTTGGCTAACAAAGACAGAGCAAAGATGGAATGGCCGAGAACTCATTCAACTTGTACCACTGAAACCCTTTCTTCAGACACATTGGTATTTCCTGCAGTGCTCTGTGTTTTTAGGTCTCGCCTACGCAGCGAGCATGCGCTGCATAGGAGAGACCTTTAGCCATTGGCACAGCTTTGGGGGCAAAAACGTGCACGCGTTGCATTGCTTGCAATGGCAACGCGTGCATGTCTGGCGATTCCCTTGCGGTAGCGCGCAGCGCCATATGGTGGCGCCATATGGTCACAATCATCGCGCCTTGCTGCACGCTCCCGCAAGGGAATCGCGCAGGCCCCCTCCCTCTGCTGCCGCGAGAGGCGCGCTTGTGCTGGTTTTTTTTTATGCCAGGCTAGTGCGTTAATTCTTGTCACTTTATTCTGTTTCCAAAACCCTTGCACTCCTCAATCGTTGCTTGTGTTTTTCTTTGTGTTGTGCGCAAAATGGCTTGTTGTTTTTGGGAGCAGTGTCCGTTATATTGTTCTACGACCGAACAAACATCTGCGACCAGATGTGCGGCTAAGTAAAGTTGGTGCGTCGTTGTCTTTTTTAGCCGCTTGAGCTGCCGCCAATATACTGTTCGTTTTTATATTTGAGTTCTTCTGCCATTCTCTTCAAAGCTTTATCCCTGCCAGCGTTATGGGGATGGTTATCACTCTACAGTGTCTGGTCTCAGTGTGTGTTTGAAACCGTTGGAAATGAGAAATGTAGCGCTCCGCATAAAATTTACAAATCTGACCCTTGCATTCTGTGAAGTGCTACAGCCTTATTTGTGGATACAATGATACCCTTCCTCTTCAAAAAGACGCAGTCACAATTTAATATCATTATATGGTTAAATGTCCAGGTGTAACTAGTTACATTTAGTGATCGTGCACTGAAATTCTCCAAAAACACGTGGGGAAATGGCACTGGTGAGAAAATGCTGTGTGTATGGGGCTTGTTTCACTGAATTGTCGGCATGCTCAGCTTTTCTGTTTTCAAGTGCTTGTTTTCGTATGTGCCCGCCACTAAATGTTATGATGAAGGTCCATGTATGTATGTCCTGGCACCCCTGAGGGCTAGCTGAGTGCGCCCTGATCTGACTTTTCAAGAGACGCCTTTGCATACCTTGAATGCATTAAAGTGACTACAGAGAGAGGCGTTGAGACACTTGGCTTAGCATTGCTCGCACTCCTGCCTTGTGCACTGCATTGGTGTGTCTTGTCAGGAGTTGCATTGCAGTGAATGTCCTTGCTGCAGGAGTGGTCATGAACAAGCCACTCATATATGGGTCAGGCACCAATGGCAAACAAGCATTGGCAAAGCCAATAGGTCTCGCCTTTAACAGGCGAGTGCTGACTTATTGGCAGAATGATGATGGTTAACAGTGTTGTGTTGGTTAGTAGGGTGGTGGTAGGTTGTAGTCGGTGGTGGTGAGGATGGTGAGGGGTGATGGTGGTGGTGAGGTGTGTGGTGATTAGGGTGGCACCATGATGAATTTAAAGAGAAATCACTGCAGGGGCATGGCCTGGAATCCTCAGGCGACTGAAAAACGCCAGATGCACCATCTGCACGGGCTGCGGCCAGGAGCTGGAGTTGTGTCCGGACCCCGCTGGATCTTGGCCTGTGGTGTACCTCGGCCCTTTGTGACCCATTGGGGCTGCCATTGATTCTGTGGAAAGGAGCAGTATTGCGGATGTCTAGTGTGGATGTCTGATGCCTGATGTCTGATGCTTGTGGATGTCTGATGCTTGTGGATGTCTGATGCCTGATGCTTGTGGATGTCTGATGCCTGGTGCTTGTGGATGTCTGATGCGTGTGGATGTCTGATGCTTGTGGATGTCTGATGTCTGATGCCTGATAATGTATGATGCCTGATGCCTGATGCTTGTTGATGTATGATGTCTGATGCTTGTGGATGTATGATGCCTGATGTCTGATGCATGCCTGATGCTTGTGGATGCCTGATGCCTGTGGATGTCTGATGCCTGTGGATGTCTGATGCCTGTGGATGTCTGATGTCTGATGCCTGTGGATGTCTGATGCCTGTGGATGTCTGGTAATTGTGGATGTCTGATGACTGTGGATGTCTGATGCCTGTGGATGTGTGATGATTGTGGATGTCTGATGCCTGATGTCTGATGATTGTGGATGTCTGATGCCTGATGCTTGTGGATGTCTGATGCCTGATGCCTGATGCTTGTGGATGTCTGATGTCTGATGCCTGATGTCTGATGCCTGTGGATGTCTGATGCCTGATGCTTGTGGATGTCTGATGCCTGATGTCTGATGATTGTGGATGTCTGATGCCTGATGCCTGATGCTGGTGGATGTCTGATGCCTGATGTTTGATGCCTGATGTCTGATGCTTGTGGATGTCTGATGCCTAATGTCTGATGCTTGTGGATGTCTGATGTCTGATCCTTGTGGATGTAGATGCTTGATGCCTGATGCTTGTGGATGTCTGATGCCTGATGCTTGTGGATGTCTGATGCTTGTGGCTGTCTGATGCTTGTGGCTGTCTGATGCTTGTGGATGTCTGATGTCTGATGCTTGTGGATGTCTGATGTCTGATGCTTGTGGATGTCTGATGCCTGATGCTTGTGGATGTCTGATGCCTGATGCTTGTGGATGTCTGATGCCTGATGCTTGTGGATGTCTGATGTCTGATGCTTGTGGATGTCTGATGCCTGATGCTTGTGGATGTCTGATGCGTGTGGATGTCTGATGCCTGATGCTTATGGATGTCTGATGCCTGATGCTTATGGATGTCTGACGTCTGATGCCTGATGCTTGTGGATGTCTTATGCCTGATGTCTGATGCCTGTGGATGTCTGATGCCTGTGGATGTCTGATGCCTGTGGATGTCTGATGCCTGTGGATGTCTGATGCCTGTGGATGTCTGATGCCTGTGGATGTATGATGCCTGATGTCTGATGTATGATGCCTGATGCTTGTGGATGTCTGATGTCTGATGCCTGATGCTTGTGGATGTCTGATGCTTGTGGATGTCTGATGTCTGATGCCTGATGTCTGATGCCTGTGGATGTCTGATGTCTGACCTTATAAGTGTTTAGCCATGCAACAGTTGATGTTGTTGCACCAAGGATATTGTGCTGGATAACTAAACACTTATAAGGTCCCAAAGGCGAGACCTATTGGCTATGCCAATGCTTGTTTTTCTTGACGTCCCTCCCACCCAGGTTATCCACCAATAGCCTCGTCCTGAATGCACAGGGAATTCAAAGTCGGGGGATCATGGAGCTAGTACCCAATCCGAGATTTAAGAAGTTATTTACTAAGGTTGTGCGCTCGTGCGCTTATGGCCCACAGCAACACAAAGCATTGCATTTATTTACATAAAATTATAAAAGCCTGTGGGAACAGTGCAGTACTGCACAGCACCCACAAGCGCCCACGCACATAGTAAATCTAGGCCTCCGAGTTGTGCAACATTATCACTAACATCTGACCTATCATGAGCACGTGACCTGGCTCAGCGTGTCGCTGCATGCCGTTTGTAAGACCTCGAACTGTCTAAAGCGCATACATCTAACTCCCAATTAATGCATGAGCCGCAGACAGCACTGGTTGTAGTGACTGCTTGTCATCTAAACACGCATTTGCAATGCAATAGGTCTTGCATCTGCGAGAGTTTGAGCTATTGGTATTGTAAATTGCAAATAAAAGGCATTGTCATTTACAATGCCAATAGCTCAAACTCTCGCAGATGCGAGACCTATTGCATTGCAAATGCTTGTTTTTTCCTTCTGTCGGAGAATGAGCAGAGAGGGGGGCCGGTGAAGAAACCTGGGGGCATATTCACAAGGACTTATCGCCGATTTATCTGCACTTTAGCGCCGCAAAAGTGGCGATAGATTTATCGCCCCATTCACAAGCTGGTGCAAACTGCTGACATCGCCAGTTTTCCTGCAATAGCTACCGCAAAAAACATCGCCACGGATGAGTGCGACAACTAACGCTAATGATATGCAGAGTAGGCGTTCCCATGTAAACACACGAAAACACCACTTCGCGAGATTCTCAACGTCCAGTCAGATCTGCGATGCGAATCAAGAACAGGCGATAAGGCGCGTTAGCAGCAGGGACTTAACACCTGCCTTTTACTGGTGTTAAGCAGGACGACTACCTGCAGTATGAAAGGGAGCCCAGCCCAGAGCCACATCTGAAGACCAACAGATTCCATGGAGCTACTGATCATGCAGCTCGGAGAACCAAGAGGACCACAACACCCACCGCCACCACTCCCAGGCCCCCCCCAACCTGGACCACCCCCCCGGATTACCACCTAGGCAGCGCAGGACAGCGGACAACCCTAAAACGCACCAGCCCCAGAGACTCAACGCCAGAGGAAGCCATTGGCCAACACAGGCTCAAAAGGACAACCATCCCCCGCATCCTGACCCACATTGCCCACAGGCTGACAGTACCAACACAGCGGATAACCAACATCCCCCGCAGACAAAGCTGCTGGCTGTGCTGTACCTGTTGTCCCCTGGTACCTTCCAACCAACAACTGCCAGAGTCGGAGGAGTCTCACAGCCAGCCCCATCAAACTCCCTCGCAAAAGCGGGCCCCTGTATCCGCACCACACGATAGTTCCAATTTGTAGTGTACCTGCGCAACCAACCCCAACGCCAGCCGTGCTAGACACCTCCGTGCCCCAGACCCAAGATCGTAGTAACCGAAATGTGGGTGCGCCAGGTCATGAAGTCCAGTAGTCAACAGTAGTGTAAAAACAGAACTTTATTACAAATACACAAACAAACAAAACGAAAAGCTCAGCCAACGCTTTCCATTCCCAACGGGGAACTTCAACAGGGCAACTTGTCTTCATAAACCTGTGGGAGAAATGGTGACAATGGTCAAACTTCCATATAGTCACATGCCTAATCTGGTACAGTGTACTGCACTTGGACAAACCGGAATGCTCACAGGCATGATAAATCATGTATGAGAAGACCGTAACAGAAGTTCATGTGGTCGTAACCGTCGTAGGAATGAAAAGGAAGGTAACGACCACACGAACTGCTGTTACGGTCACATCATGCAGAACTCATCATACCTGAAGGCATCACGGTGTGTGTCAGCTTGATACCCCTACCCCTCACTCCCCCCACACTGCGCAGGAACATCTTGAGACCACGCAAGGGAACTATGCCATAGCTGGCGTCACGCACGTGTTGGGGGCAATTCACAGCACACGTGTACGACTTGTGCCCCCTGCCGACACCTCACACAATCACTGCAACAGCAACCACACGCATGCCATCAATGTGCAGACAAAAGTGGACCACTGTGGCCTGTCCACCAATGTCGTCGCAAACTCCCCAGGCAGTGTGCATGATTCCCACATGTCCGCAAGTCCGCCACCAACCAGCGCTTTGAGGATGGCACCAATGGTAATGCACTGCCCAACGGCAAGTACCAACTGAACAGACCACACACCTCAACTCCACAATCCTACAACTCACAACTGTGGGAATGCACACGTCAAAAATCCACCACCAAAGTGACTACTGCGTGTGTCTCAGTCTCCGCCATAACCTGTCCGTAGGCCTACACACACGTGGCCGACCACCTTCAACGGGAGGATTCACACTGGAGACGAGGTGGCTACATCCCAAACCAACCCGCACACATCACGTCATCGCATGCAGGGTCGTGTCTGCCAGAGCTGTGCCCCCCACCCAGCCACGAGGCCGCCGCCGTGACCGGTGATGCCTGCGCGATCCTGTGCCCCTGCTGCACCCCAGCCCTGGTCCCCAGACCGGTCCACCGCCCAGCGATGACTGGCCGCCCCTGCGCACCCAGGCCTCAATGCTCACCTGCCGCCACTGGCGTGTCTCCAAGAGGGCCCACCACGTGCCGGTGCAACCTCCTCAGTCGATCGCTGGATTCCGCGCCACAGGCCCCCAGCACACCCTGCGACACAGCACCGCGGAGTCATGTGTGTGCTGACTGCTGCCTTCGGCGTGCACTACGGTCCAGCCGGGCTCACAATTCAAATCGAAGCACGATTAGCAGGACTGCTCATCAAGGCCTATGCATCATCGCAGGCTGCACACCCGCACAGCTCTTCATGTGCCACTGACCCTGTGCAACGCAAGTCATCGTCACGTGCCGGTAGGCCCCTGCCAGCCGCAGTGCAGCGGGTGCCACTAACCCTGTGCAACGCAAGTCATCGTCACGTGCCGGTAGGCCCGTGCCAGCCGCAGTGTAGCAGGTGCCACTAACCCTGTGCAACGCAAGTCATCGTCACGTGCCGGTAGGCCCGTGTCAGCCACAGTGCAGCGGGTGCCACTAACCCAGTGCAACGCAAGCCATGGCCCCGTGCCGGCAGTCTCGTGTTGGGCGCAGGCCATCGGGTGCCACTAACTCAGTGCAACGCAAGTCACGGACCCTTCATGACTGAGTTCCGTGGATGCGGACTCCATCATGTCACCTCCGGCAGTGGGGGATGTGCTGTGGTGGGCCCCTTTTATTGGCAGGGTCACATGTCCCGTGACGCCTGTGCTGGATGGGTGTGGTGTGGGTGTAAACCAGCCCTCAGGGAGTGGCTGTGGCATGCTGACAACTAGACCAGTGATCAGCAGATCACTACAGGGAAGACCTGGGACATGTAGCTTTGTCGTCCCCCCCTGTAAGCGTAAGCGGAGTAGTCTGGGCTGGCGTATGCCAGTCCAGCGTAGGGGTGTGAACAATGAGCTCTGGGCATGCTTCAGTTCTGGGCTGGAGAAGGAAGTAACTGATGCTTGTGTCTCTGTTGTAGTGTCTACGCCACATGGACCGCAATCAGTAATGTTGCACCCTGTGACTCAAGTCCCACGACATGAGCAACATGGACGTAAGGAGGAATCACTGACCCTACATCCATCCATACTTTCATACTTGACTGATCAAAGACATGACACGTTTGTGCGATTCTGAATGTTTAATTCACATCCAGTGGAGTGTTGCAGCTGGAGCAGTACAGGGCCATGCAAACCCCACTTCACATTATTGGCCCGTGGAGGGCCAGCCAGAGTCCTTCAGGGAATGACAAGTACATCGGAAGAGGAAGAGTTCAGTCCGCAGTCTGATCGCTGTGTCATTGGTAACCAAACAGAATATGGCAGTCCATGTCGAGGTCTAAGGTGAGTGTCGCAGAGTGTATCGGGGGACAGTGGAAGGTGATGATGCAAAGGGCACAACCAAGCAGAAACAGGCCATATGGCGGAGATGAATGCTACTGCCTCCTCCTTACCAGTAAGGTTGATTCACCCGCATCTTCGTCCTCTGATGTCACATGTGCCACACATGTGGGTGGTGGTGGAATGTCAGCCGCACTGTGTGCCACTGACACATCAGGGGCCGGAGGTGGATTGCCTGCCTCACTGTGTGCCACTGACACATCATGGGCCGGAGGTGGATTGCCTGCCGCACTGTGTGCCACTGACACATCAGGGGCCGGAGGTGGATTGCCTGCCACACTGTGAGGCACTGACACATCAGGGGGCGGAGATGTGGATGTAGAAGCAGAAGCAGCATTCATCTGCGCCAGGCCTTGAGGCAGCAATGCCATGACGATGTGCTGCAGGGCATGGAAGGTCCCAGCCACATCTCGCTGGTGTGCAGCCGTGGCAGCCATTCTTTCCACCTGCATCCGCATCATGTTCTCCATGAGCCCCCGCATTTGTCCCAACTCCCGGCTGACATCGCTGGAGCCACTCTGACTGGACAGTTGTTCTTGTCTCAGTATCATGACTCCACCGATGTCAGCCATGGATCGTTGGAGAGCATGGAGCGGACTGTGGGTGTCCGTTAGGGACTGTAAGTGGTCCCTGATGGGAATCAGACACCCATGCATGGCATCAAGTTTGGCTGCCATCAGGTCGAACCCCACCCGCACCTGATCAGCCATCTTCTCCTGGACCTCTAACACACGGCGTTGGAAGGCCATGTGTTGTTCGTGGGGGTCCTGGGAGACAGCCGGGGTGGTAGGTGCTTCCTGCTGTGTGGTCTGTGCAGGGGGTGGGGTCTCCTCGATGCAGCTGGGCTGCCCTGCTCCTGGAGGTGGGGTGCCAAAGCTGTCAATGAGGACTTGGAGGGCTTCGGTGTCGATGTTGGGGATGTCCTCATCATCATCATTGAAGAGTTGGTGGGGCTGCTCTGCAGGAGGTGTTGCTGCTCCCTCTACAATGTGAAGGGGAGATGCAGTATTACATTGTGTTCACATGTATGTTGACGCATTGTACAAGTTCACATACAGACTGCATGACAATGTACATTGTGACTGTTTAGGAGGAGCTGCCTACTTGATGCGGGACAGTGGACATTTCGACAACATCACGGATATGTGTTTGTACTTGTACATTGACATCTCACATTTCCCTGCTATGCCAAATGTGATTGGCCAGTTTCTACACACAAGCGGCACCTGTTGTGTCCTCTGTCCTGTTGTAAACGTGTTGCAGTTTGTACCACATTGTTGTCAATGCTGATGTGCTCTGAATGTCATGTGTGTGTGCTGCATTTTGGGAGAGTCGCCCCCGCAGCTCTGATTTTGCTGCCCCTTGTCCCTTTCAGGTGGTGTGCCTTTGACTTCTGTGCCCATACAGTGCTGAGATGTTGCAGACTTGGGTGAATTTGGGTCTTGGTGGGAGTTGGGACTCTGGGGCATGGTTTGTCCGCAGATGTGTTGTTGACGTCAGGTGTTGTTTGTGCAGGTGGATGTGTCAGAGTGTGACCTGCTCCTTTACGGATGTGGTCCACACTCAGCCACCTCAGTGTGGTGGCGTGCACCATGTCATGATGATCAGACTGCAGCCATGCTAATCGTCATGCAGTGTCACTTGCATTGTCAGTGTGGCTCACGGACCCGCAGCTTTGCTGGGTTCAGCACATGGGCATGGGTTGGTTGTGAGATAAGTGATGTGTGGGCGGGCCTCCTCTGGGCACATGGTCGACGGGGGCCTATGTGCTGTTGCTTTGTGTGCTGCAGTGTGCCAAGGGGATCAGGGACATGATCCAGAGTCATTGTGGGTGTGCACTGTGCTCCGCTTAATTGTGCATGTGTGCCATTGTGCCCATCTCCCCCCGTCCCCCCAAGCCCTGGTCGTTACTCACCCTGTTGCTGTTGTGTCGGGTCATGTTGAGCAGTGTCCGGTCCCCCAACTCCTTCCACCGTCTCCCCACGGATGACTGTGGACACCATTTCCTCCATCTCATCCAGCTCCTCCTGTGGCGCTGGACTCCCACCTCCAGTCTGCATTGCTGCTTTCTGGTTGTTGGCGAGTTTCTGCTTGGTCTTGCGCTTCACATCATTCCAGCGCCTCTTGACCTCGTCCATTGTCCTCCTCAGCACTCCGACTGCATTCACCTTGTCTACAATGGACTGCCATGTTCCATTTTTTGTTGCCAATGACACAGTGGAGGTGAGGAACAGTTATTGATGGTGTTCTATCACCTCCGTGATCAGGATCCTGTTTTCCTGCGGACTGAACCACGTCTTCCTCTTCTTCTTGTCCTTGCCATTCCCTATCCCCGAGGTCCCAGGCTGCTCCTCCGGGGGGCTTGTGGGGGTCTGGCCGTCCTCTGTACCTGCTCCAGCTGCCTCCATTGTGCTTCACCGTAGTTTGGTTTTTGTTTGTGTTTTTTTCCCTGCTTTTGTAGTGGTTTTTCCCGCCTGACGTGTGTGAATTGCAGGCCTGGCGCTGCTTTTCGCTCATTGTCTTATCGCGGTTGGGCCCATCGTAACTTTTTTCGCGTTCGGATTTTCATCGCCGTCTCGGTAATGTTATCGCGGACATTTGACGCGTTATCGGGAGACTATCGCATGTTACCGCCGTGTTGAAAATACGACGTTAACCCGGAGTTATTTTCCTGCGATAGACGGCGATATGAAAACTTGCGTTAACCTATTTTGGCGATGTTTATTGCACGTTCTTGTGAATATCCCCCCTGGAAGGCAGGTGGGAGGGGTGAAGAAACAAGCAAGGGGTGGGGAGAAAGTAATTAAAACAAGCAGCGCTATGGCCAGAGAAAGGGCGAAAGAAAAACAAACATATTTAAAAGTAGTGCTTTTATTTATTAAGAAATATAGTTAGCTGTAGTATGTAGCTGGTGTTTTACACACTGACTTGGACACGCTGAGGGATATTTTATAATGACATGCACACTTATAGTGACATTGCAAATTTAAAGAGGATTACTTTAGGGAAGCGGATACACTATGTGATAAACTCATGAGCAGAGGTTACCCTAGGCGCCTGGTTAGGAGATCTATGAAAAGGGCCTGGTACACACATAGGGATACGCTACTGGAACAAACCCCCAAACAGCCCATGACACGCATCCCTTGCGTTACAACATTTGGGCCCGCCAGTAACAAAATAACCAAACTGATCAAAAAACACTGGCCCCTCCTTATGTCCATCAATATCACAAATGAGGCCCCCTTGTTCTCCTTCAAGAGGGGACGCAACATTAAAGACCATTTAGTTAGGGCACATAAACCCTCACTAAAGGCCAACACTGTGCGCTCATGCTTCGGTCTCCCCCCAGTTACAGGGCACTTTAAATGTGGTAATTGTGTTGCATGCCCACTCACAAAAAACACAAAAGAATTTGTTTTCGGCACTACTGTTCACAAACTGGATTTCTTTTCAAACTGCAATTCAGTCAACGTGATTTATTGTATTCTATGTCCATGCAACCTCCTTTATATTGGGCAAACCACGCAGAGAATAAAAGCTCGCATAGGACAGCATAAAAGCAGAATTCGCTGCCAGAATATCAATGCACCTCTGGTAGAACATTTTATTGAAAAAGGACACTGTGAACAAGATCTACGATGGCAAGTCATTGACATGGTACACCCAAGTCCAAGAGGTGGTGATCTTCAAGCCATCCTCAATAGGCTTGAGTGCCTTTGGATGTTCAAATGCCGCTCAATTGAAAATGGACTCAATACAATTGATGAATGGAACCTGATTCTATAACTTTTTATGTTCCTAACATTCTGTGTATAATGTCTGTATACAGCTAACTTATTGTCAGCTGTGTTTTTAATCCATTTATTTATTATTTTGTTGTGTTTCCTCATATTCCTTATTGCCTTTCCACACTCATTCCCAGGTTAATTGCTTCACATATGCCTCATTCAATATGGCCGCCAGCCCTGGACGCTCTAACTCGAGCCGGGACACGTCATCACGCACGCACGCTCTCCCCCATATCTAATTGTTCTTCCGGTGCTTTCACCAACACGCTGACTAATCCGCTCTACCAGACTCCGGCACCATTCACTGTTTGCTGTCTGCATTGGAAGTAGTAGGATCCAGTCCCTCTTCTTTCGAACTTAAGTCCTCGCCTCTCCCTTCCCCCGCTCACCAGTGCTGAGTCCTGCTTCCTCGCGGCTACCAACTCCGATTTTGCCTTGATCAGTCACTTCCCCCTTTTCCTCCACAGTTGGCTCTTTGGATTCATCGTGATTGACTCCCCCTTGCCTACGACCATTACGAACCTCGCTGAGTGGCTAGACCTCCTACAATTACTACGTAAGCTGCTGCGAGTCTTTTTGCCTTCACATCCCTCTAGTACTTTGCTCACCTTAACCGGTTACCCCTTCCTTGTAGATCCGGTTGTACCATCACGGTCATCCTGACCCGTTGACGATCCTTAATCGCTTCGTTTCGCTACCAGGTACTTTCAGCCCCTTCCCCCCCACCCCCTTACTTGCCTTCCCCAGCCCAATTAACTCACTGACCTTGCAGTCTCCCTCATGCGGTAAACAGCTACCCAACGCCAAGGCATGCTGGCATTACGTGCGTTATGTGCCTTCATCTCCTTTTGCACATGCCCACTCACACGGTTCTTCCCAATATGTTGTACATGGCAATTTATTTAATAAAATTCTCTGACCAACCATGTATGTTGTCCTACTTGCACAACCTCACCTTGTACTTACACCCTGCTGTTATAGCTCCTTTCCTTACTAGCAGCTCTTTTCCTCTTTTCTGTTACCTTTTACTTCTCGTAACTGACTAACTACCAGTTTAATTAAAAATTTAAAAAAAATTGTAATTGTATTCCACTGTCTATGATCCTTAATTTTCAGTGTAGTTAATCGTCCTCACAGAGATTAGTTGTTTTTATTAATTTGATTTATGTCCCCGGGACCAATGGTTTCTCTTGTTATCTAGATCCTACCTGCTCACACGCTTTCTCGTCCTGATGATGATCTCTAACTAAGGAGATCGAAACGCTCGTCGACTTCCACAACCGAAACTCCTTTAAACATACCTTATTAACTACGGAGTTTTGTACAGTGTTGTCAATGCGATGTAAATTTTAAGTCACCAGCACTTATCACTTCACGCACTTTTCACCCTCTGTGTGAGCACCAGGACTAGCTCCTATCATGTGAATGATACTCCTTTTATGATGTTAATAAATGTGATATCATTCATACAACCTTGTGTCCCCGCATACTTTGTTCTCCAAATTTTGTTGGCACTTTCTGTTCACTAATAAAACCTAGACTAAGACTACTTTTGAATTAATAGTAGCTCTGGCTACCCGAGGACCCAATTGGCCTCAACCTTGACCGCTGTCTTTTGCAAATACATATATTACCCCTGGTCGCACTACTGGGGTACCCTTGTTCTTTACATATATCACTTATAGTGACATGCACACTCTGGGGTGGGAGGTGATGTTGGGGGAAGGGAGGGGGGAATGTCAAGTGGAACCAGTGCTGGGGAGTGGAGAGGGGGAAAGGAAATAAACATGCTGTAAAGCAGTGATCCTATTTATTTATCAAGTCACTAATTTTAGCATGTAGCTGCAGACCTTTGCTTTTGACACGCTGTGGGTGTCTTTATCCTGCGTCTGAATGTGGCTGTGCAGCGGGGAGAGTTAGTTCTGGCTTGTACACTCATGAAATGCCGAGGACCTGCCATGAGCCCTTGGGCAGCAAAGTCAGCCTGGGGTTCGTGTGGAGTGATAAGCTGTGATGGAGCCATAGCATGTTGTCCTGAGCAGCGGGGGCCCTCTCCTTGCTGCAGGCAAGAAAGCACTGATGTGTTTAAAATGAAACCGAGTGTACGAGGTGGGGCAGAATTAACGCTTTTACATGTGTGCGTACTCGTCTCCAGCTTTCTTCTATCTCTTTTCTGCCCGTGCCCCTCCTTCCACCGTTTTTTTTTCCTCACTTGCAGTACTTACAATTCCTACACTTGTATTTTTGTGTATTTGTTAATGCGCGGCATGGCGCGATGTTGACAGAATACAAAAAGATTTAAAAGTTAATTCATGCAAGATTCGTTAAGGCGCGGCATGGCGCACTGTTGTAAAAAAAAAGAATGATTTACAAGTTAATTTAAGCGAGATTAGTAAATGCATGAAGTAACCTAATTTTAAAAAACGAGCAAAACAGCAGTGGTGGGGGCTTGAGAGCAGTGTGGGAGCGAAGTGAGCTGCGTTACGCCCCGCTCAACTCCTCACATAGAAAGGAGCCGACGCTGCCTCTGCTTCTTGTGCTGCAATTTGAAAAAGAGGCAGGCCACGCAGAAAGAAAGCTGCATGCTGCCATTGTGAAACTGAAAGCGTGCTGAAAATAAACCAAAGAAGCGGCCGCCATTGCTCAAGCAGCGGCCGCCACTGCTGAAGCTTGAGTGCGGGTTTGATTGTAAAAACATGATTCATTAAAATTTGGGGGAGGGGCACCACGCTAAAGCGCTGCTTTAAAGAGGCAGTGCTGTTTTGGCTGGATATAAAAGAAGCGGTCGCCATTGCTATGCGCTCACATAGCATGTCGTGTCTGCTTCTGCAAGACAATAATTAAGTAAATAGTTCTGCTTAACTACTAATGAATGCTACAGAGTAGGGACACATGTAAGAGGGGATGTTCTTATGGGAGGAGAGAGGAAGGTACTAAGGAGGGACTACTAAGCCTATTGACAAATCAAAAGCCATCGTTTACAAAGGACAGGAAGAGGAGCCAAATATAAAGAGGGGCGGAACATGGGCAGAGCTTAATGCACATATCCTGAATACAGCATGTCTCAAAGAGACAGCACAAGTGCGCTGCCTAGGCAAGACCTAAAAAGTAAGCCTTTTTTGCGTTTCTCTGAGGTAGGCGAAGTGCAAGGCCTCTCTTCAGAGGAAATTGATAAGCACAATTAAATAATGATGTCAATTTTAACCGTTGTGGAACTAATTAAGCACTATTGAAAACAAAGCATTCATTAATAGTAACACTTTATCAAGCTAAAATAAAAATTTGCAGACCGAAATGCAGTAATCTAACCATTCTGATAGTAAACTGACTACTGTCTCTAAAGTAAACATGTGTAAACCAAATTGTTGGAAATAGGGGTTGGAGGCAGTAATTTATAAACTAGTTTAAAATGTCAGAAAACTGTTAAATTCAAAAGCAAAAGCTAGGGCTGTGCGAAATTATAATGAATTGTACTTTAGCATGCCTAGATGGGTGGTGCAAAATGTACACTGCCAAACCAAAATATAAACAGTAACATGAACATTTTAAAACATTTTAATACAGTATCCAGCCCAAACCCTATAAGACCCAAAAATCCTAAAAAATAAAAATAAAAAATGTAGTTAATGATATTGAAATGTTCTGTAAAATTATAATTCAATGAACTCATTTAAAATAATTTTTAAATATAAAGAAATAATTTTTAAATCCAACCAACACCCCTTTAAAACCTAACAACTCAACAAACTTTATAATTATACATTGTAATTGGCAAAACATTATGAAAAAATAAATTAATACACAACACAAAAAAACTTAAATCATATTCCAAGTAAAAGAAAATATAAAATGCATTAAAAACAACATTAAGATAAAATACCTCAATACACAAATAAATGTCAAGATAATAAAGTTCTAGATATTCTAGACTTCAATGCTAGTGTTACAAAAGTAAAACAATGTACTTACAATGGTATCCCATTTTTCGATATACTGGTACCCACAGTATTAACAATCATCAATATTCTGACTTAGATATCAAGGATCCACACTTGTATAAAGGGAATCCTTCAGGCAGTGCTGTCCTGTTGTCTTCCCGTAAGTGCTACCTCCTGTATCGTAAGCCTCACGCACCTGGGCATGGGCAACACATGTTTTGATGGACCTCCATTGCTACAGGTCCTTCCTACTTGGACTGGCTTATGACATACCCATAGTAAGACATTTGCGGCAGGACAAGACCTTGGCCAGACTTGTCTCCCATTTTTGTTGAAGACATCCTCAGATACATTCTGCAAAATGTGTTTGCCCCACGTGTAGTATTGGTGCATGGTTGATTAATTAATACATATTATAAGAAAGATGTGTGCTTTGCACTTTTCACTCCACGGTTTAAAGTGAAGTAAGCTTTGTTTAAACAAATTACATAGAGATAAAAGTTTGCAACATGCCTTCATGGACGGAAACAGAGGCGTAAATTTTAACAAGGTCTTTCATTGAAGATGTGTCTTCTCATGGGAGACGGGAGGAAACAGAGCAGGGAGGAAAGCATTCCTTTGTTATCTCCAAGGCTAAAGGCCGCACAGTGAGCTGAGCCTGCCAAAGAATTTTCAGCCTTTTCTACACCGTAAAATGCATGTTAATTCAGCACAATTATATGCTCTTTGAAAGTTCAAAACACATTTTTTTCAAATTAAATGTACATTCTATAGTGAGGTTAAACCCCAATTAATCACATTTAAACATGGCTGTTTAATTAATTGAGCATTTTTTTTACATGAAAGCACTTTAGACTGAAAGCATCTTGACCAGGCCTCATTCATGTGTCATGTGTTTTCACTTGCACCAAAATTCTGCGTGCCATTTTAAAATGCAGTTTGTGTCTGAAACTTAAAACAGAGCAATGCCTAATCTAGGTGAAATCAGGGCTCCATCATCCACAAAGCATCCAAGCAGCCTACCTCCAGGGTCACTTGAGGTGTCATCATAAAAAAAAAAGCCCAACCCACTATCAAGGCTATGTTCAGCAAGGATGCACTGTACCACTGAAACCTCTTCTGGTCCACTTAACAATAGAAAAACTGGTCAAATCATTAGCTCTTGAACTCCTCCCTTCTTTGTTCTTTGGTGGAAGGAGAGGGGTTTGTGAAATTTGTAGTGGGCCTTTGTCGTGGCAGTTTTACAGGTGCACCATCAAGTGCTGGGATTTTGTTTTTGGTACAATGAAGGTGACCAATCTGGAGTTCATTCATCTCACTACAGACATGCACACCCGTTGTCCAGCTACAGACTGCAGATGCATTATTACACACCAGGGCCCAGATTTATCAAAGGACTGCATTGCCCTTGCGTCACGCAAGGTGATGCAAGGGTATCACAATCCTTAAATCAGATTTATCAAGCCATGCAAGGCCATCTTGTATGGCCCTGCATGGCTTGGAAAACCAGAGTAATGCAAGGCAGCATAAGTCACTCCCTTGCATTACTCTGCACTGATAAGGTGTTACTCAATCATCCAACCATGCTTTCTGGCGCATTTACAGATTTACCAAGCAAGGTAAACCTGGGAATGCTTCAATGTATCAAAATTGTACACCTTCCCCATAGAGGCACAACAAGGAAAAAAATCTTATTTCTCGTCGTTTTTTTCCTTTTTGTAAGTGTGCTGCATTCTTCAACACACTTAGAATGAGGAAAACGATTTTAAGGATTGTTTTTGTGCAGGAAGGTGTCCTTCCTGCACAAAAACAACCCTGCCTACAATGCAAGCACCCTTTCACCATGGTGCAAGGGTTCCTGCGTTGGCACTAGGCAGCACAGATTGCACCTGTGCAGAGTGGGAGCAGGAATGCATCATATCTTAGTAGGTATGGCACAGTCCTGTCCTCTCCATTTGCCACAGAGCAGCAAGTTGTCTTTCTGCATTGCGCTGAGTCAAATAATGACAACTCTGCCCCTGGGTCTCCTTCAAGGAGGTTAAGCAAAGGCTAGCTGGTAGTGCCACCATTGTTGATGCTTTTCGAGGACTTCATTGTCATGCAGCTGATGAAATGAGCTCCATGGAGAAAGATCAGCTGCTAACATCATTGAAGAATTCAGTACAGACATCTATGAATCGCTTCAACCCAGATGCCTCAGCCTTGGATTTGTTGACGCTGACAATGGCAGCAATATTGGAAAAGCTGTGGCGAAAGGAGAATACTTCGTAGTGCTATGTTTAGTTTATTGCATCAATCTTATTAAGCAGAAATTCCTGAAACTAGATGTGTGTGAAATTTGCATCATACATGAAATTTCAGAAAATAAAGTTCCAACCCATTGTTTTGAGCTATATTTAAATGTAAAATATGCCGTTGCTTCAATTTGTGCTTGAGGATGCATTTAAACATAGGCATTGCGAACAACAGCTGCTCGCATTTTGTTGTTCCAGTGCATTTGCAGTAAATCTTCTACAGTGAATGGCGCATTCACAGGAAGTTTTTACTGCAAATGGTACATATTTATGTGAAGTGATGTATTTGCATAATTTCAGAAATTATGGGAAACAAGCATATCATGAAATTCCCAAAATTACGCTGGCATAATAGAACATTTGCTCAGTCCTACTCGAAACAGAATTAGTCACCAACATACTGGTCACATGTTGCAAGATTTGCACACATTTCAGCCATTCCTTCAAAGGATGCAAACAGAGTTCTATAAAATCCTTCATACAGCAGTTCCCAACCCTATGGAAATCTTCCTTCTATATGCTGCAATACCTGTTGAGCAGCACTGGTAAGGTAATTCCCTCCAGGTCTGCAAAGGAGGCTTCCATCTCCTCAAAGAACAAGGGGGCATATTTACAAGTGAATGGCGAAGCGTAGCGTTAAGCAAAAATTGCTAACGCCAGGCTCAGCCATTCTGAAAACCAGGGATGCGCCATATTTACAATGGTACAGCACATCCCTGCATTTTTACTAGTGCTGGCGCTAAACTCAGCTGTCTAGTGCCAACGCAGGCACCCTTGCACCATAAGGGTGCCTGCATTGAGGGAATCATTTTTAATGTGCAGGAAGGTGCCCCTTCCTGCACATACACAATCACTAATGGTGATTTGTAACTCCTACATGTGCTGCATTGTGCAGCACACATAGAAGTTGCAAATCATCATTTTTTTAATGAAGTGTCCCCTCCTGCACATAAACTATCATTCATGACGATTTGCTGTTTCTATGTGTGCTGCACAATACAGCACACATAGAAACAGCAAAAACATTAAAAATTTCTCCTTGTTTCGCCATTTTAAGACCAGGTTTTCCCTGGTCTTAATTTTGGCACTCCCTCATATTTACGCCACCCTTGTAAATAGGGGGCAGCGTCAAAATCAATGAGTGTTTGCAGCGGAACGCCCACCGCAACACCCATTGCCTGCCCCCTTCACACTTAGGGGCCGATTCCGATTTCGGCCGGAAGGGCACCGAACGATGGTCGGAGCCCTTCCGACCGAATCGGAACGTGCCGGCCGGATTCCTTTCCGACCGAGCCATTCCGATGGGCTCGGTCGGAAAGGAATCCGACTCGGATTTCCGGATGGCTTACGACGGGCTCGGAGAGCCCGTCCGCCGTCCGGAAATCCTTCAGTACTCCCCCGGCCGCCTCTTCACGACCGAGGGAGTACGATGGCAGTATTTCACTGCCTTTTCGTGCCGGTCTTTCCGGCACAAAAAGGCAGTCGGTAACTGTCTTTGGGGGCCCCCAGTAGGGCCCCCATGGGTGCGAGGCCGCCGAATGGCGGCCTGGGGGCACCTATGGTGCCCCTCTGTTGATCCCTGCACCCGGTGGCAGGCACCTTGGGGTGCCGGCCACAGGGTGCAGGGATGAACTGCACCCCTGCTTTTCACAATGCAAGCATGCATTCCGCTCGGAATGCATGCTCCCATTGTGCAGTATACGAGTGCGACCGAACAGGGTTCGGTCGCATCGTACTGCAGGGCCGTAACTGACGACAGCAGGTCGGTCGGTTACGGCTCCTGGACGATGTCGAACGGACCTGAGTCCGTCCGACATCGGAATCGGCCCCTAAGTGTAGTGTGAAAGGGGGCCTTATTTATAAGCTGACGTTAAGTCATTTTAAGTGGCTAAACATCGCCTTGTAAAGAAGGCGAAGAGATTATTGCCACAGGAATGTCACAAAAAGTGACATTCCTGTGGTAATAAGCCCTTTTAATTATGCCCCAAGATGTCTTCAACCCATAAACTTTTATTCCCATGCTGAACGGGTAAGTACAACTTATGCAACAATACTGTATGCTATCTCTTGTGCAGATGGATTGACTGGAGAACATTTACGGGAGGAGCAGGAAGCCCTCGATCCCTGTGGCCAAATCCCAACTCAGGCGTTTGATGTTATCATGACTTGATTTCCATGAAAGACAGAATAGGCTAAGCAAGAATTTGGAAGTCTTGCAAGATCTGATGGTTATCTTGGATGTGTCACTATTTAAACTGCAACTAAGAGGAACCATGTTGCTTAAGTTCCTGGCTCTGAAAATCCAGAAGAGGTTAGATGATAGCCGCACGCTTTGCAAATTGGTGATTCAATCAATTGATTTCATGTTCATCTTCGTAAAGGAGGTCCAAAGGAAAACCAAAGTTTGGATAAAAAATAATAACCTCTACAAGGCTTTATCTTGGTAAGATGTTTTTAAAGGATGCTTAAGGTATAGTCTGCATTTTCATGATAAAGACACTTGGTTATTGATTGAAAAGCTGTATAGTGCACATGTGGAAGTAAAGACGCGTCAGTTGAAATTCACACGCTAGACAACTTTGGAAAAACTCAAGACAGAGGCGCTGGAGTTAGTGCCCCAGGTGGTGAGAGGCAGATTGTTTACCTTGAGGATGATAATTATAAGTCAAGCACAAAGCAGGAATAGAGTGACTTAAGTGGCTTCTAAGCAAAACAGCGACTGCAACTTCTATAAGTGGCAACCTATGAGGTAAACTGTTCCAGAGATTATTGCATACTGTAGAGAGGTAACAGAATTTTCTTATTTTGACCTACATTTTTACAAATGACTGCTTTGAAGATTAAGTTCAAGTTGTGCCTTATTACTGTGTCATCCATGACTGTGATTTTATTTAACACACTCCAATGAGATAGGGGTCTCTTTTCTCCCATTCCCCTTTCCCTTGTGCTACCATTACCAATTTCTGCTTGAGTAAGAGTTTATTGAGGAGAAAACAGAGAAGAGCATAAAAGAGCCACGTCCGTTGTGCAGCAGATCCGGATTTCTGATGTCAGTTGTCCCGACACAAGCCTTGTTCACAACCCACCACGGATGGCCAATCCCTACTATAGAAGGCCTTCAGTCGTGCAAATTGAGGACTGGTCAAAGGGCCCAGCCTCTGGTCAGGCTCCGCACCCAACAAATCAGGTGGCAAATTGTGGCCAACAACCGCGACACAGGGCTTCCGGTCGTGTGCAGCAGGGGTTGCTGCAGGGCCTGGCATCCAATCCTTCAAACAGGTCTTCACCCTAAGCAGACCCTGCTTGAGTTTGTTGCCCACAGCATGCACCTGAACATTTTGAAAGCCATCAGAATGGTAGGTGGGTGAGGAATTATACCTGATGGCCCATGCTTTTTTATGGACCTGCTCATGCTGCAGAACCTATTTAAATATGATGGCAGATACTGACATATGGGCCCAACCTTGCCTCTTTATTCCAGATTTAGCAAAAAATGATCAGAGTCCTTCTTAGGGGCCTTGTTATAATCGCTAAATGGACACCCCAGTCTAATGTTGGGTCATATGGTTGTTTATCCAAGTACCGTCAAGACTCAGAATAAACCCTGATATCAATGAAGGAAGCAATTATTAAATGAAGGAATTGTTTATTGTTTTAAATTACTTAAAATAATACCAATTCATCAAACCCTTAAAACATTCATAACATTAAAACTCGATCTCATTTGATATTTATTTGTTGGTTTATAAAGCGCCTGAATCACCCCCCAAGGGGTATCTCCGCGCTACTGAACTGCTTTCGTCCACCAGAGAAGAGGAACAGATCAAAATAATGCAGTCTTAAGGAACTTACGGAACTGCAGGTGATAAGAGCACTCCCGCAGATGGATGGGTAATCGGTTCCAATAGATAGGGGCTAAGTGGAAGAAGGCTTTACCACCCAGCCAAGATTTTTTACAGCGTGGAACCACAAGTAAGGATTTGGTCCCTGGGCGTAACGCCCTGAGTGGCAGATATTTAGTGAATTTTTCTGCCAGACAACTGGGACCTTTGCCGTTCAAAGATTTGTGCACAATGCAACAGATCTTAAATCAGATCCGTTTCCGCACTGGAAGCCAATGCAATTGCTGCAAGAGGGGGAGGGAGGAGGTAAGGGGGGGAGCATTGGAGACCAGTCGAGCTGCAGTATTTTGGACCACTTGCAATCTGTTCAGTGACGCTTCGTTAGCTGAGATCAGAAGGGCATTGCAGTAATCCAGGCGACTTAGCACCAGTGCCTGGATAAGGGTTTTCCGAGTGGTCAGAGGAAGGAAGGGAAATATCCTTCGAAGGAGGCTTAGCACATGGAAGCAAGCACCAACGGTGGTTGAAGCATGTTCTTTCAGAGTTAGCTTCTGGTCCAGGCGGACGCCTAGGTTTTTGACCACCGACTTGGGGGCTGGTGCGGAACCCAGCTCCACAGGCCACCAGCTCGTGGACCATCTCCTGGATGCATCACCAAACAACATAATTTCGGTTTTCCCGCATTGAGCTGGAGGAAATTATGCCTCATCCAGCTAGCAATGGTCTTCATGCCTTCTGAGAAGGTGGACTGAGCATTGGGATTATTTTTATCGAAGGAGAGTAGGAGCTGAGTATCATCAGCATAAGAAATAGGCATGAAACCTAAGTTCCTAAGTAATCCTGCCAAGGGAACAACATAGATGTTGAATAAAGTGGGACTTAGACAAGATCCCTGGGGTACTCCTTTTGTCAATTCCACGGTCTTGGAGCGGAATGGGCCCAGGTTAACAGTCTGAGTTCTATGTGAAAGGAAACTCAACATGCATTGTAAAGCTGTTCCTTTTATTTTTCCTTATAGAAAACCTAAGAGTCTCCCCATGTATACCTGCCTTTAAAGCGTCCCATACCATCGTTATTGATGCTGACCCTGTATTTAACTCGAGGAACTCTTGGATCCAACCCTGCATGTGCTTACAATATTGGTCATCATACAACAGCGCTCTTTCAAAGCTCCATGACGGAGTTTCTCTACAGTTTCCAAGTCCACCGATGTTTAAAATAAGTGGATTATGATCTGACATAAAACGCGGGGCGAGATCTATAGAGCAATTTCGAAGCAGAGAGGATGACACCAGAAAATAATCTAGCCTAGCTAGAGAGTGATGTGGGGATGAGAAGTAGGTGTAACCCGGTAGGGTAGAGTTTAAGCTGGCCCAGACATCACTTAACCCATGAGTTTGCATTAAATTTACAATTGCTTGATATACATGTGGTTTCCTACCCTTATAGTCCCATTTATCATTGGCTTTCCAGTTACAAGGTAAATAAATATTAAAATCGCCGCAAATAATAATAGGAGAGGGCCAATGGACAAGTTCTCCATTAATCCAATTAAAAACCCAGGGATTATCCGTATTACTCCCGTAAATTGAACACAAAGTAAAGGAGGAATTTGGAGATACGAGACATTCTGCAATAAGCCATCTTCCCAAAGGATCCGATTTCACACGAGTTGATCTTAACGGGTGACTGTTCTCAACCAAGACCCCAATGCCTTTTATTTTAGCCCCTTGTGTAGTTCCACCGATAACTCTATATCCTAATGTATTCAGTAGATGTTTTTGAGATCCTTCAATATGCGTTTCTTGGAGGCTGGCAATGACAGCCCCCAATGAACGCAACCCCAATGCCACTTTCTGTCTCTTCTGGGGATCATTCAGACCGCAAATATTAACTGACACAATTCTAAGCGTACTAGAATAATTCATTTGACCATTTAAAAAAATAAGACCCTATATAAAAAAAAGGTGCGAATTGTGCTCTCCCATGAACAAAAGAGTACTCTCCATATTATCCTGTATCCACAAACCACAAGGAGCGCTTAAACAGTCCTTCCGCCTAGCTGACCCATTCTGTACATTTTTAATCAATTTATCCATTTTTAAACCCAACAAGAACCCTTAACAATAAAAATAAATTTACTTTAACCAATAATAGTGCAATAGCAGACGGTAACTTTAGTCTCTCCATTTCAAAACAATTTCCCACCCAACGCTCCCCGACCCACCCCCCTCTAACTTTGAGCAATCAGGAATGCGCTGAATGATGGTAGGCAAAAATGGGTCTCCACCGCTAGGTCTCACTTTTAGATCACATATACAAAATTTCGGCTACATCATTTTGTGGACAATATGTGGCAAAAGAAAAAACAGTTCAAGATCAAAAAGAAGAAAAAAAAACCAGAAAATTAATGGAAAAAAAGAGAAAAAGAGATAGATTAATCTAGCTTAACCTTCTTTGTGGCCCCCCTGGAGCAACAAGCAGTAAACAGCCACAAAAAGCCGAGCGAATCAATAAGGAAAGAGGATCAAGAGAAAAGTTAGGAATAGAAAAAACATTTTATCCTTTACGTTTCAGCTTTAACTCTTTTTCCTTTTTATTTCCTCCAAATATTCCCCAGCCTTGATCTCAGACAAGAAAATTCGGGAAGCCCCATTAAAGATTACTTTCAATCTGGCAGGGTTCATTAAGTATACTTGGGCTCCCAGCTGCTGAAACGGGGAGATCAGTTGACGTAACCGCCACCTCCGCTCCACTGTGGAATGGCAGAAGTCAGGCTTAGCAAAAAACTTAACCCCGCTAGAGCCCTTCTGAGAGTTCTGGCGAGCTTGATCATATACCAACTGTCTGAGAAGAAAGTTCCCAAAATATACCAGAAACACTCTTGGTTTGCCTCCGGAAAGGTTGCTTCCGTCGAGTCGTTGTTTTAGATTGAATGGAAAGCGATGTGCTCGTTGCACTTCACGATCCCAGTCCCACGTTGATTGGTCAGGGAAGGATTCCTGCAAGAGTTTCACAATGTAGCGTCTTGAGTCATCCCCTTCCACCCCTTCAGGTCTTCCAAGTAGGCGGAGGTTGTTTCTTCGCTGGCGATTTTCCTGCTCTTCTATCTTAGTCATTAAGTCCAACAAGCACGCGGCATTAGAGGAACCCTGATCTTTTACAACGGAGACTTCCGTCTCTAGGCTCTGTACGGCCTTCCACCATCGTAACATGATCGCTTATGTCCGTGCAAATTTTGCTTAACTTTCTCATACCTCCTTGTAGTTTTTTAGCAGCTCCTTTAGCCAAACGACTATCGGAGCGGGCCTCCTCCTGGAATTCTTTGATAGAAGTCAGAATAGAAGCTAAAGAGGGTTCATTCATAGCCATGGCATCTGAGGTACTTTTTCTATTTTCCCAAGATGTTGCCTGATCGGTAACCTCCTCATGATAAGACAACTGTGAGTCTGAGTAATCCCATTTGAGTTGGCTACGCCTTTTACCCTAGCTTCTAATTTTCTTCAGACGTTGCACTGTGCCAGTGTCCTTTGAAGAGTCATTACTATCATCTTCATTTGTGCTAGAATATCCTTCACCAGAGGTAGAGCCAGAACCATCTGAAACTGAATAGAAATTTTCCACCACAGGTTCCGGGGTCCAGGGAATTATGGGGCCCAAACTGGCTTCCAGATTGCAGATATACTTGTCAGTACCAACTACAGTAGAATCTGAGCCTTCTTCTAAACCGCCGGTTGCAGGGGCTATATCGAACGTTGGAATAGCGACGGCCATAGGAGTAAGGACTCCCGCACCCCCGGAGCCTTTGTTGTTCCCTTCTATGGGGGCTAAGGAAATGAGAGAGTTAGTGGCCAGTGACAATGTTGGATCTTCTGACCCATCACGTTTCCCCTTAGGAGTCACTGTATCCATAAAATCGGCTGAAATACAGGTTAGCTCCTAGGTGATTATCTGATGCTGTTGCTGCAACTTTAAATCAACCAGATTAACCAGAGATAAGTTTGCTGAGGTATTCTCAGGGGGGAGTGTGGAATCAAGCGCGGTGTCGCTAGCTGAAGACGGCGCTTTAATTCCTGAAAAAAGCTTAGCAACTGAAGGCTGGAGACCAGCTCCCTCTTTTACATGCCCCCCCCCCTGAGTTTTCCCGTTGTCTTCCTGAGGTCACTGGCCTCTCTTTTGGCTTTGGGAGGATTCTCCATCAAACCGACCTCTCCCGTCACAGCATTACTTTGGAGTATTTTTGCTTTGTTATCTTTATTGGTTTTACCTCTTCTGGTCGACATAGTCCGCTTCCTGCTCTGCAGTTTCTCTTCCTTCAGCAGGACGACCAAATCGAAGGATACAGGTGAGAGAACACAAGCAACAATGTTGCTGATCAGCCACTGCGTGAAGATCCTCTGGAAAGCTCTAACGAAGACAAACAGTCCGCGCTCGTTGGTCGTACTCCAAGATAAATTTAAAAAAAACAGAGGAAAAACAAACTTATATTATTCAAATTGGGGGGGAAATAGAAACTGTGCAATCTGAAGTCACGGTCCTTAAGGCTGAGATAGGGTCAATCTTCGCAGAAAAGATAGCTGCTAAATGGGCCTCTGCACGGGAAAAAAATTACGAGTGCAGTGAACTCATTGGCCATCAACTGGCTCTAAAAACCAGACATCAGGCATCTGCTAATGAAATACTTTCGATCCAACTCTCAAATGGGGAGGTTAGAAATGACCCTATAAAAATTCAAAATGCTTTCCGAGAGTTCTACCAGAATCTCTATTTAGAGGAGAACTCCTGTACTTCAGATCTGATGGAGGATGAAATCACTAACTATTTGGAGAAAATTACCTTATCTCAACTTAGGGGCCGATTCCGATTCGGGTAGGAAATCTCTCCGACCGAGCCGGACCCGGAGAGATTTCCGACCAAATCGGACCCTAGCAGTCCGACCGAACGAGTACGATGCGTTCGCATGCTATCGGACTCGATTCGGTCGGACTCCCATTGAAGTCAATGGGAGCCGGTCGTACAACGCGTACGCGGGCTCCCATTGACTCAATGGGTGCGAGGCAAACAAGGGCGCCCCCTATAGCGGGTACGCATCGAAGCGGGTCGCGCCGTACACGCACAGGTAGGGGGGACCCATGGGTCCCCCCTGTGTGCGACTCGCGCGGCTAGGCGTACAGGGGGGTCCGACACGGACCCCCAAAGTGCGGCTCCGACTGCACTTTAGAGCCGGACGGCGCGAGTCGGTCGGACTGCTCGCGGCGCGCATCGTACTTACCCAGCCGGGGAACGTCTCCATTGCGCGGTGCGAGTCGGTCGGAGCGGTTGGGTCCCGCGAACGAGTCGGTCGGCGATTTCGCGTACGTTCGCATCGTACTCGTTCGCCCGGACGCACGTCCGACTCGGTCGGAAACAGGGCGTCCGAATCGGATCCAGTAAAGCCGACTCCGATTAGGAGCCCTACCGGCCGAGATCGGAATCGACCCCTTAATGTTGAAGATCGCGACCAGCTTGAGGAATCTCCAACCGGGGAATATTTTGCTGCAGCTCTAGTCAGTCTGCCAGATGGTAAAGCGGCTGGGGCCGATTGTATTCCGGGTGAGTTTTATAACATTTTTGCTCCTCAAATAAAGACTATCTTTATTCAACTGGTAGCTTCTATATTTGATGGGGCTTCTCCACCAATTTCCAGGTCGAATGCCAAAATTTTAATCTTTCTCAAAAAAGATAAGTCACCACTTGAAATGGGTTTGTATAGACCAATAACTCTTATTGTCCAAAATACTTGCCACCAGAATCTCTTCTAGAATTGAACCTTTGGTATCTAATTGGCAGCATGGGTTCATCCCTGGAAAAGGCACCACTGAGCACATCCGGCGAACTATTACGTTATTTGACGCAGCTCAGGTAACAGGAGACCCGATGTCCCTAATTTTATTAGATGCTGAGAAAGCATTCGACCGGGTCTCCTGGCAGTTCCTCTGGAGTGTTATGCAGAGGATGGGTTTTGGGCCTAAGCTAATACAAGCCATTCAAACTCTCTATATTAACCCTACGGCAAGAGTAATAATAAATGGGAAACTAACAGAACAGTTCACAATCTTACGGGGTACTTGTCAGGGGTGCCCTTGCTCCCCACTGCTCTTCGCTCTTTATATAGATCCCTTGATCAAGAAAATAGAAAACAACCAAGCTATACAGGCAGTGAGCAGATTTGGCTGGGATACAAAAATGATGGTCTATGCCGATGACCTAGCAATAACAACTCCGGATCCTGAGAGTGCTATTGCTGCGCTGGAGGAGGAGGCTCAGGAGTTTGGGAATATATCAGGGTATGCTCTTAATAAAACCAAAACCCAGATTATTAAAAACAATAAAATCAACTGGGTGGATAGTCGGGTGGTCTTCAAAGCCAAATACCTGGGGGTAACGGTGGTTGCAAACACGGATATGATCGTGGCAGAAAATGTAATTCCATTGGCTGTTGACACTAAAAGAGCGCTTAACCGAATTAATAACTTGCATCTGACTATAGTAGGGCGATGTAACGTCATTAAGATGACTTATTTTCCGAAATGACTCTACTTTTTCAGGGCTATTCCGCTTGAGTTCAATAAGATTACGCTCCAGAGATTCGAACAACTTTTCTCGCAATTTATTTGGGCATATTCTCAACCGCAGCGGGCTTTCAAACAACTTTCCCTCCCCAGGGAGAGGGGTGGATGGGCACTCCCCAATATAAGGTTATACTATTGGGCTTCGGTTTTACAATATAGCTCCGAATTGTTATACGACCAGTCCTACACTTCAACTACTGGGCTCCTGTCTCCCTATCTATTATTGCTTGGGGAAGAGGTTCGTGGTTGTCTCTGGCGGCAAGTGACCTTTGGCTATTATAAACGAGTCAGATTCAAGACCCTTTTGAATGTATTTAGAGTTTTTTCTAACGTTCGTAGGATATATGGGTTGGGCAGATTGAACTACTATTCTCCCATTAAACTAAATTCCAATTTGCCAGCTATTTTTGGAGGATTTTATCTACAAGACTGGTATAAAGTGGGAATTTTAAAGTTAGGAGATATAATTACCTTTGATGGAATTAAACCCTTTACTGATCTTAAAACGCAATATGGCTTACGGGATCAAGACGCTTTCAGGTATATTGCCATAAGAGATTTTTTGACCCGGAAAGTTGGTGGTTCGTCGGGTTCTGCGCAGATAGATATCATTGATAAGCTACAAGCCTCAATTCTACCCCGTATTGGCTCGATCTATGTAGCATTGAATAGCCAAATGCCCGATGATCTGTTGAAAATAGCTCATAAATGGTTTCTGAAACTTGAGGTCCCTCATAACATCTTTTTTAGAGCTTTGAGGTCTGCCCAAAATGATTTGCTTTCAGCTAAACTACAAGCGAAGTTTTTTAAAACCGCTTTTTTTCTCTATATAACACCTAGCAGAGTTGCCAAATGGACAATTGGCAAAGGCACGGTGTGCCCCAGATGCTTGGAGTTTAGCGCAGATATAATACGCATGTTTGCCACTTGCCCGAAACTTACTCCACTTCTTGTTAAAATCCAGGATTTCCTAAGAAAGGTTCTTCCCGGGGAAATTGAGTTAACTCCCATGACCATTCTGTTAGGGACTCAAGACCAGGTTGATAGGGTAAACGGAGGTGCATTTATATTCGTAGCCATGACAGTCCTGCGGTTATGTAAAGCCTATGTTTGGATAGATTTAAACCCTCCTTCCTTCTCCCAATGGCTAGCTCGACTTGTCATGATATGTCATCTAGAGAGGGCAATTTATGCCAAAAAAGTTATTCGTGGAAAAAGGAAGGGCTTAATCATATGGGATCCCTTGGTGGTTTGGCTTAATCAAGTACTACAATCGAGTCATTGAAATCTGTGCTATGGTCATTAAGAAATTGCTTATTCTTACTGGATTGATTTATGTATATTTAGTGAATTGTTGTAAGTGGATCTATCTTTAGTCAGCTCTTAATGTCTTCGGCCTTATAACAGGGATGGTGGGGTGGGGGGTGGGATGGGTGGGATGGGTGGGTTGGGGGTGGGATGGGTGGGTCAATGTTACTGTCTTACTTTTGTATTTTTTGATGGACTGTTAACTGTTAAAATAAACAGAAAATAAATATATTTTTTTTAAAGTAAAGCTGTTCCTTGGATTCCTATTTCTCTGAGTCTCCTGAGCAGAATTTCATGTGAGACAGTGTCGAAGGCCGCCGACAGATCAAGCAGTACAAGAAGTACTGCTTGTCCGTTGTCCAGGTACTGTCTGATGTTATCGCTGACAGCAATCAGTGCTGACTCAGTACTATACCTGGGTCTAAAACCTGACTAAGATGGATCGAGACAGCTGGAGGCTTCGACAAAGTCAGACAGATGTTTATTGATATGTTTTTCTAATATCTTGCTCAGTAGAGGTAACAGTGAAATAGGGCGATAGTTGGAAAGGGGCCTTAAGGTTCTTACGGAAGGGTATTATTTGTGCCGCCTTCCACTCAGTAGGGAGTTGACCTTTACTCAGCCAGAGATTAAGGATTGAGCAGATTGGAATAGCGAGCTGTTTGGACAGCAGCGTGGAGGTCTTGGCCGGGATGATATCAAGAGGGGAGCCTGATTTTACAGTGTTGAGTAAAGACTCTACTTCACCGGGCGTGAGCATGGGGAAGTTTTCTAGCTTCTGCACATTATACAGGGCGGGGAAGTGGTCGGCTATGGGAACCTGTTGAAAACTTCCATCAGAGGTGATTTTATCATAGATTAAGTCGATTTTCTTTGTGAAGTGAGTAGCTATTTTGTCACATAAACCTTGAGAGGGAGCTTCCTCATTGTTGCATGCTTTTGGATGAGTGAAAGTTTTAAGCATCTGATAGAGGGTTTTGGGAGCATTCCCAGCCTGTTCTAATTGCAGTGCGATATGGGTTTTGCAGGCATTTATTATATTTTTATGATATTTAGTCAGAGCAGTTTTGTAGTTTGCTTTATCTAGTGCATTATGGGAAAGGCGCCAGGGCCGTTTCCAATTTTGTGCAGGGACTCTTTTCTATCTTGAGGTTGGGAGAAAACCATGCTGTCTGAGCACGCCTGGCTGAGCAAGTGCATTGCTTTAAAGGGGCCAAGAGATCAATAGCCGTTTTTATAGTAGAGTTATAGCGGGCTAGGCCGTCCTCTATATTCTTCGCGTCCTGAAAGTGGTCAGGAGTGATTTTATGCCACTGTCTACGCCAGCTCAGAGGGGTTGAAGGAGGAGCGTAGTGTATCTGGGGGCCCCTAATTTGGAACTCTATAATTTAATGGTCGGTCCATGTGAGAGGGCAGGTGGCTCCGCAAAGCATATTAGAAGAGTTGGTAAGAATGAGATCTAACGTGTGTCCCGCTGAGTGAGTGGGGCCATCGTTGATCTTATTTAAATCTAGCGTTAATAAGTCTGTTAGGGGCGACGAGGCATCCTGATTCAAGGTGACTTCACTATGAACGTTAAAGTCACCTAGGAGAACGAAATTTTTTGTAGAAATGACATGCGGGGAGATAAATTCCATTAGTTGGAGTGAGAAGTCTCGGAGGGGGCCGGTAAACCAGTGTGCCTTTCCAGCTGTATTGCGGGTGCAGGTCAATTCTAAAAACTAGTACTTCCATTCTGTCATTACTTAATTCCTCAAATATTGTTACTTTAGTGGAATCTTTATGAATTATAGCTATACCCCCCCCCCTACTTTAGTTAGTCTGTCCAGCCTTAGGGTGCGGTATCCCTCTGAAAGTGCTGTTGCTATAGCAGGGGTGGAGCTGGGTTTTAGCCAGGTTTCAGTCAGGAAACCAATATCGGGGAGTTTGGAAAACAAAAGGTCCCAGATTTCCACTGCGTGTTTAGGCAGCGATCTTACATTCTTATATTGCTAAGAAGGCAGTTCCAGTCTTGGTTTCCCAAATGATTCTGAAGAGAGAGTTCTGTCATTGCATGGGGGTTGTGCTGTCTGTAGCTATTATCGGGTATCGCATCATCGGTAGGGTGCTGTGTCAATTGCAAGCTCTGAAATCTGCAGGACCTGCATGCGAAGGGCCCCTCCAGTGTCGCAGCAGTGCAAGGAGTAGCCTTTGCTAGGTGGAGGCATTTATTTAGGCTACTTTGTCTAATCTCGAAGAGTTCCTGGCTAGTGTAGGCGCATATAGCCTTTGGACAGTTAGCTGACTCTGGCGTAAAACATGCAGGGGTCCTGGATCCTGGCGACGACCAGGTGTGGACGAGCGCAGACGGGCGTGCCAGCGGCGCGCCCGCTGCGCGTCTTGCCTGGCATGCAAATTATATAGGGAGGCCAGCTGCTAGAGCGCAGACCTCCGTTCCGTTCCCCCAGAAGTTCAGCTGCACTACTTCCTCCGTCTCGCAATCGCCCTCCACACAATCGGGAAAACCCGTGGTGGACCGAGGAGAGAAGCGGAAGGCTATGCATGTGCAACTGACAGAAGGTAATTTAAAAGTGCCCATTAAAATTACTGGTTAAAAATGAGCATAAAACAATTAGCATACCCGCTAAATGTTCCCTTAGCGGGAGAAAGCATTTAAGAATCTCACAATTCAATTTGCCTGATTCAAGCGCGTCCGCTGCACGTCGTGCCTCATCAAAAGCACATAACAATCAGAGCATAATGAAACAAATGCGATGTGTCAAACTTCGTCTAAAAATCTCAAGTTCATCTTTGCAGCTAGTGTGAGGTAGAAAACAATGCTTGCAAAGTCCACTTATAAGGTTGGCATATAGAAAGCCATTATAAAAGAATGTCTAGGGCACCTTTGTGTCTATAACTTAGTGGCTTTCAGTCTCTTAAAAACATATTTAGAAAATGTAACCAGGCGTGACAAGTCAGTAGTGCCCCGGTTACTTACCAGTAATCTTCATTACTCCGAGTATAGTCTTCCTCGCCAAATGAGTTATGTAGTGAGCTTTAACTCCACATCAGAACACTCCAAAGCAAATTAGCATCCCATGCCTCCCATCCCTCCCCAACATGGCCGACCCCTATCACCCATGACCCAGTATAAGGGGAGGGTCGACCCACCCCACTTCCTGTAGAACTACCAAGCCCCAAGAACCACATGAAGCCGATAGCCAAACAGGGAGGGAGGGACAGGAACTCATGTGGCGAGGAAGACTATACTCGGAGTAATGAAGATTACCGGTAAGTAACCGGGGCATTACCTCCTCGTAAGTCTTCCTCGCCACCAGAGTTACGTAGTGAGCACATACCAAAGCCCAGCGACTTCATGGAAACTCACAAGAAACCACTGAAAAGAAGGAGATGCCAAAGAACCATGACAAATCCAAACAACACAGATGAATGGACAAAACCACCCAATAGACAGGCAAACACGAGCTGGAAGAACCAGCCCCGAGAATGACTACAGCGAAACCCCATCCGCAGAAGGACCATCCAAAACCACCCGGTAATGAGCCAAGAACATGCGCGGAGAGAACCAGGCCACAGCCCGACAATCACCCGGATAGAAACCCCTGGGAAAAGAAGCCCAATACACAGAGACTCTCCGGATGGACCGACCCTGAACCGGGGCTGACAACCCAAGACCCGTAGGACAGCAAGAAAACTTGCCTAATCCAATGGCCAAAAGCGGACAGAGAACGCTCGCAACCCGACCGCACGGTGCCAAAAGCAACAAACAAACTGGCACAACAACAGAAAGAAGCAGCCCGGTCCAAAGACACGAAGACCGCCTGACGGACATCCAAAAGCGAGAGGGAAGAAACAGCGCCAGCCTCTGGAACCGAAGGAAAAAGAGGGCAACACCACCAAAGTGAAACACAAGATGCCACAGCAGCAAAAAGACGCCGTCCGACTCAAACACAGAAATACTGCCCGTCGGACCACCAACAGCGAGAGAGCAGAATCCACCCCATATCCAATGACCGGAGGGAAAGAAAAAAACAAAACCCTCCAGGCCCAGCGGACAACCGAGGGGACCGAGGGCAGACGCAACACAAAACGGTCCAGCAGGTACCGCAAGAATGGATAAGAGCACAGAAAGGAACCCAGCACCTCAATCCGACCCGCAAACATGATGGCTACCCAAAAAACACCAACACGGGGAGAAACAGGCAGGCCACGGACCCCAGCGGCTCAAACGACCCCCCGGAAGGGATCGCACCACCAACGGAAGAACCCAGGATGGCGCACGGCAAACAGCCGCAGGATGCCGCAGGAAACAACTCCGAGGCAACCCGGCCACCAAAGGAGCAAAACCGGCCAACAGAGGAAAGTGGAATGCCTGCAAGCCGCCCACTGAGCCCGAAGGGCGGAAGGGCGGAAGGGACAAGGTCCAAGGCAAAGCCACCATCAAGGAAAGTGAGCACCCACCACGGGGCCACAGAAACACCCCAATGGTGATATAAAACAGAAAGGAGCCCCAAAGCAACGCCACCACCACCACCAGGGAGCAACCTCGAGCCAGCCGGCACAATCACACCAGAGCCAGGGCCGAAGAAGAAGAGGACGCAGAACCCCCACAGGAAGCGGAGGGCCCGGCAAAGGGTAAGGAAGAACCGGGAATGCCCAGCACCCCCAGACAACCAACTCCCACAGCAGAGGAAACCAAGAGAGACAAACCCAGGCGAGCACCACCAACAGAACAAACTTCCCGTCCAGGCCAAATAAGCCCAGAACCCGCGTAGGTAAGGGAAACTGAGGAAAAGCGCAAAGCCGGGAGCCGGGCCAACGGGAAAACAGCGCCACCAGCCACCACACCCCCGAACACGGGAGGAGCGAACAGAGGAGAGGCAAATGAGCAGTGAACGGAGTAAACAAACAGAGCCACTGCCGGGGACTCAAACCGTGCCCGGAACAAAAGGGACACAGCCGCCCCCAGGGAGACGGAAGCCATGGGAGGAAAAACCCAGCATCAGAGAAACTCCATGTAGCACTCCGTCACCCCAGCCAAGGACAGAACAACCGTGACAAACAGCCAAAGGGAGCGAACCCAGCAACACCCCTGGAAAACAGGCAAGTGAAAACCGCCCGGACCAGAAACAAGAAACCCCCGCAGGGCTGGGGCAAACCCCAGACAAACCAAAGCAAACAAAAGCGGGATGAGAAACCCGCCAGCAGGGGGACCAAATGACCCAGCACAGACAGGAAACCCAAGGATGCCCCACAGCCCCACAGACCAGCATAGCCTGCAATTCCTCGGGAAGGGGACACCAAAAAAAGGAAGACCGCAGGCCACACCTGCAGACACATGGGACGGAAGCCGCAAGCCCGACCTGCGACCCATCAGAAGGGGAAGAAGCTGGACACCACCAACCACAAATCCAGATCGGACCGAACCCATGCAGACACAACCACCGGCACAATGGAATCCGAGGGACAAGGAAACCATCGGGACAAGAAAGGTACACCAATGGGAACAGACGAAGACGAGCCCAGGGGAGCAACAGGCAGCCACAGAGAGCAATACCAGCCCCCCCAACCACGGGACCCAGACCGAACCACAGGAGGACGAACCGGAACCCAAGACGGTCCAGTAGCACCTAGACCCATCAGCCGGGAAGAGCCACAAGAGAAAGACGATGCAGAGCACCGTCAGGCAACAGGACACAAACCACACACCGTGGAGGAACCTGACCAAGGCAGACAACCCCAACACGAAAGCCAGTGGGGTAGAGGACAAACCAAGAGGGAGTGTCCGGAAGAAGAGCATGCCTCCACACACGAAACTGGCAGTGACAACGACACGAAGGGGGACAGGCCCAATGAGGTAGGCAACCAAAACCTGGAAGAACCAGAAACAGGATGGGGAAGACTCCAAGACCCCACCAACAAACTGGAACCGGACTAAAAGGCCCCACAGGAGAAGAACCTGAATGAATGCCAACAGCGCCTCTGCAAGCACAGACAAAGCGAACAACCGCAGCAAAAGGCGAGTGCCGAACCCCCAACCCGAAAAAGCCGGCACCACCAAAAGGCAGCAGACCAACCAAAGAGCAACAGCTCCCCGGGAACGAGCCGGCAAGCCCACCAATGGAAAACAGGTGTCACCAGGGCGGCAAGGACCCATGGCAGGACCCCCGGATCCGAGACAGAGGCCACCCAGGACGGTAGGATAGGCAAAAGACGGCCCCCAACCAAGCCCTAACAGCCGGGATTCGAGGAGAAGCACGACTCAGAAGTGGGCGCAGAAGCCGCCGACAAGCCGGGAGGAGGAGTAGAAAGGGGGCCGTGGCTACGCCCCGGCCATGGAAGGGCAAGCCCTCCAGAAGCAGAAGCAAGATCCCACACAGCGACCACCGAAGCGGCCCAGGGAAGGAAGGACCAGTGCCAACAGCAGCCCGCCACCATCAGACACGCAGTAGGTCAACAGCACCTCGAAACCCCAGGCGGGCTCCCAACCAGGTACTAACCAGGCCAGACTCCGTCCAAGCTCTGAGAGGATATGAGAACAGGAGCATACATGGCAGAATGGCCGTAGGCACAAATCCAGGAAAAGGGAACAAGCAGGCAGGGACAACACAGCAAACAAAAACGCAGCCACGGCCCCGCATCATACTCAAAATAAACGCCAATACAGAGAAAACCTGCCCGCCCCGCAGAAGCGGCGAAACACCCTCATAAAATGCACAGCATCAAGGAACTTAATAACCCATATTTGCTGTCTGGCTTAGAAGGCAGAAACGAAATGCACGCATACCGCAAGGCAAAGTGGCGCTGACTAACAGATGCAAACCATAGTCACCCAACAAAATGGCACACAACAAATCAACCCCAGAAGGAGAAAAGGAAAAGCGGACCAGCCGGGATCCAAACCAGTGAGCCTGAGGACAAACACAGGCAGCCGCAGGGAACGCAGAAGGCCACTGAGCCACCAGACCCGGCAGCGAGGGAGAAAACCCAAACTCAAAGAAAGTAACAGTGCCAGCAGCATCGACAGAGAACCCACAACAGTGAAACACCATGAAAGGAACACAGAACCGCAGGCGGAAGAGTCTGCGACCGAACCACCAGGCCACAGAGACCCATAAAGGAACGAAAACAGAAGGGAGAGGGAACAGAGCAGGACACCGACCACAGTCGGAAACATGCACGCACCCCCTGCAGCCACAAGATAGGCACAAACCAGGAAGGGAGCAATGGCCATCCGCCCAAGAGAACAATCAGTAGGCATGCCAAATCCGCACCCTCGGAAACGCACAACCCCTCAAACAAGCACCCCAAAACAGCCAGGGAGCAACAGGCACAAAGACAGGACCGCAAAAGGGCCGAAGGACCAGCCCAGGAGCCGCGGGCGGGCCGCCCCTCCAAGGAACAACCAACTGGAAAACACAAAGGCAGACCAGAGGCGGGAAGAACCGCTGATGCCCAACCGCCACAACGGGAGATGCGGAGGAGAGCGTCCCGGGCCTCACGACCCCAGCGAGAGACGGCGTGGAGGCAGAAAGCGGTCGAAAATAGACAGGGAAGAAGCGAACATGCACAGCAGCCACCGGCTGGCAAAACAACGTGATATGCTCGCGACCCCTGCCGGAGCATAGCCAAGCCCGGCAGAACGTAGGGCAAAACCAGGTGAGCATGCAAGTGCAGGGGAGCACAAAACGGCCGAAATCCAAGCCGGCAGAGCCCGCTAGAGCAGGGCAGACCAAAATAGCAGAGCCCCAAGCGGCAGCACCCGCTAGTGCCAGCAGTGCCCGCAAGAGCAGGGTAGCCACAGCAAACAGAGCAGAGCCCCCCTCGCCAGCGCCCACTAGTGCCAGCAGCGCCCGCAAGCGCAGGGCAGCCACAGCAAAACAGAGCCAGGGGAGATGCCATCAGCGGCAGCCCACAGGTGCGGGGGGGAAGGGAGGGGTACCCAGAAGAGGAGCCCGCTAGGGCAGGGCCTCACCCCCAGGGCCGTGGGACCTGCTAGAGCAGGACCTCACCCCCACTTACCTGAAATGCGCTCTGGAAGAGTCTGCAGCGCAGAACAAAAGAAACAGGAAGTGGGGTGGGTCGACCCTCCCCTTATACTGGGCCAAGGGTGGCAGGGGTCGGCCATGTTGGGGAGGGATGGGAGGCATGGGATGCTAATTTGCTTTGGAGTGTTCTGCTGTGGAGCTAAAGCTCACTACGTAACTCTGGTGGCGAGGAAGACTTACGAGGAGGTAATGTTGTCAGTGATCAAACAATACTTTAGTGAATCCTTACCTTTAGAAACTCCTTTTTTTTAAAAGAGTTTTTAAAATTTACATCTTTCCATCTCAAACCTCTGGACAGCATTATAGAAAGTGCAAAACAGATTTATTCTCGTAACTATAAAGCCTGCAATGTTGTCCATTAATATATTTTGACCACCTGTCTTTAAACTCTTTTATGGGAAAATTCGAGAAGCATCTTCTCATTATGTTCTGCCTGCAGGCATTTTTATTGACTCCTTTAAATAATATTGCATACGAAAAGAGGAATAAAATTCGCTCATCAGATCTGCTTGGCTGGATTGTAGAATTCTTTCAAGGTCTACTGATCGAGATGTAATTCATAAATGCTTTTTTACAATTGCCTTAAGGACAGCCGTTGATGGGTAGCGTCCCCAAGCCAAGTCCTGATCTTAAATGACAGAAGTAAGGTAGTTGGACAATCAATCAATCAATCAGTAGATTTGTAGAGCACAACTTGTCAACCTGAGGGTTTCCATACGCTGGCAGGGTCCAGTTTATTTGACAAATTGCCAGGTGGACCATGGTTTAAGCTATCGTGTTCCCAGAAAATAGCTTGTGAGTAACATTTGACAGAATCCGTTTTTGCATGTTTGACAAGATGGTGGTAGTTAACAAGCAGCTTTACAAGCTAAACCTTGTCAAGCAAACCAAATTCCAATCTTATCTGTATATTGGCTGTATACTGAGCGAAGGAAAAGATTATTTTATTAGCCTTACACTCAAGTCAGACTAGTGCAGGCGCACCTTTTGCTTGAAAGATGAGCTGAGAATATGATAACGTTTTGCTTCTATATCTTTTAAAATGGCAATTGTAGGTGGACTGTATAATTTTGAGTTTAATATGCACATAGCAAAAACTAAATCTGATGCTTTATTTTTATGTGAGATAAATGAGTTTGTGTTGAACAGTTATCAAATAAACAAGCGCCTAAGAAATTACATGAGGATGTGTATCCCAATTTAGAGAATTAAAGTACCAGCATGGTTTTAACTTTTTTTATATTAACCAAATAATGTTACTTTTGCTTTGGAGTCATTGACCACCAACTTGTTAAGTTAAATATATAAATATATAGTTCTGACCCATGTGTCAGTATATAACGCAATGATGGCTTTCACCTGTGCAAAAAAAATACCCTTTTGCTCAATTCAGCCCACAGAATCTGGTGGTCCACCCCATTGAACACCACACTAGAAAGAAGAGTTACGTGTCATGTAAGTCAAGGCAAGGATGCTATCAGCTGTGCTGCATTTTGGTCTAAAGTACCCTGTATGTTAGAAATGAACTATACTTGTTTCTTCTGCCCTTTCTTCAAGCTCCTCTAATATAATCCTGGGATAAGCCTTTGCCTCTAATAGGCAGGGCTGGATCTTTCTCCCTTGTTGTGTGTAGGAAGTGAGATGGGCCCACGCCATCTGTGCAGCCCTTGTCCTTGCGGAAGAGAGGCTTGTCATAAAGGAAATAACCCTTGGACACCCCAGCATGTGTTGGAAAATTACAATGCCTCTTAATGTTTAAGCGTGTTTCAGCATACAAGCACTACATAACTCTCTAACCATGTTTGAAATATTTGTTTGACCCATTTGTGTGCAGAGACGTATTAAGTCATGGGCCAAGCGGGCTGTGGTCAGGGCCGGACTGGCCGTAGCGGGCATCGGGTGGAAGGGTGGGGGAAGGTTTTGCAGCTGTGGGGGCCAGTTTTCTTACTGGGGGCTGGTTTTGCAGCAGTGCTGCAATATCGGCCCCCATTAACAAAAGCAGCAATGCACCTTCCTACTCCCCCCAGCCCACCAGGGTGGCTGGCCCGACAAAATTTTTTGTAAAGTCTCCTGCCCTGATGACCTTGAAAACATTTTCAACATATTGTTTAAAATATCGTTTTCCTATCATTTATTTTTAATGTGGGTGATAAATGGGGGTCATTACAGACATTTTGCAGACAAATGTTTGTTTTTCAACTTCATGCAACATCCATAAAAAGTTTCTTTTAGATCAAACCGTGGGGCATATTAGCAAGACCGGCGATAAAATTATCGCCGTTTTGGCGGCAGGAAACTGCCGCTAAAACGGCGATAATGGGCTTGCTAATATGCGTTATAGAATTCAATAGAAGCCCAGGTTAGATGTGCAGGACATCTAACCTGGGCTTCTATTGGAATTCTATAACGCATATTAGCAAGCCCATTATCGCCGTTTTAGCGGCAGTTTCCTGCCGCTAAAACGGCGATAATTTTAACGCCGTTCTTGCTAATATGCCCCACGACCTTACATCATATGACAAATGGGAGGAGGCACAAAGATTATTTGTAATGATATTAGTGAGCTCCTGTTCTATAACAACATTGAATAAACACGTCACTATCCCCGAATGTTAGATGCAAACACATTTAGAATTTGGATGAGAGTGCCTGTGCAGTGTCAGTGATTTTGCCAAGGAGGGCGTGAAAGAGCTGAAATTAGATCATAAATTCAAAGCTGTTTCTAAAAGGGGCCCCCAAAATAGGTTTGGCCCACTGGCCCCCCAAAATTCTTAATATGTACTAGTTTGTGTGTGGGCTTTGTAAAAACACAGTTAATTACCACGGCGCAAAATAAAGTTTAAGGCAACACATTTAAGACAATTCAACATGAAATCGCCATTTTTTAAATAAAGAGGGGGATATTCACAAGAACGTGTGCTAAACATCTCCAAAAAATGTTAACGCAACTTCACACATTGCAGTCCATCGCGGGAAAATAACCCCGTGTTAACGTTGAATTCACAACACGGCGGTACCGTGCGATAGTTACCTGAAACCACAGACAATGTCCGCGATACAACCACCGCGACGGCGATAAAAACACAAACCCAAACACCAAAAAACGTGCGATGAGCCCATTCGCGATGAGGAAATCAGCGATAAGCAGCGCCAGGCCTGCCATACACACACGGCTGGCGGGAAAATCACTACAAAAAACACACAAACACAAAATGACCAACACCGAAGCACCATGGAGGCAGCCGGAGCAAGTGCAGAGGACGAGCGCAACCCCACAAGTACCCCGGACGACCAGCCCGGGACCACGGTGACAGGGAAGGGCAAGGACAAGAAGAAGAGGAAGACGAAGTACAGTCCGCAGGAGAATCGGATCCTGGTCACGGAGGTGATAGAACACCATCAACAACTGTTCGTCGCCTCCAATGTGTCATTGGGCACCAAAAATGGAATATGGCGGGCCATCGTGGACAAGGTGAATGCCGTTGGAGAGCACAAGAGGTCAATGGACGAGGTCAAGAGGCGATGGAATGACATCAAGCGCAAGACCAATGAGAAACTCACAACCAACCAGAAGGCAGCAATGCAGACTGGAGGTGGGAGCCCAGCGCCACAGCTGGAGCTGGATGACATGGAGGAGCTGGTGTCGACAGTCATCAGTGTGGAGACCGTGGCAGGAGTCGGGGCACCGGACACTGCTCGACAGGACACAACACAACAGCAACAGGGTGAGTAACCACCAGGTACTGGGGGGACGGGGGGAGATGGCCACAATGGCACACATGCACAATCAAGCACAATCAAGCAGAGCACAGTGCACACCCACAATGACTCTGGATCATGGCCCTGATCGACACACTCTCACAATGTACATTGCCATGCTGCCTGAATGTCAACATGTACCATGCGGCCACATACATGTGGACACATTGTAACGCAGCATCTCCCCTTCACATTGCAGGGGCACCGTCAACGCCACCTGCAGAGCAGTCCCAGACACTCTTCACTGATGACGAGGAGGATACCACCAGCATCGACACCCAAGCCCTCCAAGACATCATTGAGCTCATCCGCCAAGCACCTCCAGGACCAGGGCAGCCCAGCTGCATCGAGGAGACCCCACCCACTCCACAAATCACCCAGCTGGAGGCACCCACAACCCCGGCTGTCTCCCAAGACCCCGCGAACAACCCATGGCCTTCCAGCGCCGTGTGTTGGAGGTCCAGAGGGAGATGGCTGAGCAGGTGCGGGTGGGGTTCGACCTCATGGCTACCAAACTCGACGCCATCCATGGGTGTCTGAGTCCCATCAGGGACCACCTCTGTAGTGTAGCTCCTATTTCCCTAATAGGCTCTGTGCATTGGAATAATATACCCTATAGGTTTGACATAGGACTGAGGTCGGTATGTCCCTATCGAGTATATTAAACTTAATTACTTGTGCCAGCTAGCTCAGAGGCCACTAGAAACTCCTTGATAAACAAGAAGGGAGTAGTTTCTGGCAGCCGCAAAACATGACCACTTTGTTTCCCTTTAGAATCAGAACATGTCCCAGAGTCGTGGAAACAATAGATAACTATTTCACTCAGCTCACTCGTGCATACTTAGTTTTCCTCAAAGTTACACAGAAAGAATAGACGGGCGTTTCAATAAAAGATTTATTGAACAGTCTTGTTTCTCATGTAAGTAAAATGTGCTGTTACGATCACAAGACAGTATGCAAGATAAATAATGTACAGCGTAAGCAGTCGAAATAAATAATACTGCGCTAGCATGATCTTTAGTAGATATTCATTTACATAAATAACACAGACTAAAAATGCGTTTCTAAGCTAGTTCCACCCCAATGTACCTAACCTAACCTAGGTGTAGGGAGAGGTATGAAGTAGGTGAAGTAATCCTTACTATGGTATACTAAGAGTATGTTAAGCCTAGTATGCCTAGGTTGCCAAGAGTCCCTCTAGGTTTCTAATCAGCTCCATACCTTAAGAATGAGAGAGGTGGGAATCTCTTGCCAGACTCGAACTCCAACACCCCGCGAGGGAAGTCAGATCACTGGAAGCTGGACTCTCTGCGTGCAGGGATGACAGCGTCTTCTCAGTGCGTCAGGCCGGGAAATGGGCTCCTCTGAAGTCGAGGTCTCCTCTGATTTACAGGGGCTAGGGAAGGTATATTTATACCTGAGAGGTACCTCAGAATGTTAGCATTGACGTGAATCGGACAGCGTAAGACGTCATGAATGAACTCCTAAGGTATAACGGGTCATGCATAATAGATGAGTCCTTGAAGAAATCAATAGTCCTGTGCTAGGGAAACTCCCGAAGCCTAAGGGTCTGTTCTTCAAGAACTCGTTGTGACGTTAGGGTGGACAGATGTCGGAGACCATGCCTGTATTTGGAGTGCACGGTTTAATGCCTAAATAAGGACTGGGATTTTATGCCTATATAAGGGCAAGGCGAATTGTGGCTATATAAGGACATGATACAGGAAAGCCTATATACGGATACCCTAAGAGGAATACAACACCCACTCCACTTTCGTGTGTACGATAATTAAGCCCGGGCGTAGTTTGCGTAGTAGCACTTCACGTAGCTACGTGAAGTACAGCTTCAACTACACGTAGCTATGCAAATTGCATAGTGCGTAGCTGTGTGCTTGACTGCACTGTACAATAATTACCAAAAGCAAACTTGTACAGTGCAAGTTAAGATAAAATAAATATCTCTGTCTTTATATGCTAAAAATGCATATAGTCATTTCACTAAAGTGAAAACAAAAAGTTAACAAGCAGTGAGAGAGGTGATGATTTTGGTATCCTCACTAACTTAGGGAGAGAACCAACAACCAAGCAGATGTCTTGAAAACAAAAAGCACATCTTATTGAACAATTCCTCCTAGGACCACCCCAAGCACAGTTATGGGCAAAAATACAATCCCAACCAAAGGCCCTGCAAAGCATTATGGGACGAGATTAGCAGTGGGCAGTGAATATTATAGTGTCCAATATCAAAATAATTCTACAAAGAGCTGCAGTTCAACTAGTCGTTACTAGGTGTCGTCCCTCAAGAGTGAAATGCAAAAGTATTGAAAACCTTTCATGAAGCTTTTGCATTTGACTCGTGAGGGACGACACCTAGTAACGACTAGTTGAACTGCAGCTCTTTGTAGAATTATTTTGATATTGGACACTATAATATTCACTGCCCACTGCTAATCTCGTCCCATAATGCTTTGCAGGGCCTTTGGTTGGGATTGTATTTTGCCCATAACTGTGCTTGGGGTGGTCCTAGGAGGAAGGGACCACCATTGAATCATTCACATGATATGCTTTTGTGTTCAAGGCATCTGCTTGGTCCTCCCCTAGGTTAGGGGGACTCCAAAATCATCACCTCTCTCATTGCTTGATATTTTATTGTCAAAATTCATTTTTGTGAATTGGTTATATGCTTTTTAGCATAAAAATTGCTTTATCAAAGCATTTGAAGGAATTTATTATTAAGCCTGGGCGTAGCTATGCAAATTGTGTAGTGCGTAGCTGTGTGCTTGACTGCACTGTACAATAATTACCAAAAGCAAACTTGTACAGTGCAAGTTAAGATAAAATAAATATCTTTGTCTTACTCTTTATATGCTAAAATTGCATATAGTTATTTCACTAAAGTGAAAACAAAAAGTTAACAAGCAGTGAGAGAGGTGATGATTTTGGTATCCTCGCTAACTTAGGGAGAGAACCAAGCAGATGTCTTGAAAACAAAAAGCACATCTTATTGAATGATTAGGTGGTGGTCCCATCCTCTTAGGACCACCCCAAGCACAGTTATTGGCAAAAATACAATCCCAACCAAAGGCCTGCAAAGCATTATGGGACGAGATTAGCAGTGGGCAGTGAATATTATAGTATCCAATATCAAAATAATTCTACAAAGAGCTGCAGTTCAACTAGTCGTTACTAGGTGTCGTCCCTCAAGAGTGAAATGCAAAAGTATTGAAAACCTTTCATGAAGCTTTTGCATTTGACTCGTGAGGGACGACACCTAGTAACGACTAGTTGAACTGCAGCTCTTTGTAGAATTATTTTGATATTGGACACTATAATATTCACTGCCCACTGCTAATCTCGTCCCATAATGCTTTGCAGGGCCTTTGGTTGGGATTGTATTTTTGCCCATAACTGTGCTTGGGGTGGTCCTAGGAGGAAGGGACCACCATTGAATCGTTCACATGATATGCTTTTTGTGTTCAAGGCATCTGCTTGGTCCTCCCCCTAGGTTAGGGGGAACTCCAAAATCATCACCTCTCTCATTGCTTGATATTTTATTGTCAAAATTCATTTTTGTGAATTGGTTATATGCTTTTTAGCATTAGAAATTGCTTTATCAAAGCATTTGAAGGAGTTTATTATACTCCTGCTAGGCTACGTTTATTAGCACAGTTATTCACTCTGCTATGTGCAATTTGCGTAGTAGCACAAACTTTGCATGCTTCGTGAGCGTAGCAAAGTATTATGCCCAGGGTTAACGATAATAATAAAATGCTAAACATTTAAAATGCTAAACATTAAATGGAGTACCGCATATTAAAAAATATTACTTAAAAGCATTAATTGCACAGAGATGTGAAGCATCGCTCTCAGCATAGGATGCCGCAGCAATGTCCGCGTCCGTTGTTACCTGTGTGCCTGTAGATCCATCTCGTACCTCAGCAGCAGCTGGAAGCGACTGTGAGATCTCAATGAATGCCGTCATCAGGATTGGTAGCCTCTGGGGACAACACAGAGCATGGGCCGTTATCGGGTCCAGCAGAGTATCGATATCCGTTGGCGTTGCTGATGGAAATGTCAGACAAGTGTCTAACACGCATTCTTCACCGCATAGCAGGCATCGTAGAGCAGGTAAGATAACAATCTTGCCAAATTGGTCTGAATGACAGGAACCACGTGGTATTCAGGTTCCGTAGACGAGTCATGCCCAAAAGCTGTACTATTCGCTCATGGCACTTTCGTTCAAGGAGAGCTTTCTCCATTTCGCTCGGAGTGATGTCTGCGAATAGGCTGGCCATAGCGTAATAGCAGGAAGAGAAATAGAATGCCGGCAACAAGTGCTAGAATTAATGGTATGCCACCAAACACTGAATGTGCAAAGTTCGGGATGATTCCGAGTATTGCCTGGAAAGGTGCTAACAGACCGGAACAGATGCTCTTAAATACATGTACAATTCCGCTTGTATCAGACATGTTAAAGATACGTCCTATCATTTCCACGAAATGTATAGGGCAGTTTGTACGTATTAAAGTCTGTATCTCAGCCGAAGTCCTTGCTACTTGTAGATCATAGGTTTCTTTGGCCGAGGTCAAAGGCACTGTTTGCTGTAAAAGCATGGCTTTCATTCTGCTCAAAGTATCAAATCTTATAAAAGAGACGTTCAGCGAAGGCCACAAAGGCGACTCCCTGACTGTGTCTATTGGGGCAAACAATACTTACATACAGCAAGTGACCCTGGAGTTGACCGTTACTAGATATGGGATGCCAGGCAACATGCCGCAGCAACTCTGATCATTCAACATGAGGTAACTCCCATTTGAAAGTTGTCCAAACGTTGGATTAATCACAGCAGCTGGTGTACCCTGCTGATGGCAAGACAAATTTGCCACAGAACCATTACAAGCCCCGTGTAAAGAAATGTCCTGACATATAAGTGAACCGCTCAGTGCACTTTTACAGTGTGTACTGCTCAAAAACACTTCACGATCCCCACTCCAACATCTATATGTATACGGTAAATTCCAAGATGTCTTAATGTATTCCTTACCCAACCTTTCATATTTGCCTGCTTGCATTTGTTTGAGGCAATACTGAAACTGAAAAGTAGTCACAGGTAGTGTGATTTTGCCATGAATGAGCCATCCTGTAGCTGGTTTTTCTGCCACTGTGAATGGTAACTTTTCCAGTTTTTCAATGCTCAGCACTGTATACTTTGCTCCTCTTTGTGCCAGTTCGATCTGTTTATCAGTTAGATTGTATTCTGCAAACAGAGCTGACGTGTTGATAAAATGCCAAGGCACATAGCCCGCACGCAAAGATTGCAGCGTCCAGCTTAATAACACAATAGAACGTAATTGAGATTGGCCTTGCTGTAACATCGCCAAATCTTGTTCTAGTATGTCGATAGCAGAGGATACAATGTTGTCCAATGAATATATTCTGGAGGACAAAGTTGTTAACCCATTGTCGACCACAGTGAGTGTTTTCTCTAAATTAATATGATCAAGTTCACGTATTCGTTCTGCGGCCTCCATCTGTGACACTTTCCATGCTTCATTATAAGCAGCATAGATGCCGGCATATATGAAACGTTTTTGACCCGGTTTTCTTGGTCCAAGCAAGAATTCCCTAAGGTCTGCGTCTTCTTTAAGTAAGGATAAGTGTTGTTTCACATCCTGTAGTGTAGATTTCTGCAGCCAATCGAGGCATAATTTTCCTACACTGTATGTTGTTACTACCCCCGGATGCTGTCTTTGGACGTATCTTGGGTCTGGCCTGTGAATAGTAAAACCCTGAGTTTTATTCAGGAATCTTTCCTGACAGTTGTTCGTGTCTGTGGGCCAGATCAACCATTTTCTCCAATCAGGATTAGATCTGTTGAGTTGTAGTATATTGTCAACTGTCACCGCTGCCTGTGTATTGTTATCACTTGCAGGTGTTGGTACAGAAGGTGTTTGCATCTCTTTTATCTTGGCTAGTCCAAGACAAGATGTTTGTTGGACGGTTTCATTCAAAAACATTATTTGTTCAGGGATGATACAGGCTCTAAATAATGCTTCTATCCCCTGCACTTGCCAAAATTTAGTACCCCAGACAGTTTGTGTGTCTATTGTGTCTTTCCATAAGTCGAAACCCTGTCTAGACAGTTGGGCAATAAATGTTACAGAGTAAATCTGTTTTGTATTAGTTAACATAATTTTCATACCTGTTTTGTTTACATTTTTATAGTAAAACGTTTCTGGATCAGATGTATTGTAACCTGAAAAATATGGAAACTTGCTAGCAAATGTTTTTGAATTACCTTTAGGTGGTGTAGGACAATGCTCCCATTGGTTAAACATAAACACATTTCTAGGGTATGCAGATTTATGCAAATAATGATGACCATAGTGGTTATAGCAATACAGCTGTCCATAGTCTGATGAACCCTCTAAATATTCATTTTTAGAAAATGCAGCAGATTTTTCTAGTTCAAACATTATATCGTTAACAGTCTCAAAGTCCCAATCATCAGAATAGGTACTGGACGAAATGAGATCACTTAGTGAAATTTTAAACAAATGTGGAATGTTCAATTTTTCCGTCGGGCCAAAAATATCAAAATCTGTTTTGTCCCACACTATACCATCCTGTATAGGAACGGCTGTGATGTTCACTGATGACAAGTCTCTTGCTTCACGATGGGAAGATTTATGTGGTTTCAAAAGTACGGTCACATCTTTTCCTTCAGTGTTCACATGGATGTATCTGCCATTTATAAGCACGCTCATAGTTGTAACCAAAGCTAGCCAAAGCAGGAAAACAAATATTCCAGAAATTATCCAGAGTTCAATCCATGGGGAAACCAGATAAGTCTTTTTCAGAAAGTGAAGAAAGTCTTGTACTTGCTGATTGAATGTTAATGATGCTGGCGTCGTTTCAGGTTCACTCGGATCTTCTGAGAACGTATCAAAGTTAACGAAATAGCCAGAAGCAGTTCTGTCAATTGTTGGAATTGCATCAGGATTTGTAGAAATCGCTGGAACCAGTTGATCACTTGCTACATTGGTGTAGACAGGTGCATTTGGACGAACTGTTACTTGATTTTCAAGAGGGATGAGTTCCATTGCATTGTTGCCTAGTCCTTCATCTGTTACTGCTGAATTCTCGCTAGTAATCAGTCTTTCAGTCTGAACCTCTTGGATAGTAGCGAGAGGAGTGCGTCTGCTACTAGGTCGGAGTCCACGAGGCCTACTATTTAGTATTGGCCACATACTGTGGTTTGATGAGGTCGATGGACACAAATCTTTTCTCCTTTCTTCCAGCAAGGGGCGGCAGAAGTACTGTTCTTGTTCCTTGAACTGCTAGGACAGGTACTGGTTGTCTGTAAGAAGGTCCAAATTCCTTCTTATCCGCAATCTTTTCTCTGACTAGATCCCCAACTTTTGGAATCCAGACAGGCCTTGCTGGGACCGCCGGTTTTTCCCCAGTGGTGGTTGGCTGCTGGAATACGTTGCTTTGTTTTGATCTCAGTTCATTGAGTTCCTGTAAAACAGCCAAACGATCTTTGATATCAAACGGTTTATTTTCCACCACTGTGCCTACGTGATCGAGGTCTGGTACCCACATTCTTGTCCCAAATAGGACCTCATATGGCGTGACTCCCCCTAGAGAACTTCTTGGCAGGTTATTTAATGAGCGATGGACCCCATAAAGATGTTTGACCCACCCATCACCCGAACCTAATACCCTAGCTGTTATAGACTGCTTTATGTCCCGGTTTTTCCTTTCCACAACCGAATTTCCCTCAGGATGGAATGGAGAGGAGTACCACAATGCAACGCCCAGACTGGCCATGGCTTCTTTGTAAGCCCGAGAGCTAAACGCAGGGCCCTGGTCAGAATGTAGCATGCCTATTGCGTATGTGCCGATAAAGACTCGCAAATCTTTTATAATAGTTTGAGCGTCAGCCGAGCGCTGAGGCCATATCCATAGGAACCTAGAGCATGAATCCACTGCAACCATGATGTATTTATAGTTACCGTCCCTCTGCAAGGGTCCGCAGTGGTCCAGGTAAACACAAGCTAATGGTTTGTCTGAAATTAACAGGGGTGTCTGCGCAGGACTTTTTACCAATGAGACTTTCATCTGTTGGCATATACCACATTCTAAAACATAGTTCTTTGTTTGTTTTCTAATGCCAGGCCACCAATATCTTTGCTTGAGTAAAGATAATGTTGCAGAAACACCTGCATGGTCAGAAGCTATCCCTTCGTGTGCTGCTAGGATTAGTCCTAATCTACGTTCCTTGTTTGGGATTACCCTATTCCCCACTCAAGGGATTCGAGCAAAAGGAACGCTGTTCGCATCAATTACATAAGAGTACTTGAGTGGAAACTTTTTTGGTAACGCTGCACCACTGCCTTTGGCTTGTAGCATTGACAGCCAACATTATCTCACTGTCTATTTTTGTTTTTAAACGAGTGATCGCAGCTACGGAAGACGTCTGAACAGCCCCCTTTGGGGCTTCATCAGCCAATGAATTCCCTGCAACGTGAACGCCATCACGTTGATGACTCAGTGTGTGGATCACGTGAGCCTTTGGTAGTTCGTTTTTCAACTGAACTACTTGTTCCCAAAGCATTTTGTGCTTTATTGTGCCACCTTTCGCATCTTTGAAACCATTTTCAAGCCAGTTTTGTATGTATTCATTATACGACTGAACACTGTAAAAGGAATCGCACACTATTAGTGTGGGGAATTCTCGATCTGTACTTTCAAGTGCCAGTTTGAATGCTTGTAGTTCAGCTCGCTGAGCTGTACAATCTCCTAGAGATTGAGTTTTTGTGACCATAGGTCTGAAGATGCCATATCGCATGCGACCTTTAACGATTGCACATGCTGCACTGTAAGCTTGCTTACTCCCTGTTGCGGGCTGTGCGGATCCGTCAGTGTAAATTATGAATTCGTACTGATCGAGAGGCAGAATCTCAGTGGGCAGAGGACTTTCTTGTTCATATTGCAGGAACGCTTGTGTTTTTAAATCGGGATCAAAAACATATTCAACATCAGTTGCAGCAAGAGAATTAACCCATTGTATCCATCTTGGATGTAATGCTTTTGCATTTGGAATGCTTGCTTTTGTGACCGCTTCTAAAGCTGGTACTGGGGTTACGACAATAATGCGTTTCCCTTGGGCTAAGGCTCTTTCTTTTGCTACAGCGGTTTGAACTGCTGTCCGAATTTTTTCAGTTGAAGTGAAGCGCATTTCTGCTTGTGTGTACAAATGAGATTTGTATGCAATTGGTATTTTTTCACCCTCGTTAAACGTTAAGTAGGTGAATCCGCATTGACCCGAAATTATTCGGATCACAAGGTTGCGTTGACTTACGCGTGTTTGTAAGTGATTTGTTGCTAACATGTTAGCCTGGAGTGAACGCAAGATTTATGTGTGTTCCTGTGTCCAGTTTTTGATTGAAAAATCAGGTTTAATTAATGCGTAGAGAGGTTTAACCCTTTCTGCGTAATTTAGAATGTATGTTCTTCCAAAATTTAGGAAACCCAGGATGGATCGTAAGTTTTTTAGCGTTTCTGGAGGTTGGAGCAGCGCACATTTCTCTAAAAAGTTAGCTGCCAAGCTCTTGCCTTCACTTGAAAGCTCATATCCTACAAATAGGACATTGAGATGGGCAATTCTGGACTTTTTGAAGTTGAATTTGTAGCCCTCAGAGGCGAATCCCAGTATAATGGTGCTCACCCTGTTCAAGTGTTTTTCCAGGTCATCGTCTGTCAGATAAATGTCATCGACATAGGACAATGCTTCATTGTCATAAATTTGTAGTAACTCCGTTACCCTCGCTGAGAATAAACCTGGGCTGTTCTTGAACCCTTGTGGGAGTCGACAAAATTGACGCTGGGTCCCCATTATGGAGAATGCTGTTAAGTACCTGCTTTCAGGTGCTATGTTTTGACAAAAGAAACCATTTGAGATGTCTAATGTGGTTTTATATTTTTTCCGCACAATGTTATTCATTAATGCTGTGCTATGTGCATTTTGCACTGCAAAAGTTTTAGAACAAGTGTTTAAGTGTCTGTAATCCAAAACTAGACGATAGGTGTTGTCTGGTTTGGAGACAGGAAACAAAGGATTGTTCATTGAGGATGTGCATGTTTCAATCACCCCTTGGTATTCAAGTTGATCTAAGATCTCCCTGACCTGTTTTTTATCTTCTTGCTTTATTGGATACTGCCTTTGTGCAGTTGGTTCATGTTTCAGATGTATTTTATGGTGAGGTGAGTCCTCATCACATCCTACATGATTTTTATATAATGCTGGGGCCTGGGCTACTGCCCATTTCCTGGCATATGTATATTTTAGGTGAATTGGAATATGGTTGGAGAAGGCGAGCATAATAATGTCCTCGCCGTGTGGGCATGCCTGACAAATTGTGGTGGCCAGTCTTTTTCTGCTAGAAGTATGTCACAGCCCCTTGAAAGTTTTTCCCAAAAAAGTGCTTTCACCTGTCTAGGTATGTCTCCCTCCATCCGGAGTGTTATTTCATATAACTTTTGTGGAGTACTAACCCTGGTGTCTACAGTCTCAACTGTAATGTACTCATTCAAGTCCACTATCTCCAGAAGTTCCTTCAGGTTCTGGCGAGCTATTGTGACTTCTGCTGCACTGTCCAGCATTGTCTGAGCCCATTCTCCGTTCTTGAGTTGTGTTCTCAGTATTCTCGGCATGTCTGATCTTCAGACCTGCTACTTTCTTTTTGGAGAATTGAGGTTTTGTTTTATTTTTTGTAGCGTGTTTTTCTTCCTTGGATTTCACGCGTTCTTCTCTATGTTCTGTCCGTCCTCTTCTTTCCGAAGTCTGTGATGAGATCTGAAAGGGACGAGAGGAACGTGTATCAGTATCTTGATACCTGTCAGGCTTTCTCAAATTATCCCTATTCCTGAGGTTATACCTCCTTTCAGAGGCCTCCTTTTGAGGAGACCTACCTCGGGATTGTGAACGTTTCTCGTTTGAATTTTGTTTATTAGTCTCCCACTTCTTTTTAGAAGATGTTGGAGTTTGTTTAATAGAGTCCTCCTCAAGCCTTTCAGATAGTTTCGGCTTCACTGGTCTTCCACCCAAACTATCTCTGCCTAATTCAGCATAAGATTGTTCTATAATTCTGGGTAGCTCAGTTTGATGTTCTGTAACATCAAATTCCCTTAATTTTTGGCGGATCGCCACTGCTGCTGCCTCCCCTTTATTATTAGATAATATTATTGTTGAGACCTAGTCGAAATTTTTCAGTAGTTTCATACCTAAATTCAGAGCAGGCTCTGCCCTGTATTCGTTTTGAATTTGTTTCAGGACATCAGGTATTACCGCAATTGACGGAATGCCATGTGTTTTAGTATAGATGGCAGCAAAGACTGAGCCCCAAGTGGTGCAGTCTTCCAGTTGTGGTGTGATCCCCATCGGTAAACTGATTGTTAGTATTCTGTGTTTCTCATACGGGCTAGTATTTGGAAATACTGCTTCGATTTGAGTAATTTTTTGAGCTATCCAAAATGGAATTTGCTCACGTTTTGTGGGCATTTTACCCATGACTGCGTATAGAGTCTGTGGTATAATTTTTAGTGTATTCCCCGGTTGAGGAGTTTGATTTGGAAGTGTCAATGGTGGTTGGACTGTGAAAGTCCGCATGACATATTGGACCAATTGTCTGTAGATTTTTATTAATTCTTGTAGTTGAACAAGTAGTTCCTCATCTGACATTATATCCAGTTCAGGATGAGGAGCAGTGGCGTAGCTAGGGGGGGCGGTGGGGGCGGTCCGCCCCAGGCGGCACTATTTTGGGGGTGGCAGCGGCGGCACAGTGCACACGTTACGTGCAGTTATGTAAGTGCACTGTGCAAGCGCACCTGCTTGCAAATGCTGCAGTGCATGCCACACACGCACCGCGGTACGCTGCGTACCGTGTATGTGGGTCCCAGGGCCGTCAATCTTGTAGCGCGCGAAAGCGCTACCAATGAGGGCCCTGGGCACCATTTTTGGCCAGCCCCGCGCTGTGCTCCTGTGACGCGCGCAACCACCACGCGCTAATGATTGAGTGGAGACAGTCTCGGCAGGGGAGTGCTGGGCGATTTGCAGAACCCCTACGGTAGGGGCCCTGCCACCACTGTGGAGTCTACAGGAGAGGTAGGGGTGATCATAATACATGATGTCAGTCACTCACTGTGAGAAATATTTGTGCCCGTGCGTGCCCCATCGAAATTTGACCATGAGGGCTTAGCAGTTTTACCGTCCCCTTCTGGAATATTCTTGAGAGACCCGCCTGGCGATGTCTCCCCGTGAGTAGCCATCAGCCTACCTCAGAGGCTTGTGAGGGGGAATGATGCTCACACATGGCCAGGCAGGTGAGGCCCAGGTGAGTGGGAGCGGGCCGACCTGGGACCGCACCCCCTCCACGCTCTGAATGGCTGATGTGTGGGGGCAACCGGTATGCTCACAATGCCTCTGGGTCATATGTACACATAAACACACACAGTCTTAGATGGACAACTTAACTAAATATGAAATACATGCATTGATACACAAATAAAACTGCGAAAAAGGCATGAAGCCCAAACACGTATACACACGCTAAAACAGAAAAAGCAAAGAATAAACAAAAACAGATGGACAAATACATGCTCGCAAACATACAAAACTTGCACATAAACTTTAAAGACACACAGAAAAGCCCACACATGAAATGTAAATGTACAGAAACGTGGAGCAAATACACAAAACAACCACCAACTACCTAAAACACACAAAAACTATACACACACGCACGAAAACATCCACATTCATATATAAAACAAGCATATCCACATACATTCAATCACACAGAGAAGAACGCAAAAGCAAACTCGTGCATACACAATTTCAAAAAAGGTAAACAAGGACACGGAAGGGAACACACGCACCCCCTCCCCCCGTAAAAGAAAAATAAACCCACCCACCGGTGGATAAAAGAGATGCAGACGATTGAGTCTATGATTGCAATGCAATGATTAATTGTGGAGTGATTCATCGCTCTCGCATGCGAGACCGCAAAGCATATCGGAAAAACTAACACCAAAGAAAAATCAAAAAACATTTTAGTCATAGAAACATGGAACAGCCAGCATGCTGGCGAAACGGAGCGTACAACAGAAGAGGGTCTTGCGCTGCAGCCAACTTCCTGGGGTCTACTGCAGGTGTCCAAGTGGTCTCTGAAGATACTGCTGAGTCCTGACCATACAAATCAAAGGAGGTGTCACCTGGGAACGTTTCCTCTAGTGTTCTTAAGTGGCCAGGAGAAGGGGCGATCAAGTTTAATTCATTCTCAGGAGAACTGGGTGCATTTTTGCAGACCTGATTCTGCTCAGTTTTTGATGCTCTTCTTCCCCCGCTTGTTTTTTCTTCAGATTCAAATCAAATGATTATGTTGATTGCATCTGGTAAAGTGCTGTCCTGTTGTTGTAGTTAAGTGATGGCGTTGCTTGGTCTTGCTTTTATTAAAAAAAAATTTAAAAAAATGAACTCAATACATGATGTGAGAAATATTTGTCCCCGAAATTTGACCAGGAGGGTAGTGGTAATTATATTTGGAGCAGGCCACAGAGGTGATTGCTGGTGACGGGGGAGGGGGAAGTAAGACCTGAGGAGCGAGTAAATGTGAGAGCGATGAGAAAGTTAAAGGATAAAAGTTAAAAGAAGGGTACATTTATGATCGGGTGATCATACATGATGTGAGAAATTTGACCATGAGAGTAGTGGTAATTTGGAGCAGGCTGCTGAGGTGATTGCTGGTGACGGGATAGAGGCTGAGCGATGAGAAAGTTAAAAGACAGGTACATTTATGATTTTAGTTGAAATGGGAAAGGTACTGCATGTGGAGATGAGAAATAAGGTTTTTTACATGATATCGGGATCTGGAATGTTGAGTATGTCTAACTTTATGACGTAAAGTTATGCTGTACTATTCTTGCATGCCTGTGTCAATAAGTAGCTGTACTTTATTATTGTGGGCGTTGTTTACAGTAAAGCACACTGCAATAATTATTAGCACCTACACGTGACAAAAGAATTTCTGGGTTTTTTCATTCTTATTATGACCGGGTTGGCACTTGGCCTTTAAAAGTAATTTGCCCTGCAAGTTAAAAGCTGCTTTTGTCTCCAATTATATTATATTGTGTGAAAACAAGCATGCCAAGAATGTCAGAAAACACAAAAGCAGTGTGGGATTTCTCTAAGTCACTAGGCCTTGTATGAAATGAACTTCTATATATCAATAATCAGCTGGACTCGGCTTTTGGCGCGATAGAGCCAAGCTACACTGTTGACTCCATTGGGCTCCAGTCTGTTGGTATCAGTGCAAAGTATCTGACCTCTCACCTGCCTCTCTGCACTATTTACAACATGTTGGTCTGTTCTGTCTCCCTGTTGGTCTCTGTACTATGACTCCCCTGTTTCAGTACTACGCCTCCCTGTTGGTTTTAGTGCTGTGTCTCCCCTCTTCCCAGTCTCTCTCTACTATGTCTCCCTGTTGGTCTCAGTGTTATTTTTCCCACTCATCTGTGTCTCTGTACTATGTCTCCCTTTTGTTCTCAGTACTATAACTCCCAAGTTTCAGTATTTTGCCTCTTTGTTGTACTTGGTACTATGACTCCCCTGTCTCAGTACTAGGTCTCTCTGTTGTTCACAGTACTATTACCCCCCTGTCTCAGTACTGTCTGTCTGGTTTTCTCAGTACCATGACTGACCAGTTTCAGTATAATGTCTCCCTGTTGTTCTCAGTACTATGACCCCCCTGTTTCAGTACTGTCTTCCTGTTGTTCTCAGTACTACGACTCTCTTGTCCCAGTACTATGTCTCCCTGTTAGTGTCCCTACTGTGTCTCTGTGCTATGTCTCTCTGTCTGTCTTAGTACAAAGCTTCCCCTGTCTGTCCCGGTACTATGCCTCGGTCTGTCTCAATGCTATGAACCCTGTCTCTGCAAGTGCCATGCATTCTACGCCTCTCTCAGTCCCTTTTGATTTAATGCGACCCTCTTTACTCCCATTCCATCTGCTGGGTCTGGCCTGTGCATCTGCCGAACCTGTCTGGGAGTATATGTTCAAACATCACGCAGGCTCTGGGAAAGGATGTGCCTAGAAGCGTGATAAAACACCCTACAAGTCTACAGCTCTACATTGTGGATAGGGAAACAGATTTTATGCTCCCCAGAACTTTCTGTAAAAGTTCTGACTTGATGTGAAAAGTACAAGAATTCAGCAGAATGGAACATTGCATTTCCACCCAAGCCCAAGCATGACCTTTAGTCTCAGCACAGCCTCCTGCACTCCTTGTTCTCTGTGTATGAGTTGTTATTTTATGTTAGAAGCATTTTTATACCTCTCAAGTGCAACTAGAACTTGCATTCTATCACATTCCTATTTTCCTCTCGAGTCCACCTTTTATTTTCTCACATTCGTTGTTTTCTAGACACCCTCTCGTCCCCTTATTACCCCTTCACTCCTCTAATTGCTTTCTCTTTGTTCTCTTCTCATCTCCAGTTTTAACTCCAGTTGTCTCTCGTATCGTATTATTATAGGACGATGTGTTTCTTGTGCGAGTAAGAATGCGCACAATACTAGGCAGAGCTGTTCTGGACCCGCAGGTTTAGGTAGTGCGAGTATCACTGTGAAAGACCTATTTATTAATCTCCCGACATCTTCTTGATTTGTTGCTTTTCAGTAGAAGGCTTGTGGCCTCTTGTGTGCTTGTTTGGTAATTTAATGCCTGCCAGTCAGCCCTGACATTCCTGGTACAAGATTGCTCGCCTCCCTAGGCTCTGCCGCCTAATGGAAACAGTCGCCATTGTCACCGGCCCAGTAACAGATGCTCCAAGTGGGGTAGTTTTGGAAAAAATTGGCAAAGCAGGTTTTGTTTTTGGGTACAATTATTCCTTCCTAAAATGGAATCCCTTGAAGCTATGGACTTTCTTGCAGCACGTGGGGGGTACTAACCTAGTTAGTCAGTATGCAAGTGATATCATGGTGTGTGCCATCAGAGTCTGTGATGTCACAATGCATGACATCACACGTGGCATCACAATAAGTGACATCACAAGAAGTAACATCAGCTATTATGATCTCACACATTTGTTTTTATTAGGTATATCATGAGTGCATTTAAGCGCATTATGAGATTTAACAAATTAGATTTTGCTTTGGGGTTGTGCTAAAAAAGTGGCGCAATCCCAATGCAAACCCTGCCACAAAGAAATTGGGCCTTGGATAGGGTTGAACATGTTCCCATGGCCTCTTCAGCGGTGTTTAAGGATTGTGATGATTATGTGTCGCCCCTCCCTGTATTTTAGCTTTGGGCCCCCTGGGCAGGCTGTGCACCGTGTCTGTGCTGAGGCTGCTCTGAAGGAGAGATGACTATTACACGCTGGCTTTGGGTCCCAAGAGCACACATCTTTTCATTCCCAGGGAGTTGGTTGCTGCTTCTGCTGCTTAGAAGTAATGACAGGGCGCGACCCCTGGTTGTTGCCTTTGGGTCACCTGAGCGGGCTTTGTATCTGGTCGGTGTTGGGAAGGTTGTGGAGCTGACTGACCCCTTTGTGCTGAGTTTAGTTCTAAGGGCACACAGGGAGTCATTCCCTGTGAATAATTAATTGCTGTTTTGAAAGAGAAAGAATCACAGGCTTTGATGCTGTTAAGTTGGTTTTGGGTCCCCAGCGCACATCACGTTTGTGCACTTCCACACTGCTTTAATGGGGGGACCATGTTTGGTCAGTTAATATCAGCTGTAGATCCCGAATAGTGTCATGTATGTGCATGTTTGCATTGTGCTGAGGGGGTGACCAGGTAATCGTTCACGCTCTCTGATGGTTGTCACATGCAGTTTTTCTGAGTCCCCAGATAGATCATGCAATCTATGTGTTCTCCTTTGTACTGCCGGTGTATTCAACTGTGTAGCCTTGGACCATGCGCATGATCGAGACCACGTGTCTCTCGGACCTCTTTCAAGTGCTCGCCGACCTTTTTCCCCAGCACATCCCCACCACCCCCCCACTACCTGCCATGGGCGGCAATCTGAGGTATAGCCCCGGGCGCCAGAAGCTCTAGCTACGCCACTGATGAGGAGTGTAGCCGGCTAGAATCGGCCATGTTGCTCCTGGTCTACCAAGTGGACCGAGCCTGGTAATGTTTCTATGATGTTTTAGGGCGCCTTTAAACCAGAGCTGATGCTCCTGGTATGTTAATGGAATTTCTATATCCTCGAAAGGAATGTATTCCTCTGGTGGATCATCTTCTTTGTAGAAGTGAAGCAGTTTTGTAACTGGGTTTGATTCAGGAAATATTACCCATGAATAGAATACCTCTGTCTGAAAGGATTCGTGTGCCTCTATCACGAAAACTGCTCTACCGACTCTTGGTGGTAGGCCGTGTTTTATGAGTTTTGGAGTGATGGCTCTTCTTAAGTTTTGAGGGATGTCTATAACACCCTCCTCGGTTTCAATAAAACCTGTGATGTTATAAGCTGTTACAGCTGGGTGACCCGCAACGTCACCGTTTCCGGTGTCATTGTCGGAGTCAGGCATTTTGTTTTTTTTGAAAAATGTAGAACAAGTTTCAAGGAAACAAAGATAAGGTGCACAATATTTTGGAACACTGTATCCTTCAACGTTGAGCAAACCAATCAGCTAATATAGAGGGTGCTTCCCTATGTAGCCGTGGCGGATACTTAACCCTGCCCACTCCAGACATCTTTTGGAGTATATGGGTAGGGGTCTCTGAGAGAAAAAGCACGGCTGAGTTACACAGTATCTAGCTTTGAATTACCGCCTTACCAAACGTTGGGCGCCATGTAGTGTAGCTCCTATTTCCCTAATAGGCTCTGCGCATTGGAATAATATACCCTATAGGTTTGACATAGGACTGAGGTCGGTATGTCCCTATCGAGTATATTAAACTTAATTACTTGTGCCAGCTAGCTCAGAGTCCACTAGAAACTCCTTGATAAACAAGAAGGGAGTAGTTTCTGGCAGCCGCAAAACATGACCACTTTGTTTCCCTTTAGAATCAGAACGTGTCCCAGAGTCGTGGAAACAATAGATAACTATTTCACTCAGCTCACTCGTGCATACTTAGTTTTCCTCAAAGTTACACAGAAAGAATAGACGGGTGTTTCAATAAAATATTTATTGAACAGTCTTGTTTCTCGTGTAAGTAAAATGTGCTGTTACGATCACAAGACAGTATACAAGATAAATAATGTACAGCGTAAGCAGTAGAAATAAATAATACTGCGCTAGCATGATCTTTAGTAGATATTCATTTACATAAATAACATAGACTAAAAATGCGAGTACTCATACGATGCGTTTCTAAGCTAGTTCCACCCCAATGTACCTAACCTAACCTAGGTGTAGGGAGAGGTATGAAGTAGGTGAAGAATTCCTTACTATGGTATACTAAGAGTATGTTAAGCCTAGTATGCCTAGTATGCCTAGTAGGCCAAGAGTCCCTCTAGGTTTCTAGTCAGCTCCATACCTTAAGAATGAGAGAGGTGGGAATCTCTTGCCAGACTCGAACTCCAACACCCCGCGAGGGAAGTCAGATCACTGGAAGCTGGACTCTCTGCGTGCAGAAATGACAGCGTCTTCTCAGTGCGTCAGGCCGGGAAACGGGCTCCTCTGAAGTCGAGGTCTCCTCTGATTTACAGGGGCTAGGGAAGGTATATTTATACCTGAGAGGTACCTCAGAATGTTAGCATTGACGTGAATCGGACAGCGGAAGACGTCATGAATGAACCCCTAAGGTATAACGGTTCATGCATAATAGATGAGTCCTTGAAGAAATCAATAGTCCTGTGCTAGGGAAACTCCCGAAGCCTAAGGGTCTGTTCTTCAAGAACTCGTTGTGACGTTAGGGTGGACGGATGTCGGAGACCATGCCTGTATTTGGAGTGCACGGTTTAATGCCTAAATAAGGACTGGGATTTTATGCCTATATAAGGGCAGGGCAAATTGTGCCTATATAAGGACATGATACAGGAAAGCCTATATACGGACACCCTAAGAGGAATACAACACCTCCAGTCCCTAACGGACACCCACACGCCGCTCCATGGTCTCCAACGAGCCCTGGCTGACATTGCTGGAGTCATGACTCGGAGACAAGAGCACCTGTCCGCTCAGGGTGGCTCCAGCGATCTCAGCCAGGAGATGGCACGCATGCGGAGGCTCATGGAGGACATGGTGCGGATGGAGGCGGAAAGGATGGCAGCCACCGCTGCACATCAGCTAAATGTAGCTGGGATCTACCAGGCCCTGCATGTCCTCATCATGGCATTGCTGCCACAAGGCGTGGCGCGGATGAATGCTGCTGCCCCTACACCATCCACATCTCCGCCCCCTGGTGTGCCTGTGCCCCACAGTGCAGCAGACATTCCACCTCCAGCACCTGATGTGTCACTGCCACACAGAGCGGGCCGGCAATACACCTCCGGCCCCTGATGTGTCCGTGGCACACAGTGCCGCAGCCGGAACAGCATCACCCACAGGTGGGGCAGAGCACACATCCGAGGACGTGGATGGGCTTGAGTTCAGAAGGAGGCACTAGCATTCATGTCCCCCACCTGGCCTGTTGCTCCTTGGTGCCGCACATGGGCCCATGACCTCCCACTGACCCCCGATACACTCTGCAGCACTCACCTTGGACCACGACATGGACTTCCATATCCTGTTTGGTGACCAATGACAAGGCGACCAGACTGCGGACTGTACTCTTCCTCATCCTCTGTCCTTGTCATTCATTCCCCGATGGACTTTGGCTGGCCCTCCACGGGCCCATATTGTGAAGTGGGGTTGGCATGGCCCTGTACTGCTCCAGCTGCTGTACTCCACTGGATGTGCAATAAACATGCAGGAACGCACTGCTGTGTCATGTATTTCATCATTCAAGTACGAATGTGTGGATGAATGTAGGGTCAGTGATTCCCCCTAACGTCAATGATGCTCATCTAGTGGGATTCCAGTCACAGTGTGCTACGTTGCTGATTGCATTGCAGGTGCCGTAGACACCACAACAGGGACACACGCATTAGTCAGTTCCTTGTCCGGACATGGACTGCACCACGCCCAGAGCCCCCGAGTCGTTGTTGCAAGCCCTGCGCTGGTCCGGCGTACGCCAGGACGACCACTCCGCTTACGCTCCGAGGGGGGGCCACATAACCACATGTCGCAGGTCTACACGCTAGTGGTCCGCAGGTCGCTGGTCTAGTTGTCAGCATGTCGCGGCCACTCCCTGAGGGCAGGTTTGCACACACACCACACCCATCTGGCGCAGGCATCACAGGCCATGTGACCCCGCCAATATAAGGGGCCAACAACGTCACATTCCCCTCTGCCGGTGGTGACTGGATGACGGACGCTCCACGGTTCTCAATCATAAAGGGCCCATGAGTTGTTGCCCACTGGGTTAGTGGCACCCGAAGCCTTGCGGCCATCACGGGCCTACCACCACATGGCGCTGACTCGGGTTGCACAGGGTTAGTGGCACCCGAAGCCTTGCGGCCGTCACGGGCCTACCACCACGTGGCACTGACTCGGGTTGCACAGGGTTAGTGGCACCGAAATTGCTGAGCGGGTGTGCAGCCTGCGATGATGACGTGTGCACTGATGTGGTCTCTGCCATTGATGCCTCAGGGCTCAGTGTCATGTGTGGGACCTGCTAGGCTGCAGTGCGGGTCCGCATGATGTGGAGCATGCCATGGTGGTGGGACCGGGGCCTGGAGCTTGCACGGGCACGTGGTGTGCCCACTGGTGGACACACCGTTGGCGGCAGGTGAGCAGTGGGGCCTGGGTGCACAAGTGTGGACAGACAGCGCTGGGTGGCAGGAGGGGGTGGGGTGGGGTGTGGCTGCATGTGTGCGCAGGACGGACAGGCGTTGTTGCCGTGTGCAGTGAGATGGACTCTGCCATGATTGACTCTGGCTTCGATTACAGATTGCAGACCTGGTGGCGTGCAGTGTATACCGGCACGTGGTTGGAGACACACCGGTGGCAGCAGGTGAGCAGTGGTGCCTGGGTGCGCGGGGGCGGCAGTGTCCCTCCTTCTCTCTCTCCCTCTCCCTTCCTTTCATTCTCTCTCTCTCCCTTTCCCTTCCTTGCCCTCTCCCTCTCCCTTCCTTTCCCTCTCCCCCTCTCCCTCTCCCTTCCTTTCCCTCTCCCTCGCTCTCTCTTCCTTTCCCTCTCCCTCTCTCCCTCTCCCTTCCTTTCCTTCTCCCTCCCTCTCTCTCTCTCCCTTCCTTTCCTTCTCTCTCTTTCTCTCTCTGCCTTTCTATCCTTCTCTGTTTCTCTGTGTTTCGCTCCTTTGATGTGCGCATGACACACGTTCTGATTTTGTGCTTTATTTTCCAGGCTGTGACATCATGATTGTCCCGGACGGACCCGACGGGAGTCTTCCGCATTGGTGTTTTGTGTTGTATTCAATAAAGTTTTTGGTTGTTACTTCAATGATGGGTGACTGTTTCTCGTTCTTCTGACCACACATGTGTGTTTCTTTTTGTCATTGTGCGACGTCATGCGCTTTTTGTGGCTCTTGTGTCGTGCACGGTATGTGTTTGTCTGGAGGGGCTCCGGGGGGGGCCTGGGAGTGGTGGCGGTGGGTGTTGTGGCCCTCATGGGTCTCCGGGCTGCATGGTCATTGTCTCCATGGCATCTGTGGGTCTTCAGATGTGGCTCTTGGCTGGGCTCCCTTTCATGCTGCAGGTAGTCGTCCTGCTTAACACCAGCAAAAGGCAGGTGTTAATTCCCTGGTGCTACCGTGGCTTATCGCCTGTTTTTGGTTCGCATCGCAGATCTGGCAGTTCGTTGTGAAAGTGGTGTTGTGGTTTTTTCGTGTGTTTTTGCATGGGGACGCCTACTCTGCATCTCATTAGGGTTAGTTGGTGGTGTCCGCCGTGGAGATAAATTTTGCGGCAGTTCTCTCTGGAATACTGGCGATGTCTGCAGTTTGCACCCACTTGTGAATGGGGTGTTAAATCTATCTCCACTTTTGATGAGTTAAGGTGGCAAATGCAGTTTGTGCAGAGCCACAGTAAAATTATAAGATGCGCTCCATGTGTTAAAGCATTTGGCATCTTGCAATTTTAAGCCACGGTCTCCCACAGGAAATTGCATTTTTCACGTTAAAACTCCAGATACGTGAGGGAACGAGATAGCTGCAAAGCTGAGATCTAGTCATGACGTCTTGGACTGACAGGCAGGATAAATGTGCATTGTGAAACGTGACTGTGCATCAGCGAAAGACAGGAGAAGAGCCATGGCATTGTCTCTTTTTAAATTACAAAGAAACATACATGCTGCCATCAATGTCAATTTGAAAGCTAGGAGTTTAAGTAAAGTATCCATGAGCTTTGAAGAAGGCATACGTTTTTTACGTATAGAGTTGCACATGATACATAGTAATTATGTGTATCACATCTATTTTTCTGGGGAATATATATCTCATACCATTAATAAAATGTTCTTGCATTGCACCAGAGCTCTATTTTGTCCACACTTAAAACATTGAGCACCCGTGGGTCTCATAAGGAGTTCCACATTCTGAAGTTCCTTAACTTCGCCCCGGAGTTACAAATTCCATGAGCCCTGGTACCACCAGTGTAGATTTACCAAGGATTGCAAGTAGGACCCGGAAAGCACCTTTAGAAATCAGAATTGTAATGAGGGAATTGGAAATACTGGGGTTGTTTCTCCATAATTCCTCATTTTTCCCTGAAGTTTCACCTAGACACTTTGGATGGTTTCAACAGCTGAAACCTCCAGGTGAAACTAAACAGATCTCTAATGTTACTGTGGATCTTCTAATTCCAATGGGCTGTTAACTTTCATTCTCTACCACTCCTCATAGGGGAGGCACAGTGCTCTTGGATGAAATAAAAGGACCCGTTTCAGAAAGGTGTTGTTGTTATTAGGGCCTGATTTATATGTTGGCCGAGTGGGAAGTCCGTTGCAAAGATAACTGAGTTCCCTCCCCGCCAATAAAGTGGTCCACTCACCCCATTTTGATGCAGGCGGACCTTAAATTTGCCTATGGCAGTGATGTGGCCACACTTCTCCAATGGTCTGACTGCGTAAAGGCCATCAGAGAATTGGCTATATGTCGGTCAGCCCAACTAGGATGAGCGGACATATAGCCGTTTTCTTACCACACGTCACCGTCCCACAAACCCTGGCGGTGAGGGACAGTTAAAAAGAAGTAATTACCATCCCTCCCCCGCCTTGAGAGATGGCTCTCATAGTTGCCTTATCTTTTATATTTTCAAAAAGAAAATCCTGCTTCCAGATTTTCTTTTGGAAAATAAAAAAAAATCTGATTGGTGCAAGGCTCAGTCATGTTGACAGAGTCTTGCACCAAAGAAGCAAAATGCATTGACAGGAGCTGCCGTAACAGCAGTTCCTGCCAATGCTTTATAAATGACCACCAGCTGTCATGTCCTTTAGGATAGCCCTGTCATGTATGCTCCATTTTACATACAACATCCCATCCACACAACTATAACGATTCTAAACAGGTGACCTTTTACCTAATAGCTTGCTCCTGTCTCTTCAACACCAGGCTCTTAGCCTTCTATCAGAATCCCTGTACCTGACGTACATAAACATGTCCCCAGGCACGACAGATTTATTCTGTATAAGGGTCACCACTTTTTTTCATTCTTGGCCAACAGCCAGCTGTGCATGATCGCACTAGTTTAGAAAAGCATCGGTGATTGTTTTCAAAACATTTATGATTGTTTTCAAAACATCCATGGTTGTTTTGAAAACATATCAATTCTAGAAAAAAAACCTGGAGTGACCACTTTAGTATAAAAGACCCCCACTTCCCCCTACAAATTAGAGGAGAATTTCTTCCAAGCTGACACAGGGGTCCTGCATGCCGAATCTTCAACACACAGCAGTCTGACATACCTTGCGGGTTGTCATCCTCGACGCAGAGATGGGGTCCTTTGTTCTAAACCATCAGGTGAGGGGCTGGTTCATCCCTGGGGGTTTCTTGGCTACAGATACACATAGCTATACGCATATACACCTCTAGGTTAGGGTAGGTACATTTTAGCAAATTACTTAAGGCGCGCATTTTAGGAATATGCAAGTGCTACTGTTTTTATCTGAACTGTTTCTGTTCATCTTATTAGCACTATGGTAGAAATGTACCTACTATTCACTATATTGGTACTAGCAAACTCTTTTGCATGCTTCTGTCTCCTGATTGTCGCAGCACATATGTTTTACACCAGATTGGCGCTGGACCAATAAATAATTATTGAAACCTCCTGATCACCAACCTGTGTATTTTCTGAGAGAAAGCAAGCACGAGTGTCTGAGCAAAACGTACTGTACTGTTTTCCACGATCCCTGAGGAATCAGGGCTGTCATGTTCAGTGGTTGCCAGAAACTACCTACACCACTGTAGAATTCAGGGGGGTGGTAGTGGCACTGTACAGCTAGCTGGTCTAACGGCTGACATATCCTGTGGGGGTGTCCAAAAGCGGTTGGGACACCAAGCCCTCAGTTTAGGTCATCCAAAATGCGCAGGTCCTGGGGACTCCTAGGAGCTACACAACACAGCTTGATGGTCATTTATAAATCTGGATGGTGATCCCTCCACCAAGGCGACAGAGTAATTTGTCCGTCGCCCTGGCAGAAGAACTAGCTGTCTGCCAGGTTTGAAATCAGGCCCTTAGTCTTGTAGTACTCCTGCCTTACTCCTGAATTCCACAAGTAAACCAGGAAAACTCCTTTTGGATTCCACAATAAAGGAGTAAGCTCCTAAGATTGCAGATAACAAGGGTACGGTAATTACATGGGATATTACCGCACTATTACAGCTTTTCGCCTATGGAATTTAGAATTGCAGTTAAAGTTGGTGTTTGTGCACTGGTTTCCACAGGTTATTCGTACATTCTAAGCATTTCACCAACTTTACCCTGCCAGGTTTAATGACAATATATGTCCATGGAAAACCAGATGGTGTGGTTTATCCGCATATGTTATAATCCCAATTTAGGCAGGAAATCCAGTTTCTGAGCAAACGTTTTCTACCGGACAAAGGGGCCTATTACCAACAGCGTGCGTTAATTAACGCAAACCACAGTTAGCGTCGTTTTTTTATCGCTGGATTCGTTTGCGGAGATAACGCGTTATTAGCAACGTTTTATCTCCAATGCGAAACAAATCCAGCGATAGCGGCGATTCCCAGCATTAGCGCGAGAATTCCTTGCGATAAATTCCTATCGCTAAGGAAAAACTCGCTAATAGGCAGGTGGGGACTTAACCGTAGAATCCACCTCCCATAGACTATAATGGCTAAGTCAGGTTTCTAGCAGGTGTTAATATCCAGCGCTAATCGGGGTTAACGCACATTTTTTTAGCGCTTCGCGGGCCTTGCTAATAGTGTGAAGTTGTGTTTGCGACTGTCTGCGTGTATTTTTAGTGAGGAACGCCCACTTTGCATGTCATTAGCGATAAATATCGCTGACATGCAAAGCGGTAAAAAAACGGGCGCTAATGCCCGAAAACTGTCGCTAACTGCTGTTAGAGACAGTTTGCTGATAGGGCGATAAAAATATCGCCGCTTTAGCGGCAAAAAGTGCCGCTAAAGCGGCGATAGTGCCCTTGCTAATATGCCCCATACTTTTTTAACCCTATTTATCGAGCTCGTGCTCACCTGAAGTGTGAGGAAGATAAGGATTTTTCTACTCATGTGGTTGTGGCTTTCATGTTCAAAGAGGAATAGAGAGAAAATAGGTTATTTGATGTTTGCTTGACTAAATAGAGTACATCTTTAGACAGATTTGCAGTGCTTGACCTCTAACAAAAAGAGTTGGATTCGACCTTTGCGTGACAGGTTCAGGTCCACTGTGCACAGGCGCTGCCACCATGGAACAGCTCCCAGAAACAGCTGAAATGAAATTAAATTAAATAGTTGTAAGTAGATGAAAGAAATAAACCCGGTCGGTAAAAAGCACAAGCTAAACAGTTCAAGGCAGAAAGAAAACATTTCAAGGATTAAAATGAAATGACTAAAAAGGGGATTGAAATTTAGCCAAGGAATTGCAAATTTATAAAATGGTCTGGAATGTCAGTCTCTACAGGCAGCACAAGATAAACTACGGTGAAAAGTAAACGAAACGGTCAAACATTTCATGTCTGGCTAGAGCTCCTGTCAAAGCTGGTTAAAGAACAAAAACGCATTTTGCTACACAGAAGCTAAAATGACTGCCTTTGTCAGTGTTTATTCACTTGAAGGAGAAAATGAAGCATTACAGGGTGCCTGTAGCACTGTATGAGTGTCCTGCAGTATTGCTTTTCGCATGGACAGCCCTCCCTATTCCTGCCCTCCCCTCCCCGCAAGAAATTGGGCCTGACCGACTCCTGCAAAACACCTGTAATCTTGAGGCTGAAAACACAGGTCAAGGGTGTAGACCATTTTATCTTCATTTCCTGATAGAAAATAATATTTTCCAAAGACGTCAGCTGAAGAGTGGGGCATTACCCTCTTGTGACAGGCCTGAAGTTACAATTGAAATCACTGAACAAACTCTTTCTATCAAAGCTGAAAGGCTCGGGATCTGGACCGTCCGTTCCCTGTGCAGTGACATAAAGTGACACAAACTTACTCAACGGCTTTATTTGAGAGTTACTTTCCCATGCACATCGGGATTTGCGCTGGAAAGTAGCCCTAGAATAATGCAAAGTAGTGCTTTAGTCAGTGGCGGCCGGCATGGATCGGGGAGCGGAGGATGGGAGGGTGGTATGTAAAACATTTTTTACAAAAAAAACACTTACCTTATCACTGCGTCCAGCGTCTCTGCTCTGTCTCTCCTCCGTCGGACTCGGGCCAGGAACAGGAACCAGAAAGCACACCCAGCTCCCTTGTCCAATCCCAATGCTGCAATGCAGCGCTGTGATTGGTAAGCACCCAGGCTCCCCTGACCAATCACAAACAATGCCATGCAACATCGTGATTTGTCTGAGCGCCGTGGTTCGGCGCTCAGATGGGGACTGGGAGCCTGAGCATGTTCTCCACGCAGGCCGTAATGCGGCCTGCTTGGAGAGCATGCAAAGTGCGCATGACTGTTTGGCTAGCCCCAGAGAGCCGGCTAAGCATTTATGCACACTTGGAGTGGTCAAACCACTCCACCTCTGCCCTGCTCTGAGAGCAGAGCAGCCCCACCCGCAAAGCAGCTGGAAATAGTAAAATGATAATAAATTAGTTATCATTTTATTTTTCCTTTAGTCACACTGCTTAAAAGCAGTGGGGTGACACTCCTCCGCCTTAGCATAGGTGGTGCCACTGGCTTTAGTGCTACTTTCTGCTACTTTGCATCAATTGGGCGTCTCCTGGTGGTACTTGGACATTCCCATGCAAATAAGTATGGCTTTTCACACAAAGCTCTATTTAGTGAAGATGGCAGACAAGGTTTGTGCCAAAAAGTTACACTTCCTTGAGGCATTTATAATGACAGGAGTAAACAGCAGGTGTAATATTGGAGAAAGGTTTTCTAATCTCAAAATTTTTGTAACATTGCTTGTGTGCTGTACCATACAGCGCACATAAAAACTTGGAAAAGTTCTAGACTAAGTTTAAGCATACTATTTTGTATTGGAAGTGTAGCGTTCAGTTCAGCCCCACTACAGCCCTGTTTTAGTGAAGTGTCATTCACATTCAAGATCAGCCCACATATGAGCCCAGAGATAGTATAAATAGTGTGGAGCATTTGGTCACCCCCCTTGAGTCAATAAATTTGTTGCCAGTCTCGTTTACATTTGGAAAAAGCAATAGGACTGCTCTTGAGTGTTTGAGGTATCAGGCAGCACACGTGATGGATGGCATTTCACCGCTTTAAATCTGATTCCACCAGAGGCAAAGTAATCTGTTCTGTAGGCACTGATATGACGCCTTACCCTCCTGCCACAGGGGACTTTTATGTATGGCACTGGTGGTAGGGAAAGTAGTATTTGTGACACTCAGCGCTGGAACAGCATCAGAAGTGCCCTTCAGTGCTAAATGCTATATGATCGTATCTTCATCATTGCCATTGTGATGGCAGTGTAATGGGGAACATGATGTAAACAAACCAACTCAAAGTATAAAATAAATAATTTGAGAAGTAGATCCATAGAAACTGATGAACAGAAACCAAGTCTTTAGGCTAAACACTGGGAAAAAGTAATTTAAGAAGACAATGCTGCTACAATATGAACGCCACATTTACTTCACTTATAAAGAAGAGGGTTGTCCTCTTTCTATTTTAATACAGTGAATTAGAGTTTCTGTTGCTTCAAATACAGCTGTGCCAGACAGGATCACACTACTTGCTTCAGGAATGGCTGATCATACATGTCAAAATGAAAATGGTTCAGTTGTATCTTTGGATACCATCGGTGGCGACACCGCCCTCCTCGCCGCCACCGCTGACATCCGCTCCCTCCTCGACCGAGGATAGACAGCAGCCCTCATCCTCCTGGACCTCTCTGCCACCTTTGACACCATCTCCCACCGCACACTAAGCACGAGACTCCATGACACCGGCATCCCCGACAAAGCCCTGGACTGGATCCGTTCCTTCCTCACCGGTAGAACACAGTGAGTCAGATAACCACCGTTCCTCTCAGAACCCACAGAGATCAGCTGCAGAGTCCCCCAGGGCTCCTCCCTGAGCCCCACCCTCTTCAACATCTACATGGCCCCGCTCGCAGCCATAGCCACGAACCACGGTCTCAACATCGTCTCTTACGCCGACGACACCCAGCTGATCCTCTCACCAACTAACCCACAATCGCTAGAAAAAACTTCCACAATGGGGATGAAGGCCATCTCTACCTGGATGAGAGAGAGCTGCCTCAAGCTCAACTCGGACAAGACTGAAGTCCTTATCCTGGGACCCAACACCTCCGCTTGGGAAAACTCCTGTTGGCCCACCAGGATAGGAACCCCCCCACACCCACGGACCATGCACAAATCCTCGGCATCATACTGGACTCCTCGCTCACGATGAACCGCCAGATTAACGCTGTCTCCTCATCATGCTTCTACACTCTTCGCCTGCTTCAAAAGACCTTCAGCTGGATCTCCACTGAGGCCAGAAAGACAGACACCCACGCACTCATCAGCAACAGACTCAGTTACGGCACCGCACTCTATGAAGGCATCACCCAGAACCTCCTCAGGAAACTACAGAATGTTCAGAACGCCGCAACCAGACTGGTCCTCAACATCCCCTGCTGCAGCCACATCTTTGAACACCTTCGAGAACTCCACTGGCTCCCAGTCAACAGAAGAGTTACTATCAAGCTCCTCACACACGACTACAAAGCCCTCTACGACGCCGGACCAGCATACCTGAACCACCGCCTTTCATTCCATGTACCCACCAGATACCTCCGCTCCACCCCGCCGAACTGGCCCTTGCCACCGTCCCTCAGATCCGCAAGACCAGGACTGGAGAAAGATCTTTTTCCTACCTTGCCACCAAAACCTGGAATGCCCTGCCTCTCCACCTCAGGTTATCCCTTCGCTGACCCAATTCAGGAAGGATCTGAAGACCTGGCTCTTCGACTGAACCTCAGCGCTAACCCTGGGCGTAGTTCGCGAAGCAGCGCTACGCGAAGTGCACTTCGCACTACGCGAACTACGCGTAGCACTACGCGGACTGCGTAGTGCGCTGTTCGCGATGATTGCACAGTGCCGGATGCTTGTCCGCACTGTGCAATCATTGAAAACGGCATCTTGCACAGTGCGAGCTGTCTTTTACTGCCGCTCGAGTAGATTTTTACTCGAGCAGCAGCTTTCTCAACGCGGACTGGTAGTTTCTCATCGCGAGCGGTCGCGAGCATACGCGACCACTCGCAATGAGAAACCTGACCTCCCCGCGTTGAGAATCTCGCTGGGAGCTTTATTTTCCACGCTCGCGATCGGCAACTTGATGTTGCTGATCGCGAACGAGGAAAAAGTCTCGCCAGGATGTCATTTTGCTCGCTCGCGGTCACCAACTTGACGTTGTGGACCGCGGGCAAGCAAAACATGACCGCTGCACTATGCTACGCGTGTTTGCACTGTGCTACGTGCAATTCGCGTAGTGCGAAGTAGCGCAAACTTCGCAAACTACGCGAGCGTAGCGTAGTGCTTTGCCCAGGGTTACTCAGCGCCTAGTAGGAACTGCTGGCCCCCCTCAACCCCCTCCCAGCGCAATGAGACCTTGCGGGTGAGTAGTTGCACTTAACAAATACTGATTGATTGGTTGATTGGAGGAAGGAGGAAATCTGGAAATGGGCACAGAAGAATGACAAGAATCCCAGTGATTCATGTTATGTTCGGACAACTTGGTATGTTACGTCCTCGGACATCTAGGTATATGTCCAGTTAGTTTGACTGCTGGGAGACACAGTTGTGGGGCAGTAGCTTAGAGATGCATTCATATGCCTGTTATGCCCCTATGGTCAATTTGGGGGTGGGGCCTGAGCAAACAGGGAATAATGCCATAGGGCCCCCTTCACTTCTCCTGCTATTAGGTTACTTCTAGGGTGGGACCAGGAGACTTAACTACCAGCAGATTCCTCAGACTGACCTTTTACAGTTTATAATTTATCCCTGGATTATTTTCCTGCCTTAATAGCTTTTTGACCTTTCCATATAACTTGGTTTGAACTTCTTGGTTGATCTTGGCCAAGCTTTACGTGAGCTGGGCAGAAAAACTGTTCTGGCAAATGACTGAGAACAGTTAAGGTGCTTTCAACAACTGGCACGCCTTAGTCATGTTTCATTTGGCAAGCAAACTCCAAGGGCAGGGACCAAGTGGGCATGCCCATTCAATGCAGTCCCATCACCTTTGCCTACGTATGCACACTTCACCACACTTAGGAAACTTCACAGGTTAGGTTATCAATGGCGCGGCAATTGCTTGAGTGTCAGAACAAACTTGCATGCTAGTAACTTTGTAAGGCATTAGTAATTTCATGCTGCAACTTTCACTGTGCCTTTATATTTTGCTTCACATTCATATGTCAGCCCTTTTGTCACCTATAAGGTGTCATTTCCCCTTTACCCTTTGACTAATTTCCTGCTCAGTAGTGGCCCAATGAGTATACAAAACAGTGATGGATGGAATGCTTGAATTAATCTCAACCACTGGTAATCACTCATGCCTCATCCCAATCCATCGTTCTTCTGCTCACCATGCCACCTCAGTTTAGGCCCATCTTTATGAAAGTCAGTCTTGATCCTACTCCAATCAGATCAGTCCATCCCAAACTGCCAAGCCAGGTCCTCCATGAACCGAAACACAAGCAACCTAGGACCAGTTTTTCCCTAGTTATGGGCTCATCAGCCAGGCTGGGTCCCACGAGGAGCAAGGCCTAGACTGATTTGCATATGGCTAGGTCCAAACTGGCGTGGCATAGTGAGCAAAAGAATGATGGATTTCACCTAGATCTCTTGACTGGGGGTGAATGTTTGATTCATTCAGCATTCCGTGCATCATTGTTGCTGCAGCACTTTTCGCCCTAAGTCGAACCGGTATGCCCAGGTGTAGGTCCCATGCTCTCCAAGCCACTGGAGTCAAGCTAGCCTGGCTGATGAGAAGTGATACCAAGAACCGGTCCCAGGATGCTTGTTTCCGGTCCAGCGAGGACCTGGCCTGGCATTTCAGGCTGGACTGTTCCCATGGGGAGCAGGGTCTAGACTGATTTGCATATGGCTGGGAAAATACAAGAATGGCATAGTGAGCAAAATAAAAAGGTGGATATAGGCTCAAATCTCTGTACTGGTGGTGAATGTTTGACAATGTAATAAGGCAACTCCAATGTTCTCCTATTGGAGAGATAGGCCTTGAAGTATAGTCCGGTCTCGCCTGTGGTTTTGCCTTCTTGAGTTTGCCTACTGTTTTGCAGGGTCTGCTGTTGCCCTATTTTGTGCCTTTGTTGGAGGTTGTTTGTTGTGGTTGTCCGCAACGGTGGCTTTTTTGTTGACCGTCGCCTCCGCACTTCGGTTGGGTGAGTTGGGTGCTTTGCTTCTCTCCTTCCCTTGTTTGTAGTTTCTGCTGGATGGGGTTGTTTTGCGGCTGGGCCCGGCTTTTCTCCCTGGGTTTCCTCTGTGTTCCATTTGCAGCTGTAGGTGATTCCTTCCTATTTTGCCTAGCGATAGGGATTCCTTTGTTCCTTCATCCTTGGATGTTCGCACCCTTCGGTCTTTCTTCCTCCGTGCCTTGGGGTTTCGTCTTTCTCCTGCCCTGTTTGTCTCCTGTGGGAGTGTGGCTCGGGGTTGGTTGGTTTCTCTTTCTGCCTTCACTCGCTATGTGCGTTTGGTGATCTACCTATCTTGTGGGTCTGTGGGTCTGCCTCCTCTGTCTCAGGTGCAGGGTCGTTCGACATGTTCTGTGTCCGCTTACTGGGCTGAGGCGGCGGGGGTCTCTATCCTGGAGATTTGTAGAGTGGCCACTTGGCAGTCCCATCACACGTTTGTTCGGCATTTTCGCCTTGCTGTTTTGCATGCCTCTGTTGACAGTTTTGCTGTTGGCGTATTGAACGCTGCTGTTCATTAATCATTTGTTTGATTACTTTTTGTACTTTTGCATGGATCCCTGGTGTCCTGCGTTTTTTATTCTTGGTTCTCTGCTTGTGAGTTCCTCACTCTGTTAGGACTGGGATGAGGAGGACCCATGAGGGGGTAATGTCTTGTTACTTACCGGTAATCTTCATTACCCCGATTAGGGTCCTCCTCATCCCAGTCCTCTTCCCTCCCTCCCTCACGCTGTGTTTGTGTCTTGGACTTGTTGATAACAGGCATGGCGGTGGGTGGGAGGGGCTTATGTGACCTTTGCACTGAAAGTTTAGGCGTTTTGATTGGCTGTTGGAGGCAGGATCTGCCTCACTCTGTTAGGACTGGGACGAGGAGGACCCATGAGGGGGTAATGTCTTCAGTTCTGCACGTCTTAAGGCACGAACAATGCCACAGGCTCAAACTCTGGTGTTCACACTAGTGAGGGGTACTGAAGCACAATCCCACTGTGGAAATTGAAGTCACATTAATACATTGTTTAAGGTTAATTTTAGTTCATTGTAACCTATATAAACAATTTGATTCGTTCTAAAAGCCACAAAGCTGCCGTATTTCGTTTTTGTTAGGTGATGGAGATAAAAAGAAATTGACAGCCGTCAAATATTCCAGAAGAAAAGCATTTTTTTTAGTTGGCTGAATTGTGTCGTAATGCCGTGCTCTGTAAAATGAAAACGCACAGCGTTCAATGGGCAAGAAATCCTCACTGATTAAGGTGGCTTGTAGTAGTGGAGAAAGACACGAATAGAGGATTACCCAAACCCTGGTCTGCTAAACTCATAAAGTTGAGATCAGCTTGTTTCATCAGCACTATGCAAACATTCAGAAACTGCTTTCGATGCTCCTCACGCGCCCACTCCCCTCCCTACAAGGTGCACTGTTCTCACAGAAATCATGATGCTGTGTAAACGGGTGACCTTTTCACAAAGCAAGAAGCATGTCATCTTCACAGAGTTCCTGTAAAAATATGGTCTCTACGGATGGAGTCATTCCTAAGCACGGCTGTATTCAAGTGAAATGGAGGACAAAGCAGCGGAATTACCGAGTACATTTAAAACAAACACCGACAAAGGCAATGCAGCAAGCTTATTTTAAGCGGGTATGTTCTTTGTTGTAATGACCGTAATTATAGTACGATGTGCTTAGATGCAGAAAACAAACACACACACACCCATCCATTATGGCGTGCATCCACACCCAGGCATATAGCCATCCACCAACAGTTATCCATCCTAAAGCACATCAACTCTTACTTATCCACACATACTCATTCATTCATTCACCATTCCTACTTTTCGTTTGTCTGTTGCACCCACCTACACCCACCGAGAGTCAAATGTCCATCCACCCCACTCGCACATCGAAGCAGCGAATAGGCCAGGGAACAGAGAAAAGGCGACAAGGTGGCTGAGATTGAATAGCTGATTGAGTGAAGGTTATTTAAAAACAGTCTCTTGTCGTTATTTGCCTCTTGTCTCTTTAAGTCAGTCGGGTGGTCTGGTGCACCCAGGGAAGCTGCAACTTTGCCTCCCTTAGTAGAATTAAGCCCAGCGGCCCCGGATGAGGGGGGAGTCATTCGCACATTTACGTTCTTACATTTTTTTTTTTTGATTAAACATAGTGTGTGTGAACAATAATGTGCAGTAATAGCGGGCATGAGCCTTCCCAAGTATTAATGTGTGTGGGTTATTATAAGGGATCAGGAACATAACACATATGTCTAAGTAGGGTTACTGTCTGGCCATTCAAACAATCAAAGCTCACATTGTCACCACAAACTGTTGCATCTGTATCTGTAATTCAACCAATGCCTAGGCATTCTAAGCATCAGGACTCCTCAGCAAGGACTCGCTGTGACTCGCTGCACCATCAAGGAGCTAGATCTGTCTCTAGTCTCACTGTATACACATCCTGTGAGAGGGGTGGCCATGTTGGGTTCAGTTGCCTATTTACATCCCATCCAGCTTCAACAACTGTAATGGGTGCATTAAAAGCAACTTCATTGCTTGACTGTGATTTGTTACTGTTAGACCTTGCACTTTTTGCAGGTTTATCCCCAAATCTTTTGCCTTGTGCCTCCTATTTTTCTTCTGACCCTGATTTTGTTGGCTATAGGATTCTGGGCACTTTACCACTGCTGATCTGTGCTAAAGTGCATATGCTCTCTGTATAAATTGAAATATGATTGGTTATCCATGATTGGCCTATTTGATTTAATGGTAAGTCCCTAGCAAAGTGCACAGAGTGTGCCAGGGCCTGTAAATCAAATGCTACTAGTGGGTTTGCAGCACTGGTTGTGCCACCCACATGAGTAGCCCTGTAAATGTGCCTCAGACCTACCACTGTAGTGTCTATGCGTGCAGTTGTTACCTGCCATGTTGACCAGGCCAGTGCACCCACTTGCCAGGCCCAAACCTTCCCTTTCCTTACATGTAGGGCACCCCTAAGGTAGACCAAGGTACCCCCATGGGCAGGGTGCAGTGTATGTGAAAGGTAGTACATGTACTGGTGTGTGTGATATGTCCTGATAGTGAAATACTGTATATTTCGTTTTTCACTATTGAAAAGCTATCTGTCCAATAGGCTAACATTGAAGTTGCTTTGTAACATCTTACAAGTATAACTTTCCATTGGAACAAGATAGAGAAGTAGAGTTTAGGCTCTCTGAACTCAGAATGTATTATTGCACCTTTTGGTAAAGGTGGTTTTTAAATTCTGTGTTTGAAAATGCCACTTTTAGAAAGTGGGCATTTTCTTACTTTACCATCCTGTATGCCTCTGACTGTTTGTACTTTACCATCCTGTGTGCCTCTGACTGTTTGTGCATTCAGCGTCTGGTTTTGGAGTGACAGGAGCTGGGGATGTGCATTCTCTCTAGACGGTCACGGGGGGGGTTGAGGTGGGCCCTGCCTTGCCTGGGTGACTCATTGCTGGGCTGAATAGATCTGGTCTGCATTTAGAGTGGTGAGAGGATTTTCGCTTGCATCTGAATAGGCTGTGTCTTCTTTTCACAATGCTGTCTCCGCCCCCCGTGGTCATGCGGCACCAGGGAGGAAAAGACTGGTTTGGACTGGGCTCAGAGACCCTTGCCACAAAGAGAACAATGACAAAATGGGGTATAAATACTAGACCTAAGACTCCAGGACTTTAGCTTACTTCAAGGAAAAAGAGGACCCTGCCAAGAAGAAGAGTGGATGGAGTGTGTGAGGAGTGCTGCCTTTTCTGAGGGAGGGGTGGGTTGGCCTGCAGTTGCTGCTTCTGTCTGTGGTGGAGGAAAAGGACTGACTCTTTTAGCGCTGCTTTGGTAACCTGTAATCCTGGGCGGGTAACTCCGCTTCGCCAGCGGAGTTTGCGGAGATTTGCCTACTCCGCGCTCCGTGGCGAACGCGGAGGTAGGCAAAACTCCGCCTCCATGGCGGAGCGGAGTTAGCCGCCCCCTCCCAAATGCTTTAATAGGTATAAATAAGGCACTTACCTGCATGTCTGCAGCCTCCCGTGCCTTGCTGCTCTCCTTCCTGCTCCTCTCGCGTCCTCGACGTTCTTCTTAAAAAAAAAAACACTACGTTGTACATCTTGCGAGTGCGCATGCGTGCGTGTAAGCCTAACAACATAGTGGTTTTTTTTTTAAAGAAGGACGTCGAGGACGTGAGAGGAGCAGGAAGGAGAGCGGCAAGGCACGGGAGGCGGCAGAAAAACAGGTAAGTGCCTTCTTTACATTTTTTTAAAGCATTTGGGAGCGGGGAGGGAGCGGAGCGGAGCTACGCGTAGCTCCATGGAGATTTTTCCAAACTCCGTGGAGCTACGCGTAGAGGCACTACGCCAGCTCCGCCCAGGGCTAGTAACTTGCCTGTGAAGAATCTCGAAGGGCTTGTGTGTGCTTGCCTCCTGTTGGAAGTTTCAGGGAGATAAAGGACTTCATCCAATCCTGACTGGAACACAAAGTAATCTGCTTAAAAGGAGGGCTCAAGAGCTGCGTGAGGAGTGCTGCCCCTGCTGTGTGAGGGGTGGGTTGGCCTGCAGTAGCTGCTCCTGGAGGAGAAGGACTGGACTGTTCTTAAACTTTTGGTTATAATGTAAAAAGAAAAGTGCAGGGTGAGCACTTTATTGAGGCTATTCTTAAAGCGCATGCTGAGCGCTGTGTTCTTCACCCTTTTTGGTGGTTTAAAAAGAAGCGTGTGATAAGCGCTTTCCTCCTATTCATATTACCTTGTGTGGAGTCTCTTTTTGTGGTGTGCCTAGTGTGTCACTGGTGTGTGTTGCGCAAACGCTTTACACATTGCCTCTGGGATAAGCCTGACAGCTCTGCCAAGCTACCAAGGGGGTGAGCAGGGGTTATCTTGGGTGTGTAGCTACCGTATCCTGACTAGAGTGGTGAATTCTGTCTGGCTTAAGTGCATACTCTAGCCAACCCGAAACCCCATTTCTAACAGTTACTTTCTGACTATCAAAACTTTGCAAATGTTTTTGATCAAGTAAAGGTAATACTCTGCTACCTCATGGGGAGTACGAATGCCATGTAGATTTGCAACCAGGATCAACCATTCCATAAACGTACATATATTTTTTGACAGAAAGGAAAATGCCCACCTCTGGAATTATCTGTATGAACTCCTGGCAATCAGGTTAATATGTCATTCCAAGTTCCCAGCAGTGTCCTTTCTCTTCTTTGTACTGATGAAGGGGAGATAGCTGAGGACTAGCATTGAATATCTTGCCTTGAATCGTATTGTGCTAAAAAAACAGGTACTCATTACCTTTATTCCCAGATTTTTTTGGATCATGTCTGAGAAGTCACAAGTCACACTAAGTTGGACCTCTGCCAGGCTTAAGAACTGTGTGCATTCTAAAGGGTAACAAATGGAAAACAACTTTCTGTGCAAGATTCACCATGTATAAATATCTTGTCACGTGCGATGAAACTAAGGTATTGCAATTGTTTATCAATGAGGCCCTCCATGATATTCTTGATGTATGTGTGGTTGTGTTTATCAATGATATCTTGGTTTATGCACACACTGTTGATGGTCACATCAGGCACTCTTGGGCCATTCTCCAGTGTTTTCATACCTATCATTCATATGCTAAGTGTTTCTTTCTTGCCACCATAACGGATTCCTGGGCACGTCCTCCCACCGTCCAAAGTCCACATGGATCCAAAAACCATTGAGGCAATTCTGAATTGTGAATTCAAAAGATGGTAAAAGATGTCCAAAGTTTTCTGGGTTTCATGAACTTCTATCATCATTTCATAGATAATTTCTCTACTGTTGCAGTGCCTATGATACATCAACTGAGCTAAGCGATACGTTTTACAGACCAAGCTGAAAAATAATTTCAACTTGTAAACCTATTCTTTACTATTTCACCTATTGTCCAGTATCCTAACACCACACAGCCTTTTTTTGGTGGAAGCCGATACATCACATGCGTCTGTGGGGGTAGTTGGCCAGCATGATCCCAATGCTGGCCGACTACACACAGCGCTCTTGTCTTGAAAGCTATCACAACTAATGGATAGAAAACTCCTAGCCAATAAGGTTGTGTAAGATATTGGAGTATTATGGGTGCGAACCCACCTCAAATAATAATCACAGTCCTTGAGAGGATGAACCACTAAAGCTACTATATAAACCTGTGCTTAACCCTCTGGTAACTTGGCACAAAGCAGTCACCCTTAACTAAGAGGCAATGTGTAAAGTATTTATGCAGTGCTCAAACAGTAAATCCCCAAATAATTTAGAAAAATATACAATATTTTAATAAATAAAATGACACCAAAACAACAAAAATCCAATAAGTAGAATCAGAGATATGAAATTTTAAAGTTTGAACTAAAATAGCGACAAAAAGCACAAAGCGACAACCACAGTTATCTGGACTCCCTATACCGGGTCAAACTCAAAAGTTAAGGGTGACCGTGATGCAGCCCGGGTTGGCTACAGGGACCAGGTTAATTCCAAGGGAAAGTTTACCTTTGGACACAGACACTTTTAGGGAGAACATGTGATTGTTGATGAGTCACCAGAGAGACAAGCCAGACCTAAAGCAGGGCTCAAAGACCATGGTTTACTGAAGAGCCAGGTCCTGATGCAGCCATCAATGAATGTGGAAAGCTCTGAGCGTGTGAAGTCAAAGTCAGAGCTCAGGAAGGCCTTGCTGTTGATGGGTTGCTGCACGGCGTTGGCCCAGATGAAGCCCTCTACATGAGGACATAGAAACTGTTCTGGAAGTCAACTCTCCTTCAGTGCGGCAAACCTGCAAGCAGAGCCTGACCGGCGATTCAATGTTGATTGCTGCGGCTTGACTGCAATTCTGGTCTCCATTGGTTCTCCAGGCAGAAAGTTGGCAAAACGTTTCTAAGTCCCACTTTTTACAGTTTGGGGACAGGAGGAGTACACTCTAACACTAGCCAATGGTCCAGGACCTGAGGACCTGAGGGGCACCACTTGGGGGTTAGTACTCACACCAACAGAGACCAGCAGCAGGATCCAGGGCAGGTCCTGTTGGTACTGGTCAGCTAAGCTGTTGCAGGAAAAGGGTCTCTAGAACCTTGTTGTGTTTGTTGTGTTCCTGTAGTTCAAACAGGAAGACAGCCAATTGAACCCTTGAATTCATTTCTGGGGTCATGGGTTCAAGTCAAGCAGATCCAGGCCCTTCAGACAGCAGGGCAGTCCTTCTGATTCTTCACAGGTCTAGGAGTGTTTTGAAGGTGGTACTGGGGTCACTACATTTATGCCCAGTGCCACCTGTGAGTGGGGAGAAACTCATAGCCACTTCCTAACCATTGGGGTGAAAGTTCCCAAGGGTGACCATACCCACCTTTGCAGCAGTTCCTGTGTGCTTTACTGTAAACTATCCAGCAGTTCCCCTCTCTACCTAAATTCAACAAGGCAGAAACTTTCTTATCCTGGTCAAAGCTCTTTGTGCCCACCCAGAGTTGTGGCTATGATAGTGGCAAATCCACTGTTATGGGCACTCCAAACTAGTTCTGGGGCAGCTCTCACCTCGTGCTGAGTTTGGTGTCAAATTGATTAGGAAGACATAAGGGAGGCACGCCTAGGTGTGGCTAACATCTGTCAGTGACATGGTAGGCATCTTTTTGAAGCTCAGGAATGGGCTAGGCACAGTTTCCCCAGTCCATCCCGCTCAAGAAAGAAAAACACCTCAGCACACTCAGGCCCCTTGTCCACTGTCTGGGACCAATCCACATATCACCATTGGTAAGCCATCAATAGTCAATGACACTGGACATTGGCAGAAAGGGCTCTTTTGGCTTATTCAGGAAAATGACAACTTTCTAAAAGTGTAATTTCCAAAACAGTAATATAAAATCCGACTTTACCATTAAGTTGGAATTTAAATTAGTATTAAAATGAGTCCTTGAACCATTTTTCTAGTAGCTCCTAAATTAAAATTAAGCACTATAAGTTGTTGTAGTGTAACCCAGTGTTTTCACATGAGAGAGGCAGCTTTACCACAGTGAAAGCATCTTTGGAGGTGTTTCACTGTCGCAACATGTAAAGCATTAAATATACAGGTCCTACCTTTTAAATACCCCTATGGGCATTTAGGAACTACCTTAGGGGCAATTTATAAGGATTACAAAGGATGGTTTAGGCCTGGAAAAAGGTTTGTTTTTCCAAGCTGAAAGGGCAGTTTTAGAACTGCACACCCAGGCTGCAGGGGCATTCTGTAGACATGTTTTACAGTGCTACTGTAGCAGGTGGCACAATGAGCACTGCAGCCCACTAGCAGCATTCACTTTACAGGCCCTCGGTACATGTAGTACCATATACTAGGGGTATATAAGTAAATAAATGTGCCAATTAATCTTACCAATATTACCAAATTTTAAAAGGGAGAGCACAAGCACTTTACCACTGGGTAGCAGAAGTAAAGTGTACCGAGTCCTATGACCAACAAAAACGCGTTCAGCAAAAGAAGGCAAAAAACTGCAGGAGTACCATGCAAAAGATGGTAATTTCAACAGGTTGTTTTCGAGGAGGGGAGATGCTATCTCCTACACACACAGTGACCCTCCTCCAACTGACCATAGAAATCACTGATTTCTTACTGTAGCCAAGGCAATCTCAGCCAGACAACTGCGCTCAATGCAATTTTCAATTATCATGATTTAGGGCCTTATTTAGATTTCAGCGGATGGGTTACTCCATCACAACAGCGATGGATATCTCATCCACCGAAATATAAATCCCAAAGGATATTGTGGGATTTACATTTCGGCAGACGGGATATCCGTGACAGTTGTGACGGAGTAACCCGTCTGCCGAAATCTAAATCAGGCTCAAAGTCATTCATTTTCAGGCTGGTTGAAAAATAGCAAAGGCCATGCTGAAGGCCATGCACAGCAGTGGTTGAGCACACATGGTGGGTTATGAGCACAAAAGAGTTGGATGTGGTATATGATCACAAAATCCAGAAATTCACTGAAAAAACAAAGTTAATGTGAAAGTATGGCTAACTTTGGCTATAACATCATAACATATATTTAAAAAACCGTCAGAAGTTCACTAAAAAACAGTTAAAGTGCAGTTATGGTTACAAATTAAAATTGAAAAACCACTACATTTTTCAAGTTATGGTTAGCTCTATAATCCTTAACTTATAAGTCAGCCATGCAATAACTTGCAAATCAGCAACTAAAACCATAACCGCCCACCAGATGCAATGCTTATGACATCACATTATTTATATCAATATGTAATATGTAATAACACTTGGAACCACAACATTATTAAATAACAACCCATACTAATCATACTTTCATAGTTTGTCATTGATAGGGTAAATGGTAATGTGATACGTAATCAGACATCTGAACTGTAAGATCATTTGTAATTGCATTTGTTATGTCCTGGGTGAGGTCATGAGCATTACATTTGATGTGAGAGTAATGATTTGACTGGCTGTTTCGCGACAATCACTTACAAATTTCAGGTAAAGTGCATTTATGGTTACAAATGAAAACCACAAAACCACTGAAATTTCAAGTTCTGCTTAGCACAGTAAGCCATAGCTCACAAAACAGCCAAGCAAGCCATAACGTACGCAGCAAATACAATGCTCTTGACCTCACCATTGATGTAACAGATGCAGTTAGAAATGTTATGTACAAATGTATAGTTATGGCTAGACATTTATACTTTATTGTTGCTTGGATTATTGTGTTGCACTATAACTAAACACCCATACACCCTTTTTAGAGTCATGCCTTGGACTGCTCACCACTGCTTCACCCAGAGAGTCAAGGACACTTAAGAGACCCCCACTTTCTGTTGCAAACCTTGACTGCACAATAAAATTCAGATTTATTAGCTCCACAGTCAAAATGGATCATGTTATGGAAACAGAGAAGGTTAAACTGAAAGGCATGACTGCAGGGGCACTGAAGGAGTGGTGCAAGCTTAAGCAATTGAAGTAGTCCTGTCACAAAACTTAGAACAAGCAGTAAATGCCTTTTACAAAAAAAACATTAAATACCTACCCTCGACTTGAATCTCTGTACTCAGGATTAATTTCAAATGTATCTATAGAATTTGTTTCTTTTTGAAAGGATGGGGCATTGGATGTAGGCAAACCACACAAGATCTCAAGATAAATAAAAGGGCCAGGAAGAGAGATGAGAAACACAAAATTGTGTTTTTCACCTTGAATGTAGAATACAACTTAATACGATTTGTCAGTAACAGTCACCCCTTGTTCACTTCTCCCTAATCAGCCCACCTAAACTCTACACCTACACATACCTATTCTCTTTATTGCAAGATGATGCTAGAAATGTGCACACTCTATATTTTCCTTCCTCTTAAAGATAATGGTTCTCCGTTCCCTGTTGCACTACCAATCTCATGTCTGTGGGGACAGATATCAGTGCATGGTGCAGGAATCTTGGATGGAACTCCACCCCAAAATGCACTTCCCAATATTATACATTCATCTATTGCTATTGCCATCTATGGTATCATTTATGTTCCCCTTTTCTTAGAGCAGTGCCATTGTGAGCAGTTAATAGACATGGTAATCACAAACTCATGGAACTTATTAGTAGCGCTCTGGACTGAAGAATGTGCCATAATGCCCTTAGTATTCATTCTGCCTTCTTCATTATAGATGTGATTGGTCACAACTACAATGACCTTTTCCTATTTAAATTCATTATGGTGTGGTGTCTCAAAGATGAAATCACCAACCACAGCAAGAAGTCTTATTGCGCCAACCAGAAGAAAAGATGTCCAGTTAGTCAATGAAGCGTAAAGCAGACACAGAATTTGCAAGTACTTCTGCTTACTACATTTTCGATTATAGCCACAAGCTGCCATAAAACACAACAACCTGCAACTATTTATTCTACTGTGTTCAATTGTAGGATGCACCTTTTGTGATGGAGAGGAAATCAGAGTTAAAAGGGATAGACTTAAGGTGGGTACCAGAATCAAGAAAAACATTTTGATGAGGAAAACATTATTGGTTAGAAAGATTGCGATGAAAGCCAACTAGGGACATGAACAACTGTATCCTCAGCTTCAGTGCTGTATGTTTCAGCTTATTGCGTTGTTTTAGTGAAGAATGTTACTGTTATGAAGGAAAAGTCTCTTGCATGGTGATGGATGTGTACCCCTGCCCTGAGTACCCCAGCTGCAATGATGTCTAGCTCCCTGGTATTGATTTCTGCTGTCATGGGTGAACACAGATCATGCCTGTGCGCCATGACATAGGCCTGTCTCATAGATTGTGGTTTTATTGGAAAGGGAGGGGCACCCAAAACACCATCCTCATAGTGGTGAAAGGAGCAGCCAGGAGTTAAGTAGCACAAGCATGGTAGTGGCAGCATACCATGTAGTGATTAGTAGAGGTGAACAGGCCTTTTTACCTGCATCACTGGAGTGAGGCTTACAAACTTACTCATGTAAAGTTCTGCTGCTGTGCGCTTAACTCACCCTTTCACAAAGGAAATATATGGTAAGACAGAAAATAACTGTTGAGATTTAATCTGGAGAAGAAAATTGAGTAAGAACCAATATGAAATTGTTGAAATCAGTTCATCTAAATTGAGTTTATTTTAAACAAGAAAATGCAAAATGCATAAATAAAATTACTAGGTTTCGTGACAAGTGTGAGAAGTTGTAAAAAAGCCACAAGTGAAAAAACCATAACCAAAAAGGAAAAAAATGGTGACAAAGTATGTGTGATATAGCTTCACTGGTCTTAAGCAGAGAGCCAAATCCAATAAATACTTCAAACAAATACAGTACCACTAGGGAAAATTCCATTGTGTTTGCTGTTAAACACCGGTCTGTCTGTGAGGATGCCAATGGTGTTTCGACCCTATGAGGAGTAGAAGGGTCTCATCAGGACAGTGATTGACCTAGGGAACTGGTAGTAGGGAGGAAAAATTAGCACGAAGGCTTGGCAACTGTTTTTATTAAATTGGGTGAATAAAAAATTATATACATACTGCTTGATCATGAAGCAGTTCCTGTGTAGACCAAGTAACTTCAGGACTGTGGGAGAATAGTATGCCACATAATAATTAAGAGGTCCGAAGGGGGAGTGCCTACAGGGTGAACAGTCATGAAATGAATATTCAAGGGGGCAAAGTGCTGCTTGCATAACGCAATTGAGAAGTGCAGGAGCACCTACCCAAGGGTGCACCACACGAAATATGAGGGCAGGTGTGCTAGTAGTACATACCGCCAAGGCGTGGAGAATGATAATACTATATTACATTCACGGGGCTTGAGCCTAAAGGTAAAGCCCATAAAGATAATAATTGGTGGCTCAGCGAGGTGTCTAAATGGGTATTGACAAGTGCTTAATAGAGCAAGCTTACCTGTGAGGTAAAGTGGTGCCTGATGCGGTGGGAGGCCCCAGGGGAATGCAGGAATCAATGCTGCAAATACAGTGCCAATGGCAGCGGACTCCACCATCGGAGGACAGCACAAGAAGGCTCGTAGTCGATCATCAGTGTCTCCGTTCTGTGGGACACTGTGATCGGACTACAGATATGGCTTTTGATGCCAAAACGAGGATCTTGGAGAGGGTATTGTGCTCGTGGAGAGGACCGTTACCTCGGTAATGGGTGGGACAGGGATGTATACAATGAGCACCATCTGTGTCTTTGAATTGGAATAGAAGCCACTAAAAGTGGGGATCTAAAGGTGGTTAGATGCTCGAGAGGGCTCAAGCGAGAGCTAGGAAAGTAACAGTGATAATACAAAATATAAACAAATACATACCACGTTTCAAGAGAGAAGAACCTGCATGGAAGGCAAGATTTTATATATATATATAGAAAACACGCAAACTTCAGAAGGCGGCAGAGGTATAGGGCAAGGAAGAGGCACAACTCAAAGAAAAAAGAGGGGCAGGGGCCAATGGTCAATGAACAAGCATCAGTAGTGAAACATATGAATAAAACCATCATCAATCTGACACAATGCAAATTAACTAAGGAAGAGGAAAAAATTCTGAAATTAGGCCTATCCTATGCACCACACAGGAACTTTGACTATGCAACAACCAGGCTGGATATCTATAAAGCAGTAAGAAAATTAAAGTTGCGTAAATTCTATATGCTGAAGGCAAGCAAGAATACAACATCTCACATCAGTGTTAATACAGAGGAAGTAACATCATCGGGCTCACTGATTCCCAATGAATTATTAGAACTATGGGTAACTGAGGGAGCAGGCTACGATACAGTTCATGGGCAGGACGCAGGTACAAATAAAGAAACACACAATACTGATCAAATGACTCCAAGTACCCCGTTCAGACCTGTGTCAACATTTAACCCGTTAATGCCCCGAGATACAGTCGATATTTTTCACGAGAATATAATAATACAACTGAAGAGGCTACAGAGATCAACTCAGAATCAAAAAATAAAGTACAGTAATCAAGCGAGACAGTACGAGGCACTTGTGACTAAATTAAGAAAAGAGAAAGATGTCATCATCAGGGGCAGTGACAAAGGTGGCAATATTGTCCTGCTCACACGTACAGATTATGACAAAGAGGCATACTTGCAGCTAAATGACAGGCAATGTTATGAACGTTTGAATCCAGCGTCTATGAAAATAGCATACAAGGAATATTATCAAAAACTGGCCAAATGGAGGAGCAAACGCATGATTTCGGAGAATGAATACAAATACCTTAAAATTGACAACCCTGTAACCTCCTCGATTTATTTCATCCCTGAAGTCCATAAGAATATTGACAAACCGCCTGGCAGGCCCATCATCTCAGCTAGGGGAGGGATGTTGGAAAAAACTCTGTGTATATTGACTACTTTTTACAGATATATGTGAGATCGTTAAAATCGTATGTACAGGACACAGGGGATTTCCTATATAAAATACAGCAGGTAATTTGGGAGGAGGATTACTGGTTGATGGTCTTGGACGTTACATCACTCTACACGAGTATCAAACATGTTGATGGACTACGTGCAGTATGTCACTTTTTATCCCAAAGACCAGAGCAGTTCAAAGATCATAGTGAAATGATTTTGCAAATGTTGGAGCACTGTTTAAACAACAACGTGTTTATGTACAACAATCTGCTTTATCGACAAGTACAGGGAGTGGCAATGGGGGCCAGCTTTTCCCCCAGCTACGCCTGTTTGCACATGGGTAGCTGGGAGGAACTGGTCCTCAATGTCCGGTTTAAATCTGTTTGTGAAGAGAATATAATTGTTTGGTTACGTTATATCGATGATCTGTTTGTAGTGTGGAGAGGTACCAGGGAACAGGCTGAGAAGTTTGTCACAGACATTAATGAGAATGACCTAAATCTCAAATTTACAGCAACATTGAGTCAGTCAGCTGTTCCATTTTTAGATACAGAGGTTTATATTGAAAACAACAAGATGGAGACTAGGTTATTCAGAAAAAGTACCTCTGGCAATACAATCCTACACGCAGGCAGTGCACACACGGCACACTTGATAACAAGCATACCGTATGGGGAGATGCTCCGCCTCAGGAGGGTGTGCAGCAATGATCTAGATTTGACAGTAGCACAACAGGCCAGTAAGCTCAGGTTTTTAGAAAGAGGCTACACAGAAAACATTATTGATAATGCTATAATCAAATCTATGAAAAGTAGCCGATGTGAGCTCCTCAAAAAATACAGGCCAGATGAGGCTGTAGCGTCAGTAACCAGCAAAAGCGAATTGGACCAAGAAGTTACTCCATCTAGCACATTTAGAATTATTATGGGCTACAGCAAACAACACTCTGATCTATATAGAATTATCAATCGCAGTTGTCCCATTATACTAAATGACCCAGTTATAGGTCCAACATTACCACGTAAGGCCTCTATCACTTTTAGCAAGGCGCCCTCCATGAAGGACTGCCTGGTCAACACTAGTCCTGAGACCATTGAAAAAACGACATGGCTCCAAACTAATAGCGGCTTCTATAAGTGCAGAACATGTAAATCCTGCACGCATGGTATCAACATGAAGACATACAAAGATGCTTTTAGCAACAAGGAACACCGAATTAGCAAAGTGCTAACCTGTAAAACCGAATTTGCAATATACGTACTCATATGCCCTTGTGGACTCAAATATGTTGGTAGTACCAAACTTGCGGTACATAAGCGCATACTACAGCATCTTCGGGCAATAGCAAATCAGGATAATACATATCCGGTGGCTAGGCATTTTAAGGAGCTACATCATAGTGAAAACCAGGGTTTAAAGTACTTTGTTATTGATGCAGTGGCTGCAAGCAGGAGGGGTGGTGATAGGGAGTCCAAGCTTCGCAAGCTGGAAACCAGATATATTCTCCAGCTTGATACTAAGAATCCTGGCGGACTCAATGTCACGGAGGATCTACATACATGTTTGGTGTAAAAATTGATAGATAGATAGGTACATTTGAAGGAGGGAAAACAGAAATACGTTTTTTTAAAGGATAGGGAAAGGTACAATGAATTTTTAGATAATACTTTTTTTTTTTTTTTAATTTAAAAAATTCTTTAGAGGATTATTTTCTCTTTATGGGTTTTTTTCCCCTCCCCCCTCTTTTTATCTATGACTATATGAATTTTAACATCTTTTTAACATCTTTTTAACATCTTATATTCTGCTTTACCCTTGCTGTATTGTAGCCAAAGTGTACCTTATAGAGACCATTAATATCATTTTTCTAATATGTCTTTAGAACTAGTCAGGTGAGTCATTATATCTAATTCCTTAAGAATATATATGTTATATAACTTTTTTGTAACATGCAGCCTTTAAGTACCCTCTTAGCTATAAGCCGTTGTTTACCTCAGCGAAGTATACCGTCTTCTAAAAAACCATAACACTTTGATGAGCTTAAATTTAGATCATGTTATAAGATAAAGATAATCAAGTGAAACTTAAGTGAAGACGAGGAGAATAACAAGGTAAATTAAGAGCGAAAATGGTAAAAGAAATCTATAAAAAGTGTGGATAATATTGAAAGAAACAAGGGGAATCACCAGCAGTAGAGAAAAAATACAATAGATGGATCACTGTTTTTAATCATCACTAAATATTTAGCACAGCACTAGTTTGCACATAGTAAGTTGGAATATGGAAATGGCAATTTAAGGACGACATACCATTGAATAAAATGAACCAGGGATTTATCCCATTAGTTTTGAGTTTCCCCATATTTGTTCCGTAGCATGAGTATATCTTGTTTAATATGATACATATCAGGCATTATTAATAATGATTCTCATGATAGTAACAGAATGGACTGTGACATTTTTAAAAAAATATAGCGTGGTCTGTGCATATAGGCTATCTGAGGTTTGTTGGTGGACGACTATTTCAAGGGATTTATCCTATGAATAATGATATTGAGTATTATGTGTTTTAATTTGTCGCAGGCTCTCGATAAGGATATTCCCTGCCACCAACTTTTATCATTTAAATTGTGATATTTTAACAATGTATTTTACATGAATGCAGTTTTGCACATATTAGCACTTTATGCACTTTATCCAGCAAATATTGAGATAGGAAGTACAAGAATGTGGAAACCTTTATGCTCAATGACTATATATGGCCGCAATATTTTTACCATTTCCATTGTAACTATTGTCACGTGGTGGAATTTGAACAATGCACTGTCACTTTAAAAGCTGTGATCTGCCACTATCACATTGTCATGTGAACAAGGCTCGGACGAGCCGAAACGTTATGGCGGCATATAGCGAATAAATAATATTTTGCACTTATCTGCTGGTCCGTGTCCGTGCTTGCTGTGGAGGTGGCGAGGAGAAGTTGCTGCTGCTCAGCTGCGGAGTTGGTGATATATATATATATATATATATATATATATATATATATATCCACAAACAGAGGTTGCCCTCGATGGAAATGCCACACATCAGGGAGTTATCACCATATTTATTGCAGGTTAGCAGTCACAACACGTTCCCTCCTAAGTTCATATCACAGGCCAAACGCGTTTCGGGCAGCACTCTGCCCTTGATCACTGGCAACTTGAACAGCAGTCCCGGCAACAATCAGGAAACCATATTTAAACATTAAGACCCGCCCCAGTGGGCGTGCAATCACGATGCCTCATGGTCTTTGAAGTCCCTCGTCGTTTTACCACAGTGGGTGTTGTCGAGTTCTGCAAAAATTAAAAAACAGTACTTTACCCAACGCGTTTGGCCTGTGATATGAACTTAGGAGGGAACGTGTTGTGACTGCTAACCTGCAATAAATATGGTGATAACTCCCTGATGTGTGGCATTTCCATCAAGGGCAACCTCTGTTTGTGGATATTTTGAGCGGCAGCCCAGCCGCGGAAACGCCCCTCCGCATGTCAGCGGACCAGCGATTCTTGAAATGTCTGGAGTCGAGAGGACAGGGAGTCCTATACTGTGGGAAGTGGAATAAGCAGCATAATCATTGTTTTCCTCCTCAAGTAGCCCACTTGGGTAAAGTACTGTTTTTTAATTTTTGCAGAACTCGACAACACCCACTGTGGTAAAACGACGATGGCACGATGGAAGAAGCGGAAACTAACAGCCGAAAGGCAGGCATCCTGCCGAGTGCGCTCCTAAGCTCCAGGGCGTTTGTATAACAATATTATTCGCGGCGGCCCCCGTCGTAGAGGAGAAGCACCACCTCGTCATCAGAGGGGCTGAGGGGAGAAACCATTCTTTACCGGACAGCGCTGGAACCCTAAAGAAATTGACTTTTTTCATTGTGCCAAGCCTACTAAGGTATTTAAATGTATACTTACAGTGAAGGAGACAGGAGCCTACAAAGGGAATAACTAATGCTCGTGAAGGACTACATATCCCATAAAGCATTGAACAAGGGAATGCACTTTGCCAAGCCCACTATGGGCGTGTGAGTGATGATGAAATTAAAAATAAAAGAGAGCACTTCCTGCAACCTCACATTACAAGCCTATGATTAAGATGCTGTGCATCGAAACGCGTAAGGCGCAGAAGAATGGTTGTTGGCACGATGGAAGAAGCGGAAACTAACAGCCGAAAGGCAGGCATCCTGCCGAGTGCGCTCCTAAGCTCCAGGGCGTTTGTATAACAATATTATTCGCGGCGGCCCCCGTCGTAGAGGAGAAGCACCACCTCGTCATCAGAGGGGCTGAGGGGAGAAACCATTCTTTACCGGACAGCGCTGGAAGCCTAAAGAAATTGACTTTTTTCATTGTGCCAAGCCTACTAAGGTATTTAAATGTATAATTACAGTGAAGGAGACAGGAGCCTACAAAGGGAATAACTAATGCTCGTGAAGGACTACATATCCCATAAAGCATTGAACAAGGGAATGCACTTTGCCAAGCCCACTATGGGCGTGTGAGTGATGATGAAATTAAAAATAAAAGAGAGCACTTCCTGCAACCTCACATTACAAGCCTATGATTAAGATGCTGTGCATCGAAACGCGTAAGGCGCAGAAGAATGTTTGTTGGCACGATGGAAGAAGCGGAAACTAACAGCCGAAAGGCAGGCATCCTGCCGAGTGCGCTCCTAAGCTCCAGGGCGTTTGTATAACAATATTATTCGCGGCGGCCCCCGTCGTAGAGGAGAAGCACCACCTCGTCATCAGAGGGGCTGAGGGGAGAAACCATTCTTTACCGGACAGCGCTGGATGCCTAAAGAAATTGACTTTTTTCATTGTGCCAAGCCTACTAAGGTATTTAAATGTATAATTACAGTGAAGGAGACAGGAGCCTACAAAGGGAATAACTAATGCTCGTGAAGGACTACATATCCCATAAAGCATTGAACAAGGGAATGCACATTGCCAAGCCCACTATGGGCGTGTGAGTGATGATGAAATTAAAAATAAAAGAGAGCACTTCCTGCAACCTCACATTACAAGCCTATGATTAAGATGCTGTGCATCGAAACGCGTAAGGCGCAGAAGAATGTTTGTTGGCACGATGGAAGAAGCGGAAACTAACAGCCGAAAGGCAGGCATCCTGCCGAGTGCGCTCCTAAGCTCCAGGGTGTTTGTATAACAATATATATATATATATATATATATATTGTAAGATCAAAATACGTCATAAGCAGAGCCAGTCTGCCTCCACCAACGCGTTTTAGCCTCATGGCCTTGCTCACGGTTGAGTGACAATTGGCTAAGTCGTATTTTTATACCTCTCCCCTTACAGACCCATAATGTGGCCTGCTGGGAGTTGTAGTGTTACATATTTGAATGTACTATTGTCAGATACAAAAGGTGGCAGTTAACCTTGTTTATACATTGTTTGTACAGGAATAGGTTGATTTTCTAGTTCTGAAATCAATTTCTATACATTTTAGAATTTTCTAACAATCACCAGTTTTTAAATTCGGACAATTGCTTGCTGGTAAAGTACCAACCAGTTTGTACATCATTTATCTCATCTGATCAATGGTGTGTACCATATTGATATTCTTAATGTTTTCACAGAATATATATCTCACAATCTTGCGGTTGGAAGTCCCGAGATGGTTACTCTTATATGTATTACACACCGCATATATTTAGTTATCACTGATTATGTATCTCACGCCTTTTCGGTCATAGTACCACAAATGATTCTTATGTGCATCATGTACCTTCATAAATAATCTATCTCTAAGCTATCTGATTGCAGTATATCATATATCAATGCTGGTTTAGTACCCTAGGCTAATTCTGAAATATTCCCAAGTTCATACCATGGTTCCATTGTCCAACAGATGTTAAATTTATAAATGGATATACAGTTCTTCATCATTGTTCAGCCCTCTAGAAGCCTGATGATCTAGCGTGACTCAAGCTGTCTCAATTTAAGTTTTCTATCCCCTCCTCTTTCACTCTGTGGGATGGTATCCAGTCCGAAGAACTCCATTTGTTTCCAGTTGTTGATTTGGCACTGTGCCATTTGTCTTGCTGTCGCATAGCTTAAGTCTTTGTTTTTGACCGCTCTTATATGTTCTAGGATGCGTTTTTTTAACATACATACAGTACTTATATGTACTAATATGTAACACTACAACTCCCAGCAGGCCACATTATGGGTCTGTCATCACTGATGTCATCAGTGATGTCATTTGAGTTGTCATCAGAGATGTCACTGACCATGTCATGAGTGATGTAATATGTGACGTCATCAGAAGTGCATAGCGGAGGCGTGAGTTATAGTTAGCTCAACTAACTATAAAGGCCGAATTTCTCTGGTTTTGTACAAGTGAAATGTCCAACTAACTATAATGTCCCTGAAACCTGTTGTTTTTTCAGTGAATTTCTAAAGTTTTTTAAATGCTAAATTCTTCCTATAACGTCCCTGAAACCTGTAGTTTTTTCAGTGAATTTCTAAGTTTTTTAAAGGCTAATTTCTAACAATAAAGTCCCTAAAACCTATGGTTTTTTCAGTGAATTTCTAAGGTTTTTTTAAATGCTAATTACTAACTATAACATCCCTGAAACCTATGTTTTTTTCAGTGAATTTCTAAGGTTTTTTAAATGCTAATTACTACCTATAACGTCCCTGAAACCTATGGTTTTTTCAGGGAATTTCTAAGGTTTTTTAAATGCTAATTTATAACTATAACGTAGTAGTTGCGTTTGCAGAGTGGTGCAGAAAAGGGGCTGGGACTCCGACCAGCGCTCAGGAATTCCACTGCGTAGGACTTACAGGAGGTACCAGGAGGGCCTCTTGGCCCCCAAAGTCCCTCAGGAGTAAATTGGACTTCATCCCCCAACCCGTAGTGTGCCAGGAGGTGCCTTTGCAGGGTGGTGGAGAAAGGGGGGCGTGGCCTCCGAAGACCTCTTAGCAATACTACTGTGTAGGACTTACTGGAGGTAACAGGAGGGGTAGCTGGCCCCCAAGGACGTCCTTGGGGGCCAACTACCCCTCCTATTACCTCCAGTAAGTCCCACACAGCAGCATTGGTAAGATCTCAAAGCAGGCCACGCCCCCTTTGCCCACCAGTCTGCAAACTCGCTCCCCGGCATGCTCTTGGAAGGGGATTAAAGTCCCCTTCGATGCTGGGGGTCCTTATAGACCAACTAGCCTACCTGACATCTCCAGCAAGCCCCAGATAGTGGGATTGTTGAGACGTGAACACAGGCCACGCCCCCTTTCTCCACCACTCTGCAACGCCTCCTGGCGTGCTCTTTGTTGGGGGATTAAGTCCCCTTGCCTCCTGAGGGTCCCTGGGGGCCAACTGGCCCTCCTGTTATCTCTAGTAAGCCCCACACAGCTGCTTCACTGAGAGTGGTCTGAGGCCAGGCCCCCTTTTTACACCACTCTGCAAACGTGCCTCCTGGCGCACTGCTGCTCAGGGGATGAAGTCCACTTTAGTCCTGAGGTCCTCAGGACACAAGAGGACCTCATCGCCCCACCAGCAGTGTGACAAGAGGAGCGTTTGCAGAGTGGTGTAAAAAGGGGCGTGGCCTCAGACCACCTCTCAGCAATCCCACTGTGTGGGGATTACTGGAGGTACCTGGTTGGCTAGTTGGCCCCTAGGCACCCTTAACGATCTAGGGGACTTAATCCCCCAACCCAGAACGCGCCAGGAGGCACGTTTGCAGAGTGGTTCAGGGAGGGGGCGGGGGCCTCCGGCGAGATGCTGACTTTTTTTTCTTTTTTTATAGTTAGAAGGGGGGATGTGTGGCCCCCCTTCTCTTAATATTTTATGAGCCCTGGGGACCCCATCCCGAGTGGCCCCAATCCCGAGGCCGATTTCAGCCCCGGGGACCCCGTCCCCCGGGGCATGGCCACAATTTTTATTTTTAAAAAATCTATATATTTTTAAGGAGGGGGGCCACGTGGCCCCCCTCCTGAGGCCATTATTGGACCCCGGGGACCCCATCCCCTGGGGCATTGCCTCATTTAAAAAAAAAAAATAAATAAATTTTCACGGGAGGGGGACGCGTGACCCCCCTTCCCTGGGCTACTTTTGGCCCCAAGGACCCCATCACCCGGGGCCTGGCCTCTTTTAAAAAAAAAATGTTTTAATTACGGGACGGGCCGTGTGGCTCGCCTTCCCTGGGTCACTTCTGGCCCCGAGGACCCCATCACCCGGGCCTCATGTTGGGGACCGCAGGGGAGACTCAATGTCCCCGCGGTCTCAGCTGGCTCCCCGCCTCCTGCGGGAGCCGGCATTGCTTTTGGACAAGGGGAGCTGCTGAAATGCAGCTCCCCTTGTCCAAAAGCAATTCTCCTTCGCTTCACGGAAGCGAGAGAAGGTTCCCCGCCCTGTAATTGCAAACTACAATGTCCCGGGGTGGGCACCCCGGGACATTGCTAAAGCTGGCCCTGGGGGGTGGTTTTACCAATTCACAAGACGGCTGCCAACACTTCTTGGTTTGGAGTGTTGACAGCCAATCAAAATGAAGCCCGTGATCGGGCGGGTTCGCGGATCCACCGCGGTCACCAGATATACCACTCAGGAACTACCAAATGGATTTTCACCATTTAAAGTAAAGAGTGCACTCTGGACCAAGAGCTACCTCTCTGCCAAATTTGGTGTAATTCCGTTCAGCAGTTCGGGCTGTAGCCGCGACAAAAGTTTCCAATGGAAATTAACATGGAGAAAACGCGTTTTGGGACCCCCTTTTTTCTCAGCCCCCACTTGACGAATCACCCCAAAACTTTCAAGATAGGAGCTGACTGGAGCGCCCCATTAGTTTTGAAAATTTCGTGAAGATTCGTTAACCGGCGCCAAAGATATTGGCACAAGAAAAAATGCTTGTCCTATGGAAACTAGGTCCTAACTATAACTACCTACTGGCGACTGCCAGAAGGTAATAAATATATATATATATATATATATATATATATATATATATATATATATATATATTCAAACCAAAGTCCCGTCCCTCTTTCTGCAGCGAGAGGGAAACACCACAGGTACGGACCACGACGTATCCCAAAAAATCCAAAGGCTCAGCACGGGTTCAAAGTTCCATGATTTATTGAATATTCACCCAAGTGAAACAGACAAGTGTCCGCCCCAGACGCGTTTCAATCGCCACAGCGATCTTGATATATATATACCAACAGTTCCTCCTTTCAACATCAAAAGAAGCACACCGGCTCCGGTTGTGTTGCATTTAAAATCGTTTAATTCATGAAATTATACAGGGGCAAGAGGCTCACAGTCCCAACGTTTCTGCTCAAAAGAGCCTTGATCACGGGAGGAAGTCTCTGATTTTTTAATTGCCCACATGGTTTTCTTTTAAAACTCAGGCCGTATTCTTTTTCAGAGTGCACAAGGGAATTGTGACAGACTTTCAAATGAACGGAGAATAGCGCACTTTGATCAATATCCTTTTAGTGTTCAGCGCTAAAAACCTTCTTCCCATTTCATGTCGTTCCCTTTGCACAAACGTTGTGTGCCCCAACTGCACAATCTGTTTTTACATTTCCACTTACTCTTTTAAAAGCAACATCTGCCCACAATGTCGGAATTTCATCCTTCTGCTTCCCTTACTTTCCACACTCTGAGAATCCTTTATTTTCCCAGGGGGCAAGCAGGTCAGGCTCCCACATCTTAATCTCCAACTTCACTTTGCCACGCAAGGAGCCCACGACCTTGGCAGGGCAGCCAGTGCTTCAGGAGCGAGGCTTCCTGAACATAAATACCAACAGTTCCTCCTTTCAACATCAAAAGAAGCACACCGGCTCCGGTTGTGTCGCATTTGAAATCGTTTAATTCATGAAATTATACAGGGGCAAGATGCTCACAGTCCCAACGTTTCTGCTCAAAAGAGCCTTGATCACGGGAGGAAGTCCATTAAAAAAAGGGGAGGAGTTAGGGTAAAACTGCTGCGGCAGTTGGAAGCCAGATATATTGTTGAGCTGCAAACCCACACTCCCTGAGGACTTAACAGCGAGGAAGAACTTTTGTCATTTGTGGGATAAAACGTTGTGGCAGAAGGTTTGCCCATTTTGGGCGATATTACTCAGGACTGTTGAGGAATGGTCTCTTTAACCACAGTAGAGTGGTAATGAATTTTTGGGTTTATTGATGAATATCATTATTTTTGTATTTTGTAAATACCACTCTTCCGATATGGGAAATGAGCCGTCTGACCGCTATGTTAAGATTTTGCATTTGCAATGTAAGAAACTGATTTTTGGCTGTATTGATGTTTCATGGATTTAGTATGCAAATGATTTTCTTAGGGCCCGTTTGCCCATTGAGGGTGTAATTTTTCACGTGAAAATATGGATTCACATTGGATATGATGTGATCTGTGGTAATGAACTATACCACAAATAATGGCCCGAAGGGAAATATTTGGACCATTTTGGGTGGTTCCATATGGAAAATGTTTGAAACATCAGACAATGATTTATTAATAATGTTAATGTATTGAGCCCGTTTTTTCTGTAATGGATTATGCAAACTAGTCATTCACACAGCACGAGGTACTAACATAGCCAGGTTAAGATGGCCGCCACAAAAACACTCATGAGCGAGCCCTTCTAAAGTCCTTTGTTTGTTTTTGATAATGATTTTTTGATTGACGAATGAAATTATTTGTTATTTAAAGGTAATTAATAATGTGGTAACTACACTGACGAAGGCCAGGTGGCCGGAACACGTGTGTTAGCTTCTGGATTCCTGGAGTAAGCTGGAATAAACTGAATTTACTGCAGCAAGCCCGAGTGTGCAGCTTTATGTGTCTTGTGACATTAGTGTTTGGAGATTTATATATAATATATTATTCACAGAAAAAACCAAAGGTTAGAGGGACGTGATAGTTAGTCTTACATGTCACTCGTACAAAACCAGAGAAATTCAGCCATTATAGTTAGCTGAGCTAACTATAACTCGTGACCCCGCAGTGCACTGCTGATGATGTCACATATTGCATCACTCATGACATGGTCAGTGACATCACTGTGAATTCCGTGAATTTCTAAGGTTTTTAAAATGCTAATTCCTAACTATAACGTCCCTGAAACCTGTGGTTTTATCAGTGAATTCCTAACGTTTTTAAAATGCTAATTTCTAACTATAACATCCCTGAAACCTGTGTTTTTTTCAGTGAATTTCTAAGGTTTTTTAAACGCTAATTTCTAAATATAACGTCCCAGAAACCTGTGTTTTTTTCAGTGAATTTCTATGGTTTTTTAACTAGCAGTCATATTTGCAGAGTGGTGGAGAAAGGGGGCTGGGCCTCTAACCAGCGCTCAGTAATTCCGCTGTGTAGGACTTACAGAAGGTACCAGGAGGGCCTCTTGGTCCCTCAGGTCTCTCAGGAGTAAAGTGGACTTTATCCCCCAACCAGTAGTGCACCACGAGGCGTGTTTGCAGAGTGGTGGAGAAAGGGGTGTGTGGCCTCTGAAAACCTCTTATCAATCCCACTGTGTGGAACTTACTGGACGCAACAGGAGGGGTAGTTGGCCCCCAAGGTCGCACTAACATGCAGTTCCCTTTGCCCAAAAGCAATTCTGCTTCGTTTCATGGAAGCAAGAGTATTTTCAATGCTCTCGCTTCCATGAAGCGAAGCAGTTTTTGCTATGGCTTCCCTGGAGCAGTGCTACTGCCATGCCATAGCAAACTGCAATATCCCGGGGTGGGCACCCCGGGACATTGCTGGAGCAGGTCCTGGGGGTGGCAGTCCGCAGGGCCATGGAGGGCTCCTGGAGGGGGGCCTTGTGGCCCCCCTCCCATCTTCTCTGTAGCCCCAGGGAGGTGGTGGTCCCCGGGGACGGAGGTCCACAATGGACCCCCACTTGTACTTGATTTGTGGCCCAGAGAGGTGGTGGTCCCAGGGGCAGCGGGGGTGTGTGGCCCCCAGCATTTATTGAAAACTGCCCCAGGGAGCTAGCGATCCCCGGGGCTTCGTGGGGGGCAGGAGCCCCTCCATGCATTCATTTTAGAAAGAAAGCCCTGGGGAGGTAGCGGTTCCCGGGGCTGTGGGGGTGCCACATGGCCCCCCTGCATTTTATAAACAGAGCTCCGGGGAAGTTGCAGTCCCCAGGCTGCATGGGGGGAAGTATCCCCCACGCCCTTTCATTAGAAATTAAGCCCCGGGGAGGTGGTGGTCCCTGGGGCTGAGGGGGGCCACGTAGCCCCCCGCATAAATTGTATAAACCCCGGAGAGGTGGCGGTCCCCGGGGCATGCGGGCGCCTGTGCGGGCCCCTTCATCTAATTTGTCATTGCCTCCGGGACCTGGCCACCCGAGAGCTTAAAGAGAAAAACAAAGCGCGTTTTTTTTGTATTTTCGGCAGGGATTCGCGGACTCACCGCGACTCACCCTGAATTATTTTTAAAAAAATGCTTTTGTGGGACCCCCTCAGCAGGCCTAGGGGGTCCGGGTGTTTCTACCCTTCCCCCTTTTCTTAATTTTGAATGTTTTTCAACCTTTTTCCTTGTGACATGGTTCAACCGAGTCACAAGATGGCAGCCAACACTTCCTGGTTGGAACTGTTGGCAGCCAATCAGATTGCAGGCTCAAGGTCGGGAGGGTTCACGGATCCTTCGTGTTGATATATGGATAGCTGAGAAATGTTTACATTTGTCATGAACTACTGAACAGATTTACACCATTTAACAAAAAGAATGCTTTCTGAACCAAGAGCTACTTTTTTGCCAAATTTGGTGTAATTCTGTTCAGCAGTTCGGGCTGTAGCCGTGTCTAAAGTTTCCTATGGAAATTAACACGGAGAAAACACATTTTGGGACCCCCTCTTTTCTCAATCCCGGCTTGACGAATCACCCTGAAACTTTCAACACAACAGCTGAAGTGAGTGGGCCATTAGTTTTGAAAATTTCGCAAAGATTCATCAAATGGCGCCAAAGATATTGGCAAAAGCAAAAACACTTTTTGAATGGAAACAAGGTCCTAACTATAACTACCTACGGGCAACCGCCAGTAGGTAATAAAAATATATATGTATATACATATATATACGTGTATATATACATATATATATATACCATAAGAACCCTGAATAGTAAAAACAGGTAGAATCAAAATGACAGAAACGAAAACAAGTCTTTAGATCATAAGTGCAATAAATTTGTGCCACTCCTCCATGGAGTTGAGTCAATTTTTTATAGACTCACACTTAACGATCCATTTACTCTCCAGGCGCCGCAGAGTGTATGCTGTGTTACACACTCCAAGCCTCGATTTGGCATCAAAGAGCTTTCAACTGCTCTGCAAATGCTACCACTGAGAGTCAAGTGCTGAAAGGGAACTTTTCCCAGATAAAAAGGATCCATAGTAAGTCAGGCACCCACCGGGACATCAGTAGAAAAAGGCCTCAACTCCCATAGTTGGGCCCAGAAGCTCCTGTTTGCCATGTGGTCCTCTGATATGGGGTCTGATAGATACCTATTGACCTTTTGCATGATGGGCTAATTTCTGCTGTTTCAGAATGCAAGCCATCAAAAAGCTTAGTGGTTTCTTGCATATCTGACTGGAGTGTCTTCGTGTGACTGGGTGTTGGGTCAAGATAAGGAAAAGGTTAAGGGAATTTCAGGGGTGAAAGGTCCCAGACGACCCTCTGAATCTACACCTAGCTTTGATGGTGGTGTCAGACGCTTCATCTGCATAGTGTTTTCCCCCTCTGTTTCATTTCATTATGGATATCTTGATTTTGTACTTCTGCTGTGGACTGAGGTCAGCTAATCAGCCATTAGTGTAGTGCAGCCTCATCTGCGGTGAAAGAGGCCTGACTGACAGGCTGACACTAGAGAAGGTCAAAATATTAATACCTGGATCATAGTACAAGCGCAGCAGCCTAATCCCTTCCTTGGAAGTGAGAGAGCAACATGGACAGGAAGGGAGAGGGATAACATCAAACAAGTGTGAGATCCATACCATTTGTTTGTCGAGTAAAGCATTACGTCTTAGAAGCCAGCTTTACAAATAGGTAAAATCAGTCATGCTCCCTTATGAACAAATACACATTCTGCTCTGAAGGTGAGCTGGAATTCTATACTCCAAGAACAAAATATTGTATTTCATCTCTTGGCCTTTTCACCATACAGTACAACTACAGACAACAAACCCAGAAAAGGTTTCTTTAACCACTGTGCCTCTATGGAGAATACCACAAGCGAAGGAAAATGCTACTGAAATGAAATGAATGAAATTATTATTTACATAGCGCAACTACTGCCTAAGGGTGCCTAGGCGATGCTTGTGTAGAGGAAAAGCAAAGAGCCAACAGCGCAAAGCAGACTGACATTACTTTACCTTCTGAGTGTATTCAGTGTTTTTTTGTCTATAGACAACCACACTTCGGTGAATCAGCAACAAAGTGTGAGCCATATAGAATATTCCAACAAAATGAGTATGCAGTTCCTACGAGGGGGGGGGTTAAAAAAAGGTTGGCCAGGTATCAGACAATGTGTACTAAAGATAGGGAGGAAAAGGGGAATTCCTCCTTTCAGAATAAGTGCCCTCACACACCCAGCCAGCTAGGTGTAATGCTTCATCATAGGGCGTGCACCTCGTCAGGTCGGTGCTGCAATACCTGATGGGCACCCTATGAGGGGCTCTTTGGCGGAGATCTTTTATTCCATGCTGTATTGGTGCAGTGGGTGTGAGGGGCCTTAGAAAAGTGTAGATGTGTGTGAAGTGGGTCACTCAACTATGTGTGGATTAAAACAGGAAATAGAAGTCCACTCAAAACAATTTTAATGAACCTGGCTCCTATCCTGGTTAAAAAGGGTGTAGGGCACCCCTATCTCTATGTTACAGGATATTGCGCGTTATCTGGTGGTCAACATGTTTCTGGCCCTCGTGTCAAGGTAGACGGCAATTCTTCAGGCCCAAATCTGACAGTGTGATCTACACTAACTGTGGTTGTCTATGTGGGTAAAACAGATAAACCACGAGCGGCACCCTAAGTGTGGTACCTGTAAATTGGATCAGCCAACCCTACTCGGGTAGCTGGCTCATATCATCAACTCCCGGCATGCGATTGCGGTGCACGCACGACACTACATTTCTCAGTGTCTTTTCATGCCGGGAGTCGATGATATGAGCCAGCTACCCGAGTAGGGTTGGCTGATCCAATTTACAGGTACCACACAAAGGGTGCCGCTCCATGGAGATTTTTCCAAACTCCGTGGAGCTACGCGTAGAGGCACTATGCCAGCTCCGCCCAGGGCTAGCTAAAACTCGGTTTAATCACAGCTCAGAAACAGCTCGTAGGTTAATCAGTGCTCTAAATGTGAATGTTATAGAAAGAGGGTACATTTCCAGACATAAGATTGAATGAGTACACAAAGCATTAATATTTTGGGTGCAGAGACAGAGCCGGGTCACTAGAGAGCCGACTTTGAAGCTGGGGATCCAGGTTCGAGTCTGGCGGTGGCTCAAACATCCTGAGATTCTGGGCAAATCGCTTAATCTCCCCATGCGTAAAAATGAATATTTCCATCTGTAACGCAACTGGTGCTCACGTAAAGCGCTTTGATACCTTCGGGTCGAGTTCGCGCTATATAAAACTGCAACAAAAAAAAACAAACAGGCGAGTGTGAAGTGGCTCACCTATTAATCTGCTGGGCCGAATAAGCAGAACTTGCTAAAACCATTAGGCTAGTGCTCTTAAGGATGCTTTGTATTTGTTTGCATGGCCTTCATAAACGTCATAAAGGTTGTTAAGAGCCGTTTGTCTTTACAGTTGGAGCATTTCTCAACTGCATGTTCTCACATCGAGTCTGGGAAAGAAAGGCTTTAATAGTGTTTGGCCGAGGTTTAATGCAGGGCAGAGGTAAAGAAAAGGGCTCACTTTAATTTAGTTGCACAAGATGCGTTTTCAGCTATGGCCGACCTCACTAAAGTCCAATCTTATTCGCTGGTAGTTAATTTTAGTAGTTTTTTCTTATTTCATATGCAAGGTAAGTATGGATGCCTGATTTGGTGTAGGAGCCCTATGCTCAGCTAAATATGCGAGAATCCTGCATAAAATACCCTTGACTCGTCTTGTTTCAAAATGCTTTTAAAACGATTGCAGGACATGCCCATGTTCTGGGTAGGCTCAATTTCTATGTCTTTTAATGCACTTTTTGGGGGATATTGACCAGCTGTTGCAATTAATACTGTGCGCCTTTTATCTGTTCCCGTAAAATGGATTTTAATGAGCTCTGTCTAGGGATTTTATACCTATACCGACATCTTCACATTGAGGCTTTCACGGCCTCGTTTCTGTATTTTTTGGAGGAAGGATTTTAGCTCTTATCGTTCACACAATGGGTTCAAGAGAAAAGCTTGTGTGTTCACTATACAGTCGTGCTGGTATAGGTGTAGAATAGGCAATGCATGAACAGGAACACACCAAAAGATCTTGCCAGGTGTTGTAACAATAGCAGAAACAGCAAGAATGATAGCATGGATTTGATGTGACTGTTCTGAAGGCATTACAAGTCAAGAGTAATTTTTAGAACTATTACGATTCAATTCTGAAGGTTAATGCTAAGACATTGGTATGTTGTGATTACAAGCCTATTACTGCTAAGGTGATAGAGAGGAGACCAGCAAGTAGTAGAACCAGCACTATAAAGAAAGACTAGGTAAAATTGCATAAGGCCTAATGAAGTAAGAGAAAACAAGGCACAAGTGATTAGTAACAGTGCTAACTATGAATTCATCATTTCTTTCCTGCAAAACCTAGAGCCTCTACCTAGCAGAAGGCCACAGACAAATAGTTTGTGGGAAAGAGGGAATAAATAGGTAACAAGGTTTTCTTAGCATGTGCAAAGAACTTGAGAAGAAACTCATTAAAATTAAATAAGGAGTAACACTATGCCTGTATTTTAGCTTGGACTGAAAATAAGTACCTAGGATCGAAACTCACTGATTGAGGAGCTATCCAGAATAGATGAGGACTGTGAAAGTGAGCCTCTGTCTCTCTCTGTCTCTCTCTCTCTCTCTGTCGCTCTCTCTCTCTCACTCTCTCTCCTTCTTTCTCGCTCGCTCTCTCTCTCCCCTCCCATTCCCATAGTGTTGCTTTGCCGATGAACATGCTTTATTAGCAAAATATTCAACCCTCAGGTCCTGATTTATAGTTTGGCAGATGGGATACTCGGTCACAAATGTAATAGATATACCGTCTGCTCATTATAAGTGCATGCTATCCTATGGCACTTGTTATACAGTCGACAGGATATCCATCATGTTTGCGACGGATTACCCATTCGACAAACTCTAAATCAGGCCCTAGGAGTACAGTTGCCATTCTGTAAACCAGTACCTCACTCCAGCCTCTCCCCTTCCCAGATTGTTGTACCTTCATTTCTATCTGGGCACATCCTCAAAAATAACACTGTTAGACCTGGCTTTTTCAGCGGGTTTATCCCCAAAATGTTTGCTTTTAGGGCCTCCTATTTCTGACCTGTTTTTGTTGGTTTTAGGACTCTGGGCACTTTACCACTGCTGATCAGTGCTAAAGTGCAGATGCTCTCTGTGTAAATTGTAAGTATGGATTGGTGTTTCCATGATTGGCTTATTTAACTTACTACTAAGTCCCTAGTACAGGGCACTGTGTGTGCCCAGGGCCTGTAAGTCAAATGCTGCTAGTGGGTCTGCAGCACTGAATGTGCCACCCACACAAGCAGCCTTTCAAAGCGGTCTCAGACCTGCCACTGCAGTGTATGCGAGCAGTCTCTACTGCCATGTCGGCCTGGCTAGTGCACCCACTTTCCAGGCCCTAACTTTCCCTTTTATTACTTGTGAGTCACCCCTAAGGTAGGCCCAAAGTACCCTTATGGGCAAGGTGCAGTGTGTGTGAAAGGTAGGACATGTCCCAGTGTGTGTGACATGTTCTGATTGTGAACTACAGTGTAATTTGTTCTTCACTATGGAAAGGCTATCTGTCCCATAGGATAGAATGGGAGTTTATTAATACCATCTTATAAGTATAACATCCCCATTAGGACAAGATAGAAAGATGGAGTTTAGTATGCCTGAACTCAGAATATAAAAATGCATCTTTTAGTAAAGATAATTTTTTATTTTGTGGGTTTGAAAATACCACTTTTAGAAAGTAGGTATTTTCTTGCTTAGCCACCCTGTGTGCCTTTGCTGGTTTGTGGATTGACTGGCTTTGGAGTGACAGGGGCTGGGGATATGCATTCACTCTAGATAGCCACTGGGGGGTTTGAGGCGTGTCCTGCCTTTCCTGGATGAGTCAGTGCTGGGCTGATTAGACCTGGGCTGCATTTAGAGTAGGGGGAGGAGATTTCCATGCAATTGAATGGGCATGGTCTGCCTTACACAATCCTGTCTCCATCTCATGCTGGGACGCTGGACCAGAGAGGACAGTACTGGTTTTTACTGAGCATAGAGCCTCTCTGCCACAAGAGAACAAAGAGAAATGCTGTATAAATATTGGGGCGGAGGCCCCAGAACTTTAGATTACTTCTGGACTCAAGAGGAACCTCTGCCAAGGAGAAGAGCTGGGAAAGCTGAAGGAGAAGTACTGCCCTTTTGCTGTGTGCTGTCTGGGGTTGGCCTGCAGTGGCTGTTTCTGCCAAGGAGTGGATAAAGACTTTGCTGTGTGCTGTGTATCCTGCTTGAAGAAGACCTCCAAGGGCTTGAAGTAGAGCTTGCCTCCTGTTATGAAGTCTCAGGGACACAAATACTTCACTACCAGCTCCCCTGAACTTCCTTGCTGGGAATTCTGACCTGCCAAGAGGTGCCTGTTGCTGTGTTGGGCTTCTGGAGGTTGTTCCTGCTGTTGGGAGCTGGAAAAGAGACACAACTAAGAGAAGCGTGACGCATCCGCACCAGGTTCCGACACATTGTCGCTGTGCTGCGGAAGAAACCAATGCAGCGCCTGCCGGCGGCTGAAAAAATTGCTGCACGCTGAATCCTATGCATCGATCTCCGAAGTCCGAGTTCACCGCACCGATTCCGACACAGGCCCTGCTGTGCGGCTGCAAGAACCAAAGCATCGTGGGACCGCAACTGGAGAGACCAACGCAGTGCTGTTGCCACCGCCGCATCGAGTACCGCCGCATCCCCGATCCCCAAGCATCGCACCTGGGCGGCAAGCCTAGAAGAACGCTGGAACCGCAGTAAGAAACCGATACATCACATCCTCACACAGTAAGAAACCGACGCATCACCACCCCTTAAGTAAAGAACCGACACATCACCTCCCCTGCGTGGAGTAAGGAACCAACTCATCACCTCTCCTGAAGTAAGGAACCGACACATCACCTTCCCTGCAGCTGTTTTTGTTTATGAATGTGACGCATCCAAGGTACTTTGTGTTGAAAGTGTCACATCTATACTTTGCTATGGACAGAACTGTTTTTACCTTTTAAGAATCATATTTTGAATATTGTATGTTAGATTTTTGTCGTTTTGGTCTTGTTTGGTTTAGATAAAGATTACTTATTTTTCTAAACTGGTGTGGTGTCCATTTGCAGTGTTTTCACTGTATTACTGTAAGTGTGCACAAACGCTTTACTGTACACACTGCCTCTGAGATAAGCCTGTCTGCTTGTGCCAAGCTACCAAGGGGGTGAGCAGGGTTTTTTTTAGAAGTGTATCATCCTTACCCTGACTAGGAATAAGGGTCCCTACTTGGACAAAGGTGCAAACTATTGCCAACTAGAGACCCCCATTTCTAACAAACACCTCATGTATTTCTTTCAAAACCTTTCAGGAATCCACCATTCTCAAAATTCTAGCAGCGCTGAAACCCTCAATCCACTTCACCAATCCTCTACCGTCCAATTTCTTCAATGGTATCAAACCCTCGATACTCCCATTTTGGACAAAGATTGTAAATGCCTCTCTACTTCAAGGCACTATCCTTGACTGTCTAAAGTCTGGGCAGGTTTCACTCATCCTAAAAAAACCAACAGCAGATCACACTAACCTAAATAACTTCCACCCCATCTCCAACATTCCATCTCTGGCGAAGCTCCTTGAAAAATGTGTACACATCCAACTCTGTAACTACATTGATCCCGTTTCTGTCCGAGGCACAGTACTGAATCGGTTCTTATCCACATAGTGGATGACGCACTAAACATGTCAGATCAGAATGAATCTTGCCTTCTAATTCTCCTTGACCTATCTTCAGTATTCGATATGGTTAAGCACGACAACCTATCAGGGTCCATTCAAAACTGGTTCCCCTAGTTTCTTCAAAACAGAACTCAAAGATTTAAGGTTAATCAGTCTCTATCTAAGACCACTCCGGTCACAGTAGGGGTCTCACAGGTTTCCTCCCTCTCACCCACTCCCTTTCACTTATTAATGGAGCTTCTAACTGAAGTTCTGAGTTCATCCAACATCCACTATCACATGTACACCAACGCCACCCAATTATAGCTGAAAGTCTCCTTCCCCGAAGACATCTGATCCCTCAACTTAACTCTACAGAAAATCCAAAGTTGGCTGGCAAGCAACCACCTCAAACTAAACATTGTAAAAACCGAATTCCTCCTTATCGCTCCACTCAACCAGTCACCCATCATTGAGGAATAGATGAAACAACTAACAACCCTCAACAGCTTGCTGCAAGTTCTTGATTCAGAGAGACCACTGGGAATAATGCTTGATGAGAACATTAACATACAGAAGCCCATCAGTGCTGCCACCAAAGGAGTATGTAGTTAAACCAGTGCTCTATAAAGGAGGGGTTAAACCCAGCTTTGTGGTTTAATATTTTAATGTGAAAGAAAGGGGTAGGTCCTTCAATATGTGGTGTTCTGCCCGTGATACACTGCTACAATTAGGCCATTTGGTTATTTTGGGTGAAAATGACAAGCGTACCTCATTTGACATTAACTTGTCAGGGTCTATAACTTACTGTAACATCACAAGCCATGACAAGTAGACAGTTGTAGTTCACAAATAATCACCAGGTATCCACTGTCTGTAACATGCTATCAGGACAATGATCGCAGGCATTTCATAGAGGTAGAGGGGGTGCGTGAGCTCAGAACTAAACAAAAACACAACAGCACAATAAGTGAATGTCCAAACCAGAACTTTAAAACACACTCTTAAAATAGAACACCGCACAGGTAGTGCTACCAGGTACAATACAATACACTGGGACTTGGGTTATGGTGACTCAGCATACTACCCACCCCAACACTTTGCCCAGGTTCCCATCCTCATGAAAGCTGAGGCAGGTCACCCTAGGGTTAGAGTGACTGTGCAACTCGAATCAAGGGTCAAGAGCAGAATACCCTAGTTCAGCAATGATAGCACTCAGATCAGTACAGTCCCCTTGACACAGGTCTTTGTATTCTCTGGGAAGGCCATCAGGGGAACCAGAAAATGCTTCTCTGCTTGGTCCTGCTTCTGGGAGGAGAAGAAGCAATTGCTGGAGCAGCCCTCGGTCCAGGTAGGCCACAGCAGTATTGAACAAAAGGAGCTTCAGTGACCACAACTATCAAGCATTGGTGGGTGGGCATTGGTGGGCATTTGAGATGTCATGTCATCAGTGATGTCACTGACCATGTCATGAGTGATGTAATATGTGAGGTCATACGCAGTGCATTGCGCGGGTGCGAGTTATAGTTAGCTCAGCTAACTATAACTGCTGAATTTCTCTGGTATTGTACAAGTGAAATGTCAGCCTAACTATAATGTCCCTGTAACCTCTGTTTTTGTCAGTGAATATATATATATATATATATATATATATATATATATATCCAACTGTCCCAACGTTATATGTACTTCCAAAAGTGCATAAAAGTCTGGAAAATCCCCCAGAACGCCCCATCATGAGCTCGTGTGACTCCTTGCTGGAGAACACCTCCAGGTTTGTGGATATCTTCCTGTTCCTATACGTAGCAAACTTACCATCTTACATACGCGATTCAATGGACTTCCTCAATCGCATTAATGGTATTCCTTGGAAATCAGGATACGTCATGGCCACGGTGGACCTGGTCTCACTCTACACTTCGATTGTCCACAGTGATGGTCTTATGGCATGTGAATACTTCATGAGGTCTCGGTCCTTGAGTTTACTCAGCCACACACAAATGCTTCTGGAGATGATGTCTTTCTGCCTCACTAATGTTTTTATCTTTGATGGCAAATTTTACAAACAAAAGCAGGGAACAGCCATGGGCACTTCATTCGCCCCAACATATGCGAATCTAACGATGGGATTTTGTGAGGCAGAGTGTTTGTGGTCAGAAGATAACAGAAGGAATTTAGAAAAAGTGATTTTATGGGTACGATATATTTATGACCTCTTTTTGATATAGGAGGGAGAAGAAAATGATTTGAAAGAATTTTTATCATCTTTGAATAACAACACTTTAAACTTACAATTCACTCATACAAGCAGCAAGAGTTTAATTGTCTACTTAGATATACGAATATACATTGAGAATGGAAAAATATGTACCATCCTATTTCGTAAACTCACTGCGTATAATAGCATCCTAGCCGCAAACAGTGCCCATCCAAGAGCTCTCAAGTGGAGCATACCAAACAGCGAATTTTTGAGAGCCTGTAGAAACTGCTCTGAGGACAAGGAATATGAAGAACAGGTAAATGAAATGTACATCAGGTTCAGACGACGAGGATATCCAATAAATGTATTGGAAGATGCACGGATGAGAGCAACTAAACAAAAGAGAGAAAATCTATTGAGGCCCAAAAAATCCTCGAAATCGAAAGAATCCAATGGGGAAGTAACAAGACTCATTACCGATTTCAATGTGTCAAATAGAGCTATCAAACAAGTAATAGGAAATCACTGGAAGACACTTAGGAAAGATGAAGAACTCAAACATTTAACATCTGAACATATCAATATCACATACAGAAAGGTACCATATCTGGGAGATCTGCTAACCCAAAGCTACTTCACAAAAAAGTTGTACAGAAAGGTAATTGGCTAATGAACAGTGGCTTCTTCAAATGCCAGAAATGCAAAGCCCGCCGTTACGGCAGAAAAAGGGTGGACATCAGAAGCATACAAGGCACAAAAGGGAAGATCAAAGAAAGGATCCTATGTAAAACCACACACTTAGGGGGTCATTACAATGACGGGCGGATCGCCACCGCCCGTATTGCGGTGGCGATCCGCCTGCCATTTCCCACCGCCCGCATGCCATTTCCCCCCCACCATATTACGATGGCGGGGGGAGCCAGGCGGATGGAAAGACCGTCCGCCGGTTTTCCGCCGGTCCCACAGGGGACCGGGCGGTAAAGGACCCGAATATGGTGGCGGTGTCTGCAAGACACCGCCATCCATATTAGGATGTCGGCGGAAAGCAGCCTTTCCATGGCGGTGTTGCCGCCATGGAAAGGCATGTGGTCTTTGTTTCTGGGGGCCCGTTGCGGGCCCCCAGGATTTGGGGGGGTGCACATGGGGGGTACCTATGGTACCCCCCTACATCTGAATGCACAAGGTGGCAGGCACCGCACGGTGCCTGTCACGTTGTGCATTCAAATGCACAACATGCGTTTTTCGCATTGCGGCGGGTGCTGGTGACAATGCGGCCAATACGGGATGCCACCGCCACCGTGGCGGTGGCATCCTAATACCCATGGCGGGACCGCCGCACCCCTTGCGGACGGGCCATCGTAATGTGCCCCTATGTGTATGTCTTAGAGTGTGGATGTGGTAAAAAATACATCGGCAGCACAGTTAGCAAGCTAAAGCTACGTATACTCAACACATAAGAGCAATAGTAAATAAAGACTTTGCATACGTGATGGCTAAACACATTTGGAAAGACCATGGAGGCAAATTGGAGAATAACTTCTCATTCTCTGGTATAGAACATATCCCAATTAAGATTAGAGGAGGAGACAGAGAAGCAGCTTTGAGAAGAGCAGAATCGAAATGGATAATCACAATAGGGACTGAGATTCCATGGGGACTCAATGCAGATGCTGAACTGTATACATATTTATGACGCCCTGGGACAGTGAGTAACGCACTAGAGTCCTTCAAACAATGACTGCCAGATGCTACGAGAATATGTGTATTAGATTTTTAACACTTGTCATCAGTGCTCACATAGGTTGAGATCAGGATGTATTTATATTGGGGCTGTGCAATTTGAGGATAAGCACCTTTGCATTTTAATATCTATGCATATTTAGAAAATAACTTTGCACTTTAACATCTATGCAAAAGAAGGATTTGCACTTTGCACTTTATAATTCATCACTCTTTACAGAGGCTAAGATTTAGATGTACTTATACTGGGGTTGTGCAATTTGAGGATAAGCACCAAAGCACTTTAAGATCTGTGAAACATTAGGGTAATAACCCTGCACTTTACCGCATGTCCAATGTAAGGATAAGCACTTTGCACTCTATAATTTATCTATTTCCTACTTCACTTTCTTGCGGGGTTTGCACATCTAAGGTTAGGTGCAATGATCCAAGTAACGATGGTCAGGGACTCAGTCTTTACTATGATTCCCTGGCCAGGTTTGCACAACTGACTGTAATAGTTGCATATTATCAAGTCACACCTCTAAACCTGTGCAATCACGGATGAGCACGTGGCACTCTAATATTCTGTTAATAATTGCTGCTGTCTGTGTAATCTGCACATTAGGGGCGAAATGAAATAAAATAAATAAAAATAAGTGGCAAGAGAATGCATACATCATACATGTGAAAGATACGCATTGTACACCAGAAATAAAACTCCTTGTGATGTATGCACCTGATTATATATCCTAAAGTAAGCCTCATAGAGTGGTGATATTTGGTGACCCCTAGTATCGCTTAATTATTGGATGTCCGGGTCATGTACTTTACAAACATTATGTCGGTGATAAATATGTCCAATAATGTACTTTACAGTCATGATTTCAAACCAGAAACGTAGATACTATGAACTTATCTAGTTAATATTTAGCCGGCCTTTCCCCTTTAAGACAACTACACATACTTTTAATTAGGTGATGGGATGGAGGGCTCCTTGCCCTTTAAAAATGACACTCTCTACACTTACTCTAAAACCCAGTTGATGGCTACTGCCGAAATGCGTAAGTCTATTTTGTGATGCACATAAACCTCTGCAATTTGCTGAATTAAGGATGATAAAAGAAAAAAACTCAATAAACTACTCGTTTGAGGGTTCCCGTGTGTTGCCATCTCTCTGTGTTGCTCTGGAGGAAGTTCTGCTGTCGTAAGGAAGGGCGGTATCAATGTATGTAATATATATATATATATATATATATATATATATATATATATATGCTGCAAAGAAACTACTAAAGATTGCTGAAGATAGAGTAAAGCAGCACGAAAAAGAAGTAATCCAAAGGAAACAGGAAATTTCGCAGAGACAAACAGGACTACGCGGCTGGAAGAATTTTGACCTTTGCCAAAAAATTCGATAAAGCAAGACAGGAAATAGTCAAAGATAGAACCATGGAAGCAATGGACAAGGGAAGGTCTGAATCGAGTACCGGCGTGAGCTCTGATATGGGATCAGCTGAGGATGTGAGCAAAAGTGCAACCACCAAGTTTTCTTTTTCCGAGGAACTGCAAATGATCCACAAAGAACACGAACATTCTCTAAGAGGAAAACCAAAAGGAAGAGGCAGGGGCGCAAAAACAACAGTAAGAAGCGACGAGAATGCCGACAAAGAAGCGAACACCGGTATGGGAACCAGAGGCCGGGTACAACAGAAGAAATAATGACGGCAAACCCCAACCAACTAACGGTAATAAATTTGTCTAAAAACTTTTAACCATTGAAGAATGTGAAACGCTCAAACTAGGTCTTTCCTTTTGCCCTGATGTTAACCTTCATTATACGCAAGTGCGAATAGATCTGTACAAATTTTCTAGGAAGCTCAAACTTTACAAAACACACTGTCTGAAACCCAGTTATAATAAGCGGGGTCCAATACTTGGTCCACACCCATTAACAAGCAACTTGACCATAGGAGATATTGAAACACTCCAAGTTCTTGAAAACTTAGACACAACACTAGTTGAGGGAGAAGTTGAGGGAGATGGCAATGGGGGAGAAACAATAGATCCCTTTGATCCCAATTACGTGGCAGTGATCAATGCAAGGTTCGGGATCGAGACAGGAGATAATGAACAGACCAAGTTCAGAGCCCCCTCAAGATATTTACCACAACTCCCCAAAGACAATATTGACGTCTTTACGGAGGTTGTGGCAAATGACATCCTTAAACTAAGTAGTGTAAAACAGTCACATCACAATCTAAGTAAAACCCAATGGGATTTCCTCAAAACCCTCCAGAGTGATGAAAATATTATTGTGAAACCTTCAGACAAGGGAGGTAATATAATCCTAATGGACAGGGAGAACTACATCAGAGAGGGACTCAGACAGCTTAGGAACACCGCATGTTACACCAAGACAAACAGGGAGTACTTTAACAACGTACACACCACATACTGTGAAAAACTACTAATGTGGCATGAAAATCATTTACTTACTTGGGATGAACTACAGTTTTTAAAGAACGACACTCCCACCATCCCAATACTATATCTACTACCTAAAGTACACAAGGACTCCAGAAACCCACCTTGGCGGCCTATTGTTTTGTCTAAAAACAGTATGTTTGAGAATACATCAGTTTACATCAACCACTTTCTAGCACCATATGTCAGTAACCTAAATTCCCACATCAGAGACACAAAAGATTTCATACAGAAAACCTATAACCTATGTTGGAAGAATGGATGCTGGCTTGTGTGTTTAGACATAGAAAGCCTGTACACAAGTATACGTCACACTGATGGTATTGATGCTTGCAAATGATTTTTGAGGAACAGGAACGCAAATGTCCTACAACACACAAAGATGATATTAGAGATGATGGAAGCTTTTCTCAAGGAAAACATCTTTATGTTTGAAAATGTGCTTTACAGACAAACACAAGGGACTGCCATGGGGACCTGCTTCACCCCAAGCTACGCCAATGTTTTGGTGGGCTGGTGGTAGGAGCAGGTCCTGTGGGGAGGTGATCTCAGTGAATGGACAAATCAGATAGGTGTATGGCAGCGACATCGACGATATTTTCTTTATCTGGGAAGGGAGTGAGAAGGATCTACTGATCCTTCTTGAAAAATTGAATGATAACGAAGTCAATTTGAGATTCACGGAGCACTACAGTAGGGAACAGATAGATTTCCTAGACATCAAACTGACGTTGAAGGAAGGAATATTACATACCGAATTGTTTAGAAAAGACACAGCCGGTAACTCAATCCTTCATGCTGGCAGTTGTCATCCTCCCAGCTTGCGCTGGAGTATACCCTATAGCGAACTGTTGAGGGCCAAGAGAAACAGCAGTACAGCTAATGGATACAACAAAACTAAGGAAGATATGATTAGCCGACTAAACGCAAGGAAGTATCCTAAAAAGGCCTTAAGAAAAGCCATTGAAAAGGCAGACCAGAAAACTAGGGAGGAAACACTTATGCAGAAACCTAGACCCAAACAGGATGCCCAAAATGAACCCATCAGATTCATTACCAAGTTTTCCAACTAGGCTAGTGCTCTGAGAAAAGTTCCTAAAAAGAGGTGGGCTATTCTCACACAAGATACCATTTTAGCCACCAAAATTGGTAACACACCAAACATCACGTTCCAACGCAATCTCTCTATGAGAGATATGCTAGTCCATAGTCACCTAGCCCCCAAGAGTCCAGTTTGGCTTCTTCAGAGCAAGGGTTTCCGGAAATGCGGGCATTGCAAGGCCTGCAAATACAGCACTAATGTCTCAGAAGTCACTCTCAAAAGAGTAAAAAAGAAAATGCGTATAACAAAACTTATTACATGCAAAACTGATTTTGTAGTCTATGGTATCACATGCCCTTGTGACAGGTGGTACATAGGCTCCACGACATTCCCGGTGCAAAAACGAATTTTAGAACACTAGAGGGCTATTACCAATGCTAACTTGAGCTATAACACAGCCAAACACTTCCGAGATCATCACAATGGAGACTCGACGAAGGCAAGATATTTTGGTATTGACACTATACCCAAACACCCAAGGGGGGGAGACAGGATTTCTGCGTTATGTAGATTGGAATCCAGGTATATCATACAAGCCGGCTGTCTAGCTCCATTCGGAATGAATAATGACGAAGAATTACACACACACTTAGGAAGGTAGGATGTCTCTCAGACTTCAGAACCAATATGTACTGCAGATCTCTTAGAGATACAATTTTGATTATTATAAAAAATTTAATTCCCCCCACCCCCTGTTTTTGGATTTGCATGTTTTGTTACCAGTGTATATTAGCCTAGTAATTAGATGCCTGAATGTTTACTTAATTTTGATTGTGAACTATAACCTTTGTCCATTAATCAGTTGTTCGCCTTGTCTTTTACAGAAATAAAGAACGTACTATTGTACAGCTTGCTGGTGACCTCCACAAATGGAAGTTAAATGCACGAAGAAGGCAATCCCTGTGCGGAAATACCTTAACTTCATTATAGCACACCACAAAGTTTAAACAATGTGCATGCAATTATTTAAGTAAAGTTGGCATAACCACAATAGCAGCCGGGCACTAGACCCTACATGGTGATTTTCACCAACAAGAGTATGCATTGAGGGAAATATGGTACTATACCGTAATTTTGTATGCAATGTAAATATCCCCGAAATGATCATTGTGAACAACGAATTTATTATAAGTCCACGTGTGAGACTATTATAATGGTGATGCAATAATACATCTGGACAATTATTCATATGCCTAAATGTATTGTATAAAGGTAAAAGCTAATATCTTAAACCATTACTGCAATGTGCTATCGATATAGCTAAAATAGAAATTGTGACAAACATGCATAAAGTTTTATTATTTTGAATTAATGTTGAAAGGTGCCTTTAACCCTCAACAACAGTATTTCTTTCATGTCTAACGTGCGTCATGTGGACGCTGAATAAATGTCAACAGGATGAGGGTATGGTCATGTGACCAAGACCGAATTAGGTCGAAACGCCTCATCCATTTGTTTCTTGCCATTAAATTTGAAAACACCAAAACTATGCCTGTCTGGAGTGGCTGATTTCTCTCTGTGACTTGGTAAAAGAATTCGTGTGGAATATATATATATGGTAGTTATATGAAGGCTAATGCTGGTCAATATTTTGCTACCATTGATTGTTACTATGATATGCTCTCCAAATGGCACACTTCTGGGCTTTTAAATCAAGAGGAACTTTTGTTTTTAACAGTCAAAAAACCAGTCAGCCCCTGTTTCTATATGCTACCTAAGGTCCACAAACAGCACTAATCCACCGGGTGGGCCTATAATCTCAGCCAATGATAGTCTTTTGGAGAACAATGGTGAATATGCACAACTACCATTCCATATTGGGCTTCTTTATAAAAGTGCTTGAAAGGGTTAACACATATTAACCATTCAGAAGTGGAGTTGCAAAAGAAAATTATGAAAGGCGTGTTTTTATTTGCTGCCTTCCGCAGTATCAGAGTGCAAAGTTGAAAAGATTGCCATTAATGGCTGCTTTATATGAGAGTGCAAAGCCATTCTTATGCTCAGTTTTCACATTTTCTGAGAGTATTGAATCTATCTAATAAGAGCAAAAAACTATTTGACCAACAAATTCAAATTTCAGGTATGTGAATAATATTGGAGTTTGAAAAAACAATTGATTGAAAAGGTACTTGTAGTGTTTATTTATGCAATTTTAAAAGAGCACTACAAGTTACAGAATTGAAAGGGAGAAACATGCACAGGAGCAGTACATAACACATGAATCTGTGAAACTTGGCACTTAGGTATTAGAGACCCTTTAGGATGGGTGTTGGTAAGTTATAGGGCAGGTTTGTATTTGCTTGGATGGTAAGATATGCTTTTATGTAATACAGAGTCACATGTGTAGTTTGAGACTTCTAGGCACAGTTAAATATGCAGGGCCTGATTCACAAAAGTAATCTGAGACAAAATCCTAACTTTATGACTTTCAGTATTCACAAAAGGGATTTAGTAGTAGTAAAGTTAGGATTCCTAACTTTACTACTACTAAACTGAGACAAAATCCTAAATTTACTACTACTAAAACGACTTTTGGTATTCACAAAAGGCATTTAGTAGTAGTAAAGTTAGGATTTTGTCTCAGATTACTTTTGTCAATTGGGCCCGTGGTGTTACAAATATAGTACAAGTTTCGTACATATGTAGGAAACAATTATTACTCACCTAGTCTGTGAGAGAGTCAGAGGTATGTAGATATTCAGTGACATACCTATACAGAACGTATGTATGCAACAGTAATTACATACAACTGATTCCTATGGTAGGCTGTAGGCAGGCCACAGTGGTTTCTGCTTGCATGTAGTTTTAAGTTTACCAAGTCATATGTGTAGTTATAGACCTGTAGGTCTAGTTATACATGCAGTATCCGACCCATGCTTCAACTCACTCATTAAGATAAACATGGAGCTACTCACATACCCAGTCAGAGAGAGCCAGAGGCACTTACACGTTCAGTATCAAAGGCAGTTGCAGATGCACATACATACCCCTCTCTTCGCCAACACAGGTACTGAGATATTTGTTCAGCCACTAACATACACATTTAGAGATCCATTGACTTACTAAAAAATACAGTCATATACTGGCTCATTTACTTAAACATCTCATGACACTGCTACAGGTGGACTCCTACACTCACTCTGATATGTAGCCAAGTACTGGCACCATCTAGTCATCCAGTCAGACAAATAGTCCTTTAAACATGAGTCAGACCTATGCATAACTCACCTCGATAAGCTGTGGGTAGGCCATAAGGCACAGTTCTTTGTGCTTAAAAGATGAGAATTGTCCTTTTGAATTTCAATAAGTTACTCATCCACTTGCAGACTCCTATGCCAAGTACTACACAGAGTATACCACCCATAATGCAACTGACATACATGTTAACAAAAGCATAGAGACTCTCACTCACTCAGTCAGACAGCGACAGAGGGACTTATACATTCACTCACTGTTGGACTTGGCCCTTTTCGCAGGGTCATCCCTGAACTTTTTGCCTTACGCCTAGTCTTTTTTCTAACATGGTGTTGCTGGTTTTAGGACTCTGGGCACTTTATCATTGCTGTCCAGTATAAAGTGCGTGTGCTCTCTGTGGTAAACATGGTAAGATTGGTCTACACCTGTTTGGCATATTTAATTTACCTATCAGTCCCCAGTAAAGTGGTATCTAAAATACCCGGGGCCAGTAAATTAAATGCTACTGGTGGGCTTGCAGCGCTGTTTGCGCCACCCACCAAAGTAGCCTTTCAAACCTGTCTTAGGCCTCTGCCATTGCAGGGCCTGTGTGTGCAGTTTACTGCCGCTGTGATGTGGCATATAAAGTGGGTGCCATGTCTGTGACCCCGCTTTTACTACATGTCAGTCACCCCTAAGGTAGGCCCTAGCTAGCCCTATGGGCAGGGTGCAATGTAGGTAAAAGGTAGGACATGTGCCTTAACTGTGTGGCATGTCCTGTTAGTGACAAACAGCCATTTTGGTTTCTCACTGCTGTGAGGCTGACCTCTCAAAGGAATGCATTGGGGATTCCCTGATAAGTGTTTCAGTGGTAATTCCTGATATGAGAGGAGCAGCGTGGTCAAGTTTGGCATGTTTGGAATAGTAATAATAAATGCTGCATAATGGTGTGCGCAGATTTATTATCACTATTTTAGAAATGCCACTTTTAGAAGAGTGCATTTCTGTGTGCTATGTGTCTTTGTACCTGTCTGATGTGTATTGCATGTCTGGCTCTGGAGTGACAGGGGCTGGAGAGGTGTGTGGCTCCAGAGGGGCTGGGTGAGTCAGCGCTAGGTTGAATAGCCATGGTAAACATGGTAAGATTTGTCTACACCTGTTTGGCGTATTTAATTTACCTGTCAGTCCCTTGTAAGTGGTATGTCTGCAGCCTACCCTCCTACTGTCGGGACAGTATGGATTTTATATCTAAGATCTCTGATATACCATGGCACACGAACTACATCCTCTGTACTGTAGATGTGGTTTCGCTCTACACATGCATCCAACACGAACTGGGGATCCAGGCTTGCAAACATTTCTTTAGGGACAGACCCTTTGCCACATATGACCATTCAAGTCTACTACTTGAGATTCTCCAGTTTTGCTTGGAAAATAATTTTTTCCTATTTGGCAAACAGTGGTACAGGCAAATGACAGGGACCGCTATGGGCAGTTGCTTCGCGCCGAGCTACGCTTGTATGTTTATGGGGTGGTGGGAGTCAGAATATGTGTGGTCGGAGACCTTTGACAAATACACGATGTATCTGGTCCATTGGACCAGGTACATTGATGACATTTTCCTCATCTGGGACGGCCCCCAAGCCATTCTGGATGAGTTCCTTGAAATCATCTCCATTAATGACCTTAACCTCAAATTTACCAGCAAAACCAGCACAGAGAGAATCGATTTCCTGGATGTGGAGGTCATAGTTCAGGATGGAATATTTGAAACAAAGTTGCACAGTAAGGAAACTGCTGGGAACAGTATTTTGCATGCGAGGAGTCACCATCCACCCAAACATAAATGCAGCATCCACTATGGAGAACTCCTCAGAGCTAGGAGAAACTGCAGCACCCTGGAAGCCTATGAGTTAGAGAAAGGGGAGATGATTAAGAGATTCCTCCAAAGGGGGTATACACGTAAAGTCCTGGATGACGCTAGACACAAGGTCAGGGATGTGGACAGAATGTCTTTACATAAACCCAAGCCATGCGCATCCGCAAAACCCGAGATCAGACTTATAAAGACCTACAACTCAAGCTACACTGTGGTCCAGGCCATAGTGAGGAAACATTGGCATCTGGTCAAGCTGGACCAGATCATAGGCAAACTGGTCAGTCCCAACCCACAAATCACATACCGCAGAAGTCAGTCTTTGAAGGACATGTTGGTACACACTGTGATGGAACCAGGTAAACCACAAAGCAACACTTGGTTGAAGGAACTACCCGGTTTCTACAAATGCGGCAAGTGCAAGGCTTGCATGCATAGTACCAATATTAGGTCTGTCACTTTGTCCAATGGCAAAAAACACAAGATTAAGCCCATCATTAACTGTAACAGTGACTATGTTGTCTATGTGCTTGTGTATGTGTGCAGCATGTTAAGAAACGCATCCTAGATAACCCTGGGCGTAGTTCGCGAAGTAGCGCTATGCGAAGCTACGCAAAGTGCAGTTCGCACTACGCGAGCTACGCGTAGCACTACGCGAACTGCGTAGTGCGCTGTTCACAATGATTGCACAGTGCCGGATGCTTGTCTGCACTGTGCAATCATTGAAAACGGTATCTTGCACAGTGCGAGCTGTCTTTTACTGCCGCTCGAGTAGATTTTTACTCGAGCGGCACCTTTCTCAACGCGGACTGGTAGTTTCTCATCGCGAGCGGTCGCGAGCATACGCGACCACTCGCAATGAGAAACCTGACCTCCCGCGTTGAGAATCTCGCCGGGAGGTTTATTTTCCACGCTCGCGATCGGCAACTTGATGTTGCTGATCGCGAACGAGGAAAAAGTCTCGCCGGGATGTCATTTTGCTTGCTCGCGGTCGCCAACTTGACGTTGAGGACCGCGAGCAAGCAAAAAATGACCGCTGCACTACGCTACGCGTGTTTGCACTGTGCTACGTGCAATTCGCGTTGTGCGAAGTAGCGCAAACTTCGCAAACTGCGCGAGCGTAGCGTAGTGCTTTGCCCAGGGTTAATCCTAGAACACCTTAGGGCAATTCAAAACAATGATAGAACATACCCTATGGCCAGACACTGCAACATCTCACATAGCTCAACTGAAGCTGAGAATCTAAAAATCTCATTTTTTGGAATTGACAGGGTTCCTACCAACACCAGAGGTGGAGACAGGGAATGGGCCCTCAGAAGGATGGAATCCCGATACATAATTTATCTATGCAGCAAAACCCCGAGAGGCCTCAACCAGGATGAGGAGCTTCATGTACATTTGGGATAACTTGCTCTGAACGTGAGAACAACGGACATTTGATAACCCTGTGCCATTCCATTTCCCCTTCCACTTTCTCCTCTCTTTCTTCTCCCCACCACGCCCTCTCCCCCTCCCCCTGCCTGGAACCCCCCCCACTCCTCCCCCTTCTCCTTTTTCCCCCCTTTTTCCTCCCCTTTCTTCGGGCCACCCTCCTCTTACTTTGCCTTGTATAAATTACTTCTTCACACCCTCTGTGGCTGCCCCTCTATGTTCCTTAGGTCACTGGACCGGCATTCCGCTATGGCATACTCCAATTGGGGCACCTTATGGAATTACTGTTGCACCACAGTATACATGCACTTGCATGATTCATGATTCACCTGATAAACTAATTCAATTTGGTGTTTTCTTCTTTTTGGCTCAATTTGGTTATTATTATTTTTTGAATCATTTATATTTTTATGACACATGGAATGCAATCTATTTAATTTAATTTAAGGGAAGAAACATTTCTTTATTCTTTACTATGTTGTTGACATATGTAGTCTTTCTTTTAAAAACTGAGTGGCACTGCTCATGTAACAGCGCCTAAAGTCTTTTACCTATGTTTATCAATTATGCAACAGTGTCTCTCTGGCTATATAGAGAACACTGCTACAATGTTTCCCCAGCTCTGATAAAGACCGCAAGGTCGAAACGCATCAGCGATAAATAAACTGTTTTTGGACTATACCTGGTGTGCGGGCTTCCTTGCAGCCGCGGCGGCGTCAACAAGGGATTGTGAGAATATATATATACAAACGCCGATGAGCACCTATGGCGATTGGGAAGCATGCCGCACACGTCTCCACAGTTCCTGTTTGAAGACGGCGAGCCCCCCGCGATCGACATTGCAGCGGCACAGCCCTTAAGGTAAGTTTTGAGCGGGAGGGGGCCGGAGGGCTCACACTCGTTTTAAACTGCCCGGGAAGCTGCGCTTTAATTAGCTTGCACAGCGGGAGTCCGTACGAGTCCGGGTTTGTGTTGATACGCATACCGGTACTCGCGTGATAGGAATGATACGGACTGGACATTGCCTTCAAGTCCACAGTTTGACACTGCGGGTTAGCAATATGGCAGAAGAAGAAATTAGTGCCAGACTTGAAACGGCAGAAGGATTATTTAGAGATGAACCTAATATCGAAACAACAACCAGATCATCCAAAGCTGACACTGTTAACAAAGAATCTTTTCAAACATTGAGTCGCAAATTGGAGAAACTAACGAAAGCAGAAGTCTCTAAATGGTGGGAGGTCCAGTCCTTGAGAAGATACATTGAGGTGGGCAGAGTACCACGTGGTTTGAGGATAATGATAATCCCCACCTACGAGAATCCCCACCCAGAATTGATAAAGGAATGGGCTGAACTAAATGCAGAAAGCTCCAAACAGATGACACTGCTACTTATTAAATACACGACTATTGACAGGGAAGATATTATACAACAAACTAAAGATGTATCAGCCCAGTTGGATCTCATAACTGATAAAGAGTCTGTTGCTAAGTTTATGAAAGAAATGAAATACAGAGTAAAAAAACATGAAGAGGTCATAACCACACGCAAGGCACATACGTTTCAGTGTGACAGAAGGGACTATGAAACCGGGAGAGTATATACTTTTTCAAGAAAGTATGACAACATCCGAAGGGAACGAATGGAAGTCACGAACAGAATCAGACAGGATGTATCTCTGAGCGAATTCAGTTCCGATACGGGATCTGAATCAGACCGAGAAGGCTCATCTGAGAATCCGAAGATTACTACTGTTCAGGACGAGTTCTGTTTTTTACATTTGGGACGGTACACCAACAATCGTCCAGCATCACAACAAAAAAGAGGCTGAGGAACAAGAGGAGGGGCGGCAAGGGGAAAAGGAAATGGAGAAAAGGAAGAAGCTGTAATGAGGAGTCAAGCCAAGAAGTAGAATGCAGCAATACGGTAATCAACCTCAGTCAAGTTCCATTAACTTTGGAAGATAAACGCATTCTAAATTTGGACACAAACCTAGGCACACATAAGGGTAATTAAACAGTGTGTATGTGTTCACACAATCCTAGTGAATTAAAGCAATGCTCAACGTCCTCGTTGGTAGAAAGTTGCTTTGTCTTTTATTCCATTTTCATTAGGGCAAAACAGAAACCAGCCAACACGTGTTTCATCGCAAGTGGAAATTAATTCCGCGACTTCCTCAGGGCTGGGAAGGATAGAAAGGATATGGATGATACATAATTCGTAGACAATACAAATGCAGGGGGGTGGCGGGGAGGGTGGAAAAACATTCATGTTTTATTTATGGTGACACCACACTCTTAAAAGTGGAAACCCTAATCACCTTGTATATAGTGACTGATAAAACAGAAGTTGGTAATGCAATTCAGTGTGAATATTTGTTCAAACAAAACCCTTCAAGGTGAACAGTTACGTGCCTAAACTTTTCAAGTCTATCAATCAAAACCGGAGACATGTTGTTAGATAGTACGTTTAGAGCCTTGAAAGCTACATAATATAAAGACAAAAAGTGGTGGAGCAATGCGGGAGGGAGTAAATGATATTCTACCTGTGTCGTGGAGAAAGAGTCTTGGCAGTCTGAAAACGTAAAAAGAGAAGAAGAAAAAGGAAAAGGAGAAGAGGACCATGAGGATAATAAATCAAGGTGAATTAATAAAAAGGTGCAAATAAAGTTATGGAGAAAAAAAGGGGGTAAAGAATGAGCGCTCACCGCTCAGCAGGTGATAATTCCAACCCAGCTGGCCCAAAGAGTTCCTAACGTGGTGGACTGAATCGTCAAAAACCACCTAAGTTGAAACGACATATTGTGGAAAAGATTTAGTTCTCTGAAAGAGAACATTTATAAGGCAAGTACTGTTGTGAAGAAATCAGTTCACAGGAACAGGATTTTTACCGTAATAGCGGAAAGAGTCTTACCAAGAAATTGTACAGTTTCGGCTTAAAAATGCTTTCCCACAGAGAAATAGGATCCTATGAGTGCTCGGACCGGTTGAGCTTGGCTAGTTCGTTCTCAAAGTCAAGAGGAATTGTGTGGTAAGCCTAGGCCTTGCAATCAGTTGAAATAGAGTATTAAGTCTTACCCATAAATACAGTACCTAGCAGAATTTGATCCAGAAAGCAGAGACATTCTGAAATCTAATATGTTGGATACATACTATCCAAGAAGGAGTCCACATCTTCAAAACATGTGTCACTATGAAGTACTTTAACACTATACATGTAGAAGTAATCTAACTGAAAACAGAAGAAGGGAGATATGCAGTACTTGGACGTGACAGTTGTTCGGTGAGACACAACAAAGGAAATCTATTTAACCACAGAAAGCGTAGTTGCCAAACTCAAGAGAGAAGAGAATTTTTCTACTTGGCACTTTTGCAGTTGTTCAAACCTTGGTATGCTGAATCAGATTTACTCGGATACTATGACTGTAAGAAAGACTCTTTCAACACTGTGAAAGACAGTATTGTGTGTTCAGTCGGCGCTGAGGGAGAGACGGATTTCGTGTGGTGACAGCTCACCTCGCAAGCAAGAGTGCTAATAGGGAGCTGTTCTCACTCCCCCGCCAGTTTGAGTTTAAAAATTTTATAAACTCGGTTCCTCTCCAAGAGCGAGGGGCTCTACTAAAGGTGACATCCCCTTTACTTCTAATTTAAAGAAGGGAGGGTGAGCACCCAGGGATCACAGTGGTGAGAGTCCTGAGGAAAGCCGGGGGATTAGTTTTAGCCGGCTGAAACATGTCGACACTTCTGCAGAGTGGAGGGGTTGGCGTCTCATCATAAGCTCCCCAACCTAGCATCCACTTTTTGTTTTAAATCTGGACAGGGTACCTAGCATTAAAAATTTTGAGAAGGACTCCCTGTTACCAGTTTTATATCACTATTTCTGCACCATTCCTCACCTGTGATCCTACTCTGTATGTTGTATTGTTTTCCCCTCCCTATTGCTCCACCTCCAGCGTTGGGTTAGCGCGGAGGTGTGTTAGCAGCCCTATGATGAAGCATGACACAGCTTGCTGTGTGTGAGGGCAGTTTTATTCAATTTGGTGCATTCCCACACACATTCCAACACATGCCACGGTCCTTTGGAAATGACACACAGCTATAAGCCTAAGGGGCCTAATCAGAATAAACCTGCTCACCTTTATCATGATTTTAGTGCCTCTAATTACATCGCTAATACATCAAGAGGCTTTACGATAACTCCCAGTGTTGCTCTGCTGTCCCACATTTAGCAACAATGAGGTGCGCCTCCACTCCAAGACTGCAAAAACAGGTGGAGACCTGCTTCTCTTTTTGGTTCACCAAATTGGTCGCACATGTCCCTCATGGCTGAGAAATTCAGAACTTGATTACATTTCTCATTTCATTTTTCTGCATCCCGATGACAGAACGAGCCCCCAGTAGCAGGGAGTGATACGCATTTCTAACGGTGACACACAGTGTGCAGAGCCATTGTCAGCAAGGAATTTTTAAACCCTGCAGGGGCTGTTGGGCTCACCACACATTGCGTTACCTCGCACTCTCCTTGTGCCCATAGCCCTCGTGAGCACACCTTCCTCTAGGATGCAGCCCAACTGAAGGACAGCAGCAGAGCGGGCACTGCAACCCTCCCCGACATGGAGATAGGTTTTGGGTGGTCCACATTACTGTTGTTTAGTTAGTTTGTAATGTAGCGGTGTATACAGGGGTTTACTTGCTTGCTTTAGCAGATTAGACCACCTATCCACAGAAAGGTAAAGTAATTTGCCCAAGATCACACAGTTTATTCAAGTGGTGATTTGTGGATTATAACTCCCTTCCCCTTGCGTCACAACCAAAACATTAGCCGCTTTTCATATCTTTCCCTGTTTTGACTTCTCCACCCACCCACCTATCACCAGAGATGGTATAACAGCGCTTGCTTGGCCAGTATACCTGCAACATTAATCTTTTACAGACCAGCGAGGGGAGGTGACAGTAGCCTTGGGTTTCATTGTGCATAATGAGCCTGTGTTTGTTACATGCCAATGAGGCTCCTCCCCTCCTCCCTTCAAGGCATCCACTGGCGAGCTGAAAAGAGGATGCTGTAGCGTGCTATTGGCCATGTGCCTCGATGCCATGTCTTTGTTGTTCCACGATGGTGGTAGTGCCTTGCATTTACTTGCAACTGTTATTTTTCTTTAAACCTATAAAACAAGGATGGGTGGCTATGTGGGTGGGAGGGGATATTTCAAGTAATGCTTTCCAGTCATTAAATAGAAGCACGAGGCAATGGCTGCTTGCCTTCCCTTCAGACCGTTGACAATACCCAGGCTCTGGTTCTGGCTGCACTAACAGCTGCCCTGGCAAGGACAACTGCCACTTCAGCAAAGTGCAGTCATACGTCAAGCTCTGTTCAAGTGATGTTTTAATGTAACAGGCCCTGGCAGTGAGGCTTGGCTGGGCATACCTTGCATGGCGAGTGCTAGACAAGAGGAGCGACATACAGAGGGTTTCTACCTGGGTCTTTAATGTACTCTCACAAGGGACTATTTTGCTTCTTGGTTTGCGATCGCGCGCATGTGTGTGTGTGTGCGCCGCACTCACAGAGGACACTAGGATGCTAAAGAGAACATGAAGGTGCTCATGTGTGAATACACACCCAAGAATAATGTAATGTTCACTAGGTGAGCATGCTGGTTCATAGTGTACTTTTGATTAACCCTGGGCGTAGTACCACGCTACGCTCGCGGAGCGTGCGTAGTTTGCGCTACTATGCACTACGCGAATTGCACGTAGTACAGTGCAAAAATGCGTAGCGTAGCGGGCATTATTTGCTTGCTCGCGGTCCTCAACGTCAAGTTGGCGACCGCGAGCGAGCAAAATCAACATCCCGGCGAGACTTTTTCCTCGTTCGCGATCAGCAACATCAAGTTGCCGATCGCGAGCGTGGAAAATAAAGCTCCTGGCGAGATTCTCAACGCGGGGAGGTCAGGTTTCTCATTGCGAGTGGTCGCATATGCTCGCGACCACTCGCGATGAGAAACTACCAGTCCGCATTGAGAAAGCTGCCGCTTGAGTACAAATCTACTCGAGCGGCAGAAAATGACCGCTTGCACTGTGCAAGATGCCGTTTGCAATGATTGCACAGTGCGGACAAGCATCCGGCACTGTGCAATCAGTGCGAACAGCATTTCCCTACCGCACTCTGCAGTTCGCGTAGCTACACGTAGCGTGCGAAGTGCACTTCGCGTAGCTACGCGTAGCGCTACTACGCAAACTACGCCCAGGGTTACTTTTGATGTGCACTTCGTGAGCACACACTCATTATGGAATTTTAAATGGCCATTGTCTGAACACACACTAATTAAGAAGTCGTGGGTGTTTAGTATGTCACATTCACTCCCTACAAATTCTTGAGTATTTACTGTGAGCTGAGACTCACTATAGCCGCTGAATGGTCCAGACGTTTTAGGTGTAGGACTGGAGTCCACAGCACCTACTCTGTGGAGAGCATGGCCCCAGGCCTACTGTGAGTCGAGATGGTGGATTCCGCTCTGCACCATTTCCTGACTCCAGATTGACACCGATTTGACACACTGATGAAAAAGATTAATTTCTTTTGTCACCCTGTCTGTTTTCTTCCATCAAGGGTGAGACCTTCCCCGAATTTGATCGGGCTTGTTCAGAATGTTATTATAGCATGGATAACTAGAAATACCGCATCAAAGTGTGAAAGAGGTAAAGGATTTAAAGAAACCAGGCTCTAACCATTTGCTACAAATTTTAAAAGTGCGCACTGGAAGTCATCTTTAATTGATTATGAAAGTGTCCACTAGATGTCCTCAGCACACCAAGAAACTCACTCAGATTATTCACGAAGTCTGCAGAGGCGAGACTTGATAGATGCTATATTCAGAGGGGTGAGCGAGCAGGTAAACTCCTCTCCGTTGGCAGTGGGCGGAGTTTTTGCCAAACTTCGCGCTTCAAGCGTAACGCTGAGTTGTAAAAACTCTGTGAACTCCGCCGACGGAGCGGAGCTCACTGCCCACGGTTAGTAATAGCATGCAGTGGAGTGGCATACAGTGGAATGGGGTAGTGTGGAATGCCATACAGTACAGGGGCAAAGATTGAAGTTGCGTACAGTGCAATAGCGTAGAGTGGAGTGGGGTACACTGTAATAGCATAGAGTGGAGTCCAGTGGAGTGGCATAGAGTAGAGTGGCGTAGAGTCGAATAGCATAGAGTAGAATAGCGTAGAGTGGAGTGACGTAGAGTGGAGTGGTGTAGACTGTAGTGGTGTACAGTGGAGGGGGATAGAGTAAAATAGCATATAGTGGAGTGGCGTAGAATGGATTGACATCCAATGGAATAGCTTAGAACTGAGTGGCATGGAGTGGTGTACACTGGAGTAATGTAGAGTGGAGTAGCGTACAGTGGAGTGGCATACAGTGGAATTCGCATAGAGTGGAGTGGTGTACATTAGAGTGGCATAGGCTTGAATAGTGTATAGTGGAGTAGCGTACAGTGCAATGGCATGCAGTGTAGTGGTATAGACTGGAGTGGCATACACTGGAATGGGGTAGAGTGTAATAGCATACAGCGATGCGGCGTACAGTGAAATGGTGTCCAATGGAATAGCGTAGAATGGAGTAGGGAAGAGTGGAGTGGCATACACTAGAGGGGGGTAGAGTGAAGTAGCATACAGTGGAGTGGCATACAGGGGAATAGAATAGAGTGGAGTGGCATACAGTGGAATTGCATAGAGTGGAATAGCATATACTGGAGTAGCCTACAGCGGAGTGGCATACAGTGGAGTTGCATACAGTGTAATAGCGTAGAGTTGACTGTCGTAGACTGGAGTTGTGTACAGTGTAATAACATAGAGTGGAGTGACCTAGAGCAGAATAATGTACAGTGAAGTGGCGTAGAGTGTATTAGTGTATAATGGAGAAGCGTACAGTAGAGTGGCGTAATATGGAGCAGTGTAGACTGGAGTGGCGTACAGTAGCCTGGGTACAGTGTAATAGCATTCAATGAAGTGGCTTACATTGGAGTGGCGTCCAATCAAATAGCATAGAATGAAGTGGCGTGGAGTGGGGCCCCATACACTGGAGTGGCGTACACTGGAGTGGCATACAGTGGAATAGCTTACAGTGGAGTGTTGTAGAGTGGCATACAATGGAATACAGTAGAGTGAAGTGGAGTACTATAGAATGGCATACAGTGTAATAATGTATAGTGGAGTAGTGTCCAGTGGAGTGGCATACAGTGGAATGATGTAGACTGGAGTGGCGTAGAGTAGAGGGGCGTACAGTGTGAGAGCGTAGAGTGTAGTGAGGTACGGTGGGGTTGCATATAGTGTAATAACATAGAATGGAGTGGAGTGGCGTAGACTGGAGTCTTGTTCAGTGGAGAGGCATAGAGTAGAATAGCGTATAGTGGAGTGGGTACAGTGGCGTGGCAGATGGATGTATGTATGTGAAATTTAGCAGCAATGTAGATTCGGAAGAATTGCGCTTCCTTGCGTTGCTCCCGATTTGAATCACTGACAGAATATCGACTACAGAAATATCGACGACAAAAATATCGATGTCCAGAATATCGAAGTCCTATCTACATTATGGTAAGTACAAAAATATCGAAACAAAAATATCGTTGTAAAAGATATCGTTGTTAAAAATATCGTTTTTTTAAATGTCTAAAAAATAATGTAAAATAAAGTAAATAATACATATAATTAAAAAAACATAGTTAGAATTATTAGAAATTTTTTAAAATTATTAATAATAAATATAATTTTAATAAAAATTAAACATACATATATATAAAATATAATATATAAATTTACTTTATCATATTAAAAAATAAATATTATAATAAATTATAAAATGTTAGAAACATATTACAAATTATAAATACATATATATACATATACCAGTAAATATAAAATAAAAATACAATATTTATATAATAATTTTAAAAAGTAAAATATTTTTAATCTTTTACAATTACATTTCACACTACATTAACAGGAACAGTAGAGAAAAAATTGGATAGCGGAGAGGATAAAATTACTATTCCCACTCCAGGGAGTGCAACAGTAAGGAAAGTGTTGGATAGCAGATGGGAATAATTTACTATTCCCACTCCAGAAAATTCAACAGTAAGGAAAGTGTTGGATAGCAGAGGGGAATAATTTACTATTCCCACTCCAGCAAATAAAACAGTGGGGAAAGTGTTGGATAGCATATGTGAATAATTTAGTATTCCCACTTCAGGGAGTGCAACATTAAGAAAAGTGTTGGATAGCAGATGGGTAAAAATTACTATTCCCACTCCAGGGAGTGCAACAGTAGGGAAAGTGTTGGATAGCGGAGGGAAATAATTTACTATTCCCACTCCAGGGAGTGCAACATTAAATAAAGTGTTGGATAGCGTAGGTGTAAAAATTACTATTCCCACTCCAGAAAGTGCAACAGTAGGGAAAGTGTTGGATAGCAGAGTGGATAAAATTACTATTCCCACTCCAGCAAGTGCAATAGTAGGGAAAGTGTTGGATAGCGGAGGAGAATCATTTACTATTCCCACTCCAGCAAGTACAACAGTAGGGAAAGTGTTGGATAGCATATGTGAATAATTTACTATTCCTACTCCAGAGAGTGCAACAGTAGGGAAAGTGTTGGATAGCGGAGTGGATAAAATATTTCCCACTCCAGCGAGTGCAATAGTAGGGAAAGTGTTGGATAGCGGAGGGGTAACAATTACTATTCCCACTCCAGCAAGTGAAACAGTAGGGAAAGTGTTGGATAGCATATGTGAATAATTTACTATTCCTACTCCAGAGAGTGCAATAGTAGGGAAAGTGTTGGATAGCGGAGGGGTAACAATTACTATTCCCACTCCAGCAAGTGAAACAGTAGGGAAAGTGTTGGATAGCAGAGGGGAAAAATTAACTATTCCCACTCAAGCAAAATAATTAAAATTAATTAACAAAATTTTAATTAATTATAAAAAATTTACCTCCCACCATATTCCCCTATAAATGACACCACCAATATTATAAAACATAACACTATTAACATAATTAATTTATGATTAATTAATTAATTAATGAAAATTAACAAACATATTAAAAACAATCAAGAATAAATTAATTCACATGCTTAACACTATAAAAAAGTTTAACATTTTAAAAAATATTTTAAAATTAAATTACTTCCCAGCCTACTCCCCTATCAACCCACAACCCGCTCCTAAAAAAATAACACAATTAAGATATTTACCAATTAATTAACAACAAATTAATAACGAATTAATATCAAATGAATTACAACAATGAACAATATAAAATATTAAATACATAGGGGCCCATTACGATACCCGGCGTAAAAAAATCCACCAGGCATGGAAGCGGCAAAAATCCGCCCGCACACACCGTCTGAACACCGACCACGCCATTACGATGACACAAACCGAAAACCGCCATCGGCGGAAAAATCACACAAAATACCGCCCGCCATCGTCCGAGTCGGAGTCAAACCGCCCGCCACGGACGGAAACACGCCCGACAACACAAAACCGCCCGCCCTCACGGCCGACACACCGCACGTGAGATTACGATCGCACCGCCATGAGCGCGGGAAAACTACAAATATACCGCCCGCCAGCGCAAACAACGCCGATGAGAATCGACACGGCAGAAGCCATGGCGCCCACGTCCCTGCACAGAAACCATCCGCTGACAAAACCAATCGCACACAACATGGCCAACAAGTCCACACAGCAAGGCACGCACAAATACACAAGCACAGTACACATCCCGAAAACACCCCCTGGACAAACAAAAACTACAAAGGCCAGAACCCCAGACACAACACACCTGAAAACAACAGACCATGAGGACACACCCACATAGGTAAGTACAAAAGCAGCACTCCCACAGACCACAACCCCTTGCAACATTGCAAACCAGAGAGGAGAGGAGAGGACACAGTGACACAGCAAGGACAGCAGCACACCACAGAAACGCACACATCACCACCACCACCACCACCACCACCACCACCACCACAAACCCCCTGCACATTACACAACACACACCGCACCAGCACCACAAACACCATGGCACCACAAAGAATGCCCAAGTTCACGCCCATTGAGCTGACGGTCATGGTCGACGAGATCATCAAGGTGCACCCACAAATCTATGGGAACATGGTCCAGCACACACCACTAGCCACCAGAAACAGAATGTGGAACCGGATCGTAGACCAGGTCAATGCAGTCGGGACCCTGCCCAGGAACAGAGTAGAAATTAACAAACGTTGGAATGACGTCAAGAGCCTGGTCAAGAAGAAGGAGACCAAGAACAGAGAGCTGGCAGCCGTCACTGGCGGAGGGAATCCCGCGCTCTTCAAGACCTTCAAAGCATGGGAGGAGAAGGTGCGAGTCATCATACATCCCGAGATCCTCGCCGGATTAGCAGGGGGAGTGGAGGCTGGTAAGTACAAACTAATGTATACCAGCACACCGCTATGTACTCACATGCACTACTACCATGCCACAGCTCCCAGGGACAAACACCCCCATGTCCAGCACACAATACACAACACATCACACACACATGCAACAGACACCACCACACACAGCCCAAACAGAACAACTGTAAGATGCGTGGGGACATGTGTACACTCAGCCAGCCACGTAACCACCAACAGGTCCCCAAGTATGCCAGAAGCGCCACAACGAGCACCCACCACACCCATGTGTCCGCCATAGCTGCACTAACCGACAAGTAACAGGTAAGTGGCAGGAACACAAAGTGCAGTGGGTGGGAGGGTGGACAGCCCAAGTACAACACACACCAGGCCCCTAGTCCCACAGCACAGCAAGGGGGAGCATCCCCCACCCCCACAGCCACGTGTCAGCCACCGCAGTGCACACCGACAGCCGAAAGGTAGACATCACGATCCACAACAATCGGTGTCAGTGGGTGTCCAGCCACCACCACGACCCACAACACCCCCACCCCCACAGACCTGCAACATGGAGCACCCCCGCTTAGAACCATGTGGCATCCAGTACAGTGCACGCCCGAACAACCTGCAGGTGGGAAACTGGACAGGGCTGGATTACTGGAGGCATGAGGACCGTAACACGACCAACACATGGGACATGTCACGTAGCAGACGAGACACGCAGCACCGCCCACCGTCACGAACAAGTGAACAATGTGCACACGGACATGAACCACAGACTCACACCTCACATGACCCATCACAGACACAGCAACACCCAAGGAGCCACGTCTGCATGCACAAGCCACACTGAATATAGTACCACACGGCAGCCACTGTGCAACTCATCACACACAACCGAAACACCATTGAAGTCCTGTCCATGGAGCCCCTACTGCCTGTCAACCACACACCCCACAACTACGCCTATGTAAGACAAACAACACTAGACGCAACAGAGCGGAACAACATAAATGCACACGAACACCACTGAACCCATCAAACACACAGACACACCATGCACATACAACATACCATCCATCCCATCCGTCAGCCCCAGTCTCATGAAAGGCATGTCATCCGCACAGCTGCCACACACACAGCAGTCACGCTAAGATACATGCCCATGACCAACCATGTGCCAGAAGTCAATGAAGCGCACGCCACACTGTGAGCAACAACACACAACATGGGCCACACCCCCCCACGAGCACTGCAGTGATGCACATGGCACAGGGCAGCACGCACACCAAGGAGATGGGACAACTGCAATACGTTGGCTGGCACACAACCAACACTCACTCATAACGATGCGTCCAATGCCATGTCCAGTAATCACAACAGACAGCAAATATGCAGGCCATGTCAGTAATGCACACACCTCAGACCATGCACTGTCATGCTGCCACAACACATGTCACGTTCGGCACCCATGGCTCACAGCATGTACCCCAAAAGCATATTCCCTCCCAAATGCGAATCTGGGGCATGGCCCCCATGTTGCCATATGCGTTCCTAAGCGTTCCATTTGAACCCCAAAAGCATATTCCATCCCAAATGCGAATCTGGGGCATGGCCCCCATGTTGCCATATGCGTTCCTAAGCGTTCCATTTGAACCCCAAAAGCAAAGTACAAACCAGACCCAGGATGGGCCAGGAGCCCGCATACACCAGAGTCACAATAAGTAGGGGCACAGCAACACACCCATCGGCATGGCCAATCCGTCCCATGCCACATGTGCACAGCACACAGTCCCATTGCCAAGCACACACAACTACAAATGGTACAGCCACACACACGCCTCCGGGAAACCCATGTACGAGATTGCACGAACTGTTAATGTCAGACGACAAATACATACTTCGCAAGGTGCAACACAATAACAAATCTCATTCTCTCCACAGGTGACGAACTGCTGGATGCTGGGGATGGAGCCAGCAGCCAGCACAGCCAGCCTACAAGCCCCCAACGAGGACACACGGATGTGGAGGATCTGTCCTCCTCTTCGGACACGGACCACCAAGCAGGCCCATCTGGTGTGGCAGGGCCCAGCCGCTCCCCAGGACTCCTCCTACCCACCAACCCATCATCCAGGGCTGCTGAACATTCCCAGCCCCCTGCTGCCACTGTCGTTGCGGCCACACCCACGGTCATTGCGGCCACACCCACGGTCATTGCGGCCACACCCACGGTCATTGCGGCCACTACCACTGCCGCAACCGCCACCATCGCCGCACCGACCACCACCGCCGCCACCACCACCACGTCTTCGCTGGCACCAGCCCCAGCGCAGGTGGTGGCCCGGCCGACTGGATCCACCCTGGGAGCCACAGCGAGGACCGTGGTGAGCAATGTGGCTAGTGGGCAGGCCGGTGGCAGCAGGACTGGTAGGAGGAGCAGGGTCAGGGAAACGCCAGCCTCCCCTGGGAGCCATGCCCTGCCTCAAATGGCCAGAGTCCTTGGGGCCTATGAAGAGGCCCAAGGACAATGGGCCAGGTCAGCTACGGACACGCGTGAGGTGCTGGGGGTGCTGAGGTCCATGGACGCCCGTATGGGCCAACTCGTGGACCTCATGGGCCAGCTGGTGGTGGCGGTGAGGTCACAGCCAGGGATAGCAGCTCCCCTCCGCCACCACCTGCCGGGGCGCAGGGTCGAGCAGCAGTGTCCAGTTCCCCTGCGTCCACAGCCAGTGAGCACACCTCAACCACCAGCATGTCGCAAGCAGGCACCCCCTCGCAAACGTGGAAGGGGCCGTCCGAAGAGGAAACAGATCTCCCGGGAGGACTTCGCACGCTCCAGACGCAAGTGAGGCAGCCAGCCAGCCTTCCTTGACCAGCCACTGCATTGACTTGGACTACGATCCCACTCCACACAGCCATCTGGATGGCATGTGTGTGTTGGACTATGGACATAGAACCAGTGGGTACACCCTGAGCATCACGCAGCCATGACCGACAGCTCATTGTCACTGCACGCACCACTTTTGTCATCACCTTACACACAATCACATGTCACAGTTTGAAATAAATGCACCTCTTACACAAACTGCTGTTTGTGCCCTGTGTTTTATTTGTACGGAATACAACGGCCACCTTGGGCGGAAAGGCACCTGATGCGTGGCATGGCAATGGAACCGGAGGGCCTGTAGGGACCTAGGGGTGGGAGACAGAACAGGAGCACATTCAATGAGTGTGTCACACACCCATCACACAGTACATGTCAACAACTACAAGCAATGTACACACATCGCACAGAGCAATAGGGCACAATGCCACAGCCACCAACAGTGGCATACTACCCTGGCCATGGAGCGTTGACACACAGCACGCAGTGAACAAACGGCCACCCTGACACAGCACACACACACCTGCACAGATACAGCCACATCAGCCGTCGTACATGGACACTCACCGTCAAGTGAAGTAGTGGGCGATGAGCTGCTGCCGCACATTCCCAGCTTCCTCCTCTCCGCTGTCCTCCTCACTAGAGCTGTCCTGGTCTGCGGACTGGGGCCCTGGTTGATCTCCGTCATCCACGATGAGGGGGATCTGCTTCCGAATGGCCAGATTGTGCAGCATGCAGCACGCCACCACTATCTGGCACACCTTCTGTGGGGAGTACGCAGGCGCACCCCCGGTGCGGTCCAGGCACCTGTACCTGGACTTGAGGAGGCCAAAGGTACGCTCGACCACACGTCTGGTCCTCCCATGTGCCTCATTGTAGCGATCGTCTGCTGGGGTGCGAGGATTCCTCAATGGACTGAGCAGCCATGCCCCATTCGGGTACGCAGAGTCACCTGGGTGTGAGGGACACAGAGAACCGTTGCTATTCCAACTGGACAGGGGACAGCATCGCACAACCAGCACGCTACACCACTCCACATACTCACCGACAATACAGCCACGATCCTGTTGCAGATTGGACATCAGTCGTGGCAAGATGCTGTTGCGCATTATGTGTGCGTCATGGGCCGAGCCTGGGAACTTTGCACACACGTGGGTGATCACCATGTCCGCAAGGCACACCACTTGCACATTCAGGGAGTGCGTGTGCTTCCTGTTGCGGTACAGGTGCTCAGTGGCCTGTGGTGGAACAAGGCCAACATGTGTGCAGTCAATGGCTCCAACGACGTGTGGGATTCTGCCAAGGGCATAGAATGCACCCTTCACTGCCGCCAATTCACGAGTCCTGGGGAAGCGGATGTACCTGTTTCGGTACAGCATCATGGCTGCCAGTACATCCCTCAGCACCTTGCTGAACATGGGCTGGGACATCCCTCCTCCACTGCCCACTGTGTGCTGGAATGACCCAGTGGCGAACAAATGCATGGCGGCCATCACCTTAGCCGTGGGGTGACAGCTGTCGGATACACCCTGCGGGGACGGAGATGGGGTTCTAACATGGCACACAGTCGATGCAGGGTTGGCCTGTCCAGCCGAAACTTCCTAATGACCTCTGTATCGTCCATGTCCGCCAGCAATTGGTATGGGCGGTCAATGTTCGGTCTCCGCCTAGGGAAAATGGCAGTGGACACATGTCAAAGCAACACGACACATAGCAATTTCGCATACACATCACTGACATGACTGAGCAAGCACATGAGCCACAGCCCAGCTGTCAAGCTGGGACGGCACGGCCACAATACACTTACACAGGTCTCCCAACAATGGCAATGGCTAGTGATACAGACCACTGCCATGTGCATGCACATGGGGATCTAGGCCCCAATGACTTGCGGGGCGTGCTGATGGGGACTGACTGCATATTCGTCAAGCGGCAACGCCACGGCAACATGAATGTCTGCTGAGCATGGAACTGCTTCCGAGGCTGGATGAGTATGGCACACGACGACGACGATGTGGGCACAGGCTGAGCGGCCAAAACAAGTGGGACCTGTGGCACGAGGGGATATGAGACAGTAGTAGGTGTCAGCACTGCACCCTATGTACAGCACTGTACGGATCACACCTCCCGAAACATTGACAGGTGTCCACATTGACAGCCCCATGCCAAGACGGCTGTGTGCTTGCAGTCACACGTCACAGGTGAGAGGTTACATTGCATGTGCCAGGTGGCAGACGTACATAGTGGGAGCTGGCATGTGTGTGCATGTGTCTCCTGTTCAGGATCCACCAGATGGGCGCTGACTCTGTACTGAGCATTGGACACAGCATGTTCCGTGGAAGGCTTGTGTGTGTGGGATGGTGGCACTGGATGTGCCTCCGTTGGGTGGGGGGCCATGCACAGGGCGGGTACGTCGATGATTGCGCATTGTTGGTCACGGTGGGTGCACCCACTAAGATGTGTTGCCCTGTGTTCAATTCCTATGTCCGCATGATGATGGACTGTAGATGTGGGCAGACTACACATTGGTCGATGTGCTGTCTATATGCATGTGCCTTCACACCAGGCACAGCTGCCCCTGCACATGTGACCCCTGCTGGACTCGCTGCTGGGTCTGTGGAGCTGATGCACCTTCTGTGCGTGGGGCGGACAGCTCTCCTCACTTCCCTCATTGCGCATGTCATGACTTTGCCGCAGGTGACATGGATCATGGAGGGCCCACATGTACGCGTGGGTAGGCTACACATGATTGTTCACTGGTCGCCACCCCCAGTCAGTGTTTCGAATGGGAAGGTTGTCGTGCTGGTGGTATGTTCGATGTGGCGGATGGGCGGGCCTAGGTGCGGGCTTACATTCCGGACATGGGGGGTAGTTGGATTGGCGACTAGTTGCAGTACACACGGGACACGTCTCTTCCTTTCCACATCTGGGTCATCCCTTGTACTCACTGACAGTGATACAGTCATCTTCGCCCCAGCCCTCATGTCCTCCCCTCGCTCCCCCAATATGCATGTGCACCTGCGAGGCTAGCGCTTGCACAGGCAGCCCCAAGCTCGCACCAGAGAGGGCAAGGAGTGTATGTGTGGGTCCAGTTGCACGAGTGGGCTGTCTCAGGGTATGATGTGTTGCGGGACGCCGTCCACCTGCGTGGTGCCCCAAATGGAGACCCGGCCTGCATGGACTATGCATCACAGTCTTCGCCTTCCGGATCCGCCACCTGCGACACCCAGTGGCTGTGGCTGCCCTTGCGGCCAGGCCGCGTCCGTCTGTGACTGATGGCCCACACATTCACTCTTTGGCCTCTCTGGGGAGGGCTCGGGGGTGGTGGCGCACGCGCTTGCACTTAGTCGCAATGGCATGTGGCGTGGTTGGTATAATGGGCAACGGATGGGATGGTGCGAGACACCTCCCGTGACGTCAGTGCTGCTCGTGCTGTGGTGCGTCCCCCTACACTTCCATTTGACTTGTGCCATGCTAGACGTTGAGGTTCTATTGCCTGCGTGATATGACCAGGAGGAGCGCGAGGAGACCTCTCACACACCATGCTCCACTGCCATCCCGTGCCCTGTATCGCCGGTGCGGATTGACTATGTTGGGGTTACACCTGGTCGACTGGGGCTGTGTGTGCCTTGTCAAGGGGCATGGCGGGCGCACAACAGGATCCAGCTTGTCCACAGAGGGTGGGCTGAGGTGCGCCTGGTACCGCTTTGTACGTGTGCCCGGCTGCTGTGCACACACGTGTTCACTCCCCCCGACAGGTGTCCTCTCACAATGCCCAGGGAAGCGGTGGTGTACTGTTCATGAGCCCTCCCAACACGGCGTGCTCCAACTTGGCATGTGCGCATCTACCCGTCACACCCACCCACCTGAGCACTGCGTCCATACGACTTCACACGACACATGTGTGTCTTCCACAGTTGTGCTACTCATTTGCGTTGACATCCAATACCAGTGGACTACATGGTCATGTCACGACTGCCGTGTACTTCACATACTCTCATCCTCTCTCATTCGTACTTGTGAAATGAGTCAGCGGAGACAGTTTTGGTTTCAAACATTATATTGAGTCTTCTGTCCTCTGTGGTGCAGTATAGTGGACACTACTGGCAGCGGAATACATGTTGAGGATATACTGAGCATGATTGCAAATGGGATAGGGTGTGGGGTTACATGTGATTGGCTGTTGCATGTGGGATGTGGGCTTCAGAGTGACATCTGCTTGGCCAAGGCTGTGCTAATGTACATTTACGTATAGCTGCGGAGCTGCAGACTTTGACACAGACGGTATACATGTAGCCTACCAGACCGCTTGGCATCATGGGCACAGTCCATCTCAGTTCCATGTGACAGGTTTGCTGCGGTTGTTCCTCATGCATGCGTGCATGTGAGATGACATCAGGGCATGTGCTTGCGTGCATGCAGCGGCGTGCCACTTGTTGTTGCACTGTGGTGGTTACTGGACATGTCACAGTCACTGGTGTCGTGTTGTTGTTGTATGCACTTGTCGTCCATGCAAAGGTCCTGGTATGGGATTCCCGGGGCGGGGGTGGGAGGGGTGCAGCACCCACAGACTCCAGGCGACCTATTCATGTCCACTGAGCGGTGTGTGTGTCCATGGGCGCTGGATTCATGTTGTGTCCTGGTTGTTCGTGCAGTTCCGTCCATGTGGGTGCGATACACAGAGCCCATGCCACTGCCTCCCACAATGCATGCGGTGTTCCTGGATGTGATGGGGAACAGTGTGCATGTCCCGGTCATATCCGATGTCATGGCGATGTCGTTGATGGTGTGGTTACAGTTGCCGGTCGCTTGGTATGGCTGTTGTGGTGGTGACTGGCCAGTCCGTGCGGAAGCTAAGCATGGGTGCGGGGTTGGACATCATAGGTCAATCGGGGAACCTGCGTTGTGGTCCGACGAATTTACAGGTTGTCAGGTATGCGATGCCGTCCAGCAGGGCTTCCATGTCATTGGTGGTGTACATGTTTGCCAGCCAATGTAGCGGATGGTGGCTGTCAAGGTGTTGTTCGTAAGTTGTCCCTTGGAGGACCATGATGGGGCATGCTGGGTGACATTCGATGTAGCTGTTCTCGATGATCCGTCGTGTGGAGGCACAGTGGTCCCATTTCAGTGCGGGTGCGATGTTGGCCACATACGCCATGCCCCCATAGGCAGAGCAGGCCCTGTCGTGTGCGTCCAGAGGGAGGAGTAGTGGTAGCAGGTCCGCCTTCAGACATGCCGGGTTGGAGAGGCATATCTCCACGGGATGCTGGTAGGGACACCTCCGACAGTAGAAGACGGGCATGACGCAGCTGAACAATGTGATGCGGTAAGTCAGTCGGTAACTTACGTTCAGCAGGGACAGGAGATCGCATCCCAATATATGTAACAGGTTGGTTTTGTACAGCTTGAGCTGTTCGGCGTAGTTGGGTAGGTGTGTTGCTGTTGCCATTTCGCAGCGGTGCGTTGTGGTGGCGTGCTCCGGCTGTGTGTGCAGTCTGCAATGTGCACGCTCCGAGGTTGCTCTGAGCTCTGTGTAGTCGTAGGGAGACAGGACTTGTGTTCTGTTGGCTTGTTTGGAGGACACGGGCCCTCATCCCACATGCTTCTCAGACAGTTCAAGGTCAGTGATGTGTGACTCCTTCCAATTAACTTGCATGTGGCCGACATGGGGGAGTGTTTTCTTCTTTCTTCCCCGTCCGTTGTGTGCTTCTGTGATATGCGCTATCTGCCCTGTGGTCGGTCTCCTCGGCATGCCTGTGTTGGTCTTTTCTTGGACAATGGCTGTATTCACCGGCTTCTTTCGTAGGGCTGTGGTTTCGGAGTTGGAATGGAAGGTCATTCAGTGCTGTCTGCTCTCCCTTGTGTGGGCGGCAGGCTGCCTTTCCGCTCTGCGTTGGGCCTTGTGTGTGAATGTTATTCTTGGGCCACCTGTTGTCGGTCCCCGGGCTCTTTGGTGTTCCGTTTTATATGTCTTGTTCATATGTGCAGGGTGGTATGGGTGTTTCAGTGTGGTACTGGCGTTCCTCTTCCCGAAGGGGCCCTGCTTCTCCTAGTTGGTGTTGCCGCCGCTGTGTGCTACGCCATGTTTGTTACACTGGGGTGTGTCCTGCTGTTGCGTGACTTCACTGACATGTGTGCGTCGGTTGTGTGGCGTTGGGTGTTGTCCGTGAATTGGGCGTTGGGGACATGTCTGTGGCAGGCCTGTCACGTGTCATGTGCGTTCGGGGTGGGGCTGATGTGTGTGCTGCTTGGTTGTGTCCCTGTGTCTGTGTGCGACGCATGCATGGCGCTGCGGTTGGCCTCTGCGTTGTGCGCATGTGTGGCGGCGTCATCGCCGCTTTGGGGCCGTGACGGGGTGGTTGGTTCCTAGTCCCAGGTGGTGTGTACACATGTGTTACGCGATGTTACGATTTGGCCTGTGTGTCATATGTGGATGCAATGGTGGATGTGTAGTGTACACGCGCTGGTGGGGGTTGTCCGCTTTTTCCGCCCTTGCACTGTGTGCGCTGTTTGCGTGCACTTGTTGTGTGTGTGCCTACCTGCGTCTCCGCGGTACGTTGCGTCCTTGGTGGTGCATCAGCAGGAGCATGGGGAGGGCCTGCAGTGCTGGATTCATGCTCGGGGGAGCCGCTTCTTCGTTGTCCGTGCTCGGCGTCCGTGTTACCGCTTCGGTTTGTCGTACGGTATCTCTTGGCCGTGGGAGCCGTTTGTTTGCGGCATCGTAATTTATACGCCGGGCGGGACGTGTTTCGTCGGACGGTGTGTGTCAGTTGGGCTGCGCCGCTACGTGTACGGGCGCACTTTGATGGCGGACGGTGTTGCTGGCTTGCCGGCGGTGTTTGGCCTACTTTTCGCATCGTAATTGGGCGGGCGTGTGGACTGCTGCGTGCCGGCGGTAACTGGTGGTTTTTGCATCCGCCAGCACGGCGGTTGTGCTTCCGCCCGCCATCGTAATGAGCCCCATAGATATTAATTAATAAAAAAAAAAAAAAAATTAATTCCCACCCTATTCCACTATAAACCCACAACCCGCTCCTAAATTTTTTTTTAACGATATTTACCAATTAATTATTAATAATTAACAACCAATTAATAACTAATTAATAATTAATTACCACAATTAACAATATTAAATATTAAATACATACATAATTAATCAAAATTATTTATTAATTAATTATAATTAAAATACTTCCCACCCTATTCCCCTATAAACCCACAACCCGCTCCTAAAAAAACCCCAATTAAAATATTTACCAATGAATTATTAATAATTAACAACAAATTAATAACAAATTAATAATTAATTAATTACCACTATTAACAATATAAAATATTAACTACATAAATATTAATCAATCACAATTATTTATTAATTAATTATAATTAAAATACTTCCCACCCTATTCCCCTATAAACCCACAACCCGCTCCTAAAAAAATTACACTATTTAATTAATTAACTAATCAATTAATAAAATGTAATAACCAATAAATATTTAATTAATAAAACATTAATTATACATAATAATCAATAAAAATTATTGATTACTTTATTAAAATTAAATTACTTCCCACCCTATTCCCCTATAAACCCACAACCCGCTACAGAACTAAAATACGTAAAATGTAATTTACATAAAATAAATAACTTCTATAAATTTCACAAATACATTAAAAAAACAGATATACTTATACAAAAAACATTAGATCACATACTATTAACATACATACTAAAATACAGAACACTAATATAAATATCGATATTATTAACAACGATATTATGACAAATGATATTCCTGACTTCGATATTAAAAAAAACGATATTTCTTACCTTCATGTCGATATTCTGGTCACCGATATTCTTGATGTCGATATTCTGTCCCTTCGATATCTCCAACTCGATATTTTTCTACTTTGAAAATAAAAACTCAATATTATGTCTGTTTACCCCCGATTTACCAATCAATGCAGGGCCACGCATGGTGGCCTTGTGTTGCTTTGTAAATCTGAATTAAGTATTATGTTGCCCAGGCTACACCATGCGTGACCCAAGGGTTCCCCAACCCAATAATCAGCTAGGCCTTAGTTATATTTTGGGCCATGGTATACAGGGACAACTTTGCTTTATACCGTGGTACATGGCAATGATAAGCCAGTATATAATTCTGTAACGGCTGTTTTTAGAGAATAAAAAGGCAGCAATATTGTATTAACTACACTTTGGCTGTGTTCAGTGTTAAGGCCTTAAACATAGGTAAGTAGTAGGTCCCTAACTATTACCACTTTTTTAAAGTGGTAATAGGTAGGGAATTTTTCTTTTAATATGCATTTTTAAATAGGTTTATGGTCATGTAAACATTTTGTGAATTTCCGCAAAAGTGCAGCGGTGACCTATTTCACTAAGTTTAATTGCCTTAAAACGTAAAAAATACCCTAATATACTGCAGTACCCAAAAAGCAGCATCTCTGCGCCATAATGTATAATCTTGCTAAACTTCATGTAAAACCATTGAGCCGTTTTTGCACTACTTCAAATGCAATAGTCTATGGAAAATGAATTGGTGGAAAAACGTGTTTTGGGACCCCCTTTTATCTTTGCAAACCCTTAACGATTCACCACAAAAATCTACAGTGTCTCAAAATGTAGAAAATGCGATAGGTCCGAAACTTTTTGTGGTGATTTGTCAAATGGGTGGAAAGTTATTAAGGAGCTAATACCTGAGGAATTCCTATCTTTGGGAATTCTAACTTTAACTACAGAGTGGCAATCAGATTTAATGTGATTTATTTCTTTTTATCTATTGTATGTGTTATGTATTTGTTTCTTGGTTTACATAATCATGTAATCATAAATGTGTCTTATAGTAGGATTGAGCTACATATGAAGGCCAAATTGAATGAAAGGCAATCATTGTTATTATTATAAAAATTGAAATTAATATTTTCTTTCCATTGGCCAATTATCATGTCCTCCATATGGTAGTTTGTGTGGCATACTGCTACGTCAATTTTTCATTTTGTTGAACAGGGGTGCATCAGAAAGATGGTTTTTGTTTGGCTTGCTGGACTAGCATTATTTTGTGAGCCAGAGAGCATTCAAAGAAAACTTATGTAAATTAAGATGTCTTCTATGTATTATATATTTGTTTATAGGTTTCCATTGGCATGTTGCCATGGGTGGGTCTTTCAATTGTTCATGTAGTAAATCTGAAACATTACATATGCAGTCCACTTCATTTTTTGTGCTTCCTTGCTACTTTTAGTAATATTGTGCTACAAGATATCAGTAAGTTGTTGGCCCTTATGACTTCATAATCACTTCATAACAACACTTGCAATAGCTGAAAGAATTATCTACATAGTCTAATGTACATTGCTGTGAAATTTTATTACAATCCGTTTAGCTGTTTTGCCACTACGTGAAATACAAAAGTCTATGTAAAATGCATTGGATTTCAAGCATGTTTTGGGACCCCCCTTTTTTCTTTGTAACCCCTTGACCAAATGCTGAGAATCTCTCACTCCTCTGGCAATGTGACAGGTGCAAGAGGTCTGCAAAGTTTGTGGAGATGCGTCAAATCACCATCAGTACATTAATGCACACAGTACAAGGGGATATCTATATCCCTCCACAACTACAGCCTCCAGAAAGCAATGCACAGGCTCATCCAGAGCAGCCCAAAGGGGGCGCGCGATCATGTATTTCGGAAGCTGTTAGCACCAGACTGTGCATCATTTCCCTTCCACCACCAGCCTCTGATGAAGAAATTCGAAACGCGTCAGGCAGGGGTGCAACGGCTGCGAAAGGAGTCGGCAAGCCAGCGTTTCCACATCTGAGCAGGGCTGCAGCTTGAGGCCCGTGATCGAGCTCGAGTGCATCTCGCAAGTTTGGGACAAGCAGGAGCTACATATACAGGCGGCGCCCTGGCCGCCGAGATGCACCACCCGCTGAAATGGGGGCCACGAGAGTGGAGCACGATCGCTGTTATTAGGCAACGCTCGCATGCTGAAGCCCATCGGCGGGCTTTTAAATCACCAGCAGTACATTAATGCACACAGTACAAGGGGATATCTATATCGCTCCACAACTACATCCTCCAGAAAGCAATGCGCAGGCTCATCCAGAGCAGCCCAATGGGGGCGCGCGATCATGTATTTCGGAAGCTGTTAGCACCGGACTGTGCGTCATTTCCCTTCCACCACCAGCCTCTGATGAAGAAATTCGAAACGCGTCAGGCAGGGGTGCAACGGCTGCGAGAGGAGTCGGCAAGCCAGGGTTTCCACATCTGAGCAGGGCTGCAGCTTGAGGCCCGTGATCGAGCTCGAGTGCATCTTGCAAGTTTGGGACAAGCAGGAGCTACATATATATATATATATATATATATATATATATGCAAGGATTTTGTCCCAAAATCTCCTCATTACAGAAGGACAAACACGGACCCAGATTGTTGTGCAGGTATTTATTCTTCAGTTACAGCACATCCGCCATGACGCGTTTCAGCCCTCCAGGGGCCTTGATCACATGACGCATTGAGGTAAGACTTCCCATTTTTAAAGTGACAGTGCTATACCACGTGTTAAAAAACTCCAAAACTACAATAGACATAAAGAAACTACTTAGCGATCTCAATCATTACTTTAAATTTTTTTTAAAAAAACATTTTCAAATTTTTACTTAAGATTTGCAAACATACAGTACATTTGATTTTGGCATGTAGAGATACCCAATAACTTGTTACTTATCACAATGCTTATAAAATTCTTACTCCTCTAAATTGTATTCCCCAGGCACATTTAATCTTAAAATGGCGTCCAGGGCAACCCAAGCTGGCGCCCTTAGACTGCCTAACTAAACTGCGATCCCTCACATATTTGTATTCCATTGGAAAGAAGAATAAAGCCCCAGTGGGCATACTCCCCCAGCATTGGCCTGGTACTGTTTGAACTGTTACAACATTATCAATTTATTTTGTTCAATTAACAAATAAAATATATAAATATTGTATCAAAATTCATTTATTTATTTTACAAATAAATAATTAAAATTAGAGGTGTATAGAACTTAGGTAAAATCTATTGCCGTAAATATATCATGGCTGTATGCGAACATCTCACCCTAGTGGGTTGTGCTAGTAATCTCTATCTCATAAAACCTAAAGTGCTGGTGCCAATAAAAGAGTGAATTAAAAACTATGTGGATAAAATTAAATTTACTGAGGCAAACTATATAAAATTACTGTTCAATGTGTACATATAATCTTCTGAGGAATCACAGACATGTATAAAAATCCTCACTTGAGTTGGGCCCATTGGGTACCTTAGTGTCCAACTCGAGGATATATCTGGTCTCTAATTTTCTTAATAAAGCTTCTCGATTACCTCCACGTCTAAGGGGTGGGATCATATCTATCACAAAATAACTTAGTTGGTCCAAACTGCTGTCATGTTTGATTTTGAAATGTCTAGCCACTGGATATGAAGCATCATTGTTGGTAATTGCCCTCATGTGCTGGAGTATCCTTTTGTGGACCTGCAACCTGGTACTACCCACGTATTGCAGGCCACAAGAACACTCCAGCACATAGATTGCAAATTCAGTTTTGCAAGACAATTTTTTCGATATTTTAACTGGCTGTTGATGGAAAGGACTCTTATAGGTGGACCTGTTCTTTCCATATCTGCAAGCCTTACATGTAGAACATTTAACAAAGCCATTTACCGCTTGCAACCAATTACTTCTAGTAAATAACTCAGGGCTACTTTTAACTAGCATATCTTTCATGGATCGTGCCTTTCTGTATGTAATACTGGGGGCTTTAGGTAATGATCCGCCTATTACTGGGTCATTGCGAACCAATGCCCAGTTCTTGTTGACAATTTTTCTTATGGCCCCATGTTGACGGTTATATGTCAGAATCAATCTAGGAGGGTCCATATTGCCTTCTGATCGAATTTGTGTCTCAGTGTGATGTTGGCTGGTAGTCAGTGCCGTCGATCTTGATAATGATTTTGTCTTTCTTATGGCTGCATCAATGATATTAGCATTGTAGCCCCTGGACAAAAATCTCTCTCTACAGGCTTCCTGCGCCATAGCACAGTCATCCTCCATGCTGCAAATACGCCTGATCCGAAGCATCTCCCCATAGGGGATGCTCCGAATCAGGTGTTCAGGATGATGACTCGCGGCATGGAGTACTGTATTGCCTGCCGTAGGCTTGCGGTGCAATCTTGTCTCCAACTTGTTATCACACACAAATATTTCGACATATATATATATATATTATCTACTGGAGGTCGCCAGTAGATAGTTATAGTTAGGACCTATTTTCCATAGGAAATCCGCAACATTCTATTTGAAATAACGTTGGCGCCGGTTGACAAATCTTTGCGAAATTTTCCAACTTGTTGGGGCGCTCCGGTCCGCTCCTATCCTGAAAGTCTCGGGGTGATTCGGCAAGCGGGGGCCGAGAAAAAAGGGGGTCCCAAAACATGTTTTCCCCATGCAATTTTCCATAGGAACCTTTAGTCGCAGCTACAGCCCGAACTGCTGAACGGAATTACACCAAATTTGCCAAAAAGGTAGCCCTTGGTTCAGGGTCGTGCCTTTTGCTTAAATGGTGTAAATCCGTTCAGTAGTTCCTGAGAAATTTGAAAAAGAAAACACATATATATTTGGGCGGAGCCTAACCACACATGTCATCGTGAGATCTGATTGGCTGTCAGCACTTCATTTCGGAATTGCTGGCAGCCATCTTGGGACCAATATAAATGATAGTACCCCATTGAAAATGCATTGTAGTGAATCGAAGATTTTGAGGGTTACCAAAAAGAGAACTATAAAGGGTGATAACAGACTTTAGTTACATTAGAATTCATTTGTTGATGGTACCATACTAATTTCAGGAATTGTGGTGTGTTCTAAGGAGATTTTACCCTGTGAAAAACCTTCTGCTGGGATATCATGAATCATGTTTGAGAGAAAACTATTTTCACATGCTTGTTCCATACAGTTTTGGAAGGTGCTCCAGAAGCTAAAATGAGAGCAAATTTTCTGTAAATTCACATTATCTTTCTCAGTCATGTGAGAACGAAGTCTGACATTCTCAGTAAAACATGTACATCCAACAAGGGCAGAGACTGTCAGTTGATTCCTTTGTGTTCTACTGCAGCTTCCCAGAGTGTTCTAAAGAACAACTAGAGTGCTAACAGCCTTACTTATGACAAAAGTATGGCACACCTGAAGCCATCTTGGATGGAATAAACTGGTAACACTTAAAACATTTAATTTAAAAAGGAACAAAATGATGGGGTTCATTTTGTCATAGAATTATGGTTAGTGCTGTAGAAAGAAAAATTAGGACATGTTTCAAGTGTGATCTCATATATCTTCCTGTTATATTTCAACAGGAGCAGCCTGTCAGTTGATGCCTTTGTGTTCTACTGCATCTTCCCAGAGTGTTCTAAAGAACAACTAGAGCGCTAACAGTCTTACTTATGACAAAATTATGGCACACCTGAAGCCATCTTGATTGGAATAAAATGGTAACACCTAAAACATTTAATTTAAAAATGAACAAAATGAGGGGTTCATTTTGCCATAGAAATTATGATTAGTGCTGTAGAAAGAAAAATTAGGACATGTTTTAAGTGAGATCTCAAATATCTTCCTGTTATATTTCAACAGGAGCAGCCTGTCAGTTGATGCCTTTGTCTTCTACTGCAGCTTCCCAGAGTGTTCTAAAGAACAACTAGAGCGCTAACAGTCTTACTTATGACAAAATTATGGCACACCTGAAGCCATCTTGATTGGAATAAACTGGTAACTCTTAAAACATTTACTTTAAAAAGGAACAAAATGAGGGGGTTCATTTTGTCATAGAAATTATGGTTAGTGCTGTAGAAAGAAAAATTAGGACATGTTTTAAGTGAGATCTCAAATATCTTCCTGTTATATTTCAACAGGAGCAGCCTGTCAGTTGATGCCTTTGTGTTCTACTGCAGCTTCCCAGAGTGTTCTAAAGAACAACTAGAGCGCTAACAGTCTTACTTATGACAAAAGTATGGTACACCTGAAGCCATCTTGATTGGAATAAACTGGTAACACTTAAAACATTTAATTTAAAAAGGAACAAAATGAGGGGGTTCATTTTGCCATAGAAATTATGGTTAGTGCTGTAGAAAGAAAAATTAGTGCTAAAACACTACCCCCAGCACGATACCCTACACTACCCAAACATAACTGCACTACCCTAAACCCTAAAACACTACCACCAGCACGACTCCCTACACTACCCAAACACCACTGCACTACACTAAACCCTAAATATACCCCAGCATGACCACCCACACTACACAAACACCACTGCACTACCCTATACCCTAAAACACGACCCCCTACACTACACAAACACGACTGCACTACCCTAAACCCTAAAACACTACCCACAGCATGACCCCCTTCACTACACAAACACCACTGCACTGCCCTAAACCCTAAAACACTACCCCAGCACTACCCCCTACACTACCCAAACACCACTGCACTAACATAAACCCTAAAACACTACCCCCAGCACAACCCACTACACTATACAAACACCACTGCACTACCCTAAACCACTACCCCCAGCACGACTCCCTACACTACCCAAACACCACTGCAATACCCTAAATCCTAAATCTACCCCCAGCACGACCCCTACAGTACCCAAACACCACTGCACTACCCTAAACCATAAAACACTACCCCCAGCATGACCCCCTACACTACACAAACACCACTGCACTACCCTAAACCCTAAAACACTACCACCAGCATGACCCCCTACACTACTCAAACACCACTGCACTACCCTAAACCCTAAAACACTACCCCAGCACGACCCCCTACACGACCCATACACCACTGCACTACCATAAACCCTAAAACACTACCACCAGCACGACCCCCTACACTACTGCACTACCCTAAACCCTACAACACTACCCCCAGCACGACCCCCTACACTACCCAAACACCACTGCACTACCCTAAACCCTAAAACACTACCCCCAGCACGACCCTCTACACCACCCAAACACCACTGCACTACCCTAAACCCTAAAACACTACCCCAGCACGACCCCCTACACTACCCATACACCACTGCACTACCCTAAACCCTAAAACACTACCACCAGCATGACCCCCTACACTACTGCACTACCCTAAACCCTAAAACACTACCCCCAGCACGACCCCCTACACTACCCAAACACCACTGCACTACCCTAAACCCTAAAACACTACCCCCAGCACGACCCTCTACACCACCCAAACACCACTGCACTACCCCAAACTCTAGAAAACAAACCCCCACCCCATGCCCAATCCCCCTTACCTCTCACTCCTCATGGTTCCTCTCTCCTCGTGGTTCCTGCTTCACGTCATCTCTGAGGGCGGTGCACGTCGTTGTGAGGAAACAGAACAGCCTCTGTTTCCTTACAACGACATGGATCGATCTACATGTTTTTAGAACGCATGGTCATTTACCATACATACCTTTACAACAAAATTCGTTGTAAAGGCATGCGTGGTAAATGACCAAGCGTTCTAAAAAAATGCGTAGTAATGGCTTTGTGATGTACAACGCATGCGTGGTAATGCATGCGTTGTAATGGTATCGCAAAGTAAAAAAGTCGTTGTAACGGCTGTTTACCGATCGAAGCTGGCCCCTGTTCTTCAGTGAGACGTTTAATTGATTAATTAGGAGGAAGGAATGTGGTTTTTTTACCGAAAAGTGCATTCCCGGCTGTTGTATTGTGAAAGTGTCCGCGTGGCCTGGTTTCACTTCCGGTGAGAGAGTGGAAGAGTCTGTTTGGATCTAAAGGAGATTTGTTGTTGGACGGGGCCGGCGCAACATGTCATCAGAAAACATAGCTAATGGAAAGTGTCCTCCCTGAAGTGTGGAGCAGTGCCATGAGAGGTCAACGAGTGTGCGTCCCACCGCAGTATGACCGTACCGCGTGACCCATGTGCCGCCTCCAGGGTACGGGAGGCAGAGGCGGCATCGCAGGTCTTCTTGAAGACCGTTGTAGCACTAATTCTACATTTTGGTACTAGGGCATTTTAACTTCGTTGTTCCTGCCAGATACAAAGAGAAGATCCTGTGTTATTCAGTGCCCTCGTTACCTTTTTTGTGGGTTGTGGTGCTTGTCACTTCGCTGCCCCGCTGGTGCACACGACTGGGCACCCCACCTTGTGTGCCATCTGCAGGGCCTCTGCCCTCGGATCACTGGTTTCGGTTTCTGGAGTGGCAACATAAACAGTTGCTCCCAAAGGACTAGCCTGAACACTTAGGTGAATATCCCCTGCACCAGCATTCCACGGAAATTCTTTCCTAGCTCTCCCACGTCAACGAGCACGGCTCCACTCGCGACACCGTATGACGTCATCGGAGCCATAAGAGGACCTCGTCGGCGTGCTGACGTCAGTTCCACCCATTTTTTCCGTGCCACCGAGGCAAACAGGGGACCGAGACATTTTCACATGTATACATAGTATAATAAATATATATATATTCACTGAAAAAACCATAGGTTTCAGGCACGTTATAGTTAGAAATTAGCATTTAAAAAACCTTAGAAATTCACTGAAAAAACCATAGGTTTCAGGCACGTTATAGTTAGAAATTAGCATTTAAAAAACCTTAGAAATTCACTGAAAAAACCATAGGTTTCAGGGCGTTATAGTTAGTTGAACATTTCACTCGTACAAAACCATAGAAATTCCCCCGTTATAGTTAGTTCAGCTAAAAATAACTCGCGCGCCCGCAATGCACTGCTGATGACGTCACATATTACATCACTCATGACATGGTCAGTGACATCACTCATGACATCACTGATGACATCCCTGATGACATCATCCAGTGAATGTGTGTTTTTCTGAAAATTAAATATGTTTTATATATGTATATCTCAAGGTCGATGGAAGAATAAATGGGTATATAAGTGTCTAAATGGATGATTTTTTTTTGTAAAATTGATTGTATAACTGACTAAGTGTATCTTAGTGAATACATGGGTTAGTGAGTAATGTTTAAATATGAAAATATCTGTATCAGTCTCTCACTTTGTGTATAAGTGGCTGCATGGGTTGGTGAGTAGCTACATGAGTGTCTATATGGGTTATTAGTTGGTTTTTTGAGTATCAGTATGAGTGTCTGAGTGTCTGTATGGTTCGGTGGGGGGTATTACTTAGTGCATAGATGCATGAATGAGTGACTCACTGTTTGTATGTGTTGAAGACAGCATGTGTGCAGGACTGTATAGGTGGATGAGTATGTGTATGGGTCTGTTAGTGAGTGAATGACTGTCTCAATAGTGTCTTTATGAGTAACTACATATGTTTTAAACTAGTATATGTGAGTATTGGTGTATATAAGTGAGTATATGTGAGAGTGAGAGATTGGAAGAGTTCCTGTACAAATAAGTAGGTGTTTCTATAAGTGATTGTTTAAGAGAGTAAGTATGTGTAAGTTTCTGTAGAAGTAAGTGTGGTAGTGTGTGTATAACTGTATATGCAAGTAAATGGATGTTTGATACTTTGTTTGCATGTGTGACTATGTGTGTGAGTAACTCTATGGATGAGTGGCGGTGTGTAACAGGATGTATATGTGTATGAGTACATATGATGAGTTAGTATATGTATGAGTGACTGTATAGGGACTGTTGGTGAATGAGTGGATGTGTGTGTAGATCTTGGAATTAATGAATAGGTGTGTTGTAACTGGTATTGGTATGTCCATTGTTTTGAAAATGTTAGTTTGTATTTTTGAGTGTGTGTATCAAAGGTTATATTAGGGTGAGAGGAGGTCTGCCACTCTATCACAAGGATGATGTCATCAGTGATGTCATCAGTGATGTCATTTGAGATGTCATCAGCGATGTCACTGACCATGTCATGAGTGATGTAATATGTGACGTCATCAGCAGTGCATTGCGGGCGCGCGAGTTATAGTTAGCTGAACTAACTATAACGGGGGAATTTCTATGGTTTTGTACGAGTGAAATGTCCAACTAACTATAACGCCCCTGAAACCTATGGTTTTTTCAGTGAATATATATATATATATATTACCTACTGGCGGTCGCCAGTAGGTAGTTATAGTTAGGACCTAGTTTCCATAGGAAAAGCGCTTTTTGTTTTGCCAATAATTTTGGCGTCGTTTGACGAATCTTCGCAAAATTTTCAAAACTAATGGCCCATCTTAGTCAGTCCCTGTCCTGAAAGTTTCGGGGTGATTCGTCAAGCGGGGGCCGAGAAAAAAGGGGGGTCCCAAAACGCGTTTCCCCAAGTTAATTTCCATTGGAAAAATTGGAACAGGCTACAGCCCGAACTGCTGAACGGAATTACACCAAATTTGGCAAAAAGGTAGGTCTTGGTTCAGAAAGCGACCTTTTTTTTAAATGGTGTAAATCCATTCAGTAGTTCCTGAGAAATTAAAAAAAGAAAAATATCGATATCTGAGCACCGAGGAGGGTTCGCGAACCCTCCCGGGCACGAGCTGACTTCTGAATGGCTGCCAACACTCTAAACCAGAATGTGTTGGCAGCCATCTTGTTACTCGGTAACCGAGTCACAAGAAATCAGTGAAAAAAAGGTTACAAAACAAGAAAAGGGGGCAGGTTAGAAACACCCTGACTCCCTAGGCCTGCTCAGGGGGTCCCACAGGGACCCCCAGGCCTAAAAAAAACAATATATATTTTTTTTAAATCGGCAGAATTTGCTCTGGGTGCACGAATCCTGCCAAGCAAATTAAAAAAACAAAGCTTCATTATTTGTAAGCCCCCGGGTGGGCCAGGTCCTGGGGGCAATGCCAAATTATATAGCGGGGGCCCACTGGGGCCCCCGCAGCCCCGAGGGCCACCACCTTCCCGGGGCTATAGTAATTATATGCAGGGGCACACGGCCCCCCACAGCCCCGGGGACCGCCACCTCCCTGGGGCTTGTTTTAATAAGATGGGGGGCTCTCAGGCCCCCCCCAAGCCCCGGGGACCGCCACCTCCCCGGGGCCTCATTTACATAGGCGCAGGGGGCAAACAGCCCCCCCGCTGCCCCGGGGACCACCACCTCCCCGGGGCTAAAAATGTGTGTGGGGGGGCCTCACGGACCTCCTGCCCTGCCATAGCAAACACTGCTTTGCTTCATTGAAGCGAGAGCAGGAAAACCTGCTCTCACTTCAATGAAGCAAAGCAGGATTGCTTTTGAGCAAGGGGAGCTGCATGTCAGCAGCTCCCCTTGCTCAAAAGCAATGACGGCTCCCGCAGGAGGCCGGGAGCCGGCGGGACCGTGGGGGCATTGGGGCTCCCCCCATGGTCCCCAACGGAGAGGCCAGGCCCCGGGTGATGGGGTCCCCGGGGCCAGAAGTGGCCTGGGAGGGGGGCCACGTGGCCCCCCTCTCCTGCAATTAATTTTAAAAAAAACGGAAAGGCCGGCCCCAGGGGATGGGGTCCCCGCGGCCATAATTGGGCTAAGGAGGGGGGCCAACTAGCCCACCAGGTACCTCCAGTAAGCGCCACAGAGCTGCGTTGCAGAGAGGTGGTCCGAGGCCACGCCCCTTTTTCCAACACTCTGCAAACGTGGCTTCTGGTGCACTTCTGGTGGGGTGATGAGGTCCTCTTGTGTCCTGAGGACCTCAGGACACAAGTGGACTTCATCCTCCGAGCAGAAGTGCACCAGAAGCCGCGTTTGCAGCTTGGTGTAAAAAGGGACGTGGCCTCGGAACACCTCTCTGCAACGCAGCTCTGTGGCGCTTACTGGAGGTACCTAGTGGGCTAGTTGGCCCCCAGGGACCCTCACGATTCAAGGGGACTTAATCCCCCAACTTACAACGCGTCAGGGGTCACGTTTGCACAGTGGTGCAGGGAGGGGGCGGGGCCTGATATAACAAGTGTGCAAAGACGTCCCCTGGCGCGTTGTAACTTGGGGGATTAAGTCCCCTTCAATCCTGAGGGTCCCTGGGGCCAACTAGCCCACCAGGTACCTCCAGTAAGTGCCACAGAGCTGCGTTGCAGAGAGATAGTCCGAGGCCACGCCCCTTTTTACACCACTCTGCAAACGTGGCTTCTGGTGCACTGCTGGTGGGGCGATGAGGTTCTCTTGTGTCCTGAGGACCTCAGGTCACAAGTGGACTTCATCCTCCGAGCTGCAGTGCGCCAGAAGCCGCTTTTGCAGCGTGGTGTAAAAAGGGGCGTGGCATCGGACCACCTCTCTGCAACGCAGCTCTGTGGTGTTTACTGGAGGTACCTGGTGGGCTACTTGGCCCCCAGGGACCCCCAGGATTCAAGGGGACTTAATAGGGACGTTATAGTTAGAAATTAGCATTTAAAAAACCTTAGAAATTCACTGAAAAAACCATAGGTTTTAGGGACGTTATAGTTAGAAATTAGCATTTAAAAAACCTTAGAAATTCACTGAAAAAACCACAGGTTTCAGGGACTTTATAGTTAGAAATTAGCATTTAAAAAACCTTAGAAATTCACTGAAAAAAACACAGGTTTCAGGGACATTATAGTTAGTTGGACATTTCACTCGTACAAAACCAGAGAAATTCAGCCGTTATAGTTAGTAGAGCTAACTATAACTGCTGATGACATCACATATTACATCACTCATGACATGGTCAGTGACATCACTGATAATATCACTGATGACATCTCAAAATGGTTTTTCAGGCATTGTTGTGATAGCATTACGCTCCGTTTTAGAGGGAAAGCGTTGTTAACATTCGGGGTAATAAGACTTGTTTTTTTAAATATATTTGCTGTCAACTATAGGGTTTGGAGCCACATTATAATCGCAATATTCTTTTATTGTAGTGAACCCCTGAAGAAGGGCTTACTGACAGCCCGAAATGCATTGGGTATAACATGACATGCTACCGAGGATGTTTTTATGTGTTTTGGCGTGTCCAGAAAAAGGCTCGGGTGAGCATATCTGGTTCATGAGAAGCAATAAAACTCATAAGCTTTTCACGTGTGAATGAAACGAAGAAAATAAATGAAACAGAACAAACATGTTGGAGTACCTTGATTAATTTTCGTTAAAAATTGGAAAACTGTGGATAAAAAAGTGGGATAATCCCAATTTAAAGCTGTGCACCTGGTTTAGGAGTGATACTTCGCTCCTTTTGCTCATGATGTTGAACTCGGAGTGATACCAGGGTAGATCATGCAACTCAGGGAGCACGCTAAAAAAAGCAAATTTAAAATGATTATGGCAAAATGAAGGAATAAATGGAAGAACGAAGGTGTGCACTGCAATCATTGTGATGTATGGTTCAGTCGAAGAGCCAGGTCTTTTAGGTCCTTCCTGAATTGGGTCAATGACACGGATTGCCTGAGGTGGAGGGGCAGGTTACAGGTCTTGGCTGTGAGGTAGAAGAAGGATATTCCTCCGGTGCTGGTCTTGTGGATCCATGGGATGGAGGCCAGGGTGAGTTGGGCAGAGCGGAGTTAACTGGTGGGTGTGTGGAATGCAAGGCGGTGCTGCAGATGTTCTAGTCCTGTGTCGTGGAGAGCTTTGTAGGCATGTGTGAGGAGCTTGAAGGGGATTCTCTTGTTGATTGGGAGCCAGTGGAGTTGTTGGAGTTGTTGTGTTATGTGGCTGCGGCGGGGGATGTTGAGGACCAGTCTGGCTGCAGCGTTTTGGACGTTCTGTAGTTTCCTGAGCTGTTTCTGGGTGATGCCGGCATAGAGTGCATTGCCGTAGTCAAGTCTGCGTGGGTGACCGTCTTTCTGGATTCTGTGGGGATCCATTTGAATGTCTTTCAGAGCAGTGGAGTGTGTGGAAGCAGGATGAGGATACTGCATTGATTTGGTGATTCATTGTGAGAGAGGAGTCCAGTATGATGCCGAGGTTACGTGCGTGGTCTGTAGGAGTGTGAGAGGTTCCGAGTGCGGCTGGCCACCAGGAGTCATCCCAGACTGAGGGGGCAGGTACCAGGATGAGTACTTCAGTCTTGTCCGAGTTGCGCTTGAGTCAGCTATCTTTCATCCAGGTAGCAACGGTCTTCATTCCGCTGTTAAAGTTGGTTCTGGCGGCTGTGGGTTCATGGGTGAGGGAGAGGATCAGCTGGGTGTTGTCGGCCTACGAGATGATGTTGAGTCTGTGGCTTCTGATGATGGCTGCAAGGGGGGCCATGTAGATGTTGAAGAGGGTGGGGCTCAGGTAGGATCCATGGGGCACTCCACAGCTGATCTCTGTAGGTTCTCAGAGGAACGGGGGTAGTCTGACCCACTGTGTTTGGCCAGTAAGGAAGGAATGGATCCATTCTAATGCCTTGCTGCTGATGCCGGCATCGTGGAGTCTCGTGATTAGTGTGCAGTGGGAGACAGAGTCGAAAGCGGCCTAGAGGTCCAATAGGATGAGGGCTGTGGTTTTGCCCGGGTCGAGGAGGGAGCGGATGTAATCGGTGGTGGCGAGGAGTGCGGTCTCGGTGTGGTGGTTGCTTCCGGAGCCGGTTTGGGAGGTGTCCAGGATGTGGTTTTCCTCAATGAACTCAGAGAGTTGAACGTTGATGGCCTTCTCAATGACCTTGGCTGGAAAGGGGAGGAGGGAGATGGGTCTGTAGTTCTTGAGGTCTGTCGGGTCGGCGCATGGCTTCTTCAGCAGGGGGTTGACCTCATCATGTTTCCAGTCAGGGAAGGTGACGGTTTCGATGGAGCAGTTGATGGTGTGGCAAAGCTTGGGGTGATGGAGGTGGCTGCTCTATGGAAGATGTGGTATGGGCAAGGATCCGATTGGGCTCCTGAGTGGATGCTCTTCATGGTGTTGAGTGTGTCGTCTGTGGTGAGCAGAGTCCAGATGAGCACGATCTGTTGGGGTGCGGTGTTGTTGAGTGCGGTGGTGTCGGGCGTAGTGGAAGGGTCTTGGGTGTCGAAGGTGTCATGGATCTGCCTGATCTTGTGGTGGAAGAAGGTGTCGAGTTTGTTGCAGAGGTCTTTGGAGGGTGGGATGTCTGTGGTCTCGCTGTTGGGCCTGGCGAACACCTTGATGATGGCAAAGAGTTCTTTGCTGTTGTGTGCATTGGCGTTGATTCTGTCATGTTAGACTGTTTTCTTTGTGGTTTTGAGGAGAAGGTGGTGCTTGTTGACCGCGGATTTGATGGTTGCGTGGGTTTCCGGGGTTTTGTTGTTCCTCCATCTCATCTCGAGTTGTCTGCAGGTGCGTCTGGAATCATAGAGGGTGGGAGTGAAACAGCTGGCTTTCTTGGAGTGTTGCTTTCCTGGTGTCTTCATGAGGGGTACTAGAGTGTCGGCACAGTTGCAGATCCATTGGTGAAGGTTACGCGCTGCAGCGTTGGCATCTGTTTGAATTGGTGGAGTGATCGTGCTGAATAAGTTGTTGAGAAGTTCTTCGGGTGGCCTTTTTCCAGCTATGACCGGTGGGGCAATGAGGACGGTGTTGTACGGTGGGTGTGGCGAAGGCGAGATGCACGCAGTGGTGGTTGGTCCAGAGGAGTTTGGTAGTGTGGCTGTAGGTGATGTTCCCACTGGCGTGTGTCCGGCTGTGTGGGTCGATGCGGTGATTAGCTGCTTGAGTCAGATGTTGGCGAGGTTCTCTAGTAGCGAGGCGGTGTTCTGGTCATTAGGGTTGTCCAGGTGGAAGTTGAGATCTCCGAGTAGGATGTAATCGGTGGATGCGAAAACCTGGGGTGCAATGAGGTCTACGATGGCATTGGTGAAGGGCAGGTGGGGTCAGGGGGGCCTGTAGAAGAAGGTGCCATGGAGGGTGTTGTTGGGGTTGGTCTGGATCTGGAAGTGGAGGTGTTACATGGATGTCGTTAGGTTGCTTGAGTGCGTGGTCAATTGGAGGGTGTTCTTGTGGACAATGGTGATGCCTCCTTCTGGTCGGTCGGCACGGTCCTTGCGAGTGATTTTGTAGCTGTCCAGGGTGGCAATGGTGATGTCCGGTCCAGAACAAGGGTTGGTCCAGGTTGCGGTGAAGAAGGCGATGTCGGGAGAGGCAGTGTCAAGGAGTTCCCAGATTTCTGTGGCCTGTTTGTGGAGGGATCGCACCATGAGGAGAATGAGGTTGAGCCGGTCGGGTGTGCTTTTGGTCGGTTGGGCGACGAGAGGATCTAGCATTTTGGCGTGGATAAAGGTGTGGATGCAGTTCCGACAGGAGAAGGGTCCATGGGTCTCCTTCGGCGATGCCAGGTGGCAGGAGGTGTGGCATCCTGAGTTGAAGGTGAGGAGGGTGCTGGCATCACAGCAGTGGAAGGACCGAGAACCAGGCACAGACGGGCTTGCCTTTGTTGCCGCCATTAAGTAATGCTGCTTGGGGTTGGACGGCTGGGAGGCGGGAAACGCGGTAAGGGTCACTGGAGGGGGGCAGGGCTGCAGGAGGTCACAGGGGCAAAAGGGGTGAAATAAAAGGGAAGAAAAAGGAAAAAAAGGAAAAAAAGCTGAATAAAGGTAGAAAGCAGAAAAAACAGAAAAGAGAGCCAGACGGGCAGGCCAGCAGCAGAGCAGTGCTGCTCTACCACTAGACCACCAGGGATGAGCCGCAGGCAGGAGCCTGCATGTGAAGGAGGGCCTCGAACTCCTGACCAAGGGGCAGTAGCAGCAACAGGGGCAGTAGCTGCTACCAGGCAGAGCTGCACCATGAAGGGAGCAAGTACACTAGAGGGTCAGTGGACTGCACTTTCACCGCTCAGCGGCCCCCATTAAGTAGTGCTGCAGGGGCTGGATGGCTGGGAGGTGGGAAATGCGGGAGCAGGAAGGGCCACTGGAGGGGGGCAGGGCTGCAGGGGATCTCAGCGGAAGGGGCGAAGGACGGCAAAAACAAAAGGGAAGAAAAATGCAAACAATGATAAAGCAGAATAAAGGCAGAAAGGTAGAAAGCAGAGAGACAGAGATCCAGCCCAGCAGCAGAGCAGTGACACTCTACCACTAGACCACCAGGGATGAGGGATATATACACATGCATAAATACATACATAATAAACACATTGTGCCTCCAAGAATCGGGCACAGACACCACTTCACTTTCTCTAGTTTTTTGCAGAATTCTCTGTCATGACAGGTTTTGGCCAATCTCGGCCTTGATCACATATTATATTATATATATTTACTGCTGTGCCCAGCATTGCACATTCCCTACTGTGTACCCATTCCTTTTGTAATTGCAGAGAAGAGAAGTAAGTGCAATCTATGATGGTAATAATATCTGCTGATATCCGGAGGCAGGGGATCCAGAGCACAATTCACAATGGTTGCTGACGGAACCACCCACACAGCACAGTAGCTCATGTAGTATGGGCAAGTGGCAATAGGACTCACTGCTCCTTCCTGTTGTACTGATGGTGGGTAAAAGGTTCTCTGTGAGGAATCCTAGGGTTTACTATAATAGCTTGGCATACGTAGCAAGGCGTTTCTCAGAGAAAAGGGCAAGCGACACACAACAGGAACAATGTTACAATTATGAAATAAACACAATAATATTCCCATAGCAATTTAGGTAAAAAAATAATACAAATTATTAAAACGTGACACAATTAAAGCAAATTTGATGTAGGGATCATAACATATTAAACCTGTCAGAAATTAAACACACCAAGACATTGTGTTACTCAAAAAACAGACACTAGGGAACATCAGTGCATTCTCACGTACCCCGACCATAGGGAAATATCCTTCACACCAGGAATTCTACATTTGGCTAGTCCCGGTGAGATCAACAAGAGACCAGTTTCCCTGGCCATCAGAGACCTTGTAGGTCCAAACATTCAGGTGAAAGTAGAGTACATGACTCCACAATCCTTTCCCAGTCAGAAAATTCTATAAAAAAAAAAACAACACAATCTCTGCCTGTCTTTCTCAACACTGTGACCTTGCTCCTGTGCCTAACTGTAACACTCTATCCTACAAGGCCTTATTTCTCAACATGGCAAGATGGTAGGATGCAGCCTTGGCTAAGATTCACTTTTCTTGCCTCCAAACTTTATCCAGAGCCACCTCTTTCAGCCAGTTCACGATCAAAGTGAAATACAATCATTCAAAGCACCCTTACTCTAGCTCCTCTATAAAGCAAATCTCCTGGCTCTCTGTTACAAGGGGAACCTGTCGTGTGAGACGGTATAGCTTATCACTTATGGCTCATCAGGCAAAAAGGTGCAACACCCCTAATCCGTTCTCACTGAGTCCATTTTCAAGAAGCAAAGGCTGGTGGTCTCCACAGAGTGTAGGCGCTGACTGGTGTGGGGCTTCAAATGTATGGAAAGCGCATTACATCATAGTGCCTCAACAATGAACTACATTTCCCAGTAGTTCCTGAACTTTCATGTTGTTTGGAAGTGACAGCAGCCATTGGTAGTTATCAAGTATCTCTTTCCTCATGTTTCACAGGGCCCTTGCCGAGTCCTGATACGTTGTTGCAGCCAGTACCTTGCCATGTGGATTTGGGATTCCCTTTTTAGAGAGAACAGTTACTTCCCTTGGAGTTTGTTGGGGAACTTTTTGGAATATTATGAAAACCAGGGTGTGTTGAGAAAACAAACCTTAAACAAGTGTTGAACATTGAGCATCGCTAAAGACTTTTGAAATGGTTTAATTTAAAACGAGGGGTTTAAATCCTGCGATGAAACAGGAAGAATTCTAATGTTAAGAAATGTTACACCCAATATGTATGTATGATTATGAGTAAGATATTAAGGGACATATTCTCAAGGAAGTGGCGGAGAGAGGAGTTAGCCTTCTTGGCTTAACGCCTCTCTCCGCCACTTTGAAAACGCAAGGCTGCACCCTATTCTCAAGGATATGGTGCAGCCTCGCGTTTCCCCCTGCGATGGCGCTAAGTTGTGAAACTTAGCGCCAACGCAGGCACCCTTGCACCAGAGTGCAAGGGTGTCTGCAAGCAGGGAGGTTTGTTTATGTACAGGAAGGTGCCCCTTCCTGCACATAAACAAACCTTAAATGCCGTTTTGTAACTTACATGTGTGCTGCTTCATGCAACACACATGCAAGTTACAAAAAAGGCATTTTAAAAAAAGGTTTGTTCATGTACAGGAAGGGACGCCTTCCTGTACATGAACAAACCATGGCATTTTGCTTTTTCCATGTGTGCTGCACAAGGCAGCACACATGGAAAAAGCAGAAACGAGGAGAAATAAAGCGTTTCTCCTCGTTTCGCCACCTTAAGACCAGATTTTTCCTGGTCTTAAGTTTGGTGCTACCTCCTATTTACGCTGCCCTTGTGAATAGGAGGTAGTGTCAAACTCAATGGGTGTTGCGGTGGAACGCCCACCACAACACCCACTGCACGCCCCCTTCTTGCTAAAAACAGCGTGAAGGGGGCCCTATTCACAAGGCAGCGTTAAGCCGCGTTAAGCCACTTAACGTGGCTTAACGCTGCCTTGTGAATAGGGCTAAGCCCCTATCGCCACCACAACATCTCTGAAAGGGACGTTGTGGTGGCAATGGGGGCTTGAGAATATGCCCCTTAGAGTTCTTAGTAAATGAGATATGAATCGCCGATAATCGGAACCACAGAATATGAATGCCTATTAATTACTTTTTCAGTGACACTATGTAGCAAGAGTCAATAGTGAAAGAACTTATCTTCACTAGAGAGTGCATAATTATGAAGCTTAAGGTAGCTATTTTACTAAACTGGGAGAAATGTTGATAAACCCTCAAATACCACAAACACTAAGCCCTGACCACCATCCCAGAAGCGTCAAGCGTTGCAAATGGCATAGCATCAGACCTGACTCAATTAAAATTGATCTACGCATTTGTTTATTTTTTTTGCTAAGCACATATTCTCCTGTGCTCATACACTACACTTTTTCTTTTTAGTCACAAAGAACATAAAATTCCCTCATGAAAACACACCCTATCTCAGGTTACCATAGCTGAAGATGTGATTGAAATATTAGCCTATGTGAAGCTGGGAAGTGCATAATCCATTCCTTGGGCATCTTCACCACATTACTTTATACTCTAAATGTCGCACAAGCTTTCAATATGTCTAGAAATGTTAACACGAATACTATATTGACAATCTTTATTCACTTAGACACTGCAAGCTCATCTCCTCCACTATCCTCATCATCATGCAGTGCCTGAGGGTTTCAGTCCCTAGGGAACTGACATGTGACAGCATTATTCCAGTACAAATTCCTGTAGGCAGAACCAAAGCCCATAAAGAAACCAACTCACTCACTGACACAGACCAAAATACTGTCAAGGTCAAAACCTGCAGCCCTTCAAGTAGTCACCACTACCCCTTGATATAACCTCTGTCAACCAACCTATTGGTCCAGTCCATCAACACCAAAACAACAGCACACAAAATGACTCTCCACAGACTGACATGACCACCTACAGGCATGATTCGCATATGGGTTGTGATCATTCACCTCATAATTCATTAATGCCACCTTCTACTGACAATAGCAAAAATCACCACAACAAACTTCTTGACATTAAATTGAACCAGGATTGGCTGCATGAGATGGTTGCAAATCACAGTGTCTATTTCTCTCTCCTGCAAGCACTCCTCTTCCAAGGACAATTCTCTTAAATCCCTTTTACAGCTCACTGAACGCACCAGTCTCAAACTTTTGGAGCATTCTTCCATGCTCATTACCTCTAAGCAACCCCGAAAACAAATACTCTGTAAACATATTCTCCATAGCTAGGTGTCTTAAACACAATCAAAGTTCAAACTACCCAAACAACCTCAGAAGAATCACCTCTTTTCAACCTAGTGATCCATTTACTACACATAACATCAAAGTTGCCTCCTTATCTGTAATTCTGCAGTTTCTTTTGCAACTTTCATACCCAACTTCATCCAGCACTTTGAAGTTGATACTATTGCACTTATGAAAACCTGATTCAGCTAATCAGCCATACAAATATCTAATGACTAAGAATATCCTCCACCTTCAGAGGGCTGACAAAATGGTGGGGATGGTTGCTTTTTTCTATAAGCAAACACAAGGAGATGATGGACGGAGTGCTGAAACTTTTCAGACACTCACCACCAGTCACAGATCTGGGTTGAATCCATCATCGTTCTTTAGCTCACTTCGCCACCTCAGTTCAGACCCAGCTATATGCAAATCAGTCTTGACCCTGTGCCTCATGGGAACAGTCCAGCCCGAACTGCCAAGCCAGGTCTTCCCTGGACCGGAAACAAGCTTCCTGGGACCGGTTTCTGGGTAACACCCCTCATCAGCCAGGCTAGCTTGAGCTTTTTTTCTATAAGCACTCCCTTAAATTCAATGTGGTTAAATTAGGAAGCTCATCCTTGTTCCAACAATTACAAATACAACACTTAAACCATATGTCGTGTGAACACCATGATGGTCTCTACTTTTAGTTTGATTATTTCTGCTGCATGGCTTGCCTGCAGTCTGTTATATGTAATAGAAAATGTGAAGTTCCTAACGGCCAATGAAAAATACTGAGTTCGTTATGGCTACCCACTGTCTAAGCAGACATGTTTTGTCATCTTTGTCATTAAAAGCATGGCACCATACTTGAAGTTAAGCATCTGGCTAGATATGACATACTTTTTGCCATGTTAAATAGTAGGCTAAGGTATACAGTGCCTCTGACCTCTGTTTTATTTTACTTTGAAATCAGTGGTTAAACCCTATTAAAACCCGAGGATTTGACCATCGATTAGAAGAGGTCTCCGCGGTAGAGATATCGTCAGAGATCACACCAGATTGCTGATCCAACTGCTCGCAATCCGATGTCTGACCTCTGACTCCAGGAGCTGCGCACACATTCTCTCTCTCCCAGCTGAGCTCTGATAAAGAACAACTGAACCAACTGTTTAAAGGTATGATGTGCGATCTATTATGAGAAACTCCTAAGGCAGAAATGCTGTTTAATGCTGTAGCTATAATTTAGCATAGCACTTAGAAATAGCATTAGGGTGTTATTGACAGCGTGCTAAAATGTTTGAAATGTTCTACATGTTTTAGTGGATTATAGAATGCCTACCTGATCTTAGTTTTATATTCAGTATAGCTACTGTTCATATTTTATGCACTAGAATGAGGATTTTAAAATAAACATTTTAATGTACATGTCCCAGGTTCTTAGTGCTATATTTGAGTGTGTTGCTCACAAATGAAAGATAGTTTAACTTGCCAGTCTTGTTTCCCTGAAACAAGACTGGTGGTAACCTAAAAATACTGCCTGTGCAACAGTGCTCGGCGGGTCTGTGAAAGGGCTGCAATCTGGCAAGATGGCGGCTGTGTAACTGCTGCAGGAGCCACACACCTACTGCTCCGTGGAAATTATGGAATGAGCATTATGGTTAAAGGAGAAGGAGAAGGAGACTATTGAATGTTAAAACTAGATGATCCCCACCAAAGAGCCGGTGTTTGGAGTATGAAACAGGCGCGATTACAATCGAGTGCTTGGGTAATTGGAACCAGAACTGGTGAACTTTCCTACCTGTTGATCCGTGCCGCGTTGAGAATCCTAGACGGCTGGTGCAAAGGCGGACCCCGGCTATGAAGGAGTATTATGCCACCAAAACAGCTCAAGCCCCCCAAGGACTGCGTCGAGACCGGAGCTGCTGGAGGCCTACGCGGCACCCATACTGTCCGGAAGACGCCGATCGGAAGGAAGGCAGAGGACGCTACTCTCTGTGCGGGACGCAAGAAGGTGGAGGCAGGCCAATCGAAACTCAAGGAGCAGCGTCCCAGCGAAGAGGCGGAAACAACTAAGCAACAGGTGATTCCTGGGATTTTTGCTGGTCGTGGGAAGGTGGAAGAGAGGAAGGAGATTACGTCTGGCAAGACCCTGCCTGGAACAGCTACTGACATTGGCAATCTCCCCCAACTGAGACTGTGAGTACAGAATTGTTAGTATCTGTTCAAGGGGAGTCATCTCAGGGGGGATCAAATGGGTCAGACATTGCGAGTACGCCCAATAGCAAAAGCAGCAAGGAGGGGAATCCAAAGGGCGCCCCAGAAAATAACTGCAATCAGATACAGCTTAAGGCCGGGGGGACCCCAGAAGGGGAAAAAAATGTCTCCCTTAATGATGATTCTGAGCTGTCCAACACAAGTGATAACGATAACTCAGACCCAGATAATTCTGGCGTTGACTCTGACAGCTCTTTATCCAACCCAGGCAGCCAAAAATGGCTTTCATCCCAAACAAGAAGAAGGACGAACACAGGTGGAAAGAAACCTGAGATAAGGCAATCGGAATTGGATCATAGCCGGACTAGCCAACTGAAGGGGGATTACTCATCTACTCACTTCTTGGTCGAGGATGGGGGGCCAGGAGGAGAAGGTACCCCGCAGGAGATAACGAAGATATTTCCTGAATCAAAGACAGCGGCAGAATCATCTCCCTTGATGGGGCTTATCTACTCTACCTTAAAACAGATACAAGTGGAAGCAAGACAAGAACACAAGAGTCCCCACTTGGCAACAAAGAAGCTGCAAGGCGCTATCCGGAAGGTTAGCAAGCCTGGCACAGAAACTGCAGAGAGGACAACGGCATTGGAAGAGCGAGTGGTAGCACTGGAGGCCAGAGCCGAGGCTACTGTACAGCAAGTCTCAGTAAATGAGACCAGGATGACGGACGTCATGTAGAAGTTGGAGGACTTCGAAAACTGCCAACGGCGAAATAACTTGAGACTCTTGGGTATACCCGAAAATGCTGAAGGAGGGTTCGTGCTACGTCTGCTGAAAGAGGGTCTACCCGAATTGGCACATTGGGACTGAGACACAGAGGTGCAGAGAGTGCACCGCTTTCCACTCATGCTTAAAAAGAGGAGGGAGCAGAATGATCCCAATGAGAAACATAAGGCCATTTTAATATTTTTGGGAAACTTTCTCCTGAGACAAGCGGCATTCGATAAAGCGAGGCTCGAGGCCAGACGTTCTGCCGAAGGGTATACCTTCTTTGTCAGGCCAGATTTCTGCCACGCCACTGTGGAAAGAAGGTGGAGGCTTCGGCAATTGATCATGCCTTTTCAAAAGTTAGGGTGTGAGGTTCAAGGTTATTTACAAGGGAAACCTGAGGGTGTTTTCCTCGGAGATACAGGCACAAGATTTCCTACAAGGAATTTCGGAGACTGGGAAATAGAAGGAATCTAGTATGTATTTACAATCGACCAGGAACATACTACGGTTGCATCTCCATTTCTTTCTTTCTTTTTCTTTGGCGAACTTCTTTCTTTTTCTCTTTTTTTTCTTTTGTCTTTTGTCTTTGTCTTAAAACTAGTATGAATTGAATTCTCCACGCTTGGTCTGACGGAGCCTCAGTGGTTGGCGGTGGGAAGCAGCACTATTCAGGAGGCATCACAAGGGTCTTCGGACCTCTTTTGCCTGGGTATTGGGGCAGGGAGGGGGGATGGAGGGCGGAGGTGGGGGGTTGGGGAGGGTTTTGAGGAAGGACTGGTCCGTTGGGTTGGTTTTGGTGAAAAGGCATTGTTAGATACAGGAAATAGGCAGAAATGTTTACTGGCTACAAGGGTGAATGGGTAAATTAAGGATTGCATCTATTAATATTTGCGGATTAAATAATCCCCTTAAAAAATGAAGAATTAATGAGGATATTGTCAGAGACCGTAAGAAATTAAGGCAAGGTAAAGAAATTGTTAATGCCATATTATGGAAGGTTCCTCGTTATTGGCAGCCAAGGGTTCAAAATCAGCTAATTAGAATTCGGCTGAATTCTAAGATGGCCGCAAGCAGAGGAGACAAGGTCAGCCTTCTAGTCAACACGGCACCCAGTGTTACATTAGAACGTCATGAGGCGCTCCCTGTGGAATCTCGCACTTCATCTGAGATTCCAGAGGAGACGGTTGCTGTTTAGAAGCGTCGCGTTTAGTCAGGCTAGTGGCGGCGTTAAAGTGCGTTGTTTCTAGGTTCCCGTCGCGTTCCAGGAGAGAAGCTTACCGTGGAGAGAGTCCGAGCAGTAAATTCAAGTAAGCTCGTTCCATGCTGTGTGGAGTCTGCGCATTTCTAGGACGCTAGTGTTTAACCAAAGAGCCTGCCCAGTAACAGTTCGTAGTCAGAGTTTCCTGGGCAACAGAAGCAAACTGTAAGGTTATTTAGAATTCTGCGAGGAGTTTCCTTTGAAGTAACATTCTGTGAGAAATAACAGAGCTGCTTATTTCTTAGTTGTTTAAGTTAAGTTTTGGGAAGCATTGTATGACAAAGACATTTAAAAATACAGAAGGTCATTAAAACGAAGGAGTCTGTGAGCAACACAGAAGGTCATTCTTAGTTCAAGAGTATTCAGTTCAGCAAGTTGATAAGGCAAACTAAATAATATTACTGAGTGAAATAATTGGCAAGACTCTTACAGGTGAATACGCAACTGAATTCAATAGGTTACAAGTATAGAAACAATACTTACCTTATGAAGATATTGCGCCTCAGTAAATAGTTGAGTAGAATAAAATTTTCCTAGAAGAAACAAGACAGAAGAATACATAGGAATAGATAATAAGACGATAGGTAAGGGAAATTATCAATACAGTATATAAGAAATTACCGAGAGTTATTGAGCCAATTAATAGAACTGTCTTATTTTGCAGAAAGAAATAAGAAGCATAGTTTCTCAAACATACACAAACAGAAGAGAGGCAAAGGCCAAGAATACATCACGTATGTAATTTAAGTATAGTACAAGTTATTAATTAATAAAATTACAAGTGCTAAGATTACATGTTGTCCTTTGAAAATATTACAGCTTCACCAACAGTAGCCGCATGAAGTTCATTCAACCATAAAGTGTTCAGGAAGAAAGAAAACCCGGTGAAGACTTGGCAGTCTCTTCTCTGTCCCCTACCCCTTTCTCCCCTGAGGGTTCCTAGTTGTGCAGGTTTATTAGCTGTCGACGGGGAAGCCTTGGAAGGGCGTTGGGATCTACATCGTTCTGTCTCTATGCAAGTGGGCCAATAGGCAATTCTGACAGATATTCAATATCTGAAGACAGACATAGTGCGTCTGCAGGAGATACATATAGAGGCAGGCAGAAAGAGGGTGGCAGAACTCACAGGATATCATCTGGTTTCCAGCTCATCACAGGGAACATGTACACGAGGGGTTGCTATTATGGCTCGCAAAGGCATTATTAGATTCCCGCGCTCAAAATTGGATCAAATGGGCAGATGGGTCATTACTCAAAGCTGTATTGACAATAGCTTTTTTACGCTGTGCTCAGTGTACGGCTCTGTATTGAATGACCCTGCCTTATTTATCTGGTTAAACACAGAGCTAGTCGGCTGGCCACTTCCCTTAATAATTTGTGGGGATTTTAACATCAATATGAACTCAAATAATATCAAGCTTGGGAAAGTTCATATCATGGCCGCAACCCCAAGGGGGCCGATTCACAGAACTAATCTGAGATAAAATCCTAAACGTACTACTTTTGGTATTCACAGAAGGCATTTAGTAGTAGTAAAGTTAGGACTCCAAACTTTACTACTACTAAACTGAGACAAAATCCTAACTTTACGACTTTAGGTATTCACAAAAGGCATTTAGTAGTAGTAAAGTTAGGAGTCCTAACTTTACTACTACTAAATGCCTTCTGTGAATACCAAAAGTAGTAAGTTTAGGATTTTATCTCAGTTTAGTAGTAGTAAAGTTAGGAGTCCTAACTTTACTACTACTAAATGCCTTCTGTGAATACCAAAAGTAGTAAGTTTAGGATTTTATCTCAGATTAGTTCTGTGAATCGGCCCCAAGGTTTTTAAATCCCTAGTTTATCTATGTATGACACATGGACTATCAGATGTTTGGACCATGCAAGAACCCCAGGACTCGGGATATACTTTCTTCTCCGCCCCACATCAAACGCACGCTAGGCTAGACAATTTTTTTGTGTCCCAGGGGGTACTGACAACATGTCGTATTTTTAAATTCCCTTGTGTCTTGTCCGACCACAACCCGCTGGTTTTAGAAATGTCAACACAAACACCAAAGCCCCCGATATCACGCTGGACCTTTGATAGAACACTCCTCTATGATGAAGAATATATCGAACATATGAGGAACTGGATCCCAAGGTTTATAGCTGTGAATAAGGGGAGCGCGAGGTTGGATGTGGTTTGGGATACCCTAAAAGCGGGGGTGAGAGGGAAACATCAAGATATGGTTGGGCATCTCAGAGAAAGGAAAAACAGCATGTGCAGGAATTGTATAGGAAGCTACTAGAAGCAGAAACACAATTGGTGGGGGTAATCACAAATAGGGAAACATTGATCAGGCACAAACAAGGGTGGCTCTAATAAAGTCGACAATATTTGATATTTCAGTGCAAAAAGCTGCAGGGAAATATATGGCCTGGCGTACTAAAATGTACGAATGTAACGAAAGAGTTGGACATCTTCTCGCGCTGCGCTCAAGACAGCGGATAATTCAGGGGGGAATTAAAGAAATTTAGGATCCCCTGATTGGCTCAGTTTCTGAACCTACGGATATACAGGCTGCATTCCAACGATTTTATCAGCAGCTACATACTGAAGAACCCAACTATGGGGGAAAAGAAATAGAGGATTATTTGGTGGGATTACCAGGGGAGAGTTTATCATTGGAAGAAAGGGAAGTGCTAGAGGCCCCTATTACGGAAGAAGAAGTAAGGGGTGTGATCCAGTCGCTCTCGATAGGGAAAGCGGTAGGAACAGACTCTATTCCTGGGAAATTTTATAAGAAGCTTGTTCCCTGCCTACAAGAATTGATGAAGGAAGTTTTTTTAGAGGCTCAAGCGGGTAAGGGGCACCAGGCTCATGGAGATCGGCTAATATAGTCGTATTTCCCAAAAAGGGCAAGCCGGTCAAGGAGCTGGGGTCCTATCGTCCAATCACGCAAATAAATAGCGATGTAAAGGTGTATGCTAAAATTCTAGCCAAGCGTCTTGCAGGGGGTAATGAAGAAATTGGTTTCCCCAATTCAACATGGGTTTGTCCCAGGCCGCAGCTAGGGGTGGGCGGAATTTGCGGAGTTGCGTTCCGCAAAATTCCGCGAAACGGCAAGAAATCTCCGCAAGCACGCGGAATTTCACATGCTCGCGGAGATTTTGCTGCGCCCGTTGAATCCTGCCCTGCATATTTATCCACGAAGATGCCACCGTTTTGTGCAATACCTCTACTAAACTGGAGTACTTTCTACTGTCTAATCAGTAAGTGCTACCTCGTTGGGTAAATGTATAGTGCCTTTCCTACACTACAGCTGCGTAAAGGTCCAGAAGAATTGACCCCAGTGACCTGTGTGTCTGTAACTTTGCCACCGCGCCTAAAGCGCCGGGGTCCTTTGATTAAGCTGTCCATCATTCTGGGGAAAGGGCGGGAAGACGGTGCATGCCACTAGTGTATGTGGGGCGGGGGAAAACGGGCGGGGCTTCTAGGCCTTTTCACATGCCTCTTGTTTATAAAGGGTCAGAGCAGGATCTGAGCAGCAGATGAGGAGGAAGAACCTCTTGGTCACTGGACCTACACGGGGATTGCGCTCGAGAAAATCAAGGATGCAAAGACCTCCATCGGGGATTACAGCTAACTTTTCAGGGTGGAAATAGGAAGAAGGCACATCTGCTTAACAACGCTCACGAATTCTACACGAGGATTGCGCTCGAGAAAAGCAAGGATGCAAAGACCTCCATCGGGGATTAGAGCTAACTTTTCACGTTGGAGAGGTGTGGTGAGGTGTGGTGCAGCGGCCAGGGCAGCTGACTTCGGAGCACAGGGTTCACGGTTCGATCCCCGGCTCCGGCGGCAGCTCAGCTCAGCACCATGTGACTCTGGGCAATAGCTCACTTAATTTCCACTACGGCCCCCAGCGCCTTGAGACCCGTAAGGGTGAGTAGCTGCGCTATATAAAAACTTACTTACTTATGTTGGAAATGGAGAGAAGGCACATCTGCTTAACCACGCTCATGAATTCTGCACACCTGCCCTGCATATTTATCCACGAAGATGCCTCCGTTTTGTGCAATACCTCTACTCAACTGGAGTACTTTCTACTGGCTAATCGGTAAGTGCTACCTCGTTGGGTAAATGTATAGTGCCTTAACTACACTACAGCTGCGTAAAGGTCCAGAAGAATTGACCCCAGTGACCTGTGTGTCTGTAACTTTGCCACCGCGCCGAAAGCGCCGTGGTCCTTTGATTAAGCTGTCCATCATTCTGGGGAAAGGGCGGGAAGACGGTGCATACCACTAGTGTATGTGGGGCGGGGGCAAACGGGCGGGGCTTCTAGGCCTGTTCACATGCCTCTTGTTTATAAAGGGTCAGAGCAGGATCTGAGCAGCAGATGAGGAGGAAGAACCTCCTGGTCACTGGACCTACACGGGGATTGCGCTCGGGAAAATCAAGGATGCAAAGACCTCCATCGGGGATTACAGCTAATGTTTGATGGTAAATATGGGTAGAAAGCACTCCTGCTTAGCCTCGACCTTGCTCACAAATTTTTTGTGCTGATTAATGCGTTACAGAATTTGAGCTTCAACTCAGGCACCTGCTTCAGTGCTTTCTTGCACCCGAATTCCGTTCCGCCGCGGTTCGCGGAAGTTTCGACATTTCCGCGTTCCGCGCGGAACGCGGAAATGCCGAAATTTCGCAAGTTCCACGTGCGGAACGGAATTTGCCGCCCACCCTTAGCCGCAGCACCATCGATCATATGCACCGGGCTATTACGCTCTTTGATGCCACAGGGTTTGCCGGAGACCCTATGGCGCTAATTTTGCTGGATGCTGAGAAAGCTTTCGATAGGGTCTTCTGGCCTTTTCTGTGGGCAACTTTAGAGAGTAGAGGGCTAGGAAATGGCTTTATAAATGCCATTGCAATGATGTACAGTAACCCAGTGACCAGAGTAGCGATAATGGGGGAGATGTCTGACCCAATTTTGATCAGCCGGGGGACTCGACAGGGTTGTCCCTGCTCCCCCCTACTGTTTGTTTTATACATTGATCCGCTAATCAGGAAGATCGAAAGGAATAATAACATCTTGGCAATACACAGTAACGGGGGGGGACAAAGATCCTGGCTTATGCCGACGATCTAGCGATTGTCACTCCTAACCCTGAGGACGCACTAGTAGAAATTGAAAAGGAAGCTGACATTTTTGGGCATATATAACCAAAATAAAACCCAAATTGTGATCAGTAATGGGGTACAGCTAAATGATCCGGGGGTTGTCCAGAAAGTGATGTATCTTGGGGTGGAAATTATGGCAGACGTGACAAAAATTGTCGAAATAAATCTGGGTCCGCTACTCCCAAAATTCAAAATGGATTTTGCCCACTTGGACAAAATGAAACTTACATTGGTTGGGAGAAGCAATGTCATTAAAATGTTATTTTTGCCCAAAAAGTTGTATTTTTTTAAGGCTATTCCATTGATCATAGACAGCTGCTGGTTTAAGACCCTAAACCAGCTGGTTTCTAGATTCCTCTGGGTTAATTGTCGCCCTCGGAGAGCTTTGAAATTTTTAACTCTCCCAAGGGATAGAGGTGGGTGGGCTGTCCCTAATTTCCAGCTATATCACTGGGCTTCAATACTACAGAAAATGGCTGTATTACTCAATGGGGAAACGGCAAGTTCAGAAGGGGCGGCCCCGCCTCAATATATGAGTTGCTACTAGGAAATGAAGCTAGCGGGTGTCTCCTGCACAATACCGAATTCAATTATTACAAAAGGGTTAAGTTTAAGACTCTAATTTGTGCATTTAAGGTTTGGACTGCGGTTCAGAAAAAACTTGGCCTGAGCCATGTGAATGCCTATACCCCCATGTATAATAATGAGTCACTCCCTGGTATTTTTAATGACGGACATATGAAATACTGGTATGGAAAAGGAGTGAGGATAATTGGTGATGTTATGGACGAGGTGGGGATAGTACCGTTTGATCTGATCTAGGATAGGTATGGTGTGGAGAACAGGCAATTCTTTAAATATCTCCAGATAAGAGATTTCTTGTCGAGAAAGGCTGGGGGCCACTGCGGCTTTGCCAGGGTGACAATGGTGGAGGTGCTGCTGAAAGGGGCAACCTCGCTTGGTATGATGTATAAAATGTTAAATGAGACAATGCCGTATCATTTAACCAAGCATTATGATAGCTGGCATGAACTTCTACAGGTGGGATCTGGAGAAGCCGAAGATTCGCTACATTTAGCCCAGACATCGTTCATAGCGGCCAACTTACAGCTGCAATGTTTTAAAACATGGTTTAACCTGTACATCACTCCGTCTAAGATTGCTAAGTGGGGAAGATCGGCTGGGTCACATTGCCCTCGTTGTGGCTGCCAAGCAGCTGATAGTATACATATGTTTGCATCTTGCCCAAGCCTTGATACTTTTAAAAGAGAAGTCTGCGCCATTCTGGAATTGCAGTTGGGGCGTCAAATAGATATGTCACCGCAGTTGATTGTGCTAGGGATGGGCGATACTGCACTATCGGGACAGGCACAGGTATTCTTATACATCTCTATGACGGTATTTAGACTCTGCTTAGCCACCCACTGGCTGGATTCAGACCCACCAACCAGTCAACAGTGGATGGGCAGTTTCCTGGCGGTATATCGGCTGGAAACAGCAGTATATGCACGGAGAGGGCGTAGAGCACGGTAAAGGGGGCTGGAAATTTGGGCGCCACTTAGAAGGTGGTTCCGCGAGGGTGAGGAGCAGGGAATCAGTGAGACAGACGGTGTATAGGGCACTATGGCAGTCTCGGGACGACAAGGATGGATGTGATAGCCTCCTTGAGAATAGGGGAAGCATGTTTCAAGGGGGTGTATTATATTAATATTATAAATATGTTATAAAATATAACTGTCCGATTTATGATATGGATACACAATGAAGATCTAAATGTATTTGATGATGAAATGTAGTTATTATATCATGGTCAATGCCGCACTCTTATCAAAGGAAGAACTGGGTTATTTCTGTTGGTAACCTGGACCAGGGGGGGAGGATCACGGGGGGGGAGGGACTGATTTCTCTTCCGTTTCTTTTTGTTGGCATATCCCTTCATGTTTTGTATGTATTATAAAGGCTACAATAAAGAATTTAATTTAAAAAAAAAGAAAGGGCTGCAATCCACCTGCTTTTTTATAATTCAATGTTGGTGCTTTAAACTAAGTCCTTGCATTAGAGGATTAGACAGCTGAACCCTGCAGCTCTCTAAGGCACCCCCAGAATTCATATCACTTTGAGGCTGAAACTCACATATTACCCACCCAACATCAGTGATTTATTGATGGTTTATTTAATTATACCACTGGTTACCCAACCACCTCTTGCGATCCGATTTTCCTGGGAGAGTTTAACTTCCATTAGGAAAAAGATAATGAAACTCATACATACCACCTCAAACCCTTCCTATCTGACAGCAACTTACTAAAGTATTGCATCTTCACTACCCAAAATGTAGATGATTTCCATGAACACAAATCTATTACCTTTTCACATTTGATTGGATAGACGACTTCTTCATTCTATTCAAAATCCTGACTTTAAAGCATATTCCCTATTCTAAACCAAAGACACAAATGCTGTAACTTAAAGACCTCAAACACATTGACAACAAACATTAGCAAAGCCAATAGGTTTAGCTTTAACGTAGTAATGGAAGCAAATACAGGCATGCAAAAATGAAGACACGCTATATGTGCTGTTTTTCTTCTCAACCTGTCTCTTTCTGTGCCTCCTACATCTGTGCTGTGTTTTGACAAGTGTTTTGTGATCCTTTTTAGCACATTTACTGGGGGTATCATACAGCAGGCATATAAAGAGCCATAACACAATGAATCTGTGTTGTTGGTGTATCTCTGTATTTGCAAGTGTTAGGCCATTAAAGCCAGACCAATTGCCTTTGCCAATGATTCTTTGATACCTACAAAAAGCTAGCAAACATTGATTGTGATATATCTTAAAGCAGTGCATTCAAAAAGCTTGCAATAATTACTGAAGTTGCCATGACAATCATGAGCAAACATAAAGGAAGCCTCGTCAAGGGCAGTAAGCACTATGTAAATACAATTATAATACAATACAATAACTAAAGACATTTGAAGTAAGTACAAGGCAAAATAAGGGAAGTAGAATGATTCATTCTGAACAGAGTCCTCTACAAAGCTGCTTCAACTGCCTTCTCTCTCACTCCAGCATGCTAATGCAAGTTTCATGTCAACATTCCAATACAGAACACGGATGAATACAAAGGGAGGAAAGCGTAGGGGTAAACAGGGGAGAAAGGGGGAAAAAACACATTTTTTAGAAACATAAAGATCCTTTATGTAGAATATAGTTCAATACTTTATAGATATACAATTAATTTTTGACCAGTATGCGCAGTTAATCCATTTTGTAATCCATTTGCCCATTTGGAGCTTGGCGATTCCTGGGTTCCTTAGGTCCTTGTGTTATAGGGGAAGTTTGAGATATACCATCAGAGATGTTTTTTCCTGGGATTAGTGCTTCCGGGCAACAAGCTAGGTTATCTATACTGCACTGCAAGTACGGCCATTCTCCAGTACCACAGTATGTTTGATCTTCTCCAGTTTGGAGGATGACGAAAAACTGATCCGGGTATTGTAAGGCCTTTTGATTACCATCCATTGTACTTCCCTCCAATCACATTTAATCGCTCCCCTCTTACTGTCATACCATGACTTATATTTATTTTGATGTTCTCTTACTTTCCCTTTTACCACTTCCCTATCTACCCAGACCGGATTTCCACCATTAAGCCAATTCGCTGTGAGCTTAGAGCCAGGCCTCCCCTTTTAGGGATACAAAGAGAAATATTCCTGAGGAAGCACTGTGAGTGGTATGGTATGACCATAAGATTTTTCTCACAGCCTTATTTATCTGCTCCCCGGTGGTATGAGCCAATTGTATGGCTTCTTTAATCATCCTGTTGGCCCTTTCCACTAGATAATTTGCCTTATAACAATAGAGGGTAGTCCTTATGTGGTTGATGGATAAATTGTTTAAGAATAACATCATTTCATCAGATGTGAACTGCACCCCTTTGTCAGTGACAATCGTGCTAGGAATGCCCTCTTTGGAGAATGTATCTGATAAAAATTCAATCCGCGTGGCAGTGTTAATGTTGTTCACAGATTTGGTAGTGACCCAATGTAAGTGGTAATCAACCACCACAAACATGTTACATTTAACAATTTTATTGGTCCAATAATGTCAAGACCCAACTTGTCCATGGTTAGTTTGGAACCTCTAAAGGGAGAAGAGAAACTTTACAAGTGACCTTGGTTTTATCACTGGCACAGCAAGCTAGACAGTCTGTCACTTTCTCTTCCACTACAGTGTCCATGTATGGGAACCAGTAGTCATTCCTGATTTTACTTTTGGTCATACTTCTCCCCAGGTGTCCCTCATCGGCAATATCAATTAAGCAGTTTCGGACATTACTAGGGGGTACAATTTTGGTAGATCTTATTACTATACTTTCTACAATAGATAACTCATCCTTAACATTCCAATAAGGTTGAAGGTTTGCAGGCAATTCATTACACTTGTTCGGCCAACATTTAGTTATTTTTTCTCTAACAGCAGTAAGAATTCCATCATCCTTGTCAGTTTCTTCCCATACATCCTTGTGAATAGCTGGGATTTCTGAGGATAAAATAGCTTCTTCTAGATATTTCTCTGGGGAATCTCCCTCTCAATAGGTAAACAGGACAGGCAATCTGTCACTTGGTTTCTTGTTCCTGGGACATACATAATATTGAAGTTGTACCCCTGTAGACCCAAAACCCATTTTGAGATATGGGGAGTGGTATTTCCAATGCATTTGGTGGAGAACAAAGGAGTGAGGGGTTTATGATCTTTCTTCAGAACAAAGGGTATTCCCCACAAGTAAAATTTTAAATGGTTTATGGCCCAGTAACAGGCCAAAGCTTCTTTCTCTATTGTAGAGTAAAATAATTCTGCTTCTCTGAGTGCTCTTGACTCAAAGGCTATGACCCTTTCCTTGCCCCATTCATTTGGGAAAGAGATATACCTGACCATTTCATACCAGCGTCTGTAGTCAATATGGCTTTAGCTTTAGTGTTGAATATCCCTAGGTGAGGTGCGTTAATGATGGCTTCCTTTATTTGGTTAAGTCAGTTTGACACTGATCACTCCATTCAAATGAGACACCTTTCTGAAGTAGTGCTCTTGCGAATGAACTTGTTCTGCAAAGTTCCTTATGTATTTGGCCATTTGTTCTACCAGACCAAGAAATGATTTAAGTTCCTCCTTGTTAGTGGGGGCAGGTGCTAACTTGACAGAGTCATTCAAACAATTGTTTGGCTTAATGCCATCTTCCGAGATTGTGTGTCCCAGATACTCAACTGAGACCCCAATCTTACATTTTTCCATTTGTATGGTGAACCCCACCTTACTTAACTTGTATAAAACCTCTTCCAGTGATCTGCTATGTTTATCCTTGGACTTACCATATATTAAGATGTCATCTTGGAAACAGAGAACGTTATTGGTTCTCTGCAATATGTGCTGCATTATACGTTGGAAATCGGCTGCAGCTGATGCCAGCCCAAACGGCATTCTGCAGAATTGATGAGCCCCAAAAGGAGTTATAAAGGATGTTAAAGCCTTTGACTTTACTTGGTGGTAAGCAGACGAAAGGTCCAGTACGCTAAAGTAGCTGGCACTTTGAATGACACTCAACATTTCATTAATATTTGGTAGAGGGTGTCTCTCTATCCATATATTGGAATTTAAATCTCCAAGAACCACACAAAAACGGATAATCTTACCTCCTTTCTTGGAAGCAATAACAATCGGGGCCAACCATTCTGCATGCTCAATCTTCTCAATCACCCCGTGGTCTCTAGTCTATCTAATTCTCTCAAAAGTTGTTCACTCATAAGTAATGGTGTAGAGCAGGCTTTATGTATCACTGGTTTATAATCAGGCATGAGTTTTATTTTGTTAAAAAAATCTTTGAGTAAACCCGCTTTATCAGGGAAGACTTTGGGGAACTTATCACATATGTCGATACCTGTCGATAGACTTGTTCTTCTGCACTAGGATCAAGTTTGATCCCCGGGTCTCTCTGGTGCTTCCACCCTAAAAGGTTGGAACCTTGTTAGATGATATATACTTTACCCAATGTGGTCCTGTCCTTAAAGTTCATGTGCATGAGTAACCTTCCAGATAGGTAAATTGGGTCCTGGTTATACCCCCCCCCCCAAACTTATATCGGGAGGCAGCATGGTATATGCTTTGTATTGGAAGTTTTTTTTTAAAGTTGCCTAATTTATCAAAGTGTATGCAGAGCCGGAGTCTTCAAAGACTATGAAGTACACCCCATCAAAAGAAATATTACATGTTTGATATGTCGTGTCTGAGGTTAACATTGCGTCAGAGACTGTAAATACAATTTCTTTTTCTGCTGGAATTTCTATGCTGACCATGTGAGTGATTTTATTACCTCCAATTCTGGGGCTCAGAATGCACAACGGTTGGAGTTCAGCTGCAACAGTCTCTGCCTTATAATAGCGGAGCAGCAGAGCAATCAGAGCGGGACTGCCAATGTCCTTCGAGTGATCCATAGCACAAGGCATCAGGGCCCTTACTCAGATCACTCACTCAATGACAGGATCAAACGGAAAGCTGCCCAGGTGTTTGAGGCACCATGCAAAGACCGACACAACTATGGATTTAGGCCCAGATCTCTGTACTGGGGTGAATGTTTGACATTGATCAGCATTCTGTCCATCAATTGTTCTTTTTACATTTGTCAACCCGAGAGGGACGGGTATGACCAGACGTGGGTCCTGTGCTCTACATGACTCTGGAGTCAAGTTAGCCTGGCTGATGAAGGGTGGTGCCCCAAAACTGGTCCCAGGATGCTTGCTTCCACTCCAGGGAGGACCTGGAGTGGAGGTTTGGGCTGGACTGTTCCCATGGGTAACAGGGTCAAGACTGATTTGCATATGGATGGGTTCAAACTGGAATGGTATGGGGAGAGAAAAAACTACGGATTTAGGCCCAGATCTCTGTACTGGGGTGAATGTTTGACATTGATCAGCATTCTGTTCATCAATTGTTATTTTTGCATTTGTCACCCCGAGTGGGACGGGTATGCCCAGACGTGGGTCCTGTGCTCTACATGACTCTGGAGTCAAGTTAGCCTGGCTGATGAAGGGTGGTGCCCCAAAACTGGTCCCAGGATGCTTGTTTCCAGTCCCGAGAGGACCTGTCCTGGCAGTTCGGGCTGGACTGTTCCCATGGGTAACAGGGTCAAGACTGATTTGCATATGGCTGGGTTCAAACTGGAATGGCATGGGGAGTGAAAAAACAATGGATTTAGGCCCAGATCGCTGTACTGGGGTGAATGTTTGACATTGATCAGCATTCTGTCCATCAGCTGTTCTTTTTACATTTGTCACCCCGTGTGGGACGGGTATGCCTAGACGTGGGTCCCGTGCTCTCCATGTCGCTGGAGTCAAGCTAGCCTGGCTGATGAGGGGTGATGCCCTGAAACCGGTCCCAGGATGCTTGTTTCCAGGCCAGGGAGGACCTGTCCTGGCAGTTCGGACTGGATTGTTCCCATGGGTAACAGGGTCAAGACTGATTTGCATATGGCTGGGTTCAAACTGGAATGGCATGGGGAGCAAAAAAACGATGGATTTAGGCCCAGATCTCTGTAATGGGGTGAATGTTTGACTTTGATCAGCATTCTGTCCATCAATTGTTCTTTTTGCATTTGCCAAGACCGTCACAGGTGCCACACCTCCGCAGACCTCTTTCAAGTGTCTAGAAGGGGAAACAACCACAAAAGATTAACTGCACTGTTGATACTTCGTGCAGGAGCCAGAGGCAACATGGTAGCACGAACGTCGCGATGCTCCTCTACAGTAGTAAATCAGCAGCAATGAAGATTCAGGGGAGAGGACTCACAGTTGCCCCCTGCACAGCGATCCCATCCTCGTCAACTAATCTGAAGTAAATACCACACACAACATAAGGTAAGTAGAAAGCTTTATTCTGCACAGAGTCCTCTACAAAGCTGCTTCAACTACCTTCTCTCTCACTGTCACTCCAACATTCTAAGACAAGCTTCATGTCAACATTCCAATACAGATCACAGATGACTACAAAGGGAGTAAAGCGTAGGGGTGAACAGGGGAGAAAGGGAATGTACCAATAAAAGAAGATTACACCAAAGTTTCAAATTTTGTTAAATTATTGCATTTTAGTGAATGGTGCACATTTTGATGTTGCACAAGGTCCAGTGGCACCTCTTTCATACCAGTGAACAACTGATTATGTGGCAGCAAGTGAGGGAGATTCCCATCCCTTTTGCCCAGTGTGTGTAGATGTGTTCTGGGCCTCTCAGGTAAAAGCAGAGAGGAAGAGAGAGAGAGAGAGAGAGAGAGAGAGGGGCACTGTTAGCATGCTGAGGAACTGTGGAAATGCCATGACCTGCTGTACACGACACAAGGAAGATTTCTACTGGTCCAAGTGAACATTAGCTCATGTACTAAATTGATTTAATACCAAGACTCCCGCATTCTTGGCCTGATTATCACAGGCCCGTAGAATTGCATTATAACTGGTGCTATGTTTATCACACCATACGACCAGGTGCAAATATGCTCACACCCTCAATTAAATTTAGGCAGGCCATAATTGTTGGAATTAAACAAGGGAAAATGCCTGGTATTCACCTGGACTTGCACCAAGATCTGCATTCTATTCCTCAAAAAGTGGATATAGGTGGAATTTGTTGCACCTGGTAAATTTCGAACTCTGGGGTGTATTACCCTCTGGGGCACTCCTAATAAGCCTCGCCCCCACCCCCACCCCCCGTTTTATACTATGAAACAGCAATGCAAGTGTAACCTCATTTTTTATACGCTGCCCTCAGAAAGGCTAATTTCAAAGTGGTTTTCTCAGTGCCTCTTCACCCAAAGCCTGCTTACAACACCAGGCAGAGCTGATTTTTTTGATGGACTCTACATTTGTTACTTGCTGCATGCAACTTGGCCAGCTCTGTATAACTGAGCACTTACTGCAAAGCGTACAGATATTCTCCCATTCAAATAAGCTGCTAAGGCAACCCCACATTTTGTCTGAAATTGGATGTTATTTTGTAGTTGCTGTTAGAACATGAAAAAGCATTTTACAATCACAGCCTGGGTGCAAACATGCATCAAAGCACATGGGCAGCCTTTGTTATGTGGCTGAACCTCGGCTTTCTCTAGATTAACTCCCATCGATTTTAGGGTCTTATATCCAGTGCTGAATGTTGGTTTTAGCACAATTTTGACATTTTATAGAGAGAGATAATGTACCCATTCTAAGCCATTTTATGATATTTACCCACTGAATAGAGATTAAAAAATGAATTATTTATGGCTCGAATTTATATGACACACCGAATGAGACCATTTGACATACAATATCGTCAATAGCAGTAAAGAAACTTGCCGGCGATCACTACTTTAAGTAGCTTACTGAAAGTGCTCCAGTGAAAAATAGCTTTTTGAGTACTGCTGCACACAGTCTACTGTACTTAAAGGAAGGCAGGAGTCCTGCTCTCGCCAAATGATATAATGCATTTTAAGAAAGGATCATTTAATTTCCCTAGCTCCAATCCATGTTTTTTAGAGGAAAAAAACTGAGGCTGATTTTAGTGTTTTTACCGTTGGGGCCATGTAAGCACCGCCTGTCCAGTCCCAGCGTTGACCAGTCCCCATATTTAAAGTTGGGGAGTAAATAATTGCACTAATTTCAGGAAAAAAACGTTTGCAAAAAGTACACGAAATACCACTTATTTTACAAAATGTCATTGGACAATTATTACGTGCAAGAGCATACATAGCTCGCATAAAAAAGACACACGAGAAATCAGCATAAGTGGTTCAAGCAGACAATTGTTCTCGGCCACAGTTTTACAGTTCTTGTGAAATATTTCTAGAGGGCGAAAATGTAGCGTAATTTGTATAACGCGAAATGGGAACAAATATGTGAATTTCGGGTTACAGAAATTTTACTCTTTTATAATTTTATATAGCCATGAGCAGGAGCCACTCCAGCGAAACAGAATGTGATAGACAGGTGGCCGTGTCATGGCAGCAAGTTTCGTCTTTGTAAAATAAAAAGCACTGCAACCCCCCACCACTTGGTGGACTTGTTTGGGATTCAGCCACAGGAAAGGCAGTAGAATGGCCCCAAAAATTGACGCCGCTTTCTAATGATATTCTGGTTGACGATTGTGAGGCAGACAGGGGTGTTTGCGCCCAGTTCACCCCAAAGGAGTTTATTTGGTACAGAATATTACCTTCCTATTCAAGCTCATAAATTGCATAGGTGCTTTAAAGGGAAATGAACGCAAAAAGAGGATACCCACAATAGAGTGAGCACTAAATCTACGTGCTACTCTCCACCAGTCAAGGTCAGTTTGTGGTGTTAATGTCCTTACATATAGGACAATGAGCCTTCATCCACCCTGGGGAGGGTGAGGGCTTGCAACATAATCAGACCTGCTCCTCACTTGTGTTGTCAAGCCTAGGCACAAGTGGGCTTGATGATTGAAATGGTGTAGTTGTGAGATACTATCACGAAGCTTACCCTATAAATGTGAGGGGTATCAGAGACCGAAAACTAGAAGAAACCCTACAATTACATACATGCTGGCAATAGTCTTATTTGTGGTGGAATCTTGGTAATGTTAAAAGATTTAAAGAAGGGAACTATTTGACTTTGTGTATAGGTCGACATGTTTCCTACTCTGTACAGCTCTTGCGGGTCTGGGGCTTTCGTCAGGTCCAAAGTCCCTCTTCGATCTGCCTACGGTGAGTATGGATATTGTCCCTATCAGTAAAATAATAAAATAATATACAATACCTACTGAAGTCAAAATAGTTGTAGCAGGGTATTCTTCCAGGAGTCATTAGCTCTCTTTAGCAATAGAATCTCATATTGAGGACGAGAGGGATGGGGACAATTGAGTTCAAATTAGAGCACATCTAAGTCAGCTGCCTACGCAACTGCAATGTGTGTCACCTCTCAGACCATTAGACAATAGCAAACTGATTTAATATCGGAAAGGAATCTGACCAGCACATAACAATGTGGTTCAGAAGGCTCTGACCATCGCCCGCATCGTAATCGACCCTATATGTATTAAATCAGCTCTGTGAGCCCAACACCTTGGACACATGATCGTCCTTAAAGGGTATATTCAATCAATATCACTGGTGTGATATGTGCTGATAAGATAGTTCCACTGAATGAACTTGAACGTCTTATTACTGGAGCTCTTAGACATGTATCACAGTAACTTTTTTCACCTGATGTCAGTTAAGGAGGGTAATAGATCATTGTTTCATTTATCTTTCATCCCCAAGTATGCCCTCAGGTGTTCCCCACAGAGAGATTTGCCTATTCTGAAATCCTACATGGGAATCCCAGCCAAAGCAGTCTTATTTTCTTTGTGAAAGGTGGATAGAATAGAAACTGCTAAAATGCCAGTCTGGCTTCATGAAAGGTTTGCAGTTGATGATCTTCATGCAACTCTTCCAGACCTATACAGTCCTGTTCTATCCACTCCTCCCCGACTCCTATTCTTCTTATTAGATGTGGTTCCAGATACTTCCAGATTGAAATGGAGTCATTGTCACATCATATTAAGTTCCAACTCATCTAATTAGATTTATTGGTCTTATTTCTTCTAATGTGACATAACCCCCTGATGCTATAAATTGTAACCAACATATCTTTTAAAAGGTAGGCCCTTGTGAAAACGTAAACCATATGTGCATTATGTTCCTATACTCCTTTGCAGCACAGTAGTAATAGTCACATATATAACCAAGAATGTATCAATGTCTTATAACTCCTTGTCAGGGTGAAACTTCAAAGCCACTAAATTAGCCTGAACACATCCCCTTGGTAGCTACGGCACAGAGCAGGTAGGCTTAACTTAGGGTATTGTGTAACGCATTTATACAGTACTAAAACAGTAATAAAGTTAAAGACATCAAACAATAAATATCCAAAACCAAATTAGAAAATTAGAGTAAAATTCAATAAACAAAATTACAAGAATCCAATAAGGGGAACCAGAGATGTGAATTTCTAATGTTTAAGTAGAAATAGTGAAAAAAAGCACTGAACCCCAATGATAGTCAATGGAAGCAGTAAACCAGCACCTAGGAGAATTTTGAGGCTGAGTGTGAGGGCGCCCTGGTCGGATAGGCCAAGTGGATTGGTCCTTGTGAAAGTCTAAAAGTCAAAAATTCAAAAATGTGTCAGATGGGATAAATTGTCAGTTTAATGAAGAAATGTTTTGACATTTCTGCTAAGTCCCAATGCAGAATGGGACTATGCCACTTTTTGAGAAGAAAACTCCTTCCCGTGCTGGACGTCACTGAAATTGTAGCCGCCACCGAGGAACTGAAGGAGGTCTGTCCTGCTAGCGCTCTGGTGCTTTGGAGATTTCTTGTTGAAAATATTGTAAGTTCCAATGCAGAATGGGACTCAGTTGTTTTCTCAGAGGTGCCAGGACCTTTGAGGAGGACAAACCAGAAGTTCAATTTGGCGCTGTGGAACTGCTGGTCAGATAATTCTTCTGGTGGATCCTGCTAAAGCTCTGGAGGAAAAGCTTTCTAAAGTCACTAAACTATCTTGAGGTGCCCAAAAAACACAGGAGTACACGTCTAAGTCCCCCATGACCTCAGGGGTAGGCATCTAAAGACTCTCGGGGTGTTCAGAAAAGGCCAACAGCAAAATCCAGTCCAGTTGCCACTGGTCAGCTAGGTACTTACATTTTTTGGTGTTCCTCTAGCCAAACAGGAAGTCAGCCAACTGACCTTTGGAATCCACATCTTGGTACTGGGTACAAGGGGGATCAGGCCAGTCCTTCAGGGATCTTCTAAGGGCACATACAGGAGGATCAGTCCTCTTATGATCTTCAACAGGTTCAGAAAGTGTTCTAAGGAGGATGCCTTGGGGTGCCACTTTTATGGTTGGTACTAGCTTGTGGGTGGCGGTGACTCTTACCTCCTTCCTAACCAATGGGGCAAATGTTCCCATGGACAACCCCTCCAACTCTTTCAGTAGTACCTGTTTGCCATGCTGCAAGCAATCCTACACTGCCCCTTATTCCCAAAATACAAGATGGAGAAACTATTTCCCTTGGGCAGAGCCTGTGTGCCCACCCAAAGGTGTAATGAGCAGTCCCCTCCATTGTGGGTACACAAACCTGGTTATGGGGGTAGCTTTCCTCGCCAGCCTGGCAAGGTGGACAAAGATCGGGCCTTCTAAGGTGCCACCTGACATTTAATTGTGGCAGGGCAGGATCCTTTAACGTCGATTATTTTCCTGGGCCCACCCCAAGTGGTCTTCCTTTCAGGGGAAGAAAAGCACCTCCCCACTCCCAGGTCATTTTCCCTGGTCTGGGAACAGTTTTCACACCTCTTTCACACCTCATTCAGGCCAAGTACAGGTTGTGCAGTTACTGGAGAGCTAATAGAAATTATCCCTCAGCAGCTCTAGCCAGGGTAAAGGCAACTTTCAAAAAGTTACATTTCCAATATATTTAGTAAAAAAATCAAACTTCACCATTACACTAGAATTTTATTAAATATAAAAATAAGTCTTTAAATAGAGTCTGTAGCCAGTACAGGTCAAAAGTGATAGATTAAAGGGTACAATCTATATTTTGACTTTCCCTATGTACCAGTTACAGCCTGACTAGTGCTAATGCCATTTTGGGCCTAGTCACTGGAGGAGCATGTCATTTCTAACGAGGTAAATACATTGCATGCATTTGCCTCGCATTTTTTTAGCACGCATTTTTTTACAGCGATTATACATTTACATCGCATACCAATACCACAAATATAAGGTAAGTTGGGGGGGGCATGGGGGGTCTCCCCCCACAAATACATTGTTTTTAAATATAAAAACAATGCGTGGTATTGGAATGCGATGTAAATGCATAATCGCGGTAAAAACATGCGTGCTAAAAAATGCGAGGAAAATGCATGCAATGTATTTACCAGCGTTGTACCTTCGTACAACCTTTCTGTCACACACGTTCCTCTCTTGAATATTATACACACTGCCTTGTGGGCAACAAGGTGGAGTTAGGATTGACTTATTTAATATTTAAAACCAGGTTTTCCCACCTGTCAAAGGGGCTATTTTGAAAGATCTGTGCAGCAGGGTACACACTGCTGCTGTCAGGCTACACATGGTAGGCCTGAAGCCATGTTTTCACTGACACTCCAGTCGATGGCACAATAGGCACCGCAGTCCACAGTTGACATTTATTTTTTCCATGCTACTCGTGTATTTCTGCACCATATACCATGGCCTTATAGGAAAGTTGATTGTGCCAATCAGGTTTAAGCCAATTTCAACATGTTTAAAGAGGCGCACAAGAATTTTACTCCTGTTTAGCAGGTCCTAAGAGAACAAAGTTCTAATGCCAGCAAACAGATATGGCAAAAAGAGGGGGAACATCATTTAAAAAAAAGGTAATTTCCTACTAATAGCATTGTCTTTTTAAAGTAATTTGGAGCTTCAGGTTGCTTTTACTATGCTTGCTAATTTTCATGGCCCAAGTATGCCCGGAAGCCAGAATGCACAGGGTTGTACCTTTGCACTTTTCCTAGAAATGTCACTTCGCTTTAGAACTTGACAAGTGGAAGTGGGATTTCAGGATAATATTGAGCTAAGTATTGTGTGTTTGAATAATATCTTCTCATCAAGGATGCTTTGTTGGGGAGAAGATCCTGCCACCTGCTCATTAGATATGTTTTTGCTGAGAGCAACAATTTTCTGTCGTGATTAAGCTTCATTGACTTGTACTGAGAAAAAGTATATATATACTGTTCTAAACTTCTACAGATTTTAGCACTATGCTCCAAATGAACAATTTCTAACGAGAGCCCTGGTGAGATGAAATGAAAATTGTCTTTGATTCTTTTGCTGCACTGTTAGCTATTTTACATTAAACACTTGTTGGACTAAAGCTCTGGCTTCCTAGTGTTAGTACTAAGTTTACTAATCATTTAAGTTTCTACTATTCTGAACACTAGCTCCCTGGGACCTGTACTGAGATGAAGGTAAAACCTACAAAATACAATTGGGTGGCATGTTTGTTGTGATGCTCCAAAAGTATGAGGTCACAGGATAGCATTCATTTGCAAACTTCTTAATTGCCCTTTGGTGTTCACTGATTCTTTGCTGCAATTGTCTATTGGTATTGCTGATATATGTAAATCAGCACATGCACCCCAAAGCATTTATCACAAACATGAAGTCCCAGTTAATAAAATATCTGATATCACACTGCTGTTTCTCTGAATTGTGAAGCTGATCAAAGCACTTAATCATATCAAACACACATTTGGAACAATGATTTTAGGAAAGTCTCAAGGTTTCAGGATGTTGGTGGCAAACACTTAGGGATCTCATCTTCAATAGAAGAAAATTTCCGATATGTAATGGATTGTTTCTATCTAAACATCACCCTCTTTTCAAAACTGACCTGTAACAAACCTACTTGTCTGATTTATCACATTTGCTTCATTGTCATATTACATGATCACTTTAATGTGCTAATTTTATTTAGTGGAAGCCTTCTCCTGAAAGAAAGAGTCATTCACTTTATACATTTTTGCTAAACTATCTCTGTCGTAATTTCAGATTATAATGTCACGTGAACAATTGCCTCTGGTCATATTTATGTTGCAATGCAAGTTGTAGAATTGTGTCTTGTTATATTTATTTCTACTCTTCCCTCTTCCTTTACCATTTGAACTTTTATTTGGATTGTTGATATTAATGTTGAGAAGTCTACTTCTGTTTCTTCCAGTAGAATATATTGTATGAGCCTGAAGGTAATCGTTCTCTCACCTGTTGATCTTTGTGAGCATGTGAATCAAACAGTATGACAGGCTTCGGTGAACCTCCACAAAATGTCTCTTGCAGTGCATACCCACCCATGTATCATACAGCTGTAAGTGGCAACATTGCCTGTGAGATCCTTCATCATTCTGCTGGGAATCTGTCCTGTCCTGGTGAGTCTTCCTGTGTGGGAGCCGTTGTGATTTTCCTGGCTCCGACCTTTCTTATCACTCCTGACCATATCACTAAAGGTTTCCATGATCCAACATTCGAGATGTGGATTGTTTTCATACATTTAAGCATGGTGCAGGAGGTGCCTCATTCTGACTTCATCCTTACCTGAAGGGGGTTTTGTAGTTCAGGAGGAGGTGTGGTTGTGTTCTCCTGTGCCAAAAATTCAAATAATAATAATAGTGAGAGGACTTCTTACCATAAGGAAACTCTTTATAGAAATAAGAAGAGTACTCTCTACATTCAAGATACAATTTTACTCTGTTTTTACTCACTCTACAGTCAATCTCCTTTCCCCTAACTTTTATTTCAATCTCTGCAATGCATTTCTTCATAAAGAACCATGTCTTCAGCACAAGTGGTTGCTGTAGTAACCCATCTTCATAGCTCATAAATACTCTTTGGGCCAGATTTATCAAAGTGTTGAGTTGTCCTTGTGTCACGCAAGGTAATGCAAGAGCAACTCAACACTAAAGTCAGATATACCAAGCTACGCAAGATCACCTTGCAATGGCCTTGCGGTGCTTGGTAAATCTGGAGTAATGCAAGGCAGAGAAAGCCACTGTCTTACAATACTTTGCCCCATGGGTGAAAGGTGGGTGTTCCCAGGCATCCACCCATGGACTTTGGTGCAGTCCCAGATCTACCATGAGTTGGTAGACCTGGGAAAGTTTCAAAGTGCTACACCTTTTGAACGGAGGGGCAACAAGGACAAATATCTTTATTTCTCCTTATGTTTTCCTCTTTCTAAGTGTGCTGCATTCTGCAGCACACTTAGAAAGCGGAATAAGCCTCAGAGGATTGTTTTCATGCAGGAAGGGATACATTCCTGTACAAAAAAAATCCTGTCTTCAATACAGGCACCCCTGCACCATGACGCAAAGGTCGATGTTGGAGCTATTCCTGCCCTCACCCTTCCATGTCGCGCAGCAAAGGTGTCTTGATGGGTTTTGTGAAATATTGATAAATCTGCTCCCAGGTGTCTCTCCTCAAATTGTTTTGTAAGTTTTGCTAATTTTATGTAAAATTCCACTGAGTAACTTTGTGAGAAAATTCTCCTTTTAGTGTGTCACCCTCATAGTTTCCTGAATTGTATTACTGGTTTTTCGACTTTGCACACTTGGACACTGCTCTCCAGTGCCCAGTGTATTTGTCCTGGCCCCTAAAAAACATAGAATTTGGCTTACACATAACTGGCATGTTTAACTTTCCTATAAGGCCATAGTATGCGGTGCAGAAATACACTTATGGCATGGGAAGTTAAATGTCACTTGTGGACTGTAGCACTTATTATGCCATCCACTAGTGTAAGAGGTAAAACATGGCTTCAGGCCTACCAATGTAGGCTACCTGCAGCGGTTTCCACCTGCAAACTGACCTGTCAAAATAACCCTTTTTTGACAGGGTAAAAACTCACTTTAAAATGTTAATGTTGCCCCTCTGTAGACCTTGTAGCATGGCTTTTAAAAGTGGGATATGTAGAAATGTAATTTTACCATGCCTTTAGACTGACAGGTCCGATGCCCACAGTGAACTAGCAGGTTAGTTACTACAATACTTGTGGTGGACTTCCGTCCCCCCAAATTAATCATTCACTTTCTTACAAACTTTTTCCTGGCTTTCAAATCTTCTTAATATGTTTGGTAATAAAAATGCACAGCATGTCTTAACCGCCTCCTTTTTTAAATAAGATTAGGGAATCCATATTGCCCAGGAAACAGTGGTAAAGTTAGTAAAATCCTACATTATTGCGATACGACGAAAACAATTTTCACCTTGGTGTAAATAACATATCTTGCTACTCAATCTAGATATAGGAATTAGAAACGTGTATGGTAGTTTACGTGAACCAGTTAATGGGGGTAGAAGTGAAGCTTCAGTATAGTGCAGTTTGGTCCAGACAACACAGAAAAACTAGAAGAACACCTTGGTGAGAAAACGAATGTTGTTTTGGTGAGGCATAATTCTTTTGAAATGGTTCAAGGAAAAAATAATAAAAGTGGAAAGCTATACAGCTAAGCTAACGAGGTCTATCAAACACATATTATTTTGGGGTATTGTGTGACTTCCTCATTCGAAAACTATACCTGTATCCAAGAGAAACTATTGGTGCACAATCCAGACTTGAAGGAAGCTACTGACATTGGCAAAGTTGTCAGTCAATGGATTCAATCAAAGGGATGAAATCACGAGCCAATAAGGATTTGAAATAAATGAAAATGGAAAAATGAGAAAATTGTTAAAGTTAAAGAACTTCCACTCGTCATAGTGAAACACGTTAAAATAGTGCAAAATGTAGGTGGTATGATTGTGGAATCAGTGGACACTTAGCTCACAGTCCAAACTGCTTGGCTAGAAATTCAAACTGAAGGAAGAGTAATGACCACCCTACACCACCAAGTTCAAGGTATCTAATGTCCTTTATAACTCCCTGGCGTGCATACAGAGTCCCTACAAAGTTGTTTGGATTGGCTGCTCTTGCAGCTGTGCTTCAACGAAATATTTAGAATGTCTCTTGAATGTGTTTTGCTTCCATGATGACATATTGATTTATGGTTCATTTCAGCATGGCCACATACTTCCCTGAAAGAACAAGAATTAAAAAGGCTGGTTGTCCCATAAGAAAACTAAATTGTCAAACTGGAGTGTTCTAGATCAACTATCTAGGGCATACTCAGTGGCGACTCGCCGAGGGAGTGCTGCGGGGCGGCAGGGGGAGATAGAGGAGTCCGACATACGACGGACAGGAGTAAGGTAAGTAATTAAATAAATAAAACTAATTACCTTGCGCTCGCTGCATCGCCAACTCGGCGATGCAGCGAGCGCAAGGTAAATAGTTTTATTTATTTAATTACTTACCTTACTCCCGTCCGTCGTATGTCGGACTCCACTACCCCTCCACTCTGCCCCTCCCCGTCCTGCCCCACCACTCCGCAGCACTCCCTCGGCAAGCCGGCACTGGGCATACTTCATCATGAGACTGTATTAGCCCTAAGATTGATTTTGCAGGTGATGTAAGGATAGTTCCTGCCCTCGCCAAAAAGGAAGAACTCAAATCATTATTTGCCCTGAACATTACTTGCATTTGTAAATAAATGTCGCTGATGGCATAGAGTGTATACTGTTAAAAAATGTACTATTTGTGTGAAATCACAAGTGCCAAGTAGCATTTAATGGAATAAATTATGCCATTTTGGAAGTCCTATAACCAGGTAATTTTGATGTAAATGCACATAGCATTTTCATCACTGAAGCTACCACCGAAAATCTTGGATCTGCAATAAAACAAGAGGTGGGAGGAAAAAAGTAGCTCTTGGCATTTGCTTACTGTGCTTTAAGGAGGTCTGAATGTAGATATTACAGTGTACAGAGGGAAGCCTTAGACTGTTGCCAGGCAGTCAAACACTTTATCTTTTCCCTTTTGTATTAGGAAATGATCATACACCCTTACTTATGTTTTTATCTCTAAAGGATCTGAGTACGCTACCTCCAGAATTGCTTGTTTCTGTTATGATTAGGATACAGTTTCAGTGTTGAGAACCTACCAGGGACATGTAACGTTGTGGCAGACAGTTTTTCATGAATATCATTGAGTATAGAAGTGGAAGAAGAAGACCAAAGTGAAGAAATTGTTTTGATTGCTGATATGTCTGGACCCAAGAAGTGTGAATGGGAGGATGCATGGAGGGTAATAGCGTGATGATGGAAGTTGAGAAGAGAATTTTGCATGGATGGCCAAAAACTGTGGTGATTATACCTAGTGTTGTGAAAATCTTCAGAGAAGTCAAAGGTGAAATGAATGTGGTTGATGACAAAGTTTTTGAAGAAGTAAACTAACATCTTCTAAAATGTGTTGTAGAGATTTGCTGATGTGGAGCACGAGGGCACTAGAAGGCTCACTAATTGCTATTGGGACCCAATTCACAAAGGTAAACTTAGACCAAAAGTCCAAGTTTACGACTTTCGATATTCACAAAGGGCATTTACGAGTGGTATCTTTATGTCTGCACTCGAACCGGAATCTCTGCACTCGGGGTGGAGTTTCTGCACTCGGGCCGGAATCTCCGCAGTCAGGGTGGAATTTCCGCACTTGGGGCAGAGGAAGATTGCTTTCACCTGACACAGCTGTGTCAGCTCTTACCAACCCCCCAACCAGCTCCTTGTGAAACTCCTTATCCCAGCAGCCAATCCCAGCCTTACTGCAAACATAGAAGCAGAGCTGCCACAAACAAATCCTTTCAGACCTTTCAACATGTCACTGAATGTGTTTGTTGTTTTTCCCCTTCCCATGCGACAGGATGATTTGAGGAGGAGGAGGAGGAGAGTAGAGAGGATTTTTAGACAAAGGATAAATCTCTTTGGGATGTCCAGTAAAGATGTTGGGGCCAGATACCGTTTTCCCCCTTATGTTCTTTTGGAGTTGGTGTATGAGTGGGAACAGGATCTAGACTCTATTACCAGCCGATCCCACGCCATCCCAGTCTATGTCAAGATCTTAGCAGCTCTTCATTTTATTGTGGTGGGGTCGTTCCAGAGGGTCTCCAGTGACCTTGTGGGCATCTCTCAGACAAGCCAGTCCTGATGCCTGCATCAGGTACTGAGCTGCACCAATAGGAAAGTCCATCTCCACATACAAATGCCCCAGACACTAGACAGGAGGCAAAGGGTAGCTAGGAATTTCTACCTCTTTTTCCACTTCCCACGCGTGCTAGGTGCAATTGATTGTACCCATGTGGCTCTTCAGCCGCCTCACCACAATGCACACATCTTCCACAACAGACACCGCAGGCACTCTATTAATGTACAGGGTGTCTGTGATGCCAGTGGTAGCTTTTTGATGTGCATTCAGTGTTCCCAGGCAGTATCCATGACAGCTATGTATTCTGCAGGTCACCTCTTGCCCAGCATACTGCAGCAGGAGAGTTTGGCAACATGTGGCTTCTGGTTAACTACCAAGCACCACACATGTCTGATATGTATGTTTGTTTTGTGATGTACACAACCATCATACAACACTATTCCTAATGCTGCATACATGACCCCAACAGACACAACATGTACTGTTTCATTCATCATGTACTGTACAGATGCAAGAGTGACATGCACAAATATTCCCTCAGTTTCTTCCTCATGTGATGCTGCATATTGTTAGACTTGGCATCCTTGGCGTGGTTTCCCCTGACTTTTTGCCTTTACCTCCTGTGTTTTTGATGCTGTGCTGGATTGTGTTTTTGCTGGCTTAGATGCTTTGGGCACTTTGCCACTGCTGATTATTGTCAAAGTGCAAGCGTTCCCTGTATAAATTACTATTGTGATTAGTTAACCATTATTGGCATATTTGATTTACTGGTAAGTCCCTAGTAAAGTGCACTGAGTGTGCCAGGGCCTGTAAATCAAATGCTACTAGTGGGCCTGCAGCACTGATTGTGCCACCTACATGAGTAGCCCTGCAAAGGAATCTCAGACCTGCTACTGTAGCGTCTATGCACAGTTTTAAACTGCCATGTCAACCTGGCAAGTGCACCCACTTGCCAGGCCCCAAGCTTCCATTTTCTTGGCGTGGTTTCCCCTGACTTTTTGTCTTTACCTCCTGTATTTTTGATGCTGTGCTGGATTTTGTTTTTGCTGGCTTAGATACTTTGGGTACTTTGCCACTGCTGATTATTGTCAAAGTGCAAGCGTTCCCTGTAGAAATTACTATTCTGATTAGTTAGCCATGATTGGCATATTTGATTTACTGGGAAGTCCCTAGTAAAGTGCACTGAGTGTGCCAGGGCCTGTAAATGAAATGCTACTAGTGGGCCTGCAGCACTGATTGTGCCACCTACATGAGTAGCCCTGCAAAGGTATCTCAGACCTGCTACTGTAGTATCTATGCACAGTTTTAAACTGCCATGTCAACCTGGCAAGTGCATCCACTTGCCAGGCCCCCACCTTCCCTTTTCTTGCATGTAAGGCACCCCTCAGGTAAGCCCAAGTTCCCCCATGGGCAGGGTGCAATGTATGTGAAAGGTAGGACATGTATTAGTGTATGTGACATGTCCTGATAGTGAAATACTGTGAATTTCGTTTTTCACCATTGAAAGGCAATCTGTCCCATAGGCTAACATGGGAGTTACTTTGTAACATCTTACAAGTATACATTTCCATTGGGACAAGATGGAGAAATGGAGTTTAGGCTCTCTGAACTCAGAATTTAATAACACATCTTTTTAGGGAGATTTTTTTTAATAGTGTGTTTAGAAATGCCACTTTCAGAAAGCAGGCATTTTCTTATTTAACCATTCTGTGTCCCTCTGCTGGTTTGTGTGTTGACTGTCTGGTTTTGGAGTGACCGGGCTGGGGATGTGCATTCACTGTAGACAATACACACAAAAGAGGCCTGAGGAGGTTTAACGACCAGCAGGGGGCAACTCCCCTCTAATGTAATCTGGCAACACAAGAAAGCACCACTGGGTCTAGAGGGAAAAGGGAGTGCAGGGGAATCTCTTTTAAAGGACGGTTTCCCTCACCCACCCGTAGGTGGCAGGCTTCATCATTGGGTAACCTCCTCGCACTCCAAAACTAGTCGCAGTGCGGGCTACAACCCCCTCACTGAGAGGGAGGAGCTCAGGGATGTTATATTATTACACCCAGAGGTATACTAAAACCTTCAGATGAGCTGGGCATGGAGGGAGTGAAAAAGGAGGGTAAGGGTGAATTAAAACTAAATACCTGGTATGTCAGAACCAACTTTAATTGGACATCCAAGGGTCAGGATTAAAAGGAGTGGGCTATGGCAGGAGAATTCAACCTGTCATAGACTCTAACTGGTCGACATGTTTCAGCCTTAATGCCTTCTGTAGAGGTGACATGGCTTTCTTCAGGACCAAAAAATTGCAAATTAAAGTCAAACGACCATACATACCAATTTTAGCAGGTGGTAAAAAGAGCATACAACCAGCTAGTTGGTGTTATAACCATTCTAAATGTCTGCCGGTCAGCGTCTTTCCTGAAAAGAGATAAGTGTTACAAGAACAGTGTTAACACATTTCGCATGCACTCTCTTATGATTACAAGCCACATAGATTCTTTACCAGTACAGATGTGGCCTCACACAGTGTTAGGATCATCCATTTGTAATGCTTACCCACATAGTCGGGTAAGCTAGTGGGGCCTTACCCTCGGTGCACGCACTCGCGGTGGCATCCAAATCCTGTATTAGGAAGGGGTGGGGACAAAAAAAGGTTGACTGTGAACACACAGTCATGCTTTTCATACATTTATACAGATACACAGTTGACAAAGTGCTCGTGTGCTAGCCGATTGAAAATTGACCCTATACAAGAACAACTAGAGGGCCAAACGGGCTACACACTCAGTGTCATCTCTCCAGCCATCCACTCAAAGGTGGCGGAGGTGAACGCAGGACAAAATAAGTCATAAAGCTTGGAAGGGCAACGCACAACCCTGCTGAGTGGGGGAGTGAAGGGGCCAGGGGCTTCCCTAGGAGGAACCCAGGCTTCGAGTGGTGCCTGCTCGGGAGAGCGCTCAAGAAAACTCATGGGTGTCCAGTTTGCGGCACAGGCGAGCTCAAGAGAGAGCCCAGCACCTAACTCAATGAGTCTGTGACTGCCAAGCACTGGAGAACCTAAACTGGAGGAGGAGCGGCCGTCGCACAATAGAGCAGGGTCACCAACTAGAGCAGTGTCACCAACTGGTGGCCCAGTAGGTGGCATACCGGGCGTGCACAGGGCCATAGAGTAACCCGCAATATGTGAGGCATGTTGGTCAGTAAAGAGACTTAAATACTTAAACGGTTCTCCTTTTATACCCCCGCAAGACACCTGCGTTCCTCCTCCCAACTCCTGGCACAAGTCCCGCGTTTTTGCTTGCAAAGGATGGGCAGCAGCTCTCTGGCAATGAAGGCCGCTTTGGCTTGGAATGCTCTGCCCTTTGTGCTCCGATGCACTCAGGACCCTAGTCTTTTCAAAAAGAAGCTGAAAACCTACCTATTTCCCTAAATTTGGCTCCTCTTTATTCTCTCAAGGTTCGCGCTGGGACACTCTTGTAGTATCTGTGCGCGCTAGAAATGGAAATAACATAACATAACATACCCGAAGGCATGCAGTGGAGTCCAGGACCGTGTGTCCCTAAGAGCACGAGTACTGTGAATGAAGCGAGCGGGACAGAGCAGGGTATCTAATACTGTGCCCGGATGAAAATAAAGCAGGGTGCTCGTACTAGTAAGCGGCCGCCGGGCTGAAAAAGTAAACACCCAGGTGGGGGGCGGGACAAACATCCCGACTGGGACCTGCTTGGCCGTGGGAGCCTGTAAATAATAAAACAGGATGTGCGCCCCGAAGGACGACAACCAGGCAGTGAAGTGATGTGAAGCGGGCCATCGGACGAAGGCCCTGCATTCAGGGATGCATAAACGGCTAGACTGCTCAGTGTACAAACGTGCCCAAAGGAGCCCAGGGGCAGTGCAAGGAAACAAGCAGCTTGCAGCAAAGAAACATGCACGTTCTTACCTTAAGAACGGTAACCTCTCGCCAAACCATGCACCCGAGAGGAGACGCTGTAACCGTACAGCGTGCCTAACTTGTGGCCTCTGTCCGTGCCGAGGCTCCGCCCAACAGCAGTCCCAGTACGGAAAAAGAAGACATAATCTGCCTGATAGCATCACAGATTACTATTGTGGGAAACAGGAAGGGTCCCAGGATACTAATGTGGAAAAAAGGGGGGTCCTGGGACGGGACAGTCATGATAAAAGGTGCTACAGAAGTGCAAAATGTAAATGCATATAGCTCAGCTCAGTGTTGGGATGTGATGTAGAGTGTACCCAAATCCTCTTCCCTTCATGGATTAAAATTGCTGCCATTCTTTCCAACTTTTGTCTCCCAATCTGGGGAAAAAAACATTGTTTTCTGGCCACTTTTATAAGTCTCCGGCCCGCCTGTGGAGAGTCTGCCCCAGATGTGGAAACTCCGCAATAGGGCCAGAGACTCTGTCAACGGGCCGGAATCCAATGTTTCAATACAGTAAATGACAAACAGGAAATTCAAGGCAGAACATTCATGACAGGAAGTTACAGGCAGCCATTTTATGGCCATTCTGAGTCATCCTTTCCACCAAATTGAATTGTCTGCCATCCTGCTGCTCTGTTTACCCAAACTGCCCCCAACATGGCTGAGGGACTTCATGAGAAGGCATCCTCTTTCAGTGCGGATGATTGAGCGTATTAGCTAAGGTGGTGCTTGACAAGCACCCTTAGCTTTATGGGGGTCCAGAGGACCAGCTGAGCAATGCAGCACATGCAAGAATTTGGTCTGACATTGCTGGGCGCTGCTGTGCAGAGGGCGTATTCCACTGGCAGTCCTGATCATGCCGCAAGCACTGGGAGGACCTGAAACACTGGACCAAAATGAAGGCCCAGGAAATATTGGGCCAGTCCTCCCAGCCCCACGTGCACAGCCTTTTACCTCTATACAGAGGGGTCCTGAGGGAAGCATAGCCGATCCCCAATGCTCAGCTGGAGGAATATAAGCAACGGAGACCTGGTAAGCGCATGAACTGCTTTAGGTGTGTGGTAGTATGATGTGAGTAGTGACAGAGCTGGACCATAATATGTTTTATGTCACCATTCACGGAATCAGAGCGAAAGCTGCATATTTATAAGGCCAATGCCTCATTGGAGTTCAATGAATGCACTGACCAGAGTGCATTCTGGGGCTATTAGTGTTCCGAACACAATTGGGGAAATGACCCTAACATGTTGCATTTGAATGAATAAATGAACTGTAAACACCATGACTGATGAATCAAGGGCCTTATGACTGCTATGTGTGATGGGGTAAGAATGGACCAGACACTGTCCAGTGTGGCGACGAACAGCCTTTGGGTGTTGGAGGCTGTATCATGCATGCCTTTTATATAAGTTGTTTCAGGAAAAAATATATTAATATGTGCCATGAAGTAAAGGTTAACTTTGTGATAATTGTTTCACTCAAAATGATACCACCATTCCCAAAGGGGCCGAAATGCACACATCCTCCCAACAGTGTCTTGTTTGTCATTTGTAATGTCTAGGTAGCTGTACTAACTATGGCCATGTGCTAACCAGTGTAATGACATGGTAAATGTGGCACTTGCTATGGTGAGTGTCTGATGCTGTCAAGGGATAGTCAAATACTTAGATTCACATCTTAGCAAAGGTCATATCCAAGGCCCTGTTTGTATATGACCAACCAAACCAGCCTTTGCGTTGTGTTAGACAATGCTACACAACAGTTGACATTTGATAGTAAGTGTAAGACTGTTGAGACCTCAAATTAAAGGATAATTATTGATCCATGCTTAGGTGTGGATATTGCCATCCAAATTGTGTCCCATCTCCACTTGTAGACTGACTTGACTTGATTTGCACTGTCAGGAAACACTGATTGCAATAATGCTGAAGGTGAGGGTTGGTCAGTACAGAAGTATATACTTCCCAAAATTGGGAAAGATGTCAATGTATGACTAAATTCAGGACATCACAGTGATGGTGCGCATAAATGTGGCTCCAAGACTCATGTAATTGGTTAGTGAGATCAAAGGAGAACAAAGTCTGCACTTGTTTCATGTAGTTATGTGATTTGTAATGACTTCTACCCAACTACATAATGTTTTGCCTTCTATTTCAGTGGACCCGGCTGGCCAAGAACATCAGGAGGAGGACCAGGGACAGAGCCGGACATCCTCGGGGTGTCGACGGCCACGTCTACTTTCCTCCAATGAAGCGGACTAGGAGGAGGGACATGATACATCTGCAGGCTGGGGTAGTGCACCCCCCTGGATAGAGCATCCAACAACTGCAACAGACCAAGTGGAGGCTGAAGACACTGTAGAGGGGGGCAGCAATCTGTACACCTTCGGCTGGGGGCGGGAAGAACAGGGTGGGGGAGTCAGCTAGAGTTTCCCCATAGCAGGCCCTATCGGAAAACACTCTTTCACAGAAGTTTTTACATGGTACAGCATTTACCACAAATTATTTACAACGAAATAACTGTTTACATGCAAGTCTTTACATCGGAAGACTTTACCACGCAATTGACGAGTCGGTGGCAGTGTAGCACCTTAGCCTTTTAAATAGTTGTTATAAATATGTGGAATTGGTTTATATGTAAATTTGGGTACGTTTTAATACAAAATAAATGGGCATTATGATGTTTATAATAAGTGTTTTATTATATTAATTACATTTTTTTAATCTAATTTTTAACAAATAACATACCCCAAAAAATGGGCAGCTCTATTTTATTCTGGATTTACTTAATTAAATGCCTTAGAACTGCTACGTTTTTCTGTTACATTTCCTCATTTTCACTTTTTGCGTTTACCTACAAAATATTTTGTATTAATTTTACAATCTATTCTTTTAAATAGTGTAGGTAGTATCATTACTTACAATATTTGATGTTGCTAATAATTTTTGAAAATAGGTATTCAGAAACTTCAGTTCTTAGTTTTTACTTTTACAGTGAGCAGTTAACCTGTAAATAACATGTTTCATTTTTTTTTGCAAAAAATATAAAAAAAATTATTCAGTGTAATTGTTATGGGTACGAATGCATCTACGCATGCATGTCCCTCTTAGGTCATGTTGTGTTACCACTTGTCCTGAAATGCACATTGAATAAGTACTACTGATAACACCTACAGTATGTGTACATGTTTTGCTTAGTTGCATATTTATATGTAATATCTATATACTTGAGACACGAGCCACATGAAAGGCTCTGGATAATATTCTGTACTATTGAAAAATGATGACTCATACATGCTGCACATGGAACAACGGTTAGAGACGTGATATAAACAGTGAAGCCGCTTAACGACTTCACCGACATTTGCATTTCACGTGTAAACGGTCAACACGTGTAACATGAGCTGCTAATTGCCTACGTGAGTGGCAAAAGGGTATTTAAACCGCTCGCGTGTTTCATCAAATTGCTTAGTCTCGTTGATTCTCCAGCGCTTACCTGACTCCTGTTCCTTTCGGCTGGCGGCGATCCTTCGACTCCCCTTCCGGCTTCACCATCGCTCCTCCAGCTGCCGAGTTCTTCTTCCGCCCTCTCCAGCGACCCCTTCCGCTTCCAGTCCTACGCGTCAAAGCCTGTCAACAATAAAAAAATCCCCCAAAAAATCAAGAACTGAAATAAAACCAGCTGTCAGAAATTAATCAGTGAGTCAGACTTTCCATTTAAAGTTGCAGCGCACGCAATATTACGTGTGGTTTTCTTTTGAGGCACACAACGAGCACTTTCACGGAGATAGTGAAAAAACTCTGAAGACAGAATAATCGGACTGCCACAATCTTTAAGAGAATCCCATTATTTCTTGGACAAAGCGAACTCTTGAATATTCAAGACTCTTTTGTTTGTTGTATAGCTTTTATTTTGCTATCTTGCACAGTCATTTCTGAGAAGTATACTGTTTGAATGACAAATGGGAAAAACAAGGTACATGTTAATTAGATAATGCAAATAGTGTTGAGACCAATAGAAGCATATTGGGAGCTAATATTGCATTTATGGATGATTGTGTTTTATCGAATCCCACAAATAAGAATCGAGACACTTATAAAGGCATTACAATATTTCTTTTAGGTTTTTTATTTATAAAGTTTTATATAGCGCTAGCTAGACCCGCGGGTATCAGAGCGCTTTACATACACAAAGGAAAAGAAAAAGAATTGCATAACATCGCTGTATATGAGGATGCATAAAGACACAAGCAAAGACATAATACTTATGTATCCAGTGAGGGGAGAAGGACGCAGGTGGCTGACACAGTCAGAAAACCACCATCCTTGAAGGTCAAAGTGAGCGGGGAGTCTACTAGGTTATTGATGCCTGGGACGGTTGCCTTGGTCGGAAAAGTATTGGTTGAGAAGAAAGAGTTTCAGGTCCTTTTTGAAGCAAGAGAAGGAGGGGTTGCATCTGAGGTCGATCGGGAGTGCGTTCCACATCCTGGGTACGTTGCCAGAGAAGGACCAGTACTGGGTCGTTTTCTTTTTCAGTTTCGGAGGGATGAGCAGAAGTGAGTTGGTGCTTCTCAGAGTTCTGGATTTCCCTGCTTCTACTAGTTTGCTGTTTAGGTAGTTTGGGGATTTGGTGTGAAGGGTCTTGTGAGTGATGCAGGCCAGTTTGAAAATACATCTACCTTCCATGGGAAGCCAGTTGAGTGCGTAGAGGGTTGATGAGATGTGTTCAAATCTTTTTACATCAGTTATGAGTCGGGCTGCCATGCTAAGGACTGACCTTAGTGGGGCTAGGTGAGCTTTTGGTGACCCTGTTAGGATGGCGTTTCCATAGTCCAGTTTAGAAAGGACTAGGGATTGAACAATTGTCTTGAGATCATCTTGAGGAATGAAAGGTTTAATTTTCTTGAGGTGTTTTAGGGAGTAAAGCGCACTTTTTGCAGAGTTCTTTATGTGGTCCTTCATTGACAAGTTCTTGTCCAGGGTAATGCCTAGTGACTTTACTGAGTCGGATAGGACGAGGGAGCAGTTTAGAGCATCCAGCTCCTTGAGCCAGACTTGAATTGGTTGGTGGTTACTTTTCGGAGAGAACAGTATTAATTCTGTTTTGTCTAGGTTCAGTTTTAAGTGATTTGCGTTAAACCAGGTTTGGATCTTGGTAAGCGTGACATTGAGGTGTCGGACGTCACTGGGCGATTTGATTTTGTAGTATATTTGTGTGTCATCAGCATATAGGTGGTAATGAACCCCTGCTTGTTTCAAAATAATTGCAAGGGGTTCCATGAAGAGATTGAAGAGGGATGGTGATAGGATCGATCCTTGCGGTACTCCAAGTTTGACTCATGTTGGTACAGAGAGGCAGTAGTTGATTTTAATCTGTTGCGAACGGTGCTGAAGGAAGGAGGTGAACCATTCTAGTACTGTGCCATTAATGCCACATCGGCTCTTCAGAGTCTCAAGTAAAGCTCGATGGTTTACTGTGTCAAAGTTATTTTGACACGTAACAGTGACATACATATATACTAATCAGTTGGTGATTCCCCTGCTTGGTTAACATTATTTATCTCTTCCTTGTTAGTATTGATAACGCGGATCCTTATCTTATCACCTCTAAGGATCTTCAGGTCGCCAGGATCTTTCTACCTGCTGAATAGTGTAAAGGAAGAAAATCTTTTCAGTTATACGACAGTTTAGAATCCTGTTACCTTAAAAAGACCACTGACTACGAATTCAATTTTGTGGGTTTATTACAGCCAAGAATAACTGCACGTGCAAGCACCTCAACACGAGGTTAAAGAAATAAATGGGCACTAATACAAATAGCATCCTACGCAGGAGTCTCATCCGACTCAGGATAAGAAGAATCGTTAACTCCAGAAGTATTAGACAAGCAATAACAGCTCCAATCTCTATGTTATTCCTCATTTATCTAAATAAGCATAAAATCATTTGCTGTCCCTACTCTATCACTCAGATGACATACCTACTTAACGAATTTCCCAGGCAAGAGTAAAGGAAAAAGGTGTCAGCTGTGAAGACCTCCTAAGAAGTACACTCACATAGCATTTCGAGCTCGTTCTAAGATGCTCCTTCCTAAAATCCCCCTCTGTCTTCTCTCTCTGATCTCCTCTACCTCTTCTCTATCCTCCACCCTCGGGGCACTGTCCCTAATACAAATCCCAAAAACAATTGAACACGCCCTTGTCACGCCTCTTCGGCCAGGTCTTCCTTCTCGTACTTTTCCATCGAAACTCTTACTTCATCCTGGACGGTTACGATGACCTTGAGTCCCAGGCACCTTCTCCACTGAAAACATCATCCCTACATTCCAGTGTACTCCCATCTCAATGCCTCCCACCACCCTAACTCGTGAAACAAAGAGCCAGTCTTTCGCTAACGAGGCATATGTCCTTGCACCTGCAACAGAAGATACGTTTCAACAGACTTTTTCCCTCTGCACGAATTTACCAACTATACCCAGAGAGCCTTTCCAAGAGAAACTTTTCTACCTACAAAATAAGCTAACATAAGAACAAATCAGGCCTTTCCCTTACGTATATGCAGTCAGGCCTTCACATAATTTGAACACACAATTATGATCACTTCTACCAGCATTAATTCATTACATTTCATATGCGAAAGGTGAACTACGCGTGCAACTTAATATGGTACACGTTTAACTAATGCATTTCGATTATACATGGCCTACTCCATTAATGCATCAAATTGAACACGTTTCAGTTAATCATTACATTTGCAAAATCATAATAGCCCAACTACCCTTCTATTCACTCTAATAATGCAATTACCGACTACATTAACTAACCATCATAGATATATATGTTGTGATATATGCGGGTACAGACTAACGATGATTATAATGCACCCCTACAAATTTTACGAGAACATAGCGCTCTATCAGTTCCCCCCTTTGATGACTCCTGTCATCACATCTTTTCAACTCCCTTGGAGAAAGAACCAACCTAAACAGAACTCGTTGCCATTCTCCCTTGCAGGAAACTCTCCAAACTCTTAAGATTTCGATAGTGACTGTCCTGCAGTCTAGCCATTCTCGTCTCGTTTTCTCTCAGAGCTCTCTCAGCTCTGCCTGCTCGATACCATTTGTATGCTTTGATCAGACCCCACAAACAAACCACACAAACCACCACAATAAGGAGAGGTCTCAGAACATATCCAAGGAATCCCTTTCCCAAATTCGCAAACCAGCTCCCCACTTGACCGAATCCTTTGCCAACCTTCTCCCAAGCTCCCTCTTCAGTCAAATCCGCTATTTTCGTGTGGATTGTAGTGATGTTACTTATATATTTCTCCAGATCCTTGCTGCGGTCTGGTATATAAGTACAGCACTCTTGAACCTTCAATAATTTACAGACTCCGCCCTCTTTTGCTAATAGGACATCCAAAGCAAGGCGATTCTGCAAAACCATTGTCCTTATCGACAACATCTCTCCCTCCACAAGTACCAACGATTTTGCTGTGTTCATTGATAGTTCATCTATCACAGTCGCCAGTCTCCGGATCTTCACATCATTCAAGATCACTCCCAAACTTGGTATCATTGCTCCAAAGATATCTCCCACTACGACCCCTGCACTCGCACCTCTTCTCACTCTTGAATGCTTTCCACCTTCCAAAAGTTCCAAATCCTCTGTATGGTAAATCTTTGGAAAGATTATTCCCAAGTAACACGTACCATACCAGTTCGCAGGCAATCTCACATAAGCATTCCTTCCACACACGAAATACACCGTAGGTATCACTTGTACAGGGCCTTGGAGAAAATTCTTTGCTGCATCTGCCATGGTGAAAACATGGTCACATGTACTCTGTCCCACTGGAACCTTTTCATAGTAGGTCTGATAACGTCTCACACACAGCTTTCCCTTCTGCTCCTTGTCCAAGGCTATAGGACCATAACTCCCTTTTGTTCGGTGCAATCTTTCCTCCTCGGTCCAATCTACTGGACTATGCCCTGTGTCCCGTGTCTGTGTTAGTTTTCTATATCTATCTTCTACCTGATCTACAAACTTTTTTTCTACATCTGATAATGAGCAAGTCAAGTTATGTCGGTGAGCATATGCTGTGTCTAGTTCCAAAGACGGTATGAAGAACTTCCTAAGTCTATCCTCTGACTTATAGTAATCGTACTTATTCAAATGTTTGTAAGCTGGGACTTCAGGAAGCACTGCATCGTAATTGGAAAAGAAATACTCAAACTGATCTCTTTCATAAAATATACTAAGCAACAGACTACATGAAATTCCATACGTCAGTGGAAGATGGTGATATCTAATACCCTCATCCACTGAAGCAGGCAACTGCATACACACATAGCAATCCTTCGCATCCATCGCATCTACGTACTCATATAGCAGCTTGGCGTATGCATTAAGCTTAAAATCACTTCTAGACAAATCTACATGCAATCTACGACTTTCTTCTATCAGCAAAGCCTTGTCAGCTCCTATGTTTCCCTCTTTTTGGCTAGGTGTAGTAGGTGTAGGAGTTCCTGGCACCCCCTGCACTGCTAGCTCATGTGGAACTGTATATGAGACTACAATCACTATGATTATAGAAACTATCACACCCCCTATGAGTATGCCTACGATCAATTTGGATCTACGATGTGGATCTCCAGCCTCCATGATCTCGAAAGTTCTCAAAAGTTCTTAGTTTCAGCAATGAGCACTCAAAAGTCTCTGTCTTCTCCACACGTGACTTGCTTAACCAACTCGAGCAACACTTCGAAACCTCTGGAAATCCCCTTTTCAGCTACAGTCTTATTTACATAGTCCAGAAAAAGACTTCCCTAAGTTTTTGTTCCTCTTCGGTGGAAAGTCCCTAAATTGATTCTTCTTCCACTCGGATCTAGGTTATCTTCTTCTTTAGACTTTTTATTTACAACAGGTTATATTTCATCCACGATAAGATCATCTGTAAGTGCTTCTAAAACATGATACAAAAGTTCAAGGCGAAGAATTACCACTTCATGTGAAGACGGCTCAAATCCAAAAGACGGAAATTCGAGTCGATGCAAAACCAATTCTCGTACTTTACTCAGAAGCGGGGGATTCGGAACCGTGAGGGTCAGTATTCCTTCGACTTCGAGTCCGGGTATCAAAAGCACCACCTTCAACACCACGCTCGGGCTCTTGCTGACCACCTGCACAGACCTCAGCCTCCCCGAGCTCACTACCCCCTGCATCAGTCACTGCGCAAGTCCACTCAGGCAGGGGTAGAGTATCTCTGGCAAGGTACCCTCGTTCTTTTCGACCTCCTCCGACCCTCTTGAGTCTGCTCTTCGTCACTTGCTTCTGTTTCAGATGTTTCAGGCACTGGAGCAAGATCTCTTTCGGGTGCCAACCTCAGATTCAGTCGCCTCTGTCGTTCAGGCCAAGCCTCCTCAATTCTGGTCGTTCTTCCGCCTTCCCCTTCTATACCCTGTGCACCACTTCCTTCTTCTGCTGAATCTGACTCCACTCCACCCACTGCACCACCTCTGTCATCTGAGTCAGAATCGAGGTTCTGGTTGTCGGAACCCCCTTCAGCTGGCTTTAGTGCACAACCAGCTGCATCAGCGGCCCTCACAGCTTGCCTTGTCCTCTCATGTGGCCCTGCCACATCAGCTGGATTTTCATTTGCGAGAGGAGCTGTTTCTTCTGAGGGTGCTGAAACTCTGCGGGTATGGGAAGCGTGTACCCAGTTCGGCAATCCTCCGCACTTCACTGCTGTGTTCATTACCAGTATCACCTGGTACGGGCCTCGCCACCGAACATCCAGATAGTTCTTCCTCACGTGCTTTCGGACAAGCACCCAGTCGCCTGGACACAGGTCGTGGCACAGATCACTTGAGGCCGGAACAGCTGCCGCTTGAACCTGCTGGGACACAGAACGGACCACATCAGATAGTCATTTACAGTAATCGAGAATCAAGTCATCAGTGATGTTTATCAAAGCTGTAGCCGGTACTGTTGGCAACCGCATTGCCCTTCCCATCAAGATTTCGTGAGGGGACAACCCAGTCCTCCTGTCTGGGACACTTCGCATGCTCATCAGCACAAGTGGCAATGCGTCAGGCCACTTCAGAGACGTTGATGAACACATTTTTGCCATCCAGGCTTTCAAAGTCCCATTAACCTGCTCCACCATCCCAGAAGTCTCTGGTCGGTAACTGCAATGGAGTCTCTGATCAACATTCAATGCGGCACAAAGTAACTTCATGATTTCACTGTGGAAGTGTTTTCCTCTATCAGATTCCAAAGAGGTTGGAATCCCAAACCTCGGGATGAGTTCCCTCAACAATAACTTAGCCACTGTGAGAGTGTCACACCTGCGTGTTGGGTAAGCCTCCACCCACCGTGAGAATACACATACCAGCACCAAAATGTATCTCAACCCATTGCACTTAGGCATTTCCACGAAATCTAACTGTATCCTATTGAAGGGCCCTCCTGACCTCCCAATATGACTCAAGGTGACTACTGTTTTCTTTCCGGCATTCATCTGCTGACACGTAACACACCTCTGACAAACTGCTTCAGCAATCGCACGAAATCGTTGGTTATACCACGTCTGTCTAAACACACGCATCATTGCATCTCTACCAAGGTGTACCGGTCCATGTATTAGTCTCGCCATTGGGCTCAGCAGACTTTCTGGCAACACAGCTCTCCCATCACTGGAAACCCAAACATCCACATCCCCTCTTTCACACCCTGCTTTGACCCATCCGTTCCGTTCCTGGTCTGAGACTTCATCCTGCATTCGCTTGAGCTCCTCCCAAGTGTCTGCCATGGCCAACATCATGTTGAGCTCGGTTCTTTCTTGGCTCTCTCCTGTGTAACCCTCTGTAAATATGCATCCTTGTTCTGCACAGAAGCGGGCGACTTCGTCTGCATAATTATTCCCCAAAGACACAAAATCCTCCCCCTTTCCATGCGCAGTGCACTTGACAACTGCGATTTCCTTCGGATATTGCAATGCATCTAACAGTTGTCTTACATGTTCTCCATTCCTAATGGGTGAGCCAGATGATGTCAAAAATCCCCTCTGGGACCATAACTGTCCGAAGTCATGAACCACACCGAACCCATACAGGCTGTCCGTGTAGATCGTGATTCGAATTTGATCAGCGGCCAAACAGGCACGAGTCAAGGCAATGATCTCAGCTACCTGCGCGGAGTGTACTCCTTCTAGGCAAGCAGCCTCAACCACTCCAGAAATGGTACATACAGCAAACGCTGCTCTTAGTTGGCTGACACTGTCTCTTAGGCATGAACCATCGACAAAGAAAATTTCATCTGGGTTAGTCAGTGGTTCATCGACAATGTCAGGTCTCGGTTTGGTGCATAGTTCAGTCACGTCAAGACAATCATGGTCCGCACAATCTTCATCATCTGCATTCGGTATGGGCATTAATGTCGCAGGGTTTAAGACGGAGCACCTTTTCAGAGACACATTCTCTGCGGCAAGTATGACTTGCTCATACCTTGTTAACCTGTTATTCGTTAGGTGCTGAGTCTTAGTCCTGGTCATCAACAATTCAACCGAGTGTGGCACATAAACAGTCAAAGGATGACCCATTACAATGCTTTCACATCTTTCAATGCTGACACCTGTTGCAGCAACGGACCTTAGACATCCGGGCAACGCAGAAGCTACTGGATCTAGAGTAGCTGAAAAGTAGGCAACTGGTCTACGGACACCTCCATGGTTCTGAGCTAAGACTGCTAATGCACAACCCTCCCTCTCACAACAAAACAGTGAAAAAGACTTGTTGTAGTCAGGCATTCCCAGAGCCGTAGCACGACACAAGCCCTCTCTCAACTCCAAGAACGCAATCAGACAGTCATTGTCCCTTGGTACCGGACCACTCACATCCTTGTGCGTAAGTCTCTGTAAAGGCTTTGCTCTCAAGGAAAAATTGGGAATCCACTGACGACAATAGCCGACCATTCCCAAAAACATCCTGACTTCTCTCTGAGTGGTGGGCACTGCCATGTTCATTATCGCCTCAATTCGATCTGGTGACACCTTCCTCTTGCCTTTTTCTAATCCTTGGCCTAAGTACTGTACCTCATTTAGGCAGTACTGCAACTTGTTTGGAGACACCTTGTGTTCGTTCTCAGCGAAATGGTTCAATAGGGCTACCGTGTCTATCCTGCAAGCATCTTCCGTTTCTGAGGCGACAAGCAGATCGTCTATGTACTGCACGAGAACTGAGTTCTGCGGCAATACGAGACTCTCACGATTCTTCTTCAAGATCTGATTAAAAATCGATGGACTTTCTGTATACCCTTGAGGGATACGACGCCATGTTAACACACAATTTTCCAGCCTGAAAGCAAAAAGAAATTGGCTTTCCTCGTGGAGCGGTATGGAGAAGAATGCTTGACACAAATCAATGACAGTAAACCACTCGGCTTCACATGGGATCTGGAACAGTATCACTGATGGATTCGGTACCACTGGACAACATGGAATAACTATCGTGTTGACCTTTCGCAGGTCTTGCACGATCCTGAATCTCCCGCTCGGTTTCTGTAGTCCCATGATGGGTGAATTACATGGGCTACCTCTGATCTCCTTCAAAATACCTTGCTTGATCATGGACTCGATTACAGGTTTAATCCCTGCGATCGTTTCAGGCGACAGATTGTACTGGGGCGTTCTAGGGAATTCAACATTCTGTTTCACCTGGATCTGCACAGGTTCAACCCCCTTGATCAGTCCGATCTCTTCTCCTGTGAAATACCACACTTCTTGTGACACCGAATCTCTCAAGTCCAGTGGAAGTTCTTCCACTGTCACCGCTGGGTACATTTCTATACACAAGTGCTGATTAGCGACCTTAAAGGTGGCATCGTCATCTTCCGTCTGAACCTCCACTCCCCTAGGTGTGCAATAGATAGTGCAGTTCAATTTACATAATAGGTCTCTTCCCAAAAGGCAGACCGGGCTCGTATCACACACCACAAACTGATGTCTAGTCTGAAAGGAACCTATCCTCACTGGAATCGGTTCGGTCAGTGGGCTGTTTATTCTTTTGTTCGCCACTCCAACAACTTGGATCGATTGTCCTGAGAGGGGTAGGTTGGGGACCACTGCTGATCTTACAGTGGACCGGGTAGCACCAGTGTCAACCAAAAGAGTGGTAGGATGACCATCAATGTCTGCCTCCACAAAAGGTCCTCTCTGGTCTACCTCCAAGACTGCTCCAAGTGTGCAATCTTCCTCCCCCCTCAGGCACCGTCAGGCTAACGGGTCTGGACTGTACTCATCATACCCTTCGAAAAGGGGCATCTGCTGGTAGGTTCGCGTTCCTTGCAAAATTCTCGGTGGCTGGGGAACCTGTACTTGTGGATTATACGTCCCCCCTTTCATCGATCTGGGCCTCATCACAGTGTTGACTACCTCCGGCACAGGTGCCTGAACCACTTCTACCTCCTCCTGCACCTGGTTGGCTGGGTTCAAAGGGCACTCGCGCTTCCAATGTCCAATCTGGTGACAAAGATGACACACAGTGGTCTTCTTCAGTATCGCCACATCCACCCCCGTCTTGGGATCTATGGGTTTCCCCTTTCCCTGGCCTTGCCCATTCTGGTTCCCTTGGTAATTTCCCTGTCTCCTTCCCAGCGTCCCTCCACTAGGCTGGACCTGAGCAGTCTGCATCTGAACGAGCATCAGTTTGTCCTTTAGCTTCCGGTGCTTCGAGTCCACTTCATCGCTACAGTACCTCGCATACCGCAAGATTTCATCCACCGGCTTGTTCTGCCAACAGATCAAATGGTGCTGTATCATGAGGCTGACCTCTGGTCTCAATCCTAAAACAAACTTTGAGACAAACTGTCCCATATCCTTGGGGTCTAAGGCATCTAATCCGCTATACTGTTTAAAAGCTTGCAAGAGTCTTTCATAATATTCATGCACTGTCTCCTTGGGTTCCTGCACAGTTCGATCTATCTTAACCCAATCTTCAGCTTCAACCATGTAATCACTTGCTCAAATTTTTTCATGACAATGGGTGATGGACCATTTGTAACGGCATCCCTTTCAGGTTCAAAGGTCGGCCACTCAACTGCGATTTTACAAGCTGTCCACAAATCTCCTGGTACCACTATATCAAATAAAGTGTTGAAATCAGTCCATAGTACCTTCGAAATTTTAACGAAACGCTCAACCTGTTTGTACCACTCTACGGGTTTTTCCCTCAGCCGAGGAAAATCATTTGTAAACGCAGCTAAGTCCCCTCTACTCCACGGCACATGCACGTACCCTCCGTTCTGTACTTCCCGTAAAGGATAGTTCCCGACGCCCGACGCCCCCCCCCCCGGAGGCGGCGTTTCTCCTACAATTTTCTTTGCCATTTTTTCTTTGACCACCTTTCTTCCCATTTATCCAACAATTTCCATATAGGCATCCCTACAATCAGATCTTTAGTATGCGTCCTTAATCCTGTGATCCTTTTCTCCTCCAATTCCTGATCACTATATTGCAACCTATGCGATCCTTGCAACATTTTTTGTTTTATTCAAATCCACCTCATATCTCTTAGAGAATGCTGTCAATTTCTCATGTGCGATCCTTGCTTTACGAGTCACATCTTTTGCTATGAAAAGCAGCTCATCTGGCTCATAAATCTCTATTCTTTCTAAAGGCAGGTTCCCACTAATCATTTCATCTACCTCCGCCTTTAGTCTTACTACATCCAACAGCCTCGCCTTCACTGCACTCCTCAGCGTTTCTCGACAAACTGCGCCATTCCGCTCGTCATAGTCACTGCTTTGTTCTCGTGACTTGTTCTCTTCTATCGTATTCCTGGAACTTGGTCTAATTTCTAAGATTTCTTGTTCCCTATCTCCTGGCATTCTATCACTTCGGTTCCTTACTGACGGTGTCCACATCCTCAAAGCTGACTTGGACTCGAATAAAGACCCTGGCCTTGCCGGTCTCTCATCCACCTGTTCATAAGAGGTGTCTGCTGTGGCTGGCAGTGGCGTGCTCATTTCTATGGGCTTCGGGGAATGGACCCATTGTACCTCTACGCCATTTCCTCTAGTGCTGATCTCCTCTCTCCCTGTAGTCTGCATTAGACTTCCTTCGCTTACTCGATCTGGGTCATACACCGATACTATAGGGCCAATGGTAACCGGCACAGTCAGGGAGTCCGGCAACCGCATATTCCCCACGGGAGACCGGGTTCCCGCTCCCTCCGTTCCTGTGGAGATTTTTCCTACTACCCTCATGTTTGTCTGTTTGTATGACTCGTCCATCCCTCCTGCCACAATCGAATTTCCTGCGCTATATTCTGGATTTACTGGAGGTGGTCTCTCTGCCAGCAGCCTGTCTAACAAGCTGTCATCCGTATCACTGTCATCTTCCTCTGTACTTTTCCCCTGCGTACCTCCTGTTCCCTCTAACAACGGATATAACCTGTCCCCCTCGATTGTCTCCACTCTCCACCTTTTCTCCAGTGCATCCCATCTCGCATCTTGAAATGCCCTGATCGACTTCTTCACCCTTTCTTGGCTTTTGTCTCTCTTCCTGTCGTACGCTGCTCTAATCCATGCATGTAACGCCTCAAACTGTGTAGGCCTAGGTAATGGTCGCAAGGAAGACATCACAGATTTCAACTGATATAACACTTCCAACCTGAAAGTACCATATCGTGGAAAAGTCAATTCTTCTTCTCCTTCTGTCATTTTATGCCAATTCTCAAGCCAAATTATAGTATGTAATCCTACATTCTTAGCCATGTAATGTGCTGGTGTATCCTCGGGAGGGGCTTCCTCTCCTCCCCGAGTAACCACATGTCTATCCCCTCTACAGAGTTCTCGTAAAAACATTTCATGGTAAAGCAGATTTCTGTTCGCACCCAATATTTAGTTTTTACTTCCTGACTTCAATCCACCAATGCCAGCGCGGCTCACACCAACCGTCCTATCGCAGCGCGGCACTGTCTGACGTCACTGTTCCTCCGCTCGCAGCAGTTCCCCTCCTTCTTAATTCACTCGTTCTCACTCGCACGTGTCCCAATCACACTCTGAAGTAACTGTCCGTCCTACCGAACAATTACCTCTCTGACTGTCGGTCCACACCGACCAGCCTCTCGAAATTGTTGACCTCAATCTGGCGACTGTCTGTCTGCGAACGACTGGACAATCACCTCTGACACACTTGATAGGATCCAAACGCTCAAAGTTCTGCACACAACAACCTACGACCAGCGTCGGTTAATCACACACTCACACATGTGTTCCTTATCTTCAGTGGGTTTATCAATGAAGTCTCATGACCCCCACAACCTCTGGTCAACGATCTCAGCTCTGGGTGTCTTCTACACCACAATAATCAAATCTCTCGGTCCCGCGCGCGCTCACGGTCCGATCCTCAATCACACGACTCTCATTCCAACTCCGCAAGACATCACACAACAATTAAACACCGCAATCTAACAAACGTCGCCCTGTTCATACTCACTCTACCACGAACTGCTACTTCCGCTGCACCGTCACTCTCCGTCAGTTTTCAGCGACCGCCGACGTCCTCCTCCTACGATCCACTGGATCACCATCACTCGGGCTCTATGGGGCAACTAATCCCTTATCCTAATCTAGATCTCCCCTACTATCAGAGGTAACCATCCTACTCTGCTACCAACTGATAACGCTGATCCTTATCTTATCACCTCTAAGGATCATCAGGTCACCAGGATCTTTCTACCTGCTGAATAGTGTAAAGGAAGAAAATCTTTTCAGTTATACGACAGTTTAGAATCCTGTTACCTTAAAAAGACCACTGACTACGAATTCAATTTTGTGGGTTTATTACAGCCAAGAATAACTGCACGTGCAAGCACCTCAACACGAGGTTAAAGAAATAAATGGGCACTAATACAAATAGCATCCTACGCAGGAGTCTCATCTGACTCAGGATAAGAAGAATCGTTAACTCCAGAAGTATTAGACAAGCAATAACAGCTCCAATCTCTATGTTATTCCTCATTTATCTAAATAAGCATAAAATCATTTGCTGTCCCTACTCTATCACTCAGATGACATACCTACTTAAGGAATTTCCCAGGCAACAGTAAAGGAAAAAGGTGTCAGCTGTGAAGACCTCCTAAGAAGTACACTCACATAGCATTTCTAGCTCGTTCTAAGATGCTCCTTCCTAAAATCCCCCTCTGTCTTCTCTCTCTGATCTCCTCTACCTCTTCTCTATCCTCCACCCTCGGGGCACTGTCCCTAATACAAATCCCAAAAACAATTGAACACGCCCTTGTCACGCCTCTTCGGCCAGGTCTTCCTTCTCGTACTTTTCCATCGAAACTCTTACTTCATCCTGGACGGTTACGATGACCTTGAGTCCCAGGCACCTTCTCCACTGAAAACATCATCCCTACATTCCAGTGTACTCCCATCTCAATGCCTCCCACCACCCTAACTCGTGAAACAAAGAGCCAGTCTTTCGCTAACGAGGCATATGTCCTTGCACCTGCAACAGAAGATACGTTTCAACAGACTTTTTCCCTCTGCACGAATTTACCAACTATACCCAGAGAGCATTTCCAAGAGAAACTTTTCTACCTACAAAATAAGCTAACATAAGAACGAATCAGGCCTTTCCCTTACGTATATGCAGTCAGGCCTTCACATAATTTGAACACACAATTATGATCACTTCTACCAGCATTAATTCATTACATTTCATATGCGAAAGGTGAACTACGCGTGCAACTTAATATGGTACACGTTAACTAATGCATTTCGATTGTACATGGCCTACTCTATTAATGCATCAAATTGGATACGTTTCAGTTAATCATTACATTTGCAAAATCATAATAGCCCAACTACCCTTCTATTCACTCTAACAATGCAATTTACGACTACATTAACTAACCATCATAGATATATATTTCGTGATATATGCGGGTACAGACTAACGATGATTATAATGCACCCCTACAAATTTTACGAGAACATAGCGCTCTATCAGTATCATCACCGAGTATCATCAGCTAGAGTGCGATACCCTTTTGCACCAAGGTCTTGACTTGTGAAGCTTGTCCAGTCCCACATTGTAAGGCCCAGAGGTGATGTTCGTGAAATTCACAGTGAATCTGACGTCAGAACCAGTCTTGCTTTTTCTATCTTTCTCCTCCCATCCCCTTTCCCCCTGGGGTCTGCCGGAAAGACAGAGTGTTAATTACCTTCTGCCTTTCTGTCAGTTCCCAGAGGGACTGGGGTACAGTCATCGTCAAACAGAGCAAAGGAGTACAGGTGAGGGGCTGTGGTAACAGTAATTGGGTTTATAGTTTATTTGTGATTGAGTTCGGTATACAACTTACTTTCATCAGTAGGTGGCACTGTACCTCTTTGTGGCAAACTCAGGTACAGTTTGGATGTAGTATTTTGTTTTAAACTATTGCGTTAAAAACAAATTTTTCGCTTCTATTTACTGCATTTTCAAGCATTTGTGCTTTAAACAACACAACAACTGTAAAGAGCAAATAAAACTGAATTAAAAAAAACTATGACATGGTATGCGTGGTGAATGTCTGTGGGCTAGTTGCATGCTCGGTAGATGACTTTTTAACATGTCTAAATTACAACACATGGCAAAGACATGCGTGGAAATATTTGCGTAGTAAAAACATGCATGCTAAAGAAAAGCATTGTAATGTCGTACAACCGCCCTATCACCACCTGGGCCTGCAATCATCACAGCCCTATCTCTTAAGGCCCCCATTCCCTCAGGGCCTCCAGCTGCACCCCCGCTACTAGTCCCCTCCAAGTGGCTGCCCAAATGCACTGAGGGAAAGCTCAGCCCCAACACCCCACACCCGTCATGTAAGACTCAAACCCCTCCTTGTATTGTTACTCCTGTAGCTGCGTCCCAGGAAGAGATGGTGGCATCTGATGGGGAGCCAGGTATGTCTTCTCGGATACTACTGCTGCTCTGTGATGAACTGGGTAGGTTCCAATAGGAACTGGCAAGAGCCATGGCCCTCAATGCCACCATTGCTTCATTGCGTGCAGCCATGTTAGCTGAATTAGCCCAGTGTACCTCCCAAACCACCCTCCATGTGTCTCCCTGTTTGTCTTCCCATACTGTTTCCCCCATACCCCTAATGTTTCCCAATCCCATCGGGTGTCTGGTCCTGCACCAGCAAGCCAGGAGGAGACCACAGAGGCGGAGGATCTCCACATCGTGGAAAAGGAGGATGACTAGGATGACCAATGACTGGACTGTGGACATTTTGTTTTCCCCCTGTATATAGACTTGTTCTCCTGACATGTTTTATTTATTTTGCCCAACCCCCTCAAAGTCCCTTTGCCCATTCTGTATGAAGAACATTATTTGATTTCCTTTCTCCCTTTCCAATGGACTGGTATTTAATTGCATTTATTTTTCCTAAAAAATATCTAAAGTATTAATTTTTAACACCATCTCTGTTTTGTGTAGTTCATGATATATATGCTGGATTCAAAGTATGGAAGTGTACATTGGGAGTAGTTTAGCTATGCTTTCCACATGATATCTTGTTACACAGATACCCTACGAATTTATATGTCTCACTCACACACAATTATCATCACATCTCTGGCCTACCACCAGGGTTACCAATTGGCCATCATCACATAGTACGCTACTCAGTATTGACTTGTGAGGAACATATTTTTATTTACATATATTATGTGTAACATTTTACAGTCTTGCTTGCAACTTTGCAATTGTGGTGGTGAGGATAACTATGAGTAAGTGCGTTTACTGTGTTGGTGGTGCAGTACAGGTGGGTGTTGGGCATTTGCCTGTACAGGTGGGGGAGGTGCCTGGGCAGGGTATGAGGGTGCCTGTACAGGTGGGGGATGTGACTGGGCAGGAGGGGAATGCGACTGTGCAGTAGGGGCATGTGCAAGGGGGTGGTACCTGTGCAGTTTGTGGTACTGGTGGCTGGGTGTGACATGGTGCAGGTAGATGTGTTGGCTCCCCTCCATGCGTTGACCATGAAGAAAGACTTTGGATCAGTTTCAGCATGCCCTCCATCTTCTTCATGGCCAAGGCATGGTGTCTTGCACTCTCTTCTCTGTCGATGGATATGATGTAATTTATCTTCTTTGACATGTCTTTGCAAGATTTATCCATCCTGTCCAGGACCTGGGTCAGTCTGTCCACCATCTGTGGGAATTGCCACATGTCCTGAAGTGAGCCTGCCATGTCAGGCAGAGTAGCCTTTATGGCACGACTGTCCTACCTCACATCAGCCTACCGTTGGAAAAAATCCTCCTCTCACTGGCTACCATCTGCTGCCCCCTTCGCATGAGACGGCCTCAGATATGACCGTCAGGTCCACCAGCTGGAACGGGGGGTAGGTGGAAGGCTGTGGGCAGGAGATTGGTACCTAGGGGATACCTGATCCTCTACAAATAACAAGAGAGGGAGTGGAGAGGTAGTGTCCATGAAGGGCACTGGAGGTGGATACGTCCTCCTTAAAGACTCGTTCAAAAACACTAGGATCCACCTTGAAACGGCTGTCTTTCTAAAAAGAAGGTCTCACAGGTTTGTGTGTCTTTCCTACATTGGTTGGAAGCACACAGTGTTTGCTTAAATACCCCTCACACACCAAAAGGGCCCTAGGTGTCATGCTTCATCATAGGGGTCTTCCCGCCCTGCTGCGGCACGGGCGTGCTACGACCTACGACTATGTGGGAGCACTGATCTTCAGTACTATGTGTGGTGTAGGATAGGTGAGAAGGCGGGTCAGGGGTGAGTGAAAAAAGTGTTTTTTAAAAAGGGCCTGGCTCTTGAGGGCTAGAAACTTTAATATCCCCTTGAGCTGGCACTATTAAAAGAAGTGTGTCGGAGGTACCCCGCGTTAATGTGCGGACCCTCCTGTCTGTGTCAACATGTTTCGAAGCGCAAGGCTTCTTCTTCAGGACAGAAAGCTGATCCCTTGAGTTCTCACTACTCTGTCGAGACAATGTCGATAAGGTCAGACTAAATGTCCAGTTAAATAAATATATATAAGTATTATTATTGTTTAAAATGAGGCAAAGAATCATGCACAACATACGATACCCATTAGGTATTCCCTATGTTAATCTGTAAGAAAAACACAGTATTAAAAACCAGAAGAATATATGTTATATCCGGCGAGAATAGTGACCTGCAAAAAAGGTGATATTTATAGTGAGTGATGATTTCTAACCGTTAACATGTGATTGTCCACTAGTGCAGTGTCCTGTGGAAAAAATTAACAATTCATGACTCACAAACACTTAACAGTAAACACACGCTCTATCTTATAATTGCCATCGGTTGAGACAACTGCCACTTTGGGGTGTGAGGGACAAATATAGTAATTATATTCTCTTTAATTGTCATGTCTACTGATCACTCGCAGTTATGACCTGTATGAGGGATCACTTAGAAGTTGGCGTTCTAGCATTATAGCCGATAATAGAACACAGGAAGTAACCTAACCCCCCCCCCCCGCCCACAACGAACAACTTCCGGAGCAATATCCACGATCAGCACAGTTCAGGCTGCACGTGTGATCGCTCTGGTGAAGCATAATGATGTGGCATTTTTTACACACCACGAGTACGGGAAGCACCCGCTGAGACCAACTTCCGGGGCGATAACGAAAAGGCAGCACAATTCCGACCACAAGGTTTTGGCGGCAAATATAGCAATAATGGCCACTACAAAAGGACAACGCACCGCAGACTCATTATTCCACGGAGCCGGGGGAGGCATTTACTTCAGCGAGGCAGTGTCTAGCAGTCAGTACGTACGGCATAGCCGCAAGGGAGGATCGTGGGATGTCCAGTAACGTCCCCTAAATGATATTGATTACCTTTCCTATACCTTTCTTTCCATGTACAGAATGGGATGGTAGACACCCTTCCCACCCGTTCAGAGGCTCATGGGGCATTGTCTCCTACTAAACAAAGTATGTATATAATTTTATGTTCCTCAATCTCTCCCTACCATAATCGAGCATTATTACAACCGCCATGGTCCATATACGTATTCTTCACCTCATCCGATGGTGCAAAAAAGCTCTCCTCATTGGAAGACAAGGCGAGCCTCGCAAAAAGAAGCCATGGTTGGATGACCCTCAGTTCATACGCTCAGCTGACACCTCAGAGCTACTTAACTTGCACCTTCAATGCACGCACTAAGCTTTGCTTCTTAAAATTAAGATTGGGGGTGATCAACTTGTCCTGCCACCTTCCCAAATGGAAAAGAGAGCAAGTTCCAGAGACATGTCGATTTTGCGGCAACCAAAGGGAAGACATAATTCATGTTGTGTGCCTATGCCCAAGCCTCTTGAAAGAAAGAAGGTCCCTCCTACGGAAGGCCTGGAACAACAAGGAAGTTAGATCATGTAGATCGGCAGTATTGGCCTGTTTCGACCCACGGAACACAATTTTAAATTGCGCACTGGTGAGGTTTATGGACTGCGCAGCAAAAAACTAGGAAAGGGGAGATGCTGATCGTTACCCCAGCCAGAGGCGCAGATCCACGGACCGCGATAGCAATGAGTATTTCTGCTCTGAAGACACTCGGAAATATGGAAATCCGCCAGAACTGCAAAAGCACAACGGATATAAACAAAGGGAAGCGTGTACAGGCTGGATACCTTGGGTCGTAAAATATAAGCTCGATCTCGGCAGCCTTGTAAGGATTGTCCTCAATGGCATTGGAGGTGCCGGACATAAACAAGAGATCTCGGACATGTGGAGGGCTAGGCACATTTTATCACTGCAACTGGGGTCGCATTTTTAGCAATCTAACAAGTGTCAAAAATGTTATCTATTTATTCGTATTAATTTAACAAGCATCAAATTTTTTCTTATCTCACGTTGTATTAATTCAACACGTATCAAAAAGTTTTAATGACATGTTCCATGCAAAGGTTTTTTTTAAATCATGCAATAAAGATTTCTTCACCTCAACCGATGGCAATTATAAGATAGAGCGTGTGTTTACTGTTAAGTGTTTGTGAGTCATGTATTGTTAATTTTTTCCACAGGTAAAACAAATATTCCCTTGGGTTATGAAAGGAACAGAATATAAGGTTCAACTCACAACTAGGTTGTACCTCATAAGGCGCACAAAAATACAATTCGTCAAGGAAAATCCCACCTAATATTTGAATCAATTGCTAAATAGCACTGAAGTTTAAAAAAAAATCTTTTATTATTAAAAAAATGGTTACAATGTTAAAATTTCAATACACTTCCTATCTATCACAGTTTTATGCAAAACTAAAATGAAAAAATTAAAATACCTGTACACAATCTAAGAGATAGTCAGAAAGTAACAAATATATGCACAATTTTTATTTTTTTATTTTTTTAATACTAAAAATAAAGCGTTAGATAAATTACACGGTCCTTTGCCTGGGCCCTTTGACATTTAGATTGGTCCCGGTATTAGTATTTCTGGGTTATTATATTAAAATCTACTTACAAAAAGAATAACTTCCTAGTTCATTAGAGGCATAGTCAGCACATGTAAATTTACCTACAAAAAGGAAAACTTCCTGGTTCATTAGAGGCAGAGTCAGCACATGTAACTGTTGCAAAGTAAGAATAGGCCAGGATAACCAATCAGAAGACACGTAGCATTATTTAAACCTGAGTTGTTCTTCTGGGTTTCCTTTACCCGCACACGAAGAGGAGCATTCGTTTGGTGATTCTCTACAGTTTAAGAGGTGAGAATTGGAAAGGTCTATTTTGAGGAAGATAGAGAGCGGGAGGCTAATATGGAACTTCTATTAACATAAAAGACTGTAGAAATTTTATTCACAGTACTAAATATAATGGGCCTTCTTATTTTGCCCTCTAGTGCAACAAGTTAGAGGAGGTGTAGAATCAAAAAGCCCCTCTACCCTCGTGAACGAACGGACACGGGAGAGTGTACAAGAAAGTGAATACGTAATTAAGGTACGACATGGGCTGAGGGTATTGCGCAGTTATGAGTAGGAATGTAGGGACCTAATCGAGTTTATGGTCAGAAGTAATAGTCCCCTTCTCTTTCTAGGCATTGAAATGCAGTAGCCACTCGGCAGGAAATTGAAGCGACCTCTCGGGTCGGCCAAAAGGAAGTTAGAACGTATAGGTACATCGAGTGCACTAAGCAGGTGAGATAGTAATAATTAGCCCTTGACCAACGTACAGAGCCGAACTTTAGAATTATTCTGCTTAGTTTGTGCCTTATTGAATTCTTTCAGAGTATCTGCATTAACTGAAGGGAAATCGAACAGAAAACAGTTCTAATCAGTAGAAGAACTGGACGTACTTATAAAGTTTGACTCAAGAGGTAATGGACTAAATGTTGCAAGTTTGGGGGATAAGTTGACCTTTTAGCAAGGAGATAGGTGGCTGTATGTGTAATTTTTGGTCTGACCTATGTAATGATTTAGCAAGGATCTCGGTTTGATTAAGGTAAGAATTAACCCTGGGCAAAGCACTACGCTACGCTCGCGTAGTTTGCGAAGTTTGCGCTACTTTGCACAACGCGAATTGCACATAGCACAGTGCAAACACGCGTAGCGTAGCGTAGTGCAGCGGTCATTTTCTGCTTGCTCGCGGTCCTCAACGTCAAGTTGGCGACCGCGAGCAAGCAAAATGACATCCCGGCGAGACTTTTTCCTCGTTCGCGATCAGCAACATCAAGTTGCCGATCGCGAGCGTGGAAAATAAACCTCCCGGCGAGATTCTCAACGCGGGGAGGTCAGGTTTCTCATTGCGAGTGGTCGCGTATGCTCGCAACCGCTCGCGATGAGAAACTACCAGTCCGCGTTGAGAAAGGTGCCGCTCGAGTAAAAATCTACTCGAGCGGCAGTAAAAGACAGCTCGCACTGTGCAAGATGCCGTTTTCAATGATTGCACAGTGCGGACTGTGCAATCATCGCGAACAGCGCACTACGCAGTTCGCGTAGTGCTATGCGTAGCTCGTGTAGTGCGAACTGCACTTTGCGTAGCTTCGCGTAGCGCTACTTCGCGAACTACGCCCAGGGTTAGTAAGAATATGAGATCCATTCGACAATGACTATAGAAATGTGACTTATGATTTTCCAATGAATTAAAAATGTTATAGATAGAGGCACAGTGTATTTACAAATGGTGAAATTAGATTTGTTTTAGTGCATCTATACAATAATCGTGTAGAATCATTGTGGTTTTTGAATGGTGCCTAATTGGTTTTTAAAGATGTGCATAACAAAGCAAAACAAAATAAAATATAAGGTTTTTTGTAGACTGAGTTTTCCATTGTAATTAGCATTTTTGTGTAATTTAAACAAAAATTTCTCTATATATACTTCCTTTATACAGTGCATATAAACCAAGCTATACAATAAGGAATACAGAGAGAAACGAACTAACTATTGTCTTGATAAAGATGGAATAATAATCAAACCCATCGAAACGCGTCGATGCATCATTGTACATAATCCAAGGGAAAATTTGGACCTGCAGATACGAAAATGAGTGTATCCAGGCCAGGTTTCTAAACTGTCCCATAGGATATGTTCCTTTGAAAGACAAAGTATACTGTCTAACCATTGTTCTGTTTTTATGTCATAGCATATTGTGTAAACTGATTGTAATTGGGGATTTTACATTTATTGTTTTTATGAATTGTTTTTATCAATTGTTTTGCATAAAACTGTGATAGATAGGAAGTGTATTGAAATTTTAACATTGTAACCATGTTTTTAATAATAAAAGATTTTTTTTTAAACTTCAGTGCTATTTAGCAATTGATTCAAATATTAGGTGGGATTTTCCTTGACGAATTGTATTTTTGTGCGCCTTGTGAGGTACGACCTAGTTGTGAGTTGAACCTTATATTCTGTTCCTTTCATAACCCAAGGGAATATTTGTTTTGCTTGTCAAGAGTACCCTACTCCCTTGGCTACAACAAGGGGTCTCTCTCTCCTTTTTACATAATTTTTTCCACAGGACACTGCACTAGTGGACAATCACATGTTAACGGTTAGAAATCATCACTCACTATAAATATCACCTTTTTTGCAGGTCACTATTCTAGCCGGATATAACATATATTCTTCTGGTTTTTAATACTGTGTTTTTCTTACAGATTAACATAGGGAATACCTAATGGGTATCGTATGTTGTGCATGATTCTTTGCCTCTTTTTAAAAAGTAATAATACTTATACATATTTATTTAACTGGACATTTAGCCTGACCTTATCGACATTGTCTCGACAGAGTAGTGAGAACTCAAGGGATCAGCTTTCTGTCCTGAAGAAGAAGCCTTGCGCTTCGAAACATGTTGACACAGACAGGAGGGTCCGCACATTAACGCGGGGTACCTCCGACACACTTCTTTTAATAGTGCCAGCTCAAGGGGATATTAAAGTTTCTAGCCCTCAAGAGCCAGGCCCTTTTTAAAAAACACTTTTTTCACTCACCCCTGACCCGTCTTCTCACCTATCCTACACCACACATAGTACTGAAGATCAGTGCTCCCACGTAGTCGTAGGTCGTAGCACGCCCCGTCCCGCAGCGGGGCGGGAAGACCCCCATGATGAAGCATGACACCAAGGGCCCTTTTGGTGTGTGAGGGGTATTTAAGAAAACACTGTGTGCTTCCAACCAATGTAGGAAAGACACACAAACCTGTGAGACCTTCTTTTTAGAAAGACACCCGTTTCAAGGTGGATCCTAGTGTTTTTGAACGATACCTGATCCTCACCAGAGGTGGTAGGTCACTCAGATGGTGGAGAGAAGGCCTGGGATGCATTGTCATGGGAGGAGTATGTAGGGGAAACAACACGCCTTACCTGGACGTGAGGTGTGGGAGGGGTTGATGGTTGTGATGGGGTAGGTGAATGCTGTGGTTGGTTGGCTGACTGCTGGGAACAGGCAATCCTCAGAGGTGGAATGGGAGGCACTTTGCTGGCCCAAGCAGGTCTGGGCTTAGATTTTTGCCCAGTGGGCCAACAATGGCGGGCAAGGAATCTGACTTATCATCCTATGAAAGCAGTGCCAGATCTTCTTAATCCTTCTCTTCTTCCTGCTCATCTTCCTCTAGTTCCTCTTCCTCCTCTTGTGCATCACTGGCAGCTGAGAAGGCTGCTTGGAAGAGGAGTGGGTTCTCTCCTTGAATTGCCCGTTGCCTGCCACTGATGGATGGTTCTTCTTCCTGAAGTGACTCATCTTCCTTAGCACCTGAAAGACAGAGGTTACAACAGGATAAGTATTTGCCTTACTATATCATGTGGCGGAACACTAGGATGGAGTCAAATGATCTTAACATTAACAGATGTTCCACATGTAACCTACTTTGTGTAAACCTACACATAACAACTTACACCGTAGCACTGAGTTGTTAAATGCAGATGTGCAATGAAAAAGCAAACTCACCAGCTCCAACCACAGCTCTGTGTGGCATTGAGATCCCCGTGATGTCAGCTGCCGAACCTGGGTCCTTGAGTGTGTAGTAGAGGATGTCGACCTCGATCCAGCAGGTTGAGAAGGAAGTGACACTGTTGCAGGGATTCTGCTCTGGAGCAGAACTATGCTTGGGACCATAGAAAATTTGCATGTAGAAACTGAGTCACCATACCACCTCAGTATCTATGAGCCTGAGTCTGACTAACTCTAGTGCTTCACTTGCCCTCCAGACCTTTCCAGAGAAACAAGTGAATTGGCACCCCAGAACACAACACTTTTGACCCGCTTAGGCATCGCGGTTACAGGACAAACCCTTTCGCTCTCTTACTCGTACTTGTCCACAATGAGATAAACAAGAGACACAAAGGCAGTTTATAATATTTATTTAAACTATTGTGCTCTAAGATGCAGTATTTGCACCACAATTAGAAAACAAGTGCATACCAAAAATATCGTTAGCATGCTTAACAAACCAAACACCATAAAAAGCCCTATCATGTCATAAGACAGAGTAGCCTAACCCCCCCTTCCTACTGAAGCTAAATGATTATATATCAAAAATCTCTGGGATTAGTGGCAGACCCTGTACCTTAGCATACATAGATGGATGTTGTACATGTCAGCTGACGTGGTGATCTTGCTTTAGGACCTCCACTAAGATTGTGTTTTTACAACTCCTGCCCTCAGTTATATGACAAGACATGTTTGCTCACAAACAGAAGCTGCATTCTCGTGTTATGTGTAGGTGCTAGTAGTGCCTGACTAGAGAGAATAACAAGGGGCATTGTTGTTTGAACTTGTCTATGGTGTTCAGACTAAATCCCAGGAAAAGAACAGAACATGAAAACATATGGAGGTTCTGTATGAAAATATAATGTGGCACAAAAGCAACTGACAATGGGCCATGCGGGAAACACACAGCAACACCATACTTTTAATGTTCTGCATGGGTTATATGTGAACATGCACACGTGACACACACATCACTGAATATGTTGGGACCTTTCTACACACCAGCTTCAGATGTTATACAGAAGTGGCTACATCTGCTAATGTCCTTCCACAGGGATTTGGTTACTGTGCATGATTTGGGATTCAATTGTGTACAACACTATATGGCATGCTTACCTGATGGATGGATGGATGGATGGATGGTACTGGGTTTGACTTCTGCTGCCAAGATATCTCCCAAACCCTGGATGGTGTCATCTGGATCACTTAGGAAGTCCTGTCAGCACCTGTAATGTGACATACATGTCAATGATTCTGTGCAAAGGTTGATGGTAATGGTTTCACATGTATGTCATAGGTATAGAGCAGTGATATGCAGTTTATGGGTGGGGGGCCACATTTGGCTGTCCTGACCTTTACATGCGGCCCCCTGATCAACAGCAGCACTGGGCAGCTGTTAACTCAACAAGGCACTGACATCAACCAGATATCACATTTACAGGCAAACATATAATTGAAGGTTACTGTTAGTTAAAGGAAGGAAGTAACTAGGGTGACCTACACTGGCTACCTTTGGATACACCTTCCTTTTAGTGGCATCATGCTTCATTAGTATGATGTGATCTCTTCAAAAATATAAAGGAGTACTCCTCAATATGCTGACCTGTTTCACCTTCACACATCAGATCATGTCAGTGCATTGGAGAATAAAATTTTGATATGAATAATTATCAACCAGCATTCGGGTAACACCACCCCCTCCTCCCCCCCAACCTACTCCCCTTCCTTCCGGGACAACAATGCCCATTGTGGACTGGGTGGCCAAACATTTGTGGTGTGCACTCTTTGGGAGGCCTGTGTTCCCATTATACATGCACAACATCATAGTCTATTTTACCTGACACTGGATAAGGTTTTGTACAGCAGACATCCTGAAGTAATGAATTTCAAGGTTAGCTTATATGTGATTATGGTAGAAGAGAAGGCAAAGTGAAAATCAACATTTGGCTCCGAACACACAATTTGGTCAAGTGGAGAAGCTGGGATGATCCCTACCTTTCCAGTTTTCACATTGTGCAATACAGCCACCAAATGTATATGCTTCATTTCCTCTACACCCACTTTGTCAGCCCCAACCTCAACCTCAACCTCAACCCCCATCCCGAAACGCAACACTGCTGGCATCAGCGCAGCCCTCATCCACATGAATTGCCATACATTTTGGGCCCTGGGATTTTTATAGAGATTATCTATGTCATGGACTTTCAACCCAGTTGTGGCTTCTCCTCTTCATAAGAGACAATATTAGCAATTAGGTACGTAGTGGACTCACTTACCATACATTTTGAGTCTTCCTTTCATTAGCCACACGTTCTGAAGTGGTATAGTGTTATGAGTCATATGTAAGCGTATGGAGATGAGTGACAACATTGATATTAGACACACACCGCATTCTGCAGACATTTAATCCACTTTTATGGAGCATGAGCATTAGGTAAAGTAATTCTTAGATATACTTACCAGGGTCCAGCATCTGTCCAGTGTGTGGTTCCTGACCAGATGTCACACCCATATGTGTAGCAGAGATCGCTGTGGATGGAGTTTTTCTGGACAATGTCACAGGGCCTTCAATAATATGTGTGTGTTTTCAGTTTACTTTCTAGTCGATAAGTGTGTTGCACCACATTTCATGGTACAGTTCACAGGTTTGTAACTGTTGATTGATTCTCTGTCCTATATCAATGGGTGTCTGATCACAATGTATGAGTTTGGACCCTCTCCTAGCCATATTTACATACCAGTTTGTGGTGGTGGTATAGGTTGATATGCCCCATGACATTTCCTCCCTGCAGGTGCAGGGACCTCTGCTCCAGTGGGTGACTGTACTCTGGCTGTATGTGGCAATAAAAGGAAAAAGTCACCAGTTGTAACCAAGACATGTTGCATATGTACAACTTGTCAGCAAATTACTCAGTGGCATCTACCTGCCAACAGTAATGATAAGTGAATGAGTCACATTATCTATTGTCATTTACCAGTGTTAGATGAATACACCAGTAGTGATGGCCACTGTTTGGGGCTGAGGAATTGGAAGTTGCCATTTCTATCACAAAGGATTCTGGGACTTGTAGAGCAACGGATAAAGTGAGACACATGAGGGTCTGACTCACCATGCAATTTGCACATACTGGGGACAACATCCATAGTCACATTTGAAGTGTATCACAGACATTTATCATTTAGGGTCATTGTTAGAATCATTACATTTTACCTGGCACCACATTAAAGGTCGTCTGTCACAGGCAGCCCATGCAGCAGCTGGGGGTGAATGGTGGAGAGGACATCCCTCTCGAGTACGGTGAGACAGAGGCAGGAACAGTTTGTCCACCATGAAGAGCTTTGGCCACCTCTATCCTGCTGTGCTTCTCCTTCACCTGCCTCTTTCATCCTGCCACTTCTTCTTGATGTCTGTGACAGTACGGACATCCTCCCCCAATGCAGTGACTGCAGTAGTCAAATGCTGCCATAGGGCTGCCTTCTATGTGACAATGCTTCTGTAGGGGGATAGACCCATCAGTATTTTGTGATGCCTCACTATGAACTGAATTATCATGGTGGTCTCCTCCTCACTATAATTCTTCTACCTCTACATTGGTAGCATGATGGAGGCAAGGCGCAGAGCAGCCAGGTAAAAAGTCTGTGTGGCCAAACCATGGCCTTGAATGTTGGCTGCTTTTATGTGGTTTGCAGAGCTGGGATTGTAGGTTGTGTTTATAGTTTGCAGGTGTATCTAATTACACTCTGGGCTGGGTGCAGAATGTCTGCCCCCGAGTGCAAGGCTGGGATTAGCTGTTGGACTAAGGGGTGTCCCCTGGAGCTGGTTGTGGGGATGGTAGGCATTGACACAGGTGTGTCAGGTGAAAGCAAACTTCCTCTGCCAAGAGTACGGAGATTAAGCCCAAGTGTGAAGATTCTGCCCGAGAATGGATATTCCGGCCCGAGTGCAGAAACTCCAACCCAAGTGAGGAGATTCCAGCCCGAGTACGGACATAAAGATACTACTCGTACATGCCCTTTGTGAATACCGAAACTTGTAAACTTAGACTTTTAGTCTAAGTTTACCTTTGTGAATATGAAAAGTCATAAACTTAGATTTTTGGTCTAAGTTTACCTCTGTGAATCAGGCCCCATAACAAAAGTTAAAAAAACTGCATCATTTGTTCCATAAGTGACAAGGCAAAGGTGGTTAGAGGAATACTTCTCTCTTCTCTTGGAGATCCTAATAAATCCTGCCACAAATTAGTCCTGGACATTATTGGACACATAAATCATGCAAGGATCCATGGTAGGTTCATCCTGGTTCTTATAGACTGCCACTCATGTTGGATTGTCACTAAAATTGTTAGAATACCACCAGAGGATTGCTTAACAGTTTCCTAAAGCTCATATCAGCACCTGGATACCCTCAAGGGTAACAAGGAGTGCTCTACAAATCCACCTTACCTTTGGTTTGCAAGAGTATGCCAGGATGTATGGTTTAGTGGAAAAATTAATCAAATGACCAAGGAGTATATTGAAATGGCATGAGTGATGGGGGATCAATTGGGAAAAAACACTTGAGTGCATATTGTGGTCTTACCACACCACCCCCAGTAGTGTTTTGGGTGTTTCCCCTTTAGTGCCACTTTTGGGCAGATAGCTGGGGACTAAACTAGCTCCTTTGTGGTTGAGTTTATGTAACCCCTATTGGGTCAAAAAAAAGGTGAAGAGTAAAAACAATGATTAGGGAAGACATAATTAGTGCGCGTAGGCTTTCTTCCCTGGCTCAAAAGACAGACTGCATTGAGCTTACATTCAGCAGGAAGGATCTTGTAGAAAATCTTTTTGCCCTTGAGTTCCGAACTTGCTCCCCTGATTCATCCCTTATCCAGTTTAGACAGCATTTGCCGAATAGCCAGCCCAGACAGCCCATCGGACAGATGCCGACTTTGTGGATGGGTAGCTCCACATTGGAGAACATTGACTGACTAGGAGGCATGCCTAAAATAAATGAAGGATACATGGGAGAGGTAGTAAATAATAGGGGTAGTTTATCTACCATTTATCTCCCTAGTACAGATGCTGGTGGGCTCGCTGAGAACCCAGGAACGATAAATAAGCCTTTACTCCCAATAGAGAGCTGTTGCGAGTCTAGTCCCTCGTCTCCTGGGAATCCTACAGACGTATCGCATTCTTGCCATGGCTCACAGGGGGCAACGCTACTATCGTGGAACATAGCAGGGATGGGTTCCAAGCTATTTTGCCCAGAGTGGCATGCTTTTATTGAACGTTATGATATTTGCCTCTTTCAAGAAACCTGGCTCACGGCACCACAATATTGTGTAGGCTAGCTAAATTATTTAGTTCCAGCTGAGAGAGGAGCAAAAGGTCGCCCCTCGGGGAACTGACAATCTGGGTGCGACAAGAACTAGGCATCGTTATTGAGGAGCTCCCGTTTAATAATAATGACATTCAGGCGTTACGATTGAAACTGGGCCCTAGGGAGAATGTAGATATCTACAATGTATATGCGAGGGGCACCAGAGGGAGGAAATCGGAAGTTTTAGCAGCTCTGGACAACCTCCTTGATATATATTCAGTTGACACCAACGTCATTATTGAGGGCGATTTTAATATCACGTTTGAGCCTCTTGACAATGAGGAAAGTTACCTTACAGAGGAAGAAGATGCGCAGTGGGGAATACCTAAGCTGGAGCTTCCCCCCATAAAAAAATGGACAGATGTGGCTATACAAATTAAGTCCATTTGTATAGGAAAGGGTCTTCGGGCGGCAAATGGTAGGACCCCATCAGACACTCTGGGGGCAAATACTTTTAATAATGGATCTAGTGCCAGTTGTATAGATTATATACTAATCTTTCTGAAACTATGGCACACCCTTGATGACATGGTTGTCAAGGATCGACAGGAGAGTGACCACAACCCCCTGTGTGCAACCCTGAGATTATGGCCAGAAAAGACATCCTCACCGAACGGGTGCGAATCGCATTATTGTGATGTTGTTCCCACCAATGACATGAGGCGCCTAAAATGGACAAGGCTTGTAGAAAAGCCTGAATTTATAGCCAATATTTCCAAGGAAGTTGATTATGCCATAACTGAGCTAGAATCTACCACGGCAACTAATGAGGCACTTGAGCTTCCTACTCAGACTCATAACAAATTTTTTACCCACTTGCGTACATATTTTTATAAGCGATGTAAGCCCAGCAAAATTATAATGAAGAAAGCCAGTTCCTGGTTCAACAAGGAATGCAGACAGGTGAGAGAATCACTAGGGGAGGCAGGGGGAGCCTGCTACAGTACGAGTAGCCAGACAGGTCTATAAGAGTACCCAGAAAAAGGCCAAACAATCCTGGGACGAGAATAGATGGCAGGACCTTAAGGAGGCTTGCTCCTTGAGTGATAGTAAATCCTTCTGGAATATACTAAAGTGGGATAGAGGAGGGCAGCCGGAATGCCCTCATAATCACGTAACTCAGGATGACTGGGTCAAATATTTTAAACCCCAGTATGCACGTAGTCCCATTGAGTCAAACCTGGAGGCACCCATCTTCGTGCTGTACCAAGAAGACGCATTTAATAGTACTAATGTCAACGCAGCACTGGGATCTGTAGTAGGAGGCAGGGCGCCTGGCCCAGATGGCGTACCTGCAGATATGTTCCTATATGATAAGACAAGGTGGAGCAGGTATATCTTATTGCTGGTTAATTTTGTTGCCAAAGGAGCCCCTATACCAGATTAGTGGAAAGGGGCAGAAATTATCCCCGTATATAAAAAGGGAGATAAATCTCAGCCAGGCAACTACAGGCCCATTAGCCTGATAGACTCGCCACAAAAGATAATGGGGAGGTTAATTCTCAACAAGATACAGGAGTGGATTGATGAGAACAGTATTCTATCCCCCCTACAGGCAGGCTTCCGGGCATTTACTAGCACGATTGATCAGGTGTTTCGCTTTACTTTGTTGCACTGGAAGGCTGTGGTCCTGGGCAAAGGCAGCTCGTACGCTGCCTTTGTCGACCTAAAGTCAGCATTCGACCTTGTCCCCCGTTCTAAACTATGGGTGATCCTGCATGAAATGGGCATGCCATCTGAGCTCCTCACACTAGTTATGAGATTGCATGAGGATAACTACGCCACAATTCGATGGGGCTCCCAGGGTAGGGTTACTAGCTCTTTCCCTGTAGAGAGAGGTGTACGACAGGGCTGCGTGATGGCACCTACCCTTTTTTCCCTATTTATTAATGGAATAGTAAACTATATGGAAGAGGTGACCACTGACGCCCCGTCACTCGCAGGTGAAAAAATACCTATTTTAATGTTCGCGCATGACACATTGATTATTTCCAAGACCCCGAGCGGCCTTCAGCGGGCCCTGATAACCTTCGAAAAGTTTTGTTCCGCTCGCGGTCTGGAAGTCACTGGGTCAAAAACGAAAATCATGTCTTTTAACCCACACAGAGCTTTAAAAAGTAGCATACTAATGAATAACCGCCCATTGGAACAAGTAAATGCGTTTACCTACCTGGGGGTCAATATCCAAAGGGACCTAAAATGGAAGCAGCAAATTGACCTGGCTACACTAAAGCATCAGCAATTGTCGGGAGTATTACATCGGGAGTATAACACCTCACTGACTAAGCCAATTAGCCCAGTGCTCCAGGTATACAACATGAAGGTGGTTAATTCAGCCCTTTATGGAGCAGAGCTATGGGGGTATGAGAACCTGTCCAAACGTACCATTGCTGAAAATAGGTTCCTGCGTAATATTGCTAATCTCCCACAAAGCACTCCAGTGTGTCCCCTACCCTATGATCTAGGTAGAAAGCCCCTGGTCAAGGTTGCTAAGCTATGCCCCCTACTATACTGGCGCAGATTATGGACCACACCAGAACTGAAACACTATGCCGCAAGCTTCATGGATATAATAAGGGCTGATACCTTTCACAAAATCAAATGGGTAAGAGAAATTAGAGATGCCCTAATAAGCATAGGCATGAAGTCATTATGGGAAGAACCAGATAAAGCTTGCTTTCCTTCAAAAAAGATCCTGAAAGAAAAATACTGGGAGATGGTCATGCATAAAACACTAAGAACCAGTGACCCTTCATCACTTACAGGAATCTTTTTGGAAGCTAAGCTGATCCCGAGCCTAGATCCGTATTGGGATATAATAACTAAGCCACACAATAGAAAGTTATTTTTCCAGTTTAGGGTGGGCTCTTGCCCACCAGGGCCTTTACAGCAAGATGGGCCAAATCATGTGATAATAAGTATCCTATATGCAAGACCCATGTTGAATCTGTGGCACATATGCTGTTTGTTTGCCCAGCCTATGACGCACCTCGTCGTGTTTGGCTGGTGCCAACTTGTAAATCACTAGGCACCAGAAGGAGTGAAGCAGCTGGAAGAATTTTATGTACTAATACTTCAACTCCTATCATCACAGCAGTAGCAAAATTTCTAGGTTGGTCCTGGGCCATAAGGTCACACTTTTTATCCATCTGACATGTGTGCTTTTTTGTACCATCACCGGGGGTCTCATAGCCACGCCTTAGATCATCTGTAGCTAGTCCTTTAGTGCAGGCCCTAACTAGCCAGGATTAAAAGTGTAGCGCGTGTGCGACAGAGAATTTTTAATAGTGTGTGTTTTTAGTGGTACCTACTGACTGCTCTGTAACATATTTTATGGATTTTTAATATGCTATGTTGACCCAACTGCATTCCTTAAAAAGTTCTATATTCTAGCTTGGCATCGTTTGAACATCGAATTGTTTTATACATATAGATATATTTTTGTAATATGCTTTTATGACTAATTGTCGAATAAAGCTTATTTGACTGACTGACTGGAAAAACAATGCACATCAAGCTGATTAAAATAATAGATAGGATTTTGTATGAAGTTAACAATCAGAAATGGTGCTCAGGTGATTGGGTTAATGTTAATAAACCTGAGCAGTAAGGAAAAAAAACCAGTCTGTGCTCCAGACTAAGTGGAATAGCCATGTGAGACGTAATATGGTTGAATAGGAGAACAGAAAAACATGGATCATAAAAAGGGCTGTCTAGACATTCTTGGCCCAACAATTTCCATAACGAATCTCCTGCTAAGTCGGAGCGCCATTAACTACAATAAAGTTGCCATACAGAGCTACCCGGCCCATTTAAGGTATGAAAACCATGTGGTTGAGTAGAATTCTTGCCTTCTCAGGAAGGGAAAATGTATTGTAGTTTCAGAATATGTTACCTAAACAATGGTCGTAGGTTTTATACCTACATTTTTTCTGCTGCATTGCACTTTGTAGAATTGTCCCTTGGTACGTTCCTTTCTACCCTTTCACCTTCCTCTTAGGCATCATTTGAACTCTCCCACAGGATATTGTTAAAGTTGTATGTGGAGACAAGCAGCTAACAAGATTTGATAATGTGCAGCTAGGGAAATCCCGCTAAAAGTATTTTTTCTACTTAAAGATCTTAAAGCGGCAGGGTCACCTTCAGCGCCTCTGATCTCGTCTGACCAGCAATGTGAGGATCTTGCCACCTTCTTTATCAAGAAGGTAGAAAACATCTACAGGACCTTCCCCCTCCCCCTGATGAGTTTAGGTCCCGTTCATAGACCCCTCTCCACCCGCACTCTCGCTGTCTTCCCTTCGATCTCCCAGGATGAGTTGCGGATGTTATGTGGTAGGGTTAAATCTGGCTCTCCAACAGATCCGCTTAAGACTGAGTAAATTTTGAAATCTCTGCCTTTGCTCGTTACACCTCTGTGTCAGTTGATTAACATGTCCCTTTCCAAGGCGGTTGTTCCTAGGGCTTGGAAACAAGCCTGGGTGGTCCCTCTGTTAAAGAAACCAACATTTGATACCACCAAGCCGGAGAACTTTTGCCCCATTTCTCTCCTGCCATGGGTGTCCAAGATCGCTGAGGCTTACATCAATTCCATTCTGACAGGATTCCTGGAAAACAACAGCATGCTTGACGCCTCTCAGAATGATTTCCGCCCGGGTCACAGCATGGAGTCTGCTCTCCTAGCTGTGACCGAACATCTGAGGGTAGCCTTAGATGCCGGACGCACTTCGGCACTGATTTTATTACATCTCAGCGACGCGTTCGATACGGTATCCCACCAGATTCTGCTGCAACGATTGGAGGAGGCTGGCATCGAGGGCCTGGCCCTGGGATGGTTCGCCTCTTTTCTTTCTAAGAGAACCTTCCAGGTGGCGGCCCCCCCCTTTCGCCTCCCTGATACATACTGTCAAACAGGGGGTTCCATAGGGCTCTGCGTTGAGCCCTATGCTATTCAATCTGTATGTCCAACCGTTAGCAGCCGTGGCCAGGAGCAGAGGACTAACAGTAGTATCATATGCTGATGATACTCAGTTGGTAATAGCACTCTCTGACGACTCCACGCAGTATGCTCTCAAGTTCCGGAGCGATCTTGCTGCTGTCGCAGAGTGGATGACTGCCAACTACCTCCAGCTTAACGCCAGCAAATCTGAGGTTTTGCTGGTAGGGAAAGACTCTGAGCTGTGGAGCGAGCGCTGGTGGCCTGCGACCTTGGGATGTGCACCCGCCCCCAAACAGGTGGTTAAAAATCTGGGTGGATCGGTAGACTCAGCCCTCAGTTTCCAGGTCCAAACCCAAAAAGTCGGGGGGACCTGCTTTGGACTCCTGCGTGGGCTCAAACCGCTGCTGGGTTTCTTTGATCCTTCCATTCGTCAAGTCATCATTCAGGCCGCCATCATGTCTAGATTAGATTATGAAAGCTCTCTTTACCTGGAGGTTAACAAGGCTGAAATTTTACGTCTGCAGAGGGTTCAAAATGCGGCTGCTGGAACTCTCCTTGGCCCTCCTAGAACTTGTTCCACGACTAACGCCATCCGCCGACTACATTGGTTGCCGGTGGCTAGGCGTGCTAAGTTCAAGTCCCTCTGCATCGCCTTCAAAATTATGAATCTCTCCTCTCCAGGTATCCTGGCAAACCTGTTCTTACCCTATACACCCACTCGTCAACTTCGACCTATGGGCCAGCATCTGGCGGTTGTTCCCCGGGTGAGGAGGGCGCATGCAGGAGGACGTTCCTTCCGCACCCTGGCGGCTAAACTTTGGAACTCTCTTCCTGCGCACATCCGCAGTATGGACAACTACCTGGCATTCCGCAAGACCATTAAAACGCACCTTTTCCCTTTGATTTAGGCTCCGCCTTCGGTTAGTAGCCTCCCAATTCCTGAAGGTCAGCGCTGGGACGCTCCTTTGCTGGGGCAGCTGTGCGCTATACAAAACTTGTAACATAACATAACAAATAAAATTCCACATCTGAGCTGATTTTGGAAATCTAATTCAACAACTTCCATTTCAATCTAACAATCTCCAAATACTAGAGGTGAAAATCTCTACATGGAGAATCTCTGTGGCATTTGTTTAAGTTGTTTCTCCAGGTCCCCTTCACAGTAGCGATATGTCTTCATGTTAATAAATTTGCATTAAGTGACACATGATAAAGCTGAGTGAATGTACATATACATGAAATACATCCTTTTCCAGCCTCTCACCCACGACTTTGATTTGAAAATCGTAAAGGGCTCTGATCTCCTAGTTTTATATGACTCTAGTAGGGTCTTAAGACCAGACTCTCACCTTTTGCTCTAAGTTTTCGATAGTAACCAAGCTCAATGTAGTGGCAGTGCTTCAAGAGTGCTGGATCCACTGCTCTGGAATTCTCTGCACTTGGAGTTCCATCATATAACTGACTCGGCACAATTTGAAAATGTCTGAAGACTCATCTCTTCTGTTAATGTCCCCTCCCTTCCTTTATTCTGCACCTTCTTTTAATGCCATGATACCTTTGGAGAAATGTGCAAGCAAGAAGAAATAGAAGAATTAACTAGAAGGTTGTGATGGTAAGGTAAGATTCAGATTTTGATGGTTCTTGTTTAGGTACTTACTCTTCCACTTACCTCTTTCCAAATTATGAAAATATCATCTGTATACGTGACCTAAACAACTAAAGATGAATGTTTCCATTGCTTCATTCCAAATCACTGTTTCTACCAATAGTTGAGAAAGGTGGGGTAAGGCCAGCAAGTGTTGCCCACACTGATGACAAATCACTACCTCCCACTCCTCTCATATCCCTTCGCTCATGAAACCCATCTGCAACTAGTTGTCTACCTGTGGAGCTATAGGAAGAAGTCACTGACTCATTGCTTCTCTTCAACCTGATATTATTCAGCAGTTCATGCCTCATTCATGGTGGCAGGCCACCCAAGGGCTCATGCACAGTGCAACTGCACTTCATCTGCCTGTGGAGCACCCTAGTTGCATGGATGCATACATGGACATCTGGCCACCATGAATGAATGTGTGGGCTGCTGCAGCCATCACCTGGTATTTTGGAAGAAGTGTGACACATTGGGACCCCTGAAGACTACTGAATGTGTTGCCCATTTCAACTATGCATGTAAAAAAGAACTCTACTCCATGTGAGGAAAAATGCAATTCATCCTGATTGACACTTCCAACACTGAGGGCCTGATCACAACTTTGGCCACCCTGGAGCAGGGAGCCACACCACCACCCTGCTCCAGGACCCCCAAAGCCATAGGAACACAGCCCGCCGGATTGCAAGTAAAACTGCGGCAGCTGCCCACTGTGCTACCTTTCAAAGGCTCATTGGAGAGCCTTAGAAAGGCAGCACAGTGGGCTAGTTACAGTGCGTTCCAGTATGCCATGGACTGTAAAGTCCATGCCATTCTGGAATTTGGGGGGTAGAAAGAGAGGGGGGCACACCATGTGCCACCCTACATGCTACCCTGTGCATGGGACAAGAGGGGGCCCTCTACGACCCCCTTTATTTCGACACCGCCAGCAGTAACATGGAGGAAGAACCTCCATGACACCTCTGACAGTGAGGAAAGTCATAATATGCTTGGCAGTGCCTCAGGGCATCACCAAGCATATTGCGGCCCTCAGACCACTGCAGGACCACTAAGGAAGGCAGTTCCCTGGCAGTTGAAGTGGTACGACCGCCGCAGTTGTAATACTGCAGGCGGTCCCGCAGTACAGAGGTTGTCAGACCGCCACCACAACTATGACGGTCCTATGGACCGCCGTAGTCGTAATTAGGCCATGAGTGTCTGCAGTGCGGTCTGTTCCAAACTTTGAATGATACTTTCAGCAAATAATGGATGTGGAGGGCTCACCCAAAGGCGCTTTCTCTTTATGTAGTATGTATGTGTCAATGGCATTATCTCTAAAAGACACAAACATCTGAATACAGTCAGACTTCTGACACAGGCATTTTTCATTGACCTGGCGGTATACATTTTTTTCTGTTCTCTTAATTTGTCCAGGGAACTAGTCAGAAAGCAACTTAAAAAAATATTGAGGGTGTGTGGCCTGATGCCCAAGGAAGGTGGTGGCATCTGCGAAGCTCTTGGCAGGCTGACAGGGAAACTTCCTTCACAGCAGTGGCCTCTCCTTCTGCTGCCTGCCATTTTCTTGAGGGACGGTGATGTACATCGTCGTGCACTGTTCTGTGACATTTGGGGCATAGTGGAGACCGGGCTATGCTTTGTTTGCTTTGTTGGAAACCTATTCCTCATGTCAGCCGCCATTTTCCTCGGTGGTAATGACGGAGCGCTTCAAACAGATGGAGCAGGCTGTCTGAGGCATATACGGCTGTGGCTCCTATCATCACTTGCCTGTTCGGCTATGGCAGTTCCTCATCTTGGCATTCTTGCTCTGCATTATTTTGAATACTTCTGGTGCTTTGGTGATGGCACATTCTCCATACATTGTATTATGTTTATTTTTTCCACGCATTAAGGAGACTTTGTCTTTTCACCAGCACTCTCCTCATAACGTTGGCATATGCAGCTCCATTGCAAATATTGACTGCGAACCAAAGCTGCTAATCATTCACATTGCTGTATGGGCAGGCTGAGAAAACGTTAAATAATTTCCAAGTACCCTTCTGGTTCTTCTCACAAATGTATTTCATAGTTTCCTCATCACTTAATATATATTTGGAGATGGAGGATTTCTCTTCTCATGCAACTCGTGGATCACACTCCTCTTCTGCTGTCACTGTTTCGCCACCCTTGGCTGCAAAAACCTCCTTTAAGAGACTCAAAAAAGACCCTCCTTCCCTTACTAAACCTCCTCCTTCAATCTCATTGAACTTTTTATTGGAGGAAATTAGAGCACTGGACCCATACAATTAGGAAAGTAATAAGAAACTCCAAACCCTTAACAACATGTGGTCCCAGATGGAGTACAGACTCATGACAGTTAACCACCTTCAAATCCAAGTTTGGTTGTTTCAAAAACAGGTCGAAGATTTAGGAAATAGAAATAGAAGAAATAATCTACATATTTATGGTCTGCCAAAGGGTTGTGAAGATTCAGAATCCATTTTACTTTTTAAAACATTTCTCTTTAAATTACTTCATTTACTGGAGTCACATCCTCTTAATATATAGAGAGACCACAGATAAGCTCACTTACCTACTACTGCTTCTAACTCCAAAAAGCCCAGAGGCATCATTCTTTACTTCCTTGAATATACTGACTTGCTTAAGGTTCTCTCAGCAGTCAAGAAGATGAAGAGGATCTCTTGATCTGGTAGTAGTATTTATTTCTCACAAGGCTATGCTAAGAATACTGCAGATACACACAAATAATTCTTATTCATGATGCTGGCTCTCTACTCCCATGTTTTGGCCTCTTCCATCTGTGCCTGATTAAAATCACCTACAACAACAAGACTTCTACTTACGAGAACCCATCTCGATTGAAAGCATTTCTTTAAGACTGTAGAGTTGAAACTTTACTTCCAGATCCACTAAGACTTGATATTTTTCCTTCATTCTAAAGCTAATCGTTTGGAGACACCTCTCCTCACTGTGATGTTTGTTGCATACTGAATGCTTTGCTACACGTTTTTCTTAATTATCATAATACAAATGTTATCACATGCCCTCTCATGCTAATGGTATTTTTCATTCCTGTTTGAATTTGTGCTGTTCTTCGTCTCCCCATGTTCTACAAGTCTCCCTGTTGCCCTCTTCCCGGAGCCCGACTAGCTCATCTCTTCCATGTGGTTTCACCATCCCCATTCTCTTTTGATAATATCCTTAGGTATGTTCTCCTTCCCTAATGTGTATTGTTTTATATTCCCAGTGTTTTTTATATCCTATGCTCATTTCCTCATTTCTTTCATTTTTCAGTGTTCATTTTCTTATAACGACACCTTTTCTTCACTCCTTTTACTCCCTCTTTTTACCATTTACTTCTTCATACTTGGTCTATGTTAATTTTATTTCTTCATATCATTGGATCTATCTCTCAATAGTCTTTCCTTATGTCAATAAAAATTGTATCTTGGAACATCAAGGTATTGGGTTTGCCAATTAACCAACGTGTTTTAAAACATCTTTCAAAACTTAAGGCTGATATTGCTCTAATACAAGAATCACATCTTACAAAATCAGAATCTTTGAAATTGAAGAGAGGGTGTGTTGGCAATGTTTTCTTTTCACCGGGTAACGGTAAGAAGAATGGTGTTGTAACCCCATGTCATAAATCTCTCAATGTTAATTTAATTTCTCAAGAAACAGATACTGAAGGACAGTGGTTAATTTTTCAATTGACAATGTTCCAGTTTCTATTTTTAACTTATATGGTCTAACTACGAAAAATTGCCATTTTTGGTCAGAAGTTACCCAAAAACATTTGCAATGTTCAGATTATCATTTCATTTTTGCATTAGATTGCAAACAGATTACTGATTACTTTATTGATAGAAATTCCACTTCAACTTATGTGCCTAACAAACTTCAAAATGTGTTTGTTCATGCCCTCAAACAGCATACACTAATATATGCATGGAGACTCTCTAATCCTACTTTACGTGAATATACTTATTTTTCCCCAGCTCACCATACAGAATCACGTATGAATTATATTTTAGCTCACACACTTGAACTCAAACCCAACATTCTGCTGCCGTAGGTTCCATTTTAATATCTGACCTGATTGCAGTTTCTCTCCCTGTGTTGGTGCATCCAGAGCTTTTTAATGGGTTTGAAACCCTCTTTTGTACCCATTTTGACTATTCTTCTTATGAAAGTTAGCATGCCTTTAAATTACTACTTTTAGTACCCAGTGGTTTGTGCGTGCTGTCCATCAGTGTTTATTAACACGCTGCTGCTGGCAGCGCGCACTAAAGAATCCTTTATCTTTGGCTCAAAGGGTGTGCTGTGTTTCTTCCTGTCATGGTTTTTGTTTCCAGAGTCTTTGCAGGCCTTTTATGGTATGTTAGAACTTTGCAGGGATAGGCAAAAGGCAATATCATTGATAGTCAACAATCCCCAAATATCTGTACAGTGAGGTGAGCTTCATACAGCTTTACACCAATTCTCAAAATGCAACCAATGCTTAGAATAGGATAAGCATTGAGAACTTCCTGGCCACTTAAATATCTAGTGCAACCCCCCCTGGAAAACCCTAAACTTTGTGAAGCATGCCTTTCAATCTCCAGGCAGTGAGAAGTAAACTCAGTAATTGCCTCTGGACAGTACTGTAAATTGAAGAGGTGGAGAGCTCAAGGGCACGTGAAAGAAGTGATCCACTGCTAGCTGCCTGAGTAGGGGAAACCACAGTCTGTGTGGACAGAATCACTTCCACCTCCTGTCCCTCAATCTTTTGCAGAACACTCTGGAGTAGGGGAATTGGTGGGAATGCATATAACAACCCTTTTTGCCACGGGATCAACAGAGCATCCACTACCCACATATTCGGGGACCACTTGTTCAAGCAATGTTGAGGAAGGAGAGCATTGTTCTGAGATTTAAATAAATACAACCATGGATTAACGAACAGTGCCACTACCATCTTGAATGCCTCTGAGCTCAGATGAAATGCAACTGGAGTTGTGAGATTGCGACTGAGTTTGTCTGCCTCTATGTTATCCTTGCCTGGTGTATACATTGCTTTGAATGACAATGCATGAATCACTGCCCAATCTCAAATGCTCTCCACCAACTCTACCAGTGTCTTGTTTTATGTTCCTCTGTGCCTGTTCAAGTAACTTTTTGTCTCCTGATTGTTGGGTATGACTACAACCGCTTTGTGTTGAAGATTTTGAAAAAAACCCTGAAGAGTATGCCATGCTGCTTTTAATTTTCTCTTTAGTTCAAACAATGGGTCAAGTTCCTTTGATGACCATTTTCTACTCATCTCCTTCCCCTCCAGGGTTACAACCCAACCCCAAGCACTCGCATCTGATGTTATTACCACCGGACTTGAATATTGAAAGAAAATTCCCTTTTTCAAATTCAGAGGCTCTAATCAACATTAAAGTTTGTGTCTTATCATGTCCATGACTAGTACAAACATTTTGTAATTATGAGTCAATTGAGATCAGTTGCTGATGCGATAAATAAGAGGCTTAAGGTGGTGATGTGTCCACAGGACTGTCATCATTGTTGAAAAAATAAACCCTTCGATCCTCGGTCAAGTCCTTGCTGAGACCTGAGGAAGAGAAGGAGATTTGTTCATTGAGTCTGTAGATTTTGCATTCTCCATTCCAGACGGAAGACTTGACCCAATTCTTTATCTAGAAGTGCTCCTATGAAGGTTTTCTTCATTAAGGGTTGCAGAGTGCATTTCTAGTGATTGATAATCATGGCCAGAGATTGAAATGTGGCACACAACTGGTCCACATTGGTTTGCACCATTAAAAAAGAAGAACCAAAAATAAGCCAATTGTCTAGGTATGGAAAAATCTGAATACCTTTTAACTACAAGTGTGCTACCACTAGTACCTTTGTAAACACTCTGAGCAAAGATGACAGGCAGAATGGTAGAACCGTGTACTGAAAATTGTGTTCCCCCACTGCAAACCTGATATACTTCTGACTGTCCAGATGCACTGGTAAATGGAGGTATGTGTAGCTGATTAAGTGTAGCCAAAAAATATCCCTTCGCCAATAATGCTATCATCGGCTGCAAAGTTAGAATCCTAAATGTGGTGTAATAGACAAATCTGTTAAAAACATTTTCAATCCTGCACTAATCTGACATTTTCTTCTGATTTCAGAATCAAAAGGAGGATTGCCCCACCACGCTTCTCCAGAGGACCTCAACACATCAGTGCCATGCTCATACCCATTCCGAATGCCTCCACCTCTTCCACGACCTTCTCAGATGCTTGGAAACATGCAACTGTCCTACCATTGCTGAAAAAACCCCTCCATAGACCCTTCAAAGCGTTCCAACTACAGACCGATTGCTGTCATTCCCAGCCAAGGTCTTGAAGATAATCATCAACAGACTCCTCACCCACACCCCAACACCATTCAGTCTAGCTTCAGACCAAACCACAGCACTGAAACTGCCTTCATCACCACCACAGTTGATTACTGCATGACTCTGGATGAAGAAGGCAGGCGGACCTCATGCTCCTGGACCTCTCTGCAGCATTTGACATTGTCTCCCATCCCATCCTCAGCCAACGCCTACATGACATTGGAATCCAGGGACACGCACTCTGATGAATCTGCTCCTTCCTCACTGGAAAGACCCAGTTAGTCAGGCCGACAAGGTACACCTCAGATGCCCAATGACCTCATGTGCAAAGTTCCACAAGGATCCTACCCGAGCCTGACCCACTTCATTGCATACATTATCCCCCTAGCCAGCATCCTCCACTCTCACAGCATCAACGTCCTGTCCTACGCCAATGACATGCAACTCATTCTCCACCTTACGGACAGTACCTAGATCACGTTCAATGCCTGCATGACTGCAATCCCTACTGGATGAAGACTAGGCCTGGGCAGAGCTTGCGGAGTGACACTCTGCGGAATTCCATGGAGTTACCAAAAAACTCCGCGAGATTCCATGGAGTTCCACGAGCTGCGGAATTCCAATCTGTCACTCTGAAGGAACCCCACACAAAATAAAGACCAATCCACCAGAGGTCATACTGTTTAAATAGCCCACTGCGGTAGTGTCATTACCTCTCCCCTTGTTTTTACAAGTGGTGAACTCCGTGGAGGCTGCTGCTCCGTCCTTTAGCAATAGTACTGCTGCTGCTGCTTGCTCTCCCTGCAGATCGCTACTGACTGGTCTACAATCTCCGCTCTACTAAACTCCCCACCTCTCACTTCCCACCAGAGTTGTGCACAGTAAGCACAAGCCTCCTAGCCAAGCAATGAAACCCCAGCCAATAGATACAGCAAGCTGCATCCAGGCCCATTCTTGGTAGCCAATCACAAAGGAAGTCATTATTCAGCCATTTAGAATGCACACTCCGACCATTGCCTCTTTTGCAGTCCAACCACAGCTCGCTTTCGATTTATCATTACACCAATCAGAAGCTGTGCCTTCCTTGTGTGGCTCCTTTTGAATCTAAGTAGCACCGCTGCACAAGCACCACTTTCATTCACGGGTGATGGGCCGGAGAACGAGGAGCAACAGAGAGAAAAGCACGGCTATATAAGGTATTTAATGTGCACAGCCTTTAAAAAACGCAGCTCTGCGTTCCAATACAAATTCCAGGTTTCAAACTTTTAATATATAGTTAAAATTAGTTGAAAGCACAGAACGCAATATCCCAAAATTGAGGGTGTACACTCAGAGCTTATGGCTGCTCTTAAAATTGACTGATGAAATCACTGCCTTGGTACACCAAATACCAAAGGAAACTCATGCACTAATAAAATATGTGCACATTCCATCCAGCCAAACTTCTTACATACAAAAACAGGATAAGAAACTGACCAAGTCGTACAGTGCTGCTTTTAAATATCTTTGTTTAGCTGTATACGAGTGTTGTGCAAGCAGATGAAGGAGCAGAACAATACGACCGACTTACAATCCACTCTACAAAGAACATGTTTATCAACTGTGACTTGTTCTGGACTAAATTACACAAATAAAAAGAAACTTCGTACTAACGACACTATAAAAATAATATTTAAGTAGAAACCTCATATTACGTGATAAATAAATGGATACATAATTAAGGGCACTGGGCAATCTATGGCACGAAGTAACAGAAGTACTGCAGTATAGCACATACTGAGATATCAATTTCAAGCTCTTTATTGAAATTGGAATGGACACTAAACTCCGCTTCACGGCACAGGCCGAGGTTTTGCCAAACTCCGCATTTCTAACAGAGCGCGAAGTCGGCAAAACTCTGCAAACTCCGCCTGCGGAGCAGAGTTTACTGCCCATCACTAATGAAGGCCAACTGTCTGATGCTGAATACCAACTCCATCTGGTGGCTAATAGAGCTAGGACTGACACACACCCCCTACCGCCCCTGCTAAGACCTTCATGATCATCATTGACAGCAAACTTGATAAGACTGTACAAGTCAACGACATCACCGCCTCATGCTTCCATTCCCTGAAGATGCTGAGGGAAATTATCAAATGGCCCCAGATCAGCACCCAGAAACTGTCATGCACAACCTCATCACAAGCTCATCAACGCTCTCCATGGCCAAGCAAGTCAACGCAGTCTCCTCCTCCTGCTTCAACACCCTCCGCATGCTCCGCAAGATCTACAGGTGGATCCCGACAGATACAAGAAGAACAGTCACCCAAGCCCTCGTCAGTAGCAGACTCGACAATGGAAACGCCCTCTACGCTGGAGCCCCGGCCAAGCTCATCAAACGACTGCAACGCATTCAAAACGCCTCTGCACGCCTGATCCTCGACGTACCACGCCACAGCCACATCACCCCCCACCTGAGGAACCTGCACTGGCTCCCCGTCGACAGGAGAATCTCCTTCAAACTCCTCATCCACGCACACAAGGCACTCCACAAGACCGGCCCAGCCTACCTCAACAGACGACTCTTCTTCTACGTCCCCAACCGCCAGCTCCGCTCCGCCGACCTCTCCCTCTCCACCGTCCCACGCATCCGAAGAACTACCACCGGTGGCAGATCCTTCTCCCACCTCGCCGCCAAGACCTGGAACACCCTTCCACTCAGCCTACATCAGACCCAAGACCTGCTGACCTTCAGGAGGCTACTCAAGACCTGGCTGTTCGACCAGTAGCGGCACCCCCCTTCTTCTCTTCCCCAGCGCCTTGAGACCCTCGCGGGTAAGTAGTGCGCTCTACAAATTCTGGAATTGAATTGAAGCAAGTTGTACTATGGTAAAACCCTCTATGCCAGGATCAACAAAAATCTGACCAAAAGGCTGCTGACTATTCAGAACTTAGTGGGCAGGATGGTCTCAACCTCACACGTTGCACTCACATCACACCACACCTGCTCCACTGGCTCCCAATACACAAGTGAAAACAATTCAAACTCCTTGCCTACACTTTCAAGGCACTACATAACACTGGCCCAGCACACCTCAACAAAGGCATCTTTTTTCACATACCTTCCAGGCCACTCTGTTCATCCGGACTCCTACTTGCATATATCCCACGTGTACAGTAAACCATATCAACTGACCAAGCCTTCTCCTACAACGCTCTTATTTATTTATTTATTTATTTATCTATCCATTTGTAAAGTGTCTGATTACACCTACGGTGTGTCCCCGCGCTAGAACAGACTCTCAGTGAGGTAGCAGAAGCTATTGGAAGGTTTCCAGAGGCATAGGATAGTAGCATTTGCGGATCATGATACTAATTTGACGATGTAAACAGCCATGTCTTTAGGCTTTTGCGAAAGGTACTTTCGCGGGGTTCAGCTCTTAGATCCGCAGGCAGTGTGTTCCAGGCCTTTGCTGCGAGGTATCTAAAGGAGCGCGCGCCTATCTTCGCTTTCTGTATTCTTGGCACAGTAACCAATGCCCTGTCTTTAGATCTTAGGTTCCGTGCCGGCATGTAGGATGTTCTCATAGATTGGAGGTAGCGCAGGCCTTTTTTATGCAGGATTCTGTGGCAGTAGCACATGGCCTTAAACGTGATTCTCTTCTCCACAAGCAGCCAGTGCAAGGTTGCCAGTGCTCTCGCAGCTTTTGCTCTTTTTGGGAGGTTCAGAACTAGGCGAGCTGCCGCGTTCTGTATCGATTGAAGCTTGGTCAGACCTTTTTTTGATGCTCCCAGATATAGAATGTTACCATACTCCATCTGGGAGGTGACCAGGGCATGCACTATTGTCTTCCTCGCATTGGTGGGTAATAGGTCAAGGAGTTTTCTTAGGACTTTAAGAGTCCCGAAGCATTTCCCCGCCACTCTCCGGATTTGGCTTTCAAATGTCAGTTTTGAGTCAAACCAAACCCCGTGGTTTTTAACTTCTACTTTAGGGGTTTGTATTTGTCCTAACGTCTCAGGCCACCATGCTGATGTTTATATTGAGGGAGCCTTTCCAACTATCAACACCTCTGTTGTACTACGATTGAGTCTCAAACAATGGTTGGACATCCACGCTGCTAGCTCCTCTAGACATCGGGAGAATTGGTGGGCTGTCCGTTCCGGGTTCTGAGACAGCGTGACAATCAGCTGAGTATCATCAGCGTATGACACAATAGTCACATTATGGCCTTCCACTAGCTTTGCGAGTGGGCCCACATAGAGATTAAACAATGTGGGGAATAAAATTGATCCCTGTGGGACTCACTGTAGCAGGGGATGCTCTTGGATGTGTGCATATGTTGCACAACTTGGAAGCTCCGTGAGGAAAGAAAGGATGTCATCCAGCGTAGAGCAGCTCCCCTGACGCCGCAGTTCTCTAATCTTTTAAGGAGGAGACCATGGGAGACGGTGTCAAATGCCACACTGAGATCCAACAGGATCAGTGCAGCGGTCTGCCCTTCATCAGCATATTTCCTTAGAGTTTTTGTGGCCAGGAGTAGCGCTGACTCAGTTAAGTGAGCAGCTCTGAAACCAGATTGTGAGGGATGAAGCAGGTCATTCTGGTTAATATGGTTAGCTAACTGCTTGTTGGTTACTTTCTCTGCGATGTTTGCAAAGAAAGGTAGTAATGAAATGGGGCACAGATTTTCCAGCATCGAATGGTCTATTGACGTTTTTTTTTGCAAAGGACGCACTATCGCTTGCTTCCATTTATGGGGAATTACATCCAGCTGAAAGGAGCGCGCAATTAGCTCAGAGATATGAGGCATAATGACGTTGCCTCCTTGCATTAAGATCTCTGGATGTGCTGGGTCTAGAGGAGATCCCGACCTAATTGCTATAGCTATGCTCTTCAGCTCTTCCATCTCCGGCAGCCTAAATTCATCAAGGGTTGCTCCCTCAAATGCTGCTTCCGAAACAGATTCCTGATTCCTACCCTGACGTGCTTCCGCTGGAAAGGCGTCATAAATTTTAGCAACTTTTTCTGCAAAAAAATCAGCCACTTTATTGCAGTTCTCCACTGAGGTGGGTATTGGGTTTGTTATGGTTTCGAGTGATTTGAGGGATTTCAAGATAGAGAACATTTCTTTTGAGGAGTTACTGGCATTTTCGATCTTTTCGGTATAGAAGTCACAGCGTGCTTTTCTAATAAGCGCGTAATATTATTTTAGTTCTTTTTTATAATTCGCCCTGCTCTTGGTACAGTAGTCCTTCCTCCACCTGCGCTCAAGTTGTTTATATTCTTTTTTTGCCCTCATTAATGTATCATTAAACCAGGGCGCCAATGCTCTTGTCCTCTCAGTATTAAGTGTGGTCCATGGCGCTAGTTCGTCCAGTGCGTCTGTTATCCACTTCTCAATCTCCCTATTACCTATGTTTATATCCTCGTCGAATTTAGGGTTGGCATTCAGAAGTGCCTGCGTGAATGTCTCCGGATTGAACCTAGTCCACTTCCTGCGTGTGATTTCCTGCTTAGGCAGCTTTTGAGTAGGCCTGCGCGAAGGTATAGTAAAGGATACTAAGTGGTGATCTGACCAAGGAACTGGCCATGGCATCCCTACCTCTATCTCAGCTGAGTTGGTAAATATTGGATCCAGGATATGACTCACTTGATGAGTTGGAGCATTCACTTTTTGCACCAGGTTCAATGCCATAAGGTCCTTACATAATGATTGTGTTTCCAGGTTTTCCATATTGTCAAAATGTAGGTTAAGGTCACCTAGGATTAGGAGATTGTTGTAGCGTAGAGCTGGTTGGACAACTTTCTCGAGGCTCGATATAAATTGAGCCGCAGGGCCTGGTGGGCGGTAAATCAAAAAACCCGCTATGGTTTTATCTTCCGCTGCAGAGAGAGTGAAAAAGAAGGCCTCACATTTCTCCAAATTAGCTTCCTTTAAGCAGCACTTCATTGACAGCTTGTAAATTATAGCGATTCCACCTCCTCTTTGTATTAACCGATCCTGTCTCAGTATCCCGTAGCCTTGAGGAAGCGCATCCAGAATATCTGGAATGGAGCCATGTTTCTGTAAAGTGTTGAACGACCTGCCACTGCACATAAGAGCCTCCTCCTCACTTGAATTCTGCAAGAAGCTCAAGACCTGGCTTTTTGAATAGTCCCATTAGGCCCTAGGTTTGGCTAGTCTCATACCTGCTGAGCGCCAGGATACCTTCCCTGGTGATAGTGCATGAGATAAGATAAGATAAGATAAGATAAGATAAGATGACCCTCTCTGTGAAGCAGGCACTGATATAATCACTTTTTTTGCAGCAGGATTTGGAACCCCGTGAGCATAGCTTGTTTTTCATTTCGACTTTGAGTACTGTTGCTACGACAAACCGATGTGCTGGATGTCTTCTTGCAAAGTCTATGAAATATCCCTTTTCTACTATTTGTAACACTCCCTCGTCTTTTATTAGCATCTTCCAGTGACTATAAAAGTTGGCTATACTGCCCCCTACATTATTTACCATAAAGTCAGGTTTTGGCGTTCTGCAGAGTGGTACCCTGCTGTGACTGTAGCTCCCTGGCTTTGAGCTTTGGTGTAAAGTGGAGTTATCTACTCCTGCAAATTCTGCATTGTTTTTTTCAGCACAAAAGTTGTCCTCCCCATTGGTGCTCTAAAGGGATGGAGTATTTTCCTTTCTTCTGGAGAATTTTGCACCATATCGTTCAACTGAGTGCCAAACAACTTATGGCCTAAGAACGGAAGACGGCGACCCAGTGCTCAGTGGTTTTGGTGTATCTTCCACAGTTTGAGTTATAATCGTCTTCTACTTGCTATGCAGGCTGATGTCCTGGTGGATGAGGCCTTGTGAGTGTCCCTTCATTCATTTACAACAATGTTCTTTACTAGCTCATGAAATGGCAATGAATCAGTCTGTGATGCTCTGTGCTGAGTAAAGAATTCCTCTTCTTGTTGCTCCAGTTTTTCTCAAATTTAGGCATTTGCCTAATGTGTTTCAAAAATTCTTGCTGTTGCCGACCTTGAATATATTTTTCTTTTGATACTTCCTCCAACTCCTTACCAGCATCACCGCCTAGCCTCTGTCTCTTCTCGTTAGGTTTGTGACTGGCAGTATTTACTGATTCTTTCATTAAAAGCAATCATCTTTGGAAATTGTAATCATTTCCTCTGTAGCAGCCTCCTCACTCTGCTCTGCGTGACTTCTTTTCTGCGCACACTTCACAGGCTACAAAAATGTAACTATGTAGTGTTTAACGAGCTCTCATCTCGTGAGATAAAAGAGCTGCTACTCACAATCACTTGGTGTTTGCCTGATCCTACACACGTTCGTGCTTCTCCCACTCACCCCTTGTGGTGCAGGGGGCAGACTCCAGGGGGCCCCCTTTAGCACTGTGCACGGTCAGCGGGCCCTTGCCCTGAGGGCTCCTGACTGGGTGGCGGGGCTCCATAAACTTTGCAGAGGGGCCCCATCAAGTTTCCCTCCACCACTGCTCCCGCTCTGCAGGACAGGGAATACCCATTCCCTAGGACAACCGCAGGGCATGGCCCAGACTTTTCTCTTGCTTCCTGCCCTAGCCTTTCACATGAGCAGCGATCGTACCCTGCACTGCTGCACACTGTAGCGCTACCTGCACTGCTGCACCCTGTAACGCTACCTGGTCAGTATCGCCATGCCTCACACAGGTGACATTTCTCAATTTAAAAATAAAAATATGAACTTACTACAAAACCACCCGAAGCCATCCTAGTGACAGGTAACCCGCAGGGGCCGTATTACACAAGGTGCCCAGCGGGCGCAGCGGACCTTTGCACCTGCTGTCCGCGCTCCCTGGGCCCTTTGGTATTACAGAAGGGGCCGCAGACACTTGTGCGGTCCCTTCTGTAATACTGATAGCGCTGGGGCACATAAAGCACCAGTGCTATCTTCGGGGGTGTCCCTCATTTGCATCGTGGCATGCCCCATGAAAACAAGGAAATCTTTTTACCTCTGCGCCCGCGCCATATTACAAACGCGGGTCAAAAAAGCTGTCAGGGGGTGCACTGTTAGTGGCCACTGAAAGGTGGTGCACTGTAAGTGCGCCCCCTGATGGTAGCCCTCTGGCGGGAGTAAAGGGGGTCCCATGGACCCCCAGATATCCCCTTGCAGGTGGGTGCAGTCACTGACTGCACCTGCCTGCAAGGGAATCTCTAATCCCCTTTAAAAGCGCCGGCGGGTTGCCGCCTGCACTGTGAAAACACGCAGTGGCTTTAAAGCAGCCGCTCTGTTTTTCACTTGAATACGCTGCTCCCAGGGCAGCACGAGTTTGCGGCTACCCTGGGGGAGGTGCATTCACCATAAGGGGGCGCATCTTCCTGTGTTGCGCTGGGCGCACCTTTAGAAAGCTGCTCCCAGCACAATCCAGGAAAATGCGCCCCATATGTAATATGACCCCTGGTCTCCATGTGGGAGTTGGGGGTCCTTCATACTATGGCATGGACGTAGTACAAGGATTAAAATAATAGAAACAGTAAAAGTGCTTGTCTAAGGGGCTGTTTGGGCCACCTGAGGAGCTGGTAATGGGCCAGGGTCGCAGGAACCAATGACAGAGAAGGAAGCAGCGTTCCTGAACTGCGCCGAAGAGGCGGAAGCTCGGATCCATTATTCAGGCCTCTGTTGAATAAGCTTCGCACGAAAAAATCCACCGGACTGATGAGCCAGTCACAAAGACTGCAGATGAAAATTGATTTTTGAGGAAGCAATTCTGCCAGCCAAGCACACATTTTGTGTGATTTACACTCCCAGTCAGCCTGGGACTCTTCATAACTAAGGTTAATTATGACCTTTCGTGTGGAATAACAAAGCCGTTTTATAAGTGCCTTTTATAAGTGCCAGCGTGATGAATTAGGCTGCTAGTTCACATTACCTGTTACTTTGTCAGTGCCCCTCATATGCCAGTCTCTGTGTGCAGTACAGTCAAGTGACGCTGTGCCGGCGCTGCCTATGTAAGCACATATCTAACAAGCCCTGTTCAAGGAGCGTAAAGGCAGGGATCAGGGGTCACGCTGACGACAAACTGCACGCTTTCAATATTTCCATATTCAAGAAGAAACCCTGATTACCAGCCGTACTGCTTGAGGATTTCTGCCTGCAGACCAATATATCATCGTAAAAAATGCAAAGACAAGCGAAATGTCAGGTTGTCCATTTCCAACGAATCAGCAATCCTGCACCACACGTTTAAAGCGACTCGGAAACCGAAGAATGGAGGTCGGAGCTTGTAATCCGTTCATTATGTGAATTCATCACACATGGGTTGTCAGGAGGAGGGCTCATGTACAAACCGTTCGCAAATGCTTTGTTTCGGTAAATCATAGGGTTTGCACATGCTAAAACCTTTTTAGAAATGTACTATGCTCATTTAATATTCGGAAAATGGTTTCCCAAATTGTTAAATGGGTTTAGGAAACCATAAATGGTATTTGGAAGGGTCTCCCTTCCAAATACCGAGTCCTTATAGTATGTAATAATGTTTTGCAACTGAAATCCAGTTACAAAACTTGAATATTTTATGACAACAAAGGAGGCGGTAACCTATTCGCAAATGGGAAAAAGAATTAGGAGCAGACGCTGCACCTAAGAAATGTTTGTAAAAGTTTTCATTTTCTTCTTTAAATGCATCACGTTTTCCTTTTGGAAAACAGGTTACATGAAAATAATTTTTTTTTTGTTAATTTAAAAACAATCACAGGCATGGTAGGATGCTGACCCCAGCAGGCCACCATGCCTGTGACTGTAGCCAATCGTAGTGGGTCGCACTTTGAGACCTGCCTGATTAATATTTATGAGGTAAGTTGAATTGAGACACTACTATTTGGTATTTTTTGAACTGGCCTATTAGTACAACAGTCAGATCGCAAAATATAGGGCCAGGTGTACAAAGCATTTTACTGGTCGCAATCGGGCCATTTGCAACTGGTAAAATGCATTTTCAAATGTACCAACCATATTTTGCAAGTTGGTAACCTATTGCCCACTACCAAGGCTGCCTAGCTGTGATGCCTCTTTCTTGCACCACCCCATGCTCCCTGCCTCTTCATTGTGGGTATTTTTCATCCCAGCTTTCTCCCTTTGTCACTGTTTTTCTATCTTTCTCTTCATCCTTCTTTCTTCATTTTCTTCCTTTCTCACTCTTGCTCTTTGTCAAAGTCTGATGATGGAAAATAAGTCACGGTTCCCAAAAAGGATTTGCTGGTGCCCACCGCTTGCAACCAGTGGTTTGAGTTGGGGGATAGGACCTGTGTGGATGTTTCTGGTGGCTCAGCAAACTAATGTGTCCATTACAGGGACCTTTCCTTGTCCACGTGCTCACAGGTCTGAATCTCAGTGGATCAAAGCAGCCTTTCTTGCTGAAGTTGATAGGATATCATTGAGTGGGTATAAGTTGACCTGTAGTCTGTCAATAGCGCTTAGAGACCTTCTCGGAAATGAAAGAGCACTCTACAAAAATACCTCTTGCCTTATATTGAAGATTGCTTGGAAATTAGGGCCAGAACAGCCGTCATCCGATGACTGTTGTGATATCAGGAACAACAATAAGTCTATTTTTGAAAATCAGACCTAAAACACAAAACAGACATCAAACGGCAATATTCAGAACTGAGAACCACCGCCAGGCATTAAATATTCAGTAATAATGGTACACCATTCAGGCGATTTACTTTTATAGCACATAGGAAGAAAGAACTACAATAATATTCATATTTCATATACATTTTTTATGTGCGGCCTCATTCCAAATCTGTTTCTCGAAAGGAACATTACAATAAAGCCAGAAGAATAAGTCAGCGCAGGCGAGCCATGAAGCAGACGTAAGCAACAGATCAGACGTGGAGCCGTCAGCGCCCGTCTCTTGTTCCTAGTACACTGCCTGGGTTGAGATGCTGTGTTGAAGCGCCCCTCTTTCTGGTCACACATACTGGGCTCTATAATGTGCATTTTTAGAGATGGGTGCCCAATTGCTTGCCAGACGTTTTGACTGTAGAAAAGAAAGCTGTGATTATTTTAATGTAATTTTTATTCTGACTCTTGCTCCAAACAATATGAATAAATAAGCACCTGAAATGTCAGGGTTCAATTGCCCACAAATAATGTTGTTTGCAATTCATGCCTTCCTCAGCACCCTCTCGTTTTAATGTCCTCTCTTTGTCTTATCCCCCTTGCTCTCTTACGAGATCGTAACTTCTAGGGGCACACCCCTCCTCCAACAGTCCTCATCATCTTCCTCTGCAGCCACCCGCCATGCACCCGACCCCTGTCTCCCTTGCTGCATCCCTCCCCCATCCAGTCCCATGTGCTTCAACGCTATTGGCTCCTTCCCTCAATCCTGGCCTCCAATTGGTCCTTCGCCTCCAGCTCACCATGCCCACGCTGTCTGCTGCCTTTTGGAGCTACCTGCTCATACTTCCAATACCCCTTCTTTTGGTTTTCCATTTCTCTGTTACAGCGCAATGTATCCTCTCGTTCCAATGTCCCTCCACTGATCCCATCTGCCTACACCTTCATGGAGGCTAGTAGTGGCTGGTCTTGTGGTAGAGTGGCAGGGGAGGGGTAAGGGGCGGGGGGGATGGACGGATGCAATGCAGCGTTGTGATTCGTCTGAACGTCGTGACACGGCGCTCAGCCAGAGGCTGGAGGGGTGGGCATGTTCTCCATGCAGGCTGTAATGCAGCCTGCATGGAGAAGTGGAAAAGTGCGCATGACTGGTTTGGGGGGCCCGAGAGGGCCGACCAAACAGTCACTACGCACTTAGGAGTGGGCAAACCACTCCTCCACTTCCCTGCTCGCAGATCAAAGCAGCCCCGCCCGCAAAGCAGCACAATATCATTTTATGTTTTTGCTTCTTGCACTGCTTGAAAGCAGTGGGGCAACGCTCCTCCACCATAGCGGAGGAGCCGCCACTAGACGGATGACAAAATAAACAAAAAAAAGAAAATAACTTACCTGCTCCTCGCCATTTGCTGCTCTGCTGCTTTTCTCCTTCCTGCTGTGTATCTTCTTAGGCTCCTAGACTCCCCACGGCCAATCCCAGCTCTTCTTTCATGCTGATTCCAGCATGAGAGAAGCACTGGGATTGGCCTGAACGGGCTTGTTTTCCGCTCCACAGGGAACTGGGAGCCTACGCTTGCTGTTCTGTCCACCCTGCAATGCAGCTCGGGTTGGGGAGCTGTCAATGTGTATGACGGCTTGGCAGTCCTGAGACGGCCGGCCAAACCTTTGTGCACACTGACAGCAGTGCTGCTCACCACTCCCCTTCCATTCCTGTCATGTCTTGGCCCTGCCCCTAAAGACTGCTCCGTCCGGAGGAAAAATAAAATGATCATAATACTGTTTTATTATCATTTTATTTTTCCTTTCCCTCGGCTGGCCACTGGGGGGTCGGTGGTTGACGCTCCTCCGCCATAGCGGAGGAGCTGCTGCTGATTTAGGCCAGCACTCCCTGCAGCATGCCATACCAGCCACTTTTTCCTCCAGTCCCTTTAGATCTGCTCCTCTTTGGTCCCGTTTTTCCAACATCATCCTCCAGGCATCCTTATTCCATCATCCTCTCTTCATCCAGTCTCACTCTCCACCATCAGTACTTTTACTGTGTGTGACTACTGCTTTGAAATGTAGAATACAATTATCTCATTCAGTTTTGCCTCTTTTGTTTTTCTTAAGGAGTCCTCTTTTTACTCATAGAATGTGGATGACAGAACGGCAAATTTCTTAACATTTCACACAACGTAACGCAGCGCAGCACGGTAACTAGCTGCGCTCCAGTTGCATGAAAGGGAGACATCATTAATGCGCCATATTTAAAAAGATATGGTACATTTCTGCTGCCTACTTGCATTGGCGCACTTTGTGCTGCCTAGCGCCAGCTCAGACACCATGGTGCAAGTGTGACGGCGATGCGAGCAGGATTGTTTTTGTGCAGCAAGGGGCACCCTCCTGCACAAAAGCAATCCTTAAGGGCATTTTCCTTTTTCAGTATGTGATGCAGAATAAATCACATTTAGAAAAATGAAGTAACAAGGAAAAATACAAATATTGCTCCTCGTTACACCTGGGTCTGGAAGCGCACCATTTTGACACATTCCCAGGTTTACAACTCATTGTAGACCTGGGAATGCACCAAAATCCATGAGTGGATGTGTGGGAATGCCCACAATCCACCCATAGAACAACTCCCTGCCACAAGGTAATGTAAGGCAGGAAATGCGCTGCCTTGCATTACCTTGGATCTATTATACCATGCATAGCCACGCAATGTGGCCTTGCACGGCTAGGTAAATCCTAGTTAAAGGTTAGCATTGCATTGTGTTGCCTTGTGTGACACAAGGGCAAGGCCAGACCCTTGTAAATCTGTCCCTTAGTTTAAGTGTCTTTGTATGTAGTGCAGTTTTAAAGAAAGAGACCACAAGTCTTTACTACTACAATGACCACTGTTGACAGATACATACTTCTTTGACTTTCTACCTTAATCTCTGTAGGCCTGTCTTTGTTTCAAGACCGTGCCCAGTTTGTGCTCAGTCATCTTTTCTTGTATGAACTAGGACCCAAACAGAAGACCATTCTGTATTTGGCCAACCTTTCCTTGTAAGTACCAAAATCCAAGGATAAAGCAAGAACTCTATGAACTAGCCACTTGATGCTTTTAAGTTTTATCATGTTATGTAGGATACTGTACCTTATACTAGCTATAACTCTCCATTCAAAACAGCAAGCATTCTGTGACTTGTGTTCCCCTCTGTGTGTAGCTAGAAGTGCCAGCATGGACCATGTTGTTGTTCATAAGTTCATTACCATAATACCTTATTAGTTGTGAACACATTTTTCTGCCACCTGCTTGAGAAGGGATGGATGCAATCCTTTCCTTCGCTTGCACAGGTGTCAGCTACTTTTGAAAATGTAATATTACTTCGAAAATATATTGTTTTAAAATTAACTTTGGGTGAATAAAGTATACATAGAGGCTGACATTGGTGATTCCCACCTATGGTCATTTTCAGCTGCTGTATTCTGTCTCAGGCCATTGTGCACCCAAATATAGGTTTCCTCTTTGAGAATCATTCCCTACTAGATGGTTGATGTGGAGGTTTGGTTGTAAATCGTTTTAAGAATAGTATTTGGAGTTGAGGACTACAGACTTCTTGAACCAATAAATACTGGGATTGAATTTTATCATCCAAGTCAGGCTAAGGGGGATTAATAAACAGAGAAGTCAAAATAACTTTTTCTGTGTGTTTGTTGGCACAAGCGTTTTTGGAAGATCTCATGGCAACAAAAGCCATGAAATAGCCACAAAAAGCTATAACAAAATGTGCACCTACGTTTTGTGACCAGTAATTTATTATGAGAACTGATTTATATGCTGGGAGAGAGCGCTTAGATAAAACACAGCCTCTGCCACAGTTTTGGGTTACTGGTGTCTTACACAGCAGAAGTGCTGGAGCAGCGCTATTTTACAACCCTAGGCTCAGGTAAATGGTTGCTTTTCACAGGAACTTTCATGGCATGTGCTGCTTTTGATTGAAAATATAGAGGCATATGTTGACATATCTACAACAAGTAACAGAGCATAAAACAATACCATACACAAAGCAACATAACAACACAATTACAACATAACATAGCATACCACAACAAAACAGCCAAAGCAGAACTCAATACAACCACCGCTCTATAACACAATAATACCTACCCTGGGCAGGTAACTCCGCTCCGCCAGCGGAGTTTGCGGAGATTTTCCAACTCCGCGCTCCGTTGCGAACGCGGAGGTAGGCAAAACTCCGCCTCCGTGGTGGAGCGGAGTTAGCCGCTCCCTCCCCCCTCCCAATTCTTTAAAAATTAAAAAAGAAGCCACTTACCTGTGTGTCTGCTGCCTCCCCTGCCTGGCCGCTCTCCTTCCTGCTCCTCGCATCCTTCTATGATTAAAAAAACACTACGTTGTACGTCTTGCGCTTGGGCATGCCCACGCGCAAGACGTACAACGTAGTGTTTTTTTAAGCACTGCCTTGACTTACCACCAAGGGCATGAAAAAGTGCCGTACAAAAATGTTTCGTGATCCGGCCACAGGAGTAGGCAATTATGTATTCAAAATCTCAGTTATTTAATTAAAGTCTGGGGAGTTATTTTCCTGTGCCTACAACAAGGATGGAGAAGTCAGGAAATGCAGAAGCATGAGGTTTGACATGGCTTTAAGCAGCTTGATATTAGCATGCTGTGTTTCCATTCCTCTCGCCTGAGCAGGTTGACTATTATTTAAAAGTGCAAAATTAATTGGGTTTAGAGATGTAAGTCTGCAGGGGAGAAATTATTTAAATGACATATTTTGTCCTACAGTGTCTTGCAGTCTCCTGGAAAAAACGAAGTTTTGAGACTCGTTCTCAAAACTATATTTTCAATAATTATATACTTGTGTAGCTCTCTGCTTGGCACATGGGAAATAGGGGCTTTAAAGTTATGAAATAAAAGAAGAAATGGCGTGTTTTGAGTTTATGCCGGGTTTGAAGGTTTTGCAACTGTGCTTTGTCTTCTGTCTTCCAGTTGTTGATAGTGTTATCAAACTGTGCCTGATGGAAATGAAAAGAGAGCTATCTAAAACCCCGTCTACTGTAAATGTAATTGACGGGACACGTCTCAGCAGCAGCTCACAGAAAACAGTGGGGTGCCGAGGAGTGTTTTTATAGTACCAGTTCTTTCTCTTCGGGGTTTACGCACAATACTATGAAATGTTTCCTAAGCTGTTCTGAAACTAAGCCTCAGATGCATGCAATATGCAATACTGTTTTACCTATGAACAAAAAATATTCAACCAGAGAAAGTCATATGTGAAACTTTTGTGCTAGGGACATTTATTTATGTCGGTGTTTCATCTAGCACATAAAATTGCGCTTGGCATCTACTTCAAGCTTCTAGCCATTTCTGTGCCAAGGACATAATGGTTACGTCCTCCGCCACGGTGGCTGTGCTTCCCCTGCCATTTGCATCGGGAGACCTGGTGGAATGCCAGGTGGAATGAAGTATGTGGCTCCCTGCAGATTCCAGAACCTTCCATCACAGAAATGTGAGGAAAATGTGTTTTAAATAGACAAAGTTTGAGGTTTGCAAGGCATTCTGGGTAATAAAACGTGGTGAGAGCCACGCAAGTCAGCCCACTCTGGATAGCCCTAGGTTGGCCAGGTTTCCCTGGGTGCTTGCTGAGCTAGGGTCCAAAATCTAGGGGAACAAAAATGGTAGAGCAAGTGTAATTATATTTTTTCCGGGCCCAGGGAGCCTTCACCTGCGTGGCCGGGTCGAGGAACTCCGACTGGGCCCAAGGGCACCTGGGCTCTGTCCTACGGCCTGCTGCACCACAAAGGGTCCAGGAAGGGGTTCCATCAGGCCCGGGGAGTCCTCCGCCGGTTCACCTGCATGATAAGGTGCCTGCGGGTCCTGGGTCGGAGCTCCGTCAGGGACCTCTTTGCAGCCCCGTACATGAGGCCCAGCTGGGGCTCCGAGCACCCGGGCCGCAGGGTGCCCTGAGCCTGGCCATTTGGTCGCACACCATGTTTTCCACTAGGGGGGCGACAGATGGCCAGGCTGCCCTGGAAGTCCTGATCAGGGCTCATTTGCTTCCTTGAGGCTCCAGGAGGCCGGATGCATGCGTGCCTTTGGTCCCCTCTGTCACTCGATGTGCACTGATTACAAGAAAGGAGGGAAGCCTTCCTCCATATTACTAGGGACAAGGTACCCAGGACTCACTTGTGGTCTGGGGGTTCGCAGCCAGAGACCAGATGGCCCAAGACTGGGCTATCCTGATCACTGTCCTCAGGCCTGCCGCGTGGCAGAGTGCCCGAGATGGGGTCCTGCGGGCCCGGGAAGGCCTCACCTGTGCGGTCAGGTCCAGGGACTCAGACCGGGGCCTGCCAGGCCTGGGGCTGGCGCTCCCACTCTGGGCTACATCCTCCAGCTTGCCTCACTGCCAAGGGCCTGGGATGGGGTCCATTGGAACTTGGGAGGCTTCCCCTGCTTGGCTTGGTTCTGAAGCTCTGACCGGGGCCCCGGCAGGCCCTGGGATGGGGGCCCCTCACATCCTGGGCTCCGTCCTTTGGCCCATCGCATGGCCAAGCCCCTGGGATGGGCTCCCATGGGCCCAGGGAGGCCTCACCAGCGTGGACGGGCCCAAGAGCTCTGACTGGGCCCCACCAGGCCTCAGGGTGGAAACCCTTGCCCTGGGCTTTGTCCTCAGGCCTACCGCACTGCTAAATACCCTGGGCGGGGGTCCATTGGGACCGGGGAGGCTTCCCTTGCTTGGCCTTGTTCAGAAGCTCCGACCGGAGCCCTGGCGGAGCCTGGGGTGGGTGCCCCACATCCTGGGTTCCGTCCTCCGGGCCACCGCATGGCCAAGTCCCTGGGATGGGCTCGCCCGGGTCCAGGAGCTCTGACCGCGCGTCGAGGCTCCTGCCAGGCCCCAGGGCAGGCCCTCCCACCCTGGCCTCTGTCCTCCGGCCTGCCGCCCTGCCAAGGGCCCGGGACGTGGGTCCAATGGGCCCGGGTAGGCTTCCCCTTCATGGCTGGGTTCAGAAGCTCTGACCATGGCCCCTGAGGTCCCTGGGGTGGACCCCACCATCCTGGGCTCTGTCCTCGGGCCTGCCGCGTGGCAAAGTGCATGGGAAGGGTTCCCGGGATGGGAAGGGGTCCCGTGGGCCCGGGGAGGCCTCTCCCGCCTGGCCCGGTCCAGGAGTTCCGACCTGGCCCTGGGGTCCCGCCGGGCCCCAGGGCAGGTACTCCCACCCTGGGATCCATCCTCCGGCTTGCCACACTGCCAAGTACCTGGGATGGGGCTCCATCGGGCCCGGGGAGTCCTCCCCCGCTTTGCCTGCATGTTAAGGTGTCTGCGGGCCCTGAGTTAGAGCACCATAAGGGGCCCCCTCGCAGCCCCGTGCCTGAGGCCCAGGTGGGGCTCTGAGTCCCTGGGACGCAGAGTCCCGGTCCCCATCAGGAACAAGCGGAAGCTCTTTTGTTGAGGCACAGCGCGACCAGATGGCCATTCTTTGAACCCAGACATCTGGTCTCGTCGAACACCTTGGCCATCTGGTTGCGCGCAATGCTTTCCAATGGCACTACCAGATGGCCGGGCTGCCTTGGAAGTCCCGATGGGGGCTCATTTGCTTCCCCGATCCCAGCCAGGGGTCCAGGAGGCAGGGCGCATTTGTGCCTTTGGTGTCCTCTGTCACTCGGTGCGCACGGATTACAAGAAAGGTGGGCCTTTTTCCTCCAGATTACTAAGGAGAGGGTACCTCAGACCCCCTTGACATCACACGATTCTCGATTTTGAGCTGGGAGAATCCAGGTCCCTGGCCCGCCAGCTGGTGCCCCCAGGGGTCAGGGTCTGCTCCTGCCTCCCAGCCTGGGCAGATGGGCCTTTCCTCCGAGCCCGCCTTCCCCGAGAGCAGGCAGGGACATGAAGTGGACATCCCAGCTGCCTTGGAAGTGCCGATGAGGGCTCAGTTGCTTCCTTAAGCCTTGGCAGGGCTCTAGGAGGTTGAGTGCATTTGTGCTGGTAGTTCCCTCTGTGCTCATGAAATACAAGTAAGGGTCGTTTCTTAGAACCCAATCCGTAGATGGCATTCCCACACCAAGTGTAAAATAAACCAATTCCTCCTCATTGCATCAGGAATCATTTCCTTAATCTCTAGTCAAAGCCTATGCATGGTGCTCTCAGTGATGTAACTCTTAGAATGGAATTTGTGTTCTGTCATGTCATACTTTAAATATAGGGATATTCTTTTAGGCCCTGATTACAACTGGGACAAAGTGGTATTCTTGAGTGTTGCTGGGGCTCAGCGGTGCGCGGGTCGGTGGCCTGTGCCGGGTGTGTGCGGGGAGCGTCGGGCTGAGAGAGCGGGGACTGGAGACGGACAGCAGATACCGACTTTTGTTAGATTTGCCTGATGCAAAAACGGTTGCTAACTATTTTGCCACATGATAACAACTGTCTGTTTAAATATTAAAAGCCTTGAGAAAGCCCTGGTCCCATTGACCACTAAAGGGCGAAACACGTGTCAGCTGCTGCAACACCAAAAACATTATCTCTGTAACACTCTGGAGAATCATGTTAATTTATGAGCCATGATATGAAGATGAAGTTCGAAAGCAAAAAATAAAGATATAAAAAATAACACACACCAAACTGGGACCTCGCAGTTTCTTGATTAAAAGAAATCTAACATTAATTAAGGAGTATATACTCAATTGTCTTCTTATCCTTGAGTAGGGTACTGCCCCACTCAATAATAATTGGTCTGAAATTCCCACATCTGAATTTCCTCGGTGTGGGAACTCCAATTCCCTAATTGGAATTTTTCATTGTGGTGTCATTTTGTTCATTAAATTATTCTCTATTTTTATAAATTGGAGTGGGATTTTTACTGTGTTTTGTATTTAACATTCTATTTTAGTGCATCCTTTACAAATGTTCTTAAGTTAAATCTGTCTGTTCAGTGCCATGGCTACCAGGGGCTGAGCTCAGGTTTAAATGACTGAATCCTTTATTAGATTTGACAAGATAGTGACATTATTAATTGTGCTCGACACTCGTTTACCCCAACTAATAATACACATTCTCACATCTCCATTCTCTAACTCATCACCTAAACCATAGGCAGTCAAGATTAAAATCTGAGATTTTCACCCCCTGTCGGAATAATCACTGAATGCAACCTCAAAAATGTTGACTGTTGTCTTCAGCAGAGACACTGCTGATGGGATTATGTATCCTTCACTAGCTTGTACCAAATCAATGTCTATATAGCCTTGTTTTTTTCCAATGTATAATCCTTTTTCTTTATGATTGTGTGCAATAGGTAGGTTTTTCATATTGTGTACCTCATTCCTCCTGTTTACATTGCATCCCAATCGCAGTGTCAAAGTTGAACATTCGTTCAAAAGTTTATCAATTTAAGCAATAGATACACCAATACACTTCGCTGTCTGTTAAGTTTTGAGGTATTTTGAATATCTGGATTCCAACATTCATTTATTCATCATTATTTCATCTTTAACCTCACTAACAGGAGTGGTAATCATTTTGAAATAGATCATAATATAGCCTTATAAATGCCTGCTCCAGAGTTAAAGGCCCAAGCCCAAGGCGAGGGCCTTTAACAAGGGAGCGGGACTTTAATGCTTGTATACCCCAGCTACGGAGGGATATAAGGCTATTAGAACATTCCGCCACTAGAGGGCAGAATGTTCTAACAAATAAAACAAAGGTATTAGGGACCACGACTACAGACGGTCTGTTTTGACTGCGAGGGACTTATCATAGCCCTTCAAGATAGCCGTGTTTTACCACAAATACGGCTCCTCATTGATTTGTTCGCCAATAACTCTTGAGACACGGGCTTATATTAGTCCATCGGAAGCCTCCTGCGAATCTGAATTTCGGTCATTACCGTCTGTTATCAACCTGTTTAGGTTAATGATGTGAATTCCCTTCTTAAAGGCCTTACTGACTGTACTATTTGCGTTTTGGATCAGGTTACTCAAGTGTTCCTCGACATAACCTTGAACCTTCTAAATTCACTTTGAACCTGGAATTCCAATTTCACTACGTGAAATCATTGGCGAACTACCATCTTCTCTCAATAAAACACTTTTTTTCAGAGCCTTGAGGAAGTCACGGATGTGACGAAACACGTGTTGGCTGTTTTCGTGTTCTGTTACAAGGACTGGATCACGATATTACGATCTTAGAGACCTAAGTGTGTAACCACATGTCTGAACCTTAAGTGTTTTCAGTCCTGATAAATATTGTAAAAAACGGTTTTAACCAATTTTGAATATTTACTGAATAAATCTATGAATGTTTTGATAAGTAAATCTCTTGTGTTTCCTGTGTTAAAGATAACTTTAGCCTCATTAGTCTTGACTAAATATTGTCACATATTTGAATTCTAAACATCAGGAGTGCCGGGGTATACCCTGTTGTTGTATGTTAGTTTCACAGGTCATCTTTGGGTTACCTGTGTTTTCTGCACCCAAGGTAGTGGGGTGTTTCCTACCCTGAATGGCACCATCTCACTTTTTTTTTTTTGCCTCTTGAATCATTCAACTGTTATTTGTACTTGGTAGCCCATCTCCATTTGTTCTATCATTGATGTGCGACCCTTGTATCCAACACTACCGTGCTTTGATCTGTATAGCCTTATAAATGCCTGCTCCAGAGTTAAAGGCCCAAGCCCAAGGCGAGTGCCTTTAACAAGGGAGCGGGACTTCAATACTTGTATACCCCAGCTACGGAGGGCTATAAGGCTATTAGAACATTCCGCCACTAGAGGGCAGAATGTTCTAACAAATAAAACAAAGGTATCACAGAGCCAGAGGGGATTAAAATCCCCTTGGGCGCCATGAGGCCTTTGTTCACAGCAAAAGCTGTGAACGACAACATTGGAATGTTGGAGTTCCGGGCTTCCGGCCATTAGAAGCCGGGAGCACTCCATTGTTTTCAATGGAGCTTCCAACATTCCAATTTTCTGATGTATGTTAGTTACCTCTTTCCAACTACCCAACTACTTTTACAGCAGAAGAATGAACTTCCTCCAGTGTTTGAATGGCAAGCAATCTTTTTATATTGAGTAGCTTTAATTTATCATCCCTTTTTCTCATCTTAAATAAAAAAAAATTAAAGTGTACAATTACTGTCAGTGGGGCTGTGAATATTGCACACTAATGCTGAAGTACTTAATGTACCTCTGTTTAACGAGGTGCAATCATAAAATGTGACACCATGCTTGGTTCATAACCTTTATTTTTTCATCACCTCATGTGGGCCGGGTTCTACATTACTGTCTTCAAACGGGAAATCAGGCCTAACTATTTCAACAAGAGCTATATTAAGTAGGGGTGGTTAGAACGGCACCTGGCGAGATTTTCTCTACGCGGCCAGTTGCGACAGGTCACGAACCTCCATGGTGAGAAAGCTGCTACTCGAGTAGAAAATCTACTCGAGCTGCGGCGAAAAAGTAGTGCCCTCTGGTGCACTGTGTGGTGAAGTTTTTTTTTTAAAACAAATTTTATTGAGTTTTACATATCTGCACAGGCACATTTTATGACACGAGCTGCGCAGGGGTGAATTAACTAATCCAGCTCATCAGGAGCGTCAGCCGTGGGATCCTCGTCGCTATCATTGTCCGGGATCTTTAGAAGCACCACCAATGTTTCCCATGCCCTCGCTGCCTCTAATGCCCTCTCACTCCCCGCTCGCTTTGCCAACTGCATTCGAACCATACCTTCACACTCCGCCCATTTGATTAGTTCCGTCTTCCATCTTTTTTACGTTTGGGCCCCTCTTTGCCTTCCAATGCATAGTGATATCCTGTTTAGCTAATAATAGGCCCAAATCCAGAAATCTGTGTGGTGAAGTTCGCGCTGATTTTGTAGCATGGAACAAGCTCCCAGCGCTAAAAATAAGCACGAGCAGCATGAAGTGCCGAATTCTGCCAACTTGCGGAATTCCGCAGAATCTCTTGGAGTTTTTATGCAACTCCGCAGAATTCGGCAGAGTAAAACTCTGTGAGTTACAGCCACCCCTAATATTAGGTGGACTTCCTTAGCGTCCCTCTCACCACAAGCAAAACGCTTCCCCCTCTTATTAGAATTTTCATGACAATTCCTTTTTTATCCTCTTTAATAAAAGATGTCTTAACTTTCTAATGAATAGATGAATGATATGCGATGGCACCCTAAAAATAAACAAGCATTTGCAATGCAATCGGTCTCGCCTTTGAGACCTTGTAAGTATTAACAAATCTGACATTTTATGTGCAATGTGTTTTATGGCTTCCAGTGACAGACAGCGTAAGAGAAGCTGTGCACCCTTAAAAGTTAGTGCAACTAGAACTGAGGCCCAGTCAATTAGTTATGCTACATATTATATGGCATGGAGCCTCCCTTCAGATGGATGGGTTTGCACGCTGAGTGAAGGAGGCACCAGTTTGGTACAGTGGGATGATGTCTACATCTACATTTGCAAATTCACGCTTTTTATTGACTAGCACACTGCTCATACAAGCATACACTCACCCGGGTAATGGCATGCTGGGGCTACTTGCACGTGTGCACATGCACCGTTTGGAATGGAAAGCATGAGCCCGAATTCCTGAGAGGGATATGAAGGGTAGTAAGGTAGGTTACTGCTTGTGCTGCAGAGATAGTAAAAGAGTGCAATCCCGGCAAGATCGCACAGCGGGCCTCTTTTTTTTTAGGCTCTTGGTTAAAGGTCAATTGCTAGTCAGTGCATTAAGGTGTCTGATGTGGAGATCTGTGTGCAACCTATGGGTCTCAAGATCTAATCCAATGAAAACGACACCGTGGGCTAATGCACCAAAGCATCGTGGGATAGCAAAGAAAACAAGACACTATAAATTAACATGAACAAAACAAAACGAAATGAAAGCAATTATCAGGAGGAAAAAAAGGCGAGCCTGGTATCTTAATAAAACAAGAGAATAGTCACTGTTTACACACTTGATGGGAACGGGCTGTTGACACGGCTATATGGAAGTGCGTTTGCTGCCGTCTGGCCAGATCTACGGCGCAAAGTGTGGACGAGAGTGCAGAGGGAGCTGCGTTGAATTGATCCACACGGCAAGCGCTCTCTGGTTCACGTACAGAGCAGCAGCGGGCACAAAGCCTGCACCCCTGCCAGGGCCGCGAGTTCACTGGCCGAGAGTCCGTGCCCCAGCAAGCAGCCATTGTTTGCATTTCGTTCTTCAGCCAAGCGGGTTGGGCACTGAGTGGGCTACGAGGAGCCCAGGGAAAGCACTGGGAAAATTACCGGAGGTTGGAGGAGCGGGGAATAGAGGTGGAAAAGATGAGGCAGGATGAGGGGTGGGGGGCGGGTTGAGATATTCAGAGGAGATTCAATTGCCATTGATATGGATGCCATATTTTCAGCCTGCGTTTACTCATGTGCTCAGAGGCATGCAGCCTCTGTGAACGGCATCTATCTACATACACTCTTCAGCTTCAGTGGAAAGACAGACATTGCGTGCCTTACAGAGACAGGCATGGCCTAACATGCTGCAGACGGCGCCAGAGACCACTCCCTCAACACTAGTACGGGTGCGAGCTGGTGGCTGGCTGGAAGCATCAGCGGTGACTATTCACCATTAAAAAAAAAAAGAACCAGCGCGGCGCTCGTGAAACGGGTGCCGCGCTGATAGAGTATGTCCACAATTATTTAAAACAAGTCACGGGCTGCTTGAAAAGTGAAAGCGCGCATGGCGCGCTGAATGTTGCAGGAAAGCATGTCGTGCCTTCAGTAGAAGAAACTCATTAAAGAAAATAGTGCTTTCAGACTAAAGAAGACGTACCGTGTAACAACAGAAGTAAAAGGGCCAGTAGCGATGGGAGGTTACAAATGAAGACAAGGCGGTACTAAGGAGGGACTAACAAGCCGATTACTGAATCAGAAGCCTGCATTTACGAAGGACAAAGATAGAAGCCAATGAAAAATAAGGGCGGAGAGTGGGAGGAGCTTCACGTCCATACTATAATACTGCATGCCTCGCAGAGTAGCGCATGCGTGCTGACTCTAGGCTCAACCTAAAAAGGGAAGAGGACCTTTGAGGTTATTATGGGGTTGAGGAGGGGGATACGGGGGGGAGTGGCAGGGGTGTTGATATGGTGCCGTGGCAGGGTTCATGGTCTTATTCGAGGAACACAAATCCCACATTCTCACACTGGGGGGAAAAAAACGATCAGCCAAAGAACTAAAAGTCCAAAACAACCTTACAAAGATAATAACAAAATGGATGACCTCAGTAATCCAAGGGAACCATTGTGTTTACCTCGCATAATCTTATAATTAATTTCCCCATCCAGTTGATCCCCTTCCTCACAACTCCGAAATCTACTAAACTCTGTAAGCATAATGTGTTTCAGCAAAGCCCCAATTCTGATGATTACCACAAGCAAGGAGCAATATAATTGGATTTTTCTGAAACAATGCTGTGACTCGCCGCGCGCAGTGCCACAAACCCGAGCTCAGCAGAGCCTCTGCCACACCCAGCCACATAGCCAGCTTTGGAGACTGCAACGAACCTCAAAAGACCTCTAGACATTTCCCTCAAAAGTCTCCTTCCTGGAAGTTCCCGCCAGGTGCGATTGGAGGTTTAGAAAAGAACATAAGTGAAGCCCCTGGGAGGAAGTGGGGGTGTTTGTAGGGGTGTTGACAACGTGCGCAGCTGAAATTCAAAAATGTATTTGCTGCACACAGAGCCACACAGGCAGCTTGTGGGATTGCAAGGGGCCAAGAGAGACCCCTGACAAGAGTAAGCATCAGTTCAACCGCCAAAAAACAGGCCCAGGTTTTTAGCAGCGGGGTGCTAAATTGTTAAGAAAAGGCCTAGTTCCACTGTTTAGGTTAGGTATCTGTGGCACCAGAGTGGTCTCTTCACAATAGTACGACTAACAGGTGTACAGCATCTAATATAAGTGGGTTTCTAGGCGGTATGTGCCCCATTTATCATTTTGAAGCAGTTTGACTCTCGGCGAGTTGTGAACCACCAATTAGTGCACCCTTATGTCAGAAATTTCACACAAAAGGGACCATCTATCTCTGTTATGTACTATGAGCACACCAATTTTCTGCATTGGTTCAAAGCTCAAGTTTAATTACACTTCAAACACGTTCTCACTTTATGAAAATAGATGAAAGTGTTCCTGATATGGATTGTTATTTACTCCAAGCGAAAGTTCGGACCTCGTTCACTTACATTTTCGCCCGGGTGACATCTTGCCAGTAAATGAACCACACATCCCTTGGGACCTCATTTTCTTTTATCGATTTACATTTTTGATAGGAGGTTTTTTGAGCGATCGTGCGTTTCAGTTCAGACTGCCCGGAAAGCCTCCCAGCACCTTGGAAATATCGGGCTAGCTTAAAGGCACCACAGTAAAACAACAAGTCCTCCCTTGAGTGCATGAATACAAATGCATCTTTTAATGATATTGTGACGTGTCCTGATTAAAAGTGTCATAAGATAGGACAGGCGCACACGCCCTTTAGTGAGTGAAATTTTGGGTACATCTGCAACTGTCTATTGTGGCTTAAACCACCGTGGTGTGAAATTAGAAAGATGCGTGGAGTACTGTGCGAGCCATTTTAGGGGCCTGTGAAGGGTGCGGTACAAACAATAGGGCCCCTTAACTTGAGCACTAAAGTTTAGGCGAGATCGCAGTTCATCCTTCGCCATTCAACCATGGGTAATGCTCGACTTGGTAACATGTCTACCGCCCCCAGGGTTGGATTGGGATAAGAAATGGGCCCGGGCACGCTATAAAAAAGTGGCCCACATTTTCATATTGCCTTTCCGTAAAAACTTCGGCGAAGTTTTATAAACACCTGAAAACAAGTGAGGCCACTTCTGCTCAGGCCCTGTGTCCCCGCTCAGTATGCACACATTCATTGGCCGGCCCAGCGAGAGAAAGGAAGTGACACCTCTGCCCCTTGATAAAAGGGAGGTAATGGACGCCCATCTGCCTCCAGAAAGGCCACTCAGGGCCCCACTGGGCCACTGGCGACATCTGAACACACCAGACACAGCCCAAATCGCCCCCCCAGGCTGCCATAAAAGCAGCCCACAGCTGGAACTTCGATACCGGCCCCTCAGCCATTACCCGAGTGCCCGCTTTACCAATCCGACCCTGACGCCCCTGACTAGTGAAACTGAGGGTCAGAAAGAAGGTCACAAGCTTTGGTGCCCTCCCCCTTTCGGTCAGTGTCATAACGTAAACCGACACCCCCACTCCCCCCCCTCCCCCCAGACTCACTGTGAAGAGGGACCCCAAGTCTCATAGATACTCCTTGGCCTTGAGGCAGACTGGGTCCGCCTGAAGGCGCGCAGATAGAGTATGTCCACGATTATTTAAAACAATTAACGGGCTGCTTGGAAAGTGAAAGCACCCATGGGGCGCCGATTTGAATGTTGCAGGGAAAGCATGTTGTGCCTGCAGCAGACATCTTGAAGTTGTAGTTGGTACCTACCCACCCAACTTTCACGTGTCCCAATAAAGTGATGCTTGCAAGAACCGCAGCGAATCGAATAACCTTTAGGAGGGCACGTGAGTAACGTTATAAAACATGGCATTTTGCTCTAAAGGCAGTGAAGTAACTCGACGATATAGTGACATTTCAGCTCTGTCTAGCTTTATAGTAAAAGGCGTCTGCATGCTGCAACTTGTAGTTTCTTCCTTCCCGTTATATATAAATATGTGGGCTAAGGGCTTCAATGTCCAGTATAGAAAAGCAGCAAACAATACACTGCTCAGATGGATCTTCACAGACCAAACAAAATGGCACCTGGTAACTACGACTCAGGAACATGAAAACTCACAGATCAATACAAAACAGCCAGACTCAGGAAGTGCTGCGATGCCATACAGATGGCACAAGCGCTCTATGCAAACGTTCATGAAAAAAACATAACAAAAGTGTGATGCATTAAAAAGCCAGGACTGGCTGAAGGACGTAACTGACATAAAATATGCGTCAGGGAACAGCATCACCAGTTTTGATAATAAAAACGTTAAAGATGACCATTGCTGCCAATGTGAGTTACAGAGCTGTTTATGCACCCGTTTGCATTTGCATATACTAACCCTGAATAACTACAACAGTGCAACAATGTAAACAGCAAAGTAACTATTAGCTGTTGTTTTAATAACGGGACTGAATTCGTAATACAGAGCTTTGAAAAAATTTCCAGCTGTCTCCCATGAATACTTCCAGCCCCTGTTCTGTCCGTGTCCCTCTCTCGCCCCCATGGTTCAGTGGCCCTGCCCCTCCTTCCTCCTCCGATTGCTTCTCCGTACCTAGGGTGACCAGAATTTTAAAGCCAAAAACCGGGACATTTAACGAAAATAGAAGAAGGACTACAATTTTACTTTAAGCGAATGGACAGAATGACATCGTTCCTCAGCATAAAATTACAGAACAGGCAGTTAGAATATACATGAAATGCAATTTTTTAAACCCAGTAGCTTGCCTGTTAGTTAAATTGCTTTCTTCAAAGAACTGATAACTATCCCTGCTATGTAAAACATAAAAAAGCAACACTCACTGTTTTCATTCGACCCTGTCTAAAAACCGGTGATGGAGCAAGGTTTCATAAATGAAACTTGCTTGTATTCAATCCTCCTCACAGTATTAATTTATTAAAACTTGTATTGTTAATACTAACCTTTGCATTCACGACACGAAAGGGAAGGAAGCTTGCCTATGTGTTTTACTAATGAATAACGCTTGTCTGTAATCTAAAATGGCCGCTATGCGCGGGAAAACTCAATGCGCATGTCGCAACCATATCACATGGTGTGACGTCTTTCTTTGCTTGGTGGGAAATTTCTGCTTCTGCGCAGTGTGTAGTAAAATGGCTGCTTGATGTTTTCACATGCTTCAGCTTGCTCTCATGTCATTACTAAATTGTCGTTTCCTAACGCTACTAACGCAGGATAGAATTTATAATTAAATGGGAATAGAGTAGAAAAAGTGGGCATACAGTGAAACATTTTATTTTGTTATTTTAATATTTTCTTCTTGCACTTTTATTAGTTCGTAAACTTGGGCCTGGGTTGGTGTTCTGAAACTCGAGAGGCAAATGGTTCTGCGCATGTGTCCTGTGTGCCTGCCAAATGAAGTCAATCTGGACGTCGTCCAAGGCCGCGACCTGATGGCCGAAGATGTTGTACTTTGCCTTTCCTGTTGTACATTGTCTATGAAAATTGGTTTACATTTGTCATGAGACGGGTGGGAAATAAAGCGAATGTATTAAATTGAAGGGTGGGAATTTAAAAACAATAGGCTTTACAATTTAGGCCAAATCGATATGGTGCGACAATCCACCCCCTGTCCCTGTCCAATCAGAAGTAGTTGTCCCATATTTTAGCAACATTAAGGGGAGGTACATGGGCGTAGAAGGGTATAATAGAATATAGCATTAGTTAATTAGTCAGAGCATGCGTTCACGAAGGACAGGCGTCCATGCTGCCAGAGCGCTCTTAGCTCCAGACTGCCAAGCTGATCGGTTGCTGACTGAATTCCTGTCCAGAAGAGGTCCTGAGGAGGGGCGGCGGAGTCCATTAGAAGGGAGACACGGGAGAATCGAGGAGAAGCAGAGTATCAGAGAGGGGAACGACGCAGGCGTCGTTGTAGAGAGGTCACCGGTCCTGTCCTGATCCTGGAGGAGGTCTTTGCTCTTCATCCTTCCTGGGTCTTATTCTTTCAACTCCTTGGCTAAGGGGTTTTGGTTCTCGCACTTAGGTAAATATAATGCAACCTTTAGTTGCGCTGCTGTCTCTATCTTCTCCTTTTCTTTAAACACCGTCATTGATTAGCAATAATCATTTCTATGCTTAATCTTGGGTATTGCGATTAAGTATCATATGGCTCTGTATTTTACTCTGCTAAATCTTTAGATAAACATTTTAAAACTTCCTGACTCAGTGGTTATTTCATGATTATGTACTATAATGAATGTCACTCATTTTAAACTTCCCAATTGGCAAAGGATTCATTGGTAAGTCATTACTCTTCAATCAGAAGGTAATTGGTAGCAGGGATTTTGATAGAGAGTAACAACTGATAAAACCCAGCGTAAGTATTAGCGTAGTATGAATGTATGGGCCCAAGTGAGTATCTAGTGTATGAATGCTGTTTGCTAATATCGCGCTGGATCAGTTTTCTGGTAATCAGAGGATGGTTACTCTTTGTTAATTGGGTAATGAGAATTTTTATTTGTATTTTTATGAACTAACATCTGTGTGTTCGAAGTTTGTTTTATGTTGTCTAGAATCCCCGGGGTAAAAGGAATAGCGGATGGTAAGTGGAAGCCATACTGCAGTGAGGTTATCTGCCAGGCAGAAATAGTACTGAAAAGTTAAGCAGGACTTTCAGTACTCGTTAGGGACTCTATGCGTGTGAGTAATAGCAAAAGAGTACGCTGGTAAACATTTGATGTTATATCACCTAGAAAGGGTAACATTGGAGAAGTAACAGGTACTTCTGGAGCTTGTGTGAAGAGTAGACGGAAGTGTTTTACTCGTAGTGTATGTTTAGTAAACGGAAAGGTTTTACTAAGTGTGAGAGAAAACTATCTTTTCTATTTTAGAGAAACTGGCACGATAGCGAATGTTTTATGTTGTTACTGAAATTAATAATTGTAGAGAAAATAAGTTTGCGTACATTTTTGTAAAGGGAGGGTCAGTTGCGGAGAGGGAGCTGACGTCACAAAACGCCGCGCTGAGATTGGTTGAATCAGCGGGTGTGGAAAAACCCTTGTAAAGGAGGGGTCAGTAGTCAGGAGTAGTACTGACGTCATAGGTGCCGCGCTGGGATTGGTTAAACCAGCAAGGACAGAAAAGAGCAGATTGTAAAGGAGGGGTTGACAGATAAACGTCACCAAAAGGCCGCGCAAGGATTGGCTCGGAAATAAAAGATAGCAGACATTTGATTGGTCAAAATTATAGAAGCGAAATTCTTAGTGGATAAGGATTGCATGTTAAAACGCGATCCGACTTTAACAGGAATTCGTCAGGATAGGAGATATTTAGGCTTTGCAGAATATAATTTTATACATCAGTACTTACCCAAGATGTACGGAGAAAGGAGAAAAATGTCATTTTTACAAAAGATTAAGAATTATTTTAAAAAGGACAAACCAATCAAAACTAGAGAAGGAATTATTATTCCACCAGCTAAAACGCCCGCTTCATTTATGATGATGGAGAGAGGTTATCATACTTGTGTATGGATGGAGAATTGGATAGAATATACCAAAAATGATGGAATACTAGCATTTCCCGAGAATGGCACGTTCAATGGGCAAATTCTACAAAACTTAAGATTGAGGATGAATGACTTAGAACCCAGACCTAGATTAACTCAGTACGAAGCTCTAGAGGAATGGGAAACCGAGGCATTTGAACGGGACCGATCTAGAAGTAATAGGAGTTATCCAGGATTTTTCCCCAGATACCTACATGAGTCTAGGAATGGTCAGATGAAACAATGGAGAAGGGCAATGATTACAGAAGGATTATATCCATTGTTCTCAGCAGAGGAGAAATTAGGAAGTAAGTGCACAGAAAAGACAAAACATTTAATGAGAAATGAGGAGTCTGAAGATGAATTTATGGAGGAAATGTTAAGAAACCCCCCACCATATCAGGAAGGGACAAGTGGATGCACCCCAAGTGCACCACCGAAAACTCCATTAGTGCCACAGGTAATGCATGAATTCACCACGAGTAGAATACTTCATGACAAAGAAAAAGAAGCCCTAGAAAAGACCAGAGCAGAATTAATACAGAAAATAACCCAGATAAAAGTACACCCTGATTCGTTGACCATACCAGTAACAATTGGTCCAGTAGTTCCATTATATGGTACTCAGGGAAGCTGTCCTCCACCGATACTTGCACCTACTCCTGTGAATAATCCCAAACCTGAAGCTCCAGTTATAATTGAGGATCAATTTAGTGACTGTGAATCCACAATATCACTCATGGACTTGCCTATTCGAGGTTCTGTAAATAGTACTCCCAGGAAAGATGTACCTGGATGTTCAAAAGATGTAAGTTTAATAACTTCATCGGGAGCAAAAAGTGCTACCATAGTAACACCTGAAGATCTAGAAAGATGGGTGCAAGGGTCAGTTAAACAGTGCACACCTCCGAAAATAATGGACATTCATAAATTGAAAGTCGAATTAGAAGAAATAATAGCAGGAAATGTAGGACTAGAACGCTTAAATACCTATGATGAAGAAGAATTATTGTTCCTGTGTAGGAGTATCACCAGAAATGTAAGGATATTCCATGAAAAATTATCCAATTTAGCACTACAGATGGGAATAGAAATAGGGAGATCAAAGGTACTACAGAAACCCTATAGAGCAGAATTTTCAGACAAAGATTTAGAAAATATGAATGCCTCTGGAAGAAGATTACAAATAAGAGAATTAATGTTAGTTTTGCAAAAATGGGGAGACCTAGATAAATGGAAAACTAGGTGGGCCAAGAAAAAGGAAGAAGCACGAACAAGTAGAACAGCATCTGAATATGTGATGAAGGAAACAGGGAAAGCAGACCAAATGTATCCGATGCGAGAAGTTGCGGGAGGAGGATATGTACATGTCCCATGGAGCAGACAGGATATTTTGTCATTTACGAATGATTTTCCAAAGTTGAGAGAAAAACCAATTGAATGGTACAAGCAGGTTGACAGGTTTGTGAAGGTGTCAAAGGTATTGTTGAAGGATTTGGATGGTTTGTTTGATATAGTGGTACCTGCCAATTTATGGACAGATTGCAAAATCACAGTGGATTGGCCAAGTGACGAGTATCCTAGAGATCCGAAAACAGGTGCCCCGTCAAATGATGTGATGAAAAAGTATCAGCAAGTGATAACATACCTGAAAGGGAAAATACCCCCGAAAGAAACGGATTGGGTAAAAATAGATCGAACTACCCAAGAAGCTAATGAATCAGTACATTCCTACTATGAGCGTCTATTGCAGGTATTTAAACAGTATAGTGGATTTGAGGACATTGGAGACAAGAACATGAGTCAGTTTGTGTATCGATTTGTTTATGGTCTAAAGCCAGAAATTTGTCAGATGATTAAGCAGCACATGTTGTGTTGGCAAGGGAAACCTATCGACGAAATTTTGAAATATGCGAAATATTGTGGAGACGATATTGAGGATAGACATAAGAAATTGCAGGAAAAAGTGATGTGGGCACAGGTGAAAATGGCTGAGAAACAGGGAATTAATTTGGAAAATCCGAGTGAAAATCAAGGAAAAGATTCTGGAACGAATGGTGATACTGGGAATGGTGGAAAATTTAGAGGACGAATGAGTAGAGAAGAAGCTAAAAAGAAATTTCCTTGTCATGGATGCGGAAAATTGGGGCATTGGAAGGATGAATGTAAAAAGATACGGAATAATAATGGCCCAAATCAAAATTTAAATCCACAGACGCAGAATGACTCACAGCAGGGTGTAAATCCTCAGAGTCAGTTGCCACCTGCACCTATTCAGGGTAATGTAAGCAGAGCAAAGCATGGTACAGACATCGGATATCCAGGAGGAAGTGGTAAGAATGATTATATGACATCACAATTTCTTTTGCAGGACGATTTCTGTCAATTCAGTCCATGACGGTGCCTAGGAGAGGGGAAGAAGGAGTGCATACTTGGCGCATCCTTACAGGTAGATCAGTCAGGTCCATATGTTGAAGGGAATGTGAAAGGTAATAATATTACTTTCCTTTTGGACACTGGTGCTACCCGGTCTACTGTGAGAACAGCAGACATTCCAGACCTTCCTCTCTCTGGTGAAAATATCCAAGTAGTGGGGGTAGCTAATCAGCGGATTAGAACACCTCTTACTGAACCCATGGAAGTTAAAATCGGAAATTTCAGAGAAATGCATCAATTTGTAGTGTGTGATTCTAGTCCAGTAAACTTATTAGGTAGGGATTTGTTGTGCAAGATGAATTGTACAATTTTCTGCACACCGGATGGTGTGGCAGTTCAGACACCAGATGAAGATCATGTATATAAAATTATGATTGCAAAACAAGGTACAGAAGTAGACGAGATGTTTTCGTTAATAACAAAAGATGAGTTGCCAGAAGAATTAAAAGATACAGTAAACCCCATAGTATGGGATTTCACCGGAAAGGAAGTAGGACTTATGGCTAAAATAGATCCAGTTAAAATTACTGTAAAAGAAGGTGCAATTTTCCCAAATACCAGACAGTACAAAATGAGTGCAGAAGTAAAAGCAGGAGTCATTGAAGAAATAAATCGAATGGTAGAACAAAATATCTTAAAAGAAGTAATGAGTAGCCCATGTAATTCACCTATAATGGGGTTAAAGAAACCTAGTGGAAAATATAGGATTGTTCAGGACCTGAGAAAAATAAATAAGATTGTGGAACCATGTTGTCCCATAGTGCCAAATCCTGCAGTAATTCTATACCAGATCCCTTGGAATGCAGGATGGTTCACAGTAATTGATTTGTGTCAAGCGTTCTTTTCAATACCATTACATCCAGACAGCCAGTATCTTTTTTCATTTAAATTTGAGAACAAGGTCTATGTGTGGAATCGTGTTCCTCAGGGGTACACAGAAAGTCCTTCTATTTTCAACCAGATACTGAAAAAGTGCCTTGAAAAACTAGTGATGCCAGGAAGCTCAGTCTTAGTCCAATATATCGACGACTTATTGGTGGCATCGAATACCAGAGAGGACTGTGTTGTTGATTCCATAGCATTGTTAAATCTTTTGGCAGAAGAAGGACATAAAGTCTCACCTGAAAAATTGCAATTCTGTACAACAGCTGTTAAATATCTGGGACACCAAATTGAGAGGGGAAAAAGAAGAGTAACAGCTGAAAGGGTAACTTTAATAAAGAAAATGCAAATGCCTGTAACACAAAGACAAGTGAGAATGTTCCTAGGAATAGTAGGTTACTGTCGACAATGGATACCAGGATTTTCCATGTTGGCTAAGCCCTTAATTAACATGACAAAAAAGAAAGCAAAGGACCCTGTTGAGTGGGAGGATGAAAGTGTAGAAGCCTTTGTAAAATTGAGAAATGCCCTATGTTCAGCACCTGCCTTAGGCATGCCTGATTATAAAAGAGAATTTGCATTGTTCTGTCATGAGAGAGAAAATTGTGCACTTTCTGTCTTAACTCAGAGACATGGATTAGAAAGACGTCCTATAGCATATTTTTCTGCTACATTGGACCCAGTAGCAGCCGCGTTGCCAGGATGCTTAAAAGCAGTGGCGGCTACTTGTTTGAGCATTGAACAAAGTGAGTCAATTGTGATGGGACACCCTGTAAAAGTGTATGTTCCACATGCAGTTGTCATTCTGTTGACAAGAACCCGAACTCAGCATCTTACTCCTAGTCGGCTGACTAAATACGAAAGAATCATAATGGGTGCTGAAAATGTGACCATGGTAAGGTGTACTATAATAAATCCAGCAACCTTACTACCAGACCCATATCATGAGAGAATTAAAGATGATGAAGACGATGAACATGATTGTATACAAATTACAGAATTATGCACAAAACCACGCCCAGATATAGAGGAACAGCCTCTTAAAAAGCCAGACAGGGAGCTATTTGTTGATGGTTCATGTCAAAGACATGAAGATGGTAAACTAACTGCTGCCTATGCGGTATGTGAATTAACTGGAATAGTTGAAGCATCTTATTTACCAGGAGTCAAATCTGCACAAGTAGCTGAATTGATTGCGTTGATAAAAGCATGCAAAATTGGGAGGAATCAGAGAGTAACCATATTTACAGATAGCCAATATGGTTACGGGGTTGTGCACGATTTTGGCCAACTATGGATGCAGAGGGATTTCATGACTTCTTCAGGATCCCCCATTAAAAATGGACAATTTGTAAGGGAATTGCTAGAAGCAATACAATCACCAAAAGAATTGGCTGTGGTGAAATGTGCCGCACACCAGTCAGGAGATGACTGGGTGGTAGTCGGCAACAGATATGCAGATCTGGTGGCTCAACATTGTGCCAAAACCAGAATGTCAGTCAATAAGAGGGTGGAAAGAATGGGAATCAGCTGCCAACTTATGCTGTATATGCCACCTGAAACTTGGAATGACGTCAAGAAATTGCAAGATGAGGTTGATGAAAGTGAGAAGAATTTGTGGATCAAAGTGGGTTGTTCCCAAAGAGGAGATGATGAAGTGTGGATCAGTGCTGATGGCAGACCAGTCATGCCAGACTGTTTACTCTCACAAATGGCTAGAATGCATCATGGAGACACACACATAGGAAGAGATGCAATGATTAGGCTGTTCAGACAAAATTGGTACAATCCCAAATTCAGGGCTGTTGCAGAGAGTCTTTGCCAGAGATGTCTAACTTGCCAGATGCATAATCCGGGGAGGAAGACAGTAATTGGATTTGGAAAAATTGGAAAGGCAGAGGGTCCATTTATGAGACTTCAGTTTGATTTCATACAGTTACCACCATGTAGAGGGCTGAAATATGTACTAGTCATAGTGTGTCTGTTTTCAAAGTGGGTGGAGGCTTACCCTACTAGGAGAAATGACAGCATTACAGTTGCAAAACTGTTGCTACGAGAGCTCATTCCTAGGTTTGGTTTTCCAGTAACTTTGGAATCAGATAGAGGAAAACATTTTAACAGTGAAGTGATTCAAATAATCTGTGAAGCATTTCAAATCAAACAGAAACTGCACTGTGCATATCGTCCAGAAGCTTCTGGAGTGGTTGAACAATTGAATGGCACTATAAAGTCAAGACTGGGAAAAATGTGTGCATCAACATCATTAGAGTGGCCAGATGCATTGCCACTCGTTTTAATGGGACTCAGAAGTATACCTGACAGAACCACAGGATTGAGCCCACATGAAATAATGATGGGAAGAGCAATGAGACAAACACATGTTCCCACAAACAAACTGGTGAATATATCTGATGATATGGTTCTGGACTATTGCAAAGGATTGGCTGACCTAGTGCGTTCTGTCTCTCATCAGGTTGGAGAAGACGCAGTTTCCAGGCAGCCCGAACAAGAACATGATCTGAATCCTGGTGACTGGGTGGTAGTGAAGAATCACACCAGAGAAACGTGTCTATCACCTAGATGGGGCAGACCGTGTCAAGTCATACTGACAACGAATACAGCAGTGAAGTGTGCCGGATTTCCTAATTGGATTCATGTAAGTCACACCAAGAGAGTACCAGATCCCGAGGAAGAGAATCCTCAGACAACGCCAATCACTGAAGAAGCTGAAGGTTGCCCAGCTGAAGGATCTCAGGTTCGAGATTCCAGAGAAGCTGAAGAAGAACAACCGAGCACAAGTCAGGATTGGATACCCGTGGTAGAGGTTCCTGAAATATACCACAGAACAAGAAGTCAAGCGAAATTGGAAGAAATTGAAGAAGATCAGATAGGTGAAGAAGAAGCAGTTCAGGAACAAGAAGAAAAGACATTAAGAAATCCTGAACAAGGTCAGATAGGGAAAGGAAACTGGACTCAAAACAGTGAAGACCTAATAGACTTTGAACAGGGACAGACAGGTCTAGAAGAATCCGGTCAGGCTGCAGAAGTTCACAGTGCAATAAGCCCTGATCAGAACAAGTTAGATCAAGAAGAGTACACAGAAGAAGAAAACCTTGAAAAACATGAACTTGAAGAAATAAATAAAGAACAAGGTCAGTTATTGGAAACTCACAGTGGAGCTGTTACAGAGAAACCAATTAGACCTGAAAAGGAGCAAACAAGAAACACAGTAATTGAAGAACACGAAACAGTGCTAAGCAGTGAAATTAAAAAGATTTCTGAAAACAAAGATAAAGAGACAGTGCCAACAAAGAAAACAAGAAAAGGAGATCATTGGCCGAGTGTCATTAAAAGAGTAAAGTACCACATAACAACCAGAAGTGAAGATCCAGATCAAGTACCTGAAGTATCAAGTCAAACCGATCAAGAGAAAAAGACAGAGAAAAGAAGAAGTAAAAGACTGAAACTTGTGAATAACAAATTCAAGGGTCCTGACTGGACTTATATCATTCTTGAAGATTTTGAAAGCTCAGAGTCAAGTGACAGTGGTGGCGAAGGAACAAGTGCAGAACTGACGTACGAAGAAGAAACAAGACCACCCTGACTAAGCAAAAGAATAAGCTAAAGAAAAGAAGAAAAGATAAGAAGAGCAATCTTCCTTGTCGAAAAATGCCTGACGATAGAGTTGCTGGGAGACCAAAACAGAAATGTTGTAGAAGATGCTGTGCATTATGCATATGTAGTCTAGTGATGGTGCTTATAGTATGGTTAGTCCTGATTGTAGCAGTTCCTTACCTTATGATAATAGATAAAAAGATTAATAATGAAACTAAGGAGAGGACAGCAAACATGAAGGGCAATAGAGTAGAACTAATGGCAGAAAGTGAACCAGAAATTCATCATGAAGTAGCTGACAACGACACTAGTTTAAACGTTTTCACAAAGTTATTGTTTCAATATGTAGACACAATGGAAGTTAGTAATTGTTATGTCTGTATGAAGTTACCTGAATCAGTAGCAGAAGGATTAACATATCATCACTTACCACTGACATATGGCATATCATGTAGTGTTTTGTCTAGTTTATTTTATAGAACAGGGAGACTTCAGTATTATTATTCAAACTTAGATGTGATATTTTCTGAGGTTCCGATTCGCAAGAGTATGAACCCAGTGCTTAGTAGTCAAGACGCACAGTTTATGGGAGAATTTTTCTTAACAATGAAATCAATAGACATAACACATGCACATAGACACAATCTAACATGTTCTTTACTTGAAGAAGAAAAGATATTTTTGAATTTAGTAGAAGATAGAAGACAAGATTTTCAAAAGAAAGCTTCTGAGCATAAGGCTCATTTACCACCTTGGGCTGAGAAAGAAGGGAGTTACACACCTGGCAAGGCTCAAGCTGCTATGGCTCTGGATTTTGTAAAGACAGGAAAAATTTGTCTTCATAGGTTAAAGACTGATTATAACAATGTTTTCATCGGTACCAGTGAATGCGAACACAATTTTTTAATTCTTGGAGGTTGGGGACTCAAAGGAGGAACAGATTCAGTTTTTCCTGGAATCTATTATGTGTGTGGGAATAAGGCTTACTTTAGGCTTCCTGCACGGTGGTATGGAAGTTGTTATTTTGGAATAGTATTTCCAAAGATATACCACGTAAAAAGAAACACTGAGAGCAATGAAAACAATAGCGAATTAATACGTAGTAAAAGAGCTAGTTTTTCAGAAATTGTAGGTGATATATTTGGTGCATTGATACCTTCAGTGGGAATAATTCTGAACTCAAGGAAAATATGTAAATTGTCTACAGTGGTTGATCGTTTATCAACGGATACTGCTGGAGGTTTTCTAATGATTAATGCGGAAATGGTTGCGATTAGATCTATGGTGATGCAAAATCGACTTGCTCTTGATATTATATTGGCAAAAGAGGGCGGAGTCTGTAAATTATTGAAGACGAAACATTGTTGCACTTATATTCCTGATAAGAGTGCAGAAATTGGAACGTATATACAGAATATAACTAAACTTGAGAAGGAACTTAAACCACTGGAAGTTGATAGTGTATGGGAAAGATTGACAAATAGTATATCGTCAATTGGTACCTGGTTTGCTAATGTAGGAAAAGGACTTATAGGTCAAATATTAGTACCCTTAGCAGGGATAGCAATAATAATATTGGTAGTAACAATATGGTGCAAATGCTGTAAAAAGAATGGAACATATAAGGTGACAGGAAGAGGAAAGAAACGAAAGGTAGATGAAATCGAACTTGAAGAGTGGAGAAGTGAATTATACAAGAAATTAAAAGGAGATTGTAAAAATGGAAAGTGTATAGATGAGAATGAAGTAATTTCCTAGAAGTTGGCATCTGATTGAGGGTAGTGTTTTGATGGCTCAGAAACGCCATCAGAGAGGGGATTGATGGAGCAAGGTTTCATAAATGAAACTTGCTTGTATTCAATCCTCCTCACAGTATTAATTTATTAAAACTTGTATTGTTAATACTAACCTTTGCATTCACGACACGAAAGGGAAGGAAGCTTGCCTATGTGTTTTACTAATGAATAACGCTTGTCTGTAATCTAAAATGGCCGCTATGCGCGGGAAAACTCAATGCGCATGTCGCAACCATATCACATGGTGTGACGTCTTTCTTTGCTTGGTGGGAAATTTCTGCTTCTGCGCAGTGTGTAGTAAAATGGCTGCTTGATGTTTTCACATGCTTCAGCTTGCTCTCATGTCATTACTAAATTGTCGTTTCCTAACGCTACTAACGCAGGATAGAATTTATAATTAAATGGGAATAGAGTAGAAAAAGTGGGCATACAGTGAAACATTTTATTTTGTGATTTTAATATTTTCTTCTTGCACTTTTATTAGTTCGTAAACTTGGGCCTGGGTTGGTGTTCTGAAACTCGAGAGGCAAATGGTTCTGCGCATGTGTCCTGTGTGCCTGCCAAATGAAGTCAATCTGGACGTCGTCCAAGGCCGCGACCCGATGGCCGAAGATGTTGTACTTTGCCTTTCCTGTTGTACATTGATACATTGTCTATGAAAATTGGTTTACATTTGTCATGAGACGGGTGGGAAATAAAGCGAATGTATTAAATTGAAGGGGTGGGAATTTAAAAACAATAGGCTTTACAATTTAGGCCAAATCGATATGGTGCGACAATCCACCCCCTGTCCCTGTCCAATCAGAAGTAGTGGTCCCATATTTTAGCAACATTAAGGGGAGGTACATGGGCGTAGAAGGGTATAATAGAATATAGCATTAGTTAATTAGTCAGAGCATGCGTTCACGAAGAACAGGCGTCCATGCTGCCAGAGCGCTCTTAGCTCCAGACTGCCAAGCTGATCGGTTGCTGACTGAATTCCTGTCCAGAAGAGGTCCTGAGGAGGGGGCGGCGGAGTCCATTAGAAGGGAGACACGGGAGAATCGAGGAGAAGCCGAGTATCAGAGAGGGGAACGACGCAGGCGTCGTTGTAGAGAGGTCACCGGTCCTGTCCTGATCCTGGAGGAGGTCTTTGCTCTTCATCCTTCCTGGGTCTTATTCTTTCAACTCCTTGGCTAAGGGGTTTTGGTTCTCGCACTTAGGTAAATATAATGCAACCTTTAGTTGCGCTGCTGTCTCTATCTTCTCCTTTTCTTTAAACACCGTCATTGATTAGCAATAATCATTTCTATGCTTAATCTTGGGTATTGCGATTAAGTATCATGTGGCTCTGTATTTTACTCTGCTAAATCTTTAGATAAACATTTTAAAAGTTCCTGACTCAGTGGTTATTTCATGATTATGTACTATAATGAATGTCACTCATTTTAAACTTCCCAATTGGCAAAGGATTCATTGGTAAGCCATTACTCTTCAATCAGAAGGTAATTGGTAGCAGGGATTTTGATAGAGAGTAACAACTGATAAAACCCAGCGTAAGTATTTGCGTAGTATGAATGTATGGGCCCAAGTGAGTATCTAGTGTATGAATGCTGTTTGCTAATATCGCGCTGGATCACCGGGACAGGAGCTAAATTTCCTGAAATCTGCCGGGACAGCTGGTGAAAAACCGGGACCGTCCGGGCAAATTCGGGGCGCCTGGTCACCCTATCCGTACCCCAATGTTGCTTCAACCCTTCCCCCCCTCGAACTTACACAACGGACAAAGACGGCTTTGTATTTCTCACTCATACAAATGATTCTTTATTCAGGTCTCTTAGAGATGTGTGAAATAACAAATACATTGCTGGATCTTTTGCAGATATGTTCCACTCTGTGTCGCGCTACCCCGTGGGGGTTTCCCCTTAATACAGAGACACAACATTGACAGTTTTGTTTACAGAGATGTGTCTATCAGTCAGCACCCTGCCCGTTCCCGGATCCTCTTTGCATCAGAGGCAGCAGCTGCGCTCTCATTGCCAATGCAGTTTGTTTTCTGGCGCCTTGAGGAGGACTACCTTGATTGCAGCACACGGATGTTTCTTTCTCTTTTCTGCAAAGTATGTTGTGCCTGCAGTAGGAAAAACTCATGAAAGAAAATAGTGCTTACAGACTAAAGAAGACTTACCGTGTAACAACCAAAGTAAAGGGGCCAGTAGCCATGGGATGTTACAAATGAAGACAAGGCGGTACTAAGGAGGGACTAACAAGCCGATTACTGAACCAGAAGCCTCCATTTAGAAAGAACAAAGACAGAAGCCAATGAAAAATATGGGCGGAGAGTGGGCAGAGCTTCAAGTCCATACTCTAATACTGCATGCCTCACTGAGCATCGCATGCGCGCTGACTCTCGGCTCGACCTAGAAATTACTGGTTATATCAGTTGTCCCTCGAGGCTTGAAGTTATTCTACCCAACTTTAGGGGGATCCTTAAGCTGACTACCTGATAATTTCTGAATATTGCTATTTGACTTAAATCATCTTTAATGGTAGTTATCAACCTGGAAACGCAGTTGGGGGCAAGGAGTAATGGCAAGGCCTCCCAGAATGGACCAGAGGCCTCGCAGGGTCACAAGCAAGTGCAGCAGGGTGAGGCCTCCCAGAGAGAGAGGGAGGCCTTGCCGAAGGGAAAAAAAGTTGGGCCACCGCCGACGTGCACGAGGCCTGGCTTAGAGGGAGGGTGGGGGCTGCGAGGGAGAGTGCAGAGGGGTTGAAGTGGGCAGACCAGGTTGCAGGGAGGGGTGACGGGGGTGTTAGAAGAGTGAATAAACTAGCTGCGCTGGAGTAGGCTCCAAGCACAGCTCGCCCCTGAAAAAATGTTTAGGCAGGTGCATCAGCAGTCAGTCGCTGAGGGTGCAGGGTCAGAAGTGGTAGAGCAGCAAGCAGAGGGCCAGGCTTTAGTCACCAGGGAGTTACAAGAGGTGAAATGGGTGATCCAGCGCGATATTAGCAAACAGCATTCATACATAAAACACTCACTTGGGCCCATACATTCACACTACGCTAATACTTACGCTGGGTTTTATCAGTTGTTACTCTTTATCAAAATCCCTGCTACCAATTACCTTCTGAATGAAGAGTAATGACTTACCAATGAATCCTTTGCTAATTGGGAAATTTAAAATGAGTGACATTCATTATAGTACATAATCCTGAAATAACCACTGAGTCAGGAAGTTTTAAAATGTTTATCTAACGATTTAGCAGAGTAAATTACAGAAAACACATGGTACTTAATCGAAATACCCAAGATGAAGCATAGAATAATTATTGCTAATATATGATGGTGTTTAAGGAAAAGGAGAGAAGAGAGACAGCAGCGCAACTAAAGGTTGCATTATATTTACCTAAGTGCGAGAACCAAACCCCTTGGCCAAGGAGTTGGAAAGAATAGGACCCAGGAAGGATGAAGAGCAAAGACCTCCTCCAGGATCAGGACAGGACCGGTGACCTCTCTACAACGACGCCTGTGTCGTTCCCCTCTCTGATACTCGACTTCTCCTCGATTCTCCCGTGCCTTCCTTCTAATGGACTCCGCCGCTCCCTCCTCAGGACCTCTCTGGACAGTGGTTCGGTCTGCAATCGATCAGCTTGGCAGTCTGGAGCTAAGAGCGCTAGTCTTCTGTGCGCACTCTGCGGTCTGAGCTAGAAGCTAGAAGCTAAACTAATTAGCTAATTCTATATCTATTATACCCCTCTACGCCCATGTACCTCCCCTTAATGTTGCTAAAATATGGGGCCACTACTTCTGATTGGACAGGGACAGGGGGTGGATTCTCGTACCATATTGATTTGGCTTAAATTGTAAAGCCTATTGTCTCTAAATTCCCACCCATTCAATTTAATACATTTGCTTTATTTCCCACCCGTCTCACAACAAAATTGACAATTTATTCATATAAAATGTTGCGTTTTAACAAGAACATCTTGGTATGTAGTGGTGTCAGCCAACAGGTTATGGCCTTGGGTGATGTCCAAGTTGACTTCATCTTTTTCTATCTGGTCTGCCACTGCAGGGCGCATGCGCGGAATCTTTGTCACACGAGCTTTCATTGTACCAAACCCAGGCCCAAGTTTGCAAACTAATAAAAGTCAAAGAAGAAAATATTAAAATCACAAATAAAATGTTTCACTGTATGCCCACATTTTCTACTCTATTCCCATTTAATTATAATACTGTCCCGCATTAGTAGCGTTAATAAAACGACAATTTAATAATGACATGAGAGCAAGCTGAAGCATGTGAAAACATCAAGCAGCCATTTTAATACACACTGCGCAGAAGCAGAAATTTCCCACCAAGCAAAGAGAGACGTCATACCATGTGATATGGTTGTGACATGCACAGTGATATTCCCGCGCTTTAGCGGCCATTTTAGATTACAGACAAACGTTATTCATTAGTAAAACACACAGGCAAGCATCCTTTCTATTCGTGTCGTGTATGCAAAGGTTAGTAAAACAATACAAGTTTAATAAATTAATACTATGAGGAGGATTGTATACAAGCAAGTTTCGTTTATGAAACCTTGCTCCATCAATCCCCTCTCTGATGGCGTTTCTGAGCCATCAAAATACTACCCACAATCAGATGCCAACTTCTAGCAAATTACTTTATTCTCATTCTTACACTTTCAATTTTTGCCATCCCCTTTCAATTTCTTGTATAATTCACTTCTCCACTCTTCAAGTTCTATTTCATCAATTTTTCTCTTCTTTCCTTTACCTGTTACTTTATATGTTCCACTCTTTCTACAACATTTGCACCATATTGTTATTGCCAAGATTATTATTGCTATCCCTGCTAAGGGTACTAATATTTGACCTATAAGTCCTTTTCCTATATTAGCAAACCAGGTACCAATTGACGCAATACTATTTGTCAATCTTTCCCATACACTATCAACTTCCAGTGGTTTAAGTTCCTTCTCAAGTTTAGTTATATTCTGTATATACGTTCCAATTTCTGCACTCTTATCAGGAATATAAGTGCAACAATGTTTCGTCTTCAATAATTTACAGACTCCGCCCTCTTTTGCCAATATTATATCAAGAGCAAGTCTATTTTGCATAACCATAGATCTAATCGCAACCATTTCCGCATTAATCATTAGAAAACCTCCAGCAGTATCCGTTGATAAACGATCAACCACTGTAGACAATTTACATATTTTCCTTGAGTTCAGAATTATTCCCACTGAAGGTATCAATGCACCAAATATATCACCTACAATTTCTGAAAAACTAGCTATTTTACTACGTATTAATTCGCTATTGTTTTCATTGCTCCCAGTGTTTCTTTTTACGTGGTATATCTTTGGAAATACTATTCCAAAATAACAACTTTCATACCACCGTGCAGGAAGCCTAAAGTAAGCCTTATTCCCACACACATAATAGATTCGAGGAAAAACTGAATCTGTTCAGTCCCCAACCTCCACGAATTAAAAAATTGTGTTCACATTCACTGGTACCGATGAAAACATTGTTATATTCAGTCTTTAACCTATGAAGACAAATTTTTCCTGTCTTTACAAAATCCAGAGCCATAGCAGCTTGAGCCTTGCCAGGTGTGTAACTCCCTTCTTTCTCCGCCCAAGGTGGCAAATGAGCCTTATGCTCAGAAGCTTTCTTTTGGAAATCTTGTCTTCTATCTTCTACTAAATTCAAAAATATCTTTTCTTCTTCAAGTAAAGAACATGTTAGATTGTGTCTATGTGCATGTGTTATGTCTATTGATTTCATTGTTAAGAAAAATTCTCCCATAAACTGTGCGTCTTGACTACTAAGCACTGGGTTCATACTCTTGCGAATCGGAACCTCAGAAAATATCACATCTAAGTTTGAATAATAATACTGAAGTCTCCCTGTTCTATAAAATAAACTAGACAAAACACTACATGATATGCCATATGTCAGTGGTAAGTGATGGTATGTTAATCCTTCTGCTACTGATTCAGGTAACTTCATACAGACATAACAATTACTAACTTCCATGGTATCTACATATTGAAACAATAACTTTGTGAAACGTTTAAACTAGTGTCGTTATCAGTTATTTCATGATGAAACTCTGGTTCATTTTCTGCCATTAGTTCTACTCTATTGCCCTTCATGTTTGCTGTCCTCTCCTTAGTTTCATTATTAATCTTTTTATCCATTATCATAAGGTAAGGAACTGCTACTATCAGGACTAACCATACTATAAGCACCATTACTAGACTACATAGGCATATTGCACAGCATCTTCTACAACATCTCTGTTTTGGTCTCCCGGCAACTCTATCGTCAGGAATTTTCGACAAGGAAGATCGCTCTTCTTATCTATTTCCTCTTTTTCTTTATATGACTCTTTTGCTTAGTCAAGGTGGTCTTGTTTCTTTCTCGTACGTTAGTTCTGCACTTGTTCCTTCGTCACCACTTTCACTTGACTCTGAGCTTTCGAAATCTTCAAGAATGATGTAAGTCCAGTCAGGACCCTTGAATTTGTTATTCACAAGTTTCAGTCTTTTACTTCTTCTTTTCTCAGTTTTATTCTGTTGTTCAGTTTGACTTGTTACTTCATTTACTTGATCTGGATCGTCACTTCTGGTTTTTATGTGGTATTTTACTCTTTTAATGACACTTGGCCAATGATCTCCTTTTCTGGTTTTCTTTGTTTGCACTGTTTCTTTATCTTTGTCTTCAGAAATCTTTTTATTTTCACTGCTTAGTACTGTTTCTTGTTCTGCAATTACTGTGTTTCTTGTTTGCTCTTTTTCAGGTCTGATTGGTTTCTCCGCAACAGCTCCACTGTGAGTTTCCAATAACTGACCTTGTTCTTTAATTAATTCTTCAAGTTCATGTTTTTCAAGGTTTTCTTCTTCTGTACACTCTTCTTGATCTAACTTGTTCTGATCAGGGCTTATTGCACTGTGAACTTCTGCAGCCTGACCGGATTCTTCTAAACCTGTCTGTCCCTGCTCAAAATCTATCAGATCTTCATTGCTTTGAGCCCAGTTTCCTTTCCCTATCTGCTCTTGTTCAGGTTCTCTTATTGTCTCTTCTTCTTGTCCCTGAACTGCTTCTTCTTCACCTATCCGATCTTCTTCAATTTCTTCCAAATTTGTTTGACTTCTTGTTCTGTGGTAAACTTTGGAAACTTCTACCACCGGTATCCAGTCCTGACTTGTGCTCGGTTGTTCTTCCTCAGCTTCTCTTGAATCTCGAGCCTGAGATTCCTCGGCTGAGCAACCTTCAGCTTCCTCAGTGATTGATGCTGTCTGAGGATTTTCTTCTTCAGGATCTGGTACTCTTTTGGTGTGGCTTACGTGAATCCAGTTAGGAAATCTTTCACACTTCACTGCTGTGTTGGTGGTTAGTATGACTTGACAAGGACTGCTCCATCTGGGTGATAGACACGTTTCTCTGGTGTGATTCTTCACTACCACCTAGTCACCAGGATTCAGATCATGTTCTTGTTCGGGCTGCCTGGAAACTGCGTCTTCTCCAACCTGGTGAGAGACAGAACACACTAGGTCAGCCAGTCCTTTACAATAGTCCAGAACCATATCATCAGATATATTCAGTAGTTTGTTTGTGGGAACATGTGTTTGTCTCATTGCTCTTCCCATCATTATTTCGTGGTGGCTCAATCCTGTGTTTCTGTCAGGTATGCTTCTGAGTCCCATTAAAACAAGTGGTAATGCATCTGGCCATTCTAATGATGTTGAGGCACACATCTTTCCCAATCTTGACTTTATAGTGCCATTCAATTGTTCAACCACTCCAGAAGCTTCTGGACGATATGCACAGTGCAGTTTCTGTTGGATTTGGAATGCTTCACAGATTATTTGGATCACTTCACTGTTAAAATGTTTTCCTCTATCTGATTCCAAAGTTACTGGGAAACCAAACCTAGGAATAAGCTCTCGTAGCAACAGTTTTGCGACTGTAATGCTATCATTTCTTCTGGTAGGATAAGCCTCCACCCACTTTGAAAACAGACATACTATGACTAGTACATATTTCAGCCCTCTGCATGGTGGTAACTGTATAAGGTCGAACTGGAGTCTTATAAAAAGGACCCTCTGCCTTTCCAATTTTTCCAAACCCAATTATTGTTTTCCTCCCGGGATTGTGCATCTGGCAAGTTAAACACCTTTGGCAAAGACTCTCTGCAACCGCCCTGAACTTAGGATTATACAAGTTTTGTCTGAAGAGCCTAATCATTGCATCTCTCCCTATGTGTGTGTCTCCATGATGCATTCTAGCCATTTGTGAGAGTAGACAATCTGGCATGACTGGTCTGCCATCAGCACTGATCCACACTTCATCATCTCGTCTCTGGGAACAACCTACTTTGAGCCACAAATTCTTTTCACTTTCATCCACTTCATCTTGCAGTCTTTTAACATCATTCCATGTTTCAGGCGGCATGTACAGCATAAGTTGGCAGCTGATTCCCATTCTTTCCACCCTCTTATTGGCTGACAATCTATTTTTGGCACAATGTTGAGCCACCAGATCTGCATATCTGTTGCCGACTACCACCCAGTCATCTCCTGACTGATGTGTGGCACATTTCACCACAGCCAATTCTTTTGCTGATTGTATTGCTTCCAGCAATTCCTTTACAAACTGTCCATTTTTAATGGGGGATCCTGAAGAAGTCAGGAAATCCCTCTGCATCCATAGTTGGCCAAAGTCATGCACAACCCCGTAACCATATTGGCTGTCTGTAAATATAGTTACTTTTTGATTTCTCCCAATTTTGCAGGCTTTTATCAACGCAATCAATTCAGCTATTTGTGCAGATTTGACTCCTGGTAAATAAGATGCTTCAATTATTCCAGTTAATTCACATACCGCATAGGCAGCAGTTAGTTTACCATCTTCATGTCTTTGACATGAACCATCAACAAATAGCTCCCTGTCTGGCTTTTTAAGAGGCTGTTCCTCAATATCTGGGCGTGGTTTTGTGCATAACTCTGTAATCTGTAAACAATCATGTTCATCTTCTTCGTCATCTCTAATTTTCTCATGATATGGGTCTGGTAGTAAGGTTGCTGGATTTATTATAGTACACCTTACCATGGTCACATTTTCAGCATCCATTATGATTCTTTCGTATTTATTCAGCCAACTAGGAGTAAGATGCTGAGTTCGTGTTCTTGTCAACAGAATCACAACCGCATGTGGAACATATACCTTTACAGGATGCCCCATCACAATTGACTCACTTTGTTCAATGCTCAAACAAGTAGCCGCCACTGCTTTTAAGCATCCTGGCAACGCGGCTGCTACTGGGTCCAATGTAGCAGAAAAATATGCTATAGGACGTCTGTCTAATCCGTGCCTTTGAGTTAGGACAGAAAGTGCACAATTTTCTCTTTCATGACAGAATAATGCGAATTCTCTTTTCTAATCTGGCATGCCTAGGGCTGGTGCTGAGCACAGAGCATTTCTCAATTTTACAAAAGCTCCTACACTTTCATCATCCCATTCAACAGGATCCTTTGCTTTCTTTTTCGTCATGTTAATTAAAGATTTCGCTAGTATGGAAAATCCTGGTATCCATTGCCTACAGTAACCTACTATTCCTAGGAACATTCTTACTTGTCTTTGGATTACAGGCATTCGCATTTTCTTAATTAATTTTACTCTTTCAGAGGTTACTCTTCTTTTTCCATCTCAATTTGGTGTCCAAGATACTTAACAGCTGTTGTACAAAACTGCAACTTTTCAGGTGAGACTTTATGCCCTTTTTCTGCCAAAAGATTTAATAATGCTATGGAATCAACAACACAGTCCTCTCTGGTGTTCGATGCCACCAATAAGTCGTCGATGTATTGCACTAGGACTGAACTTCCTGGCATCACTAGTTTCTCAAGGCACTTTTTCAATATTTGATTGAAAATGGAAGGACTTTCTGTGTACCCCTGAGGAACACTATTCCATACATAGACCTTGTTCTCAAATTTAAATGAGAAAAGATATTGGCTGTCTGGATGCAATGGTATTGAAAAGAACACTTGACACAAATCAATTACTGTGAACCATCCTGCACTCCACGGAATCTGGTATAGGATTACTGCAGGATTTGGTACTATGGGTGTTGGAAACGGGGTTACCGATTCCGGCATGGTAGCATGGCGCGAGGCGGAAAGGCACCCGAAGGCAATGTGTAAGGCAGTTGTGCAGCACACACTCACTTTGACTCAGTAATACGGACGCAATAATGTGACACTACACCAGGCCTGTGTATTAAAAACAAGTTCTTTTATATAAATCAATGCAGCATCAGATGAGGCAGATTAATTCAGGGCAACATTTCAACTCTTCGAAGCACTAACTTAGTGCGTCATCTCATTAAAGCACCATAGCTCATCAACATTGTAGGCCACTAAAAGGCCGCAGGAATCATCTCCTAAACGTAGCACCAATAATGATCACAGGGTGCAGGAATAAAACATGGGCCTAAAACATGCAGTTCACCTCATGAATATTCAATCACTTGTAAATAGGCATTTTACGTTACATTTCAAACAGGGCCTGCGTTAATTTAGGCGCGCCCATAGGCAGTATAGGGGGGCGTCGCAAATCCGGTACACCTGCAACACAAAACACTTCAACTCTTGGCGGTGTACACTTCAGCTCAATTCAGTTAAGCACCTTTACACTAGGCAAAGACATTTCATTAGTGCGGATCTGCATCAGGCCTAAACAGTAATTAAAGCAGGCGTAACAATTAGGCTGGTTAATAGCTTAGGGAACCCCTCAACATGTCCTTCTCTCTGGGGCTTCCTTGTTAATTAGGGCTTCTGTGTCTCTCAGGGTTACTCAGGGGTAAATCTAGGCCAGGCCCACTCCTCTCTGGGGCCTCGCCTCGTGGGGATAGTTTCTGTTGGCTTCCCCCTTTACTCCACAGGCTAATGATGGCCCCCGGCCCCCAGTGGCGTCTCTGCATGCCCTAGGGGCCTCCTGGGCTCACCTGCGGTCGTTTCGTTGGTCGCTCTTCGAAGCGACTGGCTTCTTCCCGGGCCGGCCCGTGTTTGGTAGGGCGGGGCCTGGATTGGGTTCCTTGGCCTTCCGTCCGGAATTGCGGGACGTTGGGGGGGCCGGTATCACTCTCCTCCGGCCCCCGTAGTCAGCCCTGGTAATGGAGGTCGTCGGGGGGCCGGTATCGCTCTCCTCCGGACCCCGTAGTTAGCGCTGTATGCGGGGAAGGGAGCGGGAGCCGGCAGTCCTCTCCGGCCGGCTTCCCGCCTCCCTCTGCTTACACGGCAACCCTTCTCCGGCTTCCGTCGGCGCTGGGGGCGCGGCGGGAGCCGGCGCCCAATCACTGCGCGGCCTTCCCGGGGGCGTGGCCGATGACGCGGTCGGCGTCCCCGGTCGCGTAGCAACGGCGTCGGCGGGGGCTGAAGGCCTCGTTCTTGCTCCTGGGCCGCGGCGGTGATTTCCAGGCCGCAACTTCTTTCGTGCGAGCCCCTGGGCCCGGCGGTGATTCGCGGCACTTCGGACCTTCGGTGAGGGCGCGGATGGCGCACCTCACCACCCCGGCCTCGGGGGAGGCCTCGCTACCTCCGCAGTTCCTCACACGCGGCGACGGCCGCAAAGGCAGATTCCAGCCACGAGGTCAGTGGCTGAAGAGGCGATTCCTCCCACGTGGAGGCACAGCGCGGGGGCGCGCTTGAAGCAAGTTGGCAGGGGGGCGGATATAGAAGTGCTTTGGGCAGCCCAGCAGCAGGGCGGCACTGCGACAGCTAGGAGTGGATGGGGGTAAAGGTCTAGCGCTACAGGGCACGGCGCTGTACCTGGTGATCCCCAGTTTGGCAGTTCAGGTTTCTGACCTTGCTGGTTTGTCAGGCTTTGCAGTTTCAGGTTGCTTGCGGTAGTTCTTTGTTGGTTGCTTCTTGGGGTTTCTCCTTATGGGGGAGGGAATGAGTTGGTGGCACTTGGGGTGCTGGATGGTACTTCCCAGCACGCTGAAGATGGTTCCCAGGGTCCCCTCACGCTGGGCAAGGTCAGTGGGTGGTGGGCGTTCCTCAGCTAACTTACTACAGCAGTGCCTTAGCCTTGTCAGTAGCAGTAGTGTAGGTCTCCCCCCTAGGCCCTAAAGCCTGTACTCCGGCAGAGGTTCTCCCAGGATCAGTGGGGCCCCAACTGACTAAAAGATTTCCCTCCAAACCTCTTATACCCCTAGGTCAGGTGACCCTCCTAAAGGCGGCAAAACATAACTCCTCCCACAGCCCGGAAGGTTCTGGAACCTTCCACCATGTCTGGCTATGTGGCCCAGAGGTGGGACGGGATGGATACTGTATCCCTATGTCCCAGCCTGACCCTGGCTACTAGTAGGTGTATGTGTGCAAGGCCACTCCGCAGTAGCAGGGGCCTGTGGCAGCCATCTTGGGTGAGAGACCACCTGCACCTCAGCACTGGTTGGCAGTGGTAAGGCGCCCGGAGACCTAGGTCCAGTAAAAATACGGTGGCAAAAATGAGGCGCAAAAGGGAAAAAAACAGGGTAAGACCACCCTAGGGCTGACAGGTCTAACAATGGGACAACATGGTTCTACAATCTTATTTATTTTCCTCAGGTCCTGAACAATCCTATATTTTCCACTAGGTTTCTTTAATCCCATTATTGGTGAATTATATGGGCTACTCATTACTTCTTTTAGTATGTTTTGTTCAACCATTCGATCGATTTCTTCAATGACTCCTGCTTTTACTTCTGCACTCATTCTGTATTGTCTGGTATTTGGGAAAATTGCACCTTCCTTTACTGTAATTTTAACTGGGTCTATTTTAGCCATAAGTCCTACTTCTTTTCCTGTGAAATCCCAAACTATGGGGTTTACTGTGCCTTTTAATTCTTCTGGCAACACGTCTTTTGTTATTAATGAAAACATCTCATCTACTTCTGTACCCTGTTTTGCAATCATAATTTTATATACATGGTCTTCATCTGGTGTCTGAACTGCCACACCATCCGGTGTGCAGAAAATTCTACAATTCATCTTGCACAACAAATCCCTACCTAATAAGTTTACTGGACTAGAATCACACACTACAAATTGATGCATTTCTCTGAAATTTCCTATTTTAACTTCCATGGGTTCGGTAAGAGGTGTTCTAATCCGCTGATTAGCTACCCCCACTACTTGGATATTTTCACCAGAGAGAGGAAGGTCGGGAATGTCTGCTGTTCTTACAGTAGACCTGGTAGCACCAGTGTCCAAAAGAAAAGTAATATCATTACCTTTCACATTTCCTTCAACGTATGGACCTGACTGGTCTACCGGTAGGGATGCGCCAAGTACGCACTCCTTCTCCCCCTCTCCTAGGCACCGTCATGAACTGTTTTGACAGAAATCGTCCTGAAAAAGAAACTGTGATGTTATATAATCATTCTTACCACTTCCTCCTTGATATCCGATGTCTGTACCATGCTTTGCTCTTCTTACATTACCCTGAATAGGTGCAGGTGGCAACTGACTCTGAGGGTTTACACCCTGCTGTGAGTCATTCTGCGTCTGTGGATTTAAATTTTGATTTGGACCATTATTATTCCGAATCTTTTTACATTCATCCTTCCAATGCCCCAATTTTCCGCATCCATGACAAGGAAATTTCTTTTTAGCTTCTTCTCTACTCATTTGTCCTCTACATTTTCCACCATTCCCAGTATCACCATTCGTTCCAGAATCTTTTCCTGGATTTTCACTTGGATTTTCCAAATTAATTCCCTGTTTCTCAGCCATTTTCACCTGAGCCCACATCACTTTTTCCTGCAATTTCTTGTGTCTATCCTCAATATCGTCTCCACAATATTTTGCATACTTCAAAATCTCATCAATGGGCTTTCCCTGCCAACACAGCATGTGTTATTTAATCATCTGACAAATCTCTGGCTTCAAACCGTAAACAAATCGATACACAAACTGACTCATGTTCTTGTCTCCAATGTCCTCAAATCCACTATACTGTTTAAATACCTGCAATAGACGCTCATAGTATGAATGTACCGATTCATTAGCTTCTTGGGTAGTTCGATCTATTTTCACCCAATCTGTTTCTTTCGGTGGTATTTTCCCTTTCAGGTAAGTTATCACCTGCTGATACTTTTTCATCACATCATTTGACGGGGCACCTGTTTTCGGATCTTTAGGCACTAGGCCAATCAACTGTAATTTTACAATCTGTCCACAAATCGGCAGGTACCACTATGTCAAACAGACCATCTAAATCCTTCAACAATACCTTTGACACCTTCACAAACCTGTCAACCTGCTTGTACCATTCAATTGGTTTTTCTCTCAACTTTGGAAAATCATTCGCAAATGACAAAATATCCTGTCTGCTCCATGGGACATGTACATATCCTCCTCCCGCAACTTCTCGCATTGGATACATTTGATCTGCTTTCCCTGTTTCCTTCATCACATATTCTGATGCTGTTCTTCTTGTTCGTGCTTCTTCCTTTTTCTTGGCCCACCTAGTTCTCCATTTATCTAGGTCTCCCCATTTTTGCAAAACTAACATTAATTCTCTTATTTGCAATCTTCTTCCAGAGGCATTCATATTTTCTAAATCTTTGTCTGAAAATTCTGCTCTATAGGGTTTCTGTAGTACTTTTGATCTCCCTATTTCTATTCCCATCTGTAGTGCTAAATTGGATAATTTTTCATGAAATAACCTTACATTTCTGGTGATACTCCTGCACAGGAACAATAATTCTTCATCATCGTAAGTATTTAAGCGTTCTAGTCCTACATTTCCTGCTATTATTTCTTCTAATTCGACTTTTAATTTATGAATGTCTATTATTTTCGGAGGTGTGCACTGTTTAACTGATTCTTGTGCCCACCTTTCTAAATCTTCAGGGGTGACTATTGTGGAACTTTTTGCTCCTGATGAAGTTACTAGACTTATATCTTTTGAACACCCAGGTGTAGTTCTCTTGGGAGTAATATTGACAGAATCTCGAATGGGTAAATCCATCAATGATATTGTGGGTAAATCCATCAATGAAATTGTGGATTCGCTGTCACTAAAGTGATCTTCAACCATTACTACTGCTTCAGGGTTTGTAGCGTTTACAGGAGTAGGTGCAAGTATCGGTGGAGGACAGTTTCCTGAGTACCATATAATGGAACTACTGGACCAATTGTTACAGGTATGGTCAATGAATCAGGATGTACTTTTATCTGTGTTATTTTCTGTATTAATTCTGCTCTGGTCTTTTCTAGGGCTTCTTTTTCTTTGTCATGAAGTATTCTACTAGGGGTGAATTCATGCATTACCTGTGGCACTTATGGAGTTTTTATCGGTGGTGCACTTGGGGTGCATCCACTTGTTCCTTCCTGATATGGTGGAGGGTTTCTTAACATTTCCTCCATAAATTCATCTTCAGAGTCCTCATTTCTCATTAAATGTTTTGTCTTTTCTGTGCATTTACTTCCTAATTTCTCCTCTGCTGTTAACAATGGATATAATCCTTCTGTAATCATTGCCCTTCTCCATTGTTTCATCTGACCTCCTCTAGACTCATGTAGGTATCTGGGGAAAAATCCTGGATAACCCCTATTACTCCTAGATCGGTCCCGCTCAAATGCCTCGGTTTCCCATTCCTCTAGAGCTTCGTACTGAGTTAATCTAGGTCTGGGTTCTAAGTCATTCATCCTCAATCTCAAGTTTTGCAGAATTCGCCCATTGAGCGTGCCATTCTCAGGAAATGCTAGTATTCCATCATTTTTGGTATATTCTATCCAATTCTCCATCCATACACAAGTATGATAACCTCTCTCCATCATCATGAATGAAGCGGGCGTTTTAGCTGGTGGAATAATAATTCCTTCTCTAGTTTTGATTGGTTTGTCCTTTTTAAAATAATTCTTGATCTTTTGTAAAAATGACATTTTTCTCCTTTCTCCGTACATCTTGGGTAAGTACCGATGTATAAAATTATATTCTGCAAAGCCTAAATATCTCCTATCCTGACGAATTCCTGTTAAAGTCGGATCGCGTTTTAACATGCAATCCTTATCCACTAAGAATTTCGCTTCTATAATTTTGACCAATCAAATGTCTGCTATCTTTTATTTCCGAGCCAATCCTTGCGCGGCCTTTTGGTGACGTTTATCTGTCAACCCCTCCTTTACAATCTGCTCTTTCCTGTCCTTGCTGGTTCAACCAATCCCAGCGCAGCACCTGTGACGTCAGTACTACTACTGACCCCTCCTTTACAAGGGTCTTTCCACACCCGCTGATTCAACCAATCCCAGCGCGGCGTTATGTGACGTCAGCTCCCTCTCCGGCAACTGACCCTCCCTTTACAAAAATTTACGCAAACTTATTTTCTCTACAATTCTTAATTTCAGTAACAACATAAAACATTCACTATCGTGCCAGTTTCTTCTAAATTCGAAAAAAGATAGTTTCTTTTACACTTAGTAAAACTCTTTCTGTTTACTAACATACACTACGAGTAAAACCCTTCCGTTTACTCTTCACACAAGCTCCAGAAGTACCTGTTACTTCTTCAATGTTACCCTTTCTAGGTGATATAACATCAAATTTTCACCAGCGTGCTCTTTTGCTATTACTCGCACGCATAGAGTCCCTAACGAGTACTGAAAGTCCTGCTTAACTTTTCAGTACTGTTTCTGCCTGGCAGATAACCTCACTGCAGTATGGCTTCCACTTACCATCCGCTATTCCTTTTACCCCGGGTATTCTAGACAACATAAAACAAACTTCGAATATACGGATGTTAGTTCATAGAAAATAAAATTCTCATTACCCAATTAACAAAGAGTAACCATCCTCTGATTACCAGAAAACTGATCCAGCGCGATATTAGCAAACAGCATTCATACATAAAACACTCACTTGGGCCCATACATTCACACTACGCTAATACTTACGCTGGGTTTTATCAGTTGTTACTCTTTATCAAAATCCCTGCTACCAATTATCTTCTGCATGAAGAGTAATGACTTACCAATAAATCCTTTGCTAATTGGGAAATTTAAAATGAGTGGCATTCATTATAGTACATAATCCTGAAATAACCACTGAGTCAGGAAGTTTTAAAATGTTTATCTAAAGATTTAGCAGAGTAAATTACAGAAAACACATGGTACTTAATCGAAATACCCAAGAGTAAGCATAGAATAATTATTGCTAATATATGATGGTGTTTAAGGAAAAGGAGAGAATAGAGACAGCAGCGCAACTAAAGGTTGCATTATATTTACCTAAGTGCGAGAACCAAACCCCTTGGCCAAGGAGTTGGATAGAATAGGACCCAGGAAGGATGAAGAGCAAAGACCTCCTCCAGGATCAGGACAGGACCGGTGACCTCTCTACAACGACGCCTGCGTCGTTCCCCTCTCTGATACTCGACTTCTCCTCGATTCTCCCGTGCCTTCCTTCTAATGGACTCCGCCGCCCCCTCCTCAGGACCTCTCTGGACAGTGGTTCGGTCTGCAATCGATCAGCTTGGCAGTCTGGAGCTAAGAGCGCTAGTCTTCTGTGCGCACTCTGCGGTCTGAGCTAGAAGCTAGAAGCTAAACTAATTAGCTAATTCTATATCTATTATACCCCTCTACGACCATGTACCTCCCCTTAATGTTGCTAAAATATGGGGCCACTACTTCTGATTGGACAGGGACAGGGGGTGGATTCTCGTACCATATTGATTTGGCTTAAATTGTAAAGCCTATTGTCTCTAAATTCCCACCCATTCAATTTAATACATTTGCTTTATTTCCCACCCGTCTCACGACAAAATTGACAATTTATTCATATAAAATGTTGCGTTTTAACATGAACATCTTGGTATGTAGTGGTGTCAGCCAACAGGTTATGGCCTTGGGTGATGTCCAAGTTGACTTCATCTTTTTCTATCTGGTCTGCCACTGCAGGACGCATGCGCGGAATCTTTGTCACACGAGCTTTCATTGTACCAAACCCAGGCCCAAGTTTGCGAACTAATAAAAGTCAAAGAAGAAAATATTAAAATCACAAATAAAATGTTTCACTGTATGCCCACATTTTCTACTCTATTCCCATTTAATTATAATACTGTCCCGCATTAGTAGCGTTAATAAAACGACAATTTAATAATGACATGAGAGCAAGCTGAAGCATGTGAAAACATCAAGCAGCCATTTTAATACACACTGCGCAGAAGCAGAAATTTCCCACCAATCAAAGAGAGACGTCACACCATGTGATATGGTTGTGACATGCGCAGTGATATTCCCGCGCTTTAGTGGCCATTTTAGATTACAGACAAGCGTTATTCATTAGTAAAACACATAGGCAAGCATCCTTTCTATTTGTGTCGTGTATGCAAAGGTTAGTAAAACAATACAAGTTTAATAAATTAATACTATGAGGAGGATTGTATACAAGCAAGTTTCGTTTATGAAACCTTGCTCCATCATGGGTTAAAGACTCATGGCTGAACAGGGCCCCAGTGGGGGCCATGTCAATACTGAGCAAGGGAATCCTGGAAGGGTTGACTGGGGTTCCTGGGGAGCCCATGGGGGAGCAGGGGGAGCTGAGGGAGATGTCAAGGCCCATCCGATCGCTTTGTTGGAGGGCTTAACATGGAGTGATGGGGAGGGGGAGGAACATGGGTAAGGCGAGGCAGGGGAAGGGAGGCCCAGATTGGGGAGTACAGCCAGCGCTTGGTCTGTCAAACCACAGGCTAAAGTGTACAGGAGAGTGGGCAGTCCGGGGTAAAGCTGGGATTACGAGGCAGTGTCTCAGGGGACGGTGAGGCCAGGTTGGTAGGCCAAGTTATTTCTGGGGGACACAGTGTGCTGCCAGGTAGCTGGGTGCAAAAGAAACAATTGATGGACGGAATGCTGGACAATGCAAACATTCACCCCGCATTCCGTCCATCAATTGTTTCTTTTGCATTTGTCGCCCTTAGTGGGAAGGGTATGCCCAGACGTGGGTTCCGTGCTCACTACACCACTGGATTCAAGCTAGCCTGGCTGAAGAAGGGTGATGCCCTGAAACCGGTCCCAGAATGCTTGTTTCCGGTCCATGGAGGACCTGGCTTGGCAGTTCGGGCTGGACTGTTCCCACAAGGAACAGGGTCAAGACTGATTTGCATATGGCTGGGTCCAAACTGGGGGGGTGTGGTGAGCAAAAGAATGATGGATTTAACCCAGATCCTTGTGACTGGGGGTGAATGTTTGCATTGTCCAGCACTCCATCCATCAATTGTTTCTTTTGCATTTGTCGCCCTAAGTGGGAAGGGTATGCCCAGACGTGGGTCCCGTGCTCACTACACCACTGGATTCAAGCTAGCCTGGCTGATGAAGGGTGATGCCCTGAAACCGGTCCCACGATGCTTGTTTCCGGTCCAGGGTGGACTTGGCTTGGCAGTTCGGGCTGGACTGTTCCCACAAGGAACAGGGTCAAGACTGATTTGCATATGGCTGGGTCCAAACTGGGGGGGTGTGGTGAGCAAAAGAATGATGGATTTAACCCAGTTCCTTGTGACTGGGGGTGAATGTTTGCATTGTCCAGCATTCCGTCCATCAATTGTTTCTTTTGCATTCGCCAGGTAGCTGGGTGGCAGATAAGGTAGAAGAGCCTGGAGCTGGGGGGTGGGTCTTTTTACCAGCACACTGGATCACGTTTCTCTTTTCCAGATTGGCATGCGGTCTGGGGGGGCCAGATTGGTAGAGCTATGTGGGGCTCAATGGCCCGAAGGGAAGAGACTTCGTGGCCCATGTGGCTAGCTGGAATCTGGCACTGGACTGCGAGATCACGACCACAAGAGGATTCCTCACATCCCCAGAGGAACAGCAGGCGGAAGGATTCACATACTCCGCCAGGATGGACTACGGAACTATGTGTCTCGCTTCAGTACAAAGGTGGGAAGGGCAAGGTACGGCCCCCCAGAAAGGTTTTCAGGTGATAATACCACTCTGAAATGTGAATATTTTCAAGATCAGATTAGGAATAAGGTCCGTAGGTAGTCAGGGGTCCAGTTTGAGCAGTCACTGCTGGATTATGATGAAGACAGCATAGAGGACTGAGAACTGTGGGAGGACAGTGAAACTACGGAGGAAGCGTTGCAATGGTGGGAAGAAGGTGCAGTGAGGGGGTCTGCTAATCCATCTGCACCTAGTATGTTTCAGGAGTCAGGAGGGGACAGATCTGGCAGCAGCAGATGGTGGCGAACCGGTTGGCCCCCGAGCGGGCACTGACCTTGGCACCAGGTAAGATGAGGTGTAAACAGGGCCGGACTGGCTACCGGGCATTTTTTGCTGGGGTGGCTGGGTGGGGTCCAGGTTTACAGCTGAGGGGCTGATTTTGTTGCTGGGGAGCTGCGGGCGCTTTTAAATGAACAATGCAAAACAAATAGCTTTAACGCATACTTTTTAAAACATTTGTTTTGCATTGTTTATTAAGGAAATCCCGGTAGCCAGTCCGGCCCTGGGTGTAAACATCTGTTATTCAGCACCAAGATACCAGTCATGGTGAACGCGCACTTTGCAAAAATACACGTTTACAAAAACACACACAGCCAGCTGGGGGCAAAAAGGTATCAAAGACAGGGAGCACCAGTCCGGCGCGGAGGCCCGCGCGTTGATGGTGTTCATAGGGGTCAGGGCTACGGAGCCTCTGGACAGTGGGGAGGCCCATTCCCAAATGGTATCTTTGGGAGTTGAGACTGGGGAGCCTCATGATAGCGGGGAGGCCCGATTAAGGAAGGGACGCTATGTGCAGGACAGGTGTTGGTACGGAGGACCACCCGGTGCACACGGACGAAGACAGGTCCTTGCAAAAGAGAGCGAACAGGAAAAGAAAGATGTAGGGCTGACAGGGGGAGGGAAAACGGCAACTGACCAGACGAAATTTATAGGTCAAGAAGGGGTACAGGCGGGCGCCACGACAAAGGACACAAGCGACAAACTAGAGAGCAATGACGTGAAATTCAAGAAATTACCTTACATGGGGACATCCAAACCGTTTGGGGCTCATCTTATGCAGCCACCAAAGAAAAGATTTGGGGCCAGATGTATCAAGATTACATTTAGCGAGTCTATAATAGCGAATTTTACCGATTCGCTATTATAGACTCGCAAAATGCAAGGTATGTAGGTTTCTGCAAATATTTTGCGATTCTTACATATTCCTTAATAGCGAGTCGCAAATTGTGATTCGCTATTAAGGAATGCCTTCACATTCATTCCTATGGGCCTACAGGCCCATAGGAATGAATGGAATTGCATGCGCAATTTGCGAGTACCCAATAGGTACTCGCAAATTGCGCATGCAATTTCAAGGGTGCAAGGGTGCCAAAAGAACACCCTGTTGCACCCCTGAAATATGCATGTGTGCACATGTGGTGCACATACATGCCCTAAGGGCACGTATCCATTCTCTACCCCCCCAATCTCTCCAAACATGCCAAGAAAAACTTCAAACATAAACTCCTCATCCGTAACCCTGAAACACTCATTGTTGATAACTACCTCAGCCTCACCTCCCCCATTATAACCAACTACATCTTTTACTCCAAACGTCCTTCCAAATGGAAAAGCATCTTCCTACAACACCTCCCAATCTCTAAATCAATCAAAATACTGTGGTACTGAAAATTCTGGACCTGTGTCATTAACATCATTGTAACATGACGATTTTGGTATCAGCAGACCGGTAATGACAGGTATGCTATATCTGAGTATTTGCGTCATATTCGAGTGACGGGATCACTCTAATATTAACGATTCCCTTGTGAACCCTCGGGTTCCATTTTGTGTACGGCAGCCATTTTGTGGTTGCCCTCACATAAGGCAATGACTAAAGCCAAAACGCGCCTTAGGGGACACGTACACTTTCAGTGACCTGGGCAAGCTGACTCCACTGTCCAGAGCCAGAACCTGTTCGGCCAGTTTTAGTTCCCAGTGGCCGATCGAGATTAGGGGCCCAGGTGCAGCATGCCATAAACCCTCCATTGCACACATCTATATCTAAATCTTATTCACACCTGTCACTGCTCTTTCTTTATGACCTGCTTTACGAGGAGGAGGTGCCCGGTTTTATTAGGGGTCCAGATTATATCTGTTGCAGGTGTTGGGCCTCACTGGGTATTTGGTTGTGGGTTGACAAACTGAAAATGGGCTTGTCATCATGAATCTGTCTTTTTTTTTTGTTGTAAGAAATATGTGAATGACCCACTGTAAAAATAAGGAATGTTTGCCTAAAGCATAATATTCTGTATAAAAGAGATAGCTGGTTTCCATGAGAAGAGCAGTCTCCTGAGAACATACACATTGTTGTACTTCTAGGATACCTGTTGCTGGCTGCAGCCAATAAATTGATCTTTGAAGCCACCAAGAAGACTCTGTGTTTCTGTAGTCTGAGACAGGAAGAACTCGAGGTCATTGGGTGTGTTCCCTGGCACCGCTGGGTCCAATAAAACCCAGTACTTCAATTGGCGCCCAACGTGGGGCGATTTCAGCGGTACCGGTCCAAGCCAGAGGTCGTGAGGAGCTTCGTGTAAAATTCTGGAGGAAGGCCAACCACTTCATCGACCCCTGTATGTCGTTCGTGGTCCGAAAGTCTTTGCTGCGAGGTTCCCCGCGTCCCGACGGCTACGAAGGACTGCTGCCCTGACTATCGCCCTGTCTTGGACCCTTTTATGATTTGTAGAGCGAGACAATAGACGAGTCTTCTGGTGACATCATCGATACCTCAGTTAAGTATAAGTGGAGCGTCTCCCAGTCCTTAGTCTTGGTTCTTAGTTTTGCGTATCCCATGGGATCTTTGATTTGTTAGGATCTTTTGATTTGGAACTTGCAAGTACCAAAGCCGAAGGACTCGTGTATTCACGAGACTGTCGTATTCGATAATCCTTTGAAGTTTGAAGCTAGACTAGTGAGCGAAGATGCCTTGTCTTAGCAGACTTGAAAATTTGTTTTGTCTTGGTTGTAATAGGGATTCCCGATTGGAGAACTCGTGTCCGGTTCCTCCAATTGGAACTCCAACCTATGAGCTCTACGTGAAGCATGGAGTGGGCCCTATCACATATAATAACGTATGGGTTAGGTACACAAGGAAAGATGGTGTCCTAAAGTGGCCCCAATATGGTAGTTTTGACACCGAAATTCTGGATAATTTAGAGGTTAGACTTTTTAAGAAGAAAGCCCGGCCGGCGATGTTTGACTCTTTCCGCCTATGGCGAAAAGAAGCCAAACAGAAAGAAATTATGAGAGTAAAGAAGAATAAAAGAGAAAAGGGTATTTCAATAATGCAAGCTGCTATGCAGTATAAGGATGATGAAGAGGAACAAGCGAGTGAACAGCTGCACAGGCAACGTAAATTGGCAATTGATAAATGTTATCCAGTTTTGCCACCTCTTCAGCAAGATACAGTGAAGGAACTTGAGAAGGATCCTTTAATGTCTCATTTGTTGAATTCACCACCTCCTTATGCGCAGAGTGCTACAGCACCTCCGCAACCTTTAGTTGTACAACCCCCAGTTGTTGTACCTCCGGTTCTTCCACAACCACCAGCTGTTTTTCAGTTGGCACCTACTACTATGGCGCAGCCCCCTCAAGGGCTGCCACCTTTACTACCTGTTCCATCTTTACTTCCTATGACTTTGCCCCCTGCATCTATTTCCCTCCACACTATCCCTTCTGACACTGCCTCTGCATTTGCTTTGTCTCCTCCTGTTTTTCCTCCTGTTCATTTGTCAACTTCTCCTTCTGTCCGACAGAGAATGACAAACACTGTTACTAGTATTTTGTCTCCTTTCTTTGGGTCACCGACTACGACCCCCGTTTTAGAGCGTAAACAATTGCGTAGCCAATTGCCCGATTCTAGAGAGAAGGGAGTATTGGATCATTTGGCGCATAAATGGGTCACTGACCCTACAAGATATGAGTTAGAGTCTGTTATGGATGTCTTCCACCAATGGCAAGCACCGAAACAGAGATATGTTTTTGACAAAATGTGCGAAGTTCTTCTTGAAAGATTAAAAGATTGTGATAAGGAGGCCAATCCGCCTGAGTTGTGTCGTGTACGGTTTGAGTTTTCCAAAGGCACGATTGTGGGTTCCGATATTGAGAAAGCAGTTGCGACATTATTATCATTTAGGAGTGAGGTTATTTCTCGACTGTTGTTTGAGCCAGAACCCTCTGTTAAAAGGAAGGTCAGACAGTATCCCATGAGAGAAGTTCCCCAGTTTGGAAAGAAGGAGACCTAAATGCTGTTCCACCTATTCAGCCTCATTTTCAACGTGTGTGGGTACATGTTCCATGGAAGCGAACTGAAGTCCTGGCTCTTAAGCAGACTCTACCCGACCCCCGTAAAAACCCTGCAGGTGATTATAAGGAATTATCACAGACTGCAGACTCCTGTGTTATGAATTTAGCTGATATAGACATGTTGTTTGGAAATGTGGTCCCACAGCCTTTATGGAGAGTGATCCGTCACACGGATCATGCGCCAGAGTTAGGGGACACATGGATTAATATCAATGCGGCAAATGACAGACAAGTAGGCGGTGCTAAACCAGAGCCTTTAGTAGCAGACCTCCCTGGTAGGATCGTTACTTACATGAAGACTTTGATGCCTGCAATGCGTGTAAATTGGGATAAATTGTCTGCATGCAAGCAGAAGAAGGAGGAAAGTGTATCTGACTTCTTCACTAGGTTTGAAGAGACATTTATCGATCACAGTGGTCAGGATATGAGTACAGAAGGTGGTCAAAGGTTGTTTGTTGACAAGTTTGTGCATAATTTGCTTCCCAAATTGTGTAAAAAATTGAAAGATTCAGAGAGTTCTTGGGCCGTTTCCTCTTCAGCACAGATATTGGCTACTGCACAATACTACGAAAATAGAGATAAAGATGAGAAAGATAGAGCAGACAAGAAAACTAAAGAGTTAAAAACAAAGGTTCTTTTACAACAAGCGTATCCGCCTCGTAGTAATCAGCGTGACTATCAGCAACCTCAACAGTATCAGAGGAATTCGCAAAGGTTTGAGTATCCTCAACAACGTGCTCTGATAGGCCCTAACCAATGTTCATATTGTAAGGAAGAAGGTCATTTTAAATATAATTGCCCTATTTTGTTGCAGCGTATGAATGGTATTTCTGGTGCAAGAGGTCGAGGTGTTCCACAAGCACCTAGAGCTAGAGGACGCGGAAATTTCACCCAGAACGCGCGCCCATTTCCTCCTCAAAATTCAATGAATAGTTTTGATCAGCAGAATAACGCGTCTGGTAGGACGACTCAGTACTATGCTGATGACTACTATGCAGAAGGTGAGAGTATGGAAGGTGATGATTGCTAGGACAGCCATAGACAAAGAGAGGGAGTTGTTTCAGTTCCAGTAGATCAGAGTGGACCTTATATTGAGGTGATTACATCAGGTGTGTCAGAGCCTTTTCTGTTGGATACTGGTGCTACAAAGAGTTCTATTATGCACTCTAAATTCCCTGGCGCACCTTTGTCTGGCGAAACTAATGTTTCAGTAGGTTTTTCTGGCGCCCCGGTTAGGAACCCGATTTCTAGTCCTATGTCTCTTTCTGTTGGACCTTGTGAAATCGAAGCACCACTTATTCTAACGACAGGTTGTGGTGAGAACTTGTTAGGATTGGATCTGCTGAAAAGATTGTATGCGACATTGTATTGTTCTCCTTCGGGAGTACAACTCACATTGGGTAAGACAGTGGTTTCACCAATATATTTGTCAAAGGACAAACTTCCAACAGAATTGTCGTTTCTCCCTGATATTCTTTGGGCTACTGGTCCCAATGATGTAGGTCTTTTGGAAATACCGCCATATGTTGTAACGTTGAAAGCCAATGTTAAAATGCCACGCATTCCCCAATACAAGATCTCTAATGAAGGTGAAAAAGCGTTGCTAGCGATCATTTATGATTTGATTGAGAAAAATGTAATTGAAGAGACAAGAGGTAATGTTTGCAATAGTCCTGTTTTACCTGTCTTGAAGCGTACTGACTCTTCTCAGCCACCTGTTTACAGGTTTGTGATTGATCTTAGAGAGGTAAACAAGATAGTTGTGCCACAGTTTCCAGTCGTTCCCGATATCACTGCTTTACTGACAATGATTCCAGCCTCAGCCACTTGGTTCTCGGTGATTGACTTGAAGAATGCTTTCTTCAGCATCCCTATTGCCATAGAGAGCAGGGATATTTTTGGATTCTGTTTAGGAGGCCGAAGCTTCCGATTTCAGAGAGCTCCTCAAGGTTTTTGTGAAAGTCCTTCTATCCTTCAGGCTCTGAAGTCTCAGCTTGACACTCTTGTGTTACCTGATGGCGCTACCCTTCTACAGTACGTCGATGATTTGTTAGTTGCTGCAGATACTAAGGAGATTTGTAAAGAAGCCACTTTGTCATTGTTGCGTCATTTGTCTGATTTACACCACAAAGTGTCTCTTTCCAAGTTACAGTTTTGTCGACAAGAAGTGACCTATTTAGGTCACCTCTTATCGAAAGAGGGAAGAAGATTGACCCCAGAAAGAATTCAGGCAATTGCAAAATTAAGTGTGCCAATGACACAGAGAGAAGTGCGTGCTTTCTTAGGTATTACATCCTATTGCAGACAATGGATACCAAATTTTTCATTGATGGCTAAACCTTTGGTAGCATTGACCTATAAAGACACGCCGAATCCCCTTCCTTGGTCCGAAGATTGTGAGAAAAGTTTTTCCGAATTGCGTGATGCATTGTGTTCGGCTCCTGTGTTGGGTACCCCCGACTACAGCAAGCCCTTTACGCTGTATGTCCATGAGAGAGAAGGATGTGCATTATCAGTGTTAACACAGTCTTTTGGGGACAAGCAACGTCCATGTGCATATTTCTCGTCGATTTTGGACCCGGTAGCTAGAGCGTTGCCGAGTTGTTTGAGAGCCACAGCGGCAGCAGCTGTTTCTATTCGACAGTCTGCTGGTTTGGTGATGAATAATACGCTGGTCGTGATGGTCCCACATGCAGTGGATATTTTGTTAAACAGGACCAAGACACAGCACTTAACTAGTGCTCCATTGTCAGGTTACGAGTTGACACTTTTAGCGAGCCATGTGCACATAAGAAAATGCAACACGCTGAACCCAGCTACATTGTTGCCAATTATAACAAAGACAGATGTTCCGGAACAGCATGATTGCTTTCTTAGGACAGAAGAAGAAACGAAAGGGAGAGTAGATCTTAGGGACACTCCTCTTGTAAAGTGTGATGGTACCTTATGGGTGGATGGGTCATGCTTCAAGCTTCCGAATGGTGATACGACTGCGGCATATGCTGTCACGACTTTACATACGATTGTTGAAACTGCACGTATCCCACATAATTCAGCTCAAGCAGCAGAGTTGACTGCACTTATGAGAGCGTGTGTATTATCAAAAGGAATGAAAGTGACCATATATACCGATAGCCAGTATGCGTTTGGTGTGGCCCATAGTTTTGGACGCTTGTGGAAGGAACGTGGGTTCCTCACGTCTCACGGTACGAAAATACAGCATGGTCAATTGGTGAATGAGCTCCTGGAGTCACTTACTTTGCCATTGCAAGTCGCGATTGTGAAATGCAGTGCACATAAGAAGATCACTGACGACGTTGGTCGCGGTAATATGTTTGCTGATGAAGTTGCGAAAGAAACAGCAAGAGATGTGGTGAGTCGAATGTATGTTGCGGGCCCTGCAAGATGGATTGGTGGCGTTGGAATGTGTGAAGATACGATAGAGAGTGTGAAGTCCATCCAAGCTGAAGCTACGGAGAAGGAATTAAGTACGTGGAGAGAGAGTACGGGTAAATTGGATGCAAATGGTTGTTGGGTTGAATTGTCGGAGCATCAGCGATGGTTGTTACCCGATACATATGTGCTTGCAGTGGTTACAATGGCACATGGGATGGCCCACATCAGTGTGAAAGGAATCTGTAAGTTATTGGCTCCAGCGTGGCAAAATGCTGGAATTCCCAAATGTGCAGAGAATGTGGTCAAAAATTGTATGGTTTGTTTGAAATACAATCCTGGTAAGGGAACCCCAACTCCAGCTGGTCATTTTGCGCCTCCAACGTATCCGTTCGAGGTTTTGCAGCTAGATTTCATCCACATGGAGAGGTGCAACAATTTAAAATACGTACTCATTGTTGTTTGTGCCTTTTCAAGATGGGTAGAGGCATATCCTCTGAAAGATAATACTGCCACAGCGAAAGCCCTTCTCAAAGAGTTCTTCCCTAGGTTTGGTTTGCCGAGAATGGTGTGGAGTGATAATGGGGGTGAATTTGTGGGTCAAGTGATGAAACGAGTGTGTGAAGGTTTAGGAATCCGGCAAAAATTTCACGCTGCAAATCATCCCCAATCAGCTGGATTAGTTGAGTGCTATAATGGCACTCTTAAACTAAAACTGGCCAAGATACAAGCAAGCTCTGGCCTTAAATGGCCTGATGCGTTGCCATTAGCACTGTTGTCAACTAGGATGACCGTACATTCCCGAGTAGGACTTAGTCCTCATGAGATAGTGTTTGGTCGCCCGGCTAACATATGGGGAGTGCCGAGGCCAACGAAATTCAGCGAGATTGAACACCCTGTACTGCTTGATTACTTGCATGATTTGACGGCTAAATTGCGTGTTTTACACCAACAGGTTCATAATACACTGCCTCAGGCTTCTAAAGATCCAGGGCATGCAATCAATCCCGGATCGTGGGTGTTAATCAAGAACTTTCAGCGGACAAAGAACGATCAGCCCCGCTGGATTGGCCCCTATTTGGTGATTTTGTCCACAAGATCTGCAGTGCGAGTACAAGGGAAGAAAAACTGGATCCACGGCGTACACTGTAAGAGGGTCCCTTTGCCTCTACCATATGACCGGTGGGTCCAGGAGGGAATTGCTGACTCGGAAACTGAAACAGTGCCTCGTTTTCTGCCTTTTAGTGACGCACGCGTCACAGGGACAAATTCTGAGCGAGAAAGTGACGATCTTCTCCAAAGAGCAATACCATCACCACTTCGATTGGACACTACTGAGCCTGAACTTTTGTTTTGCGACCAGACATTGCCTGGAAAAAGCCGTTATAACTTGCGACCGAGAGTCATGGACAAATAAAATGAAATTTTGGTCCTCCCATCCGAAAACCTGTTTTTGAACCACCATCCGGGTTCAGCTGTAGGGTCGTGGTGAAAAGACTTGAGTGTGTAGCCTGCGGACACAAGGTCTACGGGTCTGGTTTGTTCTAGGGCGTTCCCTGGGACATTCAGAAACACTCTCAAGTGAAGAAAACCAACCGCCGCGAACAGCACGTTAGAGGATGGAGCCTTTTCAGATGGAGAGACCTGTTGAAAGAATAAGTTTCAAGAGGAAAATATGTGCAACCATGAGCAGAAAATGTTTTCTAATTATGTGTCTTTGTATTTTACTTAGTCTAATGATGTCTTTAGTGGGGTATATCATATTCTCTTTTCAAGTGACATCTGCACCCACTGTACAGCCCATGCCTTCCTCTACTATCTCCTCACATTCTTTTCACCCTCTACCTGAACACGAGTCCGTTAGAAGATTAGAGTTTATGAACAACTCCTTTGTTCAGCTCTTACACCAACACCAGCTAGTAGTGAACAGAACCAACTGTTGGGTGTGTGGCCTTATGCCTCATACTACTGAGAAAGGTATTCCCTACCTAGTGCTACCATTCAGCTACAATGGTTCTGTGTGGGCATACCGAACGATGTTCATCTATGCTCGCGAAATCCACCCCCTACGTTCCGTCAAAGACAACCCAAAGAATAGTGCTCTAGTTAAGGGGATAGTCGACATGATAAGGGGAACTAGTTCCTACGAAACTATCCCGGAAGATGAGACACTAGCGTATATTGGATGGAACGTGACTGGATATGGAGCGAGTCTGAGCGAGAACCAGCAAGCAAAAAGATCCGCTCCAATTTGGATTGTACCCCATCAGGGTCATCTATGTCTGCAAGGTAATGGCAAGAATCCAAGAGCTCAGTTAGGGAAGAGTATCTGCACTGAAACGTATATTTTTGCGTCTCAGACTTCCCCTTTGTTCTTAGCAGCTAGGGGTACCTACTTTATCTGCCATGATAGGGCCTACACGTGGTTGCCCCCTGACTTCTCGGGCACATGCTTCGTTTCATTCCTGTTGCCTCCCACCTACACAGCTGCGGCAGATTACCATAAGATAAGAAGAATTAGGGGTGTCTTCAGCAAGGAAGACACTGCAGGACAAGAAGCGGGAGACTTCTTTAGGGGTTTTCTGCCGTTCTGGGGACCTATGGCTAACAACAGGAATGTGAGGCAATTGACGCGAGTGGTTGAATCCACCATAGTCGAAACTGTCGGTGCCCTTAATAATTTGACTGCTGAGCTCCAGTCGGACCGCCTTATGACCCTGCAGAACAGGGTCGCGTTAGACATCATACTTGCAGACCGTGGTGGGGTATGTAGAGTGATCCAATCCAGTTGTTGCATTTTCATTCCAGATAACGCTCCAACAGTGTACCAGGCCATCTCCAAACTACATAGGATCTCTGAATCCATCCATATAGATGAAGGAGACTGGTCGTTGATGGGATGGTTCTGGGAACTGTTATCCACCTGGGGATGGAAAGTTCTGATGGTCATTGGGATACTTCTAGCCATCCTTTTCCTGTTTTGTCTGTGCATACAGTGTGTTCCTGCCATATGCGGCCTATGTGTTACATCATGTGTAAGGAAACCTGTATCAAGGGACGAGCTAAGTAATAGGATGATGCTACAGCAACATCTCAATGAATTCATGAACATAGACCTAGACTCAGATTAGCATGAGTGTAAGTAAATTGCCTATGTAAGGGCAAAAGGAGGGTCTGTGGTACTGAAAATTCTGGACCTGTGTCATTAACATCATTGTAACATGACGATTTTAGTATCAGCAGACCGGTAATGACAGGTATGCTATATCTGAGTATTTGCGTCATATTCGAGTGACGGGATCACTCTAATATTAACGATTCCCTTGTGAACCCTCGGGTTCCATTTTGTGTACGGCAGCCATTTTGTGGTTGCCCTCACATAAGGCAATGACTAAAGCCAAAACGCGCCTTAGGGGACACGTACACTTTCAGTGACCTGGGCAAGCTGACTCCACTGTCCAGAGCCAGAACCTGTTCGGCCAGTTTTAGTTCCCAGTGGCCGATCGAGATTAGGGGCCCAGGTGCAGCATGCCATAAACCCTCCATTGCACACATCTATATCTAAATCTTATCCACACCTGTCACTGCTCTTTCTTTATGACCTGCTTTACGAGGAGGAGGTGCCCGGTTTTATTAGGGGTCCAGATTATATCTGTTGCAGGTGTTGGGCCTCACTGGGTATTTGGTTGTGGGCTGGACAAACTGAAAATGGGCTTGTCATCATGAATCTGTCTTTTTTTTTTGTTGTAAGAAATATGTGAATGACCCACTGTAAAAATAAGGAATGTTTGCCTAAAGCATAATATTCTGTATAAAAGAGATAGCTGGTTTCCATGAGAAGAGCAGTCTCCTGAGAACATACACATTGTTGTACTTCTAGGATACCTGTTGCTGGCTGCAGCCAATAAATTGATCTTTGAAGCCACCAAGAAGACTCTGTGTTTCTGTAGTCTGAGACAGGAAGAACTCGAGGTCATTGGGTGTGTTCCCTGGCACCGCTGGGTCCAATAAAACCCAGTACTTCAATACCATATGGATTCAAAATATCCACCACTCCCTCCCCAGCCTTTCTTGGTGATATTGATATCTCCATCTTCAAAACAGGTAGCATCCTCATACAAGCCACGGTATCCCACCTTTCCATCGTCGAACACCACTTCAGCATTATGTCTCTCCGCCTTAACCACTCAACGCCTAATACTCTTCTCCCCTACTGAATAACACCCCTCCAACCGCTCCCTCCCCCCTTCCCCCTCACTTCACCTCCAACCACAACCATCCAGCAAACACCATCCTCCAACAATCGCCATCACCATCACCCTCCCTTGACCTCACTACAGCAAATGACATCCCCCAACCAACATTACCTATTTCTCATCCCCCTCTTATTTTCCTCTCTCTACCTAACACCCGGCACTCACACTCCTCGGACCCCTCCACCAAATCCCTACCATCTACTTACCATTCCCCTCCCAAAACCCCGCCTCTGCCTGACCCCACAACCTCTCCCCCTACCCAACTTCTCACGTACTCCACTGTCCTTGCCCCTCAGTCCCCTAACACAATTACTCACCCCCTCCTCCTACCCATCCCGTACACCCTCTTCTCCTCCCCATCCCCCCTATCCTGCCCCTTCAGGCCCCACTAACTCTGCCTCCCAATCCTTTATCCCAACCCTGATAAATACACAATCCCCCACCCCTATATATCCACTCTCCACTCACTCTATGCCCTTCTATCCTCTCTGACCACATCTCCTGAAGTTCTTAACCTCATGTCCCTATCTCCCCCTCACACCTCAGTCCACCCTCTGCAACTAACCCTGTTCACTCCCTACCCCTAAATCATTCCCTTCCCCCCGACCTTTCAATACCTCCCCTTACCCTAATTGCCCCGAACCTACACAACAGTGAACTCGACCTATCTAAATTGATTACTGAACCCCTCCCATCTAACAGCCCCGTCACCCCTCACTCCACTCCCACTACCATATCTCCCCCTCTCACATCAGTCCACCCTATGCAACTAACCCAGATCTTTCCCTACCCCCGCCCATGCCCCTTCAGTACCCCTCTCCACCCCAATTGACACGAGCCTACATAACACTGAACTTGACCTATCCAATTTGATTACCGAACCCCTCACACCCAACAGCCCTGTCACCCCTCATTCCACACTCACTTCCCTATCTCCACCCTCACACATCAATCCACCCTCCGTAAATAACCCAGACCACCCCCTCGATACCTCCCCTCACTTTAATTGCCCAGAGCCTACATAACATCGAACTTGACCTATCTAATTTGATTACTAAATTCTCTCAATTCAAGAAAGACTTTATCTCCCACAGCTCCAGTACCCTCCCTCACCATAAAATCCCCTCCCAGCCCTGCCCAAAAATCCCCCCAAAAATTCCCCCCCGAAAATCCCTAACACCAAACACAATAATTGGAGATCAACTCCTCTCCGCTGCCGTATACATAGACCTCACCGCACCTCGAACCATCTCTCCCCGTCCGACCTCGCCGACCTATGCAACTCTTACCTTCCTAGATTACCAACCGCCAATTCTCCACTCCCCTACTCCCACATCCCTATTATCTTAGGGACTAATAGAATCCCCTCCTCCCCCGCTTCCCCCAGACCACCGCCTCAACTCACGTCGATCCACACTTGCACACCCACCAGAAGCAACCCCACACCACTTACATGCATGCTTGTCAACTGTCGCTCCGCAGTCCAACATGCCACGGAAATTTCGGAAACTATCCTGAGTGAATCCATTGACATTGCATTCCTCACAGAAACCTGGCTCAAAGACCACTCAACGAGCATACTTGACCTACTCTCCCCCCGGGATACTCTATTCTGAGAAAAGATAGACCTGACAGAGTTGGGGGTGGCCTAGCCATTATCTTTAAAAATGAACTTCAGCTATCCCGTATCAATAATTCTGGCTCCTCCTCCTGCGAATACCTGGAAGCTGAACTGACAACCCAAAACTCCCACCCAATTCGTCTACACAACATCTATCGCCCTCCAGGCCCCTCCCAGCCCTTCATCGAGGACTTATCTGAGCTCCTGACACAATCCTCATTATCCAACTCAAAAAATCTCTTTCTTGGGGATCTCAACCTCCATTGGAACGATACCGATGATCCCACTATCCCCCTCCTCACCAATCTACTTGAGATCAATGAACTCAAACAACTATGCCTGTCCCCGACACACACCAAAGGAGCCATCCTTGACGTCATTCTTTCCAAAGAAGATCTGGTCTCCGTGACCAATATCGTCCCCATTGACTGGTCCGACCATCACCTTATACTGTTCACCATTGCTACCAATGCAAATCCCCCCACCTCCAAAATTAACAGACCTAAGAAACTGACCAGAAATCTAAAACCCGCCCCCGGGTGTTCTTGAGTCTAAACTCCAAGCTCAACTTCTGCTCATTCCCCCTCACAAAATGCCAATGAGCTCACCGAACACTTTAACAATACTGTCACTGGAATTCTTGACCAACTAGCCCCGCCCAAACTCAAAAACCAAAGAACCACCCCCTCCAACTCTTGGTTTAATACCGAGCTTAATAACGAAAGACGGTCACTCAGACTGTCGGAAAGAACGTGGAGACTCCATCCCTCTCCCACCCATCTTGCACTCCTCAGACATGCTAGATCCACATACAAAAAACACATCTTCAAGGAAAAGGCCTCCTTCTTCCGCACTCAACTTGATCGTGCCAAAAACAGACCTAGGGAACTCTTCAAAATCATTCGTAACCAAACTTCCCCCGCACCTCCTAATCTGACCGCCTCCTCAGCCAGATGTGAAGAAATTTCCCACTTCTTCTCAGAAAAAATAGCCAAAATTGATCAATCCTTCCGCTCCACACAGCTCCCCTCCAACTCCCAATACAAACCCATCCTCACCTCCAATGCCTACCCCACATCCCCTCGACCAGCTGACCCTGCTACCTCTCCGGAAACCAACTCCCCTAACACACAATTAAAGAACAATGCCTCCCTGCTCAACTTCCTCCCCGTGACTGAGCTAGAAGTCCTTAAAATAATTGGTAATCTTAAACCATCCTCCCACACAAAAGACCCCTTACCCTCTAACCTTGTCCCTGCCCTTAAGCACATCATTACCCCATACTGGACCACAATCATCAACACCTCTCTCTCCACTGGCTGTGTCCCCACCTCCCTTCAACTTGGACAAATCTCTCCCATAATCAAAAACCCCAATGCTGACCCCAATGACCTAAACAATCTCCGCCCCATCACTAATCTCCCACTTCTCTCAAAGGTCCTTGAAAAATGTGTCCTACTACAACTAGACAAACACATCGAAAACTTCAACCTACTTGATCCCTTTCAATCAGGCTTCAGGAAAGGCTGCAGCACCGAAACGGCAATGCTCAATGTCGTCGATGACATCCACCACTCACTTGATAATGGCGAGACATGCCTTCTTATCCTCCTTGATCTCTCCGCAGCGTTCGATACAGTCAACCATTCAGCCCTACTCAATGTGCTTAGGACCCGTTTCGGCCTCAATGATACTGCCTACAAATGGTTCGTCTCCTACCTACAACACCGAACTCAGCAAATCAAAATTCAAAACTGTCTCTCTAACCCCACTCCCGTCTCCCTTGGAGTCCCCCAAGGGTCTATTCTCTCTCCCTCCCTCTTTAACCTCTTTATGGAACCCCTCACCCTCATTCTTAAACAAGCAGGCATCAACTACCACCTCTACGCCGATGACACCCAAATCTATTACAAGATTAAAACTCATGCCGACATCTTACACCTGAACAACACCCTCACCAAAATCCAAACCTGGTTCCACTCCAATCATCTCAAACTTAACCCTAATAAAACTGAAATCATTCTCTTCTCCCCTAAAAACAACCCACTCCCCGTTCAATCATGGATCTCTGACCTTAACGCACTCAACTGCTCTCTCACCTTGTCCAACTCCGTCAAATCTCTTGGTATTTCTATCGACAACACCCTAACCCTTAACGTCCACATCAAAAACTCAGCTAAAGGAGCCCTCCTCACTCTCCGTCACCTCAAGAAAATCAAACCCTTTATACCCACTGATGATTTTAAACTTGTAGTTCAGTCACTTGTTCTTTCACGTATTGATTATGGTAACGCTATCCTCAACGGAATCCCCAAGATCCACCTTGCTCCAATCAAAGCTGTGCTCAACCTTGCCGCCAGGCTCATCACAGACTGCAAACGCTTCGATCACATATCCCCGGCTCTCAAATCTCTTAAATGGCTCCCTATTGAAGGCAGATCTGCCTACAAAACTGCCTGCATCACTCATAAAGTCCTCCACCAATACACTCCACAGTACCTCTCTAAAAAACTCCTCATTGCGGGCACCACACGACCCCTGAGAAGCACCAACTCACTCCTCCTTATACCACCACTGCATAAAAAGAAAGCTACACAATCACGCTCCTTCTCTGGGAATGCCCCTATCATCTGGAATGCCCTCCCAAAAACCTGCGCTGCAACCCCTCCTATTTCAGCTTCAAAAAAGACCTCAAAATCCACCTCCTCAATTATTATTGGGGATCCTAACCTATGATATGCACTCGATCTCCAAACTCACCATATTATATTAGTTCAGTAATATTTGTCCATTTCATGAACATCATCGGCCTAATTAATTGATATGTATAGCTCCTGCTCCTGTTTATATATTTGATATGTATAGCTCCTGCTCCTGCTTATTCTATTTGATTCGTTTATCTAATTGTTTGATTTGTTTATCTATTTGATTTGTATATCTCACATGTTGTCATTATCTTTTATCTACTTATACGCCATGTTTGGCTCAATTATCATTGGGGGTCCTAATCTGTGACCTGCACCCGATCTCCAATCACCATGTTACTTTCTGTCCAGTATTTTTCTGTCCCCCCCCCAACATCATATACCTAGTTACTTGAAATGTTTAGCTCTTGCACCTGTATAATTATTTTGTTTTTGTATATTTCACACGTTGTTTCTTTATCTTTTTTATCTACTTGTATGCCATGATTGCGTTATATTATCTTCTCATGTAAAGCGCTCTGATACCTCTGGGTCTAGCCAGCGCTATATAAAACTCTCAAAATAAATAAATAAATAAATAAAAATAAAATAAATAAATGTGCACCACATGGCACTTAGAAAAATGCAAAATTGTGCATTTTTCTAAGGATTTGCAACTTATCACCAACTTGAAGTTGGTGGTAAATTGCGATTCCTTAAAGCAGGGTCGCAATTTAAAAAGCTCTTCCTGCATTGCATTTAGAGAATCGCAAATTGCGATTCTCTAAATTCATTCGCATAATATGTAATCGCAAAAATTGCGATTCCCTATTTTGCAATTGCCTTTTGGGATGATACATCCCAAAAGGCTTTTTCCCGTTCGCAAACGGGCCGACTCTGCGAATCGGCCCGTTTGCGAATGGGAAAACGCTTGATACATCTGGCCCTTGGAAGGGAGAATACGTAGAGATTTTGAAACTCTTACACAGGGAACTGAGGTCAAAAGAGGGCTACAAGGAGGAGTTAGAATTGTCCAAGCGGCCGAGGGTGCCTGTGACAATTGAGAATTGGATGGCTGCATTCCTCATTTATACAAGTGTCTACTGTGAAAAGTTCCCGGAGAGGTCAATGGCACTTTTTAAATATATAGATGTAATTAGGAAGGTGCAGTTAAATTACGGTGGCTATGCTTGGGCCCAACATGACGAGGAGTTTTGGGCCAAGTTAGCAGTGGACCACTATGTCCAATGGGCGAGCTAGATACAGACTTGGAGCAGCACACGTTGGGCCTGGCGAAATTCGGCAAAACCATTTTTACAGCTAGCGGGTTGCAGATTGTGTACAAGTCCTTTCAGGGGCGCCTCACCTGGGCAGGGTGGGGTGGGGGGTAACACCAAAAGTCAGGGAAACCAGGTCAGGGCATGCTGGGACTACAATAAGGACCTGTGCACCAGGGAATTGTGCAAGTTTCAACACGAGTGCTCGAAGTGTTCAGGCAGGCACCCATTTGTTGCCTGCTTTAGCGCAGGCAGAACCAGCTTTGCCAACAGGTACGGGCAGCAGCGTGGGACACCAGGTGGTCAGACAAGTTCAAGTCAGGGGCAGCAGTATGGTCAGGCAGTGGGTTTTAGGGCAGGTAGAGGGACACAGGGATCTGGAGAGAAGGGCTCGTACACCCATTAAACTGGATAAACTCACATTCTGGCTTTCCCGTTATGACAAGACTAAGGACGCTAGGTTACTGTTGCGAGGCTTCACTGAGAGGTTTAGAATTTGGTACGAAGGCCTGAGGGTGCGCCATTGGGCTTCACATTTGAAATCTGCGACCCAGCATGCACAGGTGGTCAAGGAGAATTTACAAAAGGATATACAAGAAGGGAGGATGGCAGGTCCTTTTGATGGTCTATGGAGCATCTCATTGTGTCTCCTATTGGGGTGGTACCTAAGAAAGAACCTTGCCAGTATCGGCTGATACAGCACCTCTCCTGGCCGGAAGGCCAATCTGTGAACGACTTCATTCTGACAGAGCAAGTCTCAGTGACATACTCATTGGTGGACGTGGCCCTAGCTCTAGTGGAGAAGGTTGGACAAGGGGTACTGATGGCTAAGAGTGACATTAAGTCTACCTTCCGTTTGTTGCCAGTACACCCTGCTGACTTTCAGTTACTAGGCATACATTTTGAGGGCCAATGGTTTGTGGACAAGGTGCTCCCCATGGGATGTTCCATTTCGTGTAGATGTTTGAGTGTTTTAGCACATTTCTTCAGTAGCTATTCATTTGGCACCCAGGACATGATTGTATGACACACTACTTGGATAACTTCTTTTTTGGGGCCTCTGGTTCCGGATACAGCCAGCGGTCACTGGATAACTTTCAGGCATTGATGACTGACTTAGGTGTTCACTTGGCCCCAGAGAAGATGGTGGGCCCTCGTACAGTACTGTCTTTTTTGGGCATTGAGTCTGATTCCATAGCAATGGAGGCCTGGCTTCCAGAGGTAAAAAAGGGTAACATGCTGACCCTGTTGAATACAATGCTGGGCAAACAAAAGGTGATGGTGAAGTAAGTGCGGGTATTGCTGGGCCATCTGAACTTCACCTGCAGAATAGTGAGAGCGGGGAGGAATTTTTGTAGATGGTTAAGACTGTCCCTATCAGGGTTGCTCTTACCTCACCATCATGTCAGGTTGTCGGCGGGGGTGAAAGAGGATTTGAGGATGTGGAGGACCTTCTTACAGTCATTTAATGGTATTCCATTGGACTAGCCTAAAGGACATGGCACCCACTCCTCATCAAAAGGTCAACAGGATCAGCTAAATAATAATAAAGCTAAGGCCATAAAAAATCATAAAATCATTTATCATAAAAATACTAAAAGCGCTTTAAAAGTCTGAAAAATGTACATAAAAAGTCATTTTTCCCTAAAAGCATTCAAAAGGTTCTCTAAACTTGTATATGTGGTTATTATTACACTGAGCACCTTGAAAGCCAGTAGGCTTAGTTAGAGCAGAGAAAAAAATAAAACAAAGTCAGTTTTCGACCTTCAATTTGGTAAATGTTTAAAAAAAATGCCGAAAGTTCCCAGCACAGAAAAAGGCCAGATTGTTTATGAATCCTGTGCCGAAGACTCAACATCGCTGAACATCGTATCCACAGGTGACAATCCCTCCAGAATTTCCAGTATCATGTTGAGTGAGCAGAGATGGTCATCTCTGGTTCTCACTGAGGCCGCCAGGGAAAAATTAGATGCCTGTACCTCTGGAGCAGAGCCGATTTCCCTTCCAACAGGAGCGGAAGCATCCTTTGTAAGCTCTAGAAATGGCGTCATCAACATGGGAATATGCTGTGGACAACTGTATTCGTGGGCCTGCAAGGGCTCCAGGAGCACTTCTATGTCCGACGGCACAACCGATGGAAGTGTAAGACACAAGTCCAACATGCAGCCAAATCCACAGAAGAGGCAACGGAACACAGGCAGGACACAGTCTCGCCAGACCAGTCTAAAAGACAGGAACCAATGCTCATTCAGCTCTCGAAGCTGAGGCGTACTCAGTTAGAACACCATATGCTCACAACAGCATCGTTCCAGCAGTGTTCTCTCCATGTCTTGAGGGATTGCGACGTCCATTGCGAAGCAGAAGGATTAAAATCAGGATGCCTGCTATTGATAGCAGGTCCAAAGGAAGCCCTCCAAAAACGCTTCCCAGTACGGAGTATATGAAAGCTGCAATACTCCGAAGATGGTCTGAAAGGTGGTTAAGAGACCAGAAGCAAGGCACTTAAATAAGTGTACTATCCCACTCGTATCAGACATGTTAAAGATACGATGAACCATTTCTCCGAAATGGATTGAGAAGTTCTTATGGATCAGGGCCTGTATCTCTGCTCAAGACCTTGCAACCTGGAGATCAAAAGTCTCTCAGGCTGAAGTTAAGACCACAGTTTGATGAAACAACATGGCTTTCAGTCTGCTCAGCGAATCAAACCGTATACTGGAAACATTCAATGAAGGCCACAGTGGTGCCTCCCTAACTGTGCGAGCCGGGGGAAAAATACTTGCTTACAACAAACAACCCTGAGGTTTACTGTGACTAGATATGTGATGCCTGGCGCCATCCCACAGCAGCCTTGATGATTCAGCATTAAATAACTCCCATTCGAAAGTAACCCAAATAAACTGGATGAATCACTGCAGCTGGGGAGCCTTTAAAGTAGCAAGATAAGTTTGCCTTCAATACATTATACGCTCCGTGAAACGAGACCTCCTTACACACTAAAGATCCACTTAAAGCCTTCTCAGAGTCAGTTCCACTTAAGAAGACCTCAGTGTCATTATTTCTGCACCTATATCTATATGGTAACTCCCAGGTTTCCTGTATGTACCCTTCACCCAACGCTTCATACCTGCCTGCTTGGATGTATCTAAGGCAGTATTGGAACTGAAATGTCGTGATTGGTAGTGTGATATAGCCATGAATTAACCATTCCGTAGATGGTGACTCAGCTACTGTAAAAGGTAACTTCTCTAATTTTTCAATGAGCAGCGTGGTGTACTTTGCATCTCTGCTTGCCATGGTTAACTGTCTGTCTGTCAGATTATAAGCCGTAAACAGATTTGAGCCGTTAATGTACCGCCATGGCACGTGTCCAGAACGCAATGATTGTAGCGTCCAGCTTAAAAGCACAATGGAGCACAAATGAGATTGCCCATGACAAATCTTGTTCCATTATGTCGATTGCTGAGGACACAATGTTGCCCAGTGAATAAATACGTGAAGAAACTGTGGTCCATACCATTGTCTACCACAGCCAAGGCCTTTTCTAGGTTTATCCTATCAATCTCACGTTATCTTTCAGCAGCATCCTGTTGGGAGACTTTCCGCAGTTCATTGTAGATGGCGTATAAGAAGCGTTTCTTACGCGCTTTCTTGGGACCTAGCAAGAAATCCCTAAGACCCATGTTGTCTGACAGAAGGGACAAGTGTTGTTTCACCTGTTGTAGTGTTGAGGTTTTTAGCCATTCTAGGCACAACTTCCCAATACTATAAGAAGTCACTACCCATGGGTTGTCTGTGTGTACCTAGCGTTGGTCAGGCCTATGGATACTAAACCCTCTGTTGGTACCCTTGAATCTTGACTGACACCTATTTGTGTCGATAGGCAAACCAACCAACCCTTCCAATTGGGAGCTGACGAATTGTATGTACCATTCTGTATTATTGCACTCAGCATCTCCTCACTTATCAGTGTGTCATTTCATAAACCTTCAATAGGTGTGGGTAAGGGGATGCGAGGGGTTTTCAGGTCTTTTATTTTCGCAAACCCATAGCAGGTAGTCTGTTGCACTGTTCTCTTCGGGAAAATTATCTGTAATGGTGTGAGGCAAGCCGTAAATAAAGCCTCTGTTCCCTGAACTTGCCATTCTTTTGTGCCCCAGATGGATTTTGTGTCTATTGTGTCCCTCCAATAGTCGAAACCTTGTATAGACAGTTGGGCGATAAAAGGTGCTGAATATATGAGCTTGGTGTTTGTCAGCATCATTTTCTTCGCAGTTGCATTAATCTGTACTAGCTTATAATAGTATGACATTGGGTCTGATGTATTGAATCCTGAAAAGTATGCAAATTTCTGTGCGAATGTGGCAGAACTACCTTTCGGCAGTGTCGGGCAATGTTCCCATTGATGGTAAGTGTTAACAGTTCCTGGGACACTAGCTCTGTGCAAAAAGTGATGACCATAGTTCTGGTAACAATACATACTGTCGAAGTCAGGTGCATCTTAATAAAATTCCTTGTAAGAAAATTCAGCAGATTGTTCTAAATCTGAGAGCATAGTATTTACAGTCTCAATGTCCCAATCATCAGAGAGTGTACTCGGGGTAATGAAATCATTCAGTGAAATTTTAAATACATGTGGAATTTTCGAATCTTCAGTAGGACCAAATACATCATATGAAACCCTATCCCAAACTATACCATCCGGTACTGGAACTGCTGTAATGTTCACAAGGGACAGGTCTCTTTGTTCACGATGTGATGATGTATGAGGTTTCAAGACCAAGTTCACAAGTTGTACTGCAGAGCGTTGTGGGAGGTAATGTCCATTCAGTAGTAGGAAAAAGACAGTTACTATACCAATCCAAATTAACAGGAACAGGATCCCTAATGCAAACCAAAGATGCAACCAAGGGGACACAAAGTAAGCCTTTTTCAGCCAGAAATAGAATTGTCGAAATTTCCCTTTCTTGGAAATGGGTGGCGTTTGCTCAGGTTCACTTGGATCTGTAGAAAAGTCATCGAAGTTGATGAAGTAGCCAGACGCAGTTCGATCTATCTTTGGGAGCTCAGCAGTGTTTGAAGAACTGGCAGTTGCTTCTTGTGAAGGAACGTTGATGTAAAGTTCATTATTAGGCCGAATTGCACTTTGCGTTTCAGTTTCATTTGGATGTTCTTCTGTTTCAACAGATGTAATTCATACTCCGTTATTGGTGACTCCGGTACCTTGCGCAGAGGAGTCTTGAAACGTTATTAGTCTTTCCTGTACAGTAGCGAGAGGAGATCTGCGGCTACTCAGGATTCCACGCGGCCTGCTGTTGAGAATCGCCCACATAGTGTGGTTTGATCAGATCAATGGAGACAAATCTTTTTTCTTTTTTGCCGGCAAGAGGCGGAAGAAGTACTGTTCTTGTTCCCTGAACCACCAGGACAGGTACAGGTATTCTGTAGGATGGCCCAAACTCATTCTTGTACACAATCTTTGCTCTGACCAGGTCCCCAATCTTTGGGACCCAGACAGGTCTTGCCGGAACCTGTTTCACTTCCCCAATGGTGGCCCGTTTGACTTGGACGTTGCTTTGTAATGCCCGGAATTCATTGAGTTCCAGTAAAACAGCCAAACGGTCATTCAATTCAAATGGTTTTGCATCTGTCACTGTGCTGGCACAATCGAGGTCAGGTACCCACATTCTTGTCCCAAACACGATCTCATAGGGGGTACGTCCTCCCAAGGATTTTCTTGGCATGTTGTTTAGTGCCCTCTGGACCCCATATACGTGATTGACCCGACTACCGCCCGCACCTAATACCCTTGCTGTTAAGGATTGCTTTAGGTCCTGGTTTTTTCTCTCCACCACCGAATTTCCCTCGGGATGGTAGGGGGATGAGTACCGCAAGCCATTCCCATACTTTCCATGGCTTCCTTGTAAGCCCGAGAGCTAAACGCAGAGCCACGGTCGGAATGTAACGTGCCAATTGCATATGTCCTGATGAAGACTCGCAAATCCTTTATAACAGTTTGAGCGTCAGCCGAGCGCTGAGGCCAAATCCACAGGAATCTAGAGCATGAATCCACTGCCACCAAGATATACATGTAAGCCCCGTCTGAATTTAAGAATTGTCGAAATTTCCCTTTCTTGGAAATGGGTGGCGTTTGCTCAGGTTCACTTTGATCTGAAGAAAAGTCATCGAAGTTGATGAAGTAGCCAGACGCAGTTCGATCTATCTTTGGGAGCTCAGCAGTGTTTGAAGAACTGGCAGTTGCTCCTTGTGAAGGAACGTTGATGTAAAGTTCATTATTAGGCCGAATTGCAATTTGCGTTTCAGTTTCATTTGGATGTTCTTCTGTTTCAACAGGTGTAACAAAGTATCACAAGAGCTTTATCCTTTGGAGAAAATGTAATCTTATGTCTCCTATTTAATCAATCTGTTCCACTCATTCGCGATCACTCACACCACTTGCATACATTGGAAGTGAGACCATATATTCCTAATAGATAATCCTGACAACATCATTTGTAAAAAAGTACAAAGTCAATTTATTTATTAAAAAACAGTTAAAATTCACAAATAATCCTGAAGACAATAATACATAATATCATCACTATCTAACACACAATTATAACGAAACATTTAGACAACCTGATTGCATGTTATAAAAACCAATATAGTAAATAAAAAAAAGGGAAAGAGAGAGTACATATCACAAGACACACAACCCTATGTCATAAGTAGCGTACACATCCGTAAGGAGAAACTTTCAGGGCTAGTGCCAGGTATTGTCCAATTCATAAAATACTCTTTGGTCTAGCCACTTGACAGATTGTGTACTTTTCAGCGAGGCGTCGACGCGTTTCGATGGACAGGTGTAATTCATACTCAGTTATTGGTGACTCCGGTACCTTGCGCAGAGGAATCTTGAAACGTTATTAGTCTTTCCTGTACAGTAGCGAGAGGAGATCTGCGGCTACTCAGGATTCCACGCGGCCTGCTGTTGAGAATCGCCCACATAGTGTGGTTTGATCAGATTAATGGAGACAAATCTTTTTTCTTTTTTGCCGGCAAGCCCCGTCTGAATTTAAGGGGCCGCAGTGGTCCAAATAGACACATGGGGGAGGTCTGTCTGAAGTGAGTAATGGTGTTTGTGGTGGCTGTGCTACGGTGGAACCTTTCATCTGCTGACAGAAGTCGCACTTTAAGACATAAGCCTTTGTTTGTTTAGACAAACTTGGCCACCAGAAACGCCGCTTTAGTAATGAAACGGTGGCTCCTGCATGTGCAGAGCCCAGACCCTCATGTGCAGTTAGTATTAAACCTAATCTGCAATCCATGTTTGTTATAACTCTATCCCCCACTCCTGGAATTTGAGCATACAGTGTGTTTTGCGCATGTAATTTATAGGAATATTTGAGTGGAAAGCCCTTTGGAACGGCAGAGCCGTTTTTCGAGGCGTTGACAGCTATCATTATGTCTCCGCCTATCCTCATGCTAGAACGAGTGATTGCAGCAACGGCAGCAGTTCGTGCTGTCGCCTTGGCGGCATCATCAGCCAGTGAATTCCCTTTAACGTGTACACCAACATGCTGATGACTCAAGGTGTGAATAACTTGAGCCCGTGGCAGGCATGCTTTCAGGTTTGCCACTTGTTCCCATAACAATTTATGTTTATTTGTGCAACCCTTGGAAACTCTAAACCCATTCTGGCCCCAGTAATGTTGATATTGATCATAAAACTGCACACAGTAGAACGAATCGTACACTATCAGTTTGGGGAATTCCCGATCCGTATATTGTAGTGCTAGTATCAGAGCTTTCAGCTCTGCCAACTGTGCTGTACAATCTCCTAAAGATTGTGTAGTCGTATTGCTGGGATGGAACTTACCGTCCCGCATGCATCCCTTCACTATCGCACATGCTGAGCTATACTGTTGTTTACTTCCTATGGCAGACTGAGCAGAACCATCAGTAAAAATGATGTATTCATATTTCTCTAGAGGCAAGATTTCATTCGGGAGAGGGTATTCTTGTTCGTACTGTAGGAACGCTTGTGTTTTTAATGTAGAATCGTATTTGTAATCTACATCTGTTGCAGTGAGAGAATTAGCTCATTGTATCCATCACAGATGCAGTGCTTTTGCATTTGGATTGCTCGCTTTAGTAACAGCTCCTAAAGTCAGTACCGGTGTTACAACAATGATGCGTTTCCCCTGTGCTAGTGCTCTTTCTCTCACTACAGCAGTCTGTACTGCGATCAATATTTTTTCAGTTGCCGCAAATCGCATCTCAGCATTTGTGTATAAATGTGATTTGCACGCAATTGGGACTGTCTCACCTTCATTGAAAGTGATATATGTATATCCTGATAAACCCGGGACCACCCGGATCACCAAGTTAGTGGTATTCACACAGGTGTGCAAATGTTTAGATACTATGATGTCAGCCTGAACTGAACGGAGAGTATCCGTGTGTTGCTGTGAAATCAGGTCTGATTAAGTTGTAGAAAGTTTTTACTCTTTCTGCGTAATCTAGAATGTATGTTCTTCCAAAATTTAGAAATCCTAAGATGGATTGCAAACCTTTGAGAGTCTTTGGAGGTTGGAGCAGCCCGCACTTGTCTAAAAAGTTGGCTGCCAAGCTCTTGCCTTCACTTGATAGTTCAATCCCAAAAAGAGTACTGCTGAGATGGGCAATTTTTGATTTCTTGAAATTAAATTTGTAGCCCAAGTTGTTCACCCTGATCAAGTAATTCATCGTCCATCAGATAGATATCATCTACATAGGACACTGCCTCCTCATCGCATGTTTGTAATATTTCTGACACTCTTGCCGAGAATAGCCCCGGGCTGTTCTTATACCTTTGGGGCAAATGACAGAAGTGACGCTTTGTGCCGAGGGCAGAAAATGCTGTCAAATATCTACTGTCTGGAGCTATATTTTGGCAGAAAAATCCATTAGAGATATCTAATGTCGTTTTGTATTCATTCCGCACAATGTTATTCATTAATGCGGCACTGTGTACATTTTGAACTGCAAATGTTCGTGTGCATGTGTTTAAATGTCGGTAATCAAAAACTAGACGATATGTGTTATCAGGTTTTATTACTGGAAACAAAGGATTATTCATCAGGGAGGTGCAAGTCTCAATTACACCTTGGTATTCAAGTTGGTCTAGAATTTCTTTGACCTGCCTTTTTGCATTGTTTTTTATAGGGTACTGTCTCTGTGGATTTGGAGTAGATTTTAATGAGATTTCCTGGTGGGTAGACTTCATGTCCCACCCTACATGGTTGCGGTATAATGCCGGAGCTAGCGCTAGCACCCACTCCTGCTTGTATAAATGTTTTAAAGATTCTGGAACGAGGTTGGAGAAAGCCTGCAAAATGACGCTTTCCCCCTTTGGGCAATCCATCACAAACTCAGGCGGCCAGTCTTTTCCCGCTAGCAGTATGTCATATCCATATGTTAAGTTTTCCAAAAAGAGACCTTTAACCTTTCTTGAGATGTCCCCCTCTATTTGGATTGTAATTTTGTGTAATCGATGTGGGACTCTAACTCTCGAGTCAGATGTTTCCACCGTGATGTGCTCATTCAACACTGCTGTCATCAGAAAATCCTTTAGGTTCCGGAGAGCTATTGTTACCTCTGCCGCGCTGTCTAGCATCGTCAGAGCCCATTTCCCATTCAGAAGCTGAGTCCTCAGTAACCTGGGCATGTCTAAGTTTTAAGCCAGCTACTTTCTTCTTTTTGAATTGAGGTTTTGATTTAGGTTGTTCTTCCTGTTTGATAATGTAATCTGAATTGCTATGTGTTTCCCTTTTTGTCTTTGGTCGATCTTCTTGCTTTTGTTCTGATCGCCTGTCCCTCTCCGAATTTCTTGATGAACCCTGAAAGGAACGAAAGGAAGGTGAATCAGTGTCCTGATACCTGTCAGGTTTCCTAATGTTATCACGATTCCTAAGGTTAGACCTCTTTCCAGAGGACTCCTGCTGGGGAGTCCTACCCCTTGATCGTGAATTCTTTTCCGAATTGTTATTTTTAGATTGTTTGTTCTCCCATTTCTTTTTAGAAGAAGCGGGTGCTTGCTTTGAGTTGTCCTTGTCGGGACTACCTGCCATTTGTGGCTTCCCTGCTTTGGGTCCCAAATTATCTCTACCTAATGCAGCATAGGTTTCTTCAATAATTTTTGGTAATTCTCACTCCTTATTTATCGGTGCTATTTCCCTTAAGCGGCTGTGTATGGCCACTGCTGCTATCTCCCCCTTTATGTTACTCAGCATGATTGCAAAGACTTGGGCAAAATTACCCATCAGTTTCATCCCCAAGTCCAGGGCAGGTCCTGCCCCATACTCATTCTGTATCTGTTTCAATACCTCTGGAATGACTGCTATGGAAGGTGTACCGTGTATTCTAATGTATACAGCAGCAAAGATTGTTCCTTAAGTGGTACAATTGTCAATCGAGGCAACCATCCCCATTGGCAAGCAAATGGTTAGCATTCTGTGTTTTTCCTGAGGACCCGTATGGGGAAATACTGCTTCCAGCTGTGCTATTTTTTGTGCAATCCAGAACGGAATTTGCTCCAGTTTGGAAGGAATTGTTCCTATCACTGACTTTAGTGTCTGTGGGTTAATGGTGGGTGTGGTCTGATGTGGACCAGCTGGAGCATTTCTCGCATGTTGAACTGTTAATGTTCACATGACAACTGGACAATGTGTCTGTATAGCCTGACTATGTCTTTGTATATTGTACCGACTTCATCCACTGGTAGTGTATCTATCTCGGGATGTGGAGGGTATGTCACTAAGACCGGCCAGGTTGCTCCTTCTCTGCTGAGCGGACCGAGTCCCACGGCAGATGTTGTGTGTGGGAGGGCGCCTTTAAACCAGTTTCTGTGTTGCTGGTAAGTTAACGGGAATTCAACGTCTTCATATGGAATGTATTCATCTGGTGGTTCAATGACAATGTATGTGTGGAACAATTTAGTCACCGGATCTGCAGGTGGGACCTGAACCCAAGAATAGACTACCTCTGATCCGAACACCTCGTGTGCCTCAATCACGAAGGTAACACAGCCACCTGTTGCGGGTACGCCGTGTTCTAACAATTTCATAGTTACTGCATGTCTGCAGTTCTCTGTGATGTTAAGAGCGTTTGCAATTTCTTCTCCCCCCGAGCTACTCGTGGGGTCAGTCATTTTTAAAAGAGAAGAGAAAAAGTTAAGAGGTAGGATTTGCACAATGTGGGAACCTTTTATCCTTACAAGCTTGCTAAACCTCCAGCCAATGCACAGAGTATATCTGCTCAGATGAGGCGGATTTCCCTTCCCAATTCAGACGTCTCTGAAAAAGTGTGAGTAGGGCTTTCTGAGAAAGCACGACTGAACTACTCAGATTTTTACTGTTAATTTAAGAACCAAACCAAAGTTGGCGGGCCATGTCGTGCAGTTCCTAGGAATCCCCAGGACCTGCGGGTTTTGGATAACCTAAACTGAGGGCTTGGTGTCCCGAACGCTTCCGGACACCCCCACAGGATATGTCAGCAGTTGGACCAGCTAGCTTTACAGTGCCACTACCACCCCCCTGTATCTTACAGTGGTGTAGGTAGTTTCTGGCAACCACTGAACATGACAACCCTGATTCCTCAGGGATCGTGGAAAACAGTACAGTACGTTTTGCTCAGACACTCGTGCTTGCTTACCATTCTACCATAGTGCTAATAAGATGAACATAAGCAGTTCAGATAAAAACAGTAGCACTTGCATATTCCTAAAATTCGCGCCCTAAGTAATTTGCCTAAATGTACCTAGCCTAGATCTGTATGTGTTTCATGTAGATGCGTACATGTATGTATGTAGCCAAGAAACCCCTAGGGAAAAACCAGCCCCCTCACCTGATGGTTGGGAATGAAGGACCCCGTCTCTGCTTCGAGGAAGGCACCCCGGAAGGGATGTCAGACCGCTGCGTGTCGAAGATTCAGCATACAGGACCCCGTGTCAGCTTGGAAGGAATTCTCCTCTAATTTGTAGGGGGGAATAAGGGTCTTTTATACTAGAGTGGTCACTCCAGGGTTTCTTCTAGAATCGATATGTTTTGAAAACAACCATAAATGTTTTGGAAACAATCATGAATGTTTTTCCAAACAAATGCAATCATGCACAGCTGGCTGTTGGCCAAGGATGAAAAATGTGGTGACCCTTATACAGAATAATTATACCGTGCCTGAGGACATGTTTATGTACGTCAGGTACAGGGATTATGATGGAATACCGAGACCCTGATGTCGAAGAGACAGGAGCAAGCTACTAGGTAAAAGGTCACCTGTTTAGAATTGTTATTGTTGCGTGGATTGGACAAATGTATGTAAAAAGGGGTATACATGACAGGACTAGCCTAAAGGACATGACAGTAGATATAGGCAGGTAATGTACAGGTTGTCAACTTTGTTTCTTTTTCAGGTTCTGTTCCCGGGCCGTAGATAGTGGGGTTGAAGATATGGATTGTGGGCCACTACTTCATGAAGTGGGCGGAGTGACAAGCTAGGGCAAGCAGTCATGGGTTGAATTTAGGGTTCAATAAGGAGTTATACTCTATCTCTTTGGTAGGAAAAAGGGGGTGTGCATTGGAGAGAGCTCATTCCATGTTTAAATAAGCTTTTAGTGACCAGGAAATGTCTGGACTTGGTTGTTATTCATTTGGAGGAGAATGATTTGGTGGTACAGAATGGCAGTAGGATCTAAAAGAGATTCATAGGCTGTGGACAGGCCGTCACATAATGTAGACGGAATTTATTCCCAGGAGGGTATGGCGCGGGCGGCAAAACCATCTGCCATAGACAAAGATAGGAAGAAATTAAATAAAGAGATGCAAACTTTCTGCTGAGACAGTAGGTCAGACAGGATTGAACATCCTGATATTCGTTATGAGGACATTGAATTCTTTAAGGGGTACGGTATACATCCGTCGTTTGTGGGAATGGAGCATTACTTGCTCCAGATGAAGTTGACTTTGGCCAAGGCCATTAGTGTTGAGTGATTCGGGACATTTCCCTTCAGGCATAGCAAAGGATGGGGGGGCAGAGAAAGGAGGTGGTTGGGGGGGTGCCCCCTCGCCCCTCCTTCCTCTGGGTGGCAGTGGGCTGAGAAGTTGCCATGATTTACAGAAATGTATTATTTGTCAGCAGCAGTTCAGGGGGAAGGGGAACGGGTAAGAAGTTCACATCTGGACGACATAGGAAGTTCAAGGTTAGGTAGGAAGTTCAATGAGGTTCAAAGGGTAGTTGAGGTAGGAAAAGGGAATGGATTTTAGAGGTCCCACTTAAAGCTGAGCAGCTCTGATGCAAGTATGTTATTGAGGTTTGAACTTGTTATGGGGGTGAGCTAATTTAGGGGTGGGGTAGTTTATCATAGGTGATTAAAGATGAATAGTGAGGTTATAGTTTTGGAAGGCAAAGGCTCAGGTTATGTTGTAATGTGCACCTGACAACCATAGTGTCAGTGGTCTATGCTTCCCCCTCTTCCCCAAAGATCTATCTTGAACATTTTATAACTTGAATTTTAGTGACAGTGGGATTTAGGAGTGGATAAAAGCAAAAAGCCCAGGACAAAGACTTTCTGAACTCCACAGAAATACAAACATAACATTTGCTGCCCCCTTTTCTTTTGTTTTCAAATGTTTCAAAATACGTGACCGACATTGGAAATACAAATGTGCGCACTGCCTTTCAATCTTGAAGTGATAGGAGAACAAATATTATGGGTAGGGTTAAAAAACACGCATGACTCGTTAGTTTTAATTTGTGTCATACAGACTGAAACCACGCTGAACTATTCTTGCTCTTCTTTAAATAGCTATGTGTTCATTTGAAAGTGACACATCTTCGTACCTCCGTATCAGAAAATTTTATTTCATCAAAGTGAGAGCTACTCCTGAGCTATGCTATGTTAGTGGACTTTTGACTGTAGTAGTAATCTTTTACTTTTAGACATTCTTGGGCATGCACAGCAGCCTCATAAACCCAGTACGCTGTCATGAGATTATTTGCCCTTGAACTTTTAATTAGAAGTCTGATCTAAGTGATAGGTAAATAGTAGACTCTGTGTTTGTAGAGTCTGGATTTATAATAGGTTCTGCAGAGGTTTACTAACAGAGATATCAAGTAGGGGTACTTAATTTTCACATTGGCTTGTTTTACATATAAGGTACACTGTCCTTGATTGTGCCACGGCGCACCTTTGAGCAGGCGTGCCAGGCACAACCATGAACAGTGCGTCCTATTAAAATGAATACACTGCCCTAGGGCAGCTGCAAACTCGCCCTGCCCTGGGGGCAGCAAAGCCACTGAAATATGGAGCGGATGCTTTAAAGCCACTCTGTGTTTCTCTGTGCAGGCAGCAACCTGCCGACACTTTCAAGATGGCCCGCGATCCTCTTGCAGGTGGGTGCAGTGAGTATCTGCACCCACCTGCCGGGGCATGCCTGGGGGGGTGGTCGGCGGAATTTGCGTAGTCGCGCTACGCAAAGCTCCGCAAAACGGTAAAAAATCTCCGCGAGCATGCAAAAGTTCCGCGAACACGCAAAATTGCTTGTTCCGCCCATTCGCGATGCTTTTTTCCTGTTCGCGAATGATGTTTGCGTGCTCGGGGAGAAATATCTCGCAAACACGGATTTGGAAAGTGCAAACAAGCAAAAAATTCTGCGGATCGCGAAATTACCCAAATTCCGCGAGCGGAACGGAATTTACCGCCCAGGCCTAGTCTATACCCTCTTTCCCTCTCAAGAGGAATCCTCCTTAGTGGGCGCACTGACCAGGGGCGGCTGGTGTTAATGGGCGTGAGGGGCGTTGCCTCCCTACACCCTCGGGGAAGAAACAACAACGGATTAGAAACACTGAGCAGCTGTGAAAATAAATTTCACTTGTTGGTTGGTAACAAGGTTAGTTGAATCTGTTTTTTTGGGTGGGAGGAGGGGTTACAGTCTGGAATCAAGCCTCCTGGCCAATGCACATGAATTGGTCAGATATTTGCCAGGGCAGTGAAGACGCATTAGTGGGTGCATTGTAATTCATTGCCAGTAACAGGACACTATTAATGACAGTATTTGTAATGGCTGGGGCGAGATTAGCAGAGCTCATTGAACAAAAAAGCCTGAGCTGGGGCAGTCCAATAGGGAGAATGTTGGAGTGGGTGTGACTGTACCACCCATCTGCTGTTATTGTTGGTCATGAAGGGGTGGGCCTCAGGGAGGAGTTCTACTGCTTCCTTCCACATTAAGGAAGCTGCAAGAAGAGTTAGGAGTCCAGGGCATCGACTTAAGGTCAGATCAAGGAGTGTGGCAGCATGCCCACTGCCCACGTGGAAGAATATGTTGGAACTGATATAATTTGCCCAGACTGGAACAGCCAACAAGTCCTGCAGGTCGTGCTTTTGTTGTGTTTTAATCTTTGTGGCTGACCTGCTGCTGCCCAGGCCCCAAATCTCCTCTGCGGCCTGTACTTACATTGCCTGTCCTGTGCCTCTGCCATGCAGTGGCGGCTGCTCCATTAGGGCGTTGGAGCGCCGCCCCACTGCTTTCTCGCAGTGCAAGAAGCAGAAAATAAAATGGTATTTTAAATACCATTTTATTTTCTGCTTCTCTCGTTGTGAGAAAGCAGACGGCTGGTGTATGCCTGGTTGGGGGCGGGCGGGAGCGTATGCCTGGTTGGAGGCAGGCAGGTGGGCGGGTCGGGGAGGAGTGGCTTGCACCACTCTGAGTGCCCTGACTGCTTGGTCGGCCCTGGGGCTGACCAAAGCAGTAATGCGCACTGTACATTTTCTCTATGTAGGCTGCATGCAGCCTACATAGAGAAAATGGCCTCCCTACTGGGCGCCGTCCGGGACTACGCACCAATCACAACGCTGCCATTGCAGCGTTGTGATTGGCTTCAAGAGGGGAGGGAGCTGCAGCATGCCTGTTCCTGTTCAGAACGCGGGACACCGGCCCAGGAGCAGAGGCGGCGCAGACCCGGTCAGGTAAGTTTTCTTTTTATTTTAATTATAAACCCCACCCCGCGTGACCCCCCCCCCCCGAGTATTGCGAGCCGTGACTGCTTGTTTCCCATTACGTACTTGTTCTCCGTGCCATCATATTTCTTGTTTCGAGTTCTTTGCTTAATCTCTGGATTCCCGAACTTTACTTATTCTGAGTGCGGGACTTGTTCTCTGACTTCCAATTGTTATTGGTGATAAACTTGTTCTATATACCACGCTTGCTCTTATAGATGCACTTTTCGCGGTGTTCTGCTGGCTCTCTCTGCTACAGTTTCTCTGTGCTCAGCGTTTGCGTGTTCACATTTTCGAGGCGCTGCACTTGTTTTGGGCCCACGATGCACTTGGTCCTATACTTGTACAGTGTGCTGTACGCACTCTCTCTGTTATGCGCTTATACTCCATATAATTTGTACTCGTTCCTAATACTTTGCCTGTCATCATTCTGTACTTATTGGTGCTGTCCTTGTACGTGTGTAATTTTGGGTACGTCTGTTGTCAGTGCTGTACTGGTTCTCGGCACTACATTTGTTTCTCTCCTGCCCTTCGCAGTGCCTGGGATTTGTGGAGGTATTTTGTGTTTTGAGGGGTGCCTCTGGTGTACTTTTCTCCTCCCTGGATGTTCGTCAGCCAGGCTCCCTGAATTTCTTTCTCCTGCTCGTAATCCCCCATCGCAGGACTGATATCCTGTACCTGCTGGGCATATTGGTCTCGCTCGTGGTGAGTGGCACCCGGGTGCTGGCCTCATGCTGTATCTTGGGACTGTGTCTTGGGAGTGGGATTTGGGTGGCGGGGGCAAGGAGTTCTTTGTCCCCTTTTCTGTTGTTAAATAATTTAGTTTGTAGACCTGCATAGACATACGAACTGTAGCGCCTTGAGGCAGATTGTTATTAAGGGAGTAAGCGCACAGAGTTCAGAAGAATTATTTTTGAAAGGCTCTCCTAGTTTCTGTGTATTTTATTTACGGCTAATATTCATGGTTAGCAAAGATGCTGCCTTTTCAGCTACGGAGCACATAAGGGTTTGCAGAGAAAGATCCACTGGTAGCATGTTTTCAATTAAGGAATCTGGGTTTGACGATTTAAAGCTCGCATTGTGTTCAGTATCTTAGCCCCCATGAATCACTGCCCCCAAGAGGTGTCTCCCCCAGGAAACCAGGTAGAGAATCTACTTTTTACCTTGAGACAAGACATTCTGGGAAAGTTTGAGATCTCTGAAGGTAATCAAAAGGGCATCCAGGAAAAATGCGAGATACTCGAAGAAAAACTAGACGGAATTGCCCAACGTACCTCAGTCCTTGAAGGTGAGGTAAAGTCCCTGTCAGCTGCCTTGGCTGGGAACACCAGCGATATTGTGGGTCTTAAAACTCAGAATAAGCTGCTGCAGGAGGACCTGGAGAGGCTTGAGATACATGCCAGGCATAACAATGTGAGACTCCTTAATATTCCTGAAAATTCCGAAAAAAATGACATCAAAGGCTTTGTCTGTAAGCTTCTGGGGGAAGGCCTACTTCAGGATAGACCTGATATCGATCTGGATAGAGAAATCCAAAGAGTGCATAGGGACCCTTAAAGGTTAAACCCCGCGAGGAAGACACCAAGGAAAATTTTGATAAACTTCCTCTCCTACACTGTTAAGGAGTTAGTGCTGGGGCGTGCCTTGAAGGAACGCTCCCTGAAATTTGGGGACCTCAGCTACCAAATACGATCGGATTTTGGTAAGAGAACAGCACAGAGACAATGGGAGCTGGGCTAAAAAATGAATGACCTACGTAGCAAGGGTGCCCAGGTACAGATGAAGTTCCCTGCGATGTTGAGGATAATGTGGCGGAACAAAATGCATAATATCAGAGATCCAGAAGAGGTGGATTCCTTTCTGGCTCAGATGGAAGGATCTGAATAGCGGAGTAGTAGAGGCTTGGAGAGTTTTAGTCCCAGCCACAGTGAGATGAACCTACTTACGAACTGCAATATAACTTTGATCCTTAGTCACGCTTTCTCTTTTTCCTATTAACTATTTTCTCGTCTTATGTTTTGATTCCCTCCCTAAGCTCGGGGGGTCGCAAAAGGCGATTACTTCACCTAGGGATAGGAAAGGGGGTTCCCCGAGGTGGGTGGGTGGTGGGGTGCACGGGGTGGTGGAACATGGGGAAAAAATTGAAAAATATGGCCTGGTTCTGTCATATGTCAGTATGGTTCCAGTTTTAGCGGGTTTTTCGACCTTCTCTGGGGTGGTAGCCTATTATGATGATAGGTCAAAAGGGGGCTTATGGGAGCCGGGGGCTGAAAATTGAAGATGAGTAGATTAAACCTTGTTAATTTTATATCCTGGAATGTTAACGGCTTGAGATCCAGGAAGAAGTTGGCCCGGGTCTCTGAATTTCTCAAAAATTGTGAGGCGAATGTTATTTTGCTTCAGGAGACTCATTTGGAACGGGAGGAGTGCAGGTCTTTTTTCAATAAATTGGGCTGGGTCCAGGAAGCAGTCTGTTCCGACCAGAGAGGCAACTCAAGAGGGGTGGCTGTAATTATTAGAAACAATTCAGGTGTAAAGTTGGTAAGATATGAATCGGACTCTTCTGGCAGATGGTTGGTTGCCATCTTGATGATACAGGGGATGCCACTAGTATGTGCCAATTATTATGGTCCGAATGATGATTCTCCAGAAGCTTTAATGAAGCTCGAATTGTGCCTCTTACAGGTTACCGCTCCGGTAATATTTGGAGGAGATTTTAATATAGTGCAAAATAAGGCCCTGGATAAAACTTCTAAAGTCAAATATGTCAGTCCCCCTAGAACCTCGGCAATTTTGAAGACCATGATCCGTGAGCCTAATTTGGTAGATATTTGGTGAAGCAAGATGGGGGAGGCAAGGGACTTCACTTTCTACAGCAAAAAATATGGCCACCACTTCCGCATCGACTATTTCTTGATAGATCAGGATTTATTAGCAGAGGTAGATGAGGTTAAACATCTGCCCGCCATTCTTTCAGATCATTCAGCAGTTCTCTTGTCCCATAGGCATCATTATAAATCTGGTATGATAAGGTGGACCTTAGACAGGACCATTTTGTTAGACGAGGGGGTGGTATTAAGCATAAGGGATAAGGCTACTGTCTTTTTCCAGGTTAATATTGGCTCAGCTAAAATCCAAGTCATCTGGGATGCCTTCAAAGCTTTTTTAAGGGCAATAGTTAGTTCCATAATGGTGGGAAAGAGGCGGGCCTTGAAGCTGCAAGAGGAGGAACAAGTTAAGGAGATTAAGTGTAAGGAACATGACCTCCAAAAGGCATCATTGGAAGGCTCCAGTAGAGTTTCTGTTCTTAGCAAAGAACTAGAACATCTCCAGGCGGAATATCAGGGGCAACTTGACAAAAGATTACTCGAGGATGAGTAAGCAAGTTGCACCATTTCTTGTATGGAGAGAGGTGCAGCTTGCTTCTGGCCTGGAAAGCAAAAGCTGATAAGTCTAGAAATGTAATTCGAAACTTAAGGGATGCTGAAACAGGAGCTCTATTAGATACCAATTTAGAATTATGTGAAGAGGCCCGTAGGCATATGTGTAGTCTATACAGTGATGATATTTCTCCCGGGAAGGAGAGCATAGAGGCCTGGTTGGAGAAGATTGAGCTTCCAAGTTTAAACAAGGACCAAAAGAGGCTCTTAGAGGCAGAGATCACAGAGGATGAGGTCCGGGCACAGATCAGGTAGATGGCAGGGGGGAAGGCTGCTGGGCCTGATGGCCTCCCTGTTGAGATTTATTCTATTATTATTATTTTTATTAAGTGTTTTATAGAGCGCGAACTTGACCCGTTAGGGTATCAGAGCGCTTTACAAGGTTCATAGAGTTGTACAAATAGGCTTAGAGACACAGAGTATACAAACGGTTGGAGAGGGGCAGGGTTGCAGGGTACGTAGGGGATAGGGGGACACGTATATACAATTTACATTTGCAGATACTCAAGACTCAAGACAAGGCCCCCCAATTTCTTGGTGGAGTGAATAGGTAGTCCGAGGGAAAGGCAATAGTCGTCAGTTAATCAGGGTCTCTGTGGTGGTTGAAGGCAGAAATTAGGCGAGGAATTTACCCATGAGGAAAGTTTTGGAATCCTTTTTGAAGCGTGCCAGAGAAGGGATTCTTCTGATGGCGGGTGGGAGCAAGTTCCATATTCTTGGTGTGGCCCCGGAGAAAGCCCGATTGTAAGTTTTTTTTCCCTGAAAACGGGCAGGTTGGAGCAAGAGGTCTCTGGCGGACCGGGAGTTTCTGATTCCTCCAGAAACCACTAGTTTCTGTGCCAGATAAGCAGGGGAGTTTGCGTATAAAGCCTTGTGTGTGATGCATGCCAGTTTCAACTGTATTCTGTCCTTGAGGGGAAGCCAGTTCAAAGCTTTCAGATGTGGAGAGATGTGGTTGAATTTCCTTGAGCCGGTAAGAAGTTTGACGGCCGCGTTGAGGCTGGCTTTCAAAGGTGCCAAGGAGGTCTTGGGTAGACCCGAGAGGGTGGAACAGCCATATTCCAGTCTAGAGATGACCAATGCCTGGACCGCCATTTTTAGGTCGGGAGCATCGATGAAAGGTTTCAGCTTCCTTAGGTAGCTCAGGAGGAACCTGGCTGATTTGGCCATCGAGTTGATGTGGTCCCGCATGTTCAGGTTGCAGTCAAGGATTATTCCCAGAGATTTGGCCGAGTCCACGATGGTCGGTGGGCAATTTAAGGCTGTGATGGCATTGATGCATATCTGAATCTCCGGGTTGGTTTTTGTAGGGGAAATTAGGAGAAATTCTGTTGAGTTTGAGTTGGTTGGAGGCGAGCCATTGGACAGTCAGTTTCAGGGCCTCATTCATGGAGAGAATCTCCTCGAGAGATGAAGTTTTGATGTATATTTGAGTGTCATCAGCGTACATATGGTAAGAGATATTAGCAGTGCGTAGTACCTCAGCAAGGGGCTCTAGGTAGAGGTTAAAGAGGGTGGGGGACAGGGTTGATCCTTGAGGGACTCCAACCGTGACCGGGGAGGGAGCAGATAAGTTGCAGTTAATTAGGAATCTCTGTGATCGGTTATGGAGGAAGGACCTAAACCATTCTAAAACAGAGCCATCCAATCCCATCCTGAGTTTGAGGCGTTCGAGTAGTTTTTCATGGTTGACCGTGTTGAAGGCAGAGGATAGATCTAGGAGGATTAGAAGGCAGGTTTTGCCTTGGTCAAGGGCTTGGAGGGCATCGTCAACAATGTGGAGCATGGTAGTTTCAGTGCTGTGCCCAGGTCTGAATCCAGATTGGAAGTCATCGAGTAGGTGGAAGTTGTTGATGTGTTGACTTAGTTGTTGTTGCACACACTTCTCTAACACTTTGGCTAACAGAGGGATGTTGGAGATAGGTCTGAAGTTGTCAGGGGAGGCTGGATCCAGCGACTGTTTTTTCAAAATGGGGAGGACTTGGCCGGCTTTCAAAGAGTCAGGAATCGATCCCTGCCGGAGAGAGGCGTTAATTATTGCAGTCCAGCTAGGAATAATGGATTGGGCGGCAGCAGCTAGGCAGCTGGATGGGAGCGGGTCATTAAAGTGATTGTTAGGGTTTAAGGTAGATAGGATTTTAGAGACGGAGTCTTCGTCATAGCACTTGAAGTCGGTCCAGCGTGCTTGATTTTTAGGCGAAGCCCGTGAGGGTAGTGCAGAAAGAGGAGGCAGGTCAGGAGGGGGTTGAAAGTATGTGGCGGCACTGAGTTCGTTTCCTAGGGCTGTGATTTTGTCAGCGAAGAAAGAGGAGAATTCCTCGGATGATATTAGAGACTTGGGAGTTTCTTTCGGTGTTTTAGCCAGTTTATTGGATTGGTGTTTGACCAGTTAAAAGAGCTTGCGGGGTCTATTCTTGGCATTCCCCAGTTCTGATCTGAAGAATTCTTTTTTTTAGTTGAGGGTGTCCTCCTCGATATTATTGTACCAGTGCTGAAATGCCTATATAACGCCATATTTATTGAAGGTGAAAAAGTCCTGCGGCCGTGGGCCGAGGCCACTGTAACTTTAATTCTGAAACCAAACAAAGACCCTCTGGTAGTGGACTCTTATAGGCCAATATCTTTTTTGAATTCAGACTATAAGGTTTTTTCGGGGATAGTGGCCTCTAGGGTCGCCCAGGTCATCAAGGGGGTTATCCATGAGGACCAAAGAGGTTTTATCCCCGGGAGGCAGCTTAATGAGCTTACCTTTTTGATGCTGGGGGTCGCTGATTTGGCGGAAACCCAGAATTTACCTGTAACGGTAGTAGCCGTAGACGCCGCAAAGGCGTTCGACCAAGTCCATTGGCCCTACCTGTGGGATGCCTTAAAGATCTTTGGGTTTCCGCAGAATATAGTAAGGGCTGTTCAAAATCTGTACCATCTGCCCAGAGCCAGAGTTTTGGTTAAAGGGGAGTTATCAGACTGGTTCAATATTACATGAGGTACTAAGCAGGGGTGTCCCTTGTCCCCGCTTCTATTTAATCTTTACATAGAACCGTTTGCTTCCTTGATCAGAGCGAATCCTACCATTTTTTCGTTTAAATTTGCTGGCTTGGTGGCAACGCTGGCTCTGTACGCTGATGATCTTATACTTTATACCATCAATCCAGAGGTGGCAATCCCCAATTTAATGGCCAAGGCGGAATCTTTTGGGAGGATCTCGGGCTATAAGGTGAATAGTGGGAAAACGGAAATTATGGAGTGGAACCAGCCTAGGCAAAGCCCGGGGGCTAAGTCTCAAATGCGCTATTTGGGCATTGTAATTACGCAGAAGTTGGATGATGTGGCTAGAGTTAACTGGAAAAAAGCAAGTCAAGAGTTCGGGAGGCTTTTGGTAAGATGGGCGAATTTACCCCTAAATATATATGGTCGGGTGAATCTTATTAAAATGATTGTCCTCCCTAAGATCACTTTCCTTTTTAATTCTATCCCCTTACCTTTTGATAAAGGAGAGGTAGCCAAACTGCAGGGGAAGATTGGCAGCTTTATTTGGTCCTCTAAGGGATCGAGGATATCCTGGAAAAAGCTGAGGAGGAGACTGGAGAAGGGGGGGCTAGCTCTTCCGGATCTATTGGCATATTGTTATGCATTTCATTTAAGAATTTTCGTATGTTGATAAATAAAGCTGACCGGTCTCCCATGGGAATACTCTTTGGGGCAATGCTAAGCGAACTGAGGGGTGGGCAGAGTCATTTTCTCTTTAAATATGGAGACCCAAGTACTTTAAGAAGGTGAGGCTGAAGATCTTGCAGGGGGCCTTAAGAACTTGGGTGTTTTTCCGAAAAAAACTAGGAGTTCCCTATTACTCTTCTAGGGCCCCGATTTGGGATTCTCCGGGAACCCCTGAGTGTTTGAGAGATCAGCTCAGTCTGACTTTAAAATCTGCAGGGCTATTTTGTTGGGGGGACCTTAAAACTGCTTGATCTTTGGTTAGCTGGGAAGTTCTGAGTAATTGCACCAGGGGTCAACTAACTAGATTTAAATATTATCAAGTCTCCTCCTGGTGGGCAAGGCAGGTTTGGGTAGAGGAGGAAGAAGACTCCTGGCTAGATCAGGCGATGAGAACACGCCCTCTGAAAGAGGAAGTGTCTTTGTGGTATCAGGCCTTGGTAGAGGCGGACGATGACATGGACTTGGATATTTCAAAGCTTTGGGCTGAATAATTAGTGGGCGAAAACGCTAAAGAGGTCTGGCTTGATTCTTTCGCGATTCTACGAGCAGTTGTGAAACCTGCTTCCCTTAAGCGTAACCATCTTTTTACCACACACAGAGTCTATTGGTCTCCAGCCAAGTTGTCAAGAGTCACAGGAAACCCGTATGTATGCTCAAGATGTATGCACCCTTCGGCGGATGATATCCATATGTTTATGACATGCTCAAAGATCACCTGTTACTGGACTGAGATGTGTAAGTTTTTGGTTGAAGTAACTGGTCAACAAGTCAAGGTAAGCCCTAATCTTATATTTTTTGGGCTCTATCAGGACGGTTCAACGCGAATAAATGTTGTAATGTCCAGATTTATCTTCTATGCAATCCTTCTGGCGAGACGGGAGATCTGCAGGCTTTGGAAGTCTGGAAGTCTTCCTTGCTTTTCTGACTGTGTTAAAAACATAATCTCCACAAGTCAGTTTGACATGGCTTGCGACTCTAGAAGCTGGGAGAAAGTCTGGGCATTGTTGGTCGAATGGAGCAAACGCCCCAGGAGGTCCGATGACTAAGCCAAAATTGCTGTTGGTCCTGGTTCCTTCTGCTACGGGCACACTGGTGAAGGGATGGAAGAGGAAACAGTATTTTTCTTGGGTGGAAAGGCTCTGCTCCATGCTTTGGCAATTGGGATAAGAGCGCTACCAGCAAGAGAATTGGCAGAATGAGGACAAAAAAAAAAGTTTTGCTTTGGCACTGTTGGGCATACTTGGTGGGTAGGGGAAGTTTGGGACCTTTTCTTCTGAACTTGGTTATCATTCCTGCAGAAACATCAGGTGAGAATTAACAGTCCTAAATTGTGAACAGACACTGGGATCTATGTGTCTGTGCACAGATGATGGTGAATAGGCAATTGATTAGGCAAGAGTGACCTACCCAGTATAGGGACAATCTAAGCTGATTGTGCACAGAGATACTTTATGCAAGGACACTGTGACTGGTGATTGTGCAGTCAGACCTTCTGCTTATCACACAGGCACCTAAATGCATAAGTACATGTTATACAAACAGTGTTCTGAAATGCAAAGGGAGAGTTAGATCCATAGGCAGACTGTAAAGAGTGAAACCATCAGTATGTGCACTTTTACAGTCTAACGAAAAAGGCAGATTTCATATAATAGCAAAAAAATGTACAAAAAAACAGGCCTAGCTTTCTCAAATTGGGACACAGCCTGGATCATTTTTGGGGGCAGGTTGAATATTTCTATGCACAGCTGTTCTGGTTTGTGGGGTAAAATACACCACCCCGCTCACATCACTGTTATAAATCACTGATATATTAGCCTCTTATTGCCCATTTCCTGATACATGTTAACTGGACTGTACTGACTGCCCTACAATCCAAACTGGTTTGAATATGCTGTCTTGACTATTGAAAGAGTTCAGAGAGGCTTGAAAATGAAAGGTGTCTCCAGTGGTATGCTGCATGTTAGTTCTAAGGCCGTAAACTATTGTGGACCTCTCACAAGCTGGCACAAGTGCTTAGAGAGTTAAATAATCACTACTGCTACATGTGGTGATCTGACGGTCAGGAGTTCAAATCCCAGGTAGGCACTTAAAGCATTATAGGGTTGGTAAATTGAGAACCATTACAGTGGATGATGGTAACACCTGGTTGTTACTGACAGCGATTAAAAACGACAGACAAGTGGTAATAATGCTGTATATAAAGTATATATTTCTTGTAATAGAATAAAATATGAAACTTAAGTGGTGCTAACAGGCAATAAGCACTGAGATGGTGTTGGACCTGATACTTGTCAGGTAGCGTTTCCCGAAACATTTTTGCTTTTTCCTCTTACATTTTGCTGGGTCTGCAGTGCGAAAGTGCGCACACCCTTCTGACACATGCTAGGGAGTCATGCGGACATAATGGTTGTAAATGTAGGCCAGTCCTGCCTTTGCAGCCTGGATGTGCACTTGCACCGCTGGTGTGGTTGACCTACATGTCCAACCTGATATTGCACGCTGTTGGGCGCACTTGCACAGACTGTGCGTTTAAACATGTGTCCGACCTGCCACAACAGATCTGTGAGAGTGCCCTTGTGTGCGTACTCTGGTGGGCCAGTAACAAACCCGGTCCAGCTGGAGGAGGGCCTTTCACCTCCACTCGGATGAAAGGTGAAGGGCTGGACAGGCACCCACGAGTGTTCGCTGCCAAGGTAGTACTGATGACCCGCAAGTGTTCTCCTACTGAGAACTCCAGTGGCGCAGCCTCGTGATGTTTTGTATCAATGGATTCGCTAGGCCAAATCCGTTCTAATGGTAACAGTGGGCTTGGCATATCTTGCGTGGAAATGCCATGTATGGAAAGTGGGATTTCTATTCATCAAGCTGTTTGTGTGCCACTGTGTTTGGTGCCGGTCAACACCAGAGGCCGGGGGAGCACATCTGGGCCATCCCCCAGGGACAGCCATAAAACATTGGGCATGCAATTGAGATAACTGACCTATGCTGTTTGCGGGCCCTGCAGAATATATGTGGGGCAGAGATTGTGACACCTGGCCTCTGGGGCCAGATCACAATCCCATACAGATAGAGATCTGCATTCCGTGGCCTCATGGCAGAGAGGACAGAATATTTAGGGGACACATCAGTGGTTCAAAGGAATACCCTTTGAACCTTCCCCCAACTTCAAAGGCCCAATGAGCTCTAACTACCCAGAGCCACCCTACCGAAGGGAGAGAACTTCTTGAAGGGATGCAAGACCGGAGAACCTGAACTGCATGGTTCACATTGCCAGAGGACTCTGTTGTGCACATGGAGGATAACTGCCTGTTGAAAGGACTGCATGCCTTCCTTAATAGTGGCTGACCTGGGATGACTACCTGCTCACGTGTGGCACCCTGAAGTGGGCTCCCAAGGACCAGTTGGCTGGTCTCCTATTCTCTCAGAGGTCTAAGGGACATGTGGAGAGCGGTGCCCTCTAAGTGCCCACATCACCTGCTGAAAGCTGGGCAGCACAGTGTAAGCTTGGAACTACAGAATCGTGCCTGGAGACCGGAGTGCCTAGTGCAGATCTCGAGATGTTGCCTGCATCTACAGTGAAGTGGTTCTTGTACTGCAGGGACCCCAGCACGCATAAGCGTCTTGTTGGTGGTGAGCGGATTCACCGGTTGCGGGGTCCAAAGTTTTCTGCTTCGTTGACTGTGCCCCATTTCTCTCATGCGCCACGCCAACTGCATGCTCATTGCATGCGGTGTCCGATTCACAGGTTGCGACCCTCAGAGATGGGGGATGCAACCATTGCAGAATCTCATTGTTCCTCATTAGGCACAGCGGAACTTGCGCCTGTGTGCGTGCCCGGAATCGTCTGTTACATGGACATAGTGCCTCATTTCCAGGGAGGTACGGAATTGCAACTCTGCTTCGTGTAACATGAAGTGTCTGGTGTAACTCATCTCGTCGTGCTCCGGACCTGTGCCCGGATTGCCGGGACAAAACTTAGATCAATGTGTACCAGACAGGGTGCCTCCTCAAGCCGAGAGGCTCTCCTGTGTGTTGTTCCCCATTCGCTGCTTGTTCCCTCACTGGCCCCATCACAGTGGACCAACTGCCCTCTCCCTATCTAGCCCTTCCGAACACCTTGTGGCGCCAGGTAGGAATGAGAGGAATTGACTAGGCTGGCAGAACGCTTCCGAGAAGGTTCGGGAGCAGGTCAAGAGACTGTGTGACCCCCCGTGCTTCGCAGAACAGGGTGGTGCCAGAAGGTCCTGGTGGGTTCTGTTTGTAACTAATTGTTGCTCTTGACCTGTTTCTGCTTCGCAACTTGTTGGTGAACTTCATGAGTGGCGCCAAGACCTCCTTTGTTTATGTCTACCTCTAGTTTATGCTTACCGTCTATTCCCACCTGCTTTCAGGGGACCCAGACGAGGTGTGACCTCAGCCATGAGCGACCTTGTGTCCGGGGCGAAGGGCTGGTGAACTTCATCCAGGGTGTCTGAAACAGTGGGGGTGAATTGGAGGGTGGCGAGAGACTTGAAGCCACAGGGTCTGCAGCGTGTTCTCCATTGGCCTGCTTCGTATCAGTGGCACTGCATTAGGATGTTGGGTGTGTATAAATCAAGGGTTTAATAAGTGCAAATACTCACTCGGTCGGGTCTCAAGGCGCTATGGGGGGTGTGGGTGCACGCCGCTCCTTGGCACTCATAGAGATATGTTGAGAGGCCAAGCAGGTCCTGAGGTCTTCCAGGCTCACCAGGGTTCGTGCAGCTGCCGGACGCTCATGGTGATTCATCAAAGAGCCAGGTCTTGAGGTCCTTCAGGAACTTGGGGAGAGATGGTGTCTGGCGGAGGTGGAGATGGAGGGTGTTCCATGCCCTGGCCACGAGCAGGGAGAAGGAGCGGCCTCCTGCTCTGGTCTTCTTGATGCACGGCACTGTCGCGAGGGAGAGCTGGGCTGAGCAGAGGGATCTTTGGGGTGCGTGGAACAAGAGGCGGTGGTTCATGTAGGTGGGTCCGGTGTATTGGAGGGCTTTGTGGGCGTGGGTGAGAAACTTGAAGATGATTCTCTTCTCGACGGGGATCCAGTGTAGTGCCTGCAGGTGTTGGCTGATGTGGCAGTGGCGCAGTAGGTTAAGAACTAGTCTGGCGGAGGCATTCTGGATGTTCTTGAGTTTGTGGGAGAGGTTCTTGTTGACTCCGGCGTAGAGTGCATTGCCGTAGTCCAGTCAGCTGCTGATGAGGGCGTTGGTGACGGTTTTCCTGTGTTCGAGGGGAATCCAGTGGAAAGGTTTCCGTAGGAGATGGAGGGTGTGGAAACAGGAAGAGGTGACGGCATTGATCTGGCGGTCCATTTTGAGTTCAGAGTCGAGGATGATTCCGAGGTAGCGCGCATGGTCCGTGGGTGGGGGTGGGTTCCCGAAGGCGGGAGGGGCAACCAGGTGTCGTTCCAGGCTTCGTGATGTGGGCCTATGATGAGTATTTCAGTTTTGTCTGTGTTCAGTTGTAGGCAGCTGTTCTTCATCCACCTGGCGACAGCTTCCATTCCTTCTTGAAAGTTGTGTTTCGAGATGTTGGGTTCGCTGGTTAGGGAGAGGATGAGTTGAGTCTCGTCTGCGTGCGATACGATGTTGAGTCCGTGTAGTCGGACGATGGATGCGAGTGGGGCCATGTAATCGTTCAACAGAGTGGGGCTGATGGAGGATCCTTGGGGGCTCCGCAGGTGGTCGGTGTTGGTTCCAAGAGGAAAGGAGGGAGTCTGACCCGCTGCGTTCTGCCGGAGAGGAATGAGCGGATCCAGTAGAGGGCTTTGCTCCGGATTCCTGCATCGTGGAGTCTGCGGGCTAGGGTGTGGTGTGAGACCGCGTCGAAAGCCGCGGAGAGGTCCAGAAGGATGAGGGCTACAGTCTCTCCTCTGTCGAGGAGGGAGCGGATGTCGTCTGTCTAGGCGATAAGGGCGGTTTCAGTGCTGTGGTTCTTCATGAAGCCTGATTGGGAGGAGTCGAGGATGTTGTTCTCGTAGATGAAAGAGGCGAGTTGGCTGTTGACAGCTTTTTCAATTACTTTCGCTGGGTACAGAAGTAGGGAGATCGGTCTGAAGTTCTTGAGGTCGGTGGGGTCAGCCGAGGAGAGGGTTGATCTCGGCATATGAGTGTGAAAGTGACAATACAGACCGGGCTGGTACTCGTCACATTGTGTAGTGTAGCAAAGTGAGTGTGATTGTGTGGGAGTGACCGTCTGTGGACCACCTGTGCTTCATGAAACAGGTCGGTGGTGTTGTAGCCCAGGGTGCACCATATAGTCGTGCGAAATTACATGATTAGGATTTTGTGGGTGAGCCGGGAAGCTGACAACTTGTTGCACTGCATAAGGGTGCTATGTGGGATTTAGAATAGGGCTTTTCCCATGTGTGCATGTAATCGAGATCTGATCAACACAAATTGGGCCTAGTACTGCTAGCAATGTTGCCAAGAGTGATTGATGCCCAGAATTCCATGATATTCATGTTACATTGTTTATTGTGAGTGTTGAACTTAAACAACATTTCTTGACGTCAAGTGTGAAGTCTCTCATTTGTGTGGTGCAGAATATTTATTGCGTTTGCATGCTGTATTCTTGCTTTACACATTGCTTATAAGGGATACCTGACTGCTTAGTGCCTAGCTGCCCATGGGTGAGCACAGGTTGTACAGTGTGTGTAATCACCTGCCCTTGACAGGAGCTGTGCTTTCTGCCTGACTGAGGCACCCCTCAGCAAACCAGACAGTGCCAGTTCCAACAGTTGGCAGCCTATAAACCCACAGCAGGTGCGGCGGAAGCACTCTCAAACTTGGTCCTGTTTATGTAGCTTTGCAGCACTGATTGTAGGCAGTTTAATATTCTCTCTCTTGTCACACTGCCCCGTGGGTGGTGAGCACGGGGGGGGGTATTCGCTCTTAGATTGCCCTGAACTAGGACAGTTTATAAAGAGAGGGAAGGACCCCTGCACTCAGAGTCAGTCCTAATCCTCTTTTTTTCAGAAATTTGCAGTAAAATCCATTAGAATATTTTCCTTTCAGAATTTTAATGCAGGGGACCTCCTCCCACCCCCACAGCTGTATTTTCCTGTGCATACTTGCTCGCTCATTATATATTTGGGTCGAAAGTTTACGGCCACCACTTTTAAGATCCACCAGCTGCCACTGCTACTGACAGCGCGCCACCTTTTTGTGGGGCGCTTTTATTGTTTCTCCTAAAGGCATGTTTGCCTCTGTGCCTTCAACTATAATGTGGCGCTTGCATAGAGGCTAAGTGATTCCCTTATTTGCATGGTACCACACCCCAATGAAAATGAGACTACACTCTCTGAAGACAGCGATGGCGCTATATGTGCGCCAGCACTATCAGTATTACAAAAGGGGATGCACAAGCTTCGGCGGCCCTTTCCGTAATACCACAGTGCCCCAACACTGCACACACCAGGTGCACACTCTCCTTGCATGCCTGGAGCCTATGTTTAATACGGCCCCAGATGCACAGAAGTTCCACAGTTCTAAGCAACACTTAGTGGGCAATTCCATGAGAGTGTCAGGAGAATTGGCCTTGCAAATGTGATGCACACCCATGAAGTCATAAATTTGGTGGTATTCACAAATATTTATATTGCCTTCCTCTTACTAATATGCACCTATAAACTTACATCTAAACCAGATCCTCAAGGATTCTGAGATTTGCCCCCAAAAAATGGCAAAATCTGCATGTTTGTAAAAAGGCAGTGCTTTTTACCAACCACGCCCACGAAATAAAAAATAAATATATGGCCCTCCTTTTATTGGCCTTCCTTCTTTTCCTGTGTAAGATTTGATGGAGCCAAAAAAGCATGTTCTAGATCTGCTCTAGAACCTCGAGTCGATAGTACTTATTTTCAGCATGAGAGCCTGGAGGGAAGAGAAATTCATTAACAATGTCAACCAAATCGATTTCAGTTCTCTAGGCCCATAATAATCACTGACTACTAAATAAGGTTAGTTAAATTATTACAAAGCCTAAAATAATTGGACATACAGACACCTCAAGACAAGGGTGTAGAAGTACATTGGAACCAACATAAAGCCAAATCTACTAATAAGATTGGGACAGTGCAACATGCACAAGACAATTAATTCAAAAACCAGGGTACAAAAGATCAAGAAACCGTAATCCAAGTTCCCCTGTATCGAGGGTTGATGAAAATAAAACATTCATCTATCCCTACACTAGCGCTAACGTGACATCCCTATTTAAGCACTCTTCGGGGCAGGATAGGTAAAGGTGTTAGCGTGTGGAGTCTTCCTCAGAAGTCTCTCTATGTCAGTTAGGTTGAGTAGCATGAAGCTACTGAGACAGAGCTCGTTCTAGGATGCGCTCTCTCCAAACGCAGAGAAGAAGTGGGCTCTTTCCCTACTTGCAATACTCCAGTATCACAGGTGTCTTCCCATGATTCCTTTCAGATCACGCCATCTGATCAGGCAACATTCTCATCAGTGGTTTCCACAGGACGGGGATTGCTCCCAAACAGTAACACAATGACCTTGATTCCCAGGCCCTCTCGGGTGAGAAAATACAACAATTCTACTTATTGGCATTAGCTCCTAATGTAGCCTCTTCTCTCCTTGCCTGACTTCTAAAACAAAGACATTATTCTAACTAACAAGGACGTTTCTTCCACTTGTAACATAAATGTGATAAATAACAGAATCTAACATGCACATGAAATTCAACTATTAATTCTAATGCAAGAGCTTCCAGGGAAAATGCATTTCAGGCCTACAAGATTCAGCTGACATAAGAGAAATGGAACATGTGCTTTACAAAGTTATATAGAAATTGAGACATATACAGTTAATATTTTCATTTACATATACAACACGATTAATAAGCGCATTCAATAATAAAATGATTGTCAGTTGCACAACACGAGCATTTCAGTTAATATTTTCTGCTGGTTACATTTGATTTTCCACATTACTTCTTCACGTATTCTACATTTTGGCCTAAACACATCACATTCATGTTATTAAATTACAAGATCCTAACACTTAGGTTAACACGACAAAAGATTATATGTGGATGCAGCTTATGCATGTGATTATAATGCACCCCTACAATGAAAAATTGATTTTGTGCTACATCAGTCACCCCCTCTGATGACCTGTGTCATCATAATACTATTACTCCCCATGAAGTAGACCGATCCAAGCTGATGTCATAGCTAATCTCCTCTGTCTGAATTCTTCCAAACGCTTAAGATTCTCATAGTGACTGCCCTGCAGTCTTTCCATTCTCCTTTTTCTCTTCCTCTAATGGAATTCTCCAATTGCCTCGACTTGTGCCATTTGTATGCCCTCACTATGCCCAACAAGATGAAAACACAGACCACAGCAATTACTATTGGCTTCAAAATGTACCCAAGAATTCCTCTTCCAAGATTTGCAAACCTACTTCCAAATTTTCCAAATCCTTACCCAATGTTATCCCAAATTCCCTCAGTTGCCAAATCATGTATCTCATGGTGTATCTCAGTGATGTTACTTATATATTTCCTCAGATCCTTGCTATTATCTGGTATGTAAGTACAACACTGTTGGACCTTCAGCATTTTACAGACTTTGCCCTCTTTTGCTAATAACACATCTAAAGCAAGACGGCTTTGCATTACCGTAGCTATTATCGAAACCATCTCTCCAGCTACAAGCTTTTGTGAGTGAGCCATGTTAACTGACAGCTTATCCATGATAGTTGATAACCTTCTAATCTTGATGTCATTTAAGACCACTCCCAAACTAGGTATCATTGCTCCGAATATATCCCCCACAAATTTCACCAGCACTCATTCCACATTTCTCTCTATGGGCTGACTTTCCTTCCAAACTCTCCAAATTCTCCACATGGTATATCTTTGGAAACACAACAGCCACATAACAAGTACTATACCATTTGTTCAGGAGCCGAACATATACATTTCTCTCACACACAAAATACATACTTGGTACCACTTGAACAGCTTCCTGCAAGAATTTCTTCGAAGAAGCATCAATCAGAAATGTGTGTTCATACGCACTCTGTCCCACAAAAATGGTGTCATAGCGTGTTTGTACTTGTCGAATGCAAAGCTTGCCTCGTTGTTCCCAATCAAGAGCTATAGGACCATAACTTCCCTTAACCTTGTGAGCTAATTCTTCCTTAGTGCACTCAAAAGTTTCCTCCCTAGTATTAAGCTTAACTGTTAGTCCCCTATGTCTATCTTCTACTTGATCTACAAATTTCTTCTCTATATCTGTTAGTGTGCAAGTTAAATTGTGTCTATGCGCATAAGCAGTGTCTAGTGTGACTGTGGGTGCAAAATACTTTCCCATTCTCTCTTCTTGTTTGTAATAATCATATTCGTTCAGATGTTTGTAAACTGGAACTTCTGAAAGCACCAAATCATAATTTGAGAAATAGTACTCGTAGTGACCTTTTCCATAAAACATACTAAGGAGCAGACTGCAACTAATTCCGTACATCAAGCGCAGGTGATGGTACCTTACACCCTCCTTGACTGAAGGAGGCAACTGCATGCACACATAACTGTCTCTCGCATACATAGTGTCCAGATACTCATACAACAGTTTCGCATAAGCATTCAGCGTGCAATCTTCTTTTGACAAATCTACATGTAGCAAGCGACAAGTTTGCTCCATTAAGCCTCTATCAGATCCTAATGTAACCTCTTTTGAGGCGGCAGTGGTAGGTGTAGATGTCCCATGTACCCCCACTCTCTGTATCTCACCTTTATGTGCACTTATAATGGACTTAATAATGACTACAGCTAAAACTATGATTACTCCTATAATAAGTGTACCTATTATACATTTGTGCCTGCAGTTCGAATTTCCAGACTCCATTTTCAAATTGACTCGGATTGTAGCTGCAAGAGGATCAACGCAAAGTCTCTTTCTTTCGCCTCTTATTTCTGTACAACAAAGTCTTTGACCGGCTTTCTTTGGGATCTTGGAAAGTTCTTTAACAGTTTCTGGCACAATATTAACACAGCTTGGAAGACTTCCCTAGCCCTCTTTCTTCTTCTAAAGGAAAAAAATCCCTATTTTTATTCTTCTTCCACTCGGGTCTAGGTTATCTTCTTTCAAGCAAGAATTTTTATTTACAGTTCAAATTTCAGTTTACATCCCTTATGTATGAGGTCAGAGCCAGTTTCATCGATGACTCGCTGTAACAGTTCAGCTCGGAATGCTGCAATCTCCTGAGGCGGTGGCTAATTTCCAAAGCTCAGGAATTCAATGTCGTCCAAAATCAGAGTCCGTGAGCCACTCAACCTTGGTGGATAAGGCACAGTTAATGACAAAACTTCATTAGCCTCTATTCCAGGAACTCTCAGCAGGATCTCGACGATCAGTATCAACGTCTCGGACCTCACTGTCCCCGGCATTTGTAGCTAGATAAGTCCACACGGAATAGGCATATCTCTGACACGGCACTCTAGTTCTCCTCGATCTCCTCACGCTCCCTTGAGCTTGGTTTGACTCGCTCTGATCAATTCAGATGATTCAGTTATTGGTGCAAGATCCTTCTCAGGTGCAAGTCTCAGGTTTCGTCTTTTATGTCTCACTGGCCAGAATTCGTTTGTGACCTCCTTCTTCCTTGACTGTACATGACCAATATCCACACCAGTCTCTTCTGCTGAGCCAGACTCTATACCACTCGCAGCATTACCGTCTCCCTCAGAGTCTATACCTGGGCCTTGTGTAGCCTGACTCCCCTCAGCTCGACCTGGTGGGTATCCAGCTTTTTCAGGAACCACTACAGCTTGGCTTGCCCTCTCTGGTGCTCTTGCGCCTACGGCTGGCATTGCTTCTGGGAGAGGAGCTGTTTCTTCCAAGGGCCCTGAGACTCGTCGCGTGTGTGAGTTGTGTATCCAGCTTGGCAGGCCTCTACACTTCACAGCGGTATTCATCACCAAGATCACCTTGTACGGTCCATGCCAACGTGAGTCAAGACAGTTCTTTCTTACCTACTTTCAGACTAGCACTCAATCTCCGGGGCTTTGGTCGTGGCAGAGGTCTTTCAATGTTGGTGCAGTCACAGCTTCAACCTGGTGAGATACAGAACGAACCACATCAACCAATCCTTTGCAGTAATCAAGGACCAAATCATCTGTGATGTTAATTAGTGCTGTGGGCGCACTGCAGGTAAGCGCATCACTCTCCCTATAAGGATTTCATGTGGAGATAACCCAGTTCTTCTATCAAGAATGCTGCGCAAACTCATTAGAACCAAAGGCAACGTATCAGTCCATTTCAAGGATGTCAAAGCACACACGTTTGCTATTCCCGCCTTTAGCGTCCCTTTGATCTGCTTCACAATTCCTGATGCCTCTGGCCTGTAGCTACAATGCAGTCTCTGATCCACATTTAAGGCAGTACACAGCAGATTCATGATCTCGCTGTGAAAGTGCGTTCCTCTATCTGACTCCAATGTAGTTGGAAACCCGAAGTGCGGAATAAGCTCCCTCAACAACTTTGTGTCAGGGTCTGTCCGGGACTATGTGGGGAACACAGTCAGGGACTTGGGCAAGGACTGGGAACAGGGTAGAAGACAAAGACAGAGAGGAGTACAGCGCTGCCCAGGAGCACACAGGAAGTCAGAGGAGAAAAGAGATCAAAAAGGGGAAGCCTGTAGAGGTGAACAAGAAGGGTGAGACTCGGAAAGGAAGGGCACTCATGAGGCGGCTCAGCATTCAGAATCACTTAAACCCAGGACGGATGTGCAATACACTTAAACATGAAACAACGTTAACAATAAAGGGGATGTGGGGTAAAGCACTCAGGAGCTCCACACGGTAAGACTGAAGCTCAGTAAGTTCATCACCCACAATTGCTGTTACAGATACTGACTGGAAATACCCACATATAGGATATGTATACAAAGGCAGGGTCTGTGGAGCTTATACCTATGGTGATGTTATAACAGTAACTCAAAGACAATACTCACAGTGAACAAGAAACACCACCTAGGTAGTCAGCCGTGCCCACGGATCCTGGCGATCAAACAGGAACACGCAAGGCAGTAACAGCAAAGGGGTAAAACTAAACACAAGCACAATAGACAAGGAGCTAGCAAAGAGGAGTGCTTAACAGGAAAGGAAGGAAATCACAGGGCACACTTGGCAGAAAGCAGGTAACAAACATACAAGGTAACAGAAGCGAGACAGCAGAATAGAAAGATAGCAAACTAGACTTGGAACCAAGGAAATGAGATGAAAGGCAGGGACTGGAAAAGGCTATACAGAAAGGGAGGCTACAAGGGTATACTAGAATAGTACAGAGTCAGTAAACAAGAAAACAAAGTAGCATAGGATGCAGTGCTGGGGCAAGAATTGAGCAAAGGCTCAGGAGTCAAAGTAACACTACAGGTCAGGAACAAGGAAATGTTAAGGCTCAGGAATCAAGGAAGCACTGCAAGCAGTGCTGGTTCAGGAAAGCAGGAAATAGCAAAAGCTCAGGAACAAGGACTGGTCTCACCGGATAACAGCTTACAATGACCAACACTGGGCTGAAGGGAGCTGGGGCTTAAAAGAGCTCACTGTAAACATATGCAGCAGGTGTGAGCAGGCTAGCAGCAGCCAGCCACAGGTGAGCTGAATTCCTCCACCCATCCTTGGCCTGCAGGGGTGGAGACTAAGCAGTGAGCCGGGAATCCTGGGTAAGGGAGTTTTCAGGCATGAGTAGGCTGGCTTCACAAAACCCGGCATGGAGTGGGAATGGATGTCCGTTCCCAATAAGTGTCCAAATGGCTGGAAGTCAGGATTTGCATGCAGGGGAGGGTCTGGAAGTTTATTAGAGGACTGGAAAGTCCCCCAGTTCAGCCCCCTGGTGGTGGACACGGGAATGCAGGGAGCAAGTCGTGACAGTACACCCCCTCCAAAGACCCTCTCCCTGAATCTGGAACTGGATTCAAGGCCGTGGCTCCTATGAAGTAAGTCCATTTCCCTCACAGATGTAGTGCAAGATGCCAGCGGACTGCAGAAAAATGGTGACGTTCTGGAAGGTTTTGTCTCTGATGCTGGTGATTCAGTCTCTGGATGTATATGTACTGAGAACTCTGGAGGCTGGCAAACTGGAAGCACAGGGTCAAAAGGTTGGAAAAATAGAGGTTCAAGTGCTGAAGGCAGGGAGCCCGGAGGCTCTGGTGTTGAAGGCAGGGAGCCCGTAGGCACTGGTGCTGAAGGCAGGGAGCCCGGAGGCTCTGGTGTTGAAGCAGGGAGCCCGGAGGCACTGGTGCTGAAGGCAGGGAGCCCGGAGGCTCTGGTGCTGAAGGCAGGGAGCCCGGAGGCTCTGGTGCTGAAGGCAGGGAGCCCGGAGGCTCTGGTGCTGAAGGCAGGGAGCCCGGAGGCTCTGGTGCTGCAGGCAGGGAGCCCGGAGGCTCTGGTGCTGCAGGCAGGGAGCCTGGAAGTTCTGGTGCGGAAGGCAGGGAGCCTGGAAGCTCTGGTGCGGAAGGCAGGGAGCCTGGAAGCTCGGGTCCTGGAGGCAGGGAGCCTGGAAGCTCTGGTGCGGAAGGCAGGGAGCCTGGAAGCTATGGTGCGGAAGGCAGGGAGCCTAGAAGCTCGGGTCCTGGAGGCAGGGAGCCTGGAAGCTCTGGTGCGAAAGGCAGGGAGCCTGGAAGCTCTGGTGCGAAAGGCAGGGAGCCTGGAAGCTCTGGTGCGAAAGGCAGGGAGCCTGGAAGCTCTGGTGCGAAAGGCAGGGAGCCTAGAAGCTCGGGTCCTGGAGGCAGGGAGCCTGGAAGCTCGGGTCCTGGAGGCAGGGAGCCTGGAAGATCGGGTCCTGGAGGCAGGGAGCCTGGAAGCTCGGGTCCTGGAGACAGGGAGCCTGGAAGCTCGGGTCCTGGAGGCAGGGAGCCTGGAAGCTCTGGTCCTGGAGGCAGGGAGCCTGGAAGCTCTGGTCCTGGAGGCAGGGAGCCTGGAAGCTCTGGTCCTGGAGGTAGGGAGCCTGGAAGCTCTGGTCCTGGAGGTAGGGAGCCTGGGAGCTCTGGTTCTGGAGGCAGGGAGCCTGGAAGCTCGGGTCCTGGAGGCAGGGAGCCTGGAAGCTCGGGTCCTGGAGGCAGGGAGCCTGGAAGCTCTGGTCCTGGAGGCAGGGAGCCTGGAAGCTCTGGTCCTGGAGGCAGGGAGCCTGGGAGCTCTGGTCCTGGAGGCAGGGAACCTGGAAGCTCTGGTCCTGGAGGTAGAGAGCCTGGAAGCTCTGGTCCTGGAGGCAGGGAGCCTGGAAGCTCTGGTCCTGGAGGCAGGGAGCCTGGGAGCTCTGGTCCTGGAGGCAGGGAGCCTGGAAGCTCTGGGCCTGGAGGCAGGGAGCCTAGAAGCTCTGGGCCTGGAGGCAGGGAGCCTGGAAGCTCTGGTCCTGGAGGCAGGGAGCCTGGAAGCTCTGGTCCTGGAGGCAGGGAGCCTGGAAGCTCTGGTCCTGGAGGCAGGGAGCCTGGAAGCTCTGGTCCTGGAGGCAGGGAGCCTGGAAGCTCTGGTCCTGGAGGCAGGGAGCCTGGAAGCTCTGGTCCTGGAGGTAGGGAGCCTGGGAGCTCTGGTCCTGGAGGCAGGGAGCCTGGAAGCTCTGGGCCTGGAGGCAGGGAGCCTGGAAGCTCTGGGCCTGGAGGCAGGGAACCTGGAAGCTCTGGTCCTGGAGGCTGGGAGCCTGGAAGCTCTGGAAACTTTACTTGAAAACAAGGTAAGGGCAAAGTGACACATGGTTCATAGACTTTCAGCTCTGAGAATGGTAGTAGACTGTAAAAGGTAGATTCGCTGCTGTCAGTAGGGACTTCTTCACAGGTTCTTGTAGTATCCGGGACTGTGATATCTACTGGACTACAGAACTGGGTAACCTTGTGTGAAAGGAGAGCAGACATGCTAGAACCAGAATTCTTATTCAGCAAGCTGAGTATGGTATCATTCTCCTTTTGCACTGCTGACACAGACAGTAAACCTGGATCCGAACAGAAAAGCAAGTCAGGATCTGGCAAAGAGGTGTTTGAAAGCCAATGAGTGAAATATTGTGAACGTAAATGTCCATTTCTCAAAAGAGGATTTATTGTTTCAGGACTAGGGTGAACATTTTCACAGTTGCTTTGCACCTTACAACACGCTGAAGTTCTTTCTGCTGCTAACAAGATTTGCAGATATTCATTTTCCTCCTGCAAGTCACTGGCTGACATCAGGTGAAGATCAGGGTCACAGATTGAATAAAAGTCTAGCATAGAAGGATCAGCCAACCACAGGGAATGATATTCAGCACGTAAAAGTCTGTTTTGTTCCAGGAATTGATCTCTAGAGTTTAAGTGCTTTCTGGATCTGTTGCTAAACATTCTGTCAGGGTCTGTCCGGGACTATGTGGGGAACACAGTCAGGGACTCGGGCAAGGACTGGGAACAGGGTAGAAGACAAAGACAGAGAGGAGTACAGCGCTGCCCAGGAGCACACAGGAAGTCAGAGGAGAAAAGAGATCCAAAAGGGGAAGCCTGTAGAGGTGAACAAGAAGGGTGAGACTCGGAAAGGAAGGGCACTCATGAGGCGGCTCAGCATTCAGAATCACTTAAACCCAGGACGGATGTGCAATACACTTAAACATGAAACAACGTTAACAATAAAGGGGATGTGGGGTAAAGCACTCAGGAGCTCCACACGGTAAGACTGAAGCTCAGTAAGTTCATCACCCACAATTGCTGTTACAGATACTGACTGGAAATACCCACATATAGGATATGTATACAAAGGCAGGGTCTGTGGAGCTTATACCTATGGTGATGTTATAACAGTAACTCAAAGACAATACTCACAGTGAACAAGAAACACCACCTAGGTGGTCAGCCGTGCCCACGGATCCTGGCAATCAAACAGGAACACGCAAGGCAGTAACAGCAAAGGGGTAAAACTAAACACAAGCACAATAGACAAGGAGCTAGCAAAGAGGAGTGCTTAACAGGAAAGGAAGGAAATCACAGGGCACACTTGGCAGAAAGCAGGTAACAAACATACAAGGTAACAGAAGCGAGACAGCAGAATAGAAAGATAGCAAACTAGACTTGGAACCAAGGAAATTAGATGAAAGGCAGGGACTGGAAAAAGGCTATACAGAAAGGGAGGCTACAAGGGTATACTAGAATAGTACAGGGTCAGTAAACAAGAAAACAAAGTAGCATAGGATGCAGTGCTGGGGCAAGAATTGAGCAAAGGCTCAGGAGTCAAAGTAACACTACAGGTCAGGAACAAGGAAATGTTAAGGCCAGGAATCAAGGAAGCACTGCAAGCAGTGCTGGTTCAGGAAAGCAGGAAATAGCAAAAGCTCAGGAACAAGGACTGGTCTCACCGGATAACAGCTTACAATGACCAACACTGGGCTGAAGGGAGCTGGGGCTTAAAAGAGCTCACTGTAAACATATGCAGCAGGTGTGAGCAGGCTAGCAGCAGCCAGCCACAGGTGAGCTGAATTCCTCCACCCATCCTTGGCCTGCAGGGGTGGAGACTAAGCAGTGAGCCGGGAATCCTGGGTAAGGGAGTTTTCAGGCATGAGTAGGCTGGCTTCACAAAACCCGGCATGGAGTGGGAATGGATGTCCGTTCCCAATAAGTGTCCAAATGGCTGGAAGTCAGGATTTGCATGCAGGGGAGGGTCTGGAAGTTTATTAGAGGACTGGAAAGTCCCCCAGTTCAGCCCCCTGGTGGTGGACACGGGAATGCAGGGAGCAAGTCGTGACACTTTGCTACTGTGATGCGATCACACCTTCTAGTCGGATAAGCTTCCACCCAGCATGAAAAGATGCACACAACAACCAGAATGTATCTCAATCCATTACACACAGGCATTTCAACAAAGTCCAACATATTCCCCATTAAAGATGCACACATGTGTGGCACAAAAACGAGCAACTTCATCTGCGTGGCGATTTCCCACAGTGACAAAATGATCCCCCCTTCCATGAGCAGCACATTTCACAACCGCCACTTCCTTTGGTAATTGTAAGGCTTCCATCAATTGTCTCACATATTCCCTGTTCCGTATGGGAGATCCTGATGATGTTAAGAAACCTTTCTGCGACCATAGCTGTCCAAAGTCATGAACTATGCCGAAACAGTACTCGCTACTGGTATAGATGGTGACTCGGATTTGCTCAGAAACAAGGCATGCATGGGTCAAGGCAATGATCTCAGCTACATGTGCAGGTTATACTCCCTGTAAACAAGTAGCTTCCACAACTCCAGAAATGGTGCAAACAGCAAATGCTGCTCTCAAACTACCTTCATTGTCCCTTAGACATGAACCAACAACAAAAAGACTTGGTCAGGATCAGACAATGATTCATCAACAATGTTAGGTCTTGGTTTGGTGCAAAGCTCAATAACATCCAGACAGTCATGGCCTTCACAATCTTCCCCATCAACATTTGGAACAGGTAACAAGGTAGCAGGATTTAGCACAGACCATCGCTTTAGGGTCACATTTTCCGCTGCAAGCAAAATCTGCTCATACTTTGTAAACCTGTTATTCGTCAAATGCTGAGTTTTGGTTCTCGTCATTACAAGCTCAACTGAGTGTGGAAAGTATACAGTAAGCGGATGACCCATCATGATGCTTTTACATCTGGCAATGCTGACACCTGTTGCAGCAATGGATTTGAGACATCCGGGCAACGCTGAAGCTACAGGATCTAATGTAGCTGAGAAATAGGCCACTGTTCTATGGACACCCCCATGCCTCTGGGTGAGACAGAAAGAGCACAACCTTCCCTCTCACAACAGAACAGTGAAAATGCTTTGCTATAATCAGGCATTCCTAAAGCTGGAGTGTGACAAAGGAACTCTCTCAGCTCCAAGAAGGCAATCAAGCAGTCATTATCCCAAGGTACCGGATCACTCACATCCTTGTGGGTTATCATCTGTGAAGGCTTTGCCATCAAGGAGAAGTTCGGGATCCATTGTCAGCAGTAGCCAACCATTCCCAAAAACATCCTGACTTCCTTTTGTGTAGTAGGCGGATTCATTTTCATGATCGCCTCCACTCGCTCTGGTGACACCTTCCTCTTGCCTTTCTCAATGCAATGACCCAAGTACTATACTTTCGTCAAACAGTACTGAAGCTTGTTCGGCGACACCTTGCGCCCATTGTCAGCCAAATGATCCAGTAAGGCAATAGTATCATCCCAGCAAGCCTCTTGTGTCTCAGATGCAATTAAGAGGTCATCGATATACTAAACTAGCGCAGAATTCTGAAGCAAAATCAAGCTCTCAAGGTTCTTCTTCAAAACTTAACTAAAGATAGATGGCTTTCAGTATACCCTTGAGGGACACGGCACCACATTAAGACAAGGTTCTCCAGAAGGAAAGCAAATAAAAATTGGCTTTCCTCATGCAATGGACTAGAAAAGAATGCTTGACACAAATCAATTACAGTAAACCAAACAGCTTTGCAAGGGATCTGAAACAGGATTACAGATGGAGTTGGTACCATGGGACAACATGGAATCACAATGGCATTGATTTTCCTAAGGTCCTGAACTATGCAATACTTTCCACTTGGCTTCTGCAATCCCGTAATGGGTGAATTGCATGGACTTCCTATGATCTCCCTCAGCATGCCTTGCTCAATCATGGAATCAATCACAGGCGTAATTCCTGCCACCATTACCGGGGTCAGGTTGTACTGGGGCGTTCTCAGGAATTCTGCATTTGGCCTGACCTGTATGCGGACTGGCTCGACTCCTCAAATCAGTCCTATCTCTTCCCCTGTGAAGTCCCATACCACTGGAGAGACAGTGTCTCTCAAGTACAGCGGCATGTCTTCTACTGTCAGTAAGGGAAACATGTCTATGCAATGATTCCGATTCGCTAACTTGAAAACTATGTCATCATCATTAGTCTGCAGCTCAATTCCCTTTGGTATAAAATAGATGGTACAATTCAATTTACACAAAAGATCACGCCCTAGTAAACAGACTGGACTCGAATCACACACCAGAAACTGGTGATGATCCTGAAAGGTTGAGATGTTCATGGGCACCTCTTCTGTCAATGGGTTTGTCATTCTTTTGTTGGCAACTCCTACGACTTGGATTGCTTTACCGAGAGGTGTAGGTTTGGGACTACTGCAGATCTCTCAGATGAATGGGTAGCACCAGTATCAATCAAGAATGTAATGGGATGGCCACCTACGTCTGCCTCCACATACGGTCCACTCTGGTCTACCTCTAAGACTGCTCTAAGAGTACAGTCTTCCTCCCCCCTCAGGCACAGTCATTGGGATGGGTCCTGCCTGATCGAATGCATCTAGCGCTTCCATAAAGGGCATCTGATGGTATGGTTGATTATTCTGCTAAATTCTCTGAGGTTGTGGCACTTGCACTAGTTGATTTTGATTCCCCCCGTTGTAGGATCTTGGTCTTATCACAGTATTTACGACATCTGGCACTTGCACTAAGTCTCCCTCCTTCATCTAATTTGCTGGACTCAAATGACACTCGCGCTTCCAATGCCCAATCTTGTGACAAAATGGCAAGCGGTTGTCTTTTTCAGCTTGTGGCAATGTCTATTCCTGTATTGAGGTCTATAGGGACACGTTTCCCTCTTCCCTGTCCAACTGCACCTGGAGTGTTATGAACACTTCCTTGGGCATTCCCCTGATTTCGACCCATTGTTCCTCCATTTGCCTGTGCCTGATCTACCCTTTGTGTATTCCGCATTTGAACCAGCATCAACTTGTCCTTTATCCTCCTATGTTTGGAAGCCACTTCATCACTGCAATATCTGGCATACCATAGAATTTCATCCACAGACTTATTTTGCCAGCAGATCAAATGTTGATGGATCATGAGGCTAATCTCCAGTCTCAATCCAATCACAAATTTTGAGACAAACTAGTCCATGCCTTTGGGGTCGAGTGGATCTAACCCACTGTATTGCTTGAAGGCTTGCAAAAGCCTTTCATAATAGGCATGTACTGACTCAGTAGGCTCCTGGGTCGTTCGATGTATCTTAACCCAATCGATGTCTTGTGGGGCTATTTTGGACTGCAACCATGTAATCACTTGTTTGTACTTTTACATGACCATGGGCGAAGGACCATGAGTTACAGGATCCCTCTCTGGCTCAGCAGCAGGCCAATCAATAGCGATTTTCCATGCAGACCATAGATCACTAGGAACCACAATTTCAAACAGCATATTCAGATCAATCCACAACACTTTCAAGATCTTAATAAAGTGATCGACTTGCTTATATCATTCGGCAGGCTTCTCCCTCAACCTAGGAAAATCATTTGTGAATGCAGCCAGATCACTCCTACTCCGAGGAACATGCACATACCCTCCACTAGGCACTTCTCGCAATAGATAAGCCTCAACTCCCAGTGTTCCCCCTCCTGGAGGTGGCGTTTCCCCTGTGACTCTCCTAACGCTTTTCTTTTTCGACCACCTTTCCTCCCACTTATCAAGCATACTCCAAGCCTGTATCCCTATAATCAGTTCCCGGATGTGTGTTTTCAGTCCTGTTACTCTCTTCTCCTCTAGCTCCTGATCACTGTAGTCAAGCCAATGGTTTCCCTGCAGCATTTTCATTTGAGACAAGTCTACATCATATCTTTGAGCCAATTCTGATAACTTCTCATGTGCTCGTCTCGCTTTACGGGTGACATCCTTCGCTACAAACAGTTCATCTGACTCATAGGTCTCTATTCTTTCCAAAGGCAAGTTCCCACTGATTATTTCATCTACCTCAGCCTTCAATCTCATCACATCCAACAATTTTGCCTATACCACAGCCTTGATCATTCCCTGACTAGATGTACTGTTCTGTCCTTCCTTAGTGTTATTATGATCTCTCAGCCAAGTCTCTAAATCTGTAGCATCTAGGACATGTTGGTTTCCGATGATTCCCTGACTTGCACTTGCTTCTGATGTCACACCTACTGGTCCCCTCACTGGAGTTTTCCACATCCTTAAGTCTGAGCTTGTGTTCACCATGGGTATATATCGTATAGTACTAGAACCAATGCGTATTCCCAAAGGAGCAGCGGTCACTGGAAGACGGGTACTAGACTCTACAGGCACTAAGGACGGACCGTTTCCATTTGTGTTCCTTGTTCCTCCTGATCCAGTTCCCTCTGCCAAGACTGGATCTGGTTGACTGGAGTTTTCCCAATGAGCTTGGATCTTACACAGAGACAAAAAGACTAATGGTGACCGGTACTGTAAGAGCTTCCTGTAACCGTGAAGCAGCGTTGACTCCACTTGGTTCCGCATCTCCCAAAGCAGACACTCCTGTCTCCCCTACACCTGCAGAGATCATTCCCACTATCCCTGCACTAGGATCTGTCTGAGATGCTGACACACTCTCCATGTTTCCTGTATTCACCAACGCTCACCTTCCCTCCTCTGAGTGTGGGTTGTAAGGTGGAGGACGCTCCAATAACAACATATCCGACAAGCTGTCATCCGTATCACTTCCGTCATTTCCATTTTCCCCTCTGTTCCTATTCTGAGAATCTCCCTCTCTCACCAGCATTGGATACAACCTTTCTCCCTCAATAGTGTCTATTCTCCATCTCTTAAGCTGTGCGTCCCATCATGCTTCGTGACATGCCTTCAAAGCTTTCTTTATCTTTCCTTGGAATCTCTCCCTGTTCTTTGCATGTGCTGCTCGCATCCTGGTATCTAATGCCTCAAACTGTGTTGGTCTAGGCAACGGCAGCAGCACAAACATCACTCCTCTCAACTGGTTTAACACCTCCAACCAAAATGAACCATAGCATGAAAATGCCAAATCCCCCTCTTTCTCAGTGATTTTGTGCCAATTTTGAAGCCAAATTATAGTATGGAGTCCTACTTTTGTCGCCATAAAATGTACTGGAATATCCTCGGGTGGCACTTCTTCGCCCACTCGAGTAACGACTCCCTGATCACCCCTGAACGGCTCTCGCAATATCCTAAAACATTGCATGATTTAATAAAACATTTTCTCTCGACGGACAAGATTTCCTTAATCACAACTTCATGATGACTACCAACCAATCCCAGCGCGGCGTTAAACCAACTGACCTATCACAGCGCGGCACACTCTGACGTCACCTTTACTCCTCACAGCGGTTCACCCTCTTTCACAATTTCTCCGTCCACTTCACTCGCACAATCATCTTAAACTCTGTAATTGTCTGCCATCTAAAAGATCAATAGAATCCAATCATCCAAGAACATTTACACACAGCAACCCTCGACCTGCACTGGTCATGCGAATCAGTATAGTTCACCTCTGTACGCAATGTTTACCAAACGATTCCCATACATCCCATTCCCACAAAGTTCCCTGTCTTAGGTGGAACTGTTGATGACGTCTCACGACAATTCTTCAAATCTCCGGTCAGACAATCACAATAACTCAGTGTCTTCTACACCGTTTAATATATCCCGGGATCTTATGTCACTTCTAGACCTGAAATTCAAATCTCACTCCTTGGACCACGTCCGGCCCAAAACCACATTCACTCGACTCTCACACAAGCTCCGCCGGATATCACACAATTACTTCATTCCCACAATCTATCACACAACACATCCCTATTGATACTCACTCCTCCGTTTGCCGCTGTTCTCGCCGCACCATCAAGCTCCGTCGGTCTCCTCAGAAGTCTGTTGCTCTCTGTTCTTGACCATTGGCCTCTATTTTGGGGGGTTCTGGGGTTCTAAGTCTCTTTTCTGGAATTTTTTGGATTCTCCCCTCGCTTCATATGAGAACCATCCTACACTGCTACCAACTGATGGAGCAGAAAAAGCATGTCCTAGATCTGCTCTAGAACCACGAGTCAATGGTACTTTTTCTCAGCATGAGAGCCTGGAGGGGAGAGAAATTCATTAACAATGTCAACCAACTCGATTTCAGTTCTCTAGGCCCATAATAATCACAGACTACTAGATAAGGTTATTTAATTTATTACAAAGCCAAAAATAATTGGACTTACAGATATCTCAAGATGAGGGTTAATTAATTAGACAATTAATTCAAGAATCATGATACAAAAGATCAAGAACCCGGATCCAAGTTCCCCTGCATCGAGCGTTGATGAAAATAAAACTTTAATGTATCCCTACACTAGCAAATAATGTGATATCCCTATTAAAGGGCAGGTTAGGTAAAGGTGTCAGCATGTGGAGTCTTCCTAAGAAGTTTCTCCACATCAGTTGGGTCGAGTAGCATAAAGCTACTGAGAAATATCTTGTTCTAAGATGCTCTCTCTAAAAAGGTAGAGAAGAAGTGGGCTCTTTCCCTACTTGCAATACTCCAATATCACAGGTGTCTTCCCATGATTCCTTTCAGGTCACGCCATCCGATCAGGCCACATTTACATAGGTGGTTTTCCATAGGATGCCAATTACTCCCAAACGGTTACACAATGACCTTGATTCCAAGGCCCTCTCTGATGAGAAAAGTACAACAGTTCTCCTTATCGGCATTAGCTCCCAATATATCCTCTTCTCTCCTTGCCTAACGCCCCCGCAGCCCCTGCGGTGCGGGGGGCCCCCCAAGCTCCAGGGGGCTCCCTCAGCACAATACTCTGGCTGGAGACCTCCTTATTGAGTCCGAAGGGGACCCCTCCATGTACCATGCAGGGAGGCCCCCTTAAGTTTCGTTACGCCAGTGACAAAGACATTATTTTAACTAACAAGGACGCTTCTTCCACCTGCAACATAAATGTGAGAAAGAACAGAATCTAACATGCACATGAAATTCAACTATTAATTCTAATGCAAGAGCTTCCAGGGAAAATGCATTTCAGGCCTACAAGATTCAGCTAACATAAGAGAAATGGAACATGAACTTTACGAAGTTATATAGAAATTGAGACATATACAGTTTTATATTTTCATTTACATATAAAACGACACGGTTAATAAGCACATTCAATAATAAAATGATTGTCAGTTGCACAACACAAGCGTTTCAGTTAATGTTTTCTGCTGGTTGCATTCGATTTTCCACGTTACTTCTTCACCTATTCTACATTTTGGCATAAACACATCACATTCATGTTATTACATTACAAGATCCTAACACTTAGGTTAGCACGACAAAAGATTATATGCGGATGCAGTCTACGCATGTGATTATAATGCACCCCTACAATGAAAAATGGATTTTGTGCTACATCAGGTTACACCACAATGCCATCCCAAAGGACCTGATCTTGCCACCCTCCTGGAAGCCTGCTTCAACCTGCCTCCATCCTGAGCCCATACAAGAAATACCTGACCTGAGAAAGTGAGTGCTGGAGACTGTGATTTGCATAGCAGGTATGTAAGAGTCCTAGCATTCTTTGGCTTCTTCTTCACCCCGTTCAGCATCCTTCTCCCCATGGTATGCCCCTACTGGCCTTCTCTATCCCCGTTGACAGCTTGCACTGCTGTGTGCCCTGCCTCCATGCTGAGTACTGCACACCCACTGCCCACTGCCCCCTGCAGACCATCTGAAAACGTACCTCTCATTTCCTGCCACTCCCTGTCTTAGTCAGTGCATGGGCCCTGCCCTCTGGCCCTTGATCCCCATCGGCCTCTTGCCCAAAGCATCACCATATTTCATGGCGCAGAGGAAGAAAAACCTAAATATGGAAACATTTCCCATGTGAACAAAGAAAATGAAAGAAGATATATGTACATTTTACTAATATCTTAAACCTGTAACTACAAATATCCCACAATGCAGATAATCCACAGTCGTAGGGAGAGACAACTCAGGTTTTCGCCAGTAAAGGTAAAAGACCACATATGTGAATGGAGTATGTTGGAGGACTTTGTCACCCTGGCTTGGAGTTCTAGGTCTGAACATGAGTGAGCACATGCTTACTCGTGCTGGGATTCATGATTCCTTTGCGAATGATGCCTTTAGCCCATCACACTATGAGTTCATAAAGTAAAAGTAATTGAAATCCCTATTGATTTTGGTTTGGGTTGTAGTGTCTTTGCAGCAAGTGCGTGAACCCACTGAACTGTCATACCACTACCTACCCCTCAATTCCTGTTTAGCGTCCACTCGGGATCCCCCCATCCTGACTGGCTATAAAACAGACTGACTGACTCCGTGAATACACTTTTAGAACGCCCAATACCAAAATGTCTCTTTACACTGGCAATCGGCTTAGAGGGTCATAATGATTACCCCACAACACACTTTTCAGAAAAACCTAGTTAAAAGTTTAAGATACGTTTTTGAAAAACACACTTTTTAAGACCAGGCTCAGTTTGGTAGTATTAAGTCACTATCACAAATACATAAATAGTAGATACATACAATCACATAACACATTTAACTTGGGACAATTAGATTTGACTTCTTTCTAGGGTAGAGGGCCTTCATCTTAATTATTAAATGTGAAGGTACCAACACAAGAGAAGGTGCAGCCTCTTGCATTGTAAGGACCATTCACCGTGAAGGTTTTCCTTAGCAAAGACTTTGTCCACAGGTATGTTGCACGAGATGCACTAGACCACAAAATATGATTTTGGGCAGTCCAAGATTAGTTAAGAATAGAGTTTGAGACAATCTGTATTTCGATGACAGAACTTTGAATTTCACCAAGTGCAGAGCCTGAGAGGCTTCAGGCTTTTGTTTTGTTTTGAGTTTCAGGGTTATCAAATGCAGTGCTTTGAAGATTCCGTGTGCTGTAAACCCTTCACAGCCAGGAGTGCAGTTCACTTGTGCACCATAAGGGCAGTGAACTATAACAGCACACAGCTGAGAGTAAATGCATCTGGATAGTGTCATGAGCTGAGCTCTGGGTGAGTTTTCGTTATTATCTGGTTTTCATAAGGTGCTGTGGTTAGACTGTGTACAGCTTAGGACAGAGGTCTGAATGACTAGTTATTCTCAAATGTTCACTTTAAGGTAACAGTGATGACAATGAGATTTATGTTGCAAACAATTCCCAAAAACTTAATTTTAGTAGGAAAATATAATGAAGATGCACACAACATTCTGAAGTCAAATCGTGTGACCTAGACATGTGTGCAAGATCTGGGCCCAATATTCTGAGTAACAGTGTTACATGCATTCAGAGAGCCATTTTGCCCTGCGCTCTACTACGTTTTATAATAATTTCTGCTTGGAGAATAGCATTACATCAATGGTATCACTGGCTCTGCATTTCTCGTGGGGTTTAAACCACAGTCGGTATCCCTGATGGCAATTATTGTTTCCTGGCATTCTATTTTAGTGATTAGCATTATTTTAGCAATAGCTCAATGTTACAGAGTGACAAGAACGGCTGTGTCTATAGTGCATTGGCGGTTCTAACTGGGTACAGCTGATCCAGCGGGTTACTAGTAACAAGCATTCATACACCAAATACTCACCTGGGCCCATTCATTCATACTACGCTAGCAATTTCCGGTGGTGGGTCAGTTGTACTCTTTACAAAAATCCCTGCTACCAATTACTTTCCTGATTGAAGAGTAATGACTTACCAGTGGACCCTTTGATAATTGGGAAGTTTAAAATGAGTGACATTCCTTGTAAATCATAATCCTGAAATAATCACTGAGTCAGGAATTTTAAAATGTTTATCTAAGAATTTTGCAGAGTAATTTACAAACAACACGATACTTAATCGTATATCAAGGATGAAGCATAATAATCAATTATTAATCAATGACAGTCCCTCAGAAAGGAGAAGATAGAGACAGCAGCGCAACTAAGGGTTGCATTATATTTACCTAAAGTGCGAGAACCAAACCCCTTAGCCAAGGAGTTGGAAAGATAGGTCTCAGGAAGGATGAAGAGCAATGTCCTCCGGACCAAGTTCAGGATGGGACAGGTGACCTCTCTATCAACGACGCCTGCGTCGTTCCCCTCTCTGGTACTTCACTTCTCCTCGATTTCTCCCGTGTCTTCCTTCTAGGGTACTCCACCGCCCCCACCTCAGGATCTCTCTGGACAGCGGTTCAGTCTGCAATCGATCAGCTCGTTCTGTGGTTCTCCCAGCTGACAGCCTTAATGCTCACTCGTGTCCTGTGCTAGCATCTCCCTCGTGTGTCAGCGTTTCTGTGCGTGCCCGTCTGTGTCTTAATTAGCTAATTCTATATCTATTATACCCTTCTACGCCCATGTACCTCCCATTAATGTTGCAAAAATATGGGTCCACTACTTCTGATTGGACGGGGACAGGGGGTTGATCCTCACACCATATTGATTTAATTCAATTTCTTTAAGCCCATTGTTTTAGAATACCGCCCCTCACAATTAATACATTTGCTTTATTTCCCACCCGTCTCACGACAAAGTTTATTACAATGTTTATATAAATTGTTTCTTTCGGTAGGGACATCGTGGGTACAATAATGTTGGCCATCAGGTCATGGCCTTGGACGACGTCCAGGTTGACTTCGTCCTCTCCTCTGGGCAGCCTCGCAGGGCGCATGTGCAGAACCATTGTCTCTCGAGTTTTCAGTTTAACCAACCCGGACCCATTTACGAACTAATAAAAGTCAAAGAAGAAAGTATTAAAATCACACATAAATTGTTTCACTGTATACCCACTCTTTCTATTCTAATCCCATTTAATTATAAATTCTATCCCGCATTAATAGCGTTAGGATACCACAGTTTAATTGCAACATATGAGCAAGCTGTAGCACGTGAAAACATTAAGCAGCCATTCTAATACACGCTGCGCAGAAGCAAGGATTTCCCTCCAAGCAAAGAAAGACGTCACACCACGTGATATGGTTGACACATGCGCAATAGGTTTCCCGCGTTTGAGTGGCCATTTTAGATTAGACAAGCGTTATTTGTTAGTTTAAACACATAGGCAAGTTTCCTTCTATTTGTATTCGTGTGTGTGTTTGTTAGTACGAACATTACAAAGATTAATAAATTAATACTGTGAGAAGATTGCTTCCGAGCAAGTCTCATTTGTGAGTTCTTGCTCCATCAATCCCCCTCTCTGATGGCGTTTCTGAGCCATCAAAATATTACCCACAACCAGATGCCAACTTTTAGCATAAAATTGTCTCAACTTCATTTTTACACTTTCTGTTTTTCACATTTCCTTTCAGTTTCTTGTATAATTCACTTCTCAAATCTTCTAGTTCAATTTCGTCAAACTTTCTTTTCTTTCCTTTCCCTGTTACATTATACGATTCATTCTTTCTACAACATTTGCACCATATTATTATTGACAGTACTATTATTGCTATCCCAGCTAAGGGTACTAATATTTGACCTATAAGTCCTTTCCCTACATTAGCAACCCAGGTACCAATTGATGTAATGCTATTTGTCAATCTTTCCCATACACTATCAACTTCCAGTGGTTTTAGTTTCTTCTCAAGTTTAGTTATATTCTGTATATATGTTCCAATTTCTGCACTTTTATCAGGTATGTAAGTGCAACAGTGTTTCGTCTTCAATAATTTACAGACTCCGCCCTCTTTTGCTAGTATTATATCAAGAGCAAGTCGATTTTGCATAACCATAGATCTAATTGCAACCATCTCCGCATTAATCATTAGAAATCCTCCAGCAGTGTCAGTTGATAAACGATCAACCACTGTAGATAATTTACATATTTTCCTTGAGTTCAGAATTATTCCCACTGAAGGTATTAATGCACCAAATATATCACCTACAATTTCAGAAAAACTAGCTCTTTTACTACATGTTAATTCACTATTATTTTCATTGCTCCCAGTGTTTCTTTTTACGTGGTATATCTTTGGAAATCCTATTCCAAAATAACAACTTCCATACCACCGTGCAGGAAGTCTAAAGTAAGCCTTATTCCCACACACATAATAGATTCCAGGAAAAACTGAATCCGTTCCTCCTTTTAGTCCCCAACCTCCAAGAATTAAGAAATTATGTTCACATTCACTGGTACCGATGAAAACATTGTTATAATCTGTTTTTAATCTATGTAGACAAATTTTCCCTGTCTTCACAAAATCCAGAGCCATAGCAGCTTGAGCCTTGCCAGGTGTTTAACTACCCTCTTTCTCAGCCCAAGGTGGCAGATGAGCCTTATGCTCAGAAGCTTTCCTTTGGAAATCTTGTCTTCTATTCTCCACTAAATTTAAAAATATCTTTTCTTCTTCATGTAATGAACATGATAGATTGCTTCTATGTGCATGTGTTATGTCTATTGATTTCATTGTTAAGAAAAATTCTTCCATAAACTGTGCATCTTTACTACTAAGCACTGGATTCATATTCTTTCGAATCGGAACCTCAGAAAATATCACGTCTATATTTGAATAATAATACTGAAGTCGCCCTGTTCTATAAAATAAACTAGCCAATACACTACATGATATGCCATAAGTTAATGGCAAGTGATGATATGTTAACCCTTCTGCTACTGATTCAGGTAATTTCATACAGACATAACAATTACTAACTTCCATGGTATCTACATATTGAAACAATAATTTTGTGAAAACATTCAGACTAGTGTCGTTATCTGTTACTTCATGATGAAATTCTGGTTCATCTTCTGCCTTTAGTTCTACTCTATTACCTTTCAAGTTATCTGTCCTTGCCTTCGTTTCGTTGTTAATCTTTTTATCCATTATCAAAAGGTAAGGAATTGCTACGATCACAACTAACCATACTATAAGCACCACTACCAGACTACATATGCATATAGCACAGCATCTTTTACAACATCTCTGTTTTGGTCTCCCAGAAACTCTATCGTCAGGCATTTTTGACAAGGAAGATTTCTCTTCTTATCGTTATTTCAAGTCTCTTTACGTTATCAAGGTGGTTTTATTTCTTTCTCATAAGTCAGTTCCGCACTTGTTCCTTCGTCACCACTTTCACTTGACTCTGAGCTCTCGTAGTCTTCAAGGATAATATAAGTCCAATCGAGACCTTTAAATTTGTTGTTCACAAGTTTCAGTCTTTTGCTTTTTCGTCTTTCAATTCCACTTGTTTGTCCCGTTAGGCTTGTCACTTCATTTACTTGTTCTGGGTCTTCACTTCTGGTTGTTATGTGGTATTTTACTCTTTTAATGACACTAGGCCAACGATCACCTTTTCTGACCTTCTTTGTTTGCACTGTTTCTTCACTTCTTATTTTTTCTTCAGAAATTCTTGTATTTTCAAGTTGTGGCACAATTTGGTTCTCTTCAATTTCAGTTTCTTCTATGTTTTCCTTTTCAGGTCTTAGTTCCTTCTCTTCATCTGCTCCACTGTGAGTTTCCAGTAACTGACCTTGTTCAGGATCTACGTCTTCATGCTCAATATTCTCGAGATCTTCTGTTTGAATATATTTTCCTAGATCTAACTGGTTCTGATCAGGGCTTATTGCACTTTGTACTTCTGCAGCCTGACCGCGTTCTTCTAGACCTGTCTGTCCCTGCTCAAATTTTGTTGATTCGTTGTTGATTTGAGCCCAATTTCCTCTCCCTATCTGATCCTGCTCAGGTTCTCTTATTGTTTCTTCTTCCTCTTCCTGAGCCGCTTCTTCTTCACCTATCTGATCTTCTTCAATTTCTTCTAAATTTGCTTGACTTCTTGTTCTGTTGTAGATTTCAGGTATTTCCACTACCGGTATCCAGTCCTGACTTTGTGCTCGGTTGTTCTTCTTCAGCTTCCCTCGAATCTCGGACCTGAGATTCTTCAGCTGGGCAACCTTCAGCTTCCTCAGTTATCGATGCTGTCTGAGGATTTTCTTCTTCAGGGTCTGGTACCCTTTTGGTGTGGCTTACATGAATCCAATTAGGAAATCCTGCACATTTCACTGCTGTGTTCGTAATTAGTATGACCTGACAAGGTTTGCCCCACCTGGGTGATAGACACGTTTCTCTGGTATGATGCTTCACAACCACCCAGTCACCGGGATTCAGATCATGCTCTTGTTCAGGCTGCCTGGAAACTGCGTCTTCCCCAACCTGGTGAGAGACAGAACGCACTAGGTCAGCCAATCCTTTGCAATAATCCAGAACCATATCATCAGTTATATTCAGCAGTTTATTTGTAGGAACATGTGCTTGTCTCATTGCTCTTCCCATGATTATTTCGTGTGGACTCAATCCGGTATTTCTATCAGGAATGCTTCTGAGTCCCATCAAAACAAGTGGCAATGCATCCGGCCAATCTAACGATGTTGATGCACACATTTTTGCCAGTCTGGATTTTATTGTGCCATTCACTTGTTCAACCACTCCAGAAGCCTCTGGACGATATGCACAGTGCAATTTATGCTCAATTTGGAATGCTTCACAGATTATTCTAATCACATCATTGTTAAAGTGCCCTCCTCTATATGATTCCAAAGTTACTGGGAAACCAAATCTAGGAATGAGTTCTCGTAGCAACAACTTTGCGACCGTAATACTGTCATTCCTCCTGGTAGGGTAAGCCTCCACCCACTTTGAAAACAGACACACTATGACAAGTACATATTTCAGTCCTCTACATGGTAGTAACTGAATGAAATCTAGCTGCAATCTCACAAATGGACCCTCTGCCTTTCCGATTTTTCCAAACCCAATTATTGTTTTTCTTCCTGGATTATGCATTTGGCAAGTTAGACATGTCTGGCAAAGACTCTCTGCTACAGCCCTAAACCTTGGATTGTACCAATTTTGTCTGAAGAGCCTAATCATTGCATCTCTCCCTACATGTGTGTCTCCATGATACATTCTGGCCGTTTGTGAAATCAAACAGTCGGGCATGACTGGTCTGCCATCGGCATAAATCCATACATCGTCGTCTGACCTTTGTGAACATCCCATTTTAATCCATGCATTTCTTTCACTCTCATCAGCATCATCTTGTAGTCTTTTCACATCATTCCATGTTTCAGGAGGTGCATACAGCATAAGTTGGCAGCTGATTCCCATTCATTCAACCCTTTTATTAACTGACAACCTATTTTTGGCACAGTGTTGAACCACCAAATCTGCATATCTGTTACCGACTACCACCCAGTCATCTCCTGACTGGTGTGCAGCACATTTCACCACAGCCAATTCTTTTGGTGATTGTATTGCTTCCAATAGTTCTTTTACGAACTGTCCATTTTTAATGGGGGATCCTGAAGAAGTCATGAAATCCCTCTGCATCCATAATTGGCCAAAATCATGCACAACCCCATAACCATATTGGCTATCTGTAAATATAGTTACTTTCTGGTTCTTCCCAATTTTGCAGGCTTTTATTAAAGAAATTAATTCAGCTACTTGTGCAGATTTTACTCCTGGTAAATAGGATGCTTCGACTATTCCAGTTAATTCACATACTGCATATGCTGCAGTTAGTTTACCATCTTCATGCCTTTGGCACGAACCATCAACAAACAGCTCCCTGTCTGGTTCCCTAAGGGGTAGTTCTTGTATGTCAGGACGTGGTTTTGTGCACAATTCTGTGACTTGTAAACAATCATGTTCCTCTTCATCATCTTTAACTTCCTCATGATATGGGTCTGGTAGTAAGGTAGCAGGATTTACTATTGTGCACCTTACAATAGTCACATTTTCAGCACCTAGTATTATTCTTTCATATTTAGTCAGCCGACTAGGAGTAAGATGCTGAGTTTGGGTTCTTGTCAACAGAATCACAACTGAATGTGGAACAAACACTTCAGGATGTCCCATTACAATTGATTCACTTTGTTCAATGCTCAAACATGTAGCCGCTACTGCTTTTAAGCAGCCTGGCAATGCGGCTGCCACTGGGTCCAATGTAGCAGAAAAATATGCTATAGGACGTCTGTCCAAACCATGTCTCTGGGTTAGGACTGAAAGTGCACAATTTTCTCTCTCATGACAGAATAATGCGAATTTTCTTTTATAATCAGGCATGCCTAGGGCAGGTGCTGCACACAAAGCATTTCTCAATTTTACAAAAGCTCCTACGCTCTCATCATCCCACTCAACTGGGTCCTTTGCCCTCTTTTTCGTCATTTGAATTAATGGCTTTGCTAGCAGAGAAAACCCTAGTATCCATTGTCGACAATAACGCACTATTCCAAGGAACATTCTCACTTCTCGTTGGGAGACAGGCATTTGCATTTTCTTGATTAATTTTACTCTTTCAGAGGTTATCCTTCTTTTTCCCCTCTCAATTTGGTGTCCTAAATACTTAACTGCTGTTGTACAAAACTGCAACTTTTCAGGTGAAACTTTAAGCCCTTCTTCAGCTAAATGATTTAATAATGCAATGGAGTCAACAACACAGTCCTCTCTGGTGTTAGATGCCACCAGTAAATCATCTGTATATTGTACTAAGACTGAGCTTCCTGGCATCACTAGTTTCTCTAGACACTTTTTTAATATCTGATTAAAGGTGGAAGGACTTTCCGTGTACCCCTGAGGAACACGATTCCATACATAGACTTTGTTCTCAAATTTAAATGAAAAAAGATACTGACTATCTGGGTGCAATGGTATTGAAAAGAATGCTTGGCATAAATCAATCGCGGTAAACCATCCTGAACTCCAAGGAATCTGGTATAGAATTACTGCAGGATTTGGCACTATAGGACAACAAGGTTCCACAATTTTATTTATTTTTCGCAGATCTTGAACAATCCTATACTTTCCACTAGGTTTCTTTAAACCCATTATTGGTGAGTTACAAGAGCTACTCATTACTTCTTTTAGTATGCCTTGTTTTACCATTCTGTTAATTTCTTCAATGACTCCTGCCTTTACTTCTGCACTCATTTTGTACTGTCTGGTATTTGGGAAAATTGCACCTTCCTTTACAGTAATTTTAACTGGGTCTATTTTGGCCATAAGTCCTACTTCTTTTCCCGTGAAATCCCATACTATGGAATTTACGGTAGTTTTTAACTCTTCTGGCAACTCGTCTTTTGTTATCAAAGAGAACATCTCATCTACTTCTGTACCTTGCTTTGCAATCATAAATTTATATACATGGTCTTCATCCGGGGTCTGAACTGCCACACCATCCGGTGTGCAGAAAATTGTGCAGTTCATTTTACACAACAAATCTCGACCCAATAAATTTACTGGACTGGAATCACACACTACATATTGATGCATTTCTCTAAAATTTCCAATTTTTACTTCCATTGGTTCGGTAAGAGGTGTTCTAATCTTTCGATTAGCTACCCCCACAACTTGGATAGCTTCTCCAGAGAGAGGAAGGTCTGGGATGTCTGCTGTTCTCACAGTAGACCTGGTAGCGCCAGTGTCCAAAAGGAAAGTAATATCATTACCTTTCACATTCCCTTCAACATATGGACCTGACTGATCTACTGGTAAGGATGCACCAAGTGCGCACTCCTTCTCCCCCTCTCCTAGGCACCGTCATTGACTATATTGACAAACGTCGTCCTGTAAAAGAAATTGTGAAGTTACATACTCATTCTTACCACTTCCTCCTTGATATCCGACGTCTGTACCGTGCTTTGCTCTGCTTACATTACCCTGTATAGGTGCCGGTGGCAACTGACTCTGAGGATTTACACCCTGCTGTGAGTCGTTCTGCGTCTGTGGATTTAAATTTTGATTTGGGCCATTATTATTCCACATCTTTTTACATTCATCCTTCCAATGCCCCAATTTTCCGCACCCATGCCAAGGAAACTTCTTTTTAGCCTCTTCTCTGCTCATTCGTCCTCTCACTTTTCCTCCATTCCCAGTGTCACCATTCGTTCCAGAATCTTTTCCCTGATTATCACTTGGATTATCCAAATTAATTCCCTGTCGCTCAGCCATTTTTACCTGAGCCCACATTACTTTCTCTTGCAGTTTCTTGTGCCTATCCTCAATGTCATCTCCACAATATTTCGCATATTTCAAAATCTCATCAATCGGTTTCCCTTGCCAGCACAACATGTGCTGCTTAATCATCTGACAAATCTCTGGTTTTAATCCATAAACAAATCGGTAAACAAATTGACTCATGTTTTTATCTCCAATATCCTCAAATCCACTATACTGTTTGAATACCTGCAATAAACTTTCATAATAGGCATGTACCGATTCGCTGGCTTCTTGGGTAGTTCTGTCTATTTTCACCCAATCTGTTTCTTTTGGAGGTATTTTCCCTTTCAGGTAAGTTATTACCTGCTGATACTTTTTCATTACATCACTTGACGGGGCACCTGTCTTTGGATCTCTAGGATACTCTTCACTTGGCCAATCAACTGTGATTTTACAATCTGTCCATAAATCGGCAGGTACCACTATGTCGAACAATCCATCTAAGTCCTTCAACAATACCTTTGACACTTTCACAAACCTCTCAACTTGCTTGTACCATTCAATTGGTTTTTCTCTCAACTTTGGAAAATCATTCGTAAATGATCAAATATCTTGTCTGCTCCATGGGACATGTACATATCCTCCTCCTGGAACTTCTCGCATCGGGTACATTTGATCTGCTTTCCCTGTTTCCTTCATCAAATATTCAGAAGTGGTTCTACTATATCGAGCCTCTTCCTTTTTCTTTGTCCATCTGATTTTCCATTTATCTAGGTCTCCCCATTTCTGTAAAACTGTCATTAATTCCTTTACTTGTAATTTTCGACCAGAGGCATTCATGTTTTCTAAATCTTTGTCAGAAAAATCTGCTCTATAGGGTTTCTGTAACACCTTTGACTTCCCTATTTCGATTCCCATCTGTAAAGCCAAATCTGATAATTTTTCATGAAATATTTTTACATTTCTAGTGATACTTCTACATACGAACAATAGCTCTTCTTCATCGTATGTATTTAGACGATCTACTCCTACATTTCCTGCTATCATTTCTTCTAACTCAACCTTTAATATGTAAATGTCCATGATCTTTGGAGGTGAACTCTGTTTGTCTGATCCTTGTGCCCACCTTTCTAAGTCTTCTGGTGTAACTACTGTGGCACTTTTGGTTCCTGATGAGGTTACTATGTTTACATCTTTGGAACAACCAGGTGTTATTCTTCTAGGAGTACTATTTATAGATCCTCGAATAGGCAAATCCATTAAGGATACCATAGATTCACAATCACTAAATTGATCATCAATTATTACAGGATCTGGTTTTGCGATTTCTACAGATGTGGGCATTGCTAAGGTTTTTGGATAAGTTACTTTGTCACCATATAAGGGAACCACTGGACCAATTGTTACAGGTATGGTCAGCGAATCAGGATGGACACTCAATTGTGTTACTTTCTGTATTAATTCTGCTCTGTTTTTATCTATTGCTTCCTTTTCCTTATCATGAAGTACCCTACTAACTGGGGGATTATGCAATACTTGCGTTACCAATGGTGTCTTTAACAGGGGTGCACTTGGGGTGCATCCACTTGTCCCTTCCTGATATGGTGGCGGGTTCTTTAATATTTCTTCCATAAATTCATCTTCAGAATCTCCAAATCTAGTCAAGTGTTTTGTCTTTTCTGTGCATTTATTCCCTGACGATTCTTCTGCCATTAATATTGGATATAAACCCTCTGTAAGCATTGCTCTTCTCCACTGTTTCATCTGACCGTCCCTTGATTCATTTTGGTATCTAGGGAAAAATCCCCTATAACCCCTATTACTCCTGGATCGGTCGCCTTCGAATGCCTCGGTTTCCCACTCTTCTAAGGCTTCGTATTGAGTTAATCTTGGTCTGGGTTCTAAGTCATTCATCCTTAATCTCAAATTTTGAAGAATTCTCCCATTGAAAGTACCATTTTCTGGGAATGCTAATATTCCATCATTTTTTGTATATTCTATCCAATTTTCTAACCATACGCAAGTATGATAACCTCTCTCCATCATCATGAATGAAGCAGGCGTTTTAGCTGGTGGAATGATAATTCCTTCTCTAGTTTTGATTGGTCTATCCTTTTTAAAATAATTCTTAATCTTTTGTAGAAATGTCATTTTTCTCTTCTCTCCATACATTTTGGGTAAATATCTATGTATCGAATTATATTCTGCAAACCCTAGGAATCTCCTGTCTGGACGAGTTCCTATCAAAGTCGGATCGCGTTTCAACATATAATTTTTTACTGTCCACTAAGATTTCGATTTCTATGCTGACAACCAATTAAATTCCAGCTAACAATTGTCTCTGAACCAATCCTAGCGCGGCTTTTCGGTGACGTCTGTCTGACGACCCCTCCTTTACAATCTGCGCTTCTCTGTCCCTCGCTGTTTCATCCAATCCCAGCGCGACACCTGTGACGTCAGTATTACTCCTGACTACTGACCCCTCCTTTACAAGAGTCGTTCCACGCCCGCTGTTTCAACCAATCCTAGCGCGGCGTTTGTGACGTCAGCTTCCTCTCCGGGAGCTGACCCTCCCTTTACAAAATCGTACGCAAAACTCTACGCTTCTTATTAAAATTCAGTAACAACATAAAACATTCGCTATCGTGCCAGTTTCTCTAAAATTGAAAAGGATAGTTTCTCTCACACTTAGTAAAACCTTTCCGTTTACTAAACATACACTACGAGTAAAACCCTTCCGTTTACTCTTCACATAAGCTTCAGAAATACCTGCTACTTCTTCACTGTTACCCTTTCTAGGTGATATAACATCAAATTTTTACCAGCGCATTCCTTTGCTATTACTCACACGCATAGAGTCCCTAACAAGTACTGATAGCCCTACTTAACTTTTCAGTACTATTTCTGCCTAACAGATAAACTCACTGCAGTATGGCTTCCACTTACCACCCGCTATTCTTTTCCCCCGGGGATTTTCTAGACAACATAAAACAAACTTTAAACACACGGATGTTAGTTTATAAAAATAAAATTCTCATTACTCAATTAACAAAGTGCAACCATCCTCTGATAACCAGAAAACTGATCCAGCGGGTTACTAGCAACAAGCATTCATACACCGAATACTCACCTGGGCCCATTCATTCATACTACGCTAGCAATTTCCGCTGGTGGGTCAGTTGTACTCTTTATCAAAATCCCTGCTACCAATTACTTTCCTGATTGAAGAGTAATGACTTACCAATGGACCCTTTGATAATTGGGAAGTTTAAAATGAGTGACATTCCTTGTAAATCATAATCCTGAAATAATCACTGAGTCAGGAATTTTAAAATGTTTATCTAAGAATTTTGCAGAGTAATTTACAAACAACACGATACTTAATCGTATATCAAGGATGAAGCATAATAATCAATTATTAATCAATGACAGTCCCTCAGAAAGGAGAAGATAGAGACAGCAGCGCAACTAAGGGTTGCATTATATTTACCTAAAGTGCGAGAACCAAACCCCTTAGCCAAGGAGTTGGAAAGATAGGTCTCAGGAAGGATGAAGAGCAATGTCCTCCGGACCAAGTTCAGGATGGGACAGGTGACCTCTCTATCAACGACGCCTGCGTCGTTCCCCTCTCTGGTACTTCGCTTCTCCTCGATTTCTCCCGTGTCTTCCTTCTAGGGTACTCCACAGCCCCCACCTCAGGATCTATCTGGACAGCGGTTCAGTCTGCAATCGATCAGCTCGTTCTGTGGTTCTCCCAGCTGACAGCCTTAATGCTCACTAGTGTCCTGTGCTAGCATCTCCCTCGTGTGTCAGCGTTTCTGTGCGTGCCCGTCTGTGTCTTAATTAGCTAATTCTATATCTATTATACCCTTCTACGCCCATGTACCTCCCATTAATGTTGCAAAAATATGGGCCCACTACTTCTGATTGGACGGGGACAGGGGGTTGATCCTCACACCATATTGATTTAATTCAATTTCTTTAAGCCCATTGTTTTAGAATACCGCCCCTCACAATTAATACATTTGCTTTATTTCCCACCCGTCTCACGACAAAGTTTATTACAATGTTTATATAAATTGTTTCTTTCGGTAGGGACATCGTGGGTACAATAATGTTGGCCATCAGGTCATGGCCTTGGACGACGTCCAGGTTGACTTCATCCTCTCCTCTGGGCAGCCTCGCAGGGCGCATGTGCAGAACCATTGTCTCTCGAGTTTTCAGTTTAACCAACCCCGGACCCATTTACGAACTAATAAAAGTCAAAGAAGAAAGTATTAAAATCACACATAAATTGTTTCACTGTATACCCACTCTTTCTATTCTAATCCCATTTAATTATAAATTCTATCCCGCATTAATAGCGTTAGGATACCACAGTTTAATTGCAACATATGAGCAAGCTGTAGCACGTGAAAACATTAAGCAGCCATTTTAATACACACTGCGCAGAAGCAAGGATTTCCCTCCAAGCAAAGAAAGATGTCACACCACGTGATATGGTTGACACATGCGCAATAGGTTTCCCGCGTTTTAGCGGCCATTTTAGATTAGACAAGCGTTATTTGTTAGTTTAAACACATAGGCAAGCTTCCTTCTATTTGTATTCGTGTGTGTGTTTGTTAGTACGAACATTACAAAGATTAATAAATTAATACTGTGAGAAGATTACTTCCGAGCAAGTCTCATTTGTGAGTTCTTGCTCCATCACAGCATGCAGGCAATGGGCATAAATAAGCATTCGCGCTGCCTGTAACTTCAATATCTGGGCGTTGTTAAAAAGAAGATGAATATAAAAAGTCTCTACCGTACTATAGGGCATTGTGTACAGCAATTAGGATATTGGAATGTTGGAATGTTGAGAGCTCCATTGAAGACAATGAAGTAGCGGCTTAGGCCTATAACTCAGGTTCAGGGCATTTAACACGCCTTGCTAAGGCTGTCAATCAGAGTTTTGCTAAATCTGGGACATAATACTGATAAAGAAATCAAATGAATCCGGATGTGCAAAATGTTTTACGTGTAAACTTTGTATTCCTTTTTGAATGACTGTTTTCACAAGTTTGGCATTTATTTGGGGCTAAAACAAGGTAATGGAAGGAATGCTTAAATTCATCTCACTCACTGGTGATGACTTGGGTCCGCATTCCAGGCCATTGTTTTGCACCCAAGGTGCCCATCTAGGCAGAGCCCGCCCTATGAAAATCAGTCTTGGTCAATATTTTTGCCCAATCATTTTTTCTAACCCTCCACTAAGGTAATCCTTTATTCCTTGTGCAATATTTTCCAGTTCGATCACACTGATAGAGGCATGATTACCAAGAGCCATTTTTTTACTTTCAGGACTAGACCACTATTTGTGAGACCTCTCTATTGAACCCGGGGCCAACATACAACCTGACCCTAGGCAAGCCATTTCTTATTTTCCTTTTTTTCTACACTTTTAGCTCTAGCCTCGGGCTCCACTATTCATAGTACTGATGATGATTCCATGTTTCTGTAGGGATTGAAACATGTCGACTGTGGCGTGGACCCTCAAAAACATTGTGCATTTATTACTAACGGACCGTGCAGTTCTTCTATCATTGATATGACAATGATCACTTTTATCACACGTGTATCATATTTAAAGAAGACCAAGCCCGTATTACTCACTGGCACCCTCTGTGTCATTATAATACATTATTTGTTTTCTATTTATTATTAAATTCCATTTGGTTGTGTTATTGATTGTTCCTTGTGTGTATATTAGGACCACTGTTTGTATACTAGCTCTCTTAACACAGGCACCCTCCTCACAATAATAAAACACTTGGATAATACTTATAACCCCTGGGCCAAGAATAATATCCTAGTACCAATATGGAAAAATCCTATTAAATGGATAGGTAAGGTGGTGGAGGCAGGCACAGTGGGTGGCAGGCACATTGCTGAGCTCTCCTATCAAAGGTCTCACTGGCCCTGGCTGCAATCTAGAATGTGGTAGCTAAATCAACCCCTGCAGTGATTATCGCCACTACTTCTTCGCAGCAGGTAACAACATCCACTTCAGCCACACCACGCAACCCCCCTGGACGGACCACCACCACGTACACTTCCATGTCGACAAACTCACCGCCCCCAAACCTGCACCTCGCCCTCCGCGAAGGAACTGGAGCAAGGTCACTGAGGAGCACCTCAACTCCACCCTCATCCGTGATGCCCCCCCACCTCGACCGACGCCAACTCCGCAGCCAAAGAACTTCACAGATGGATCACCAACTGCGCAGACAAGCTCGCCCCCTCCGCAACCCTGACAGACAGCGCCCCAGGAAGGCCACCTGGTTCACTGCCAACCTCCAAGAATCCAGACGCACCTGCAGATGTCTCGAGAAGAATTGGAGAAACAGCAAAACTCCAGAAGATCACACCACATACAAGAACGCCATGACAGAATACCACCAACTCATCAGATCCACCAAAAGGACCTTCATCCGAAACAAAATCCATGCCAACGCCAGCAACTCCAAGGAACTCTTCAGCATCATCCAGGAATTCACCAAGCCCCCCAGCGAAGCCACGGACGTCACACCCTCCCAGGAGCTCTGCAACAAACTCTGCTCCTACTTACACCTGAAAATAAGATCCCTCTACGAGAACTTCAACAGACAGACCCCGGACACCGAATCCACTCCTCCCCCTAGCAACGACTTTCAGCCCACCATCTCCTCCTGGACCCCAGTCATCACCGAAGACACCGCATCTACCATGGAAGGCATTCACACAGGAGCCCCCACAGACCCCTGCCCTCCACACATCTTCCACAGTGCCTCCGCCGCCATCGCACCTGAGCTACGACGCACCATCAATGCCACATACAAAGCCGGCACATTCCCTGATGACTGCAAACGCGCAGAAGTCAATCCCCTCCTCAAGAAGCCCTCAGCAGACCCGACGGACCTCAAGAACTACCGACCCATCTCTCTCCTCCCCTTTGCAGCCAAGGTCACCAAGAAGATCGTCAACGTCTAACTAACGAAATTCATCGAAGAGAACTCCATCCTCGACCCCTCCCAATCCGAATTCCGCAGCAACCACAGCACCGAGACCGCCCTACTCGCCACCACAGACGGCATCTGCACCCTCTTCGACCAAGGCCACACCACGGCCCTGATCGTACTCGACCTCTTTGCAGCCTTCGACACCGTCTCCCACCGCACTCTCACCGCCAGACTCCACGATGCCGGCATACAGGGAACCGCCCTTGACTGGCTCCACTCCTTCCTCACCGGCAGAGCCCAAAGAATCAGACTTCTGCCCTTCCTCTCCGAACCCACAGAGATCAACTGCGGAGTACCCCAAGGATCATCGCTCAGCCCCACGCTCTTCAACATCTACATGGCCCCCCCATGCCGCCATCGTCAGACAGCATGGACTCAGCATAGTATCCTATGCCGACGACACCCAGCTCATCCTCTCCCTCACTAAGGACCCCCTCACCACCAGACTCAGCTTCCAGGAAGGAATGAAGGACGTTGCATCCTGGATGAGCAGCAGCTGCCTGAAGCTTAACTCAGAGAAGACAGAGTCCTCGTTCTCAGCCCCTTCCCCCTCTGCATGAGACAACACCTGGTTGCTCACTGCCCTCGGCAGTCACCCCACCCCCACGGACCATGCCCGGAACCTCGGCATCATGCTCGACTCCTCCCTCACCATGAGCCGATCAACGCCATCGCCTCCACCTGCTTCAACACCGTCCGCATCCTTCGCAAGACCTTCAAATGGATCCCCCCCGAATCAAGAAAGACCATCACCCACACACTCATAACCTGCAGACTGGACTATGGAAATGCCCTCTACACCAGCATCAACAAATCTCTGCAAACTCCAGACCATACAGAACACCGCAGCCAGACTCATCCTCGGCATCCCCCGACATGAACACATCACCCAACACCTGCGAGACCTCCACTGGCTCCCCGTCAAGATACTCACCCATGCCTACAATTGCCTCTACAACACCAGACCCCACTATCTCAACGAAAGAATCTCCTTCCACGCACCCAACAGAATCCTCTGATCCTCCAACCTCGCCCTCACCGAAACCCCACGCTTCCACAGAGCCAGAACGTGTGGAAAAGCCTTCTCCTACATTGCAGCAAAGACCTGGAACGAACTCCCGATCAACATCAGACGGCCCCCCAATCTGCACAGACCTGGCTCTTCGACTGACCGGATCTGCACCCTCCCCCAGCACCTTGAGACCCTCACGGGTGAGTAGCGCGTTTCACAACTCCCTGATTCATTGATTGATTGACTACTTACCAAGGGTGGCCAGCACAAGTGAGTGGAAGTCTGAAGTCACAGAGGCACTGTGGGTCCCCTGGGGTTTACCTGGGAGACTTCAGGGCCCGTCAGGATGAAAGGTCTCAGTGACAGCAGGAAGGTGGATGAGATGGTCTGCATGTGCCTGGGCCTGAGCACTGAAGCAGCCTCAAGCTATGCAACCCGACCCTCACCAGGACACCGGAGGATGCTGCTGGCACCGGCCAGAATGGAACAAGCAGGAATAGAAGTGGTAAGGGAAGCCACAGGTGTGTAGGAGAGAAAGAGCAGTGGCACAACTGAGAGATGGGCGCAGGTGGCGAAATACCGGGCTGACACTGCTGAAGCAGACGCCCCGTCACTGATTTCAGAAGGAAAAAAGCAGAAGGGAGACAGTAGGAACAGCTATGGGCTCACACTACAGCTCAAAGGCAGAGCTAGCACAGGTGTAGATTCAAAGGCACAAGCATGGAGCGATTGGACAAGAAAATTATGCTCTCAGAGGAGAGCTGCGTTATCAGACGGAACAAGAGGAAATTATCTGTCTCTCAAGAGGACTAAGGCTGCATCACTTGCAGCTCCACTGGTGTCAAGACTTCTCTTAACAAGCAGGTGGGGGGCATGAGAGAGAGAGAAACTGCTGGTAGTGATAGAGGGAGGCTGACTGGAAAGGGAAAGGAGAAGCCTGAAGGGAATAAAACCTCTGTGTACCTGCCATCTGTTGCCACCTCCAGGAAAGGGGACAGGGCGGCCGGAAACGACTACCGTTAAACTGCCTGGTGATGCCAGTGGTAGTAGTAAAATACTCTGGGCCTAATTTATGAGGCCCTACCGGCACTTTTGCACCTCTGGAACATCACTTTTTTGACGTTCCGGAGGTGCATCATTGTGCGATTGACATAATTATAAGGCCACGTAAAGCCACGTTCCGTGGCTTTTCATGGCCTTTTAAATATGTTCCCCTTTCACGCAGAAAACTGCATGAAAGGGCGTTCCATGGGTGTTGCTGGGGGCGTTCCCAGCAACATCCATGGCTTTTTGACACTGCCCCAGATTTACACGAAATCGTAAGTCTGATGCAGCGCCAAAAACGTATGCCTCCCCAGGGAAGTCGTAAGGGAGGCGCAACGAGGAGAAATATCTTTATTTCTCCTCGTTTTTCCTCTTTCTATGTGTGCTGCATCCTGCAGCACATATAGAAAGAGGAAAAAGCCTCTTGTGAATGTTTTTGTGCAGGAAGGTTTCCCTTCCTGCACAAAAATAATCATCCCCGCAATGCAGGCACCCTTGCACCATGGTGCCAAGGTGTCTGCGTTGGCGCAGGGCAGCCCATTGAGCGCCGGCGCAGGGAAAAAGGACAAGAATGTGCTGTATCTAATAGATACGGCGCATTCCTGCACTTTTCTTTTGCCGTAGGGTGGCACAAACATTTTTAAACAGACAGATATACTCACGGAATAAAAAAGTGTTTAGTCTTGAGTTTAGCCTTATCTTTTTTTAGTCACTTACACTTACTAAACATACACTTAGCACACATCTACCTGCAAGGCCCTACACAGCCACTTCACATACAGTGTTGGAAAAAGAGATCTCTGCCAAAGAGCCCCCTTGAGAATGTGCCCATCGAGAATTGCAGCGCCCGCTCGACGAGGAGCAATGGCCCTATGATGAAGCATGACACTCATTTGGGTGTGTAAGGGCTCTAATTCCAAAAGGAACCACCCCCTGGTTCTATGAACAACTTGACCTGTTAGAACGCTTTTGATATTTCTTTTTTCTTTTCTCATTTCCATAGGAACTGCATACCAATCATATTATGAAAACAAACCTATAGCCAGACCTAAACCTTCCTTTTCAATACATATAAGCCTCCTCTAAAGTAGGCCCTAAACAGCCCATTGGGCAGGGTGTATTGTATTTAAAAGGTAGGTCATGTTTTTTAAGTTTTACCTGACTCCTAAATTTGTTTTTGTCACTACTGCAGGGCCTACCTCTCTCATGGAATAACATTGGGTTACCTTTTTACATCTAATAAGTGCTGACTTTTGATTGGGCGCAGGTAGGAATGCCATGTTTAGACTCACATCAATTGTGATTTAAAATCCTCTTTAATGGTATAGTTGGATTTTAGATTACAATTTTGAAAATACCACTTTTAGAAAGTTGGCATTATCCTGGTATGATTGGTTTACACCTGTTTGGCATATATGCTTTACTTGTAAGTCCCTTGTAAAGTGATATACCATATCTCAAAGGTATGTAAATTAAATGCTACTAGTGGGCCTGCAGTACTGAGAGTGCCACCCACAGAAGTAGCCTTTCCAACCTGTCGCATGCCTGCCACCCCACCTGTGTGCACAGTTTTCTGCCACGTTGACTTGGCATTTAAAACTACTTGCCAAGCCTTAAACTCCCTTTCTATTACACATATGTCACCCCTAAGTGGGAAGGGTATGCCCGGACGTGGGTCCTGTGCTCACTGCGCCACGGGATTCAAGTTAGCCTGGCTGATGAGGGGTGGTGCCCCAAAACCGGTCCCAGGATGCTTGTTTCTGGTCCAGCGAGGACCTGGCTTGGCAGTTTGGGCTGGACTGTTCCCATAAGGAACAGGGTCAAGACTGATTTGCATATTGCTGGGTCCAAACTGCAGTTGCGTTTTGAGCAAAAGAAAGATGGATTAAACTCAGAATCTTGTGACTGGGGGTGAATGTTTGCATTGTTCAGCATTCCGTCCATCAATTGTTTCTTTTTACTTTTGTCACCCTAAGTGGAAAGGGTATGCCCAGACGTGCTCCAGTGCTCACTGCACCACTGGATTCAAGTTAGCCTGGCTGATGAGGGGTGATGCCCTGAAACCAGTCCCGGGGTGCTTGTTTCTGTTCCAGGGAGGGCCTGGCTTGGCAGTTAGGGCTGGACTGTTCCCATGAGGAACAGGGTCAAGACTGATTATAACTTTTTGTGCTTTGCAGCCTGTCTCCAATACACGTTAGATTGTGTGACAGCTCTACTTTGTGCATTCTCTCCAGACAGCCACAACACAGGAAGAGCAGGTTGTGACAGGATCATCTGCATACTGATAGTCTTCTTGGACAGGGAGAGGCGGTTCACACATACATTTGTATAGATTGTGTCCTGCCCTCACACAAAGGGTTGATTTATCCCCTACTGATCGTCTAGAGCCAGGGCTGGGCTGAAAGGGATCTGTTTGCACTTCTAAGGGTTCTTTTGAAGTCATACCCTACATCAAAGAAATTTTTGAGTATAAGTACTGGGGCTCTGACCCCATATTTCCAGGCACTGTGTGTGACTTGCAACCAGACTCTGCTGGCTCTAAATCTGCACATTGCCAGGAGGGCTGCTGTACTGCCAGGAGAAACCGCCATTCCAGTTTACTGCTTTGCTGTGTTGTCCTGCTGCCTGCTGATTGCTGGGCTGAAGGAGGGACTGCCACTTTGCAACTATCTGAATGTGCTGGCCTGCTGCTTGTTACCTGCTTTTGTGCCCCTCAGCAAGTGTTCTCCAAGAGCTTGTTGGCTTGCCCCCTGTTTTGCAATCTCAGGACCATCAAAGATTGCTGCCTAAGCACCTCTGCGGTGGGACTCTGTCATTTGTGAGTCTGGGAGCCACATGCTGACTAAGGAGCCATATCTGCCCACTCCTTGCTTTGCCATTTTCCAAAGACAGCGTTTTGAGCGTTTTAAAATTTCTCCAGAGCAGCGTGCACCTCAAGCACTTTTGCTCCCTCCAGCACCACCCTCTCCAAGTGGAGAGAGACACCAGCGGTTCAAGCTGTGTGCGAGGGAGCTGCATTTAGAACGTGTTGCTGAGGCAATGTGGATGACGTCCCTGACAGAGGTGTGGGACCGCCTCCAGAAACTAAACAGCCTTTTGTGCTTTCTATTGTGGGAACTCATAGAAGTCACTGTAACAGGTCTAATAGGAGCGCCGGTGCTTCTGCGTCCTATGGTTATGCATTGCAATTTATATGCTTTTCTCTGAACAACTTGCATTACTTGAAATTCATGTTGTTTTGGTGTTGTGTTATTCATAATAACACAATCTATTTTTATTACCCTGTTTGGAGTCTCTTTTTGTGGTATATTCATTTTTGTTACTGTGTTGCACAAATGCTTTACACATTGCCTCTGATGATAAGCCTGCATTCTGCGCCAAACTACCAAAGAGTGAGCACAGGTTATCTTTGGTGTGTAACTGACTTGCCCTGACTAGAGTGGTAGGTCTGCCTGCCTTAGGTACATAACGTAGGAAACCAGAAACCCCATTTCTAACAGGCCCATACTGTGAACAATATGACCTGGGTGTAGCTAGAAGAGAGCCATCCTGTCAGGATGGGAGGGGTATAGCTGTTCCCTGCCCATAAAGGGCTGCCTCCAGCACACCCACAAATTAACTTGACACCAGTCTTTGTCACCCTAGACCTCTTGGAGCCTAGCCAGTGGAAGGAAGGGAAAGGAACTTTCCAGAACCTGATGTGGTGGTGGACTAGAAGTTTCCCCCACTTCAAAGGGTGGCACCCGGTATACATATTGGGCATCCTGGGCAACTCATCAGTACTCTCCTGGACCTCTGGACATTACAGAAGAAGGGGTGCCTTGCTTGCCAGAGGACGGTCTTGCTGCTTCAGGCCTGCCGTGTTCCCCAGAGGACTGCACTGCAGCAAAAGGACTGCCTTGTTCTTTAGAGGACTGCCCTGGACTAACCTGGTGCCCATACCCGGTCCACGCTCCATTGCGGTTGGCCTGAACTTGTGACTTTGTCCTAGTGTACCATGACCAGATACCCACAGTTCGCATTTATTGATTCTTGGTGCTATTTTTACCTTTAACATTGCATATCTTCAAGTCTACTGATTGGATGTTTGTCATTTTGGTCTACTTTTATTTATTGAATGTTGCTCTATCTTTCTAAATTGTTGTGCAATATCTCTCCTGTTGTGTTTTCCTTTATTACTGTTTGTGTGCTGCATAAATACTTAACACAGTGCCTCTAAGTAAAGCCTAACTGCTTTTTAGATGCCAAGATCTTGTTCAACCCAATTAATTAGGTGATACTTTTGTTAAACTGGAACCCCATACCCCAAAATTTAGGACTGTACGCCAAAAATTTTGACACCTCAACATTTTTAGAAGACCATCATTTACCTCAGGAGGTTTCACTCTGGGTTGATCTTGTGTGAATGAACACCCACCATCAGTTTAGCAGAGTACCAAAAAGAAGTAACTGGGACAACTCAATAACTGAGTTCTAGATCAGGGAAAAGTTAAGGGTTTTATTACAGTATCTCAAAAATCAAGTGGAACAGAATAAATGCCATGAAGGCTCAAAGTGCAAAGTTAATACAAATAGTCAAAAGTCAGGAATCACTCTATGTCCCAAATGAACATTAAAATAAATCCAAAAGAAATCAAACAACATTCCTAGTAGAACGGGAAAGTCTGCAAGGAAAATATTGATCTCCCCTTGATACACAATTGTTGCATAGAAAATTAGTTAAGGCACAGATTCAGTATGGTATAATCCCATGCATCAGTTAATCAGGTAAATGGCATTATATGTCAGCATGATCCCATTTTCTGAGTAAATATCCTGCTTACCGACTATACTGTCTTCCGAAGATGATTTGAACATAACTTGCAACATTTAACAAAAGCTATTCATGAACGTGTGAAGCTGAACTGGACCACAGAAACACAGTGAAGAAACCTTGTAAGTTACAAACGAGTACACTAGATGTTTCATTTTAATAACCCCATTGTATTCATGTCTATTAATAAAGAATTACATTAGTTGTCTTCACTTTCAATGGAGCCTGTGGGGAGAAAAGATGTGCAGGGCAACCTGATGGGGGAGGGGAGGAGAGGTGAATGCAGGACTAGAAATAGAGACCGAAACAGCCTCCATTTGTATTATCATGGTGGTTTCATCAAAATGTGGCATGACTAAATCACGTTAATAAACACACTTCTAAACCTCATATTAAACTTGTATCAGCTACATGCATACTAATTCATTATTTGGTTTTGGAGCCAACATAAAAATTATTCACATCGAATAATATTTGTCACACAAAAATATAAACCTAAAAAAACCCTTAACACTTTTTTGCAACTAATACAAAGTATGGCACAAGATTAGGCTTCTAGAACCTCTGGTGAAGTGTATTATTAGCCACAAATTACCAACTAGAGACCGGAAACCTAGTGAACTGTAACCCACGAACCACCTGCTCATTACGTAAGGATGATGCATTGCTGGGTAACTATCAGTCCTGAGCGTGTTATAGGATTACTTGTTGTTAGTGAGCTTTGAATCTCCTTTCACCATGAATGGACACACACAAAAATTACACACTATGGATGTATTTTAAAACTTTATTCAAATAAACCTCCTAATTTTGGGCGGATTATGTGTATAGGTGTAACTTTAAAACAAACAGAATACTAGCAATAAATGCAATTGGTAAGCAGCTTATTAAAATAATTGAAACATTGCGATGTTTTCTAGATGTTCATTCAATTTAATGGGAATGAGTCTTTGTTTCACCAAATCCTCCGTTCTAGCCCCTAGCCAACCTGTCTTAGCACCAAAACTGCCTGGCTGAGTTACTTGAACAACAGCTTTCTACATCTGCATTTAAGTTGTGACACTCTCTAGTAAGTTGATAAGGCCAGGCTGGCTTTGAGGAGTCTGTGGCCTTCGCTGAAGATGTTTACAGCTACAGTTTTCAGGAACAAATTGTCTCCCAGGAAGTCAAAGACTCCTTTTTGTCTATTGCATGTCTATATCTAGCGTAAATAAAATGTTCTGGTTATTTTGAAAAGGACAGGCCTCTTGCAGAATGATGTAAAATGCAAGAATTAAAATTTTAATCTTGCTGCAACTTCATTGTGTTATTATAAACCATGTGAATACAATTAATGGATGCACTATCACTCTATTCGAAGTAAAAGTTATATGGGAAATATCTGCAAACAATACTAAAATGTAACACATTTATAAATGAAAACTGTGCACTCACATATATGAATGTATGAAATGCATTAGGGAGTTTATAAGCACAAACACCAAAGAATTACGCCCTAGACTTATTTAGAAGGAGGCTTGGACCAATCATGCTTAACTGCCAGTACACCAGGTTGAGTATGTCTTTAAATCAAAAGGCTAACACAAGGATTTTTGTAAATGGCGGGACTGGGTAGGGTTAGCCAACTTAGAACAGAGACCGCAGTAGAGTTATCCCTCTTTCCTTTATTATTTACTCCTTACCTAGAATCACTGTCCACTCCTATCAGAAAATCACATAATATTAGTGTCACTCCAAATTTACCTGATGCTAAACAATTTGATTATATGTAGAAGTCATAGTTCATTAAAGCCACAGAAAGAAAATCTAGAACACATATTTAAACTGATGGCAGTGTTCTCTGCTGTTTCAGTATACCAACAAAACAAAAACGTATCCATTCAACTGAAGGAGTGCTTCCTAAACAACTATAAGAAAAGAGATAACAGTTCCAACCAGATATCTTAATCAGAACTATGTCATTTGTGGAAGAATTATGTAAATGGAACTATTACTCAAGTTTGCAAAAGATTTCAAGACCTGTGGACATGCCTCACTGCCACTTTGACAGGGTTGACGTAAATAATTTGCCACAATATCTCTTTTTTTAAATTCTCCCTTATTTTTGCCCTGTAGGAGAATAAGGATGTATTCTGTTCTTGAGCAATCTGAACATTCACAATGCCCTCATTGAATCTCTCCAACTATAGGAAACCAAGGGAATAAGGGAAGTTTTGCAACTGTGGGCGTTAGGCGGGGCCAAATCATTTTCTGATCTCCAGAAAGAATATCATATTTCCACTCATTGAAGGTTTTCCAAATACCTTCAGTGGTGCAGCACATTAACTCATATTTCTGAAGGCACCCCATCAGTACTGTATGAGGTATTCTTTAGGAAACCTTTAGGGAAAGGGCACATCGCATGGATTAAGAGTGGAAATGAAAAGATCCAAGCAAGATGGGGATGAGATATTGGGGTGGCATTTGGTGATTTTTAAAGGTTAAGAATCCGTAGAATGGTTAAGAATCTCCCTGTAGATTCAAACCTCTTGTAAACTAAATGCTTCTCTATATAGCAGTTATATTATACATCTGAGCATCTTCACATATATCTCAAGAAACCTTTATCAATGCCATGTGGACACAGGAAATTGGGTACACAAGTTGTGGTCCAACCTAAATTTGGAAAATGTTTGTTAATCCATACTTGAAAAGATGAGCACACTATTTGGTGTAACTATTCGATTGGATCCATGTGCAGTCTGATTGAACACATTTGAGATGTTTCATCTTTCTCTAGCCCTACAGAACACTTTTCTTTGGGTCATTATAGGTTAGAGCCATATTGGCAAAACACTGGAGATCAGGGTTAGGACCCACGGCTGCACCGTGTCATCCAAATTGAATTCACTTAGGGAATATTAAAAGAAATGCTGCAAATGACAGGGTCAAACAAGGAAATATTTAACAGGATGTGATCTATATCTGATGTAAGTGACTGTGAACTTCATGCTTATATATATTACTAGTGTATATTTCAAATTATACCGTTATCCTAGCCTAAGACACTTCTTACAGTTTGTTTAAGTTCTTCAATTACTGGAAAGTTGTAACTGTTATTGATACTTTTTTATTTATACCACTTTTTTCATTGACAGCCTTTCCAAATAATGGAAGATAAACAGGAGTCTATGGTAGGCAAATTAAACCTTTATCAAATATGAATGACTGTAACCCAAGGCAAAGCCCTACCTCTTCCATATTCAGAGTTTGTCCCAATCACTAAGGTGGTAAACCTTTTCAATTGCATTTATCTACTGAAACTTTGCGTCCCAAGTGATGTTTGGTCAAGTTTTTGGAAGAAGATGTAGATTATTTGGGCGATGAGGTTGAGACTTGTGTTTCCTTCAAGTATTCAGGCAGCCTCAATTCCATCATCAATGGAAGGCTGTATCCTCCTTCCTATCTTGAAGAAGGGGGATCTTTATCACATAGGAACTAAAGGTTTATAACAATTTTCGATGTGGATGCCAATGCTTTTGCTACATTTTTATGAAAAGAGCTGTAAGACTGAGCAGTATTAACTAACCTGTTGCTTTTTTCCAAACTGGTTTCAACTGGGCTTGGACATCTTGTACAGTGTTGTAGCATTGCCATACTGATTCATTGCTCAATAAGCATTTGGGCATTCCTCTTTATGCTCATTTAATAGATTATCAAGCAGCTTTCAACACAGTCAATCTCTTATTGTTATAGCCAAAGCTTGCAAATACCTCCAGAGTTAATACATGCTACCATGAGTCTGTACAAAGACATGTGGGTAAAAGTTAAAAATGGTCAAAACACTGGTATTTCAGACCATATTCACATGACCAGAGGCTCTCTCTCTCTCCCCTGCTGAATTACCATATCAGACATAGGTAAAAAATTAATGGGGCTGATTCACATAGGCATTTAGGAGTCTGGAAAGTAGTACTACAGAAATCGGCCTGAAACATCCAACTCTCTGTTAGGATGATAGGGAAAAATATGCAAATGGGACACAGTCCTTGGTGGTTGTACTAACTATATGAATATTCCCTCACCATTCCAATTTTATATGTTTTGGGGACAATTAACAGAGGCATGTAAGAGTACATGAAAGTATGTAAAAGAGTACGAAGAGTGCTACATTGCGTTCTCTAAAATGCCTTTGTGAATAGGCCCCTAAATGAATATGTGTCTCTCCCTCTTAAACTTAATGCACAGTATATTGGGAATCTGCAATATGCAGATGATATAATTTTACTCATTTGTACAAGGGTTGGGCTGCAGCAATCTTTGAAAGCTTTAGAACCATATAGCATTTGTGATAAACTGGTGGTTAATCCATAGAAAACCAAGGTTGTTGTGTTAAATGCAGCTGTGGAATAACACCCCTATTTGTTTGAGCACCGAGCCACTTGAATGCACCTTCAGTTACAACTACTTGGGCAAATGGTTTAAAGAAAAAGGAAGCTATCTTACCCATTTTTGAGCCTAAAAGATAATGTGTAAATGCTATTGTTTGCATGTGAGAAATTGGGTTGTTGGTTGAGGGGGTGAAATCCTACTCAAGCAACAGCCACAATCCTTGTCAAGGTGAACCATAAAAAGTCACTAAATTAAGCTGTGTTCAACCCTCTGGTAGCTTGGCACAAAAACAGTCAGACTTAACTTAGAGGCAATGTGAGAAGTATTTATGCAGCCCTTAAACAGTAATAAAGTGAAAATAAAACACATAAAATCCCACCCCAATTTAGATAAATATGGTCAATTATAATAAATATTTTGATTCCAAAACAACAAAGATCCAATCAGTAGAACCGGAGTCATGAATTTTTTAAGTTTAAAGTGTAAAATAGCACCTAAAAGATCAAAGCGCCGACTGTGGGCATCTAATCGCGTGAGACCGTGGCAAAGTTGAAAGTTATGGCCGACCATGATGGCGGATACACTGAGGGCCTAATTATGAGTATGGTGGTCCGAGGACTACCAAACTCGTGGTGGCACGGCAGTGGTGGTCTTGTGACTGCCACATTACAACCCTAGTGGTCGTGCCGGCATGGGACCGCTGTTCCCTGGCAGTTGCGTGGCGGTAAAGCGGCATCTATATGCTTGGCGGGACTGCCGCGATCCCACCATGCATATTACGACTTTCATCTCCACCACTGATTTCATGGGGGTCTTTCCTCCATGAAAGCAGTAGCGGTGATGAAAGAAAGGGGGCCGTGAAGGGCCCCCTTTTGCCTCACACCTTGTGGATGCAAACAAGGGGCACAACATGTGCTACCCTGTGTGCATGTACAGAAGTTCCAACACAGCATGGACTTTCGATCCCATGCCGTGTTGGAACTTACTTTGATGTTCCCATTGCAGTGCTTATTTTATAGGCACTGCTGTGGAAACGGCAAAGGAATCGTTTGCCAATAACAAAAAAATACATTATTTGACGGGCGGTTCTTGGGTGGGTTTGGCAGTGCGGCGGCTGGGCGGTCCTGCTGCCACACCGTCAAACTCGTAAGCGGGTCCTATGTGGATTGGTCCCAGTCTATACTTACCTTCGGCCTTATAAAACCTTTCAAAGAAAAATGTCTTACAAGGTCAAATTCAGCCAGTGGTCTCCAAGGAGCAGCCATCATCGTTAGAGATCTGGTGGACGAAGTCGCAGTGAAGATTTCTATGTTCGAACATAGTCTCTTTGAAGGAAGTCAGAAATCTCCAGTGGGATAAAGTTGCAGGCTGTAGCCGATGAGATCTCCACAAGGCCAGATACTCCTGTGAGGAACCGCTGAACAAGATTTGCTGATGCAGAGAAGAGCACTGCGTGAGCTGCCACAAAGTCAGGCCGACTGGCGATGCACCTAGGGCAGATCGGCAAGCAGGTAGGTCCCGGTCTCCTCTCAGTTCTCAAGCACTTTTTTGCAAAAAATATTTTAAGGCCCAAGTTTTGGATTTGGGCTACCTGGGCACCTTTAGCATCGCTTCCAAGGGCCCAGGACTAGAGGGACATCACTTAGAGGGTCAGGAATCACCCAGACTGGATCGATCCAGGTGCCGGTTCAAGATGGTTGGAGCCTTTTATGTCCCTGAGGATCTGATCAGAAAGCCAGCTAACTAACCCTTGAAGTCATGCTGGAAGTCTTGAGTTCAAGCAGGAAAGCAAGTCTCAAGCAGCAGGGAAGTACTCTGAGGGCACAGGACAGGCTTTAGGCAGCAGGGGAGTCCTCTTGGTGTGGAAAGGTAGTCCTGGGAAGTCCTATGAAGTACACAGCAGGCAGCAGGAAGTCCCCTGAGAGTCCTTCAGAAGGTCCAGAAGTGAACAGAAGTGTGGGTCTGAGAGCCCTACTTTTATACCTGGTACCCCCTTTGAAGTGAAAGATCTGGAATTTTCCCCCTAGAGAAGTATATAAAATGTCTTGCCTCCCTGCCCTGGTGCCATTCTGTCTGCAGGTACAATAGGCTAGTGTGAAATCCTATGTGTGTGAGTTGAGGCAGAGTCTTTGAAGTGCAAGTGGAGCTGTGAACAGCTCTAGCCCCATCCTGCCTTGGATGACCCATCCTGCCAACACCTAGTTCCTCTATTATATGGCTATCTGGAGGAATACACAAAGGCCAACTGCCAACTACACACCTAGTCATGTCAACAGAAAAAGGATTTAGAATTACAATTCCTATGACACCAAACATGACATTTCTAACTGCTCCCAAACAAAAGTTATCACCCATTAAATGCAATAATGTATCCCAATGTTATCTTATTGCCTGAAAAGAGGTCAAACCCCCCTCAACCAAGAACCCAATTTCTCACACAAACCTATTGTTTTTGTCAAAAAGTCAGCAATAATTGTAATCAAATGTATGTTTCATAAATTCACATATTGCAATGTTTAAATGAAAGTTTTTATCATAAAATGTGCTTAATGAAGCTTTTTTTAAAACATAAACATGTTTGAGAGTTTCTTTAACATTTTCAGGCAACAAAATGCAGCCATAGAAACAACCACGAGGTGTCGCAACTGAGAGTGCTTTAAATAAAATATGGTGAGCTCTCCTGGGGTCATGTATTGGATGATCGAAGAGACTTACTGTTTTTTTAGCATTCCTTGTGGGCTGCTACGCTCCCAGCTGACCGCCACAAAATGAAAAAAATAAAGCTTGGTGGTTTTATAAATTTGGTTACTAGTTGACTGGGGTGTGAGCCCTGGTCAAGCAGCAACCACAATCCTAATTAGGATAAGGCACAAGCAAACCCCAAATTAATCTGTGCTCACTCTCTGATAGTTTGGCACAGAGGAGTCAGGCTTAACTTAGAGGCAATGTGTCAAGTATTTGTGCAAAACTTCAAACAGTAAAACAGTGAAAACACCACGCAAAAAGATCCCACACCAGGCTTAGAAAAATAGAGTAATTTTTACTAAGTAAAACAAGACCAAAACTACCAACATCCTATCAGTAAAACCAGAGATAATCAATCTTTACGTTTTAAGTCAAAATAATGCCAAAAATCACAAAGCACCAACAAGGGATATCTGGTTGTGCCGTACCGAGACAAAGTCCCATATTCAGGCCGACCACATTGGAGCGAGGGCTGGCAACAGGAACCCAGTTAGGCCTGCTGAACAAAGTACCTTAAATCCTGGTTGCATAGCATTGCGTAGATCTGGATCGAATAAGCGCCCCACAGCTGAAACAATGAGTCGGTTCCGAGATACGGTGTAAGGTCCTGTTGCATAAACGTTAAGGATCCTGTTGACGGAGCTTGCAATGCGTAGGGCTGGTGCCTGGGATGCAGTGTGCAGCTGGCAATGTGTCAGTTCTGAAGAGCTGCATGGCTATGATGCAGTGTCCAGTGTCCTCATCAACGCTGTGGTTAATGAGAGGTGAAATAACCTGGGTTGGAGATGCATTGCGCCTTCAGTGATAGGTCAGTTCCAAAGTCTGCGGGGGCAATGTAGGCCTTCTGTGTTGGGTCCAATCTATGCCACAGCAGTGATGAGTCGGTTGTGCCCGAGGATGGGCCTCTTAGCCGAGGAGATGCGTTGGTTCTGCTTGGGGATGCACCACTCAGCAGAGAAGGTGTGTCGGGTTCACTGGCAAGCACCTTTGGCCCACTTCCAAGGGTACAGGACTGGGGTAGCACCACTTGGCAGGATAGACTCACAGATGGCAGAGTCCAGGTGCAGGTGCAAGGTTGTTGGAAGCTTGTCATCTCCCTGAGGCTTCAGATGAAGAGGCCAGGCAACTAGACCTTGAAGTCACTCTGGTTTCTGGGTTCAAGAGATGCAGGTCCAGTCCTTCTCACCCAGGCAAGAGGGCAGCAGGTCAGAACAGCAAAGCAGGAGTCCAGCAGAGCAGCAGTCCAGCAGAGTGGCAGTGCTTCAGCAGCACAGCAGTCCTTCTTCCTGGCAGAGTATCCACAGGTCCAGAAGTGTACTGAAGTGGTGGTGTCTGAGGTCCATCTTTTATACACCTTTGTGCCTTTAAAGTGGGGAGAAATGTCTAGAGGCATGACTGAAGTTCACAGATGCCCTGCACTCTCTGCCCTGGCTCCAGACTAACTACAGGGAGTATGAAGCCCTTTGTGTGGAGACAAGAAACAGTCTATTCAGGTGTAAGTGAGGCTAGCCTCAGCTTCTCCCTCCCATCCAGCCAGTGATGGCCCATTCAGTCACACCTAAGCTCCCATTGTGTATGGCTGTCTAGGAGGAATACACAAAGCCCACCTGCAACTATACCCAGTCATGTGACCAAAGTCAGAATGCAGGCACCAAATGGCTAAGGCAAGAAAATGTCAACTTTCTAAAAGGGGCATTTTCAGAATTGCAATTTAAAATCTGACTTTACCATAGGTTAGGATTTTAAAGTAGGAATCCAGAGACACCAGACTTGAACAGTTATATTTTCCCATTTGGAAATTACACTTATAAAATGTAATATGGTAATCCCAATGTTATCCTACGGGAGATATGAGCCTTGCCGTAGTAAAAAATTGATTTAAAAGTTTTTCACTACCAGGACAGGAAAAACTTAAAGGTACATGCCCAACCATTTAAATACACTGCATCCTGCCCTGTCTAGGGCCTACCTTAGGGGTGCATTCTATGTATTGAAAAGGAAGGTTTGGGCCTGGCAAAAGCTTTATTTTGCCAGGTCGACATGACAGGTTAAACTGCACACACAGGCTTTGCAATGGTAGGCTTGAGACATGTTTAAAGGGCTATTTTAGTTAGTGGCACAATTAGTGCTGCAGGCCTACTTGTAGCATTTAATTTACAAACCTTGGGCACATGCAGTGCACATTGCTAGGGACCTATAAGTAAATTAAATATGCCAATTAGTTATAATCCAATTCTACCATGTTTTAAGGATTGAGCACAAGCACTTTAGCAGTGGTTAGCAGTGATAAAGTGCACAGATACCTAAAACCAGAAAACGAATTGAGAAAAAAGTAGGAGGAGGAAGGAAAAAGATTTTAGGATGAACCTGCAGAAAGGGCCATTTCCACCAGTGGCGCCCTTGTCCCTTTTAGGGGCAAGGGTGCCATGATGCAAAAAAACTATGAATAAGAACACCCTCGCAGGGCATTATGGGGTTCTTCATGCCTGAGCAGTGACTGATAAATTAGCATGTCCTACCGCTCGTTTTTTGTTCTTTTTTATCTTTTGGGTGTGCTGGTGCCCCCTGGGTTACCCGCAGCTTTAATTTATGTTAGAGGCGGCAGCCTTTCCAGCTCTTTGCAAGCGGCCCATTGTATGTGGCTGCACAGGAGCCAGACACCTGGTACCTATTTTTTTTAAAGCATTGGGGTGCCCCAGTGCCCACCAATATGCCCCACAACAGTTTTTACATTGGGCGCTGCAGGTGGTGCCCCAGGGCCCTCATGGCCCCAGCTGCTCCCTGCAATGCAGGAGCCAGCAGCACTATATGGATTTTTTTTTATCCTGGGATTCTCTGATTCCCACCCTGGGCACCCCACAGCATTTTTGATGTCCTGTGTTGTGGGGGAAGCCCCAAGGCCCCCGCAACCCTGCCGGTTCCCTTACCAGCAGCCATCCCAGGTGTGGCAGGTGCCGGCATTGCTCCCACCTGGCAGGAGCAGCATTTCTTTACGCTCCTTTCAGGTGGGAGCAGTTCTTTGTTTCCCTGCCTGCAAGAGCACAGGCAGGAAGAAACCTTTGTGCTCCCACTGGGCGGAAGCAGCTTTCTGCTCCTACTGGGTGGGAGCAAAAAAAGACTTTTCTTTTCTTTCTCCTCCTGCCAGGTGGGAGCAATTCTTGTTTCACCGCCTGCAAGAGAACTGAATCTTTATTTCACATTGTTTGCATGTGTCCGGCTCATTTGTCTGACAGAAAATTCTGTATGTGACATGAGTTTAATGCTGGCCAATTGTGTTGGTGTAAGCATGCTGTGAACCCATATGTAAGTAGCTCTTTGTTCACTTTAACAGGGAAATATGTAAATAGTTTTGAGGCTGCTAACAGAAAATTTTAAATTATCTTGACTACTTAAATGTGCTTTGTGGCATTGTGCCGAACTATTTTTAGGTCTTGCTATAGAGAGCTTTAATTTGTGTTGCAGACCTATTGTTTTCAATATTTACTCTACATACAAGTGCCTGTTATTAGCATGGAATGTTAGGGTGACTTCTTCCAGAACATATGCACATATATTTCGAGGTAAGATAATGAGTTATACCAGCACAACAACACATTAGTATATTTATTTTAGACACAGGAGACAAATAAAAACCGAATTTCTTGTGAAAGTCAATATGCAAATTTATTTTTCGTTCCTAAATTTAAGGTCGGGTCAAGGGGTTTTGTTTTTTATTTTATAAATTTTATTGACTATATTGTTTTCAATAGTATTAATGAACTGAAAATAAAGTATTTTCTATTTATTATTATTGCAATTTTCTCAAAACTACTCCCCTTTCATATCCATAAGATATCTGCAGAGGGTCCACAAATCAACTACTTTTCTTGCTACTAATTGGAAGAAATTGGGTCAGCCAAACAGCTCAAATTTCCTTCCCTGGGCACATGTAGTTCACTTTACTCGGGACGTATCAGTAAATTAAATATGCCAGGGGTGCCCCAGGTTTTTCTTTTTTTTTAACGGAGTTTTATATAGCGCGAACTTGACCCGGAGGTATCAGGTATCAGAGCGCTTTACATAGCACCAGTTGCGTTACATGAGGACACATTCATTTTTGTTAGGCACGGGGAGATTAAGGGATTTGCCCAGGATCACAGGATGTTCTGCAGCGCCTGTTCTACAGGTGCTACAGGTGGTGCCCCAGGGCCCTCATGGTGCCTCCAGCTCCCTGCAATGCAGGAGCCAGCAGCACTATAAGTATTTTCTTTATCCTGGGATTCACTGGTGCCCACCTGGGGCACCCCACATTATTTTTGATGTTCGGGGTTGTGGGGGAAGCCCCAAAGCCCCCGCAGCCCCGATGGCTCCCATGCCAGCAACCATCCCAGGTGTGGCAGGAGCCGGCAGGAGCAGTTTTTCTTTCTGCCAGGCGGGAGAAATTCTGGGAAGCTATCCCAGTCCAAGACCGGATAAACTTCAAAGTGTCATGTATGATGCACATGTATGATGCCTAAATGTTTACATAGCAAATTACTAGTCTACCTGTCTAAAGTGATAAACCCTTAGTTGATAAGAGGTGTACTCCTGCTTCTTTGAATTAGCTATGCCCCAAGGAGATCCTATGCTCCAAAGTGAGCTGCACATTCTGTGTGATGGATATTAAGCTGGAGAGCTCAAGCCTTTAGTCATGAGGTTGTGGATTAATCTTCCACACTCCCATAAACTGCTCCCACCAGATCTATCCAGTAGACTCTCTTCTAAGACCAGCTGACATCTATCTAGAAGTGCACGCCTTCCACCTAATGAATCCACTCTCAGATGTAGAAACCCCAATGCAGTGCAACTTATACAGTCTGTGGCAGATTTACAAGCCCCTTGCGCCGCCGGTGCATCACGTTGCGTGACGCACCGGTGGCGCAGCCTGCTAAGTGATATTTACAAGAACAGGTAAAGTCACCCTGCGTGACTTAACCTGTGCATGTAAATATCGCCCCTGTTCACGCAACACTTGGCATGTTAGGGGTGTGAAATGGGTGTTGCTGTGGGTGTTCCCATGCCACACCCATGTCCACTGATGCATTTCCAGATTTACGAGAAATCGTAAAGCTGGAATGCGTCAGAATGCTACGCCACCCTAGGGGTGGTGTAGCGAGGTGCAACGAGGAGAAATATTTTCATTTCTCCTCGTTGTTTTCCTCTTTCAATGCGTGCTACATTCTACAGCACACATTGGAAGAGGAAATCACCTCAATTGATTGTTTTTGTTCAGGAAGGTGCCCCTTCCTGCACATAAACAATCTCCCCACGACGCAGGCATCTATGCACCATGGTGCAAGGGTGCCTGCGTCGGCGCATGGCAGCAGTTTGTGCGCCAGCGCAGGGGGAAGCACAGAGATGCGACCTATTGTTATAAATATGACTTGCGGCACAGCGCTGCGTTAGTTTCTTGAAGATCTGCCCCTCTGTGTCTAGGGCATGGGGGCATGCAATTTTTTTCAACCTTCAGAAACATATGTGGTAAAGTTTGCAACTTGCGTAGTTTGCAGATTTTTTCACTCGGCTACACATATGTGACTAGCAAGTGCCCCTATTTAACACAAACAAAGCTGACCACCTTCGATATACTTTTGAAAAGGCAGCTCAATTACGAATTTAAAGTAAAGTTTGATTCAGTCGGTAATAGTACTTAGTACATGAGTCGGGATTGTGATTTATATTTGATGCAGAAAAAAATATGTTTTCCCAGGGCTAATTTCTCCCTTGAAAGGCAGGATGAATATATATATTGCAAAAGGTCTCCAGAATGGGGAAACGTGGGAATCAGTGCAGAAAAAATAGCTCCTGAGATTACTTCTGATTTATTCTGAGGGCCAGATTTTTTTTAAAAGGCACGCAGCGCTGCCCCAAAGAGGCTGCGCTGCGTTGCGTGAGAAGGAGGGAGCAGGAGAGTGACATTTCTACTGAGATATGGCTTTCTTCTCCCTTCTTCCTAGTCCTGATTTCAGTTGAAGTGCGCTAGGCACACACCTTAGCGCCATAGTGCTAAGGTGCGTGCCTGAGTCTAGCATATATTTTGTACAGAAAGGGTAATCTTCCTGTACAAAATACTATGCCTAGACAAGATCAAACACCTTTTCCACTTTGTGTGTGTGCTGTAAAGTGCATGTACACATGCAAAATAGGAAAAGAAAGGAGAAATGAAAACATTTCTCCTGTTAACGCCTCCTTTCAGATAGTGTTAACTTTTGATGCTAAACCCTGTCTACAATTGTTTGTAGATAGGGTTTTGCATCTAAAGGCATGGGTGGTTGCATGGGAACGCCCATGTACCATTCATGTAACGCCCCCCCTTGGCTCTAAGGAACACAAAGCAATGCTTTGTGCTGCTTTGCATTACTTGTAGGGTACTTTCCAGTACATAACAAGCTTTGCGCTGGAAAGTAAATTGGTTAAAAAACATTTTGTACTGGTTAGCGTCACTTTTGTGACGCTAACCCAGCTCAAAATGTTAGAATATCTATGGTAATATTGCACCCAGCAATTACCATACCATTTGTACTTTGGAGTTACTTCGTTAGCTTGCCCACAAACCTCTTTCAGTGAGCCTTTGTGTTTTCCCTGCACAATATCATTGACCTCGACAAAAGGTAACCAGCAGCGGCCGGCACAGGTAAGCGCGGTGGGGAGGGGCAGGGTGCAGCGGGGGCAGCCGACAGACGATGGAATAGGTGTTATTTATTTATTTAAATATACCTATTCAGTCATCTGTCGACTTCAAACCCCGCCCCACCTCCAGTCTGCCTCACCATGTTTACCTGTGCCAGCCGCCGGTGAAGTTTACCTTGTAGAGAAAAGTTCTGCATGCGTTTCCATATGCATAAAAATACTCAGCAAACCATCAACCTGCAGTGGAAAATTCTGCATACATTTTCCTGCTTGGCTAGAGTTGATTAGGGTGCAAATTATTGCACAATGCACCTCATTGTGCCTGTTAGTAGATCCAGTAATCCTGGTCCGCGGAAATACCTTTACCGGCTGGGATGATATCTACAGGAGTCGGAAAAATGGCCCATGCTAAGATGGAAATTCAGAGTCTCACTGGAATAGGATGAAGTGCATCTGTTAGCTCTAGTTATTCCTCATTCAGCACTAGATTTTGGCTTCTTTGAGCAGCTGGAGCCCCCAGGAGAAGCTACGTGGGCCTTTGGTGTGTCCGCCTTACTCATAATCTCGGTGGGTCCTGTAATTCCGGTTACTGGACCCATCACTGATTACAAATACCTTGAAATGAGGGTCAATGTTGGGAACATTATCTTTTAAGTCAAAGAAAAACTCTGCATGGATAAAAGTTGGAGACTGTGAAATTGTGCAAACTTCGAAAAGGGCAAAAATCACAAACTTCACACAGAGTTGCAGCCGAAAAATAAACTTCAAAATGTTCTAACTGTGATATGGTAAGGAGGTCAAGCCTTTAGAGACATCAGTATTCATCACCCAGAGCCAGGAGGAGCATCCTGTGCTGAGCATATCATGAGCCTATTCCCACAGCAAGAATATGTCTAGTGTTTACAAATGCGGACCATTTGCTGTTAGATTAATTCATCATTTCCCCACATTTGCACAGGCACAGCCAAAGGTAGATTTGGACGCGTTCCAATGCATGCAGGTTCCAAAAATGTTACAAAACTGTTAGCAGCTTGTAAAATACAGATTGCACAGCATCTGCTTATCATTTCAGAGGCTGTGCATTGTGTGCTACCTGGGAGGGCTTCTACTAAAATTAACCTTGCCTCATCCCTTCGGCGCTTTCACGGCTCCCTGCCAAATTCTCTGTATTTGCAAAATACTATTTTAGTTTATATAAAGAGACTGTTATGTTTTTTTTTCGCCAACTGTACCTTGCTGGTGTGAATCGCGTTAGCTTGTTCTATGTATAAAAGAGATTTTCGAAATTACACTTTGATAAACATAGCCAAGGGCTTCATTGGCGAGAAGGGCGGGCACTTTCTTATTTATTCATGCGTCTATTTGATTTATTTTAGTCTGTTTTGGCAGTTTTGTACAGTGCAACGAAGCCCCAGAGGATATCAACACACAGCACAAGTACATGCTGCTGCGAGCAGAGAATCCGCACAGAACAATTTACATGCTGGACAGGGAAAAATACAGATATAGAAATACACATCTAAAGTGTTAACCAGCAAGCCCAAATCAATATACCTCTAGGGGCAGATTTACAAGCCCCTTGCGCCACTTTTGCGTCACTTTTCCAACGTTAAAAGTGACGCAAAAGTGGCGCAAGGGGCTTGTAAATCTGCCCCCATGTATGTATAGATTCTTCTTCCACTGCTCCAACATTCTCCAATTTGTCCAGATTTCCACCTCCAGAGTCCAGTGGCTACTGGTAGCTTGAGAAGTACCCCGGTGACCCATCCTTTTCCCCCCTGGTGTTCTACCTTTGCTTCGAATTCTCCTTGCCAATCACAGAACCACAATTCACCAGTACGCCAACAGTATTGAGCTTCATATAAAAGTGTCCACAAGCAAGGGCATGATCACTTCAAAGTCTGCCTGGTGCTCAACCAAGCCTGGATGTTAGGTGCCTACCTCAAAGACCATCAATCAAAAACAACGTCATCCTTTTTGCCATCAGCTAGAAGCACGTTCAGAAACAGATCTGTCTCTTTGGCATGAACTGGTCACATTTAAGTCCTCACAAACTCAAAATCACTGGGATACATCAGTAACAGAGAACCCCCACTCAGATAATCAATAAGGGGGAAACAAACGGACTAATCTTTATCCAGGTCCAGCATACATGTCCGTGGATGAACCTTAACACAAATGGTATGCAGTTCCTAATGTTAAAAGCAGGAGGAAGTGTTTTTCAATATAGGAACTCCACGTAGAGATGTGGAGTAGTGAAATGTGGGGAGAAGAATCCTCTCCTCTTGGAAAAAGACCCTCACACACCCAGCCTGCTAGGTGTCATGCTTCATCATCGGGTCTGCTCCTTATCGGGTCGGCGCTGCAATCCCCGATCGGCACCCGTGATGGGGCCTCCTTGGCGGAGATCTTTATTCCATATGCCGGTGGGTGAAGTGCGTGTGAGGGCCCTAAAACAGTGTAGGTGATAAAGATGTGTAGGGAAATAAAAAAGGGGAGGTGGTCCACTCAAAATAATTTTATTAAATGTGGCCCCTACCCTGGTTAAAAAGAAAACAAGACGCTTATCTCCACTCTAAGGATGTAGAGATTTTTGCGTTTGTAAAAAAGGTCAACATGTTTCTTGCCTGACAATATATTAAATGGCAATTCTTCAGGACCAACGATGATCTACCTACACTTAATGGTAGTGGTCAACAATGAAATGAAATAAATTAGTGACCACCATTACAGCACCCTAAAAAGTGGTACCTGTAGATCAAAAAACACAACCTGCAAAGAAAACAGAGCAACAACATTAACGTTAAATGTCACGGTATTCTGTTCTAAATAAAAACAAAGACAAAAAAGCACCACATGGTGTTATTGATGCAGCTCAAGCATGCTGAACACAAGTGACTCGTGGCATGCCAAATGTGCGTATTCTGTATCATAACAACCAGCAATGCGTCTTCCAACTGAGCAGCTAGAAAGAGAGAGAGAGAGAGCGAGAGCAACCATCTAGAAACTCACCCTATTAGGGTCAAGGATGCACGGCATCAGGACCGGCTGGTGTAGACACTAAAAAGTAGTGTCCTAATGAGGAGGAAAAAGAGACAAAAATAATAATGTTCAAAATTATTGAAAAGAAACAACTGAACCCAGGTTCAATAGCCTGGAGGTGGAGCAAGCCAACCGCTGCACAAGGGCACCCAGCAGGACTGCCCTGTATGTAGCTCAGTCATCCAATAAGGGGCACATTAATTGCTAGTGGTGCCCTGGGACTGTGCAGCAAGGCTGGGACTCCAATCAGCGCGCCAGCCAGTGACCCCGACATTCACCAAAGTGAAAAACGGGGTCACCTGCAGCAACGTGACAAGACCAAACAGTCAATGCTGCATCAGGCATACTGACAGAAAACTAACCTTCCCCGTTTAACAAGTTGGAAACGAGGAGTCAAAAGCGGGAAAGCTTGGGAACCAGTGCTGCCTACGGAGCCAATGCTCCAACACGTGTGTTTATCGGGAGAGGAGCACAAGGGGCCACAAATATCGCCGCATCAACCAAGTTTCAACCCACAGCACCGGAAGGGTGCCGCTAGTGTAAGGAGCCCAGGCAGGGCTGAGAGGCAGAATCGCATCACTTACAGTTCATCAGGAACAAGGCGGCGGACGTCCTACCCTCACACAGCCGGTCCGGGCAATGTACCCGATTGTAAAGTAATCGCGTCTAAGTACTCGCGCTCGGCCGGCGGTGAGGGGCGGGACTTCCGGGTAAACCACCGCCGAGTCAAATAACAACTAGAGCTTGAGCTTACTGGCGGGCGCCATCTTGGGTAACCCTCATGCACCGCAGACCAACTAAACCACATCTAATGAAACCGGAGGTTTACCGCATTTCCCACAATAATGATGATGATGAGTTTGAGTTCCATATTGCCCCAAAGGCATAAACTGACCCAATGACGGTGCTCAAAGAGACACAAAGCAGAGGGGTTGGGGAGTAGGGTGATGGGTTATATGATTAGTAGTTAAATATACTGGTACCCCAAAGTGCTTCACAACCAGCTGGGGTAAGGTGAAATAACAAAGCTGTTGCCATATATACACCGACCATGCCGGTATTCAAAAAGGCGCGTTACAATCAGATATGGTAGGGAAATAAAGATGTACTCCTGAAACGCGAGCTGGTTCATACAAGTTGTGTGCAAGTGGGCAGGCCAAGGGAGGTCCCCTATGTGTGATATATGCCGTGTTGCATACTACAACCAACCACAGTAGTTCTTATATTGCTGGGATATCTCAGTGTAGGTGGAATTATCGCTGAATTCTTGATAACGATCAAGTTAAGAGACTCCAAGGGATATTTTCATTGAGCCCTGACTGGTCAGTAGCCAATCGTAGGACCCACCGTTGTTCAATCCGAAGCAGTGCATTCTGGGATATCCCCGGATGTGTCTCTAATACACCCCATTCAAAAGAGTCAGGTGAGTGTCGTACCTCTTTGAAATGGGTGGTCATTTTAGTATTATTCTTCAGACACCTAAAGTTGCTCCTATGTTCCATTATCCGGATTTTAACCGGCCTTGAGGTCATGCCAATATACAACAAATCACATTTGCACTTCAATATATATATGCAATTATTGGTGTTGCAATTTGTGTGTGTACTTATCTTCCAGCTAAACCCATTAGGAAACCTAATTTCTTTAGTAACTTTAGTGAGGTGGCAAACGGAGCATGAACCGCACGGGTAATGCCCCATGACCGGGGGTAAGTCCCACAAAGTTCTTTGCACTTTGCTCTGTTGTTTCTTCGGTCTTGTGTGGATTAACAAATCCTTGATGTTACTAGATCGTTTAAACGCAAACCTTGGTATGGATAAGTTAAGGGTTCCCGTGTTGAGGATCCCCCAATGTTTGCGAATTATTTTCTTTATCCTGTTAGAATCTGGGGTATATGTAGTAACACACGTGATGGTCGTATCAGGTTCTTTAATCCTGTCTACTAACAGGGTCTCACGATTGTTGTATCGAGCTCTTTTGTATGCGGTGTCAATAACCTGTCTAGGGTAATCCCGCTGGAGAAGGTGTTTCTTTAGTGTGTCTGACTCCTTTTTGTAGTCAGTTAACGTGCTACAGTTCCTTCTAATACTTAGGAACTGTCCAAAGGGTAAGTTCTGTCTCAGGGCCCTAGGATGATGGCTACTAAAAAGTAGGAGGCTGTTCCTATTGGTCGGTTTACGATAGAGGGTTGTGGAGATTTTATCCCCCTCTAGTCTGACCAATAAGTCAAGAAAGGGTATTTCAGTCTCAGAGATCGTGCTTGTGAATCGCAAATAAGGGTTCAAGGTATTAATCCATGTGCAGAACTCATCACATGTAGCTTGTTCTCCTTTCCACAAGATCAAGATATCATCAATAAATCTTTTCCACATGAGCATATTGGTCGTATATGGATTCCTGGGACTAAAGATCTCTCTTTCCTCGAATGCTGACATGTACATACATGCCAGACTTGGCGCAAATGTACTGCCCATCGAAGTGCCCTGTGTTTGATGATATAATTGAGTGTCATATTCAAAGAAATTCTCTGTAAGCGCTAAAGTGGCACATTCCAGTATGAAGGCCACCGGTGTCGGTGAGTACCACTCGCTGCTGACCAATGCATCTTCAATCACTTCAAGAGTAGCCCTTTGAGGGATATTGGTATATAGAGCCTCAACATCCAGTGTGACCAATAGGTCTACTGATTCTGGATGTTGAGTGCCCTCGAGTAGACGTAGGACATCTGTGGTATCCCTGATGAAGGAGGGAGTTGCCCTGACCAATGGTTGTATGAAGTGGTCAACAAATTTGGACAGAGGTTCCAAAATAGAGCCGATCCCTGACACGATAGGACGTCCCGGGACCGGAACAGTGTTCTTGTGAATTTTGGGAAGGCAGTAGAAATAGGGGGTTATAGGTTCTTTTGTCTCTTTTTCCTCCTCATTAGGAAACTACTTTTTAGTGTCTACACCAGCCGGTACTGATGCCGTGCATCCTTGACCCTAATAGGGTGAGTTTCTAGATGGTTGCTCTCGCTCTCTCTCTCTCTCTTTCTAGCTGCTCAGTTGGAAGACGCATTGCTGGTTGTTATGATACAGAATACGCACATTTGGCATGCCACGAGTCACTTGTGTTCAGCATGCTTGAGCTGCATCAATAACACCATGTGGTGCTTTTTGTCTTTGTTTTTATTTAGAACAGAATACCGTGACATTTAACGTTAATGTTGTTGCTCTGTTTTCTTTGCAGGTTGTGTTTTTTGATCTACAGGTACCACTTTTTAGGGTGCTGTAATGGTGGTCACTAATTTATTTCATTTCATTGTTGACCACTACCATTAAGTGTAGGTAGATCATCGTTGGTCCTGAAGAATTGCCATTTAATATATTGTCAGGCAAGAAACATGTTGACCTTTTTACAAACGCAAAAATCTCTACATCCTTAGAGTGGAGATAAGCGTCTTGTTTTCTTTTTAACCAGGGTAGGGGCCACATTTAATAAAATTATTTTGAGTGGACCACCTCCCTTTTTATTTCCCTACACATCTTTATCACCTACACTGTTTTAGGGCCCTCACACGCACTTCACCCACCGGCATATGGAATAAAGATCTCCGCCAAGGAGGCCCCATCACGGGTGCCGATCGGGGATTGCAGCGCCGACCCGATAAGGAGCAGACCCGATGATGAAGCATGACACCTAGCAGGCTGGGTGTGTGAGGGTCTTTTTCCAAGAGGAGAGGATTCTTCTCCCCACATTTCACTACTCCACATCTCTATGAAAAACACTTCCTCCTGCTTTTAACATTAGGAACTGCATACCATTTGTGTTAAGGTTCATCCACGGACATGTATGCTGGACCTGGATAAAGATTAGTCCGTTTGTTTCCCCCTTATTGATTAACTGATTGCACGGGTTGCTGCCCGCGGGATTCTATTGGGTTACCAAGAACATACTTTATGTTTCTTTTGGTCCATGATTTAAGATAGTGTGATTCTAATTATTACACTACCAGTATTTCTAGTCAATTAGGACCTCCTACTATTAGGATGGAGGACTATCAGGGACTTAGCTTCGGTGACGAAGCAGCAACTGAGATTCTGAGAGCACCATCACTACTGGGGCCCGATGGCAGCTCAGCATCCGGGAGCCAGTCAGAAGACTGGACCTCATTAGCCAATATGAAACACGAATGGCTTAAGGTTACTCTACATGGGGCAATGATGACAGAATATCTTAGAGCCAACATAGCCCCTAATGGCCTGATTGTAAACAATGTCCCCCGCCTGTTCTTGGAGGATGCTATTTTTAAAAAGAATGGTCCCTAGTAGCATGGAAATGCACTAGGGACTGGCTGATTCTCATAATTAACACGGCCAAGAGAATCGCAGATGCACTCCTTATCAGGATACAAACAGCAGAGGGGGCTATTAAGGTCATTGTACAAACAGCAGCATTTAAAAGTAAGCTGGCTGAAATAAATGCAGAGATAGCAGATAACCGGGAATATCTTATGAAACAAAAAATTTCAAAACTTCAGAAGGATATCCAGAAATTCTCTACTGAGAAAGTATATCCATATTTAAAAGCAGATTATACTGCTGGAGAGATTGGTTATTCCTCTGATGAGGGTTCTGCTTCATCACGTAGGGGATCTTCTTCCAACAGTGACTCCAGCACTGGCAGTTGGAATAATAGAAGATATCGACCGTCTCAACATCAGATGTTTCCCCCTTATAACTTACCCTCATTTCAGGGACCACCCTACTGGCAGTTTCCTATGTACCAACAAGGCCCCCCACCCTTCTTCCAGACCGGGGCTGAGCCACCTTTTTAGACAGAGGTTGGGGCAGAGGAAGAGGGCGCAGAAGAGGTCAAAAAAGAGTCCAATGGCGGGATCAACCAGCTCGATCAGTAGAGACCAGGAGTCAAACCAGGGGGAAGAGAAATTAATCATTAACCTCTCCTTGAGAGCCCTCTCACCCATAGAAGAGAGGGTCCTACAGAAAGGTCTGGGCTATGTTCCAACCCCTAAAAATGACAAATTTCGAGACATTTGCGAAGTACAGGGGTTCTTCCGCAAAATTCGTTTACAAGCCTACTTCCAAGATCAAACACCACTACCTACTAACGACTCTGGTTTACACAAACCTTCTACCTTTACACCAAATAGTGGTATGATTCCTCACGAAGTGTTGACTTTTGAGCAAGCAGTGTTGAAAGATCTAAACAGCATGACAACTACTGCTCCATTCCATAACCTATCCTGTGACGAAACTACTGCCATTAAAACCTTATCGAGTGATGCCAGCATCACCATTAAACAGGCAGATAAAGGAGGGGCAATAGTGATTATGTCCACATTGGACTACGATACAGAATGCCAGAGACAATTGAGTGACAGGAGATATTACACTCCTATAAGGGAAGATCCTACCCGAGATTGAGTAGAATTATTTCCACTTTGGTTTTCACTGCAGAATCACAAGGGTGGATCACCAAGAAGGAAGCTGATTTCCTGGTAACAAAAGAACCTATAACCCCTATTTCTACTGCCTTCCCAAAATTCACAAGAACACTGTTCCGGTCCCGGGACGTCCTATCGTGTCAGGGATCGGCTCTATTTTGGAACCTCTGTCCAAATTTGTTGACCACTTCATACAACCATTGGTCAGGGCAACTCCCTCCTTCATCAGGGATACCACAGATGTCCTACGTCTACTCGAGGGCACTCAACATCCAGAATCAGTAGACCTATTGGTCACACTGGATGTTGAGGCTCTATATACCAATATCCCTCAAAGGGCTACTCTTGAAGTGATTGAAGATGCATTGGTCAGCAGTGAGTGGTACTCACCGACACCGGTGGCCTTCATACTGGAATGTGCCACTTTAGCGCTTACAGAGAATTTCTTTGAATATGACACTCAATTATATCATCAAACACAGGGCACTTCGATGGGCAGTACATTTGCGCCAAGTCTGGCATGTATGTACATGTCAGCATTCGAGGAAAGAGAGATCTTTAGTCCCAGGAATCCATATACGACCAATGTGCTCATGTGGAAAAGATTTATTGATGATATCTTGATCTTGTGGAAAGGAGAACAAGCTACATGTGATGAGTTCTGCACATGGATTAATACCTTGAACCCTTATTTGCGATTCACAAGCACGATCTCTGAGACTGAAATCCCCTTTCTTGACTTATTGGTCAGACTAGAGGGGATAAAATCTCCACAACCCTCTATCGTAAACCGACCGATAGGAACAGCCTCCTACTTTTTAGTAGCCATCATCCTAGGGCCCTGAGACAGAACTTACCCTTTGGACAGTTCCTACGTATTAGAAGGAACTGTAGCACGTTAACTGACTACAAAAAGGAGTCAGACACACTAAAGAAACACCTTCTCCAGCGGGATTACCCTAGACAGGTTATTGACACCGCATACAAAAGAGCTCGAAACAACAATCGTGAGACCCTGTTAGTAGACAGGATTAAAGAACCTGATACGACCATCACGTGTGTTACTACATATACCCCAGATTCTAACAGGATAAAGAAAATAATTCGCAAACATTGGGGGATCCTCAACACGGGAACCCTTAACTTATCCATACCAAGGTTTGCGTTTAAACGATCTAGTAACATCAAGGATTTGTTAATCCACACAAGACCGAAGAAACAACAGAGCAAAGTGCAAAGAACTTTGTGGGATTTACCCCCGGTCATGGGGCATTACCCATGCGGTTCATGCTCCGTTTGCCACCTCACTAAAGTTACTAAAGAAATGAGGTTTCCTAATGGGTTTAGCTGGAAGATAAGTACACACACAAATTGCAACACCAATAATTGCATATATATATTGAAGTGCAAATGTGATTTGTTGTATATTGGCATGACCTCAAGGCCGGTTAAAATCCGGATAATGGAACATAGGAGCAACTTTAGGTGTCTGAAGAATAATACTAAAATGACCACCCATTTCAAAGAGGTACGACACTCACCTGACTCTTTTGAATGGGGTGTATTAGAGACACATCCGGGGATATCCCAGAATGCACTGCTTCGGATTGAACAACGGTGGGTCCTACGATTGGCTACTGACCAGTCAGGGCTCAATGAAAATATCCCTTGGAGTCTCTTAACTTGATCGTTATCAAGAATTCAGCGATAATTCCACCTACACTGAGATATCCCAGCAATATAAGAACTACTGTGGTTGGTTGTAGTATGCAACACGGCATATATCACACATAGGGGACCTCCCCTTGGCCTGCCCACTTGCACACAACTTGTATGAACCAGCTCGCGTTTTCAGGAGTACATCTTTATTTCCCTACCATATCTGATTGTAACGCGCCTTTTTTGAATACCGGCATGGTCGGTGTATATATGGCAACAGCTTTGTTATTTCACCTTACCCCAGCTGGTTGTGAAGCACTTTGGGGTACCAGTATATTTAACTACTAATCATATAACCCATCACCCTACTCCCCAACCCCTCTGCTTTGTGCCTCTTTGAGCACCGTCATTGGGTCAGTTTATGCCTTTGGGGCAATATGGAACTCAAACTCATCATCATCATTATTGTGGGAAATGCGGTAAACCTCCGGTTTCATTAGATGTGGTTTAGTTGGTCTGCGGTGCATGAGGGTTACCCAAGATGGCGCCCGCCAGTAAGCTCACGCTCTAGTTGTTATTTGACTCGGCGGTGGTTTACCCGGAAGTCCCGCCCCTCACCGCCGGCCGAGCGCGAGTACTTACACGCGATTACTTTACAATCGGGTACATTGCCCGGACCGGCTGTGTGAGGGTAGGACGTCCGCCGCCTTGTTCCTGATGAACTGTAAGTGATGCGATTCTGCCTCTCAGCCCTGCCTGGGCTCCTTACACTAGCGGCACCCTTCCGGTGCTGTGGGTTGAAACTTGGTTGATGCGGCGATATTTGTGGCCCCTTGTGCTCCTCTCCCGATAAACACACGTGTTGGAGCATTGGCTCCGTAGGCAGCACTGGTTCCCAAGCTTTCCCGCTTTTGACTCCTCGTTTCCAACTTGTTAAACGGGGAAGGTTAGTTTTCTGTCAGTATGCCTGATGCAGCATTGACTGTTTGGTCTTGTCACGTTGCTGCAGGTGACCCCGTTTTTCACTTTGGTGAATGTCGGGGTCACTGGCTGGCGCGCTGATTGGAGTCCCAGCCTTGCTGCACAGTCCCAGGGCACCACTAGCAATTAATGTGCCCCTTATTGGATGACTGAGCTACATACAGGGCAGTCCTGCTGGGTGCCCTTGTGCAGCGGTTGGCTTGCTCCACCTCCAGGCTATTGAACCTGGGTTCAGTTGTTTCTTTTCAATAATTTTGAACATTATTATTTTTGTCTCTTTTTCCTCCTCATTAGGACACTACTTTTTAGTGTCTACACCAGCCGGTACTGATGCCATGCATCCTTGACCCTAATAGGGTGAGTTTCTAGATGGTTGCTCTCGCTCTCTCTCTCTCTCTTTCTAGCTGCTCAGTTGGAAGACGCATTGCTGGTTGTTATGATACAGAATACGCACATTTGGCATGCCACGAGTCACTTGTGTTCAGCATGCTTGAGCTGCATCAATAACACCATGTGGTGCTTTTTTGTCTTTGTTTTTATTTAGAACAGAATACCGTGACATTTAACGTTAATGTTGTTGCTCTGTTTTCTTTGCAGGTTGTGTTTTTTGATCTACAGGTACCACTTTTTAGGGTGCTGTAATGGTGGTCACTAATTTATTTCATTTCATTGTTGACCACTACCATTAAGTGTAGGTAGATCATCGTTGGTCCTGAAGAATTGCCATTTAATATATTGTCAGGCAAGAAACATGTTGACCTTTTTTACAAACGCAAAAATCTCTACATCCTTAGAGTGGAGATAAGCGTCTTGTTTTCTTTTTAACCAGGGTAGGGGCCACATTTAATAAAATTATTTTGAGTGGACCACCTCCCCTTTTTATTTCCCTACACATCTTTATCACCTACACTGTTTTAGGGCCCTCACACGCACTTCACCCACCGGCATATGGAATAAAGATCTCCGCCAAGGAGGCCCCATCACGGGTGCCGATCGGGGATTGCAGCGCCGACCCGATAAGGAGCAGACCCGATGATGAAGCATGACACCTAGTAGGCTGGGTGTGTGAGGGTCTTTTTCCAAGAGGAGAGGATTCTTCTCCCCACATTTCACTACTCCATATCTCTATGTGGAGTTCCTATATTGAAAAACACTTCCTCCTGCTTTTAACATTAGGAACTGCATACCATTTGTGTTAAGGTTAACCCCCACTCAGAACCCATATTGCAAAGAAAACGTAGGCATCTAGGAACCAGCAATCTCTTCTGTCCCCAATAGAGACATACCTTCCAGAATAGACTAGATACCATTTATGCCTTGGTCCTTTGCCACCTGTGTAGTGGCAGTGACCTCTTCCATAAAGGATGGCTTCCCCTCAAAACAGAATCCTGCTATATATAACTCTAAAAAGATTGACCACTTTCCTAAAGTCTAGGGGGCATATTTACAAGCCCCTTGCGCCACTTTTGCGCCGCGTTGTGCTATATGTTACGCAGCGGCGACGCAAACCATGCGCCGCGTTGTGCTATATTTACAACGTGACTCATCTAGGGAGATGCGTCACGTAGTAAACCCCTGCGCCACATGAAACCTGCGTCAGGTTTCATGTGGGCGTACCGGCGCAGGGGGGGGCGTTGCGGCGCTGGAACGCCTCGGAAAAGTGACGTAGTGAAATCTACAAGATTTCACGCAGTCACTTTTCCGACGCTGGTGCGTCAAATCCTTACGCCTGCTTCAAGCAGGAGTAAGGATTGACGCACCATGTTAGGGATAGGGAAGGTTGGAACAGTGCTGGAGTTGCGTCGCGCTTGCGACACAACTTCAGCACTGCGCCAACCTTCCGCCGGCAGATGCGTCACGCATCTGCTTATCCTTGCGCCACGATGCGCCGCGTTGTAAATGTGGCGCATCAGACGTGGCGCAAGGGTAAACTTGCGTGACGCATTTTCCCTGGCGCATCCCTGCTGATATGCAGGGATGCGCCAGGGAACGTAAATATGCCCCTAGGTTTTCGCCTTCCTTATGAGATATTTGTCCATCTCACTGGCACCGTACCCTTTAGTGATATCGAAGTGGCAGTGACCTACTTGACAGATTCTATGAATCTTCTTTGGATTCACTGAAGGTTTTGTGTAGAGGCCAATCTACAATGAAGGTCTAAAGAAACATAGCCATTTTACTGCCCTGAAGTTTTGTGCGAATCCCTGGTATAACCATATTCAGGAAGTGCAAGAGAGATGCATAAAGAAGACAAAGTTTCTTCAGGTATGCACCCAGGATGGTGGAGTAATATTGCAACACAATTCAAGCTCATTTCTTCACTCCTCACGTTAAGAAGAAATTGAAAGCACATCTTTTCTAGGGATGCCTCATCAACCAAGGTAAGGAAGCTCCCAGCTCTTTCTGCTCCTGCTGTAATCCATGCAGACAGTTACACTGCTCCAACTTCATATCACACCAACGTTTGTACATGATCTTTACTCATTATATTGCACCCACCTCTAGTACTGGGCACTGTTGGCCACCCCTTCCACCCTTGCTCAGAGCATTGCCACTCATGTGGTCATCCATGCTGCATCACAGAAGTCATGTTGCTCAGGATTGTGACTGTCACATGTGCGCTGCCTGGTTCTTACTCTCTCATCACCATGCGGGCATCCCAAAAGCTGTGACTGTATGGCCTATCTGAGTGGCAGGCTACTATGGGATTTGAGGGTCTGCAGGATTCATGGATCCAGGGACTCAAGGCTCTAATGCAGGACTAAATGATCCCAGGGTTTGAGGCTCTACTACAGGATTTGAGGATCCGGCAGTCTATTAAAACCACACCCAGAGTGTGGCCAGGTGATTGACTTTCCTCCCTGTTGAAGAGAGGAAGCCTTTGCCCAGTGGCAGGTGGCTTGTACTAAGGGTGGTGGTTGGGAGGGACAATAAAAAAAAAGTAAAATAAACGTACCTTATCTTGTAGCGCAACGTCCTTGTTAGACCTGGCATCATTGGCGCGGGTCTCCCTTCCTCTATTCGCTTCTTACCTTTTATGTTGGCTGGATTTAGATGCTCTGGGCACTGTGCCACTGCCAATCAGTGACACCGCGCGAATGCTCCCTGTGTAAAGATAACTGTATGAATTGGGATAATCATAATTGGCTCGTTTGGTTTACCTGTCAGTCCCTAGTATCAGTGCACTGTGTGTGCCCAGGGCTGGTAGACCAAATACTGCTGGTGGGCCGGCAGCGCTGATTTGCGCTACCCACCGAAGCAGCTTTTAAAGTATGTCTGTGTAGCATGTTCTAATAGCGAGTTACCCTCCATTTCACTGTGTACTATTGTGAGGCTATCCGTTCTCATAGGCCAGAATGGGCAGGCTGAGTATTACATGCCCTAATCCTACCTGCCCCCAGGAACCTGATAGGAACGTCGAATTTGATATGTTTAAGCTCAGGACATTGAGATACATCTTTTAGTAAGGATTATTTGCGTAGCCCATGTTCGAAAATACCTCTGCTAGAAACGAGGTATTTTCTGGCCTCAGCTTTCCTGTAGGCTTTGCTAGCGTGTGTATTGGCCGTCTGGTTTTGGAGAAGCAGGGCCAGCTAGGTCAGACCTGGCTGGAGAGAGTGATCGGCATTTAGAATATGGAGAGGGGTGACTCTTTGATCTGAGCAGGGCCGTGCCTGGCAAGGTGAATGATGGCTCCACCTCCCACTGGGCGTCTGATAGCATACCCCCAGATCCTCAAAGGGGAGGATGTTGCCTCGTAAACCAAGTGCTCCCCGACCCCACCGAACTGGTTCTGGATGGATGCAGTGATTTGTGACTGCAGAGAACAAAGACTTTTTAGGTCTAAAACGCTGCGCTGAAACTTGTTTCAAGGGTGTTCCTTCTGGATGTCAAGACGAAACTCTGTCCGAGCGGACAAAGGAAAGGACTTTGAAACTTTCACCAAGCTTGCTGAAGAAACTACCCAAGGGCCTGAATTGAGAGCGCCTCCTGCTGAAGTCTCAGGGACATTAGACTTCACCCCGTCAGCCACCCGAATTCCTTTGCTAGGAATTCTACTTGCAGGTGAGGCCTCCGTCGAGTAATCTGGAACCTCTAGTCCTACTGTGAGGAACGCGGACTTGTAACCCCTGTGAACTCTGTGTGTGGGCCGCCGCAGCTAAGAGAGAGCTGCTGCCGCTGAGTGCCCGCCTTAATTTGAATCTTCAGAACCTTCGCTGAAACTGTGTGGGCCGCCGCAGCTAAGAGAGAGCTGCTGCCGCTGAGTGCCCGCCTTAATTTGAATCTTCAAAACCTTCGCTGAAACTGTGTGGGCCGCCGCAGCTAAGAGAGAGCTGCCGCTGCTGAGTGCCCGCCTATGTTTTGAATCCTCGGAACCTTCACTGAAACTGTGTGGGCCACCGCAGCTAAGAGAGAGCTGCCGCCACTGAGTGCCCGCCTTATTTTGAATCCTCAGAACCTTCGCTGAAACCGTGTGGGCCGCCGCAGCTAACAGAGCTGCCGCCGCTGAGTGCCCGCACTTGTGTCAGCTGTGCAACATCGTGGATTGTCCTTTGAGCCGCCGCAGCTAAGAGAGAGCTGCCGCCGCTGAGTGCTCGCACCCTTGCTAACTTTGCATCATCGTGATTTGTCCTGTGAGCCGCCGCAGCTAAGAGAGAGCTGCCGCCGCTGAGTGCTTGCACCCTTGCTAACTTTGCATCATCGTGATTTGTCCTGTGAGCCGCCGCAACTAAGAGAGAGCTGCCGCCGCTGAGTGCTCACACCCTTGCTAACTTTGCATCATCGTGATTTGTCCTGTGAGCTGCCGCAGTTAAGAGAGAGCTGCTGCCGCTGAGTGCCCGCCTTAATTTGAATCTTCAGAACCTTCGCTGAAACTGTGTGGGCCGCCGCAGCTAAGAGAGAGCTGCCGCCGCTGAGTGCCCTCCTTAATTTGAATCTTCAAAACCTTCGCTGAAACTGTGTGGGCCGCCGCAGCTAAGAGAGAGCTGCCGCTGCTGAGTGCCCGCCTTTGTTTTGAATCCTCGGAACCTTCACTGAAACTGTGTGGGCCGCCGCAGCTAAGAGAGAGCTGCCGCCGCTGAGTGCCCGCCTTATTTTGAATCCTCAGAACCTTCGCTGAAACCGTGTGGGCCGCCGCAGCTAAGATAGCTGCCGCCGCTGAGTGCCCGCACTTGTGTCAGCTGTGCAACATCGTGGATTGTCCTTTGAGCCGCTGCAGCTAAGAGAGAGCTGCCGCCGCTGAGTGCTCGCACCCTTGCTAACTTTGCATCATCGTGATTTGTCCTGTGAGCCGCCACAGCTAAGAGAGAGCTGCCGCCGCTGAGTGCTTGCACCCTTGCTAACTTTGCATCATCGTGATTTGTCCTGTGAGCCGCCGCAGCTAAGAGAGAGCTGCCGCCGCTGAGTGCTCACACCCTTGCTAACTTTGCATCATCGTGATTTGTCCTGTGAGCCGCCGCAGCTAAGAGAGAGTTTCTGCCGCGGAGTGTTCGCACCGTTGCTAACTTTGCATCACCGAGATTTGTCCTGTGAGCCGCCGCAGCCAAGAGAGGGCTGCCGCCGCTGAGTGCTCGCACCTTTCCTAACTTTGCATCATTGGGATTTGTCCTGTGGGCCGCCGCAGCTAAGAGAGAGCTGCTGCCGCTGAGTGCCCGCGTCTTTGTCAACCTTGCACCATCGTGAATCGTCCCGTAGGCCGCCGCAGCTAGGAGAGCGCTGCTGCCGCCACGAGCCCACCACGGAGCTTCACGACGAGAGTCATCACCACCACCAACCCGGGCCACCGCAGCCACGTGCTGCTGCCGCTGGGAGCCCGCCTTTCCCTGAGTGCCCGAATCATTGTGAGTGCACTTTGCGGACCACTGCCATCGAGAACTGTGGTCGCTGGGAGTCCGCCTGTCAGCGTCTCCGCTTCTTCGAGAAGCTACGTGCTGTGTCCCCGTCCAACGGCAGGTATCTGGTGCGCAACGGGTCGCGTAGACCCAGGCCTTGAACTCAGTCCGTGCCATGTTCTGGTGAATACGTATTGCCTTTTTAAGTCCCTACTGATTTACGTGCATTGTGACTGGTTAAAATGCTTTTGAGAGTCTTGTACTAAACCTTAGATAAAGATACTATTTTTTCTATACCTACTTGAGTTGTGTCCTTTTGTGGTGTCGTTACTGCCTTATTGTGCATGGTCATAAATGCTTCACACACTGCCTCTGAGATAGGCCTAACTGCTCGTGCTACGTTACCACAGGGTTGAGCAGGGGTTATCAAAGGGGGTAGCCCACTTGCCCTGACTTAGGAAGAAGGGTCCCTATTTGGACAGTGGCGCCAGCCATTGCCAACTAGAGACCCCCATTTCTAACATTGGTGGTCAGCGGTGAGGATCAGGACTTGCATTTATGATCCACGTGCAATAACTGGTAGACACCACTAGTGAGTACAGACCAAAGCGCAGACACGCGCGGATTTTTTTCCTCTCCGAATTTTTTTTAGTTGGTTGTTTTAGTATTGAATTGTTGATCGCAGCCATGAGTACTGCTAATATGGGAAGGCCAACATCCAATGCTTCGGAGGATCTCGCCTTTGAGGAGGAAAGATTAGATACCTATACTGCCAAACAGCTGAAGTCATTTTGTAGGCAATTTGCAGTCCCCGTGATAGGTCTCTCTAGGAAGGAGGAGTACCACAAGGCGCTGAAGGCCTGGTGGGAAGTGAGAGAGTCCGCTGGGGATGAGGAAGAGAATGCTGGAGGGCAGCACGATGATGCAGTACAGGGGGGGGAGATAGAACACCCTCCAATCCAGGTACTAGTGTATCCCAATGGAGCCTGACCCCAGAAGAGCTGGAGGATAGGGAGAGAGATAGGAGGCACAGTTTGGAGATGGCTAAATTGGAAGGTCAGAAGGACCTTGAGAGTAAGAAGTTAGACATTGAGAAGAATCGATTGTCATTTGAACTTGAGAAAATGAGAATGGAACATGAGGGAATGTTGAGGGAGATAGAGATCAGGGCGAGGAGTGTCCCGGTCTCCCCTCTGGTGGCAGCATACCTTTAGTAACTCCTGGGAGTAGAGTTTATATTCCTAAGGATGTCATTAAGGATTTTCACAAGAGTGAGGATATTGGGCAATGGTTTGCCGCATATGAGATAGCAATGGTGTCCCACCGGGTCCACAGAGCAGGATTGGGGAGCGGGATTGTGGGGGCGCTTTGTGAGTGATGGTAGGGATACCCTGTTGGACCTGCCTGAGGAGAGCAGGATGGTGTATGCCCATATGAAAGAAGCTTTGATTGTAGGAGAGTAGGATCTGCTTCACATGGGTACCCCCACCTTTTTCTGATGCTTCACTGTTTTTCGACTTTAGTCTGGCTGGGGCCCTGCTAACCAGAACCCCAGCCTAGCTACTTCCTCTCTAAAATGGTTTCCATGTACCTTAGGTACATCTTTTATTGGAATCTGGAGTGCCCTTATAAGTCCCTAGTATATGGTATACTATGTACCCAGGGCATAGGTACCCCAGAGGCCTGCCAGGGGCTGAAGCATGTATTATGCCACCCCTGGAAGGCCAGCCAAAATGACACCACAGGTCTGCTACTGCAGCCGGGATAAGGTGGTGCATGCACCCCTTACTGTGATATAGGCTACCTATATCACTACCATTGCACACACATATAAACCTATAAGTCACTCCTATGGCAGGCCTTACCAATCCTGAAGGCAGAGTGCTTGGTTTTTATGTGAGAGGGTTCCCCTGCATGATCAGAGCCCCTCTGCAGCATTCGGAGTCCCTCCTCTGATGCTGTTTGTGTACAGCCTGACCATATACTCTTAAGTGCATTATATCCTCGCGTTACAATGCTAACTTTGGACTGGCTGCACCAAAACATGTCGTGTTTGGTGTCAAACATCTTGGAATACTACCCCCCCGCCAGTCCTGGTGGCGGGGGTAGCATTCCACCCTTCTAGAGGGAGAAACATGTACCCACCGACCTACCCGGTAACTTCTTTACAGAGCCCTGGCATCACAAAATGGATGCCGCTGCCACAGACACGGGTCTGGCCTCCTGCTGCTGACTGAAACTCCGGCAGGGGAGGCCTGGAAAATAGGTTTCCTGTCACAGGGAGGTGTAACCACCTCCCCAGACAGGATAGTGTGTATTGGGTCTTGGCGGGAGCACTCCCTGGTGCTTTGAAGGCCTGCACTGGGGGCACACTTGGTGTCCCTGTGCATATGCCAGTTCAAACCGGTTGCAGGGGCTACCTGCCCCTGCTCTGGCGTGAAACTGGACAAAGGGAATGGGTGTAACCACCCCTCTTCCCTGACCCTCCCATAGGTGGGTCCCCAGAGTATGTCCAACCCCCTAACTTAGTATAAGTATGGGATCCCAGTCCTTAGGACTTTAGATTACCCTGGACGAAACTCTGAAACTGAATCCTGGACCTTAGACGCTCTACTTCAAGATTAGAGGACTGAAGAATCTCCCTTGGGGTCAAGGAGTGACTCCCCTGCCTGGCAGGCACCAAAGAAGCAATTGTCCGGTCTGCATCGCTGAAGCTCCCGCCGGACGCCAAAGTCTTTGCATCACCAGAGATAGATTTCCAAACTTCCCCGAGGCTGCCCTGAGTCCCCAGTGAAGCTGAGGCCTGTAGCTATCGGGGGTAACATGGAACCGTGACCCCTGGGCACCAAGAACATTTGCAAGTGCACCCTCTTCCTGGTATTCCACGAAGTTGTGCTTTGGGCTCCGAGTAGCCCCCGCCTCCAGCACCAATTGCACCAAAGATCACTGGCCTCCACTCCACGAGTGTCCTGTGAGCCAGCTCCAAGTGCGTCCACTCGAGGCTGCTTTGCGGTCGCTAGTCCGTTGGCTAGTGGGCCCTCCCAAAGGCAACTCTTCTTCTGCTTGGGCTTTCCTGGTTGCTCCAGATGTGCCCTGACTTATCCTTGCTGGGTGAGTCCCCCAGACCTTGCTGGTCTGCATCACCATCCTTTTTTCATTTCCACAAGACTTGCTGTTGCCAAGGCTTGTTGGGCCCAATCCGGACGCCGACACCTCAGCAAGCGACAAACATTGTGGGGCAGCTCGAATCCAGCTCCTGGTTGTCATTGACACCTCCTGGACCTCGTGGCTGAAGAGTCAAGATGACCGTCAACCTACCTGAAGCACCCGACATCGGTGGGCATCTGCTCATCGCCTTCCTGGTCACTGGCTAGTGACCCAGACTCTGTCTCCTCTGCTTTCAGGTTCTTCAGATCTTCGATCCACCCTTGGATCCACCCGAACACTTTCGACTTGGTCGCCAGCAGCACTTTGCAGCAGATCGCCATTGAAAACGATGACGAAACCCGACCCCGAAAGACACCTATGCACCCCGCTTCCCTGGGTGAGGTAAGTCGAGTACTCCGGTGCTCCCGTGGGTATTGACTCTAGAACAGCCTAGTTCTAAAGGGGTTTGCTCCAAGTCCTCCTCTAAGTGTCCTTTTTCTTTAAAACTCTAACCGCGACATTCCCCATAGAAGTCAACGGCGGCTCGCGGCTGTGTTCTCACACTGCACGCGTCCCCCGTGGGTCCCCTGTGTCACTACCTTGGGTGGTTCCTTGAGGGCCAAGCACTTCTACAGGCTCTAGGCCTTGTGTCGAGTTCAGTCGTGGTTCTTATACCACTTTATTGGTATATGGTTTGGTATGCCCCTAGTGCTCAAACGTGTATTTGTGCTATTACTGTTGATATTTGACTTGCAACTTATGTACTTCAAACTCTAGCCTCATAAAGAGACTAGAGGGGTGTGTTTAAGACTAAATACATATATTTTAAATATATACCTGGTGTGGTCCTCTTTCATTTGGTCACTCAAGAGATTATAGACTGGTAAAACAAGCTGCTTTACATTCCTTCAAGACTTAGCCTGAAGGCTGCTCTCCATAGCTACCACTAGGATAGCTTTCAATAAAGGTTGTCTTTAACCTATCTCCAATAAGGGGTTGTTTGGACTGGTACAGGGTGCCCACTATAATTAGTGGACAGCATATACCAGGCCAACTTCTCAAATTGGTGTGCAGCGTGTGGGATTCCAGCTTGCTATTGTTTTACCAGATAATCTCAATTGAATTGATCAACTGAAAACCACTAAGGGTACGTTAGGTACATATAAATCAAGCTTAGGATACAGTAAGTTCTACTGAACTTAGAGTTGTGTGTTAAGGGATAGCACACCCTTTCTACAACTCAAGAGAGTTTAGTAGGCCACACTAGACTAGGTAGTGCATACACCACACCACACTAGTAATGTCTTCACTGCCACGAACCAGTGGGCTCCTGCCATCCAGATATGACAACCTCTCATTCTTGGAATTAAGAGAGTTGTGCAAGGTTAGGAAGTTGAAGGCAGGCAAAAGTGCCAACACCCAACGTCTCCTGGAGATGCTTCTGCTAGATGATCTTAGGAGACCCATAGGATCTGCAAGGGTAGGCAGAGAGGGTGGGGCAGAAGATGAGGGAGGGGCCAGGGATGAAAATGCCGAGGACCTGACCTCTGAAACTGGCCAGGGGGATGACAATGATCCTGACCTGGACAATGCAGCTACTCCTGAGGATGAGGAGGAGACTCAGAATGACCTCCCTTTGTCCCCCAGGAAGAGTTGGGAGTGTGCCCAGAAGGTCTAGATCTCCTTCTCAGGAGTCTAACCACTCTGACACCTCAATAGGGACCTCTGTTTCTTCTCATAGGAGGGAATCCTCTCATGAAAGGAAAAAGAGACTGCTTCAGTATGAACAAGCCCAGCTTGAACTCAGAAAACAGCAGTTGGCTATAGACAGGGAGTCCCTAGATCTTTTTAGACAAAGAAAAAAGTTGGGACTAGAGTCCCATGGTGGCAGCCATTTCCCCAGAGATAGGGACATGGTCTTATGACCATAGAAACCTGAGCAAGATTGTCCCTCCCTACCAGAGTGGGGATGACATCCACAAATGGATAACTGCTCTAGAGAGGGCCTGTAAAGTACAGAGGGTCCCTCAGGAGCAGTGGGCAGCAATCTTGTGGCTCTCCTTTGCAGACAAAGGTAGAGATAAGCTCCTCTCTGTTAGAGAAGAGGATGCTGACAATTACAAAGTCTTGAAGAGTGCTCTGATTGATGGGTTTGGCCTAACAACTGAACAATACAGGTTAAAGTTCAGAGATACCCAAAAAGCACAGAATCAAGACTGGGTGGACTTTGTTGATTGTGCTGCTAAGGCTTGGAAGGTTGGTTGGCGGCAGTAAGGTATATGACTTCAAAGTATTGTACAATCTTATCATGAGGGAGCAGATTCTTAATAACTGTCAAAATCAGCTGTTGCATCAGTACCTGGTGGACTCTGATCTCACCTCTCCCCAAGAATTGGGAAAGAAGGCAGACAAATGGGTCAGCACCAGGGTGAGGCAGAAGGTACAGAACCAAGGTGGTGACCCTAAGAAGCAAGATTCTAAGAACTCTGATAAGGGTGGGGAGAAGGGTAAAGACCAGAAGACTTCACAAGGCCCCCAAAAATCTTCTTCAGGTGGGGATTCACAGTCTAACAAGGGAAAAGGCCAAAAGAAACCATGGTGCAAAGTCTGTAAGCAAAAGACACACTGGACCAGTGATTGCACCAAGTCCAAAGACTCTATTCCAGCCACCACCACTGCCCCTAAGGCACCTGTTCCCCCTAGTACAGTTACAAATGGTGGTGGAAGTACTCCAGCTAAGGGTTTAGTAGGGTTGACCCTGGGTAATGAGATGAGCTCTGGCCTAGTCAGAGAACTCACTCAGGCTGTCCTAGTCTGTGATGGAGGCCTGGATGTGACCTCCTCTGTGAGTCCCAGTAATCTGGGCAAGTACAGGCAACAACCATTAATTAATGGAAAAGAGGCTTTGGCATTCAGGGACACAGGAGCAAGTGTCACTATGGTGACACAAGATCTTGTGGATCCTGGGCAGATTATACTTGGTGAGATGTACCAAGTGACCAATGCCAGCAATGTCAGAACAGACCATACTCTGGCAGTTGTTAACTTCTCCTGGGGAGGGGTAACTGGCCTTAAGAAGGTTGTGGTGAGTGCAAACCTACCAGTTGAATGCTTGCTTGGCAATGATCTAGAAACTTCAGCTTGGGCAGAAGTGGAGCTCAGGACCCATGCAGAAATGCTGGGGATCCCTGCAGATGTGTTTGCTGTGACCAGGTCACAGGCCAAAATGCCTAACACTGAACAGGCCTTGGATCCTGGAACAATGGACCAAGTGCCATCCAAGAGGAGGAGTAGTAGGGTTAAGGCAGTGCCTTCCCCCTTGGCTCAGAAGGAAGATCAGTCTCTCGAGGGGGATGATCTCAGTCCTGAGGAAGGAACTGTCCCAGAGGAGCTTGAGCCTGATCAGGTTGAGTTCTTGGGGACAGGGGACCCTTCCAGGGCAGATCTGAGCCAGGAGCAGCAGAGCTGCCCTCTCTTGAACCCCTCAGACAGCAAGCTGCTGCTGAGGCTGCTGGGAATGCTAGTGGTCCCCATAAAGTGTATTGGGATGATGGACTCTTGTACTCAGAGTGTAGAGACCCCAAGCCTGGTGCCACCAGGAGGTTGGTTATACCTCTGAAGTTCAGGGGCTTCCTATTGACCCTAGCCCATGACATTCCTCTAGCAGGTCACCTGGGCCAGAACAAGACTTGGGACAGAATTGTCCCTCACTTTCACTGGCCCCACATGTCTGAAGACACCAAGGAGTTTTGTCGCTCCTGTGTAACCTGCCAAGCCAGTGGGAAGGCAGGTGGCACCACAAAGGCCCCCTGATACCACTACCTGTGGTGGGGGTTCCCTTTGAAAGAGTGGGGATTGATATTGTTGGTCCCATGGATCCCCAAACAGCATCTGGGCACAGGTTTATCCTGGTGGTGGTGGACCATGCCACTAGGTACCCAGAGGCTATTCCCCTTAGGACCACTACAGCACCTGTGGTGGCAAGAGCCCTCCTGGGAATTTTCTCAAGAGTGGGCTTCCCTAAGGAGGTTGTATCAGACAGGGATGCAAACTTTATGTCTGGATACTTGAAGGCAATGTGGAAGGAGTGTGGAGTGACTTACAAGTTCACCACACCCTATCACCCACAATGCAATGGTTTAGTTGAGAGATTCAACAAAACCTTAAAGGGCATGATTAAAGGGCTCCCAGAAAAGCTTAGGCGAAGATGGGACATACTCTTGCCCTGCCTTTTGTTTGCATACAGGGAGGTGCCTCAAAAGGGGTTGGCTACAGCCCTTTTGAACTTTTGTTTGGTCACCCTGTCAGGGGTCCATTGTGCTTGGTGAAGGAAGGATGGGAGTTACCTCTCAAGCACCCAAAGCAAGACATAGTGGACTATGTACTTGGTCTCCGCTCCAGGATGGCTGAATACATGAAAAAGGCAACTAAAAACCTTGAGGCTAGCCAGGAACTGCAAAAAGCCTGGCATGACCAAAAGGCTGTACTGACTGTTTACCAGCCAGGACAGAAGGTGTGGGTGTTGGAGCCAGTGGCCCCAGCAGCTCTCCAAGACAAATGGAGTGGACCCCATACCATTGTTGAACAGAAGGGTGAGGTTACCTATTTAGTAGACCTAGGAACACCCAGGAGTCCCCACAGGGTTCTCCATGTCAACAGATTGAAACCATATGTGGACAGGGCAGACATGGGCTTGCTCATGGCTACTGATGAGGGACAGGAGGAAGAGAGTGGCCCACTCCCTGACCTGCTCTCACAGAACCCTGATGATGGGTCAGTGGATGGTGTAGCCTTGGCAGGCAGCCTCACTGCTCAGCAGCAAACTGATTGTAGACAGGTGCTCAATCAGTTCAGACATATGTTCTCTCTGACTCCAAGTCAGACCACCTGGTGCACTCATGAAGTGGACACTGGGGACAGTCTGCCTATTAAAAATAAGATTTATAGGCAACCTGACCATGTCAGGGACTGTATCAGGACAGAAGTCCAGAAGATGTTGGATTTGGGAGTTATTGAACCCTCAGATAGCCCTTGGGCTAGTCCAGTGGTCCTTGTGCCAAAACCTCACACCAGTGGTGGGAAAAGAGAGATGAGGTTTTGTGTGGACTACAGGGGTCTCAATGCAGTCACTAGGACTGATGCCCATCCAATACCAAGGGCAGATGAGCTAATAGACACTTTGGCCTCAGCCAAGTATCTAAGCACATTTGACCTAACAGCTGGCTACTGGCAGATCAGGCTAGCTGATGATGCAAAGCCAAAAACAGCATTCTGAACCCCTAGTGGGCATTATCAATTTGTGGTAATGCCCTTTGGTTTGAAGAATGCACCTGCCACTTTCCAAAGGTTGGTGAATACAGTTCTCACAGGTCTGGAAGCCTACAGTGCAGCTTATCTTGATGATATTGCTGTCTTTAGCTCCACCTGGGAGGATCACCTGGTCCACCTAAGGAATGTTTTAGAGGCCCTGCAAAAGGCAGGCCTCACTATCAAGGCCACCAAGTGCCAGATAGGGCAGAGTCAGGTTGTGTACCTGAGCCACCTTGTGGGTGGAGGCCAGGTTCAACCATTGCAGAGCAAGATCCAGAACATCATGGACTAGGTTGCTCCAACTACCCAGACTCAGGTGAGAGCATTCTTAGGCCTGACTGGGTACTATAGGAGATTTGTCAAGGGGTATGGATCAATAGTGACACCCCTGAATGACTTAACTTCCAAGAAAATGCCCAAAAAGGTTCAGTGGACAGCTAGCTGTCAAAAGGCATTTGATGACCTGAAGCAGGCCATGTGCACTGCTCCCATTCTCCAGAGTCCTGATTACTCCAAGAAGTTCATTGTCCAAACAGATGCATCTGAATTGGGGGTAGGGGCTGTACTGTCACAATTGAATGATGAAGGTCAGGATCAGCCAGTAGCTTTTATTAGCAGAAGGCTGACCCCTAGAGAGAAACGTTGGTCAGCCATTGAGAGGGAGGCCTTTGCTGTTGTCTGGGCTCTGAAGAAGTTGAGGCCATACTTGTTTGGTACTCACTTCCTTGTTCTTATGGCTAAAACAAATGAAGGGTGAAAACCCCAAACTGCTTAGGTTGTCCATTTCCCTACAGGGGATGGACTTTACAGTGGAACATAGACCTGGGAGCAACCATGCCAATGCAGATGGACTCTCTAGGTATTTCCACTTAGAACATGAAGACTCAACTGGTCAAGGTTAGTTTAATGTCCCTGCGTTTGGGTGGGGGGGTTGTGTAGGAGAGTAGGATCTGCTTCACATGGGTACCCCCACTTTTTGCTGATGCTTCACTGTTTTTTGACTTTAGTCTGGCTGGGGCCCTGCTAACCAGAACCCCAGCCTAGCTACTTCCTCTCTAAAATGGTTTCCATGTACCTTAGGTACATCTTTGATTGGAATCTGGAGTGCCCTTATAAGTCCCTAGTATATGGTATACTATGTACCCAGGGCATAGGTACCCCAGAGGACTGCCAGGGGCTGAAGCATGTATTATGCCACCCCTGGAAGGCCAGCCAAAATGACACCACAGGTCTGCTACTGCAGCCTGGGTAAGGTGGTGCATGCACCCCTTACTGTGATATAGGCTACCTATATCACTACCATTGCACACACATATAAACCTATAAGTCACTCCTATGGCAGGCCTTACCAATCCTGAAGGCAGAGTGCTTGGTTTTTATGTGAGAGGGTGGCCCTGCATGAGCAGAGCCCCTCTGCAGCGTTCGGAGTCCCTCCTCTGATGCTGTTTGTGGTACAGCCTGACCATATACTCGTAAGTGCATTATATCCTCGCGGTACAATGCTAACTTTGGACTGGCTGCACCAAAACATGTTGTGTTTGGTGTCAAACATCTTGGAATACTACCCCCCCCTCCAGTCCTGGCAGCGTGGGTAGCATTCCACCCTTCTAGAGGGAGAAACATGTACCCACCGACCTACCAGGTAACTTCTTTACAGAGCCCTGGCATCACAAAATGGATGCCGCTGCCACAGACACGGGTCTGGCCTCCTGCTGCTGACTGAAACTCCGGCAGGGGAGGCCTGGACAATAGGTTTCCTGTCACAGGGAGGTGTAACCACCTCCCCAGACAGGATAGTGTGTATTGGGGCTGGGCGGGAGCACTCCCTGGTGCTTTGAAGGCCTGCACTGGGGACACACTTGGTGTCCCTGTGCATATGCCAGTTCAAACCGGTTGCAGGGGCTACCTGCCCCTGCTCTGCTGCGAAACTGGACAAAGGGAATGGGTGTAACCACCCCTCTTCCCTGACCCTCCCATAGGTGGGTCCCCAGAGTATGTCCAACCCCCTAACTTAGTATAAGTATGGGATCCCAGTCCTTAGGACTTTAGATTACCCTGGACAAAACTCTGAAACCGAATCCTGGACCTTCGACGCTCTACTTCAATATTAGAGGACTGAAGAATCTCCCTTGGGGTCAAGGAGTGACTCCCCTGCTTGGCAGGCACCAAAGAAGCAATTGTCCGGTCTGCATCGCTGAAGCTCCCGCCAGACGCCGAAGTCTTTGCATCACCAGATGTAGATTTCCAGACTTCCCCGAGGCTGCCCTGAGTCCCCAGTGAAACTGAGGCCCGTAGCTGTTGTGGGTAACGTGGAACCATGACCCCTGGGCACCAAGAACATTTGCAAGTGCACCCTCTTTCTGGTCTTCCACGAAGTTGTGCTTTGGGCTCCGAGTAGCCCCTGCCTCCAGCACCAACTGCATTGAAGATCACTGGCCTCCACTCCACGAGTGTCCTGTGAGCCAGCTCCAAGTGTGTCCACTCGAGGCTCCTTTGCGGTCGCTAGTCTGTTGGCTAGTGGGCCCTCCCGAAGGCAACTCTTCTTCTGCTTGGGCTTTCCTGGTTGCTCAAGACGTGCCCTGACTTATCCTTGCTGGGTGAGTTCCCCAGACCTTGCTGGTCTGCATCACAATCCTTTCTTCATTTCTACAAGACTTGCCGTTGCCAAGGCTTGTTGCGTCCAATCCGGTCGCTGACACCTCAGCAAGTGACAGACGTTGTGGGACAGCTCGAATCCAGCTCCTGGTTGTCGTCAACGCCTCCTGGACCTCATAGCTGAAGAGTCAAGATGACCGTCAACCTACCTGAAGCACCCGACATCGGTGGGCATCTGCTCATCGCCTTCCTGGTCACTGGCTAGTGACCCAGACTCTATCCCCTCTGCTTTCAGGTTCTTCAGATCTTCGATCCACCCTTGGATCCACCCGAACACTTTCGACTTGGTCGCCAGCAGCACTTTGCAGCAGATCGCCATTGAAAACGACGACGAAACCCGACCCCGAAAGACACCTATGCACCCGGCTTCCCTGGGTGAGGTAACTCGAGTACTCCGGTGCTCCCGTGGGTATTGACTCTAGAGCAGCCTAGTTCTAAAGGGGTTTGCTCCAAGTCCTCCTCTAAGTGTCCTTTTTCTTTAAAACTCTAACCGCGACATTCCCCATGGAAGTCAACGGCGGCTCGTGGCTGTGTTCTCAGACTGCACGCGTCCCCCGTGGGTCCCCTGTGTCACTACCTTGGGTGGTTCCTTGAGGGCCAAGCACTTCTACAGGCTCTAGGCCTTGTGTCGAGTACAGTCGTGATTCTTATACCACTTTATTGGTATATGGTTTGGTACGCCCCTAGGACTCAAACGTGTATTTGTGCTATTACTGTTGATATTTGACTTGCAACTTATGTACTTCGAACTCTAGCCTCATAAAGAGACTAGAGGGGTGTGTTTAAGACTAAATACATATATTTTAAATATATACCTGGTGTGGTCCTCTTTCATTTGGTCACTCAAGAGTTTATAGACTGGTAAAACAAGCTGCTTTACATTCCTTCAAGACTTAGCCTGAAGGCTGCTCTCCATAGCTACCACTAGGATAGCTTTCAATAAAGGTTGTCTTTAACCTATCTCCAATAAGGGGTTGTTTGGACTGGTACAGGGTGCCCACTATAATTAGTGGACAGCATATACCAGGCCAACTTCTCACATTGATGACCCGTTATGGTTTGACCTCGGAAATGTACAGGCAGAGGTTTAGGACCTGTAAGAAGTTAGAGGGTACCACGTGGGTTGAATATGTGTCTTTTTTCTGCAGAGCAATGGATCGCTGGGTAAAAGGTAGCAAAGTGGAAACTTTTGAGCAATTGTATGATTTGATTGCGTGGGAGCATTTGTCCAGTAACTGTTTTCCAGAGCTACGCCAGCACCTGATTGATAGCAAGCTGACTAACCTTAGGAAGCTTGCTGAGGACGCGGACCGCTGGGTGAGCACCCAGGCCTGCAAAGGTTTTGTGGGAGACTTCGCCAGAGGTGGGCAGGGTCCCCAGCAGAAAAGTGGGGGGGGACAAGGGTAAACAGAGGGAGTTCCAGAGAGGGCCCCAAAGTAATTCCCAATTGAACCAAGCAGTGGTGTCCCAGCCTCCCCCTGAGAAGAAGCCAGTGTCCCCGACAGGTAGGGCTGTTCATAGGGGGCCCCTTACTTGTTTCAAGTGTGGTCAAGTGGGCCACTGGTATTATGATCCCCAGTGTCCCCAGAGGGACCCCAATGCATCCCCTCGTGCACCACCCCGTGCACCATCCCACCAAATTGCCAGTGTAGCCCTGGGGGGGGGGAAATGGAGGTCCAACGTGGGTGGGATCCTGTAGAGTTAACCCTTGTCTCGCTAGGGGACTTCGAGAAGGTCCCTAACCCCACACTGCCGACCAACACTCAGAAGTACTGGCAGTGGGTGACCATCAATGGCCATAGGGTGGAGGCTCTCAGGGACACCGGAGCTAGTGTGACTGCTGTCAGCTCCCGGTTGGTGTCCAAAGAGCAAGTTGTCCCCCATGCATTCTGTCCCGTAGTGTCAGCAGACAACTCAGAGAGCCAGTGTGAAGTGGCTCAGGTTTAAGCCTGGGCGTAGTTCGCGAAGTAGCGCTACGCGAAGCTACGCAAAGTGCAGTTCGCACTACGCGAGCTACGCGTAGCACTACGCGAACTGCGTAGTGCACTGTTCGCAATGATTGCACAGTGCCGGATGCTTGTCCGCACTGTGCAATCATTGAAAACGGCATCTTGCACAGTGCGAGCTGTCTTTACTGCCGCTCGAGTAGATTTTTACTCGAGCTGCAGCTTTCTCAACGCGGACTGGTAGTTTCTCATCGCGAGCGGCCGCGAGCATACGCGACCACTCGCAATGAGAAACCTGACCTCCCCGCGTTGAGAATCTCGCCGGGAGGTTTATTTTCCACGCTCGCGATCGGCAACTTGATGTTGCTGATCGCGAACGAGGAAAAAGTCTCGCCGGGATGTCATTTTGCTTGCTCGCGGTTAGCCAACTTGACGTTGAGGACCGCGAGCAAGCAAAAAATGACCGCTGCACTACGCTACGCTACGAGTGTTTGCACTGTGCTACGTGCAATTCGCGTTGTGCGAAGTAGCGCAAACTTCGCAAACTACGCGAGCGTGGCGTAGTGCTTTGCCCAGGGTTACTCAGGTTCCCTTCGAGTGGGGGGGGGTCACAGGAACTCTTCAAGTGGCTGTGAGGGCCGCTATGCCTGTAGACTGTCTGTTGGGAAACGATCTGGAGAACTCCCCGTGGGCTACGGTGGAGAGAAAGTCTCATTTGGAAATGTTGAGTTTGCCTGAGTGGGCGTGTGTGACCACTCGATCCATGACAGCTCAGAAGGATGTTCAAGAGGGTCTGGAGCCTGAAAGTATGGCCCAGGCCCCTGCCTCAAAGAGAAGGGGTAGGGGGTGCGGGAAACCGGCCCTCACGGTTCCCACGGCCCCAGAGGGAGCAGACCTTGAGGGGGATGCCCTGAAACCTACAGGGGAACAAGTGGCCGAACTGGGGGACCTACCGGAGCTGACCCATTGGCAGCAGGAAGGGGGGCCCTCCAGGGAGGAATTTTGCGAGCAGCAGAGAACCTGCCCTTCACTTGAGGGGGTGCGGCGACAGGCCGCCGCCCAGGCAGTAGGTGACCAGACAGGGTCACATTGGATCTATTGGGAGAACGACCTCCTTTACAGCGAGCCTAAGGTTGCTGAGCCTGGGTCAGCCCATGTGCTGGTGGTGCCCCAGCGCTTCAGGACCTTCCTACTGGGGTTGGCTCATGATGTACCACTGGCTGGACATCTGGGGCAGACCAAGACCTTTGAGAGGCTGGTCACCCACTTCTATTGGCCCCAGATGCGCAGGAGCTCAGATGCTCACTGCAGGATGTGTGAGACTTGCCAGGCAAGTGGGAAGAGTGGGGGGAGGATTAAGGCCCCACTACAGCCCTTTCCCGTGGTGAGCACCCCATTCGAGAGAGTGGGCATTGATATTGTGGGGCCTCTGGATCCCAAGACAGCCATGGGCAACAGGTTCATCCTGGTCTTGGTGGACCATGCCACCCGGTACCCTGAGGCCATCCCGCTCAGGACAGTGACGGCCCCCGTGGTGGGACGGGCACTGATGGGGATTTTCTCCCGTGTGGGATTCCCCAGAGAGGTGGTGTCCGATAGGGGAACTAACTTCATCTCCAAATACATTAAGTCTCTGTGGGAGGAGTGTGGGGTAACGTATAAGTTCACCACTCCTTACCACCCCGAGGGTAATGGGCTGGTTGAGAGATTCAACCGGACCCTTAAGGGCATGATTATGGGCCTAGGCGAGCCCATGAGGCGTAAGTGGGATGTCCTCTTGCCATGCCTGTTGTTTGCTTACCGTGAGGTGCCACAGAAGTCCTTAGGATTCAGTCCCTTTGAGCTGCTCTATGGTCACCCGGTAAGAGGGCCTCTGAGTCTGGTCAAGGAAGGCTGGGAGCAATCTCCCAGGAAACCTCCCCAGGATGTGTTTAGTTACATGCTGGCCTTCAGGAACCAGACTCGGCGTTTCAGGAAACTTGCTGAGGCAAACCTGGAAACCAGCCAGGAAGAGATGAAACTCTGGCACGATCAGAATGCCACTCTGATCGAGTTTCAGCCTGGACAGAAGGTTTGGGTCATGGCCCCGGTGGAGCCCTGTGCGCTCCAGGATAGATGGACCGGCCCCTTTGAAGTGGTGGAGCGCAAGAGTCCTGTTACCTACATGGTGGACTTGCAGTCTCCCAGGAACCCCTTGCGGGTCCTGCATGTTAACCCCCTGAAGCCCCACTTTGAGAGGTCTGAAGTGGGCATGCTTCTGGCCACAGATGCTGGGATGGAGGAGGAGAGCAAGCCCCTTCCTGACCTCCTGTGTGCAGGGGAGGGAGATGGGTCAGTGGAGGGTGTGGTCCTCTCCACCACACTGACCCCTGAGCAGCAGGGTGATTGTCGCCAACTGTTGGGGCAATTCAGTGATCTGTTCTCCCTGGTACCTAGTGTCACTGATTGGTGTGTCCATGACGTGGACACCGGGGACAGTCCTCCCATTAAGCACAAGGCTTACCGAGTGACTGACCGGGTAAGGGCCTACATTAAGGATGAGGTTACCAAAATGTTTGCCCTTGGGGTGATTGAGTCCTCTAGCAGCCCTTGGTCCAGCCCAGTGGTCCTGGTACCAAAAGCTGCAGTGCCTGGTACCACCCCAGAACTTCGGTTCTGCGTGGACTATCGGGGCCTCAATTCAATCACGAAGACTGACGCGCACCCCATCCCCAGAGCTGATGAGCTCATAGATCGGTTAGGGGCTGCAAAATACCTCAGCACATTTGATTTGACGTCTGGGTATTGGCAGATCGCCTTGACCGAGGGAGCAAAGGAGAGGTCAGCCTTCTCCACACCCGATGGGCACTACCAGTTCCGGGTGATGCCCTTTGGAATGAAGAATGCCCCTGCCACCTTTCAGAGGCTGGTCAACAGGGTGTTGGTTGGGCTGGAAGACTTCAGTGCCGCCTACCTGGATGACATTGCGGTGTTTAGCTCCTCTTGGGAGGACCACCTGCGCCACCTCTGGGAGGTATTGATAGCACTGCAGAAGGCAGGCCTCACAATCAAAAGCGAGCAAGTGCCAGATTAGGCAGGGTTCTGTAGTGTATTTGGGGCACCAGGTGGGGAGCGGCCAGGTGGCGCCCCTTCAGCCCAAAATTGAAACTATCCTGGCGTGGGAACCCCCCAAGACTCAGACGCAGGTGAGAGCCTTCTTAGGACTCACGGGGTACTACAGGAGGTTTGTCAAGGGATATGGCAACATTGTTGCACCCTTGACTGAGCTGACTTCTAAGAAGCAGCCAAAGAAGGTAAACTGTCAGAACGCTTTTGACGCCCTGAAGACTGCCATGTGCACCGCACCCGTGCTTCAGGCGCCCGACTTTTCAAAGGAATTTGTTGTCAAGACAGACGTCTCAGAGCATGGTATTGGGGCTGTTCTGTCGCAGATCAATGAGGAGGGACTAGACCAACCGGTAGCCTTCCTAAGCAGGAGGTTACTTCCCCGGGAACAGAGGTGGAGTGCAATTGAGCGTGAGGCATTTGCTGTGGTCTGGGCGCTGAAGAAGCTGAGACCATATCTGTTTGGGACTCACTTCCGGGTTCAGACAGACCACAGGCCCCTTAGATGGTTGATGCATATGAGGGGTGAGAATCCCAAGTTGTTGAGGTGGTCCATTTCCCTACAGGGTATGGATTTCACGGTGGAACACCGCCCTGGTACAGAACACACCAATGCTGATGGTCTGTCCAGGTTTTTCCGCCTTAGTGATGAGAACTCCCAAGGGAATGGTTAGTTCTCCCCACATTTCAGCTGGATGGGATGCGTGTTAGACCTGGCATCATTGGCGCGGGTCTCCCTTCCTCTTTTCGCTTCTTACCTTTTATGTTGGCTGGATTTAGATGCTCTGGCCGCTATGCCACTGCCAATCAGTGACACCGCGCGAATGCTCCCTGTGTAAAGATAACTGTATGAATTGGGATAACCATAATTGGCTCGTTTGATTTACCTGTCAGTCCCTAGTGTCAGTGCACTGTGTGTGCCCAGGGCTGGTAGACCAAATACTGCTGGTGGGCCGGCAGCGCTGATTTGCGCTACCCACCGAAGCAGCTTTTAAAGTATGTCTGTGTAGCATGTTCTAATAGCGAGTTACCCTCCATTTCACTGTGTACTATTGTGAGGCTATCCGTTCTCATAGGCCAGAATGGGCAGGCTGAGTATTACATGCCCTAATCCTACCTGCCCCCAGGAACCTGATAGGAACGTCGAATTTGATATGTTTAAGCTCAGGACATTGAGATACATCTTTTAGTAAGGATTATTTGCGTAGCCCGTGTTCGAAAATACCTCTGCTAGAAACGAGGTATTTTCTGGCCTCAGCTTTCCTGTAGGCTTTGCTAGCGTGTGTATTGGCCATCTGGTTTTGGAGCAGCAGGGCCAGCTAGGTCAGACCTGGCTGGAGAGAGAGATCGGCATTTAGAGTATGGAGAGGGGTGACTCTTTGATCTGAGCAGGGCGGTGCCTGGCAAGGTGAATGATGGCTCCACCTCCCACTGGGCGTCTGATAGCAGACCCCCAGATCCTCAAAGGGCAGGATGTCACCTCGTAAACCAAGTGCTCCCCGACCCCACCGAACTGGTTCTAGCTGGATGCAGTGATTTGTGACTGCAGAGAACAAAGACTTTTTAGGTATAAAACGCTGCGCTGAAACTTGTTTCAAGGGTGTTCCTTCTGGATGTCAAGACGAAACTGTCCGAGCGGACAGAAGAAAGGACTTTGAAACTTTCACCAAGCTTGCTGAAGAAACTACCCAAGGGCCTGAATTGAGAGTGCCTCCTGCTGAAGTCTCAGGGACATTAGACTTCACCCCGTCAGCCACCCGAATTCCTTTGCTAGGAATTCTACTTGCAGGTGAGGCCTCCGTTGAGTAATTCGGAACCTCTAGTCCTACTGTGAGGAACGCGGACTGGTAACCCTTGTGAACTCTGTGTGTGGGCCGCCGCAGCTAAGAGAGAGGTGCCGCCGCTGAGTGTCCGCCTTAATTTGAATCTTCAGAACCTTCGCTGAAACTGTGTGGGCCGCCACAGCTAAGAGAGAGCTGCCGCCGCTGAGTGCCCGCCTTAATTTGAATCTTCAGAACCTTCACTGAAACTGTGTGGGCCGCCGTAGCTAAGAGAGAGCTGCCGCCGCTGTGTGCCCCGCCTTATTTTGAATCCTCAGAACCTTCGCTGAAACCGTGTGGGCTGCCGCAGCTGAGAGAGCTACCGCCGCTGAGTGCCCGCACTTGTGTCAGCTGTGCATCATCGTGAATTGTCCTGTGGGCCGCCGCAGCTAAGAGAGCTGCCGCCGCTGGATGCCCACACTTGTGTCAGTTGTGCAACATCGTGGATTGTCCTTTGAGCCGCCGCAGCTAAGAGAGAGCTGCCGCCGCTGAGTGCTCACACCCTTGCTAACTTTGCATCATCGTGAATTGTCCTGTGGGCCGCCGCAGCTAATAGAGCTGCCGCCGCTGGATGCCCGCACTTGTGTCAGTTGTGCAACATCGTGGATTGTCCTTTGAGCCGCTGCAGCTAAGAGAGAGCTGCCACCGCTGAGTGCTCACACCCTTGATAACTTTGCATCATCGTGATTTGTCCTGTGAGCCACCGCAGCTAAGAGAGAGCTGCCGCCGCTGAGTGCTCGCACCCTTGCTAAATTTGCATCATCGTGATTTGTCCTGTGATCCGCCGCAGCCAAGAGAGGGCTGCCGCCGCTGAGTGCTCGCAACTTTGCTAACTTTGCATCATTGGGATTTGTCCTGTGGGCCACCGCAGCTAAGAGAGAGCTGCTGCCGCTGAGTGCCCGCGTCTTTGTCAACCTTGCACCATCGTGAATCATCCCTTGGGCCGCCACAGCTAGGAGAGCGCTGCTGCCGCCGCAAGCCCCTCACGGAGCTGCACGACGAGAGTCATCGCCACCACCAGCCCGGGCCGCCGCAGCCGCGTGCTGCTGCCGCTGGGAGCCCGCCTGTCCCCGAGTGCCCGAATCATTGTGAGTGCACTTTGCGGACCACTGCCATCGAGAACTGTGGTCGCTGAGAGTCCGCCTGTCACCGTATCCGCTTCTTCGAGAAGATATGTGCTGTGTCCCCGTCCAACGGCAGGTATCTGGTGCGCAACGGGTCGCGTACACCCAGGCCTTGAACTCAGTCTGTGCCACGTTCTGGTGAATACGTATTGCCTTTTTAAGTCCCTACTGATTTACGTGCATTGTGACTGGTTAAAACACTTTTGAGAGTCTCATACTAAACCTTAGATAAAGATACTATTTTTTCTATACCTACTTGAGTTTAACCCTGGGCAAAGCACTACGCTACGCTCGCGTAGTTTGCGAAGTTTGCAGAACTTCGCACAATGCGAATTGCACGTAGCACAGTGCAAACACGCGTAGCGTATCGTAGCGTAGTGCAGCGGTCATTTTTTGCTTGCTCGCGGTCCTCAACGTCAAGTTGGCGACCGCGAGGAAGCAAAATGACATCCCGGCGAGACTTTTTCCTCGTTCGCGATCAGCAACATCAAGTTGCCGATCGCGAGCGTGGAAAATAAACCTCCCGGTGAGATTTTCAACGCGGGGAGGTCAGGTTTCTCATTGCGAGTGGTCGCGTATGCTCGCGACCGCTCGCGATGAGAAACTACCAGTCCGCGTTGAGAAAGCTGCCGCTCGAGTAAAAATCTACTCGAGCGGCAGTAAGAGACAGCTCGCACTGTGCAAGATGCCGTTTTCAATGATTGCACAGTGCGGACAAGCATCCGGCACTGTGCAATCATTGCGAACAGTGCACTACGCAGTTCGCGTAGTGCTACGCGTAGCTCGCGTAGTGCGAACTGCACTTTGCGTAGCTTCGCGTAGCGCTACTTCGCGAACTACTCCCAGGCTTACTTGAGTTGTGTCCTTTTGTGGTGTCATTACTGCCTTATTGTGCATGGTCATAAATGCTTCACACACTGCCTCTGAGATAGGCCTAACTGCTCATGCTACGTTACCACAGGGTTGAGCAGGGGTTATCAAAGGGGGTAGCCCACTTGCCCTGACTTAGGAAGAAGGGTCCCTATTTGGACAGTGGTGCCAGCCATTGCCAACTAGAGACCCCCATTTCTAACAGTCCTCCTCTCTTGGGTGTCTTCTCTCCTCAAGGAAGCTCCCTATGCAGGACACTGCTCTATCCAATCCTGGCACTGCTTTCACAGCACAAAAGCAGCACCAGGATTGGATAGAGCGGCCTCCCCCATCGCCCCTAAGAGCACTGGATGCCTGCGCTTTCTCTAACCTAGCTGTCTAAGACAGCTAGGTCAGGGAACTTTAAAATGATCATTTCTGGTTGGCCAGCCCAAGACGGCCGGCCAAAGAGATACGTGCATTTTAAAGTGCATAGCTCTCTGCTGCTACCACTCTGCAGCACTGGTCCCGCTCCGTCCTGGCACTTAGTTCAGGATGGGTTGCTGAAAAATAAAACAGTAGTAAATTAACTTTATTACTGTTTGATTTTTCAGCTCTGGGGCTTGTGGGGAGACACTCCTCTGCTCAAATGGAGGAGCCATCCCTGCTTATGCCTCCTTTTTCCAATCAATCAATCAATCAATCAGGGAATTATGAAGTGCAGCTACTCACCCGCAACGGTCTCAAGGCGCTGGGGAGGGGCAGCTCCGTTGAGTGCTGGGGTCATCCGAAGAGCCAGGACTTGAGGTCCTTCCTGAACTGGGGCAGTGTAGGCGCTTGCCGGAGGTGGAGGGGGAGGTCGTTCCAGTCCTTTGCTGTGAGGTAGGAGAAGGACTTTCCTCCCGTTCTGGTCTTGTAGATGTGTGGGATAGTGGCCAGAGAGAGGTCAGCTGATCATTGCGAAGGGCCTTGTCTGTGTGAGTGAGGAACTTGAAGGTTTTTCTTCTTTTGATGGGGAGCCAGTGGAGATCGCGGAGGTGTTGGATGATGTAGTTGTGACGGGGGATGTCTAGGAACAGTCTGGCTGCAGCGTTCTGGATGGTCTGGAGTTTGTGGAGGAGTTTCTTGTTGATTCTGGTGTAGAGGGCGTTGCCGTAGTCTAATCTGCTACTGATGAGGGCGTGTGTGACCATTTTTCTGGATTCAGGTGGGATCCATCTGAACGTTTTTCAGAGTATGCGGAGGGGGTTGAAGCAGGTCGAGGGTACGGCATTGATCTGGTGGTTCATTGTGAGCGATGAGTCAAGTATGATGATGAGGTTCCGTGCGTTATCTGTTAGGGTGGGGGGGTTTTCAAGGGTGGGGGGGCCATCAGGTGTTGTCCAATGCGGAGGTGGTGGAGTCAAGGATGAGGACTTCTGTTTTCTCAGAGTTGAGTTTTAGGCAGCGCTTTATCCTCCAGGTGAAAACGGCTTTCATCCCTTTTTGGAAGTTGTGCCTGGTGATGTTGGGTTCTTTAGTGAGGTAGAGGAGGTGCTGGGTGTCGTCGGCGTAGGAGACGATGTTGAGCCGGTGGTTCCTGATGATGGTTGCGAGGGGGGCCATGTAGATGTTGAAGAGGGTGGGGCTGAGGGAGGATCACTGGGGGCACTCCACATTGGGTCTCTCTAGGTTCTGAAAGGCAGGGCGGGAGACTGAATCGCTGAGTTCTGCCGGCAGGAAATTATCATACCCAGTCCACGGCTTTTCCATGGATACCGGTGTTGTGGAGTCTTGTGGCTAATGTGCGGTGAGAGACGGTGTTGAAGGCAGCTGAGAGGTCCAGGAGGATGGGGGCTGCCGTTTGGCCCTAGTCGAGGAGGGAGCGGATGTCATCGGTGGCAGCGAGTAGTGCGGTCTTGGTGCTGTGGTTGCTGCGGAATCTGGATTGGGAGATGTCCAGGACGTTCGCTTCGGTGACGTTTGTGAGCTGGGTGTTGATGGCCTTTCCGATGACCTTGGCTGCGAATGGAAGCAGTGAGATGGGCCTGAATTTCTTGAGGTCCGTCGGGTATGAGGAGGGTTACTCCATGAGGGGGTTGATTTCGGCATGTTTTAAGTCGTAGGGAAATGTGGCGGTTTCGAGGGAGCAGTTAATCGCCTGGCATAGTTCGTTTGCAATTTCCGTGGCAGCTTTGTGGAAGATGTGGGGTTGCCAGGGGTCTCAGGGTGCTCCAGATTGGATACTCTTCATGGTCTTTAGGGTGTCTTCTGTCATGAGCGGGGTCCAGGTGAGCAGGGTCTGTTGGGTAGCGTCACTGGGGGTGGGATCTGGAGCGGTGCGGAGGTCTTGGTTGTCGAAGTTGTCGTAGATCATCTTAATCTTGAGGTGAAAAAAGGTGCTGAATCTGTTGCAGAGGTCTTGGGAGGGTGGGACGCCTGTTGTTTCGCTGTTGGGTTTGGCGAATTCCTTGATGATGGAGAGTTCTTCGGTGTTGTGGGCGTTGGTGAGGATTCTGTCTTGGAGGAACTTCTTCTTTGTGGATTTGATGAGTTGATGGTGTGCCGTGGTGGCTGCTCTATAGGTGGTGAGTGTTTCTGGTGTTCTGTGGTTCCTCCGTGTTTTTTCAAGTCATCAGCAGAAGGGTTTGGATTCTTGGGGCCCGATTCACAAAAGTAATCTGAGACAAAATCCTAACTTTACGACTTTCGGTATTCACAAAAGGCATTTAGGAGTAGTAAAGTTAGGATTTTGTCTTAAGTTTGTCTTAAATTTTGGTCTCAAGACAAAATCCTAACTTAAGTTTAACTTAAGCTTAACTTAAGTTAGGATTTTGTCTTAAGATCAAGACTTAAGACAAACTTAAGACAAAATCCTAACTTTACTGCTCCTAAATGCCTTTTGTGAATACCGAAAGTCGTAAAGTTAGGATTTTGTCTCAGATTACTTTTGTGAATCAGGCCCTTGGAGTGCAGGGGTGAACCAGCTTCCTTTCTTGATGTGTCGTCCTGTTGCTTTCTTGACGGGGGCGAGTGTGTTGGCGCAGTTCGTGATCCAGCGGTGGAGGTTGTGTGCCGCGGTGTTAGGGTTTGGCGTCATTGGTGGTGGGGTGTTAATGAGGGTGGAGGTGAGCTGGTCTTCGGTGACTTTGTTCCAGCTTCTGCGGGGGAGGTGGTGGGCGTATTTGTGTGCGGTGGGTTTTCTGAAGGAGAAGTAGATGCAGTGGTGGTCTGTCCAGAGGAGTTCTGTGGTGTGGCTGTAGGAGACGCTGTTTCCTTCTGTGAAGATGGGGTCGAGTGCATGTCCCGCTGTGTGCGTGGGGGCGGTGACCAGTTGCTTCAGTCCTATGTTGGCGAGGTTCTCCAGGAGGGTGGTGGTGTTGGGATCGTCGTGGTTGTCCAGGTGGAAGTTTAAGTCTCCAAGTAGGATGCAGTCAGTGGAGGTGAGGGCGTGGAGTGCGATGAGGTCAGCGATGGTGTGGGTGAAAGGAGCGCGGGCCGGGTGGCCTGTAGATGAGAGTCCCGCGAAGCGTCGTTTTAGGGTTGGTCTGGATCTTGAAGTGGAGGTGCTCCATGAGCGTCGTAGTGTCGTCCAGACCGGTGGTGTCATGAGGAGGGTACTTTTGTGGACGATGGCGATGCCTCGTCCTGGGCAGGTGGGGAAGTCTTTCCGCAGGCTCTTGTATCCATCAGGAATGGCGGTGGCGATGTCGGGCACGGAGTTGGCGTTGGTCCAGGTTTCTGTGAGGAAGGCAACGTCGGGCACGTGGGTGTTGAGGAGGTCCCAGATTTCCATGGCATGCTTGTGTAGGGAGCGCATGCTGAGGAGGATGCAGTTTAGTGGTTTGTGAGCCGTGATGTCTGGTAGGCTGGGGGCTGCTGCTGGGATCCGGCGGTGGGTGAAGGTGCAGCGGCAGCGGCAGGCCTTGGGTGTTGCTCAGCGTCCAAAGCTGGCAGTTGTTGCGGCGTCCGGGATTGAGAGCATGGAGGGTGCTGGAGTTGTAGCGGAGGCGGGTCGGAGGACCAGGGTCTCTGGCGCTGGTCGCTGTTGGGTCGCGGACGGGCGCAGATGGGCTTGCCTTCGGTGCGCCTTTGGCGCACCAGCGGGGCAGCTCTGCAGCAGCCGCCATTAAGTAGGGGTCAGAGGAGGGCAGTCAGCTGGGAGGTGGGAGTGAGAAAGGACACACTGGAGGGGGAAGGGGCTGCGGGGGCAGCATCAGCGTGGAGCGAACAGAGAGAGGAGATAGAAAAGAGGGTAAAAAAGAGAGAAAAGAGGGCTGAGGGAGCAGAGAAAGAAAAGAGAAAAGAGAGAACAGAAGGCACAGAAAAGCCAAGAGAGGCAGACCAGCAGAAGAGCAGAGTGCTCTACAACTGGACCACCAGGGATGAGGCACAGGCAGGAGCCTGCGGGTGAAGGAGGGCCTCGAACACCCAGCAGTGGTCAGCAAAGTGGAGAGCTCAGGGGGCAGCACATAGTGGTGGAGCTGCACGGGGGGAGAGCAGTCACACTGACCAGGTCAGTGGTCTAGCTCTTCTTGCCGCTCAGTGGCCACCATTAAGTAGGGGTCGGGGGGAGGACGGTCAGCTGGGAGACAGGAGCGGGAAAGGTAACACTGGAGGGGGAGGGGCCGTGGGTGCAGCAGCGGCGTGGAGTGAGCAGAGAGAGGCGGGGGAGAGCAGTCACACTGACCAGGTCAGTGGTCTAGCTCCACCATCCTTCCTTCCTCTCTTGCAGGTTCTTTTTCATCCTTGCTTTATCTCCTATCACTGTTTTCATATCTTTCATTTCTTCCCCTTCTTTCCCCTATTCTGCCTTCGCTTCTCTTGCCTTGGGTCAAAGAACAACAATGAAAAATAAGTCGCTATCCTCGAAAATGAGAGCCAGCGCCTACCAATGGCAAACGTTACACACAACATCCCATGTGGCACTATTTTGTGTTCTGTAGAAGGTCGTATACACGCGTTTCTATGCAATATATGCAATGGCAATTCTTGCTTTTCCCTTGCTTACGTCAGCACGGTGACATCGGTAAGCCGGTCATGAGTCTGGATCATGGCCGGGCCACAACTGTGAATCAACTCAGCTTTTTATCATACAGCGGTTGATAGATTGTGGACCGTTAATTTGAATACATGATGTTTGAATCAATATGATGCCTTTTGCATCACGTGTGACGAAGCCCAGTATTACTGGACTATTGCGTGTGCCACCCGAGGGTGCCTGGAGAAGAAGATGAGAAAATGATGACTTTATAGTGGAAGAAGGCAAATCAATCCAAGACATGAACAGCGCAGACAAGCTTAGTAATATATTCACGTTTGTATCCCTTCAGTACCTGTTTTTTAGTAAAAAAAATCTAACACAAAATGTCGCCTGATATAGTGATAGAAATATATGTGCAGGGAAGCTGGGGGTAACTATGGATTTTTCCAGAGTAAACTTCTGAGAAAAATAATTAGTCGAAATTAAATATTTAAAGCCGGTTCACTTAGGCAGAGTATTTTATGGTCATTATTTCCGCCTCATTTCATTTGAAGTAAATCACCCTCAGTTGTGCTTCAGTTATTTATGCCCAATGCGCTTTAATATTTATTTCTTTTATAATGAGAAAGCAAGAAATATTGCCGCCCAGTGCGCGCAGTTGAGCAGACGTCTGCAGACCAGTGATGGGGCCTGTTCCTTCAGTGCACAGCGCTCCTTCAATGCCGCACATTCACAGCCTACCAGCCCATCAATCCCCGCAAAACAACAAGACGATAATTAGGAGGGATTCAGACAAGGCCAAGGCTTGAGAGATAATTCTGGCGCTAATTTAGCTTTCAGACTCTGCAAAGCAGTAATTTCTTCATCAACTCAGAGACGTATAAGACTTCACAACCTTTAGAAGTAAATATTAGCTGCTGACTTTTTTCAGCACCTATAAAAATATGATTGGTGGTTCAGCAGCCGGCATTTTGTGTTCATCGTTAATGTGTCTTGTTAACGCGCTTGGCAGTTTGTACTAAATTGCTGCAAGCGTTTATGGCAGAATAAATAGTGCTTTTGTAAAGAGTGTGGGAGCCCAAGAACTTACTGAGAAGCTTGCAAATGTACGGCTTGAAAGCAATATTAAAGTTCTACCTGTTTTCAAAATGTAAAAGTTAGAGACAGGCTACTTTGCTCAATGTTGTTTCTAAAACAAATATTTACAAAGGCAATAGGTTTGAGGTTTTTTTTTCTTTTTCTTTCAGTGCCTGAGCCCTGACTGAGGCAAAGTTAGAAAGTCATCCTTTTTGCCCTCATCACCCCCATTTTCTGACTGATACTGGTGGTTACTGACTCAGATTGTGCCCTGGGCCCTACTAACCACTGAAAAACAAATTGGTATGCTGTTTCTACTGTGTGTTACAGGTCAATGTGTGTACAGAGAGCACCACACTGATTACTCGAGACCGGAGAAAAATGTCTCTCCTTTCAGAAAAAGACCCTCACACACCCAGCAAGCTAGGTGTCTTGCTTCATCACTGGGTCTGCTCCTTATCGGGTCGGCACTGCAATACCCGATCGGCACCCGTGATGGGGCCTTCTTGGCGGAGATCTTTTTTCTTAGCCGTTGGGGGCAGTGCGTGTAAGGGCCCTAATGAGTGTAGATGTCTAATTGAAAAATGTGTCAAACTAAAACAGGAGTTAGTGATCCACCCAAAACTACTTTAATGAATGTGGTCACTATCCTGATTATAAAATGATGGTGCGTATACACCTGCTCTAAGGTTGCAGTGTTTTGCGCAACAAAATCAGGCCTACATGTTTCTTGCCTAATGTCAATTCAACAGCAATTCTTCAGGACCGAAGTGAGATCTAGCTACACTTTTTGGTGGTGGTCTGTTTAGTGAAACAATAAGTGACCACCCATACAGCACCCTAAAAAGTGGTACCTGTAGATCTACAACATTACCTGTAACAAAGAAGGATCATAATGGTTGTTAGCCCTGGCACCATTGGCGTGGGTCTCCCTTCCATTTTTCGCTGTTGTTTCCTCTGTTTTACTGGTGTTAGATGCTCTGCGCGCTGTGCCACTGCCATTTAGTGTCACAGCGCGAATGCTCCCTGTATAAATATGTCTATGTGAATTGGTATATCCCTGATTGGCTTATTTGGTTTACCTGTTAGTCCCTAGTAGTGTGGCCTATGTGTGCCCAGGGCTGGTAAACCAAATGCTACTGGTGGGCCTGCAGCACTGATGTGTGCCACCCACAGAAGCAGCTTGTAAAGTGTGTCTCAGACCTGCCAGTGCAGTGTCTGTGTGCAGTCCAGAACTGCCATCTTGGCTGTGAAGTGCACTCACTTCCCAGCCCCTGAACCTTCCCTTGGCATCCTGTAAGTCACCCCTATGGTAGGGTGCCTTGTATGTGTAAGGCAGGACATGCCTTGGTGTGTGTAGCATGTCCTGGTAGTGAATTATGCCCCATTTCGTTTTTCACTACTGTAAGGCTACCTGTTCCTCGTAGGCTAGAATGGGCAGTTTGACTATTACATTCTATAGTCCTAACTGACCCCAGGAACATGGTAGAAAAACGAATTTAGTATGCCTGAGCTCAGAATATTAAAATACATCTTTTAGTGAAGTTTATCTTTATATTCTGTGTTTGAAAATACCACTTTTAGAAAGTAGGTATTTTCTTGCCTAAGCCTTCCAGTGTGCTCTGCCGTTATGTGTATTGGCTGTCTGGTTTTAGAGGGGCAGGACAGGCTGAGTCAGACCTGGGTTGAATAGAGAGATCTGCATTTAGAGTGTGGGGAGGGGTGACTCCTTGACCTGAATAGGGCTGTGCCTGGCAAGGTGAATGCTGGCTCCACCTCCCACTGTGTGTCTGCTAGCAGACCCCCTCTTTCTGAAAGGAAGGATGCAGCCTGGTAAACAAAGTGCTCCAGGCCTGAGCAGAACTGGTTCTGGCTAGGTTCAGTAACTGGTAGCTTCAAAGATCAAAGGCTTTTGGGGTATAAATATCTGTGCTCAAGCCCCTACTTTTTGTATTGCTTTTGGATCTGGAGAGGAAACTCTGTCCATGCCACTGGAGGAATCTGCAGGAAGTGACTGTCCCTGTGCTGTGTGTTGTTTTTTGCACTGGCCTGCAGCAGTGACCACTGGACCTTGAAGAAGAGGAAAAGGAACTCTTGAGAGAACTTTTATTTTTGTTACAGCAATTACCCAAGGGCTAGGAAAAGAGCTAGCCTCCTGCTGGAGTCTCAGGCACATCAGACTCCACCACCAACCTCCTGCTTCCTCCCTGCGAGGACTGCTATCTGCTGATGAGGCTCCTGTGAGTTCCAGGGCCTCTAGTTTGCATCAGAGAAAAGAGTGTGAGAAATCGACGCTAACGCATCATTGCGGGCCGCTGCACTCGAGAGCGCTGGGAAAATCATCACGCTACTGCCGCCGAGGGCCCGCAACACGAAACCATCGCTGACGCCCCTTTGCGAGCCGCTGCAGCCGAGATGCGCTGGAAAGATCATCGCGCTGCTGTCGCCGCGCACTCGCAACCCTTAAAGAAATCATCGCTTCGAGACATCGCAGTGCGGACGCCGTGCGTCCGCCACTTTGATCTCATCGCACCGAATTTCGTCGCTCCCTCGTGGAGCGTCTTGTCTTCGCATCGCAACACGATCGCACAGCGCAACAGGATCACCGCATCGACTTCTCCCACGCGGCAAGAAAGTCATCGCATCGGCGGTCCAGCGTGCAGAAGTTTGTCGCATCGTCTCCGCACGCATCACGCAGATCGGCGCATCATCCTCCCTTGCGGCAAGGATTTCAACGCATCGCCGGCCTCGCGTGCCGAGAATCATCGCTACAGCTTATTTGCGACACTTTGTTGGTTTTGCTACTAAACCCAGGTACTTTGTGAAAGAAAGGGTCGCAGAGACCACTGCTTTGAACTTGAACCTTATTTTTGCAACCTTTGAACTATTTTTGACAGCCCTTCAACAGCTATCCTATTTTTGACAGTATTGTGGCTTTTACAGTTATTGGTCTTGTGATAAATCTGCCTTTATATAAAGATACTTATTTTTTATAATAACTACTTGTGTGGTGTCCCTTTGTAGTGTTCCTCACTGTGTTACTGTGTATGATCATAAATGCTTCACACCCTGCCTCTGAGATAAGCCTACCTGCTCGTGCTACGTTACCACAGGGTTGAGCAGGGGTATTAAAGAGGGTAGCCCTCTCACTCTGACTTAGGAAGAAGGGTCCCTACTTGGACAGTGGCCAGCCATTGCCAACTAGAGACCCCCATTTCTAACAATGGTTAATAAAACAGTCATCACAGGTCTACAATTCAACTAAGATTCAATAGTCTACAATTCGACGATGATTGTGTAGCACTGCAATTTAAACGTGCATAAATGCATGCATCACACTCAAGTGTCCGTGACCATGCGTAAGGCGATTTAAAAATTTCTTGACTAGAAGTAGCAATATGTTAAAATGGCAGTATAAAAACACACATTGTGCGTACGGCTTGCAATAGAACTCACCCAGTTCGGGTCAGCAATACATAGCGACGTGTACTGGCAGGTGTAGACACTGTAAGGTGCAGTCTCCTGATGGATGTATAGGTTCAAAAAGGGGGAAATAGAACAATCAGTATGCAGGTAGAGGTTGCCTGTAGGTAGTTACTGGTTACTGGTTCAAAAATACCAACATGGGACCCGATAGGCATAGGTCCCCTTACATTGACACTCAGCCTTGGTTGTGAGTATATTGTGTTCCCTGAGTGTTATTGGTATGAGATCCATGAGGGAGTCATAAGCAGCGCTCCCCCTGGAACCACCTAGCATCCACGCAGGGATGCAGAGTAGGTCAGAGGTGCGTACCGCCATTCCTCCCCCTGGGTTTCCACCAGCTAGCACAATCAGGTAATAATACAAGTGCAACTGGCACTGAATAAAGTGAGCATGTCCGACAGTCAGGGGGGGTAAATTCACACCACATCCTCTCGCTCCCCTACTGTCCGTAACGATCGGCGTCCCCCAGGGGGCCATTTTATAGACCCAAGCGGGGGCAGAGTTTGCACAAAGTAAAAATGCTGGCTGATAAGGTCCGGCATACATTCAAAATACTGGCGTCAGGTAGAATTTTCTCACAACACAGAAAGGGCGTTGAGTAAGGTTCCCGTTCCTAGAATATGTTGCTCACACGTTGGTTACTCACGTTTTGGATACTGTCCGCATACGGTCGACCTACCCCTCACTCTGCCGGTCCCGGGTGGTATCGGTGCACAGCCGCCGTCAACTCATATACCTCCGGTCGGTGAGAATGAGGGGCAGGACTTCTGGTGCCAATGTGTGGAAGAGACGCTAGACCGTCAACCCGGAACCGTCGGGCACCACGTTGGTATTTCCGCCATGTGTATTGTTTAATGCTCAATGTGTTAAAGGGTACGAGCAGAAGTTCTCGGGAAGTACTTAACTGTGCAAGAGTGAGTCCACCTTGTCCACTGATGCCATGACACTCAGTTATTCCTCCCACCTACAATAACTAACCACCAATAACAACAATTAGGAGTGGGACTGAGCAATTTAAATAATTCCGTGCTATCACAGGGTTCTGCCTCCCCTCGACATGACCTGAAAGACTATGACGACTGTTATCCACCAATATTGATTTAAAATGAGAAAACAACATCGAGACTATTGAGGAGTTTACACATTTCCCTATATTGCAGTACTTAACGCTGGGCCTTAGTTAGCAGAGCGCAACCTGCTGCTGTTTTAAAACCAGACACTCAGTAACAATAACCTGGGCTGATTGGGGTGCGGAATCTGATCCGGATCGCAATTTGGACAAACACCATTATCTAGAACTTCTGCTCGTACCCTTTAACACATTGAGCATTAAACAATACACATGGCGGAAAATCCAACGTGGCGCCCGACAGTTCCGGGTTGACGGTCTAGCGTTTCTTCCACACATTGGCACCGGAAGTCCCGCCCCTCATTCTCACCGACCGGAGGTATATGAGTTAACGGCGGCTGTGCACCGATACCACCTGGGACCGGCAGAGTGAGGGGTAGGTCGACCGTACGCAGACAGTATCCAAAACGTGAGTAACCAACATGTGAGCTTCATATTCTAGGAACGGGAACCTTACTCAACGCCCTTTCTGTGTTGTGAGAAAATTCTACCTGAGGCCAGTATTTTGAATGTATGCCGGACCTTAACAGCCGGCATTTTTACTTTGTGCAAACTCTGCCCCCGCTTGGGTTTATAAAACGGCCCCCTGGGGGCCACCAATCGTTAAGGACAGTAGGGGAGCGAGAGGATGTGGTGTGAATTTGCCCCCTGACTATCAGACATGCTCACTTTATTCAGCGCCAGCTGCACTTGTATTATTACCTGATTGTGCTAGCTGGTGGAGACCCAGGGGCAGGAATGGCGGTATGCACCTCTGGCCTACTCTGCATCCCTGCGTGGATGCTGGGTGGTTCCAGGGGGAGCGCTGCTTATGACTCCCTCGTGGATCTCATACCAATAACACCCAGGGAACACGATACACTCACAACCAAGGCTGAGTGTCAATGTAAGGGGACCTATGCCTATCGGGTCCCATGTTGGGTTTTTTGAGCCAGTAACCAGTAACTACCTACAGGCAACCTCTACCTGCATACTGATTGTTCTATTTCCCCCTTTTTGAACCTATACATCCATCAGGACACTGCACCTTACAGTGTCTACACCTGCCGGTACACGTCGCTATGTATTGCTGACCCGAACTGGGTGAGTTCTATTGCAAGTCGTACGCACAATGTGTGTTTTTATATTGCCATTTTAACATATTGCTACTTCTAGTCAAGAAATTTTTAAATCGCCTTACGCATGGTCACGGACACTTGAGTGTGATGCATGCATTTATGCACATTTAAATTGCAGTGCTGCACAATCATGGTCGAATTGCAGACTATTGAATCTTAGTTGAATTGTAGACCTGTGATGACTGTTTTATTAACCATTATGATCCTTCTTTGTTACAGGTAATGTTGTAGATCTACAGGTGCCACTTTTTAGGGTGCTGTATGGGTGGTCACTTATTGTTTCACTAAACAGACCACCACCAAAAAGGGTAGCTAGATCTCACAGCGGTCCTGAAGAATTGCCGTCGAATTGACATTAGGCAAGCAACATGTTGGCCTGATTTTGTTGCGCAAAACCCTGCAACCTTAGAGCAGGTGTATACGCACCATCATTTTTTAATCAGGATAGTGACCACATTCATTAAAGTAGTTTTGGGTGGCTCACTAACTCCTGTTTTAGTTTGACACATTTTTCACTTAGACATCTACACTCATTAGGGCCCTTACACGCACTGCACCCAACGGCTAAGAAAAAAGATCTCCGCCAAGAAGGCCCCATCACGGGTGCCGATCGGGTATTGCAGCGCCGACCCGATAAGGAGCAGACCCAGTGATGAAGCAAGACACCTAGCTGGCTGGGTGTGTGAGGGTCTTTTTCTGAAAGGAGAGAAATGTTTCTCCGGTCTCGAGTAATCAGTGTGGTGCTCTCTGTACACACATTGACCTGTAACACACAGTAGGAACAGCATACCAATTTGTTTTTCACTGGTTAGGGCCTGTATGCTGGACATAGATTAATTGGCCCCTAGTCCCTTCCCCCCTTTTGTAATACTGTATGCACGGGTTACCCCCATGGGACTTTGTTTAAAGGTTACCAGGAAGTCACTAGTTGTTCTCCTGGCCCAATACAGAGACAGAGGAAACAGTGTATTCCTAGTCCTTCTTGAGTTTTCTGATAAATCCTATCCTCATATGGAGGATTACCAGGGACTCAGTTTTGGCAATGAAGTAGCAAATGATATTCTTAGGACACCATCTCTGCTGGGGACTGATGGCAAGGTGAATGCTGGCTCCACCTCCCACTGTGTGTCTGCTAGCAGACCCCCTCTTTCTGAAAGGAAGGATGCAGCCTGGTAAACAAAGTGCTCCAGGCCTGAGCAGAACTGGTTCTGGCTAGGTTCAGTGACTGGTAGCTTCAAAGATCAAAGGCTTTTGGGGTATAAATATCTGTGCTCAAGCCCCTACTTTTTGTATTGCTTTTGGATCTGGAGAGGAAACTCTGTCCGTGCCACTGGAGGAATCTGCAGGAAGTGACTGTCCCTGTGCTGTGTGTTGTTTCTTGCACTGGCCTGCAGCAGTGACCACTGGACCTTGAAGAAGAGGAAAAGGAACTCTTGAGAGAACTTTTATTTTTGTTACAGCAATTACCCAAGGGCTAGGAAAAGAGATAGCCTCCTGCTGGAGTCTCAGGCACATCAGACTCCACCACCAACCTCCTGCTTCCTCCCTGCGAGGACTGCTATCTGCTGATGAGGCTCCTGTGAGTTCCAGGGCCTCTAGTTTGCATCAGAGAAAAGAGTGTGAGAAATCGACGCTAACGCATCTTTGCGGGCCGCTGCACTCGAGAGCGCTGGGAAAATCATCGCGCTACTGCCGCCGAGGGCCCGCAACACGAAACCATCGCTGACGCCCCTTTGCGAGCCGCTGCAGCCGAGACGCGCTGGAAAGATCATCGCGCTGCTGTCGCCGCGCACTCGCAACCCTTAAAGAAATCATCGCTTCGAGACATCGCAGTGCGGACGCCGTGCGTCCGCCACTTTGATCGCATCGCACCGAATTTCGTCGCTCCCTCGCGGAGCGTCTTGTCTTTGCATCGCAACACGATCGCACAGCGCAACAGGATCACCGCATCGACTTCTCCCATGCGGCAAGAAAGTCATCGCATCGGCGGTCCAGCGTGCAGAAGTTTGTCGCATCGTCTCCGCACGCATCACGCAGATCGGCGCATCATCCTCCCTTGCGGCAAGGATTTCAACGCATCGCCGGCCTCGCATGCCGAGAATCATCGCTACAGCTTATTTGCGACACTTTGTTGGTTTTGCTACTAAACCCAGGTACTTTGTGAAAGAAAGGGTCGCAGAGACCACTGCTTTGAACTTGAACCTTATTTTTGCAACCTTTGAACTATTTTTGACAGCCCTTCAACAGCTATCCTATTTTTGACAGTATTGTGGCTTTTACAGTTATTGGTCTTGTGATAAATCTGCCTTTATATAAAGATACTTATTTTTTATAATAACTACTTGTGTGGTGTCCCTTTGTAGTGTTCCTCACTGTGTTACTGTGTATGATCATAAATGCTTCACACCCTGCCTCTGAGATAAGCCTACCTGCTCGTGCTACGTTACCACAGGGTTGAGCAGGGGTTTTAAAGAGGGTAGCCCTCTCACTCTGACTTAGGAAGAAGGGTCCCTACTTGGACAGTGGCCAGCCATTGCCAACTAGAGACCCCCATTTCTAACATTGGTGGTCAGCGGTGAGGATCTGGACTTGCATTTATGATCGCATACAGTAATTATAGTGTACACTACTAGTGAGTGCAGACCATAACGTACCGCATACATTTTTTGAGAGTTTTTTTTGGATCCTATATTGTAATTGATATTGCCGGTGATTTTTCACCCGCACACATTTTCTGAGAGTTTTTGGGATCCTATATTGTGATTGATATTGGCGGTGATTCTTCACCCGCGCCCATTTTTTGAAAGTTTTTGATCCCCTATTGTAATTGATATTGCCGGTGATTTTTCACCCGCGCACATTTCTGAGAGTTTTTGGGATCCTATATTGTGATTGATATTGCCGGTGATTTTTCACCGCGCCCATTTTTGAAAGTTTTTGATCCCCTATTGTGATTGATATTGCCGGTGATTTTTCACCCGCGCACATTTCTGAGAGTTTTTAGGATCCTATATTGTGATTGATATTGCCGGTAATTTTTCACCCGCTTACATTTTTTTGAGAAGTTTTCTTCTGTCCTTTATTGATATTGCCAGTTATTTCTACAATGGGCAAGCCCAGATCCAATGCCTCAGAGGATCTCTCCTGGGAAGAAGAGAAAATAGAAACCTACAATGCCAAGCAGCTCAAATACTTTTGCAAGCAATTCACAGTCCCTATCACAGGTCTCACTAGAAGGGAGGAGTATTACAAGGCGCTGAAGGCCTGGCTAGAAGCCAGGGATGCCCCTAAGGCTATAGGAGAGCTTGTGGAGGTAGGAGAGCAGCAGGGCGATGTCGTAGACTTAGTAGGAGATCCAGCCCTTTCCAACCCGGGCTCTAGTGTGTCCGCTAAGGGTCTGTCCCCAGAAGAGCTGGAGGACAGGGAGAGAGATAGGCGGCATAATATGGAGATGGCTAAGCTTAAAATGGATGGTCACCGGGACCTAGAGAACAAGAAGTTAGAAATTGAGATTATGAGGATGAAGCTTGAGCATGAGAGAGTATTGAGGGAGTTGGAGATTAAAGCTAAGAGCATGGAAATCTCCCCCTCTGGTGGCAGCGTACCTGTAGTGCACCCTGAGAGTAGGGTGTATATACCCAAGGAGGTTATTAAGGATTTCCACAAAAGTGAAGATATTGGGCAATGGTTTGCCGCTTATGAATTAGCCATGGTGTCCCACCGGGTCCCTGAGAAGGATTGGGGAGCGGGGTTGTGGGGACGCTTTGTGAGTGAGGGGAGGGATACCTTGTTGGACCTGCCCCCAGAAAGTAGGATGGTTTATGCCCACATGAAGGAAGCGTTGATGACCCGCTATGGTTTGACCCCTGAGATGTATAGGCAGAGGTTTAGGGTCTGTAAGAAGCTAGAGGGTACCACGTGGGTTGAATATGTGTCTTTTTTTTGCAGAGCCATGGAACGCTGGGTAAAAGGTAGCAAAGTAGAAACTTTTGCACAGTTTTATGATTTGATTGCGTGGGAGCATTTATCTAGTAATTGTTTTCCTGAGCTACGCCAGCACCTAATTGATTGCAAGCTGACTAACCCTAGAAAGCTTGCTGAGGAGGCGGACCGCTGGGTGAGCACCCGGGTCCGCAAGGGTCCAGTGGGAGACGTCGCCAAAGGTGGGCAGGGTCCCCAGCAGAGGAGTGGGGGGACAAGGGTCAACAGAGGGAGTTCCACCGAGGGCCCCAAAGTAATCCCCCAGGGAACCAAGCAGTGGTGTCCCAGCCCCCCAAGAAAGGAGGACAGGGCCCCCAACAGGTAGGCCTGTTCCCAGGTGGCCCCCCACGTGTTACAACTGTGGTCAAGTGGGCCACAGATATTTTGATCCCCAGTGCCCCCAAAGGGTGGCCAGTGCACCCCCCCCTGTGCACCACCCCGCCAGATTGCTAGTGTAGCCCTGGGAGAGGAGGAGATGGGTGCCCAAGAGGGGTGGGATCCCGTAGAGTTGACCCTTGTCTCATTAGGGGACTTTGAGATGGTCCCCAAGCCTGCACTGCCTGCTAACACTAAAAAATACAGGCAGTGGGTGACCATCAATGGCCATAGGGTGGAGGCTCTAAGAGACACAGGGGCCAGTGTAACTGCTGTCAGCTCCCGGTTGGTGTCCAAAGAGCAGGTTGTCCCCCATGCATTCTACCCAGTAGTGTCCGCAGACAACTCAGAGAGCCAATGTGAGGTGGCTCAGGTTCCCTTTGAGTGGGGGGGGGGGTCTCAGGAACTCTTCAGGTAGCTGTGAGGCCCGCCATGCCTGTAGACTGTCTGCTGGGCAATGATTTAGAGGACTCCCCTTGGGCTACGGTGGAGAGGAAGGCTCACTTAGAGATGTTGGGTCTGCCTGAGTGGGTGTGTGCTACCACTCGGTCCATGGCAGCCAAGGAGGGTGTTGAGAAGGATCTGGAGCCTCAGAGTATGGCCCAGATCCCTGCCTTAGAGAGAAGGGGCAGGGGGCGCGGGAAGCCGCCCCCTTGGTTCCCACGGCCCAGGAAGGAGCAGACCCTGAAGGGGATGCCCTGGAGCCTACCGGGGAGCAGATCACCGAACTGGGGGACCTGCCTGAGCTGACCCATTGGCAGCAGGAAGGGGGACCCACCAGGGAGGAAGTTTGTGAGCAGCAGAGAGTTTGCCCCTCTCTTGAGGGTATGCAGCGACAGGCTGCAGCCCAGGCAGAAGGTGACATGTCTGGTTCACATCTGATTTATTGGGAGAACAGTCTCCTGTATAGTGAGCCTAAGGTTGCTGAGCCAGGGTCAGCCCGTGTGCTGGTGGTACCCGAGTGCTTCAGAACCTTCCTACTGGGGTTGGCTCATGACATTCCATTGGCAGGACATCTGGGGCAGACCAAGACCTTTGAGAGGCTGGCCGCCCACTTTTATTGGCCCCAGATGCACAAGAGTTCAGACACTCATTACAGGACCTGTGAGACTTGCCAGGCAAGTGGGAAGAGTGGGGGGAAGATCAAGGCCCCACTCCAGCCGTTTCCAGTTGTGAGTACCCCATTCGAGCGAGTGGGCATTGACATTGTGGGGCCTCTGGACCCCAAGACAGCCATGGGCAACAGCTTCATCCTGGTCTTGGTGGACCATGCCACCCGGTACCCTGAAACCATCCCGCTCAGGACAGTGACGGCCCCCGTGGTGGGACGTGCACTGATGGGGATTTTCTCCTGTGTGGGATTCCCCAGAGAGGTGGTGTCTGACAGGGGGACCAACTTCATCTCCCAGTACATGAAGTCTCTGTGGAAGGAGTGTGGGGTAACGTATAAGTTCACCACTCCTTACCACCCCCAAGGTAATGGTCTGGTTGAAAGGTTCAACCGGACCTTGAAGGGCATGATCATGGGCCTAGAAGAGCCCCTGAGGCGTAAGTGGGACGTCCTCTTGCCATGCCTGTTGTTTGCCTACCGTGAGGTGCCACAGAAGTCCTTAGGGTTCAGTCCCTTTGAACTCCTCTATGGCCACCCGGTTAGAGGACCTCTGAGTCTGGTCAAGGAAGGCTGGGAGCAATCTCCCAGGAAACCTCCCCAAGATGTATTTAGCTACATGTTGGCCTTCAGGAACCAGACTCGGCGTTTCAGAAAGATTGCTGAGGCAAATCTGGAAGCCAGCCAGGAAGAAATGAAACGTTGGCACGACCAGAATGCCACTCTGGTCGAATTTCAACCTGGTCAGAAGGTTTGGGTACTGGCCCCAGTGGAGCCTTGTGCGCTCCAAGATAAGTGGACCGGTCCATTTGAGGTGGTGGAGCGCAAAAGTCCAGTTACCTACTTGGTGGACTTTCAGTCTCCCAGGAACCCCTTGCGGGTCCTGCATGTGAACCGCCTAAAGCCCCACTTTGAGAGGTCTGAAGTGGGCATGCTTCTTGCCACAGATGATGGGGTTGAGGAGGAGAGTGAGCCTCTCCCTGACCTCCTGTGTGCAGAAGAGAAGGATGGGTCAGTGGAGGGTGTGATCCTCTCCACCACACTGACCCCTGAGCAGCAGAGAGATTGTCACCACCTGTTGGGGCAATTTTCTGATTTGTTCTCCCTGGTACCTGGTGTCACTGATTGGTGCGTCCATGAGGTGGATACCGGGGACAGTTCTCCTGTCAAGCACAAGGCTTACAGGGTAACTGACAGGGTCAGGGCTTGCATTAAGGAGGAGGTCTCCAAAATGTTCGCCCTAGGGGTGGTTGAGTCCTCTAGCAGCCCCTGGTCCAGCCCCGTGGTCTTGGTACCAAAAGCTGCGACGCCTGGTGCCACTCCTGAACTTAGGTTCTGTGGGGACTACCGAGGTCTCAATTCGGTCACCAAGACCGACGCGCACCCCATCCCCAGAGCTGATGAGCTCATAGACCGGTTAGGGGCTGCCCGGTACCTCAGCAAGTTTGATCTGACGTCTGGGTACTGGCAGATCACCTTAACTGATGGGGCAAAGGAGAGGTCAGCATTCTCCACACCAGATGGGCACTACCAGTTCCGTGTGATGCCCTTTGGGATGAAGAATGCCCCTGCCACCTTCCAGAGATTGGTCAACCAGGTGTTGGTTGGGCTGGAGGCTTTCAGTGCCGCCTACCTGGATGACATTGCAGTGTTTAGTTCCTCCTGGGAGGACCACTTGCGCCACCTCTGGGAAGTGTTGATGGCGCTGCTCAGAGCAGGCCTCACAATCAAGGCCAGTAAGTGCCAGATTGGGCAGGGTTCTGTGGTGTACTTGGGACACCAGGTGGGGAGCGGCCAGGTGGCGCCTCTGCAGCCCAAGATTGAAACCATCCTGGCTTGGGAGCCCCCAGGACCCAGACCCAGGTGAGGGCCTTCTTAGGACTCACGGGTTATTACAGGAGGTTTGTCAAGGGGTATGGCAACATTGTTGCACCCTTGACTGAGCTGACTTCCAAGAAGCGGCCAAAGATTGTGAACTGGACTGACACCTGTCAGAAAGCCTTTGATGCCCTCAAAACTGCTATGTGTACAGCACCCGTACTCCAGGCGCCCAATTTTGCTAAGGAATTTGTTGTCCAGACAGACGCTTCAGAGCATGGGGTGGGGGCCGTTCTGTCACAGATAAATGAGGAGGGAGTAGACCAACCTGTAGCCTTCATCAGTAGGAGGTTACTTCCACGGGAACAGAGGTGGAGTGCAATTGAGCGTGAGGCATTTGCTGTGGTCTGGGCACTGAAGAAGCTGAGACCATACCTGTTTGGGACTCACTTCCGGGTTCAGACAGACCACAGGCCCCTCAGATGGTTGATGCAGATGAGGGGTGAGAATCCCAAGTTGTTGAGGTGGTCCATTTCCCTACAGGGTATGGACTTCACGGTGGAACACCGCCCTGGTACAGAACACGCCAATGCTGATGGTCTGTCCAGATTTTTCCGCCTTAGCGATGAGAACTTCCAAGGGGATGGGTAGTTCTCCCCACATTTCAGCTGGAGGGGACGTGTGTTAGACCTGGCACCATTGGCGTGGGTCTCCCTTCCATTTTTCGCTGTTGTCTCCTCTGTTTTACTGGTGTTAGATGCTCTGGGCGCTGTGCCACTGCCATTCAGTGTCACAGCGCGAATGCTCCCTGTATAAATATGTCTATGTGAATTGGTATATCCCTGATTGGCTTATTTGGTTTACCTGTTAGTCCCTAGTAGTGTGGCCTATGTGTGCCCAGGGCTGGTAAACCAAATGCTGCTGGTGGGCCTGCAGCACTGATGTGTGCCACCCACAGAAGCAGCTTGTAAAGTGTGTCTCAGACCTGCCACTGCAGTGTCTGTGTGCAGTCCAGAACTGCCATCTTGGCTGTGAAGTGCACTCACTTCCCAGCCCCTGAACCTTCCCTTGGCATCCTGTAAGTCACCCCTATGGTAGGGTGCCTTGTATGTGTAAGGCAGGACATGCCTTGGTGTGTGTAGCATGTCCTGGTAGTGAATTATGCCCCATTTCGTTTTTCACTACTGTAAGGCTACCTGTTCCTCATAGGCTAGAATGGGCAGTTTGACTATTACATTCTATAGTCCTAACTGACCCCAGGAACATGGTAGAAAAACGAATTTAGTATGCCTCAGCTCAGAATATTAAAATACATCTTTTAGTGAAGTTTATTTTTATATTCTGTGTTTGAAAATACCACTTTTAGAAAGTAGGTATTTCCTTGCCTAAGCCTTCCAGTGTGCTCTGCCGTTATGTGTATTGGCTGTCTGGTTTTAGAGGGGCAGGACAGGCTGAGTCAGACCTGGGTTGAATAGAGAGATCTGCATTTAGAGTGTGGGGAGGGGTGGCTCCTTGACCTGAATAGGGCTGTGCCTGGCAAGGTGAATGCTGGCTCCACCTCCCACTGTGTGTCTGCTAGCAGACCTCCTCTTTCTGAATGGAAGGATGCAGCCTGGTAAACAAAGTGCTCCAGGCCTGAGCAGAACTGGTTCTGGCTAGGTTCAGTGACTGGTAGCTTCAAAGATCAAAGGCTTTTGGGGTATAAATATCTGTGCTCAAGCCCCAACTTTTTGTATTGCTTTTGGATCTGGAGAGGAAACTCTGTCCGTGCCACTGGAGGAATCTGCAGGAAGTGACTGTCCCTGTGCTGTGTGTTGTTTCTTGCACTGGCCTGCAGCAGTGACCACTGGACCTTGAAGAAGAGGAAAAGGAACTCTTGAGAGAACTTTTATTTTTGTTACAGCAATTACCCAAGGGCTAGGAAAAGAGCTAGCCTCCTGCTGGAGTCTCAGGCACATCAGACTCCACCACCAACCTCCTGCTTCCTCCCTGCGAGGACTGCTATCTGCTGATGAGGCTCCTGTGAGTTCCAGGGCCTCTAGTTTGCATCAGAGAAAAGAGTGTGAGAAATCGACGCTAACGCATCTTTGCGGGCCGCTGCAGTCGAGAGCGCTGGGAAAATCATCGCGCTACTGCCGCCGAGGGCCCGCAACACGAAACCATCGCTGACGCCCCTTTGCGAGCCGCTGCAGCCGAGACGAGTTGGAAAGATCATCGCGCTGCTGTCACCGCGCACTCGCAACCCTTAAAGGAATCATCGTTTCGAGACATCGCAGTGCGGACGCCGTGCGTCCGCCACTTTGATCGCATCGCACCGAATTTCGTCGCTCCCTCGTGGAGCGTCTTGTCTTTGCATCGCAACACGATCGCACAGCGCAACAGGATCACCGCATCGACTTCTCCCACGCGGCAAGAAAGTCATCGCATCGGCGGTCCAGCGTGCAGAAGTTTGTCGCATCGTCTCCGCACGCATCACGCAGATCGGCGCATCATCCTCCCTTGCGGCAAGGATTTCAACGCATCGCCGGCCTCGCGTGCCGAGAATCATCGCTACAGCTTATTTGCGACACTTTGTTGGTTTTGCTACTGAACCCAGGTACTTTGTGAAAGAAAGGGTCGCAGAGACCACTGCTTTGAACTTGAACCTTATTTTTGCAACCTTTGAACTATTTTTGACAGCTATCCTATTTTTGACAGTATTGTGGCTTTTACAGTTATTGGTCTTGTGATAAATCTGCCTTTATATAAAGATACTTATTTTTTATAATAACTACTTGTGTGGTGTAGAGCATCATATTCTAGGAACGGGAACCTTACTCAACGCCCTTTCTGTGTTGTGAGAAAATTCTACCTGACGCCAGTATTTTGAATGTATGTCGGACCTTATCAGCCAGCATTTTTACTTTGTGCAAACTCTGCCCCCGCTTGGGTTTATAAAACGGCCCCCTGGGGGACGCCGATCGTTACGGACAGTAGGGGAGCGAGAGGATGTGGTGTGAATTTACCCCCCCTGACTGTCGGACATGCTCACTTTATTCAGCGCCAGTTGCACTTGTATTATTACCTGATTGTGCTAGCTGGTGGAAACCCAGGGGGAGGAATGGTGGTACGCACCTCTGACCTACTCTGCATCCCTGCGTGGATGCTAGGTGGTTCCAGGGGGAGCGCTGCTTATGACTCCCTCGTGGATCTCATACCAATAACACTGAGGGAACACGATATACTCACAACCAAGGCTGAGTGTCAATGTAAGGGGACCTATGCCTATCGGGTCCCATGTTGGTATTTTTGAACCAGTAACCAGTAACTACCTACAGGCAACCTCTACCTGCATACTGATTGTTCTATTTCCCCCTTTTTGAACCTATACATCCATCAGGAGACTGCACCTTACAGTGTCTACACCTGCCGGTACACGTCGCTATGTATTGCTGACCCGAACTGGGTGAGTTCTATTGCAAGCCGTACGCACAATGTGTGTTTTTATACTGCCATTTTAACATATTGCTACTTCTAGTCAAGAAATTTTTAAATCGCCTTACGCATGGTCACGGACACTTGAGTGTGATGCATGCATTTATGCACGTTTAAATTGCAGTGCTACACAATCATGGTCGAATTGTAGACTATTGAATCTTAGTTGAATTGTAGACCTGTGATGACTGTTTTATTAACCATTGTTAGAAATGGGGGTCTCTAGTTGGCAATGGCTGGCCACTGTCCAAGTAGGGACCCTTCTTCCTAAGTCAGAGTGAGAGGGCTACCCTCTTTAATACCCCTGCTCAACCCTGTGGTAACGTAGCACGAGCAGGTAGGCTTATCTCAGAGGCAGGGTGTGAAGCATTTATGATCATACACAGTAACACAGTGAGGAACACTACAAAGGGACACACGTTGGTTACTCACGTTTTGGATACTGTCCGCGTATGGTCGACCTACCCCTCACTCTGCCGGTCCCGGGTGGTATCGGTGCACAGCCGCCGTCAACTCATATACCTCCGGTCGGTGAGAATGAGGGGCAGGACTTCTGGTGCCAATGTGTGGAAGAGACGCTAGACCGTCAACCCGGAACCGTCGGGCACCACGTTGGTATTTCCGCCATGTGTATTGTTTAATGCTCAATGTGTTAAAGGGTACGAGCAGAAGTTTTCGGGAAGTACTCAACTGTGCAAGAGTGAGTCTACCTTGTCCACTGATGCCATGACACTCAGTTATTCCTCCCACCTACAATAACTAACCACCAATAACAACAATTAGGAGTGGGACTGAGCAATTTAAATAATTCCGTGCTATCACAGGGTTCTGCCTCCCCTCGACATGACCTGAAAGACTATGACGACTGTTATCCACCAATATTGATTTAAAATGAGAAAACAACATCGAGACTATTGAGGAGTTTACACATTTCCCTATATTGCAGTACTTAACGCTGGGCCTTAGTTAGCAGAGCGCAACCTGCTGCTGTTTTAAAACCAGACACTCAGTAACAATAACCTGGGCTGATTGGGGTGCGGAATCTGATCCGGATCGCAATTTGGACAAACACCATTATCTAGAACTTCTGCTCGTACCCTTTAACACATTGAGCATTAAACAATACACATGGCGGAAAATCCAACGTGGCGCCCGACAGTTCCGGGTTGACGATCTAGCGTTTCTTCCACACATTGGCACCGGAAGTCCCGCCCCTCATTCTCACCGACCGGAGGTATATGAGTTGACGGCGGCTGTGCACCGATACCACCTGGGACCGGCAGAGTGAGGGGTAGGTCGACCGTACGCAGACAGTATCCAAAACGTGAGTAACCAACATGTGAGCTTCATATTCTAGGAACGTGAACCTTACTCAACGCCCTTTCTGTGTTGTGAGAAAATTCTACCTGACGCCAGTATTTTGAATGTATGCCGGACCTTAACAGCCGGCATTTTTACTTTGTGCAAACTCTGCCCCCGCTTGGGTTTATAAAACGGCCCCCTGGGGGCCGCCAATCGTTACGGACAGTAGGGGAGCGAGAGGATGTGGTGTGAATTTGCCCCCTGACTGTCAGACATGCTCACTTTATTCAGCGCCAGCTGCACTTGTGTTATTACCTGATTGTGCTAGCTGGTGGAGACCCAGGGGCAGGAATGGCGGTATGCACCTCTGGCCTACTCTGCATCCCTGCGTGGATGCTGGGTGGTTCCAGGGGGAGCGCTGCTTATGACTCCCTCGTGGATCTCATACCAATAACACCCAGGGAACACGATACACTCACAACCAAGGCTGAGTGTCAATGTAAGGGGACCTATGCCTATCGGGTCCCATGTTGGTTTTTTTGAGCCAGTAACCAGTAACTACCTACAGGCAACCTCTACCTGCATACTGATTGTTCTATTTCCCCCTTTTTGAACCTATACATCCATCAGGACACTGCACCTTACAGTGTCTACACCTGCCGGTACACGTCGCTATGTATTGCTGACCCGAACTGGGTGAGTTCTATTGCAAGTCGTACGCACAATGTGTGTTTTTATACTGCCATTTTAACATATTGCTACTTCTAGTCAAGAAATTTTTAAATCGCCTTACTCATGGTCACGGACACTTGAGTGTGATGCATGCATTTATGCACATTTAAATTGCAGTGCTGCACAATCATGGTCGAATTGCAGACTATTGAATCTTAGTTGAATTGTAGACCTGTGATGACTGTTTTATTAACCATTATGATCCTTCTTTGTTACAGGTAATGTTGTAGATCTACAGGTGCCACTTTTTAGGGTGCTGTATGGGTGGTCACTTATTGTTTCACTAAACAGACCACCACCAAAAAGGGTAGCTAGATCTCACATCGGTCCTGAAGAATTGCCGTCGAATTGACATTAGGCAAGCAACATGTTGGCCTGATTTTGTTGCGCAAAACCCTGCAACCTTAGAGCAGGTGTATACGCACCATCATTTTTTAATCAGGATAGTGACCACATTCATTAAAGTAGTTTTGGGTGGCTCACTAACTCCTGTTTTAGTTTGACACATTTTTCACTTAGACATCTACACTCATTAGGGCCCTTACACGCACTGCACACAACGGCTAAGAAAAAAGATCTCCGCCAAGAAGGCCCCATCACGGGTGCCGATCGGGTATTGCAGCGCCGACCCGATAAGGAGCAGACCCAGTGATGAAGCAAGACACCTAGCTGGCTGGGTGTGTGAGGGTCTTTTTCTGAAAGGAGAGAAATGTTTCTCCGGTCTCGAGTAATCAGTGTGGTGCTCTCTGTACACACATTGACCTGTAACACACAGTAGGAACAGCATACCAATTTGTTTTTCACTGGTTAGGGCCTGTATGCTGGACCTAGATTAATTGGCCCCTAGTCCCTTCCCCCCTTTTGTAATACTGTATGCACGGGTTACCCCCATGGGACTTTGTTTAAAGGTTACCAGGAAGTCACTAGTTGTTCTCCTGGCCCAATACAGAGACAGAGGAAACAGTGTATTCCTAGTCCTTCTTGAGTTTTCTGATAAATCCTATCCTCATATGGAGGATTACCAGGGACTCAGTTTTGGCGATGAAGTAGCAAATGATATTCTTAGGACACCATCTCTGCTGGGGACTGATGGCAGTTCAGCCACTGGCAGCCAGTCTGAGGACTGGACTTCCTTTCCACCATGAAACGCGAGTGGCTCAAGATAACCCTACATGGAGCCATGATGACCGAATACCTGCGGGCAAATATAGCCCCCAATGGGCTGATTGTCAACAATTTCCCACGCCTCTTTCTGGAGGACGCTGTTTTTAAAAAAGAGTGTTCCCTAGTAGCATGGAAGTGCACTAGGGACTGGCTCATTCTCATCATTAATACTGCCAAAAGGATCGCAGATGCACTTTTGATAAGAATACAGACTGCAGAGGGAGCAATTAAAGTAATTGTCCAAACAACTGCATTTAAGACCAAACTAGCAGAAATTAATGCAGAAATCGCGGACAACAGAGAATATCTGATGAAACAGAAGATCGCAAAACTTCAAAAGGACATACAGAAGTTTGACAAAGAAAAGGTCTACCCTTATTTGAAAGCAGATTACACCGCACCAGGGGGAGGCTACTCATCAGATGAGAACTCAAACCCCTCAAGGAGAGGCTCATCGTCAAACAGGGATTCCAGTAATGGGAGCTGGAATAACAAGAGTCTGAGACATAATACACACCCTATGTACCCTCCGTACAATATGCCACCATACCAGGGACCCCAATTTTGGCAGTACCCCATGTACCAACAGGGCCCGCCGCCTTTCTTCCAGCTGATCAATGAACCCCATTTTTAGACAGAGGCAGGGGCAGAGGAAGAGGGCGCAGAAGAGGGCACCAAAAAAGAGTACAGTGGCAGGAACAGCCGACACGCTCAGTGGAGACAAGGAGCCAGACGAGAGGGAAGAGAAACTGATTATCAACCTCTCCCAAAGGTTTTTGACACCCATAGAACAGAGAGTACTACAGAAGGGATTGGGCTTTGTTCCTACCCCTAAGACTGACAAATTTCGAGACACACCTGTGAAATCCAAGGTTTTTTCCGCAAGATATGCCTGAAAGCCTTCTTCCAAGAGAAATATTTACCACAAGCAGGTGATTCTGGACTACACAGACCCTCCTCCTTCACACCCAACAGCAGCATGGTACCTCCTGAGGTCCTCACATTTGAGCAGGCTGTGTTGAAGGATCTCAACAGGGATACTATCCCTGCCTCTTTCCACAACCTATCCACTAGCGAAATATCAGCCGTCAGGGCCCTGGCGGATGATACTAGCATCACCATCAAACAGGCAGACAAGGGTGGGGCAACGGTCATTATGTCCACTGTGGACTATGATGCAGAATGCCAGCGACAGCTGAGCAACCGAAGATACTATACCCCCTTGAAAGAGGACCCCACTCCACGACTCAGCACCATCATTTCCTGAATGTTATTCTCAGCTGAGACTGAGGGTTGGATCTCTAAAAAGGAGGCTGACTTCCTCGTTACCAAAGACCCCCTATTTTTACACCTTGCCAAAAATTCACAAGGGGGTCAACCCGGTCCGTGGTAGACCAATAGTCTCAGGGATCGGGTCAATTTTGGAACCGTTATCTAGGTTTTGCGACCATTTCCTCCAACCCTTAGTAAGGGCTACCCCCTCATTTGTCAAAGACACTACCGATGTCCTACGGCTACTTGAGGGGGTCCAACATCCAGAGGAAATCGATTTATTGGTGACCCTGGATGTTGAGGCCCTCTACACCAACATCCCACAGAGAGCTACTCTGGAGGTGATAGAGGACGCACTCAGCAATGAGGATTGGACATCTCCCACTCCGATAGCGTTCATACTTGAGTGTGCCACTCTGGCACTAACGGAAAACCTTTTTTGAATATAACAAACAACTGTACCATCAGACACAAGGCACCTCGATGGGCAGCACTTGTGCGCCGAGTTTGGCATGCATGTACATGTCAGCATTTGAGGAGAGGGAGATTCACCATCTGAATAATCCATACCTGACGAATGTGCTTATGTGGAAGAGATTTATTGATGATATTTTGATCCTATGGAAAGGGGATCGCACAAGATGTGATGAATTCTGTGTATGGATCAATACCCTGAACCCCTTTTTAAAATTCACAAGCACCGTCTCGGAAACCAGCATACCCTTCCTAGATCTGTTGATCAGACTTGGGGATGGCTGTATCACCACCTCTCTCTATCGCAAACCAACTGACAAGAACAGCTTATTGCTATTCAGCAGCCACCATCCAAGAGCCCTCAAACAGAATCTACCATTCGGACAGTTCCTCCGGATTAGAAGGAACTGTAGCTCATTGACTGACTATTTAAAGGAGTCTGATACATTGGCAAAAGACCTTCAACAGAGAGACTATCCCCAACACACTGTGTCACTCGCTCGCAAAAGAGCCAGAAACAACAACCGGGAAAGTCTACTAGAAAGCAAACAAAAAGAACCTGACACCTCAATCACTTGTGTGACCACATTTACCCCTGACTCTAACCGTGTGAGAAAGATCATTAGGAAACATTGGGGTATTTTGAATACAGGAACACTTAATCTCCCTGTACCTAGATTTGCGTTCAAACGCACTAGAAATTTGAAAGATATGCTCATACACACACAACCTAAAATCCAGCAGACCAATGTACAAAGGGGACTATGGGATTTGCCACCCATAGTAGGACACTACCCATGCGAGTCTTGTTCAGTATGCCCCTTCACTAAAGCCACGAAAGAGATCACATTCACGAATGGGGTCAGATGGAATCTCATACCAATTGTAACACTACCAATTGTATTTACGTACTGACCTGCCAGTGCGGACTCCTTTATGTAGGGATGACGACAAGACCGGTGAAAACCCGGATTACAGAACACAGGAGTAACTTCAGGTGTCACAAAACTAACACTAAGATGACTACACATTTCGACCATCATCAACACTCTCCTGATTCCCTCTGCTGGGTTGTGCTAGAAGCACACCCTGGCAAGAACAAGAATACCCTGTTTCGTATAGATCAAAGATGGGTACTGAGGTTATCATCAGATAAGGAGGGTTTAAATGAAGACATAACATGGAGTCTGTTGACATGATTAGACAAATACTATACTGTCTCCACTCTTCTTTTCTTCCCCCTATCTGAGAACCGCTTTCTCGGATAATACTCAACTGTGCAAGAGTGAGTCCACCTTGTCCACTGATGCCATGACACTCAGTTATTCCTCCCACCTACAATAACTAACCACCAATAACAACAATTAGGAGTGGGACTGAGCAATTTAAATAATTCCGTGCTATCACCGTGCTGCCTCCCCTCGACATGACCTGAAAGACTATGACGTCTGTTATCCACCAATATTGATTTAAAATGAGAAAACAACATCGAGACTATTGAGGAGTTTACACATTTTCCTCTATAGCAGAACTTAACGCTGGGGCTTAGTTAGCAGAGCGCAACCTGCTGCTGTTTTAAAACCAGACACTCAGTAACAATAACCTGGGCTGATTGGGGTGCAGAATCTGATTCGGATCGCAATTTGGACAAACACCATTATCTAGAACTTCTGCGCGTACCCTTTAACACATTGAGCATTAAACAATACACATGGCGGAAAATCCAACGTGGTGCCCAACGGTTCCGGGTTGATGGTCTAGCGTCTCTTCCACACATTGGCACCAGAAGTCCCGCCCCTCATTCTCACCGACCGGAGGTATATGAGTTGACGGCGGCTGTGCACCGATACCACACGGGACGGGCAGAGTGAGGGGTAGGTCGACCATACGCGGACAGTATCCAAAACGTGAGTAACCGTGTGAGCGTCATATTCTAGGAACGGGAACCTTACTCAATGCCCTTTCTGTGTTGTGAGAAAATTCTACCTGACGCCAGTATTTTGAATGTATGCCGGACCTTATCAGCCGGCATTTTTACTTTGTGCAAACTCTGCCCCCGCTTGGGTTTATAAAACGGCCCTCTGGGGGACGCCGATCGTTACGGTCAGTAGGGGAGCGAGAGGATGTGGTGTGAATTTGCCCCCTGACTGTCGGACATGCTCACTTTATTCAGCGCCAGCTGCACTTGTATTATTACCTGATTGTGCTAGCTGGTGGAGACCCAGGGGGAGGAATGGCGGTATGCACCTCTGGCCTACTCTGCATCCCTGCGTGGATGCTGGGTGGTTCCAGGGGGAGCGCTGCTTATGACTCCCTCGTGGATCTCATACCAATAACACCCAGGGAACACGATACACTAACAACCAAGGCTGAGTGTCAATGTAAGGGGACCTATGCCTATCGGGTCCCATGTTGGTATTTTTGAACCAGTAACCAGTAACTACCTATAGGCAACCTCTACCTGCATACTGATTGTTCTATTTCCCCCTTTTTGAACCTATACATCCATCAGGACACAGCACCTTACAGTGTCTACACCTGCCGGTACACGTCGCTATGTATTGCTGACCCGAACTGGGTGAGTTCTATTGCAAGCCGTACGCACAATGTGTGTTTTTATACTGCCATTTTAACATATTGCTACTTCTAGTCAAGACATTTTTAAATCGCCTTACGCATGGTCACGGACACTTGAGTGTGATGCATGCATTTATGCACGTTTAAATTGCAGTGCTACACAATCATGGTCGAATTGTAGACTATTGAATCTTAGTAGAATTGTAGACCTGTGATGACTGTTTTATTAACCATTATGATCCTTCTTTGTTACAGGTAATGTTGTAGATCTACAGGTACCACATTTTAGGGTGCTGTATGGGTGGTCACTTATTGTTTCACTAAACAGACCACCACCAAAAAGTGTAGCCAGATCTCACATCGGTCCTGAAGAATTGCCGTCGAATTGACATTAGGCAAGAAACATGTTGGCCTGATTTTGTTGCGCAAAACCCTGCAACCTTAGAGCAGGTGTATACGCACCATCATTTTTAAATCAGGATAGTGACCACATTCATTAAAGTAGTTTTGGGTGGATCACTAACTCCTGTTTTAGTTTGACACATTTTTCACTTAGACATTTACACTCATTAGGGCCCTTACACGCACTGCATCCAACGGCTAAGAAAAAAGATCTCCGCCAAGAAGGCCCCATCACGGGTGCTGATCGGGTATTGCAGTGCCGACCCGATAAGGAGCAGACCAAGTGATGAAGCAAGACACCTAGCTGGCTGGGTGTGTGAGGGTCTTTTTCTGAAAGGAGAGAAATTTTTCTCCGGTCTCGAGTAATCAGTGTGGTGCTCTCTGTACACACATTGACCTGTAACACACAGTAGGAACAGCATACCAATTTGTTTTTCACTGGTTAGGGCCTGTATGCTGGACCTAGATTAATTGGCCCCTAGTCCCTTCCCCCTTTTGTAATACCCTACTAACCACAGGGCCAGTGCTCTGTTAAAATGTATATGGTAATTAGGTGTAATTACAATTAGTATGACAACCTACCTGTAAGCCCCTAGCATATGGTGGGGCATGTAGGTTTAGAGGCCCAGTCGATGTAATGCACTTAAGTGTGCGCTGCTGTGGTGCCTGCTGTCATTTTAATAGCCAGCCCTGCCTTGTAGGCTGCTTTTGTAATAAAGCTATGTCCAAATTCGACTTTGAAATTAATGGTACTACCAAAATCTTAAACTACCTTATCTTTACATATAAGTCACCCCTAGGGTGCCACGTTAAAATAAGCAGGGACATTATAAAATATGTTTTATAAGCCCTGGTGAGGAAAAAACTACCAAAATTAGTTTTTCCCCATGGTAGTGCATTAGCTCCATAGGCTAACATGGGAAGACTTCATTTAACATTAATAAAGTCTAACTATTGACAGGAGTGAGTTAAAATAATAAGTAAAAATGCCAAAATAATAGTTAGAATGAATCCATCAATTTGCCAAGGTTGTATTTATTGTAACTATGGCAGAAAATAAGTTATAGAACTTGCTTTTCTAATGTGCCTGAATCTAGCTCTGGAGCAGCCTCTTCTCATTGACCAGCCTTTGGCAAGCTGAGCCAAACTGCTCTGATGAGGTGTGAAAAGGCCTGCAAGGAAACAAAGAGACATCTGGTGGGAGGAGACCGGCAGTGGCAGAGCAAAAGGCAGGAAGGGGGCTGGGTAGCCAAACTGGTCTTCAAAGGGAGAAAGACAGTAAGGACAGGACCCAGGCCCACTCCCACTTCCTGCACCCCCAGCCAGATGGGAACCTCTGTCACTGAATTAGCAGAGGGGCTGGAAGGGGAGTGCTAGGGAAAGTTAGCCACACCTGTAGGTTGGGTTAGCCAGACATGAACCTCCTGGAGAGATTTTCTCTATTTTGTATTTTCATGAACAGTGCTTTCTGGGACAAGGAAATGTCACACTTCAGGGAAAGTGGTCATCAGAGAGGATGGCACCCTGCACCCCATTGGTCAGGCGTACCCCCGTCTTGCCAGCCCAGAAACCTGGATACCTGTGGGACAGCTGCCCAGCAATTGAGATCTCTGCCTGGAAGAATCAAGAAGATGAAGGACTGTCCTGCTGAACCCCGGGTCTGCACCAAGAGGAAATCATTCTCACGGACTGCACCCGCTACACACTTTGGGCTTCACCAAAAGTGTGACTTTGACTTGCTCTGAAAGTTTGAGGAGTGGACTCCCTGAAAGCAACAGGCAAAAAGAGCTCCATATGCATCATCTCGACCAATAAAAACCCAGCTGACCAGCTTCACCTGGACTTTGAAGGATCTGCCCAGGTGCATTGTGGGTCTTGTAGTCAGAACTACCCTAGGAGCTCAGAGCTTCTGGAACCTTGGATTGCTGTTGTGGACCGTTTAAGACCCAAAAGTACTTTCTGGAAGAAGATCCAGAAGTTTGAAACCATTTGGAGAACTGTAGATAAAAATCTCCATAAGTTGACGACCCGTCATCGAGAGTCAAGCCTGCAACGTTGAACCATGACTTGGCCTGAAAGCCGTGCTTGCCCCACTGAAAGCTCCAGAGCTCTTCACTGTTGACGATGAGAACCAAGAAGTCTGTGAGTCTCCCAGGCATCACATGGAAGCAAGCCGCCATCGTCGAACTGCAACCCTGTCTGACGAGGAGCCTCGATTGACATTGAGAGAAAAAGCTCCAAAAAAGTGACTAAGTCAGAAGGCAAAAAATGAACTGGTCCTACCCCTCATCGTATCCAACCCGCGCTTCATTGCAGTCAGCCTGAAACTTTGACTTTGTCCCGGTCAAGCACGACGAGATGTCCCATGTTGCCGCTTTTGTCTTATAGGCACTAGAAAGCATTCAATCTTTAAAAATTCAGATTTCCAGGTCCCTACATTGGATTTTCATGGTTTTGGTGGGAGCTGTGAAGAGGCACGCAACCCAGGCTGTAACGAGCCACGAGGGGAACTGCTGAGGAGCCGGTGACTGCTGCTACTGTGCCTCGTGGATCCGAGGCCCGCCTCCACCACGCAAGCTGATCCTGCGAAACCCAGAAGCCTGGCACTGAGGTCATGTGAGTAGGCCAGAGGGCCCTGATTCCTATCTCCGGGTGCTGGGTGGTGGTGGCTCTGCCACCTGTGGCGGTCGCCATAAGGTGATCACTAGGTGCTACGGGCTGCGTGCCTGCCCGGGACCTGGTGGGGGTTGATAGGGCCCTGGGACACAGTGCTGCGAGGAACTAAGCGGGAGCGGTGGGGGTGCTGGTTTGGGGCGGGGTGTAGCGCCCTAGGTGGTGCTGTTTTCCCGTCACCTCTGGAGTTGCTGCGCTCCGTTCTTCCCCTCACTGGCACTACCCTTGTAGCCCCATCTTGGCCCTTTGAGTGCTGTTTGACCAGGCAATAGGCCCAGTGCTCGGCAGACACAGTGTGTGTTTTGTCGCCTGCTCCTGAGGACACAGACGTCAGCACCGGTGGTTCCACAGTGCCTTAGAGTGTACCATTTCAACCGGCCCAACAGTTGCATACACCTTTCGTCATGGGGAAAAACGACCCCAAACAATCCAAACTGCCCTTCAAGAATAAACGCACAACCTGCACTGGGGAAGCAGGCTCTGAACCTGAAGGTGAACTTTCCCAAGCCGGCGACAGACAAGATGAAGACCTGCGCGCCACCATGCTGAAAGTCCGCTCCAATCTCAGGTCTATGGACACCAAACTCGACACCCTGACAGCAGGGCTCGACACGGTAAAGCGCCAAGTGAATACTTATGAATCCTGATTAGACGCCCTGGAGAACCGCGCGGAAGAAGCCAATGAGTATCAAGTTGAATCTAAGAAGCACCTCCTAAATATGGAACGGATCCTTACACTAATAAAGGCAAAAAACAAAGACTTGGAAGCGCGTTCTCGGCACAACAACCTGCGCATAGCCGGAATACCGGAAACCACAGCTATTCCCAAGATGGAGCCCTTTGTCGAGACATTGTTGCGTGAACTCTTTCCAGCAGTTCTTTCTGCAGTCTTTGTGGTTGAACGCGCGCATCGTTCGCTTGGCCCCAAACCGCCCGTAGGTGGTACACCCAGGCCCATCATAGCACGCCTACTAAATTACCGCGACAGAGACTCAATCTTGAAAGCAGCCAGAGAACATGGCCCAATAACTCACCAAGGCAACAACATATCTATCTTTCCAGACTTCACTCCCACGCTTCAGGCCGCACGTAAAGAATTCCTGCCCGCAAAACGTCTTCTTCAATGCGCTGAAATCCCCTATGCAATGCTCTATCCGGCGAAGCTGAAGATGTCCCACGACGGCCAAGCACACTTCTTAACAGACGCTACATCAGCGCTTAAATTCGCCAAACATATTTGTCCGGGACGGTCCTCCCCCAGGACGCCCCTGAACGCGGAGTCGAGGGATAGACTCAGTGATAACGATTGAGCATGGGATCATGCTCGTAGGATGCACTCTGTTATGCCTTTAACCCAGTTCCAAGGTTATAGTACCTTTTTGTTCGTCAGTAGTCTACGCCGCACCAATAGTACAATTACTGCTCTTGTTCTGCGCTGTATGACTGTCCTCCCATGCTGATTTGAATGCCCGGCCACCCTCCCCCCAATGCAGGGCAGTTCGCCGGCGACCCATGCCCCCACGGGGAGATCTCCCAGGGCTTATTTTGTCTCTTCTAGATTTAGGTATGTTTTGGGGGGGAGGTAGCGGGCTCTCAACCTTGTTGGGGGGTTGGAGTGGGAGGGGGGAGGTGTTTGGTTTTAAGCATGTATAGTTGGATGTTTGCAGGCACTGCTAGGTCACTTACTCTTTTCGCTCCTAGGACCATCACGAGACACAGCTTCTATCACTCTCAGCAACAAATAGGTTCAATGGGGAGCGCTATACTTCATTTTATTGACAGACCGCTCACCACATACGAGTGGTCACCTTGCTGCGCTACACACCACATCGAATGACCGAAGTATCATTCCTAACCTGGAACATACGTGGTCTGAATAACCACAGAAAGGCGAGACTCACGCATGCCTACTTGATCAGGCACAAAATTGATATTTGTTTCCTTCAAGAAACACATCTCATGCATACCGCGGATCCTAAGTTACACAATAGGTATTGGGGGAGATACACTCCTCCACGTATTCCAACTACGCCCGTGGCACTGCCATACTGATCCGACGAAATGTGGGCTGGACCACAATTGAATCATGTGTGGACCCTGAGGGTCGCTATGTACTGTTCAAAGGCATGCTACACACAACACCGCTGACCCTAGCGGCTGTCTACCGCCCTAACATTGATGACCCTGCCCTTTTTGAAACCATTTGGTCCAAGATAACTCTGTTCGGAGATGACACAATAATTTGGGGAGGAGATTTTAATGCAGTCATGCAAGACTCAATGGACCGCATGGGCACCTCTAGGCAGCTACACCCCAAAACTACCGCCGTACTTAACACCATAGCACTGGACTATGGCCTCATAGATATATGGTGCTTATGGAACCCAGATACTCGCGAGGGTACATGTATCTCTTCCTGTCACAATGCATGGTCTTGGCTGTATTTCTGGCTGGTCACCCAGGATGTAGCCTCCTGGACCACTAGCATCAAACATGCACCACGCACACTGTCCGATCATTCCTCGGCTCAGCTAACCTGGACCATACCTTTAACTAAGCCGCAAGCTTTCAGTTGGCGTCTGCCACCACATGCACTGCGTGACACCGTATTTCGTGAGGAGGTCCGTGAGGAACTCCAACAATACTTCGCTACTAACGTTAAATCTGTTGATTCCCCCTCCACACTTTGGTAAGCCTTCAAAACTGTTATACGAGGGGTCTGCATTTCAAAACAATCCGGAGTGTTAAAATCCATCTGCTCCACCCTGGAACGAATAGAGAGGGAAATACAACAGGCGGAGACACTCTACTTCCAAACGGGCCTGAAATCGCACCTAGCCACCATCCGTAGTAAAGTTTCAGAGTACAATGACGAAGCGATCCGTGAGACAAATTTCCTGGGCAGGATTGCCAAAGCCCACAGGTACGGAGAGGGGGATCGCCCGGGTAAAGCCCTAGCCTACTCACTTAAACAACATTGCGCTTCCGCTTACATTACTGGGCTCTTGGAGGATGACTCCAGCTCTGCACATGGACAATCTGCCACCCTAGACAGAATGAAGAGATTCTACGAATCTCTCTACACTGCGACCCAGACCCACCCTCATGCGGAGTTGCAAACCTACCTAGACCCCATCGAGTTGGTCTGGTTAAGCAACGCCCACCGTGAATACTTAGACCTGTCATTCACCAAAGAGGATATTGTCCAGGTCATTAACAGCCTACCTGGAGACAAAGCGCCTGGCATAGACGGCTTACCAGCTTCTTTTTATAAAACCTATGCTACTGAACTGGCTCCTTATTTATTAGAAGTATACCAAGAATCCCTCAAGATAGGCCACCTCCCCCCGACGATGCACGAGGCTGTGATCGTGACCATCCTGAAGCCAGATAAACCAGCAAATAAGTGTGATTCTTACCGCCCACTTTCCCTTATTAACATTGATGCGAAAATACTGGCCAAACTGATAGCCAACGGATTCCAGCCGCTTATGCCCATTATCGCTAGACCGGCCCAATCCGGCTTTATCCCCGAGAGGTCCACCTCTCACAACCTACGTACCTTTTTCTCTATACTTCATCAGTTAGACCCCAACCTACCTGCGCTTTCTGCGTTCTTAGACGCTACGAACGCATTTGATTCTCTCGACTGGCCGTTCCTTTTTTACCATACTCTCCAGGATTGGCATAAATCCTAATTTCCTGAAACTCATCCATTTGCTTTATACGAACCCGACTGCCAGACTCAAGGTTAACGACTTACTATCGGAACCTTTTCCCGTAGCCCGAGGTACCATGCAGGGGTGTCCTTTGTCCCCCTTACTATTCGCGATAGCTATGGAACCTCTCGCGGCCAGGATGCGTCAACACCACACAGCCAGGGGACTTGGCCTCACAGACAGGGGGTTGATCATATCAACATATGCAGATGACATCACACTATACATCCGGGAGCCGGACACGAACCTTAACCCTGTGTTGCGCGAGATTCTCCTCTTCGGAGGCATGTCCGGTATACAGGTTAACTGGTCCAAGTCGACCCTCCTCGCCTTAACACTGGCTCCAATCGTGTTGGACCTTGACTTCCCGCTCACCTGGGCGGATCCAGCGGTCAAATACCTTGGGATATGGCTTTCTAGCGAGACACAGGAAATCTGGCGCCTGAATCACAGTCAACTCATTACCAGGCTGTAGAGCAAGATTTCCTTTTGGATTAAACTGCCACTGTCGATTGCTGGCAGGATAGCAATTGCTAAAATGAACATATTGCCCAAGTTCCTGTACCTCTTTGCCAACATTCCCATCCCCCTCATGCAGGCCTTCTTCAAACGTCTACGCTCCCTTTTAATCTCTCTCGTCTGGGCGGGTAAACAACCCCGCATCTCCTGGGAAGTCCTGACACTGCCATTGGCACAGGGGGGTCTTGGGGCACCGGACTTTGAACTCTATGCTCTGAGTGCTCAGGCCCAATACCTTCACTACTGGGTCCATCCTGTCCCGTTTCAACACAACGTGGTGGTCGGAAGGGATGTTGCCTTCCCAGCACCTCTCCCAGCTGCTATCTATTACACCTACAAAAGGCCTAACACCGAAATTAATACAGTGGAAAATCTTCGCTGGGCCTGGGAGGGACTTCAATGCCGGGCAAACATACCTATATTATACGCCCCATCCATGCCCCTGGCTCACCACCCAAGCTTCCCCCCAATGCAGGACACTGGCTCTATACAAAGAGCCCGACGGATGGGTCAATCCACTTTTGCCGACCTGTACCCGGCTAACGAGTTCTTCACTTGGCCACAAAACCTGGATGACACACGCGCCCCTCTCTTGGAACTCTTACTTTATCACCAACTCAGGGCTAACTGTCAGCAACAACACAGTTCATTTCCCACTGCACCTGCACCCTTACTCTCGTTGGAAAACATTTTAGTGAACCCCTCGCCCAAGAAGCTTATAACCTGCATTTATAACATCACACAACAAACTAAGCCGATCACTAAACCTAATGCGCTGGCGCAGTGGTCCTCAGACCTGGACCCACCACCCACTGACAAACAATGGGCCTTTTGCTGCGCTCAACTCAAACGCCTCTCTCCAAATTATAAGCTGCGATTAATACATTTCAAATACCTGCACAGGCTATACCGTACACCATTGCAACTCATGAAAATGGGCTTGCGAACGGACGCCACATGCTGGCGCTGTGCGAACACACAAACCACCTTCCTACACCTGGCATGGCACTGCGGCCCCATCTCACTGTTTTGGGGTAGGGTGTTCGATATTATTCATGAAGTGACTGGCTTCCAACATGCCCGTACCCCCCTCACTGCCATTCTTGGCCACGTGGCTGACGCCCCTCCAGGCGTTGGACGCCTGTCGGCCATGATGCTCCTTCTGGCCAAGAGCCGCATTGCAATACACTGGGGTTCACCCCACGCACCCAATGTCAACATGTGGATAAAAGACGTGACCTATTGTCAGGAGATGCTTGAAGCTTACTGGGATCTGATGCCCACTGCATCAAGACCCAAAGACATCTGGGCCCTGTTCATTACGTGGGCGACTGCACACACCGATGCAACAGCTCGCACTCCACTAACGCACCCAACCCCATAAGCTCACCTGTACAAAGCATTAACACAACACGTTTTGCTACCACTTCTATTTTTTCAGACACCATGTCCTAGCTCCAACGGGCCACACCTTGCTTGCTCAAATACTTGTCCTTTACATTGCCGTATACATGTGCAGGAAGTAAAGTGGCCTTTCCGCCTTTATGTGCCCTGACTCATATTTACTCTGCTTGAAAATGCCCTGAGGCTGTAATGTAACAATTACCCTGATACACCGTGATTGCTGTGATTTGCCGCTGTCATCTATATACTTGAAATATGAACCTTGTCTCTATATTTGTACCAGATGTGACCATAATGTGACCTGTATGCTACCTGTTTTTTTTTGTTTCGTTTGAAAAGGATAAATAAAGGATAAAAACATTTTTTTTTTAAATTGTTTTTGTGCAGGAAGGTCATCCCTGCACAAAAAGAATTCTGCCCGTAACCCTGACACCCTAGTGACACAGTGCAAGGGTGCCTGCGTTGGAGCTAGGCGCCACAAGTGCACCAGCATTAGGTGAGAGCTAAACTGTGCCAGATCTTTGTAGATGTGGTGCAGTTCAGCTCATTCCCTTTCATGCAACTTCCCTTTTTGCACTGCACTGCATGGAATCTTAGTAAATATGCTCCCTGAGTGAACAAGTTAGCACTGCAAAGCAGTCAAGATCTGGAACAGCCATTCAGCAGGCTCTGCAAACATCAGCTCTGGCCCTGAAACACTGAGGTCAAAGCTAACAGGAAACTAAAAGTTGCGTATAAAAACATAACAAGGACTGCATGAATGTTTCATTTGACTTGGGTTCACTTGTAAGCTATGAGCACATGAACCTCACACCCAGCAGATGCTGCCCAACCAGAGGACGCACTGCCCAAACCATGGCACATAGTGCCTAATTTATGGTTTAAATATTTGTATTTGTTTATGCCAACTTGCTAGGTGAATGACATTCAGTATACAAAGCTTTCATCAAATCTACAGGATCCGGCTTCTGTAAATAATAACAAAACAATTGATACGCCTCCCCAGCCCTCCCCCTCACATGCTCCAAGTCACTCAGCTTGCTTCATGACTATATTATTCACAACTCTCAGTTCATTTCATGAATCTGTCTCTGAGCCGGAGGCGGCAGTTAGTTCATAGAGCTGCAGTATGCGGAGGTATTTAGTGCATGTCAGTTCTCCAAATTCTTGGGAAATGAGGGATATGTATGGCTTCCAAAGGACCCCGTATGATGCCCCGTTGTTCATAGTGGAGAGTGTAATCTTTTCCATTCCAAGGATATACCACAAGAGGTGAAGCCATCCCAGGTGAGTAGGTATGTGTGTCGTCCCCCTGTGTGTAAATATATTTTGCATAGCTGCCCCCAAAGCAATTCCAATTTGCCATCCCCGCAATGATTTTAGGGGATAAGTGAGAGGATAAGGTAGGCCTAATAGAGTATAAGAGGGGAATCGGGGAAGCTGGGTGTCTAGGTGGCAGTCAATGTCATCGAGTGTTTGTGTCCAATATGTTTGTATCAGAGGACATTCTCACAGGAGGTGTACCAAAGACCCGGCCTTTCCGCACCCCCTCCAGCAGTCTGGGCTTTTGGTTGGATCGATCTGGTGTAGCCGCTCTGGGGTGAGGTACCAATATGGCACCACTTTAGTAAATGTTTCAGTAAGGGCGGTGTGGCGGGCGGTGTGGCAAGCCCTATAGAAGATATTCTACCAATCCTTGGTGGACAGTTGCCTCCCAAGTTCTTTCTCCCACCGTGTTTGGTTAGGTTTATGTGTATGTCCCGTGAGTTGGATCAAGAAGGCGTACTGGTCAGAGATCAGCCTTTATCAGATGTTTTCATGATCAGCCACTTTTCAAAGGCAGTGAGATGTCTCTGGGTGGTGGCCTTACTGTCTGGGTGAAGTAGCCAGTGGTGTAGTTGCAAGTACTGTAAGCGTTCCGTCTCGGGAAGATCGAAGTCCACCCGTAACTGTGGAAATTAGATTCCCCCTCCTCATCTATCAAATGTCCCAAGAAGCGGCATTTGGTCTGGCTCCACTTAGTGAACGCCGCAGGGTTGTTTCCGGGTGTGAAGTCCAGATTGTCAAATAAAGGTGTCAGCGGGGAGGGAAGGAACAACAGTCTGCAACGAATACTGCACCGATCCCAGGCATCCATACTTGCGTTGGTAACTGGCAAGAGGTATAAATTTGGGGGTCAATGTGATCTCTTCAGAAAGGGAATCTTCCATAGAGAGGTTCCCACTCCTACTCAGCCTTGGAAGAGCCAATGTTGCTCTGATTCGCCCTTGTTCCATTTGACCAGGGACGCCCAGTCCCCCAGCGGTAGGGGGAGATTGCTTACATCTCTCCGTATTCAGGGTTTCTTCCAGGCCCAAACAAAGTGTTGGATTTCAGTTAGTAACCGAGGTATCATCCCTGTCGGAGGCGTCAGGGGAAGTGTTTGAAATAAGTTGAGAATTTTGGGTAAGATAGTCATCTTAATGGCCACGACTCTTTCAACCCCTGAAATCGGGAAGTGCCCCCACCGAGCCAGTTCTAGTTTGACATGCCTGTGTAGGGATCGATAATTGATGATGGCAGTTTTCTGTAGGGAGGACACTAAACGAATCCCCAGATAGGAGACTGTGTCTTTCAGGGTATTGAGTTGCAAGCTGGGATTCAATTTCAGGGAGTAGAGAGAGACTCAGGGCCTGGGATTTAGCGACATTTACTCGGAAGCCCAAGGCAAGGTAAAACGCCTCCCGTTCGGAGAGAAAAGCAGGCATGGCTGAGTTCGGTTTGTCCAGGGTCACCAGCACGTCATCAGCGTACAGGCTAATCATATGTTGTTCTCCTCCGAATGTAGTGCCAGTGATCTCAGGATTGTCTCAGACTCTCTGGACTAAGGGCTCCATATATAAAGCAAACAGCAGTGATGACAACGGGAACCCCTGCCATGTGCCTCTGTTAATGGAGAAGGGAGTGTATACATGGCCATTCACCCTTAACAATGCTTAGGGAAGTTGATAACAGTTAAATACCCAAGTGCGAAATCTCTCGGCCACTCAAAGTGGGCCAGTACTTGCTTTAAAAAGGGCCAATGGACCCTGACGAAGGCCTTCTCTGCATCGATGGCTAAGAGCATGAACTCGCCCGACATACGCAAAGCGTTTTCTATAATGTGCAGAACCCGCTATGTGTTGCCGCTCGTTTAGCGCTGGGGAATAAAGCTCGTTTGGTCCGTATCTACAATAGATGGCATGCGTGGGCCCAGCCTGGCTGCTAAGATACTAGAGAAAAGCTTGAGGTCCACATTTAAAAGAGATATTGGACGATATGAGCAGCACTGCTGATTGTCTTTGCCGGGCTTAGAAATAACAGCTACTAGGGCAGTCAGCATTGAGGGCCTGGAGCCGAGAAGGAGTTGTATAATCGAGTCAAGATCAGCGCAAGCCTAGATCAGAACGTCTTATAAAACAGAGGCCAGAATCCGTCGGGTCCCGGGGATATCGACTGCTTTTGTCAAGAGATCGTTGCAATGACCTCCTCTATCCTAATGTCTTGTTCCAAAGCACCTGATTGGTCTGGGTGAGAGGTGATATGTGGGTCACCTCAAGGTAGGATGCGCTAGCCTCAGAGTCCCATCTGCAGGTTAGTGTATAGTTCTGCATAGAAGTCTCTAAATGATTCAGCGATTAAGTTGTCATCAGTGATATTCACTCCAGTAGCATCACGAAGTGAGCACACTCCCAGGTTTTGCTGCCTCGCAAGCAGTTTATTGACCAAGAGATGGCCTCCCTTATCTCCCCCTATGCAAGAAGCATGGCGCAACCGAAGTGCTATGTACTCGGCTCTGTCAAGGTCGATGCTTGCTAACTGTACATGTGCACCTGTCAGTTGTCGCTACATCCTTGGTGCTCCTGTGCGCTGGTGGATGCCATCTAGGCAAAAGGTCCCTCTTCTCTTTGTGAACCTTGTTGTCTGCGGCTGAGATAGCAATGAATTCCCAGTGAATGACCGCCTTTAAAGCCTCTCAGAGTGTAGCAGTAGAGACTTTGTGGGTGTCATTTAGAGATAAATAGTCAGAGATAGTCTGTCCAACCTGGTTCACTACTTCAGGATGCTGCAGTAGCATGTCCCTTAATCGCCAGTCGTGTGGGTGGTAAGCTTAGTGTCAGTAAGACCGCTGAATGATCTGACAATGCGACCAGGAGTATCTCGGAGTCTGAGGTGAGGTTGAGGATGTCTCTTGTGCCTAAGAAGAGATCCAATTGTGCATACATTTTATGTGCATGTGAAAAGTAAGAGTATTCGCAGGCCTGGGGGTGAAGTGTTCTCCAGATGTCTTGGATACACATATCGCGAAGTCCCTGGTGTCCCTCTCTTGATAGTGCTCCCGCCTGCCCATATATGGATGTGGACCTATTGAGGTCATTGTCTAAGACCAAGTTAAAATCCCCACTTACAAGAACCCGTTGTTCTTGGGAAGACATAGCCTCTGTGAGCGCGGTCTGTATGAATGCCTCATGACCCTTATTCGGGGCATAGATAGATGCTACCATCAAGGGCCAAGGGTCAGGTGGAATGCAAGGAGGCAGTCCTTCACCTCTGCCACTTTAGGGCCTATGTTCCCTTTAAAGATATGTGAAAAGATGCGAGAAGAGGAGTGCCATTCCAGCTTTCTAAGTGCACGTGGAGGAGAGGAATTGATGTGGGAAAATGCGAGATCGGAGCCTGTGATAATCTTGTGGAAGGAGGTGCAACTCTTGAAGTAAGCATATGTCTGCCCCTGTACTCTCCATGTATGACAAGACTGTCATGTGTTTGATTGGGCCATTGAGGCCCTTGACGTTTAGGGTAATATCCTTAAGGGGGTTATCCATCATGAGAATTCTGAGAGGGCTGTAAACTTCCCAGCGTGAGAATCAGTGCATGGCCTAGGGATGATCCTTTGTCCCAGGGACTTGCGGTAATTACAAGCATATGATATTGTGAGTGCTCTAAGCTTGAGTGTACCTCAGAATAACTGAACAAACAAGGATGTGAATAGAAACATGAGTGCCCAAGTGTGAAGAACTTACAGTTGCGTCAGAATCGGGGAATCCATGGGCAGAGCACCCACCTTGACGAATGTGTGACTACAGGGGGGCTCTCCCTCGTTCTTGCCAGTTTTAGCTTATTTGCTTGTGAAACACGGAAAACCGAGAGCAAGTTACGTAGGGGCACCATTGTTTTAGGAACAACTGGTTTCTATGGAATACCATATCCTGGTATTGAGGGCGACATATTACCAGTGGGATCAAGAAAGGTCCTGAAGAATGCCGATGTGACCTATAACTGCGGGCACGAATACGGTATAAACATGTTGACGAACTGGCAGTAAGGAGGGGTGTAGCAATTTCTTACTCTTTCCTGTCACCACCATCCTTCACGTTTTTAGCCCTGGCCGGAGGGTCCAGGAATAAATGTTTGAGTAGTGACACCTCCGAGCTAGTTTTAACCTCCACTGCACTTTTCTTTCGGTGATCCCATTATAATTTGGCATTAAGTATTCGTATATTTTACATGTTTGTATTGTCTACCCTTCCCTTTTGTTCCACCCCAGGCGTTGGTCTGCACGGGGTGTACTGCAGCAAAGCCTGATGATGAAGCATGTCACAACCTTGTGAGTGAGGGCAGTATTTTCACACTGTGCACGTGCCACCACCGAGACCTTTTCCTTTTTTTCCCACTCTCTACTCCTCTTTGTGTGTATAAGAACTTACAGTCCACAGTTCTAGGTATCCAATGCGGGGATGTGTTTCGTTGCCATTCCCCCCCGCCTCCCCGCGCTGCCACCCGACCACCAACTATACAGTTCGCTAAGTTGCATGCCCATCTGCATTAAGAGGGGTCGTTTTTTGCTAATGCACCAGGGAGTGACTCCAGGGCTGCTTGCTGGAATTTCGCAATGGTGTTTTGGCCCGGCCTAGCGATCCTTTTCCTCAGTCCGTGGGTTCACCAGCAAGGGCAACCGTTCGGCGAGCGAGGTGAGGGTGTTCAAGTTGTGGAGCTGTCTGTTACCGGATCTATACCCAGCACCCTGCATGTTTCTTCCAAGGAGCAGAGTTGGAGAAGCTTCCCATCTAAGTGGAAGATCAAGGGGAAGGGCTGCCCCCAGGAAAAGGGAACCCCCATGTTCTAGATGTGGGAAGTCGCTGGTCTGAAAGTGCGTCACTTTTGCAGGGTGGACGCAGCCAGATCTGGTTAGATAGTGAGCGCTTGATTTCAGAAGATGATAGGGTGTTTCTCTCGAGCCTTGCGTAGGATGTCCTCTTTTAGCTGGAAGTCGTAAAGGCAGACCAAAATGTCTGCCAGTGGTGCATTCTCTGCCCACTGGGGGTCAACTCTTTGTGCGCAGTCCTTTTTTATCTCTAAAACAAAGTGGAGAAGGTCCGAGATGAAGCCCCTGAGATCTGTGCCTCCTGTCTTAGATAGAGCTCCTCTGATCCGGATATTATTTCGGCGTGGGCTTGTAGGTCTAGTTGCTGGTCAGGTAGCCGTACGATTTCTTACTTCAGCGCCTTGACGTCCCCGCATAGCCATTACCCTGGTCCTCCAACATGGAGACACAGTCTCCCAGAGAGTTCCCGTATGTCATGGAGAGGTCTTTCTTGACTTCTTGCAAGTCGTCTCAGAGGGCTGTGAATAGGGACTCAAGGAACGAGCGGGTCACAAGCTCTTTCGGTTCTTCTTTCTCTTGCCTGTGCTGCGCGTCTGGTGCTGGGGGCCGGTCTCCAGGTGGGTATCCTGTCGGCCTAGAAAGCATTTCTTTCAGGTTGCGGTCTTTTTTCCCTCTGGCTGCGGCCATCTTGGATGATTAGTGGAGGTGTCCCATAGGGCTGTGCTTCATGGGGTTCTCTAGAAGTTCCAACAAAGGGGTGTCTGAGCCCCTCCTGGCAGGGGGGACGAGGTGCCTGTTCCGAGATGCCCTCGCCTCCTTTGGGGGTGCCACTTCACTTAGGGCTGTGCATGTCCGGGATGGAGGCTTCTGCTATGCTCCGCTTCGGGGTTCAGACCCCCCACTCAGTGGGATCCTCCATGTGAGCTCGAGCCTGACGAGCCGTGGAGGGCTGGTGTGGGGACGGTGCTCGTTATCTTTAGTGGGGGACCTTCATCCAAGCTGCTGAGGGTGAGGTGTCAGGTCTCCCCCACCCCTCCCCCACTCTATGCAGATACGCCTCTGATGTTTTGCATGGGGGCCCGGGTAGGAAAACCTACAGGTGCCTACTAGTCCACCAGGGATGGGTGCTGGGCCCAGTCACAATCTCTCTCTGCCACCTAAAGTCCAGTCTGCTGGAAGCAGGTAGGGCCAGTGCTCCTTCCCGTTGTTGGGGGATCTTCGTATTGCCTGCTGGGGGTGAGGTATACGATCCTCCCCACCCTTCCCCCACTCTCCATCGGTAGGCCTCCGGTGCTTAGCTTGTGTGCCCCGGTTAATGGAGCCTGCCAGTGTCCACTAGGCCTCCAGGAACAGGGGATGGGCCCAGGCACGTACAGGCCTCAATGTTCAAAGTCCGGTCTGCCGCAAGCTTAGGCTCAAGCTCCCGAGTCTTGTGGCGGCGCCGGAGGGGTCCCTGTCATGTATTTGAGATCACCTCATGCATGGGGCTGAATGCTATCAGCTCCGGTTCTGCCTCGGGGGCTCTGCTGACTGATGCTGGCCCAGCGGGGGAGCGCCTGTAGGGCCGCTGCTCCGTCTCAGGGGGTTGCGTTAAAGGGCTGCTCTGTAAGGCCTTGAGCTGCATCTATTATGGTCTTCCAGTGTCACCACTCTCTGAGTCTTCCAATGCCGAGACTCCTACGCGCTAGCACCTATGTCTCAACTGGAGCCCCCACTCCCCTCCGCAACACAGTCAGGCCAGCACGGTGCTCCAGCCAGGATCTACACCGCTTGTCATGGTCCAGTGGTCACAAGTGGGCATGGCTGCAGCGTGTCATATCCTGCAGGGCTGGCTCGCTCCAGTGCCACTGACCTCCAGCTCCTGCACTCCGCTGCAGGTAATTGGGCTGCCTCTGTGCCCATCCAAGCATGGGATACGGGCTAGGGCTTGGTGTGTCAGTCCCTGGACCCCAGTGGTTGTGGGAAGCGGTAATCAGGCAGTGTGACACGGAATGGCAGTGAAATTCGGTGGCGGCGCCGGAGAGATGGGGAATGACTTCTCACTTGGTCGCCATCTTGGCCACGCCCCCATAGGGCCTAATTTAAAGTTTGGCGGAGGGCTACTCCAACACAAACATCACAGATACTCTGTCCACTTTAATAGAAGTGCCATAGGATGCAATGCACTTGAAATATGGTGAACAGGATATCCGTCACATTTGTGACAGAGTAACTCCTCTGCAAAACTCTAAATCAGGCCTTTATTCAAACCTTATACACAGCAAACTGCACACCGTGTCAATTTCACAGCACACATTATCAATTGAACACAATACCTCCTGCTGACACACATACACACACACACCTGCCGATTACATCTCACATGGGACATGAACAGAAGATCAAAATGAAGCAAAATAGGCAATTCTTAATGCATCAGCTCACCTTGGGCCCATAAGAGGCTAATGCTTTCTGGACATAGTGTGGTGTAATGTTGGTAACAGACAGAGGTACGCAGAGAAATGGGCAACAAGTGACACAGAGAGGGGAAGAGGGTCATTAGTGGACAGCAGCAATGACAGACAGAGGTTACAATGCTCTAAGGGAGGAAGAAACCAGGCTCCAATGAATTGATGGTAATAAGATGAGTAAGTACCAGGCTTCAGTAGGCAATACTGTCAGGCTCAATGAGGGTGTGTCAAGTTCTGGAAGACAGTGCCAGGGTTTATAAAAGCTTCCAGTGTAACAGACAGAGTATTGGGTTATAAGAGGTGAGTGTCATTCTCCAGGAGGCATGAGTTTTAGGCTCCTAGATCTAACATCATCAGGATCTAGGACATAGTATTGCAGTCTTGGGGAGTGTGTCAGGCTGAAAGAGAAGAGAGTATCCTGCTCAAAGGTATTGGTAAGATGTCAGAGTGAGGGCTGAGGTTCCTGAAGAAGTGTGTGCTACAAGCTTTAGAAATAGAGCGTAAGACTTTATGAGGCTCCCAGTCTACACTAGATAAGAATGTTAAACTATATTGGAGGTGAGTCTCAGGTTGTGGTAAAGGGAGGCTTTTAAGCTCCTAAATACAAGCGTGGGAGGCTCACAAAGAGTGTCTGGTTCTAGGAGTAGCGCAATTTCAGGACTGGGATATAAATCAAGCTCTAATAGCGAGCATCAGGCTGTGAGACTGAATGTCAGGTTCTAGAGCATCAGTCAGGCTCTAAGCAAGAATGTTAAGCAATAGGAGTAAAGAACGTCCATAGCAAGGAGAGAGTATTAGTCTCCAAGAACAGAGAGCATCTTGTAGTGAGAGTGTGCGATGTACAAGAAGAATATTTCAAGCTCACGGGAAATTTGTAATATCCACAGGAGAGAGAATTTTTATCTATTAGGCCCAGATTTATCAAACGTTCACGCAACGCAATGCAGCAAGACACCTTGCTGTACTGCACTGCGTGAAAAGGAGAGGGCAAGAATGCACCATATTTAACATTAAATGGTGCATCCCTGGCCTCTCTTTGCGCTGTTGCACAACGTGTTGCCTTGGGCCAACGCAGGCACCTTGGCGCCATGGTGCAAGGGGGTCTGCGTTTTAAGCATGATTGTTTTTGTGCATGAAGGGGCGCCTTCCTGCACAAATACAATCCTTTGAGGTGTTTTCTTCCTACGTGTGCTGAAAAATGAAGCACACATAGAAAGAGGAAAGAACAAAGAGAAATAAACATATTTCACCTGGTTATGCCTCCCCTGGGAATACTTAGCATTTTCACGAATTCCCAGGTCTACCACTCATGGTAAATCTGGGTATGTGCCACAACCCATGGGTGGATGTGTGGAAGCACCCATGCTCCACCCATTGCAAGGCCCTCTGGTGCACAGTAAAGCAAGGTAGTGACTATAGCTGCGGGACTCCAGATTTGCCAAGCACCGCAGGACCATGCAAGGTGGCCTTGCGTTGCTTGGTAAATCTGACTTTACTGTTGCTTTGCCCTTGCTACCAAAATCAAAGAAACAGTATGATAAATCTGCCCCTTAGTGACGGTGCAGAATATAAGAAGAGGCTATATCAAACTCTAGAGAGAATTTCAGACTCAAATGGACTTGATGTACTAACACGTTTTCTTGTCTGAAAACACTGCTATTAAGTACATCTGTTGGTTTCAACAAGAAAATTTGTTTTTCCAATGTACTAAACTCATTAGCGATTCAATAACATGTTACTGAATTATAAAATGGGTTTAGGAAATCATGAGGAATTACAAGTTGGAAGAGGCATATTTAGGTCATACTATGCAAAGTGTGATTCCTTATGGTAGGTGTGAATGTTTTGCAACCAAAATGTGGCCGCAAACATTAATATTTTACTGACACCTCAAAGGAGGTGGTAACCCATTCACGAACAGTTAGTGATCCCAAGGGGCCGCTTACCCGTTTGTGAATGGTCCAAAAGACATTTTCAGGAGAAGGCTACGCTTAAAAATTGTTTTACAAACTTTTCTCTGTTTTTTTTAAACACATCCCGTTTTAATTTATGGAAAAAAGGATGCTTTTAAAGAAAATGCTTTATTTAAAAGCAGTCACAGACATGGGGGTCTGCTGAACCCAGCAGGCTCCCATCCTGATGGCAGCAATTTGCAATGGGTTCCAAAGTGCGACCTGCCACATTAATATTCATGAGGTAGGTTGAATTGGAACCCACAGTGATTCTGTATCTTTGTGAACCGACACACATAGGTTGATTCGCAAAATACCACTGGATTCGCTAAAAGTCAGTGCGCAAGTTGGGGCCACTTTTAGAGAATCCAATGGTTGTACATCTGGCCCCATGTGTGCAGATAGTGGTTTTGCAGTGGTCTCTGTTAACTGTGCGTGAGCATCAGTTTTTGCTCCCCTTTCCTTCTGCACCCTCTTGGTCCTATGTAGCAGTTCATAGGTCATGTGCTGACAGTGCTGAATAAGCAGTGACCAGAGCCAATAAGGCATGGACAAAGTGGGCAATTACCCAAGTTTCACACCTTCCATGGGGCTCCTGGATAAGTGATTAGGATAGTCAGAAGACCGACTGTCAAAACAGTTTGAACAAAAAACAGATTCTTTTTAAGTTGGACAGATGACCATGAATACTTGAAATCTACTAACACTCCACTCAAGTAAACGTTATTGAAATAGCTGCTAAAGTCTGAGATCAAGAGGTCAAAGTACTTAGTCTCTGGGACTTACACTAATATATTGAAAAAAATAGACTTCTTCAGAGGCAGCCAAGCAGTGTGAAAAATGTGATTCCCTTGTGTCAAAAGTGAAAAAACAGTTGGTCAACGCAAATGTAAGAGGAGACACCTCCTGGGTGCGATTTCAAGGACCATCGATACAAAGGTTTTTGTGACCCTGGCTTCTCATCATTGGTGCTAGCTTCAAGGAAAATAGGAGGGCCTGATGATCCAAGGGTGTGTGGCGTGTCATCAAAAACCCAGTTGTGGTTCAAGATATGAGTAAGCTAACACAGCCTACCTATAACTGACCATAGCTCTAATTCCAAATTTGTAATGAAGTTGAGGGAGTTATTATAATGGCCTGTTTGTGAGTGGATTTATTCCCACAGATGTGTGGCTAAAAATGAATTGGGGTTATGTGAGAGCTTTACTAAGCATGTCATCCCCTGTACATATTAAAAACTTTTATATATATATACAGATCTTGGTTAGGAGAGGTCAACATCTTTAATTGTGAAAGGAATTTGTGGCAATTTCATCAGGACTTGAGGACAGGAAGGCACACAGAGGTTGTCTTAGAATTGTACTTGTACACAAAGTTGCTTACTCGTATCACGTTCACCAGAGTACATGAGGTGCAAGACGTCACCTTTGTCAGTAGTATTTACAGATATCTCAAGGAGTTCTACACAACCAAAAAATGAATATCCTCATAGTTGCATGTAATAATAGCTGTATAATAACTGTATGTTAGTCAAGAGGGTGTACAGAGTGCGCTGAGTCTCCCTATAGGTCAATCACTGAACGTGCCTGTGCAGCTGCTCATTCCGTGGAAGAAGCAAGATTCGGGCTTCTCACATGGAAGAAGCCGTAGTCCAATCGGCTGGTGATGAGGGCCTGTGTCACAGTTTTCCTGGTGCTGATGGGGAGCCATCTGAACATTTTGCAGAGCATGTGGATCGTGTGGAAAACAGACTGAGGAAATGGTGTTGACCTGATGTTTCATGGAGAGTTTTCTGTCCGGGATGCTGAGGTTGCAGGCGTGGTCTTTTGGCGTGGGGGTTGGTCCGTGCTCTGCTGGCCACCAGGAGTCATTCCAGATGTTGGTGTGTCGAAGATCAGAACCTCAATTTTGTCCGTGTTGGGCTTCAGGCAGTTATCTTTCATCCACGGCGAGACGTTCTTCATACAGTTGTGGAAGATGGTCTTTGTCGTGATGGGCTACGCTGAGAGCGAGAGGCCGAGCTGTGTATCGTTGACATAGGAGATGATGATGATGTCTGTGAATGGTGTGATGTAGATGCTGAAGAGGATTGGACTGAGTGATGACCCTTGGGGTACGCTGCAGATGGTGTGCTTGGGTTGCAAGGTGAAGGGAGGTAAGCGGACTCTCTGGGTGCATCCTATGAGAAAGGATGCCATCCATCTAAGCGCATCATCTGTGATTCCAATCTGACGTAGTAGATTGATGAGTGTGTGGTGGGAAACAGTGTTGAAAGCCGCAGAGAGGTCCAGGAAGATAAGGGTGGCTAATTCTCCTCTGTTGAGTTGGGTGCAGATGTCATCTATTGCGGCGATCAGGACTGTCACAGTGCTGTGGTTGGCTCTGAAACCTGATTCAGACAGGTCCAGCAGGTTGTTTCTCTCCAGGTGAGTTGGAGGCTGATGGCCTTTTCCAGGAGTTTGGCAGGGAACAGGAGCAGAGAGATGTAGCGGTAGTTCTTGAGCTCGCTGGGGTCTGCTGAAGGTTTATTGAGGAGGGGTTTTACCTCTGCAAGTTCCCATGCGTCAAGAAAGGGGGCTGTGGTATGGAGGCATTGAGGATGGTGGTGAGCTGGTGGCTGATCTCGCCTTTTCTGAGGTTGAAAAGTCGATGTGGGCATGGGTCGGTGGGTGCTCCTGAGTGGATGGAGTTCATAAGAGTACTTTTGATCGGCATGCTGAGTTGTTCCCAAGTGGTGAGTAGGTGGTCAATGTTTGTGGTCAATGGGTTGCTGAGAAGGTTAGAGGGTTGGGGATTGAAGTTTCTATAAATGGTTGCCGCTGGCTTCCCTCAGGAGCTGCTGGAGGACGCCCGAAGCGCCCTATGCAGGTAGGAGCCTCTGGGGTTCAGATTTCGTTCGGCTGCTTTCATAGCCCGAGGTTGCAGCTGGGCCTTTTGCGACCGGGTGTCTCTCGCCGCAACTTTCCCTCAGGAGTTGCTGGAGGTCGCCCGCTTTGCTGTGTGCACTACGGCATAACTTGAGGCCTGGTCGCTGTGCGTGCAGCACGGGTTCGTTGGTTCGCCCCCCTGCAGCAGTCCTAAGCTGTGGGCCCCTGTGAGGCGCAAGGGTTAGGCTGTGGTCTTACACTGCCCCCCAGGAGCGGGTGGATGCTTGATTTCTTTCTCCACGAGCACCCAGGCCGGCTGGCCTGCTACTTGAGGCACAAGGGGGGGCCCTTATGATGCTGTTCGTGCTCCGTCAGGGGGTTTCTACGTTTGGGGGCCAGTTGATTCCTTGCATTTGACCATTTGTTGGCCCTGTGGTATCGCCCTCCATTTTGTGGGTGCCATCCCCCCTGGCCTCGTTAGGTATCTTCTCCAAAATGGTCTCCCCTGTCGATTCTTGAAAATAAAGGAGGGACTTCCACGATCCTTCTCACTGGATGAGCAAATGCGGCAGCCATCTTGGAACGGTTTTGGTCTGCCACTGGTCTTGGACTTATCTTCTATACTTGTCCGCTGGTTCACTTCTGGTGGCCAATAGTACCTCCTTTTTGGTCCTGATCTTTTTGACCTCTACGCTCCTGGGTCTCTGCTTATTTTGTAAGGCCTCTCACTTGCCTCCCCACTGGATGTGCAAATTCGGTGGCCAACTTGGAACGGTTTGGGTTTACCACTGGTCCTGGACTTTTCTTCTATGCTTGTCCGCAGGATCACCTCTGGTGGCCAATAGAACATCCTTTTTGGCCCTGATCTTTTTGGTCCTCTATGCTCCTTGCTCTCCGCCAGATCTGTAGGCCTCCCTGAGCTGAATGAGGCTCCCTTCTGGCGTTTCGGTTGTGCTTTCTCTGAGGGGACGACCTTTGTAACCCTTTTTTCGGCAATATATTCCTATGTCTGACTGTTCTATTTAGGTCTCTTCTTCTTTTTTTGTTTTTGTTTTGGGACACTCGCTTACCTTCTCCCTCTTCCTCACCCTCCACGTCACTACTCTGGCCTTCTACCACTCAACATCATGGATACTAACTTACAGTTTAAACTAATTCCAATGGGCCTCAATGCATTTTCTAATGAATACCCTTCCAGCCTATCTAAAAACGCATCGAAACGCCTCAAACATAGAATCCTCAAAGCCCACCCTGAAACTCTAATCTCTGACCCTTACTGCTCCTTAATCAAGGGAGCCAAGACCTGTGATCTCATTTTCTACTCGAAAAGAAGAGCTAAATGGAGGAATGCTATCCGTTCTCTTTGCCGGATCACCTCTTCCAAGAAATTCGCTCATGGAACTAGGTTAGTGGTAGCCCCTTCTACTACCTTCAAAGCTGATGCTACTATCTCCATCTATAATACTGGGATAATCCTCATCCAAGCTGCAGACCGCCAACTAGGGACTTTTGAGGATATCTTTCACATTATCAAAAACTCCTTCTCTAACCAGGTTCCTGACACTCCTACGCATGGGCTTAGTGCCCCACCCTCGTCCTTTTCCATCCAAACGACCCCCTCTGGTAACTTCACCCCCCGTCACTCTTCCCCTATCCTTTCCATCCAAACAACCCCCTCTGGTAACTTCATCCCCCCTGTCACTCCCCCCCTATCCTCCTCCAACTCTTCCAGACCCCTCTTTTGCCCATCTCGCCTTCACTGCGTTTGGGATATGGGCTCTCGACGGGTGAATGTCATCACCCGGAATGCGATCCTACAGAACACTGCTCCCCTCGCCACCACTCCGTACCTCCACTCTCCTTGCATTAGCCCTGGTATAACTGATTTGCCGGTCTCCCCTTCTCGACCCTTGGCTAGAGAGATGTCCTTCCTGAAGTCCGATTCCCCTCCTATGATTTACTCCAACACCATGTCGTCCCCAGACAACTTAGTAGATCAGCTTAATAGCTCTCCTGTACCCCCCTACCATCTAAAGAACCTTTCCTTGTCAACCAACCCTGACCTGGAGCCCACTGGCCATCAACTCACGACCACTCCCATCAGTACTCCTTCTCAGCCTATGGGTTCCCTGACTCACTCCTCGGAGTCTCATCTATGCTCTGTACACTCTTCCGCTTTGGACACTATCTCGCTTGATATTCAACAACTCAAGGCTGACTTACAAAAGCTCATTCTCATCACCACTAAACTGGCTAATGATAGATGTACAGACAGGTCGTCTGGGATCTACAGACACAATCATACACCTGTTACTTCCCGTCATTCCAAGCTGCCATTCCCCCCCTCTATCAATGGCCGTTCTCAGTCCCCTCGTTGGAGAACCATTCCCTTGCCGAACGCTGCTTCTAGACCCTCTAGATCCAAGAATTCTTTCTCAGGGATCGATATAGACACTCTCCTGCGCTCTTATAATCCCTCTCGCCTGGACAAGCCAGATAATCAGGAACACATTCTACCCATTCCTCCGAACCCTCTCAGAAAACCCACTCACAACACTAATGCTATAAATCACTCTAACCTCAAGCCAGTTCCCATGACACAGCCCGATCCCTCTGTCCTCACTCCACATCTGAAGTGCATGCTCATCAATTGTAGATCAGCCGTGAAACATGCCACAGACATTGCTAATCTCATCCTGGCTCAGGATCTTGACATCCTCATACTTACTGAAACCTGGCTAAAGGAATCCTCTGGTCTGATCCTTGACATACTAGTCCCCCCGAACCATAACATCATTATGCTGGACAGAGCTGACAGACCTGGTGGTGGGATCGCATGCATATACCAGAATAGTCTCATTGTTAAACAATCCCACTTTGAGGCTGTCTCCACCTGCGAATACCTCTGCATTGACGTCACCAGCAACAGCAGGCCAGTTTGCAAATTGCACATGTTTTACCATCCGCCGGGAGACAACCTCCCCTTCGTGGAAGATGTCATGGAAATCATTTCCTCAAATGCGGGACATCATCATCCCCAAATCTTCCTCAGAGACTTCAACCTTCACTGGAATGACTTGAAAGACCCGGCAGTGATCACTCTCAAAACCTTCCTTGCGGACCTCAGCCTAGTTCAAATATGTGATAGTCCTACACACACCCTAGGCTCGATCCTGGACCTTATTATAGCTAAACCAAATGCTATTCAATTGGTTTCGATTGCCCCGTGTGACTGGTCTGATCATCACTATATCTCCCTCCACATCATCGAACCCTGGTCCAAGAAAAGATCACAAGACAAGAATCCCAAGCTCTGGAAACGATCTCTTCGAAACTCAAACATGGATGACCTGATCTCCATCAGCAAGAACACCTTGCTGCCTTATACTGACATGTCCGAGGTACAGGACCTCATGAAACATTACAACAGCTCTATACTGAGTATCCTAGACTCCGTTGTCCCCCTACAACTGAAAAGACAGTCCTCCAAAGACTCCAAACCTTGGTTCAACGATTGCTTAAATTCAGAGAGACGCAATCTTAGACTTGCCGAACGATCCTGGAGAGGATCTCCATCCCCGGAACTCCTCAGGCTCCTGAGGACTAGAAGAAGCTCTTACAACAAACCTATCAAGAGGGCAAAATTGAACTTTTTCAGAAGCCAACTAGATAATGCCAGAAACAGACCAAAAAACTTTTTGAACTGATCAAACTCCAATCCAACTATCTTCCCACCCTTCCACCATCGCAGGCACCTACGCAGCCAACTTGTGAAGTGTTTGCCTCTTTCTTCCTTGAAAAAACTATTAAGATTGAAAATGATCTACGAGCTCTACAAAGCAAACAACCTACTTTCCTTCGCCCGACTAACCCTACTTCCCTCCTCCACCTCATCTTCTGTCCGCCATTGTTCCCTCATCCAAAACTATCTCCTGCTGGAGCCAACCCACTCCACTCCAGCCTCTGCCTGACATAGGACTTTCATCCAAAAATAACGCCTGCTGGAGTCAATTCACTCCCTTTGATGAATGCTCTATTCTCAACTTGCTTACTACTCTGAAACCCTCTAACCACTTCAGTGACCCTCTACCCACAAGCTTCTTCAATGAGATAAAAGGGTCCTTAGTCCCCCTCTGGACCAAAATAGTAAATGCCTCCCTACATCAAGGTATGATTCCTGACTGTTTGAAGGCAGGGCAGGTTTCGCCCATTCTCAAAAAACGCACGGCTGACCAAGAGGACCCTAATAACTTTCGTCCTATCACTAGCATCCCAACTCTAGCGAAGCTCCTTGAGAAATGTGTTAATGTCCAACTATGTAACCACATTGATCAATTCCAGCTCTTAGATCAATTCCAATCGGGTTTTCGCCAGGGCCATAGTACTGAAACAGCTATTACTCATATAGTAGATGACGCCCTAAAAATGCTCGATCGGAATGAAGCTTGCCTTCTAATACTCTTAGACTTATCTTCAGCGTTTGATTCGGTCAAGCATGATGACCTCCTTGACTTACTAGAACGAAGGATGGGTCTCTCTGGCCAAGTTATAAACTGGTTTGCCTCCTTTCTTAACAACAGAACACAAAGATTTAAAGTCAATCACTCCCTTTCCAACTCCCTGCCATCCACTCTTGGGGTTCCTCAGGGATCTGCTCTCTCTCCCATGCTCTTCAACTTGTTCATGGAGCCTCTAACGGTTTTACTCAATTCTTCCAACATTCAGTATCACTTGTATGCCGATGACACCCAACTTTACCTGAAAATCTCTTCCCCAGACGACATCAATTCACTGAACTCTACCCTTCTCAAAACTCAACACTGGCTGACTACCCAACATCTTAAGCTCAACTCCTCCAAAACAGAATTCCTCCTGATAGCACCAACCAAAAAGACGGCCATCATCGCTGAGTACTTGAAACACTTAACAGCTCTCAACTGTACCCCTCACATTATTGACTCTGCTAGGTCTCATGGAATTATACTTGACAAGTCATTGAGCATGCAGGAACACATTAGCTCAGCCACCAAAGGGGCCAACTTCCACATGAGTATTCTAAGAAAGATAAAACCCTTCCTCCCCCCGGACGACTTCAGGTCTGCTGTTCAAGCTCTAGTAATCTCCAGGCTAGATTATGGCTGTGCAACTCTATGTGGGCTACTCAGGTACAAGTTGGCTCCGCTCAGGGCTTCCCTGAATTCAGCTGCAAGGCTCATCACTGGTTCCAGAAGAAATAGCCACATCACGCCGATACTGAAATCCTTAAACTGGCTACCTTTGGAGGCTAAGATTGACCTCAAGATTGCGTGCATGACGCACAAGGCCCTTCACTTTAACACCCCGATGTACCTAACCCAAAAGCTGGAACTCTCTGGTGGGAGCCGATCTTCTAGGAGTTCCAGCACTCTGCTGCTGAAACCCCAAAAATTCCAGAAAAAGAAAACTTATAACCGGGCGTTCTCGGGTATTGCCCCAAGAATCTGGAACTCCTTGCCTCCGCACATTGTTATAAGGTTTCTGCACATACAGAGCTATGCACAGGATAATAGGACCTCGGAATATAGTGGTGAGCCAACCATAGACCTTAGCACCCAAAACCCCAACCCAACTAGCCTTAGCGTCCCATTAGCACCAATGTGCCAATGATTAGACAACCCAGAACACGGTATCTCTCTCTCAGGACTCGCAGAGGCAAGAACACTCTTTCGTCACACTCGTACCTGTCCACAACGTGCGTAATAAGAGACACTGTGTAGTTCAAAACGTTTATTTCGACTTACGTGCTCTAAGATACAGTACACGTGTCAGTACTACTAGCATAATACATATGAATAAGATAATCAGCATAGTTACAACTCCATAGAATACGAACGGGGAAAGCATCTCATAAAGCAGTGGATATATGTCTAACTAACATTACCACCCTCCCCGTGTTGGAAGCTAGTTTATTATACAAATAGAAGACCTCTTGGCTTTGACTAGCGAACCCCCATACCTCAGTCTCTAGATGCAAAACTACATCAGCAGACAATCACAGCTCTTCTCCCTGGAAAGGTTTTCTCCAACTCCTCCCAGAGCGGGCGAACCGCAATATTAAAAGCACACTAATTTCTCCATGGCAGCTGTACATGGTGTTATGTCTAGGTGCGAGGGACAGGCCAAATCAGCAAGAACAAGGAGATGCTGTTATTCGACCTTGTACATGTTGTGCAGTCTGAGGCCAAATCGAACAGGAGAAACGGTGAGAGACAGAAAATGCAGACAGCGCTAAAATAACATGGCAAGAGCAGAGGTCGATAGAACAACAGCTCAGAGTAACGTGTGCAAAGAAAAGCAGCATGGCAGCCAGGCCCAGGGCAACGCAACAAGGCAGGCCAGGGCTAGGCCGCCGCAAACCACAAGACACCCTCCCCTGGACAGTCCATCGGACTAGATAAAGGAGGAAGATAGAGTTCAAACAGGTCGAGCAGAACAGAAATGTTGTTAGGCCACACAGTCACCATGAGGGAGGGGGGCAAAAAACAAAAAGACCCAACGAACAACGAGGGTCAGCGAGGCAGGCCTCATCAATCCAGAAATGTAGAAGTGCAGAAAAACGCAATAGCATCCAGGAGGACATCATTGGAAGTGTCAGAAAACATAGACGCCATCCAGTCCAACAGAACAAACGAGCAGGAATGTTCCTCAGAGGAGGGAGCATCCAACAGCAATGCGGGACAGCTTGCGTGATATTCAATATAACTTCGTTGTAGGAGATCCTGAGCAGCCGCCCAGATATCCCATTGTGCCAAAATCCCCAGTGCAGCCGCATGCATCATAAAGCCAGCAACGGAACAGTCCCGTTCATGGGCCTCTAAGGGACCCACCAACTGAACAAAATCCGGAACAGACAATGACGAATTGGAGAGGCAATAATCCATGGTCCATGTGAAAGGACAGCGGATGCAAGACATCACAGGTTGCACGCAAGTGAAATACGCAAAGCGAAAAGAAAGGGTGTAGGACACACTGATGGTCGCCAAGGGCAGAACACCGAAGCCAGCCAGAAGTCGCTCATGGACCAGCTGGAGGCGTTCGGGATCGAGAAGGGCCCAGTGGTGAGCAGCCATTGCGCAGAAAACAGACCAACAGCAAGACACCAGCCGCCAAAGCGAGGATTAATGGGAAACCACCAAAGACGCTAGAAAAAATAGAATGAATGAACGCCGGTATCACACCGAAAATAGTTTGGAAGGTGGACACCAGGCCGGACCCCACAATCTTAAAAAAATGCACTAGACCCTCAGTGTTTGATGCGTTAAAAATACGATGAATTAACTCCCCGAAATCTTGGGGGAGGTTGGTGTTCAAAAGGGCCTGTATTTCACTGTGAGTACTCGCCACCTGGAGAACGAATGTCTCCCGGGCGGACGTGAGCGTCACCTCCTCATTCAATAATAGGGCCTTTATTCTGCTCAACTTATTGAAGTCTGCCTCCATGGTAGGAATGGAAGGCCAAATAGAGTTATCAACGATGTCGTGAGGGGGAGGAAAAAGCACATTCTTGCAGCAGACAACTCTGTGCGAAACCGTAACAATATACGGAATGCCGGCCTGTAGGCCACAACAGTCTTCGTTATTTAAAAGCAAATAGCTACCGTTAGTAAGCAAAGTAAAGGTAGGAGAAATAGCAGGAGCAGGAATACCCTTTAGCACACATGCAAGATTCGGAACGGAAACGCTACAAGCTCCGTGCAGTTTAATATGTTTACAAATAAGCGAATGACCCACAGTTGAATCACAAGACTCCCCAGTGAGAAACACTTCCTTGCCGTCTCTAAGGCATTTATACATGAAAGGCAAGGACCAGAGTTCATGCAGGAAAGCACTACCCAAAGGCTGGAAACGGCCCACAGGATAATGTTTCATGCACGAGCTAAATTCAAACAAGGAAAAAGGTAAAGCGATAACCCCATGAACTAGCCACACAGCAGAATCTAGTTCCGCTACAGAGAATGGTAAAGGATCCACTTTCTCGATATGTAACAAAGTGTAAGATGCATCTTTCATGGACATGAACTGCTGCTTCTCAGTCAAATTAAAAGGCAGAAAAAGGGCAGTGGTGTTCAAGAAATTCCAAGGAACTTTACCTAACTTAAGGGTTTGCAAAGTCCACGCAAACTGCATAACTGAACGCAATTGATTCTGACCATGATACAAAATAGAAACATCATCTTGTACAATATCAACAACAGAGGACATAATATTCTCTAATGTGTAAATGCGGGAAGACAGGGTATTTATACTATTGTCAACAACAGCAAGCACCTTTTCCAAATTTGCTTGGTCTATTTCCCGAAGACGGGAAGCAGCTTCCATTTGTGACAGCTTCCAGAGTTCATTATACGCTTCATAAATGAATCTCTTCGGTCGGGGACCACGAGGTCCCAAGATAAAGTCGGACAGATCAATAGTGCCTGATAGGAGGGACAAATGTTGTTTAACAGAGTCTAGGGACGAATGGTGTAGCCATTGTTTACATAATTTACCAACTGAATACGTGGTGACAGTACGAGTTTCAGCAAATCTCGGATCAGGCTTGTCCTGTCTGTAGCCAGGAACTGTGCCATGAAAACGCAGTTGGCATGCATTCGATGATATGGGCCATGCCAACCAGGGTGACTGTACCAGTGCAGAAACGTTAAAGGAGTTGTTTTGAAACTGAGCCTGCAACATCACAAGGGACATATTAAAACGCAAGCTATCATTTGGAGAACTCGACAAGGATGGGATGGCTGGCGCATTTAACTGTTTAATGGTAGCCAACCCCCAACACGTGGTTTGATGAATGGAAGCATTCAGAAACACAATCTGGGCCGGGATAAGGCAAGCGCGGTGCAAAGCCTCGGTGCCCTGCACCTGCCATGGCTTTGAACCCCAGATTGATTTTAAATCCACTGTGTCTTTCCAATATTCATAACCACCCACCGCCAAGGCGCTCAAAAAGGAACTCGAATAAAGTAATTTGGTGTGGGTCAATATTATTTTTTGAGTCAATGGGGCTTTCAATTTAAAATAATAGGACCCAGGGTTCGATCGATTAAAATCAGTGAAATAGGTGAATTTATTTCGAAGAGTCTGGGAGCTACCTGGTAAGGGGTTTGGGCAATGTTCCCATTGGGTGTAGGTAACAGGGCTGCGTAGTGCACTCGGTTTGTGGAGAAAATGGTTGCCCCAATGCTGGTAGCAATACAAATCGACATAATTCGCAGAATTCATATACAAATCCTCAGCATTAAAGGAAGCATAATATTTTAAATCAGCAAACAATGCTTCAACGGCATGCACATCCCAATCGTCAGAATGAATATTACTTTTTACTACATCACCCATCGAAACTCGAAGGACATTTGGTACATTAATAATTTCTGTCGGGCCATGGATTTGAAAGTTTACCGCATCCCATACGATGCCATCAGCAACTGGAAACGCTGAAATGTTCACAAATGTGTGGTCACGCTTCATGATGTGTGAAGAGGAATGTGGAGCCAAAGTTCCAGCAACACTGTTCACAGCAGAGCGTTCAGGTAAATAGTGACCATTGATGAGTAGAAAAAACACTGTGACAAAGCCAATGGACATGAACAAAAAAATTAAGAATAGCACCATCCAGATGTATGTCCAAGGGGGAATCAAAAAATTGTCTCTAAACCAGGATACAAAAAGACTGAACTTGGACGGGACTGTTGATGAGTTGGAAGCCGAGTCAAAGGAATAATGTGTCGGGCTCAGTGGCGTTGTTGGTTGGTGTGCCACCGACTCTGTGGCGGGATAGGTATACTCGTCCTCGTCGATGCAGGGGGAGACAGGGGGTTCGAATATATTTTCAGGCAAATCAACCATCTCCATGGTAACATCAGTGACCGTTCGGGCAGGAGTGCCTCGAACACATGTCCGATAAATGGCAGGACAAGAGACCACTGGTGTGACACTATTCAGGATCGGCCAGATGTTGTAGCTTGACATTTTCCACTGAGATGTATCTGTTCTCCTTGCGACCAGGAAGCGGTGGTAAGATGACTGTACGTGTTCCCTTCAAGCCCAGGACTGGAACCGGTGCACGAAAAGAGGGGCCAAATTCTTTTTTGTTCTCCACCTTCTCTCGAACCAGGTCGCCAATCTTCGGAAGCCAGCCGGCAACCGGAATCTGCAGAGCAGGGTCTGTGGCTGAAGGCAAATGTGCAATTGCAAGTTTGTCTCGGGCTTCTTGTAAGTCCTGTAACATAGTAGAATGGTTATCTACATCAAACTTGGCGGATTGCGCCGCCATGTCTAGACCATCAAGGTCAGGCACAAACATTCGTATGCCAAAGAGCATTTCGTAAGGGGTCCGCCCACCCAGAGGTCTTCTAGGGAGATTATTAAGTGCACGCTGAACGGTATACAAGTGGGGCCACCCCAGTACCTATAACTCTAGCTGTCAAGGATTGCTTTAAGTCACGGTTCATTTGTTCAACGATAGAGTTGCCCTCAGGCCTATACGGAGACGAAAATTTCACCCGCACCCCCAAGGAACCCATTGCGTCCTTGTAAACCTTAGAGGCAAACGCCGGACCTTGGTCAGAATGGAAGGTGCCGCATGCAAAAATTCCCACAAAGACACGCAAATCCCTGATGACATTTCGAGCGTCAGCACTCCGTTGTGGCCAGACCCAGATGAACCGTGTGCACGAGTCCACTGCCACTAAGATATATTTATAGGCAGTGTCCGATGAAAATGGACCGCAGTGATCCAAGTAAACACACCCAAAGGGTCTGTTTGAAATTCCGAGCGAGGTCTGAGGTGGTCGTGTGACCGTGGAAGGCTTGATCTGTTGACAAACGTCACAGGAAAGCACATAAGTACGGATATCTTTATATAAACCACGCCACCAGTAACGCTGCTGCAAAATGGAAATTGTCGCAGACACACCAGCATGAGCCGAAGCCATGCCTTCGTGTGCTGCCGTTATCAAGGAAAGTCTGCGGTCCGTGTTGGGGATCAGCCGATCACCAACGTCAGGTATTGTTACATAAGGAGCCTGATCGGGACCTAACTGGTAAGAATATTTGGAAGGGAAACCCCTAGGGTAATTCGTTCCTTCCTTTGTTGCAGCAATAGCTGCCAAGATATCAGTGTCTATTTTAGACATGGATCTAGTAACTGCTGCTACTGAACACGTGACTACTGCTGATCTGGCAGCTTCATCTGCCAGACTGTTACCAACAGCGTGTGCGCCCACCCGCTGATGGCCTAGGGTGTGAACCACCTGTGTGAGCGGCAGACGTCGTTGTAATTCTGCCACTCGAACCCAAAGCGTTTTATGCTTGATTGTGTTGCCTTTAGCGTCTCTATAGTCGTTTTGCGACCAAAAGAACAGATTGTCATTGTATGATTGAACACAGTAGTAAGAATCGCACACGATTAAAGTGGTCACATCAGGATTAACGAACTCAAGCGCAAGCACCAATGCGCGCAACTCGGCCAATTGTGCGGTATTGTCCCTGAGTGTCTGTGTGTGCACCACAGTGGATTTGAACTTTCCGTTCACAAACGTACCTGCAACAATAGCACATGCAGCTGAATAAGCATGCTTGGACCCCGTGGCCGGTTGTGCCGAACCATCGTGTAGATCACACAGCCGAAAGTCCTCAAGCGGCAATAAAGACAGAGGAGGAGGATGAACGAATTCATACTGTAAGAACTCCTGAGTCTGAACAGAAGAATCGAATATGAAAGTGACATCCGGAGACGTCAACGAGGTTGCCCATTGTATCCAACGGGGGTGCAACGCTTTAGAGTTCGGTACACTTGCTTTGGTCACTGCCTCTAGAGCAGGATATGGTGTTACCACCAGAATGCGTTTTCCCTGTGCCAGTGCGCGCTCCTTCAGAATCGCCATTTGCACTGCTGTCAGAACTTTCTCTACAGATGAAAAACGCATTTCTGCGGAGGTGTACAGATGTGACTTGTATGCGATGGGTACTGTATCATCTTCATTAAAGGTTAAGTACGTGAAACCCACTGCCCCTGGAATGATTCTAATCACCAGGTTTGTGTGGTTATCACGTGTCAAAAGATATTTAGACTCAAGTAGGTCAGTCTGTAAAGACTGTAGAATGGAGGTGTGCTCCGGAAGCCAACAAGACTTCGAAAAGGTAGGTTGTATCAAGGCATACAGTGGCTTGATACGCTGGGCGTATTCGGGAATGTATGTACGTCCGAAGTTCAGAAAACCCAGCAATGACTGAAGTTTCTTCAGATTAGTAGGAGAGCACAGAAGTGCACATTTCTCCAGAAAATGGGGGGCTAAGCCCTTACCTTCATTGTTGAGCTCATAGCCCAAGAACAAAACGGTAAATTCCGCAATATGAGATTTGGCAAAGTTAATTTTGTAACCTTGAACCGGAAATTCAAGAATAATGCGGTCTACTCGATTTAGATGCGGAAACAATCGTCGTCCGTCAGATAAATGTCATCTACGTACGAACAGGCGTCTGGATCAATGCCGTCTAACAAAGAGACAACACGAGCGGCGAATACGCCTGAACTATTTTTGTAGCCCATAGGAAGACGCCTGAATTTGAACATTTTACCACCGGAAGTAAAAGCGCACCATTGGCCACTCTCCGGGGCTAAGTTGTGCGTGTAGAATCCATTTGAAAGGTCAAGGGTCGTTTTGTATTTTTTACGAACAAGACTGTCTACAAGCGCAGAACTATGTGTGTTTTGCACCGCAAAGGTCCGACAATGAGAGTTCAAATGCCGGTAATCCAAAACTAAGCGGTACGATCCATCGGGTTTAGAAACCGCGAAAAGGGGATTGTTCATAGGTGATACACAGGGTTCAATTACTCCCTGATATTCCAACTGAGTCAGAATTTCGGAAACGGGGCCTTTGGCCTCACGTTTTATGGGATATTGGGGTTGTGGTTGCGGTAGTGACCGCAAAGGTATTTCATGGGGGGGAGAATCTTCGTCCCAACCCACGTGGTTGCGGTATAACGCAGGAGCCAGGGACACAGCCCACTCTGCTGCAAGAGCCTCCGCTTTGACATTTGGGACATGTCGAGAAAAGCTCGGAAGGATTACCTCCTCCCCTTTACGCGCAGCGAGAACGAATGGGGGTGGCCAATCCACCTCTGCTAACAAAATGTCGTATGTAGAGGTTAGATGTTCCCAAAAAATCCCTTTAATAATGCGCTGTATATCACCTTCAATTTGAATGACAATATTAAAAAGTCGATCAGGGGGTGCCACTCTGGTGTCAGCTGTCTCGACAGTAATGAATGTTTCAGTTGCTGTCGCCTCCATATGAGGACGTAGCGCCTCCCGCACTATGGTAACTTCCGTGGCGCTGTCTAGGAGGGTTACTGCCCACGTCCCATTCAGGAGCCTCGTTCTCACCGTCTGTGGCATATTTTGCTGTTACAGCGGCAACTTTCTTCTTCTGAAATTGTGGTCGAAAACGTTGAAAGTCTTCTGCTTTTCCTCTGACTTGTTGTCGAGGTTGGTCTCGTCCCTGGGGAGCCTCTCGGTCCCTTCCTCTATCCTGGCGGTCTCCTCCACCGGCCTGTGATGAAGTCTGTGCCTGTGAAGAACGAGGAGAACGCGCATCAGGGATCTGAAACCTATCCGGTGATTTAATTCTCGCTCTATCGCGTAAATCATAAGTGCGCTCAGAAGAAACTGAAACCGGGGATGCGCCTCTCGACCCCGGCTTCTTTTGTTGCTTACCCTGTTTTTTCAGCCTCCAACTCTTTTTAGTGAAGACTGGTTTCTCATCCTTCTCAGATTGAGATTTGGTTTGTTGTTGCTGTTGTTGTTGCGATTGTGTTTGCTGTTTTGCAAAAGGCTTGTTACCCAGGCTATTTCTACCAATAGTTTTGTAAGCCTGGGTAATAATTTTCGGTAACTCGCGAGGCCTGTCCAATTCTGGGACCAGAGCCAAAGCGTTAGCTACTTGAAAGTTCACTGCATCGCCCTTGACATTCGCAAGGATCAGCTCAGCTACTACTTCAAACACTCCCACCAGTCTCATCCCTAATTCCACAGCCGCTTCAGGGCCATGTTCATCCTGTACTTTTTTAATTACGGAGGGGAGAACCGTCATGGAAGGAGTACCAAAACATTTAGAATATACTGCTGCGAATACCTTACCCCAGTTGTCACATGCTGTCAACTCGGGAATTAAGTCTTTTGGCAAACTAATCGTTAAGATACGATGTTTATCCACTGGGGTTGTATGTGGAAAAACTGCCTCCAACTGATCAAATTTTTCTGCAAGCCAATAAGGAAAGTCATCCTTATTTTGTGGACGTTTGCCCATCACCGAATTCACCATGACAGGACTTATGGTCACTCCGCCTGCAGCAGCTGGTTGGCCGGCAACTCCAGGAGCGGCTCCATGGATGCTGCCTGTAACATATCGCACTAAAGCTCGATGCACCTGCACCAAGGCCGCATACATAGTGCGCAGTTCCGCGACTGGTATAGTCATATAACGCGGATGTGGGGTGTACCCGGCCAAAACAGGCCAAGTGGCCCCCTCAATAGATAAGGGGCCTAAACGAACCGTGGTAGTCGGTTGTGGGAGGGCGCCATTAAACCAAACACGGTGTTGCCAAGCCGTGAGCGGTACTTCAAGAGTAGTATACGGTCGATAGACAGCGGGAACGTTAGTGGGTTCATATTCATGGAACAGATTATCGTTCGCGTCCACCGCTGGAAAAGTGATCCAAGAGTAGAACACCTCAAAGTGGAAAGCCGGATCGGCTTGAACCACAAAGACTAAATCAACTCCCGTGTCGGGCACTCCATACACCCGTAAGTGATCCCGGAGTGCTGTGCGGCTATGCGCCGCTATGTCTATACCCGCCATTACTAACGGGATTATTCGACAACCTTACAAGAGGCAGCACAAAAAGGGTTATGATTAAGAAACCTTTTTTAACAACTTCAAGCTTGAAAGAACCTACAAAAACTTCAATATAGGAGGTATCGCCGTCACACACGCTTCCGGAAGCGTACGTGAGGGGATTGTGGACAAGCACAAGTACTACTCAAGCGTCTCGCAGATAAGCCGCCCCACTCGTTGGTCGCGCCATGTCATAAGGTTTCTGCACATACAGAGCTATGCACAGGATAATAGGACCTCGGAATATAGTGGTGAGCCAACCATAGACCTTAGCACCCAAAACCCCAACCCAACTAGCCTTAGCGTCCCATTAGCACCAATGTGCCAATGATTAGACAACCCAGAACACGGTATCTCTCTCTCAGGACTCACAGAGGCAAGAACACTCTTTCGTCACACTCGTACCTGTCCACAACGTGCGTAATAAGAGACACTGTGTAGTTCAAAACGTTTATTTCGACTTACGTGCTCTAAGATACAGTACACGTGTCAGTACTACTAGCATAATACATATGAATAAGATAATCAGCATAGTTACAACTCCATAGAATACGAACGGGGAAAGCATCTCATAAAGCAGTGGATATATGTCTAACTAACATTACCACCCTCCCCGTGTTGGAAGCTAGTTTATTATACAAATATAAGACCTCTGGGCTTTGACTAGCGAACCCCCATACCTCAGTCTCTAGATGCAAAACTACATCAGCAGACAATCACAGCTCTTCTCCCTGGAAAGGTTTTCTCCAACTCCTCCCAGAGCGGGCGAACCGCAATATTAAAAGCACACTAATTTCTCCATGGCAGCTGTACATGGTGTTATGTCTAGGTGCGAGGGACAGGCCAAATCAGCAAGAACAAGGAGATGCTGTTATTCGACCTTGTACATGTTGTGCAGTCTGAGCCCAAATCGAACAGGAGAAACGGTGAGAGACAGAAAATGCAGACAGCGCTAAAATAACATGGCAAGAGCAGAGGTCGATAGAACAACAGCTCAGAGTAACGTGTGCAAAGAAAAGCAGCATGGCAGCCAGGCCCAGGGCAACGCAACAAGGCAGGCCAGGGCTAGGCCGCCGCAAACCACAAGACAACATCAGACTGATTCCCTATACGGCGTCTTTCAAAAAATAAGTTAAAGCCCTGTGGATGAATGCCCTTGTTTGACAGCACCTACCTCCATTGACTCTGCCCACTCCGCTGGTTTATGTTCAACCCCGCTATTTGTTTGTTGCACTTATATGCTACACTATTTCCTCTTGCATATTTTACTGCTCCTCTATCGTCTACATTACCTTGCTTATCATTGTTGTTGTTGTTTTACCTGCGACTCTGTTTGCACCTCTGTACATCTGTATAGCGCTCTGATACCCGCTTGGGTCACGTTCGCGCTATATAAAACTTTATAAATAAATAAAAATCTTAGTGTGGAAGTGGCAGGTGAGAGCATTGCAGAGTTCCCGTGAGAAGGGGATTGAGTTTTCTGGGGCTGACGGGCAGGTGAACTCTCTGATGATGTTGAAGAGTTTCTCGGTTTGGCTGGCACTGGCCTCAATCTGCTGGGTCAGGGCCTCCTGTTTTGCAGCTATGAGCTGGCGGTGGTAGTCGTTGAGGGCTGATTTGTAGGTGGCTTGGTCGGAGTGGTTCCTGCTGGTGCGCCATCTTCTTTCCAGTTGTTTGTAACAGCGCTTCGACGTGCTGAGTTCTGCCGTGTACCAGCTGGCTCGTTTGGTGGGTATGTGTGGTATGGCTGGTTTGGTGGGAACGACTTGCTTGGCGGCGCTGTTGATCCAGGTATTGAAGTGCTCAACTGTCTGGTCCAGGTTGGTGGTGATGTTGGGCTGTGTGGTGCTGTGGTTGTCGGTCCATTGTTGCTGAGTGACCTTGGTCCATCTGCGGTAGGGGGCGCTGTGGAGTTTGGGGGCGGTGGGGAGAGGTCCAGTGAAGGTGAAGTGTACGATGGAGTGGTCTGACCAGGTGAGTTCTGAGGTGTGGCTGTATCTGATTCTGTTACTGGACGTAAAGATGGGGCCCAGCATGTGTCCTGCTTTGTGCGTGGGGTCAGTGACCACCTTCGGTGGAGGTCGGTGGAGTGGTTGTCAGTGGAGTCATCCAGGTGGAAGTTGAGGTCTCCCAGGAAGATGTAGTGTTTGGATTCGACAGCGAGCTTGGTGATGAATTCAGCACTGGTGCCAGAATGTCTGGAGGTGAGCCAGTCTTCTGACCTCCTGCAGAACGTCTGTTGGTTCGTCTTGTTTTGGATTATTCTTGCTTTGACTTCATGCAATTCTCTTGCTGCATTTGATTGAGTCTTATGCTAATTTCCTAAACTGATCATTAGGCATTTTGATAATTATTTTTTCCCTCTGCAATGCACCTTGAATTTTAAATAAGCTTTAAATCGCTGCTCCCATTTTGTGTAGTTCAACTCTAGGTGAACCACAAATTTTCAGTCTGAATGAAGTTCAGAGTAAATTCCCTTTAATTCAATATATTGGGCCCTTTAAGGCTTATCATGTGCCTTAGTGAATTCGGCGTATTTTGTATAGATTCTTGAAATATCCCCTTTTTAGGTCTGTATTGGAAGCTCATCTGTCGCAAGACCTAGTGTTACCAATTATTTAAAAAATACATATAGTGGATGTTGAATTCTCCCATAAGAGGATTTCTTATCTCATGCTATAGGTTGTTTGGTCTTTCTTTCTGCTCCGATGGAGTACTTGCAATGCAATGTACGAGGGACCACCTTTCATGGCAAAAGTACTCTGAATCACCTCATGTTCAGGGCCTGATATATGGAATTGTCGATTTGCCAAAAGGGGTTACAAATTTTGCACTGAATTTTGCCAAAGGAAAAGAATATTGCCAACCAAATTATGGGCCTGATTTAGATCTTGGCGGATAGGATACTCCGTCACAAACGTGATGGATATCCCGGTGGCCGTATTACCAGTGTCATAGGATATAATGAAATTGTAATACTGTGGACAGGATATCCGTCACGTTTGTGAAGGAGTATCCCACCCGCCAAGATCTAAATCAGGCCCTGTGTACTAATAGGTCATTTCACAAAGGCCTGTCGCAATCTGATCTACCTCATCAATATGCAAGAGGTAGGTCCCAAAAAGTGACTCACAATGGTTGGTTGCTATAACAGGGATGGTGACCTGCTGGAGTCAGCAAACCGCCATGTCAGTGATTGCATGTAAATAAAGTAAACTTAAAAAAAATATATAATGCAGTTCATTTTCCTTAAACTAACCACCCAACTCGGGATTTGGAAACTTTTCAGGGGCATATACTCAAGGAGCCATTGCCGAGTTAACGGCACTTTATCGCAGCCAAAGTTGCGATAAATTTATCACCCCATTCACAAGCTGGTGTTAACAGCCCATAACACCAGTTTACCCGCGATAGCAGCCGCAAAAAACATCGCCACAGATGACCCCCGCAACTATCGCTAATGAGATGCAGAGTAGGCGTTCCCGTGTAAAAAGGCACAAAAACACCACTCCGCAACATTCTCAACGACCAGCCAGATCGGCCACAAGACCACAAAACAGGCGATAAGGCGCGTTAGCAGCAGGAAACTAACACCTGCTCTGACCTGGTGCAAAGTCGGATCACAGCCTGCACCACAAAATGGAGCCCAGCCCAGAGCCACACCTGAAGGGCAACAGATGCAATGGAACCACTGATCATGCAGCTCGGAGCCCCAACAGGGCCACAACACCCACCGCCACCACCCCCAGGGCCCCCACTCCCCGGGCACCCCCCCCCCGGCCAAATACATGCCACATCAACCACACGGAATCATGTACCAAATAATCCTCCTGATGTCGCACAACCACATTTGGTGACATGCATGTGTCGTCACAAAAATGAGCATCACACATACACCTTCGATGTAACAAATGAAAATTTATTCAAAGAAACAGAACAGGAATGAAGACACATGGCGGCTCCCCTCGGGGCAATCCGTAGGTCACAGCCTGCAAGACAAAAATCATGATGAGAAGGTGTGTCTTGCACACATCAAAGGACTGAGAGAGAGCGAAGGAGAGAGAGAGAAAGAGAGGGAGGGAGCGAGCGAGAGAAAGACGGACAGAGAGGGGGAGCGAGAGAAAAACGGACAGAGAGGGGGAGCCAGAGAAAGACGGACAAAGAGGGGGAGCGAGAGAAAGACGGACAGAGAGGGGGAGCGAGACACAGATAACAGAAGAGAGGGACAGGGAGAGACAGTGCCGACAATGCGCACCCAGGCCACACTGCTCACCTGCTGCCACCGGTGTGTCTCCAATCACGTGCCGGTATGTAGTGCAGTTCACCAGGTCACACATCTGAAACAGATCCGTCATCTGAAACAGAGTCCAGATACATGAATGGCAAAGTACATACAATTGAACAAGACATCACCGCCTGTCCGCCCCTGCGCACCCAGGCAGATGCACCCCAGCCCCTCCCACCGCCCAGCGGTGCATGCCCGTCCCTGCGCACCCAGGCAGATGTACCCCAGCCCCTCCCGCCGCCCAGCGGTGCATGCCCGCCCCTGCGCACCCAGGCCTCACTGCTCACCTTCCGCCCTTGGCGTGTAGCAATGAGGGCCCACCACATGCCGCTGCAAGCCACATGCCCGGGGCCCATGGACATGGCACCCTCCACATCATGCAGCCCCGCTCCGCAGGCCACCAGGTCTCACATATGATTCTGGGTCTTGATTTCGCCATGGCAGAGGACATACCAGTGCACCTGGCATCATCGCAGGCTGCACACCCGCTCAGCCCTTGAGGTGCCACTAACTCTGTGATCCGGGATGCGACGCCACGTGGCGGTAGGCCCGCGCTGCCCGCTGGCTCTGGCCTACACTGCGGTCCAGCAGGGCACACAAATCCTGAGCAGTCCGGACCGCTAGGATGGGGCATCATCGCAGGCTGCACACCCACTCAGCACTTAAGGTGCCCCTACCTCAGTGCACCCAAAGTCACCGTCCCGTGGCGGTGTGCCTGTGCCGGCCGCAATGTATCCGGTGCCACCAAGTCTGTGTCCCAAAGACATGGACCCTGTATGATTGGGTATCGTGTTGCGGATGCCATCATGTCACCTCCGATCCTGGGGAATCTGATGTTGCAGGGCCCGAGGCCCTCATGCCTACGGATGCACCCAGATAGAGAGTGGAAATGGCGTCGAGCACGTGTGCCCGGCCCTTTATATTGGCAGGGTCACATGTCCTGTGACGCGTGTGCTGGATGGGTGTGGTGTGGGTGTACACCAGCCGTGAGGGAGTGGCTGTGGCATGCTGACAACCCGGTCCCGGCAGCAGTGGGTAGGTCCTTGGACACATTGCATACTACGCAAACTAAATGGGGAAGTTCCTCATTTCTTGACCTACCGGGGTTTGATGAAGCAGTAGTATATCCCAATTAGGGTAGAACCAGAACTAACAGCCATTAGACAGAGTAAGTCATGGTGGCTTAAATCCCAAACATTAATTTATTTTTGTTTTCCGGTCCACCTTAGTGTAGATAGTTTTTAAACTTTAGGTCCTGACGAATCGCCTCTAGACTTGTAGAATTGCGAAGAAATATGTTGACCAAGCACACGGAAGAGCGGCACACCTAAGACATTAACTTAGCATTGCGCATTTCTTCTTTATTTTAATCAGGGTAGGAGACCCCACAATTAAAGTTATTTTTGCTGGTACTCCCAACCCTGTTTTAACTCACATAAACATCACACACCACTTATTCATCAACACTCACTAAATCTCTCACACCCACGGCACCAAACAGCTATTTGGAAAAAGATCTCTGCCAAAGTGCCCCTCATCGGGAGCCTGTCAGGCATTGCAGCGCCGGCCAGACGAGGAGCAGCCCGATGATGAAGCATGACACCCAACTGGGTGTGTGAGGGCATTACATTCCAAAGAAATGGATTCCCATCTCTTTTGACACTGTAGCCTACTGTCCCTTGTATACTGCTAAATTCTAGATCATTCAGGAACAGCACAACTTTTTCATAATGCTGACAACTAGACCTGTGAGCAGCAGATCACTACAGGAAAGACATGGTACATGTAGCGTTGCCGTCCCCCCCTGCCGTCCCCCCTCTGTGAGCGTAAGCAGAGTGGCCTGGCCTGGCATATGCCAGTCCAGCGTAAGGGTGTGTAAATGACCCCGGGGCCCTGGGCGTGGTTCCTTACTGGGCTGGACAAGGAAGTAACTCATGCGTGTGTCCCTGTTGTTGTGTCAGCGCCACCCGGACCGCATTCGGCAAAGTGTCACCCCGTGCCCCCTGTGCCACGACATGAGCCACATGGACGTAAGAGGAGTCCAGTGAGCCTACATTCATCCATACTTCCACACTTGAAAGACCATAAACATGACACATCTGTGTGAATATGAATGTTTAATGCACATTCAGTGGAGTGTTGCATCTGGAACAGTACAGGGCCATGCAAACCCCACATGACGATGTTGTCCCATGGAGCGCCAGCCAGGGTCCTTCAGGGAATGACAAGTCTAAAGGAAGAGGACGAGTTCAGTCCGCAGTCTGATTGCTGTGTCAATGGCGATCAAACAGCATATGGCAGTCCATGTCGAGGTCCAAGGTGAGTGTCGCAGAGTGCATCGGGGGACAGTGGAAGGTGATGATGCAGAGGGCAGTACCAAGCTGAAGCCGGACCTATGGCTGAGATGCATGCTGCTGCGTCCTTCTTACCACGAGGGCAGAATCATCTGCATCTTCGTCCTCTGCTGTTTCATGTGCCTCACGTGTGGGTGGTGGTGTTCTGTCTCCAGCACTGTGTGGCAGTGACACATCAGGGGGCGGAGATGTGGATGGAGTGGTGGCAGCAGCATGCATCCACGCCAGGCCTTGGGCAGCAATGCCATGAGGATGGTCCTGAGGTCATTTAGGAACCCAGCTACCTGTCGCTGGTGTGCAGCCGTGGCAGCTGCTCGTTCCGCATTCGCCAGCTCCATGGTCTCCATTAACCTCCGCATGTTTCCCAACTCCCGTGTGACATCGCTAGAGCCACTCGGACTGGTCAGTTGTACTAATCTCTGAGTCAGGGCTCCAGCGATGTCAGCCATGGTCCATTGGAGAGCATGGAGGGGACTGTGGGTGTCCGTTAGGGACCATGAGTGGTCCCTGATGGGACTTAGACACCCACGTATGGCATCTAGTTTGTCTGCCATGCGGTCAAAGCCCACCAGCACCTGTTCAGCCAGATTCTCCGGGCCTACCAAAACACGGCGTTGGAAGGCCATGTGTTTTTCGTGGGGGTCCGGGGAGCCAGCAGTGGTGGTGGGTGCTGCCTGCTGTGTGGTCTGTGTGGTCTGTGCAGGGGGTGTGGTCTCCTCATAGCAGCTGGGCTGCCCAGCTCCTGGAAGTGGGCTGCGTAGGCTGTCCACGAGCAGTTGGAGGGCATCAGAGTCGAAGCTGTGGTGGTCCTCTTCGTCTCCAGAGAAGAGAGGGTCGGGCTGCTCTGCAGGAGGTGTTGATTCTCCCTCTGCAATTTGAAGGGGAGATGCAGTTTAACAATGTGTCCACATGTATGTTGTCGCATTGTACATGTTTTCATGCAGACAGCATGACAGGGTACATTGTGGCTGTTTGGGAGGAGCTGCCTATTTGATGGGGGACAGTGGACATTTCGACAACAGACGTGTGTGTGTTTGTACTTGTACATTATCAACGCACATTTCCCTGCAATGCCAAATGTGATTGGACAGTGTCTGCACCCAAGCAGCGCCAGTTGTGTCCTGTGTTCTGTTGTAGGTGTTTTGCGGATTGTGTCACATCGTTGTCAATGTAGATGTGCTCTGCATGTGATGTGTGTGCTGCATTTTGGGGGAGTCGCCCCTGCAGCTCAGATTTTGCTGCCCCTTATCCCTTTCATGAGGTGTGCCTTTGACTTCTGTGCTTGCACAGTGCTGACATGTTGCATACTTGGGTACATTGGTCTCTTGGTGGGAGTTGGTGGTCTGGGGCATGGTTTGTCCGCAGATGTGCTCAACTTAATTGTGCATGTGTGCCATTGTGCCCATCTCCCCCCATACCCCCAGGCCCTGGTCGTTACTCACCCTGTTGCTGTTGTGTTGGGTCCTATTGAGCAGTGTCCGGGCCCCCAACTCCTGCCACCGTCTCCCCACTGATGACTGTGGACACCATTTCCTCCATGTCGTCCAGCTCCTCCTGTGGCGCTGGGCTCCCACCTCCAGTCTGCATTGCTGCCTTCAGGTTGTTGGCGAGTTTCAGCTTGGTTTTGCGCTTGACATCATTCCAGCGCCTCTTGACCTCGTCCATTGTCCTCTTCAGCACTCCGACTGCATTCACCTTGTCCACGATGGACTGCCATAGTCCATTTTTTGTTGCCAATGACACAGTGGAGGTGACGAACAGTTGTTGATGGTGTTCTGTCACCTCCGTTATCAGGATCCTGTTTTCCTGCGGACTGACCCGCTTCTTCCTACTCTTCTTGTCCTTGCCCTTCCCTGACCCGAGGTCCCAGGATGGTCCTCAGGGGGGCTTGTGGGGTTCTTGTTCTCCTCCGTACTTGCTCCGGCAATGTCCATTGTGCTTCGCTGTTGTTTGGTATTTGTTTGTCAGTTTTTATTCTATTTTTATGGTGATTGTTCCCGCCTGACGCGTGTGAATTGCAGGCATGTAGCTGGGTTTCGCTGATTTTCGTATCACGATTGGCCTCATCGCAGCTTTTTTTGCGTAAGTGTTTCGCATTTTTGCGGCATGGCTTTGATTTTAACGCGGTCAGTTGACGCGTTATCTGGAGACTATCGCATGGTACCGCCGTGTTGTGAATACTTGGTTAACACGGCGTAAATTTCCCGCGATGGACTGCGATGTTGAGGGTTGCGTTAAGTAACTTTTGCAATGGTTATCACACGTTCTTGGGAATATGCCCCTCAGTGTTTTACAACCGGATTTCATTGACACATATCATAGCAAATTTTTATTTGGAAGAGACCCTCTAATCGCGCCCCTTCAAAATAATTATTCTTTAAGCCTTTCTAAACCCGCTTTATGATTGGGTAAACTGTTACAGAATTGCAAAATGGGTTTAGTACATTAAAAAAGTCATTTCGCGACTGCAAAAAGGGTTTGTATATCAGGCCCTAAAATATGCATCTTGTAATTGCACAGTATATGGAAATCTTTTAACTTTCACTGCATGAGGACTTTTTTTCTGATTTACTGTCCTCAAAATGCAAGCCAGACCAATTGACTTTACCAGCACTTGTTGAAAATGGGAATACTTGACATTTATCCGGTGTTTCATTTGTCTTTACAATTGCACTTAAAGCAAATAATAAGATTAGAGCTGAGAAAAGGACAGGGTCTCAGAAATATAGTTTTTTTTACACATTTTCAGGTGCAATCTAAGAAGACCTGCCAGGTCTTTACCCTTTTTTTTGATTGAGTAACGTTTTAATTTTCTGTAGGAGCAATGATTTGCCTAAAACTGGAGTGCTACATTTTTCCCTTTAGGCACTTGGGATTAAGTGGCAATGGAGAACCAAATTATGCATAACGTTTGCCAAATTATGAGGCAAGTCAAGGCGTGTTATGCAGAATAATGTGTCACACTCTGTGGCAGTATTGTTTCTCTATTTTGTTATTTTAACACACATGAATACTGTCTTAGCAAATGATTCACCTCATTAGTACCAGTTTGGTTCCTCAACTCTTAACCTCGAAAGTTGACTGCTGTTTCACTCGATCTGCCACTGAGAAGCCCCTGGTTTTGCTCTTTTCTTCATAACGTTTCATCTATTTCAGCCGTAATTTTTTATGTTGAAATCTGTAAATTAGTAGCAGATGGTGAATTACGTGGAAAAGGCAGGAAACCCATATGCAGAAAACACGTTACTGCAGAATAAAAAATTTGCTAGCATTCGCGCCAAGAATTTTCAATTCTATTAAGGACACGGAGGCGATGATTATGCTTCTCTTTCGTTTATTGCTACTCACAGCAGCCAATGAAAACGTTTTATTACACAAAATAAACTACATTTCTCATGATGCTTCTCATTACATCATATCCTGTTTGACCCTATAAGAGTCCCCATTTCCTATTCCTGAGCCTCTTTATTTGCTCTAATTTTTAGTCCAATATAACATTAAATCAAGTCCAAACTGTCATCCTCCAACGTGGAAGAACCATAACCAAACTGGAACGTTATACAGCTTCTTCAACCAGAAGCACATCTATTCCGACTTCTTTTCGGAACCTGAAATGAATGAAACATAGGAGAACCCGTAACTTCTGTTAAACAGAATATAAAATACATACGGGTGGGCATATATTACAGACATTGTAATATAACTGGGTGGGATAATCCTTGCCTCCGTGTCCTTAATAAAATTGAAAATTCTTGGCGCGAATGCTAGATTTTTTTAAATTCTATTACAGGACCGGAGGTTTCGGATTATGCTTGTTTAACGCTTATCAAAAACTACTGTAGCTATATCACCCACCGGTTTCTAATAAAATTGTTTAAACGTAGACTCTGATGACTAATCAGCAGATCGCGTAATATCTTGAATAGTTGAACCCAAATGAAGGTTTTGGATGCCATCGCACCACGAACAGAATGTGCACCAAATATCTGGGTATCAATACCCGCCTCCTGCATGACTGATTTTAACCACCTGACTATAGTAGCCGCTGAAACCGGTTTAAACGGTTTCTGTAATGCAATCAATAATTGTGTTGAACCTTCTGGTCTCAAAGACCGAGTACATTCTTCATAAGCTTTCAAACACTGGACAACACATAGCTTAGCATTACTGGGAAAGGCATTATACTCAATACTACGTGAAAATGTTTTTGTCCTACCCGTAATATTAAAATAAACACCTTCTGGAGTAAATACTCTACCTGTAAGATCCAAGGCTCGCTCATCCGAAGAACGTCTGCAGGCAGATGAACACAATAGCATAGCTAGCTTAGTTGACAACTGTTTTCTGGACAATAAACTGTTAACTGGCCATCTGTCAAATGATGAAAGAACTAATGAAACGTCCCAGAAGGATGAATATTTGGGCTTTGGAGGATTAGCTACTCTGATGCCTTTTAGTAACTTACACACGACTGGGTGCATACCAACTGGCTTACCATCCACCTGAGTATGGCCAGCTGAAATAGCCGATCTGAAGTTATTAACAGAACGGTATGCTAAACCTTCTGAAGCTTTGTCTGACAAAAAATTCACAACGTGGGATAATTCGGCCCCGAAGGGATCCACGTGCCGTTCCATGCACCAACAAACCCAACCTTTCCAGGCTGAAGAGTACCTTTTCCTTGTGGAAGGGGCCCAAGCTTATTTAATGAATTCGGAAGCTTTGTTCGAAATCCCTGGCATTTCCCACTGTTGCCGGAAAGCCTCCATGCCATCAGGGACAACTGCTGCGATGTCACCATCGGATGCAACTCTCCATGAGGGCCCTGGAGCATCATCGCAGACCACGGAATCATCCTGGGGAAGTCGCAGCTCATCTCCAACAGAACTGGGAACCAGGGCTGCGACTTCCACATGGAAGTCACCAAGATCACCTCCGCTAGTTGGCGTGTTACCTGCATTGCCACTCTGGAATCAAGATGAAGGGGGGAAAGGCATAATTCAGACCCACTGACCAGTCCTGAGAAAAGGCATCCGTCGCCATTGCTAACGGATCCGGCCTCCAGCTGAAAAACATCTGCAACTGTCGATTCAGTCTGGACGCAAAGAGATCTATCTTGCGATTGCCCCATATTGCTTTTAGCCAACTGAATATCTGGGTTTGGAGCTGCCAATCGCTGTAATCCTTGAGGTACCTGGAATTCCAGTCCGCTACAGTGTTCGACTGTCCTGGAATATATTCTGCTATGACTGATATCTGATGACTCAGGCAATAGTGCCAAAAGTCCTTCACTATCTCCACTAGTAGTGACGACCTCGTACCTCCCAACTTGTTGATATATCTCACTGCTGAGATATTGACCATCCTGAGGAGGATGCAACACGAGACCTGTTTGGGGGAGAGTGTCCTGATCGCAAACGACCCTGCTAACAATTCTAGGCAGTTGATATGGAGATTTAGTTCTTGAAGGGACCATCTTCCTCCTGTGGAGATATCTCCGCAATGTGCTCCCCAGCCCCAACGACTGGCGTCTGACTCTATAATAACCTCTGGCTGGGAGCCGAAGATTGCTCTGCCGTTCCACGCTTCTACGTGGTCCAACCACCATTGTATCTCTTCCCGAACTTCCTGGGAAAGTGGAACCAGGTCCGTATAAGACAGACCGTTATGAAGGTGTTGAATCTTCAGTCTTTGAAGGGCCCAATAGTGCAGAGGGCCCGGGAATATTGCCTGTATGGTGGACGCTAATAGCCCCACTATTCTGGCAATTGTCCATAGGGAGACTGTCTGTTTGGATAGTACCATCGTGAGCTCCTTTTTGAGATCCCGCAATTTTGAGCGGGGCAGACTCAACTGAGCTGTCTGTGAATTTATGACGAACCCCAGAAAGTCCATCGTCTGAGATGGGGGCAGTGACGACTTGGACTTGTTGATCACAAACCCCAAGTTCTGTAGAAGGGACATGGTCATTTGCAAATGTTGAATGGCTAAGGACTGAGTTTGCGCCATGATGAGTATATCATCCAGATACACAATCATGCGGATGCCCTGTTCTCTTAGATGAGCTATCACCGGTTTCATTACTTTGGAGAAGCACCATAGAGCCGAGGAAAGCCCAAAAGGAAGGGCCAAATATTCCAACCATCGGAATTGCAGAAATCGACGATGCGGAGGAAAAATAGGAATCGTCAGATAGGCATCCTTCAAATCTAATCTGACCATCCAATCCCCTTTCTTCAGTAAATCTGTCAAAAGATGGATACCCTCCATCTTGAAGTGTTTGTATGTCATAAACTGATTGAACTCTCTCAGGTTCAATACTAACCTGTGACCTCCACCTTTCTTCTGCACTAAGAAGACATTGCTGCAAAAACCGCGAGGTCCATCGTCACAATAGGCAATTGCGTGTTTCTGCAGCAATTCCTCTATTTCTGCATCTATAAAAGCACACTGTTGTTGGGAAAAATGGAGTTGTCTCAGTTGAGTATCTTGGAAAGGTGTTTGATAAAAGTCTAGATGGAACCCTTGAATAGTCTGTAAGAGCCATGCATCGTGTGATAGCATTTCCCAATTGTGCCTGAAAAACTGGGTACGACCCCCCAAGGGTAAGTGGGAAGATTCGATAACTCTTACCTGCAGAATTTTGGGCTTGGAAACCAGCTCTGTGTCCGCCTCTGTTGAAACGCCGCCTGGTGTATCTTTGTCTTGTGGGGAAGAATGTTCCACCTCTGGTGGAATCCTAATCGCCCCTGCCGCGTCCGTAGTCTCCTCGCTGAGGACCTTGGTAATACTGTCAGCCTGGCGAGTGTCCGCTGCCTCGTCCGGCCCGGTTAAAAAGGCCCGACTGAAAGACCCTTTTTATACCAGATTCGGCTTTGTCCAAGGACATAAAGGTGCCCACATACTTTGAAACGTCTTTGACAAATCATTCTCCCAAAAAATTACCCTCCGCCAGAGGGCCAGGCTCAGCTGATGCTAGCTCCGTCATATTTGAGTCCATCCTCATCAAGAGAGATTTGCGCCTCTCCGTGGAGATAGCGCAATTGGCATTTCCTAACAGGCATATGGCTCTTTGTGTCCAGCCCGCTAATACGTCTGGATCCACCGGCGTGGTAGATTCTTTTGCGACTAAGGCCATCTCCAGTATCTTGGCCAAGGGCCCTGCTACATCCAAGAGCATGTCTTGGCAGCCTTGCCAGGCGTGGTCAATCCCTCTTTTTGGGATCCTTCGCAAACTTTTTGAGGAAAGTAAGAAGGCTGGCGTCGATATCCGGCTTTCCGCTACCTTATCTGGGATGTCAGGCCTAGGGCACTTGGACCGCAATCTATTGCGCACTTCCTTATCAAAGCCCTTTCTAAGATTGTCGTGCAGATAGTCTGCCACCTCCGTGGCTGGAGCCCAGTCCGACGACCAAGGATGTATTATGTCGGCCGGATTAAAGGTGAAAGATGTATTTATATTTTGCGGAGTTAAGTCGGGTGTCGCACCACCTGTCTTTCTAGATCTTTTCTTGGGAGGAGCCTCCTCGTCCGTTGTATCTGTGCCCGTTGTGTCTGTGTGCACTTTCTCTTTGCGTTTCGCTTTCCCACCTCCGGTGCTAGGGGATGTGAGAGTTTTGGGCAAATTGGCTAGCGCGCCAGCCGTGGGCCATGGCCCTGACTTTGGATCACTGGTGGTGTCATCAGTTTGAGGATCAGCTGGGGTTTTAAACCCATGGTGTTTCGCAAAGCTCTCTAATTGCTTCGTAATTGGCTTTAAGGCGGCAGCCAACACCTGCTGCACAGTGCTAGGGACTGCCTTCTCGATGGCCCTGTTGACTGACTCCTGTACCGAGGCGTCTAGAGCGTCAACAATGTTGTCCTCTAAGGAAGTTTCCTGTACTTCTTCTTGGTAGGGTTCATCCTCCTCATATCTGATCCAGTCTTCCATTGCACACACTTATGATCTAATGATTATTTAAAATAAAATGGTGCAAGTAAGATTCTCTTGGAGGAGTAAGGGGGGAGCCAACCCACATGCACACAGAAATCTAGAGTACCTAGCTCCTCAGCAGTGCTGTAATCAAAGTTGTTCCAGCCCACACAGGGCGTCAGAGCCAAATTTAGACAGTACAAAGAGCGTGTGCTCGCTCTGGGGGCCGACTGTTATTTCAGCCGGTCAGGTGTCACGATTGTCAGCTGCTCGAGAAGAGATGCACTGCTTCTGAGCCCCGAGAACAGTTCTCCAGGTCGCGTATGACGTGCGTAGCCCAAAAGAAGCCCAATTGGACTACGCACGTCGGGCTGAATTGCGGCTCGTTTCCGTGACTGCAACCGATTAGGGGAGGCCTAGACGGATAAGTGCGAGGAGCGCTTAGCATTAATGCAATCACCGCCGTGAGCGGCGCGGTACTCTTGCTCCCAGCGGGAGCCTATTTCACTTGCCCGATCGGGCCACACGCAACTGCAAAGCGCGGCAGACACGCGCACAATTTAGGCACATAAGCAAGACGATTGCAGAAACATCAATTATATTAACACTCGTTATGCAAGAGCGCGCTTGTGCAATCAATCAAACAACTTTTAACAGCCATAAAAGAACTGTATATAACAGACGTGCACTTAACTTCTGCGTGAGCAGCAAGGAAAGAGGCTCAGGAAAAGGAAATGGGGACTCTTATAGGGTCAAACAGGATATGATGTAATGAGAAGCATCATGGGAAATTTAGTTTATTTTGTGAGATAAAACGTTTTCATTGGCTGCTGTGAGTAGCAAAAGAGAAGCATAATCCGAAGCCTCCGGTCCTGTAATAGAATCCCATATTTCCAGTGAACCTGTTTATAGGTTAATTCTGTCAATTCTGCATTGCATGACAAAAAATATTGAAGGATTATGTAATGCCAAATGTGTCACATTCTTATATGAACTTATTATTCAACCAGAATAAAACACTATAACTGGGCATCGTCAGCAAGGGTGTACCAACCAATGGGAATGCCGTGTCAAAGTCTTGTCATCATCTATAGGGGTGCAGGGGGCAATGATTGGTACATAACCTCAAGTTGGCATGAATAAAACAGTCCAGTGTAAGTGCCTCTAGTGAAGGTGTAGCATGTTGCTATGCGATAAGTGGGTGTAGGTGACTTAGCCTCACCTGTGTATTCAAAGATACTGGAGTACCTACGGAGACAAATGTGGCACGACGTGGTGCAGGGAGGGAAGGAGAAAAGAACAGCATGCACTTTGCAGAATACTAAAGGCATGCATAGATCCCAGTTAGAGTGGAATACTAAGAAACAGCAATGTATGTGCTGTACCTGTAAGAAACTATTTATGCAACAGACAACTACATTTCATGGCACTGTAAACTCACGGTATGAAGATACATTGTTGACATATATCTAGCAAGAGTGCACTTTTAACTCTCTGCACTTGTCCTATTATGTATGAGGCTCTTGCACTATGGCTTTTATACAATTTAATAGTTGTTCATCTCAGAAACGTTCAGTCAATTTGTATAACTTCAAATTTTTCAATCATGCAGTTTTGATGACCTTTCGAATTTGAGATGATTTTAATGAATCAATCAATGAAGTGTTTACTTACTTACTTGTCCTGTTAGTGTACAAGGATAGCTGACACGGTGTTGAGAGGCTCTGGTAGAATGATGATGGCAAGCAAAACATGTGATTAAGAAACTTAGCATGCAGAAAATGTGTGAGATGGTAGACCAGCATTTTGGTTACTGGTAAATGGATGGTAGAACAACGTCCAACCATTCCCAATGGACTGGCTGCAATAAGGTCTGGACCAAAGATAGAATCTGGCAAACTGGCAACCACATAATATCACAGCAATGTGGCTACACATTGGCTGAGATGTAAGGCAAAGAGTAGGAAATACTGCAATAGGAAACTTGGGGAGAAGCACTCTCTACAAAAGGTACAGGTCAAAAGCAATAGTTTTACCAAGTCTTTAGCTTAGTGGGTCCACATCAGTGGCTGCTTCTCCACAGTGACCCTCCCAAGGTGCATAGGCATTCTCCCTGTGCACTAGAATAAGTACTGCTTTTTATTTACTTTCTTCAGATGAGACAAAGGAAAGTTCCAGCAGTTTCTTCTAGAAGCAGCATTGAGTAGACTGATGATACATGGAAAAGGCAAGGCTAGGTGTGGAGTAGGTGGTCTGATGCCTCCATCAGGAAGTGTTCACTGAGGCAATAAACCCATAAGAGGTGCTGTCTCTACCAAGCCTGCTCCAACACCTGGAAATGGTTTTAGAGTAGGGTCAAGATGTATGGAGCAAGAAATCAGCAGCAGCTGTCTGTCCCTCTGGAAAATCCCTGAGACTTGAGCACTTACTCTGAAGAGCAGACGTATTTTACCTCCTCTTAGGTCGAGGATGGTTGTCAAGAGAGGGCATTCAATAGCATGCAATAGCGAAGGAAAAAAGACTGCTTGGTCCAAGGGGTAAACAACACACTTCAAAATGTGCCCACTCCTTGGGTGAATTGACTTCATGATGTCAAGTGTGTTAACTGTCAAGAGCAGCAATCAGGTTTTAACACCCTGTACATTCAGCTTTCCACAGTGGGAAAATGTGACCTACAGTGGTATGGGATGATGCCCTTCTAGTGCCTAAATAAATTAGGAAATCCACAGAGAAGGCTACCTTGGAGGGCTTCAGGGCCCTTTCCTGCAAGCAGCACGACATAAACTCTCTTTCAGGAATTTGTACATGGTATATAAAGTTTGTTGAGACGGAAAAGTCCTCTGCATGGTTATGGGCATGCACCTCTGCTGTGAGTGCCCAACTGTACTGTTGTCTGGATCCCTAATGCTGACTTTTTTTTGTCACAGGCAAACATGGATTATGCTTTCGCGCATTGACAAATGCCTCTCTCATGGATTGAGGACTTATAGGACCAGGAGAGGAACCCAGAGTGCTACCCTCATAGACGTGGAAGGCTACTGCCTTCACCAGGAGGTAAGCAGCACAAGCTTAGTGGTGTCAGCATATTGTGTTGTGATCAGTAGGAGTGAACAGGTCTTTTTCAACCAGTGTCACTGGAGTGAGACCTACCAGCTCACTCACCTTTTTAAAGTTCTGCTGCTGTGTGCTTAACTCACCCTTGGCCTACATCAGTTAGATGTAAAGTGCTGCGCAGGAGTGGTGACTCTGCTCTTAATGTACGTGTGCCAAGGTCATAGCTGGGATAGAGCAGTGCTGTGTAGTGCATGCATGGTGAGTGTGTGTACTTGGTGTATGTATACTGAAGAGGAATAAAATTACATGAGAGATGTAGTGCTGTGCAGTGCATACGCAGTGAAAGCATGTGCTGGGTGTATCTGTGCAGTGTTGCGCAGCATGCATGGTGAATCTGTGTGCTAGCAGTGTGTGTGTTTGCAAGTAGCAAACCATGGCACAACACTGGAAGGCTACTGCACTGAGTGGCATGTGCTGAATGAATGTGTGTGCTGATTGTATGTGTGCCTGAGGTGGCACAATGCATGGAATTAAGAGTACTAGTTAGTGTGTGTGTAGTGTACATACACTAAGTGCAAGTGCGCCTGTAATGGTACATTGTTTGAAGGACATTGGGTTCCATTTTGGGATGGCCAGGCTGCATGGTGAAGACATGAGGTGTAAAGGAATTCCGTCAGACAGATTTGTGTATTGCTACATTCTTTTGAGCTGGGTGGGATACACTGGGGAAGGGAGAGAGAGACTCCCTCTGTACACTTCAAATGTTGCTCTTTGACTCAGCGAGAGATCACAAGGAAGGGACCTGGACACATCTCAGAAAGGAGATGGGGTGGATAAGGCAACCCTACAGAGCAGAGCTAGGTGCCCGCGATTAACCTTTTGATGCACATCTCACTGTGGCTGACATCTAGGTGTGAACTCTAGTCACTCTCATGGCTTATATTGTTGGACTACCAACTTCCAGTTCTCTCCTGCTGTGACAGACAGGCTTTCAAGAGGAAGAGAGAGAAGAGAAGGGTGTACTTCAAAAGAAACAGAACCCCAACATAAAACTTCAAAGACCCATACCTTAAATCACATTTGGTGTCTGGAAATTGATGGGCCTGAGTGGAAAAATTCACTCTGCTTTCAGAGTTGGCAGAATTCGGGAACTTCGTGCTATGCGTGTAACTCCTAGTTCCCGCTAAATTCCACCATCTGGCGCATGGTGGAATTTTTTTTCTGTTGGCACTTGTGAGACTTGTTTTGGCGCAAGTTGGCGAACGCATCAAGACTTGCCAGCCGCCGCAAGCGCGCACGAGATTGGCAGGCGCAAGTGAGGCTTTGGGTCGGGACCATTCTCGTGTTACTAGCGAGCGTGAGCGACTCCGGATGCACCTTGAGCAGATTCTGTACTTGAGTAGCAGCTAAATCTACTTAAAAAGATGTTTTTGAGTTAATATTCTACTCCAACTCCAAGTTGTTTTTAGTGCAAGAAGCCTTTTTTTATTTTACTTTTTTTTTAACAAAAAGGAGTGTCCTAGAGACTCCAGCTTCGTGTCCAGCAGGCTCCTCCCAGTGGTTTGTCCATCTCCTGGTCACTTTTCATTTGGATTTTGAGGTGGAAGGATCACTATCTTTGTCTGCTGCATATATACCATTGGGTTTAAGGAATTTGATTTTGTGACATCACAAGTAAGTTCAAAATATTTTGTATAAAGGTGTTGTTTGTTAGATAGAGGGCATGCACCAGTATTTATTTGTACTTTTATTCAATGTGGGTGGACTAAAGTTTAAGTAGGGGCCTAGTTCAGTACATTTTCTCCGTGTTTGTTAAATTTGCACTATTCATTTATTTGACTATGTGACTTAAGGCCATATGTATCAAAATTGCTTTTTGCGATTCTCAAAATGCGATTCTTAGCAAATTGCATTTTGAGAATCGCAAAACCCGATGTAAATAAAAGATCGCAAAATATTAGCGATTCCCAGAAATTCGCAGAATAAAATGCGAATACCTATTTTGCGAATCCTTAATTGCGAAATCGCAAATAAGGAATCGCAACTTAGAGAATCGGCAATTAAGGTGCAGCCTGATGACATCACAACCAGGAAGTGTGACTGCCCATGCTGCACCTGATTGCCAGAAGCTGAGTGAGAGGCTGGGGGGAGAGGGAGAGAATTGTGCACTGCAAGTGAGAGAAGGAGAAATGGATCCCCAAGAGAAGCAGCAGGAGGAGAATGTAAGAAAAAGGAAGCAGAAATTTAGTGAGAGGGAGCAGGAGGTGCTCATCCAGGAAATGGTAGTTAGCCATGAGCTACTGTTTGGAAAGAAATCCCTACGTGTGCCAGAGGCACGTAAAAGGAGAATTTGGAGTGAAATCCAAGAGAAGGTGAATGCCATCGGCGTGACCCACCGCACTGTTGAAGACCTCCGCAAAAGGTGGTACGACATGCGCCAAAGATCAAAGGAAAAGGTTGCGACAAGATTGGCGGAGGCAAAGAAGACCGGTGGGGGGACATCCACAGCAACTGAGTCCACACTCCTTGAGGAGTTGGTGGAGGGCACCCTTCAGCCCGAGAGTGTCAGTGGCGTGGCTGACCTGGACAGCTCCGACACCCCGAACACCAGACAAGGTAAGATGCATGCCATAACTCCCCTGATACATCACCACCTCACTCACACACTCAGGAAACATCCAGAAACCAAACATGAATGCAAATCCTGTAAATGTTAACAAGCACACCCAGCAATGCATTTTGGGAGATGTAGTGCACATGCACCAAACAGTGGAGCAGTGAGACACAGCAAGGTAGAATAAGGATGAGTAAATCAGGAAAGGTTCAAGACAGACAGACAGTACTCATGTAATTCAAAAACTGAGAACTGTATTGCATTACCAATGCGAGGCAGGACACCAAATTAATGTGTGCATTTACATTCACAGCACCACCAGAAACACAGGAATTAATTGCAGAAGGTGAGGATGCATCCACCAATGAAGACCAGGCAGGGCAGGAGCAGCAGGATGAAGGCAGACCAACAATCCCTGTGCCATACAGACGGCGCCTCATAGTGCCACCTCTCCCACTGCTGGAGGCAGGACCGCAGGACACAAGCGGCGAAGCCCAGCCAGTCCAGAGCCAGCGTGCAGGACAGCACACAGCACAGTCCCCTGTCCATCCTAGTGAAGGGAGTGGGTCCAGACACAGGGCACGGCCGTCCACCAGCGCTGCTGCTGTAGGTGAAGACACAGTGTTTTCCGGGCTTGAAGGCACCATGGTCAGAGTCCAGCGCCTGCAAGCAAAAGCATTAAGATCAATCCAGCGCCAGTTTGCCACACACAATCACAACATGACCGAGATGAGGGATGGTTTCATGGCCATGACAGGTGCTCTAGAAGGACTGTGTACAGAGATGAGGAGAGACTGGGCAGACAGGCGCAGGGAGAGACAACGTCTCCACAGCCGGCTGGACATGCACACCAAAGCTGTGAACCGCCTGTCGACTGCCACGTCCCTGCTGGCACATCGGTGTGTTAGCATGCAGCGTGAAATGGCTCACTGCTTCCAGGATGTTGCTAGGGGCCTGGTGCAGGTCACACATGCCGTGGACCAGCTGCGGGCAGCTGCCACAGGTGGCACAGGACCCCTGAGCTCATTGGAGAGTGAGGATCAGTCCAGCAGGAGCAGCATCACTCCACCAATTCCCCAGGACAGACGGCGGAGTGCGTGGCAGGGGAGAACAGCCGAAGAATCAAGGGAGGACAGTGGGCACCCTGAGCGAGGGGCACCAGGCCGTGCCCGCAGGAGATGAAGTGTGATCAGTGGCACATGGCAATGTGTGAGGCAACACATTGCCTCTTGACTCATGTATAAATGACATCCTTGCACTGTGACTCTAACATGTGCATGCAATTGTGTTTAAGTCAGGCTGTGTGACAGATATGTTCCTGCCCCTAAGGAAATAAAAAACACAGTTGTGCACCAATCTGTAGCATTGTGTCCTCATTACTCACCTAGAAATAGTTCTGTGTGATCTCATCTTGTCTCTGGCGCCCGGCAGCCGAACCGACACCACCTGCTGGTCAGAACCGTGGAGCTGGGCCCTCCTCATCTGATGAATCGGAATCAGTGAGCTCCACTGGGGTGCCTTTCTTGGTTGCGATGTTGTGTAGCATGGCACATGTGGCGACGATTTTGCAGCATGTCTCGGGGCTGTACTGTAGCGCTCCTCCACTCTTATGAAGGCAGCGGAAACGGCTCTTAAGGATTCCAAAGGTCCTCTCAATGGCACAGCGTGTGGCTCTATGGGCGCTGTTATACCTCCGCTCCCCTGCAGTGGCTGGATTCAGGTACGGAGTCAGGATGTAGTCACGTACAGCATACGCACTGTCACCTGCAGGGTGACAAGAATTAGGTTAAACACTGACCAGCCACTTCAGACCTTTACTGAATGTGTGTTTGGAAGCCATGCATTTACCAAGCAGGTAGCCCTCCCCAAATTCTCCATCTGTGAGTCGGCGGTTTATTCCACTGTGGCGAAAAATGAATGAGTCGTGTGTGCTGCCAGGGTATTTCGCAACAATATCAGTGATGACATGTTTTGCATTGCACACTACCTGTATGTTCAGGGAATGATAGGACTTGCGGTTCCTGAACACATACTCATTCTGTGAGGGGGGAGAGTGCGACATGGGTCCCATCTATGCAGCCAATTATGTGGGGCAATTGGGCAATCTGGTAGAAATCATGCTTGGTCTGATCTAGTGCCTGTTGTGTGCTGGGGAATTGGATGTGGTGATGCAGCCTCTGCACCATTGCATCAAGGTAAGCGTGGAAGAAGCGCGACAGTGCACTCTGAGAGACCCCTCCTGCTGTGGCTATCACCCCCTGAAAACTCCCTGATGCCAGTAAGTGCTGTGAGCACAGGACCTGTATATGGGTGGGAATGGTGTGTGCCCTGCATGTGGGGTGTTCTAGTATGGGTTTGAGCTCCTCTATTAAGTCCAGGATGCTGTCTGCATCCAGCCTGTAGTTCACATGGATCTCCTCCTCGGTCTGCTGGAACAGGGTGATGTGCGCTCTGAAGATCCTTTCCTGGCGTCTCCTTCTCGGTGCAGCAGCTCTGATTCGCAGCCTCCTGGCTATCACATGAAGCTCAACCATTGTGAAACCCCCTGTAGCATTGTGGGCCTGTTTATATTGGTTGCACCTGGTTACCACCTGCTCAGAGTTGGTGGTAATTGCGATGTGCAAAATTGCGAATTTCACAAATTCGCAAATTGCGATTTTTTCCTGCATTTCGTTTTGCGAATTCGCAATTTGCGAGCTGGTTATTAGTGAATATTGCAAATAACGTGTCACAGATTGTGAGTTTGCATGTTTATTCGCAGATTCCCTGCCTCGCAAAATTGCTAATCGCAAATTTTGCGATTAGCGTTTTTGCGCACAGGATGCCCTTCTTACATGGGAACACTCTGTTTTGCGATCGCAAACACAGTTTTTTTTGCGATTCGAAGTGTTTGCGATCGCAAAACAGCTTCATACATATGGCCCTTAGTCTGCTTACGGGCCATATTGCTAGTAGGCCTAGTACTAGTCATGGGCTCATGAAACAAATGTTTCTGTTGTATATGTTGTTTTAAAACATCATTTAGGGTAGGAATGACAATGGATTAATTTACAAATGTGGGTTTTTTTTTTTGTACTTCATGCTTTTTTCTGCATAAAGTGTATTTTGGTGGGGTAATACTTGATACTTGGGGAGGATGCGTGTTGTTGTCAAATTTGTATAGCTCACTTAATTTTCGTTTTTGGCATTGCTGTAGTAATGGTAGTATTTTCTTCAGTGTTACCATGCCTCCTTTGTCTGGCCAGTGTGTGTGTTTACCATAGGCCACCATTTGTCTTTGTTTTCCATACCATATGGCAAGGGGGAATTTTGTGTCATCAGTGTCTATAGGCCTGCATGTGTTCTTTGTTGTGTCCATGCCTCCTTGCATGCTGTTGTTGTTTGAGCATGGGGTCGGTGGCCATTTTGTGTAGTCAGCCAGTGTGCTTTTGCCATAGGCCTGCATGTGTTCTTTGTTGTGGCCATGCCTCATTGCTTGCTGTTTGACCATGTTGCTGGTGGCCATTTTGTGTAGCCAGCCAGTGTGCTTTTGCCATAGGCCCACATGTGTTCTCTGTTGTGGCCATGCGTCCGTGCTTGTTGTTGTTGGTTGACCATGTGAACGGCAGCCATTTTGTGCAGCCACCCTCTTTTTTTCCAGTTTTCACAGCTATTTTCAAGGGAGATTGATAGCAGAGGGCTATGCCTTTTTGTTTTTGTTAGTTTTTTACTTTTCCCTAATATCAGTTTAATAATATGCTTGAGTATCATTGTAGTATATGTATATTATGAACAGTTTTGTATATAATCTGCATTTTATTCTCACCTGCACTTCCTTGCCTCCCAACACCAGGAATTAATTTGTTTTTTTTAAATGTATTTATTTATTTTTATTAATTTAAAAAAAAGTAATAATATTTTTTTTTAAACATTTCTTTAAATACTTTTTAATTAAAAAAATATATAATTTTTTTTTTACATTTTTTCCTCCATCTATACACTCCCTGCCTGCTATAAGTGCACACACACCAGCATTCCTTTTTTAAGGATTATTCCATTTTTCTCTGGACCCCCTGCCTGCCATAGATGCACTCACACCAGCATTCATTTTTATAAGGATTATTCCATTTTCCCCTGCACCTCCATGACCACAAGTGTCTCCCATAGATGCACAGAAAGCAACCAGTTACCTCTCTATGTTGTTATCCTGATTGAAAATGAAACATATTATGTTATGGTGATGTGGTTTGACTTTGGAATGGATACACTATTGTTGTTAATTATTTAGGATAATAACTTAAGTAACCACATTCAATTATATTGGTTTTGTCTGTACTATTTCATTCTGCAACAATTACAATGGCATGTTTCACAAAATGTTTTTCTTGCCTGTTTGTTTCTAGGTGCACAAGAGACATCACCCACAGTACTGACAGAAAGAAGGCCTGTACAAAGTGATGTGAATATACAACATGTGATGTGAGTCCTCCAATCTCTTCCGCTTGTGCAGCTAAGTGCCACTGCCAACTGACAGCTTCAAGGTGGCCCCCAAAGAAAGGTACTGCCTAGAAAGTGGCCAGTGTGGAGAAGAAGAAGCAAATTTCTCACAACCTTTTTCAGGCAAGGTGTGCCTGCCACACCGGCCTCCGGGGAGCAAGCTGGGAGCAGCACTTCCGCATCAACGGCACCACCCCAACCCAAGCTCATGTCTGTCAGTGAGGCAGCCACTGCAATCTTGGAGACACCGTTGAGCAGTGACTATGAATTGGATTTGTCTCTTTCGCAAAGTACTACCCAATCGTCGTAAGAAACTGAGCCAAGTGGACAACGGCCACATCCAGCAATGGCAGATCTTCCTGAAGTATGAGCAGAACAAGAGGTTGCGCTTCCTGTAACCTCCTCTTTTAGAACTATTGGCCTCCATATCTCCAGCAAGAAAAAGGAATGGTACACCACCATCTTCTCCAAGCACCCGTTCTGATGGTCTGGACATGGATTGGACTCTGGCTGAGTCCGAGACACACCAGGATGGGCAAGCCTTACAATTATGGAAGGGGATAAGGATGACAAGACAGTCATTGTCATGGAAGCTGGCCTAGAGGAGACCGACATTACCCTTCCTATTCAACCTGCTTCAAGGGATGTGGCACTGATACCACAATCACCAGTGCTAGCTCCCAAATTTGTACAGGCCCCCACTGAAACCTGCATCCACCGCTACCTCAGTAGAATTACGCACTGTAGAGAGGGATTCGTCAACACACCCACCTACCTCCAGATCTTCGGGCATTGGCAGTGGCACCAGTGGCCACCGGAAAAAGTTCACCTCCCCAGTTTGGGACTTCTTTACAATTATTAAGGAGGAGAATAACATTGCAATATCCATTTACTGTGCAAGTGTTCGTAGTGGTTAGCCTGTTTCACACTATGGTGTTGGAGGCCAAACGACCAATATGAACATCATGCAATCCACTGGGAAGCACACCTTAAAAAAATAGCTGCAGGTGGTGGTGGAGGTGATGGGAGGGGGGAATCTGCTCTGATGACAGTGGGAGGTGAAAGTGATGAAGAAGAGGGTGACATCTTTTTGCAAAGCAGCCCTTTCCCCAGTAGTGCACCAGTATCACCCACATCAGCATCCTCGAAATAGCACAAGAGTCAGATGGAGACACCACAGCAACAGCATACAGTGATTGCCCCAAGATGCACATTGAGTCTACCTGCCGGTTCTTCTCTCTGGAAGTCATCTGCATCAGTGGCGCCAGAAAGGAAAATAATTCAGGCAACTATTACAGGCATGTTTAGGCAGGAGGAGCCCTATGAACCCAACCACCCACCTGCACAATTGTATAAAGGGAAGCTGTCTAAAATGTTAGCGATGGACCTCCTCCCTTTTTCTTTTGTGGAAGGAGTGGGTTTTTTAGAATTTGTGGTGGCCATCTGCCCAGAAATGGAAGGTTCCCAGCGGGACCTATTTTGCCAGAGTTGCTGTTCCAGCGCTCCATCATTATGTGCTGCAATTGGTTGGACAAGCTTTGCAGCAGAGTACTGTTCATACTATCCACCTGACGACAGACATGTGGACTAGTTGTCAAACCACTGATTGCATGTGTATCACTGCACACTGGATCTCTTTTGTGGGATTAGGCAGCAACTATCTACAGGTCTCTGTGCTGAAGAAGGGCATTTGGCGGCATGCAACAGTAGCCATATTAGCCATGGAAAAATCAAACATAGCTGCAAACATCTTGGAAGACTTTAACAGCAAGGTGTTGGAGTGGCTGCGACCCAGAGGTCTCAGAATTGGATTAGTTGCCACAAACAATGGCAGTAATATAGTTTAGGCCATGGCAGAAAGTGGCTTTTTCTGGGTCCTATGTTTTGCGCATTGCAATAACCTGATTGTGCAGGACTTTCTCAAAAAAGAAGATATAGTCAGCAACTTAATGCCTGTAGAAGAATCTGCACTCATTTCAGCCATTCTTTTAAAGCCCAGAAGCAGTTGAGAATCAATCAGCATGCTAATAGAATACCAGTTAAAACCCTCATATAGGAGTTGCCAACATGTTGGAATTCAACCTATTACATGTTGCAACATCTGTTTGCCAGGTCTAAACTGAGGTGGCATGGTGAGCAAAAGAATGATGGATTTAACCCAGATCTTTTGACTGGGGGTGAATGTTTTGATTTGTTCTGCATTTCGTCCATCAATTGTGTCTCTTTTGCTTTCTCGCCCTAAGTGCGCCGGGTATACCCAGAAGTGGGTCCCGGGCTCACTGTGCCACTGGATTCAAGCTATCCTGGCTGATGAGGTGAAACCGGTCCTAGGATGCTTGTTTCCAGTCCAGGGAGGACCTGGCCTGGCAGTTCAGGCTGGACTGTTCCCATGAGGCACAGGGTCAAGACTGCTTTGCATATGGACAGGTCTAAACTGGGGTGGCATGGGGAGCAAAAGAATGATGGATTCAACCCAGAACTGTTGACTGGGGGTGAATGTTTTGATTTGTTCTGCATTCCGTCCATCAATTGTGTCTCTTTTGCAACATCTGTTTGAGCATTACAAACCGATCAATGAATATGTCGTTCAAAGAAGAGGGGATGCAACTGGGAAAGCATGACTGTGGAGGTGGACAAATGGGGCCTATTCAAATGCCTGGCACAGCTGCTACTTTTGTTTGAGGTTTTCACATGAGAAGTCAGCAAGGAGCGCAGTACAATGGGCCAAGCTATCCCATTATTGCATCTGCTACAGAAGCAGTAAAAAAGGTGTCTGAAAGGTTCTCAGGTGTGAACGAAAACAGAGATGCACATGCCATGGCTGAGATCTTAATCTCTTGCTTGGCTGTTAATACAAGGCTGCAAAGAGACATTGTGTCATCCAAAGAGTACATCTGTGCCATAATACATGGTTCACGGTACAAAAAAATACTGGCCACTTTTATTCCTTTTTCAAAAAGGGATGATTCAGAATACAAGGCATGGATGGTTGAACAAGCCAGAGACCTGGAAGAAGAACGGCTGGAAATTAGAGTCCCACTCCTGGGCAGACGTTCTCGGGTGCTGCCTTCAACTTACAGAGAGGGCAGTCCTGTTGTCTTACAGCAGCCAACACCAGCAACAAGCACACTGGCAACAACCACACCAACAGGAAAAGAGAGGTCTTTGCTGATCAAAACCAATTGGTGTATTGATGTGGGAAGAAGCACCAATGGGCAACATTCAGCAGGCTGTCAATAACATATCTGGCTTGTCTGGTCCCCAGTGGGTCTGCTGAGTGTGTGTTCAGTACAGCTGGCACAGTTGTCACAGTCAGAAGGAGCAGTCTCTCACCTTAAAACGACATTGACCATGATCAAAATGAACCAACACTACATACCACAAAAATATGCTGTTCCTGAACTACCACAGGAGGAGGATTAAGTTGATTGGTCAGTCTCAAGTGTTTTAGCTGCTGTGTTAGCTGTCCAACTTCTGGGTGGACCACCTGAGTTTGAAGATGAACTCTAGTTCCCTGACTCTGACTGAGTAGGCTACCATAGAACATTTTAAATATTTATTGTCAAACTGCTTTCACAAAGAAAGAAAAAAAGGATATAGCTAGTGAAACATTATGTTTGTATCTTACTTATACAGCCTCACCATTTTAAGACACATGTATGACTAAATTGGACCAGTGTGCTGTGCAGTGAAGAAGCATCCCTATTCCCTTTAGGGCATTGGAGACAGTGCCTGCCTCCTTCCCATGCCGATCCTTCTTTTTTACATCACCTAGCAGGGCTGCCCGAGAATATCATTTGATTTACAAGACTGCTAAGTTCCAATGTGTTTCCTGCATCAAAGAGGAGATACAATTGTGTACCTACCACTGTTCTTGGATTGGAACAGGAAACTATTGCACCAATGAGTGATATAATATTAAGTGATTGTGAGTGAGAATTGATGATTCATGTGGTGACAGACAGTGAGGGAGGGTGTTCAATTAATTGGTAAACTTTATTTTGATGATTTGCAATAGTTGAGGCCTTATGGGAGATAATTTTTCCTGATGGTGATTGGCCCTTTCACACTTTTTCTGTTTCTTCAGAGACCAGACCAGCCACTTTAGTTAACAAACACCAATGTACACAAAATACTCAAAATCTGTTTCTCTTCTTGTTTTTCATTACCAGCGTGCTACAAGTCTATCTTGCTCATGTGGGGACGGAGTTGGACTGATTCGTTACTCAAAGTTAGGAGGAGGATGGAAGGATTCAGGGCGGGACTACCTCAACAGCCAGCAGAAGGAAGTTATCGACTCCAAAGGGAAACCATGACAATGATGACTCTGAGGTCTACTCAGTTCCGTGAACTGGAGTGAGGTGCGTTGATTTAGGAAATGCTGCTGAGTGTTTGTGCTGGCTCACATTTGAAACTCCTCCTATGTGGTTGTGGTCGGGGGGCTGTCGCTTGTAACTGGAGACAGACTTGTGTTGCCACATCATCTCATGATGCATGTACTAGGCTAAATGTTATGATGACATTTGTGTGATTGATTAGCCCGGTACATGCAGTTACTTGTCCGTGATTGTTTATAAATTGCTTTCACTTCTCAGATAATTGATCGCGCATGAGTCATAAAATGAAATGAATGATTGCAGATGCCTGTGCTCTTGCTCTGCCTCTAAGTCTTCTTGGTACACTCCTGAAGTTTACTTTCTATCCTTGACTTTTTAGATATTCACATAAGGCACTTACTCATTTTGGTATTCACAGAAGGCTCTTACTCATTTTGGTATTCACAGAAGGCACTTACTCATTAATGAGTAAGTGCCTTCTGTGAATACCAAAATGAGTAACTTACTCATTTTGAGTAACTTACTCATTTTGGTATTCACAGAAGGCACTTACTCATTGATGAGTAAGTGCCTTCTGTGAATACCAAAATGAGTAAGTGCCTTCTGTGAATACCAAAATGGTAGTAAGTTTAGGATTTTGTCTTAAGTTAGTTCTGTGAATCGGGCCCTCTGTGTTTTCTTTCAATCTAGTTGCCTGTGATGGATAATCCTTTGATTAATCCTGCAGCTAGAGTTCACTTAGGTGGGAGTGGGACATCGCTTGTGATACCTTCCCTGTTAGCGACTAGCCTGCTGCTACTACTACTGCCATTAAGAAGGCACTTTGGGAAACCCTGCAGTAAGGTTTTGGAAGAGCGAGGTAGCAGGATTCGCTGCACCCATTCAGGTAAGAGAACTGTGGAGTGAAGTGAACTAGTTTAGTTAGAAACTAACTTCTACTGATGGTGTTTTTTATCTAGGTTGTTGTAGGCAATCGCGATCCCCCCTTCTGGTCAATATAATTACAGAAGGTAGTAGGACAGGGGTTTAACTAACTGGTAAACACTTTTTAAGCAGATTTAAAAAACAGGCTGGGCCAAAAGGCAGCAGTGCAAAGTAAAACACAAAAAAAGATTTGAGGCATAAAGTAAAATACTAATTTCCCTTCAAATTTTTTCAACAATAAAACCCACCCTCTCTACCCACAACAGGCCCACCCCTCTCCCCAAACATCACCCCATCCCCAACCAATGTCCAAAAGAAGAATTGTTAGAAAGTTCAACTTTCCCTTCCCAATTCCCAATATCCCCACCCACAACAAAGTCCCTCCCACCAAAGCAAAAAAATAAAATGGGCATTAGAGGACATCAATTTGGGAGTGAAGGCTTGCCACCTCCTTGTGAAGGCTTCCCACCTCCTGGTGAGTCAGTGCCATGGTGCATGGTGTTGGAAGCAGTCTGGGTAGCAAGGGTGGCAGCAGTGGTGGATCCGGATCATGGGACATGGATCCCTGCTGCTGGCGGCACTGCTGATGTTGTGTCCGGGATAGAGGTGCTAGTGGCTGGCTGGAGGAAATAGGGCCCGGGGCAGTGTTGGCAGAAGCCTCCTCTTCCTTCTCCTCCAGAGCCACCAGCTTGCGATATTCGGCCTGGATGGCCTCTGTCTGCTGCTGGCGTAGTTGGGCTGCTATCTCCTGTCGAGATGGTGGACCAGCAAGAGTAGCTATATTAAGAAAAGAAAAAAATGAAAAAAGACAAATTTTCAATAATGCTGTGTGCAAACACTTGTTTATATAGTCGTACAGTAGTAGTACATTGCTGGTCCCCTATGGCCATTGGAAATTTTGATGTGATTAGTCACAGAGACAAGTTTTCCCCACACATGCCTCACATGACGAAGCACTAACTGGTTGCAAGGAATTAAGCCAGAATACTGTACCACCAGATTCAAACTAAGTGATTCATTTCTTTTAAAGGATTTCCTAGTAAAAAAGCTAAACCAGCACTTTGTGTGTAAAAAAACTAAAAATAAAAATAAATTACCTCTCATTAATGAGTAAGGCATTGTGCACTATGCAGCACCTGTATTCGTCTTGTTGTGCTAAATTAATGGAGGCATGCTGGTGCATCAGGTACTTTACTACTCTCTGCAGTCTGCAGCCGGGTCAGCTGTAATGGACAGTTTATTATCTTACTTTAATTCCAATGGCCCTGATCGTCTCTGATTGCCTTTCAATTCTACCCTGACTCCAAAGAGGCAGATGAATGTTAATATGTCACACACGTCAAATCTAAAATGCAGATATCCTGTCTGGCGTAATAGACAGTGGGAAGAGCAATGCACTGCAGTACAGGGAAAGGAACAGGAGCTGGCTTTTATTCAGCACGTTCGGCACCGAGTATCCCAGGCCTCTCCCTACACCACAAATTATTTTCACCAAATACCTTTGCTCTGCAGTAAGGAAATGTACTCTACTGCAGCGTAAACTAGAGGAATTAGGGTAGGTAAAGGTTTTGCTTTAGAATAGTGATAGAGCATGGATGTTATCTTACATCTATCTCTGTGAATTCACCCTGGAAAAAAAAATGGTGACATTATTTTACGAACATGACAATGTGTGTTAGGTTACCGCGTTTAAGAAAACGTATGAATGAAATTTAATTTATATACTACATCGTAAAAGTATGCAGAATGTTAGACGTAGGTTCATGATGACATTTAACCGCAAAACAAGCTAATGCGAAGTTTCACAAATATATGGATATGTTTTTCTTTATGCATAAATGAACGTAATAAACAAACGGTAACATAGAAAACTTTATAAAAGAATAAAACTGTCATGCGTTAAGGAAAAATGCGAGCACTGATATTGATGAAAAGCAGATGCTATAATAATTTGTGCCATGCAAAGTTTTATTTTAATGCGCTTTCAAATCCTGAATGATGTATTAACTGATAACGTTAAAAAGAGACTTGCAAATTTATATGCGAAATAATAATGAAGTATTCACATTTTTATTAGGGGTACTTTATACGTACATGATGTAGATGCGAATAATTAATTTGCTTAATTGAAGAACTAATGCAATGCATTCAAAATTGGGAAATTCATATTTTAGCACAAATTTATTGTGACCAGGCTGTGTTTCATGAAGTCCCCACTACCTTGCTTTTCTTTCCTAGTATGAACTTAGGAACTGAATAGTCTGAAGCCTATGGGAACCTTCGGAAACTTTCTACTTGTGCTCTAACACTCAATGATTTCCTTTCATGTCTGTAGCTTACTTAACTGGACTTGCAACAAAATTCTTACTTCCTAGAGCACATGCTTGGAAAAGAACTGACAAAGGATGAGAACATGAACTCGCCTATTTCCTAAAAGGTCACAACCAATCGAATGACTAAAGTACAGTGATCTTAAGGAAAATGCAACGTAATGTATTACTGAATTCTTCCGGGTTTGTATACTTTTACCTACTACATCATCTCATCCTACTGAAAATGACCAATGGGACAGAGTGGTCCGACCAAATTGGTGATGTCAAGGGGTGTAAACCAGAAATCGATGAAGTGAAATTGCCCAAACTATTGACAGGGGTGATCCCTATCTTGTCCACCTTCTCTAGCCATCTTGCAGTACAGAGACTGATGATTTGGACTTCCAGAAACAACGCAAACTGTGATGAAATACTGTGTTCGCTGCCAGCTGGTATGCTTGCGTAGTGGAATCTTTCCAGCTGGAAGGTTTCCGACAACCGCTGTGGCATTGAAGCTGTGGTACGGACAGGAATCAGAAAGTTCTGTCCATGAACTGGAACTGGTCATTCAGTGATTTACTGAACTTTCACCCCTATTGTTTGTATAAGAGATAAATGCTTTCTATAGACTAATTTCTTTAGGATATCATCTCCCTTGGCTGGGGAAGATACCACCATTTTGTAGAATTTCACAGTTTATTAGTGCCTATTAAATCCTTTTAATTTCTAAATTAGATTGCTATGCTAATCATTTCAAAGTTGATGCAGATACAATTTCAGATAAATTACTCTGCTGATTTTTTTTTCATTATTTGTTGTAGCCAATTTATTTACTTCAGATGTTACTGACCTGAAGGGTAGATTTAATATAAGAAATTCCATCTTTAATGAATGAATGTTAACAATTATCTTATTCCAGGTCCTCATATGATAATAGTTCATCCCCTAAGTATTCTGGTCCCTTTCAGCACAGAACAAGATCCATCAGAGGACCTAATGAGATTAGTGAGGTGGCTGAGGATATTCAAAGTTAGGTGAAAAAAATGATAAATTAAAATAATTTATGAGGCCCAACACATTTACGCTATAACAATAGTGGGGTGTCACTGATCATCATGTGCTAAGCTTTGGCTTAGACAGTCACTGTACCTGACGAATGGGAAACATTTTAACAGGCGTAAATTTGTGATGGAGGCCATGAAATATACATACATAAATCACTTGGCCAGAAAAATGTGGCACGTGCCAGGAATGGATTTTTCAATTTTCTTTGATAGGCTGGGAGAGAACTTAGGAAAGAATAAAGGAGTAAAGTACTAGTAGGATGTGACTGAGTGGGCACTGAGAAACACACCCTGATTTTGGTTTGTAATGCATTGAAAACTTTGTAAATGCTGCATTAACTGAATCATATGAACACTGCACAGCCAAAACTGCAGTGCTGAATTGAGCCATGCTGCAGTTAGGTCACAGGTGGTGAAATGTCATGGGCAGGGAGGTGATGAATGATGATCGATGGGATATCTGCCTAGCTTAACACTCACAGTGAGTATACTTAACTTGTCAATTTGCAGACAATGTGACTTACCACTAACCATCTCTGGGACTTTCCCTCTAACTGGTTCTTCCGCCTATGGCGCACTGGCGCTGCCGCTGGCCCCGGCACAGGTGATCTGTGCAGATAGAAAAAATCCACATTTTGGATGCCAGATACGCCTCCCCCTACTATTATTTTTATTAACAAAATACAACCTCAATACCTCACGACTGTTCGGTTAGCAGTATCTTCTATCAAAACTATTGCTTTGGGCGTATGCCAGAGTTTACTACCCCCCACCCTGCCCCTTCCCCACCCTGCCTCACCGCCCCACAGCACTCCCTCCAGGAGCCGCTACTGGGTGGGAATCGTAGTGGAGGAGGCCCAGGGGTCGAGTCGGGCCCAGGCCTAGCACCTGTGGGTGACGCACCCCCAGTGGCGTCTCATCCGTTGTGGCGGGAGAGCGTCGCCCCACTGCTTTCAAGCAGTGCAAGAAGAGGAAACATAGCATGATGATAACTTACTGATGTACTCATGCTATGTCTCCTTCGCGGGTTCTGCACTACCCACAGAGCAGGGCAGGGGCAGAGTGGTATGCCCACTCAAGTGTGCAATGACTGGTCGGCCCTCTCAGGCCGCCCAAAGCAGTTATGCGCACATCCCTGTTCGCAATGTAGGCTGCATTACAGGCTGCAATTCCGAACATGCCCACCCCTCCAGCCCCTGGCTGAACGTCTTGGCACAGCGCTCAAGAACAATCACAACGCCCCATTGCAGCTTTTTGATTGGCTTAGGGGAGGGAGCCTGGCTGCCTGCTTCCTGTTCCTGGAAGCAGACTCAGGAGAGCAGGAGCACAGGAGACTCGGGACCCGGCCTCGGGTAAGAATTAAAAAATATATATATATTTACAATCCCCACTCCCCACGTCCCCGCCCCATCCAGGGTCCTTACCCGCATTTCCCGCCTCCCAGCTGTCCAGTCCCACATGCAGCACTACATAATGGTAGCTTCTGTGCGGCCATGCGCAGCGGGCGTACCAAAGGTGCGCCAAAGGCAAGCCCATCTGCGTCTGTCTGCCCGTGGACCGCGCCCAGCTCCAAGGACCCTTCCTCTCAGACAATCCACTGCTACGACACCAGCACCCTCTTCGCCATCAAGCCTGGATGCCACACTGCCTGCCATCTAGCAACACTGTAGAATTCTCTTGCACCATGCGCCTGTCGAAACTGCAAACGCACCTTCTGCGACATCAGTACACCAGTGCCTCCTGCTGCCCCGCCGAACAACAACGCAGCTGAACGGCTCAACTGCATCCTCCTCAACGTGCAGTCCCTCCACAAACACGCAACAGAAATCTGGGACCTCCTCGACGCCACCTCTTCAGACATCGCCTTTTTCACTGAAACCTGTCCCAACCCCTGCTCTGGACCGGACATCGCCATAACCATCTACTATGGCTACAAATTTACTCGCACGGACCACCCAGCCAGGAGGAGGCATTGCCATTGTCTGGAAAAGGCACACTCCGACTGACCACACACTCTAATGACCCGACGGTGACCATGGAACACCTCCACTTCCAGATCCGGACCAACGCAAATACCACCCTCCGCGGCACCCTCATCTACAGGCTGCCCAGGCCTTGAACCCCCATTCACTGATGCCATTGTAGACCTCATCGCACCCCAGGCTCTCCCATCCACTGACTACATCCTACTCGGAGACCTCAAGTTCCATCTGGACAACCCCAGTGACCAGAACACCACCCCCCTCCTGGGGAACCTCGCCAACATCGGACTCAAGCAGCTAGTCACCACACCAACCCACATAGCCTGACATACACTCAAGCCCGTCTTCTCCACCAGTGGGAACTTCAACTACAGCCACACCACAGGACTCTCCTGTACCTACCATCATTGTTTACATCACGCCTTCACCACGCCCATGGTACACCATCGCCATCATTGCCCCCCCCGTCACGGGTCGATCAAGGCCACCGAAGAACTTCCCGTCAACTCCCTCAGCACCACCACTACGCCAACGCTAACAGACGTCAACACCGCAGCGCGCAACCTCCACCGATAGATCTCCAACTGCGCCAACACTCTGGCACCCCTCAAGAAAAGACCAGGCAAACAGCACTCCAAGTAGGCCAACTGGTTCACTCCTGCCCTCCACTAGTCCAGCCCCACCTGCAGACATCTCGAGAAGAGATGGAGCCACAACATCAATCAACTCCTCAACACAGTCAGCCGTGCACCATGGCGCAAGGGTGGCTGCGTTGGCGCATGGCAGCCATTGTGCGCCAACGTACGGGAAAAAGACAGGGGGGCTTATTCATGAGCCCCTTCTGACAGTTTCACCTCGCCGGTGCGTCATTTCCTTGACTTACTTGCAGCATGATTCTTGCACCAGGTTGCGCCATATTTGCAAAGTGACGCATCTAGGCATATGCGTGACCTTGTGAAGCCCTGTGCCACATTATACCTGCATCAGGTATGATGTATGCAGGGTGGGCGTTCCCACGCAACAAAGCCTCATGGGAGTGGCGTAGTGAAATTCATCAGATTTCACTGCAACAATTGCAGGATGCCACAGGGATAGGCTGGCCTCATGCATTGCTGGAGTTGCGTCATGCTTGTGCCACAAATGCAGCAATGCGTGACTTTTGCGCTGACAGATTCCAGACGTATCTGTCATTAATTGCGACATGGAGTGCTCCACAGTAAATACAGCGCATCCATGGTGTCGCAAGAGGGGCGTAGTGAAAAGTGTTGCAACGCTGTTTTGTTGCAGCAATGCAACACTTTTCATGAATGAGGCCCAGTAATGCAAACTATCTTATTGATGGTGCGCATTCCTGCCTTGTAGTTTTGTCGCAGGGTGGCGCAGCAACATTCCTTGCAGCACTGTCCAGCACCAAAACCTTCTGAAATGAGGCCCCAAGTGTTTGCACCAAACTGGACTTAGAGGCAGTTTTTTGGGTTTTGCACCATACAAGGAATTCCGTGTAAATATCGCGAAGTGGGGTTAGCGGCTGTTTTTGCACGGGAACGCCTACGTTGCATCTCATTTTCGTTAAGTCCCGCTAACAGTACTGGCGATCCGAAAATCGCACGTTTACGCTGGAAAACTGCTGCTAACTGCGGTTAGCGGCAACTTGTAAATACAGCAATAAAAAAAAGCCGCCGTAACGTCAAAAGGTTGACGCTACGGCAGCGTTAACTCCTTATACATATGCCCCAATGAGTTAAATTGCAATGCTCAGACGAATTTTTAAAGTTACGAAATTAAAACAAAAATATTACACAATGTTTTAAACAAGAGTACTACAAGGAAAATCATCCCTCTTAGAGATGTGTGCAATAGAAATAATTATAACAATGTGGATTTTGTGGCCCTTCTTTAGTCTTTTCTCTCTTCATTGTTATATTGTATTATGAACAAATTAGTTGTAACAGGTATTGATGTATAAGTTTCTGTTTTTTATACTCCTTGAAAGACATCGGCGGGTTGCTTGATGTTGACAGATGTTTTTCTTTACTAACACAAAAAGTTTAAATGTTCCAATTACTTCCTTGTATCTAGTACTGGAAGTCAATTTGTATGCAGGAGACAGGGGCGGGGGTGGAGGGGCGGCCCTCCCTTGCTTTTCACGCTTGTAAAAACTGTAAGTGTAATTATCATAACTGTTCATTTGATGCAGGGCAGAAGTGTGACTTTGCCACTCTCAATCTGCTGCAGATATCCTTCATTAGGAGGACGCTGTTCAAATGTTGAAAAGTCCAGACCTCTCTCAATGGTGCATGGATACAATTACTGTGTTAATGGAATTGGATTCACTCTTGCTACCTCTTGTTTGCAGGAGATTAGTTTTTTTTTAGCAAGATAAAATATAAATGTCATTGAAGAGGGCAGTTTGGCGTACATCCTTTCAGGTTGGAGTACTTTTGAAAATGAGACTTCCAAGTATGTCTAATGACTTGCTAATGCCCCATGTGACCTTGGAGCCTGAGTGTTTGGAAAACGGGTGCTTTATGGAGAGGTCATTGCTCTTTTGCTGAAAAGAATGAACTGAAAGTGGACCAATTTACAATAACAAACCAAATGTTGAGGGAGTTTACAGCCCCACCTTCCCCTGGTTGAGAAGATGCAGGTTCGAGGCTGAATGAAAATCACTGCATTCAACTACAGTATGCAAATCACTGTTGATTTAGATATGTTCGAATGGACAGACTCTCATACCTATAGAAAACATGTGGTATAGTTCAAGGTAGGCCCAATATCATTCTTGGATGTTCTTACCTAGAACATTTTCAGGAAGGTGGATCCAAAATATTCGCGTAAGTGTGCCATGTGGCTTTATTTCTGTCAACCACTAGTTCGAGGAGTCGCCTGAAATGCATTTTTTTCTATGGATCAAAACAATACAAATAATGGTAATAGCCAATGACATCACCGGAAAGGTTGCAAACTGACATTAGAAACCATTGACATCACTGGATGCAATTACCCTTCCGGTGACTGAGAATGTTTTCAGTTCTGTTTGCCATTTACACCTGTTCTCTGTGACAGGATAGCTGCACAGCTGCTACCCATGACTTATCTAGCCTACGTGTGATGAAACATTTTGCTTCTGTGTAGTGAATTTCATCTTTCTGTGTGGCCATCCCAGATTTCTGGCGTTTATGGGACTGGATTGACCAGTATATTTTGACTACAGGCACTGGGGGTGGGAGGTTTCTAAATATCCCCGCAGCGCATGTGTTCTGCCCTGTAGACCAATACAGAAAGAAATGCAAATTCCAGTTGGCGTATCCGAACTTTAACAAAGGCAACAATAGTATGTTTTAGTGAGTGAACCAGTGGCAACAAATTGAGGGGGCATATTATCAAGAAAAGGCGTTAAAATTATCGCCGCTTTAGCGGCAGAAAACTGCCGCTAAAGCGGCGATAATGGGCTTGATAATATGCCCTTGAGAATTCCAATAGAAGCCCATGTTCTGGTGTCAACATGGGCTTCTATTGGAATTCTCATGGGCATATTATCAAGCCCATTATCGCCGCCTTAGCGGCGATAATTTTAACGCAGTTCTTGATAATATGCCCCTCAGATGTTACAAGTGGGCCACAGTATGGACTAAGGCATCGGACTTTTACCTAAATATCTTCTCAAAAATATCATCTGACTATAATATTGTGGTTAGAATATCGAGTCTAAAAATATTGTGAACCAAATATTTAATGTAAGTATATGTTTTTAACTGTTTAACTTTTATATTGATGTTCAAAATGTAATTTACTTTAAAATACTTTTTAATGTTTTTTTGTCTTGTTTTATATTTTAATGTATTATGAATGGCATTGTAAAATTGTAATTTTTAATAAATATTATTGTTATGTATTGTTTGGGGTCTTTGGTTATTTTGAGGGGTTGGGTGGATAGTGTTTATCAATTTATATATTAATGTATGTTCATTTACTCAATTGCTGATGAAGTTATACTGTTTAATTCTTACATATTTGTTTAGATGTTTGAATAAGTTAAATTATTGCTTTGGGCTGTTTATTGGGGGGTGAGGTAGTTAGTTTTTTTTAAAACTAATTACATATCAAGGGTGATGCATTAATTTGATGACTATGCCATATATTATAATTGTTATTTATTTGTTTAATTGTTTATAAAAAAATGCATCATATATTACATTTAAGGTTAGGGTTGTGGGGTTCATTGAGTTATTAAATGAGTAGGTTTTTTATATTATATATTAATTAATGTTAATATGTTAGTTGTTAAAAATGTTAAAATTGTGATTTATTTATTTAAATGTTTCATAGTTTGTAAAGGTATTTATTGAATAAAAAAATTTGGGAGGCAGGATATATTTATGTTAGTTGTTAAAAATGGTAAAATTGTGATTTCTTTATTTCAATGTTTCATAGTTTGTAGAGTTATTTATTGAATTAATTAATTTGGGGGGCAGGATATATTGGGTTTGTACCCAAGCTTTGGAAGGGATTCTCAAGGGTCAGACCAGCTGACCCCTGTTTGCCGAGGGAGATAAAGGACAAAAGAAGCACCTCTTATGGAAGAACCATCTGACCAGTTGACACAGCTAGAGTACGTGGTTAAGCGGGTCTACAGCTGCTATCTGTCATCTTCCACCCGGCATCCTGGAAAATTTAGCAGCGATCGGAAGGAGGATAGCTGTCATTTAGCAAAAGATGGATTTTAAAAAGTGTCTGCTTCTGGATGTTTTGACAAGATGCCAAGGCTCCCAGAGAAGGTTCTGACCTCGTGGCCAAGATTTTCCAGTTCACTCTGCTTGATGATTTGTACCACAAAACATAAATCTTCAGTGGGACATTGCACAAAAGGTATCCAAACCCGCACAGCTCCACCTGGCTGTGGTTCTAAGCCTTACTCCATTACAGTATTTTGACAACTGAAAAAGTAGCACAGTCAAAACATACTGTATGTCAATGGGAAAAAGCAAGATGTGATCTCAGAGGTTTAGAAATTTTGGTTCATACAGTGACGGCTGGCGACAATTTAAAGATGAGGGGCGAGGAAACTTGCACTGAAAAAAAACAGCAATTCCTTTAGGCTCAATGCCAAAGTTCTCAATCGTGGTTCTTATAAACAGCGTTTATAATGAGCTGGAGTTTAGGCAAAATGCAGTGCGAGTGTCTCACAGTGCCTATCAGTGGGTCAAAAACGTGCCAACTCGAGAAAAATGTAATAAAATGCATGCAATAAGCAGTAACAAAATCACTGATATGCATTACATTAACATTTTAAAGTTAAAATGTTTAACTTTCAAATGTTAATGTAATGCATGTCAGTGATTTAGTTACTGTTTATACTGCAATAATTGAAAAGAAAAAGAAATATTTACTTACTCACTGACTGCACATCCTTCAGTCCTGGTGTTCGGTGTTCTCTAGTCCAAGCACAAGGCCCCAGAGCCTAATCATCTAACCAATCCAGACACTGCTCTCATGCTGTTAACCAACATGACAAAAGTGCCAGGATTGGTTTGAGCAGGCTGGGTCAGCACTCATTCAGGCACCGGGGGCCTGTGCCTGCTCTCCACTCAGCTGTACAACACAGCTCATGTTGGAGAGATTTAAAATCTGCATGTCAAGCTGGCCATCGAAAGACAGCCGGCCAAAGTGACATACGCATTTTAAACTGGTGGAGTGTCCACCATTAATCCTCCATGCTGCCAATCTGCAGCAATGGCCCCGCTCCACCCTCACACTCAGCTCAGGTTGGCAGGGGAAAAAATAAAATAGTAATAAAGGCATTTTATTACCATTTAATTTTTTGTCATTTTCTGCACTCACAGCAGGGGGCGACGCTTCTCGGCCCAAATGGAGAAGCCACCGCTTTACATATCCTGAAGATGTAAACACTGGCAAGGTATGTAAATGTGGAGTTTGGAACATTAAATGTATCTTTAGCACTATATACTTACTTTTGTAATAATGTAATAGTCGATGTGCTGGATGTAATATTTTGTGGGACAATATTTAAAACCTGATATTCAGGTAGTACACCCAAGCATCATAAAATATTACAAGGACTTTTACCTTTCCATTGTTTGCTGTGAGTGATTTTTGTCATTTTAATAAAATCATAACTTCTGATCCCATAAATCAATTATTTTGGTGTTGTTTTTTTTCTATTGTTTATTCCTTTTACTGACTTGGCTTGGGTATATTTTAATTGTTCAATTTAATGTGGTGTTGCTTAAATTAATCCAATTTTCTTCTGAAAGGTGTCTATTGCTCGACTATGAGCCTACAATTTTCCATTGAAACCTGCTCTTTAATTCTTAGGAAAAGGTTTAATGAACTTCATGAAAGTTCAGCATTGTGATCCCGCCAGTTAATAGTCTAGATCAGGATTCTCCAACAAGCAGCTCATGAGCAACTGGTAGCTCTCTTTAGACCTGTAAGTAGCTTTCTTGCCTACTAAATTAGAAGACGCCTGTGCTTGGTTTGTTAATATATGTATGTCAGACTTGAAAAGTTTGTATCTGAGACTCAAATGGGTGTTTTTTTCAGAACAAACAAGTTGATATTTGGAGAACTATGATTGAAGTTTCAAAATATATTTAAAGCTGATATTTAAGTGATAAATCATGCAGTGTTGTAAAGACTTGCTACTAAGATGTTTTTCTTGCTTTCAGGGGTATTGAATCTATGGCTTTTCATCTACAACACACGTAGAGGCAATCCAAATTGATGAGGCCATTTTTACATTACTGCTAGCAACCTTGACTGATGCAATGAGATGACCACTGTTGGTAATCTTGCATAAAGTGGCCTCTAATAAACTTTGATGTGATCACCATTACAATGTTAATACTATTAGTAGCTTGGGAGGCTTTTAATTGAACATAAGTAGCTCTTATTACAGAAATGGCTGGAGACCCTTGGTCTAGATTCTCACATACTGCTTCGTGTGAAAGAAGCCTGATATGCTTTTGACATTTTTGTCCTTGTGATCTATTAAGGAAGTTTACTTGCTGCTGACAGGGGTACATTCTTTCTGTGTGTAAGATGGAAGCTTGCACTGGTGCTGTCTAAACTTTGCTTATTCTGCATGTGAGGAAAATCTGGACTGATACTCCTCTGAGAGTGAGTCGTGAGCTATACCAAGATGACACCCACATTGTTTATTCGCTGCATGAGATAAGCCTGTGCTGCAGCTTTAAGTGTTGAACCGGTACTATGTTCAGAAAACATGCACCGCTGCTGCCTTTTTGTATGATGGAGGTTTGCACTAATTGTGCCAATCCAGTCCCTGCTTTGGGCATGTGTTTGATTGTGCGGCTGAGTATGCATCCAAGCTTGCACTCTTGATGTCTTTGGGGTGCCTGGAGTAGATTTCTGTGTATTTAGGGTGCATGCCCCACTGTTGTGTGTGCAGCACCTGGTCTTTGAGTCAGGTGAAAAACATATCACTTGAGTTCATGTTGTGTGTGCTCTCTTTGTGTAGGGAAAACCTTTGCTTCTTTTCCCTGTGTTTTTCACTGCGTGGAGGAGGCTTGAAATTGATTGTGCTCTGGTACGTACACTTTAATCTTTTCATAAAATCATCAAATATATTTCCCCATTGGTCATATGGACATTTGTTAGTTAGCACTCTAAGGGAGTAAACATCAAAAATGCATTTCCAATTTGTGAAGCAAATGTCACTCCACAATAAGGACCACATGATACAGCAATATAGTGTTCAGGCTGAAATTTGCCAGTAAGTTGAGCCGCATTAATATGAAATACAGAACGGTAACAGCCACAACGAGAAGAAAGCAAATTGGAGCAAATAGGTGTTCCATAAAAAAACTCTCTTTTCTAGTCTAAACATAGGTCAAGGACAGAATTAGCTAGCAAGGATTTCTATCCATGAATCATAAAAGGTGTCAGCATAAAATGGAATTTCTGTAGAAGTTCAAGGAAATAAAGAAGTGTTTAGCATGAAGCTTTACACTTAGGAAAAAGCCCAGCAAGAGTGAGATCTGTTCCCTCTCAGAGTCAGGGGATAGTCTGCCTAACTAGCTGTGGATACACCAATTAAATATAAATAGAACAGTTGCTCCAAAAACATCGAAGTCACTCTTTTCACCACCAAGAAACAACCAAATTGCTGAATGTGAGAGGAGTCGACATACTCCCTTCAGTTCCCATCTCCTCAAAACCAAGCTAGCAACCTTGAGCACTTCATCCTCCTGGTAAGTGGTAAACAGAAGGCCATCTCTAACCATTATTTCTCTGAGTTCATTGCCAACAGACTCTCTGCAGGCGTCTCTATCAGTCGTCTAATACAAACAATAAGTCTTTCTCTAGCTAACGAGAAACATGATAAAACACCTGCAGAAGGGAAATTTAACACCCTGGCAAATTAAAGAAAGCATTTTCAGTCATGGCCTTATGTCAAGTCAACCCTTTCAGAGTTAAAATGGATGTGAATTACAACAGGAAGTACACACACAATTTGAAATTAATAATTGTTAAATGTGAATATGCATAACATGGTTCCATCAATAGATTAATGCACTCATGTATGCAGCATCTTAGTGTATGCAATGGATATACTCTATTGATTCATTTAAATGTAAGACATGTTAATAAAATTAAATCACACATTGAATATAACTGCCATATATGTGTATATATATATATATATATATTTATGATGTACAAAGGATGGAGTCTGAATTATGCTGCTCCAATAGCCACAGAAACAATTGATGGACGGAATGCTGGACAATGCAAACATTCACCCCCAGTCACAAGGATCTGGGTTAAATCCATCATTCTTTTGCTCACCACACCACCCCAGTTTGGACCCAGCCATATGCAAATCAGTCTTGACTCTGTTCCTTGTGGGAACAGTCCAGCCCGAACTGCCAAGCCAGGTCCTCTCTGGACCGAAAACAAGCACCTGGGACCGGTTTCAGGGCATCACCCTTCATCAGCCAGGCTAGCTTGAATCCAGTGGTGAAGTGAGCACGGGACCCACGTCTGGGCATACCCTTCCCACTGAGGGCGACAAATGCAAAAGAAACAATTGATGGACGGAATGCTGGACAATGCAAACATTCACCCCCAGTCACAAGGATCTGGGTTAAATCCATCATTATTTTGCTCAACACACCACCCCAGTTTGGACCCAGCCATATGCAAATCAGTCTTGACCCTGTTCCTTGTGGGAACAGTCCAGCCCGAACTGCCAAGCCAGGTCCTCCCTGGACCGGAAACAAGCATCCTGGGACCGGTTTCAGGGCATCACCATTCATCAGCCAGGCTAGCTTGAATCCAGTGGTGTAGTGAGCACGGGACCCACGTCTGGGCATACCCTTCCCACTTAGGGCGACACATGCAAAAGAAACAATTGATGGACGGAATTCTGGACAATGCAAACATTCACCCCCCCTCACAAGGATCTGGGTTAAATCCATCATTCTTTTGCCCACCACACCACCCCAGTTTGGACCCAGCCATATGCAAATCAGTCTTGACCCTGTTCCTTGTGGGAACAGTCCAGCCCGAACTGCCAAGCCAGGTCCTTCCTGGACCGGAAACAAGCATCCTGGGACCGGATTCAGGGCATCACCCTTCATCATCCAGGCTAGCTTGAATCCAGTGGTGTAGTGAGCACGGGACCCACGTCTGGGCATACCCTTCCCACTTAGGGTGACATCTGCAAAAGAAACAAGTGATGGACAGAATGCTGGACAATGCAAACATTCACCCCCAGTCACAAGGATCTGGGTTTAATCCATCATTCTTTTGCTCACCACACCACCCCAGTTTGGACCCAGCCATATGCTTCTCCCCCAGCTATGCATGCTTGAATGTGGGTTGGTGGGAGGAGCAGGTTCTCAGAGCTCAATATAGGGATGTTTGGGATGAACGCATCATATGTTGGATGCGTTACATCGACGACATTTTCTTTATTTGGAAGGGCACTAAAGAAATGGCCAATGCTTTTATCAATCTCCTGAATGTAATGACCTAAATCTACAATTCACTGCCACAGTCGATAAGACATCTATCGACTTTTTGGACGTGCATGTCTATATAGACAACAATCAAATAGAAACGACTTTGCACAGAAAGAGTACAGCTGGAAATTCGACACTTCATGCGTCGAGTTTCCATCCATCCCATTTAATCAGAAGCATCCCGTATGGGGAGTTCCTAAGGTTGTGCAGAATTTGGAGCACTGAAGCATCTTTTGAGAACTGCGTAAAACAAAGCAGGCTCAGATTTTTAGCAAGGGGCTACAGTAACAAGATCATTGATCTAGCTTTGACCAAGGTGAGAACCAAATCCTGAGATACTCTACTGAATAATAACATGATTCCGCTCAACAGTGACAATGCTGCCTATTCAAGTTCTAGTGAAGAGAACACTGTAATGAGATTTGTAACCACATTTAGTAGCCAACACAAAAAAATCAGGACCATAATTAACAAACATTGGCCAATCATACAAACTGATATGGTTTTAAATTAACTGTTTCCAACCCCTCCAGCTTTGACCTTTAGAAAGTCCAAATCGATTTACAATGCTCTAGTTAAATCTAGCCCTGAGTTGATCACCAATGCAGTTCAATCTAGCACTATGTGGTTAGCACCTCGCAATGGATTTATTAAATGTAATACTTGCAGAGCGTGCAAATTTGGGGTCAACACTTCACAATATACTACGGTTTTTGGCCCTGAGTCTAGTAAACTACAAGCTAGATATAATTGTCGCACTGAATATGCTGTCTACGTATTGAGTTGCACCTGCGGGTTACAATACGTAGGCAGCACCAAGTTGAAAGTTCATGTGTGCATTCTGCAACATCTCAGAGCTATCGTCAACTCAGATTTGACCTACCCGGTGGCTAGACATTTTAAGACTGTGCACCACAACAAATTAGATGAATTAAGATATTTTGTCATAGCTGCAATACCACCTATGAGAAGGGGAGGCAATAGAGAAAGAGCTTTAAGGCAATTAGAGGCCAAATTTATACTTGAGTTAGATACTCGTACACAAAATGGATTAAACAATGGGGAAGAAGTGTATAATATTCTGTGATTTTTATGAATATTTATATCTATTTATATTTATTTATGGATATTTATGAAATATTTATATGACTGTTTTTAACCATTTTAGTATTCCCTTAAATGTGGTATACTTAGACTCCATTGTTTTTATTCAGTGAAGCTTGGTCCCTGATACTTCCCATCTAGGTCTGATAATTGGAACTATAGTATGACGGCCGTCATCTATTCAAGTTCTCCAGGTCTCACAAAGAAAGTCCCCACTCAAAACACCTTCTGCAGTTTATCTATCGAAAATTAATTTGGATCTTAGTTTCTTAAGCTAGCTGACTAAATAAGTAGTCCTTTGAGATACCGCTTCCCATTCTCTTAATATTTTAATTTTAGTTTATGAGTTCATCTTTACTCAGGCACTTTGTACGCACTTTTTAGCACTTTATTCTTGTCTTGGGTTCCAGAGTCAATTAGTATCAGCTTTGGAGAAATTACTATGCAGGATAGTATTAATTAATATTCTGACGATTAGATGGTGTACGTGGTCATCTGTGACTAAAGAATGAACCCCAGAGGCTGATTATGATTTTAGACTGTTACGATTCTGAAGATGTGGTTTTAAACAAAGAATATTTAATATATTATTTATTCCTCCTAAAAAACAAACCTGAAAATCCAGTAATAATATGTTAAGAGGAATGAAATAATTTTGTTCAATGTATATACTGCTAGGTTTGATGTTAATTAGAGCATATATTTCAGCAAGACCTATTCTACAATCAGTATTGTAAAGGCAGACTGTTAAAGAACAGGATGCGTATTCACACAATTCTGTTTCAGCTCATTCTAATATTCTAATGTTCCAATGTTTACATGCACTGTGCACTTTAATCCCGTGAATGGATTTAACCAATGAATATATGTTTTATACAATGAATTTATGCTGCTATATATATCCCTGCATTATTACATTCTATGATTGACTATGTCCAAGTACGAATATTTCTTTTATTTTCACTAATCACGTGATGTATACATGGTGAAGGTGCTTAAAAGCGATGATGGATTTTGTCTTGTCATGTGATCAAGCCCACTGGATGGGCGAAACGCGTCATCTGCCAGGCTGAGCATCAGCAAATAAAGAAACAATTGCAGCACTTAACTGGTGTCCGTGTCCCGCCTGTTGGAAAGCAGTTTTGGGAATTTGGTGAAACGTATATATATATATATATATATATATATATATATATATATATATATATATATATATATATATATTTGGTAATTCTGCTTTGCTGAACTAATATTCCATTGCATTCTGGTTCATCCAAACAGAACGCGGCACAATCCAATTAATTTTTTAATGAGTTTTATTTTATTTTCTTTGTTAATAAAAGTCTTACGGCTCCACATAGCCTACGTGTTTTGGTAGTAGCCTTCTACAGGGCCATAGAGTTGTGTGTACAGAGTGTCTTTTGAAGGAGAAAACTCCTACTCCCATCACCACATTAAAATTTAATTTACAACTATCAGTAACTCAGCTTTATAAAACAATTGTTCAGTAGATCTTAACTTAAATTGTTTGCAGGATTTCTTTAAAGAAAAACACATTTGAAAATAGGTGACATTCTACTAAAATGCTTCGATCTCTAAAAGTTAATTGAGTAAAGTACTCAAACAAGCCAGATCCACTCAAATTCATAACAATTTTCATTTTGTCTTGTATGTTTTATATTTTAGTATTTCATTTAATTAAGTTGGTGAAGTACCTCAACTACTCTCATAATTCATTTGAACTTCCAGTGTTGTGTTTCTTGATTTCAAATTCTATTGTTTATCCATTTATCACTTCCTGCTTCTGTTACTTTTCCAACATATCATAAGTGAAGAACATACTTCGAAACTTCCTTTTAAAATGTCTTCACATTTTACAAATTTTTTCAATTTCACAATCGCCATCCTTTGTTTTCCCAACCATTTTTCAATGTATCTCCAGTTTCTATCAACAATAGATGCTTCTCAACAAAACAATTTCAATACTTCTTATTTAAAGTGCATTGTGCTAAATATGTAAACTTCACTCCTGTCCTTTACACATTCTCTCTGATTGTAAACATTCAACACATTCAGGCTGAAGTGCAAAATATGTTTTCTGAAAACAATGACTGTTCTGCAGACATTCCACTCCTTGTGCACAATGTGTAAACAATGACTGGTTTTGTAAACACTCCACTCACTGTGCAAATTTACTTTCTATCCCTCGCCTTTGATGATCTCATATGGCTGTTCAAGCCCTAATGCTCTTCAAAGACCTTCTCAAATGATTTAAAGAATTGTTGTAGTTAAAAAAATATATATATATATACATACATATATATATATATATATATTTGGTAATTCTGCTTTGCTGAACTAATATTCCATTGCATTCTGGTTCATCCAAACAGTACGCGGCACAATCCAATTAGCTTTTTAATGAGTTTTATTTTATTTTCTGTGTTAATAAAAGTCTTACGGCTCCACATAGCCTACGTGTTTTGGTAGTAGCCTTCTACAGGGCCATAGAGTTGTGTGTACAGAGTGTCTTTTTGAAGGAGAAAACTCCTACTCCCATCACCACATTAAAATTTAATTTACAACTGTCAGTAACTCAGCTTTATAAAACAATTGTTCAGTAGATCTTAACTTAAATTGTTTGCAGGATTTCTTTAAAGAAAAACACATTTGAAAATAGGTGACATTCTACTAAAATGCTTCGATCTCTACAAGTTAATTGAGTAAAGTACTCAAACAAGCCAGATCCACTCAAATTCATAACAATTTTCATTTTGTCTTGTATGTTTTATATTTTAGTATTTCATTTAATTAAGTTGGTGAAGTACCTCAACTACTCTCATAATTAATTTGAACTTCCAGTGATGTGTTTCTTGATTTCAAATTCTATTGTTTATCCATTTATCACTTCCTGCTTCTGTTACTTTTCCAACATATCATAAGTGAAGAACATACTTCGAAACTTCCTTTTTAAAATGTCTTCACATTTTACAAATTTTTTCAATTTCACAATCGCCATCCTTTGTTTTCCCAACCATTTTTCAATGTATCTCCAGTTTCTATCAACAATAGATGCTTCTCAACAAAACAATTTCAATACTTCTTATTTAAAGTGCATTGTGCTAAATATGTAAACTTCACTCCTGTCCTTTACACATTCTCTCTGATTGTAAACATTCAACACATTCAGGCTGAAGTGCAAAATATGTTTTCTGAAAACAATGACTGGTCTGCAGACATTCCACTCCTTGTGCACAATGTGTAAACAATGACTGGTTTTGTAAACACTCCACTCACCGTGCAAATTTACTTTCTATCCCTCGCCTTTGATGATCTCATATGGCTGTTCAAGACCTAATGCTCTTCAAAGACCTTCTCAAATGATTTAAAGAATTGTTGTAGTTAAAAAAATATATATATATATATCTGCAATGATCTGAAAAAATGTGCTTTAAGACATTCTTGGTCCTGAAGTCTATCAATGTTTCAAACATTTCACCTCATATCTAATTTTGCATTCTAGACTATAAGCGCTTACTTCTAGAGGAATTTACTGTTGCTCTATTTGTTCAAACACTGCTAATAAATAAATATTAAATATTAATTTATTCAATAAAGTGCCATGCAAAATGTATCCAATATTCCCTAAAAACCTCCTCTGTGGTCTTTTTTTGATTGTTTTAAATAGTCTTCAATCCTCAGAATTAAAATGGAATAACAAAATTTTTAAAATCACAGTATGCAGCAAACAATTATGAGAGATTACATCAACAAATTCATGGAAAATTATATTACAAATCCTGATTCCTCATTTACTGATGGTTCATTGATGCCCTGTACAAAACAATTTTAATATTAACGTTCCAAATGGATTTTCAAATCTTATAAATGGACATAAAGTTCTGCATCTGTATTTAAGTCCCAAGGTTTTTTTCCCAATCATAATGACCCTTCTTGACTCTGATCTCCTGAGGATCAATTCACAATTTCCTCCTCTAGGATTCAATAAAATATGCTAAATAGCAAAGAAACATTACTTGCTGAATACCAAAGAAACACAACTCGGCATTGTGCTCTTCCCCTATATGTTTTGCAATCACATAGGTAAAGTCCTTGTTGGCAATTGCCTGTATGTGCTGCAGTATCTGCAGCTTCAATTCGTTGATTGTACTTCTGATGTACGTTTTCAGCCAAACACATCCCAGTATGTATATATATATATATATATATATATATATATATATATATATATATCCACCAACATTGGCTTTGTTAAGGGCCCCAGACCTGAGCAGGGCGGCCGGTGTTTCGGAACGAAGCTTTCCGATACATAAACACCCACACCTTCTCCTTTGTTCTTGGCAAGAAGTACACCGGCTCAGGCTGTGTGTAGAAACTGGTTTTATTCCATAAAACATGCAGGCAAGAGGCTCACACTCCCTACGCGTTTCAGCTCAACAAGCCTTGGTCACGGGAAAAAGTCTCTCTATTTTGAAAATGCCCACGTGGTTTTTAAAGGCAGGACATATTTCCTCTTGAGAGCACGCATGGAAAAACGTGAAATAACTTTATGTTCCAAGTGAGTAGCGTTATTCAAAATGTCACTCCAATGTTCTACGCTACCACACATATTTGTAATTATTTCCCATTGCGGAAAAATGTTCTGTGCGCCCCATATGCACTTTCAGCTTTGTACATTTCATTTTTAAACCTTTGTTAAACACAACAGCCAGCAAACGGACATGTTCCTTTTTGCATCCCTTACTTGCCATCTCGCTTTTTCATTAAAGGAAATCCTTTCTTTATCCAAGAGGGCAAGCAGGTCAGGCTCCAAAAAATCAACTTCACCAACATTAGCTTCGTTAAGAGCCCCAGACCTGAGCAGGGCGGCCGGTGTTTCGGAATGAAGCTTTCCGATACATAAACACCCACACCTTCTCCTTTGTTCTTGGCAAGAAGTACACCGGCTCAGGCTGTGTGTAGAAACTGGTTTTATTCCATAAAACATGCAGGCAAGAGGCTCACACTCCCTACGCGTTTCAGCTCAACAAGCCTTGGTCACGGGAAAAAGTCTCTCTATTTTGAAAATGCCCACGTGGTTTTTAAAGGCAGGCCGTATTTCCTCTTGAGAGCACGCATGGAAAAACGGGAAATAACTTTATGTTCCAAGTGAGTAGCGTTATTCAAAATGTCACTCCAATGTTCTACGCTACCACACATATTTGTAATTATTTCCCATTGCGGAAAAATGTTCTGTGCGCCCCATATGCACTTTCAGCTTTGTACATTTCATTTTTTTTTAGCCTGACCTGCTTGCCCTCTTGGATAAAGAAAGGATTTCCTTTAATGAAAAAGCGAGATGGCAAGTAAGGGATGCAAAAGGAACATGTCCGTTTGCTGGCTGTTGTGTTTAACAAAGGTTTAAAAATGAAATGTACAAAGCTGAAAGTGCATATGGGGCGCACAGAACATTTTTCCGCAATGGGAAATAATTACAAATATGTGTGGTAGCGTAGAACATTGGAGTGACATTTTGAATAACGCTACTCACTTGGAACATAAAGTTATTTCATGTTTTTCCATGCGTGCTCTCAAGAGGAAATACGGCCTGCCTTTAAAAACCACGTGGGCATTTTCAAAATAGAGAGACTTTTTCCCGTGACCAAGGCTTGTTGAGCTGAAATGCGTAGGGAGTGTGAGCCTCTTGCCTGCATGTTTTATGGAATAAAACCAGTTTCTACACACAGCCTGAGCCGGTGTACTTCTTGCCAAGAACAAAGGAGAAGGTGTGGGTGTATATATATATATATGTGTGTGTGTGTATATATATATATATATATTTATATATATATATATGTGTATGTATATATGTATGTATGTATATATATATTCACTGAAAAAACCACAGGTTTCAGGCACGTTGTAGTTAGTTGGACATTTCACTCATACAAAACCGGAGAAATTCAGACGTTATAGTTAGTTGAGCTAACTATAACTCGCGCCCCCGCAATGCACTGCTGATGACGTCACATATTACATCATTCATGACATGGTCAGTGACATCACTGATGACATCACTGATGACATCTCAAATGACATCACTGATGACACCACTGATGACATCATCCAGTGACTGAGTGTTTCTAAAAAGTTCAAGAATGTTGTATATATATATATATGCCAAGGTGTATTGAAGAATGAGTGGGTGTATGAGTGTCTGAATGGATGATTTAGTAGGTGCGTGAGTGACTGTATAAGTGAGTGATTAAATGTGTCTTACTGAATGCATGGGTTAGTGACTAATCTAGGTGAATGTCTGTATCAGTCTGTCAATTGGTGTGTAAGCGGCTGCATGGGTTGGTGAGTAGCTACAGAGTGTCTATATGGGTTATTGATTGGTTGTCTGAGTATCTGTATGGGTGCATGAGTGTCTGTGTGGGTGGGTGAGGGGTGTGTGACTCTGTGCATTGATGGGTGAGTGGGTGATTCACTGGGTGTATGGGTTCAAGAGTGCAGCTGTGAAGGGATGTATGAGTGGGGGGAGTGTGTGTATGGGTGTGTTGGTTAGTGAATGGATGTCTCAGTGGTACATGTGTGAGTAACTACATATGTAAAAGGCAGTATATGTGAGTGTTGGTATAAATAAATGACTATATGTGAGAGTGAGTGATTGTGAGAGTGGCTGCATGGATGAGTGTGTGCTTGTATCAGTGATTGTATAAGAGAGTAACTATGTGTTAGTATCTGTATGAATAAGTGAGGAGGTGTGTGTATAACTGTATAGGTGAGTAAATGGAAGTGTGATTGATTCTTTGCATGACTGACTAGGTGTGTGAGTAACTCTATGGATGAGTGGTGGTGTGTGAGTGTCTGTATAGGTGTATGAGTACATATGATAGTGCTGTATTGATGAGGGACTACATGTATGAGTGACTGTATGGGTGAATGTGTGGATGTGTGTGTAGACCTAGGAATCAGTGAGTGGGTATGTAGTAACTGGTATTGGTGTGTCTATGGTTTCGAAAATGGTAGTCTGTATTTTAGAGTGGGTGTATCAAAGGTTATATATTAGGGTATGAGGAGGTGTATCAGATTATCACGTGGATGACGTCATTTGAGATTTCATCAGTGATGTCATCAGTGATGTCACTGACCATGTCATGAATGATGTAATATGTGAAGTCATCAGCAGTGCATTGCGGGGGCGCGAGTTATAGTTAGCTCAACTAACTATAATGGCCGAATTTCTCTGGTTTTGTATGAGTGAAATGTCCAACTAACTATAACGTACTTGAAACTTGTGGTTTTTTCAGTGAATTTCTAAGGTTTTTTAAATGCTAATTTCTAACTAAAACATCCCTGAAACCTATGGTTTTTTCAGTGAATTTCAAAGGTTTTTTAAATGCTAATTTCTAACTATAATGTCTCTGAAACCTCTGGTTTTTTTCAGTGTATTTCAAAGGTTTTTTAAATGCTAATCCCTAACTATAGTGTCCCTGAAACCTATGGTTTTTTCAGTGAATTTCTAAGGTTTTTTAAATGCTGATTTCTAAGTATGCCTACATAGGTAGGGCATGTGCAGAAAGAGGAAGAAAGGCACAGAAAGAATCAAGAGAAATGCAGAAAGAGGCAACAGAAGTTCAAAAAGAGAAAGAAAGGTGCAGAAAGAAGCAAGAGATCTGCAGAAAGAAGCAACAGAGGTGCAGAAAGAGGCCTACTTTGACTGTACCTTACAACAGACTCATACAAAGTACCCTAATCACTAATCCTTCTCCCGCGATGTCTTAAACCTCACTTTTCTCTACAAGGTTCAATATTCATCGACTGCTCAGAATGTTACGCCTACCAAATATAAAAGAGCAATCCCTAACATATCACAGTTTTTTATATGTACAACTTACATTTATATATTCTTGAAATAAGGCTTTTAATACTGTGAAAGTTGTTTTATTGTATTGTTATGCATTCTTTTCTTCTTTTTTTAAAAACATTTTTACATAGTAGTCGCACACCCTAAGTGAACCTACTTGACGGGTGCGCAGATTCAGGGTGTGCGAACCCTGCTGTCGCGCATTAGCGGAGTCGCGCTGGAGTCGCGACTTCGGCGTAATTTCAAAAGTATAAAATATCATTGTAGAAATTATAAATATAAGTTTTGGTTAAAGACTTTCACTAATATAATTTAGAAAACAATTTATAAACAGTGTTTTTTGGTATACTATTAACTATACGAAATTTCACGAGTGCACGACATATGTGCTTACGGTGCGCGACCCCGCCCTGCATGTCTTTCCGGAGTCGCGCTGGGGTCGCGACTTCGGTGTATTTCCAAAGTCTGAAATATCACTATACAAAGTTTAAATATCAGATTTGTATAAACACTTTCACTAATATGCTTTTAAAAATATTTTATAAACACCTACTTATACTTTATAATTATGTATTCGATATTTTGCGGGTGCGCGACGTGTAAGCGACGGGTTCGCGCACCCTACGCGACTTCATGTGACCTGAAAAGAAAGCTTCTGATTGGTTTAAATCATTTTCATTCTGTAAAAGGGAGGATCCAACACTTGTTTTATCCCTCTTATTATTTGTCTGTGTTGCTGACAAGCCCAGCTTGTTCTACCTCCCTTCATTTTTCAAATTTGTGTGTGTTTTGAACTTTTATTTTAAACTATGGCATCTAGCCACCCTGATGTTGACCCACTGGAGCTTGAGGATGATGACATCGTGGAGACAGTGAAGAAAAGGAAGTAAAGTGTGGTGTGGCCTTCTTTAGTGTGCCAGAGGGAGAAAAAAAGGTGAACGCCAGAAAAGTCACCTGTACCATCTGCAAGAGAGTACTCTCAAATGTAAATGTCCAGTATTTGTAAAGCGCACAGCTACCTCCGGAGAGGTGTCCCGGCGCTGGGGGCCATCGGGAAGATTAAGCGAGCTATTGCCCAGAGTCACATGCTGCTGGGCTGACCTGCTGCCGGCACCTGGGAATGAACCGTGAGCCCCAGGATCCGAAGTCAGTCGCCCTGGCCGCTGCGCCACACCTCTTCCTGAAGAGGCTCTGGAAAAAAATATTCATGTGGAACATCAAGCATGAAGAAGCATTTGGAAACTATGCATCCCTTACATGTGGCAAGAGAAGTTACAAGGAGGAAGAGGAATGAAGCGGCAGAACAAGATCTTAATGCCCCTTCAACATCTTCTCAAGCACTTCCACTAACACCAAGGCCGCACATTGATCCGGAACTGATGGATGTGGCCATAGTTTGTAAAAAATGTGATGCAAAACTCTGCATCGGGGAGCAGTGCATTGACGTTATTACCAATGCAATTAAAGCACATAAATGTTAAAAAAAAAATTAATGTGCTCCCAAATTTTCTTTTCCTTTTTTTCCCAAACAGTTCCTTTGGAGTCTTCAATTTTGTTTTGTTTAAAAAAAGTTAAAAAACACACAAAAAAGAAAAAATCGTTAAAAAATACGAAAAAAATGTAAAATTGTTTTTTTAAAACGGTTCCTACGGAACCACATATATTGGTTAAAAATAGAAAAATTACCTGAGTGATTGAATGACTGCAAGGATATTGCCTGAGTGATTGTAGGACTACTTCTATAGTGTCTGAATGATTACATGAATGCTTTGGTATTGCCTGGATGAATTTCTGAGTGCACAGGTACTGCTTGAGTGATAGTTGGAGTGCATGGATAGTGCCTGGATAATTTGAAGAGTCCAAGGGTAGTGCCTGGGTTATTGCATGAGTGCAAGGGTAGTGCCGGGGTGATTTTATAAGTGCATGGGTAGGGGCTGGGTGATAGAAGGAGTGCATGGGTAATGCCAACGGGTGGTTGCATGAGTGCACAGATAATGTCTGGGTGATTAGAAAAGTGCATGGGTACTGTCTGAATGATTGAAAGAGTGCATGGGTAATGTCTGGGTGCATGGGGGACTGCATGGGTAGTGCCTGAGTGATTTAAGTAGTGCATAGGTAATGCCTGGGTGATTGCATGAGTGCATCATGGGTAGTGCCTGGGCGATTGGAGGAGTGCATGAGTAGTACCTGGGTGATTGCATCAATGCACGGGTAGTTGCTGGATGATACGAAGACTGCATGGGTAGTGCTTCTATGATTGCACGAGTGCAGCAGAAGTGCCTCAATGCATGTATGAGTGCATGGGTAGTGCCTGAGTAAATGCATGAGTGCATGGGTAGTGCCTGGGTGATTTGAGGAGTGCATACCTAGTGTCTGGGTGATTTTAGAAGTGCATGGGGACTGCCTGGGTGATTGAAGGAGTGCATGGGTAATGCCTAGGTGATTGTATGAGTGCATGAGTAATGTTTGGGTGATTTCATGTGTGTAGGAGCAATGTCTGGGTGATTGCAGGAGTGCATGGATACTGCCTGGGTGATTGGAGGAGTGCTTAGATAATGCTTTGGTGATTGCATGACTACAGTGGTAATGTCTGGGGAATTAGAGGAATGCATAGGTAATGCCTGGGTGATTGCATGAGTGTACAGGTAATGTCTAGGTGATTGTAGTAGTGCAAGGATAATGTCTCGGTGATTGGAGGAGTGCTTGAGTAATCTTTGAATGATTGCTTAAGTGCAGGGGTAATGTCTGGGTGGTTGCATGAGTGTAATGGTAGTCCCTAGGTGATTGGAGAAGTGCATAAGTAGTGTCTGGGTGATTTTATAAGTGCATGGTACTGGCTGAGTGATTGGACGAGTACATAAATACTGCCTGAGTGATTGAAGCAGTGCATGAGTAATGTCTAGGTGATTGCATGAGTGCATGGGTAGTGCCTGGGTAATTGTAGTAGTGCATAGATAGTGCCTGGACAATTTCAAGAGTGCAAGGGTAGTACCTGGGTTATTGCACAAGTGCACAGGTAATGAGTGGGTGATTGCATGACCGCATAAGTACTGCTTGGGTGATTGTAGGACTACAAGGGTAGTGCCTGGTTATTCCATGAGTGCATAGGTAGTGCCTGGGTGATGAGAGGACTGCATGAGTAGTATGTGGGTGATTGCATGAGTGCTGGGGTAATGTCTGGGTGATTGGAAGAGTGCAAGGGTACTGCCTAAATGATTCAAGGAGTGTATGAGAAATGTGTGGGTGATTGCATGTGTGCAGGGGAAATATCTGGGTGTTTGGAGAAGTGCATGGATACTGCCTGGGTGATTGGAGGAGTGCAAGGGTAGTGCCTGTCTGATAGGAGGAGTGCATAGCTAATGTATGAGTGCAAGAGTACTGCCTGGCTTACTGTATGACTGCATAGGTAGTGGCTGGGTGATTACATGAGTACAAGAGTAGTGCCTGGGTGATTGGAGGAGTGCAAGGGTACTGCCTGATTGATTATATAAGTGCAGGAATAGTGCCTGGGTGATTGAAGGAGTGCATGGGTAATGCCTAGATGATTACATGAATTGAAAGGTAATGTCTGGGTGATTGGAGGAGTGCTAGAGTAATGTTTGGGTGATTGCATAAGTGCAGAGGTAATGTCTAAGTGATTGGAGTAGTGCATTGATAGTGATTGGGTGATTGGAGGAGTGCAAGAGTACTGCGTGGGTTATTGTATTACTGCATAGCTAGTGCCTGAGTGATTGCATGAGTACAAGAGTAGTGCCTTGGATGATTGAAGGAGTGGAAGGGTACTTCTTGATTGATTATATAAGTACATGAATAGTGCCTGGGTGATTGAAGGAGTGCATACGTAATGCCTAGGTAATTGCATGAGTTGAAAGGTAATGTCTGGGTGATTGGAGAAGTGCTTGAGTAATGTTTGGGTGATTGCATGAGTGTTGGGGTAATGATTGAGTTGTTTCATGAGTGTAGTGGTAGTGCCTAGGTGATCAGAGGAGTGCATAAGTAGTGTCTGGGTAATTTTATAAGTGCATGAGTACTGCCTGGGTGATTGGAAGAGTACAGGTTAGTGCCTGTGTGATTGGAGAAGTGCAAAGGTAGTGCCTGGGTGATTATATAAGTGTATGGGTAGTGGCTGGGTGATTCCATGAGTGCATGGATAATGCCTGGGTGATTGCATGAGTATAGAGATGATATGTGGCTGATTGCACAAATGCATAGGTACTACCTGAGTGTTTGAAGAAGTGCATGAGTAATCCTTGGTGATTGATTCTGTGTAGGGGTAATGTCTGGGCGATTGGAGGAGTGCATGAATACTGCCTGCATGATTGAAGGAGTGCAAGGGTTGTGCCTTGGTGATTGGAAGAGTACATAGTTATTGCATGGGTGATTGTATTAGTGCAAGGGTAATGTCTGGGTGATATTATAAGTCTATAGGTACTGGCTAGGTGATTGGAGAAATACATGGGTATTGCCTAGGTGATTGGAGGAGTGTGGTAATAGTGCCTTACTGTATACATGAATGCATGGCTAGTGTTTAAAGTATTGGATGAGTGAAGTAAATGCAACTGTAAACATTATTTCACATTATCATGCTTATTACATTATTTCATCTTACCTTTTTTACTAATGTAGATACAAAACTCTGTGGAACTATTTTACAGTAGTTTTGTTGTAATCTGAATTTAAAAACTTGTCAAACTTCACCATTACCTTCTGTAAAAAAGAAGAAGAAAAACTGTTATTGAATATAATATTATAGTTTTAAGATCACAACATAATTTTAGAATTACATAACACTTTCACTTTCCCTTTTTTGCTGTTCTCAGATTCTACTGAATTTCACCATACACAGTGATTTCAATGTAGATCATCATACAACAGCGGGGGGGAAAAACAATCAATGAGATTTAAAAAAAAAACACAAATCAGCGTTGAACTTTATTTAGAACAAATATAACTATCTGTTTATCTATCTACAGTTTCTAAATTACATTCTTCAACCACATTAAGTCTTTTCAAACGCAATATGAATTAGCACAAACAATAATCCAAACGCTAATTGTTCACATCTTCCCAATAGGCCGAATAATGTTTCCAAATCCATTTGCATTGAAAATATCCAAAATAAATTTGTTAATTCGTGTTCACATCTTCCCAATAGGCCGAATGATGTTTTCAATACTTTGGCTTCAAAAATATGAGATATGAATTTGGTAATTCATAAGGCAGCCTACATTTGAATTCCAAATGAGCATCATTGCAGTGTGTCCATCCTTTATTGCACTTTAAATACACAGTATAGTGTCCAGATGTTGTAGTAGGTCCATCATGGAAAATAATAGCCACTGCTTTAAAAGTTTTTCCTGACATTGATACTTGACTTGCCACAACATTTTTAATTTTGGCTTCCAATTTTGTTCCATTTGCTCTACAGATTGTAGCATTAAAATGACATATTTTCCATATCTGTCTATATGTAATGTTGACAACATGTCTGATTTACAACGAGAACATTTCATATCCTGATTAGCTGTTTTTACTAATTTGTTAAAAGACACTGAGTTGCAATCTGGTATCGTCAAGTATATGAATCGTTCAGTGTCTATTTCAGTAGTAGAAGAAAATGAATACTCTTCACATTTATGATCCCATCTGTAACTTACTCCAAATAAATTTTCAATTTCTATTCCTTCATCTTCCAATACTCCCAGCATAAACATAAGAAATTCTTGTGCATCTTGTTGTACATTCAATGTAAATTTCAATGATCCAGTACATATATCCAAAAGATGCCGAATGCCAGAAGCAGTATGGATTTTAGTTCTATCAGTTACCAACTTTTGAAAAATATAATGCAATAAAGAACAGAATCTATTTTCGCGATTCTCCATAATTTCATGATGAAGATCCTCTAGAAAGAAGACAACATTTACAATTACATTAGCATAGCAGTTGATACCTGAACTATTTTCTAACTGGTATCCTACAATATCATCAACTGTCCATTTTCATTTTCTTTGCAGCTTCATCATTCTTTTGAATTGTTTTCTTTTTTTGAATCACACTAGAATGTTTCTCATATTTCCGTTATGGACATATTACACGTTTCTCATATACGGGATATTCTCCTAAGTTAGGAGAAAAAGTCTTCTTAACCGATTATACTCTCTTACACAATTTGCATCAGCACTAATCTTTCTCTTGTCAAAATCAATTAAATACAAACCAGATAATGTTCTTACTTGAGACAATGCAACATATGCCATGCCCTCTTTAAACACTCTACTTCCAATATTTACTAAAGCACTGTCTACACTTAAACCTTGAGATTTATGAATGGTTACTGCATATGCTAAAGAAAGAGGAAACTGTTTTCTACGAACATACAAGTCTTTTACAAGCAAAAAACGAACAGCACAACGTCCAATCTGTTTTACCTCTTCAATCTGATCAAATTTAATCTTCAAAAATTAAATTCCATCTCTGTTCTGATAATTAACAAAATCAACAACTTTTCCCATTGCTCCATTTACTAAACCTTGTTCTACATTCAAATTACGCCGTAATATTACCCGGCAATTTATACACACATATAAAGTTTTTTCTAAACCTGCAGTCTTAGACACCGACTTTTCCAAAGAATCCAATTTTGTCTGTAATTTCTCTGAGAGAAGAATAGTAACTCCTTCGTGTTCCATTTTATCAATAGCTTCCATTTTCACTATTGGTTGTTTTTACAATTTTAAAAGTTCTTGATTGAATGTAGAACACTCTTGCAGTGTAGGCATTAGGCAAACTATAGACTTCTTTTCTCCAATTTTTTGTACATTATTTCAGCTGGTATGTTTTCATTTGCAAACAAGTTCGTTAAAAGCTGACATTGTAAAGCTTCTTTACCATGTTTTGTCAAAACACCAATTCTTATATCTTGAAGAATGTTTCCATAATGTTCATCACTTGCTTGTCGCATATTCTCAATAGGTTCTTTATATTCAAAATGAGACCAAATGTTGACATTTCCAATACTTCCCAAAGATTTCCCAGTGTCTTCATGGACAAGTGTTGTAAAAACAGGTTGCCCTTTCACAGTAATAAGTTGTAGTAGATCGCCAAACACAATTACATGTTTTCCTCCAAATAGAACATCATAATCTGTTTTTAAAATCTGTTGCATTCTTAAATGTACAAAGGCAAGCATTATGTTTGAGACCATGCTCACCTCATCAATGATTAGAAGTTTCATTTTCTTCAGTACTCTTGACACTTCATAACAAGCTTCTCCAGATAGCTTGTGATATTCCAATTTATTTTCATGTTCAACTGGTAGCATGAGTAATCGATGTAAAGTAATCCCTTTAATGTTGTGTGCTGCTAATCCAGTTGGAGCTGTTACAACACAAGATAAAAGGCATCCAGTAGTTTTGTGTAGATAACTGGTGAAAACTTTAATTAAGAAACCCTATAGTGTTCCAGCTTGACCACTGATGTACATTTGAATAGGTTTAAATGATGTGCTTTGGCATTCATTTTTTTCATGTAGTTGTTTTTCGAACTTTCTCAAATCAATATTATCCTGTTGTGCTTGTTGCATTGTCATTTCTACTTCATTCATGGCTATTGCTGCTTCATTTTCAATAATTGGTTGTCCTAGTGGATCTTGACTTAGTGGAGCAGAACTCTGACTGTCTTGAGAACTGTCTCTAGCTATTTCAGCTGCAATTTTAGTTTCTTGTTCAGTCTCTTCATTTAACATTTGTAGATAAGTAGGGAAAATTGTGCATTGAATGTTGTCTTTACAAACATTAAAAGAATCTTCATAGCAGTCAAAATCTCCAAGTAATTCCGCTTCACTACGCCAAGGTTTGAAGAGTTGCAGTAGTGCTAAATAGGCCTGGGCGTTGAACTCCGCTCCGTTCGCGGAGTTTGCGGAGTTTTCTGCACTCCGCAATCCGCGGAGTGCAAGAAAACCCTGCTACGCGTAGTGCTGCAGAGTTTTTACCCCGCTCGCGTATGGGAAGTTCGCGAGCGCGAGCTGCCGCTCGGGTAGAATTTCTACCCGAGCGGCAGAAAAACCAGCGCAAACAGCAGTTCGCACTACATTCTGCCACTTGCGGAACTTCACGAAGTTCCGCGTAGCAAAACTCCGCGAACTACGCCCAGAAAAATTCCCTTTTTTATGGAGTTTCACAACTGAGTTTTCTGTGATTAATAAGATTTCCTTTGGCATGTTTTACCAAACATCCATCACATCCAATTACTGCATATTTTTCTTCATTTATATTTTCAATAACATTTCTCTTAAAGCTGCAATGTTGTAGTACTTCATAGAAACATAAGTTTTCCAGATGTGGACTCCTTTTGGGATAGTACATATCCAACATATTAGTTTTAAGAATATCTGTACTTTGTGGTTCATTCAATGCTAAGAATTCAATTTCTTCTACAGATTTCAAAACTCTATTTCGTGTAGCCGCAAGACCTAGACTTACCCAAGTGATTCCTCTTGACTTTGAATATAAACTCACAGAGCTCAACCGATCCGAACATTCATAGGATCCAATTTCTCGATGTGAAAGCATTTTCAAACTAAAGCTGTACAATTTGTTACTAAGAAAGACTCTTCTCTTGTGAAATTTCTTCCCACATTTCCTTCAACTCTGTCTTTTCAGATTTCGCTATACATGACGTAACATAGCGAGCAACAGCAATTGAATTATCTGCAACATACTGGATATCCATGTTTGCATTCCACATTGTCAAAATCACTGGATTGTAGTCATTAATATATTTTGAATCTTCAGTTCTTCTTATGTTGTATGTATTCTTCGGAGATTTTCGTGTTATAGTATGTCTTACTGCTGACATAAAACTATTGACTCTTCCTTTTGAAATTACTGGGCGTGGGAATCCAAAACGACATTTTGTATAAAATTTTCCCTTTGACTTGTTTTTCGTCGACAATATTTTCCACATCGATGACTTTGAAAACGTAAAACTTGTTCTCTTAAGCTCTCTTCTCCTCCTTTTTTGGAATGGCACAGGTAACATACTCTTCAATAAAAGACAAAACAGTCTCATTAGAATAGGTTCCAAATTTAGGTGCATCCTTGATCCATAATAAAATGTGTATATGAGGAGCACCTCTGGCTTGGTACTCCTTTCTCCAAAACAAATCCGTAACTTCTCCAAGAGGTAGATTATTTTTATTGCAGATAAAAGACATCATAGCTTGAAACCTATGATTAAAATATCTGCACACATTCTCCAGCTGTCTTCAATTCAATATTCTTGACATTTGAATTTGCTTGTCGAAGAAATTCAAATAAATCGTTCCAAGCATATTCAGCACAGCTAAGTGTTAGAAACCAGGTAGGAGTACCTAAGTTTCTTATCATACATTTAAGTTCGCCATGGCGATGATACCAATACTCATTAGTACCATGTTGACACGCCATCAAATTAATTAACTGAGATTCCAAATGATCGTCTCTTTGTTGAACTTTGTCCATAAATTCCTTTGCAGAAACATGTGTAAGATGTACTCCTGTTTTTAATATGTGATTCACTGCATATGATAGTCCAGCCAAGTCACTTTCAAATAGAAGATGAAATATATATGAAATACAGTGTCGAAATCTTGGATCTTCTGAGTACAATCTTGTCGTCCGGTATTCTGAAGCTGGAATCTGTACTTCTTATTCATCATATCGTGCACCTTCTCCAGTGGGAAACAGTTGTGGAAAACAACGAGAATCTAAACTTTTTTCCCATACACTCATGGGAGTTCCCTTTGCTTTCTTCATTTGAAATAATTCAATAGTGTTTCCAATGACCTCTTTTGAATTTAAAGGATGTATACTGTAATGTTCATAAATCTCTTCACTCCTGCTCTTGTCCACTTTTTTTATTTGGCCAGTTGAAATTTCTGTATCTTCTTCTAAACATATTTCCTGGTCTTCCACATTTACAATTTTATAATAAATATTATTTTGTACAAGATATAATGTAGCCCTTTTAAGTTTGGTGACATCTACTAACTCTTGCCATATTTTCCGACTCTTTGTTGGTACACCATTAACTAGAATAACTACAGGCTCACTTTCCTCTCTCTCTATACCAACAGTTCCAATATTTTTTTTTAAATCTAAAGGTAAGTACACAACTCTTTCTTTCAGACCTCTTTGTAAATCTGTTGGAGGCAGCTTACCTGTTTTAGGCTCCATACGAACTATAGCCTGGAACGGGTACACAGATTGAATAAGAATGGACTCATATGTATTTAAATCTGCCAGTTCCTGAGGAATAGCTACCAACTCTGAGTTATTATGTACTGCTCTAGCTGGCATTTTGTCTCTCTTCTAATTTGTTGTAACAATATTTACAAATACGTTGATCAGTACCCAACTCAAAACGACGTTTCCACCAACAAATAAGCACCAAATTGCTCCCGCTTATCATTATTTTCCTTTTCACTTTTTAAATACACATCAACATTCCTAGTTTGACTTCTATAGTGAGTACGTCGACAACAAATACAAACATTATTTGGTTTTTCACATGAAAGTATCTTAAACTTTGTAATTTCTTCTTCAAACTTCTCAGTACTAATATCTTCCAACTGTTGTTCAACACCTACACTTATCAAACTCTCACTTTCTTTATACTCCTCTTGTGAATCAAAGAAACAAAACTGTATATCATCACAAACTTTTTTTACATCCAATACTAATCCATACAAAAGAGCTGTGTTCATTTCACTTAAAGATAATGCAGGACTTTTTACGTAGTACAATCAACTTATTAATGTCCACATTTCTGTGTGATGTACTGCTAACATTCTTAAATGATGAAAAGTACTTTTACACACTTTTCTAGAAAGACAAGCCAGAGAATGACCCTACAACTTAATATATTTTTTTACTTTACATGGATCTAGTCCTTGCAACATCTTAATCTTCTGTTTAACACTTTTTGTAGCATATTGTCACAAGAAAACTCGTAATATATTAATAGATTCCTGTTGAATACTACAAATACTACTACAATCCCACTTATACACTGGAGCATGTGCACGTCTCCCTTGAACTTCTTCAGCTATTACTTCTTCCACATTTCTAGGAACCATCTTTTCTTTTTCAATTAAACAACCATCCTTTAACTCATAACAACGACCACAGGTATCAACTGCGTTAACTAATGTATTTTTTGAAGAAACTTTCTTCATTAAAAAAGGCTCAGTACTAGAAGTATGCTTCCATTCACCAGAAAAAGCTTTGCAAAAGTTACTTTTATTAACCAGCCTTTTTCTTTTTCTTTTCTCCTTCATAAAGTGCATTGTTTTATTCAATGTTTTCATTCTCTTCAATACCAATATAAATAATTTCCGTTTCAATTCCAAAGCAGTATCTACTACACTTTCAATCTGTTGCTTCTTCTTATATGCAGCAAATCTTTTTTTATACTTTTTACAATCTTTCAATAAATTTTGAATTACTCTATTACGAAACATTCGTACACGTATGTCCTTAAATTGTTTCTGTCTTTTTGTAACATGTGCTTCTTTTCCATTGTGTTTCTTCTAACCCTGGGCAGAGTTTGCGGAGTTGCACTACGCAGCACTACGCGAAGCGCAAAAAAACTCCGCCGCACTACGCGGAGCTACGCGAGCGGCGGAGTACAATAGAAAAATGCTGTTCGCGTTGATTGCACAGTGCCGGATGCTTGTCCGCACTGTGCAATCATTGCGAACGGCACCTTGCACAGTGCAAGCGGTCCCTGCTTTCCTTTTCTGCCGCTCGAGTAGATTTTTACTCGAGCGGCAGCTTTCTGAACACGAACGGGCAGTTTCTCAACGCGAGCTGTCGCGAGCATACGCGACCACTCGCAATGAGAAACCTGACCCCCGCGTTGAGAAATCTTGCCGGGATGTTGATTTTCCACGCTCGCGTTCGCCAACTTGATGTTGACAATCGCGAACGAGGAAAAATCTCGACGGGAGGTTGATTTTCCTCGCTCGGGTCGCCACTTGACATTGACGAATGCGAGCGAGGAAAAAAACTCCACTACGCAACGCAAGCGGAGTTTTTTGGAACTCCGCGATCTCCACGTAACGTGGAGTGCAGGAAACTCTGCAAACTCCGCGAGCGGAGCGGAGCGGAGTTCACTGCCCAGGGTTAGTTTCTTCACTTGCTTCTCCTTTCTTTGAAAAATGTATTTCCTCCTTTGATTAGTATTTATACTATTTTGATTAAGTCTCTCCACAACTTTTTTAATAAATTGTTTAGTTCTCTTACCAGAAGCCACTTTATCCTCAGCAACTTTTTGGTGTTTTTCTACTCCACTCGTTTTAGTTTTCATTAAATACTTCTGTTTCCTTTGTTCTTTTCTCTTTTCATGTTTTCTTGCCATCTTTTATTTCTAATCCAAATAAAATATCTTCCTAAAAAAGACATTATAGTTTAATTATTTTAGTACATTAATTAAAATTTCTAAATTAATAATATTTCAATTTTGAAAATAACTTAGCGCAAAACTACAATTAAATTTCTATTGGATGTATATCTCATAAGAAGAGAAAAGTATAAAAATGAGCTAAACATCTGCAAAAACACAAGAATAGGTGGTCACACAGCCAAAAGGAGAAAGGAAAAAAAAACAAAAGGTTTACAAACAGCAAAATGAAATACTCAAACAACACAGCTACTGAAAAATGTAAGAAATGCCGAAAAAAGCAACAGATGTACAAAAATAAAAAGACAGGTGTAGAAAGAGGAAAAAGAAGTGCAGAAAGAGCAAACAGTTGTAGAAAAACGCAAGTAAGGTACAGAAACAAATAAAAGGGGTGCAGAAAGAGAGAAAATGAGTTGAAAAAGAAATAAGACACGTGCAAAAAGAAGGAAAAGAAGTCTAGAAAAAGCAATAGAGGTGCAAAAAAACACAAAAAGTGCCCAAAGCACCTAAGACATACAGAAAAAGACACCAGAGGTGCAGAAAGAGACAAGAGAGGTGCACAAACAAGGAAGACTAATGCTGAAAGAGGCAACAGGGAACAGAAAGAAGCAAGAGAGGAGCAGAAAAAAGCAAGAGAAGTGCTGAAAGAAGCAACTGAGATACAGAAAGAGACAACATATTTGCAGAAAGAAGCAAGAGAACTCCAGAAACAAACAAGAAATATGAAGAAACAGGCAAGAGAAGTGCAGAAAAAGGCAAGAGAAGTGCACAAAGAAACAAGAGAAGTGCAGAAAGAAACAAAAGATGTGCAGAAAAAGGCAAGAAAGTTGCAGAAAGAAGCAAGAGAACTGCAGAAAGAGAGAACATAGATATAGAAAGAGGGAAGAGAGGTGCAGAAACAGGGAAGAGGGGTACAGAAACAAGCAAGATAGGTGCAAAAGAGACAAGAGGGGTACAGAAAAAAACAAGTGAAGTGCAGAAAGAAGCAAAAAACTGCAGAAAGAAGCAACAAACATGCACAATGAGACAACAGTGGTGCAGAAAGAGTCAACAGGGGTGCAGAAAGAAGAAAGAGAGGTGCAGAAAGATGCAAGAGAGTTGCAGAAACAGGCAAAAGTGGTGCCGAAAGAGAGAAAAAGGGGTGCAGAAAGAAGCAAGAGAGGTGCAGAAAAAGTGAACAAGGGTACAGAAAGAGGCATGAGAAGTACACAAAGAAACAATAGAAATGGAAAAAGAGGCAAGAGAACTGCACAAAGAGGCAAGAGAATTGTAGAAACAGGCAACTGAGGTACAGAAAGACAGAAGAGGGGTGCAGAAAGAGGCAACTGAAGTACAGAAATAAGGAAGAGGGGTGAAGAAAAAGCCAAGAGGAGTGCAGAAAGAAACAAGTGAGGTGCAGAAAGAGGCAACAGAGGTGCAGGAAGAGCAAGAGAGGTGCAAAACAACTAAGAGAGCTGCACAAAGAGACTAGACAGATGCTGAAAGAGGGAAGAGGAGTAGTATGTTTATAGGTAGTTTCTCCTTAGCTGTATGACTGCATGGTAGTGCCTAAGTAAAAGGATGAATGTAAGAGTAATGGTAGGATCATTGGATGAATTTATATGTAGTGCCTAACAAAATGTATCACTAAATGGCTACTACCTAATTCAATAGTTCCCTGCTAGAGTAGAGCCTCAATAATAGAATGAGTACACCAATACTGCCAGGGTGATTGCATCAATGCATCAAAAATACCTGACAGAAACTATGACTACAAGCCTAAAGCATGGTTTATTGCATAACTGTATGGGTAGAGCTTGGGATAATACATGAATGTACGCATACTGCCTGTATGATTTTATCACTGCAGAAGTAGTACCTGGATCAGTGTATGAATGTATGGGAAATACCTCTGAGAAACTATGAGTATTAACATAATGCTTACACAGTTACATAAGTGCATCAGTACTGTCTCAGTGAATACATGAGTGCATGGGTACTAGCTGCGTAAATGTTTGACTGGAATAGTAGTGTCTAGCTGACTATATTCCTAAAAACAAGCATGCATATGTATGTACCTTTTCCTAGTGGCATCATATGTAAAAGAAACATACAAATACATATATACCAGTGTTTTATAGCTCTACCATCTCTATAGAAATAACACATGTGAGAATATATGTGCAATCTGACACATACTTGAGACATACACTACAAAGTCCCTTAACCTTAACAGACTGCACTTTCCATTTTAAAGAGACACCAAAAATTAGACGGTATACTTGAAGTATGCATTTCCATACACCAATACGAACTAACCTAATCACTAATCCTTCTATCAACAAGTCTTAAACCTCACTTTTCGGCTGCAGCTTCACTATTCACCAACTACTCAGAGTGTTGGGCCTAGCCAAATACAAAGCAGCAACTTTTTCAATGTGTCTGTTAAAAGTCTCACCATATTCCAGAGAGCATGCATGCATATGTCTGTACCTTTTAAAAGTGGCATCATATATCAAAGAAACATACAAATAGATGGGTAGTGGGTATTGCCTGAGAGAATGGATGACTGGATGGGTAGCGCCTGAGTTAATAGTTCAGTGCAAGAGTACTGCCTGGGTGATTGCATGATAGCAGCAGTACTGAATGGATGATTAGATCAGTGCAGGGGAAATACCTTAGGCAAACCATGAGTGCAAGGCTAACGCATGGTTGAAGACAAGAGTGTATGAGTAGTGCTTGAAAGAATAAAAACGTGCATGGGTACTGCCTGAGTGATTCTATGACTGCAGTGGTAGTAACTGAATGATTATATGACTGTATGGTAAGCACCTGAGAGAAAATATGAGTGTAAGGGTAATGCTTGGGCCATTCTATGAGTGCATCAGTAGTACCAGAGTGAATAGACAAGAGCATATGTAGTGCTTGACTGAATCTTTGAATGGGATAGTAGTGCCTGGGTGATTGCACGAATCTATGTTTAATGTCTGAGGGATTACATGGCATGCATGTGTCTGTGTCTTCTCCTAGTGGCATCATATATAAAAGAAACATACAGATACATGTATTCCAAAGTTTTATACTTCTACCATCTGTTTAGACATAACATGTGAGAGAATACATGGGCACACAGACACATACCTCACTCATAAGACTAAAAAGTCCCTTAAACTTGACAGACTACACTTCCCATTTTAAAGATACACCTACAATTATGCAGCATACTTGAAGTGTACATCTCCATAGACCAATATGAGCTAACCTAATCACTAATCCCTCTGCCAACATTTCTTAAACCTCACTTTTGGACTGCACCTTCACTATTCAGCAACTACTCAGACTCTTGGGCCTACCAAATACAAAGCAGCAACTTTTTCAATGTGTCTGTTAAAAGTCTCACCATATTCCAGAGAGCATGCATGCATGTGTCTGTACCTTTTAAAAGTGGCATCAAATATCAAGGAAACATACAAATAGATGGGTAGTGGGTATTGCCTGAGAGAATGGATGACTGGATGGGTAGCGCCTGAGTGAATAGTTCAATGCAGAGTACTGCCCGGGTGATTGCATAATAGCAGCAGTACTGAATGGATGATTAGATCAGTGCAGGTGAAATACCTTAGACAAACCATGAGTGCAAAGCTAACGCATGGTTGAAGACAAGAGTGTATGAGTAGTGCTTGAAAGAATAAAAAGTGCATGGGTACTGCCTGAGTGATTCCATGACTGCAGTGGTAGTAAATGGGTGATTGTATGACTGTTTGAGAAGTACATGAGAGAAAATATGAGTGTAAGGGTAATGCTTGGGCCATTCTATGAGTGCAACAGTAGTACTAGAGTGAATAGACAAGAGCATGGGTAGTGCCTGACTGAATCTCTGAATGGGATAGTAGTGCCTCGGTGATTGCATGAATCTATGCTTAATGTCTGAGGGATTACATTGCATGCATGTGTCTGTGCCTTTTCCTAGTGGCATCATATATAAAATAAACATACAGATACATGTATACCAAAGCTTTATACCTCTACCATCTCTTTAGACATAACATGTGAGAGAATACATATGCATGCAGCCACATACCTCACTCATAAGACTAAAAAGTCCCTTAAACTTGAGAGACTACACTTCCCATTTTAAAGAGACACCTAAAAGTATGCGTCATACTTGAAGTGTGCATCTCCATAGACCAATATGAGCTAACCTAATCACTAACCCCTCTGCCAACATGTCTTAAACCTCACTTTTGGGCTGCACCTTCACTATTCAGCAACTACACAGACTCTTGGTCCTACCAAATACAAAGCAGCAACTTTTTCAATGTGTCTGTTAAAAGTCTCACCATATTCCAGAGAGCATGCATGCATGTGTCTGTACCATTTTAAAAGTGGCATTATATATCAAAGAAACATACAAATAGATGGGTAGTGGGTATTGCCTGAGAGAATGGATGACTGGATGGGTAGCGCCTGAGTGAATAGTTCAGTGCAAGAGTACTGCCTGGGTGATTGCATGATAGCAGCAGTACTGAATGGATGATTAGATCAGTGCAGGGGAAATACCTTAGACAAACCATGAGTGCAAGGCTAACACATGGTTGAAGACAAGAGTGTATGAGTAGTGCTTGAAAGAATTAAAAAGTGCATGGGCACTGCCTGAGAGATTCTATGACTGCAGTGGTAGTAACTGGGTGATTGTATGACTGTATGAGAAGTACATGAGAGAAAATATGAGTGTAATGGTAATGCTTGGGCAATTTTATGAGTGCATCAGTAGTACCAGAGTGAATAGACAAGACCATGGGTAGTGCCTGACTGAATCTTTGAATGGGATAGTAGTGCCTGGATGATTGCACGAATCTATGCTTAATGTCTGCGGGATTACATTGCATGCATGTGTCCGTGCCTTTTCCTAGTGGCATCATATATAAAAAAACATACAGATACATGTATATCAAAGCTTTATACTTCTACCATCTGTTTAGACATAACACGTGAGAGAATACATATGCATGCAGACACATACCTCACTCATACGACTAAAAAGTCCCTTAAACTTGACAGACTACACTTCCCATTTTAAAGAGACATCTAAAATTATGCGGCATACTTGAAGTGTGCATCTCCATAGACCAATATGAGCTAACCTAATCACTAATCCCTCTATCAACATATCTTAAACCTCACTTCTGGGCTGCACCTTCACTATTCAGCAACTACTCAGACTCTTGGGCCTACCAAATACAAAGCAGCAACTTTTTCAATGTGTCTGTTAAAAGTCTCACCATATTCCAGAGAGCATGCATGCATGTGTCTGTACCTTTTAAAAGTGGCATCAAATATCAAGGAAACATACAAATAGATGGGTAGTGGGTATTGCCTGAGAGAATGGATGACTGGATGGGTAGCGCCTGAGTGAATAGTTCAATGCAGAGTACTGCCCGGGTGATTGCATAATAGCAGCAGTACTGAATGGATGATTAGATCAGTGCAGGTGAAATACCTTAGACAAACCATGAGTGCAAAGCTAACGCATGGTTGAAGACAAGAGTGTATGAGTAGTGCTTGAAAGAATAAAAAGTGCATGGGTACTGCCTGAGTGATTCCATGACTGCAGTGGTAGTAAATGGGTGATTGTATGACTGTTTGAGAAGTACATGAGAGAAAATATGAGTGTAAGGGTAATGCTTGGGCCATTCTATGAGTGCAACAGTAGTACTAGAGTGAATAGACAAGAGCATGGGTAGTGCCTGACTGAATCTCTGAATGGGATAGTAGTGCCTCGGTGATTGCATGAATCTATGCTTAATGTCTGAGGGATTACATTGCATGCATGTGTCTGTGCCTTTTCCTAGTGGCATCATATATAAAATAAACATACAGATACATGTATACCAAAGCTTTATACCTCTACCATCTCTTTAGACATAACATGTGAGAGAATACATATGCATGCAGCCACATACCTCACTCATAAGACTAAAAAGTCCCTTAAACTTGAGAGACTACACTTCCCATTTTAAAGAGACACCTAAAAGTATGCATCATACTTGAAGTGTGCATCTCCATAGACCAATATGAGCTAACCTAATCACTAACCCCTCTGCCAACATGTCTTAAACCTCACTTTTGGGCTGCACCTTCACTATTCAGCAACTACACAGACTCTTGGTCCTACCAAATACAAAGCAGCAACTTTTTCAATGTGTCTGTTAAAAGTCTCACCATATTCCAGAGAGCATGCATGCATGTGTCTGTACCTTTTTAAAAGTGGCATTATATATCAAAGAAACATACAAATAGATGGGTAGTGGGTATTGCCTGAGAGAATGGATGACTGGATGGGTAGCGCCTGAGTGAATAGTTCAGTGCAAGAGTACTGCCTGGGTGATTGCATGATAGCAGCAGTACTGAATGGATGATTAGATCAGTGCAGGGGAAATACCTTAGACAAACCATGAGTGCAAGGCTAACACATGGTTGAAGACAAGAGTGTATGAGTAGTGCTTGAAAGAATTAAAAGTGCATGGGCACTGCCTGAGAGATTCTATGACTGCAGTGGTAGTAACTGGGTGATTGTATGACTGTATGAGAAGTACATGAGAGAAAATATGAGTGTAATGGTAATGCTTGGGCAATTTTATGAGTGCATCAGTAGTACCAGAGTGAATAGACAAGACCATGGGTAGTGCCTGACTGAATCTTTGAATGGGATAGTAGTGCCTGGATGATTGCACGAATCTATGCTTAATGTCTGCGGGATTACATTGCATGCATGTGTCCGTGCCTTTTCCTAGTGGCATCATATATAAAAAAACATACAGATACATGTATATCAAAGCTTTATACTTCTACCATCTGTTTAGACATAACACGTGAGAGAATACATATGCATGCAGACACATACCTCACTCATACGACTAAAAAGTCCCTTAAACTTGACAGACTACACTTCCCATTTTAAAGAGACATCTAAAATTATGCGGCATACTTGAAGTGTGCATCTCCATAGACCAATATGAGCTAACCTAATCACTAATCCCTCTATCAACATATCTTAAACCTCACTTCTGGGCTGCACCTTCACTATTCAGCAACTACTCAGACTCTTGGGCCTACCAAATACAAAGCAGCAACTTTTTCAATGTGTCTGTTAAAAGTCTCATCATATTCCAGAGAGCATGCATGCATGTGTCTGTACCTTTTAAAAGTGGCATCATATATCAAAGAAACATACAAATAGATGGGAAGTGGGTATTGCCTGAGAGAATGGATGACTGGATGGGTAGCGCCTGAGTGAATAGTTCAATGCAGAGTACTGCCCGGGTGATTGCATGATAGCAGCAGTACTGAATGGATGATTAGATCAGTGCAGGGGAAATACCTTAGACAAACCATGGGTGCAAGGCTAACGCATGGTTGAAGACAAGAGTGCATGAGTAGTGCTTGAAAGAATAAAAAAGTGCATGGGTACTGCCTCAGTGATTCTATGACTGCAGTGGTAGTAACTGGGTGATTGTATGACTGTATGAGAAGTACATGAGAGAAAATATAAGTGTAAGGGTAATGCTTGGGCATTCTATGAGTGCATCAGTAGTACCAGAGTGAATAGACAAGAGCAGAGATTTATACCTCTACCATCTGTTTAGCCATAACACGTGAGAGAATGCATGTGAACGCAGACACATACCTCAGTCATAAGACTAAAAACTCCCATAAACTTGACAGACTGCACTTCCCATTTTAAAGAGACACCTAAAATTATGCAGCATTCTTAAAGTGTACATCTTCATAGACCAATATGAGCTAACCTAACCACTAATCCTTCTACCAACCACTCTTAAACTTTACTTCTGGGCTGCAGCTTTGCTATTCAGCAACTACTCAGAGAGTTGGGCCTAGCCAAATACAAAGCAGCAACTTTTTCAATGTGTCTGTTAAAAGTCTCACCATATTCCAGAGAGCATGCATGCCTGTGTCTGTACCTTTTAAAAGTACCATCATATATGACAGAACATACAAATAGATAAGTAGTGGGTAGTGCCTAAGATAATGGATAACTGGATGGGTAGTGCCTGATTGAAAGGTTCAGTGCAAAAGTACTGCCTGGGTGATTGCATGAGAGCAGCAGTACTGAATGGGTGATTAGAACAGTTCAGCAAAAATACCTTAGACAAACCATGAGTACAAGGCTAATGCATGCTTGAAGACAAGAGTATATCAGTACATTTTAAAAAGACACATAAAATGATGCGGCATATTTGAAGTATATATCTCCACAGACCAATACAAGCTAAGCTAATCACTAATCCCTCTGGCAAAATGTTTTAAACCTCAGTTTTGGACTGCAGTTTCACTATTCAGTAACTATTCTGAGTGTTGCTCCTAAGCAAATACAAAGCACCAACCTTTTCAATCCATCTGTTAAAACTCTCACAATATTCCAGAAAGCACGCTTGCATGTGTCTGCACCTTTTAAAAGTGGCATCATATATCAAAGAAACGTACAAATAGATGGGTAGTGGGTAGTGCCTGAGAGAATGCATGACTAGATGAGTAGTGCCTCAGTGAAAAGTTCAGTACAAGAGTACTGCCTGGATAATTTCAGAAAGCCAACACTAATCCTTTTACCATGTTACTATCTACAAACTATTTCAAAACTCTTTTCATTACAATAATACAAAGTACAATAGAGAGCTGTACATTTCATAACATATTTCATACATCACATTTGTCTTACATTTTCAACACTTTGATATTTTAATTTTTTTAAAGGAAAAACATCACTAGAAACAATAAAGCAGTGCTGAATAATATATAATACACCTTACAAATTGGTTACTCACGTTTGAGGTAGTATTGCAGAATACCAAATATCAGAAACTCTTAACAGATCTTCTTTTCCACACAAGAAATGTAATGCACCACTCTCCGAAAGGTGAAACCAGAAATGGCAAATATTCCCTCTCTTTTTTCACTCAAATAAATGTAGGTATCAAATCACATTGCTTCCATCATTATTTCAAATTGTAAAACACATTTCTATTGGTTAGACATATTAACCCTTTCTAACTGTATTCAAATGGTGCCCAAACTGCTTCTGTAATTTTCTGAAGTCGCGACTCCACCGCGGTGGAGCTGCGAATCCACACAGGAGTTCAAAAACCTATTTGTAATTATACTTGTATAGATTTTCAGAAACACCCTACTTCTCCACATACTACTGTCTTAGAAACCCTTAATTTACTAACTTTTCACTTATATATAAGTATCCATTTCACATTTTAAGTCCACAGTTAAGTTTCAACCCTTCACCCATTCTACTTAATGCCAGTTTCCATAGTAACATCTCATGTAACATTCAAATGTACTAGCAGGTCACAAGTTCACCGTAGTTTCAAGTTCAGCACACAAGCTTACTAATGCATTCAGCAGGTGTGGTTGAATTTTGCAAAATATTACCTTATGGTATCAACTGTACCTTTCAAACATTTTCTAACAATGAATCACAAACATGATACCTCAGCAAAGTAACATGCATCCTATTTTTGAGTGCACAATCTGGATGAACAACCAATCACTTATCAACGTTTTAAAAAACAACATGTTCTCCACCATTTTAGACACCTCTCATTCTACCAACTGACTACCTGAGCTACAGACATCTTTTGATTACTTCCAGACATCCCTTCAAGATGCTCACAGTGTGGATTGTAGGGCACAGCTATGTTTTCTGTTGCAAAAGGTATGCTGAACGCAGAGGTATTGCCAAAAACCTAGGTTTGGAAAATGTGGACATTAAATGGAGTGCACAGAGAGGGTTAAAGTGGCACCAATTGTTGCCTTTGGTTAAAACCTTTTTGCATCTCCAACCCCCTGACCTCATGATTGTGCACTGTGGTGGCAATGACCTAGGCACATTGACTGGGGTAGGTCTAGAAATGATAATGAAGGACACCTTTGCACAATTGATGTTGCTTTTGCCTCAAACTGTCTTTGCATACTCTAACATATGCCAAAGACAGAAATGGAACTGGTCAAATCAATTCTGTCCACAGTTTGAGAAAGCTAGGAAGAATGTCAATAAAGCTGTTTCTGCATACCTCAGAGATCATAAAATGGGGTCCATCTACAACAACAATCTACATTTTGATATGGACAACATCTACAGAAGTGATGGAGTGCACTTCACAGATCAAGGAAACAGAGCCTTCCTCAAGAACCTTAAGCTGTGCATCCGCACTTACATGTAGCTGCAACAAAATCAGAATGAACACAAGGGCTCTTTTTAGAGCCACCCTATAACCCAACAGTGAATCTTATTTTTTTTTAAACATACATACTCTTTTTTAAAATTTTGTTTGGAGTTGCGAACCCATCGCGGTTACACGGGGGGGGGCACACTGAGAGCGGCGATGGAGTCGCGACTCCAAGCACACGAGGAAAACAAAATTTCCCCTCATTCTTATAACTCAAATTCTGCCTCGGGGACCCCATCCCCCAAGGCCCAGCCATTTCATACTATAAAAAAAAAACTACCACCACACCCCCCTAAGGGCTATTACTGCCCCTGGGACCCCATCCCCGGGGCATTGCCTCATTTAAAAAAAAAATATATATAATTTCCCCGGAGATGGACCACGTGGCCCCCCTCCCCTGGGCCACTTTTGGCTCCAGAGACCCCATCCCCTGGGGCGTTGGGAACTGCGGGGGGAGCACCAATGCCCCCACGGTCCCTGCTGCCTCCCCGCCTCTTTGGGAGCCGGCATTGCTTTTGCGCAAGGGGAGCTGCTGACATGCAGCTCCCCTTGTGCAAAAGCACTTGTGCTATGCTTCTTGGAAGCGAGTGCAGGTTTCCTGCTCTCGCTTCCAAGAAGCAAAGCAGTGTTTGCAATGACAGGGCGGGAGCCGTGCTCCCGCCCTGTCATTACAAACTGCAATGTCCCTTCTGGCCCTGGGGGGTGGCGGTCCCCAGGGCCAGAGAGGGCTCTAGGAGGGGGGGCCATGCGGCCCCCCTCCCTTTCTGAAAATAGCCCCGGGGAGGTGGTGGTCCCCTGGGCTGGGGGTCCGCAATGGACCCCCGCATTATAATAATTGGAGCCCCAGGGAGGTGGCGGTCCCTGGGGCTTGGGGGAACCCCCGAGGCCCCCAATAATTAAATTGAGCCCTGGGGAGGTGGCGGTCCCTGGGGCTGCTGGGGCCCCCGTGGGCCCCCCAATAAAAATTAATCATTGCCCCCGGGACCTGGCCCATCCGGGGACTCATTAAAACAAAGCGCGGCATACCGTGCTTCATTTGTTTTTGTTTTTTCGGCAGGATTCGCGCACCCAGCCCTGTGGAACCCCCTGACCAGGCCTAGGGAGTCAGGGTGTTTCTACCCTGCCCCCTTTTCTTTTTTTTAATCATTTAATATCCTTTTTTTTTCTGACTCGGTTTTACCGAGTCACAAAATGGCTGCCAACACTTCTTGGTTTGGAGTGTTGACAGCCAATCAAAATGAAGCTCGTGCTCGGGAGGGTTCGCGAATCCACTGCGGTCACCAGAGATCGATATTTCTTATTTTTAAATTTCTCAGGAACTACTGAACAGATTTACACCATTCAAAGCAAAGAGTGCACTCTGGAACAACAGCTACCTCTCTGCCAAATTTGGTGTAATTCCGTTCAGCAGTTCGGGCTGTAGCCGCGCCAAAAGTTCCTATGGAAATTAACATGGAGAAAACGCATTTTGGGACCCCCTTTTTTCTTGGCCCCCACTTGACGAATCACCCCAAAACTTTCAAGACAGGAGCTGACCGGAGCGGGCCATTAGTTTTGAAAATTTTGCGAAGATTTGTCAAACAGCGCCAAAGATATTGGCATATCAAAAAATGCTTTTCCTATGGAAACTAGGTCCTAACTATAACTACCTACTGGCTACCGCCAGTAGGTAATATGCATATATATATATATATATATATATATATATATATATATATATATATATATATATATATATATATATATATATATATATATATATATATATATTTATATTATATATTCTGCTCCAAAGGTTGTCCACCTGGTGAGTAGCACTCGATCAGCAGCTTTGTTTATGAAAGGCAGGGACGAGGATCCGCTTGTAGAAGCTGCTCCGTAATGGAAATGCCTGACGCATTTCGAAGCTCCATATGCTTCTCTTCAGAGGCTTGAACGGAGACAGTGTGTGCAAACGCTGAACCCACTTCGCCATTTTCATATTGCACACCCACCAATGGGAAGCTCGAATGAGACTGTGCATTGTGGGAAATGTGGTCGGAATAGCACACAAATCTTGTCCTGTATGGACCCTGCAAGTGGACTCGTCCTCAATCCTGTTTGCGGCTGCTGGCCCACGAAGCCCCCATGACATTACGGGGTGGTGCACACTCCGCGGCAGGACGGCCGCATATTACATTCTGCTCCAAAGGTTGTCCACCTGGTGAGTAGTACTCGATCAGCAGCTTTGTTTATGAAAGGCAGGGACGAGGATCCGCTTGTAGAAGCTGCTCCGTAAAGGAAATGCCTGACGCGTTTCGAAGCTCCATATGCTTCTCTTCAGAGGCTTGAACGGAGACAGTGTGTACAAACGCTGAACCCACTTCACCATTTTCATATTGCACACCCACCAATGGGAAGCTCGAATGAGACTGTGCATTGTGGGAAATGTGGTCCGGATAGCACACAAATCTTGTCCTGTATGGACCCTGTAAGTGGACTCGTCCTCAATCCTGTTTGCGTCTGCTGGCCCACGTAGCCCCCATGACATTACGGGGAGGTGCACACTCCGCGGCAGGACGGCCGCGTATTACATTCTGCTCCAAAGGTTGTCCACCTGGTGAGTAGCACTCGATCAGCAGCTTTGTTTATGAAAGGCAGTGACGAGGATCCGCTTGTAGAAGCTGCTCCGTAATGGAAATGCCTGATGCGTTTCGAAGCTCCATATGCTTCTCTTCAGAGGCTTGAACGGAGACAGTGTGTGCAAACGCTGAACCCACTTCGCCATTTTCATATTGCACACCCACCAATGGGAAGCTCGAATGAGACTGTGCATTGTGGGAAATGTGGTCCGGATAGCACACAAATCTTGTCCTGTATGGACCCTGTAAGTGGACTCGTCCTCAATCCTGTTTGCGGCTGCTGGTCCACGTAGCCCCCATGACATTACGGGGTGAAGCACACTCCGCTGCAGGACGGCCGCGTATTACACTCTGCTCCAAAGGCTGTCCACCTGGTGAGTAGCACTCGATCAGCAGCTTTGTTTATGAAAGGCAGGGACGAGGATCAGCTTGTAGAAGCTGCTCCGTAATGGAAATGCCTAACGCGTTTCGAAGCTCCATATGCTTCTCTTCAGAGGCTTGAACGAAGACAGTGTATGCAAACGCTGAACCCACTTCGCCATTTTCATATTGCACACCCACCAATGGGAAGCTCGAATGAGACTGTGCATTGTGGGAAATGTGGTCCGGATAGCACACAAATCTTGTCCTGTATGGACCCTGCAAGTGGACTCGTCCTCAATCCTGTTTGCGGCTGCTGGCCCACGTAGCCCCCATGACATTACGGGGTGGTGCACACCCTGCGGCAGGACGGCCGCGTATTACATTCTGCTCCAAAGGTTGTCCACCTGGTGAGTAGCACTCGATCAGCAGCTTTGTTTATGAAAGGCAGGGACGAGGATCCGCTTGTAGAAGCTGCTCCGTAATGGAAATGCCTAACGCGTTTCGAAGCTCCATATGCTTCTCTTCAGAGGCTTGAACGAAGACAGTGTATGCAAACGCTGAACCCACTTCGCCATTTTCATATTGCACACCCACCAATGGGAAGCTCGAATGAGACTGTGCATTGTGGGAAATGTGGTCCGGATAGCACACAAATCTTGTCCTGTATGGACCCTGCAAGTGGACTCCTCCTCAATCCTGTTTGCGGCTGCTGGCCCACGTAGCCCCCATGACATTACGGGGTGGTGCACACTCCGCGGCAGGACGGCTGCATATTACATTCTGCTCCAAAGGTTGTCCACCTGGTGAGTAGCACTCGATCAGCAGCTATGTTTATGAAAGGCAGGGACGAGGATCCGCTTGTAGAAGCTGCTCCGTAATGGAAATGCCTGACGTGTTTCGAAGCTCCATATGCTTCTCTTCTGAGGCTTGAACGGAGACAGTGTGTGCAAACACTGAACCCACTAGCCATTTTCATATTGCACACCCACCAATGGGAAGCTCGAATGAGACTGTGCATTGTGGGACATGTGGTCCGGATAGCACACAAATCTTGTTCTGTATGGACCCTGCAAGTGGTCTCATCCTCAATCCTGTTTGCGGCTGCTGGCCCACGTAGCCCCCATGAAATTACAGGGTGGTGCACACTCCATGGCAGGACGGCCCCGTATTACATTCTGCTCCAAAGGTTGTCCACCTGGTGAGTAGCACTCGATCAGCAGCTTTGTTTATGAAAGGCAGGGACGAGGATCCGCTTGTAGAAGCTGCTCCGTAATGGAAATGCCTGACGCGTTTCGAAGCTCCATATGCTTCTCTTCAGAGGCTTGAACGGAGACAGTGTGTGCAAACGCTGAACCCACTTCACCATTTTCATATTGCACACCCACCAATGGGAAGCTCGAATGAGACTGTGCATTGTGGGAAATGTGGACCAGATAGCACACAAATCTTTTCCTGTATGGACCCTGCAAGTGGACTCATCCTCAATCCTGATTGCGGCTGCTGGACCACGTAGCCCCCATGACATTACGGGGTGGTGCACACTCCGCGGCAGGACGGCCGCGTATTACATTTTGCTCCAAAGGTTGTCCACCTGGTGAGTAGCACTCGATTAGCAGCTTTGTTTATGAAAGGCAGGGACGAGGATCCGCTTGTAGAAGCTGCTCCGTAATGGAAATTCCTGACGCGTTTCGAAGCTCCATATGCTTCTCTTCAGCGGCTTGAACGGAGACAGTGTGTGCAAACGCTGAACCCACTTCGCCATTTTCATATTGCACACCCACCAATGGGAAGTTCGAATGAGACTGTGCATTGTGGGAAATGTGGTCCGGATAGCACACAAATCTTGTCCTGTATGGACCCTGCAAGTGGACTCATCCTCAATCCTGATTGCGGCTGCTGGCCCACGTAGCCCCCATGACAATACGGGGTGGTGCACACTGCGCGGCAGGACGGCCGCGTATTACATTTTGCACCAAAGGTTGTCCACCTGGTGAGTAGCACTCGATTAGCAGCTTTGTTTATGAAAGGCAGGGACGAGGATCCGCTTGTAGAAGCTGCTCCGTAATGGAAATTCCTGACGCGTTTCGAAGCTCCATATGCTTCTCTTCAGAGGCTTGAACGGAGACAGTGTGTGCAAACGCTGAACCCACTTCGCCATTTTCATATTGCACACCCACCAATGGGAAGCTCGAATGAAACTGCGCATTGCGGGAAATGTGGTCTGGATAGCACACAAATCTTGTCCTGTATGGACCCTGCAAGTGGACTCGTCCTCAATCCTGTTTGCGGCTGCTGGCCCACGTAGCCCCCATGACATTACAGGGTGGTGCACACTAGTTGGCCCCCAGGGACCCTCAGGATACAAGGGGACTTAATCCCCCAACTTAAAGTGCACCACGGAGCGCGTTTGCACACTTGTCACATCAGGCCCCGCCCCTCCCTTCACCACTGTGCAAACACGCCGTGGCGCGTTTTAAGTTGGGGGAATAAGTCCCCTTGAATCCTGAGGGTCCCTAGAGTCCAACTAGCCCACCAGGTACCTCCAGTAAGCGCCACAGAGCTGCGTTGCAGAGAGGTTTTAAAAGGGCGTGGCCTTGGACCACCTCTCTGCAAGGCAGGCCTGTGGCGCTTACTGGAGGTACCTGGTGGGCTAGTTGGCCCCCAGGGTCCCTCAGGATTCAAGGGAATTAATTCCCAACTTAAAATGCGCCACAGGGCGTGTTTGCACACATGTCACCTGAGGCCCTGCCCCCTCCCTTCATCACTGTGCAAACGCGCCCTGTGGCGCATTTTAAGTTGGGGGATTAGGTCACCTTGAATCCTGAGGGTCCCTGGGGCCCAACTAGCCCACCAGGTACTTCCAATAAGCGCCACAGGCCTGCATTGCAGAGAGGTGGTCCGAGGCCACGCCCCTTTTTACACCTCTCTGCAATGCAGCTCTGTGGTGCTTACTGGAGGTGCCTGGTGGGCTAGTTGGACCCCAGGGACCCTCAGGATTCAAGGGACTTAATCCCCCAACTTAAAACACGCCACGGGCGTGTTTTAAGTTGGGGGACCTCCCGGGCCACTTCTAGCCCCGGGGACCACATCCCCCGGGGCCTGGCCTCTCGTTGGGGACCGTGGGGGGAGCCCCAATGCCCCCACGGTCCCGCTGGCTCCCCGTGTCCTGCGGGAGCCGGCATTGCTTTTCCACATGGGGAGCTGCTGACATGCAGCTCCCCTTGTGGAAAAGCAATCTGCTTTGCTTCATTGAAGCGAGAGCAGGTTTCCCTGCTCTCGCTTCAATGAAGCAAAGCAGAGTTTGCAATGACAGGGCAAACAGCAGTGTCCCGGGGGTGGGCACCCCGGGACACTGCAGGAGCCGGCCCTGGGGGTGGCGGTCCCCAGGGCCATCACGGGCTCCAGGAGGGGGGCCGCGCGGCCCCCCTCCCATCACATGCACAGCCCCGGGGAGGTGGTGGTCCCCGGGGCTCGGGGGTCTGTAACGGACCCCCAAATTAGCATTTTAGTGCCCCAGGGAGGTGGCGGTCTCCGGGGCGTGTGAGGGGGGGCTCGAGCCCCCCCACACAGGTATATATTTTTTTTTAAAAGAAGCCCCGGAGGGTGGCGGTCCCCGGGGCTGCGGGGGGGGCCATGTGCCCCCCGCAAATAATTAATGAAAGCCCCGGGGGTGGTGGTCCCCGGGGCTTGGGGGGCCTTAGAGGCCCCCCACACATTTCCAAATTAGCCCCGGGGGTGGCGGTCCCCAGGGCTGCGGGGGGCTGCGTACCCCCACAACTCATTAATCAAGCCCCGGGAGGTGGCAGTCCCCGGGGCAGTGTGGGGGATTGGGGCCCCCCCACAATTTTTTTTCAGTGCCCCCGGGACCTGGCCCACCCGGGGGCTTCAATCCAAATTTTTTAAAATTTTCTCGGCCGGATTCGCGCACCCAGCGCGAATTCGGCCGTTTAAAAAAAAAAAATGCTTTTTTGGGCCCTGGAGGTCCTTGTGGGACCCCCTGAGCAGGCCTAGGGGGTCAGGGTGTTTCTACCCTGCCCCCTTTTCTTTTTTTTCACGTTTCTTTTTCTCTTTTCTTGTGACTCGGTTCTACCGAGTCACAAGATGGCTGCCAACACTTCCTGGTTTAGAGTGTTGACAGCCAATTAGAATAAAGCGCGTGATCGGGAGGGTGTGCGGATCCACCGTGCCTCTATATATCGAAACTTTTATTTTTGGATTTTCTCAGCAACTACTGAACGGATTTACTCCATTGCCAAATTTGGTGTAATTCCGTTCAGCAGTTTCAGCTGTAACCGTGTCTAAAGTTTCCTATGGGAAATTGATTTTCCGACGTCTATTTTTAATTTCTCAGGAACTACTGAACGGATTTACACCATTTAAAAAAAGGTCTCTTTCTGAACCAAGTGCTACCTTTTTGCCAAATTTGGTGTAATTCCGTTCAGCAGTTCGAGCTGTAGCCGTGTCTAAAGTTTCCTATGGGAATTAACATGGAGAAAACACGTTTTGCGATCCCCCTTTTTTCGCGGCCCCCGCTTGCCGAATCACCCTGAAACTTTCAAGACAGGAGCTGACCGGAGCGGGCTACGAGTTTTGAAAATTTCACAAAGATTCGTCAATCGGCGCCAAAGATATTGAGAAAACAAAAAACGAGTTTCCTATGGAAACTAGGTCCTAACTATAACTATCTACTGGCGACCGCCAGTAGATTATATATATATATATATATATATATATATATATATATATATATATATATATATATATCTACATATATATAATATAGGAGGCTAAGCACAAAGCTATAAGTAACACCATACATGAGGGAAATATGATGTTAGATTATTGCCTCCGCAGCTGAGGCAGGCAACTGAGTACAAACATAGCAATCTTTGGTCTCCATAGTATCAACATACTCATAAAGCAGTTCAAAATAAGCATTTGAAGAAATATCTCCCCGTAAAGAATCTACATTTAATGCCTTAAAATCGAAAGTGTGCAAACTACCATCAGAGGAAACAGGAGTACTAGGGGTAGGGTTCCACTTGGGTTTAGTTGATCTGGAAGAGGTGGGTGAATACAATCATAAAGCAAAACAATTACTCTGCAACAACAGCTACTTGAGTAGAAAATAGCAGAAAATGGACTTCTCTCCGTACGTTTCTACTTGTGCAAAGGGCAAAATCGAGTTTAAAATGTTTTATGATTAAATTATTTATAAGGTCCTCTTGAGCCTTCCTTATCCCTACTCCATCTTTTATGCAAAGTTCATTAGATGGTCTCCTGTTGAAATAAATGTCAAAGTTCCATTCAAAGATCATATCAGACACAGCTAAGGTTAGTTCATTTGACAGTAAAACAAGTTCAAAATGATTCTACGCAACAAATGCAGACTCACAGAGGTATGAATGATACCTCATTATTATTGTCCAAATCACAAAACACCCTGTCACTGTCATCTGGAAAAAAGTATGTCCGCTCAAGGGCTGAGTACCTCCGACAAGGCACTCGGGCTGTTTTCGATCTCCTGAGTGTAGGCCGTTCGTCTTCACTGTCACTTAGGCCACAAACTTCAGCATCCTCTGGGACAGTATGCGGTATATGTGCACGGGCAAACTTGCTCTCTCCCACTCCTGCCTTCTTGGCTAATCGTCTCCAGTTCCAACTCAGCTGGTTACACCACTAGGCCCTCACCAGGATCAAGATCAGCTTTCTTTTCAACCACAGGCCAAGACTCTCTTTCCGTCTTAACCCCAAATTCCAACACATCAAGACCCCCCTTGTGCCAAGGGTGTAGTGCTGCAGATTCATGGACTGCCACTGAACTCTGAAACCCCTGCCTGTTCTCAGAGCCCTCTCTGTTTCTTTCGAATACTCCTGAGTTGCTGTCTGCACTTCAGGGAGAGGCACTTAACATCATAAAGGGGACACTCCACTCTCCCAGTATGGGCTGCATGCACCGAATTGGGGCGACCTCCACAGTTAATGGCAGTGTTTGTTGCAAGAATAACCTGGAAAGCCCTCTCCAACGAGGTTGCAGAATCATTTTCCAAATGTGCTTCTTCACCAAAATGTGGTCTCCAGGACTGAGATCATGGAACTGCTCTTTGTGCGGAAGGACGGTGGCAGCTCCAACCTGGTGAGACACAAAACGCATCACATCAGCTAGTCTTTTGCAATAATCAAGAACAATGTCATCTGTAATAGTTAAAAGTGCATTTGCAGAAACTGCAGGCAGGCTCATTGCTCACCCCATAATAATTACATGGGGAGTAAGTGCTGTCCTCCAATCAGGAATGCTGCAAAACTCATCAACACTAAAGGCAAAGCATTCTGCCACTTCAAAGATGTTGCTGCCCACACTTTAGCATGCCTGGATTTCAGCGTACTATTCACCTGCTCCACAATTCCGGAAGCCTCAGGACGATAGCTACAGTGCAATCTCTGTTCCAGCTGCAATGCTGGGCACAATATCCTCAGGATCTCATTGTTAAAATGAATTCCATGGTCTGACTCCAGTGAAGTCGTGAAACTGAAGCAAGGGATCAACTCCTGCAACAACAACTTAGCTACAGTGAGCCTTTAATTTTTCCTAGTCAGGAAAGCTTTTCAACCCAACAAGAGAAAAGACACACAATCACACATGCATCTTGATAAATTCCAATCACGTCCTGTTGAATGGCCTTTCTGATCTCCCTATATGACTCAGTGTCACCGGTGTCCTTTTCTCTACATTCATCTACTGGCACTCAGCACATATGTGGCACATATCTCAGCCATCAACCTAAACCAGGGGTTGAACTGATTCTGCTGAAATAGCTTGACCATTGATACTCTTCTAATATGTGCGAAACCATAAAAATGTCTAGCCATTGGAGACAGCAAGCTATCCTGCAACACAAGTCTTCCATCTGTTGACACCCAGATTTCATCATCTCTCTTAACACAACCTGCTCTGACCCAAACCTGCTGTTCTGCCTCTGGTACCTCCTCCTGTAATCTCTCTCCTTCTTCCCAAGTATCAGCCACAACCAATAGAAGGTTGTAATTGGTCTCAATTTCAAATTCATTTACATATTCTTCATTAAAGATTCAGGACCCATGAGCACAATACCGTGCAACCTCATCAGCATAAAGGTTGCAGACTGTCACATACTCATTTCCACTCCTGTGAGCCAAATACTTTACAACTTCAATTTTTTTAGGCAACTGCAATGCTTTCAAGAGTTTCATGATATACTCTGAATTTTGAATACAGATTCTGATGATGTCATAAATTCACTTTGCGTCCATAACCGTCCAAAATCATGGACCACACCAAAGCCATGCTGATCATTAGTAAAAATAGTCACTTTCAATTGTTGAGAAACACAGCAGGCTCTAGTAAGAGATTGCCGATCTTTTTTCTTCATAACACACAATATTCCTCCATCTCCACCTCTGTTACAGCCTTAATCTCTCTTCCCATTTTAACCTGTGCTCTACTCTCTTAGCAACAGTGATTACTTCCTCTAATGGGGGCTTGTCCATCATCCATAGTTTTTTTATCTTGTCACTGTTACACCTTAGTACAAAATGGTACTGAATCCTCTTTTCCACTGTTGCTCCAAACATGCAACTTACTGCCAGTTTCTTACATATTTCTCGAAGGACTCAACCATCCCTGGCACCCTTAACTGAAAGTGAAAGTGTTCTAATATTTTGCTTAGGCAGTGGAGATGGGGCAAATCCAATTTCCAGATGGCACCCTTATTCATTCGGAGTCTTTTCTTCTTCCTTGCTCATGTCTGTGAGGTTCTCGCCCCAAACAATGTGACAACAGATCATGCTTCCTTTGTGCACTCAGTTTAGTCCTGCGCACTCTTTGAATACCTTCTTCCATTTACCCCAACAAATTACTGGCTCCCCAGGAGAAAGTAAGAAAGAGGCGGATGAGATAACATTCTGCGTCCTTGCACTGTTGCAATGTTTACAAACTTATGTGTAATTCTTCACTCCCTCTCTGCTGTCCACTTTCCCATCTTTCTCTTTATATATAAAATAAGTACCATCGGTAGAGACAATCAATTCCAAAAATAAGGGAGTTCTCCACCATCTTAGTAAAGAAGTTGAAAAATGTTAAACTCTCATTTGCACACACTCTGGAGTCTAGGAATGCAGTGGAACAGTTAAGAATCCCAAGGTCACTTTGGTAGCCTTTTTAGACAATTGTTTATTACCATTGCCAATGCCAATGGGCATTGGAACTGCTTATTATCATTGTCAGGACCAAGCCTTTTTCTCATTTTGTAGGAGACGTTCCCTCTTTGTTTCACAAAGAGATCAGCATTTCCATTACACTTAACTGGTTGCACCGGATTAACAATTCTATGTCACAAGGAATAATTAGAATAGAATAGAGTGCCCAAAATAAGCCAACGTAGGCCATGTTTCTCTACTATCAAACATAACCTGAACTGGATTTAAATGTTCTGAATAATGCCCTCCTGGTTTCTAAGCTACAGTTCCTGGCTAAAGACTTAGAGGTCCAAAGGGAGATTCAGCCATAGCTCGTTATAGAGAAAAATAGCCTCATGTCAGGATCCAGCAGGGAGGCTGCTAATTTGAAAGCAGGCAAAAATACAGTCTACATTCTGGTCAAAGGTGACGCCTGCCTCCTCATCCTATTTGACCTGTCAACAGCCTCTTTCACCTATCAGCAGCCTTCCATACAGTGAATCATTCTACTCTCCTGGTGATAGGCTCATCTGGTTCTCGTCGTACCTGGCTAACTATTGCCAATATATTAAAAAAGTAACCTTCCTCTCCAACCCCACCAAACTAAGATATAGAGTTCACCAATGTTTAACCTCTATATTGAATCTCTTCTATACATTCTCCTCAGACAGACGTGGATATCTTCTAGATCAAGCCCTGTATGAAATTTATCCAAAGTGATGGTATCAAGATGGTCATCTCTCTCTCTGTTTCTTGCACAGTGACCTGCGATAACAACTCAGGGGGTTGGGCGGAGTTCGCGGAGTAGCGCTACGCGAAACTCCGCGAAGTGGAAAAAAAACTCTGCCGCGCTGCACAGAGCTTCGCAAGCAGCGAAGTGCGATAGAAAAAGGCCGTTCGCTGTGATTTTCAGTGCCGGATGCTTGTCCGCACTGTGCAATCATCGCGAACGGCACCATGCACAGCGCAAGCGAGCGCTGCTTTCCTTTCTGCCGCTCGAGTAGATTTTTACTGGAGCAGCAGCTTTCTCAACGCGAAGAGGCAGTTTCTCAACGAGATGAGAAACCCGACCTCCCCCCCCGCGTTGAGAAATCTCGCCAGGAGATCTATTGTCCACGCTCAGGCTCGCCAACTTGATGTTGACGATCGCGAATGAGAAAAAATCTCGCCGGGAGGTGGATTTTCCTCACTTGTCAACTTGACGTTGGTGAACGCGAGCGAGGAAAAAAACTCCGCTCCGCGAAGCGGAGTTTTTCGGAACCCTGCGTGCTCCACGTAACACGGAGTGCGGAAAACTCCGCAAACTCTGCAAGCGGAGCGTAGTTCACCGCCCAGGGTTAATATTTACAAAGAAGTGGCGGAGTGAGGCGTGAGCCGTTATGGCTTAACGCCTCACTCCGCCACTTCAGAAACGCAAGACTGCACCATATTTACAAGGATATGGTGCAGCCCTGCGTTTCCCCCTGCGCTGGCGCTACACTTAGAAGTGTAGCGCCAATGCAGGCACCCTTGCACCATAGTGCAAGGGTGTCTGCTTGCAGGGGAAGGTTTTTTATGTACAGGAAGGTACCCCTTCATGCACATAAACAATCTTGAAATGCCATTTTGCCACTTCTATGTGTGCTGCATAATGCAGCACACATGGAAGTTACAAAATGTCTTTTTTTTTTAAGGATTGTTCATGTGCAGGAAGGGTTACCTTCCTGAACATAAACAATCCAAGGCGTTTTGCTTTTTCCATGAGTGCTGCACAAGGCAGCACACATGGAAAAAGCAAAAACGAGGAGAAATAAAGCATTTCTCCTTGTTTCGCCAAGTTAAGACCAGGTTTTCCCTGGTCTTAATTTTGGTGCTGCCTCCTTTTTACGCTGCCCTTGTAGATAGGGCGCAGCGTCAAAATCAATGGGAGTTGCGGTGGAACGCCCACCGCAACACCCACTGCCCACCCCTTTCACGCCAAGCATAGCATGAAAGGGGGACTTATTTACAAGGCAGCGTTAGGCCACATTAAGTAGCTTAACACTGCCTTGTAAATAAGGCAAAGCTCCTATCGCCACAGAAACGTCACAAAAAGTGACGTTCCCTTGGTAATAGGGGCTTGTACATTTGCCCATGAGGGCTTCCTTGACTTATCATTCCCTTCCTCTATGACATCTTAATCTGAGTTGGAAGAAAACTTTACACCCTCTTGACAAGTGACTCTGTAAGGCTTGTGGTGTACATGCCCTTCATCACATGTTCTTTAGTAAACAGATCAGTTCCACAACTCCAATGATGAGGCAGAAGAGTCGCAGTTTTTATTGTGATAGTTTGGGGTTAGACATCTCTAGGCTATTATCAGTTTGATGAAGGGTTTTTACACCAAAAGTTGTTTTTGGGAAGTGGCTCACAGAAGACAATTTATTAGCTAATCAAATTGCGTGGTTGATTCAAGTCTCAGGCCTGTAAAAGAATCAATCACAAAGCTCCATGAAATGTGCAACACTTTGCTTCCAGGGTAGGGAGGACTATAGTACACTAATGAAATAGTCTGTCCCTTTACACTGTACTGTCCGACTCTCAATCCTGAGGCGAGAGAAAATGCCTGTTGAGAGTTTAAATAAGGCAAACATATCTCAGACCCCATGGATAAAAGCTATACTCATGTATGTGAAAAGCATTATACTGAGTCCCTTGGGGCTCTTGCACTAGAATTAATTAAACTATCATGGTACTTGTTGGACGTGGCCCTCTCTGCAGGGTCACCCCTGATTTTTGCCTTCCTCTGCTGAATCAGTTATGTAGGTTATTAAGACTCTGTGCACTTGTTCCCTGTTAACCAGTGGTAAAGTGCTTGTGCTCTCTCCCAACAACATAGTAAAATTGACCTACATCTGATTGGCACATTTAATTCACTTGTAAGTCCCTAGTAAATGGTACCGCATTTACCCAGGGCCTGTTAATTAAATGCTAATAGTAGGCTGCAGGACTTATTGTGCCACCCACTAAAGTAGCCTTTTTAAAACATGTCTCAGTCTGTAGTGCAGATTTAAACTGCCATTTCAACCTGGCAAAATAAAATAAACCTTTTGCCAGGCCTAAACCTTCCTTTGTAACACTTATAAGTCACCCAAAGGTAGGCCCTAAAGACTCAGAGGGTAGAGTGAATGGTATTTAAAAAGTAGAAAATGTGGGTTTAAGTTTCACATGTCCTGGCAGTGAAAAACTCCTAAAAGCCATGTTTCACTGTTGTAAGGCTTTCTCTCCAATGGACCAACACTGGATTACCTTGTTACATGTTATAAGTGCTAACGTCAGATTGGTAGTAGATAGAGAAATTTTGTTTACACTCAAATGAATTGTAATTTAAAATCCTCTTTGATGATAACGTCATAATTTAACTTACTATTCTGAAACTACCACATTTAGAAAGTTGCCACCTTTTCTGCCTAAATCAGATGTGCCTTTCTGCTTGTGACTTGGGTCACATGACTGTGAATGGCTCTGCTGTTGTGGGTTTTGTATTGCTTCCAGACAGTAAGGCAAAGAAACCTAGGTGTGAGGGGAGATGGTCTTCCTGAGAGGATGGCTGGGGAGGAGCTGTACCCTGCTCTGATTACCTTCCAAAGGGCCCTGTCTGCAGTACACACAAAGGAACATGACATCTGGTCTGCCCTTGCCCTTGCCACCCTAGACAGTGGTGGAGCGCGGGGCTCTAATTGAATAATTCAGTTTACAATATCAATCTTCCCAACTCATGCAGAGGTGAAAGTACCCATTCCTACTGGGCCCTTTGGTCGATTAGACCCTTTTTCATTGGTGAGATTAATCAGACGCTGCAAATTAAAATCAACGTATGCATCACAGTCTCAATTTATCATTGATGAGATGAAGGGCCAGATGTAAGAACAATTTTAGCATGCGCAAACGGGTTAGCGACCCGTTTGCGCATGCTAAAATTGTCATGGCCATGTACCAACACAATTTTGCGAGTCGCAATTGAATTGCGACTCACAAAAAAGTGTTTAGAGACTCGCTATTTGGAAGGGTCATTCCCTTCCAAATAGCGAGTCTCAAACCCAAGTACTAATGTTTTGCCACCGCAATTGCAGTCGCAAAACACTCGCAATTACCACCTACTTCAAGTAGGTGGTAATGAATTCACAAATCGGAAGGGGTCCCCAGGGGACCCCTTCCCCTTTGCAAATGCATGCAAAATTATTCTTTAAGGGCAGGCAGTGGTCCCTGGGACCACTGCCTGCCCTTAAAAAATGAAACGAAAACTTTTCATTTTTTTTTTTTAAATGCAGCCCGTTTTCCTTTAAGGAAAACGGGCTGCATTTAAAAAAAAACTGCTTTATTTAAAAGCAGTACCAGACAAGGTGGTCTGCTGAGCCCAGCAAGCCACTATCCCTGGGAGGGCCTGTCATTCCTAGGATGGGCTCGCAAATTGCGAGAGGCTCATTAATATTAATGAGCCTCGCAATTTGCGACCCCATTGGGAATCGCAAACAGTGTTAAACACACTGTTGTACATTTGATTTTGCGCCTCGCAATTTGCGACTCGCAATTTGTTGCAAATTGCAAGGCGCAAAATCAAATGGTCGTACATCTGGCCCTTAGTGTATGTTTTTAAAGGGTTTTATTAAAATCTTTAGTATTTCTTTATTAGCCATCAATAGGTAATCAATTCATCAGTAAAATAGTACGAAAAATTGCATAAAGTGTGTTCCATAGATGTAAATCCCTATTCTAAGTCTAGAAAATGAGAGAACCCATAAAGAATTTCAAATCTAGGGGTGAAAGTATAAAGCTTTAAGCAAGTCAAATAGCACTTCCCATGAAGGGGAAACGGCATTAACCATGCGGGCTAAGCATGTGTGCCCTTGCCACGCAAGCTGAACACCGCTTGCCTTAGCCACGCATATGTGTGGTTAAGGCAGTCAGTGGTCTAGCTGCAGAGGCTGGAAGGAAGACCGGAGAGAGAAATGATCAGAAATGGGAGGAGATTGTGGATTGGTAAGTTGGGCTTGGCGGAAGAGGTAGTTTTCAGGGAAGAGGGGGTAGTTTTCAGCAGGGGCGTAGTTTTAGGGCTCAGGGCAGGCGGAAGAGGCAGTTTTGAGGGCTGGGTTCGTTTTAAGGCTCAGGGTGGGTAGCTGGGGCTCGTTTTTTGGGCTGGGGGCTGTTTTAGAGCTCAGGGCGGGGGGCAGGGGTTGGGGTAGATTTTAAGGCTGGGGCTGTTTTAGGGCTCAGGGCGAGGGTCAGGGGTCGGGGTCCTTTCTGAGGCTTAGGGGTTGTTTTAGGGCTCAGGGCGGGTTGCTAGGGTCGGGGTTGTTTTTTGGTCTGGGGGGCCAGGGATTTAGGTTGGGGGGGTAGGTTTGTTTTTAGGGCTGAGGCAGGGTGCATAGCAGGGCTAGGGGATGTATTTTAGGGCACAGGGCGTGTAGTCGGGGTAGTGTTTAGGGCTGGCGCAGGGGGATTGCAGTGCTGGGGGCCAGTTTTAAGGTCTCAGGGCAGGGGGATTGGGGTGTGAACTTTACTACGCATCTAACTTTACCAAGCATGCCTGCCCTTACAACGAAATGCGTTGTAAAGACATGTGTGGTAAAGGCATACATAGTAAATGAATGCATGGTTAAGACGCATTCGTAGTTGTGACAGCGTTGTTGAAGCACGCATAATTTAACCATGCATGCTTCTGTCATACAACCCGCGAAAAGAGAAGCTCAGATACTCAGCAGAATCTCAAAACAGCATAGATCCAGGCAAGGAAAAATGAATGGATCTCAGCATTGATGTCAGTAAAGTAACTGGAAAGGTCTGTTCAGAGTGTAAACTCAGAGCTTCAGAATGCAAAGAGTGTGGGTTTTCAGAAGAAGAGGAAGCCTTATTTCTAGTCTAGGAACATGCACTAATATAATATTTTAATATCTATATATAACTAAAACAAATGTTGCATTTGTCCATCTTCTCCACCAATCAGACCGCAATGTCTTCATGGGAACTGAAAGCTTCCACCGTCTAAGCTGTCTCAGAACAAAGAATTACAAGTATTAAGTGGTAAACGTAACACTATTGACAACATTGTACTAGTCGTGGTGTGGTTCCCACTGGTTTATTTATATATGCGAGGCAAAACAGTTCATTGTTAGGTCTGTCATTGAATAAATGAAATCCATCCTTTCTCACATATTCTAACTTGCAACTCTTATTCATGAACAAACATTTAAGTAAAATGTAACTACATTATTTAATACTCTATTGTATTCTATGAAAAATATGTTTATGTGAAAGTGGAAAACAATCTTTTTCTATTAAATCATGTTGGTTCAGCACATTTTATCAGTGAACTCTTCCCATCTTCACATTATTAAGAATGTTGACCTAAGGTCAGCAAAATGAAAAAAAGAAAACCGAATTCAGAAGCATTTCTAACTTAACATGGATGACTATAGAAGCCTAGTGCTTCCATTTGCCTTTTAAAATGTGCCTTCTCGTATTAGGCCTACATGTTATTTCTACATGTTAATTGCATTAATTTGTGTTTATTAAAAACGTTCTAACAACAGTTTGGAGCCAGAACCAGGGGAAGAGCAATAACTGACCTGAACCAGTTGTGGGGGTAGGTCAGGCAATCCCCCCACACCAAGACTGGCACCAGGTATAAAAGTGAGACCTTCAGAACCTATTATCAGAACACTCCTAGACCGAAATGCCCAGCTGCGAGAAGGACTGCCCTTCTGCTAGAAGAACTGCCTTTCTGCCTGAAGAAGGGAGATTTAAACTGTTTGCTTTAATGCCAGATTACTCTAAGTGACTCTAAGGGTCAGTTGGCTGACCTCCTGTGTGAGCTACAGGGGGGGGGCACAAAAAGGTTCCAGAAGTCTGCTCTGCAACTGCCCAGCTGACCATTACCAACTGGATCTGCCTTTACCTGCCTGAGCTCTGCTGCTGGCCTCTGTTGGAGTGAATCCTTATCCCCAAGAGGTAGCCTCCAGTGCCTGGACTCTTGGCTGACATTAGAGTGTGCTCGTTCCTGCCTAACTGAAGGTTGCATCAGATCCAACGAGAACCGATGAAAGGCCCACAAGACCGTGCCGCTCCGAACCGAAGGCTCCACCAGAACAGACACAGAGTGACGCAAGGCTTCGCAGAGCCATGCCTTGCCAATTCTGTGTGAGGCCTGCACTGAATCCAGTTCACTGACAGAATATCAACCTAAAAAATATCGAGAGAAAAATATTGAGTGAAAAATATAGGATACAAAAATATTGACTTGCTATACTTAAAAAGGTAAGTACAAAATATGAAAAAAATATATATTGTTTACAATAATATAGTTGGATTAAATATCTATTTTTAAATATATATATAAATTAAAATATTAAAATAAACATATATTAAATACTAACATTAATTTATAATAAATCAAATATATTTAAAAGTATATTTTAACAAATATAACAAAAAAATGTACTTTTGAAAATGTAAACACATTATTTATATATACATATATATATATATATATATATATAAATACATATATAAAACAAATAAATCAACTAATATTTTAAATAATATTATAATTTAAAAAATCGTGTTATATAAATATTATAAAAAATATATGTATACATATTTAAATATACCAAAAACATAAAGGTCCTTATTACGATGTCGGTCGGAAGTGCCTCTGCCGTCCTGTTCAGGTGGTCAGACCGACCAATCTCGCTTTAGACGCGGTCGCTCCGACTGCAGTATTATGATGCCCAAAAACCCATTGCTTACCGACCGATGCCGTTTCTCCGACTGGAAATTCCACCTGCAAAGCTCTCTGAAAGCTTGAACGGAGCCGATTGGAGCAAGTTCCGACCTTGGAACTGCCCACCCTATTAAGATGCGTATTTCCGAAACGCCGTCTCTGTCAGTCCAACAACCTCAACAGAGCAGGCGGAAGTATTTCAAGTCCAAAAATGGGCACAACACGCTTCCTGCGACCTTTGCTGTGCAGCTATGGAGTCCATTGCGCATGTCATCCCTCTCCTGTACATCATCGATGAATATGAGAATCATAACCGTCGCGGACGTCGCTGCGAGCAAGTAATACACCTACCCCTACACATTAATGTAACTACCAAGTGAAAGTTAAGAGAGTTTAAAGTGTCCCGTAGCATGTTGAGCCTGGCAAATGAGAGAATGTCATCATCATGTATCAACAGTCTGAGCTTGAAATACCAGGGTAAAAACTAATTTAAGGGCTGTTCAGAAATGGCTATAGATATATATATGTATGTATATCTAAATGTATGGATGAGTACACCACAGCGCAAATAGCAACATTTCATGGCAACAGAACATCAATGCACACACAAAAGTATGTCTACAGAAACATATGCACTGGCACTGAGGCCACTCCTAGAATCCTTAGTTCCGCAGTTAGAACCACATTATATAAACCACCTATAAATACCCCAAGATGTCATGTAATAGGAAGTCACATCACAGGAAGTGACTTCAAGTTACCATAAATTCCCTGTTATTGTTGCTTTGTAACAAGCTCTTCATCTAGTGTGGATATCTGTAAATTGGCCAAAAACATATATATAAACACCACATTAAAATGATGTCTAAAGATAGGGCAGATCTGTCAAGTGTCCATACAATACATCCACCCAATTGGATGGAAAAGCTGGCCTAGGTCATTTCTAATCTGACAACTTTCTTAATCTGATGCACTAGTTGTTGACAGATAATACATGAATCAAAACACTAAACTGACTAAAATAGTCCAGCATGGCCCATTCGCACAGTCCCACATCCGTGTCCAGATGAGTTTAGAAATGTCGGAGCAGGCATTCACCAGAGCCTCCACTCTTCATGATCTCAGCCTCTCCTCAGGGCAGGTAGCCAGGTCACTATAGGGAGTCACAACCAGCATGGTATGTTGTAAGTGTCAGTAATAAAAAAATTGGAAGGATCCAAAAGCAGGACTCAGACATATGAATCCCTTCCATACAATCCCTATCATGCACCCAGGTCTGCCTACACGCACACTTCACTCCAATACATTGGGCCACAACAATCTTAGGGCCCAGTATGCTTTGTCAGGCCCGGTTTCCATGTCCCCGGTGGACCTGTGGCATTCCCCCACCACTGTTTACTGAGACCATCCAGTAGGGCATGAGGTAGGATCCTTACCTGTCCAGTCCGGACATGGTCTCAAAAATGTCTAGAGTAATAAGAGTCCACACAGAGCACCCTTGAATTCTGCAGGCACATAAGTACGGTTCATGATCTAAAACCTTGGGAAAGGAAGATACACATCTCAAAAATCAGACAATTACACACATACAAGATAAAGGGACAGGGAATTGCTTTTGGTGGCATATGGGTCAATGTATGTAGCTGCACATGAGTTACAAGACATTTCAACATCAAAACCAATCTCTTACTCTCATCTCATGATCATGTTTTGGGAACAAATCGGCATGGATGTAAATCATCTTTCATTAAGCAGGCAATGCAGATCCAGTCGGCTGTGCATAACAAACATTCATCACTGAGTGAAGTATACCAGAACAAGAGCATATGGTTCAATATTGAACTACTTCAAAAACACAATAACCATAACAAGATACACGAGTAAAGAGGGATCCTGGCTATTCAGAAGGTCAGAATCCCACATACCTCACAGTCCAGATATGGGGGGGTGAGACAGCCATTGTTAACAGTTGACATTTTTGCATATGTGTATTCTAACAGCCTCCCCCGTGATCGAAGGAGGTGTCAGGCACCCAGTCTGCCTCACATGACAGAGCAGCTGCCTCATCTAGCCAAGTCAGGACCACCTCTGATAGGTCCATGACCACGTGTCCGTGAGCATGGCCCTTCAAAGTCCTTCACCCATCCAGTGGCTCTTCCCGTGTATCCTGTAAGTCCTGTAACAAGTTGTCCTACAAGTTAGCTATTGCAATCCTGTGGAGGCACACAACTTCCTCCGTGCGCAGCCCAGTTGCTTCAGCTCTACCCCATTAGAGAGTCAATGCACCAAAATGTTGCAGTGTTGGGAGTGCTGTGGCCTTACAATGCATGCAAATGGTGTGGCGTGCAATCAGTATTTACAAATCTATCCTTTCATTGGATACCTTTTGGGCCCTCATCTGGCTGAATATCTCTAGCAGCGTCCCCTGCAATGGAAGGTCGTTGACTCAACCTGTCACTGTGTTAAGTACATCTGTGACTTTGGACCACAGGTTCGCTGCATCCAGCCATGACCATAACATATGTATCACATCCTAAATAGGTGCATAACATTGTGGGTACAGAGGGGAGGACACAAACCTTCGGGGTAGGACAGCTGGGGTGAGACATGCCCTGTGCTGGATGACGAGTTGAATGTACTGGAGTTTGGCATTACGAGATACTGTACATCGGTAGTGCCTAGTGCATTCCCACTCCTTGGCAATGAGGGCTCGTCCCATATCAGTGTACCATAGCCCGCGAACGTGTAACAGAGGGTCAGTCGGCGTTTGTGCCAGCCATTCCCAAAATAGGTCTCCAGTCTCTGACCTCCACCCATGACGTGCAGGGTGTGGTTAGTGGGTGATGCTCTGGTTCAGTGTCTTTGACCCTCCACAGGCATCCCATCTCAGCTATCAGTGTGCCATGTGCCAAGAAATGGCCCACTAGAATGTCATGATCTTCCTGCGACTGGCCAAAGGTAGTGAGGTCCTGGACCCTGAATAGATCCCCCACTGAGGTCAATCCCATATCTCTCCATGCTGTTGGACCTTCCCTAACAGTGCTTGTATGAAAGAGTGGTAAGAAGTGCAGACTAACAGACGGACAGTACGGGATCATGTCTGTCAGTAGCCTCAGGCTCCTAGCCTAGCTCCAATAAGCCACTTTCACCAGGCTGTTAGCTCCACATGGGAGCAGTGCTCCAGTGAGCAACATCGATCCTGCCATTCCCTGTGCCCTGCATGTTGGGAACCTGCCCACTTCGTACAACTGCCTCCCAGCCAAACATCACGCAAGCCATTGCAGCGGTGCTGTCACGCAACATTTTCCAAAAACGGCACACCCAGGACACCCTTTCCCACCGTCAGCTGCAGCCTCCGCACAGCCACACTTCTCCTGCCCCTATTCCAGATTAACCCCTCGCAGCATGGTGTCCTACTCCCTGGAGGTGGCACGAGGCACAGCCATCGCTAGGTGATGGAAAAAATACAAGCTGAGGGAGAGCATTACCATATTGGAAAGTAATATACATACTTGGACTATAATTGGGAGAGTGCTCCAAAAAGCCATCTGTGGACGTAAGGAGGATTTGGCCCTGGTTAGATTTACACAACGAGATCATTAGCATTATGACAGTTACAGGTCCTTAAGTACAAAAACACCCGAAGCTCATACATCACTGCTAACCAGCCATTACCTCTTGTGGAGGATAGTCTACATACAGGGGAAAAACACAAGACTTGGCCCAGTTAACCCCCAAACTCGACACACCCTGGAAATCTGATAGTGTCTCAGAAATATCTGGAATTTCCCTGCAGATATACTGAATATACAGCAGCATGTCGTCTGCATCAATGGATACTACATGTACCTCATCACCTAGTGGAACTCCCCATGCTTACCACCCCAGGCAAAGTTTCTGGGCTAGCAGCTACATTGCCAGGGCAAAGAGCAGTGGGGAAAAGGGACAGCCCTGACGAGTCCCCCTGCCCAATCTAAAAGAGGGTGACATGTCTTTTCAAAAGCTGACTTGAGCAGTTGTCTCGGTTGGAAATAGACACATGTGTTGTTGCAGCTGCCACGTAATGCCCAGTTTTGACAGAGTGGTAAACAGGTATTCCAAATCAATGGTACGGAATGCCTCCACTAAGTCCAGCACTAGGCAGGCTACCTAGGGCCACCTCTCCCGGTCCAGAACCCTATTTAGCTTCCAAATATTAAGTGTCAGGGATCCATCAGGGATAAAAACCTTTTGGACCCTATGCACTAGATGCAGCATGTTTACCAGCAGGCAGGGCGCCACTACCGTACTAAGGTATTCATAAACCATAGCTAGCATGGACAAAGGATGGTATGACCTTAGTTCTGTTGGGTCACTGTTTTACCAGTGATCCCAACAAGGATTGCCGCATGGATTGCATTTGTCTCCAATCACTCAAGGTGGCCTGATCGAGCTACAGTCACCTGGGGGCAAGTAAAAGCTCATAGGCCTTGTTGCGCTTGGACAGGAGGCCGTCCAACCCCAGAGTTGTCAACGTGGCATGGCGGTTAATCAGCTCTGCGTATCTCCGGTTTCAGCCAATGGGGTGTTGATCACCGCATGTGCTGCAGGATCAAGTACAGGCATATTCAATCCAGTCAGGATGTTGGAAATATCTACCTGGCGCTCAGACTATGGGGGATTGTATAGGCCACGACAATACACTGTGAAGGATTCATGGATGTCTGTCTGACTAGTGCGCATCTGGTGCAGGTGATCCCTAATTATTGTCATTTGCTGGGTTGGTGTTATGCCGCAGGGGAGGCAGGCCAGGAGTTGCCCTGACTTATCTCCTTCGACGTGCATCTCAGCTTGTCATGTTTCAAAGTAAAAGCAACGCAGTTGCTTAGTGAGATGGGCGTGGTGTGTTTGAGCATCTGTCAGCATGGCTAACAGCCCAGGCTGCAACTGGACCGCAGTCTCCTGTTGACCCTGTGGTGCCTCCGTTTGCATCAAAGCCCTGTGAATATTGCCCTAGCCCGCAACAAAGCCCCTATGCACCTGCCACTTAGTACTGCTTTCAGTGCTTCCCACTCCAACAACCTAAAAGTGGCTGTGTTCCAGTTGACAGTAAAATAATTAGAGATGGATTCGCTCAGTAATGCTCAAAATGCATGGGGCAACAACAAAGTAGGCTGCAGTTACCATGTGTGTACTGGGGGTCAATGCACATGACACCCAATGTGCATGTGCATAGGGTTATGTTCTGAGAATGTTCTTCACAGGTATTCAGCATCTAGCACCACAGGCGGTAGTGTGTGGTGATAACAAATATCACCAATCCAAATGTGCAGATTGTGTACTACAGAGTAGTAGGCGTACTACTGGGTCTCCGGATGTTGGATCCACCAACAGTGTCGGAGGGACCAGTGCGCAGCCCATTTTGTAAGGCACACTGTCAACACCGGAGAGGATGGCGGGAGTGAGAACAGTCAAGCCACGGCTCTTGGACACAATTGAAATCGCCATCCACAAACCAGGGTATTGGGCCCACCTTGTGAAGATGAGGGATAGGCGCAGACTGAAGTCCGCTTTGGCCACATTTGGCACATAAACATTGCCTAATAATATTGGCAATCATCAAGTTGCCCCTCTACAAAGACATATTGCCCTTCAGGCTCTATGGCAGTATCTAATGGGCTAAATGGGACACCAGCACAGACCCACACAAGGCCTCCCCTTGCCAAACAAGAGTAGACGGTGAAAAAAGAATGACTCTGCAAGCACTTCTGGAACTGGCACTCCTGGCCCCGTGTCACGTGGGTCTCTTGTATCAGTGTTATGTCTTTTCCTTGCGCCTCCTGATATATTGTCATAATGCGTGTCTCTTCCTTGTTGTCCCCATACCCCTGACATCCAAAGTCATAATGCCAATAGCACCCATGTATGTGTAGTGTACTGGGAAGTGTGTTGAGGGTTTTCAGGATTTGTCGGCCCCAAGGTGGGCCAGCAACACACATCCTCAAGTCTTTCCTTGGGGGGCTAGGTGCCCTAATCAATGGCCCACTACTCAATGGGTCTGCATCAGGAAAGAAAACATGAATCCTCAATACCTCCATCCCAGGGCAGTATCCAAGGGGAAGACTGAGCAATCAGTAACAACATCAACCTACAAACTGAAACTTAGCAGTTATGCCCACACACAACTCTGCCAGGGCATGCAGGGGTACTTGCCCTTTGATGCTAATAGGTATTGCATATGCAAGGGGTCTCATAGTGGACATTTCTAAAATCTGAAATGAACAATCAGTGGCAGACAGCAAGCGGCAGCGACCCCTAACTACATCTCTTACCTTCATCTGGCAACTGATTTTGAAGACTTACATCTACCTGTCCTATCTAAGTGTACCTTTCCACATTACCACTTGGCCTACCTATTCCCTACTTTTGCTGGTTTGACCACTCTTACATCCACCTCAAAGTACATGCTCATCTCTCAAACTCTCCTTCATCCACAAGCTCCTTACAATCACCCTCTGGTACTGCCATTCTCAAATCCACTCCTTGCCTCTAAGCTCTACCCCTGAACTCGTACTATTCCACCGAGACTCTCACCTTCTCATTCTGGTGCTTCCCCTCTTATATCCACACCTACATTCCCTGCACTACTCTTCACCTCCATATATCCAACACCTCTCCCCTTCATGCTGTACTCACAATGTACTGTACTTATCACCTCCGCAGCAGCTGATAACCCTATCATGTCAAATGTACCCCTCTCATCCCCATCTCTCCCCTTTCCACTGGCATTGGGACACTCATTTTTGCCAGGCTGCACCATTATATCCACCTCTTACATTCACTCTTAGCACCTCACTACATCTCTCATCCTGACCATAACTTTGCTCATTGAATCTGGCCTTACTCATTAGCCTCTCACCATTCACTCATTTTACTCTGCTTAAGGCCTACTAAGAGTAATTAGACAAACTAGAGCCTCCGTATATCTAAAAACACCCTCCATCCTATAGCCAACACCTCGCATCTTTACATCCAGCATCCTAACTTACACGGCTGTTGTATCCCCTTGACATCCACCTATCCACTTGGTTGCACAAAAAACTGTCACCTTGTCTCACTGTGGTTCTCTTACATCTACATCTCAGTTCTATGCTCCATACCTCTATTATCTTTTGCATGTTCATGACTACCTTTCTCACTGAATCTGCCTCTATCACAGCCACCTTTCACTGTAGTGCTACATACTTCAGCTCAAATCTCTTGCTAGCCTCTAACCTTTTCTAGCTGCTTCTACCTCTTCCACATCTACCTATTCCTAGCATACCTCGCCCAGGCTTTAACCAGTTTTTCAAGGTCCTACACTCTGATATCGACACCCCAGCATTTCCTCAAATTCCCATTGTAATCATGAGGAGACTTTGCGTATCCTCTCCAAGCACTGCCTGTGACCTCAACTCCTTCCTTTCTCTCTCATTTTGTACTTGTTCTGCCCCTATTACGTCTGAGTCTCCCTTCCATGCAGAAAACTGTTATCCCAACTGTCTCTCACCTCTACCCTTGTTTAGCTAGCTCAGCCCCTCAAACATTTACCTCGCCAATAACATGTGCAGCTATGCTTCACAGTTGAACACCCACATCTTCACTTGTCTGTCAATTTAGTGCATGGGTGTAACACAGGCCCCTGTGGCCCCTGCACAGCAGACTGACCCACAACACTTCTGGGGACTCACAGTCCACAAGGCTGACCATATGTAGCACAGGGCAATCCACTACCCTTAACAACCCTTCAAGTTCATCTATGTTTGATCAGGGCCAGCATCAAGCATTTCTCAAACCTCCTTTATTATTTTCAATACACGAATAACTAAATACACAGCTATTATATGCTGAGCTCAAAATGATGTGTGTGTTTAGTATAGTCATAGCTCGTACAAACAAAAGATTCATCAGTGGAAAAGTGTAAACAAAACACCACTCTAATCCATTCCCCACTCTTCTCCCTTTGCAGTCATACCTGGTGAGCAGTGCCCATTGTGATATGATGGCAGACTGGTTGTTAGACTTAAGTTTTTTGTGTGTCCAATAGGATCCCCTGATTTTAATTCAGGCAGGGGCAGTTGCCGGTCTCATCTATAGCACCCTCAAGTGCTGTGGCTATTTGCTGTCATTATGCCGATGCATTGTTTAGCAGAGTGAGGGGTGACAGCAAGGCATGTATGTCCGAAAAAGAAATTCAAATTAAACAAACTCATTACAATTTGTAGATTGAAAGGCTGTTTGTGACAAACACTTTGCCAGTTCAGCCCATTCCTAAGGGACCCAGGTGTTGTGCATGAATCGTGCATCACATTGCTGCACCATGGGTGCAAAATCCAACGGAGGGGGCTGACCACCTGTAGCTCGTAACACTGACGGCCTCCTAAAGGCAGTGCTCTAGTGCTGCTTACCATTCTCTACTATAGTGCATCATATTTCAGTGTGTAGGAGCAAAAGCAGGGCCATGTGTGCACCAACACAGATTCTAAAGGAACATCACATAAGCATGATGTGGCCTATGTCCAGTTCACAGATTAGGGAAATGCCCAGACTTCCATACTGTTACTGTGGAATCAGCCTAGAATGATATGTACATCACAACGCTATGTACGGTACAACTCTACAATCACACCATGTCATCACTACCATTCAAAATGTGTGCCAATCATTCAGGTGCCATACACTGGGTGCACATGCAACTAACACCTACAACAATAGTGTCTTTGTAAGGACAGAAAAACATTGCAACTTAATGAGCCATGTCATGGACACACACACACCATCCACATGATGTTACCAAAGAATTGGGATGTAATGACTAACATCAGCACTAGAATGCACTGGAGGATACAGACCATAGACACCTTGCCTAACAGGAATATCTAAATGAATGGTAGTCCGGGAAGGCAACAGCGCCAGGACACAGTGTCAGAATCATACCTATCTCACACTCACCATAGGTACAGGACATGAATAATATGGGGCAACTGCCTTGAAAGGGTATTGGCCTACAGTGTAAGCCACCTCTGGTAATATTGTCATTGTAAATAGTTAACCAGATCTGTTGAAGGCACAGCCATTGGTCCACCACTATCAAGTCACATGCATCAATTGTCCCATTGCTCTGTGTACATATGTGTGTTTAAAGTCACTACCATGTAGGCAGAGTCCATATGTATCCAGGTGTATTGATAAGACAGTTGTCTTTCAGCCCATTACATACATATGCAGCATGCTTCTCCAAAACTGCTGTACTTTGCCACACTTGCACTATGTTGACATCAGTAAACAGAAACTATGAGGAAGTCTAAATATCAAAAGCAAAGGTTTGTGACTTCATGTCACACTCCTAGACAAAACTATTGTTGACATTGACACCCAGCCATACTCTATGTACCATAGGCAATCCCTGCCATACTGACATCATTGTACACTTACATCACTAATTGCACATAAATGTCAATTGACAACAAATCCATTTTGGGGACACAGAAATATTAAAACAAAATTATAACATGTTTTCTTCAGCAAAAAAAAAGTTTTTTAAAGAGAAAAAGGCCAATGGCCAGTCCAAAATAGTTAATCATATGGGCCACAAAGTTCTTGCCCATCTGCAGTTACCTGCACTTGTACTACAAAGGGACACCTGCCCCAGGAGGGGCATCTAGGGGGCTGGCCAGGCACCAAAACGACAAGACTAGGGAGCACTGGGTTGGACTTTGGGAGGACTGGAATCTGGAGGGGGCTAGATGGAGGGGGTGGGCTGGGCTCCAGGGGTTTTGGTATCTTGTAGTGCTGAAGGGTTTGCAAGGGAGGGCTGTTGCTTTTTGGGTTCTGGATTTTTTGGGTGTCGAGGTACTGGGGTGGGATGTGAAAGGGGACCTTTGGGTTTCAGGAGGTGTTTCCTTTTACGTGAAACTTTGGGGGAACTCTTTTTTTATAGGAGGCTGGGTTGGTGTTGGGGGGCTGTAGAAGGGTATGGCGGGGGCATCAGGGTCTATTTCTTCTTTTTGGGAGGGGGTTTGTCTGTTTGGGTAGGGAAGAGGTCAAGGGCAATGAGGTGGAGTTTCTGGGCAGAGTGGGTATGAGAAGAGGCAAGGGTAGGGGCTGTGGAGGCAGATGGTTGTGAGGTCTGCGGCATGTCTGTGGATGTTGGTGTGGTGTCTGTTGTCTTATGGTGTGATGATGTGGTGTCCGTCTGTTTTGCAGTTAGTGTGACATGTGGTGCAGTGGGTGTTGTGTCTGTTGGCATGTCTGTGGTAGTGAGTGTAACTTCTGTCTTGTGAGTGTGTGTGTGTGCCCTTATGTCTGTGTGTTTATGTGCTGCATGTGGATATTGAGGTAGATGCATGTTTATGTTAGCGTGTGCTTTGGTGAGGTAGGGTACTTGGGACTGTGGATGGGGAAGAGACAGGAGGGGGGTGGGCAAGCTGAATTTGAGATAATGCAGCCGTCAGTGTGAAGGCTAGAGCCTGATTAGATCTCTGTAGGGAAGGCATGTCAGAGTGAATGCCCTGCAGGAAAGATACCATCTGCGTAAGATGATTGGTATGCACCTGGAGGACATTCAGCAGTGCTGTCTGCCCCCAGAGATCTGCCTCAGGAGGTCAATGGCCTCCACACTCAGGGCATCAGAGGAGGCAGAGGCATGGGGTGAGGTGCCTGGTGCAAAGGAGACACCTCCCCTTCTAGGGGAGCGGTCACAGACAGGGGGCTGGGGAGCAGCTGGGAGGGTGGAGATGGTAGGGGTGGTGATGGACTCTGATGGAGTAGATACAGATCCAAAGTCATCCACCACCACAAGGGAATTGTCACTAGAGCTTGAAGTCGAGGTGACAGATGTAACATCGCTCATGCCCTCAGTGATGCTCCCCTCACCCTCCTTGCCACTGGTTCCCTCTTGTTCACTTGCAGCACAGGAACCACTCTGGCCAGTTGCTTCCCCAACATCCATGGTGCTGTCTCCTTCACTGCCTGGGTCTGGTGCTGTAAAGAAGAAGTAAAATTTGTCACATGAGTTGTCCATATGGACTTGCCACATAGGTTTAATCACAACTCTTCCAAGATTACACAACTACATTAATCGAAATGTGGGTAATATACTTGATACCGTTCCGTAAATATCACATGTTTGAACGCAAGTAAACCTGTGTGCCCACACACATGATTATGTCTGCAACATTGTGTGCTGCAACTTCTACTTCCTCATTCACAATATCTTGAGCATAGGTATGTACCAGCTGATTTCTTGTCTCTCACTACCCATGGTCTTGTGTCATAACTTACTTGTCTCATCTAATCCAAGGCAGTTTAGTCCTCACAATGAAAACAGGAGTCACAGACTAGATTTTAGATATGGTATCCTATTGGCTATCCAGATTCATCAACTTGGGAAACAGCAGGTATAGTGTCACAGGTGCTGGCATCTCACAAAAAGTGAAAGACTGGTCTCACACACCACCTGGTGTCATGCTTCATCATTGACCAGTCCTCGCCCCCTAAAAACTTGGTTTGATAAGGGGCGGGCATACACCTGAAGACAGGGATGCACTTCTAAATCTAAGTGGGGGCCCTTATAAAAGAAGTGAGTTAAAAAACCATTACAGATGTCAAACTAAATTTTAATGTGACTGGCATCCATATGGTTATTAAAAACAAAAATACAGTGAAAATAAGGAAAATTACTGTCCTCCCACCGTATGAGTAGTCAACATGTTTCTGCCTAATGGCCTATTTAGGTCCGTGGCATTCATCAGGACTTATCAAACAAGAATAATTGGCTCCACCCTTACCAGAATTGGTTAGAGGGTTCCACTGGGTGGGGTGAAAATATCACACTCCACCTTTTTGAGGTAACAAATTAAACCTGTAAATTAAAACAAACAAAAAAATATATATGTATATGTATAGTAAAGCAGATGGTCATCATGAAATCCAAACAGCCACATTCACATGCAGTACATGGTAAGTGGCTATAGTGTGCAGCGAACGTGTCACTCATCTGTGCGCCTCAACTTCAATATTGGGAGGCAAGTCCCATTTTGCTTACCCTTGTGGTGGGACCTACTTGCCCCATGGGAGGCTGTAGAGGAAATGCCACTTGTGGCAAGACGCTGTCAGGAGGAAAAAATAGGAGGAAAAAATAAGAAAAACAAACATAGTTGTTAAGGGTATCAGGACACATATTAAAGAAGAGTTATTAAACTCATAAGTGCAAAAAGCGCAGAAGGCTCCTATTGGGTCAGCCCGCTAGAGTCAAACAAACACATCACATCACTCATACTCTTACTGTAACTGATGAGTCTTCCGTCAGTACACCTACGTCTCCACTGATCGCCTCCCCGATGGTGACTGAGGAAGGGAAAAGCGTGGGCTTTTATAGTGTTCACAACTTCACGGGTGTAACCAATTAGTTGCTAACGTAAACTTTGGCTAATTATGCGGTTTCCGGCGTCGCCGTAGCGTGTGTAATCTAGTTGCCTGGCCTGCCTGTCGTCAAAATGCCGCCGCGGACCCAATATGGTGATCCGGTTTAAGCGCGTAAAATGACGAGCATCGAATGCGGGCCATTGACGATGTTTATCACAGTCCACCATATTGGGTCCGCGGCGGCATTTTGTTTGTTTTAATTTACAGGTTTGATTTGTTACCTCAAAAAGGTGGAGTGTGATATTTTCACCCCACCCAGTGGAACCCTCTAACCAATTCTGGTAAGGGTGGAGCCCATTATTCTTGTTTGATAAGTCCTGATGAATGCCACGGACCTAAATAGGCCATTAGGCAGAAACATGTTGACTACTCATACGGTGGGAGGACAGTAATTTTCCTTATTTTCACCGTATTTTTGTTTTTAATAACCATATGGATGCCAGTCACATTAAAATTTAGTTTGACATCTGTAATGGTTTTTTAACTCACTTCTTTTATAAGGGCCCCCACTTAGATTTAGAAGTGCATCCCTGTCTTCAGGTGTATGCCCGCCCCTTATCAAACCACGTTTTTAGGGGGCGAGGACTGGTCAATGATGAAGCATGACACCAGGTGGTGTGTGAGACCAGTCTTTCACTTTTTGTGAGATGCCAGCACTCACATAACTTTGTAAGCACTTAGGTCACTCAACTAGGAGAGGTTTTTTGTGGTAAACATTGCATGTTGGAGGCTGCCTCTCCTAGTACCCCGCGCCTCTTGTTCCCTACCCTGAGTCCTTTTCAGGGGTATATGTGGATAGATAGTGTCACAGGTCACATATCTTGATTATCATATATCAAGATGGTGTACTAATTGAATGGGCCATGTCACACAGATCACATTGAAGTTTCTCATATGTCCAGTAGCAGATTTAGTTGTTTGCAGTGTCACATGGGTTTCTATTATCGTGTACACACATAGGAAATAGGAAAGCTAGGATGACAGTTATTTGACCCCAGGTCTTGTGGGATTTAGGCACATTGTCACATAGGTGAATCAGATTGTTTTCCAGATTGTAAACATTATACCAGTTCGGTCTGTACACACAGCATAGCACGCTGCCAGATCCAATGGCTGCATCTTCCTTATGCTTCATCTAGATCACTATACCACCAGGCTGGCTTGATGCTTTGTCTGTACATGATAGTAGTTCTGAACATCATACTTGAAAACGTGTATACAACAAATCTTGCCATTGTGTCAACTCTGCAGATGTACACATTTAAGAAGGTCAAGTCATCATGCCCCCCTTATTTCTTGCATCATGCACACAATATATAGCTTAGATGCTATAGCTTTTCAGCTCAAAATATCATGTACCTCAAAATGATGTTCATGTGACTTTTCTAAATCTACCAGTAAGGCAACTAAACCATGCTTTTCAAAGCATAATGTATGACCAATGAAGACCATTTACACACATACAAACATTTGGGAATGTCTTTTTTCATCCTCCCTCTACTTAAAACCCTGTTTTCAACAAATACCTACTCTGGTAGCCACACAATGACATGTGTTGTCACTTTTACAGAGTTAGAAACATGGACTCAGCATTGGAATCGATATGATGATATCTGACACCCAATCATGGGAATGGCCAGTGTGAAATGTGACATGAGGAGGCAAACTTATCATTTGGCCAATGGATACATTTGAGTACACTTAGCACCAGTGCTGGGAACTAACATTGCCACAATGGACAATCACTAATCGCCAAGAGCTCCACATGGGCAGGCCAAACATTTGCTGATGTGCTGAGCCATGTTGAGCAATAACAAGAAATACTGAAGGTCAGCTCCCTGCACATGGTGTTCACAACCATTCATACACAATACAATGGCACTACAGGCAATACCCTGACTATTTTAGCCTCCCTTGTCCCATATGAAAGGGACATAACCATGCATCTTCTAAATTTGTTGCATATTCATCTTTTAACACTGAACAATGGTTTTGTGCGTCTCAAAACCTAAAAAAGGGGCAGCCAGGCTCAAATACTTGCACATGCATGGATTAATTTGTTGTGCAACAAGGCACATACTCAACCCCTCCTTGCTGCTGTCTGGCTCTCAACTGCCCAACTAGGTCTGGGTAAACCACAGACAGGACGCGTAGCATTAGGGGGGTCAGGGTGCGGCACGCACCCCTCCTGCCTGGAGGTGACAGGCCCCACTGGACTCTTGCGATGTTCTTGGTCCAGCCTTTCAAGTTCTGCCACCGTTTCCTGCAGTGGGCACTGCGCCGACATGTGACCCCCACGGAGCGCACCTTCCGGGTTATTGTCCTCCACAGGTTGACCTTCTGACGGGTGTTGACCTGTAAAGACGACATGGTGACAGGCCCTTAGTTCACATGCAACATGTACATATACAAAGACTTGTACACATAGGTCATGAACAGCTTGCACAAACAATCTAAAAGTTAGCATAGTGGTATTCTGGACACTTCACCTGTGTTTAACAAGGACTCTTTCCCAAGAGAACAGTGATATGATGTTAACACCATTACATACACATCTACAGCAGTGTACTTGCCCAGAACAGTTACATACACACTTTGCAAGTTTAAAAATCAGGTTTAAATAGTTGTCTTCATGATAACTAATGCCGGAAGTGCACATGTCAACTAGCAATGCTGTCTGATCATCACTCACCTGCTCCTCTGGTGTGCCATAGAGCTGCCTGCACAGGGGCAGGACCGTGTCCACCAGCACCTAGAGTTCCTCAGATGTGAAGGCTGGGGCCTTGCAACCTGTACAGCAGGACATTGTAGCTCCCAGATGACGTGGACAGCAGCAGAGAGATGGGGAAATCCCAAAATAATGTAGTTAGTGCAGGCAAGTGAACTCTCTTGGAAACCACCAGACTTATATCTAGGCCGCATAGGCGGTCTTCAGTCCAGGCGGCCAAAGCGATAGGTCCGCATTGGTCGCATTTCCTGAACCCGTTCAATGCATTCCATTGATTGCTGACACCACGCCTACTGCGCAGTTTGAAAAATATCTGCGGTCCATGAGTAACTTTAATACATGACTAATGGGAGTTTACTGTGTCGGTTTACATGTGAGGCGGACACAATCCAAGATCCACAACTGTCACCATAACAACTAAGAGCCTGTGGCTGTGACCTAATTGGTTATGAACAGCCTACAGCAACCTTTAAAAAATCGGTCTGAAATGCAAACACTTTTGTAAATGTTGTGAGTTTGTGATATTCCATGCCTGGATGCAGCTTATTTCTGGTGAAAGGGGCATCTAACTGAAACGCTCACACCCCCATGATGACCTAAACTCAAGAGGCATATGACACACTGATTGAGAGGCTAATGCCAACAGGAAAAAGACAACACCATTTTGGTACTTAGGGTTTGCATCAGTCAGTATGCGTCTCTGGTGCATTCCAAGTACAATTTACAAGTAGTTACTGCATTAAGACACAGTGTGACCCGGTGTGCGATCTGTGTGATGTGCAGGTGGAAAGGGTGTGTGTGTTTGTGTTTTAAGTCCTGGATACTACATTACCAGAGGAATGACTACACTCTAATATAAAGCAGCCTACATACACTTTGCTCTGATATGTGAGTTTCTAGGGTATCTTTATGTGCTACACTTAAGTGTACAACAGCATTTTCTGAAACACCTACATTGTAAATGGTTTGTGTATGTAATTGTTTGTGGAATGCAGACATGACAACATGACAGTGTCTACCCTGTGACATTAGTGTGCATATATTGCATTGTGATACGCTTGATGAATGCAATGTCCGAGATGTCATGCATTATATGATCCTATTGTGTGTACAGAGGATCCAAATAATTGATCTCACAAACATAAGTCTAAGCTTCTTGGCTTGTGAGTTTTGGAGTATGTCCTGCTTGATTTACATGAACAATAACTGACACAATAACTGACACTAGTGAAGATTACACTACTTCACTCTGAATGATGTATCACCAAACCTTTCATACATGTTTAGCTATTACATGTATGCTGTGATATGTATCTAAGAATAACATTGATCATTGAAATGTGTTTTTCACTGACATTGTGTGTTATGTGTGTTTAATTGTTCTTTGCTGTTGGTGTAGGTCCATGTTGCTTGTAATATTTTGAACTGACACCAACTGTGTATACACTCTACACATAGGTATCACGAAGGAGCAGGAAGACAGCCACCTGTGTACAGGCCCTTTCCAGACCTACAATTATTTGGAAGAGCGAGACATTATAAAAAAATATTGTCTCACAAGGGCATCAATTGGTGAGTTGTGCCAGCAGTTGCCACCTTATTTGCGGCCTCAGCGCACCTTTCCAACAGCACTAACCCCAAAGGTTAAGGTGATGGCAGCACTGCATTTCTTTGCCACGAGAATATTCCAATACACAGTGGCAACATTGGCTGGAATGTCCCAGCCCATGTTCAGTAATGTTCTTCGTGATGTGTTGCAGGCATTGACCTAATACATGGACCACTATATCAAGTTTCCGAGAGCTGGAGAATTGGCCGCCGTCAAGGGTGATTTTTATGCATTTGGATGAATACCCCATGTAATTGAATCAATTGATGGCACTCATGCAGCTTTGATACCACCACAGGCCAATGAACAGGTGTATCGCAATAGGAAACACTTCAACTCCATCAATGTCCAGGTGGTGTGTTTGCCTGACATGTGCATTTCACACATCTGTGCCCAATATCCTGGGTCTGCACTTGACGCATATATCCTGCGTAACAGCATTATCCCACATTTGATGAGTCAACGGCAAACTGAATGTGCCTGGCTTGTTGGTAGGTGATGTTGTATGTTAAAGTTGTATTGTGGGTTGTTTGTATGTCAGATAGTAATATGTTGTTTCACAACTGAACTATTTTCTGTCTTCAGTGTAGGAGACTCTGGATACCCCAACCAGCCATGGGTACTGACATCACTGCGCAACCCAGTTACCCCAGCAGAAGTGCGCTTCAATGAGGCCATGGCCGGACCAGGCGGACTTTTGGCCTCCTGAAGTCAAGATTCCACTGTCTGGATAAGACGGGAGGAGCCCTCCAATATGCATCAGGAAAGGTGCGCCAGATAATCGTGGCTTGCTGCATGCTACACAACGTAGCAATACGTAAGAACATACCTTTAATTGAGGATGGAGGAGACCAGCAGGTGCCACCGATGGAAGATCCAGGACTGGGCAATGATAAAAGTGGTGATGATGATGATGGAGTGGATTTGAGACAACAGCTTATCTACAACTTTTTCACATGACTGTAAGTATGCAGTGAGAGGAGGTGACTATCCACCATTGCTTATTGTTGTGTAGCTGGTGGACAATGGGTATGTATGCTTAAGAGTGTAGGATAAGTGTCCTGAAGTTTTTGGGAGGCTTGTTTTAGAAATGTTTAATTTTACATGCACAGTGTTTCAGTGAGGCCTAGTTAGTGTTAACAATGACATTGTTGTGGCTGAGGTATCATACTTCTCTGACTTGTGAGACTTCATTTATGATTGCTAAACTCTGTTATTTATGCTTTTTTCCCAGGGTAATTTGCCATGCCTTCTACAGAGTGGACTTACAGAGTTGTGACCTCACCAGACATATGATGCTGTGACAGATACAGACATGGAAATATTGCTGAACTCTCTGGCACGCACTTCCTTCTGACATAATAGTCTGATGTTTTAGTTAATATTGCCTTTCAGTACTGTGTGATATAATTGTAGTTTGTGTTCAGGCACCAGGTTGTATCTGGACAATAAAAAATATGTTTCACATTGAGGTGTGCCTTGTCTGATATCACACATCCAAACAAGTTCTAATATAAGTTTCAATGTGTGAACTAGCTGGCTAACAATGATTGTTGATTGGGCTGACAAATAGTGATAGTTGAGTATACAATTGACTTCCTGTGAATATGCACCGTGGACTACAGTTTGTCTGATACTCTGAATGTGTATATGTATCTTGTTGTGCAAAAGTTCATTTACTTACTGCCACTTAGGTTACTACTTACAAGTACTTGATTACCTAGGTTGGTGACACTTTTATCATTGTGATAAAAAGGTGATGACAAGATTTTGCATTTGAAGTCAAAAACACAACATGAGATAGTATTGCTGTGTGAAGTATGTTATTTTGACATACATAGTGCATAGGTGAAGCCACGCAATCATGATGTGCTCATAAAACAAATAAAAGTGCTGATTGGAGTTGACAGTGTTTGCTGATGAAATCCAAAAGAGCCTAGCCACAGTTATTCAAGTCCATCAGATGTGGAAGAGTTTGTATGGACAATCAACAAAGAGAACGCTTGGCACACAATGGATGATATCAAGGGCACCTTTTTTACTTGCTGGGGGTGGTGCATTGCCATCTGACTCTCCTGTATTCTTCCTCGAACGCCCCTTCCCACATTTGGCCGGGGGAACCACATCTGCAGGCTCCTGGGGTACTGGGGAATCTTCGCCAGGCTCAACGTCCCTCCCTGCAGCTTGTGCAGATGTTTTTGGGACAGATGGAGTAGGCACACAGGGAGGGGTACTTTGCTGACAGGCTAACTGGCAAAGGCTGGTGAGATATCCCTCAGCAACCCTATGACCTCGTCCATTTGTTGGTTAAAATGTGCCCTTCTTTGGTCTTGGGAAGCCTATAGCTGTTCGATGTTCTGAAGGTGTTGAACAAACAGGCCCATTTCTCCCTGGTACCCTTTGTAGGCACTGAGTACCCAGGAGAGGTTTTGGTGTTTATCTGTCACACCAGCTAATCAACGGTGTGGATCCACACGACCCCTCCCACTACCCCTACCCCCACGAGCATGCACAGTTTCCAGTGGCACAGTAAACCCTGAGCCTCCTTCCTCATTGACTGTGTTGCTGTCTGTCTGCAACTCCGGAATGCTCACTGTTGCTGTGCTGGTGTTGTTTTTGGTTGCTGCTGGGTAGGGGTCAGCTGAGTGTTGCTAGCTGAGGCAGGAGTTGTCGCTGTGGATCCTGCTGTAGATGCTGGTGCTGTCTGCCGACCCAAACCTGATCGGCCTGGTTGCTCCTCCTAGTCTGAGGATGCAGGAGAGCCCTCAACGCCGGTGAGCTCGTTCTGGCCTTGAATCTGAGCCTGGCTATCATCATCAGTGGGCGCGGCGGTGTTCCCAGCTCACATTGTGGGTAGAGAAATAACACAGTCAATTATGTGAATTTCCACTGCACCTCAAATGGTACCCCTTATGTCAATGACTGGAGAAAAAAAACAGTTTAGGATGATTGATTGGCCTCCTTTATCCGTGATGGTCACCTATGTTTAGGTGAACAATGCAACTTCAACAAGATGTGGATTGGTAATCAGCTACACCTATGTGCAGAAATGGCATGTTCTGTTTAGTTCTTATGACATGTCCACTGACCTAGACAGTCTGTAGATGACACTTGTAGATTAGTGTGCTCCACATCTGTAGAATGTCAATGGCATATGTACTCTTTAGATCCTAAGGTTTGAGTTTTTCTGGCCTATGCATTGGGCGTAGTCTATGTATCAGATGTCACATAGGTGTGGCTGCCTATACACTCACGTTCTGTTTCCAGTAATTTTGTAATCATGGTGTGAGCGATGTATTTTTTGTTTTCAACTCATGATCCTCTATTGAATCCCCCTACGGAGGCAAACGTGTGACTGCTTAGCTTTGTAATGTAATGTAATGTAATAATCCATTTTTATAGCGCAAGCTGTCACTCCGGGGAGCATCATGGCGCTGAAACGGAACCCAGGGATAGAATCCAAAAGCCTGGACGCCTGCTAACAATAGAAGGGGGACTCAGATCAGAGTTTTGCAGAGAGTGTCCGATGCACTGAAAATCCAGGTTTTTAAGACCTTCCTGAAATGGGACTCAGATGTAATCTGGCGAAACTGTAGAGGAAGTTTGTTCCATGCCTTTGAGCCTATCACTGTGAGTGATTATCCTCCTTTCGATGCCAATCTGAAAGCTGGCATTTTTAACAGAGTGGCATTTGCTGATCTTAGACTTCGGGAAGGAATGTAACACTTAAAACGTGTATGAAGATATTGAGGGCCCAAAAAGTGGAAGGCCCTAAAAGTGATGAGGAGAAGCTTAAAAGGGACGCGTTTATAAATTGGCAGCCAGTGGAGTGTTTCTAACGCCGCCAATGCAGATGACTTTCTGGGCCATTTCAGTACTAGTCGTGCTGCAGCATGCTGGACCATTTGTAGCTTATGTAGGACTGACTTATTAGTCCCTGCATAGAGGCTATTGCAGTACTCCAGCCTAGATGTAATAAGGGCTACGGCCACTGTTTGCCTTGCTGAAAGGGGAATCAGGTTGAAAAATGTCTTTAGGCTTTTTATAATATGGAAGCAGGTTCCAGCCACTGCCAAGGATTGCTGTTTAAATGACAGAGTGGTGTCAAATTTTATTCCCAAATTCCTGACCACATTTACTGTGTTTGGAGGGGGGTGGTGTTTGCTGGCCACCAGAGTTTAGGCGAGAAAATGTTTTCTTGGCCTAAGGGTAAAATTTCAGTTTTTTCGGAATTGCACTTCAGGTGGTTAGTATTCATCCAGCTGAAAGTTACAGTAAGGCATTTGTGAAGGTTTTCTTCTGCCTGTGTAGTGTTATTCTCCAGCACCAAGATTAGCTGCGTATCGTCCGCATATGAGATGGTATCTATATTAAAGGACGATATCAGCTTGATCAGTGGGGCCATATAAGCATTAAAGAGGGTCGGACTTAGACTCGATCCCTGAGGTACCCTTGAGAGAAGTGCCTTTTCTTGTGACTTGTATTGACCAAGAATGATTACTTGCTTGCGATCTTGCAGGAAGTTCTTTATCCATGCCAGAACAATGCCAGAGATGCCAAAAGATGCAAGGCGGTCTAAAAGGATGGCATGTGAGACGTGTCGAAAGCAGCCGACAGGTCTAACCGTACCAGTACTGCTCTTTTTCCCTGATCCACAGCTGCTTTAAGGGTTTCAGCCGTATACAATAATGCAGATTCTGTGGAGTGTTGGGCTCTAAAGCTGGATTGATTGGAGTGAAGCAGATTTGCTTTCTCCAAAAATATTGTAAGTTGCTTATTTACAAATTTTTCTGTCATCTTACACAGACTTGGTAGGAGAGAGATGGGGCGCAGATTGGACAGCGTGACAGAATCCGCAATTTGTTTCTTTTGAAGAGGCTTTACAGCTGCAAGTTTCCAGTCTGCTGGAAGCTTGGTTGTAGAAAGAGAGGAATGTATTATATTGTTTATATTGGGGTTCACAATATCAATGAGAGCGTGTAATAATATTGGGGAACAGGGATCAAAAGGGGAGCCCGATTTGATAAACAGAATCGCCTGGCGTGATTCTTCCAAGGAAATTGGTTTAAAAATTTGCATACAGACTCTGTCCAGATCTGCAGACAAATCATTATTAATAAAAGAAGGAATAGGAGGGGGAAATCTTTTTGTAGTATACGAACTTTCTCTTCAAAGAATTCTGCAATATCATTACAAAGACTCTGAGAGGGGGAAATCTCTTGTTGTATACTTTTGGGTTCGTAAATTGATTGACTATCTTGAAGATCGCTTTATGGTTTGCCTTGGTGGTTTTAATTGCCTCTGTATAATAGGCTTTTTTGGTAGTTTTAATCAGGGCATGATATTGCCTGAGAGCTGCTTTAAAATTGTTTAGCTCTATCTGATAATAATTTCGGCGCCATCTGCGTTCTAGTGACCTGACATGACTTTGCAGTTCTTTCAGGGCTGGCGAGTACCATGGGGCAGAGGGTTTCTTATTTGGTCTGCTGTGATGTGGAACCGGGGAAACCAGACGCTCTTTAAGGGCGTGTATCCACTGGCCAAAAAGCTGGGTATCGGCAATAGGGTCTCCTAGCAAGTTTGGTCTGCACGTCAGTGCTTCTGAGAACAAATCTGGATGTGCTATTAATTCCTTGCATCTGGATTTGTCTTGTTGAGGGGTTTTAATATTATTATCCCTAGAGGGGAACCCTTTTTTTGACAAAATCTCGAAAGGGATACATTTGTGATCTGTCCATGTTAGCTCAACTGGGGACTTCACCTTAAGGGTTTCCAAGTTAGAACAGATACAGTCCAACGTATGGCCTGCACTATGTGAGACAGATAAGGAGCGTTGGTCTAAACCAAGTATCTCCATTATCTCCTTAAAACATGTTGCCCCTGGGTCATTTTGTGAGTCCAGATGGAAATTAACGTCACCTAACACCGTAAGATTGGAAAATCTAAGAGCTAGTGTACTGACTACCTCTCCAATATTATCTAAAAAATCTTTATAAGATCCCGGTGGACGGTAAAGAAGGATTCCCGCGAAAGAGAAAGAATCATGTGGCTGGAGACAAAAGCTGATGCCTTCCGCTTTTTTAAAATCAGGTACTTGAGCTATAACGCATCTAAGGGTGCTACGGTAAATGATTGCAAGACCTCCCCCGCGCTGTTCTAATTTGTCTAGTCTCTGAATGAGATATCCGGGGGGGGAGGGCATTCGCAATGTCTGGATTGCACCAGGCCTTTAGCCATGTTTCAGTCACAAAAAGACAATCAAGATTTTCCTTAATTATTAAATCATAAATACACAGCTCATAGATTTTGGATTTTGACTCCATAGTTAGATGTGATCTCAATGGTTTGTTTGCTACTTTATAGATAACTACTTTTGTGAGCTGGAGTTCGAAGGGCTGTTGGGCTATTTGGGTAACTTAACAAACTCCTCTTCCCACCCATCCCAACCAGCCCCCCTGGAAATCTGCTTTCCTGATAGTGAGTGTGAGTGTGAGTGTGCTAGCAAGATCGCTGATACTGGTGCCTGGTGTTTGGAGCACAAGGCCCTGTTGGTAGTTGTGGTAAAGTCAAACACCAGTCACCAGTGTTAGCCATCTTGCTAGTATATTTCCGCTCACTGTCAGGAAATCATAGTTCCAGGAGGGCTTGGTGGGAAGAGTGTGTATAGGACAGAGCCTGTTGGGAGATGTAGTACTAGCAAACACTCCTCCTGCCACCCAGTCCAAACAGCTCATCTGGGCCTATGGCTACCTGACAGTCAGTGGAGGTGTACTAGCAAGATGGCTGACACTTGTGTCTGGTGTCTGACTTGACCACAACTCCCATCAATGCTTTCTGCTCCAAACACCAGTCTCCAGTGTCAGCCATCTTGCTAGTAGATTTCCACTTACTGTCATGAAAGTATAGTTCCAGGGGTGCTGTTTGGGCTGGGTGGGAGGAGGAGTGTTTGCAATGAATACATCTCCCATCAGGCCCTGTCCTACACACACTCTTCCCACCCAGCCCAACTAAACCACCTGAAACTCTGCTTTCCTGACAGTGAGTGGAAAGGTACTGGCAAGATGGCTGACACTGTTGCATGGTGTTTGGAGCACAAGGCCTTGATAACATTTGGGTTCTAATCAAACACCATGCACCTGTGCCACCCATCTTGCAATTACACTTCCCCTCATTGTCTGTACACCACTCTTCCTGGTGGGCTGGTTGGGCTGGGTAGGAAGGTGTGTGTAGGACAGAGCCTGATGGTAGATGGAGTCATTGCAAACACTCCTCCTCCCACCCAGCCCAACCACCTGAAACTCTGCTTTCCTGACAGTGAGTAGCAATATAATGGCAAGATGACTGACACTGGTAACTGGTGTTTGGATCACAAGGCCTTGATGGGAGTTGTGGTCAAGTCAGACACCAAGCTCCAGTGTCAGCCATCTTGCTAGTACATTTCCAACCACTGTCATGAAAGCACAGTTCCAGGGGTGCTGTTTGGGCTGGGTGGGAGGAGGAGTGTTTGCAATTACTACATCTCCCATCAGGCCCTGTCCTACACAAACTCTTCCTACCCTGCCCAATCAGGTCACCAGGAAGAATGGTTTCCTGACAGTGAGGGGAAGTGTACTAGCAAGATGGCTGACACTGGTGTCTTGGTTGACTACTACTCACATTCAGGCCTTGTGCTCCAAACACCATGCATCAGTGTCAGCCATCTTGCCAGTACATCCCTCCTCACTGTCAGGAAAGCATAGTTCCAGGTGGGCTGGTTGGGCTAGGTGGGAAGGCCTGTGTAGGACAGGGCCTGATGGGAGATGTAGTCAGTGCAAACACTCATCCTCCCACCCAGCACAAACAGCTCATCTGGGCTTATGGGTACTTGACAGTGACTGGAAGAGTACTAGCAAGATGACGAACACTGGTGTCTTGGTAGACTACTATTTCCATCAAGGCCTTGTGCTCCAAACACCATGCATCAGTATCAGCTATCTTGCCAATACATTTCCCCTCACTGTAAGGAAACATAGTTCCAGGTGGGCTGGTTGGGCTGGGTAGGAAGGTCTGTGTAGTACAGGGCCTGATGGGAGATATAGTCAGTGCAAACACTCCCCCACCCACCCAGCACAAACAGCTCCTCTGGGCCTATGTGTACCTGACAGTGAATGGAAGTGTACTTGCAAGATGGCTGACACTGGTGTCTTGGTTGACTACTCCTCCCATCAAGGCCTTCTGCTCTAAACACCAAGCAGCAGTGTCAGCCATCTTGCCAGTACATTTCCACTCCATGTCAGGAAAGCATAGTTCCAGGTGGGCTGGTTGTGCTGGGTGGGAGGAGGAGTATTTGCAATGGCTACATCTCCCATCAGGCCCTGTCCTACACACACCTTCCCACCCAGCCCAACCAGGCCACCAGAAAGAGTGGTGTCCAGACAGTGAGGGGAAGTGTACTAGCAAGATGGCTGACATGAGTGCTTGGTGTCTGAGGTGACCACAACTCCCATCAAGGCCTTGTGCTCCAAATACCAGTCGCCAGTGTCAGCCATCATGCCAGCACATTTCCACTGACTGTAAGGAAAGCAGAGTTTCAGGGGGTCTGGTTGGGCAGGGTGGGAAGAGTGTGTGTAGGACATGACCTGATGGGAGAGGTAGTCATTACAAACACTCCTCCTCCCACCCAGTCCAACCAGCCCATCTGGGACTATGGCTACCTGACAGTAAGGGGAAATGTAGTTGCAAGATGGCTGACAATGGTGCCTGGTGTCTGACCTGACCACAACTTCCATCAAGGCCTTGTACTCCAAACACCAGTCACTAGTGTCAACCATCTTGACAGTACATTTCCACTCACTGTCAGGAAGGCAGAGTTTCAGGGGGGCTGGTTGGGCTGGGTGGGAAGAGTGTGTGTAGGACATGGCCTGATGGGAGATGTAGTCATTGCAAACACTCCTCCTCCCACCCAGCCCAACCAGATCATCTGGGCCTATGACTACCTGGCAGTGAGTGGAAGTGTACTAGGAAGATGGCTGACACTGGTGCATGGTGTTTGGAGCACAAGGCCTTGATGGGATTTGCGGTCAAGTCAGATACCAGGCACCAGTGTCAGCCATCTTGCCAGTACATTTCCAATCACTTTCAGGAAAGCATAGTTCCAGGGGTGCTATTTGTGCTGGGTGAGAGGAGAAGTGTTTGCAATGACTCCATCTCTCATCAGGCCCTGTCCTACACACACTTTCCTACCCAGCCCAACCATCCCCCCTGGAATTCTGCTTTCCTGAGAGTGAGTGAAAATGTACTGGCAAGATGGCTGACACTGACGCATGGTGTTTGGAGCATAAGGCCTTGATGGGAGTTTGGCAGAAGTGTGTACATAGCAATAGTTTTGAGCCTTCATCTTCACTGCAGGTATGTGGATTATCTGTATTACATAAACATCACATGATCTTTGACTATTAGTTTGTTTGAATCTAAAAACGTTCATGAAGGCAACTGGGACCATTACAGAGATATCTGCAGAAGTGTAATTGCTAACTTGTGCGAAATGTGGAGTTCCTACTCACCAGACTCCATTGCTTATGGTATTCCAAACAAGCTCTCCGGCGGAATGATGTCACGCACCTTCTCCTCCCAGGAAGTACAGTGCACAGGTGGTACAGGAGGGCGGCCACCAGTCCGTTGTGCATTCTGTTGTTCTTTGCTGGCCAATATTTCGACCCTCCTTCTGACGTCCTACCACCTCTTTTTTATATCATCCATTGTGCGCAGGATGGGGGCTACAGCGATCACCTTGTTGACTACCCTGTCCCACATCTGATTTTTCTGGCTAATGGCGGTCTATTGGACGAAGGACCCGAATAAATGTGGCTCTACTATAAGGAGGTCATCAACAAGCACTATCAACTCCTGATCATGAAAACGTGGCTGCTTCTTCTTTGACATGGTGAGGGTGAGTGTGAAGGTGAATGTGAATTAGAAGGTGTGTCTAAGAAAGGAATCTGAAACAAAAAAGGGATATGTACAGGTAGTGATGTGAATGCAGTGCGTGAGTGTGTGCAGGGCTGACAGCAATGAGTGTAGAGAGTGCTCCCTACTTCTCACTTTGCGGTATTATTTTGGCAAAGGATCATGGTCTTGATTTTTTTTCTTTTATAGGTGGATTGGTGAATGTGTCTACTTTTGAAATTGACGTGTTTTTTTTTTGCCACTGCCCATGCTTGTAGTTGTGTTATTTGGCCTGCTTTTTTCTATTTTGCACTTGCCATGTGGGACATAAACCGCCTTGGTACTGCAACTGCGTCGGATGCATCATAATCTGCTTGGCGGGACAACCGTTACATGTTCGTAATCGGAATCCCTATGGGACAGCATTTCTGGCTGACGTGGTCGGTTCGGACTCGTTTCCAACCGCCGCAGTCAGGTTGGAATCATCTCCGACCGACGCGGTTGGAGTTGTGCCTGCTATACATTCTAATACGGCAGTTGGAGACATCGTGGAATAGTCGGGCGGAAAGTATCCGAGACCACATCGGTCGTGTGGTCTTTCCGACAGACATCGTAATCGGCCCCATAATATTACAAAAAGGAAACAACACACATTTCTTAGAAAAAGATTGTAAATTAGAAATCAAACACATAATTATAAAGATTGTAACATAAAATAAAATATTAAAAATTAAAATAAATACTTATAAATTTACCACTACATTAAAAAAAAACATTTTTATACTAAATAAATATAATAATAAGTACTCCGCCTAATACAACACAACAGTAACAAAAAATGTTATACCACACAAAAATAATATTTCCTACTCTAACTACAATAAAAATAAAATGACATAAAATATAACAGTGCAAAATACTATAATTTACTATTCCTACTACAATTAACAAAACAATAAAATTATGAATTAACAAAGAAAATAATTAAAATTCCCACTACAGTCAATGCAACAATAGGGAAAGTGTTGAATTGCAGAGGGGTAAAAATTACTATTCTCACTCCAGCCAGGGCAATATTAGGGAAAGTGCTAGATTGCGGAGGGGTAAAATTTACTATTTTCACTCCAATCAGTGCAAAAGTAGGGAAAGTGTTGGATTGCGGAGTGATAACATTTACTATTTCCACTCCAGTCAGTGCAAAAGTAGGGAAAGTGTTGGATTACGGAGGGGTAAAATGTACTATTCCCACTCCAGTCATTACAACAGTAGGCAAAGTGTTGGATTGCAGAGGGGTAAAATTTACTATTCCCACTCCAGTCAGTGCAAAAGTAGGGAAAGTGCTGGATTGCAGCGGGGTACAATTTACTACTCCCACTCCAGTCAGTGCAAAAGTAGGGAAAGTGTTGGATTGCGAAGAGGTAAAATTTACTATTCCCACTCCAGTCAGCGCAAAAGTAGGGAAAGTGTTGGATTGCAGAGGGGGAAAATGTACTATTTCCACTCCAGTCAGTGCAACAGTGGGGAAAGTGTTGGAATTAAAAAAAGTTAAACATTTGTTATTCCCATTAAAGTCAGTACTACATTACAAACAAATAAAATGTCTACAAAAGCTCATTTTAAAAACAAAATAAAAATATTAAAAATAAATATTTAAAATGTAATAGATTAAATTAAAACAAACAATGAAAATTAAAACATTTCTGGAAATTAAAAACATAATAATAATATTATAAACAATATTAAACATTAAATGCAATATTATTTCACATAAACAAATTCTCTTTAAAAGTATTTATAAATTAAATTCATAAAATAAATGTAGTTATAACTTCCTCCCACCATCTGTCCCTACAAAATGTACAACCAAAACCAAACACTAAAATAAAAGCACACATATTTTACAATATTAACATAAATATGAATTAGCAAAATATGTATATGTTTAATTAAAAACGATTATTAAATATGCAATTACAACATACCCCCAGAAAGTATACACCAGACTCCTAAAATGTAATGATAAATTAAATACACTATTAACACAAATAAATATAAAAAATCATTATTAAAAAAACTAAAAATAGTTATAACTTAAAATTGGTTTAATTCCCACACTACACTCCTATAAACCCCACAATTAAAATAAAGAAAATGACTTACACAATTAACTTAACCAATTATCAATTAAATAAATCATATTAATAAAAAACAATTATTTACAATTAAATAATTGCCAACCCTGTACACCCATAAATTCCACAGCCCACTCATAAAACTTTTTTATTAAGTAACAATATTAACATAAGTGATGATCAATTAAATAATTAACATTAATTAACAAATATTAACAATTTATTAAAATTAAATTAAATTACTTTCCACCCTCTACTTCAATAACCCCCACACCCTATATATAAAAATTAATTTAGAAATATGATTTATAATATTAACATAACCAATTAAATAATTAACAATAATTAACAATAACAAAAACACAATTTACAAAATTAATTATTAATTAAATTGATAATATTTTACAGTAAATAAACATTAAGGATCTCATTACGATGTCGGGCAGACACCATCTCGGATTCGGGAACCGACCCACTTGTGGTCGGCGGTTCAGCCCGACGGATTACGATGCGACCGAACACTGTGCGGTTGGAGTCCCATTGTTCCCTATTGGAGCCCGGCTTCTGCCCGACAACACAGGTTCCAATGGGGAAATGGGGTGTGTGTGTAAAACCATGCACTCTGTCGCAGGCACCCCACAGTGCCAGCCACACAGTGCAGTGTTTTACAGGGGGGTCCATAAGGTACCCCTTCAGCCCCCAACCAGAGGCCACAGGATGAAGGGGGCCCTGCTAGGAGCCCCAAAGTCACTTTCCGACAGCCTTTTTGTGTTGGACAGGCCGACTCGGAAAGGCTGTTGGAAATCGACATCGTAATCGGTCAGTCGGAAACGCTGTTCGTAGAGGTGCACGATGCGGTTCCGAATGACACGGATACTTCGAGAGGCAGTCGGAACCGATTCAGAATAACCACGTGGTTTACTTTCCGACCGCGAACATCGTAATCGGTCGGCCGTATTGTAAACGGACCGAGTCGTTTGGAAGGGTTCCGACGCGGTCTAGGAAATTCCGAATGTCAGTGGAGGCTTTCCGCCCAACATCGTAATGAGGCCCTAATTTATTATAATTTAATTACTTCCCACCCTATACCCCTATAAACCCACAACCAGCTACAATACAAAAAATATAATAAATTACTTAAATAAAATTTAATAACTACTACAATTTTCATAAGTACATTAAAAAACATAAACAATATTACAAAAATATACTACATCATATACATAGAAAATATATAAATAAATACATAACAAATAATAAAAAGCGATATTACTTATCTTAAATTCGATATTCTTCACAAAGATATTCTTGCACTGGATATTTCCATTCCAGGATATTCTTGACTCAATATTTTTAACTCGATATTCTGTCTCACCACCACTGAATCCAATGGAGAGCAATACAGAGCCCATCAGCACCGACCCAAAGGCTTCATCGCATGGGTAGCCCCACTAAAGTCTCACCGCACAGCTGACAGCTTCTTTAGATCTGACACCGAGTGATGTGAAGCCCTCCCAGCTCAAAGCATCATCAAATCCAAAGCCAAGCAAAGTGAAGCCTCCCAAAGCAATCCCGTGGAGACTTCACATCAAGCATATAAGGTACCACTCCCATTGGGTCGAACTCAGTGTAGTCCCCGGCTTGCGCTCCATCACAGTCGGCTTGAACTTGTGACTATGTCCCGATCCAGAGCAACCAGATACCTACAGTTGGTGCATTGCGACTTTTGGCACTATTTTTAGCTAAAACCTTAAAAACTGATATCTCTGGTTCTACTTCTTGGATGTTGATCATTTTGGTGTCATTTTAATCATTTAAATTTGCTTCATTGTTCTAAATTGGTTTGGGATTTTTCTTATGTTGATGTTTCACTTTATTACTCTTTTAGTGCTGCAAAAATACTTTACACATTGCCTGTGAGTTAAGCCTAACAGCTTTGTGCCAAGCTACCAGAAGATTAAGCACAGGTTAATTTAGTGACTTTTGTGGTTCACTCTGACAAGGATTGCTTTTTTTGTTTGAGTGGTGCTTTCACCCCTCTAAACTAGTAACCCAATTTCTTACAGTACTCACATAAAGGATCAGGAACTCAACTAACTGAGCATGATGGCCTCTATTCACATTAAACTAACAGCAAGGCAGAGGGTCAGGCCTGGGATTTCAGAAAGCTAGGCATCTCTCTCTGACACACGCACTCACACTCACACTCACACACACACACTCTCTCTCTCTCTGTCTCTCTCTCTCTCTCTCTAAAAAGTTAGGGATTTAAGGATTTAAACAATGGAAGGTGGATCTCCTAAAATGACATTCTCCCCGTCCGGGTGGAAATACTATCAGGCTATACCTGCAATTAATTGTGAAATTAAAATAAATACATGTCTTCTGCTAAATTATGGACCACGTGGTGAAAGTATTTTTTGTCATTTTTCTAAGTCAATCATTTTGCCTAAAAAGGTCATGGAATGGGTAAAACCTTTTTTGGAGCCAAGCTCATGCAAATGAATGCAGCATGTGTCGACCTGTGACACCATATTCATTGTCACAAAAATGAGATAATCATCCATTAGAAGGACAAATTCTATGTATGCTGCAATACTCTATCTAGTGCACAAGGTATCTTCAAAGTCATTTTCTATCATTGTAATCATGTGTAACATGTTATTTGGTTTGTTAATTCATTCTGTGGTCAGCTTTAATTACCACTGCATATGGTGGAACATATTAAATGTATGCACTGTATATTAACCTAGATGCCACTATACAACGCCTCTTCAGCAGATTTCTTTGCTGTGTTACATTTGTGATGTATTGCATAAGAGTCTGAGCGTTTCACGTGCATAGAACACGGTTTGTGATATATTTTATAATAATGTATAGTATCCTGTAGACAGTTTTTTAGTTTCATTGCATTAGACTAGCTCTTTAAAAAAAAAACTTTGAGTGCTACTGAGGGTGTAGCTCATCCTCTTGAGCTGATGCTCTCCAGGCGCAGAGAACACTCCAAAGGGACAGTCCTATGTTCTTTTTACATTACTGGATGAGCCTTGAGTTCTGCATTCTACACAGAGCGTCTATTTCCTATTGTATTTCCTGTTTTATTCATTTTCTGATGCTTGGCCTCAAGGGTGCTATGTCTCTGGCCCTTGATCCGAGTAAAATACACTCTCTATAACTCACACGAGTTTTATATTCACTCCTTTATATACTTAATGGAAAACACACAACGGATTTGGTGTGACTTTTGTCAGGAGTACAACAAAGAATCCTGCATTTAGCTGAATATGCAAAAGTCAAACCTAGTTTATCTGTATTACATCCCAATACACACTCCTCTACCGCCATAAAACACCCTTTGGGTTTGTTGCTTGTTCAGGGATTTTATGACTTTGTTGTTTGACAGAAAATGATAAAATGAATTTATTTGGCTGTCTAATGCTTGACAGAGTCCCATTTGTCTTTGTAGGGCAGCATGGAACACTTAAATGTTTTAGGTCTCCTCTAACTTTATATGCTTTGGGCATCTCTGACTTTCAGAGGCATTCCATGTTCTTTCATTAGTTTTCCTTTCCAAAATGACTACGTGGTAAAGTTTGCATCATTATTGCAACATTTAGTTGAAGATCTTGTGGATGTATTTCTTATTTCTTACTTTTTGTTGTGCAGTTTGTGCTCTGCCATCTTGACAATAGCACTTGCATTAAAGAAATATTTGTTTTTTTGGTACAACTATTTGGTCGATGCTACAAACCTACTGAATGCTGAGGACATTTGAGAAACTATTTAGCTCTTTCTCATAAGTACTCATTATGGAACAAGATGTGCACTTACAACGTGCTTAAGTCGTTTTACACATGTTTTGGACTTGAAATTATAGGTTAAAAGAAGTAAAATATTGTTACAGTAAAATAACACTATGGGCCTGATTACGATGCCAGTCGGACCCATTCCGCAGCCCTGTTGGATGTGGTCAGACCGCCGAAGGTCTCGACGAAAGCAGTTGGTCCGACCGCCGGATTATGATGCATCCAGCCTGTACTCCAAACGATCTCTGATGGACCGCTGATTCCGACAGCCTTCCTCTGACTGCCGAGTTGGCGGTCGTAGAGGAACAGCAGCCATGGGGCAATACAGGGAGACCCAACTGCTGTCTGGATTACGATGTAGGTTTCGGACGACCCAACCGTGGTGGTACGACCATCTGCCTCAAGTCGATGGAAACAAAGGAAAAAGGGTGAATACTCAGCCGATTCCCCTTCTCCCTGGTCTGGAACAACTAAACCTGAGGGTATTGAACGGCCGATTCAAAGAGGATAACCCGCCAGCAGCAACGTTCCACTCAGCGTCTACTTCCTTCTATTTAGATTATACCCTGGCAACCCCCCCCCCCCTTGTTTGACAGCATAGTCTCATTTACAATGGGCGAAAACGGACAAAGCGATCATCTACCGCAAGAAGTGACGCTAAACGCAATCAGAGGAAACCACTCGGAAGAAAGGACAAGTGCGGGCACCGAATACACCTCGTATTTTAAACGAATAAGGTGCAAGCCCGATAAAATTGAAGAGCTATCCAATAATGCGAACATACTAATCAATCACGAAAACAATCTGATAGCGAACCCAATAGAGGCCTGGGAGGGTTTTACAAAGGATCTTGGGATAAGGTTTGCCACAAAGACGAGGACCCATACGTGGAGACCATGGGGCCCTGTTCCAGGGAAGGCAACCCTTCGCGAAACAAAAAACCTCAAACGGAATATAAGCCGAGCCTTACTTAAGGCAGCTGTGCAAACGACCACAATGCCTAGCCCTGTGAAGCGAGTTACGGCAACTGAAGGCAAAGTTAAAAAAGATGATTTGGGAAAAGAAAAAACAATCGAATGAAGACCTTTGGGAAAAATCTTGCATGACTCGAAACTCAAAAACAGCGGCAGGTTTTGGCGGACAATAAATAGCCTACAACAACCAGCACATCAAGGTATAAATTCACACATTACAGAATCTGACTGGGCAGACCATCTGTACAATCACTTTAACGATAATTATCAAGAGGGGAATTCTCCCGAGGAAAGCATGTGGACTACCGAGAGGAACAGGAGAGATCATAACTCAGATAACGTTAGACAAAGGAATGGCGAGGACAATAAGCACGATAAGAACCCGAGCAAACAAAAGGACCTTGGGGTGGAATGCACAACGGTCTTTAAACTATCATCATACAACAAAGAAGCTAGTAACAAAATAACAGCAGCTCAGATCAAGCTACAAATTTCTAAAGGGAAGCCGGAAGGAGCCCCAGGACCAAATGGAATCCCGCCAGTACTGTATAAGTATGATGCAGAATTCTGGAGTAACACACTGGTACCAGTCAAGAGCATTCAGGAAACAGTGACAAGCCCAGCCTCCTGGAAAGGATGGATAATTAGCCCAATTTACAAACAGGGCGCCAGGAGTAGTCCCAACAATTACCGTCTCATCTCCCTACAAGACATAGAGGCAAAGTACTATGTGCCGCTAGTCCTAGAGGAATTGTCATCCTGGGCATTGTCCAAACACATCATCTTCGTAAATCAAACAGGGTTCTGCAGAGGGCATGGCACCACTACCAACATCATGACGCTAACCTTGTTGATAGACGCGGCCAAAGCTGCAAAGAGCTCACTATTTTTATGTTTCATAGATTATAGCGCAGCATTCGACCACGTAGATCAAGCCAAACTCTGGCAGAAGCTGGAAAAGTGGGGGATACCTAAGCCTCTCCTCAACCAGTTGATCCTATTACATACAGATACCTGGGTCAAGATCAAGCTGGGAGCCGGGACGCACCTCTCACGGTGAATCAACACCTCCAAAGGCCTAAAACAAGGGTGTATCTTAGCCCCCACGCTTTTTAACCTCTTTTGAGCAGACCTCCCAGGGGAATTGGATAATAGTATTTCGCACACCCCACATCTGGGAAATATCTCGCTGTCCAATCTCCTATACGCAGACGACCTGGTTTTAATAAGCCGGACCCCAATCGGCCTCCAACATCTGCTGGATACCACTAACAAATTTTCGCAATGTAATGCATTACACATTAACATAAAGAAAACAAAAATTATGGCAGTGAATTTCAACAAGACCAAGAAAATCACGTGGTACCTGGATGGGAGCAGCCTAGACCGGGTAACCAACTACAAGTATCTCGGAGTTCTACTCGACAGCAGAGGCTCGTACAAACCCCAACTGGAGGCCTTGCGACGGAAGGGCACCACAAGCTGCCTCGCAATGAAATCCCTGAAGAAAGTCCTACCAGATCGAACATTATCCAATGCTCACATACGGAAGTGAACCAATGCAAGGGAAAGATGTGACAGTTTTAGACAAAACAATTGGTAGGTCATACAGAGCAATCTTTCGGCTACCAAACTATGTGTCACCTGCTCAAATACGCCTGGAATTAGGTCTTCAGAAGCAAACCGTGGAAAGAAGGGTTGCTTACATAAAAAGCTGGCATAAGATCAGAGGCTCTGAGCAGGGATCCCTAAATCCACATCTATGGTTTGAACTGTCACACCGAGAGAAATCACCCGCCAGAGAGTACCTGCTTGAATCATTGGAAATGCTTGAATTGACTACCCTCTGGGAATCCTCCATAGATCATAAGAGCTTCAAAAAGGTCGTAACCAAAGTAACAAAACTGATATCCTCAATAGAAGACAAGGAAACTTTGGCCAAGCGGGCTCACGGATGGACAGTACTTAATGATTACGCAGCTCTTACGCCACAAGCTTATCTAAAAATGGGAGTTAAACAAGAGATAAAAGAAAAATTCTTAAAATTGCGCTTGGGCATTATACCAATTCTCCCTCACTTGCCGCCATGGAAAAGGAGACCAGAGGAACAGTCCTGCCGTCTTTGTGGATCAGAAAAAGAGGATCTAATACATATAATTTGCATTTGTCCAAGCCTGCTAGACATAAGACATGCCTTGCTTCGACCAACATTGAATCAGAAGGGCATCAGGACCTGCAGGCAGGCAGTAAAACTATGGGCCATATTATCAAGAACGGCGATAACATTATCGCCGCTTTAGAGGCAGGAAACTGCGATAAGGGAATTCCAATAGAAGCCTAAGTTTGATGACCTTCACGCCAGAACCTGGGCTTTTATTGGAATTCTATAGGACATATTATCAAGACCCTTATCGCTGCTTTAGCGGCAGTTTCCTGCCGCTAAAGCGGCGATAATGTTATCGCTGTTCTTGATAATATGGCCCTATGTTTTAACCCAGAAGAGATCCAACTAAACTGCTGATTCACAAAGTACTTTGATAAAGTGGTAGAAAGACTTAAGCTCTTGTCACAAGTGACAGCAGAATAGAAGACAGCTGGCCCACCATGACTGAGCACTTTAATAGCCAATAATGATTGCACTCCTGAAGCACAAGCACTTATCTCCACGCTCTTATATACGTTAAAAGGCTTGAACAGATACTCTGAAGCATTGGCACTTTGTGCATATTTTTATCTATCGCAAAAGGGCTGAATAGACAATAATACCAAGACTCAATATGACCTCTACTTAAAGCATAATAGTTTGAAAGACTGGATTTTAAATGTTAAAGTATAAATTGAGATAATGGTTTTTATCTTCTCTTTTCTTTTTTAAGTACTTGTAATGTCCCAATGGGTTCTTTTTTTTAAATTGTGAGTTTTAATTAACTGAACTATAAAATTACCTTACCTTACCTTCTCCCTGGTGGATCCCTTTCCCCCTGGTGGATCCCTTCCTCCATGTCCCCCTTACACCTCAGCAGCTGCATCCCGAAGTGGACAGTCCTGTGGGTGGCAGAATCCAGTTAAGTCCAAATGTGGCATGTACCCCTATTGACTGGACTGTGCACATATCGCCACACTCCAACAATCGGGTACATGATGCACAAAGCATATCCCCACATGTGTCATGCATGTGTGTACAACTGCACATGTTTCCTGTGCATTTGTACCCACTTGCAGCGACATGTCCGGGGAGTGGGGCACTGCTGACGATGAGACCTCTGCGGTAGCAGCGGTTACACCATAATACAGCGGGCAGAGCTTTCCCTGCATCGGCGGTCGGAATCCGACTGCTGATAAGCAACCACCACTTGAACACATTTCCAGTGACAGGCAATCACCACCTGCACAAGTTTCCAGTGACAGGCAACCACCACCTGCACACGTTTCCAGTGAAGTACGTCGTCTCTGAGAACAGATGTCTGTGACCATATGATGTCTTCAAGAAGGCAGAGACTGAAAATTGGGCGTGTCAATGAAGGGTGTTACTTAAAAGGTAGTGTCTGTAATATCCGGTTTTGATGGTGTCTGTAAGAGTGGTAGCTAGCTAGGACAGTGTTGGTGCCTGAGAACTGAGGGAATGTCTGTGAAAAGGGTGTATCTGTGCGATGGAAGAGTTAGTGAAAGGGACTCTCCATGAACAAGCATGTTTGTGAGAGGATGTGTCTTTCAGAGGGTGGCTTATCTGAGAGTTGGTACTATCAGGCAGCGAGTTACCTGAAGAACTTGCATCTGTGAGTGGCTACTGACAGTGAATGAGGACATCTGTGAAAAATGGAGTGTCTGCGAGAAGGCCTGTCTTACAGAGGTGTGTCTGTGATGGGTGTATAAATGATAGAAGTTGTTCAGCAAGACAAGGTTATCTGAAAACAAAGTAATGTGTGTGAAAGATAATTGCATTTGGGAGGAGAGTTGTTTAGGAGAGGTCAGTCTGTGTAGTCTTCTTGATAATCCAAAGTAAAAGTAGTTTGAGGGCTATTCACAAATTCCATTTTGTAGAACAATAGTACTACAAATATACTACAAAATGCTATTCACAAACTGCATTTTAATGTATGTTTTATAGTACTACAAAACTTACTACAAAATGCATGGGTTATTCACAAAGATTATTTACACTTTTGAGTAATTTGCACATGTTATTTACTCTTAACCTTTTGAAAAACTTTACTACTTTTGGCCATTCACAAAGTCTGAGTGTAAAGATACTGAAAAGAGTAGGGGTGAATTGCATGTGTAAATTAAACAATAGTGCAAGTTACCTTTGTGAATAGCCCATCCAGGTACCAAATAGCCCCCAGGCCCTTTAATTTAGTAGAGAGATGTAATTTACACTTTTGAGTAAATTTACACTTAGATTTTGTGGATAGCTAAAAAGTTGTAAATATACTCAAAAAGTGTAAGTTACCTTTGTGAAGACCAACAATTTCCATGTTCTTAATTACCTTAAGGACATATTCACAGGACACATACTATTCCAGTTTAAATGGACCAGTGCCCGTGTACAGCAGCATACCAAAATTGAAATTCCTTATGGGAATGTCAAGGTAAAAATACATTTTTAAGAGCTTGTCTGTTTTTTAGGTTTCGCCTGCAAAGTTCTTGCATTGTGCTTGTGAAATCTCTCTTAAAAGAGGGCTCTTTTCAGTTCCCATCTCTGAATTGCTGTGTTCATTCACTTTTGTGTGGAGCAATTGTTTTTGTTAACTTCCCCTGGCTGCAAGCATTTTCGATACTTCTACAAACGCTCTTCACACTGTTTAAGCCCCATTCACTGTCAAGATAAGATCTCTTCCCACGGAAAAGGCACACAGCTTCTAACAGTATGCTGAAATGCTTGTTATTTTTACTACTTAGGGGCCGATTACGACATCGGTCGGAAAGGTTCTGAATGGAATTCGGTATCTCAGAATCCGATTCGGAACCCTTGTTTCCTACCGAATCGTACACACTTCCCAATGACCTATTACGATGCCCAGAAACCGTTCAGGCTGTCCAAATCGGTTTCGAAAGGCATTCGGACAGGCTGGGTCTTTCGGAGCCGAATCATACAGCTCTATGGACACGGTTCCGAGCGAGCGATTACGATGACCGATTCGGACCGCCATTCCGATTCGGTCATCCCGGCACGAAGCGGCTGTCAGAATCTGTCTTTGGGGTCCGTTGCAGGCCCCCTTTCACCCGGAGGCGTCCAGTTGATGCCTGTGGGGGTGCCCAAGGGACCCCTCTTTCCAACAATGCACAATGTGGCAGGCACCATGGGGTGCCCACCACAGGGTGCAAGGTTTTCCCAACCTCCCCTTTTTTCAATGGGAGCCTGTGTTCTCGTTCGGAACACAGGCTACCATTGAAGTCAATGCAAGTCCGACCGAACGATGTTGGGAAGCATCGTAATCGGTCGTTCGGACTTGCAGAACTGATTCATTTGGAAACCATTCCGAGACCGAGTCGTTTGGAACAGTTTCCGAATGACATCGTAATCGGCCCCATAGTTGCGTAAAGCAGATGCTTTAGCCTTAGAAAGTTTGTGGCATTTCCTATTCATGTATCAGTACTTTTCTTTGCACTTTGTAGGCATTATCGGGTTGATTTTTTCAACTTAATCTACTTGGTAATTATGATCAAATTCTAAATATTTTACTAAACATTACACGCCAAAAATAAATTAAATAAACAAGAGCTATGCTATATTTTATTACTAAACAGGCAGCCAGAAGTGCAGTTACCTCGCAGCTAACAGGGTCATGAATGAAACGGTACATTAGGTGCAGTGGCACTGGGCCCAAAAGTTGTCAGAACTCCTCTAAACAAATAATATTACTATATTACACAGGCAGTCACAATTGCAGTTACCTTGCAGTTTGGGACTAGATTTGAAAGATGCTGCAGGTGCAGTTGCACCGGGGTCAAAAGTTCTAGGGACCCCACTAAACCAATATTATTGCTAACATTTAAAGCTAAACAGGCAGTCACAAGTGCAGTTACCTTGCAGACAACAGGGTCATGATTTGAATGGTGCAGCAGGTGCAGTGGCACAGGGCCCAAAAGTTGTCAGAACTCCTCTAAACACCTATTATTGCTATATTTTACTACTATACAGGCAGTCACAATTAAAGTTACCTTGCAGTTAAAAGGGACTTGAATTAAATGGTGCAGCAGGTGCAGTGACACCAGAGCCTACATTTGTCATAACTCCAATAAACACCAAATATTCCTTTATTTTACTACTAAACAGGCAGTCACAAGTGCAGTTACCTAACTGGCAATAGGGTCATGATTTGAATGGTGCAGCAGGTGCAGTGGCACCAGGGCCAAAAGTTGTCATAACTCCTCTAAATACCAAATATTGCTATATTTTACTACTAAACAGTCAGTCACAAATACATTTATCTTGCAGGCACTACGAGCATGATTTGAATGGTGCAGCAGGTGCAGTGGCATTGTTCCCAAAAGTTGTCAGGACCCCTCTAAACACATATCGCTATTACATCAATGGATTCTATTATTTCCCTCTTTCATTTCATTTTGTAAAATGTTACTATTACTTACCTGCACTATACCACTAGTAACTGCACAATATATTGCCTTTATGTATATAAACAAGTCATAACACTTTAACAGACTTTCTGTAACGTATATTGTATACTCAGCAAGCTACAACTTACAACAAAAAACAGCTTATTATTAATCACATAGGCAAAATCTAATGCTTTTAGCAATGCTTATTGCGCTAGTTTCCACTTTCGGTTTCAATAGTGCCAACATAAGTTATTTTTCTAAAACCTTTTCGCTAGCAGTGCTGCTTTAACGGAGCCATCCAGGGTAATAAACACTGGCAAAAATATTATGTTATAGACATGTTGGAAATATTAATGGCATTTGAAACATCCAATAAAAGACACGTTACAAATTGTTCCCAGCCCTCAACATGCTGTGCCCAAGGCCCTACCACTGTACATTGACATTTTGTAAGCCCACATAAAACGCTAACGTTTTCATTAACTTAAGAATGCTTTCAAACACACAACACATCGTACTCTTCTTGTGGAGGTCAGAACAATACACAGCTTGCAACAAATGAGTGCCATTTTTTGACCTTGTTGCAGGGATTCTGCGCAAACACAGAAATATGCTTGGAATTATGGGACCTCAGTATGCAGGGACTGAGTTATCCTACCACCTTAGTACCCATGAGCCCGGGACCGACTAGCTATAGTGTCTCACTTGCCCACCTACTCACTCACAGAGGAACAAGTGATTAGACACCCCAGAACACAACACTCCCGACTCTCTCAAGAATCGCGGTTGCAAGACACACCCTTTCACTCACACTCTTGTACTCGTCCACAATAAGATCTGACAGAGACACGAACAAGTTTAAAATATTTATTTTAACTAACGTGCTCTAGTATGCAGTATACATGCCACAATCAGCAAAAAAATGCCTACGTTTTCATTAACTTAAGAATGCAAAAGTGAGGTATCATTTTACTCGGAAGACTGAGGGGAACGCTGTGGGGTAGGACATTTGTGCCGGCACAGTGATTCCACACAAATATATGTGGAAAATGTGTTTCTTTAGCTAAATTTGAGGTGTGCAGGGGATTCTGGGTAGGAAAACATTGGGGGATCCACGAACGCCATACCTCGCTGGACTCCCCCGGGTGTCTAGTTTTCAGAAATGTGTGGGTTTGGTAGTTTCCCAAGGTGGCCGCAGAGCCTGGGGCCACAAACCCAGGTGACCCCCCTTGCAAAACCAGGTTGTTTTGTGATAGGTAATTTTGATGTCTCCTCAATACGTTTTGGGCCCTTGCCTGTCGTGGGCACTTGACCCACCCATGCAAGTGAGGTACCATTTTTATCGGAAGACTTGGGCAATGCGGGGTGGGTGGAATTTTGTGGATCCATGGAGATTCCAGAACTTTCCACCACAGAAATGTGAGGAAAATGTGATTTTTTTAGCAAAATTTGAGGTTTGCAGGGTATTCTGGGTAAGAAAACGTTGGGGGGTCCACGCAAACCATACCTCGCTGGACTCCCCCGGGTGTCTAGTTTTCAGAAATGTGTGGGTTTGGTAGGTTTCCCAAGATGGCCGCCGAGCCAGGGCCAAAAACCCAGGTGACCACCCTTGCAAAACCAGGTTGTTTTGTGATAGGTAATTTTGATGTCTCCTCAATACGTTTTGGGCCCTTGCCTGTCGCGGGTACTTGACCCACCCATGCGAGTGAGGTACCATTTTTCTCGGAAGACTTGGGGAATGCGGTGTAGGTGGAGTTTTGTGGATCCACGCAGATTCCAGAACTTTCCACCACAGAAATGTGAGGAAAATGTGTTTTTTTTTACAAAGTTTGAGGTTTGCAAGGGATTCTGGGTAACAGAACCTGGTAAGAGCCAGACAAGTCACCACATCCTGGATTCCCCAGGGTGTCTAGTTTTCAAAAATGTATAGGTTTGCTAGGTTTTACTAGGTGCCGGCAGAGCTAGGGTTCAAAATCTACAGCTAGGCACTTTGCAAAAAAAGGGTCAGTTTTCTCTGTGAAAATGTGGTGTGTCCACGTTGCGTTATGGGCCGTTTCCTGTCGCGGGCACTAGGCCTACCCAAACAAGTAAGGTACCATCTTTCTTGAAAGACTTTGGGGAATGGGGGTGGGTAGAATTTTGTGGATCCACGCAGATTCCAGAACTTTCCACCACAGAAATGTAGGAAAATGTGTTTTTTTTGACAAAGCTTGAGGTTTGCAAGGGATTCTGGGGAACAGAACCTGGTAAGAGCCAGACAGACACCCCATCCTGGATTCTCCTGGGTGTCTAGTTTTCAGAAATGTATAGGTTTGCTAGGATTCCATAGGTGCCAGCAGAGCTAGGGTTCAAAATCTACAGCTAGGCACTTTGCAAAAAAAGGGTCAGTTTTCACTGTGAAAATCTGGTGTGTCTACGTTGCGTTTTGGGCCGTTTCCTGTCGCGGGCACTAGGCCTACTCACACAAGTGAGGTACCATTTTTCTCAGAAGACTTTGGGAAATGCGGGGCGGGTAGAATTTTGTGGATCCTCACAGATTCCAGAACTTTCCACCACAGAAATTTGAGGAAAAAGTGTTTTTTGACAAAGTTTGAGGTTTGCAAAGGATTCTGGGTAACAGAACCTGGTAAGAGCCAGATACGTCACCCCATCCTGGATTCCCCTGGGTGTATAGTTTTCAAAAATGTATAGGTTTGCTAGCTTTACCTAGGTGCCGGAAGAGCTAGGGTTCAAAATCTACAGCTAGGCACTTTGCAAAAAAAGGGTCAGTTTTCACTGTGAAAATGTGATGTGTCCACGTTGCGTTTTGGGCTGTTTCCTGCCACGGGCACTAGGCCTACCCACACAAGTGAGGTACCACATTTCTCTGAAGACTTTGGGGAATGCAGTGTTGGTGGAATTCTTTGGATCCACACAGATTCCAGAAGTTTCCACTACAGAATTGTGAGGAAAATGTATTTTTTTTTACAAAGTTTGAGGTTTGCAAGGGATTCTGGGTAACAGAACCTGGTGAGAGCCAGACAAGTCACCCCATCCTGGATTCCCTGGGTGTCTAGTTTTCAAAAATGTATAGGTTTGCTATGTTTCTCTAAGTGCCGGCAGAGCTAGGGTTCAAAATCTACAGCTAGGCACTTTGCAAAAAAAGGGTCAGTTTTCACTGTGAAAATGTGGTGTGTCCACGTTGCCTTTTGGGCCGTTTCCTGTCGCGGGAACTAGCCCTACCCACACAAGTGAGGTACCATTTTTCTCGCAAGACTTTGGGGAATGCGGGGCGGGTAGAATTTTGTGGATCCTCGCAGATTCCAAAACTTTCCACCACAGAAATTTGAGGAAAATGTGTTTTTTTGACAAAGTTTGAGGTTTGCAAGGGATTCTGGGTAACAGAGCCTGGTAAGAGCCAGACAAGTCACACCATCCTGGATTCCTCTGGGTGTCTAGTTTTCAAAAATGTATAGGTTTGTGAGGTTTACATAGGAGCCGGCAGAGCTAGGGTTCAAAATCTATAGCTAGGCACTTTGCAAAAAAAGGGTCAGTTTTTACTGTGAAAATGTGGTGTGTCCATGTTGCGTTTTGGGCCGTTTCCTGTCACGGGCACTAGGCCTACCCACACAAGTGAGGTACCATTTTTCTTGAAAGACTTTGGGGAATGCGGGGTTGGTGGAACTTTGTGGATCCTCGCAGATTCCAGAACTTTCCACCACAGAAATTTGAGGAAAATGTGTTTTTTTGGCAAAGTTTGAGGTTTGCAAGGGATTCTGGGTAACAGAACCTGGTAAGAGCCAGGCAAGTCACCCCATCCTGTATTTCCCTGGGTGTCTAGTTTTCAAAAATGTATAGGTTTGCTACGTTTCCCTAAGTGCCGGCAGAGCTAGTGATCCAGCGGCTTACTAGCAGCAGATACTCCACTATCATATACTCACTTGGGCCCATACAACTCGCTTCCGCTCTGCGCTAAGTAAACCACTGGAATCTTTTAGTTTTTAATGTTTCTCATACCTCGAGATCCAGTTATTGCTTCTTTAACTAAACCTTCTGCTGATCAAACAGTTCTTTCCTCTGGTCAATGGACCAGTTAGGTAAAACTAGTTGATGGCGATAATTGACATAACTTATTATACATTTCCTAATAAGTATAAAATAATGACAGACTCAGTAAGTTTTAAATCTTTATCTAAATTAGCGTTTCAGTACAAACACCCTCATTCGCGGGAGTGCCAATTCAAAAATATCTCAGATAACATTTATCAATTCAGATCCACACAATAACTATGCTCAGAAAGAAGAGGATAGAGACAGAAGAGCATTTATCAAAACGATGAATTTCATAATTACCAAAATATGGTGTGAAGACCAACCCCCTGGCCAAAGGGCTGGTTAGGGCCTCCCAGGACAGATCAGGAGACAAAGACTTCAGGACAGGAATCAAGACAGGATACTTCACCTCTCTAGATACCGACGACTACGTCGCACCCCTCTCTGACACTCTCTTCCTCCTCATGGTTCTTCCGCGATCTTCTTTCTAGCCCACCCAATTCAAATAGATGGTTCTGCATTCAGTTTCTTCATCAGCATTTCAGAGCATCGGCACCACCCCAGCAAACCCCGTTCTCAGGCTTCTTCAACGCGCTCCAAAGCTTCTTCGTACCTTCCCCAAGGCTTGCCTGCTCTTCTAACTAAACTACCTCAATTATACCTTTCCATAGGCATGTACCACCCATTAATGTTTCATTTTCCACAGAATACTAACTTCTGATTGGATAGGCGAGGGGGGGGGGATGATCATCACACCATGCTTATACTTCATTTATTCCCTTAAACCATTGTTTCCAAACTCCTCCCCTCAAACTTTTATTCCGCCCTTCCTTTCCCATACATCTTTAAACTTTATCAATACAATTGTAACTATTTTCTCGAATAAGTTCCTTCATATGAACTCTTCACCCTCATGTTCCCAGGGCACATCTCAGCCGACCTTGGACGCGTGACAAATCCTTAGTCATCCTCCAAGCTTCCGTACCAGGGCGCATGCGTCGCGCCGCGTTAGTCTGCTCAACTCAGACAACTTTAACAGGCCCAAATACGCACTAATAATAAAGTCAAAAAGAAAAATGTTATTCTCAAAAATAAATGATTTCACTGTATACCACAACCTCTACTCTGACCCATACCATTTGTTATTTCTCTTTCTGCATTTGCCGTAGTTATAAATTCTTTTTCTAATTTCAGCAAAGCAGGTGCCATGCATGTGATTTTTCAAGCGGCCATTTTATAGCTCTTTGCGCAAGCGCCAGAATTTCCCTCCAAGCATCAGCACGTCATACTACATAGATGCAGTAGACGCATGCGCAGTAAAGATCCCGTGTTAAATGCGTTCTAGTCCTACGTCCGTGTTATTTGCAGTTAGTAAACACATAGGCAAGCTTCATTCTTTTCCCGCGTGTAATGAGACTGCGTATTATTAATCACAAAATACGTTTGTTAGTAAATCACTAGTAAGTTAAATCGAGAGGATTGCTTCCGAGCAAGTCTCGTGTCCGAGTCCTTGCTCCATCAATCCCCTCTCTGATGGCTTATTAAGCCATCACAAAATTTCCCATCCATCCCAGATACCAACTTTAACACTTCTCAGTTCTCTCCATTTGGCCTCCCAACCTTTCATCAACTATCTCATCTCCTTTTAAATCTTGCATCTTCTTTTATAACCTGCCTTTCATTTCTTCCAAGCGTATTTCCTCGTACTTTCTCTTACGCGTCTGTCCCTTTCCTTTTCTGTTCAAGTGTACCTTTCCTTTCGTACCTTTTCTACAACATTTATATGTAATCATTATTAGCATCACTATTGTTATTATCATCACTAATGGTATTATTATTTGACCTAGAAAACTTTTCCCAAACCCAACAAACCATTTCCCTATTGATGTTATGCTTTTTGTTAGTCTTCCCGACACACTGTCAACCTCCAGTTGGGTCAAATCTTTATGCATTCTCGTAATATTTTCAATATATCCTTTAATTTCTCTGCTCTTGTCCGGAATATAAGTGCAGCAATGTTGAACTTTCAACATGCCACAAACTCCACCTTCTTTTGCTAACAATATGTCAAGAGCAAGACGGTTCTGTAAAACCATTGATCTAATTGCAACCATTTCTGTGTTAATCATTAAAAATCCTCCTGCAGTATCTGTAGAAAGACGATCAACTATGGTTGATAATTTACACATTTTTGGGGATTTTAGGATGACTCCAACTGAGGGTATCAGTGCACTAAAAATATCTCCTACAATTTCAGAAAAACTAGCCCTTCTGCTTCGTGTCAGTCTGTTAGAATTTCCATTGGTTCCACTGATTTTGTCCACATGATAAATTTTTGGAAAACCTATTCCAAAATAACAGCTTCTGTACCATCTTGCAGGTAACCTGTAATAGGCATTGTTCCCACAAACATAATACACTCCTGGAAACACAGGATCAGTTCCCCCTTTTAGTCCCCATCCTCCTAATATTAGGAAGTTATGTTCACATTCACTGGAACCAATGTAATTATTGTTATAATCTGTCTTTAATCTATGGAGGCAGAATTTTCCCCTTTTCACAAAGTCCTGGGACATCGCAGCATGAGCCTTGCCACTTGCATAGATTCCCTCCTTCCCAACCCATGGAGGTACATTGGTTTTCTGTGTAGTTGCCTTCTTCATTAAATCCTGTCACCTTTCTTCTACTAAATTTAAAAAATCTTTTTCTTCTTTTCTTAATGTACATGTTAGATTATCTTCGTGTGCCTGAACTCAATCTATCAAACTCATGGTTATGAAAAATTCACCCATAAATTGTGCATTTTTACTACTAACTACTGGATTCATATTCTTTCTAATAGGAAGTTCAGAAAATATTACATCTAAGTTAGAATAAAAATACTGCAATCTCCCTGTAGTGTAAAATAAACTTGACAAAACACTACATGACACACCATACGTTAAAGGTATATGGTGATACATCATCCCTTCTGATACTGAAGAAGGTTATTTCAAACATACATAACAGTTGTTAATTTGCATAGTGCTAACATACTGAAATAATAATTTAATAAACACATTAGAGGATGTATTATAGTCTGATTCATTATGATAGTTTGCCTCATCTTCTACTCCTATTCCTATTTTAGTTTCTCTTAATCTATCTACTTTAACATTAGTATCTGTATTATTCTCGTTACTTGTTTTCATTATTAGAGGTACCCCTACTGTTAGGAATAACCATCCTAATATTGCTAATAAAATACTACAAAAACAAAATCTAAGACACTTTCTTTTTACTCCACACTTTGGTTTTCCGCTAACTTCATTGTCGGCCATTTTGTCTCTGAGAAAATTTATTTTCTCTTATTTTTTTCCTTTTTCAGTCTTTTTGTTCTTTTTATTCTTTAAGGAGGTTTCAATTGGCTCTCGTCAATTTGTGCAATATGGACTTCTTCTGTCCCATCAGACAGGTCCAGGGACTCAAATTCTTCAAGAATGACATACGTCCACTCTGGGGCCTTGTATTTTCTGTTTAAATTTCTCAATCTTGGACTTCTTAGAGTTATTTTTGCTAAAGTTTGCTTAGGTCTTGTTTGACTTGTGATTTCATTCACTTGCTCTGGTTTCTTTTCAGATTTTCTCAGGTGATATCTCAGTTTCTTTACTCCAGTTTGCCAATTGTCTCCCTTTCTGACTCTTTTAATTTGTACTGCTTTTTCACCTTCCTTATCTCCTTGTAAGGTTCTTTTTATTTAATTTGTTCTGGGCACAATCTGTTCTATTTCTCTGTTTTCTGTACTTGTACTTTCTTTTGCTTCTTCCTGCTCAGGTTCTACAGTATTTTGTTCTACTTCTTCCTGAGCTTGTTCTTCTAATTCTGTCTGATCCTGCTCAGGTCTTACTCCAAATCTTTCTTCTTCTGCCTGAGTTTGTTCTTCTAACTCTATCTGGTCCTGTTCAGGTCTTAATTCAAACTTTTCTTCTTCTGCCTGAACGTCTTCTTCTCTTTTTCCCTCCTCAGGTTTGTTTATGTCTCTTTCTCTTTTCACCTGAGTGTGTTCTTCTTCCCCTGTCTCTTCCTGACTACCTTCCTGTCTTTTCAATTCTGATCTTCTTCTGGTTTCAATAGCATCATCAATTACTTCAATTACTGGGATCCATTCTTCCTGACTTATCTTGGGCTGCTCATCATATGGTTGTCTTTCGGAATCTATCACTCTAGATTCTTCAATTTCACAGTTTACAACTCCTGATGCTTCAGCCTGCTCAGTCAGTGGTGGCTCTTGTTGCTCTGATGGGCTCGGAACTCTTCTGGTATGACTAGCGTGAATCCAATTGGGCAAACTTGCACACTTCACTGCTGTGGTAGTGACTAGTATGACTTGCCTTGGTTTGTCCCACCTTGGTGCTAGACACGATTTTCTTGCGTGTTTCTTCACTAGCACCCAATATCCAGGATTCAAATCATGCGCTTGATCTGGCTGTCTTTCAACTGCGTCTTCTCCAACCTGATGAGAGATAGAACGCATCATTTCAGTCAATCCTTTGCAATAGTCCAATACCAGATTATCAGTTATACTCATTAGTTTATTTCCAGGAATAAACGCCTGTCTCATGGCTCTTCCCATGAGTACTTCATGTGGACTCATTCCTGTTTTTCTGTCTGGAATGCTTCTGAGACCCATTAATACAAGTGGTAATGCATCTGGCCATTTTAGCTTTGTGGATGCACACACCTTTCCCAATCTTGACTTGATTGTGCCATTCATTTGTTCAACAACTCCAGAAGCCTCTGGACGATAAGCACAGTGTAGTTTTTGTTCAATGTTAAATGCAGCACAGATTAATCGAATTACTTCATTATTAAAATGAGGGCCTCTATCTGATTCCAAAGTGACCGGAAAACCAAACTGTGGCACCAACTCCCTCAACAACAATTTTGCAACTGTAAGACTGTCATTTCTTCTAGTAGGGTAGGCTTCCACCCATCTTGAGAAAAGGCACACTATGACAAGTACGTATTTCAATCCGTTGCAGGGGGTAACTCAATGAAATCTAACTGTAATCTGGTGAAGGGTCCTTCTGCCTTTCCAATTTTTCCCCAGCTTACCACTGTCTTTCTACCTGGGTTCTGCTGTTGACAGGTTAAGCATCTTTGGCAAAGGCTCTCTGCGATTACCCTGAACATCGGATTGTACCAACTCTGTCTGAATAGTCTGATCATTGAATCTCTCCCTATGTGTGTTGCTCCATGAGACACCCTCGCCATTTTTGAAAGCAGACAATCTGGCATGACTGGTCTTCCATCTAGATACACCCATACTTCATCATGTGGTCTTTTGGTACAGGCTGCCTTTATCCAGATTTCTTTTTCCTTTTCCTCAACTTCCTCCTGCAATTGTCTAATCTCATCCCATGTCTCTGGCACTGAGAAGTACATAAGTTGGCATCTGGTTTCCCCCGTTTCAATTTTTCTGTTTATGGCTACTGCATTTTTAGCTCAGTATTTCGCCACTTGGTCAGCATAATTATTACCAGCAGTCACATAGTCATTTCCTGACTGATGTGCAGCGCATTTTACAACTGCTATTTCTTTTGGCAATTGTAATGTTTCCAACAAATCCTTTACATTTTAGCTGTTTCTGATAGGAGACCCTGAGGAAGTCAGAAATCCCCTCTGCATCCAAAGCTGGCCGAAGTCATGCACAATCACAAAACCATATTGACTATCCGTAAATATGTTTACTTTCCAATTTTTCCCCTTTTTACATGCCATTGTCAAGGCAACCAATTCAGCTACTTGTGCAGACTTGACCCCAGGTAAACAGGATGCTTCAATTACCCCCAAAATTTTGCAAACAGCATATGCAGCACTTAGACCTCCTTCTTGTGTCCTAAGGCAGGAGCCGTCTACAAATAACTCGTGATCTGCTTCTTTTAGTGGTGTCTCTCATATCCGGGCGGGGCTTTGTGCATAACTCAGTCACATCTAAGCAATCATGATCACTTTCATCTTTTACTTCCTCATCACAGGGGTCTGGCAATAGGGTGGCTGGGTTCAGAATCGTACACCTTGTCACAGTCACATTCTCAGCTCCCAAAATCACTTTTTCGTACTTTGTCAAACGACTAGGGGTGAGGTGCTGTGTTCTTGTTCTCATCAAAAGAATCTCAACCGAGTGTGGAATGAATACCTTTATCGGATGTCCCATCACTATTGACTCACTTTGCTCCAGACTCATACAAGTAGCAGCTACTGCTTTTAAGCAGCCAGGCAATGCTGAAGCCACCGGGTCCAATGTAGCTGAAAAATATGCCACTGGACGCCAACTCAATCCATGTCTCTGTGTTAAAACTGAAAATGCACAATTTTCTCTTTCGCAACAAAACAAAGCAAAGTCTTTTGTATAGTCTGGCATGCCCAAGGCAGGAGCCTCACACAGACAATTTCGCAATCTCACAAATGCCTCTAGGCAGTCATCATTCCAATCAATCAGATCTTTTGCTCGTTTCCGAATCATCTGTATTAGTGGTTTCGCCAACACAGAAAATCCATTTATCCATTGTCTGCAGTATCCAACCACTCCCAGAAACATTCTCATTTCTCTCTGAGTCTGTGGCAATTGCATTTCTTTGATTATTTTTATTCTTTCCGGTGTCACTTTTCTAACTCCTCTTTCTATTTGATGCCCTAAATATCTTACTTCCTGTCGACAGAACTGTAATTTTTCTGGAGACACCTTGTGTCCTCCTTCAGCCAAATGGTTCAGCAATGCAATTGTATCTGTGACACAAGCTTCTCGCGTTTTTGATGCCACTAACAGGTCATCAATGTACTGAACCAGAACAGAATTTCTGGGTATAATCAATGATTCTAGCCACTTTTTTAAAATCTGATTAAAGATTGAAGGACTTTCTGTGTACCCTTGAGGAACACGACACCATGCGTAAATACGATCCTCAAATTTAAACGTAAACAAATACTGGCTGTCTGGGTGCAAAGGAATAGAAAAGAACGCTTGGCATAAATCAATTACTGTGAACCATCCTGCATTCCATGGTATCTGATAAAGGATCACTGCTGGATTTGGCACGATTGGACAACAGGGAATTACAATCTTATTTATTTTTCGCAGATCTTGCACTATTATGTACTTTCCGCTAGGCTTTTTCAGTCCCTTTATTGGCAAATTACAGGGACTACCCATCACTTCTTTTAATATGCCTTGTTTAACCATCCGTTCAATTTCTGGAATAATTCCTGCTTTTACTTCTGGACTCATTTTGTACTGTCGGGTATTTGGATACACTGCACCTTCCTTCACTGTCACTTTAACTGGGTCTATATTTTTCATTAGCCCAATATCTTTTACTGTAAAATCCCACACTTCTGGATTGACTGTCATTCTCAACTCTTCTGGCAATTCATTCTCAGTTATTAATGAAAACATGTCATCTACTTCTGTTCCCTGTTTGGCCAGCATCATGTTATAGACTACATCCTCATCGGGAGTTTGGAAAGCGACACCATCCGGTGTTCAATAGATCATGCAATTCATCTTGCACAAAAGATCTCTTCCCAACAGGTTTACAGGACTGGAATCGCAAACTACAAATCGATGCATTTCTTTGAAGTTTCCAATGTGCACCTCCATTGGCTTTGTGATAGGGGTTCTAATCTGTTGGTTAGACACGCCTACAACTTGGATAGTTTCTCCCGAGAGGGGTAAGTTTGGGATGTCTGCTGTTCTCACAGAAGGCCTGGTAGCACCAGTATCCAATAGGAAAGTTATGTCTTTACCTTCTACTTTCCCGTCAACAAATGGACCTGACTGATCTACCAGTAAGGATGCGCCAAGCACGCACTCCTCTTCCTCCCCCCTCAGGCACCGTCATTGTGCAGTATCTGAACGTTCTTCATCGTTCTGCAAAAAATATTGTGCAATTGTTCTATTATTCTTACCACTTTCTCCTTGAAATCCGATGTTCGCACTGAAACTTTGATGGTTCACAAAATTTGGCATGGGAGCTGGTGGCACCTGATATTGTGGAGTGACTACCTGTTGCTGCTGATTCCTAAGTACTTCATTCTGCATTTGTGGGATTAAATTTTGATTTGGCCCATTATTATTATTATTATTCTGAGTACTCTTACACTCGTTCTTCCAATGTCCAAGCTTTCCGCACGCATGACAAGGGAACTTTTTTTTCGCTTCTTCTCTGTCCATTCGTCCCTTAAATCTGTTACCATTCGTTCCTTGATTATTCTGACTGGATTATGATTTTGCTCATTTGTCTTCTCTTCCTGCTGCTCTGCCAATTTAACTTGAGCCCACATCATTTTCTCTTTCAACTTCCTTCGCCTGGCCTCTATGTCATCCCCGCAATATTTTGCGTACTTTAGAATTTCATCCACTGTCTTACTTTGCCAACACAACATGTGCTGCTGTATCATCTGACTAATTTCCGGTTTCAAACCATATACAAACCGATACACAAACTGTCCCATATCTTTGTCACCAATGTTCTCAAAACCACTATACTGCTTGAACACCTGCAACAATCGTTCATAGTACGCATGTACGGATTCATTCGGTTCCTGTGTCGTTCTATCTATTTTTACCCAATCTGTCTCTTTAGGAGGGATTTTCCCTTTCAAATATGTAATCACTTGGTGATACTTTTTCATCACTTCTTCTGACGGTGCTCCTGTTTTTGCATCTCTAGGATACTCCTCATTAGGCCAATCAATCGTGATCTTACATTCTGTCCATAAATCAGCAGGTACCACTATGTCAAATAGACCATCCAGGTCTTTCAATAACACCTTTGAGACTTTCACAAACCTCTCTACCTGTTTGTACCACTCAACTGGCTTTTCTCTCAGTTTTGGAAAATCATTTGTAAACGATAAAATATCTTGTCTACTCCAAGGGACATGAACATATCCCCCTCCAGGAACTTCTCTCATTGGACACAACCTCTCCACTTTTCTTGTTTCTCTTACTGGAAATGCAGCTGCTGCCTCCCTCGCCTGCACTTCTTCTTTCTTCCTTATCCACCTAATCCTCCATTTATCAATGTCTCCCCATTTTCGCAAAATGTTCATTAATTCTTTTATCTGTAACCTTTTTCCTGAAGCATTCACACTTTCTAAATCTTTATCAGTAAAATCCACTCGATAGGGCTTCTGTAACAATTTTGATTTCCCTATATCTATTCCAATATCTGAAGCAACTTCAGTCAATCTTTCATGAAATAGTCTTGCTCTCCTGGTTATACTCTTACATAGATACAATAATTCTTCATCATTGTAAACGTTTAATCTTTCCGTACCCACACATCCTGTCATCATCTCTTCCAATTCCACTTTCAATCTACTAATATCCAAAAGTTTTGGTATTGGATTCCGATTATCCCTTTCCTGAGCCCACCTCTCTAATTCTTCAGAGGAAACTACTGTTGTACCTGAAGTTCCAGCCGGAACCAAAGGTCTTCTCTCTCTCAAATTCATAGGCGTAACTCTCTTTTGAGTTTCCGCATTAGGTTCCACAATAGGGAGATCCATTAATGAAATAACCGACTCACTTTCACTAACTTGATCATCTGTGATTACTACCTCTTTTCTAGGATCATTTAATGGAACTGTCATGAGTTGTGGTTTCTGGCAAATCTTTTTATCCCCATATAATGGGATTACTGGACCAATGGTCACTGGTACTGTCAAAGCTTCAGTATTTAAATTCAATCAATCAATCAATCAATCATGTCACTTATAAAGCGCACTACATACCCGCGAGGGTCTCAAGGCACTGGGGAAGACTTATCCTTTGTACTAATTCTTCCCTAGTTTTGTTCAAAGCTTCTCTTTCATTATCTTCCAACCCTCTGTTGTATGATGTCTCATGCAAAATCTGTGGAGTTAATGGTATTCCCATTACGGGTGCGCTTGGGACAACCTTACTAGCTGCTTCTTGATACAGTGGTGGATTTTTAATTAAAATATCCTCTAACAATTCTTCATCTGACTCTCCATATCCTGTTGAATTCATATGTTTCGTTTTCTCTTTACACTTTCCTCCAGATTGTTCCTCAGCCATCAACACTGGACATAACCCTTCTGATACCAAACCTCTCCTCCACTGTTTCATCTGCCCTTCTCTTGACTCATGCAAATGTCTCGGAAAGAATCCTCTATATCTTCCACCTCTGCATTTCTCTCTTTCATATGACTCAGTTTCCCATTCTTCCAAAGCCTCATATTGAGTTAACCTAGGTCTCGGTTCTAAATCATTCATCTTCAATCTCAAATTCTGAAGAATCCTCCCATTAAACGTACCATCCTTAGGAAACGCCAACACACCATCATCCTTCGTGTACTCTACCCAATTTTCCAGCCACACGCAAGTATGATATCCTCTCTCCATCATCATAAAAGATGCTGGTGCCTTCGGTGGCGGAATAGGAATGCCCTCTCTAGTCAACACAGGCTTATCCTTAACAAAGAAATTCTTTATTCTCTTAAAAATTGACATCTTTCTTTTCTCTCCATACATTCTTGAAGAACGGTGTAGGAAATTGTATTCCGCAAACCCTTGAAATCTTCTACCTGTACGTCTTGCGCTGACAGTCAAATCAAAATCCTGCGTACAATCCTTCTCTCCTCCATTCCTAGTGCGGCTTCTAACTATGTATCCAATCAAATCAGGCTCACACTCGTACTCTGACCAATGTCAGCGCGGCTTTCTCCTGAAGTCAGTTCTGCTCCTCACTACTGACCCCTCCTTTACAATGCTGCTTCTGTCACGCGCCCGCTGCTTCTACCAATCCCAGCGCGGCTTTTCTGTGACGTCGGTCCTACTCAGGCGATTTCTCACCCCTCCTTTACCAAGCTCCTCCTGTCACATGCCCGCTGTATCTACCAATCCCAGCGCGGCTCTCTGTGACGTCAGTCATACTCCGGCAACTGACCCTCCCTTTGCAAGGTAATACAAAATGTTATTTCTTCGAAAATTCTTTAAACTTCTTTGTTATTAACAACGTAAAAACATTCGCTACTCTGTCTGTTCCACTAAATCAAAAGGATAGCTTATTTTCTTTCACTGCGAGCAAAACCTTCCGCTTACTCTTCACTTAAGCTCCAGAGAACCTGCTACTCTTCCGGTATCTCCCGTTAGGGAATTTTGAGACCGGTATTTCACCAGCGAACTCCTTTTGCTGTCAATCTAGCTTAGAAGAACCTGCTACTCCTTCAGAGTTACCCTTACTAGGTGATATAACGCCAGTGGACTCTTTGCTTTCAACCACTCTCACTTTTGTACAGAAAATAGTCCCTAGTTTAACACTGCCAGCCCTACCTAGCTTCTCAGTGTTATTCCAACAGACGAGTAACCTCACTGCAGTGTGTTTTCTATCGCCACCTGCTCTTCATTCCCGGGAATTTTCCAGACAACATAAAAACAGGACACTAACTCTTTTGTTAAAACATTAACCAAAATTCAATAATCTAGTACTTATCACCAAACTAGTTACTAACAACCATAGCTCTGCTACCAGAAAACTGATCCAGCAGCTTACTAGCAACAGATACTCCACTATCATATACTCACTTGGGCCCATACAACTCGCTTCCGCTCTGCGCTAAGTAAACCACTGGAATCTTTTAGTTTTTAATGTTTCTCATACTTCGAGATCCAGTTATTGCTTCTTTAATTAAACCTTCTGCTGATCAAACAGTTCTTTCCTCTGGTCAATGGACCTGTTAGGTAAAACTAGTTGATGGCGATAATTGACATAACTTATTATACATTTCTTAATAAGTATAAAATAATGACAGACTCAGTAAGTTTTAAATCTTTATCTAAATTAGGGGTTTTGAACCATCTCAAAGCGTTTCAGTGCAAACACCCTCATTCGCGGGAGTGCCAATTCAAAAATATCTCAGATAACATTTATCAATTCAGATCCACACAATAACTATGCTCAGAAAGAAGAGGATAGAGACAGAAGAGCATTTATCAAAACGATGAATTTCATAATTACCAAAATATGGTGTGAAGACCAACCCCCTGGCCAAAGGGCTGGTTAGGGCCTCCCAGGACAGATCAGGAGACAAAGACTTCAGGACAGGAATCAGGACAGGATACTTCACCTCTCTAGATACCGACGACTACGTCGCACCCCTCTCTGACACTCTCTTCCTCCTCGTGGTTCTTCCGTGATCTTCTTTCTAACCCACCCAATTCAAATAGATGGTTCTGCATTCCGTTTCTTCATCAGCATTTCAGAGCATCGGCACCACCCCAGCGCACCCCGTTCTCAGGCTTCTTCAACGCGCTCCAAAACTTCTTCGTAACTTCCCCAAGGCTTGCCTGCTCTTCTAAATAAACTACCTCAATTATACCTTTCCATTGGCATGTACCACCCATTAATGTTTCATTTTCCACAGAATACTAACTTCTGATTGGACAGGCGAGGGGGGAATGATCATCACACCATGCTTATACTTCATTTATTCCCTTAAACCATTGTTTCCAAACTCCTCCCCTCAAACTTTTATTCCGCCCTTCCTTTCCCATACATCTTTAAACTTTATTAATACAATTGTAACTATTTTCTCGAATAAGTTTCTTCATATGAACTCTTCTCCCTCATGTTCCCAGGGCACATTTCCGCCGACCTTGGACGCGTGGCAAATCCTTAGTCATCCTCCAAGCTTCCGTACCAGGGCGCATGCGTCGCGCCGCGTTAGTCTGCTCAACTCAGACAACTTTAACAGGCCCAAATACGCACTAATAATAAAGTCAAAAAGAAAAACGTTATTCTCAAAAATAAATGATTTCGCTGTATACCACCAACCTCTACTCTGACCCATACCATTTGTTATTTCTCTTTCTGCATTTGCCGTAGTTATAAATTCTTTTTCTAATTTCAGCAAAGCAGGTGCCATGCATGTGAGCTTTCAAGCGGCCATTTTATAGCTCTTTGCACAGGCGCCAGAATTTCCCTCCAAGTGTCAGCACGTCATACTACGTAGATGCAGTAGACGCATGCGCAGTAAAGATCCTGTGTTAAATGCGTTCTAGTCCTACGTCCGTGTTATTTGCAGTTAGTAAACACATAGGCAAGCTTCATTCTTTTCCCGCGTGTAATGAGAATGCGTATTATTAATCACAAAATACGTTTGCTAGTAAATCACTAGTAAGTTAAATCGAGAGGATTGCTTCCGAGCAAGTCTCGTGTCCGAGTCCTTGCTCCATCACTAGGGTTCAAAATCTACATCTAGGCACTTTGCAAAAAAAGGGTCAGTTCTCACTGTGAAAATGTGGTGTGTCCACGTTGCGTTTTGGGCCGTTTCCTGTCGCGGGCACTAGGCCTACCCACACAAGTGAGGTACCATTTTTCTTGGAAGACTTTGAGGAATGCCGGGTGGGTGGAATTATGTGGATCCACGCAGATTCTGGAACTTTCCAGCACAGAAATGTGAGGAAAATGTGTTTTTTTGACAAAGCTTGAGGTTTGCAAGGGATTCTGGGTAACAGAACCTGGTGAGAGCCAGACAAGTCACCCCATCCTGGATTCCCCTGGGTGTCTAGTTTTCAAAAATGTATAGGTTTGCTAGGTTTCCCTAGGTGCCGGCAGAGCTAGGGTTCAAAATCTACAGCTAGGCACTTTGCAAAAAAAGGGTCAGTTTTCACTGTGAAAATGTGGTGTGTCCACAATGCGTTTTGTGCCGTTTCCTGTCGCGGGCACTAGGCCTAACCACACACGTGAGATACCATTTTTCTCAGAAGACTTTGGGGAATGTGGGGTGGGTGGAATTGTGTGGATCCACACAGATTCCAGAACTTTCCACCACAGAAATGTGAGGAAAATGTATATTATTTTACAAAGTTTGAGGTTTGCAAGGGATTCTGGGTAACAGAACCTGGTGAGAGCCAGACAAGTCACCCCATCCTGGATTCCCCTGGGTGTCTAGTTTTCAAAAATGTATAAGTTTGCTAGGTTTCCCTTGGTGCCGGCAGAGCTAGGGTTCAAAATCTACAGCTAGGCACTTTGCAAAAAAGGGTCCGTTTTCACTGTGAAAATGTGGTGTGTCCACGTTGCGTTTTGGGCCATTTCCTGTCGTGGCCACTAGGCCTACCCACACAAGTGAGGTACCATTTTTCTCGAAAGACTTTGGGAAATGCGGGGTGGGTGGAACTTTGTGGATCCACGCAGATTCCAGAACTTTCCACCACAGAAATGAGAGGAAAATGTGTTTTTTTTTACACGGTTTGAGGTTTGCAAGGGATTCTGGGTAACAGAACCTGGTGAGAGCCAGACAAGTCACCCTATCCTGGTTTCTCCTGGGTGTCTAGTTTTCAAAAATATATAGGTTTGCTAGGTTTCCCTAGGTGCAGGCAGAGCTAGGTTTCAAAATCCATAGCTAGGCACTTTGCAAAAAAAGGGTCAGTTTTCACTGTAAAAATGAAGTGTGTCCACGTTGCGTTTTGAGCCCTTTCCTGTCGCGGGCACTAGGCCTACCCACACAAGTGAGATACAATTTTTATCGGGAGACTTAGGGTAACAAAGAATTGTAGAGTAACTGTTATTACCTATTGACTTTTGATGCATTTCTGCCTTCCAAATGAAAGACAATGTGTAAAAAAGAAGTCACTTTGAAAAATGTCCTATAATTGTCATGCTTGTATGGGTACTCACAATTTCGGAAATGTGCAAATAGCTACTGTTTCTAAACTCTATATTTTGTTCCAATTTCAGAAATACATAGGTGTCTTTCATCCCGATTTTTCACTATATATATTTACCCAAATTAATTGCTATATACCCGGTACATAATAAAAAACCATTGCAAGACGCTGACCAGTTATTGGCTCTGGGTTCGTCGGATTCTTGGTGCATCTACAAGTCCTATATATCTCCACAACCAGAAACGTCCAGCAGATGTAACGGTTTATTGCTTTCAAATATCTGTCATAATTAGAAGAAGTTACAGGTGAAAACGTTGGCACAAATGGCTGTTTTTTCAACTCATTTTCAATTTTTTCTATTTTCAACTGCTAGTTTCTATAAAGACACCTTGAAGGATCTACACAAATGACCCCTTGCTGAATTCAGAATTTTATCTACTTTTTTAAAATGTATAGATTTCTAGGATCCATCATTGCTTTCATACCCATTTCTACCATTAACTGGAAGAAGGTTGAAAGCACAAAAAATATCAAAAATAGGCTATGTCCCAGTAAATTGCCAAAACTGTGTAAAAAATGTTGGTTTTCTGACAAAAGTCTGTCAGTCCCTGAAAGCTGGGAAAATTGTTATTTCAGCCCCACAAACCCTTTGTTGATAACATTTGAAGGTAAAAAACCAGACACTTTCATTTGCAGCATGTTTTTCCCATTTTTCCATAAAAAAACAAAATGTAGCTGTATTTTGGCTAATTTCTGGGTCCCCTCTAGGGGAATCCACAAACCCTGGGTACCTTTAGAATTCCCATGATGTTGGAAGAAAAGGACACAGATTTGGTGTGGATACCTTATGTGGGCAAAAAGTTACAGGGGCCTAAGCACGAACTACCCCAAATAGCCAAAAAAGGCTTAGCACAGGGGGGGAAAGGCCTAGTAGCGAAGGGGTTAAAAAACCTGGCCAAAAGACATTATGCAAAAGGTAGGGAAACAAAATTTGTATGCAAAAATATATCCAATTACAGCGTATCATCAGGGCCCAATATATAGCTCGCCAAATCAAATGCCATAAGCTCCAACAAGGTATTGGAACCTTCCAAAGTGAAAAGCATTGCCATCCAATTAAGCAATTCAAAAGAACAAACATGCTTCTCGTATCCAGTGGTCGTTAGGAGCATTCCCGAATGACCTGTGTCAATTTCAATGAAACTGAGATCCAAGAGGCACTGTGCACAAGCACAGGGACTCGCTTCGGCCGATGGCCCCAGTGAAGGATTGTGCACAAGCCGCCTACCGAAGGAACAGTCCTGGTTATTGGACATCAACAGACCCATCAACAGTTCAAAATCCAGAGCATCGTGTGATGTGGGAGTAAGGCAGACGTCCAGGGCCCACTGACAAGGGCACCTGATGCAGTAAAATACAGGTTGTACACAGGTGAATTAGGCATAACGAAAGGTGAGCCAAAAATCGACGGCTACAGCTTCCAATGGCATCAAACCAAAGAGATGTCACATTCGATCACGGTACAGCTGCAGCTGTTCCAGGCTTGGTAGAACCACAGATTGAGCAGCCATTGCGGAACAGCAGTACTAGAACAAGAATGCCACAAATCAGAAGGGGAGCAGAGGGAACACTCCAAATACGCTGGAAAACATCTAATGGATAAAGGCAGGTATTACTCCAAAAAGAGCTCACGAGGCCGGACCCCACAATTTTAATAAAATGGGCTAGTCCAGCCCTATCAGACGCATTAACTATTTGGTGAATTAATTCTCCTAAGTGCAGGGGGAGATTCATGTTTAACAACAATTGTATTTCACTTGATGTTCTCGCCACCTGCAATTCGAAGGTCTCACGAGCTGACGTGAGAGCCACTTCTTGTTGAAACAATAGCGCTTTGAGTCTGCTTAGCTTATTGAAATCTGTTTTCAAAGTTGGAATGGAAGGCCACAGTGAACTATCTACACTCCCATGTGGGGGGGAACAGGTTGTTGCTGCAACAAATAACACATTGTGAAACAGTTACAATGTACGTGATGCCTGCCCGCAGACCACAGCAGTTCTGATTATTAAGGATGAGATAATTGCCATTGGAAAGCAAAGTAAGAGTTGGAATAATAGCAGGAACATGGGTACCTTTATATAAATACACTAAATTAGGGACAGAAACATTGCAAGTGCTGTGGAATCACAATCCTTCCCTGTAAGAAAAACCTCTTTTTCAGCACGCTGACAACGGAATGCGGATGGCAAGGACCATAGCTCATGTATGTAACTGCTCCCAAGCGGTACGTATCTACCCACATGATAATGTTTCATACAAGTCGAAAATTGGAGCAGTGAGATGGACAATGAAATGACACCATGTATCAACCATGCTGCTGAATCTGTCTCTGCCACAGTGAATAATAACTGTTCCAATTTTTCAATGTGTAGCATAGGGTATGTTGCTTCTTTCATGCCCATTAATTTTTGTTTGTCCGTCAAATTAAAGGGTAAAAACAATGCTGAGGCATTCAGGTGATTCCATGGTACTCTCCCATTTTTAAGTGTTTGCAGTGTCCATCCAAATTGCATAACAGATCAAAGTTGATTTTGACTATGATACAAAGTAGACACTTCATTCTGAAAAATATCAATAATAGAAGACACAATGTTATCTAATGTGTATATACGAGATGATAGTGTGTTTATACTGTTATCGAAAACTGCAAAAACCTTTTCCAAATTATCCTGATCTATTTGGCGTAAGCGTACAGCTGCCACCATTTGTGACAGTTTCCAAAGTTCATTATAGGCCGCATAAACAAAATGTTTAGCATGAGGGGGCTTTGGATCCAGAAGGAAATCAGAAAGATCTATGTCACCCAATAATAGGGAAAGATGGTGTTTTACAGATGACAGTGTGGAATGTTCCAACCATTGTTGGCACAATTTACCAACCAAATAAGTGGTACCTGTATTTGAATGTGGGTAGCGTGGATCTGGTCTATGTAATGTAAACCCACTCGTAGTAATCAGAAAGCACAAACGACAAGCATTTGTGTCCATTGGCCATAATACCCATCCTTTTGGATTAATCATAGAAGAATTAACGGTACCATTTTTTATCATACAAATGTATTGATCGGTAGTGTAGTTGGTATATGTTTGTCATGTCTCATAAAGGGCAAGGGATGGAATAGTGGGAGCATTTAAATTTTTAGAAGTTGCCAATCCAAAGCAAGTAGTTGGCTCGACCGTCTGATTAAGAAATATCATTTGAGTAGGTATCAGACAAGCTCGATGCAAGGACAACGTCTAGACCGCCAAGGTCTGGCACAAACATCTTAATGCCAAAGAGCATTTTGTACGGGGTCCGCCCACCCAGAGATCTTTTAGGGAGATTATTTCATGCTTGTTGACCCCCATAGAGGTGAGTTAACCAGCCACGGCCCGTACCTAATACCCTTGCTGTTAAAGACTGCTTTAAGTCATGGTTCATCCGCTCCACAACAGAGTTGCCCTTGGGCCCATATGGAGACAAGAAACGCACCTGCACCCCCGTAGACTTCACTGAATCACAGTAAACCTTGGAGGCAAAAGCCAGACCTTGGCATAAGTCCCTACAAACACATGCAAATCTTTTATAACAGTACGAGCGTCAGCACAGACCTGCGGTCAAACCCAGAGGAACCTAGTGCATGAATCCACTGCAACCAAATATATATGAAAGCAGTATCGGATGTTAAAGGACCGCAATGATCAAGATAAATACACCCAAAGGTATGATTAGAAATGAAGAGATGAGTCTGTGGTGGGCACGAAACAGTAGAACTCTGGATTTGTTGACAAATGTCACACAAAAGCACATACTTACGTTTTTGTTGGTATAAACCGCGCCACCAATAGCGTTGCTGTAAAAGAGAAATTGTAGCCGATACTCCTGCGTGAGCAGAAGCCATGCCTTCATGGGCGGCCACAATTAGTGAAAGCCTGCGGTCTCCATTGAGAATCAAACAATCACCAATTGTTGGAATAGTTACAAAAGGGTACTTTGTCAGCAGTCAACTGATAAGTATAGCGTGAAGGGAAACACTGGGGAAACTGTGTACCCTCCTTCGTTGTGGCTATAGCCGCCAAAATGTCATTGTCAATTTTAGTCATGGACCTCGTAACAGCTGCAACTGTACATGTGGCTACTGCAGATTTGGCTGTTTCATCAGCCATTGAATTCCCAACAGCGTGTGCTCCCACACGCTGATGTCCTAGTGTATGGATAACATGTGTAAGTGGCAAACAGTCCTTAAGAGCGGCCACTCGGACCCAAAGCAATTGATGCTTAATTGCGCTACCTTTAGAATCCTGAAATTCATTTTGTTTCCAAAAAAACAAATTGTCATTAAAAGACTGCACACAGTAAAAAGAGTCGCACACAACAAGTGTAGGCAACACAGGATCAGCAAATTCAAGAGCTAAGAGTAGAGCTCGTAACTCGGCCAATTGTGCTGTGTAATCCCCGAGGGACTGCGTGTGAACCAACAAAGATTGAAATTCACCATTCACAATCGTGCCTGTAACAATTGCACAGGCTGCAGAGTAAGCCTGCTTAGACCCTATGGCCGGCTGTGCGGAACCATCAGTGTAAATGATACATTTATACTGGTCCAAAGGAAGAACCGAAGAAGAAAGAGAATGAACATGTTCATACTGAAGAAATTATTGTGTTTGTAAAGAAGGATCAAAAATAAAATTGACATCAGCCGACGTCAACGAAGTAGCTCATTGTATCCAACGGGGATGTAGTGCTTTAGAATTAGGTACACTCGCATTCGTGAATACCTCTAAGGCAGGCACTGGAGAAATAACAAAAATGCGTTTGCCCTGAGCCAGAGGGCGCTCCTTCAGAATCGTCATTTATACAGCTGTTAATATCTTTTCAGTGGAAGAAAAACACAACTCTTCTGGTGTATACAAATGCGAATTATATGCGATGGGAACCATGTCCCCTTCATTAAAAGTTACATTAGTGAATCCGATCGCTCGTATGACCAAATTGGTAGTATTCACTCTACTTCGTTTCAAGCAAATCAGACTGCAAAGAGCGCAGTACTGCGGTGTGTTCCGTGAGCCAACTGGAAGACGAAAAAGAAGGATGTACCAAAGCGTATAGCGGTTTTAAACACTGAGCATAATCTGGTATGTAGGTCCTGCCGAAATTTATGAAACCCAGCAATGATTATAATTTCTTGAGGGTAGTCGGAGGTTGCAATTGAGCACACTTCTCCAAAAAGTGGGGGCCAACCCCCTCCCCTTGTTGGTCAACTCATAACCAAGGAAAAGAACTGCCAAAAATGCAATATGCAATTTAGCAAAATTGAATTTGTAACCTAAAGCGGCAAAATGCGTGATAATTCGATCCACATGCACCAGATGAGGATTTAACTCCTCATCTGTCAGGTAAATGTCATCGACATATAAAAATGCATCAGGGTCAATTTCATTCAAAATCGACACTATACGTGCAGCAAAAACGCCGGGGCTATTCTTATACCCCATAGGCAATCTCTCATAGCCTTTGATTGCCGAGAGAGCTGAATGCGGTCAAGTCACAGCTCTCCGGAGCCAAAGTGTGACTGAAAAAACCATTAGAAATGTCTAAAGTAGTTTTAAATTTCTTACTTACAATATTATTTACTAGTGCTGTACTATGTGTGTTCTATACTGAAAGGCACGGACCTGACTTTTCAAATGACTATAGTCCAAAACAATACGATATGAACCATCCGGTTTCAATATTGGAAAACAAGGATTATTCATTGACGAGACACAGGGCTCAATAACACCCTGATTTTACAATTGAGTGAGAATGTCACTAACGGACGCTTTAGCATCACGTTTAATGGGATATTGATGTTGGGGCTGCAGAGTAGACCGTAGAGGAATAAGATGCAAAGGAGAATCCTTATCCCAACCAGCCTGATTGTGATACAAAGCAGGAGCTAAGGCTAAACTCCACTCCGTAGCATAAGCGTGCTTAGTCTCAGCAGGGACATACTGCAAAAAAGAAAGAAGAATTACTTCCTTGCCCCGAGGAGAAGCAAGGACAAAAGGGAGAGGCCAATCAACCTTCACCAGTAAATGGCTTAGGAAGACGTCAAGTTGTCCCAAAAAACTGCATTTATAGTGAGTTTAATATCACCCTCAATTTGAAGGTCTACATGATAAAGTCTATCAGGGGGAGCTACACGGGTGTCCGCGGTCTCAACAGTTATAAAGGTGTCAGTTGCTTTCGCCTTCAGAAACTGGTGGAGTGTCCAGTGAACAATGGTAATTTCCGCTGCACTGTTGAGGAGAGTCACTACCCAACTCCTGTCCAGGAGGAGGGTTCTCACCGTCTGCGGCATATTTCACTGTCAAGGCGGCAACCTTTTTCTTCTGAAATGGTGCTCGATATTGAGGTGGTTCCTCCCGTTTGACTTTCACGTCAAACTGGTGCTGTAGGTCTCTCCTTTGTTGTGTGGACTCACCCTGTCTGCGATCCTGTCATCCCCCTCTGCAAATTGTTGATCCGACAATTCCTGAAAGGAACGAGGAGAACGGGGATCAGGAACCTGGAACCTCTCAGGTTTCTTCATTTTAGAGCGATCACGTAAAGCATTTCTACGTTCAGAAGCATGGAGGAGAACCAGCACAATACTTAGGCTTCTGTTGCTGCTTATTTCTGTCCCATGTCTTCTTTGAAAAGACAGGACGACCCTCCTTGTCAGGGGGGGTTTACCCTGAGATTGGGTAGATGATCTGACTCCCAAATTAGCAATAATAATCAGCACCTGACGCTCCCGATCTACATCCGCAACCGCCGCTAAGCGTTGGCAAACCTGTAAGCAAACTGCTTCACCTTTAATGTTAAAGACACACAATTGATGGACAGAATAAAGAACAATTCAAAACATTCACCCCCAGTCAAGAGATCTGGGTTAAATCCATCATTCTTTTGCTCACCATGCCACCCCATTTTAGACCTGGCCATATGCAAATCAGTCTTGACCCTGTGCCTCATGGGAACAGTCCAGCCCGAACTGCCAAGCCAGGTCCTCACTGGACTGGAAACAAGCATCCTAGGACCGGTTTCAGGGTTTCACCCCTCATCAGCCAGGATGGCTTGAATCCAGTGGCACAGTGAGTTGTAAATGCATGCGATGTAAAGGCCTATATTCGGTACTGACTGTTCTGAAAAAAGAGATTGTGGCGGAGAAGACCCTTCACGTTCATCACTTGCAGACCAAAACTATCACAGAAGGAAGACCAAAATATCCGACGAACATTACATCAATGAGAAATTGAGTGGAGGGCCACCACTAGGAGTGATAGTGACACCCTGGGAGGAAAGGTTGATATTCCTTCTGAACTTTTTAGGACTTGTTAGAATAACTGGAGGAATTGAGACAGGATGAATTTCTCAACCCACAAGAGGTAGGCACACTTTTATCATAAATAAGTTCCCAGGTATGTACCTGTGTTATGGTATATGCACAGATGGAACACACACTAATAAGAACATCCCTATGCCGGTGACACCTAGCAATCAGAATCTTTATATATAGATGAAGGACCAGCTTCTACCCCATAGGTCACACCTATGTAACCATGGGCCCACCCAACATTGGCAAACACTAAACAAACCCATTTGTGGGGATGGCAATCAATGTTACTGAGGAAGTGACTACCAAGGCTGGGGACACCATTACCATTATAGATGAGGACGGTACAGGAGATTAAGTAGTGGCTAAGGATAACACTCATCCAACAAACTGCAAATGATAGCAAGAAATCCAACCAGAACTACATCTATAACTGTGCTTAATGAAAGGCCTGAATCTATCACACTTTTGTACTACATTTGTCCTTGTTCCGAGAGGTGCAAATCCAAATCTTTGTTATTTTTACACATGATGTATGGTAGCTTTTATCAAGTGCAAATCAAGTTATAGCTGGTGGTGACTCTGGTGGTAGTAGGACAGAGGGAGGCAGGGCACAGGCTGTGGTGTGGCTAGTGTGGGTGGAAAATGCAGCTTCTGAGTAATAATATACTTTGAGTTTAGGGTCCAAGTAGGATAGAGCGGACAGAGCACAGGATGTATGAGGATTTAGGTGAGAGGACATCCAGCCTTCAGCCTTGTAATTAATTATATCACCAGAGCCAATTGATCCCAAGAAAATGCTATATCACACAGTTGACTGCTATGCATCTTATAAATATGTAGCTAGTTTAACAATAATATGACTGTGTTGGAAGCTTAATAGACCGTATTTATAAACTGAAATTACTGTATTTGTAAGGAATAACTATATATATAGCCTCATGTATTCATGGCTATAGTATTTCAACCTTGTTTGGACCACCATCACTTTTCGAAGATAGCAAGTCTGGCTTTAAATCTATACAGAATTGCATGCTGGTTATGGAACCTTGCACATCCAGTCTGCTTTAACAGAGATAACTTCTATACAATAGTGACTTGGATTTCTTCTTTAAATAATTAAATTGCAATTGTTTAATTGTTTCACTATATTATCTGACTTTTTTGTATTATTGTTAGAAATATTTTTAATAGTGACAGATTTATAAGCATTCCAAGTAGTAGTCACTGAAGTTTTCATTTGCGCGGCTTCACATCACATTTGCCCCAAAAAGTAACGCAAGGCAGGGCATCAATCTGCCTTGCGTTACCTTGTGTTACCTTGCGTTAGAGAGACATTATATAGGTGGAGCATGGATGTTCCTGTGCATCCAACCAAGTATTTTGACCCAAACCCAGATTTACTCTCAACTCAATGTTGGATGCCCTCTCTAGAGGCTCACCCCCTACCTTTTAGCCTACATAGCTCCTCTTTTGCTGACTTTGTTTGTGTTAACTCTAGGGCTCTGTGCACTTTACCACTGCTACCCAGTGCTAAAGTGCTTGTGCTCACTCCTGTAAACATGGTAAATTTGGCTTTCACCAAATTGCATATTTAATTTGCTGGTAAGTCCCAAATAAAGTGGCATAAACCCAGGGCTGGTAAATTAGAATGCTACTCATGGGTCTGCAGCAGCACTCATTATGGCACCTACTTAAGTAGCTCTTTAAAACTTGTCTGATGCCTGCCATTTCAGCCTGTGTTTGCAGTTTTAAACTGACATTTTGACCTGGCAAATTAAGCCTTTTGCCAGGCCTAAACTTTCCTTTTCAATACATATAACTCACCTCGAGGGTGCGTTGTACTTTAAAAGGCTGGGCAAGAACTTTTAAGTTTTATAGGTCCTGGTAGTGAAAAGCTCTCAAATTCATTTTTCACTGTTGCAAGGCCTACCTCTACCATTGGATAACATGGTGCCACCTTATTGCATTTAATAACTGATAACATTTGAGAGGGAGCAGGTAGGAATGTCATGTTTGGTGCCTGAGGAATTGCAATTTAAAACCCTCCTGTGAGAAACCAGGGCTTTTTGCAGTGTCCCCCCAATTTTTGCCCCCATTTTGACTACCAGGTGCTGGTCTTTTGACTCTGATTGTGCCCTGGGCTCTGCTAACCAGTCCCACGGTCTGTGATCTGATTAAAAGTACATGGTAATTAGGTGTAATTACAATTGGCATGACAACCTACCTGTAAGCCCCTAGTATAAGGTAGGGCATGTAGGTTTAGAGGCCCAGTAGATTTAATGCAGTGCTGTATTGCCTGCTGTCATTTTAAGGCAGCCCTACTTTGCAGGCTGCTTTTAAATTAAATTATATGCAAATTCTACTTTGGAATTAAAGGAACTTCCAACGTCTTCAACTACCTTATTTATAGATATCTCACCCCTAAGGTCTCCCCTAATTGTCCCAGGGTTAGGGTGCCTTGTAACTATAAGCAGGGAGATTTTAAAAGATGTTTTATATGCCCTGGTGAGGGAAAAACTGCCAATTTCCTTTTTACCCATTGTAGCACAATGGCTCCCTAGGTTAACATGGGAATACTTTAATAAAGTATAAATATGAACAAGAGCCAGCTACAAATATACTTCAAAGTATTAAAATGACAGTTAGAATAAATCCAACAACTTGCGAAGGTTGGATTTATTATAACTATCACAGAAAATAAGTTATAGAACTTTCTTTTCTGATGAACTGAAATCCAGCCTTCCAGCGGCCTCTCCTGATTGACCACCCTTTGACAGGCTGAGCCAAACTGCTCTTATGAGGTGTGAAGTGGCCTGCATAGAAGCAAAGGACATCTGGTGGGAGGAGATCTGCAAGCTGCACAGCAAAAGGCAGGAAGGGGGCTGGGTAGCCAAACTGGTCTTCGAAGAGAGAATGACAGTTACGAAAGGGCACAGGCTCACCCCCAGCCATACAGGATCCCCAGTAATTAAATTAGCAAAGGGGCTGGAAGGGTAGTGTTAGGGAAACTTAGCCATGCCAGTAGGTTGGCTTATTCAGATCTTATCCTCTAGGAGAACGTTTCTCCACACTTTGGAGGAAGTGTTCATACCTGAAAGTGGCATCACCCAAAAACACTGGATAAATATGGGAGGGCTGCCCAGCAACTCAGATCCCTGCATGAAACTACAAGAAAAAGAAGGACTGCCCTGCTGTAACACAAGCCTGCACCAAAAGGACTACACTCTGAATGACTGCACCTGCTGAACACTTTGGGAACTACAGCCCTAATGACTTTGCCTTGCTTCAAACAGTGAAGGAGAGGATACCCTGAAAGCAACAGGTTAGACGAGATCCACTTGCATCATCTCCAGCAAGAAAAAACCAGCTGACCACCTTCAGTGGGACGGTAAATGATTTGACCAGGTGCATTGTGGGAGACATGGTCCCAACATCCCAAGGAGCAACTCAGAGCTTCTGGAACATTGGTCTGGTGTTGTGGACACTTTGGAATCCCAAGAGGACCTTCCAAAAGAAGATACAGAAGTTTGGGGAAGATTGTAAGATTTTTGTTAAAAAGGTCCGTAAAGTGACCAACCCATTGACGAGAGTCATGATGGCGATGTCAAACCGCGACCCAGCCTAAGATTCAAGTTTTCCCAGCCAAAACACCAGAGTTTTTCGTTGTCAGCGAGACTTCCAGAAGTTGACGAGGTATCGCGCTGAGCCAAGCCTTCATTGTCGAACCCACAGCTGTCTTGACGAGGACCCTCGACGTCGAAAGAAAAAGCTCCAAAAAAGTAAGAAGGTAAAAACTTGACTGGGCTCTATCACTAAGTGCATCTGACCTGCGCTCCATCTCGGTCAGCCAGAAAATTTGACTTTGTCCAGGTCGAGCACGACCAGATGACCCAAAGTGGAGCTCTTGGCTTTTAGGTACTTGAAAGTGTTTATTCTTTAAAAATTCATATCTTCGGTTCCCTACATTTTATTTTTGTTGCATTGATGTCAATTTAATCATATAAATATTTCCTATTTTTATAAATCGGTGTTGGATTTTTATGTATTGTGTGTTCTGTCTTACTTTTTTAATGTATTGGTGTTTTTAAATGCTTTACACACCTGTCTTCTAAGTTAAACCTGCCTGCTCGCAGCCAGCCACCAAGGGTTGAACAAGGGAATAATTTACTGTCCCCTTGACTCTGCCTCATATTGTGATTGTGGCCTTATTACTAGTGGTAGGTTCCTTCCTACATCCAATAATAAACCACATTCCAGCACCTCCTTAATGGTAAAGTTGGATTTTAAGTCACAATTTTGAAAATGTCCCTTTTAGAAAGTTGGGCTTTTTTTGCCCCAACTATATGATTCTGCAGCCTGTTGCTGGTTCACATGACTAGGTGTAGTTAGCAGTTGGTCTTTGTGTATTCCTCCCAGACAGTCACACAATAGAGGGTCTGGATGTTGGTAGGATGGGACATCCTGACTTGATGAGGGGGGCCGGGCTTTCACCTGTCAAACTTGCATTCAGATAATCTGCCTCCACTCACACACAAAGGACTTCACACTAGCCTATTGTGCCCACAGACAGACTGGGACCCGAACAGGGAGACAGGAAATTCCAGGCACTTCTGTAGGGGGAAGACTCCAGAAATTTTTTCCACTTCAAAGTGGGCACCAGGTCTAAAAAAGGGGATCCTCAGACCCACTCTTCAGTACACTCCTAGACTTGTGGGGTACTACAGAAGAAGAACTGCTCTTTTGCCAGATGACTACCTTGCTGCTTTAGGCCTTCCCTGCTGTCTGAGGAAGAAGAATGGCCTTGCACCCTTCATCCCAGGCTGGAGTGACTCCGAGGGTCAAGTGACTGACCTCCTGTTCTGAGCTACAGTGACACAACAAGCTCCAAAGGCCAGGTGCCAGCCACATGGTGCAGGGATTTATAGAAATTCCCATTTCTCTATGGGAGCTTGTGCTGCGGCCGGTTTCCGACTGCCGCACAAGCTCCCATGAAGAAATGGGAGTTTGCAAATGCACCATATGCAGTCGCATCATAAGTGTGGTGTCAGGACCACCGACCCGAGGTCGGTCGGTTCCGCAACCGCAGAGATGTCGGTCGGAGGCAGCTCAGACTGACATAATGAGGCCCTAATATAAGTCTTAAATTTCAAGTACAGTGAATAATGTTCATATAAAAATGCTCTCACATACAGTTTTGGCATGAGAACAAAAGGTATCCCTTTCTGGTGTCTTTATAACGCACCTAAAATAGAATGTGGCCCTAAGTAGTAGTAATGAAATAAACAATTTGTATAGCAAGACCCTCATATTTGCATGGGATGAAACACATGTAACTCTCAATGCTTGTGTTACATATCATGGTGCAATACTCACAATCCTTTGCAAGAACATAATTACCTCATGGCACTAACATCTCTCTGGTCAGCGTTGCCCTCAGTTTTCACCCATCTGTGATCTCTAAGCAAGACCATTGTCAACATTGTTTGTTTTTAGTGTTCTAGCTTCATCCAAGTGCTGCAGGTACTTTTAGGCAGTTCCATGGGGGCAAAATGAGAGTTATTAATGCAATAGAGCAAATCTACCCTGTAGGCGAAGTCCTCTTTCAGCCTATCATGTTGCACTTAGGAATCAAGCAGTCCTTGATTTACTCGCTAATACGAACTTTCTTGGTCACATTACAGGGAAGCAAATATGATTGTTATGTAACATCAACCTGACTAATGCCATTTAATTTACTAGGGAAATGGGAGGCCACTTGTTCTGTCACCCTGGTCTCCGTCTGTGAACGGCTGTATGGCAGAATATCCAGAACAATAATATTGTGGTGTAAAGGTGTAAGGCCCCACAGACTGTTCTGTGCACTACAGTACCTTATTCTGGAGTGAGGAGTTAATCTGCTCCTCAGAGCTAACCTGGGAGTCGGTTTTCAGAGTGCTTTCCCCTTTAAGTATTGGACTCAGTTCCATAGGTCCATCAAGTGCTCATTTCTTTTTGCCATTATTTTTGTTGGAAATACAACAGTAGACATGTTGATCACATTTTTATACAATGTATTACCAAAATACTTTTAATTACATTATTATTTGGAATTTTAATATTTTCAATAAGTTATACACACACATATACATACATACATTATATACATAAAAACTTTGGGTTCTACTTACAGCGGAACCCATTATAGGCAAAGAAGTAGGCTGTTTTCTGTCTATCACCCATAGAAAGCCTAGATGGCTTTGAAATATGCTAGTTCATAGTCATCTTGACACACACAGGACATCAAATTGGCTTAGTGGTCACAAGGGGGTTTACAAGTGTGGAACATGCAAAGCATGTAAACATAGTAAGAACTGAGATCAGTACACACTCCCCACGGGAAAGATCAAAAGGATATCTAAGTTGAGAACTTGTACCTCAGATGTTGTTTATGTTTTAGAAGGTCCATTTGAATTGTTGTGTATTGGCAGCACAAAGTTACCATTGCGCAAAAAGATTTTGAAGCGCATGCGTTCTATGAACATTGCACAAACCAATCTGGTGCTGAGACATTTTTATCATAAACACAACAGTGACAATAAACTTTGGTATAGAAACATCACCAAACATGTCAGAAGTAGCGATCGTGAAAAACAATTGCGAATTTTAGAATCCTCCTACATAACTGATCTAAATACAAAAAGCCCTAATGGTCTTATACGCTATGATGAAATGGCGACCCATATTGCAATTAAGTGAATGGATCTAATTTTGCATATATTGAGTATTTCATTTTAGGAATCACTGGGTTATTTTGACTGCTTATGAAACCTTTAGGATTAATTTTGTAGAATTCTCGTCATTTCTAGCATAATTCTATTTTTGTACCCTATGTTAACAATTGACCATCTAACTACTTTGTAGGTATTCATGAATAGTGTATGATTCCCCAGTTTGTCTGACATTTCTGATAGTTCTGATACTTCTTCTGTCATTTTCTACCTTGTTCCCCCTACTCCCTTCTTTCTATTTTCCCGCTTATTCTTGTCCTGATCTTACATTTATTATTTTATCATACTTTCTTAAATTCTTTACACCTTTTTCACTTTTTTTAATTTTTTCAGGTGTTTGATTATGTAATGATATATTAATTATAGAGTTCCAGATTGGATGGAATCAATTATTTAATTTTCTACTTCCCAAAGGACTCACAATGGACTAGACAGTTTTGGAATTACAGACTGGCACTGTAATTTAGTGATTACTGATTTTTTATATTTGCTTTTCAATTTTTGACCATTGATCATGGATTTAATTGGTTATTTTTGGAGATGTATATGTTTTATTGATCAAATATTCACCTGATAAAATCTTCACTTTCGCATTGACGCTTTTTGATATCACAATTAATTTTTCTTATTTTCAAAAGAATGGAATAAGAGGATTGCCCTGATTTGTCCCTTTAAAACCGTGTCCCATAACGATCAAGAAGAAGTATCCTTAATCATAATATTATACAGTATAAGATGAATCGTGACTGGGACTTTTACTTTGTTTTGAATGTTTTCAAAGAACTTATTTTATCACGTTGAATCATCAACATCATTTAACCTTTGGAATGAGTATATGGATTTTGGCTTTATAAATTAACACATTTTCGGATTTAATGTGATGATCATCGCTTACGATTTACTAGTTTGTTATTTGAATCAGGCATATGTAATTTTCATTCCAATAGCAACATATATGATAATTCAACAAATGCGAAATGAATTTGCTGTGGGATTTTTAGTATTTTTTCTGTTTCCATGAATACCTATGTTTTCTGTTACCAAGAGTGCATTGTTTATTTCTTTGGGACATTGGGTGCAATATCCTAACTTGGCAAAGGCTTTGGTGAAGCTGAAACACATTGTACATCCTTGTATGTACAAGAAAACTGGTGTGCTTCAACAAGGTCTGCCACTTTGTTCCTTGGCTTAGGATAAATATATGCAAAAAGTGAAGCAGGGAACTCTGGATAGTTCCCATGTTTAGGCAGAGAGCAGCTCCTTTATATGAAGCACCCTACAACACCACCAACACTCTGAATCTGCTTACATGAAATGTCTGTTTTTCTATCAGCGTTTTTAAGCATAGGATTAGCACAGTGCCATCCATGCCAAGCTAGAAAATAACAATGCCTTTTGCCATTTTTACAGCAAAGCCTTTATGCTTAGGATTAGCTAGTGCCATCCATGCCGAGCTGAAAAATGACTAAAGCCTTTTACCATACCAGACACAGTATTACAACTTTGAATTGGTAAAATACCATCCAAGCCAACCTGGAATAAATAAAAGCAACCTCTGACACGTGTTTTGCTCTAATAAGAGCTCTCCGGAGAGGTATAGCTTTGTCCAAACACAAGGGAGTAGCCAGGGTAAGGCAAGACAATACCCTTTTAGGCTTAGAGCGCTGTATATAGTTTGCAAAAAAGGATGCAGGGAACTCTGGTAGTTCCCAAGATAAGGTGGAGAGCAGCTCCTTTATATGGAGCACCCTACAACACCACTGACAATTTGAATCTTCTCACCTCAAATGTTTTTCTAGTAGTCTTTAAGCAAAGGATTAGCACACTGCCAGCCATGCTGAGATAGAAAGGGATAAAGTGTTTTGCCATTTAGACAGCAAAGTCTTTAAGTATAGGATTAGCTAGTGCCACCCACGCCAAGCTGAAAAATGCCAAAAGTATTTTACCTCTCTAGGTATAGTTTTACAGCTTTGGATTGGTAAAATACCATCCAATCTGTAATATATGAAAGCAATCCCTGCCATGTGTTTCAGTCTAATTAGAGCTCATCAGAGATGTATAGCTTTGTCTACACACAAGGGAGCACCCAGTATAAGTCAAGACAAACCCTTTCAGGCTTAGAGTGCAACATACATTATTCAAAAAGGGAAGCAGGGAGCTCTGGGCAGTTCCCAGGTTTTGGCAGAAAGCAGCTCCTTTATATGGAGTACCTTACAATGTCAGTGATACACTGAATCTGCTCACCTCAAATACCTGATTTTCTATCAGGGTTTTTAAGCATAGGATTAGCACAGTGCCTTCCATGCCAACGTAGAAAGTGACAAAACCTTTTGCCATTATTTATAGCAAAGTCTTCAAGCATAGGATTAGCTAGTTCCATCCCTGCTAAACTGAAAATCTACAAAAGCATTTTACCACTTCAGGTACAGTATTACAGCTTCGGACAGTGGGCTGTCGAAGTGGCAGTAAACTGCACACACAGGCCCTGCAATGGCAGGCCTGAAACAGGTTTGAAAGGCTAATTGTGTGGGTGGCACAACAAGTGCTACATGTCCTCTGGAAGCATTTAGATTACATGCCATGGGTATTTGGTATACCACTTTACAAGGAACTTACAGGTAAACTAAATATGCCAATCAGGCCTATTCCAATGTCACCATGTTTTAGGGGAGAAGCACATGCACTTTAGCATTGGTTAGCAGTAGTAAAGTGCTCAGAGTTCTTAAGCCAACAAAAAGACTTCAGCAAAAAGAGGAGGAGAAAGGCAAAAGGTTTAGAGTAACATTGTCAAAAAGGCGGGGGCGCTAGGTGGCGCAAGTCCAAGATGGCCGCACGTCTGTGAGGCTCTGGCAGCTTGGCTACCTGATCCTTCATTTATCCTCTGCCACTGCTGCATAATTTGGCTGTCTACACCGGGATTCTGTGACATACGGTGCCTGCTATCTCCGGTACCGTTTTTGGCTGCGTGCGGAGAGCTGTGGGGAGGTCGGAGCGGTGTGAGGACCGCAGCGGGGTACACAGAGAATCCTGCCTGGAGCCCTGTGCAGCTGTGGCGAGCACTCGAGTGCTGTGGCTTCCACGTGGTCGGTGGGCCCCAGCTGTGCCGGCGCAGATCGGAGCGGGACGCTGACATTGCCAATACCGTTCCTGACGCTGCAGTCTCCTGGACTTCTGTAACACTTTGAGGGCGGTGAGTGCCATTGGGCTGAGCCTTTGTGCCGCACTGCGGCCCGCATTACCCGACGCTCGGGACCCGGGCCGCGAGCTTGGATCGCTGCTCCTGCCTTTTCCGCCCGAAGGACCCGGAGTGCTCGCGGCACTCGGAGGCGGTCAAAGCGGTGCAGCATAGCATTCAGGGAGCCCTCTGACTCCGTGCGAACATTGCCTGCTTGCACCATTGGGGAATAGTCAAGCCTGCATAGTACCCAAATATTGGAAACAAAAAAAAAAAAACAGAAAAGTCTGGAACGTTTGAGGCCCCAGAGATAGCGTTTGGGCGCAATTTGCAGATCGCCAGGAGCGGCGCTGCCGGCGGTTCAGCAACTGGGCCCCCCTCGCCCATGGCCTGTCTGAACTCTTCATCCAAGCGGGGGCCTGCGGAGTGAGACGGCGGCCCTGTACCACATCTAACCTCTATTGCATCATTGCCACACGGTGCTCGACGCGCGCAGGTGATCTGGGCGCTTGGATCGTGATTGTGTGAAGCGCATCTGTCGGGCTGCTGTGTTGACGCCATAGGTCCACCGGGAGATGGGAACTTGATTACTACTGGACTTACTGACCACGCTGTGCACCCTGTGCTACCATCTAGCTCGCTGTGTATCTGGTTTTCTCCTGCTGAGTGGAATTCTGGCAACTGCGCTAACAGTTTGGATCTAAACAGTACTGAGAACCCACTGCACGGTGCTCTACAGCCTCCTATAATGTCCTCCCTCCTCACGCTACTCCCCCTCCTGCTCGGACTGACTCCAGTGCCTGCGGGTGTGTGGGGGCCATTGTGGATCTGGGGAGTCGAGGCCTTCATACACAGTGACAGTGCTGGTTGGTGCTCATCGTGTACCCTTTTAGAGCTGCAACGCATTGTGACGCCCGCTCCTGCTGGTGAAACTCGGACCTTGCTGCTGCCATGGGGAAACCTGATGGCCGACAACCTAAGTTGGTATTTGATGCCAAGAAGGTCGCCACTCGCTCGAGCTCAGAGGAGTCTCATCAGGCGGCTGGAGCGATGTCCCTCGCACAGACCTCGACTCAGGGAGATGAAGCTAAGGCACTACTTCTGGCCCTGCAACATAGCATGTCTGATCTGTCAGGGAAAATGGACACTATGAATACCCGTCTGGACTTTTTAGTCCAGAAAGTGGACAAACATGATGGGCAGATTAAAGAAGCTGAAAGACGCATCTCAGACAACGAAGATACTACCGCAGAGCTGCAGCAGCAGGTATCGCACATGGATAAATTACTCAAGGTGATTGCTGCCAAGAATGAAGACCCTGAGGCCCGCAGTCGCCGGAACAATATAAGAATCATTGGCATACCAGAGAGTACCAATACGGGCCGTATGGAGGAGTATGTTGAGCGGCTTCTGCGTGGTGCCTCTGACGAAGATCCGTTCTTTGCCCAGTTCATTGTGGACCGTGCACACCGCTCATTAGGGCCGCGCCCTCCTCCTGGCGGACCCCCCAGGCCCATTGTGGCCGCCTCCTCAATTATCGAGATCGAGATGCTGCCCTGAAGCTGGCAAGGGAACATAAAAACCTGCGATATGATGGCGTGGAATTCACCATCTTCCCTGATTTCACCATGGCGGTGCAAGAGGCGTGCCGAAAATTAATTGGAGTCAAGCAAAAGCTTTGCAAGGCCCAGATTGAGTATGCGCTTCTTTACCCGGCACGTCTACGAGATTCTTATCGGGGAAAAAACACCATCTTCACAAATCCACACCAGGTGGAGAAATTCCTAAAATCACTGCAGCGTCGCTCTCCCGGAGGTACATCAGAGGATCGCGCTTCTAGATCGCCTTCTCCGCATGCGGACTGAGGATCTCCCCTAGCTGCAGACGGATGTGTGAAATCTGTGGCCCCTAGACGGCATGGCGAGGCTGGTCTTGTTTGGCTGTTTCTATGACTGGGGACACTCCTCTCAGCATGCTGGGCGAGAATACCCCTTCCCGGAGCTGCTGTACTGACGACGGTTAGAAGGACACAGATAAGTCATCGCCGGTGATACAAGCTTGGTGTTATTTTCCTTTTCTATTTTTTGTCATTTGTTTCGAACTCTACTTTAATGCAGCGGATGGTTGGACACTATTGTGAGCCAAGCACCCCTCCCCCCCGCCTGTTTTCTCCCTACTGGGACACTGTGACTCTATCTAGCCGGGATTGTGGGAAGGATGGTTTACGTGTAGCCCTGGCGACCCCCCGTATGGGCATTCCCCCTCTTTTTTTGATAATATTCTTTGTGTTAACACTTAGATCCGCTTGTTCTTGGTATGCAATGTCATGGCTCTATTGGGGTTTTAGTGGGTGGTACTGTCCCGGCACGATTGGGGTGCTGTTGTGGGTGGGGGTGGGTGGGGGATTATTGATGTTTTCCAGTGGTTCCAATTTAATACATCAGCAGTGGTACTTATCCGCACACGGATGTACATACACATGTATCTATTCATATGGCATTATTAGTTCTTCTCCACCATCTGTGGTATGGCGTTGAACACTGACTCTCTACATATTAATCTGCTCACGTGGAATGTCAGGGGCCTCGGCGACCCCCATAAGTGCCAACAGATACTGGCATAACTCGACAGACATCATGTACACATAGCGATCCTCCAGGAAACGCACACTGACCCCCGAAGATTACCCTGTTTTGGAAGTAGATGGGCGTCAGATAGGGTATTTTCATCTTACTCGTTATACTCACGGGGTACACTGATTTTAGTCAAGAAGGGTACTCCTTTTGTTCTGGGTGGCTCTCTGGGGGACCCTTCTGGCAGGCATTGCATACTTTGGGGTGTTCTGGGAACACAATCTGTTACTGTGGCTAGTTGTTATGGGCCTAACAACGATGACCCAGACTATTACACCTCTCTCTGGGGACAAACTCTAAAAGTGGGCTCTACCCATATCCTATGGGGTGGTGATTTCAATACCGCATTATGCCCTACACTCGATCGATCTCATTCACAGCCTCACCACTACACCAAAACTCGAGACCCTCACACAGTTGCTTCCAGCACATGGGCTCGTAGATGCGTGGAGACATGGCCATCAAGGGCAGAGAGAAGGCAGATACCATACTACTGCCCGCGTCGCTTGGTCTCGCCTTGACTATTGGATTGTCTCTCGTGGGGTAGTGCCTTGGATCATCTCCATGACTCATATGGCTAGAACACTTTCAGATCACTCGCCCGTACACCTGCGAATAGCTCCCCCCCGAACTCCACGGCAGCCCCTTTCTGCTGGAGGCTGGTACCTGAAGCGCTCCTAGACACGATCTTCCAGGCTGAATTAGGTGATGAGATCTCAAGTTTTTTTAGTCGCAACAAGGGCACGGTGGAGCATATGAGTACACTGTGGGAAGCTTTTAAAGTTACAATACGCGGTTTCTGCATCGCTAAGAGTTTTGGGGTACTCCGTGACATCAGGCGCAGTCTGCGTCGATTAGAGGGTAAACTCAAGCAATTAGAGGCAAATATGTGGCGTGAGAATTCGGGCACTCAGAGAGCAGAGCTGCGGGACAAACTCACTGAGTATACTGATACTGCCGAGCGGGAGATTCGCTTCCGTGGTAAATATTTTACCGCGCAGCGATATGGGGAGGGGGAGAGACCGGGTAGGGCACTCGCCAAGGACATTCGACAGCCCTGGTTTTCTAATTATATTCTTGATATCTTGGACACCTCGGGAGTGCGTCACAGAGACAGCCGAGACATCTTACAAACGTTCACCTCCTTTTATGAAGAACTATATCATGCCCGGCGATCTGACCCCCGGATTTTAACCCCTTCCTTCATGATATCGCCTTGGGCTGGTTGGGGGACTCCTAGCGGGAATTTTTAGCTGCGCCTTTTGAGACGGACGAGTTTCGAGAGGCTAATATGGGAATGAAATCCGGAAAAGCCCCAGGCTCCGATGGCCTACCCGCTGACTTCTATAAGTCCTATATTGATCAGCTGATACCCATTCTGAGGGAGGTCTATATGGAAGCGTTGGAGGAAAAAATGCTACCTGACACTATGAGAGAGGCGCTCATCATTTCCCTTCTGAAGCCCGGTATGTGAGAAGTTGGCCTGGCATATGCTGTCCACTAATTATAGTGGGCACCGTGCACCAGTCCAAAGCGACTCTTATGGTAGGTAGGTTAAAGACAACCTTATTGAAAGCTATCCTAGTGGTAGCTATGGAGAGCAGCCTTCAGGCTAAGTCTTGAAGGAATGTAAAGCAGCTTGTTTTACCAGTCTATAATCTCTTGAGTGACCAAATGAAAGAGCACCACACCAGGTATATATTCAAAATATATGTATTTATTACTAAACACACCCCTCTAGTCTCTTTATGAGGCTAGAGTTCGAAGTACATAGGTTATAAGATCTTAAATCACAGTAATAGCACAAATACACGTTTGGGCCCTAGGGGCGTACCAAACCATATACCAATAAAGTGGTATGCGAACCACGACTGAACTAGACACTAGGCCTAGAGCCTCTAGAAGTGCTTGGACCACAAGGAACCACCCAAGGTAGTGACACAGGGGACCCACGGGAGACGCGTGCAGTGTAAATACACAACCGCGATACGCCGTTAACTTCTATGGAGAAAGTCGGGATCTGGAAAATAGAGGAAAGGGACACTTAAAAGGGGACTAGGACAAAACCCCTTGAGATCTAGGACTTTGAAGAGTCTCTACCCACGGGAGCACCGGAGTACTCGTGTTACCTCACCCAGGGAAGCCGGGTGCATAGGTGCCTTTCGGGGTCGGGTTTCGTCGTCGGTTCTTATGGCGATCTGCTGCAAAGTGCTGCTGGCGACCAGGAGAAAAGTGTCCGGGTGGATCCAAGAGTGGATCGGAGTTCTGAAGAACCTGAAAGCAGAGGGGACAGAGTCTGGGTCACTAGCCAGTGACCAGGGAGGTGATGGACAGATGCCCACCGATGTCGAGTGCTTCAGGTTCGATGACGGTCGTCTTGACTCTTCAGCCACGAGGTCCGGGAGGCGTTGTCGGCAACCAGGAGCAGGATTCGGGCTGTTGCTCGATGTCTGTCGAGTGCAGAGGTGTCGGTGACCAGATTGGACCCAACAAGCCTTGGCAACAGCAAGTCTCGAGTAAGATGTAGATCGTCGATGATGCAGACCAGCAAGGTCTGGGGAACTCACCCAGCGAGGGTAAGTGAGGGCAGGCCTGGAGCAACCAGACTGCCAAGTAAAGAAAAGATTGGCCTTCGTTAAGGGCTACTAGCCAACGGGCTAGCGACCGCGAAGGAGCCTCGTGACGCCGCACGTGGAGCTGGCTTACAGGACATTCGTGGAGTGGGGGCCAGTGATCTTCGGTGCAGGTGGTGCTGGAGGCTAGGGCTACTCGGAGCCCAAAGCACGACTTCTTGGGAGACCCAGAAGATGGTGCACTTGCAAATGTGCTCGGTGTCCAGGGGTCACGGTCTCAAGTCACCCACGATAGCCACGGGCCTCAGCTTTGCTGGGAACTCAGGGTAGCCTCGGGGAAGTCTGAGAATCCACCTCTGGTGATGCGATGACTTCGGCGTCCGACGGGAGCTTCAGTGATGCGAACCGGACAGATGCTTCTTTGGTGCCTGCCAAGCAGGGGAGTCACTCCTTGACCCCAAGGGAGATTCTTCAGTCCTCTAATCGTGAGTAGAGCGTCGAAGGTCCAGGATTCTGTTTCAGAGTTTCGTCCAGGTATAATCTAAAGTCCTAAGGACTGGGTTCCTACCTTTATTCTAAAAATAGGGGATGGACTACTCTGTGGCCCCACCTATGGGTGGGTCAGGGCAGAGGGGTGGCTACACCCTTTCCCTTTGTCCAGTTCGCGCCAAAGCAGGGGCTGCAAGCCCCTGATTCGGTTTGAACTGGGG